>CAMTZC010000021.1:10947500-15947500 GCA_947086505.1 Morpho deidamia
AGTGGAAGTAAAATTTTTCGGGTCTTCATTATGGGAAGGAGAGTTTGAAGCGATCGGCGACAAACTAGTCATACCTGGCTTATTGAAACCTGCTATCATACATGAAGCTGGATTATTAATTACAGCTAATGACGGAGCCAGGGTACGCATTATTTTGTATTACTAGCGAACGATCATAATATTACATCATTGCACCATCAGACGTCAATAAATCAACTATTGATATACTTCTTATTTAGAAGAATTATGCGGGAGCAAAATTTTTTGTTATGTAACTTCTACGTATCTAATACTATTTTAAATTAATAAATAATAACTAATAAAATTTGTTACAACATATATGTGTGATACTTAAAAAAATATTTTAGGTACAGAAAGTAATTTCGTTATTTCTATTTCAGATAAACATTCAAAGGTTAAAAGTAAATGGTAAAATGATCAATGCACAAAACTTTTTCAAAGCAAACGAAAATAAGGTATCACTCGAAATTAGTCCAGAAGAAAGGAAATTTATTGAAAATGTTCGTCATGTTTGGAAGGCAATATTGAGAATTGATACAGACAATGATACCGATTTCTTTAGTTCTGGAGCAGGCTCTATGGATGTTGTGAGATTAGTTGAAGAAGTCAAGGATTTAGCTAACATAGAATTACAAAATGAAGATGTTTATATGAATACTACCTTTGAAGAATTTTATACGATAGCAATTCTTAAAATGAGAGGAAGTTTAGATAATAAGGAGATTTCATATGAAGGAGTTGAGATAGAAGCAAATAAAATGAAAATTAAATTTCCAACTCAGCTGTTTATTAACGGTGAATTTGTTAATTCTGATAGTGGCAAAATGTTAACGTTAATTAATCCTACAGATGAATCTGTTATATGTAAAGTACAGAGTGCGTCAAAATCTGATGTAGACAAAGCAGTCAAGGCTGCACAAAAAGCTTTTCTAGAAGGAGAATGGTCTAAGATTAGCGCAAGAGAAAGAGGGCAGTTATTGTTTAAGTACGTATGACATTTCCATAGTTAAATCATGAATAAATATGGTGATAGATTTTAGTAAAGAATAAAATCAAAATCAATTTGTTGTATATACATGGTATTTTATATGTATGGTATATTACGCTTTGAATTAAATATGTCTAGCATTTTAAATTGTATCATTTCAGGCTAGCAGATCTCATGGAGCAGCACAAAGAAGAACTAGCAACCATCGAAACTATAGATTCCGGAGCCGTTTACACACTCGCATTGAAAACCCATGTGGGAATGTCCATCGACACTTGGAGATATTTTGCAGGTTGGTGCGATAAAATCCAAGGAGCGACGATACCAATAAACCATGCTAGACCTAACAGAAATCTGACATTAACTAAGAAGGAACCAATTGGAGTGTGTGCCTTAATAACACCATGGAACTATCCTCTTATGATGCTATCGTGGAAAATGGCTGCGTGTTTAGCTGCGGGCAATACAGTTGTTATGAAACCAGCTGCTGTAAGTGAATTTATTGGTACCTAATTTAAAACATTTCTTTTCAATCTAGCCTTAGTATTTGTGAGTTTTATTTAACAGTAAACACATTTTTTACTGCGTATAAATTTACTAATTAGAAGATGTAATTTCTTTTTATTTACTATCTATTTATAAGTCATTTTGAACGGTACTAAGAATATTTTTGTTATAATTAATAACGAAGGCACAAATCAGTAATGTCTGTTTTTCATTTAAATTTTTAATGTATACAATAAACTCTATGTAACATCTAAGTAACCTATAGGCTATAATAATAATATACTGTAGCATACGTATTTCGGGGAACCCCGCTTAGTACCTAGTTGTTTATTCGTTCCCGCCTCGTGGATGCGTCTTTGAATTTGAAGGCTGAAGCAGACTGAGATTACGCCTCCGCGGACGAGGTGGTACATGTCTCAATCGTAATCGTTTCGGTTAAGTTTCGGCAAGTTATTTAAGTTATTTAGTATCACTGTTATATAAGTTTGTAGTGTAATAGTTTTGTTCTTTAAGTCATTCATAGTTTACGAAGTTCTGCCCAAACTAATTCTTTTATTTCGGGATACCGAACCCCCGTAATTTTGTCACCTACCATAAATTGTGAAGTCATATTACCACCCTACGTGACAGGCGCCTATCATGCTATTAGGCGTCGCAACGTGACATTGGCTCCCAACGTGACAATACTTAATAATAATTTGCTTATTATCCACTCCGTTTCCGCGTTGATTATCAAGTTATATATTTATGACTTATTATTAACACATGTTATAGATTAGTTATTATTATGCAATGTATCCCCTCAAAGGTTTAAGGAAATAGTGATTCTAGAACTGTTAAAATACCCGACAGTATATCTTCAGCTTTAAGTAAACGACAATTAAAATCACTTTATAAGTTGTATTATCGCTTCAATTTTATCCCTACAGTTATGGCAATAGCTGTGGGGATAAAATGAAATTAAAGCGAAAAGATACCTCTTTCTACGATATCGCTTTGTTAATTAATAAAAAACAATAATACACAAGTCCGATTAGTTAATGGTTGCTTAATACAACCAAAGACTTTTAATAAACATGACATGTTCATAAAAAAGTAGATTCAATACTTAAAAGGTTTAATATCTTATATAATACACTGTATAGTTTAAAACATTGGTGCAATGTAGCCTGTACCCAATCATCATTTCACGATTACGCTTAATTTCTCTTGCCATTAGCACAAGTGTAAAAACTCTACCGCCATTTATCTTTCGCATTGCTACCTAATGGTGCATGGGCAAAAGATGAATAGGCGTTTCAGTAAAATTTATCAATGCTTTCAATCTGGCATGAATTATAGAAAGTAACTTACTATTTTTTCGTTTCTAGGTGTGTCCTTTAACAGCTTTAAAGTTTGCTGAACTTAGCGTTAGAGCGGGTATACCTCCTGGTGTGATTAACATTTTACCCGGCAGCGGGACAGTCTGCGGACAGGCCTTAGCTGACCACCCTCTTGTTAGGAAGCTGGGCTTCACAGGCAGCACGGAAATTGGTAAATACGCGTTATATTTACAAACCTATTATATCTAATTTTTACTAATTTAGGTCCAATAAATATATGATTTCACAAACATAAGCCTTTAATATGAGTATTTCATGCCAATGTATCACAGCAAAAAGTTTCGGTTTATAAATAATAAGGATAGGTATTTACTGAAAAATTACATATGTAAAAAACATTTCATTCCTTGGGATAAATTGACACAATCGATATACCAATCTATCATCATATCATAAGTGTAAAAACCGGTTATACTAACTTCGTAAACAGTTATCAGGTTCATGCCAATTTGTTATAAACTACTAAAAAATTGATCGACTTAAAAGCGGTTTGTATTCTCTTAGGACAAACAATAATGACGTCGTGTGCAGCATCTAACATGAAAAAAGTTTCACTTGAGCTGGGTGGAAAATCTCCATTAGTTATCTTTGAAGATTGTGATTTAGAAAAAGCTGTTCGAAATGTAAGTTATTCAACAACGATACATTTTAATTTACATTTTAACATTTTAAATGCAAAGTATTTCATGATTAGAAAAGAATATTTACTAAATGCCAAGAAATCCTTTGATATCATTTAATAAATTCGAAATTCCAATTTAGATGTACTCAGGTTTTGTAGGTTTGAAACAACTGCTTTTGGTGCCATGTGCATATATCTGTTACCGAAGAACCATTAATATAATTTTTGATTACAAAAATTCTAACAATTCATATTTCATTACTTTTTTTCCTCCCGGTCTTATAAATACGAATCGCAAGCAGTTATAATTATCAACTGTGGTTAAATAGATTTAGTATTCGAAATATAGCATTCACTTAAAGGACAAAAATGGTCATAAGAAAATTTTTTTAATCACTTTGGGCAATAATGCAATTTATCAAACTGGTACGTAAAGTATAGCGTTTAATCATTGTTAGACATGTTAAAATGACTTTATTAAGTATTCATACGACAGTCATTTTTAGGGTATGGCTTCAGTATTTTTCAATAAAGGCGAGAATTGTATCGCTGCTGGCCGTCTCTTTGTCGAAGAGAGAATACACGACGAATTCGTCAGACGTGTTGTTGAGGAAACTAAGAAGATGACGATCGGCGATCCTCTTCATAGAGGAACGGCACACGGACCACAAAATCATAAAGCACATATGGACAAGCTACTGGAGGTACTATTTTAATGAGAATAAACGTCTGACTTAGACTACGAAAGTTTTCCTTTATAAAAATTATGCAAATGGTTTCATTTATTTCCTTCATTTTACAGTTCTGCGAATTTGGTGTAAAGGAAGGCGCCAAACTTGTATACGGCGGCAAACGTGTTGACAGACCGGGATTTTTCTTCCAACCCACCATATTCACCAACGTTAATGATGATATGTTCATAGCAAAGGAGGAATCATTTGGGCCCATTATGATTATTAGCAAATTCAGTAGCAAGTAAGTCAGAAATATGTAAAGATAAGTTTTGGAATCTCTCACCATAATTTGTAAATCAATAATATTTTTTTAATAATTTATTTATTTTTCTTACATATATTTCTCTACATATATACATAATGTCACACGTTTTAATAAGTTTTCAATCTCATCATAAGTAATTGACATTACGAGTAAATATTGTTTTAGTGTTGCTTTGCAGGTATGAGTATTTATTTTATCATATGTATATAAACATTGGTTAAAATATTGGTTCTGGGCCAAAGCAACAATCTCAATCGTCAATAGATCTAATTAAAGTAAAACTACATTAAATTGATTTAACTGTGTACTTAAAAAATATATCGATCTTGAGATCTAAAACGTTTATAACTGCCGATTTCTTTGCCAGTTCTAGTAAATTGGATTAATGAAAATTAATTACATTTCAGAAACATGCATGATGTTATTCGCCGAGCAAACAATACGGAATACGGTCTAGCCAGTGGCGTCTTCACACGAGATGTTTCACGTGCCCTGCACTTTGCGGAGCGCATCGACGCGGGCACAGTTTTTGTGAACACGTACAACAAGACTGACGTTGCTGCGCCCTTTGGAGGATTTAAGCAATCTGGATTTGGCAAGGACTTAGGTATTAATTTACTTCTTTATTTTAATCAAAGTTTCTTTTCGTTTGGACTTCTTATACAAACCTAATGGCTCCCCTTCATAATCGGCGGTTACATAAAAAAAGCGTGAGCACGATCGTGCAGAGATCATACTCACCAATGATCGTTTATATCGCCTACAGCGCGGAAATTGACGGTTTTTTGGACCCGCATCAAATGAATGAATGAAAAAAATCGACGAAACGTTGATCGTATGATAAAACGGGCAATAGTATGGACACTTACACGATGATTGTTCTTGATATAGACGGATAGATAAAACACTACAAAGCACATCATAAAGCGCCATGTTTATGGGTTGTACACAGTACATTACTAATATGATTCAATTCATACAATTGAATGTATTATATAAAAACTTTGTTATCAATTATTGTATCTTCATATAGAATAATAATATTGAGATTATTGGTACCAATTTTAATATTTTAATTCATTTCTTCATTCTAATATATTTTTTCGAAGATTTACAATTACGATATTTTGTTAATTGTTTTTCTGGCAATACGACTTTATCAGAATATTAAACTTGTTAAAATAACAAAAAATGCCCAGACAACCGGTTATATTGTCATCGCTTCTAATAGGTATAAAAATAAAAGTTATAAAGGAAATATTTAGTAAAAACTGGAAGGCTTCTTTCTACATTTTAATATTTTTTCTTAGTAATTTATTAGATCATTTTCTATTTCGATATAGCTACTTAAACATAACTTATAATTTATTTTTCAGGTCAAGATGCTCTGAACGAATATCTGAAAACCAAGTGTGTTACTATTGAATATTAAAATATTTCCAGTCAACAGTTTGAATCTCATTATCTAGTTCTTAATTTGGCACGGTCTAGTATCTAGTTATTTGTATAAATTTTATATATAAAATGTTATAATAAAGTGATATTTAAACATTGTTTTATTATTTACTAACGATCCGCTTCGACGTCGTATGGTTATATGAAAAAGCCTTAAGGGCACCTTCGCTTGAGTTCATATTCGCACGCGCGTATTGATTGGTTCAGTAAATCGTCTATCGAACATATGGGGGAAGTAATCATCTCCATCTACATATTACCTTAGCTGATATCGATAGTTAAGTACAAGGAGTTCGTATAAAATTAAATGCGAGTTATATTACAGAACTTCTTATATTGTTACTATTAGACTTAGCTCGTTCAATTTCGATCTATTTTATTTTTTTCTTTTTCACTAATGAAAAACGGCAATATTTTATCCTATATGCTCATGGTCATTTCTTAAGATTAAATTGTACCAATTTTTGTGATACTGCTGTAGTGGATGAGCCATAAAAGTGTCACAGACAGACAAAGAAAGAAGATTTATTTTTATATTATCATTATGAATTGTATGTTTATTGGTATAATTTAAGTATATCCGATAATACAATATGTCATGATCGTTTTCTCGTGTAATGACTTACTGAGAAAAAAAATACCGTCTCAAATACAAAGAAAGATAAAGTGTTACTGAAAGATTAATGAATTATTTTTGAATAATTTATTAACAATTTTATATATATGTTAGATAAAACCTGAGCATACACCAGCTATTGAGCACATGAATCGTTTATTAAAGCGACTAAGCCTATTTTTTTGTGAGATAGACCCGGTTGATATGTAAAAAGTTGAAAAAGACTGAATTTTTTAATCCGTCCGATTATTCCGTCCGTTACATTATACTATGTAGTGGAGTAATTTATAGTTTAAAAAAATATAAAAAACAGTTTTTATAGATTTTCGGTTACATTATGTGATAAAAAAACATTTCGTCCGATTGCTACTAATCGAAAGAGGATGTAACAAATATACAACGATTGAGAATATGAATCAAAGACATAACAAGACGTAAAAAATGTTACCATTGTTCTTCACTTAATTACATTCGGTTTTTTTTTTAATTTTTGTACTAAAATGTATTATAATTTATGGAAGGAGCTTGTCAGCTTTGACAGCTATTACGTCAAAAACAGATGTTTTTTTTGAAATTTAGATATTCCTCTGTGTAAATGTGCAAAAATAAATAGTGTTTATTATATCTCTTGGGCCTATTTATCTCCGAAAATGAGCAAAGTAACTTTAAGAGATATTTCGCCTATTCTACAGGCTTTTAGGAATTTTCTACTTGGTGTAAGCATCGATTCTGCTTATTGTTTTGGTTATGTAACGTATTATATCGAATACTATTATTTTATTCTTCCCAGAGAAAACATACCACTGCATTGAGATCTGAAGCAATAATAGCAGCTAGGACTCAACCACCGCCAGAACTTCCCGATGGTGTAGCACACAAGTACGCACTATATTATCATTATAGCTTTGCTTACTTTTTAGTAATAACTATAACTAAAACCTACTCTAAATATTAGTGTATTGTGCGAAATATGTGTATTAAGTAATGTATTTTATACATAATAGACTCGCAATCGCCATCATGTAAAAACTGTTATTTTCTATAGAACTATATCTATTTTTACAGACATGCCCACAACTACTACTACACTCGTGATGGTCGCCGAGAAGTCACACCACCTCTGGATGTGTCTCAATTGATGCTAAGTGACAGTAGCACTGATAAAGGGTAATAATTTATTACATGAATAATAACAAAAATGATACTATTAACATAATAATCTTCATGAATTGATAAGTACATCTTCTTGATGTATATGATGATGATGTATATGTGATGTTTTCTTTTATCTTTAATCTTCCTTGCTTTAAAATTATCAAGCTTGTTTAAAGAATATACAATCTGAAGTAACAAATGCCAATGGTTTTACTTTGAATTTGTTGGCTGTAAAATAGTTTGAATATTTTCCATAACAATATAAAATATACATGGCATTATGGCTGTATAAATATTTAATTATTTATACAGCCATAATTAGCTGTTTTGTTGATTCATTTATGTTTCATATAATAAGTTGTAATCAATTTATGCTTACAATTTATGAGGAAATGCTGCTTTAGTAATGACATTGCATTACTTTTTAATGAATTTTAGTTTAATAGTTACAACAGAATAGCAAGTACAAATGAGAGAAAAATGTTATTACTTCAAGTGTTTTAAGTCAATTTTTTTTACAGAACACCCAAAGCAGCAGCAAATGTTCGACCCACTCCTGGAAAACTTTTCCATTGGGATCAACATTATGAATAAATTTTGTTTAGTTTGATTTTAAATTTTGATGTACATTATAATAATTATAATATGGAGTGCTTCAACTTAGTTTTGCAAATTTTTCTTTTTCTAACACATAGATGGCTTAAATATTTGAAGCATTTGAAGAATTTCTCATGACATGTATATAAAAAAAAAGAAAGGATTCATTATGGAATAAAACTGAAACGTATCTAGTTTTATTCATTTAATTTACACAAACAACACAAAATAGTAACACTTAGGAATATTAACAATATAACAATTGTACCTATTTCTATGTATACCAAAGTTTTTCATAAAACCATAGAGTTATAATACAACCTTATCTACTTATTTATTATAATATTTACTTCCGATTGTAGTTACTTTTATTTTAATAAATATAATAATGTCTTAACGGTTAATTCATCTATGAAATTAAAAACTCAAAATTTATATACTGTTGACATGAAATCATATATAAAATACTTTGATGTTATATATTGTAATAGCAATTTCATAGTTTTCTCCATATAACACTAGAGAATTATGCTACTTTTGATACTTGCAGAAATATAGAGAGCTTCATTTAACATTCATTAAACAATTCAATGATTTATCAATATTAAAAAAGGGTATAAAGAATAATATAGTCTTTAAATAATTGTGAGAATTGTTATACATTCCGAGTTCACCTTTAGTTATGCCGAAAATTCTATTTGTTGATTTATAAGTGATATATTTATATGTGGAGTCAAAGTTTCTGATTTGTATAGATGAAATATAAATAATGTATGCATGAAAGACAAGCTATACTATTGTTCATAAAATTATATCAAATTCATAACAACTACATGGTTAATATACACATACGCAAGGTAAATGAATGAATATATACATCACATAAGGTAAATTCTTGGACTAAAACTTTGGTGACAAATTTTGAATGCTATTAGCAAAACAAAACGTACAGTACTGCAGTGGATGAATTACCTTAGAACGCATTTTAAATAGGCAAACAGTAATTGTTTTTCCATTGTATCGAATTTTATAATCCTGTCGCATTATAATCGATGTCTATAAAACCGGAAGCTTTAAATGTCACAAATAAATTTAATATAGCAGTGGATCTAGTTACGAGAAACCTAAAACTTCCGAACCACATTCTATGCAGATTCAAAACAATTACTCAATTTCAAGAAAATAAAATTACGAGAGATATTTATTAAAGAGATATCTTCAAACAAATTAAAAAAAATATATGTTAAATTTATCGAAATATTTACTAAAATAGAGTATAAAATCTAATCTTAAATATGTACTCATGATAAAAAATTAAAAACTTTCTATCGAGTATCTGATTTGGAGTTAACTTGACTTGTACTAATATTTTATAATATTGACGGTTTATATATTATTAAAAAAAAATACATTCATGTCACAGAATGGCTAAGCGTGTAATATTTTTTAGATAAATATTCTATGGCTAGATTAATTAATGAAGTACTATATATAATTTCAAATTTCATTAATTCTTGAATTCTATTGGCTAACGCACATGTCTACATAGATATACATATGTAAGTATTAATTATAAAAATAACAGAGAGATTCCGTATACTTATAAAAAAAATAATACCTAATGGCAGCCAGTTGTCTTAAGAATGTCTAATGAAATATCCTCTTAAAATAACAGATCGAAACAAAATTATGGATTGCAATAGAAATATTTATACAGATCGACTTAAATGTTGTTTAGTTAGTTGCTTTTTACACAGTACAATGATGCATTGGTCTCAGTCACTGGAATCTGTAGTCTCTGGAGTCCGAATGTGCATCATCGAGAAGGTACCAAAGCTGAAAGCTTTGTTTCTGGTCGGTCTCCTAGACCGATATCTGAACCTGTGTCATTTATCCCCATCAACTTGCTTTCTAAATTGCATCGCGTCACCATAGGCCTTCTTTACCGCCTTCCTGTCGGTGGGTTTTCTTGACTCAACCAATTTAGCTTGATCTACAGTTTTATCTAAGCCCAAACGTTCTAACTTATTCGGTGGTAGCCATTGCCAAGTTCGCTTGACGTCGAAAAATAATACGAGGTACAAAACGGGTTCGTGGGCGTAATTCTTCTTTAAGTTTAGAACATCTTGTGGTGGTACGGGAAGAGGTACTCCATTATAGATGTAGCCTTTCGGCATCTTTGGATCGATGATAAGAGCTGGATACCAAGGATAACCCCTGCAAGAGGGAGGTAAAAAACAATCTGTCTGAAAATAATTTATACAATTAGGCGTTACTTTGCGGAGATCCATAATACAAAAGTAATAATAAAATTATGTTGCTATAATCCGCGATACAGTAAATAGACTCCACGACAAAATCGCAAAGACGCTTTGCGATTTTGTCGTGGAGTCTATCTCCTGATGATGCTTCGGTTGCGGGGCGAAACGATTGTTGAGTTTGTGATAGTGAACGTGTGTAGTGCTTGTGTATTGTGGTGGAAGTGGTGGAGGTTTGTGCATCTGTTTTTACGAATCCCGCACGTATCGGGTATGAAAATACGGATAGTCCACTATACATTTAACATTTATATTTTCTATTTACTGTATCGCGGAATATAGCAAAATAACTTTATTATTACTTTTGTATTTTGTCTGAACTAACTTGTGTTAAAATAAATTAATGTTGTGAGTTAACTGGTATGCTTTAGGTAGAGCGGCAAAATAAAAGATTTATCCACCTCATAAACATTTTAAAGTTGACTAGTCTGTACTAACCTGCACTTAGCCCATACTAATTGCAAGGGTTCCAGCTGAATATCCGGTTGTGTAGATTTTACCGGCGTTTTTGACGTAGAGGACCTCGTGCCGCGACCCTAAAATGTATTTTTTTTTATAAGATGGTACTTTCGCTGATGCAACTTTTTGTATTTTTGTATCCGTGGTCATATTGCAAAGACCCTCTTCGTAATGTCTTTAGAAGACTATTGTGACTTTTTCGATTTTTAGGAGTTTGCTGTACGTTGTTTTACAAATGTATGGTAAATTTTTTTCTTCAGGAGGTTGTTGTAGGTACCGTAATAGCACGCAATCGAAAGAGTAAAATAAAAAAATTAGGATTAAAGTAAAGTAGCGGCCGTTCCAACCCTTCTCTCCGTTTCTGGAGAGAAGGGTTGGAACTAAGACCTACCACGCTGCTCCAATGCGGATTGGTAGGTTGCACATATCTCCAGAATTCTCTAGAGATATGCAGGTTTCCTCACGATGTTTTCCTTCATGGAAAAGCGTGTGATAAATTGCAATTATCAATTAGACACATGAGTTTTAATAAAAAACTCATTGGTGCCTACCCGGGTTTGAACTCGTGTTCCCCTTGAAAGTCGCACGGTCTCACCGCTGGGCTATTACAACTCTAAAATTAGGTTATTTACAACTAATCAAGAATATTTGTAATGAGACATTATACTAACCTTCACAGGGGTCGTGGGTGGTTCAGCTTCTGCCACGTCAGCTCTAGTTGAGCGACGCATCCGCCTACGTGGCTCCTGACCACTTCCCCCTTCAACTGTCGAGTCCATTGTCTCGTTATAACTTGACCTTGGAAACAATTAAAAAGAGAAAATTGAGCAAGAATAGAAAAGGATTAAGACATTTTATGGACTTTAAGAAATTTGTTCTCCTCGAAATTTTTAAGGAAAAAATAAACATGTTCACAAATATTAGGTCCTTACATATGAAATTGGCGTTTTCTATGGGAGGAACATAAAGTCGTTTTTTTTTAAATTAAATATATTTAATTAATCAAAGTATGTACCATTGCTATGTATGTACTTTTGCCATCTCATAGGTAGTTCATTGATCCCCTTACTAAAAAAACCATTCGGGCGGGAATCAATAAAATCTTTGAAGGCGGTTTGGACTGCCCCATCGGAGTTGAATTTTTTTCCTTGCAAGTAGTTATCCAAATTGCGAAAAAAATGGTAATCTGTTGGAGCAAGGTCCGAAGAGTACGGTGGTTGTCTAAGACATTCTAATTGAAGCTCCTCTGATTTGGTAGCCGTCTGTTGTGCAGTGTGTGGTCTAGCGTTGTCCTGAAGCAGCAGTGGCCTAGAGCGATTGACCAGCCTCGGTTGTTTAGCAGCTAGCTTTTCCATCTGGTTTGCAGTTGCTGACAATAGATATCTGCCGTAACGTCTGGCCAGATTTAAGAAAGCTGTAGTGAACGACACCGGCACTAGTCCACCAAACACTCACAAGCAACTTTTTTTTAGTCAATTTTCGCTTAGGGCAGGATTTGGCTGGTTCGCCAGGGTACAGCCATTGCGATGAGCGCTTCCGATTATCGTAGAGGATCCACTTTTCATCACAGGTAATGATTCGATTTAAAATTCCTTCATTATTGTGCCGGTTGAGTAACGTAACGCAGCAGTCGACGCGCGTTTGTCGGTTTGCTTCACTCAATTCATGAGGTACCCACCTTTCAAGCTTTTTCACCTTCCCAATTTGCTTCAAGTGGATTAGAATAGTTTTATCACTAACACCGGAGCCTGCAGCTAACTCGGACGTGGTTTGCGATGGATCCGCTTCCACAATAGCCTTCAATTCTTCATTATCAACTTTGGTCTCCGGCCGTCCACGAGGCTCGTTCTGCAGGTCGAAATTTCCAGAACGAAAACGTTGGAACCAAAAACGCACTGTGTTTTATTTTGCGACACCGTCACCATACACATCATTAATCCTTCGAGCCGTTTCTGCAGCACTGGTGCCACGGTGGAACTCACACTCGTAAATAACGCGATATTTCATGATTTCCATTTTGTAAACAGAGTGACACAAAGAAAAAAACAAAAGAAGAAAAAACAAATGAATTAGGGGTTATGAAACACAAATGCATGAGTAAATAGCTGTATGAATTTGAATTTGGAATTCCTAACCATAAAGGTAATATTTGAGATCAAAGTGGCCAGTACGACAAAACGCCAATTTCATATGTAAGGACCTAATACTTGAAAATCCTATATTAAGTTAGAAACCTCTTTTCAACGATTATATTTCGTATGTTTTATAACGTTATATATTTCCATGTAGAATAGTGTTCGCAAAAAATAATATAACATATAACAAACCTAACAGTACCGGCGACTTCTAACGCGCCTAAATGTTTAAATATCTGCAATGCAATGTCTTTTTTCCCTGTTCCAAAAGCAAAAAGAGTTTTTTAATCCTAACTGTTAAAGCCTGAATTGTACCAATTTTCAGCAATATTGGTACAGTAGATTAGCCGTGCAAAAGACTTTCGTATTTGTGTAGATATAGTATAGATATTATCGATCCATAATGTAAAGGTACGAAATCATAGACATAGCTCAACAAATCACGAAACTACCTGCAAAGAGTGAATTACATTCGAAAAACAATCTAAGAAATTATGACCTTAATTCTCACCCATCACTAGAGCTGAAGGAGCATGAATGATCAGATCCATTTTCATCATCATAGTGCGTGCACGACGAACAGGACTGTGACCATGCTGAGCTGCTACTTGAAGACCTAATTATTAAGAATAAAAATGTAAAAACGGGTGATAAAAACCCAACCTAATATATAAAAATTTCTAAAACGTTACCTGGAAAGTGCAAGATCGCTGTCAGATCCCACTTCGCCGGGCGGTCCCCTGTACTGCAAAAATGAAGCCCCACCAGGTACCCCCGCACCTCCTGCCCCTTCTGCTCCATCACCACCCATACCCCTAGCAACGTAAAACATATTCAAATTCAAATTCAAAATATTATTTATTCAAGTAAACTTGTAAACAAGTGCTTTTGACTCGTCAAAATTAACCGCTACGAAAAAAGAGTGAATGAAAAACATTTGCGATTCAGTTTAGGTTGTCATTCGGTAACCACTTAAAATGTGCGTAAAAGACGTCATGGTATGAAAAAACAAAACAATTTAGTTTACGGCGCAATAAGAGTTCATGGTAGGCCTGCAGGACTAAAGAAAAACTTTTGCAATGAAGGCTTTATATGAACTTACTAAAGGTTATGATATCATAGGATACACATAAATTAGTTGACATTGAAGTTGTGGTGACCAAGACTACTTTTTTTACTTACCACCATTATAATAATTTTGTGATAATAGTCGGTGGTAAGTAAAAGTTACACCATTCCTACGTTCATCCTTTAGCTATTGTTCCGCATAAACGTGCGGGCGGATGAAACAACCTCCGAGACCTGGGCCCGTCGTCTCGGCGTCTCAACCTACCTTATGCGGCCGTCAGCTATATGCGGTCCGGCCTCATGAATAACTGCGTGTATATGTGTACGTGTGTGTGTGTGTGCTTGTATGTACTTGGCCGATTCCCGAACCCGTTGGCTCGCGTCAGCAATCTTCCACGAACACGTACTGTCTATTTCCCCCGGAGGATACACTTCACTATATCGGTTAAACAACACAAATAACACGCGGTGTGCACACAACCTTCGTAAGGTCACACGTTGTTGAATCGTCCCATATCGTGAAACATTAACCCGAACGCGCACTAAAACCGCGGACGGTCGCGTCTTCTCAAACGCTCCACTAATTGAACGCGTCACTAAATCTAAAAACCACACCCAAACGCATAATCACGCGTGTGCGTTATACCATAAAGTCGTATACAGGCGTACGCGTGCTGTCTTTATAGTATCCGAAACATTACTAACTGGCGGACGTGACCGGCGGCGAACGAATGCATGAAGGTCGTTGATCCGGCCGGTCGCGCGCGTGAATTTATACAAAACAACTATTACGAATTACAGATCATATAGTGCGTTTTAAATCAAAGGAAGGAGTTTTAAATATCCAGAACATAAACAAAAGAAAAGGATAATCGACTAGTAAATGGATTACAGTGTACATAGTATGGACCGTAATCCAGTGGTGTCCCAGATAAACGATTAAATAATTAAGATATGGTTCGACTGCAACCAATGCAATAATCAAAATAAAACGCGAAAAAGTATCCAGATATATTTTGTGTTATAGCAATGTATAGATGAAAGATACACGTACCTAAATAGATCAGGTGATGAAGTAGATTTGTCTTTATTCTGTTTCCGTGGACGGCCACGGCCTTTCTTCCTAGGAGATGTCGCCGCTTGCGTGTTACTTCGTCCCAAGCTGGCTGATAATGTGGGCAACGATGCTATAACATTGATTATACTGAATTTAAAAAAGCCAAACGGTTTTTAGGATTCACTAAATCCACGCACACTTGTTGGGTTGGGCAGTAATGTCATAGTTTAAAGAATTCTGAAGAAATAAAGAAACTATATCTATATTCCATATAAATGATATGTGGTCGTCGTCATATGTATGGTAATTCATTTTCAATTATTTTTTTTATTTTTATCCATTATTACAGATGTTATTAATGTTAAAAAGTAGAAATGTAGTAATAAGATATCAAAAATGTAATTTTATATGAGTACTTGTGCTGCCCTCTATGTATATTGTATGTGACAGTGACACAATAAAAACCTTTCTCTTTTGTGTGTGACGCCGAACACGTTGTTTCATTAATAAGAAATAATAGAGTCCATAAGAATAAATACGATAACATCGAGAATGATAAAAACAATTATATAAACATGATAAAAAAAATTTTTTGAATGCTATATATATTTTTTTTATTCACAAGTCACTAGTTTGAATATGGGTGTGGATAATAAAAGCACATGTATTGAACACCTAAGGAAAAGGAAAAAGATGCTGAAGATAGAGATAACGAGAGCGCGATGAGCTTAGAAGTATAAAGAAAAAAAAAACTTACCATCGGCGCCAAAACTTTTAGAAGGTGTTGCCAGAGTACACGGGCTCAGTAATAAAGTAGGTTTTTTGAGACCACCCAAAAGTCCCAACCCTAAAACCAAACCAAGCGAGAAATCGATTATTTTTTATTATAAGGAAAATCTATTTAATAAGATCGTATTTTTTATTAGTAATGTTCTATAGAAAACTTTTTTGTGTTAAAATTCCCGTTAAACGTAAAATACCTGTAGATTCCGGCTGTTTAGATGGCGAACGTTCTGGTGTTGCCAGTTTCTGAGTGCGTTCTACTCTTTTTAGCGTCGTTATTGGAGCTTCCGAATCTGTGGTCGGTGTATCTTAAAAAAAAACGTAATCTACGTGACAAAGACTTTAAATACTAAAAAATATTAAACATAATCATGGGAAACTGTTATAGATGTATAGTATAATTTAACTTCGATGTAGAAAGTATCAATATATGAATTAAATTTTAGTTAATTCCAAAAAAATTAGTCAATGTCAATTGTGTGTATGGGACCTATTATAGATAGCGATAGGCTTAATGTCATAGAGTCAGAACAGAAATCAGAAGACAACCTCCCAAGCATTGCAATTATTATCAATAACAAGTTGAATAAAAGATTTAATAATACTTGGATTTGAACACCCTTTCAGTTTGATAAAGGATTGCAGTTTAATTATGTAAATTGAAAATATTTAAAATTGCCCGCCGAATTTCTTCTTGGTCCTTCTCGATAAGAGTAACATTCCGAACCAATGGTGGGTTAAATCATATGATCCTTGACGATTCAAAACTGCTTGCAAAATTGATTATTAACTGATTATTTAATTTGATTTAATTTGTTAATATTACTGTGTAATACAAAATAATTAAACTTTAATGATATTATTTATTTATAATACTCTGTTAAGATATATAATACACATTTTCACTTTGGGCAAAACGAGTACATTCACTACCAGTAGTACATCGCTAGTAATTGTAGACTAATTTAGTCTAATTGATCCGTTAATTACCAATTTCCCTGGTTTCCCGTGGTCTGGACGCCGATTGCGCTACGCGGCCTCGACCTCTGCGGCCTCTCCGACCACGCCCTCTGCCCCGGCCTCTCCACCAATTTCTGTTCACTTTACTCTTTGTTACCAACGGTGAATCGTCTCTCTGCAAATCAATTCAAACTAGTTGCAACTGCGACTTCGTTTACGTTATCTTTATTGTTAAAATACCATGCGAATTGCTAATGCATAATTTTTATATTGCTGTTTCCGAAGGAAAAAGATTGAATTGAAGATTGATTAAAAGATTAATATTAGTGAAACGGATTAACTGTAGAAAGCGCCGTCAGAGTGGCATTTGTTCTACGAAAAAACCCACGAAAATTAAGATGAAAACAAGACTAACTTTCACATTTATTATATTAAAATGGATGGTTCAAAACACAAAAAAAAATTATAGTTAGAAAACAATCTTATAATTTTTTATAACAGCGTTTTGATATCAATTTTGTTGCAGTATTAATAATTCGTCGTATCAGGCGTGAATTATTTAACAAGTACTAAACCTACACTTTTCAGGGCAGCCATAAATAGACGTTTAATATACGCTTAAGAGAATTATTTAAATATTCCCAAGTTTGTATGTGCAATATAAAAGACTTATCGACTTTAATGAAATATGCACAATATAAATTAGACAATCTTAATGCTTAAACATATAAAAACATAATGACAAAAGGACGTAAGTCGAGTTATCAAAATATTCACGCCTGGTACGGAATGAATAAGTAAATAAAATAAAAGATACCGTGTTGTTTTCATCATCCGTGTTTAGTTCCCTATGTACACTTGTATGACGACGCTCGCTGCGAGCGAGCGATACGCCTCGTTCACTGCGTGTATCTGAAATCCAATAATTTACAGAATTAGACGTTACTTTGCGGAGATCCATAATACAAAAATCTCTTTCTTTCTTTCTCCTACCCTTATCCCACTCTAAGTGGGGTCGGTACAACATGTTGTCCTCTTCCATTCTCTTCTATCATTCGTCAACTCTGGCGCTACTCCTTTTATACGCATGTCATACTTCACACATTCCAACCATCTCTTTTTAGGCCTCCCTCAAGTCACATATCCATCCACATTCATATTCAACACTCGCTTAGTCACATGATCTTCATCCCTCCTCATTACATGTCCATACCATCCCAATCTTGCACCTCTCATCTTTTCCATAATGGGCGCAACTTTCATACTTCCCCTAATATACTCATTTCTTATTTTATCTAGTCTTGTCACACCACACATCCACCTTAACATCCTCATCTCATTTGCATGCACTCTTCTTTCATCCATCTTTTTCATTGCCTAACATTCTGCTCCATACATTACGACAGGTCTAATGACTGATTTATAAATTTTCCCCTTAAGTTGCTTATTAGCCAAGAGACTAATAAGCAACCTAAAGATAACCTAAACTTATAAATAACTTATATCTAAGAATAGGTCCAATGACTTATCTTAGTAGAAAAGTAATAATAAAATTATTTTGCTATAATCCGCGATACATATCTATAAGATAGATTCACACCCGCAGTCCGGTCACTATCGCTGCTAGAATGCCTCACACTACGACGCCGTCTCGCAATGGGCTCTCTGAGTCTGGGCCGCTCCGCCTCATCCGCCTCGCCCTGCCCCGCGACGTCCCGCATCCCCGCTTCGATGACGTCACGACGGGCTTGACGGAATATTGGCACGCACTGTTCACGCATCTTTATGCCCGCCCTGTTGACAAACGATGATAGATGAGCGACGTATTGGTCCTAACCTTGTAACCAATTATGATCAGCTATATCGATTTATAGAAGCAGGCTTTACTTTGCGGAATTCCATATTACAAGCAATATAACAGAACTAACTACTTTGCTATAATCCGCACGGGTTAAGTGAATGCATGCAAAGCCAATGTGTATGAAGCAGGCGAAATCTACGCACCTTATACATGCAGGACAAGCCACCACATGCACCCCAAGGCGCAATTCACCAGCAACAACGCACGCAAAAGCAGCACACACACCCACCACCACAATCTCGACGATCGTTTCGCCCCGAAACCGAAGCATCATCAGGAGGATAGGGTCCACGACAAAAAATGCGATGCATTACGATTTTTGGTAGGTGGGTGTGTGTGCTTTTGTGTGCGTTGTTGCTGGTGAATTGCGCCTTGGGATGCATGTGGTGGCTTGTCCTGCATGTATAAGGTGCGTAGATTTTGCCTGCTTCATACACATTGGCTTTGCATGCATTCACTTAACCCGTGCGGATTATAGCAAAGTAGTTAGTTCTGTTATATTGCTTGTAATCAGCAATATCGTTTAACTTGAAATTCAACAATACACGTACACATAAATTTTTTTTTCACTATTCGCTTGACACTAATTCTCTAGAACGTTCAGATTGTTTACGAAAAGGTTGTTTACAAAGATTGTTTTACAATCTCCCAAAGGACTCGCGAACATCGGTTCGTTCAATATATAATACGTCTGGACGTATCGTGAGCCTCGACATTCAGTTTGCGAATAGCGATCAAAAGCGAAAATAATAGTGTTGTCTGCTTCCTTATTAGACAATGGAATGTATAAGTACTATTTTTTTTTATTTTGTGAAAAGCTGAATAAAGTGTTTTTAACGAGTCACCAGGTTTTTCGTGCGAATCCACAAACATGTAACGTAACATTACCATACTCCTCCAAGACGGCGTGACCGATTTTTAAGAAATTTTATATACATATTCAGAAACTCTGAGAATCGGCTACTATCTGTTTTTCATACCCCTAAGTGATATGAGTTGTCCACCTTTGACATTACTTATTTATTTTTTGGACTAAATGTTTTATTTTTTTTAATGTATACTAGATATTGCTTAAAAATAATTTATATTGCAAAATAACCATCGTCTGGTCATCTACTTATATATAAATATAAAGTAAATATAAAACTATTATTGGAATTATATAAAGTCCATTATTGGAATTATATTCCTTTCGATGCATTAATGTTTATTTATAAAAATTTCTAGTAGTACCCGCAACTTCGTTCGCATCGACTTTAGTAATGAAATAGCCTCAATTATACCCTATATGTCTTTTCTGTTCCCGAAGGGAAAAAAACATAAAATTTTTAATCCTATATCAGCCCGGTGTTACTAAAACGGACTAGCCGTGGCGTAACTAACAGACAGACTTTCGCGTTTATAGTTATTAGTATGAATAATAATTCATATCTGATATTGACTGGTCACTCATAAACAATGTATACTTTATTTTATTCTATTTAAACGATTTATAACAGATATTATAAAAAAAGTTGTATATTTAAATTTAAGAAGGTCATATCACAAACTCCTCCAAACGCACAATTTACTAAACACAATGCTTAAATAATTTAACTTTATGCAATAGTATATATATGCATAGAAAGTAAACGTTGAAACTTACTTATAAAATACAGTGTCCTTATTATTATACGTGAGGCAGTTATCGATCATAAGTTGAAAATCAGCTTCCACGTCGTCTATTGTTTTGTAAGCGCCTCTGTCCAGTTTCTTTCCCATTGTGCTTAGATCCATTGGGTGTTTCACGATTGTGCTGTAGTCTGGTACCTACATTAAAATAATAATCACAGTTTAATTAGAAAGTTCTCTAAAGGTCCGCAAATAGTACAGGGATATGAGTATCATAGTCTGAAATAATGGACATCTGATTTATAGAAGCAGGCGTTACTTTGCGGAATTTTTTGCAAGTCGTGTTTGCCTTAATACGATTGTACATTGTTATTGTACCATTGAATTTAATAATGTATCTTAACTATGTTTAATGTAACAATCGCTGGCAAACCATAATAAATAAATAAAAAATCCATATTACAAGCAATATAACAGAACTAACTACTTTGCTATAATCCGCACGGGTTAAGTGAATGCATGCAAAGCCAATGTATATGAAGCAGGCAAAATCTACGTACCTTATACATGCAGGACAAGCCACCACATGCACCCCAAGGCGCAATTCACCAGCTACAACGCACACAAAAGCAGCACACACACCCACCACCACAATCTCGACGATTGCTCGCCCCGAAACCGAAGCATCATCAGGAGGATAGGCCCCACGACAAAAATCGTAATGCATGCATGCATTACGATTTTGTTGCTGGTGAATTGCGCCTTGGGGTGCATGTGGTGGCTTGTCCTGCATGTATAAGGTACGTAGATTTTGCCTGCTTCATACACATTGGCTTTGCATGCATTCACTTAACCCGTGCGGATTATAGCAAAGTAGTTAGTTCTGTTATATTGCTTGTAATGGACATCTATTGTTCGCCATAAATCTGTTCAAATGATTTTGTAAGCCATACAATATTATGGCCTGTTGTTAGCCACTTTTAATGGCGATCGATTTATTTATAGTCTAAGATCCCGCTATAAAACGACCTTCACCGAGCTGTTTAATGGATGAAAGATATTTTTTAACACATAAAATATGTCAATAAATGTATTGCGAATGGGTTGTCTAAAAACTAAGTCCAGATTATGATTCTCTAAACATTACAAGATCAGCCGCTAGTTCATTCTTAAGATTGTCTGTAAATTTTATTAAAAGCGTTCCAGCCGTTTCGGAGTCTATGAAGGACATACAGACAGACCTTTATTTTTTTTATTAAATCAAATCGGAATATTCTTTATTCAAGTAAACTTGTAAACAAGTGCTTTTGAATCGTCAACTTTACTGCTGGTTCGGAAAACTGTTCCTGCCGAGAAGAGCCAGCAAGAAACTCGGCGGTTACTCTTTTTAAAATATAAATCTTAGAACTAGTTACGTTTATTTATTACTGTCTTGTACAGGGTAGAGGTGCACCTATATCCACACATCCTTATCATCTAAGTAATCTTCAACAGTATAGTAGGCTTTCTGTATCAGCCAAGCCTATTAAGATTTTCTTACCTCAAGTGGGTCGACGGGTTCCGTAAACACGTCGCTCTGATCGGCGTACCGCAAAAGACGCAACAATTTGTGCAAGGCGGCGCGCTCGGGACGTAACGAGTGAAGCACGCATCGTTCCCATACACGAGTGTACTCAGCTTTCAATCGCTCTCTTTTTCGTACGAGCTCGCAAAGTAACCTATAAAAATATTAGATATATTTATGTAACAAAAGTAATAATAAAATTATTTTGCTATAATCTGCGATACAGTAAATAGAAAATATATATAGTGTTTAATGTATAGAGGACTATCAGTATTTTCATACCCGATACGTGCAGGATTCGTAAAAACACATGCACTAACCTCCACCACTTCCACCACAATACACAAGCTCTACACAGGTTCACTATCACAAACTCAACAATCGTTTCGCCCCGCAAACGAAGCATCATCAGGAGATAGACTCCACGACAAAATCGCAAAACGCTTTGCGATTTTACCACAATACACAAGCACTACACAGGTTCACTATCACAAACTCAACAATCGTTTCGCCCCGCAACCGAAGCATCATCAGGAGATAGACTCCACGACAAAATTGCAAAGCGCTTTGCGATTTTGTCGTGGAGTCTATCTCATGATGCTTCGGTTGCGGGGCGAAACGATTGTTGAGTTTGTGATAGTGAACCTGTGTAGTGCTTGTGTATTGTGGTGGAAGTGGTGGAGGTTTGTGCATGTGTTTTTACGAATCCTGCACGTATCGGGTATGAAAATACTGATAGTCCACTATACATTAAACACTATATATATGTTCTATTTACTGTATCGCGGATTATAGCAAAATAATTTTATTATTACTTTTGTATTATGGATCTCCGCAAAGTAACGCCTAATTCTATAAATTATATATTTATGTATTTATGGATGCCGTGTGGTATCCGGCAGAATAGAATAGACCAGCCTCCTTTCTTACCAAGGTATCGTAAGAGGCGACTAAGGTAAATGCCGTGTGGTATCCGACTGCATAGAATAGTCCACCCTCATTTCTTACCGAGATGTAAAAGCCGACTAAGGTAAGTTGACGTCAGGCAGGCGGCGGGTCGTAAAATACGTCGTCAAATCATATGACAACATGTTTGTAATATGTTGTGCCGACCCCACTTAGAGTGGGATAAGGGCAGGAAGATGATGATGATTTATGTATTTATGGATTTATTTAATAATTACACAATATATTCATATTTACCGGATGTTCGTCATCCATCACACAAGTATTAAGTTATTTACTTTGCGGCGGAAGACGGTGTATGTATTTTCTTATTTTATTGATATCTATACTAATACATAAAGCTGAACAGTTTGTGTTTGTTTGTTTGAACGCGCTAATCTCAGGAACTACTACTAATAAAAATTCTTTTAGTGTAATTTATCGAGGAATTCCATAGACTACATAACGTCACCGTTACGACTACATAATGTCAACGGCAAAATGTTAAGCTTTTCTTGCGTACGCTAAGTAAACGATGAAAGTTATTAAAAAAACATGTACTACAAAATTGTTCCTCTCTAAAAGTTCTAAATAAAAGTCCGCGACGGCATATGTCTACCTTTTAAGGTTAACCCACTTTAGCCATAATTAATATAAGTATTTTGCTAAGTGTACTTAAATAATAAGACTGGCCGACCCTTTATCAAAAATAGAATCTATTTTTTTTCGTATACTTTCTGATGGCAATCGACGTTATTGATCGTAAATTTCTCTAAGCAAGGCAATTAAGTCAACTCGTACCTAGCTCTTTCCAAGTCTTGGCGTATTCTCTGCCAGTACTTGAGTTGATTGCATAATTCACGAACGTTCACTGTCCCATCTTGTATACCTCTGCTACCTGCAAAATCAACGTAACGTATTTACATAATTTATTAGTTTATGTCTAATCATACCAATATCAACAATAAACAAGAACTAGACGACAGCGCATTTCATAGTAGTGTCGAGTCTACGTTCAGAACTGCTCTAATTTTCATTTATCCAACATCGCCTTTTAAAGCAAAGATCTCACTGAAACAGAATCACTCCCACTATTGAACAACTAAAGCAACAACATGTCATTTGACTTTTCTCAGTCCTATCTTATTATAGTCAAAATGTCATGATATATATTACATTTATCATAACATTTTGACTATAATAAGATAGCTTTAAATTGTTTTAATAGAGCAGAAAAAGTTCGGGTATTTTGCGTTCAAATACCCTCAATTGTGTATTCTGTTTTATTTTCTATTTCTAAAGGAATAACTGTATTTTTTTTTCTATATGCCCGCATATGATTTTCTATTGAATTTAAATTATCTGAACATTTCATGTCTCCAGTAAATAGGTGGACTCTTGACTCACGACTGTGCGTTTTCTATCGCATCATCACAGGGAGTGTTCCAGTGAGCTACACGACCTGATTCCTGATTCCTCCAGGTTAAAATATCATCCTCACCGTCCGGGTGCGTGGACATCCACTGCAGAACAGTTTTCAAATAACTTTATTCCGCGTACCACCATTGTATGAAGTAATCTGTCTTAAGCAGCGTTTTCGGATCGTTACGACATAAGTACCTTCAAAAAGCGTATTTTCCTTTCTTTTTTTTTAAAGTTAAATCGTGGAAACTTAACAGACAGATAGACAGTCAGGCAGAAAGACAAGCAGAAGGACAACAAGAAGGAAGGAAAAAATCATGGATTGAGCTTACCGTGATGACTTGTGAGACTCTGCAGCCTCCGTAACAGCGGCACTCCATTTCTACTGTGCCGTTTGAGGGTCCAATATGCTAGTAGACGTTTCATGAGCTGTGCTCGGGCAGCAGGTGGTCCGTGGGCCAACTTCGCGATCTCCGCAACCCGTTCGGCGGGAAGTGTCGGCACTAGTACTACAGGTGCCCATGTTCTTTTCAACGCCAACACTCGACGAGCCTAAATGAATGAAGTGCACTTTACAGCCTTTTTACGTTTTATATGTAACATCTGTATGTATTGTTACGTCCATGCACCAAGAAGTCGTCATATATATGTAATAGGGTTCAAAGTAGCTTGACGCTAATCATCTGGTACGCTCACGTTGTTTTCGAATCATGTTCCGTATCCCTACCACGACTAGCGAGTAATCGAGAAGCAGAACATTCTCGAATAGTTCATACGACCGTGTATAACGCGCTTTGGCATTCAGTTTACGGATAGCGATCGGGAACAAATTAAGAAACGAAAGTAAAAGTAAAATAGAGAACTCTTCTTTATTATCAGACAGCGAACTGCAGTGATTGTAAGTACTAATTTTATAGTGAAAAGCTAAATAAAGATTTTTTAAAGAGTCACCAGGTAATTTTACCCCCTGTACATAACAGTATGTAAGGGAGTCCTTTAAACTGTGACCGAATTTCCGCCGACAGATTCTTTATACACTTACCAAAAACCGGTGCATTGTCACCGGTTCTTGATATTACAATCAAACAAATGACTTGAAAAAATAAAAACAAGGTTTGGAATTATAAAGTGAAAAAAATTCGTGGTGCTAAGGATAAGAGGGAGTGGATTTTTCTGGTGTTTTTCTGTTACTTTTTAGGAATTAGGCTTCATGTAACAGATAATTTTATATTTCTTTAGAGACTTTTATATATCTTTTAGTTTCAGTTTCTATTTATATTTAATTTAAATATACGTATACTATTCACTTCTTACCTATGTAAATTTTTCTAATCCATAAATGACACGATATATGATCTACAATTATTGTACAAAAATGTTACAGAATTTGAAATAGTTGTTATTGTTATGAATGGATTAATTCAATTATATTATTCTAAAAACTTTTTCCAGTGTGTCAATAAATACAATTATATTCACTAACTTTATAGCATTATTTTACTTCTATTACCAGTTTTAAAGGAATAAACTATCACCAATATAAAATGCCAAAACGAACGCCACACTCACTTGTTTTATTTTTTCTCTTCCCTTTTGTCTTATCGCAGAAAGATCGGCGGGTTTATTATCCCCTTCAGATTCTAGTGCTCTCCTTTCCTAAAGAAATTTGGAATAAAGTTTATCTTGATAGGGGATAATTGAATATATAAAAAGTTAAAAAATATTGTAACCCCAAAAAAACAATGTTAATGGACGATTATGGAGCTTAGTTACTGATACAAAAGAACGAGAAGATGCTAATCAAATTAGTAGAAGTTTAAATTTGCAGCAATTTAGATGCCTCAATCAAGATAAAGCTACTTTATATCCCACTACTGTGTCTAAAGATCTAACGTAAAGCTCATCAATCAATCACTATCAATATCTATCATTCTCTAGATTTAAAATGTTTCTAAACAATATTTATTTTTACCGTTTTCACTTTAACGTACAAGGAAAAGTGAATTTCAATTAAGCAATTTTTTTTGTTATAGAAAACTCATTAAATTTCGATCTGATTATATCCGAGATCTCTTGGATATGGTGACGCGTTTCAAATATTATAAAATGGATAGAAATTCAAAAGAATCGTTATATAATAATGAATGAAATTATATATAACTATCCATAGTTATCAATGTTGGATGAATTATTGGATTGAAAATAGTTATCATATTATCATATTATAGTTATCCGTATAATACCTGTAAGATATGAGCAGGGGTGTGAGCATCGCAGTAGGCCATTTTGGCAACTTGCACCGGCTGGCTGGGATCCCGCCCTGATCCAGCTGCTTCCATTTTCATATACAAACTGTCGAAAAAGACGAATATGAGCTTAACATATTCGAACGAATTTTCAAGTGTCAAGGATTTTAAAGCCATCTCAATTAAGCATATTGTAAGGACAAGACATAGCTTTAGAATGCGTCATCATTATATTTATTTATTTATTCCGAAAAAATAATATTATAATGTATTGTCGTAGTATTACATCATAGAAATTATTAATTGCTCCCAAGTCATACTCGGTCATATATAACAGAGATAATAAATTCATTATTTATATTAAAACTAGTACCTTAGGTTTAGGTAATTTTAGCTTAATTCTCAATGAATTTTTTTTCTCCTATTATGGTAAGAAATACTGAATTTTTCAAAATCATATATGTTACCCCGCTGTATAATTGTTGTAATTTGACTGGCCCCTGGTGCTGGTGGGGAGTTTGATTCCCACCGAGAATCAACATTTTCTATAAAAAAGTTGTTGTGTCTTCGAGCCTGGGTGTATATTTGTATTTAAGTATGTATTTTAAAATTTATATGTAGTATATTTACCAGATGTCTATCACCCATTACACAAGTATTAAGTTACTTTGGGGACGGATGACCGTGTGTTTAAGTGTCCTATATGGTTATATTTTTAATTTTTAATTGTATTCCATTTCATCGATATTGGCGATAATTGAAAGCGTAAAAAAAAAACTTACGCATTGCTTTGCTCGATTGTTAGGATTTGACTAAATAAATATAGAAATAACAAAAAAAATATCAACGGCTTGTATTTTTGGAGTGCCGGCAAAAGTGAAAACTGGAATATTAATGTGCATTTTTGATATTTTGGAATAATTTTGCACGAATAGCTTTATCAATATGAAAGTTCTATCATGAGTTAAAATACAATAACAATACAATTTATTTATTGCGCTATCGTACACAAACATGATAATTTATATTACATTTAAATTGAACACTTTAAAACTATTACAATTATTTCACATTAAAAAGTTTAACTCTTCGGAAAATCAATTTCAATCCATAATTTAAACGACCCACCATCATCGCCAATTTCTAAAAATGACACGATAGGTTTATAGAAGCTGAAGTAAGAAACGAACAATTTTGATTCGAACCTATTTAAATCACACGCACATTCTCGCAAACACCCTGCGCCGCCTAAACGAAACAACAAGGGCAGGAGTACATTTTCGACGCGCGAAAGAAAGAGAGGGGAATTCTGCTCCCTCTTCTACGCCGCGCCGACGGTCTACTCGCCCTTCGCCTTACGAAATTCCAACCAGGTTACGTGTCCCAACGCGAATTGAAAGTTTTTACCCATCACAAAAAGCGCCCAACGCCGCTAAAGAAGTTTTCACTTCAGTAATCAGTACATAATATTTTCCCCTATAATATAAATAGTTTAAAGGGATTATCTGATGCAGCTCATGTGATACAGTATATACATTTTTTATTATATAAATTTAAATCAAACAATTATAGACATATTAAGTCGTTTTTTTTTTTAATGAAATATATTTACTTAATCAAAGTATGTACCATTGCTATGTATGCACTTTTGCCATCTCATAGGTAGTTCATTGATCCCCTTACTAAATAAACCATTCGGACGGGAATCAATAAAATCTTTGAAGGCGGTTTGGACTGCCCCATCGGAGTTGAATTTTTTTCCTTGCAAGTAGTTATCCAAATTGCGAAAAAAATGGTAATCTGTTGGAGCAAGGTCCGGAGAGTACGGTGGATGTCTAAGACATTCTAATTGAAGCTCCTCTGATTTGATAGCCGTCTGTTGTGCAGTGTGTGGTCTAGCGTTGTCCTGAAGCAGCAGTGGCCTAGAGCGATTGACCAGCCTCGGTTGTTTAGCAGCTAGCTTTTCCATCATGGTTTGCAGTTGCTGACAATAGATATCTGCCGTAATCGTCTGGCCAGATTTAAGAAAGCTGTAGTGAACGACACCGGCACTAGTCCATCAAACACTTACAAGCAACTTTTTTTTAGTTAATTTTCGCTTAGGGCAGGATTTGGCTGGTTCGCCAGGGTACAGCCATTGCGATGAGCGCTTCCGATTATCGTAGAGGATCCACTTTTCATCACAGGTAATGATTCGACTTAAAATTCCTTCATTATTGTGCCGGTTGAGTCACGTAACGCAGCAGTCGACGCGCGTTTGTCGGTTTGCTTCACTCAATTCATGAGGTACTTACCTTTCAAGCTTTTTCACCTTCCCAATTTGCTTCAAGTGGATTAGAATAGTTTTATCACTAACACCGGAGCCTGCAGCTAACTCGGACGTGGTTTGCGATGGATCCGCTTCCACAATAGCCTTCAATTCTTCATTATCAACTTTGGTCTCCGGCCGTCCACGAGGCTTGTTCTGAAGGTCGAAATTTCCAGAACGAAAACGTTGGAACCAAAAACGCACTATGTTTTCTTTTGCGACACCGTCACCATACACATCATTAATCCTTCGAGCCGTTTCTGCAGCACTGGTGCCACGGTGGAACTCATACTCGTAAATAACGCGATATTTCATGTTTTCCATTTTGTAAACAGAGTGACACAAAGAAAAAAACAAAAAAAGAAAAAACAAATGAATTAGGGGGTTTGAAACACAAATGCATGAGTAAATAGCTGTATGAATTTGAATTTGGAATTCCTAACCATAAAAGTAATATTTGAGATCAAAGTGGCCAGTACGACAAAACGCCAATTTCATATGTAAGGACCTAATATGTCCGAAATATAGAAAATTTGTGTTGGCAGCAGTCTTAGTCATAAGGCGTGGACTGAAAAATAACTTCTTAGTTGAGTCTATGACCTTTTCCTCAACATACGTTTATATTATGTATAAAGTGTTAGAATAATCTTTGTTGTTTATTAGAAATGTATGTTGCCGAATAAAGTTCTTTTTCTTTATTTATTTATTTATTTATAACTTACCCAGCCTGTTGAGCACAGGTCACGTGGAAAGCAGAATAGCAGTTGCTCCTATGGCACTGGATACAAGCACCCGCCCCACGTTGCTTGCAGACCATGCATTGAAGCTTCCATCGAGCGGCCGGAATCATTTCTATCGAGTCTGATAATTCGACATCGACAACGATATGATATAAAATACGAATATATAATACAGCGTCGCTACAACTACTTTTCAAAACAATTAGATATAGATATATTTGCCTTGTGATATCCGGCTGAGTAGAAGAGACCATCCTCATTACTTACCGAGGTGTAGGCGCCTAAGGTAAGTCGACCCAACGTGGTATGCGGCTGAGTAGATAGATCACCCTCATTTCTTACCGAGGTGTCGTAAAAGGCGACCAAGGTAAGTTGACCCACCGTGTGGTATTCGGTTTAGTAGAATAGACCACCCTCTTTCTTACCGAGGTATCGTAAAAAAGTTGACGTCAGGCAGGCGACCGGTCGTAAAATACGTAGCCAAATTATGTAACAACGTGTTTGTAACATGTTATTACCGACACCCACTTAGAGTGGGATAAGGGCAGGAGGATAATGATGATGATAAATTATACACAATATAATTAATATAGTATGTGTTTCACTAAGCTAACTTTTACCATGCTTAATTGGTTTAAATCATGAAAATAATACCTATTGGTTCTAAGAAGACGGTGTTGGCAAAACGTACTTCCGGTATCCAAAGGGCACAAACTACATGTGCCCAGGTGCCTTGATCTGTCTGTTTAAAGGCACCTGCAACAATAAATTATATTTTATGAAGTTGCAAATAAAGTAGACTCTCCTTTTTTTTTAGCTCGTAAGTTAGTAATTACCTCCAGTGTTGGGACACAGCACACAGTTTACTAGCCGAGAAGGGGATTGTAAGCAACGTCTGCATAACCACTGCCCTTCAGGTATATAAGGTACCTAAAAGCAAAGTATGATATCATGTACATACAGCACTAGGTGTGCCAGCGGAAATTAGTGTCACAAAATTTTTACCAAAATGAAATGTTGAATATAAAAGTTATTGTGAATCAAACATAAGAGATAGAGACGTGCTCTCTTAGACTTTTTTGTAATAATTTTGTGGATCTACAATTCTCTAGTATATCACTTTAGTGTATCTTAGTTGATTTACGCGGCGCATGCGGCTAAAGTTCCAAGAAGGCGAGTTCATTAACACATTTAGGTACATAAAACCGTAATGTACTATTTACCTAAACCTTGCACTACATCGCAGTAAAAACCGTACCAAAATCTATTCAGTAGATTTTGGAGAATCGATCACATACAGACAGCTTTTGAGGACTTTGTTTTATAATAAGTAGAAATATAGATATTATATATCGCGATAGATAGTAGCTGAAACCTATAAACCATTCGACTATTCTATTTTCTATCACGATTTTTTACACACGATAAGAGTTATGATATTAAATTTGGGGAGCCATTCTTAAATGTGTCCATCTAAACAAAAGAAAAAGCAAATGAAATTATTAAATTATATTGTCTGTCTCTCTTTTTGTGTGTAATCAGACAAAGATGAGTAATAAGCTTCATCTTCTTCTACATCTCGTATTATTTGTTGTGACACTCTCGCTTACAGGCCTATGGCCTTTGGCCCTTCTAGTCTAGTATATGATAATAACTCTATGTGGTAACTCACGACATAATACTGATAGCTTATTATCGACTTACATATTAAATAAATACAAAACAATTTGTGGAATTATTGTGCGTTTGATTATTTTGCTGTCATCTGAGATAAGAGAAAATCTACAATATTTCACGACGTGTCAACATATTTGCACAGAAGCATATTTAAGACACATACCCCATAACAATCTTGATGAACAGCAAGATTACACATGTCACAGAACAAGATAACGTTAGTATTCTGACATTCACCATCCATGCAAATACAACATACGGCATCCTCGTCAACCGTTGCTGCTGTCTGCTGACCATTTTGAGTTCCCTGCATAAACAATGTTATATACAAAAAATAATTAAATGAGTACTTAATGCATCTGTAATTAACAATTCGTGTCATATAATACACGAACAACACGAAGAAACGTACATTTATTTAGATGTTTATTAGTTCAAACCTTTAAGCATATAGATATCAACTATTGTTCATAAGTATATTTTTATTTATTAAGTAGGCTGGCGACTGGAACAGTGCGCTGTGGACGTGAATATTAACAGAGACTTGTGATAGCTATAATTGCGGCGATTCAATCGATGCAATTCTATGAAATCGCTGATCTCCAGCGATATCGCTGCTGTGTGGACGTAGTATATATGGCACGCCGCTCCTTAATGTCAATTTCCGAAAAAAATTAAAGTGTCGGACTTTCGTAATTATTCACGCGAGTTTGTAGTGGCATTTATTGAACTTTAAAGAAATTAACCAGCATTGTGCAACATTAAAAGCAAAGTTTCCTTTCGAAAGGCATTACAAATAACCAACCACGATAGAACAGAAAAATTACATCGAAAATTCTCATAGGTCCATTCACCAAATGGTCAATGAATCGCTTTAATATGGACACAAAAGCTATAAGTCACAAGTCGACGGCGATCAAAGTCGCTGCGTGAGGACCCGGCATTAATTATACTAACAACACTGCAATCTTTTTTACGTCGTCTGTTTATTTAATGAGCGTGTACCTACATAGCATCTGCGCGTGTCAGGACTCAGGTGACAACCCCAACACCTGTAAAGTTTAAGAGTCTAGCCCATCCATACTTTCAAGTACAATTTTTCTGACCTACCTATTAATTTCACCTGTAACTTGCCTATCTACATTAAAGCAGCATAGTGGATGTTAGCTTTTATCAGTTATGCATCAGTAACATTTATTCAAAGGACTTATGTCACAACACTCTAAATCAGTTTTGTTTAAAATTTAGGATATATCAAGTAATACAATCTAAACAGACAATCATAACCTGTATTTTTATGTTATTTTTTACCAGCTATGTTATTTTGGTTAAGCATCCCAAAAGCTAATGTAATTTGAATATTCAGTAGACTCATGTGTATGAGATTAGTTATATGTTTCATCCAGAATCATAGATTTATTTTTAGTTAAGTCACTATTGTTTCATTATGTAGCATACATTACTACAATGTGAAATTCAGTTTTTATCGCCATTTATAGTTTTTATGGATTAAATAATTGAAACATATGTTAAGACCACAATGAGTATCTGAGACAAAAAACATGCAAGAAGCTATGTCACAATTCAGATTAAAAGCATTAATGCTTACTTGAAAATATGACTCCTTTTCTAGTCTATCCATCAAGAGTTCCAATGTGTCAACTGACACTGGGGGCAGTGCCTGTTTTGCTCTGTTTTTGTTAATGATTGCTAGCCAAGCTGTATCCTCCTCATCAACATCATACTCCACCTCACCATCCAGTTCTTCTGCAGATTTTTCTATAAAACGGATGTAGGCATTCGGTCGAGCTGGGGCATCACAAACTCTTTCATTATAGTCTGGGATGAGCTGTAAATTTATTTACTTGGCATAAATTGTGATAATATAAAAATTTTTTAGACTTCAACATTTAAAATCATTTTAATGATATAAAACAATTCAATTCAAAATACTGTCAATCTATGCTTTTGAAAACATCTCTTTATTTATTTAGAGTTAATGTAGATGTTTCAGGCTAGGTGAAAAAATTGATTGATGAAGTGGGACCAGTACCTTTAAAAATATTTAGTTTATTTCACTTTAATGTTCATTATTACATTTGAGATGTTATCAACAAAAAGATATGTCTAGAGTTAAAATTGTAAAATATGTAATTTTAAATGTATTATTCAGTGTGAATCAGTTTAAAAATGACTCTTAACAATGAAAGGTAAAATAATAAATAAGAAACCGTCTCTCTTTCTCTCTCTCTTAAATTCTGTAAATTAATAATTAATATATTTTCAATAATATTAATATATATTTTTATCAATGAAAATGAAATCTAAAATGTTTGGCATAATAAGAAATGGTATGTGTTTCTATTAGCTGCTTATCAAAATCCTGCTGTTTAATAAAAATATATATACATATAGTTTTGTAATCATAATACTAAAAATTTGCTGTTTAAATTTAAGATAGCTGTACTTTACTGAATATAACAAATTATAAGACAAACTTACCCGAAAAGTAGCTTCAGGTAACTTGACATATGGCTCAGCAAGAGGTTCTACAAAAGGTAATGGCTTTTCTAGTTCTGCATTCTTCTTTTCCCACTCTTCTAAAGATATAATTGGCACTGGTTGATCAATAGGAATTCTACTTATTTTGCCATCAATTTCGAACTGGACAACTTTCTGTGCTTCAGCAAAAGTTAAAGCTTCCTTTGGTGGGCTTTGTAGTGCTATATCACCAGTCGGCACGGCAGCTCTAACTCTACCTTTTTTTCGGTTGTTAGCAACCGCAGGAGTTGCCGGCGTCGGATTATCATGATCATAGTTAACTAAATGATACTGCAAACCGCACAAACTTTTGTATACTTTATCGCACTTATCCAACGGACACTGATACGGAGGAGGTCTGTTTTGACGAAGTTTTTTGCAAAACTCTAAAACATCGAAGTCTAAACCCATTTTTTTTATTATTTACAGCACTAGGTCAATACGCCGTCATAATCATATCGATTTAAAGATATACAAGAGTAGCTAATTTAATTTTTTTTAATGGTACCACGTTGAATTAATGGTAACAGCACTTTTCTCGAAAAGTGAAAGGAAGGCGAAATTGATTATTGCATGTGAAAACGCAAAGAACTGAGAAAACGTATAAAAACTAATGTTATACCATACTTTATTACTCTGTGAAAACAACACAAAACAGACAAAAAATGCACATACTAAATGACATCTTAAAACAGAATAAAAATATAGAAGTAGATCAGTTAGGAAGTACCTATGTCATCGAATTTTATATGAAGAAGTTTGTAGTCTGTTCTAGAAATCTTTGCTAGAAAATGAAACGTCAAACATTGTTTATATTGTCTGTGAGCGGCTATTGTTGATCTGGGTGATTGTGATTGTAAAAATCTTACAATATTGTATTTCTCTTGAGTTAGTGCGGATCAATTGAGACATTCAAGTATAAAATAAACAACTCTACCATGGATATCTATGGGTATCCCGGTTATCCGTATAATCAATCAGATGAACTAGCAAAACAACTATTTGCTCAACAAGCACTTTCTTCACCTGGTTCCTTCCGTGGAATACCAGAAGGTCATAACATGCCGGTCCCAACTGGAGCACCGTGGAATGTGCAGAGTCTACCTTGGAGTATGCAGTCGCCCCCGAATTTAGTGCAGTTCACAGCTCAGACGCCTACGGAACCGAAGATTACTCCAGTAGTACATTGTAAAAGAAAGAGCTTAGACATTGAACCAGTGATGTATGTTATTGTAAATACGATAAAATATATTTTTATTTATTTACTTATACTCTTGTTTAAGTATGTCTTATAGATATCATTCCATTTGTAAATTACCATCATAACTTGATCTAAACAAAGTAATGTACCACATAGAGTTATCGCTATGTACAACAATGTCGAATCTGGTTTCCCTTGCTTGTAAAGCATGTAATAGTTGTACTATGATAGAACCTTTTTGAAAATATAGGTATGAAACAAAATCTTTATAAAATTGAAATGTTCTAAATTTTGATAATTGCTAAATACCTTCTCCTATTACAGTGTCCAGTGTAATAATATTATTAACTTAATATTAACTAATATGTAAATCTAAGAGATACATATAATGAGATGAAATCTTGAATATTTTTATACTTTAAGCCTCACTGAGATGCATAACGAGTGAAAGATTAAAAGCTAAAATTGTTTCAGTCCTCAAAAACAATTCATAACAGAAGAGAAAATGGCAGCACATTTAAGTGGACTTCACATTTCTTCAAACTACACACAACATTCATTAGCTTGCGAGGATGTTATGGAAGTTGGGATAGATGCAAATACACTTTGTGAGAAGCTGAAAGGGCACACAATTATTTTGTCAGAAGATGTTAAGAAGGTGCAAGAAGAGCCCATTTTACCTACAACACTTTTTGATCGGTAACTTGTTATTTATTGGTTTTTAGTAATCAGTAAATGCCTATATATTATAAATGTTATTATTGTATAGTTTGTAGACGTACTTACAATCATCTTACTCATTATTTGTTTAATTGATATTTAATGTCAGAAACTGAAATCTCTTCTTTCAATATTTGTGATCCAAGAAGGTTTATAACCAAAATTAACATATTTATCAGGGAATTTATCTCTACTGTCCTTTTTTTTACTGCTACAAGGTTGTCATTGTTATTATTTGTGGACTTATGGTAGTATATAGGTTAAATCTGTTGAGCCTCTTTCTTTGATGTAGGTACATAAAGAATTACCAATATATATTTGACTTCAGATCTATTGATTTTTTTGCTAATATATGATTTTGTGCTACTTCTTTTGTGATTTGACTTTGATTTGATTTTGTGTTTGTAGAATAATTTATTCTCTTATATTACTAGTCTCTGTTTTATAAGAAATAATGATATTTTATTGTCTTATATTTCCTATATAGTTATAGTTATAGGTTGTTTTTAAAAATTATAATATAATTTCATTTTATAGTTTGCAGAAACCACAAATGTCTTTAGTAGTGTGGAAACCCAGAGAAAATGTGTTAGATAAAATATCAGAAGATGATAGATTGAAAACTGAAGAAGAGGCACCTAAGAAACGGAATGGAGTTCTTGTTCCAGAACATTCTAGGATGGATGTGGAAATGTGATATGATTATTGCATTGATACAAGTTTTCATAATTTTTAAACTGTGACTGTTAATGTGAAAGAAACATTTTAAATTTATACAAATTTCAAATTATCTTTGGCCTAATATTTATATTACTCCCTATTTTAATAGGGAGTCTTATTCATTGTTGTGTATGGAGGTAAAATATATTGTCTTACTTTGATCTGCTTGAAATGTCAATATATTACTAAAATACATCAAAGCAACCCAGTAACAAAATGGTAAAGACTTAATTTTTGTTATGAGTATAGCACAGGCCAAGCTACTATTGAGTAAAGTAAAGCATTTATCGTTGAAGAATCACATTGAAATTAGGTACCCATCATGCTGCTCCAAAAAAGATTGTCAAGTTTAAAGTATCAGTTATTCAAAGAGTTTTGCAAACAACTGAGATATCTTTAAAGGCTTTCATGCAAAAGACTATAAAAGCCATTTCTTGAGAATAGCAATTAGCATACGTATAACAAAACTTTGTTATAAAATATTTAAAAAAATATATTAACAACTACTTAGCTAGTCTAAAAGACAGATTTACATTGTGTATCAGACATACTTAGGAATATGACATCTACAGAAATTTCCAGGCATTGTTTTAAATATTTATAATAAAAATGTTTCTATCACATTTTAAAACTTTTTGTTGAATCTTTAATAAATAATTAAAGAGGAAAAGTTGGATACTAAGAATTGTCTCCACATAAATACAAAAAAATTACCCTCGTTTTTTTACTGCTATATGTAACTAATAATTATTCTTATAACTAATAACAATGGTTCTTTTACATTTAAATTGCAGATATGATACTGAGAATCGGATTGCCTATATATAAATAGTACTTGTGTTTTTGTTGCATTGACATTGTGATAACAGAGTATTAAATTATTATTTGTCTGCACATAGCTGTAATTGGATAGTAATTAAGAAAAAATCAGTACTGTAATAAGAAGTATGATCCCCAGATCTGGAAACAGTATTTCAGATGGGTTACTTATAATTACATTGCTTTCTATGACATTTCTAAAAACAATTTCTTGTGTACTACGTACTATCCAAGAGCCAGAACTGTCTGTTCATTTAAATTTGTTGTTAGTATGTATGTAATATAAATTTCTAATTCACTGAAATACTTAAGTTTTTGTGAAGCTCTTAACGTAATTTACCCATAATGTCTCTTAATGATTAGAATGTTATTGTTGATTTGGGTAAATAAGGTTACTAATTAGTTCTGAAATAGATATTATTTCTTGGCAGCCCACTAGCCTAGTACTTTGCCACTAGAATTCATGTTTATAAAGAACTATAACCCATATAACTTACGCATATTATGAGGCGGAAGTGATGAAAATAGACAATTCGAATAAGTCGTCATAGGGGCAGCAACTTAGCGTTATTTCTTGATGTGTCGTTTTATGTTATCTTAATTATATTGACAAGTTAGTTAGTATGATTAAGTGAAAATCAATAAAGAATCTATTTGATATACTTTTTTCGTTTTATTCCTTTTTTAAATCTTTACTAATTTATTTTACTTTCTGACCGAGTTGAAGAATCACATTGAAATTAGGTACCCATCATGCTGCTCCAAAAAAGATTGTCAAGTTTAAAGTATCAGTTATTCAAAGAGTTTTGCAAACAACTGAAATATCTTTAAAGGCTTTCATGCAAAAGACTGTAAAAGCCATTTCTATGCAAGAAATTATACAAAATGATAAAAAAAAAATTAAACAAGGGTGTATTTAAGGATATCTTTATTATACAGAGTAAGAAGTATGATTCAAGGAGTTAAAATAATTTAGTAAATCAAATTCTAGAATTATAAGGTGATAAACATTGTTAGGAACTTAACTTATAAGTTTTTTTTTATTATAAAACCTAAGTAACGATTTGCTATTAATAATATAAATAGAAAACACTCATTTCACATGCTGTACAATGTAGGAACGTATTCTTCATGATGTCAGGCCTCGAAAACTACAATGATTTAGGAGACTATTCCATATTTGACCATTATATACATAAGTAGATAATATTTTTGGATCAAACGCTATAGTTTTACAACATTTAATTTTATTTTGAAATATTAACCACATCAAAATTTAACTAGAGTATTGATTACGAGATTCTAAGCCGAGATTAACATATACTGCATCATAGAATTAATGTAAACTATTCCTAAAATTATATATTTACCCAAGAATAATAAATGAAATTATAATAGTTTTATGAAGCGAACTATAATAAACCATTTTGGGTTAAAAAAAATTCCTATATATTTGCGAACAATCTCCATAAGAAATTTTTTTAAACATTTTTAATAATTTTAAATATCAGGTACACAGCTTTAAAAATATGTATGTACATTCTTAATATAATAATACACAAATGTTTTCCACATCGGCTGACATTTTACAAAAGGCCGTGTGAGCAGATTCTATTTGTAAAATTATACTCAAAATATCTATTGTAATAGAATCTTAAATCCTGTCATTTATCTTGATTATGTCAGAGGCCTTATGCGAGACTAAATTGTAAGGGAAAAATTCCTTAACTTATTTCAAACTTGAATACCTGATGATATAAATAAATGTAAACCTCTTTATTATATAAACAAATTTGTGTTAGTGATAATTTATCTTACCATCTATATTAGTATCTAAAATCAGTCCATTTAAAACATCACAACAATGTCCTTAAGACTTAAGTGTAAAATACAAATTATTGCATATCTTCTAATTATTTTACATCTTTCTTTGTTATTAATTAAATTATTCTCAAATTTCGTTATTTTGTTTCGTTTCGTTTTGATATTTGAAAATATTCGACGGGTAGTAAGATTAATTAATATCTAAGTATTTCACCCGTGAGTCAAAAAACATACAAAAATTTGATTTCGGCAATAAAGTGAGTGCCTATATGTAGATTTTATATAATTATTATAAGTATAGAATACATACAAATATATAATTATATATAATCACACGTTTTACGGCAAAGGAAAACATCGTGAGGACCTTCATATATTTATGGAAACTAAATACATTCGTATCTGGTATTATAAACATATAATATTAGTACTATGGTAGGTTTGAGCCTATATTCTGTCTGTGGGTCTATGTTATCTTTATAGAGAGAGGAGGACTTGGGAATTCGCATATAACCATGCTTTCGAGGCTTTTCAGCGATTTTAAGCTGCTAATCCTCTTCATACTGTATTCGTCTTACCAAAATTTAGTCTTAAATTCTTCACGATGAAAGCGTTCCTATAATATTAGAAATTTTATTTTTGTATAAGTATAGACACAAACCTGAAACAAGTGAAACACCTAATTAAATAAACTTCGGCGACAATATGCAAAATAAATAAAAATATTTAAAATATTTGTATTAACCATGTGTAAGAAGCAAAGATTACAGAGTACATAATGAAAAGTTCTGCCGTCACTTGTTGTCTAACGTCATAAACTCAAATAATATTTGAATACAAACAATTGGTTTCAATTTTGGTTAAAAACCGTCAAGGTTTTGATCGCAATAATGGCTATTCTTTAATATAATGTAATACTAGCTGTGTCTGCGGCTTCGCTCGCGTGGAATTTTAAATATAAAAATAGTTGTTGTAAATTAACCGTGAGAGATAGATGTGCTGTCGTATTTTACTTTACTGTAGTATTTTTATAGATCTATAATTCTCTACTACATTACTTTAGCGTATCTCTGCTGGTTTACGCAGCACACGCGCCTAAAGCTCCCAGTAAGCAAGTTTTTTAACAACTTGGCGATCTCTTCAACACAATTTACATAATATCCATATGTATGTATGTAGGTACATAACCTAAACGAGCCGGAAGTATTGCACTATCTTTTGTTGAAAACCGTACAAAAATCCGTTGCGTAGATTTTGAGAAAATCGATTACATACAGACAGCTTTTTGGGACTTAGTTTTATAATAAGTATAGATTAGGCAGAGGTCCAAAATACAAAAGTAAAAATAATTATATAATATATAAAATAAAATATAACATGTAAATTAATTTTGCTAGCATCCGCGATGACTTTTATGGCAATTTTTTTTATTTTTTTATATATTTTAATAAAAGATTCTATCGCGGATTATAGCAAAATAATATTTTCATTACTTTCGAACATCGACTATTCTTTGGTTTGGAACATTAAAAATGAGATTTTTAATGTTCTGTTTTTATGAAGTGCTCCATATTCTTCTTTTAATCTTTTCTCTTTATACCGATCGATATATATTTGACATAGATTTCCATCCAGATGGATCTGTCATCCAGTAATTTTCTTACATTTTATTAATATCATATGTCCACTTAGGTCTACGAGTACCAACTCCGCTAGCATATTCGCAGGCATAGATTTTCATTTTTTCGTGTTATTCTAAATGTATAAATTTTCTAAGGTGTATGAAATGTACACGTACTTACCATATAAATATACTTCTACTCAATTGTATCTATAAGCCCACATTTTAAATAATTACATACACTACATAGTTTAATTAACATATTTTATATAATTACATACATTTTAAATCAAATACTTTTTTACCCATGGCGACATTCGCCAATGAAATACGACAAAGTTTTATCCAAATTTTATTTAAACTTACATACCTTCAAATTAATTATGGGTACACCAATCTATTGATACATGTTAACTTTAACGGTTGCCGTATCGAGGTCTCGTTTCATGTTCTCAAGTTGTTTGATGTCTTGAACGGAAGTCTCACATTTCTGTACCACGAGCGAGTGGTAGAAGTGTATCGCGAATGCCACAAATACTATTAATACTGAAAAACAATATATGAATAATAATAACAAAGAAATACGAATTGTTTATTTTTTGTGGACCTTTGGGATGAATTTTTTTGCCTAAATAAAGCAATGTAATCACTACTACAATTACAATTTAGTATCGTTCACAATATTTAATGTTATTGGTATGTATAGAATCGTTATTTTTTACTTATTTGTCAATTCCATATACAACGAAGATTAATAAATAAATGTATGAGGCACTTACACACAGGGTCGTCCATCCCCAAATTAAGTAGCTAAATATTGTTTTAATGGTGACAGACAACTGGTAAATATACACATATATAATTTTAAATACATGTTTAAAAACAATATATACCAGGCTTGAAAAACCAACAAATTGTTTATAGAAAATTTTAGCCCTCGGAGTCGTGACAATGAAATCGTGACCCGCAGATCTGAAGGTCATTGTCAACTGCGCCAACGAGGCAGTCATAAGAAAAATAGATCACATTTAATTTTAGCTTTAGATTCCGTACTTTAAAAAAATAATAATATTGCATAGAAAATGTGACCCTTAATGAAAAGTAAGTAGGACAATTAATTAAAGGATGATACTGTGAAAAAATTTTAAGACCTTTAAGTTTCATCGCTTATGCCGCATATATAATATAATCAATTGACGCACATTGTTAGGTTGGATTGTTTTATAATACCTGGAATAACAATAACAGTTGCTGCTGTAGCAGCAGCAAATGAGTAGTCCCAAAACTTCACCCAGCACAGAATAGCTATTTCTACTAAAAAAAGGAACAGACCTGAAAATAACATATGTATTATGGATAAGTGTACGACCTGAAAACAGTGTGTATAAGTAGAAATTATGGGACATATATATATACATATATATATATATATATATATATATATGCCGCGATAATAAATTTTTAGTTCCTAGGCTGAGTAATTAAGGGTTAAGATGAGAGGTGCAAGATTGGGATGGTATGGACATGTAATGAGGAGGGATGAAAATCATCTGACCAAACGAGTGTCGAGTATGAATGTGGATGGATATGTGACTAGAGGGAGGCCTAAAAAGAGATGGTTGGACTGTGTGAAGTATGACATGCATATAAAAGGAGTAGCGCCAGAGTTGACGAATGATAGAAGAGAATGGAAGAGAAAAACATGTTGTAACGACCCCACTTAGAGTGGGATAAAGGTAAGAGGAAGAAGAAGGCTGAGTAATTAAGGATCGCACTTAAGTGCAACCATACCTCCGAAGCAGTAGTATTCTGAAGGCATAAATTGTAAAGAAATTTAACGAAAAATGCTGTATGGCAATACATTCCTAGACAATGGGTTGAATTAATGGAATCATTACTATGTATTGTGCCGTTTGAGAAGTTGTTTCCAATAGCGAAGAAACTCCAACACTGAAAAGCGTGTACCAACTGAGGCCTATATTATGAAACGTGAAAAATCTATCCTTTTTAGTTTGTGATAAGATATACCCACACATCACAGTAGAATTCGCCAGCTCACATTGTTTACTTTATTGTTAAAAGTAATGAACTTTTATAAATACACGGCCTTGATGACAAGGCAATACGTTTTAAGAGTCAATGTTAGTAAACAACACAATATAAAATGCATTACGAGTATGCACTTATAGGTAACGTTATAGTATCCGGCAATAAATAATGCACATCGAGGCTTAGAGAGAGAAATTGACTAGATTCTGCTTGATAGAGCATCGTCTCTGTCGCACAGACTGACGTGCATTATTTAATGCCGGTTACTATATTTTCGGTTGGATTAGAAAAATACTAATCCCTAATCAAGTCAAGGCAATTAAATAAGAAATTGACAAATTGTATTGTGCTGTGATAAAAAGAGTGTCATCTTAATAACAATCTTACTAACAATTTTTGAAATGAGACAGAATTCAATATTCAAATTTATATTGTGTCAACTATTCCTCCTCTTCGACCAATGGATATTTATCGTTTAATATAGGTAAGTATCTTGTAGGAAACCAACAACATAAGTAACTGTTATGTCGATTGAATCTAGTGTCTCATATCTAAACTGATAAAAAATGAGCCGACTAGGATTGTAAGCGAATGAGCATATTATTAGAATCATTATCCTCCTGGTCCTCTATTATCTCACTATAGATGAGGTCGGAACAACATGTTACAAACATTTTGTCACAATATGATCTAGCTACGTATTTTACGACAGGCCGCCTACCTGACGTCAACTTAGATTAGTCGTATCCTTCTACGACCGCTTGGTAAGAAAGAGTATGGTCTATTCTACTAAACCCGATACCACACGGTGAGTCAACTTATCTCAGTCGCCTTTTACGACGCCTCGGTAAAAAATGAGGGTAATCTATTCTCCTCAGCCGGATTGGTATCCGGCAAGAGTATATTATTAGAATCTATTTTACAAATTTATAAAAACCATTAACCCTAACCGTAAGACACAAAAGTAAGTACTTTAAACACTATACCTCTTAAATTATTCGTTAAGACTCGAATTTTATTTTTACATAAATATTTATTTCATCTGTAGACACCTACTCACCTAAAACAGTACTAAACGCCCAAGCCAATTCTATAAATCCCCTCATCCTTTCATGGGGCGAGTCCCTCAGCGCCTGCGCCGGGCCCCCAGGCGTATCCATCTTACTAACAGCGTCTATATTTGGCAACAGGTACGTAGAGATCATGAGCGCGAAAATATGTACCGCTACTAATACCGTGGTGCATACCGCAAACATTACGAAAAGCCATTCGGGAACATTTGTAGGCTCGTTAATTTGCAATTCCACCATGGCTACCATCGCAAATCCTGGAACGGACAGTTTAATCATTAAGTGATACTAGTACACACGAAGAAAAAAAGATACATTATTCATTACTCCAGTAAAGACTAACCATACGGATTACAAGAAAGACAATTGTTTCGAACAATATGCTATAATTTTAACAGCTGAGTACAGTGAGTACCGAAAAAGTTTTGAAAAGTGCAGATTACACCGATAGAATACATGTCGATGTTCTGCATCGGGAACGGTAACCAAAAGGTGAGCAATCATGACTGATCAATGTCATAGAAAAGAGATTTCGCCGGCGAAAATTTATTTATTCGTAAACTGTTCCCTTATACCTAACTGAAAGTAGTAACTACGTGTCAATGAGTAACTACCTAAATATATTTGTTCATATCCTTTAAGCTTCCAAAAATAGCGAATGCTCTGCGAATATTGACGTATTACTGATACATTTAGTCAATTGATGAAAGAAATTCAAAATAACTATAAATTGACTTTATAAACTGATATTTAATTAAATACTTGATTTGAATAATTATTGTTTTATTACGTTGCACAAATAGCTCTTTTCCAATTCAAGGTCAACTCATGATTACTTGTAACTGCTTTGATTTATTTTCCCTGTTTACATTATCTATATTATACTTTTAATCTTATTTATAGATTATTGTGTATGTAAAGCTAAAAAGTACCATCAAGATTAAGTTCTTTCTTCATTTATATATTTTTTACTAATTACATCCGGAATATTGTCCTGTTATTATGATCGATGTCAACTTAAAATATGACCAAGCATAATGCTAGGTATCCACCAAAGTGGATAGGAGAGAAAATGGTTTTGAATACCAATCAGATATCGTCCTTTCTATTTTCCTCATATCTCATCTTCTCTCAACTTTGGTGGATACCGGGCCTTATAGTCTAAAATGGAACACTAGGTAGTTTTCTAAGGTGACTATACCTTACCTTCTAACGAGTCCTAGTTTCTAGTCTAATTTAGGTATATAAGACTACCTTTTTTAAGATATTAGATATTATTTATATGTGTATGCATTTTATTTAGAGCAATAATATAATGTTAAGTTTTTCTATTGATTTTGTTTATAAAATTGCCATATTAAGTTTTTTTATATCTATTTATATTTTCTATACCTGATAATAATTCTGAGGTAGTTGCAGTGGCTTTGAGCTTGGCTCTGGACATATGTAATCGTCGCCACGAAAGACCGTCGGGCGATGATGCCGGTACATCTTCGTTCCACCCAGCTACTGGCATTGCTAATGCTACTTCGCTTATACTCTGCAATGATAGGAAAATTTTGTAGCAAAAATAGCCACTTCATGTTTAGTTCATCGTGAGACTATGATTTGCAAAATAAGTCAAGACTTGCGTTTAAAATTTATATATTTACTCGCAGTGACACTGTAACTTTTACGATTCATTTTTTACAAAAATTTATCGGTATTACCCATATAGTTAGGTATTACCATTTCAACAGAGATAGCGTAGACAATACACAATAAACAAGATGAAATGTTGTGAACATTTATTGTTAATTTTGATGTTGTAAACTTATATGGTAACTTAATTTAAAACCAAGAGAATTTAACAATATAGTCTAGTTTTATATGATGGATGGCCCAAGATGAAGGTGAAGTTAGGCATGATTTGTAGAAGCAGGCGTTACTTTGCCAAATTCCATATTACAGAAACTATAACAGAACTGCTTTGCTATAATACTAATAATAATAATATACAATATAAATGAAGTTAGGCACTTTACCCAAGATTTAGGCAAGAAGATGTACAGTTAGTTGATGGTTAAGCTGAGTTCCTTATGTACGCTGCTCAGAAAGGAGAGACTAGGTAAGCATGAAATTAAAGTGGCGGGACCTAACTAATACCATCAGGGATTTTATCAGGTTTGTTCAAGGTATAAACTGTAAAACAAACAAATGGGTGGAACAGTCTGTAACAGAAGCAAAACATCCCGTCCTGAACCGACAGGCATCCTCGAGATTGGATAGATAAGTAGTAAATGTTTAAAAAATATGGTAGTTAATGGTATATTTGACATGTTCATAAGTAAGATTATTTCAATTTCAAAAAATGTTTTCCTGTCATCCGCGATAATTTATTATTACTTTTGTATGATGGATCTCCGCAAAGTTATAATAAATAATAAGAAAATATACACAAGGCCGATTCGGGTCGCATTTTTGATTTCAATAGTACGAGTAGTTAATGATTACCTTAATCGATTGGTTACAATGGCAAGGATTTTGGAGATATCCCGAACTTAAAAGCACCGTGGTGGGGGCAGCTTTGCTAGTCTGCATACCGTTAGGCGTCACACTGCCGTTTGGTGTTGAGCCACCTTTGTAGAATTCGTACTCCAAACTATGCGGTGGTGTCACTGAGATTGTGGGACTATCTGCCACTGACACTTTAAGCCTGAAAAAATAGATAGTCCGATTAGTAAGAATAATCAGAATAAATATATTCAGAGTCTATATTGATATAACTTGACGAGTAAATTCTACTTTGGTCAAGGAAATTATAACCCTGCGAATTATAATGAAATACTAGCGTAGTGCTAATTTCAACTGACGTAATATATCGTGAGTACGGAAAGTCCGTAAGACTGCTCTTTCAGGAAAAATCATTTCTACGAAATTCCATTATTTTCTGGAAAGCTGAACATTAAATTAGATTTTTATGGAAATGAAATTTAAGGGATGTCTATGTATTTTTTAGAAAAACTTAAGGCTATATCTTTCAACATAAACGTAACAATGAATAAAGGTTATTTGGTAAAATATCCTTTACCGGGAAAATATTTTCCGTCGTGAACACGAACTGAGATAAAATTATAATAATTTTTCCTAGTTTTACAATTTTTTTTACCGCTTACCACTTCCTATACTTTTATTATACCTATCTAAGAAAGATTTTTTTTTTGTTATAGTTAACATTACTGACATAAGTAAGTCTTTCGTTAAAATACTGGTAATATTTTTAAATGTTGTTGTAATGCTTTCAAGGCAAGTTCTTATTAAATGCTGTCTTGTTTTATAGTGTCGAAATAGACTTACTGAGACGTGATAGCGTATATAATGTTGAGAATACATAAATTATTTAAAATAGTCACTCTAAACAGTCTTTATCATGCCAGTCATAGATATGAGTATATTTACACTTGTACCGTTTATTTGTATAATGTATTTGCAATTTGTTTTCTCTGAAGTGAGACATCAAAGAGAAAAGGGTATGATAACTAACATCTAACATATCAATCAATCCGTATTCATTGATGAGGAGGGATGAAAATCATGTGTTCTAACGTGTTAAATATGAATGTAGAGGGAGGCCGAAAGAGAGAGAGAGGATTCTCTGAAGAACGACATGTTTATAAAAGGAGTAGCGTCAGAATTGACGAATGATAGAAGGATGGAAGAGAAAAACATGTTGTGCCTACCCCATTTAAATTGGTATAAGAGCTGGAAAATGATGATCGGAACTGAACAAAAAGAGTCTCTAAAGCAGTAGATTTAGCAGAGCCACCGTATAAAAATCACATGGAATACAAATTGAAACAATTGAATAAAAAGTTATAAGGAATAGATGGCTACGATGCAGGGGTACTGTTGGTGATCTACCTAAATAAACTAATAACACCTTTACACTACTACGTTCATGTTAATCCACAAATCACAATCATATCACCCAAAGACTTCATTTGATACGTGTCCGAAAAACTGACCATTACCGGTGTGTGGCGATCATAATCTATTATTGGCGATTACTGCCGATTATGCCCTCTACACGAACGTGCTCGCTCTTAATCGTTTCTAATCGCCAATTATGAAGAGGGGCCAGCAAACTGGTAACTACATAAATAAAAACTCAGACAACTGAAATGAGTGGATCACTACGCTAATGCGTTTTTAGGCTTAAATTTTTTTAGGTTTTAATTTTAATGAATGTACCGGTTATATATTTCTCACTTTGTTTGGCTTCCGCTGTCATAGCTGGGCGGTTTCCCTAGACACTGATACGATTCACACAAGCCCAAACTCTTGGGTCTGAACTCCTTCAGCCTATACGGTTTAGGTCTCTCATAAATATGATCACTTGTGTTGAATCTCTGTAGAGATCGTGGCCGCGCCTTTCCGGAAGGTGGCGTTTGTGTGCATTGGTCGATCCGACTCGCTTCTTCCACGCTCGTTACGAAGCTCGCTTCGGATACCTACAGACAAAATAGATTTTTTTAATAACATGCTAACAGATCAATTGACGGCTTCCTCATATGACAAGAAAGTTTACTTATAATTGATACATATTATAAAACAAAGTCCCCAAAATGTATGTTTGTGTGATCGATTTTCTCAAAAAGGATCACACACACACTCGGTTAGTAGAGTATAATATTGTGTTAAGTGAGACCCATCATGAATTTATTTTATGTGCGCGGTAATTTTATATTATATTACGATGATAACTCAAAAGATATTCATTGAAATGGTATGCGTTTGAGTTGAGTGAGATTCACTCTCGATTTCAACTTCGCGCGCGCTTGATTTCATTTTGCGATTACTCCTAAAATATTCGTTGAAATTTCGTAGTGTAAGGGATCATAACTTTAAGGTAATAATGGTGGTAACTTGATAAGAATTTGAAGAACTGGTCCGAACACTCACATACACACACACACACACCCACACACACACACAGAGAGAGAGAGAAAATGAAATAAATAATAATCAAAGATTACATATTCATATATTTATAGTATGTGTAATTTTATATAGAAGAATAAGAAGAAATTACTTCCAGGTGACATATGACTGGATCATAATTTGTAATTGTAAACGGAACGCTTGCTATTTATTGGAATATCCAATTCCAATATTAGTTGATGACGCTGCCTAAGATCTCAAGATAAAAAATATGTACTAGAAGAATTTAATACACCAAAAGTTCACATGTATGAAGTCATTGTTTAGTAATGATAGTAGTAATGGCGGAGTAATGACAGCCTCGTCACAGCTCGTTGCACTCTTGACTTTTTGTATATAGCAAATTTTAATATTTTCGAATATTTTTAAACAATTAAATTGTCATTTTGAAGTTAATAAGGCTGCAGCTATTTCCACGCTAAAAACTTGTCTGATTAACTTTTTCTTATTCTTTAGCAAGAAAAAGAAAAAGTTATTTGGAAGAGCTATCTGGTTATACCGTGATCAGTTTTTAGTTGTTAACACTACTTCTGGCTCAAATTCAGAACTTATATTTAAATAGAACAAATTATAAACAAGTATTTTAAAATTAGAATATAATAATTACAAATTGGTTTGAAAATCTTCTCCTTGTATAAAGCGACTAAAACGTCATTTTTCCGAGGCTCATTTATATGGGAAAGAGGATTTGGCTCTCATCCCAACTAACATAATAATATCTATACATTAGGGATCGTATCACGAAGTCAGTTACGATTCAATATTTGTTAACATATAATTAATTTAATAAGAGATTGAAAAGAATCTTATGCTATATCATCTTGACAGAATTCGATATGTAATTCTATTCTTTGAATGTAATGAAAACCTAGATTTAATAACGGAACGGCAGTCAACACATATTTTTGAATATAAAACATGGTTAAAATGATTTAAGGAATTAACGAATTCCGTTTAAAAAAAAAGACAATACTAATAAAATCTAAGCCATTTGAAAGAACAAAAATTCCGATTGTGGAAGAAAAAATCGGTTTAAACAAGTTCTTAATGTAACTTTGATGGGCAATAAATTGATGGTTTTTTAAACGGTTTATTAGAAGTTTATATTTACAATATTTCCAACTTTAAGTTTTACATCTTAATAACTTAAAAATGATATTTTGATTGTGAGAACTATTAGCTAAAGCCTTAATCGGATGGAGTTGGTTTTATGCACGATGTCTGGTATCAAACAAATTTGGCAAGATAAACCTAATTCGAAAAGAAACAATACTTCTAACAGGTATACTGAAAATTATGTATACACTAAAAATTATATAAACACTAAAAATTAACATATTAAAAATTCGAATTCAAATTCAAAATATTCTTTATTTAAGTAAACTTGTAAACAAGTGCTCTTGAATTGTCAACATCCAATGTTGGTTCGGAAAGCTGTTCCTACCGAGAAGAGCTGGCAAGAATCACGGCGGTCGCTCTTTTCAAATCATACTTCTTGTTACTATTTAAATTTAAATAATTTATAGAATTAGGCGTTACTTTGCGGAGATCCATAATACAAAAGTAATAATATAATTATTTTGCTATAATACGATACATTTACATTTAGTTATTACTGTCTTGTCATGGTCGAAGAGTAGCTATGTCCACGCATTCTTACCGCCTAAGTAATCGTCAATAGTGTAGTAGGCTTTCTGTATTAACCCCTTTTTAATAGTGTTTTTTAACTGCAGTAATAGCAAAGATAATATTGATTGCGGAATTTTACTATAGAATCTTGTACCCAAACCCACAAAAAACTTACGCACTTTTGCTAGGCGCAAAGCAGGAACCGCAAGCTTATATCGGTTCCTACTTTTGTCTATTATATACATCGCCAATCTTTATATAATTATGTATGCACAAAAATTAGACGTATGCACAATAATAACAGTTTAGGAGAAACCACAATACTTAGAACACAATACACCATTGAGAAGGGAGCACGTCACATCTAACAACTACGAAACTAAATGAGACTATCATATGGGCACGCTATGCAAATGAGGGCGAAAAAATTAGCATTAGCAATAAGTAAGCAATAGGTTTGCCAAAAATCCACAAAAACAATATCCCCATACGTCCAGTTGTCTCGTACATAGGCGCTCCAGCATATAAATTAGCTAAATATTTAAATTCAATTTTGCCATTGAAAACATCCTTTCGGCCAATAAATGCCCTTAAAAACAGTCTCCAGCTGGTTGACAAAATTAAGAACATTAAATTACCAAATAAATGTAAATTGATATCACTCGATGTTGACAGTTTGTTCACGAATGTTCCATACAAAGAAACAATAAACATTTTAACCACATTACTTGAGAAAAAATGTTTACATCCTGGAGAGATTTCAGAAATAATAGAGTTAACAGAATTATGTATGGAACAAAATTACTTTCGATTCAATGACCATTACTTTCATCAAAAGGATGGTTTAGCCATGGGCTCCCCTTTAAGTCCGCTTATGGCTGAAATTTTCATGGACCACTTCGAAAATCAACATATTGTCCTTAATAAAAACATACTTTACTATTATAGGTATGTGGATGACATAATTATATGCTGGACGGGTACAGATAGACAACTTGATATTTTTATTAATAATATAAACTCCAAACATCCCAAAATTAGTTTCAAATTAGAATCAGAGCAGAATAACTCACTAAACTTTCTTGACCTAACTATTACACGGTCTAACAACGAACATACGTTTGAGATCTTTCGCAAACCAACCTACACGGATACGATCATACCTGCTTCTTCCTTTCACCCCTGGCAACACAAACTTGCTGCCTTTCATAGTCATATACACAGACTCTTATCAGTCCCTCTTTCTGAAAAGAATTTTAACAATGAGCTGCAAATAATCAACCAGATGGCGCATTCCAATGGCTACGATGAGCAATTAGTACAAAATATATTAAAAAATAAACAGAAGTTGCAATTGACAAAACACTTCTATGCGGTGCCACATTACAAAGATAATAAATACAAAGCCAGTTTGACCTATTTTGGAACATTGTCAGAACGAATTTCAACTATATTTAAAACAAAGTCAAATATAAAATTAGGTTTTAAAAGTAATAACTGCTTAAAAAAGATATTATGCAATAATAAAGACAAATTAGAAAGCCCGAAAAAGAGTGGCATTTACAAAATAAAATGTCCTGAATGCAATGATACATATGTGGGTCAGACTGGTCGTAATTTTGAAACCCGTTTTAAAGAACATATGGTCGCTTTCAGGAATAATAAGCCACAAAATTCACATTTCGCGAAACATTTGTTAGAAAGCGGTCATAAAGTTCCTAATGACCATTGTTTCGAAATACTGCACACCTGCGAAAAAAGCTTAAAATTGAATATTTTGGAACAATTAGAAATCATTAAGCATAACAATGGCACCCTCATTAACGAGCAGATAAATGTTTCAAGTTCAAGCTTGTTGCACGTGTTCAGAGGTAAAGGTGGGGATGAACCGATTACTATATAACAATGCTTGTTTGCATAACGCTTCGCTTTGCGATTTTGTCGTGGAGTCTATCTCCTGATGATGCCTCGGTTGCGGGGCGAAACGATTGTTGAGTTTGTGATAGTGAAACTGTGTAGTGCTTGTGTATTTTGGTGGAAGTGGTGGAGGTTTGTGCATGTGCTTTTACGAATCCTGCACGTATCGGGTATGAAAATACTGATAATCCACTATACATTAAACACTATATATATTTTCTATTTACTGTATCGCGGATTATAGCAAAATAATTTTATTATTACTTTTGTATTATGGATCTCCGCAAAGTAACGCCTAATTCTATAAATTATTTAGCAATAAGTGATTAACTACACTAGACTCACCGTGTGAGAATCAAACTAATGTAAGGTAAGTTCATGACCTTTCAACATGAGTCACCGTCGGGCATTATCATAAATAAAATATTAAAGACTTGGTCTGTGGCTAATCACTACTAGGAAAACGGCTTCTTTTCTCCTTTTGGAAAATATTATCGAAGTTTAGTCGCACTACGTCGACCCAATCCGGATACTAGAAATTCCCTGGATACATAAAAGCCTCGTAACGATTTATTTTCCGTAAAATAAAACATGAATTTGAAAAATAAAGCGCATTATTTTTTTAAGCACAAGTTTTATTAAAAAGCCTAAACCCTGCCCGGGCTTTAACCGTCTAATATGGTTCGTGAGATCGTTCAATTTTTCCACTTTGTTTTATACCATATTATGTATAATAGTAGACATATATTGTATTTATGTACACTTATGTAATATCCAATTTGCCTTATGTGTATAAATTGTATACTAAAGAACATAATTGCTATTGCGAGAGTGCGATTTTACTCCAACCAATGATTACGTTAGCACAATTGAAAATACATATTAAGTCACAATAGCCAAACAATAATGCATCTGGATGCATAGACAAACCATATGTTGTGAACTTAGCCTTTAATTATAGCGCATTATAGCAAAATAATTTTATTATTTCTTTTATATTAAGGATTTCCGCAAAGTAACTTCTAATTCTATAAATTAACTTAACCTTCTAAGGATGTGAAAGAGCGCTGCGACGTACTTTCTTTAGAATTAGCAATATACTGTTAGTTCTAACACTTTTTACAGTTTTTTAATTGTAATCAGGCAGTTCGTGACCACGGTGGATGCAAGTCTGCCGAAACGTCGAACCTAGTATAAAGGTAAGTCGATTTTGTTGCGATGTGACCCGCTTATTTATATAATAATTAGTTTTTACAGTGTCAACAGGCGGGACAGGCAACGCGGAAGCACCGTTGAAAGTGCAATATGCGGCTCAGGGTGACAGGGAGGGCTAATGGTATGTTGGTGACTACAGACAAACCATTGAAAAACCACGAACAAATCATTGTCAAAAGATCGCGAAAATTGCGAACGATAGTTTATCGTCAGGGCTACTATATACGACACTATTAAAATGTATATCTTTCGGTGGTTATACTATACTGACTCATAGAAATTAGCATTTGTATCTCTTATTTCTATCGCTGTAAATGACAGCCATATACATTTTTAACAGGATGGAATATCTTAAAAATTAAATAAGAAAAACTTGAAAAATAATTCTTCTTCATTGGGAGTTTACTTTCAGACTGTTATTCGAAACGGCTATAGATCCAGTTTGTTGAATAAACATTGAACATATGTATAACCAAATCATGTAAAGGTGTTAATTTGCTTGACATTTTCATAAAAGCTGAGGAACGATTCTCCGATTTTACGAGATGTGCTGTTATGTGTGTTATGTGTGTTATTGGAAATATGCTGTTAGATGTAATGGCTTTTACGGCGTCACCAGACGGAGCGCACGAGCGCTAAAGCATCGTCGACCTTGCAAAATATGGAGAGTAGAGCGCAGAAGCTCTACAAGCGTCGGGAACATAGTCCTATATGTTCCTTGTGTGAGGCTTGAACACGGTTTAGGGCGTCGGGTTATTGGTATGACTGCTATTAGTCACGCTGTCGGGCTTAAGACAAGTCGCTGCCGACCGGTGTGATAATAGAATAAGAAATATTTGCACGGCGGTGGCCGATAACAATATTTTTATAGTGCTAATTTCACAACGCTACTGGATTTGCATCTTCCGTTTTATTTTAAATTATATTTAGCTCTTATACACAACTCAGCGTAGTTTATGTTTATACAATTACTTATTTATAGACACTTTCAAATTATGATGCTTGAGATTAAAAGTTGAGAAATTGGAGACTTCATTTTATTATTATTTTTAATATCGTCGTATATTGTAAATGATATAATAAATGTATATTAAAATTGTATGACATCATATAATCCGTAGATGCGATTCTGGGAAACATGCGCCGATCCTATTTAAACTAAGATGCCAGTACTTCGCCGACGCTGAGTGTTACACGCGTTTGCTATTTATTAGTTTTGTAAAATAATAATATTAAATAGCATATATATAAATTCATAAAACAAAAAAATTAGATGTTTTACGCTATAAGTAAATACATAATGTAAATTACTTTTTCTTTTCTACTAAGTTGCAATTTTGGAACTCATAAATTTTTGACGTAACGCACTCACAATTTTTCTTATCTATCTATATCTATATTTATTATAAAACAAAGTCCCCAAAAGCTATCTGTATGTGTGTGATCGATTTTCTCAAAATCTACGGAACGGATTTAACCTAAAAAAGGTAGGAAGAATTGCACATTCTTCTGGAAGGTTTAGTTCAATAGTACATTACAGTTTTATATCAATTGTGTTGAAAAAGTCGCGAAGTTGTAAAAAAAAAAAAACTCACCTGCTGGGAACTTTGGTCGCGTGGACCGCGTAAATCAACAGAGACACACTAAAGTAATGTACTTCTTCTTCTTCTTCGTCAGCCGATGGACGTCCACTGCTGGACATAGGCCTCTTCATGGGATCGCCACACCACACGATCTTGCGCCACCTGGATCCAGTGGCTCCCTGCGACCTTTTTGAGGTCGTCTGTCCACCTCGTAGGGGGTCTACCGACGCTGCGCTTTCCGGTGCGGGGTCGCCATTCCAGCACCTTAAGACCCCAGCGCCCATCGGTTCTCCGCACTATGTGCCCCGCCCATCGCCACTTCAGCTTCGCGACACGCTGAGCTATGTCGGTGACTTTAGTTCTTCTACGGATCTCCTCATTCCTGATTTGATCTCGTAGAGACACTCCGAGCATAGCTCGCTCCATCGCCCGCTGAGCGACTCTGAGCTTTCTTATAAGGCCCATAGTGAGCGACCACGTTTCGGATCCGTAGGTTATCACTGGCAACACGCACTGTTCGAAGACCTTAGTCTTCAGACACTGAGGTATTTCGGACGAAAAGATCTCGCGTAGCTTCCCGAACGCTGCCCATCCGAGTTGGATTCGGCGGCTAACCTCTTTCTCGAAATTGGACCTACCCAGCTGGACCGTATGTCCCAGGTATATGTACTCGTCTACAATTTCGAGTGCAGAGTTCTCAACGATGACCGGGTGGAGCGGAACATGTGAGTTTGACATGATTTTTGTCTTACTCATGTTCATTTTTAGGCCCACCTGCTGAGACACTCTGCTGAGGTCGTCGAGCATTGTGTTAAGGTCCTCCAGACAACCTGCCATAACGACTATGTCGTCGGCAAATCTAAGGTGAGTGATGTACTCGCCGTTGATGTTGATGCCGTATCCGTTCCAATCCAAAAGCTTAAAGACATCTTCCAATGCAGCGGTAAACAGCTTCGGGGAGATGACATCTCCCTGTCGCACACCTCGCCGCATGTGGATTGGTCTCGTAGTTTTGTCTTGGATACGGACAGACATTGTGGCGTTTTCATACAAACACTTCAACACTTGGACGTACCGATAGTCGATTCGGCATCTCTGGAGCGATCTTAACACAGCCCATGTTTCCACCGAATCAAAGGCCTTCTCATAGTCCACAAACGCCAAGCAAAGTGGCTGGTTATACTCCTCGGTTTTCTGTATAACCTGCCGCAGCGTGAATATGTGGTCTATGGTACTATACCCTTTTCGGAAACCGGCTTGTTCGGGAGGCTGGAAGTCGTCAAACCTAAGAGCGAGACGATTCGTTATGACTCTCGAGAACAGCTTATAAACATGATTCAGCAGCGTGATGGGTCTATAATTCTTCAATAAGGTGTTATCACCTTTCTTGAAGAAGAGAACCACCACGCCCCTGTACCATGCTTCCGGCATAGTGCCTTCGTGAATGACGGAATTGAACAATCGCTGAAGGACTTTAAGTACCGGTTTACCACCCGCCTTCAGGAGTTCGGTAGTGATTCCGTCATCACCTGGAGCCTTGTTGTTCTTAAGTTGTTTGAGAGCCATACTAATCTCGTATAGTAAGTAATGTACTAGAGAATTGTAAATCTACAAAAATACTACAAAAAAGTCCGCGTCAGCATATCTCTATCTCTTATGGTCAACTCACAATAACTACTTTATGTTCAAAATTTCATTTAAATACACTGATTTCCAGGCACATCTAGTTATGAAATAATAACGTTATATGACTTCAACTCAACAATAATAACTTAACTAAGTTATAACAATACTTTTGTCTGAAGTTTATCACTTTGATATCAATTTCCTTTTATGAATATGGAACGCTGTCATACACTGAGACCGTATGACTCTTATCCGGGATAGCAGGTTCAAACTGGGCAGGCACTTATGAAACTATCAAAACTTATGTGACTAATTAATATGTACAATATAATTTATCCTACATTTTTCCATGAATAAAAAGTCGTAAGAAAACATGTATATTTTTGTAGAATTCCAGGGATATTTATAACCTATATACCAACATAGAAACTGTTTGAAAGAAACTTTAGAAACCTTCTGTCTAAAAGGAGAGCTTTAACCCAGTTGAGATATTTTAATAGTTAGTAGTGACTATTCTTTTTTATTATGTAAGTTTAAACTTTCAGTCTCTTAAATATATCTATTGATCACTGAAACCAAAATATTTAAATTAATTATAAAATATATAAAAAAAATTAATGATTCGACTTAAATGCAATATATTCTATCTATGTGAAGAGCATCATCATAAAGAAATATACCACCTATCTACTATAAGAATACTTACTTTATCCTTATAGTCATTATATATTATATTTTATAAGTCCAAATATTATAAAATATACATAATAAGTTTCCAGGCGTGCCTTTAAGTGATAGGAAGATCTATTTCAAATATAAATACAATATTAATTTTAGAATAAATAAATACATTATTATATATTATTTTAAAATAAATATACGCGTAGACATTTAAAAGATATTACGCGGATATAGATAAAAAAAGTAAGGTGTAGGGCCTCCTCTCTTCGTTCCTGAAGAGAGGAGATTGGTAAATTACACATATCCCTAGAATTCTCAAGAGATCTGCAGGTTTCCTCTCGATGTTTTCCTTCACCGAAGCGCGTTTCATAAACTGCAATTATCAATTAAATACATAAGTTATTAAAGAAAAACTTATTGGTGCCTGTCCGGGGTTTGAATCCGTGACCACCTCGAGAGAGTCGCACGGTCTCACCGCTGGGCTATCACAGCTCAATATGCCAAAACCTGTATACAAACCTACCAAAAAACCTTCAGCAGAAAAGAGGTCTTTGCCCAGCAGTGAGATATTAACAGTTACCCAAATCTCCTTGTTAATCATTGACAAAGTATAACCCTGCAATGCAGTGTTAACTATTTCGAAACAGTCGGGGTGGTAGTGGACGTATCCAATAGGGAAAACCACCATCCCAACCAGGGTGAAGTTTGGTCACATACTTTCGACTCTCTCAACAGTGTCCAAAATAATCTAAGACGAGAAAAACAAAATTGGGTCAAAAAGTATTACCCACCTTCTTCATGTTCGTTAATCACGTTACATTCAAAACAAAACTTAATTAATCACATTTCTTCACGCATGTTATCAAAAATTCAAAATTGAACAAAAATATTTAAAAATATTTTTATTGAAAGCCTAAGTTTACACACAGGTATAAAATATTTTCACGCCGCTACGATAGAGCTAGCATTTCAGTAATCAACAAGTTTCCGCCATCAAAGGAAAACTAATACTGACTCTACAACAATGCGTGTTATGATTTTTCTATTTACAGCTACATAATGACAGACTGCACGATAAAATCTGCTAAAGATCACTGTCATTACAATAATGTACATGAACAAAATTGTTCATAACTTTATCAAGACATGTCTCGCGCGTTGTCGTAGATTTTATTTTATTATCCTTTGTTCAATTAACTTAAGTGTTCAAAAACTTGAGACACTTTATTTTATGTTTAAATAAATGTATCATAATAAAGTTTTAGGGTTTAAAGTTTTTAAATACTAGTTGAAACTGTAGACCCTGCAGGGTAGCGCAGGATGCCTTGAATTGGTCATTAGGAGACATGATGAAAGAAAATTTACGATTTTATTACATTGAAAAGGTGCCATTTAATATTAAATAAAACAATTTCAGTATTTAAGTTAAGTAACAAATGGATGGATATAAAAAAATGCCACATTCAATACTACTAATTTTCCGAAATCCAATGGAAATTTTGATTAACTAACAGGTGGGAAAAAGTTTATCCGTTCTCAGTGAGAGGGATTGAATATTATAATAACCACCTTTAAAGCTAATTGCCATTAAAATTGGAAAGAAAAAGAGCTTTTTAACAAATTTTTTACAAATAATTTGTGTACTTGGGAAAAAAATATTAACAGAACTATTTTTTTTTTGGACACTTACACACACGGTCGTCCATCCCCAAAGTAAGTAACTTAATACTTGTGTTATGGGTGACGGACGACTGGTAGATATATTACGTACTATATAGTTTACTATAAAGGCTCGAAGAACCAACAAATTGTTTATAGAAAATGTTGGCCCTCGGTGGGAATCGAACCCGCGACCCGCGGAACTGAAGGCAGGGTCACTACCCACTGCGCCAACGGGCCAGTCAAAAAACTATTGAAAGAAGAAATTTACCAGTATTGAATTATACGGTAATTTCTTGCCATTATCTCAAATAATCAATTTGTCAAACATTTAAATTCGTTTTTAAATCCCTGAGAGCTTTATATATGCACTCATATTCATATTTTAAATGTTTTGCCCATTTTTTGTTAAGGGGCAATAGTCACCATGGTTACTTCGCTGTTAATTTGCAGTAGACTCATAAGGATTGGTTTCAATTATGATTTAAGTTCGTCATTATCGACCTTGGTAGCTGGTAATTCCCTTGCTCACATTATAACCTAAAATTTCCACACCGAACCAAAATTTGTGCTTTCATTAACTGTGTTATATTTATATATTACGTACATATATACAATGTGACAAGCTGTGGTAATGGCGGCAATCCCATATTAAAACTACTTGATGACCTTAAAGGCAAAATGAATATGGTTGTGACTATATGTGTATGGTTGTGAAATTCTATGGACCTAGGTGGTCCATTGGATTCAGATCTGGCAATATTGGGATGATATTCCCAATACTAGACAAACTTTAATACTCTTATCTTAACACACACTATTAGCGATCCTTATGTGCTCGTGCATTTGATGTGTGATGCTGTAAACTTTGAGATGTAACATTCAATCATTTCTAAACAAAGGCTTAAACCACACCACGATGTAGGTACCTATGTACCTACATCGTGGTGTGGTTTTGTAAAATTCAATTTATGTCATTACTGATTGATATTCTAATTGTTTGTCTATACAAATCTCACATTCGACAATAATTTACTTAAATTATTGACGCCATCTATTAGTCACTCAACCATAATTGCTAATTATACATAGAACAGAAAAATATTATATTACCTCATTCAGCCAACAAACTGAAGCTTTTAGCATACTCTTCATAGTTCAGAGTATTCACAAATAAATAATAGTGGTAACAGAACAATTAATTAAAATCTAAATCCAAATTTATAATATAGGTATGAATTATAAAAGGTGAAAGTTACTCTAAGGTTTATATTATACTTATAAGCTAATTCCTTTGAGATGAAGTATTGAATCTCGCCCGTTGTCTTTGTTAAAGTCATTAAAGTTACCGCATATTGGAATTGGAAATTGTAACAGAGAGCCATACTAACAAGACGAAATTTGCAAGTCGTATCATTGTTGTATTAGCGACATGAAATTTTAGCAATGCATTTGTTTATAGCGAAGAAATTAGTATAAAAATAATAAATAACAACTTAAAGAGAGAACAGAAGAAGCACGGAAAAAAGCTTAGTTTTGATACATAGTGAGAGCATAAAAATGAACACTGAAAGCGTAGCGGCACCAGGGACGTAGTATAATATACTAGGAAACGTAGCAATTATTATTATCATTACTTTTGATTATGAATAATATACAAGAGAAATAAAAAATATATTTTTCTTTTACTTTTTTTCTTAAGTATTAGAAGATATACCTAATGATAAATGTAAAATGCACTATTCTTTATCTTGCCTGATGCATGCAGGATCCGTAAAAACCCATTAAATCGTTTTAGCCCGTTGCATCATCAGGAGATAGACTCCACTACAAAATCGCAAAGTCTAATAATATATTAAAGGAAGAGAACTGTTTGAATTCTCTACAGCAGAACGCGTGGCCATCTTCATAAGAGATGGGTAGACGATATAAAACGAGATGCAGGTCGAAACTGGATATTGAGGGTACAAGATCGCCTGGGATTAAAGGAAATAGAAGAGACCTACATCCAAAATTGTACCTAAAACGTCTGTAGATGACAATGATATATTAAGAGAAATATTTGTTTATTGTTTATAGATTGAGATTTGGACTAGGTGTAACACCTTTAAACAATGACGTTATGTGTATAATGTAGACATGAAATCTATAATTCCGTACCTATCTGCGATCGTATGATTGTCCATGATCACACGTGCAATCTATTGGTCGAGTGTTTAGCTCTGCACGAGTGACTAGTGAGTACATGAGTAAAATAAAGTGTGACATGGTAGATTTTAAACTTTCGCATCATATATATTATTTTATAAACATACGGGTCACATCGCGATATTGTTAATCGACTTACCTTTGTTTATGGTTCAACGTTTCCGGCAGAGTTTCATCCAGGTCAGTTCGTAACCAGGGTGGGTGAAACTATGGATGTGGATATAACCCGTATGTTTATATGATAATGAATTGTGACAGGATCGAAAATTATTGTAATAAGTACTCTGGTGTAAAGAAACTCGTTAGTTACACTGAAAACATATGTTACTTCAACAATGAATAAATTAAAATACTAAAAATTGTTTTTTCTTCTAACGTATGGTTAACGAACAGGCGTTGTTTTGGTATTATGGTAATTATAATAAAGTATTAGTGACAAAAATAAATTATATTTTTCACTATGATATCTGTACCATTTTCGTAATAATGTGTTAGTTTTTTCAAAGTAACGACGTAGTCGCGAACACGTTGTTCCACTTCTAGACAACGACCTCCTCTCAGCGTAGAGAGATGAATTATAAAATGCATATTACGTATTTTTCATTAGTTTTTTACCTATATAATAGAATAGTGAACACCAGTTATTGAAAATCCATAGACACCTGACCAGCCTTTCGCTTAAGATCAAGGACTCTTTCTTACCTTTCGATTATTACGGCTTTTCAGACTACTCTAGCAATACCTAAATTACTTGACTAAAAGTGTAAGAAAACGGCATTTACACTATGCTCTACAAAAAGCATTAATCCAAAGTACGTACTTTGGATATGGAAGAATTCCAGAAATCTTCACGCTTTTATAGAGTAGCTCATAATTTGTTGTAATCTTTTGCTATTTACTCTCTTACTATTTTCCAACATAAATTACTGCGAGGTCGAGTCAAGAAAAAATTGATCAATATAATAACGTTTTTGATTTGTTTGTAAAATTCGATTGTTAACAAATAAACTCTTGTTAAATTAATATTTATAAAGATTTACGATTAATACTATAAGCGCGAAAAAGGTTTTATTTTGTATTTTATGTTAAAATCATAAAGCGTATCAACATAATCGTAAAAACAATTTACCGAGCAGTTTAACGCTCATTTACCTATTTACAATACACTAAGATATTGAAATGGCACGTAATATTTCCTGTTAAAACTGTTCTAGTGGTGCTTAAAAGTATTTAATGTACAAAACGATTTACTTACATACTTAGGTTATTGAAGGAAAACTGCCTAACACACTTTGTTTTATTAAAGCTATCTAAAAAGCTTATTACAATTTTTTTTTTATATTTAACAATAAACTTTGTAAATGGCGCACAGTCAAAATTAGGGACAAACCGCGATACGCGAGACCCTTATCTATTTAGTTTTATCTATCTAATGCTGTGGTTGTTTAGAAAGACAGTGCACGACTAAACGGCTTGCATTATAGTGTACTAGAACACTCCTTTAATGCCAATTTTACCGGCGTAAAAATGTAACTTATTCAACGAAGATTGACAACCCTATTCAGAAATTATATTTTATTTAGAAATTTGGAATTTGTAGTTTTTAGGAAATTTTATTTCATAAAAACTACAAGATAATACTTTATTATTAATGTATAATGTGTATTTTTTAATTTATGTACATTGTGTAAAAAAAAATCCGTCATGAAAAATGCAATGCTAAAATACACTCTGAGTGATTGCAATTATAACAGACTTTTCTAGGCAAAAATACCATATTTTTACAACTATAATATAAAGAAACGTAGTATATAATATACTATCTCTTGTATAAGACCGCTTTCTCTCGCACATTTTTGAGAGATTTTATTTTGGATGAGAATACCTTATCAAGCCACGTTGTATTAATTTCAGGTAGTAAAAAGAAATAAACATTACATATGCAACATAAATTAAATAATAGTATTTAAGGAAAAGCTAAGGAAAGTCTTATGGTAAAAGGTCGTGGGAGGTTATATATATATATATAAATCTTATTATACGACATTTCTTCTTGTACATAACTTAAAGTGTATACTTTAGTGTCTGAATTTTAAGTTTTGAGTCAATAAAGATTTATTATTATAATTTTTTTTTATCTTCTCGGAATTTTAGGAATTCCGGTATGAATGAAAACCACGGGCGTAAACCAAGTGGTTTCCTTCGGTTGTCTCATCTATGGGTGTTTCGTCCTGCAAAACCTTACGCACGATCCGGCACGTATTTAGGATTGCGGTTTTTTGCATCGTAATATATTATTATATTATTAGTTAATGTCGAAATGACAGCTTTTAAAAGCATTTCACATTCTGTAAAATAAAGTTTACAAACCTTTTTTTACTTCCTACTATATTTTTAAATTCATAATGTTTGATATTTGCTTATCAAAACTGCTTCACTATAAATTGTGTCACTTCGTAGGTTAGGTGGCAGAGATCTCTGTCTAAGGGATAAGTTGACCTTTTTACCTTTTTTTTTATTAATAATGTTTTTCAAACTTTTTCATAGTATATAAATAAATAAAAAAATAAATATAAATAATTTTTGTCTGTATGTCCTTTATAGACTCCGAAATGCATGGACCGCTGTTAATGAAATGTTCAGACAATCTTTAGAATGACCCAACGGATGATCAGGAATAATCATGTAAAGTTTGGTGGCGATCGGAGCATATTTTTTAACTATTGTTTTTTGTTCTGTTTCGAGGGGAATTCGAAAACAGACTAAGCCATAGTAGCGCGTGGCCGGACAGCTATTTGAATATAAAAAATAGCTCTTTTTTACACGATACAAGTGACAACCCTCGAATATTTGTAGAGGTAGATGACGATAATATGGTAAATGGTTAAGTTAATGTTTGACCACAGATAGCATTGTCTCTGAGAACATTTACTGTTTATTCTCGTTTGACCTACATAGCTTATATCGGTCGTAACTCGTAAGGCCCTTCCGGGTAACTGTACCCAATAAACGGTTAGGTCAACTACTACTGTGTATTAGATGCACTTCATTGGAAACTAGAATTACAAACACGCAATCCAAAAGCAATATAATCATAGAATTAATTAATCGTATTCATTCGTGCAAATAAAAAATTGCGACTTCATATTACACTTTTCCTATAGAGTTAAACTAGTAATACATAACTCTAACCAAAAAAAAAGTCTAGCATAATTGTTCAAACACAGAAATCGAACTCATTTTAATTAAATAACAAAATTATTAGATTGATAAAATTGATTTATAGAATTTTATTATAGAATCTTATACTTGGGTATAAGATTCTATAATAAAATTCCGCAAACCCCACAAACGATTTATATACTTTTGCAAGGCGCCAAGCAGGAACCGCAAGCTTATGTCGGTTCCTACTTTGTCTATTATGTACATCGCCAATCTTTTTATAATTATGTATATTCTTATGTACAAAAATTAAATTGCTAAAAATATACTGAGAAGCCAATGTTAGAATACCTGTTTCCTTGAACTACTCTCGCAGGGAATCGCGCGAATTTAAATTGTAAATGCCACATATGGCTTTTTTTGTAAATAGATTAAGTCAATTAAGTCTAATTTTGAAGTAGAAATGTGGGTAATGATATATAAAGCAATGATTTTTATACCTATTATTTTAGCATAAAATTAACAAGTCAAGTTAAAAAAGCTTACAACAAAATTTCATGTCGCTACTGTTAAACGTTGAGGAGTTCCCTCGTCTGGAGCCAACCCTGGCAGCAGCATCAGCTCATGCTTATCATAAATATACATTGTTATCGGGACTGGACCAGCATGTAAAATTTCAGCTCAATTGGACACCGTGAAATGACTAAAATTTAACTTGCAAGAATACACCTTAACAACACACAGCAAGTTGAATTGAGAAGCTTTTAAAAAATTATATCTACATTGTTTTTAAAAGCTTTTAAATTGTACATTACTGATCATTATGAAAACGTTATAAAAAGGAACAAATATTAAACTATTCAAACGCCTGGAGATTTATATAGTAATAAAATTATTACCATATAACCCTGCTTGCTTGGATGATGCGTGGCTTTACGATCTTTTCCTCGTGATTCTTCGGTTACGGGGCGAAACCATCGTTTAAATTGTGGTAATGAATGTGTGTAGTGAAGTTTGGAGTTGATAGTGCATGCGTTTTTATGAATCGTGCATGTATCAGGTATGAAAACGGGTAGTACACTCTACACATATTTTCTTTAAACGCAGATTATATAATAATATTATTATTACTTTTGTACAATAATCTATTTTTAACTTTTTCTCTTTTATTATACCACAAAAAAGGATAATTATTTTATTGATTTTTTTCCGTTAATAATTTATGGTTTTAATAATTTTTACTTACATTATCAGGCACTTCCAACATTTCTCTTACGTTTAAAATCAGTAACTTAACTGATGCATTCTTGTATATATCTGGAAAGAAAATAAAATATTTTAGGATATACTTATTTATTTGCTGTATATTTAATTTCATTATAATATTATAACGGTCGGTAAATCGATTGCCTAAATTGAACACTATAATAAAACTAAAGAATAATTAGAAATATATTCTATATTATTCAAATAGAAATATTTGAATAATATAGAATTAGACGTTACTTTGCGGAGATCCATACAACGGTAATAATCAAATTATTTTGCTATAATACGCGATAAAGTAAACAGAAAATATGTATAATATAGAGAGGACTATCCGTTTTCATACTTGATGGATGCAAAAACACATGCAAAAACGTCCACCACCGCCACCACAATACACAAGCACTACACACGTTCATTATCACAAACTCAACAATCGTTTCGCCCCGCAACCGAAGCATCGTTGGGAGATAGTCTCCACGACAAAATCGCGAAGCTTAGCGTGTATAAGGTATGAAAATATATAGTCCCCGCTTCATTTAGCATTATATATATTGTATATTTACTTTAACGCAGATTATAGCTCAATAATTATATTATTACTTTTGAAAATATTTGATCTTTCAGTTGGATTACGGTCATCTCATAGATGACAAAATATTTTATGACCAAAAGGAGCATCCACCACTACTATAAAAAATTTACTCATACTAATAATAAAAATATTGAGAAAGTTATCGATACTTATAGTAATGATATTAATGTAATCTGTCTGTGTCTGTGTGTTACGCTTTCAAGACTAATCCGCCGACCAATTACGATGATATGGCCTAACTAAAGCTTATACTCCGAGTTATTAGTAAACGCCGAGTTCGGATTCTGACAGGAGATAAATATGTGATCGCGCCAAACTGAATTTTAATTATTCGTAAAGCACGTAACAAATTTACTTAACCAGATTCGAATTTCCAACATCTTGTTTTCTATTAATCGTTTCAGTCAGACTATCTAAAAAGACTAAAAACTCTTAAAACCTCTCTTCTTATTACCTTTAAGTAATTTTGTTTAAGAAACTTACGACTTACACAAACAGAAAAGTTAAGATAAAGCTAACTTAACGACTCTTTCTTACTTATTAAACTACTACTAAGTGCAGTGGAAATGTAAAAATAGCAAATACTTAGTCCAAGGAAGTTGCTAATAAAAATGAGTGTGAGAATAACAATTTCATTAAGTTTTAATATAAGCTTCAAACTATAAAGCATAAGCCACCCTGCGTGGGTGCAGTTAACATTCAATTAATTCTCGCACATTATTAAGTGCTCTAGGCATGTCAAAAATGAGAGAAAAATAAAAATTAATTCGTGAAAAAAAGTAATTCGTTGCCTACTGACCATTATCTTTTATTATCTAATGGCGATAGTCAAGATTTTATTTAAATCTATAGGTAATTCTTAATATTAAGATTCAGCATCTCGACCTTAGTGTATTATCTGTGATCTCTACGATTCTAATATATATGTATTGATGTATTGCAGCATCTCTACTATATTATAGTGTATCTATGATCTCTACAATTCTATTATATACGTAGATGTATTGATATACAGATGTAAAAGTAATAATAAAATTATTTTGCTATAATCCGCGATACAGTAAATAGAAAAAATAAAAAATTTACGAATTTTTTACGAATCCTGCATGTAACGGGTATGAAAAAACGTATAGTCCACTATACATTTAGCACTATATATATTTTCTATTTACTGTATCGCGGATTATAGCAAAATAATTTTATTATTACTTTTGTATTATGGATCTCCGCAAAGTAACGCCTAATTCTATAAATTATATACAGATGTATTGATGTTGATAATATTTTAATATCGTTATATTCCACAGACTAGACTTAAAATACCTATCAAGTATCGTCCAATCTGTGGTTAATCATAGGATGTGGTAATCTATGATAGGATTTAAATAATAAATATTGTTTTCAACTTGTTTTCTATTCTCAATAACTAACTTTATTTTACGAAGTGCAAAGAAAGGATTTGATAAAGTCTTAGTAGTTACTTCAACAGAACTTCTCAGATATTGAAACAAAAACCTTTATACATAACTATTGCAATAAAGTAAGTTTCTATCTTATAATTATAAATATTTTTAATACGTAATGTACATGTTGTACCGTATTTTTCATCACGCGCGAGTATTTGATTATTATTTTATTTCTATATTTATAATTATAATATCATAAATAAGTGAAATTAGAATGTGTTGATTTTTCACATTTATTTTTAATTTTCCTTTAAATCTTTGTTTAAACTAATTATAGAGAGTGTAATTTATGTTAAAAATTAAACCAAGCTTATGAAATGATTATTAATTCTTAGTATGCCTACTATGGACATTTAACGGAATCTGGTACTAATGGTGGAATAGTTATTATTTTGCTGTTAATATGCTATGTTGCATGAAGTATTGTAAAAACTATATATTACTGTTTTATTAGTAATCAAATAGTAAAGCAATTATACTGCCATAAAATTGTTTTTAGGTTGGCAACTACTTTCATATTCCTTAAGAGAACTATAAGATAATACTTAAACTTATAGAAAGCTCATTATCAACCCAAAATGGGTTTTAAACATTGTGCTGAGATAACGTTAAAGCATTATTAAAAAATTGTCTGATTTAGCCTTACAAAGTAGAGGTAACACACTATTCTCATAATGCTATTCTAGCAGCTGCACAAGTCAATTTTTAGAGATTTATATTTAATTTATACTTTCTATTCTGCTCCAAAATTCTGCAAATTAATTCATTACACACAGATATTCATTAGGTATAAAGGGTTTTTTAGCATACTATTTGATAGTGATGAATTTGTAATATTAATTAAAACATTAGGTTTTATTGAGAATTCATTAACAGTCTGATAGGGATTTTGGTAAATTATTGTATCCAAAAAATATGTTATGAATGTTTTTTAGAGTAGCAACTAGAACTTTCAAAATAATGTTCGGAGTTGCTATGCTCAAATTTTGTTGGATTGTATATTTCTCTGAAGAGCCAGGTGTAATTTAAAAAAATTGCTTTTTATAAATTTTTTGTGAAGTTAATAAATTACATTATTGATATCTGGTTAAAATAAATCTCTACATAGAGCTAGTAAGAAACTTGAAGCCATATACAGTTGACTGTTATACAGTGACTTATATAATAGAATAAGGGAAAGTAATAAGAACATGTTTGGTACAAATAAAAATAATTTGATAATGTTATACTACAAAAGTTATAATAAAAGTTATTTTGCATGTAACACTGTATGCAGTGCTTGTGTATTGTAGTAGCAGTGGTGGAGGTATGTGCATGTATTTTTACGAATCCTGCATGTAACTGGTATGAAAAAATGGATAGTCCACTATACATTTAGCACTATATATATTTTCTATTTACTGTATCGTGGATTAAAGCAAAATTCTTTCTTTCTTCTTCTTTTCTTTTGTATTATGGATCTCAGCAAAGTAACACCTAATTCTATAAATGTTATAATACACAAAGTAAGCAATTCTCTTTTCTTCTTGGACTTAGCCTTTATTACGAGTATTTCCCCTTAAAATATAAATAGCAGTCAATTAATTGTAAGTTTAGTTTTTATAACTTATTGGTCACATTCAAAAAATAAAGTTGCATTTCCGATTTTTATACATGGGACATGTAACTTATCAGAAGAATAACTTCTGATAGGGTGACATGTTAATTTTAGTGAACTAAACTTTTTTTAAATAAAATTAACACTTTTGTTAATAGATAATTTATTCTTTATTTTTGACTATCGTCATTAACTACTGGATGCTTTAATATAGCTATATTTAATACTTTTGAGTTCTGCCTACAGTTAAACATATTGCTTAAAACTTTAATTTATTATACGAGTTCATTTACGAAAAATTTTAAAACATATAAATACGGGAAGACACATTCATGTATTCTTATGTAATATCAATATGAATTATTTAATCTGTAGAAAATCATGTTTGTCTTTTAAATAAAAAAGGTCTGTTGAAAGCGGCCCTGCACTACTTTCTAGTTGAGAAGGCTTGTACTAGATGCCTCATTAACGCAACAGCTCCGACTTCCGCGATGTCACCTATAGGAAGTAGTTGTTACGTAGTGTGGCTTCGGATTTTGTATATGCGAAAACTACCACAAAATGTGATTAAAGATAATTATTTATGTTGATACAAAATATGAGAAAATAATTCAGAAGTCTTTATATTTAGCACACCGATGGTTTACCGCCTGAGTTAAAAGGTAGGATACTTTATATTCCCGCAGACGAAGTTGTAGGCAGTAGCTATATCCATACTAATATTTTAAATACGAAAGTCTGTCTATCTTTCTGTTACGCTTTTACGACTAATCCTCTAGACCAATATTGATGAAATTAAAGCTTATACACTGAGGTAACAAAGCCTTAAGAAAATTTCGTTTTTCTTTCGGGACCAGAACAAAAAACTTTTCATAAATTGGGGTTGTTAATCGCTAAAATTAGCGGGAATAAGGTCGCGGGTACTACTAGCAATATCAAAAAAAAAGTGTGTATTTAAGAGAAATTAGGTAGAAAGCTTTGATAGCCCAGCGGTGAGATCGTGCGACTCTTTCGAGAAGAGTCAACCAGTAAGATTTTCTGTTAAAAATCATGTGTTTATTAGATAATTGCAGTCTATCACGCGCTGTTCGGTGAAAAAATTCATCTTGAGGAATCCTGCATATCTCTAAAGAATTCTATAGATGGGCAAACCCACCACGCTCCGAAAATGGAGAGAGAAGGCCTATGCCTAGTTACATTAATTTTTTTAAAATTTACAAGTCAATTTTATTTTCATGAGGTTTAAAATAACTTTTTTAACATAAAACGGCTAAATAACCAAATATAGCTATCACCGCTATAACTCGTGGCCTGTATGTACTATGCGATATACACGTGAAAGTGCATCACATCTTGGTAGTTCCCCTATCTATATGTATATGTTATGCCTATACATATAGATTTGTATCAGTTCTACATGATCGTTATTATTTTACATCTCTTCCTTCTCACTTTTACGTCACGATACTTATGCCTGCTCTTTTCTATCGGCAATGATCGATTGTCGTGATCGTGTATAATCGGCACGATTATCGGGCACTATGATCTTAAGTGTCATATATGATAATAGGGACGACCCATACCATTCATAAGATCATATGTATTACCCAGCGATTCACTTTTTTTAAATTTTTAAATAAATATATGGGACACTTACACACACGGTCGTCCATCCCAAAAGTAAGTAATTTAATACTTGTGTTATGGGTGACCCATACCGACTGCGCCAACGAGCCAGTCATGATGCGTGACTTGATGCGTGTCCGTAAAACCGTCAACTCCCATCATAGACTAGTACAGTAGAGTCGTTGGCGAATACAGTAGAGTATTCTCTACTGTCATGCTCGCGCCTAATCGTTTTTAATCGCTGATTATAAAGAGGAGCCATATCATCATCATCATTCTCCTGCCCTTATCCCACTCTAAGTGGGGTCGGCACAACATGTTACAAACATGTTGTCACATGATTTGGTTACGTATTTTACGACCGGCCGTTTGCCTGACGTCAACTTACCTTAGTCGCCTTTTACGACACCTCGGTAAGGAAATGAGGGTGGTCTATTGACTATTCTATGCAGCCGGATACCACGCGGCACAAAGAGGAGCCATATCATGGTAATAAATTAATTGCGAAACATTTATAAAAGCATATATGAAGCATAAAATATAAAAAATTATACTTTTCTTGATATTTTATGACAAGGTGTTCCCCGATTATGTTTACCGGTTTATTATTGTTATAATAATCGATTTTATCTAATTTGAATATTAAATTATGTTAAACGTTTCTCATAATATTATTGTTTTGAAGTTGTTATTTACGTTGTGTATCATATTTTATAATTCATTAGTACCGTTTTGATTGACATAATAGTTTGGGTTTCTTAGAAGGTCTCAAGTTTGCAGAGTAATTTTAACGGTTCAAAATTTTACAGGTTAAAATTAAATTATACAACAAGGCTCATTTCATAGATAACTATACCATTTTTAACGATGTCCGAGATATTTCTAATATTCACTTCACAAGTCAGAGATTCTGATTGTTTTTGTTTATACAATAGTTTAAATGTCGATAAAAATTCAGATAAATGATAAGATTAAGTAAATGAAAGATTAAAATTAAATGAAATATATAAGCTTTTTTTATTTTATTAAGTATAAATCTTATTTTAAGATCACCTATGATGTAGATCCAAAAAAGTTAGTTAACACGCTCCTGGCTCTATTTAATTTATACAAAAAAAAAAAACAAGAAGAAGAATAACACATATTGATCTAGTGATTGAGGGATAGATAAGATATTAAACAATGCTTTATTGAAGCAGTATTTTCAGAGAGACAGAGCATGTATTAAATTAAAAAACAACTTATAGATTTTAATTTAAGTTATAATTGTGGTGAGACGTATGTAGTTTAAAAAGCAGTAAATTAATAAGTTGTACGTGTGATTAATTTTTTTATTTATTTATTATACGTAAAAAAGTCTATTCTATAAAATAGTATTCAATATTCATCTCAGACCTACCGAGAGAAGTACCCGTAATAACAACCCTAAGTAGATAGTTCAGTTATTAAATAACTACTACACACTTTGGCAAAAAATAACATTATCCAACTAGCGCGTGAAATATTCGATTTTATGGAATTCAACTGTACATTACTGAACATAATGTACTGAAAATTCTAACCTAAACGGTTGTATTTCGTATTCGTTATTATATCCAGTACGCACATATTGAGGTTATCGTTGGTACTGAACAGATAGGTTACGCACATTAATGTTCAGACCCTGAGTATATCAGGCAATTGTCAACCTGTAGTCGAGTGGCAATTTAAGTCGATATGCTAATAGTTTATCGAATTAGTTATTTGAAGGTTTTCCATTTGTACTATAATTTATAGGTAAGCACAGTGGCCTAGCTAGGTAATCAAGGACCCTGGGGCAAAAACTAAACTATTTAAAATCGTTTGTTCGGTAATCTTCGTCTTCCGAATTCAACTTCTCTAGGTGGGGCTGGCATGCTCTGGGCTCCCTGAGATAAGAGGCCCCGGGGCACTGCCTTCTTTAGCCCTCGCGTAGCTACGCCACTTCAATGTAAGCAATTTCATGGACAACTTTGTACCCTCACAAGAAGCGACTATGGCGTAGAGGTCCCTTTGCAAGCCTTTATTTATTATCGTGGAGTCTTAACTATTTACATTTCACACACATTAACACGCGCGCGCGCGCACACACATATAATATCTCTTTTGTGTTACCTCGTCACAGTAAAACAAAAAAGTGTTATTAATGCTATAAAAAGCATTTTTGCGGTGAATCATGAAGCTATGGGGCAGATGTTATGTTAATTAATACAAATAGATGAGACTAAAATATATCAAACAGCTGTTTCAAGTAACCACGTGTCGCTAACAACGGCTTAATATATTTTGGATTAATATAATGTTTAAACATTGCTAAGAAACGTGATGATCCTAACTTTACACATCAGTTTCTTTGGAAAATTAGTTACCATTTGAAACAGTGTTATGAGTACCATCGGTGTTGTATAAACGTGTAAATAATGTTAAATTAATTACTAAATAGGTAATGCATATTACTCTGTTCGCTGCATCGACGTATTGAGAAGGAAGGCAGCGGATGAGTTTTGATGCTGCTCTATAGAAACGGCCTTAGAACATAATGGCGGTTCATATACTGATATTTTGATAATTATTTACTTCATTTCAGTGTATGGAGATCCGTTCTGCCTATGTTATATATATGCAGGTGACAATTTCAATTTAATTTTACGATTTTAAATATCTTTTATAGTAATTATAGAACATTCACCACGACAACACTATCGTTCCGCCGTAACCGAAGCATCATCAGGAGCCTATCTCCTGGTGGTGAACGATCCTGCATGTATAAGGTCCTGTATTGAAACGGTTTCTGCTTCCTTCACTTAGCATTACATAGATTTACTTAGTTACGAGCATATAATCAGATAATATTCGAATATATTAAGTTTGCTAAGGTTTTTTGACCTTATCTATATCTCCGTATTCCGGTATCTACTTTTTCTAAACGTACAGTAAGTATATGACGTACTACCAGTTTTTGCAACGAACGCCTCCGCATTTGCACAACTGGAGATATAAACCCGAGATAGATATAAATTTCCATTTAGATTGACAATTATTATAAGAAATTAAAAATAGGAATAAAGAGGAGGCAGGTGACTGACCTATTTGGCTTTTTTAGTAACTCCAAGTTCAAATTTTCCGCTACTTTGTATACCGATCAGAATAACTTAAGGAACATTGGTAGATTCTTAGTAATATTCGTCATGAAGTTAAAAAATGGCACCGTTAGTGCCACATTAGTTAAAAACCCAACAATGTAAGATTGGAAATATCAGTTTGACATAACGCTTATCCCCCGGGAGACATCAAAGTTTCAATATCTTATTATGGTTTTTTACAATTTCTAGTCACCATTTAAACTATTTTTTAGGAAATTCATAATTTATTACCAAACCGTGAATATCGATTTGTATCGTTGTGTTTTTATCAAAGTTATGATAAGTGATTTGCTAAGGGAAAATGTAAGAAATATTCGATTGAAACATATTTCTAGTGTTCAGATACGGTGAAAGAAAAAGTGTTTGATTAAAGAAATTAAGTTTTTTACATAACTCATAGATTACTTACTAAAAAAAACTGTTTTTCTTCAGTGACGAAGACTGTATACTATATTTTATTGTATCATACATATCTTTAACAACATATTTATTGATATATTTAAATCGTACATTCATATAAGTCCATTTCCATTTTATATTTTGAATTTCATCTAAAAATTATACTTGCATTGAACTATTAATGTTCATTGTTCACTGCTATGATATCACTTGCATATATATATGTTTTAATTATGGGTGGATATTTCAGTAAAAGAAGTGGTTATGCGTAGGGCATGTTATTGCAAAACCGGTACATGTTTTTGATAATATATAGGTTAAAATTTTTCGATGTGTTGACATGAAAAAATCGAGAAACTGGATAGCCAATTAATTTGTGATAACGCGTCTGTACTTTAAACTCCGGTCAATTTTTAAAAAAATTTACAGTTATGATAATTTTTTGATTAAATATTGCATATCCCCAGAATATTCTCGGAATATAAGTTCTTAATTAATGTTGAGAGACTGGCTATACTCGTCTTATTTTATCGGATGAGCCCGACTAGGGTGAAAGCCGCAGTTCCCGCCGCGATAACGCCGCGTAAAGAGCTCATGAATAAGAGCCTCGTATGGGCTTGAAACTAGTCGAGCTCTTTCGATAAAATAAGACGTGGGTATAGCCGGTCACTCAATATTAATAATGAATACCACTCACGATAGTTTAAATTCAAAAATATAAGTTCTTTTCCAATACGCATTGTAGCAGCGTTAGGCGAATATAAGCTTCTTATTAATTCGTCTCTCTTCCTTAGAGAGAAAGGTGTCAAAATGAGTTTAAAGATATAAGTATTTACGTTCATATAAGTAGTATTTTTCTTTGAACGTTCTTATTTATCTATTATTTGTATTTGTTAACCCTCGATAGATGGATGATAAATACGGTATTGTTTGAAATCGTTATGTTACCTCAAGAATCATAGTTCAAATTACGTCATAAACATGACAAAGGCAGAAAACGTATACAATGGTAAATATCTCCAGATGTATTTTTAACTAGTCTCAAACACGACTTTGTTCACGACGACTTTAGTGTTTAACCCAATTATCTAGTACAAGTACATTATTATGTATTATTTCTTATACAATCTCTCGAAGTTAAATTACACATAGTCAAAACCGCGAAAAGGATTTTATTTATAACACAAAGTTTTATAATGTTTATGTGACCCTGGTTACCTAAAATTACTCAATTTTTATTTTTCTTGTTAGTTTTAACTTCAGAGGAAACTAAAAAGCTAGGCGACGGTCTATTTGCACAAGTATATTTCAACTTATATTTCGCAGTTTTCGGTTAACACCTAGATAGTAATTAGTTTTCATAACTAATTACTAACAACAAAGGCACAAAACAGAAGTACAGACAGGCTGAGAAATCCTTCAGTTGTGGAATATTTTTTATTTAGTAAGCTTTAAGAAAAATTAAAGTAATTTTTTGCTACTCTCTGAAAGAATATCGTATAACCAAGCCATTAGTATAATCATTATATTAATGGTTTAGTTATACAATGTATTATAATTAGATATAACATTTTCACGTTTGAATTTTTAAATACCATTACATTGAGAACAGCAGCCAATTACTCATACACGAGAGCGTTGTTTAGATACGGAAGTACGATTTACGTTAAATAACACTTCATCATGACAAGGTAGCATACAAATTATAGTTGAGTATTTATGAGTAACGACATATAAAGTCTCCTCTGTAGAATATTCTCATAATAGTTACAAGGTGGAGAGTACTTCACCTCATAACACCTATTGACCTTGCATCAAGCAAAACAAAACTATCCCAAATGAGAACCAATCATATCTGTGAATAGGTTAGTTTTTTGGCCTCAGTGAATTACACAGAAATCGAAGGGGGAAAATGATTTTGATTACTATCCCTAACGTCATATTCTCTGCTGCTGAAGAATATTTTAAAAGAGTACCTAAAAACGTATACGAGACAAAATAAATATGTTTAATTCTCATCTACCCTTCATCTTCTTTGCCACTTTGTCATCGATGTGGAAACTGCATGGGATTAACTATTAAATACATCAGTGTTTGAAAATGTAAATGTTAATGGCAAAATTAACTATTAAATACATCAGTGTTTGAAAATGCAAATGTTTGACGAAGTTAAAATCAGAGAATTTACATCAATGCGACATTACAACAATGCTCATTACAACAATGCGACTGTAGTATCGATTATTAATTTGCGTCATCTTAATGCAACTTCATATACGCTTTATGGAAATGCACCCATAGACACAGAGAGATAACTAGAACTAGCTAATACTTTTCTTATTATGAAAATACTAATTGTTAATATCACAATCGTTTAATTTATGATCTATCTCATTGCAATGATTTTTGACTTATCAGTCATTGAAATCTGCATCCGTCTTGCCGATGAGGAAAAAGAAGCTTGGCCGTCGGGAACTTTATTATCAACCGTCATTTTAAACTAACCACTCTTTAACTTATGTTTGTTATGATTGTGTCGTAACTGTACCTAAAAAATAGGAAATGACGTAGACTTTAATAATCAGTCAGAAATATAGTGTATAAACAGTAAATACATTATTTAAAAAAAGATCAACAAGTTAAAGGTAGGATTGTCAGTCAATTTGAGTATATTTCAAACATGTTGCAAGATATAATATCTTGCAACATGTTTGAAATACAACCTCCTCATATGTGTCGGGTTGTTGAAAGAGATTAAATGGGTTAACTTTTGAGAAAATTGCTTTTTATTTATTGAATAAGTCTAAAGGAAAAATATTTTCGTTTATAAATATTATAGACCGCAAATAATTTTTTAACTCTCTGATAAATTTCGGAAAAATTATAAATAGAAAATTTTACTCTACAGCTGGTGTTGTTATTTTGCTCATTTGTTCCTAAGACTGATTAAACGTTGCAATGGACCTTTTTATAAAAATAAATATTTAGAAATTTCAGTTAAACTCCACATAGTTTAGTTGAAAGTACAGTAAATAATATAGTTTAGATAAAGGCTCTGGAGTATTTTAAGTCATCGCAAATGCGATCAGCAGACCACCTGTAAAGCTTGATAGATGATATAAGATATCGTGGATTACAAACATCTGGAAAAGTCTACATCCGGAATCAGTTATAACGATATCTATAAGGTACTTTTATGGGACAGATTTTACATGAACATAAGTTGAATTTTTTTTTAGGGTTGTAGTTTGAAAAATTATCCTTAATCGAACATCTATATAAGTTTTTATAAAAACCAGATTCTAAATTTGTAATAAAGACTTTTTTAGCATACATTTCTTTTTGCTTACGTAGTTATTTAATTACTTGCCAATGCAAAGTGGCAATTTAAATATAAAGTCTAATTAAAATGAGAAAAACTATTTATCTAGAAACTATTGTTATATCTTGACAAGGTCGCGGTTATGGCATGTTAAATACTAATTTCAAGTAAATACAAGTCACTGTCTCAGCCTCGCCGATGGTCACGCCAGCGACCAGCCAGCCAGTCGGCCCAGCCAATGACATATGGATCCTTATGGAACTTATTCGCTGACTTTGGACCTCATAAGAAAGCAAAACTATGCTCGAAGTATCCCTAAATCATTGAATTAGCAATGAGGAGATGATCAGTAGAAAACCGCAATACCGATATAGCTCCGTGTGACGCGTAATCATTTATAGAGATTAAATTAAAGAAAAACTTAATGGCTTTATTTAGCATGTCTGCAGTTTGCAACGTTTTATTAAAAAAAGTCTTATTAAAATTTGAAAATCTTCTAGTATCTAACAGTTATTATCGCAGCACTCCTGCCCTCATGTCACCCACGTTTTGCAACTTTGATTGACTTAACAATCATGAAAAAAATTTCTACACGCGCAGATGTTTATGGCATTGTACAGCAATTAACGCAGTTTGTTTTCAGATTAGCATCCTTTTACTCTCATAATATGTTACATGTATTACCGCACTCATTGACCTCATTATGTAACAATAGTACTATATGTAAAATAGATTTATAAGAGCTATTGTTTTTCGTTCAGAATGGTAACTGTTTTATTAATAACACTGCGCTCTAACATAAGGCCAATAACAGCCGAAGCCATAGCCATAAATTTTATTATTTTTGCACATAGGTACTCTCATAGAATGTGTTATACTTCTGGCACCATGCTATATTCTTATCGTCGCTATTTGTTAAAACTGCATTTGGATTGATTTTCTTTATTGACATTAGACTTTTCCATGACTGTTCAGGAGTGCGAGGACGGAAGGGCCGACCGAAGACATTACAATTGACACGACTTGACAATGACATAAAACATATGACAGAATGTACTGTTATACTGATTTATAGAAGCAGGCGTTACTTTGCGGAATTCCATTATATAGAAATAATAATATAAATACTTCGCTATAATCCGCGTGTGTTAAGCGAATGTATGTAATGCAAAGTGTATGAAGCAGGCTGCATTCACGCACCTTACACATGCAAGACAAGTCACCACACGTATCCCAAGACGACCCCACCAGCCACAATGCACACAAGCAATACACACAAACACCACCAAAATCTCCACGATCGTTTCGCTCCGAAACCGAAGCATCTTCAGGAGTTTAGGCTCCGCGACAAAATCGTAATGCAACTATACTGTAGTACTGTGCCATACCATTGTATAGTGGTTGTATTGAAATACTGTAAACAGCAAACAGGAAGGTTTTATGTGCATCGCTCTATCTGGTTTTTTTTCTGAAACTTTTAATCAAAAAGCTAGGAGCCAAAACGTACCTAGAACGACAAGGTTAATCACTTGTTATGTTAAGACGGTTTATAATATAATTTTTTAAATCGTTTAAAAAGGTGAAGGCAGTTTAGTAAAAAAAATAACACTATACAGAGTTCGATTTATTCATTAGTCAACTAATTTAAATGATATACGAATTCTTGCGTTCGTTCCGTTCTTTGTTAGTGTGACATTAAAAGGCATATGTATGCGTATGTTGTGTGTATTTGACATAGGGTTATTATACTAGAGTAGGGAAGCAAACCCAAAATGTGCCATATTACAATAAAGAGATATAAATGAGGCTTATCATCTATCTCTTTTTTGCGCGTGCGTAGTGAGCAAACATCATTTTGAAGGGATACAATAAACATAGAGTTATTATACTTAGATCTGGAAAGCCTGCCTTTGGCTTCCTGTAGCCTATAAGTGACAATGACAGAATAGAAACTATAACCACTTTGCTATAATCCGCGCGGGTCCTAACATGCATCCCAAAACGCCTCCACCAGCAACAATGCACACAACCACCACCAAAATCTAGACGATCGTTTCGCCCCGAAACCGAAGCACCATCAGGAGGACACGCTCAACGACAAAACAGGATTATAGCAAAGGAGTTCTGTTATAGTTTCTGTAATATGGAATTCCGCAAAGTAACGCCTGCTTTTATTAATCACTTAATGACAATAAATAACGAGAGGGAAGATGAAAAGCGTATACTTCATCTTTGTCTAATAACAAATAAACAAGAGAGACAGATAGATCACCAGTTTTACTTCAGAAACTTTGCTTTAAGCATAAAGATTTTCCTAACAAACGCGGATTATGGCAGGATAGTTAGTTCTATCATAACTTTTGTACAATGTTAAAATGTTTTTGTTGTCTATTATATCGCTTTTTTATTGTACATTAACGGAGGGCGTGAATTGAATACCTCTCCATTTACATATCATACTAAGGTGTTGGCAAATATAATAATCGTAAGTTCTCAGACCTGTTTATAACAACAACAAACAATATTAGATATAACTACACGTAAACAACAGCACGCGTGCGATTAAAAAAAATACCACAGTTACGTCACCTTACTGTATGACCTACGAACACATTATAATACAAACGGAATTTTATAACTGCAAATGCCATGTGGTATCCGGCTGAGTAGAATAGACCACACTCTTTTCTTACCGAAGTGTCGTAAAAGGCGAACAAGGTAAGTTGGCCCAAAGGGTGGTATCCGGTTGAATAGAATAAACCACAATCTTACCGAGGGGTTGTAAAATACGACTAAGGTAATTAGACGTCAGGCAGGCGGCCGCTCGTAAAATACGTAGTCAAATCATGTAACAACATGTTTGTTGTCTAACATGTCCCTACACAACTTAGAAGTAGAGGTGTTTGCATGTGTTTTTACGAATACTGCATGATCGGGTATGAAATAACGGATATTCCGCTATACATTTAGCTTTGTATATATTTTCTATTTACTTTATCGTGGATTATAGCAAAATAATTTTATTCTATTACTTTTTTAATGGACAATACTTATAATCTAACCAACAACTAATAACAATTTTGTCGTATTTTCTTTGAAATCCCATGTTTAAAAACAGCTGCTTTTCAAAAAACGATTTTCGAATTCCGATTTTTACAACAATGATCGTCATATTTCTATCAATTAATACAAAACCTTAAAAAATGAAACAAGTAAACATTCCTTAAGGATCACTCAGTTTATTGAAGTTAAACCACACAAAAATCCGTTTAGTAGTTTTAATTGTTTTAACTGACTGGCCCGTTGGCGCAGTGGGTAGTGACCCTGCCTTAAGCGCCGCGGGTCGCGGGTTCGATTCCCGCCGAGGGCCAACATATTCTATAAACAATTTGTTGGTTCTTCGAGCCTGGGTGTGTATTTGTATTTAAATATGTATTTAAATTATATATGTAGTATTAGATATACACCAGTTGTCCGTCACCCATAACACAAGTATTAAGTTACTTACTTTGGGGACGGACGACCGTGTGTGTAAATGTCACATATATTTATTTATTTATTTATTTAATTAAGTTTCGTTTATCAGTATCGTGACTGACTTTGATCCTTAAGTCTGCTTAGATCTCTGAACCGGGACGCAAAGTATGTCTTACTCCGGCCTTTCAACAGTTTCCATACAATGATCACAACGATATGTTGCAATGTTCGGACGTTCAAGAAGACAAAAGAACATTCTATATTATTTATAATCTTAGGATGTATATGATCATTTAATATTATTTGTCATGTGTAAAAGTGTATAATTAAATGAAGTAAGATTTACAAGTCACACGTTGCGGGAACACACGACATTGACATTAAGAAACAGAAAGAAGTTAACATTTTGTAGAAAATACGTAATCAATTTTTTTTCTAAATTCTGCATACCTGCAATAAGAGCGTCCCGTCTTAGAACAATTGGAAACAATTAAACATAATAATAGCACTGCTCTATTACTAAATGACAATACAAACGTTTTAAATTCCAATCTCCGTGTTAGATGGAAAACTGAATGGTTTAACTAATATTTATCCATAACAATTCAGCTTTATTTGTTTGCAGTAACAAAACTCGAAAAAACGCGCCTAGAATTTTTAACGAATACTTGTATGTTAAACAAAAGCATTAATAATTAAGATGCTAATTATAAATTCCTTAAAGTAAGAATTGTACTAGGAAATAGTGATAGTTCAGACGGTTGAACTAAGTCGTTAGTTCAAGTTCATTAAAAAAACCACCATTTATTCTGTTCATTTGTTAGATATTTGCTAAGTCTGTTCGGAAGTGAAATTAATCTTACTATTGCAACGACACCGATGACCGCCTAAATAATAATAATAAAATTAAAATAAAGGTATTTTTATATAAGTAGTTATGAATACGGTTGAAAAAATCTAATTTAGTAGTTGTAGTAGTAGCTAACAATACCAGATTTTAACCAACCAATGTACTAAAAAAGAAGTTAAAGTACACTACAAATCTCACTAGGGTGGATATGGCATCTATACCGAACTGCCAGCTACGTTGCAAAAGTGCTAGCCCACGTTACTGTTGGCGATGACCGGGCAATGTGTTTATCTCTTGTCTCTTCTTATTGATGAGTTTTGTCTTGTCTCTTCTTTTTGGTTCGTTTTTTTCCAATGTCCCCTTATGAACCGCCATTATATTTGAACTTCCTAATCCTATGCCTAGAAGTCCTCGTTAGATTGGCATATAAAGGATTTTAGCGGGCCGTACTTTTTGCAATGGATCGGATTAAAAGTATTTGATATCCTAGTAGAAAAGGCCGTCGCTGTATTGGCAATCTCCTTCTTTCTCTTCAATAATAACGTATAAACGCTAAATGTGATCATGTAAAAAGTGGATCCTTTTGTAAGTAAAGCTCACCACTTATACAGATTATTATCAAGCGAGTTCGGCATTCGTAACACGGTAATGAAAATTTTAAAAACTCTGACGCTTTTTTTTGCCACCGTGACGCAGTTCTATGGTTGCTCACTCGCATCACAAAAATAAAGTTTGTTCGCTTTGCCAATGATGTTAATGAAACGATCTTTTCTGCTTAATTGCCTTTAGATCTAGTTATTGAAAATGACAGAGCATGATTATGTGTCATAATATAAGCAAAGCAGTACAACGAGCACAATGCTTACTAGTTCTGTATATAAAACTGCTCTACCTCTTGCAGGGTAGTGCGTGCCATCTTAGCTTAACATCAAAGCCTTGAATAGCGTCATAACCGAAAACAAAGTGAATTGGCAAAGACAAAAATGTTAACAAAAAACATGCATAAAGAGACACTTGCTTGTTGTAGGTTGTCAGATGTACTTGTAATAAAATAGGAGTGCATATGGCACTGTTTGTAGGTTTCAATGTATTTCCAATGCAATAATACGTAAATTTTTAGTGGCAAAGTTGATTTCGTAATTAATACTACTAGAAAGATAAGCTGTAATTATAAAATACTAGCTTTTACCTGCGACTTATATTAGAAATATTATATTGAGAGAATATTTTCAAAGTTTGCATTTCTGTATTATACTCACAATCGGCTGTAACATTTCGGGAAGACAGAGAGATTTATCGTTTTTTGGAAAGCATAGTTTATTTATTTTAGTAAATAGAACGTATTACTTACATTTACTATACATTATAAGAGCGAAAATAAAATTCATAATGTAAACAAAAACCAAAATCTATAAAAACTCTTCTTAAAATAACTCTTTCGGCATAAGCTAAACAACGTGAACCTCTGAAATGGAACCTCTTTTAAATTACTGACTTGACTGGACTTTGACACAATGTGAATAAAAAAGCTTCCATAGATTGATAATAGACGGCGTTTTTAAATGTCATCCTATTCCTGTTGAATTAGCAGTAATTAAGCCTAAATGTTAACCCGGTTTATAAGAAATAATTTATCCAAATTTAAACGATATAAGTTCAGCGGATTGGCCGTGTAAACGTCACAGACAGACAGACAGACTTTCGCATTTATAATATTAGTAAGGATTATTTATTGTCGATAAATTAATTTTCTTAATGTAATACTTTTTTCAGGTCCTTCCATATAGTTTACTTGATTATTAAATATTATTAAGAAAATTACAAAAATGAACAAATAACACAATTTTAAGAAACTTAATATGCTTTAGTTTTGCAATAAATCTTTATAAATGTATTTTACTTTTGTTTATGTGTTGTAATAAAATTGCATTTTTATAACGCAAACAAAATGCAGAAAATCTATAATAACAAGAATAGAAAATACTATAAACGTGACAACCGAAATTATTTTCAAGGATTTAACAGTAGGCTATACAAAAACACATAACTGATGATCTTGTCTTTAATTGATCGATTAATCGACGTACACTGTTAGAAAGATATTTAAAGGGGAGGCCTTTTGTTAATAAAACGTCTCCCCGCAACTTTTTCGAGGCCTTTTTTCGTTAGGGCTTTACTTACTCTTGAGGTAGGTATGCAATCATTCATGGGTACAGCACCCATGAGTGATTGGTCAATATGATAAGTAGGGCAATATGATCTGTGATTCGCTAATTTACCCTCGTATTTATTATGAGATCTAATCACAATTTTATCACGAAAACACGAAACGTTCGTAATCTATTGGTCTTTGATACTGAAGGAACAAAAATTGCTCTAGTTATTACTTAAGTTAAAAAGGGTATATATAACTTTCCCAACGCTACCCATTCGAATGGGATCCGATAACTTACCCTTTTTTTTAAATTAGGCCTGCTTAACTGGGCCGAATATTCGACAGATATTCAGCAGAATCACGCAGCGAAGATGTATCATTATCTATACGAATATCGCTATGCTTGGCAAGATGGGTTGGTTATCGCAAAATTTATCTCATAGATAACTCCGCTAAGCTATGGTAAGCTTGAACATACAATATTAGTCGGTGAAATTGACTATCTCAAAAACATAGTAGCTTCACCTCTTTTATAATGTTAGTAAATAATAACTGGGAAGGATAAATACTAGTTAAACTGTAGGATTTGATTACCAAATTTTAATTTTGATCACTTATTTAGTTATATTTGTAAATGGAAGTTTCAACAACGAATTAACATTAGAAACACGCTAAGAATTTATGTACATATATGTGCAAAATACGTTACCAAAATTATCTCGAGGTACAAGGGTCGCTTCCGACAATCCATAGACGATCAAGTTCAAAAGGCACCCGTACTACCTTGATCTTTTGTTAACTCGGGTTCACATCGACGCTAAAACAATACAGTAACGGACGCGAACGCGACACACGATTTCCTTTTTATAAACATTCGTTGGAAACTCGGCGGACGGTATCGGACGCGTTTTTATTTTTTCCGGATTCGCCGAGGCGATGACGCGCGCGACGTAACGCGTGCTGCCGTATCGAAGCGACTCAACGCAATAACTGACTTAATGTTAACACAAGACCATCTCGCTAAAGAAATAGCGGTGGTTTTTGAGACGTTTATTTTCTTCTATTGCAGCGGATTTAGCAGTAACCGATCTATGAAGGGACCTAGAGGAGTAATCTAATCAATTCGTCAGGTCTATGAGCGCAGGTGACAGTCCAACTTCAACTCCGCGGGTCGCGGTTTCGATCCCCGTCGAAGGCCAACATTTTCGATAAAGAATTTGTCGTTTCTCGAGTCTGGGTGTTCATACTAATTAAGTATTTAGTTAAAATCTGTTTATATAAAAATCGCTTGTGACGTGTGTTTTAACGCTAATCTTCAAAACTAATGAATCGATTTCAATAAAAATTTTCTATAAAAATATATTTTTTTATTCTTCGATTCTGGGTGTATACATGGATTTAAGTTGGAATCAAAATATATATGTATATATTTACCAGATGTATGAAACCCATAAACAAGTATTAAGTTACTTAGGTGGAGCCTTGTGTATAATTCTCCCATTCATTTGTTTATTATCTAAGAAGCATAAGTCTTCTTATATCTTTTTTGTCTATCTATGCTTCTATTATCTAGTAAAAAATGCATCCAAGAATGCTAAAAATAAATGTACAGTAGGTATGTCACCAAGAATATATTAGTCACCAAGAAGATATTATTTTAATTGATCAAAGCGAAACAATTTTATCGTTCCTTTTGTATTAATACTCTGCAAAATAGCATATATTGTTTCAGAATGTTCCAAAAAAATTCTCGATTTGCAATAATTCGAAAAAGTTATCAGAACCGTCATCTAGTTACTGTTAGATATTTCTTGCCATCATCACGAGTTATTAATCATTGATTTTGACTAAACCAAAACTTTCGAAAATATTTATCTGACAGTGTTGTCATCAGAAACTTCATACTTAAAAAAAACAATGGAGATCCATAATTAATTGATTAATTTTAAAATCAACGTCGTGTAATAATCAATTTACGAAACTGAATGATAAATATAGGTAGGCGGCACGCAATAAATTTCATCAGTTTTTACGTAATTGTCGATAACTACAGACGATAGATGAAGAAAAAGAGAAATTCCTGACTGATTAATTCAATTCCAAACAAATTGTTTATGTATGTCTTGTTTATTATGCAGGCAACATGGAAAGACTGCAGAATATACAAAGATGGTTTCACCGCGACATCGTTTCTCTGCTCTGAGCAAGCAAATTAAGATTTGCAAATAGTAATTTTAACGTTAAAAAAATATCAGTGATTATGATTTATTACATAGATACGTATCTAATGTTAGGATAAAAAACAAAGAAAATTAAAAAAAACTATAAATATTTTCATCATCTTCTTTTCTTGTTGCGGGCTATTTTCTGCACATAGTCACTGTAAGGCGACCATTGTGCGTGAGAGTGAGGGGGCTGGTTATTTCAACCAGCCAAACTCCTTCCAGATGCCGAGAACCCTGCCAGGGTTCCTCAAAGCTTCTTGTAACGTCAACGGCGAGCCAAGGATGTTAGCACGATGTTTGGCCACCTCCGTGCAATACAACATGACATGAGATAGCGTTTCTGGTTCCCTCATGCATCATCTGCATATTTGGCTGTCAGTCACACCTATAAGGAATAGGTGCTTATTTCGCAGGCAGTGTCCGGTATAATAATATTTGATGATTTTTAATTATTATGATTACTATAATATTTAAAGCGGCAGGGTACGAATAAGTAGTATAAACAAAAGAAAAACCATGTTCAAGTCACATGTTCCTCTCCACCCGGTCGTGAGATCTGTGCACTCGAAATTGTAGAAGATTATATATACATACTTTAGACATACTGTAAGTCCAATTTTGAGAATGAGGTCACTGAATCCAATTTGGATGGACTACACAGATTGGGACGTTACGCGAGATTCTTTCATCCGAAATACCACAGTTCAAGAAAATAAAATTATTTGATTGTCATTCTAGTGATCACATATGGATCCGAAACATTTTCGCATATTATGGGCGTCATAAGAAAGCTCTGAAGCGTTCAGCGGGCGGTGTAGTGACTTTTGCTTGGATTTCTACCATATAACATCAGAATTGAAAAGATCCGCAGAACTAAAATTACTATTATAATGAAGTATCAAGATGCTGAAGTGACATAGTACGAATTATGGGCATTTGCGTCCCAAGGTTTTGGTACTGGGTCCTTGCACCGGAATATGCTGAGACGTTTGTCAAGCAATGAACGATTATCAATTTAATAATAAGAAGTGCAATAAGGCACATTAAGATCTACCTATTGCAACAAAAAAATTTGCTAACATGTCGCCAAATATGATACAATGTACAATTCTCAACACGTACACAGTTACAAGTACAAAAATGTAAGTACATAACAAACACCAATATTTTTTTTTAAATTACACAAGTCACAAAACCTAGCAACACCCGTCATAATAATTAGGAATGAATGTGATAAATTCATTAATCAATAAATCGGTAATAAGTAGGTGCTACTCACATAATACTGTTTGATTTCACAATCAGCAAAAAACGTTTTTTTACTCAATCGTTCCCATGTTTACCGTGAACAAATACATTAGGTATAAGTAACCAAAAGTACTACGTGATTTCGTGCCTATTTGTTTTTATTTCTTGGTAAATTAATTATAACATGAATCGTGTTCATCATTACAAATAAAAAATATTGTGTCGTAAAATAGTATATGAATTTTCCATCATTACTGGTATAATAAAGGGCATTGTTGCAATACTCTTATGTATGACTTAAATTATTTTTTTTAATCTCAATTTGCCGTACCGTAATTATAGTAGAGTTGTATTTTTGGCCTGTTTTATTAAGAACCTCTATTCGATTTAATATATCCAGTTAATGCTGTTTTAGAAAGGTCTTTTGTTGTTTTTTGATTCTCATAGATCATATCAGATACAAAAGTAATAATAAAATTATTTTGTTATAATTCGCGATACAGTAAATAGAAAATATGTATAGTGCTAAATGTATAGCGGACTATTCGTTTTTTCATACCTGTTACATGCACGATTCGTAAAAACACATGCACAAACCACCGCTTGCACCACAATACACAAACACTACACACATTCACTAACACAAACTCAACAAAAAATGTTCTACTGTATAATAGACCGTATCAATATCTACAAAAAAGTCCGCGATACCATGTGTCTAACTATTATAGTTATGCCAATATAACTACTTTTTACATTGTAAAAGTTGATAAAAGTGCCGATAAATATCCACCCATATTATTAATATCTCCGTATTAATCCTTATCCCATTAACCGATATTTTATAAAAAAATAATTTCAATTCCTGTAAATTTTTTTTAATTATTAAAATCTTACATTTCAATCAAAATATGTAACGAATTTAAAAATGTCAATCTAAAGAAATAAAGCCATAACAAATTCAGTGTAGTGACTATTATAACAGTGCCTGCAACTGGTGAGTTAGCTCTCTTACCAATGATACCCACGAATATAGCTATACCTTTTAAAAGTATTCAATTTCCAGTTAAAACTTCCTTTGCCTTAACCGTAGTAGTTTAACTCCAAGGGCCAAACTATTAACAAAAATAAATCTTCAGTCCGACTTGATAAAGTTTCCACTACCGCGAGATCGGTATGTAGGTGGGTAAAATCACGGGGCATTGATAGTATAAACATAATACTCGATCATAGCGTCTTGCCATCATAGAATTTTAACTTGGCTTTCTGACATACAAACGACGGTGTGTGACAACTAGCCCGAGTTGTATACTCTGACTTTAAACACCTTTGGGTGATACCTGCAGATCTATGTTCATAAATAGCATTTCGCGTACTCAACGATACTTCTACTCTAGCTCGATCCAGTTGGAAAAGCTACATGAGTCGTTATGACTAACGGCGTATATAATTTGGCTTTTTCAGTTTTTATAATAATCAAGAGAAATTGATTTTACTTTACATTTCATGTGTCTAATAAACCACATTTTCAATGTTGTTTTTACCAAAATAGTATATAATGATAGGTAGGTATCATAAATACATTGACTAAATCATATACAGAGGCAGTAACAGAGAGAGTTGGCTCAATTTAAAACAGTTTTTCATTTTTATCTATTTTTCGAATATCCTTACACTACGCTTAATTGATTTTGCAATGTACTTTTAGCTCGTTTTATGCGTAAAGAATCCAATTCAGCGTTGCAATGCAACGTGCATTCTAAGATTTGCATACCATGCGGCCATGAACCGTGTTCGGTTTAGTTTAAACCGTATTATTCTTACATCGCACTTAATTTTCTACGTATTTTTCGTAACAATTATTCGATATTCAAGTAATTCATCAAAACATCAACATTTATTGAAATGGAAGAAGCGTTAATCATTTTCATGATATTATTAAAATATTTATTCATATTAAATTTATACAAGGCAAGTTTTATAATTATAAATAATAGATAAAAAATGCTGTACTTTAATCGCTGTTATTACCTAACTCGCAAAGGAATGGCTTGGCTTATGTAATAAACTTGTATAATATATTGTTTCCATTTGATTGTAATTGCGTAATTATTATATTAATAATTCTTGTCTGTTACTTGTTGTGATATTTAATTATTCCTGTACGTATTCCTTATTGTAATATTTGATTTGATAGGGCCCTAACAGCTACGAGTAGGTTACGCGTTTCATTTCAAAAGTTCACACTTGCAACGAGCAAGCACTTATACGAGTATATAAAACTAATAGCTTGTCTTCTTATTAATCATGAAAAATACGGTGAAGGAAGTCTTTGTTACAAAACAATTTATGATTTATGGATGGATTTTGCAATTTTTGTCTCAATATGTCGTATACTTTAAAAGTTGTTTCCTTTAGTACAATGGTCGGCAAAGTGCGGCTCCAGAGCCGCATTTGGCTCTTTGGCTCCTTAAGTGCGACTCTGACACAAATATCTACGGAAGGCTCAATAATATTTTCAAATAAAAAAAGAAACTTTGTCAGAAAAATGTTACATTTTGATAAATTGAAATTCTTCTAGAAATCGACATCATGTCTAATTTTTGTTTGTTGAGTTGTTTAAAAAAAAAATTTCCTTAATTCCTATGAATAAATATGTTTGCGTGAAAATTATTTGATGGTTATAAATATTATTTATGATGGGTTTCTTCTAATTTCAAAAGTTTTCTCCGTATGTTCGAATGTGAATGTTTTTCATTATATAAATATGTTACATAGCATGTTGTTTAAATTGCTTATTTCCGGAGTTTCTTTTTCAAGTAGGCTGTTTGGAAAGTGATCGGCGTGCAAATAAACCATTGCTATAATTCGTAAAATAAAAAAAATATTCATATTACTTGCTCTTTTATAGCTTACCACTTTATTCCCATATTTCAATTGGTTGACTTCGCTTCATTCCTCACAATATTTTCAGATTTTTTTATTATTGTCGTGCAAATACTTTATATACTCCTAACTTTTTTCTTGTCTTAATTTTAAGAAAATATTTAATAATTTATTAAAATGCTAGAAAAAAAGCCTAATAGATATAATTACTAGCATATAAGTATTTCTATGTTATTTCAAAATTCAAATAACATTTCTTTATATCACTATCGTGTCTGGAAAAACTAGTTGATAAAATGAAAATAAATAACATGCGAACCTGATTTCTTACATGAAAATAAATAAATTCAATTTTAACGAAAGTATTATATTTACCCTTTATATACGTAAATAAAAATGTGTCTTTCCTTATTAAAAAAAATGATGACAAGGATCTTGAAAACAACAAAATTATAAATAAACTATTAACATTGCAAAACATTGCATACTTGACAATGGTACAAATGACTATCGTAAAGTTATGAACAGCGTCGACTATTTATACATAAACTTTAGAAACCGAATATACTTCCTAATTTTTTATTTATTTTTAAACTGTATTTAAAGGTACAAGGTCTTGAAGATCGTATCGCTTACTCAGAACTTTTTCATATTTACAATTCAAAATTTTTATAAAATAATTATGTAAATGTATTTATTTGTCCTTCATTTATTTCGTCCCTTGTGTTCTAACAGAATGATGTCAGTTTTCTGGACCCGTGGCAGAGACTATTGTTTTTTCTCGGTGTTGATATTACCAGGGTTCGATTCTCGCCGAAGACCGCCATTTTTTTAGAAACATATTTTGTTAGTTCTTGGACTCTTGCCGTATTTATGATTATGATTCTCTAAGGGAGAAATTTAAAGAAAAAGGCATGAGTGTAGCTTCACAATATATCTATAGTAATATACTATTTCAAAGAAAACATATTCACTTATATAGTAAGAATAGTGATGTGACAGACACACTAGAAACCGAAATAAACTAATGACGCCAAGGTTGCGCCTCCAAAAGGTCCGAAAATCGTTTGTTGGTCTCGGTACACGTTTTTATAATAAAATTCCTCAACATTATCTAGACTTCCCTTTACATAAGTCTAGAAATTCTCTTAAAACGGCTGCTGCTACATAAAGGTTACACAATTGAAGATTATTTGTGCATATCCTAACTGCAGTCAGTTATGCACCAAGCTGTAACGTTTGATTTCCATATAATAACCATCAATCAATCATCTCAGTTTTCAGTGGTCTCTCCAATTTTTCTCCAATAACCTTAAATGGTGTTGTTTTGCCAGTCTGCTCCGACTTCCGGTATCTTGGTTCGCTTTTCCAAAAGAACGGTGAAATTGATCGCGATATGAGGAATAGAATGAATGCAGGATGGATGAAGTGGCGACAGGTCTCAGGCACAATATGTGACCCCCGAATGCCCCCTAAACTAAAGGGAAAAATTTATACATCGGTCATAAGACCTGTCGTAATGTATGGATCAGAATGTTGGGCAATGAAAAAGATGGATGAAAGAAGAGTACATGCAAATGAGATGAGGATGTTGAGGTGGATTTGTGGTGTGACAAGACTTGATAAAATAAGAAATGAGTATATAAGGGGAAGTCTGAAAGTTGCGCCCATTATAGAAAAGATGAGAGGTGCAAGATTGGGATGGTATGGACATGTAATGAGGAGGGATGAAAATCATGTGATCAAACGAGTGTTGAGTATGAATGTGGATGGATATGTGACTAGAGGAAGGCCTAAAAAGAGATGGTTGGACTGTGTGAAGTATGACATGCATATAAAAGGAGTAGCGCCAGAGTTGACGAATGATAGAAGAGAATGGAAGAGAAAAACATGTTGTACCGACCCCAATTAGAGTGGGATAAGGGTAGGAGAAAGAAGAAGAACCATCAATCAATCAATAAAATTGTATTTTTTTTTAAATGGCCGCCGATTTTCTTTCGGTAGGATCAAACTCGGTAGGATCAAACTTCCGAATCAGTGGTAGCTTCTTGAAAACATTGACAATTCAAAAGTACTGTAATTGATTCTCGAAGACTTACTTCGAGAAAACGTCCATACATCCGAACCCCCTTATAACGGCCGCGTCCAACTATAAGGTGTTTAACTTTCCCAACAAATTTCACAGGCGCCCTTAGAGCGCCCTTAACGACCCCGACGATGCTATTACAGCATCCAACAAGATCCACACACAATATACACACAAACAGCGTCTTCGCTGGCGAAGACGAGGTCCCCGCTTGCTTGTATCAAGCGGCCGCATCCCTCTGCCGCGGCCGCCGTGATGCAGACTTGAAGTCAATGTGTTAGATACAGTCCTCCAAAATGCGCCGCTTTAAGCCGAGGTTCGGTCTCGCAGGAGACACCCTTAAGACGACGCTCCTAATAAGTTGCGAGTGCCAAAAACCCTCATTCACTTATCAATTTTACCCGGCGAAGCTTCTGTGCTCGCCCATCCCACCGGTGACGCTGTAAAAGCCATTAGGGCTAACAGCATAAGACACATTCTAAAAAAAAAAAGTACTGTAAATAATCTACGTTAATCTTTATTAATATTTTGAGTATGAGTTTGAGTTTATGAAAAAATTAAATGAAAAGAAAAAAAAATTGATATTCATTATTCGCTAATAGCAAGCAACCTTGTACTAGGTGTTGACCCGTATTAATGGGTGGTTTAATGATTTATGTTAAATACAAAGTGTATATTACATTAAAGTATTCTTTTTAATTTTAGGTATGTATGCATTTACCGGTTGTATGTGACCCTCTTACCTTATGGACGGATTACCGTGTCCTATTTGTGTCATATATTTAGTATCAAACTAGCTATGCCTACGGCTTCGCCCGCGTGAAAATCAGAGTATTAATTGAAATTTTAAACATACAGTTAGTTATTGTGAGTCAACCATAAGAGATAGAGACATGCTGTCGCGGACTTTTTTGTAGACCTACAATTCTCTGGTACATTACTCCAGTGAGTATCTTAAGGTAGGATTCTACCAAAATAGTGTGCAACACATATGTTTACAAAGATTGTGTACAAAGTTCTTGCACTGCACTAAGCTGATATCGCATTTAGCTTCTGTCTCCACCGGCAATGTTGTGTATAACTTGTGTAAGCGCACAGTGAAGCACACATGTGCGCAAAAATGTTCATTTAGGAATATTTTTTAATCTTTATTATTATTATTTCAGTTATTAATTATACACTAATTTACAGTATATTTGTAGACATTTTCTATAAAATTATTCTTAGTATTTTTTTCATTCCGCCACTCCTCATTAGAGATGTGCGCGTACAAACAAATACAGTAGTGGAAGCAAAACTGAGTTCGTTAACAACGAGTGCGTGCGCGTAGGCGACTTCACTGTTTCAAGTGTACGCGCACAAATGTGCATAGATGTGCGCGAACATTTTTAGAATATTCGCGCACAATTTGTTAATGTTTGCTTGAGTGAGTCGACCGAAGTAAACATTTGTGCCGCACACTGTGCATTCACAGTGCTGCACAGTTATATACACTAGTGGAATTTCACCTTTACGATTAACGCAGCGCACACGACTAAAGCTCACAGCAAGTAAAAATTTTTAACAACTGCACGATCCCTTCAACACAATTTACATAATAACTATTTGTACTATTTATCCAAACCATCCGGAAGTATTGCACTATCTTTTGGTGGAAAACGTACAAAGATCCGTTTTGTGAATTTTGAGAAAACATATTACATATAGATAGACAGAGTTTTGGGACAAAATAACTCATCTTTATAATATTTATAAAACTACTATTTAAATAGTCCGGCCCGTGTTCTCTAATTCTATTTTGCTAATTACTTACTATAAGTGTTACTATAGCATGTCATACACACGATAATAGAACTAATTAAGGTCAAGATCTCACAATGTATCTAACACTGAAAGTAATGAAGTGAATTTCCGAACGTTTGTCCTGTGATATTGTTATCACTTTTTATTAAATTTACCTTCTATCCAGACGTTTCAAGGATTTGTTATGAAAATCTCGTTCCATTTATTTCAATTTGTTCTTTAGAAATATGCTATTTTTTTATCACTAAAGACAGGATTAAGAGCCATGCTTCCAGCAATAGACCTCCATCGATTGAAAAAGAATCTGAATCCAATCTGAAAAATATGTATCCCAAAATAATGCAAGATGTTTCGTAATTAGAATTCAACAAGTATTTGACTTAACTTTATTTTTCTGCTGAAAGCGCTTTTCAGATAAAAAATTTGTATGTATTATCTATTAGAGAGCTACATCTACAGGGTGTTGCGGATGGATAACCTTGTAACACCTGATAGAGAATGTATTCACGACTCAACCTACATTAAAAAAAATGTTTCGAGATCGTACTAACGTTATGAGTTTTTTTAAATCGTCAACTTTGCGTTTCGGACATCCTGTGCATGATTGAAGTCATTTATAATTCATAATCTTAACATCAGGCAAAGGTTTATGATTAAGTTATATTCTTTATTATACTTTATAAAACAACGGTACATATAACAATGAATGTATTTATATCAAGAGTATATATTTAACTGATATTGTCATAATTATTTTTTTTTCATTTACAGGTAATATGTATGAAGATTCAAATTGCATAAGCAGTTTTTTTGACTCTGAAGAAAATAACATGTCTAACAGTCAGGATCAACTATCAGAAAGTAGTACACAAAACCTCAGTCAGTGTTCAAGTGGGTCTGAAACAGTTTTGAGCTTAACGCAACTAACAATCGAAGAGCCAGAACCTTTACGAATACAACCTTTTTATAATCTAACTCCTCGCTCAATGCCCCATTCACCTCATTATGTAATTGAGGAGGATTTTTCTCTAAACCCCTGGGCAATGTTAATAGCAACTATTTTTTTAACTAAGACATCCGGGAAAACAGCTAGGCCTTATTTAAAATCTTTCTTTGAAGAGTATCCAACACCGTACCATGTATTGAGTGTCAGTCCCACATCAATGGAGAGATTTTTTCACAATCTAGGGCTGAGGAAGCGAAGCCAAATGATTTGGAAATTGAGCTATCAGTTTGTTTCTGCCAAGTGGCGACGGGCGAGCGATCTTTGTGGCATTGGAAAATACGGTGAAGACGCTTATAGGATATTCTGTTTAGGACATACCGATTTAGAACCTGAGGACAGGTATCTAAGGTTGTATTTGGACTGGCTGAGGGAACATACTGAGTTTATGGAAGACAATGGTGTGACGGACAGCGAATACGTAATCGAAGATCCGGTTCTGAAGCATTATAGAATTACATTGCGAAACAGAATATAATGTAAATAACAAAAACTTTTCGGTTCAGTATTTCTTAAGGCTATAATGACAGAGCAACAATTATTATTCAACAAGAGATTAAATTATAACACAATATACCTGAAAATCAAGAAAGCATACCAAAATATATGATTGTGATATACACTAAATATAGCTTTAAAAGTATGTAAAAAAATTGTTACAAGTATTAAGAAAATATATATTGTTTGTTTTATTTAACGTGTATTGAAATATTTCCCAAAAAATAACCTATTTTTATTTATAAAATATTTAGTCATAAATAGGTTTGATACAGATTAGGTTCAGTTAATTGAACTAAAATCTCCTGTTTTATAAATAAGTTAATATACATTACACTTATTGTAGTATATGTGTACTTGAAGTAATATAATTTAGGTTAAACATAAATAAGTTGTTTACAATAGTTATTTTTTTATAAATCAGTCCTAGCAGCAATATTGCTTCTAAAGCTGGGAGATACAGGTGAGGATTTGCTCCGGTTGCCTGTATTAGATTGTCGAACGTTTAGAAATACTATCTATATCAGTATATAGATCAACGGCAATCCATTGACGTCACAGTTTGGATGATATGATTCCTAACATTAAAATTGGGTCTTAAGCATTTAGTTTACTAAGAGGTGTGTGGATGGACGTTCCTAAAAAAAATATAAGAGCAAAATAGTATCTAGTAAGTGATATCTAAATTTTTTAAGAGGCGTTCGCATTTTTTTTCATTATTTGTATCTAAATAAAAATTGTATTTGTAGTGTAGTTTAATTACGAGATTAATAGAGTTTAAATTTGTCTATAGATATTATTATACGAATTTTTCGTGCATTATTATCCGCGCACAAATCAAAAATATACTCCGTATGTTAAGGTACTTAATTAAAGGGAAACATTTCAAAAAACTTTCTTTTTAGTAGGCCGATTATAACAGACTAGCTTTTACCCGCGACTTTGCACACGTGGACCTTTGAGTCTCAGAGTAAACAGTAGCTTCTGTCTCTCAATAAACCAAATATCTCCATCAGAAAAATCAAATCGATCCGGGGAGTTAAATTGCAATTACTATTAAATTTATTAACTTTTCACTAACATTTAATTCGATATATATCATTTGCTCTGGAAAAAAACGTAAACGTAAACCAATGAAAAATTGTAAAATCTTTATTATACCATCCTTTGATGTGAAAGGTCACCAGGTCTCCTATTTCTTTAACTTACAAACTTGACTTTGATAGATCATGGTAGAAAAAACCTTGATATAACGATAATCGATGGCATTTTTAGAGTCGTCATATTCCTGTTGAATTTACAGGAATTCTTTAGCATATATGTTACCCCGGTGCACAAGGAATAATTGTACCAAATTTCATCGATATTGGTTCAGCGGATTCGCCGTGAAAACGTAACAGACAGACTTTCGTATTTATAATATTAATAAGGATTACATTACCCTAAATACTATTATTTTTAAAATTAAATTGAATTAATTTTTTCATAGCATTTAAAATTATCGATTGTATTTGCGATATTTTAGTATGGCACGATTGCGATTACTATTATATTGAATGATTTAAAAAACAAATAAATATAAATATTATAAATGTCATCTATCTATTTTAAGAACACTATATAACACACAGTATTTTTAAACCTTTTGAAGAAAACGATGGAAAAATTGAAATATAATATAATGGTATAGTATCACAGAATGACTTTATAAAAGATTACTATCAGATAATCTGATATAATTACTATTTACAGAACTGCAAATATATTGATTCTAATCTGCATCTGATTACTATATTTTATAAAAGAAAAGTTTCATAAAAGAAATCATTTTCATATATGCAGTTTTATTTCAATTTCGTTGAATTTCTGAAAATTTGTAAACCATATTATTTCAAAAAAATGTTTGGCACACCTGATTCATATGGTTTTTCTTTGTTTAAATTTAGTTAAGTACCTTAAGCTATGGAGTATGCGTCAAATGGCGGCACTACTCTCCTATCCTCTCCACATCTTCGCCACACTACTTATTAATAGTTACGGCATGATATCATATCAAAATGTAAATTCGACCTGTAATCTTTCACTTGATTGATCACCCTCTGTTACAAAAGTTAAAACAAATATATTAAAAAAGCCACCAAATAAAGACAAAGAATGAGCTATGGAAGTTGTCCATAATAATGAAATTCTCACGTGATGATTGTGACGTCAAGCAAGCAATATTAATTGTTGAGCATTAGACCAACGCAAAGATTACATAAAATCTAAGAATGGACTTTTATCATAACATAATTGATTCGCTTGTGAGTGTAGTAAAACTGCAAAATTTAAATTGTAAAAGTAAAATATCCCTCTTCCATAGGTGTACAGTAAATCCCACCATAGCATCTATCTTAATATAGCTATATGCTATGGCTCATTTAGTTTAGCTGTATAATAACTTAAAAGAAAACTAATTCTCACTTTAAAATATAGGTCAAGTAGAATGCGATATTAAACTTATGATCATTTACACATAGAATTTTAATGATTAACTTTAGCCATTGACCGCAAAATAAAAACATTTAAATCTAATCTACATATATGAGCCGAAAAGTTGATACAAAAAACATGAGCATTGTATTCTCTACTTCCAGTGCGAAGCCACGGTAGGTGGCTAATAATAAAATAAAAGTTACTTTGAAAATATCAAACAAGACTTTACACGCATTTAGCTTAGTAAAGATTAGTATTAAAGTAATTTATGGCATATTTAGGATTTTGTGCTAAGCAAATAGCATGTTTAATTTCATACAGTACTATGTTTGACAAAACACAAATATTTCTAATCATTCAAATGTTTCTAATTCTAGTAATCTAGTTTTCAGCTTGTTTAATTAGGCGTTGGGTACAAAACCATAATGTCATAATAAATATTACTGCTCTCATAATTATCATAGTATATTATAATAATTTATTATTACTGCTATAGGTACTAGATATATCAGATCTCGATTTAGTTTGGTTCAGGTTAATATTGCCATGGAATTTTCCATTCCAGTGTAAACGGATTTTGATTTACATAAAGGTAAGATTAGAAATTCATAGTTTATTGAAGTGGATTTTTTTTATTTTGTAATATGACTCATGTTTTAGAAAAATACATCTATCGGAAGCACTTTGGGAATATTTATAATTAAGCTTCAATGAATTTTTAACTACTGAGAGTAATGATATGTGGATATCAGCTCACCAGACGCAAACAAAACATTGAAAAAATCAAAAACAGAATTATTTGAAAGTAAATAAGTGATATTTAGGTATAAATTAAGATAAACAATCTTTATAGGCTAAAATTTTACTTTTTTGAAGCTTTTAGGTAGCTATAGTATAACCTACAAATCCGTATATCATATAATTATCGAGCTAATTAAATATCGCCCTCGATCTTTTAGCCAACAGAGAAAATTTTCAGTCTGTTAACATTTTTTTATTGTAAATTGCCGAAAAGTGGATATTTTGAACTACAATAAATATTAAATCAGCGTAATAATGAAAAAATTTTTTTATCACAGCGCCATCTTGGTACATTGTGTCAAATTATTGCACTCTAGAGCGTCATCTGCAACAAAATCTTTGAAATAGCTATAAATGTAAAGGAAACAGTAAAAATTGGTAAAAATAAAAACTAAAAATATATGAAGATAACTTCAGCCACATTTAGTGGATCGAAACTGTTTCATGCCTTTATTTCGATAACAGAAGCCATTTGCCTAGTGACAGGAGAAATCCACATATATAAACTAACTTTTTTATTTATTATAGATGCAACTATTTGGAGGTCATGTAGTCTTTGCTGGAGGTGCATCTTCATCATAGATCTTCATACCGTAAGGCGATTAGTCTAATAAATCTAGTCTGAATAAGTCATGTCATAATCCGGAAGTTACACGGATTTGAACACTTGAGTTCAATATAATTATCTTTTTTTTTGTATATTAGACTCAGATCATAAAAAAGCAAGATTTGCTCAAAGAAAAAACTCTCACATTAATATGCAAAACTGAGCCGATGACTGTCTTAAGCAAAACTAATTTTCTGATGTATTGCGTATTAATTGATTTAGAAAGCTCAATATGCCTTTTCACCTTTGTAAATATTAAAAAATAGTTTTAATCATAATAGGTGTAACTCTATTCTCATGTTACTATTCAAGAAAAGCACCATTGAAACATAAAAATCATCTTCTCATATTATTTTCAGAAGCCAAAAGTCCAAGAAATGAGATATTATGACTATATTATGAATATTTTGACTCGGTTCCTATCGGTTTCTATTCTAGGATAAAAGTAGACTATATGTTTCTCCATAATCTCTTCCATCTTCCAGTCAAAGTCTCATCAAAATCGGTTTAGCTTTTTCGCAGAATGTACTATTAACCTAATCCTTACTCAAGAATTGCACTATTTTTTGTAAAAACCCGTATAACATTCTGTTCAGTACATTTTGAAAAAATCGATCACATAAATTCGGGGACTTGGTTTCATAGTATAGATATATATATATACAAAATTTTATTCTCATAAGTGTAACGTAACCATAGAGTTATTATACTAGAGTAGGACAACCAGCTTAAAATGTGCCCTATTACAATACATAGAAACCAATACATTCTGTATCTATATGTCCCTTTTTTATGTGGGATCCGCGAGTTTCTTCGCGGAGATCCATAATAGAAAACTAATAATGTTATTATTGTGCTATACTCAACAATAATTTTTATTGTGAATTCATATTATTTTATCGTGGATTTTAGCAAAATAATTTTATTAATACTTTTGATAAGACAGAGATAAGTATACAAGTTTCATTATTATTGTGACACTCTCATTTTAAGGCCTGCCTATGGCTCCCCTACACTAGTATAGCATAATAAGACCAACTTTAAATTTAGATTAATTTAAAAGTATCTTTCTCGACGTTATTAAAATGTTATCCAAGTGTGTCATACAGCGTGGGTTGTACAGGATAAATAAATATAAGTAATAGATTTCACTACATTGTTCTTATTTATACACTTATGTATATTAAATAATCAAATAGAAACCGTTAATATCAAATTTTCGTTTTTTAAAACCTGTTTTCCACGAACATGAACTGAACTGAGTTTGATGAACAAGAGTTCCCAGCACATTATAAATTTTTCATAAAAAATTCCGTATTTATGGTAAGATAACGATATAAATAAATATAAAATATTATTTCAATTAACATTTATTACTGTTTTAATTATATTATAAATAATATAAAGTAAATCTATTTCATGTATCAAAATAATTGTACACTTTGATAATTATTAAGCACATTACTATTGTGCGTGATCTATAGTTTAGTGACAGTCACGTTCATACCAAAAACAAGAAAGATTTCTTGCTGTATTTTTAGATTGAAGAATGAACAAACAGACTTTCGCATTTATAAAATATAAATTATTTAATTTACACTAGTACTTAAAAACCCTTATAGTACAATGAACCTGCACTTTTTTTTACGGTTACTTTAATATCTTATATTAAAGTGAGACTACATTATAATTTATACTGAACCTATTGTTTTATATATGATGTAAAAAGAAGCTGGAGCGCATGAATGATAAAACAGAAAATTAAATACAATATTTGTCACAAACGCCGCTCAAAATATAAATATTATCTCTTCTCAGCTCTATGGGTCAAATATTATGCGGACATATTATTCCTAACGAAACGAAAAGATTTATAATGTCCCATAATACCAAACACTTCAACACACGACGGTATTTTTTTTTGTGATTACTTAAAAATACTTCACTCGATTGTGGGACAAGACTCCATTTTTCTTTTTTTTTGACCCAGGGTTTCGTTATATTGTATTTGATGAAAAACAAAAATGAATCGTGACACGAGTGAATAATTCTAAAAGTATAATATTTACACAGGAAACATCTTTAATTATGGTAATAAATATCAACATCCTGAATAAAACATTTCTAAAAATTTAATTTTACAAAAAATTTCCCTATAAAAAAAGATCGTAAGTACCAAACTGGTATGTTAAATACATAGCAATTTTCCAAATATAGTTATACAAACCATCTTCAACATCAAAAAATAACAAATTTTAAATAACTATTGTAGATACAGTTTTTTGTAAGTAAATGTTTTCTCATTATAGAGTTTGCATTTGAGTCATTTTTTGGTCATTCAAATAGCCCCGCCATTATGCCGCCATTTCTTACAAAAAATAAACCAATAGCGAGTTATACTTACTACCAACCTTTAGTATGTTGCCGGAGTGATACCTTACGGCAGTATTGGCAGCAGTGTTGACTGCTGCAAATGGTGGATTACGTTGCTTTTTCTCGTGCTCCGTGTTAAATATTTACGTAAAATAGTGTAAATCTTGTGGCGCAGTGTTTCTGACTTACAGAAACATGTCGGAAACACTGCCGAATATCAAAAAACAACTTCCAAGGCAACTGGTGAGTGTTTATTGTTAGAATTTTACGTATTTAGACCCGGGTGACGCCATGGTGGCTTTATCTGGGATCACGTAAACATGAAATGGTGCATCGCTGCATCATGTATCGATTTATGTAAGTTATGGGAGCGTGTTGGAACTCGTGTTTCCGAAAAGTATATCGGATAATTAAATAGTAATCGAGGGTCATCGGACTTGATTTTTTTGTGGTCTCGCCACGAGCGAGTTTAAACGCGGCGGTCGTATGCATTCGCGCATGCGAGTAGGTGTCAAAATCTATATTAATTTCGAAGATCGTAGCAATGCGATTTAGTATAGTTAACAATAAGCGGTACGCAGAATGGCAGCGACGTCGTTCTCGGCGCATATCCAGTGGGTATCTGGTAGGGACGAAGGCGTAACCCTCCCGCGGGCTAGCGGACTGGGGCGTGCGCGGTACGATATTGCGAACTGACGAGCGCGAGTTCCGACTCGAGACCACACGTCGAGCCGCTCGTAATCTAGTTTATTACTCAAATAATCTTCTGTCGAACAATTACATGCTCTTGACGAGACAGGCGTCCGAAGCACTATTATTTCATATTGATTACAGCAAATGTAAATTCACTTGTACCCGATGCGACGTACTCTTTGTTAAATTGAAGGCAAACAACACGTAGCTTGAAAGTTTTATTGTTAAGGGATTCGACACTAAGCAGCTTTATGCAGCTAAATATATATTCCCCACGAGTAATTATGTTAGCCTTGAAATGTTTTTAAAAAGTAACCTACTTTATATTTATTGTAATACGTAATATCGTATCAACTACAACAGGTAGAGCTTCAGCTTTGGGTGAGGCTAAGGGCTATGTTCGCCTGCAAGGGATAAATAATAACAATAATATTTATGTATAATACAATAAAAATTATGACGATATAAGATTCATTATTCAAATTGTAAGCATAATGAAGACATAAATTAAAATAAGATAATCCTGAATTGCTTTTTTCACATTTGTAGCCATATTTTTTTTTCAAATATATGTGCTATTTATTCAATGTTTATTTTTAAGTATCTTAATTCCCTTATCAACCCATTTTTACAATAAACTTACAACTTCATAAACAATATCATGAAAATTTTTGCATGAAATTCTGATTGGAAAATTATAATTTTTTATGATGTTTTTTAAAAAATCAACAATATTCAGCGTTATACAAACAAAATAATAAAAAGAATAAAACACTGTGTAATTGACAATTTTTTTTATGAAAGTAGCTATATGTGTTCAGCGAGCATTCCATACCCGTATAGAAAATAAAATTGAATAATTACTCATTGATACTGTGGTATATTACAAAGAAAAAAATAGATTGATGTTTCTAGCATAATAACTGGTAGTAGTTCAAAATGTGTAATGTCTTAGAAACTAAATTGACATTCAAAATTAGAATTTTAACTGATTAGAAACATTTGGCAGTGGTCAAGCTAATATCACAACCTTTTAAACTTCACTTTACATTTGAAAAATGTAAATAAGTATCCAATTACAGCATGTATAAAAAAAAATTGTAAAATACTTATAGTATATAATATTAAAATGTCTTTACATTTTAAAACATTATTTGAAAAACCAAGATACAGTTATAAATTCCTTTTTATTCCTGTTGCTTTTTGTATCAAGGGTATTGAATTATGAATGAATGCTAATAATGTTCCTTGTCCACCTAACCAGAGAGATATATGTGCATTTTAAAATTTATCCATGTGACAGATTGACATTACATTGTTGCTTCTACTAGGGTATAAAGGGTAGGGTATAAATAATAAATAATGTTCTTGTAACTTTAAAAAAAATTATTTGCTTGTACATTACAAGCAAATAATTTTTTTTCAGTTTTTATTTAATATGTTGATCAGTGTTTTGCTGATTCTATAACAAGTTTATAAAAGACTAGTTTTTGCCCGCGGCTTCGCTCGCATGGAATTTGGTTTGCCACATTAACTAATTTATATTACATAAAATCCTTACAAATTGTAGCCTATATGTTATTCCGATGTATTACCTTTATAACTGTAAAGTTTCATCCAAATCTGTCCAATAGTTTTTTTGTGAAAGAGTAACAAACATCCATCCATACTCACAAACTTTCGCATTTATAATATTAGTAAGATATATTAGCTGCCTCAAGCTAACAGTTAAATAACAGATAGAGTATCATAAGAGAGTTAAAACATCCCAGACTCTACTTTTACAAAGTGCTAAAATTATCCCTAATTAAACTGAAATGGTATCCTCAAAACTAATGTTTGCTATTTGTCTTGAGCCTTTTTTTTAAGTTCCTCAAAGCAGTTTCTGAGATGTGCCATAGACTCAAAATTTTCTTAGGTTTGATTAATTAACACATTTTAAATTATCAAAACTGTACCGTCTTTTGTAATGTCTTTTTTGTTTTTTTTTTTAATTGATAGGTAATTTTGAATACCTTAACTTCTTTTATAATGGAATGTTAAGTGTTTTATATCTATATATATTAAGTCCACCGTGTGTTATTCTGCTGAATAGAATAGACCACCCTTATTTCTTACCGAGGTATCATAAAAGGTGACTAAGGAAGTTGACGTGAGGCAGGCAGTCAGTTGTTAAATACCTAGAGCCAAATCATTTAACAACATTATAACATGGTGTGCTGACCCCACTTAGAGTGGGATAAGGGCAGGAGAATAATGATCTATACATATTATGTATACATAAATTTACACAAAATACAAACACATTAATGTTAAATTATTAAAAATTTAGGAAAGTTGGTATCTGCTGTCAACTGCTAGTTGACTACAAATCAAGTAATTGATTGTCTTAAATAACAAAATTATCTTGGTCCTAAGAACACTGACACTTACTCCATGTTTATAAGTTATACACTAGGCAATAAAGCAACGGTCTTTTACGAGGTCTCTCCTACACAGTCCTCGATCCTTCAAAAAGGATTAGAGCTTAGACTCACCGATGGTGGCGCGTCAATGCGGTTACACTTATACCTAGAATTATCACCGATATGAAGATCTCATCTTCATAATTTTATATATATAATGAAATCAAATTTCAGGGACTTACTCTATCGTTTAAGTGTAGAGTGGACTATTAATCGCTCAACGCAGTCTTCGTCTGATGATTCTCTAACATGATCACCAATGGTATTGTATTGTATTGTATTGGATATTTTGATTTACAGCGTGAGCGAAAACAACGGAAACTCTACTCTGATGAGTGGGCACTGGGTGACGATGAAGCTGAAGGGGGCAGAGGTTTTTCCCTTGCTGACAAGTTGGAGAGTTCCCGTTTTGAGCACACCGGTTCAGTCTTGGAGATGCATGGGACAGATCTTACTGTCGCCTACTTCCAAAAGAACGGGTTCACAACTCCGTTGCTGTTTAAAGAGAAAACTGGATTGGGATTGAGGTAAGTGAATTTTAAGACTAACGGTTTTATTGAAGGAAGTTAGATATCTGATGATACACTAGAAACAGAAGTAAATTCAACTACAATACTTATTCAGTTTTAAAACATTGTTGTGTTTAAAAATAGAAGTATATTGAATTAATATTGTTACTTAATAGTGAAATGTCAGCAATACACTTGTAGCAATTATAATTGTTACAGTACTTACTTAAGGTAATATTTTTACATAATATAAAATGGCGCGAATTTTGAATGGAAACATGAAATGGAATTCAATAATCGCGTCACAGACATCTATTTATTCCAAGACATACGTGACCTTATCGACTAATGTTGGTAAATTCACATTTTACGATTTATGCCCTTATATAAATTAATTTAATAATTTTATTTTATTTTATACTTTGAAAAAAAAAACATAACTGGTTAAAGAAAAATTTACATTGTAAAAACGCAGTCTTATTGCTGTTAGCAATTTCTTACAGGCAACCTTTGTTGACAACTATCTTAATTAAAGCCTATAATTTGTCTGTGTCCCGATTTTCATGCAAAATGGGTCGTAAGAAAATCATACAAAATTAAAATGTATTGTTTGCTTTATCATTCCGTGTCGTCACATCGTTTTCTGTATTAGACAAACTCGTGCTTGTGTCACATATTTATGAAAAGATAGAAAGATTGACGAATTTTTCTTGAAAAACTGTAAGTATGATTTAGTAAGAAATTATTAATATATAAAAGCTAGTTAATACAAAACTATGAAATATATGTTAACATTGAATTGAATGATAATATATACAATAACTATAGATAAAAGGTGTCATTTTTGTTAAATTGTTTATTACATAAAAATTTAACAACAGGCAGGCGTAATTATGCCGTATGGTCTAGCAAACGTTATTGTGTTCTTATTTCAAATAATTCTTAATTTGTACAATTACTTTTTGAAATTTTTTGAAGATTACTATATAAGATGCACAAATTCACATTAAATACTTTTAAGTGTGCAAAATAAGTCACGTGGCTAATTTTCGGGTGTATTCACTGAAATTGGATGTTATTTTACCGAATAGATATATAGGTAATTAATTATATCGAATATTAATCGAAAATTATAAGCATGAAATTGTGTTATTCGTCCTTGTTGCAAATCTTTCCTACGCGTTATGTCTATCGAGTCAATGTGTTTGTGAGCATGGAGATAGATTAAGGGCTGGATAGAGATATAGGCTACTTTTTATCAACGACGTCCACGCACGCAAAGTCTCAAGTGAAGCTATATATTGAAAAATATTATTATTCTGTTTTTAATGTTATTTGTTACATCTGTATATATGTTGTAGTCCTTCACACTGATCTAATTAATACTAAATCGTAATGTTTACCGTCAACTCTTTTTTTTATTTCACATCAATGGTTAAACTATATAGAATAGAATGATAAATGATCAGGTATCGTCGCATAAAGAGCTCATGAATAAGGGCACCGTATGGACTTTAAACTAGTCGGGCTCACCCGATAGAATAAGACGTGACTAAATTCAAAAAAGAATGAAAAATCCTAAAGTTTCATTTCATTTGTATAGCATAAATTACTTATGTTAGCTACCTACTCGATATATTATTTCGCTAACTCGCCATGGAGCGACTTAATTATATGAGCATTCATAGCAACCCTTTCTCAATCGAAAGTTATTTCTGGATGTTTATTTACGAATAATTTGATAAACTTATTTCTCAATAGGCCGTCAGCGTATAACCCGTTGAGTTGTTTACTTGAACGGAAAGAGTAAGCCTTATTTTCTGCGGCAAGTCATTTTGACCTTGAGGTAATGAATGCTATTGAGATATTTACTATGGGGGAATATTGTTCCCAGAATATATGAAAATATAATATGAATACCTATAGTTTTATATACAGTAATTTCCTCTATTAATTAATTATTAATTATCTCTCGGTACTCTTAAAACGCGTTTTCGCATTACGCGAATTCAGTCCCTAATATAACGCGTGTTTTCCCTCAATAAACGCGGGGATTTTCCATGTTCCACGTATAATAAAAATTAATTAAATTATGATGCCTAATTGTGATCGTACGAACATTGGTCGTGCATATATAAACTACAGGTGTAGAAATTTTGTGTACTATAAGTTTTATTTTGAATAAAATATTTATTCCTCAGCCATGTTTTTATAAAACGCATAAATATCTTTCATAACATGGTTTTATCTTAACCTTACGTTTAAACTTCTTTAACGAGCGTCATACAAGCGCGGTATACGAGAATACTCCTAAAACACGTTTTCCTATAACGCGGAACAATTCTACCGCGTTATACGGGGATTACTGTATACAGAAAAGGGCTAGTTAACACGGTTACCTGTTATACAAATGTCATTATATTTCAAGTCAATTGTTCTTTTTAGAAATTCCACGTAACGAAAATATAGAGTAGAAAATTTTACCTTTATTATCACAATAATTATGGTTATGTTTAATATACTGTTGGTGTTTGCGTGTTTATGTATAATATGTGTTTCTCGTGCGTGTACAGTTATGTTACCTTCCAATAGTTTATATGTGGTAAATGACCCGTTTTTATAATTTCGTCAGTTTCCTTACCTGTTAGTGACGAACTAGTGGCACACCAATATAACAAATGTTTGTTGTTCACAACTGTTATCAAGTTGTTTTATGTGTTACAACCAGTTTCATGTAATATGAGAACTATTAGGCTTGTTGTTATGGCCATGACTTATACATTTTTGGTATATGAAACTGATTCGGTACACTATTTCGTAAACAACGAAATAGATGACTTTATAAGCTTTACAGCTCAACCCCGTTGCGTGATGACTTTTCAGTCATTTGAACTGTCCTATACTATAGGTTGTTAAAGGCCATGGGCGTAGCGAGGTACAGGCAAAGGGGGCAGCTGCCCCCCCCCCCCTACACCGAAAACTGTAACACTGCGAAACTGAGAACTCAGTACCTAGTGACACTTATACTTATCCTCCATAACTAATGTGAGCTACTCATGGTATTTAAAATACCATGATTAATTTTTATTTTTATTTTCTATCTTCGATTATTTTAAGCTGTAAAGCACATATAAGAATACCTATAACCTTAAACTTCTCTCGCAGGGAATCACGCGGACTTCAATTATAGATGCCACGTATGGCTCTTTATTGTAATACAAAAGAAAATTATAATATCAAAAATACTAAAGCTGGTGTATTTCTGGTTGTTATTTTCACTTTTAATTTTTACCTCTCATCTACTATTAATAAAGGACACTCATACGTTAAAGACTACTGATTAAAACAATATGATATATAAAATCTACTAAAACAATATAGTCTAGGATTTGTAAATGAAGTGTAAAAAAATATTATTTAATAATAATTGTGAAACAACAAGCTTTATTGAGTAAATAAGGCGGAATACTACTAAAGTTTTACTTTCTACAACCTATACTAAGTAAATGGTGCAAAGATGCTTCTTTACTTACTTACTTATTATAAAACGAAGTCCTAAAATGCTGTCTGTCTGTATGTAATCGATTTTCTCAAAATCTACTGAACGGATCTTTGTACGGTTTTCACCAAAAGATTGAAATATTTCCGGATGGTTTAGGTAAATATTACATATCGGTATTATGTAAATTGTGTTGAAGAGATCGCGCAGTTGGTATCGCGTGCGCTGCGTAAACCAGAGTAGAGATACGCTAAAGTAATGTACTAGAGAATTATAGATCTATAAAACTTCTACTAAAAAGTCCGCGATAGCATGTCTCTATCTCTTGTGATTAACTCACAATAACTACTTTTATGTAAACATAAAAGTAGTAAATTTGAATTCTAGAAAATAATTGTGTCACGTAGATTTCCACGCGGGTGAAGCCGATGGCACAGCTAGTTACTTATTATATGTTTTTTATGAATGGAAGTATAGATAACTCAATGTTAACCACAAAAATAAAGTTATTAATATTATTCATTTTTAGTCAAACAATATTTTTGGAACTTCTCTCGAGTCTTAATTTTGGCATCTTCATTACTGGATCTTCAGATATTCTACTGGTATTTTCTATAGTGCCCTTGCATCCTGATACGTCGATGCATTGCCTCCCTTAAACATAAACATATATATAAATACGCTACAACTGTGACCTCTTTTTTATGCCAGTAAAACCCATTAGGGGTCGTCACCACTCGACAGGGACGAGCGGCGGGTATGTCGGACTCACACCGACTAAAAACCTGACAGTGTTCCACCACGCTGCTGGTGGCTGGGACAGGGTAACGTTGTATACATAGCCTTCATCCCAGCCATTAGCCACTCTGTACCTCGGAGCGTGTCACCTCCGGGGACGGGGCCTCTCTAAACAGTGGCCCCTTCGTCTGCTGATCGATGTATCGGGAACACCACATCGACCAACAATTGTGAACCCGTAACCATTGCTGGTATAAAGATTTGAGATTAAACAAATCTGTGCAGATGACGACATTTTCAACGTAGTTAACTTAATATATTTAAATAGAATTCGAAGATTTTGATGATAAACATGTGTTCATTGTCGTAGAAAGTTGTTTTCATGCTTTTGAAGGCGGTAGGAGGTATAAATCTATTAATGCTTAATATTAACGTAAGGGTTTGTTAGAAGCGTTCAATATTGAAGTTCCCTCCAAATTAGTATAACAGAAATTTGCATGATAATTACTGAATAATGGGATGATTATATCATATTGTCATTTTTGAATTTAAATTAAAAAAAGTCGTTTAAGACGTATGCTTTAAACTTTTTTAATAGCGAAAAGTAATAATCGGCAGGAAAAGTTATTAATTTTAATATGCATTAGATAATAAAGCAATAAATTTAATTTTTAATAAATTCTTTTAAGAATCCTTTGTTTTTCAATGACAATTGCAAATGACCTGAACGGATAGTGCGGCAGGGTTCGTATACGTCCCACATGGCGGAACGTGTTAACTGCAATAGTTTTTCAATAAATGTATAGAACTAAACATTGCTTTGTTGTTGAATTCTATTTGGTTTGACGCATATTCGTTTCGTTTCGGCCCGCAATGCCTCACAATACGGCTTGCAGGCTAAAATTCAAAATACGGCCCGCGATGCTTTAATGATAGAAAAACTACAAACGTGAATACAAGCATCACTATTCATACTGTTATAAATGCAAATATCTATCTGTCTGTTACGCTTTTTATTATTATTTAATTTGATACAATTAAAGTTTCTATACTTAGTTCACATATAGGATGACGGAAACGTAGTCGTCGGTACCACTAGGACATATATATTCAGGAATCATGATAAAATTTGTATTTTCGCCCGCGTTGAAATCAGTTTGACATATATGTGTATGTGTAGAAACCGTACAAAATTCCGTTTATTTTGAAAATCTATACAGTGTGGTATCCGGCAGAATAGAATAGACCAACCTCATTTCTCACCGAGGTATCGTAAAAGGCGACTAAGGTAAGTTGACGTCAGGCATCGGCCGGTCGTAAAATTACGTATTTTGCGACCGGCAAATCATGTGACAACATGTATGTAACATTATCCCACTTAGAGTGGGATAAAAAAAAAGGATGACATACAGACAGGCAGCTTTTATGGATTTTGTTTTATAATATGTATAGAGCACACTAATGATTATCTAACGAGTTAAAGAGTTCATAAATCAGTGAATATTGATTGGGACGTTCTCTACGCAGCGGAGGGTGGCTAGGGAAAAATGTTTGCGGAGACGAAGCAAACTTACTAATCTAATGAAAAATCTATCACAAGTTTTCCCATATTAAAGTTTACCTAACAGGCCGTTTATCTTCGATCCTTAAAATAATTTAACAATTAATAAATAAAGCAGTATATCTTTCGCAAAAACTCAATTTTAACTTATGACTAATTTAACAAGTCTTTTTTACCAACATTATCCATGTAGGAAAATTTGTTTCCAACGTCTTTCAAATGAAGATAAAAGTGTACTTGAATAAATACTATTAGTTAACTATAATATTATGATTAATATGAGCGGGAATGGTGTGAGCTTATAGCTTATTTGTCACTTTTGTGAACTGTTTTGCTTGTGAATGATTCAGCCTTGATCACGTATGCATTAAAAAGGTCACACTGTTACAGAACATAATCTATTATTTAAAAAAAAATCATTCCTGATCTTAACAAATATGTATGTGGTTCAGGAAATTTCACAGATATATCATATTATCATACAGTCACCTTCATTTCATTGATGTCGATGAGAATATAAGATCTGCTAGTCGGTTACGTAATACATTTGTATTCAGAACATTTGAATTTCAGATCGTCGTTGACTGCAAGATATGAAATTCGTTTAATTTTTGTTACAAGTAAAGCAACCACCATTGCTTTCGTCAAACTTCTGTGGCTCTCTTTCACTATACTCATATTTTCTGTTTGTCTTTGGTATAATAAATAGTAGTTGCTATTTCATCCGCATCTTTTACTTTTTGTTATGACATGTTGACTTACTCGCAAGACAATATAGATAGGTACTGTATTCAACTAACTGGTTAATAGTTTCAAAATTCATATAGTAAATTACGTTGTACATTACATATACAAATATTAGATTTAATTCTTTCCTAACAAATTTTTAAAACGAAAGTCTATCAACAATAAAACACGGTGTGTCACAGTTCGATAACTTCGGTTTTTTATTATGCGCTTTCACTATTGATGGAAAAGCATATACAAGCTCTAAAGCGAGCTGTAATGGAACATTGGCTATTGCATTGAAAGACTTGAACCCAGATCAGTAAAATATATTTTTTTTAAGGATTTAAACCAAGGATCAAAATAATTATTAACCTATAATTGCTGTCTCTAGAAATGTGAAATGGCGTTAATTTTTGTATTACAAAAAAGAGCCATACGCGGCTTTTACAATTTAAGTCTGCATGATTCTATGTGAGAAAATTTAAGGAAATAGATATTCCTACATTTGCTTCACAGTATATTATATATTTTAAGCAATTTAATTTTTTTATATAAAAATATAAATAATTATAAGACAAAGAAGGAACCGACATAAACTTGAGGCTCTTGTTTTGCGCCTAGCAAAAGTACGTAAGTCATCTGTACTCGTAGGTTTGGGTATAAGATTCAATATTGAAATTCCGCAATCAATTTTAGCTTTGCCATTATATCAGTTTAAAAAACTTTTAAAGGGAAGCTGATACAGAAAGCCTACTAAGGATTAATTAGATAATAAGAATACGTTGATATACCACTGTTCTATCCTGTACAAGATAGTAATGACTAAATGTAACAAGTTATAGGTATCATTTTGAAAAGAGCAACCGCTGAGTTTTTTGCCTGCTCTTATCGGTAGAAACAGCTTCTGAACCAGGAGTTAGCAGGAGTTACCAGGTGACCAGGTGAGTTAGAGTTGACGATTCAAAAGCACTTATTTACAATTTTACTTGAATAAGTAATATTTCAATGTGTCTTTGTTAAGTGTAAACTTTTTGTGAACAAAATTGAACGTAATAGACCTAGCTATAATTTACGATATAGTAGTTATAGTATTATAGAATTAATAATAATACTAACAACTCTAGTGCACGTATAAGAAACGTAAAAATTGACTACGCGAAGTTTTATTTAGTTACAGAATTATTTAAAATTTTCAGAAATAAACTTCTCTCTCTTTTTCATCTTTAATTTTTTTTTATTATCCACTAAGTCGTATCAGAAAATTGAATAAATTATACATCGCGGTCAATCTGGAAAGAATATAATTTTTAAAATGCCAGGAATATTTTTCTTCAAGTTTTTTTTTGTGTACGAAACTAATAATGGTGTACCATAATCTATCAAAAATTACCATTCTACTATTGGTTACCTCTTTATAATCTGAATATTTTCTTCATTATGCATATTACGAGTTACGTAATGGATACAAAAGTAATATGAGATACGTACTAAACAAGTTTTATATTGGGTTAGATAGGAGATGAGTAGCGAGGGTTTTTGGACGTTTTAGAGGTAACAATATTTTGACATAACAGATAATAATATCATTTATAAATGATTTCGGTACCAAGAAAAGCGTTTGCTTATGTATAATAAACTAGAATGTAGATGATTGGGAAGATTCATTTTACGGCAAACACGCGTATTTTATATCAATACCAACTTCACACGCATAGACCACGCACATTCTTTTTGGTTTTGGATGATGAATTTTTTACAGAATATATCTGTAAAAAATTCTTATTAAATTTAAAATTGTAAATTATTTTAGTATTTGTAAGTAGGGGAAACAACTGACTTCTGAACCACGGTTACATTGAAGTGTATCATTTAAATGGTATAATGTATAATTATATGTCAATGTATAATTTAAAATTTGTTCGGTTTTGCTATCGTAAGCTTGTAGGGCGACGATAAATAAGAGGACCATAATATTTATATAGATAATATTATTTCAAATATTTTAATATTTAAAAGTTTAGTAATTAAAAAAGTGAAAGTTTATATCTAGATTTAGAAAGTCTATCTAGATTCCGTTTAATGTGAGATAATTTGGCAATAGTGTGTTTGTAAATATATCCGAAGCAGCGTAACGAATGATAGTGCACGAGACCGGTTCGATTCCCGTTTATGCACATGATTTTTTTTTATTGTGTGTAAGCAGACTATGGACTTACCCTAAAGCTTATTTTTATTTAAGTATTTTTATTGTAAAAAATGGTTAAACGGTTCTTATCTGAGATAAGTGAATAGTAATAGATCAGGAATTTTCAGTGGGCAGCAATAACACTGTACGAGCTAAATTGCAAATTGCTGCGCAAGGCAATTGCGGCTTTCGCTCTTGATCCGTAATTCTGTATATTCCGATTGCACTTTAAAGGACGCGTAATAAAAGAGCATTAGCAACATTTAGCATTGTATGTATTTCGTATTAACTTTATCGCGGATTATAGCAAAATAATTTTATTATTACTTTTGTATTATGGATCACCTTATCGCGGATTATAGCTAAATAGTTTAATTATTACTTTTGTCACATTTTAATGTAAAAACCTAGTTGTCGAAGTATTAGTCACGTTTTGTCTCTACAAATTTGCAAAATGCAGAGACATAATTAAAGTTGACTGGCCCTTTGGCGCAGTGGGTGGTAAATAATTTTTTTATTATCACTTTTGTATTATGGATCTCCGCAAAGTAACGCCTAATTCTATAAATTATTAAAATCTGACACATAATCTAATTTACTAAACACGCCGTGTGGTATCCGGCAGAATAGAATAGATCACCCTCCTTTCTTACCGAGGTGTCGTTAGAGGCGACTAAGGTAAGTGCCGTGTGCTATCCGGCAGCATAGAATAGACCACCCTCATTTCTTACCGAGGTATCGTAAGAGGCGACTAAGGTAAGTTGACGTCAGGCAGGCGGCCGGTCGTAAAATACGTAGCCAAATAATGTGACAACATGTTTTTAACATATTGTGCCGACCCCACTTGGAGTTTGATAAGGGCAGGAGAATGATGAATCTAATTTACTAAACGAATATAATATAAACTTTTACTAGTAATAATTTCTATAGTGTTTGGATCGTCATAAATTGTCAAAGTGGCAAACATGGCAACAGTTTCAATAAAATTTGCTAAGTTCGTCAGATGTTTACAAAACAGCTCATTCTAAACAGAACGATATTGTAAAAACATGCCAATTTTTTCTTCTTTATCAAAATATAACTTTACATTACTCATTACTACATACACAGGCAAATATAATACCTAAAACTGCAATGTTGGTAAGAAGCAATCAGCTTTTCAGGGCGGTTAAAAACTGCTTGATCATCAAATTTAAAAAAAATTGGTAATGATTGTAAGGTTCTGTTATGACTTAAACATTTTTAAGACATCAAAAAATTTTCCTCTCGTGAAAATGAATTTAGAATATGGTGAAAAAATCAATTTTAGTATATACCATAAAGGTAGAAACGATGCAATGAAGCAATTATTTATAAGGCTTTACGTGCTTCGGTAATTCAATCGTAGTTGATTCGATCGTTGTCGGTTGTCGGAGGCATGAGGTATTCGCCATTTGCCGGCGGGCACTCAACGGACGAGGTTATTTGTGCGGAGTACAATTTAATATTATTTTGGAACGCTATTCGTAGTAAAGATCGCTTTTGTATCTAGCGATCATGGTTTATTTAATAATACTACATTTTAAATAAAATAATATGGTAATATTATTATTTTCTAATATTAGCCGCTTCGATTTTTTGAGTTCTATGCTATAGGATACGTCCTCTTTGGCTGACGGGCGTTTTAAGTGTTTAGCGCGGCTATCTTGCCAACTGACTGAAATCGGAGGCTGAAAATAAGCTAAAAGGGTCTTGCGAACAAAAGACTCCAAGTAGAGCGCCATTTTTTTTAACATTCGTGTAACAGCATCGCCAACTCTTTTAATCAATCAATATCTTCATTAGTTCTTGATACAAAACAACCTGATTTATAAATGCTCAATTGCCGCAGTTGTATTTTTATAATTAGTACTAAAATTCGTTGAATAATTCCTTTCTTAGATTTTATATGAAAAAGCACGCACTTAACCAAAATATTAATTCGACTATGCGGAGAGGAGATAAGGAAATGTCGATATCTGATTGGTATTCAAAACCCATATCCTCTACTCTCCTCTCCGGTTTGGTGGATATTAGGCCTTATCCCTAAAAGTGATCTGTAAAGTCAACCTTTGAGTAACAGAAAAAAAAGCCAAGCAGACGTAGTATAGAAAGAATATAAAATTAATCAAAAACTATGTACCTACTCGTAGTTAAAAATTTGAACACGAGTTTACATAAATAAAACAGATAAACTAATAATGGATAATAGATAACAATATAAATTAAACTATGTAATTTTTTTAATTTGATTTGAATATACTTTTATTCTATACTTTTGAATCGTCAACTCTACTGCTGGTATGGAAAGCTGTCCTACCGAGAAGAGTCAGCAAAAAACTTGGCAGAGCTCTTTAAGAAAATCATCATCCCCTGCCCTTATCCCACTCTAAGTGAGGTTGTCGCAACATGTTAAAAACATGTTGTCACATTTATTTTACGAATGGCCGCCTGCCTGACGACATCTTACCTTAGTCGTATTTTACAACCCCTCGGTAAGAAAGAGGATGGTCTATTCCACGCAACGGGATACCACACGGTGGGTCAACTTACCTTAAACGCCTTTTACAACACCTCGGTAAGAAATGAGGGTGGTCTACTTTACTCAGCCGGATACCATACGGCACTAGCTCTTCAAAAAATATTATTTTTAGACTTATACCTTTATAAACACTAGTAATATTAGTCAATTCAATATTTGTGTTCCCATCAGTACTAAATACCAATGGCAGGATCGAACGAAATGTAATTATAAACTCTCGTATCTCGAATAACATGGAACTATGCTGTCAGTAGGTATTATAAGGCTAAAGGCCAATTCTATTTTTAGCACCTCCCGAATTTCTCTGATATAGCTTTATAATAAAAACGCGCTTTTGCTTACTAAAAAGATAATTCGGAATGAAATTATTATACAAAAAGTGTTTTGGCTGCCGAAAGCCATAAAACGAATTCTTTTGAAATAAAAAATCTTTTATCTATACTTATTATAAAAAAAAGTCCCAAAAAGCTGTCTGTCTATATGTAATCGATTTTCTCAAAATCTACTGAACGGATTTTTGTACGGTTTTCACCAAAAGATAGTGCAGTACTCCGGATGGTTTAGGTAAATAGTACATATGGGTAATATGTAAATCGTGAGAAGAGATCGCACAGTTGTTAAAAAACTTGCTGCTGGGAGCTTTAGTCGCGTGCGCTACGTAAACGAGAAGAGATACGCTAAAGTAATGTACTAGAGAATTGTAGATCTCTAAAATACTACAAAAAACTTTGCGATCGCATGTCTCTATTTGTTATGGTTAACTCACAATAACTATTTTTATGTTTAAAATTTGAATTCTAGAAAAAAATTGTGACACGCTTATTTCCACGCGAGCGAAGCTGGCTGTCAATGCTAGTTACTTATATTTTTAGTTCATTTATAGAAAAAAAAAGTAAGTGAGTAACTGCCTCCTAATCTCCCACTTTTAGGCAAAGGTCTCCTCTCTCCGTTTTTGGAAAGAAGGTTCGGAACCAAAACCCACCAATGCTTGGTAGGCTACACATATCCCCTAAATTTTCCAGTATGTAGTTTTTACACAATATATTCCTTCACAAAAAAAAATTAAATAACATTTAGACATATAAGTTGTAACGGAAAAACTCATTAGTGCCTGTCCTAATTGTGCCTGTTTGGACTCGTGGTGGTGGTTGTGTGAATTGCTTGTGTGCATTGTTGCTGGTGGAGGCGTCTTGGGATGCATGAGGTGTCTTGTCCTGCATGTGTAAGGTACGTGAATTTTGCCTGCTTCATATACATTAGTATAGCATGCATTCGGTTAACCCGCGCGGATTATAGCAAAGTAGTTCTGTTATAATTTCTTGAATAAAAGCTTTTATATTATTAATATCATAGAGTTATTATACTAGAGTAGAGAGACCATTTTTCTTACCGAGATGTCGTAAAGGCGACTAAGGTAAGTCAACTCATCATGTGGTATCCGGCTGAGTAGAATAGACCACCCTCATTTCTTACCGAGGTGTCGTAAAAGGCGACTAAGGTAAGTCGACCCGCCGTGTGGTATCCGGTTAAGCAGAATAGACCTTCATTCTTACCGACGTCGTAAAGTACGACTAAGGTAAGTTGACGTCAGGCAGGCGGCCGGTCGTAAAACACGCAGCCAAATCATGTGACAACATGTGTAACATGTTGTGCCGACCCTACTTAGAGTAGGATAAGGGCAGGAGAATGATGACTAGAGTAGAGAGGCCTGTCATAAAGAAAAGCAAATGATGGTGTATTCATCTATCTCTCTTTTTTATGCATGATTAAATAAAGATGAAGAATACGAGTGTCTTCTTTCTTCTCATTTACTGTGTCACTATCAGTTACAGGCCTACCTATGGCTCTCGTACTCTAGTATAATATCCTCCTGATATCACACCTTAATATATTTACTGTCAATGTGAATCAATGAAAAATGATGCAGTAATCTGATATTCGTTTTCGTAACTAGGCCACGCCACTTTCATGTATACTAAGATAAAAGGACAATATGTAATATCAACAAAATACAATAAGCAAACATACAAAAGGCGTTCTTATGGCTTGATGGTGATTTCTTTCAGACCACCTTAGGATTAGGAAAACGTACAATACATACAAGTGCTGTGTTATTCATACTTAATAATATTAAAAATGTATAATTATATCTGTTACGTTTTTTGAGCTGTGGTAGCCCAGCGGCAAGACCGTAGGATTCTGTCGACAGCGAAACGGGTTCAAACCCCGGGCAAGCACCAATTATTTTTTTCTTTTAAAACTTGTGTCTAATTGATAATTGCATTTGTTGCACGCTTTTCGGTGAAATAAAACATCGTAAGGAAACCTGAATATATCTGGAGAATTGTGGGGATATGTGTAACCTACCATTCCGCTCCAATGAGCAGCGTGATAGGTTTTAGCTCGAAGCCTTCTCTCCAGAAACGGAGAGAGGAGGCCTACGCCCAGCTGTAGGATAGTAACAGGCCTTTACTGACTTTGCTTTAACGCTTTCAGGGCTTATCTACTGGGCCAATATTTATCAAATTTAGCAAAATCAAAGCTTATATACCGGGGTAACATATAGGATTTTAAAAATTCCGTGTATACCTCAGGAACAGGGACAAAACACTCATTGCATATTGAGGGTGCTACAACGCTTAATTTGGGACAAACAATGTCGTATATAATAAATACACATAAAACTGAGTTGGCTACTTACAAAATGTACATATATATATACGCACACGTAGTGAGACAAAGATGAGCAGCTGTATTGAAGGCAGGTGATATAAAGTTCAGACTACCCACGTCGTCCTAATGCAGGATAACAGATTATACCCCAGAAGTTCTTTACAGATATGTAGGTTTTTTGTAGCTTATTACTTTACGCTAGTTAAAGAATATAATAAAATGAAATTATAATTTTAGTACATACTGTTTTGTTTGGTTTTTGAGTGGCTTAAATCTAGATAGAATCCGTTGTTCGATCTCACAGGAGATACCTTTAGGGTAACATTGAATAAATAAATATATGGCACACAAGGCTGTCACTCCCCAAAGTAACTAACTTAATACTTGTGTTATGACAGGCACTTGGTAGTATATTCTGGTAATATATACTACCAATACATATACAACAAATCATTTAAGTATAGAAAATATTGTCTCTTGGTGGGCATCGAACACGCTTCCCGCGGAGCTGAAGGCAGGGTCACTCCCAACTGCGAAAATGGGCCAGTGAGCTCTTGTTAACAATAGCTGTAGCAAATATAGAGTTTATAGGCAAAACAGAACATCAATCACGTTGTTTACATATCACGTATCTATTGATAATATTCATAAATATTTACTAAATTTACCGAAAAAAACCATGCAATTTCTTAATTTCCAATTTATTTATTAATTTAAATATTTTCAATTATTTTGAAATTTAGCTTGAACATACCCAGGTGATCACGTTTGCGATGATATAGAAAGAAAAACAACAATACGAAATTGGATTTTAATAACATAAGCCCTTGTACTGAGCTCGGATTCATTTATCAATCGAAATATTTATTAACTACGTCTATGTAAGCAAAACAACTTTTCGAGACAGCTGCACGAATTGCTTCGATACAACTTGATTCAATTCCGTATTGTCGATTTCCTACTCGGGCCGCGGCACATCTATTCGAGATATACCTACCAAAACTCATGCTATTACTAACAGTTAAATTGTAGTTATGCACCTCAGTTAGAAAGGGAAGAAGAGGTACAAGGAACTAAATAAAGAAGCATTCTATTAGTAACACACTAATCGGAGTCCCTTCATACGGTTACAGAAACCCACACAACCACACAGAAGCTCTCTCACACACGCTCACACACTCACTACACAGCTTTTGCTATCCTCATACTACAATGCACGCACACATTCAAAGTACGTACTTGCGAAAGCTTCAGACGATTCTTTAACAAGACTCCCGTCTTACCTTATATCACAGTTGTATCAAAAATTCAGTGTGTGACGTCAATGACTTGATAACTTCCAAGGCACACAAATCATTTATTATTAGAAATTCTTTTCAAGTAATGGAAGTCCATTGTGATACAGGTCTACAAAGAATTTTCATTTCATACGATCACGTGCTTCTCATCTAATGACTTTGTTCAAAAAATGTAAAAAAAATGTGGAAATTCTCTAAGAATCCGTCTTCCGTTCAAGGTAATAATACAACAAGACCTATCTATTTTAATCTATTTTTCACTTCATTGTTTACAAATACCTTGCGATGGAGACAACCCGTGCTAGGCTTTGTTATTTTAAAGGAAATTAATCTATGCAGTTTTAGTGAGGGTAAAGTGTAATAAGTATATATTGCTACATTATCGAATTAGAGTATCTAATAACGATATGTTTAAAGTAAAAAATAAATAAATGAGGACAGAGTGCAAAGTCAGGATAGAACCATTATTACAAATAGTTATACATATTAATAATTAATTAAATAATTATATATATTGATTCAGTAGATAAAGTGCATGAAGTACAATAAGTTATTATTCGATCTAGTTGCCTCTTGTCTTTCTGTTAATGCTGGAACAATGATACAATCGCGGGAAATTGCTAGCTAACGCGTAGTTTAAACCAGCAGTTACCTAACGCATTTTAGCGGTTATTTTTTACAGCTTGTGGGCTGTAAAATATACATATAAATATAATAAACAACCTTTCACCCCCTAATTCGTCTGCGTGAATTTCATTAAAACTAGCCTTTGCTCTCCAGTTCTTCAACTATTTCCACAATAAAAGTTACGTGTTTCCGTTGCTCCGTTCGTGTGTAATCGTAAAAGATGAAACGAACACTTACGTTCGTTTCATTGTACATATGCATTGTGAATTTAATATTAATTATTTATTTATTTATTGTACATACTTAATTTTAGAAAAGAAATAAAATAGCATATGTACAAATACGGACTAATAGGGATCCCTAATAGGGATCTTTTAATCAACCTTTGAGTAACAGAAGGAAAAAGATAAGAAGTGAAATACGGGTCATATAGAAAGTTAAAAAAAATAACGAAAAACTATGAATGTAGATTAATATTTGCACTCGAAATAAAACAAAAGATAAAAAAATAATCTAGAATGAGTATGGATGAAAACGTTTTAAGAACAGCACAAACTCATCAAAGGTGCAGGTGCATTGCAATGTGTGAAACAGCCGGCTAGAAATAGTAGGCAATAATTTACTAATGATTAACATTAAAACTCCACTTGTTACGTACTACTACGACTTTTTTATTCCCCTCATTTCGGAATCATAAAAAACTATATTTAGTATGAGCATTGCAAATAAAATATGTCGACGTTTCATTGTCGGGTGATATCGGAGCGAAGCCATGCAATAACAAATGGACCATAACGATTTTTTTGTGTTGCACAAAAAACTTTATTTGCTGTTTTTACTAAGTACCACTCCTGTATTATTTAAGCTAAGATACATAAAAGTATTACCCCATCTTTCCTCTCATTGGTTACGGATAATTCTAAACTTTTTATAAAAACATAATTTTTCCAATATCAACATTGAAATCATTTAAATATTCCAAGTATTATTAATATTAATTATTAAAAATCAGGTTTTTGACATCCTTTACGCATATACACCCACCCACCCAACGCTTTTTTCACAATAAATAAATAAATATATGAACCAATAATATTATCATTTTTCGTTATTCTTCATTTTTAATTCGAGAGCGTGGTATTTTCAGTTTTTTAAAACCTATGAATTTTAGTTCTTATATTTAGGTTTCATTAATAGAATAGACCACCCTCCTCTCTTACCGAGGTGTCGTAAAAGGCGACTAAGGTAAGTTGACGTCAAGCAGGCGGCCGGTAAAATACGTAGCCAAATCATGTGACAACATGTTGTAACATGTTATGCCGACCCCACTAAGAGTGGGATAAGGGCAGGAGAATGTAATTAAAATTTTAATCAGCGCAAAATTTTTAAATATTATTCTTTTCCAACATGGGTTAATGATTAGATTACGGTACAAAATTTCTTGGTTAGCGGGTTGTTGTTTTGTCATGTTTATACATAGAACATGTAACTTTATTGTTCGGATTGGCCGAATAATGTTATCACAAAACTATATGTGATTCTTCGTTTCCTTTATATTTTGTTATTGTTTAATAGGTTTTATGTTTTCGATACAAAATATTATCTAACATATTTGCAGTATAGGTTTGGCTTAATTACATCTAACGGTTTATATTATGCAATTATTGTCTAAAAATTGAAATAGTTGAAATAATTTATTTTAGGCTATTCTTGGAATGCATGTTGCGTAACGTTTATGCGGTGATATATAATTTAAATTCAAAAACTTAAGAGCGACGATAAATACTGACACGTATGACTCCTCTCGATGCGAGAGGGAGACTGGTTGTTAGTTATTTGTTATGTTGAACGCTGAAGCTGCGCAATAGGGAGGAGAGTTTTTTACATTATGGCTTTTCAGTTCTTAATTTTATTTAATACAGTCAATAATGCTATTACTTAAAATATAAAACATTCTGCTTACCGACATTTTTATGGGCAACTAAACATTTATGTTCGCAAATAAAAACTTAAAAAGTGGTCTATGGATTGACAAAATTTTTACATTTGACTTTGAAATATAAGAGCTTCTTAATATTTTTCATTCTTGCGTCCTTACGAGAATTTCATTCAAATGTTATTTTATTCTTTATTGGCGTATTTGTTCTCCATAAGAAGGCGCCATCAATTAAATATACTTATGCGTCGACTTAAGTATTTAACAAAGTCAAATTAAAAAAGCTTTTAACACAATTTCATGTCCCAACTGTTAACCTTTGAGAAGTTTCATCGTCTGCATCCAATCCTGGTAACAGTATCAGGGCATGCTTATCATAAATATGCATTGTCATCGAGACTGCACAAGTACATATGTAAAACTTCAGCTCAATCGGAAACCGAGAAGTGGGTCAAATTTAACTTTGAAAGATTTCTCTCTCATATACATACACTGCAAGTTAAATAAGAGCTTTTAAAAATAGCTAATTACTTTGATTTCGCCCAATTTCCGATGGGAAAATGCATGACTCTTTTGTATCATATGTGATCCTCGTTGCTCCAACGAGCAAGCCTCGAAAGTATAACAAACAGAAATTCATCAGACTCTTGCATTTATATTAGTATGGATAAAAGAATTCTGCTCATGTTTATATCAGAGAGTCATATTTCAATAGAGTACGCTACATGTGATTGTGGCTGCATATAAACTTTGAACGTTACGACAGGCGAACATCTCCGTACAGAAGGCATTTGGTAACTGAGGCCTGAGTAGCGTTTCCTTTGTTCGCAGGGTGCCAACCAGCAACTTTACGGTTAACGATGTGCGCATGTGCGTCGGCTCTAGGCGACTTCTCGATGTCATGGATGTAAACACGCAGAAAAACACCGAGATGACTATGAAGGTAATTGGCAGTATACAGTATTTGGGTATGAGAAAAATAAAAAAGTATATGTACAATTCCCATAGTGTTATTGTAATCATCACTCTCCTGCCCTTATCCCACTCAAGTGGGGTCTGCACAATATGTTTTAAACATGTTGTTAGATGTTTTGGCTAGGTATTTTACTACCGGCCGCCTGCCTGACTTCAACTTACCTTAGTCGCCTTTTACGACACCTCGGTAAGAAAGGAGGGTGGTCTATTCTACTCAGCCAGATAACACACGGCGGGTCATAAAGTTATTATAATAGAGTATGGAAGCTTGTATTAAATGCGCCCTATTAAAATAAAGATAAAGCAAATAAGACTTATTATCTGTTTCTTTTTATGTGTGATTAGACAAAAATAAGTATACGAGTTTCATCTTCCTTCTGTTATTATTTGTTGTTCTCTCTCACTTACAGACTTGCGTATAGCTCTTCCGCTCTTATATAATAACTCAATGAGAATTCCCGTTACGGCGTGAAATTTCATTGATATATTGATGACAATTATAAGCTGTGATAGTCCAGCGGAGAGACCGTGCGACTCTTTCGAAGGGTTACGCGTTCAAACCCCGGGCAGGCACCAATGAGTTTTTCTGTTAAAACTTATGTGTCTAATTGATAATTGCAATTTATCACACGCTTTTCGGTGAAGAAAAACATCCTGAGGTAACCTGCATACCTCTAGAGAATTCTAGGCATATGTGTAACCCACCAATCTGCATTAGAACAGCGTGGTAGATCGTAGCTCTAATCCTTCTCTCTAAAAACGGAGAGAGGAGGCTCAGCCCAGCTGTGGGATAGTAACTGTTACTTTCTCTACTCTAACACATATTTAGGCAAAGTTATTGTAGTCTATGCCATTGCCCAATTATGGAATGCCCAATTACTCATAGTTGATACTTGAGTTTAATTTTTTTATTTGTTTTCTAAGCTAAATTTTTTTGTAACAAAGCAAGCAACATAATAGCCGAGTACCAATTAGTTTTCAATAAATAATACATTGTGTTCAGGATTGGCAGCGCTACTATGACGATCCAAACAAGGAGAGATTGTTAAATGTCATTTCGCTGGAATTCTCTCACACACGCTTAGAAAACTATGTTCAGGCGCCTCGCATAGTACGCCTTATTGACTGGGTCGACAACGTTTGGCCTCGACACTTGAAGGATCAGCAGGTAAGTGCAATGAAAACTTTTTTTGTTTCGCGTGTATGTATTTCCGCTACAGCATTGTTAATTTTGTACCGATGACCAACACATTGAGTTTTAGCTATTTGATTTTTTTTGTCAATTAGGATATGCTAGGGATGTGTGTTCGAGTGGAAAAATCGGTTAATACATAATCGATCTTTCTTCCTTAAAAATAATACGATTTATAAAAAATCGATTAACGCGAATAAAAAAAAACTATTATTAATAATCAATCTTTATCTGGCTACTTGAAAAGTCGCCTTTTTAAAATTAACAATTAGAGTAAAGCCTAATTAAAGTGGACAAGTACTATTATAAAAATAACGGAACTCCAAAAAAAGTAAATAAAAAAAGGAAAAAGGGTAATTAATAAAATCCATTTTTTTTAATTAATTTATAATGTTTATAAAATCGTTATTAAAAATCAATTATAATAATAAAATAATCAATTAATATAAAATCGATTATTTTTTCATATGCTTTAGGATATGCCTTGCTGGCGATTAGAACCTTGTAATAGAAACTTGTTCATGGTTCTTTGTTTTCCACAAATTATTTTATGACGATTTTATTACAGTTCTTAAAAGTGTTAATGTTAAATTAAATTAAATTAATTAAATTTTACAACGACTGTGATTTTTATAAGGCAGTGGCATAATTCGCCACTTTCTGCCGTTGCGTTTATGTAGTAGTTTGGGTTAAATGAAACTAGCAAGATATGGGCCGTTGTTACTTCGGTTGCTAATGGCTCCAAAGCAAGTTTAGTGGTCGCCTGGATAACTCTATCTAAAGTCGCAAGTTTAAGCGAGTCCAAATAGTCTCTACATATAATTGGGTAAAGACACAGTCGTTAATAATATAATACTAGATTTTTTAAAAACACAGGGTTCATATCGCGATAAAACATTCTTAAATTTCAATGAATATTTACTTTTAAATTAATATAAACTACCAACGAACCTGAGGGGCAAAAAATAATAAGTGGTTTGAAACTTAATTAAATTATTTTATAACTACTCATTTACTTTCATTTTAGTGCATTTATGTTTTACAATAGTCACTATAAAGTCACCATAGGGAACTAAGGTACGATTGTGGAGTTTACAATTATCACAAAATCATTCATGGACTATGTCCGCTTATCAAAGTTGGCGTGCAAATCAATACTATACATAACTAAGAGAGCCAAATTATGCACTAAAAATGGGTCTATAAATTGTGATGAAAATAAAATAACTAAACGTTAAAGTTTATTTACGTAAAATAAGATTAACATAAAAATTATGCAAACTATTAATAAATACAATTTATACGAGTAGACACTGCGTATTTGTGTGTCACAAAATTATATTTTTAGCGTATAAGAATTCGAATTCTTTATTCAAGTATACATGTGAACAAGTGCTTTTGAATCGTCAACTCTGCTGCAGATCTTACCTCTACCGAGAAGAGTCAGCAAGAAACACGGCGGTTGCTCGTTTCAAAATATAATTCTTACAACTAGTAACTTTCGTCATTGCTATCTTGTGCAAGGTCGAAGGGTAGCTAAATTCACGCGTTCTTGTTATTTATTTGATCATTTATAGAATAAGGCGTTACTTTGTGGGAATCCATTATACAAAAGTGATTATAAAATTATTTTGCTATAATCCGCGATACAGTAAATAGAAAATATATATAGTGTTAAATTTATAGTGGACTATCCGTTTTTTTATATCCTATACATGCAGGATTCGTAAAAACACATGCACAAACCTCCACCACTGCCACCACGATACATCGCAATCGCTTTGCGATTTTGTTGTGGAGTCTATCTCCTTCGGTTGCGGGGCGAAACGATTGTTGAGTTTGTGATAGTGAACGTGTGTAGTGCTTGTGTATTGTGGTGGCAGTGTTGGAGGTTTGTGCATGTGTTCTTACGAATCCGCATGTATCGGGTATGAAAAAACGGATAGTCCACTATACATTTAGCACTATATATATTTTCTATTTACTGTATCGCGGATTATAGCAAAATAATTTCATTATTACTTTTGATTTATATGATCCTTAATAGTGTAGTAAGCTTACTTCCTAGCTAGCTTCCTTTTAATAGTTAATTTAAACTGCTGTAGTGGTAAGTTCGAAATTGTTTGTGGTAATTATTATAGAATCTCGTATCATATCCTTCTATCCTACTGATATTAAAAATGCGAAAGTTTGTGAGTATGGATGGATGTTTGTTACTCTTTCACGGCGAATTCGCTGAAACAATATCGATGGGTCGATATCAATATCGATCGCTCGATGATCCTGTTAATTCTACAGGAATAGGATGACATTGAAAAGCGCTATCTATTTATTATAAATCTATCAAAGTTTTCGTATTTAGGATGTGTCGAAAGTCAAGTGAATTCTGTAGTAATTTAATTTATATGGCAAAACAACTTTTGCCGGGTCAGCTATAATATAAACGTATACATATATTAAACTATCTTTTATTTTCAGACTGAATCCACAAATGCATTAGACGACATGATGTATCCGAAAGTGCAAAAGTATTGCCTGATGTCTGTGAAGGGCTGTTACACCGATTTTCATATTGATTTCGGAGGTACTTCTGTTTGGTATCATATCCTTAGAGGTGAGTTTCTTTATATATTTTTGACTCGCTTAACTTGAGCATTAATAAAACGAGTTTTTATTAAGAAACCAGTTGAGCAAGCAACTTATAGAAATTCCTTGCTGAAAACTTAACTGATAAATGTATTTTTGTATCGTGATTTTTGTTGATTTTGATTGACGTGTTTGGAGGTAAAATAGGTGGTGGAGGTTGAACTATTTGTATATAACACTCTTAGCTTGAGCGATGCGGGGCAATTTCGTCTCCTGATGATGCTTCGGTTACGGAGAGAAACAATCGTAGAGATTGTTGTGGTGAATGTGTGTAGTGTGTTGTTAGTGGTGATGATTTGTAATACGTGCGGTAATTAATCCTTCATGTATAAGGTGTGTGAATGGTTTTTGCATGCTACACTTGTTTTTACATTGATTGCTTAATAAAAACGGATTATAGCAAAATAATTTTATCACAAACCTTAACATCATATAAATTTGCATTGTGATATAAATTTATCAGTATATGGTACTTTCAAAAGCGACTTCATTGAAACATTTTAAATCTACTAATATTAATAGAAAATTACCTTAAAAATATTCTTTTGGTTTATAAAGGACGTCATAGGTTCAAACCCCGGGCAGGCACCAATGAGATTTATAAAACTTAATTATGCCTTTTTGATATTTGCACTTTACTACACGCTCTCGGTAAAGGAAAACATTTTGAGGAAATCTGCATATCGTTGAGTCGGGCAGATGACTTTGTTACATTTATGACTCTCGGTATTTCCTATCTATAAAGCGACATACCTATGAAATATGTGATTTTTTTGAATAAAAACAGTTTTTGTTTGTAACCCTTTCAGGAGCAAAAGTTTTCTGGCTAATTCCGCCGACAGAGAAGAATTTATCGTTGTATGAAAAGTGGGTGCTTTCTGGAAAACAATCAGATGTATTTTTTGGGGACACTGTCGAAATATGTATAAGAGTCCATGTAAGTATATAAAGTGAAATATTTTTATATCTTATATAATTTCTAATTTCTAGCTTTTCTAGTTAGCTATATAACAAACTTACGGTTTCTACACAGCAACCTTCTCGAACAACATATCGCTGAGCAGTATGACTTTGTTGGTAATGTGGTAACCTAAACGGCAGTAACGGGTTTTGACAATACCAGAACTAGAGAAGACAATTTGCATTTCATATCGAGAATTGAATCCCCGACCTCTAGCAAACGTCGCGGAAATATTCAGTCATACAATCTTTTTTTTATTAGTCCATCAACAACATATACATTAAATGTGTCATACATGCTACAATAAAAAATTGAAACTAAATGCTATATTAATTAAAGCTAACAACAACATGTACAATAATAGTATACATCCAGCACAGTAATTAAGTAATGAGTTAAAATCCATTTATGAGAGTTAAGTAGAGCTTCTGCGATCTATTCTCTGCATTTCGCAACCTCGGCGATGCTTCTGCGACCGCCCGTCCCCACCGGTGACGCTGTAAAAGCCATTAGGGCTAGCAGCATACAGTGAGTTCGGAATCAAAAAATTGAGCAGACAAATAGCAAAAGCTAGTAACAACAAGACAAATTAAGTGATTATATGATCTACGTTTTCGAGAAAAGTTTTAATACATTTTATTCAATTTTTGAAGTTAAAACTTCTTTAGCGTCGTTGCTCACTTTTGGTGATGGGGAAAAAAATTTAAACTCTCTGAAGTGAAATTTGTTTAATTTACATTAAACAAATTTCACTATAAATTGTCATGTTTGTCTACGATAGCGCAATTAATAAATAAAGTATTTTAATATATAAATGCTAGTACATTAATAATAAAATTTTCCCATACCATTCCAAAATAAAAAAATTCACAACGTTAATATTCAAGTTTTCACTTCTGCCGGCAACCCGTTGATTTTTTTGCATTTTACGATCCATAGTTTGTATTCTTACAGCTGCAAGCAGGCCATACATTTTTCATTCCCACTGGCTGGATCCATGCCGTTTACACGCCGAGTGATTCTTTGGTGTTTGGGGGAAACTTCTTACACCAGTTTGGGATTGAACAACAGCTTAAAATAGCTCAAGTCGAAGATGTTACTAAGGTAACGTTCTTTTAGTTATATTTATAAAATGTTGGAAGAAGTTAAGCGACAAAAGATGGGTGGTTTTATCCTTTTTTTTAGTCTTACTATTCGTGAAATCGGATTAGGTTTATTTTCATTCATTCATCCAATCACGAATAACAAATATGTAAATTTTAAATCTGTTGTTTCTTAAATCTAATGAATCTTATTGAAATGAAGGAACTTAATATTAATTTAATATTTAAATACATTTAGATCACTCTTCTTTTGCATTAACTTAAATAAAATACTATTGTCAAGAACGTCGAAGAATTTAGCAGAATTTCCTGAACTAACTGATATATAAGAATCTGACTTCTACCTTTATCTACTTTAAGTATTATAAGAAAAACATCATTATGATGCCTTGTGGTATCCGGCTGAGTAGAATATACCACCCTCATTTCTTACCGAGGTGTCGTAAAAGGCGACTAAGGCTAGTCGACCTGCCGTGTGGTATCCGGCTGAGCAGAATAGACCACCCTCAATTCTTACCGAGGTGTCGTAAAAGGCGACTAAGGTCGTAAAAGGCGACTAACTAAGACTAAATTGACGTCAGGCAGGCGGCCGATCGTAAAATACGTAGCCACATGTGACAACATAAACATGTTGTGCCGACGCCACTTAGAGTGGGATAAGGGCAGGAGGAAAAAAATTTATAATATCCTATCTATACTCTTAAATACGTTTATTTACAATAAAAATATACAAGTTATAACAATCGTAAATTACTGATACGCTTACTTACTATACAAATCATACCCATGTGGAATGGGCCGACGAATACTGGCAGCATTTCCGCGTTGTATCTTTTAATAGTTTATTACGATTTAATTCCAGGTACCCCAAAAGTTCCGGTATCCATTCTTCACGGAGATGCTCTGGTACGTGCTGGATCGATACGTGACAGCACTACTGGGTCGCTCGCACTTGGCACCTGAAGGCCAACCTCCGCCGCCGCCCGCTCCTAAGGAGCATGTGCATCTTACGCAGAATGAACTGCACGGACTTAAGGTGTGTTTACTCATATCAAATCAAAATAATCTTTATTCAAGTAAGCTCTTTCCATCACTTTTGGATCGTACAGGATCAATATGATTAATGAGGCTACAACTGGTTCGGAATGTTGCTCTTACCGAGAAGTACCAGCAAGAAACTCGGCGGCCAATCTTTTAAACATTTTCAATCTTACATAATTAAACCGCATTCTTGTATGACGTTGAAAGACTTTTCAAATCAAGCCATTTTTATCATCCAAAGAATCTGCAATTTTATAAAATGCTTTACGTATAAGCATATCTCTTACACTTAATTTAAACCTTTTTGTATACTGGTCTAGTATGGATTGCGGAATTTTATTTAAAAAAATAATTTAATTTAAAAACTTTAAATTTTTGATATCCAATGCGTGTCATTTTAACACTACAGCAAAAAAATTTCAATCACCTTTCTGCTAGGCCAGGGGTCGGCAACTTTCTAAGAGTAAAAGCCACAAGTGTAATTTTTTTTAATCCAGATTTTTAAGAGCAATAGTTTATATTAAAAATTTGATTTCTGATTTAAAACTAATTTATTTAAGAAATAATATTTATTCGCATGAAAGTAAAATATATATTTTTTTTGTATGTGAAACTTTACATCGAAAGAGCCGTGTGCGGCTCGTGAGCCGCAGGTTGCCGATCCCTGGACTAAAGGCTAACCGTTTAACTCAGACCTAACCCACACTCGAGGATTGAGTTAAACGGTTCGTCTATAGGCTTAAATACACTCATTTTATTACCTGCTTTAAATAATTTCAATGTTCCAGGCGATTGTGGTGTACCTACATCAATTGCCAGCTGCTCGTAAATCAGTGCCGGAGCTTCTGATGGATCCGATAGCGTTAGTTCGCGACGTGCGCACCCTTGTTGAGCATCACCGACACGACAAGCAGCATCAGGCTGTTACCGGTATACCGGTTCTCAAAGGTAAAAAAACAACGGTATTTTAGTCTGATCTCATAAAGTGTGTCATCATTAAGATTCAATTAAGGAAACTCATCACAGTCTAGTTCCCTAGTTCCGGTAGTGGCTTAGCTGAATCCCCAAGGGTTCCGCAGGAGACTCGATGGGTGTATTCGTTGATGTGATTAAAAAAGTAGCGGTTCAAATTCGTCTTCATATCGTTTTGAGTCGAGTTTTGGGAATATGGCAGAAATGTAACAGGGGGTTTATCACAACCGTCCAAATTTTGAAAAAAGTGGGAACGCTTTTAAAACTTGGAAGAAACGACCTGTTTAGAACATAGTGCTAAAAATCGTAAAATAAATTTTTAATAAGATTGAATCTTGTTCATCATACTGAAGTATCAAGTTTCCTTCAATGAAAAAAAATAATTTGTTATAATGAAATTGTAAGCGTGGGAATTCCCGAATATCAATAAGATTTTCCTCCTTTATTTCGTTGCATAGTTATTTGATTACATATCGATGTATTTGTCTTTCTTTCTATCAGATATTGAAGATATACCCAGAATGTATGCAGATTTAGTTCGTATATTTAAAAAAAAATTGTTTTAGGTCCAGATGAAGTGGCATCAGGCGAGCGTCGTCAGTCTAGCGGCCGTGGTGGTCGCGGTGGGCATCGTGGGCCTCCCTCCCGCCCACGACCTGACCATGCCAATAACGCACCCAGGAGACGGCGTACTAGGTACATATCTAATAATAGTATTAAAATTCAAAAATAGAATTTTAAAAAGCCGTAATAGACAAAAAAACGTAAAATAAAGTTAAACATGGCTTTTATTTATTAATCGATACTAATGACCTGACCGTGTCAATAACGCACCCAGCAGACAGCGTACTAGCACATATCTAATAATAGATCTATATTCAAATTCAAAATTAGTTTTTTTTTAAGTTTCTGTTAAAAGAATTTGATCAAAGGCTGTTTTTTGGGCACAGACAAGAAAAACGTAAAATAAAGTTATGCATGGCTTTCACTTATTAATCGTTACTAATATTATAAATGCAAAAGCGTTTGTCTGTCTCTTTCAGGTTATTCGCTGGATCAATATTAAAGAAATTTGGTACAAAAGCATTAGTGCTTACGTAAACTTATTAAAAAAAACTTTTGCTTTATTGATATATTTGCAATTTATCACACGCTTTTCGGTGAAGGAAAACAGGGAGAGTAAACTTGCATGTCTCAAGAGAATTTCGGGGAAAATCTGTAACCTGCCAATCCGTATTGAAGCAGCAAGGTCTTAGCTCCAACTCTTCTGTTTAGAAAAAGAAGAGTGTATGCCTGTAGGTTAGTAATAGGCTGTTACTTTTATTTTATTTTATCTTATTAACAGATGCAAGAAATGCGAGGCTTGCCAGCGTACGGACTGCGGCGATTGCGTTTTTTGTCACGATATGGTCAAGTTCGGCGGACTCGGTCGCGCCAAGCAGACTTGTATCATGAGGCAGTGCTTACAGGTATTTGCAGATATATGTCAAATATATCATAACGCAGTCTATTTTGGCTCGGCAAGACATACGCCATCAACAGACCAAACATTACACACGACACGTTACCTTAGCTCACTATCTAGATATCAGCATCTAATAGTCGCTCGAGACTCTGCAAGGAACTGGCATACCGTGTATTCGTTAGCCCAAAATAATCGAGAGAGCCAAAAAACGCACAATTGTCACATTGATGGTGACAGTGTTGTTTTAATGACCTAATCATTTGAAGGAGGTTGTATTTTTAAATTTGTAACAATATAATATAAATTAGTTCTGATGGTTAATCCTTCCTTTTGTCTTTTTTTATCATCATTTTTGGGCCTTGAGACAGGATATAATATTCTTATGAATTATGGAATTTATGAAGATGAAAAGACATAGCGTTTTTATTTGGAGTATACTTTACATTTAGCATTACATAGACCTCTAATTGTGTATTAAAGCAAAATAATATCATTATTTCTGAATTGACTCAGTTCTACAAACTCCGCAAAATAACGACTAATTCTATAAAATACCAATGTCTTTGTCATAAAATCACCATCATACACAATTAATTATTTTATATATAACATATTTTCCTTCGTATTGTAGCCTATGCTGCCGGTGACAGCGTCGTGCGCAGTTTGCCACCTGGACGGCTGGATGCAGACACCTGTCGCGCCGCAGGCTAAGGGTAACTCGGGTAAACTAATTATATACTAAGAGTAGAGACAGATTACTTAGCGATGTCGTTGTATTGTAGTCAGAGACTTTTATCACGACTAGTGGCATCCGCTTCCTTGGCATTGACTTGAGTGTTAAAATAAGTATTATAATTTAAGTATAATACATAGAATAAGTATATAACGCGGTACTCAAACCGTGTATTCATATAATGCGATCAGTCTCTCTTATAACGTGTTTTCCCCCATATAACGCGATTTCCCACGTTCCACGTGTCATAAAATTAAATTAAATTATTCTATTACGTTTTTTTTAGTACAAAATGTTGCTTTGGAGGTGAAGTATATAATATTCATGATTCTGAGTAATTTATCTTTAAAAATTTAATATTTTGGTTTGTGTAACTATATACTTGTATAATTGGTATATATATAATTAATTTATATTTTCATCTTTGCCAAAGCAACAATATAATGTAGAAATAATATTTAAAAGTATTTAATCCAAATATTTTCAGCTGGCTAGTTGTAGTGTAATACAATTTAGTAGTGCAGAACTTTAATTGCATGTAATTAGTTTCATATTTTTAAATATGTTTTTTACTCGTAAATAATTGTAGTTATCAGTTTATGGATTGCTCTAGAATCTAGAGTCTAGATACATATTTCAATTTTTTTTAAGTGTATTATTTTTTATTTTATAGAATGAGTGATATGGTGTATTATATTATTTATTTTAACCGGCGATATAGGTTTAGTCTAATAACGATTTCCTGTGTAAACCTTTGTTGTATCTTAATATATAATACTCGTCATGACTTACGGCAACTTTGAAGGAAAACTGGTGGAATTATAATAGGTAATTAATAATAAGAAGAATATTGCTTAAATTGTATGAGCAGATAATTAAAGCGATACCATTGTTAAGTGAAATGGATCTTAAATATATTAATTACATAAAATTTTAAAGAAAATGCATGCGCCTGAGATAGATAGATTAAGTGTTTTCAATTGTTATATTATGGTTCTCTTGTTTGAGTTTGTTTGTTTCAAAGTGACACATCAATGGTTTGCTTTGTATTGCCTATGTTAATATCATTATAAAACGAGCTGGTCCCAGCGGTACTACCCGCGGCGAATAGGAATTTCGAGTTAGATGGATATGTAGATTAATAGACGATAATATCTATATTATAAATTCTTAATGTTCGATAATGTTACAAAAAATCTTTCACGAGAACCTTCTGATAATAATAAACACACCAAAAAGAGCGATGTTGTTCAATCCGTTTATGCGTGTTGCGATGTTGAGAAATTGAGATTCATTTTTATACAAATAGATATATTGTTCCAGGTCGTAACGGTCCTTCGTCACTCCGAGAGTGTTCAGTCTGCTACAGCATCGTTCATCCCGCCTGCGTGCCTCCGGGAGGACAAATCAATGAAGACTTGCCTAACTCATGGGAGTGCCCCACTTGCACTACAATGGGTCTTAATCATGACTATAAAGTAAGTTGCAACAAGTTGCTACAATATCGTATTTAGGTCAAATGCGGGAGAATAGTAGATGTGAGTTTATTCACGATGATGGGTTTATCTGTTGCTGTGAAGTTAGATAGAAAACTATCTCTAAAATATAAATTCTGATTATGCCTACTATGAGAAAATAAAAATGAGACTCATAGGTCGAGAGCGCCGCATTGTATCAACGTGGGTCTCAAACATGACTAAATAGGAACATAGCATTCTGAAATTATAAATAGGACTAAGTGAATTCTTATTATCAAATAAATTACCCAATCTCATCAATAAGTCAACTCCCCTGTTTTTCAATATTTTAAGGTACTATAAAGATTAAAATATTTTCTATATTAATGGTAGAAGATAATTTAATACCACAGAGATCACAATAAACAGCTACATCTTAAGTGATACTTGATATTCAGTGTTGAAAATTGTAGTTATGTTTAAGTAATGTTAATTATATTTAAGTTCTCTTCATTATACTTAAAATACTCTTTTTTTTAATTTAAGCCGCGTCACTTCCGGGCCCGACAAAAGTCTTCAGACTTGCGCCGCATGAGCGTGGGTTCGGATGCTAGCCAGCTGAGTCAACATCACAATAACGCACAGGTAACTTATTATCTTTACTTATAATTAAACAAAGTCCCCAAAAGCTGTCTGTCTGTATGCAATCGATTTCCTCAAAATCTACTGAACGGATTGTTGTACGGTTGTTACTGAAAGATAATACGATTTTTCCAGAAGGTTTAGGTTAATAGTACATTACAGTTTTATGTAAATTGTGTTGAAAATGTCGCGCAGTTGAAAAAAAAGCTCTCAGAGCTTTAGTCGCGTGCGCCGCACAAACCTACAGTGATACACTAAGTGACTAAAGTAATGTACTAGAGATCTACAAAATGTTGTTGTAGATCTACAAAAATAATACAAAAAAGTGCGCGACAGAATGTCTATCGCTTTCGCTACTTTTATGATCAAAATTAGATTTTCACACGAGCGAAGTCGCAAGCACAGATAGTAATATATAATATAGCTGACTTGGCGAACTTCGTACCGCCTTAAATGTGCAAGCGACGTGTGGTAACAAGCTTAGAGTGGACAAGCTTGGTAAAGCTTGTCCACTCTAAGCTTTACTTTATATTTTATTTCTGACAAGAACGAACAGTCTTTATGTACGCCGTGTGGTGTCCGGCAGAATAGAATAGAACACCCTCCGTTCTTACCGAGGTGTCGTAAGAGGCGACTAAGGTAAATGCCGTGTGGAAGGCGACTAAGGTAAGTTGACGTCAGGCAGGTGGCCGGTCGTAAAATACGTAGCCAAATCATTTGACAACATGTTTGTAACATGTTGTGCCGACCCCACTTAGAGTAGGATAAGGGCAGGAGAATGATGAACGAACAGTATGTGAAAATAAAATTGTTGCTTTTACAATTTTCGTAATCATATATCTTTGAATTGAGCCCTGTGCAGCGGGATTGGACTTACTAGTATATTTATATATACAATTTTAATTAGTTTATAATTTGCAGAACAAACTACCAGCCCTGCCGCCGCCATCAACAGTTAAGTCCGAAGGAGGATCAGATAATGAAACTAAAGCAGATGTCAACAATGTTAAATCAGAAGAGGGTAAGATAAACTTGTATGTCTTTTATGAGCTTTTATATGGGAAACATAATTAAGACTCAAAAAGAAGTGATCAAAGTATGACTTGTGTATAAATGGAACATTCTTTCTTAAATGCAAACACAGCAATACAAATACATACACATGAAGATATGTAAACAGAATACATGCAAGCACTTCACAATAGGGACGTAAAAAATAAACGATTTTTAATGATCGATTATTTTATTATTATAATCGATTTTCAAAACACTCTAAATCGATTAAAAGATTATATTACTCTATATTATTAGGATATGCATTGTTAGATGACAATAGTGTGGCTAAACTACAAATTTTAATCAAGTTTCGCAAACAGCGCAATAAAACAGCAATTTCTTCAGTTGATCCACGTAAATAAGTTGTTATTTTAAATAATTATTAATAATACTAAAACAACTTTTGAAATAATAAAAAAAATATATTATTAATAATATGGATTTATTAAAAATCGATTTGGTTTGAAGCAAGAAAAAATCGATTATTCAATCATCGATTTTATTTCCATTCTAATTCACATCACATCCCTACATCAGTCAGACAGATTTATACACACATACACATTGAGTCTATATTCAACTCGTAATAGTTTTAATCCTGCTATGCTAGAATGTATACGTAAACATAGTTTCTATATACCACTCAAAATAATAAGTAAGATTGGTTTGTACTGACCATACACATAATTCAAACTTAATTTTATAATTCAATTGTTTAGTCAAAAACACAAAATTGTTTTGCTAATAGATATAAAACGGGAAGAGGCCAACATTGAAAGCACCGGTGGTGATGATAAAGGCGATTGGGAGCCAGCCGCCAAAAAACGACGGGCTAGTGATGAGGACGAGGCTCCTAAGAAGCAAGCTTTACGAGCACATCTTGCATTGCAACTTACACATCACTCTGCGAAGGTATGATTTAATATTTTTTGATAAAATCTGTGATAAAATTAAAAATATGTTCAAAGTAATGTCCAGCTGTGTGAGCGTTTTTTTAAAAAAAAATAGCCGCCCAAGATTGATATGTAGTTGCAAAATAGAGATTCGGTTTTACTGCTCTTAATAGTGATTCATTAGCATATCTTTGGATGATTACTGATAATTATTTTGATGGTCTCCTCCAACTAAAAGCATGTGGTAATTTGCAAATGTCAATAAGGCAGGTAAGTTTTCACAGAAAGACTTATTGGTAAAAAAAAGTAAAGTACTGTTCTGTTACTTTCCCACTGCTGGTCATAGGCCCTCTCTATTATTGGAAAGAGGGATTGGAGCTAAGACATACCATGCTGCTCCTATGCGGATTGGTAGGTCACACATCTCTAGAATTCTTTAGGGAGATATGCAGGTTTCCTCACGAGGTCTGTATCGAAGATCTGTATTGAAAATAAAGTCAGTGTATCTGCATAAAAGTAGCAGCCTGTTACAATCCCACTGCTGGGAATAGGCCTCCTCTCTCCGTTTCTGGAGAGAAGGGTTGGAGCTAAGACCTAACACGCTACTCCAATGCGGATTGGTAGGTTACCCGTATCTCCAGAATTCTCTAGATATATGCAGGTTTCCTCACGATGTTTTCCTTCACCGAAAGGCATGTGATAAATTGCAATTATCAATTAGACCCATAAGTTTAAATAGAATTGGTGTCGTGTCGTTGGTGTCTGTTCTGGGTTGAACCCGTGATCATCTCTAGAGAGTCGCATGATCTCACCATTAGGCTATCACAGCTGTCTCTCAGTTCGGGTCTCACAGCTTACTTAACAATTATAATACGATTTATATTTCAGGTATTGAAGAAACCGATATATCCCGTACGACCGGCGCCGCTGTCGCTGCCGCCCGCCACTGGTTCGCCGTGGTTGGATCGAGATGCTATGTTGTGTGTGTTTGCCAAACTCACCCCACACGAGCTAGCCACATGCGCTCTTGTCTGCAAGGCCTGGGCTGAGTATTCGGTGAGTTTATGCTATAAAACTTTGACTTAATATAATAATTTAAATGATTTATAGAAGCAGGCGTTACTTTGCGGAATTCCATATTACAAACAATATAACAGAACTAACTACTTTGCTATAATCCGCACGGGTTAAGTGAATGCATGCAAAGCCAATGTGTATGAAGCAGGCAAAATCTACGCACCTTATACATGCAGGACAAGCCTGTTGTATGGGTAGCGCGGTGCATTACGATTTTTGTCGTGGAGCCTATCCTCCTGATGATGCTTCGGTTTCGGGGCGAAACGATCGTCGAGATTGTGGTGGTGGCTGTGTGTGCTGTTTTGTGTGCGTTGTTGCTGGTGAATTGCGCCTTGGGGTGCATGTGGTGGCTTGTCCTGCATGTATAAGGTGCGTAGATTTTGCCTGCTTCATACACATTGGCTTTGCATGCATTCACTTAACCCGTGCGGATTATAGCAAAGTAGTTAGTTCTGTTATATTGCTTTTAATATAATAACTCAGTGAATTTATGTTATAAGTAATTTGGTGAGTTGTTTATATGTATCTTGTTGAGTTTATGTTAAAAGTGATTTCAGTTACTTTATGTTATAAGTAATTCTGTGAGTTGGTTATACATATCTTGTTCAGTTTATGAACTTGGTGAATTTGTTATGGGTAACTTTATGAGATTGTTATACGTGACTCAATTACTTTATTTTATAAGTGACTCAGTTACTTTATATTATAAGTAACTTGGTGAGTTTTTTTTTATATTCAGCTACCTCTAACATAAGGGTCAGAGCCGTGTTTTATCTTTTGGTCTTTTATGCTAACTACACATTTTATACTTAACTATGTAAGTAAATGGTGAGTTTGTTATAGGTAACTTGTTGAGTTTATGTTATAAGTGACTCTGTGAATTTAACTTTATTTCATGAGTTTATTGATAAATGATTTGTACTAGAATAAACCAATAAACATAGTTGTCATTGCGTTAATTTACAGATGGATCCGACAATATGGCGAAGTATGTCGTTCGTCCAAGTGCGCGTATCAGCCGCGCAGTTGGCCGGTATCGCTCGTCGCCAACCGGTCAGTCTGGGGCTGGAATGGTGCCACTTGGCTAGAAGGCAGCTAGCTTGGTAAGTTGTTCAGTTAAAACAGAGATTCCCCGACTTTTTGAAGTAAAACTTTTTTACGGTTGGGGTTGTTGGGGGTTGGGGTTGTTCCCCAAGACCTAGTGAGGCTAGTGAAAACGTGACGAGAGCGTTGCGAAAAGTATGGCCGTCGAAGCGAACGGAAGTTGAGAGAGAGATATATAAGTTAGTGAAGTTAGAAAGAGACAGAGAGAGCTACGTCTGTCCTGCCAGCTGTATGTCCTGCCAGCATGGACCTAAGGGCAGCTACCCAGGGCGAGAGTGCAGAGGTAAACGCCAGCAACCTTATGGCACGCATGCTATCCAGCGCACAAGAATGGCTTAAATACGAAGAAATGTTGAGGAGAGTAATGGTCCGGCGAGAGGCAAAGGAGCGAGAACAAAAAAATAATAGTGAGCTCACAAAAATCTTAGATTGGCATGAAGTAATGCATTGCGGTTCCGTGCCAATCTTGCAGTTTTCCGGGAGGTTGTTTTAGTCCGTGCGAGTCGGACACACCCTGCCTTGAGGCAGAAGTCCGTAGGGATATTTTCCTCACTGGATGAAAAAAAAAAAATTCGAAAAAAAAGCTTCGAGCACACATTTTCTGTCTCTTTCTAAAAAAATTTCATAGTAATAAGTAATATTAGTTTATATGTATAACAATTTCTTATTGAAGTTAGACAGACTTTTTTATTTCTGATGTTCGTATTTGATTCTATTAGTATTTTTTACCGTCTTGTAAAATAATATTTATTTACAACAAAAATAAAAGTTATGTCTATCTTAAATTCATCATCATTCTCCTGCCCTTATCCCGCTCTACAGTCGGCACATCATGTTACAAACGTATTGTTTCATGATTTGGCTACGTATTTTACGACCGGCCGCCTGCCTGACGTTAACTTACCTTAGTCGCCTTTTACAGCCTCTCGGTAAGAAATGAGGGTGGTCTATTCTACGCAGCCGGCTACCACACGGCACTTACCTTAGTTGCCTCTTACGACACCTCGGTAAAAAGGAGGGTGCTCTATTCTATTCTGCCGGATACCACACGGCAGTCTATCTTAAATTACTTAATTTAATTAATTAATTTGATAATATTATTATATCTAAATATTTTAAGTTGAGTTTATTATGTAATTTTTTATATTTTCTGTTATACAGGCTATTGGCCCGTCTTCCGGCACTTCGATCTCTATCCCTCGCTGGCTCACCTGCAGAAGCAGCATTGGCCCTACGTTCCAGCTCGTGCCCACCACTGACAGCCATGGACCTCTCATTTGCGCGGTGTCTCGATGATGCCAAGCTCCGAGGGATCCTAGCGCCCCCAGAGAACTCTAGACCTGGTGGTGGAGCCAGATCGGGTACAGAACCATCGAGACTCGCAGCGCTAGCCGTCCTGCGGTTGCCTGGAACAGATATCACTGATGTGGCGATGCTGTATATTGTACAGGTGATTCATTTTATTATTATTACCACAAACACAAGCTCACTTGTCTGCCTTAAGGAGATTCTTGTACCATGCATTTTTAATCTCTAATATTTTATTTGGGGCTCCTTGAGCTATGTTTGAGAATTCAAATCTACATATCTCCGGGTCTTTGTCAAACTATGCGACTGTTTATCATACATATAAAGAGAACATAGTTCTTTTTATCGCATACCATAGTCACCAATCTTCCACAAATTGCTACCTTTATCCAATGGGATACGGGTAGCAATTTTGTTGCATTCAACATGGTACAAAATTGATGTCACATGTAATGTATATTTAAAATATATAACGTATATGTAGCCAAATGGCTACGTATTGTATGACCAGCCGCCTGCCTGACGTCAACTTACCTTAGTCATTTTACCGAGGGGTAGTAAACCCCTCCGTAAGAAAGAGGGTGGTCTATTTACTCAGCCATATAGCACAAGGCGGATTTTATTCCATATATACGTACTTATTCTACCAATAACGATACGAAGTGAAGAATTGAACCTATCGTATTTATATTATTTAATATTTTCCTTTCTCAGGCACTGCCAAAGCTATGCGAACTGGATGCATCTTCATGCGCTCGACTGACGGATGCAGGAGCAGCTCAATTGGCTCATCATGGCTTACAAAGATTATCATTAGCAGGCTGCAGACTTCTTACTGAGGCAGCTTTAGATCATCTAACCAGATGTCCCAATCTTATCAGGTATTAACACTGTTACAATTATTAAATATATGGAAAGAGTTCGCGCCTTGAACACTAACATAATTAAAAGTGGTGCAGCTTAACGTATATTTTATTTTAACGTCACTGACATTTTTAAACAACTGACAAGCATGTATTCTCATTTTTTTTGTAGCTGGGATCTAGAGCCACATATATTTTTCTGGCACACTTAGTATCTTATATTTTTTTTACAGGTTAGATCTCAGGCATGTGCCTCTCGTGTCAACCCAAGCAGTGATCAAATTTGCAGCGAAGTCCAAACACAATCTTCATGTAAAGGATGTCAAGTTGGTGGAGCTACGGAACACCTGATCCGAGCCTGAGCCCACTGAGGCACCCGAAGAGACACCGGAAGAAGATAAGTGAACAGTGATATAGGATAGCAGTGTTAGTAGCATAGCAAAGTGATCCTTACATTTACCTATATGGTTTCTGTGTGAACAGACTTAATGGTTCTCTATTCTAAGATATATCAGGAGACAAACCTAAACTTATAAGTTACAGGTTTCTAATGTTTAAGTTAAGTAAACCATTTCTACATTACATTTGTAAACCATTTAAGGAAGATTTCTTGAGTATGTGAAAAAAATAATCACATTTTATATGCATTTAAAAATGATTCCATATACTTACTATCATCTGGTTTGGGCAATAGTTTTATAATATGACTTAGGTAGAATTTTTTATTTTTTAGTCTTTTAATTGGTATTATTACTGAAATGTTAAAATTAGTAATTTTACTTTTTAAAATTATATATATATAATAAATGACATGATAGCACTAGCAGATTGGTAAAATGTGTAATAAATGTTGATTACTTGCTTTACATACTCAAGAGTCTAAAAAGTATTCAAAAGTAATTAAATTAATCATTCAATATTTTATTATACTGACAGATTTGCCAAAAAAATAAAATAGATGATTTAGTGTTTTAAATGCATACCAAATATATATTGTGATCAGACATTTCGCACAACATATCAATTCAACGTCTACACTACGGATAATATATAGTGTGAAATACAATGTTAGTGTACTGAACTAAGCACATTTTCCTAGTAAGTGTTGAAAGTGATACATTTGTAATAAAATTGTTTATAGACAGAGCCATGATTTCATCTCTCTGTCTTGTAAATAGTACCATAGTAATACAACTATTGTAATGATCTATCTTCAACTGTTTATTTTTTTAATTCTAACCTAAGATTGTATTAACTTTAAACCAATATCAGTTATTTTCTTTTATTCTAATGTCTAAGTAAATAATTATGTGAATTATAAGGATTGCCAAATCTAAAAACTACGACTTGGTCAGGTTTTAGATAAATAATGAAGGTATGATTGTAATTTTATCACTTCAATACTAAATAAATTATGCACCTCAGGACTTTTTATTTGCTTATTTGTAATATTAAGTATTCGTATGCAACATATTTTATGTTCTTTAATAACTTACCACTACAAAAAAAAATAGATGCAGATTGATTGGCTTTTATAACACATTTTAAGGATCTGGTTTAAGTATTTTATGTATTATTACTTTGTAAAATATTATTATAGCCCTTTTTCAGCCTTTATCAGCTTGCTGATAATACATATTTGTATTCGTAATTCATAATTTTTACCTAAACCTAACATTTTATGTTCTCAGGTAAAGTAGGTATACGAATTTTTACTATCATAATATCATAGCTTTTATTATCAAATTTTTCACAGATACACTAGACTTACTCAGGTGTTATATTTATTTTGTTGACCTTTTCGTTCCAACACTTACACTGAGTTCCACTAGTAAAGTCAATAATGTTATTTTAGTATGAACTTTTTAATCTATTGCCATAAGGTAAGCAGTGACTATTCTTCATAGAGTTAATATGCTAGAGTAGGCGAGCCATACGCAGGCGTGTAAGTAAGAATAAATAATGAAAGGAAAGATGATAGTCGTATACTTATCTTTGTCTAATCACATATAAAAGAAGAGACAGATAGATACAGTCTCATTTGCTTCCTCTTTATTTCACTTAAGTTTATTTCACTTAATTTGAATAGGGCACATTTTTGGCAGGCTTTTCTACTCTAGTATAATAACTTTGTCATTCTTACATAGATGTCTTTTAAATTTTGACCCAACTTCTAAATAAAAAATAATGACACAACTGTCTTAGAGCTGTACATATTTTCTTAAGATCTCTTAAACACATACTGGCTTTTTTTTTCGTGTAATATTATTTCGATTTGTGCCAACATTTTTAGGTCGCCGATTATAGAGCACAGATTTTATTGCACAATAAAAAGTTATTGAAAGTTGAAATATTATAATTTTATTGCATGCTGTTGCATTGATATATATTCATATTATCTCGACGTGCGCTACTTGCGCTAACGTAAGTATGGGAAGAGTACTTTTCAACAGATGGCTATAAAAATATATTTTTAATTATATTTTGTTATGTATAAAAAATATCTATCGGGTTAGCCCGACTTCTTTCGAGCCCATCCAAGGCCCTTTTTTATCAGCTCTTTATATGACGTTATCGCAGCGGGAAAACATAAGAGTCCGAGATGGGATCGAACCTAGTCGGGCTGACCCGATGTAGTAAGATATATATATGGCTGGTTTCTATAATATTTTATTGTTGTTAGAAGTTTATGAACTAATTATTTAGTTTATGTGACAGATACCTGCTATTTTAAATTAAAAAATCTTAATCAGTGTTAGGCTGTTGAGAAAGATGCCGTTAGTGCACGTAGCGACCAGTTATCTTATTGTTAATTTTTAAGTTTTTTTTTGGCATCAAAAAAAGGCGTTAATTCTAACAGTCTAAAGTTGTATACGGCAATACTTTTGTAACTTTTATAACGATTGATCCAATTTTAGATTAATATTTTAGAAGCCGATTAATTTTTTTTTATCGTAATTAAATATGCAAAAGAGTTTTAAATTTATTAAAAATCGCAGTGACTTCCACCAGAAACAATATAGAATAGATTTAATTTTATTGTGTTTTAGAATGTCAATTTTAATAAGATTTATTTTATCATTGATTTTCTCTCGGTGATTGAACAACATGACTTGTTCGTGGGTTCTATTGTTAGATCGTTGACAAGGTGTACCGTAGGCAAAAGGTTCCAATAGATTCCATTTTAAGTATTTGGTGGATTTCACATAATTAATAGTTCTAAAAAATTATTAATTGCAAATCGAACTAGATTCGTGGAGAGAGAGATTTATGAATAGTTGAGAGTCCTGTGACGTAGTTTTATTTGTTTAATATTTTGTATTTTTAATTTAAAATTGGATTGTCGACTTTATCTAACACATTTTTTTCTTGTTAATACAACCATATTTATTAATTTGTTTCGAACACAAATTTTATGTTAGTTTCATGACAATATCAAATTGTTTGTATTCTTTTTAGTTCTAGTCGCTTTTTAGATTAAGCTTATTGTTAATTATTAAATAGCTGTAATAATAAAAAAATGTGGATTTATTTCAAAATCTTTGAGGCTACGTCATAACTAAATTTTACTACATTCGGCGAAAAAGTAAGTTAATTTTTTTTAAGGATCAGTTATCGATCGCCAAGACCACAATTTTGTGTCCGTCTGTTGAAACAAGGTTCCCTGTTTATAACTAGACCATATGTGTAGATAATGAAAATATTGTTAATTTTCTACAAGAAGTTTGTCAATCAGAGGTGTCCAAATGTACATAAGATTTTATCTTTAAAAAATGACGAACTTGGTATTGATGTAATTAGTTGCGATGAGATTAGTATTTCTAATCACAAAATTGATTCACCAGTACTTATTTGTCTGGGACGATACATATGTACGCCACGCTTCGTCACAGACAAAAAACTCGTAACTCTAGTACAGAAACACCTACCTTTCGTGCTATATTTGTCATGTTATCGACGTGTTGGCTACCTTTGCCATAAATATCTAATCCCACAATATCTAATACATTTTTGACGTGACAACGAACCTTACTATGCCTTAGCTCAATCATGTGGTTTGCTATATTTAATTTAAAATCCATAATTAAATCGTTACTACCATAATTCTTTTGATTTGTTGACAACATTAAGAATTTTTACTAAAATAAGATTAATTTTTCGTGGGTTTTGCAGATATTTAATAACGGACAAAACTGTTTCTTTTTATTGTTCTTCACTATAATAGGTTATGATACTGCTGGGGTTCTGTAGTGCCAATTGGCATAGAAGAGTGTACAAAAAGTGGGTAACAAAGATATTCTATTGAAATATTTTATTTAGTGGTTTGAAGTACAATCACTTAAAATAAACACAAACATATATTCAAAGAAAATTTTAGAATAAGTCTTAACGGACTTGGTGGACGTAATCTGGCAACACTGAAAATCATACAAGCAAATTAATTTCTGTATAAATTTTCTTGTGATATATTTCGGTTCAACAGTACCTCTTTTTACTTTATCAGGGGTACAATAGAATACTTCGTAGTCTGTAAGTAAACCGACTCTGGTCACAGTATGCGAGGTCGGAGGGCCGCCTATAGTTATTAGAGTAGTGAAATATGAACCTTTGTCATTTCTTAGGAATAATACGAGATAAAAAAAGATAGAAAGATGGAGTTTGAGACAATAGCGATAATGAACTTAAAAATTTGGCAAAGTCGAACAATTGTACCGAATGTTCATTAGCTTTCGATGGTTGTTGGCTTATTTATTCGTATTCGTAAAGAGAAACATCTTTTGATATATATCAAATACTGAGCCGAAATAAGTCATCTTTAAGTTCACTCCACTCCAGCTTTCTTTTTTGATCTGTGGTAATAAAGGACAAAAAATGTATACACGACGGAAATTTTTATTAAATACACTCACGAAAGACTCATTCAACATATTAATAAACTTTTAGGTTAATTATTACGTAAATAACTTTAGATCACGTGTATGTTTTTTGCCACTGTATATTATTTCGAATAACATTAGTAAGTTTAAATGAGATAATTGCGCGTTACCTGTAAGATTCAGGTGAAATCGGCTTCAAATAAAAGTATTGCTATATTTTGTCACGACAATATACAAATATTTGGTTTGGATTTTAGCGGACTCGCTGATATACTATATATTTAAGTACGTGAATGTGTAAAAATGTATCTTTTAAATTTATATAGATATTGGATTATTATATAATATGGAAATGAAATTGTTGCTGATTTTAATCAGTTGTTTACAGTTTTTTTAAAGTAAGGTAAAATATATTTTCGCCATTTACTCTCTATTGCATACAAACTTTCTATTTTGTTTCACATATGCTAAGTGTTTTGAAAATAGTGCCAATTTAAACTTATTTGGTGATCCATGAATCGTAAATATGACAAATTTACGTTTTTTTTACTTTCTTTTAATAAGAATATTATATTTTGCCTTTATCATGAATATAGCTTTCTCAATTATCTAAATTTTAGCATATATTTTGTTTCAACTTATGTAGAGAATATTTAGATCGACTTTATGTCATACGCAAAATATAAAAAAAACTTGGAAAAAAGCGTAATTATCTTAAATTAGCTTAAATAATTAGCTGTAAGCATTGTGTGCCTCTGTGTATAGAAAGTTAAAGAAATATAAAATAAATATTTTAATTAACATAAACGTACTATTTGTTAGTTAAATCAAAACTACCATAAACATTTTTGTGAGAAAATGATTATATTAACAAAATTTTACTTATTAATTGTAATATAGTTGATATAGTAGTTATATAAGGTAAGCCTTAAAAGCTTGTTATGCAATTAGCGAATCGAAGGTGTTTTTACTGGTAATACTTTCATATTAGATTTTTTAATATGTTCTCTCTTAGAACTTTATAACTTTAAATTTTACGTTTTTAAAATTATAATAAAGCAAATAATATTTTTTGTATTAAGAATATTACAAATGTTGGATTGTTGTGAATTCGATTAACGGTTTATGCAATAGAAATTTCTCGAAGAAAATTACTGATAGGCAGTTTCCTTTATCATTTCATTTACTATCCTTATAATTGATTTTATCATCTGCCTCGATATCGTTCGAAAGAAAGTATGATTCCAGTAATAATATAATCAGTCCCCTTTAAATATACGCTGCTAGTATAATATAGTTGCGATTGATTAATTGACGAAAATTTACCGTGTCATTACAACTTCGGTTCGTTGCTTGTTTGGCAAGAACGTTAGCGGTGGCAAGTGAAAGACTTTGTTTCGTATTCGCTAGACTCGCATGCTGGTAACACTGGCAGGAATGGTGATATTACAGCTAAGTCTAGCTATGACTAAAGATGTTATGTGAATTTGATGGGTTTGAGAGTCGTAGTAATTGTATCATTGGTTACCATAAGCACTTATAGTATTTGAAATAAATATTTACATTGAAATTGTTTCCTTTTATTTCATTCCCTTAGAACTATAACAATATCGGTTTTTATATTCGAATGACAATGTTTTAAAAAATATATATTAAAGTAGCCCCTGCTCGTGATTGCATCTGGGGGTTAAAAAGAAGCCTTGATAAATTATTTTGTAGAACTTGACTTTGCGTTGCGTTTTTGCAAAGAATGATTGAATGGAGCTACCACGCTGCTCCAATACTAATTGGCAGATTACACATATTCTTAGAATTATCTATCGAGATACAGGTTTCCTTCTTTTTTGATTCAACGTAAAGCGTGTAATAAATTTTAATTATCAATTAAACTAATAAGTTTTTTAACAGAAAACTCTTGTTGCCTGCCTGGGTTTGATCCCGTGATCCCTCGGAAAAGTCACACGGTCTCAACACAGGGCTATCACAGCTTAAAAACTACACAGTCAAACAAACAACTTAAAACCTTATCTACCTACATATTCGGATAAATAAAGAAAAGCTTAATGATATTAGTCAAATAGTCGTATGCTGAGCTTTTATTTATTTATTATTATTTATTATAGCTGTAAGTATAGTTTCTAGTTTTCATAGGAATTTCTAAAAAGTACTAAGAAATCATCAAGAGTTAAAAAGCTTTAGGTGTTAGGTTTTATTAAAAAAATATAACAACTCGAGATACGTACATAGTTGAAAGTTGCTTGATACTTTCTAAATAGGTATTTCTATTTTAACACGCACTCTCCCCTCATAAGAACCGAGAGGCGTCGAGATTAGTCGAGAATCCAATTACATTTTCCAAATACCCATTTTTCCTCGCTGCGGGTTCAAAGCTCACAGAAAATTATTTTCTTCGCCCCTTAAGAAATGAAAAATAAACGTGTCTCGGAAAAATGGAGGCTATAAGAGGGAGAAGGGTAGCAAATTATAAAATGCCACAGGAGCGAGAAGGAGAGAAAATAAACCGTTTCGTAGATCACACTCCCGCCTCCAGGGGATTTGTCAAATGAGTCAAATAGTGTAGGTTTTTTCTTTAAGGCAAATTCTGACTTCAATTGCAAATGAAGCGGAGGCAAACTTTGCCTTGTGGTGTAGTAGATAAGGTGGCGCCAAATGATTTAACTTCTTGAATCAAATAAATAAGTTTTTTTACATAAATCAATTAAGATTTATCGATTCGTTTAATTAAACAGGTTGTGGACTTATTAATATATGTATTTATTGTAACATTATAAGTATTAACATATTAATTTAAAGTTAATGTATAGAAACCGTATAGCCGTTTTCTATACATTACCTATGAATACTACTCACGATATTTTAAATTTAAAAATACTAAGTTAAGTTTAATAAAAAAAAGTATAGCAGTCAGTTTCAGTCTTCAGCAGAATTATAAGCACTAATTAAACATAAAACTACTTATGTGCTATATTCTTCTTTGAAAAACTTCCCGAGACTGTAAGTGTGAGTGTGAGTGTGAGTCTGTGAACCCTAGTAGAGATTACATATCTTAAGTACCTATTTGGCATCCTGTAAGTCTTAGTATAAGTTAGAAAGAAGCCTTTACTATATTTTTTCGTTTTATAATAGCCCACGCTCATTGCAGTCAAAAATAATAAAATAATCATTTAGGAAATCATAAATCGTTGCCCAAACTTTATTACGTAAATTAGTTACCCAAATGATCGCCACCCCATTGCGCAAACAGGTGGCGAGTGGCTTGTATAATACATTTCCCTTCTATTACAAATTGATGTAAATCGCGAAAAGTTGTAGCTAATGAAACCTATTAAGGGGCTACTAAAACTTATTAGTTTGACCTGAATGCATTCTTCCATATTTTTAATTTATCCAACAGAATTTGTGTTTAACTACTGAGCGATAAGTGTCCGGGAAAAATTTAATTGGAAATGGAATTTAACAGTATATTGTATTACTTATTATAGGCTAACATTTTGAATCTATTGAGTCGACCTGCCGTGTGGCGCCCGGCTGAGTAGAATAGAACATCCTCATTTCTTACCGGGTTGTCGTAAAAGGGCGACTAAGGTAAGTTGATCCACCGTGTGGTATTGGGTTGAGTAAAACAGACCACCCTTTTCTTACCGAGGGGTTGTAAAATACTACTAAGGTTCGTTGACGTCAGGCAGGCGGCCGATCGTGAAATACGCCAAATCATGTGACAACATGTTTGTAACATGTTGTACCGATCCCACTTACAGTGGGGTAAGTGCAGGAGGATGATGATTTTGAATCTATTCCTCCATTACTTTGTATTGGCAAGTGAAATTATTAAATCCAATCTTATAAAGATATCTTATGTGTAGACCACAGAGGTCCTAATAAATACATCACAAAAAATGATATATAGGTTAAAGTTCATTATCTATAAATGTATTTTAAGTCTCCTTAGCCCAATATTCTACGTGCAGCTAGGGTAGATATCGATCAGATTCGAACTTGGAACCGCCACACGCGATCTTGCCTTTAACCACTGATTCTCGCGTCCCGTTGACAAGTGACGTATGTCTAGCAGCTGACTGGAGTACAGTTTTGAATAAAATAGTTTACGCTTATTCTAGACATTAATTTTTTTCCTCATTTGTTGACCATCGCTTCGTAAAGGGATATATTTATGTACGCTTCGGAAATGGAATTCGCTACCAGCATCTGTCTTTCACAATATTTTGATATGGGTGGTTTCAAAACAAGAGTGAATATGCATCTTATAGCTATGACTTATGACTTTAATCTGTATCATCGCTTACCATCAGGCATGCAGTCCAGCGCTATTATTAGTAAACAACAAAAAAATGTTACAATCTATACAGTATATTTAAAGAAAATCTATATTCTGTTGATTGTAAAACATACTTACTATACGTTCTTTCGAATTATCCTTTCAAGACGGAAGTTTAGTAGGAAGAAAACGTCTCTTACGTCTTATGACGTCATAAACATAGTGCTGAGCTGCTAAATTTAAAGTTAAGATGGTTTGGCAAAAACCAATTTTGATATTCTTGATTTGATGAGGTAGCATATAAACATACAATTACCTGCATTACATATTAAAAATTGTTTTGTAAATATAAAATTTCTTTTATTTCATATGAAATTTCTTTTGTAAATTTTATACATTGCTTCTACCTTGATAATGCAGTCAGTAATACATCTGCTCTTTTGAAAATAGAGTAATTGTTGGTTTAGTTATGTTTTGTCCTTGCAGGCTAACTAACGGTCGATACAACACCAAGCTCTCATTAACATAAGGTGAAATAGAGGTAAAACTAAAATCTGTTGTCGATACATACAACATTTTTTCTTTTGGCCATCAGTAGAATATAACAGTTTGTATGTGAACAAACATTTACATATTTTGAATTTGTTTTATAATAAGTATAGATATAGATTAATTTTATGATAGATATAAATTAATGTTAAGATAGATATAAATTAATTCTACGCGAAATTAGTTGCGGGTACAACAGCCGAGACTACGTTTCCGTAGAGTTCAATGTTGCCGCACCATTATTTACCATATTGTTTTTTCTTTTCTCAAAAGAAAAACGTGAATAATTTATCCTATATATTTGCCTCAGTATTTAAGCTTAAATTGTACAAAATTTAATAATCGCCGTGTGGTATCCGGCTGAGTAGAATAGACCACCCTTATTTCTTACCGAGGTGTCGTAAAAGGCGACTAAGGTAGGTTGACGTGAGGCAGGCGGCCGGTCGTAAAATACATAGCCAAATCATGTGACAACATGTTCGTAACATGTTGTGCCCACTTATAGTGGGATATGGGCAGGATGATGATGATGATGTTAATGTTCAAAATTTAATCAATATTAGTCTAGCGGGTTAGTCGTAAAGGCGTGAAAAACAGACACATTTTATAATTTTAGGAAAGGTTATTTTAATACAGTGGAATTACGCAAAGTAACCTATACACATAAATTATTTAGTATTTTATTGCACGATTGTCCGCTAACCCTGCGGTCTGTGTGAGCGACGTACACGCGAAGCGGTGGCGTCCTCTGCCGCTAGCACGCAGCAAATCTGAGAAAATACAACGCTGAGCTTCCACTTCGGTGAGCTTACACGAAAATCGATGTTAGCAAAACGAACATTTTCCTTACTTGCGTTGTACTACTGTTTGTAACTATTTATTGTTATACAACAGCTAAAACATATCAGCCAACCGTTAGTTGCGGCGGCTATGTTGGGTCATACAATAAATTCTTTACTTGATAGTATAAAATATAATTATTGATTGATATGTGATAGCCCAGCGGTGAGACCGAGTGACTCTCAAGAGACGGGTTGATGAGATGGATTCAATCCCCGGCCAGGCACCAATGAGTTTTTCTATTAAAACTTATGTGTCTAATTGATAATTGCAATTTATCACATGCTTTTCGGTGAAGGAAAACACCGTAAGGGAAACCTACATATCTCTAGAGAATTCTAGGGATATGTGTAACCTACTAATCGGCATTGGAGCAGAGTGGATGGTCTTAGCTCCGATCCTTCTCTTCAAAAAAGGAGAGAGGAAGCCTTAGCCCAGCAGTGGGCATAGTAACAGGACGTTACTTTAATTTACTTTTATATTGATTAAAGAACGATCTTCAATATTAACTGAAGTAATGCGTATCATCATCTGCGTAGACAAAGACGCTTTGAAATTGCTTGCTTTGAAACTTCTAACGTCAGTTGGTCGTACTGTTTCACACACATGATTACAAATTTCATGACTACGTCGCCTAGAGCTAATCAGTCAAGATGATGATCTATGGACCACTATGTTTTTTCGCTAAAAGTGCTTGTGTACTCTTCTTTTGACTTTTGCTTACTTCACTCCATGTCACCTCCTCGTTAATAATTCTGCGTTCACCCATCTTATCCTTTCACGTTATTTAAGTTGTTAAGGTTATCATTACAGTGATACTTAAAAAAAGCCCTTAGAATTTTTACCTTTTGGACTGTTCCATGTGTTATATTGTGGGATTATTTATTCAAAATTTAGTGTAAGTTTGGTTTTAATTACTTCATAATAAATCAATAACACCGGGGGTTCTAAATAAGGTTAAGGTTAAAAATAAGTTTTTTTTATTCATACGTTTCTGCCCGCTTCATCGCCTGCGTGGACTTTTATACTTACTTAGCTTTAAAGTAGCCTAAATCGATCACGCTCTGAAATAGAAATAAATTATATCTTTAAGTGCTTTAGACCACGTGATTAAAAAAGAACTTTTTTAGTATGTGTATAGCATGTGTACAGTTTTAAAGTGTGACTCAGACAGTCCTACATTGTTTTAGATATACGAAACGTAACTGGCTGATATAAAGCGAGAAAGCAAACTTGTGCTCGCATCTCTCTCTCTCTTGCCACTTTAGTGTACACACATAACTCTCTTTTAAAAAGCGTTTATTCAACTTGCCGTGTATGCATCTGAAGGTGGAATCTTGCAAGTTAAATTTGACGCACTTCGCGTATCCGATCGAGATGAAATTTTTAAGACTAGTCCAGTTCCTATGACAATGCATGTTTATGATACGCATGATCTGATGCTGCTGCCAGTATTGGTTCCAGAGGACTCCTCAACGGTTAATAAGATAGGTTAACCGTTAAGGAGTCTTCTCGTCTGGACATGAAATTCTGTTAAAACTTTTTTAAAAGCTGCTTTAAATTAACTTGTTCTATCTTCACTAAGTTAAATTATTTATAATAAATAAATAATAATAAACAATAAATATATGGGACATTTACACACACGGTCGTCATTCCACAAAGTAAGTAACTTAATACTTGTGTTATGTGTGAGAGACAACTGGTATATACATATATAGTTTTCAAATACATATATACACCCAGACTCGAAGAACCAAGAAGTTCTAAATAGAAAATGTTGGTTCTCGGCGGGAATCGAACCCGGCGGGAAACTCGGGGACTCACGGGGCCGACGACAGGGTCACTGCCAACGGGCCAGTCAACTTTCGTTTGCCTCGCCCGATTACACTTTTCGTAACGCTCTCATTACGAATTCACCAGCTTATTCATCTTCTAAGTCTTACTTCTAAAACCACATTCGTTGAACATGAAAGATGGCCAAATAAACAAACACACGTTCACATTTCAGTACTAGTATAATAAGTTAGTAGCAAGGCGTGTTGCGGGATATAATCGGGTGTTAGCCGGTGTGCGGCAAGTATTCCCTAAAGTTATTACGGGCAGTGGAGCGCGTAACGAACCCCTGTTAATAATACATCGTTGTTATCATAGGCACGACACCCGTGCTCGTTAAACTGTGTCTATGAAAATCTCGAGATTACAGTTTCCTAACTAAAATTTCGAGCAATTAATTAACTGTAATTTATTATTTGTAATTTATTTATTATAATGATTTACAATAAACATTGCTCGTCTGGCATGGCTTAGGATGATAAGCGAATAATTTATAGAATTAGGCGTTACTTTGCGGAGATCCATAATACAAAAGTAATAATAAAATTATTTTGCTATAATCCGCGATGCAGTAAATAGAAAGTATATATAGTGCTAAATGTATAGTGGACTATCCGTTTTTTCATACCCGTTACATGCAGGATTCGTAAAAACACATGCACAAACCTCCACCACTGCCACCACAATACACAAGCACTACACATGTTCACTATCACAAACTCAACAATCGTTTCGCCCCGCAACCGAAGCATCATCAGGAGATAGACACACGACACGACACGACAAGCAAAGCTGGTTTGCGATTTTGTCGTAGAGTCTATCTCCTGTTAACCTGAAACAGATAGTCCACTATACATTTAGCACTATATATATTTTCTATTTACTGTAACGCGGATTATAGCAAAATAATTTTATTATTATTTTTGGATGATAAGCGAGTTTAAATGTAACAATCTTCGTAGGCGTATATAACGTCGTAAAATACAACTAAGGTAAGTTGACGTCAGGCAGTCGGCAGTCGTAAAATACGCAGCCAAATGATGTGACAACGGTTTGTAACTTGTTGTGTATTTATCTTATTTACTTATTAGATACAACTATTAATTTTCAATAAAAACTGGAAAAATTAGGTTTACTGACAACTGACAAATTGTTTCCGAGGTGTCTATAAAACACTTACGATGAGATAATGGTAAGGTACGTCAATCAACAAATCTAATTCCATATTAAAAATAAACGATTAATATTAAAATAAATGATTACTATATTATACGATAATACATAAATCTAAAAAAACTAATTATGAGTAATATGATTAATAAAAAATTTTCAAATACAGTTTTCATGTTTGGGTTGACAAAAGTAGTAACTACAATGATATCACTGTTCCAGAAGAACAATGACGGAAACGCAAAATTGTAATTTTATAAAATTAAAAAGATAAAAATATCTTAACAGTTTGAATAGTCAATATAAAAGTAAACCATATTTCCTATACACATATATTTGCCATTATTTCTTTTATTTATTTTCACTGTTAATATTTCAAGTATATTTTTCCTTTTTTTGGGTCTCCTATAAAATTTTAGTGTTAGCAGTTGCGTCATTGTTCTTCTAGAACAGCGATATACCGCGTATTGACTTGACTTGAATTAAGTTTGCAATTGAACTAAACATCTACGAGTAATGTTATTCTATGGGGAGCATACATATTGCAAGTAAACTTTTGAATTTATTAAAAACGTAAAGCAGTGACCCTTTTACGGTTCCACGGGCATCCCATCTTCTAGAAGAGCGACACCACTCCAATTCGGATACACACGTTTCCTTACGATATTTTTTTTCACGGAAACATAAAGTTTTTATAAAAAAGAATCATGAATGTCGGCCTAAGGTTGCCGCATCTTTGAAAGGGTCAACGCGCTTTAACTCGCTTTTTTGTTGATCAAATATTGCCTCCCAACACCATCTTTAAATCTAAAATCTATTGATTCTATCCCGGTCTAGCCACAGCCCCATATGTTGGCTAGTGTTCACGTATCTTATTTTATTACCCTATAACGCTTCCCAGTTACTGTCGGTATACAATCAAACTTCAATCTGGGGACATCTGTACACATAAATTGTTCCCGATCGTTGTAATCGTATGTACATAATGAAATGAGTGCAATATGCGTCCTCGGTCTCTCGAGACCGCGAGATTCAACACTATTAACTGAGATGTTATAAACTGATTAGCTCGGATACGGCATTTTTCATTTTCTTATTCATCCAGGTATTGTTTATATTCTTTAGTAATTGTTTAAATAATAATAAAATCGAAATGACTTTTAACATTTAAACAGTTTCTGTTTTCATATTTTTTTATGTTATTATATTAATTTTCTATTTTATACAGAAAAAATCAGGTAGGTACTATTTCTGATATCGCATGTCAAGACTCAGTTATTGTTCATAGAAAGTTTTGTTTCTAAATTTGAAATGGAAACGAATTTTTTATTGTTGATTTGAGGTTTTGCACTACAATGTAAACAAAAAAATTCATTACATCAAATATTTTGCAACGAAAGGTAACAGTTATAATCAAATTATTTAAAGTGGTTATACAATTCGCTTTTTTCAATGGCTAAATAATTTTGAAAAAGAATCTAGTGTCTTGTGACTAAACAATGCATCCATTTGCTTTGTGCTATCGCAACTAGATTGTACCAAGTCTGCCTCTCTCAGCATGCCGTAACCGTTATATCTATCATATATTTCGTACATCGTAGTTGACTCCTCTAGAGATTTCCATGGCCTAGGGAGCAAGTCCCTGGCATGATAGAGCGCTGATTTATTTGTCCCAGAACACGGGCCGAGCGCAAGTGTGTTTACTGACAGCTTCACATTGTTTACTGTTCATTTATTTTTTACGCCATGCTTGTAATGGTGGCTAGTTAAAGCATGGGAGGGCATACTGCTGGGTAAATAATAAAATAAGTATAATTTGTAACACTTTCGTAGGGTCTATGAATTGTACAACTAACAAAAGAGGCCCTTTAGTGAAGCTACATTAATTAAAATGATAAATTTGGTCTTTATTACGTTTTTGTAAAAGATGCCAAGATTTCTCAAAAAAAGTCTCCCAGTGTGTATGAAATATGGCTCATATGAGTTGTACTCTCATATGCAAGCGAAGGGAGAGTTACAACTGAGATATAGGCGTTTGAAGTATTTTAAGAAGTCTGCAGTTTCAGGAGTTCTAAAACGATTTAAGACTTTAACAAAAAAATTGCACTTATTGATGAGGTTCACCCTCATTTACTATGTATAAAATTCTCTCATGTTATTTATTATACTCCTCCGAAACGGCTTGACTGATTTTTTATGAAATTTTATATGCATATTCAGTAGGTCTGAGAATTAGCTACGATCTATTTTTCATACCCCTAAGTGGAGAGTTATCCACCCCCCACATTTGTATTTAATTATTTTGGACTTTTATTAATTTTTTTATAATGCATACTAGAAATTCCCTAGAAATAATTTATATGGTAAAACAACGTTTGCCCGGTCAACTAATGAAACAAATAGCGTGAACAAAGGTGTCACAATATATCAGAATATGATTCAACCCGTGCCCCGTGGGATATGCAAATAGAACCGCTAGAATTTCGGATTTATAATTCAAATCTAACCTAGCTTAGCGAATTTCCTCCCCCGAGCCACACTTGGCGTCTCGCCCGGGAACCCCCGGTCTTTTATGCGCACGACATGAATGAACCGCCTAATCTCGATCACGTGCTTGCCACGCTCTCGTCTCCTGCACGCGACAACCAGTGAACACCAAATTTTACCAATACTTTTTTAAATCCACACATCATTCCGTATGCGACTTTATTCGAACGTGATTGGCTTTAATATTTCTTATCAATATTTTGGCGCTTAAAATGGAAAGACTACAGCATCGACAAAAAGCGTGTCCTTTATCTTAACTGATTGGATAATCTGCGCTCAAACGTTATAGTATATCGTATCGGAAACAGAAATGTAAGCCCCAACGTCCTGATTAAGTTTTCTCTTGTGGGGCGTTTTTGGTTGTCGGAAATTATGGTGATTCGACGTCTGTATTGAATTTCCTTTGTTGACGTCGATTTTTGTCGAATCTGTCAAAAACGTTTGCTACCTTAATTATTGGCTTTCTCTGATGGGAGGGGCAGAGGATAAATGATTTTTGGTAATGGAGTTATTGGTTATTTTTGGTTTAACTAGAAGGTGTGCCGGCTGAAGCTGTTTTTTATTACTGGGTGCATCATTTTGCAAAATTTAGAAATTGATAAGTAACTTGTAACGGAAATACATACGCTTGTATATTTAATAGCGACTAAAAATAATATATTCACAACATCTAAAAAGAAACAAATAAGTATAAATTTTGAGGCTTCTACGACAGCACGAACTATCGAGTATTGTACACTTTAAGTTAGACAAAACAACCCTCATTAGAGGATATCAAAGATTAGCTTAAACAAACATCGTGTTGTGGATTTTTAATATGTTCTATAGCACGATTTTTAAATAATTGTTTTGTATTCTATGTAAAAACATGCCCCTGATGTTTGAGATTGTTGAGAAACTTTGTATCCTTTTCGCTTTTCGCATGTGCTTACCACTAAATCAACCATTGTGCGATAGCCTGCATTTCTGGCTGATTGGACTCACGTATAAAATGCTTTGATACAGGTGAGTATTTAAGTAGATATATCTTGTTAGCGTTGCCACTATAATGAGAGAGGTTATATAACCAAAACGTAGCGCTGGACGGCTCTTACTCGGAATATCTGCGAAGATCGTGAACAAGTGCTGAGTATTTTTGTGTTAAAGTTTTAAGAGGTTATTATTAATATTTGGGAAACTAGTGGAATAAAGGATAAGTTAACAATCTTATCAATAATTTATAGAAGTAGGCGTTACTTTGCGGAATTCCATAGTGCAAACGTTACGATAGAATTATTTATTATAAATTATTTCGCGTTCCGCGTTTGTTAAGAAAAATAATAATAAGTGTTAGAAGAAAAACCGTTCTCATACCTTATACATGCAGGATTATTTATCACACGTATCACAAGACACCACCACTTACAGCACTCTACACAAGCAATATAAACATAAACCCCCACAATTTCAACGATCGTTGCGCCATGTAACCGAAGCATCGTCAGGAGATATGCTCCACGACGCTTTTCAATTTTTTAGGTATGAGATCGGTTTTTTTAAATAAATATATGGGACACTTGCACAAACGATCTTCCGCCCCCAAAGAAACTTAATTTTGCTTCCTATACTAAGCATTAGATTTTCTTAACAAACGCGGTTAAAATAATTCCATCCTGACTTGTAATTTTATCAATATAATATTATGTTTATTTATTTATTTTAAAAGGCCATGAACAATATACACATACAGAGCTACAGGACACAATATAAAACTATTTCTAGACTAAAAGTAAAGTAAAGTAGCGGCCTGTTACAATCCCACTGCTGGGAATAGGCCTCCTCTCTCCGGTTCTGGAGAGAAGGGTTGGAGCTAAAACCTACCACGCTGCTTAAATGCGGATCGGTACTTTACACATATCTCCAGAATTCTCTAGAGATATGCAGGTTTCCTCACGATGTTTTTCTTCACCGAAAAGCGTGTGATAAATTGCAATTATCAATTAGACACATGAGTTTTAATAGAAAAACTCATTGGTGCCTGCCCGGGTTTGAACTCGTGTTCCCCTCGAAAGAGTCGCACGGTCCTACCGCTAGGCTATCACAGCTTTTTAGACTAAGTGCTATATTAATTATATATGACAAAGACATGCGTAATTTGACAACAAATATTTGGACATTTCATATAGAACACAATTGCTATCAAACTAAAAAGAAAGTTAAAAATATGCCAATGTACATACTAGATAAAATTGTAAGTAGATCAAAGTAGTATACCATTTCGGTTAAATATTAAGTGGTTTGACCCTTGAATATAGATGAGATATTTACCGCCTCGCAGAATGAACTGATACACTTCATTAAGTATTCATTGGGGGCTTAGTACGCACAAACATTAGTCATACCAGATTTGTATAAATAAGTTTTTTTTCCAACTGACTGTATGCTGTTAGCCCTAATGACTTTTACAGCGTCACCGGGCGGGACGGGCCAGCGCAGAAGCATCGTCGAGGTTGCGAAATACTGAGAGTAGAGCGCAGAAGCTCTACTTAAGTCGGGGAACGTCGTCCTAAGTCGTCGTCGTGCCTCTTGTGAGACCGGACCACGGCTTAGGGCGACGCGTAGTGGAGGGTTGATGGTATGACTTAGATTAGTCATTGCGGCGTCGGAAGGGTGGCGAGAAGCCACGACCGACCGACGGCAGAAAACTGGGACCTCGTCTTCGCTGGCAAAGACGTTGTGTGTGTGTAATACGTGTTTCTGTGTTGGCGATCGTTATTTGATCGTCGGGGTTATACAGGACGCTTTTGGACGCCTATATTTGCGATGGTCGGACCTACCTGGGATGTAGGTAGAAACAACTGAAATAAGGGGGTTCGGGTGTACCTCAGATTTCTTGAAGTAAGTATAGATAAGTTAAAATAACCGCCTACTATGAGATATCCAAATACTAAGAATATGTATGAACCATTCACACCTTATTTATGAATGAGGATAGCTAATATGGCTAGGTACTAGACAATATAGCGGAAACTTATTTTGTACTAATAAAATTTTCGTACTGCGTTTTTTCACTACACTGTTTGCTCTAAAGACTTTTTATTAAATAAAACCTTTTGACTTGCCGTGTAGTGAAGGTGGAATCTTGCAAGTTAAATTTAACCCACTTCCCGGTATCCGATTGAGCTGCAATTTTACATACTAATCCAGTCCCGATGACAATGCATGTTTATGTATAAGCACGACCTGATGCTGCTGCCAGGATTGGCTCCAGACTAGGAAACTTCTTAACCGTTAAAAGTAGGGACATGAAATTTGTTAAAAGCTGTTTTTTTTAATTTATCAAATAGTTGGTGTATACAAATTCTAAAAATTGTTAATAAATAATAGAATTAGAAGATATATTACAAAAACTTGTCATTTCAGACAAAGTATATAATTTGGGAAACCGTTGGATGGCATATTGCTATCGATATAACATTTTGTAAGGACTCAGAAGGATCAGATAATGGATCGTCCTCGGTTTCTTTCTTCAGGCATGGCTATCTAAGATTTTATATTCTCTTATCAAATATGGTCACTTATAATAAATTTAAGATCAACACGCTCATAACATTAACACACATATTATATGTAATTTTCCCGATAATAACATTAAAATAGAACTGAGGGTGATTCCCTACCCATAAATCTATAGAGAACATTAAAACACCACCCATTACGCGTAGGAATTGCCCCGAAAACCCAAAATGCCTCAAACATGTGTCCAACGGCGACCTGTCATCGGGGTTGCCAACACAATGGTCCAAATTATATATTTTTTCAGTTGTTGGTAACACGGCAACAGACGTGCGCCGCGGGACGCCGCCACACCTCCCCTTGTTGCCGATTTGTATGCGACTCATCTCTGGATGCAACAACGAGAATTAATAGTATTTATAGGTACTGCTTCATGTCCTCTGAGAGGTCACGATAATCATTTATTACACGATGAAAAGAAAGATTTCTCAACAAATAACTAAAAGTATAGGTAGTAATACGTTTTGTTATTTATCAAATTAGGGATCAGTTGTATTTATGGATTTAATATATCATATATGTTATACAGATTACAGAATGGATTTTTGAATATGTCATTTACATTCAAAACTTTTGTAACATTCAAATTAAAATTTAAAATAATCTTTATTTTATTAAACTAATAAATAATTGCTAGAGGCAATTATGAATTCCACTCTACTCGTAACTAGAGATGTTTGTAATAAAACTAAGTAGAAGAAAGAGGCAGCATAACTAACGATGAGAGCAAATATTGTAAATCGCAATGAAAGGCTCCCAGGTCAATTTAAGCAGTTCAGTTAAATCTATGATATGTATTTTCATAATGATGATAGTGAGTTCCATTTTCAAATTTTTCCTTTTACGATTGTTTGCTGCAAAAATGAATAAATATTATTATTTTAAACTTAGCCTTGTGATATTAATCTAGGACACCTTTATATCGAAGTTACGTTAAAGATAAAAGAAATATGCTAAAAAGGTTATTTTATACGCAATGTCTCATCTCTTTAACATTTATTCTTTGGACTATATGATCTGACTAAGCGTAGAATGGACAGATCCCTGTTCAAGGGCCGTGTTTTGTACAATAATTATGCTATTTATTGTAATAGCCGGTTGGCGGTAATCCTTGATAATCTTAATGATAGTGCCGCGCACAGAATGTGTCGTAAAAAGATTAGTGATGAGAACACTTAAGAGCTATTAAATAGCCGTTGGCCTTGTATTTCATTAGTGTCATAATATATTGGCAGATAATACGAGAAAAGAAGCTATGACCACCTGTAAGAAATACAAATTTATACTCTATATTGTGGCAAATTTGCACTGCTAGCAAAGAACTTGTAAATCATGACTGATAGTCGATGTATTTGGTAGAATCAGCTTTTCCTAGGCTGTGATAGGTTTTAACTTGCGAATGACAAATAGTTATTTATTTGGGGTTTTAGTTTGTAATTACTGTCACACAAAAAAAGTGGTAAGTGCATTTGACCGAATCGGCCTATGTGCTACCTATTTCGACCTACCGAATCCGCATTTAAGATCAGTTTGACATAAACAGCTCAAAATATCGAGAAAACCAAAAAATCAATTTGTACTTACTTACGGCACGTTTTAATAATATAATCGGCAGTTTTAGAGATATGAGAAATTTTGTTGAATCAAGTATGATTTTTATGTTTTTCGATCCGCTGTTAACAAATATAGTACTCGGCAATAAATAATGCACATCGAGAACTTAGAACGAAACAGCCAGCCAATTTGGTTTCGTAGAGCGCTGTCACTGTCACACACGGGTTCGTCAGTTTGTGCGACAGAGACAATGCTCTATGAAGCAGAATCTAGCCGATTTCTCTATCTGAGCCTCGATGTGCATTACTTATTGCCGCGTACTATATATACAAAGTTTGTCTTGTGTGTCATGGCATTAATTATATTCGACGTATCAAAGAAATTTTAAGACTATCCGAATTATAAAACTATAAAATTTTTACATACCCTTTCATTTTTTCAATAAAAACTGATTTTAACTGAAGAGTCGTAAATAAAATCAACACCCTACTAAACTCTTATAACAAATTGAGGGATGCTTGAGAGAAATAAAATTATTCCCTAACACTCCAGTGAAGAGATATTACGTACAGTACACGTATAACAGCTGGGCGCATCCTCTACAATAGGTACATCACGCTGTTACCAATATGTTGACCCCCGTAGCGTTTTATACTTTGTAGTGCCAAATGCTTCAGAATTTATACTATAGAACTATTTTAAATTGGGGAAAATGGCCATATTATAACCATACCAATTTTATAGTGAAAGTCTGTATGTTACGCTGTTACGGCTAATCCACATCAACATATAGTGGAAACATTGCAGTTTTTCTTTCGTTTAAAACACATATTCCTTTATTGAGGGTACTTAAATGCTTAAGTTGGCGGAAAAAAGTCGCGGTAGTGACTGTGTTACATACATATGAATTCTTTGCCTTACCTTTGATATTCTTAACTCTACGGAATTCAAAAGTAATAATAAAATTATTTTGCGCGATACAATGTATAATAATCCGCGATACAATACATGTATTGCGGATTATAGCAAAATAATTTTATTATTACTTTTGTATTATGGATCTCCGCAAAGTAACGCCTAATTCTATAAATTACTCTACGGAATTACTTCATAGATAGTAGCAGTAGGCAATATATTTTTAATTACATAAATTTTATATTAAATTGTGGTACTTATATAAATAAAATTAGTAAGTACCCAATTCTACTGTAATAGCCAAGTGAAACCGTGCGCCTCTTTCGAATGTATTCACAGCAATTGCAATTTATCACACGCTTTTCGGTAACGAAAAATCTCCCGAGGAAACCTGTATATCTCCTGAGAATTCTAAGCATATGTGTAACCTACCAATCCACATTGGAGCAGCGCGGTGGGTCTATGGTCTAACCCAAAAAGGCGAAAAGAGGTATGCTAGTGGCATAGTAACAGGCCGGTACTTTTTACACTTGTCTTAAATAATATGAAGAGCAAAATTTGGGAGCGAGTTTGTTTGTTTGTCATTCTGTCACGTCCTAACGGAGCAACAAATCAATTTGTTTTTTATGGCTGTTATTGTTGTTGTTGTTGTTGTTGTATATATCTTTATTGTACACAATTTTACAAATAATTATTACACAGTAGAAAATTAAAATTATACAAATATATTGAAGGTCAGGAGATCTGAAAAAGGCTACTTCTTTATTTTTCGGTGGTGCAGTCTAATTTAGTCAATCCAATTTCAAACATTTCTATAGAAATGAATTCTGCGTTGGCAAAATACAAATATTTTTCTAACATTCGAGTAAACAGAGGAATAGTTTTAAAGAGCTCGCAGCCTTCTATTCGTTTATTTTACTCTGGGAATGTTTTGGTTGATTAGAAATGGTTAATATTATACAATATTACTTTGAAATCTCGTTTGAATTGTTTTTCTTGAGACTGATTAAAAAATATATACAAATGTTTGTTTATTTTGTAGTTAATACCTGACTGAATTTTATAAAGCTTTATAATTTGAGACAGATCATAGCTAAAATTTTCTATTATATCTACTGATGATCTTAATTTTAAATATTGTTCAAGTTTAGATAAGATAGATTAAGTTTTTTCATTTTGCCAAAGATAACAATAAGAATGATACTAAAACTAAGGAATTTTCTGTAGTCTTTCGTCGACCGCAACCTTCTAAAGAACAGTTTTAGAACAGTATCCGTTGCATCTAAATTTGGCCGCTCATTGTTGGCCTTATAAGATAGCTCACAGATTCAGAAGGACAAAGCAAGTGACTTTAGCCGTTTAATTCCCATATGGTTCTAATGAAAACTCTTTCAAAACCCTTTGAAAACCCTTCATCATGGGTTCAAAGTTCAAAGTTTAAACAAATAGGCATACTGACTGTAGCATCACAGTATATATATATAGTAATATTCTATTTGTACGGAACAATATAAGTACGTATAAAACAAAATTTGATGTATACAATAGACATACGAGAAGACACAAACAGCTTGTGATACCTGCGTTGCGACTCAGCAGAGTTAGCAACTCATTTGTTGGTCTCGCTATTCGCTATAATAAAATTCCTCAATCCATTCTAGACCATGTACAGAAAGATTCCAATTATGTGTAAAAAATATGCTCATACATAAAGCATATTACAAGATCGAAGATTATCTGGATGATAAGAAAGCCTGGATTTGAAAATCCTTTCAGCTCATCATCCTTTCAAAACAAGACAGCGGTTTTATAATGTAAAATTGGAAATATTTAAAAGATTGACCGCCGAGTTTCTTGCTGGTTCTTCTCAGTAAGAGCAACATTCCGAACCAGTTATAGCTTCATTAATCATATTGATGCTTGGCGATTCAAAAGTGCCTGAAATGGTTTATTTGAATAAAGATTATTTTGATTTGATTTGATTTGATGGGTCATTCAGGTTCTGATAACAGACTTCGCTTTACTCCGTTCTCCATGTTCCTTCTCAGTTTTAGGACTATGATAGGATGTTATTTTGTATTATAACTTCATGTAAAGCTATACTGAGCAACTTCTTCGCATGAGAAGAAACATGTTTTGTCAATGAACTATCAACGTAGATCATTAATCAACAACCATTGATTATTTTTTATCTATTGATTGACGCATAGACAGAGGCTGTAATGAGGCATTGGAACTACAATCTCGTCGAAATTATCATTAGCATCACTTGTGCTTGGGGTCAAGGTGGAGGCCTAATTTTATTTTGTTTTTTTTGGTTTTGTTGATTACCGATTGACCATAGGGGACATGACCTCAGGGGATACTTTATCCCTGTTTTCCGTAACTTGGCAATCTGGCAATATATAATATTTATTCTTGTGGTAGTTTTCCGGTTAACAAATCGTTATGAATCGTGTCAAGCTTTGTTATCGCGTATATTTAGGTATAAATCTGGGTAGCACTTTAAAAATATTTCATATTACAGATATTCTGATTTCGTCATAATTTTACAATAGATTTTCTGAATATTTAAGATATACAAATAGAATCTTTTTGAAATAAATGGTTTATTCAAATACACTTCAAGATTTATGTGCGTCATAAAGTCAATTCTAATTAAAAAAAGAAAACTCCCTTTCTAAAGCGTCGCATTAAAGCTTATCTATCGATGTTGCAGGCGTCCGGACCCTTCGCGCGTTATCGTGATACTGCCAGATTTTATAACAATAACACCTCCCTTCCCCAACCTTATCTCCCAATCAATCATCAGGGGCGCAAAACGCGCTCAAATTTCAACCTCAACTGCAAATTTTTACTTAGTAGAATGCGACTTTTATTGCAAATTTTAAGTAAGCTAACTTTCATTTGGACGTGATATTGTGAGGTCACCTACATTGTGTAATACAAGGCACATTGTTTTCCTTAAACTATGTAACACTGAAGAAAGGATAGGCTAAAGGTATCCGATCAATCCGTCAGGTTTGATCACAGTTTATTTATTTGCTCTCAGAATCTATGATTCTACGCCCTCAGTTACAGTGGTTCAAATATGCTTATAGCTACGAATGAAAAAGAGATAATTGCATTGTCTTTTTAATCTGATACCTGCTTTTTGTCGTGACTCCATGTTTAGCCTGTGTTTGCTTTATTATAATTACACAATACGCACCACTGTAGGTTTAGTTCACACGAAATAGTTTTGTTAGGTTGATCGAAATTTATTTATCATATCGTTGGATGTAGACCGAAGTGTCGTAAAAGACGACTAAGGTAAGTTGAAGGGTCGCGTAGTAGCCGGCTCAGTAGAATAGATCACCCTCATTTCTAACCAAGTCATCGTAAAAGGCGACTAAGGTAAGTAGCGTCAGACAGGCGGCCGGTCGTAAAACAACTAGCCAAAACACGAAACAATTTTTTTTAAACATATTGTGCCGACTTCACTCAGAGTGGAATAAGGCTAGAATTATGATGATGATCAATGGACGTAGACCCAGAGTTAATTAAGCTATCTAAATGGGCATGGTCTAACCTCAATAATAGTCTGAATACTTTCTTGATGTTTTCTTACCTTTAAAGCATTTTCATTTCCTAATAATCATCCGGTGGCTAAAAATATCGTTTAATTTATGTGGTTTTTGTTATACTACTAGCATCCGTAACTTCGTTCGCGGTGTTTTTGCTGCATAAATAAACTTTATTGTGTGCATTACTGTTTTTTCTCTATTTCCGAAGAAAAAACGAGATTTTTTCATTGTATCTGTTAACCCGGTATATAAGCTTTAATTGCACGAAATTTCATCTTTATAGCTCCAGCAAATTAGCCACGAAAGGGTCACAGACAGAGAAAAAGACAAACAATCTTGCGCATTTATAATATTAAGTATCGATATACGTAAAGATTACAGTAACTGCACCTAATAGAAGTAGCAGTATATATTTTTTAATGTTTGATTAGTTATCGTTTACAGAGCCTTTTAATAAAACCTCTTTATATCATGTTCATACAAAACAAACGAGAGAAGTTAATTCAACAACAATAGACAAGTTATAATCCGCAATATAAAACATATCACAGTAACAGTTGGTCGTAACCCTCAGGGGTGTGCTCATTCGGAAGACGACTCGTGGGTCGCATAGACGCCGTATGGCGTGTTACGATTATGGTTATCGGCGATTAATTTTGGTTTCAACCACCCCTGCGTGCATTCTTGTGCACATGTAAAATTTTATACCAGCATCTCTTTACTATTGTTTTTAAAGCTTTTATTTAGCTTGCCTTGTAAGTATGTGACGGTGGAATCTTGCAAGTTAAATTTTACCCACAGCCCGGGGTCCGATTGAGCTAAAATTGTACATACTGGTCCAGTGCCGGTGACAATGAATGTTTATTATAAATATGACCTGATGATGCTGCCAGGACTGGTTCCAGACGAGGGAATTCCGCAACGATCAACAGCAGGGACATGAAATTTTGTTGAAAGCTTTTTTAACTTTACTTGTTTGCTGATAGGTTTAAGTTTTGATCACTTACTGTCATTTTGACGGACTAAGTGACGAATAATGTCGTTATGAACATAATTTTATTGCATAATTATATTACATAAAAACTGTATGCATAGAATTTCTCCACATTTCTAAAGTATTTGTGTAATGCGGATTGCAGCAAAATAGTTCTATCATTACTTCTATCATCAATCAAATCAATATTACTTTGCTGTATTTTGTTACTATTTCACTGTCCAGGGGCCAGTTAAATTATCTATGAAGTACTGCAGCTATTTGTGAGATGACTCAGTTAAGTTAGAGAATTCAAGTCCTAAGGTATACTAAAGTACATAGCTTAAGTATAGGGACATAATTTCCTGTTTATTTTTCGAAATTAATACATAGTTTAAACTAGGGTGCCTAGCATACTAGCCGTATATTGTTGATGTTTAGGACATGTTTAAGACTTTATGTAAAGTAAAGTAGCGGCGGACAACAATCCCACTGCTGGGAATAGGCCTCCTTTCTCCGTTTCTGGAGAGAAAGGTTGGAGCTAAGACCTACCACGCTGCTCCAATGCAGATTGGTAGGTTACAGATATCTCCAGAATTCTCTAGAGATATGCAGGTTTCCTCACGATGTTTTCCTTCACCGAAAAGCGTATGATAAATTGCAATTACCAATTAGACACATGAGTTTTAATAGAAAAACTCATTGGTGCCTGCCCGGGTTTGAACTCGTGTTCCCCTCGAAAGAGTCGCACGGTCCTACCGCTAGGCTATCCAACCATTCTCTCCAGAAACGGAGAGAGGTGGCCTATTCCCAGCAGTGGGATTGTAACAGGCCGCTACTTGACTTGACTTGAAGACTTTATGATGAAAATTTTGTTGATCTTGTTTTGCACTACAGAGCTCGTTATTTCGAAAGATTTGTTCTTCCACCATCCGTTTATAGAATTGTGTTTCAAAGCAAGATGAAATCCATCTGCAGTGCTGGTCTATGACAAGATAAATTGAAAGAAGCCGGAAATATTAACTTTTTAATTTATAAATGTGCTAAACATACAAACATGTTCAAAATATACAATAATCGATTACGAGCATAATTTTGGCTTCCAAATTATACCCATTTAGTTAAGGGTTAAGAAGCCATACATTGTCACAATGGGGTGTCTTTTTAACGCCGACTATTTTGATGGGCCGGTCTTTTTGCCCCCAAACGAAGGGTTGCAGCCCTTTGAGCAGTTTTTTATTTCTTTTTGACGTGTAAATTGGAAACTTTACATCGATATGGAAGGTATAGATTTTGTTCTGAATTCGTGTTCTAACATATTTTTTTTAAAAGTTTGTTTTTAACTTTCCGTGTATGAAATATGTATACGAAGGTGGAATCTTGCAAATTAAATTTGACCAATATCCCGGGGCCGGATTGAACTGAAATTTTACGTACTGGTCCAGTTGAGATGAAATGCATGTTTATGGTAAGCATGACCTTTTTTACTTAACTTGTATTTATTGAGTTAACTACTTTCAGATTTATGCATATAAATGTTTCTTGAGTATGACATTTTCTTCGGCAAAACAGTACTAAGTCTGGTTCTATTTCTGATTTGAGAGTGATTCGGGTTAAATGAAAATGATTTTAGTAGGAAATAACTGAAATACCTTAACCTAGTGACAAGGCAGTGACGACTAAAATACGTCGGTATACCTCGATATTGTCGATAACGCTACCGAACAATACCAATAATAACTGTTTTATATTGACTGTTTATAAGGGTTTTTATTCAATGGTAACAAAGATCGCTCTTAAATAATATTCTTGGCATGAGGTGCATCAACAACATCTAAGCAAATTTTGAACTGAAAAAATAAAAATAAAACAAGTAATTTTGTTTCAAACGCATTCGTCATTCGGTTATTATTCAACACGCTTGCCCTATACCCTACCCTAATGTTGCCCTAATCTCGGCAAATCTAATCATTCATCGTGCGCATCTGTGTTGCCATCAAACGGACGTTTATAAAGTCGCCCGTGTGGAGCAACACCAGTTGGTGCCATGGTCCTAGTTATACTAGCACACGGGTCTCTATTACGTTCAACTCTATTTTAGAAGTATAAGTATTTTGTAAGTTGTATGTTGAAAATAAAGGTGTGATAAGGGACTCCGACTCAATACGTTAGAGCAACTTGAGTTAATAAAAAATAAAAATGGCCACATAATTGACGAGCAAGTAAATGTATCCAATTCCGTTTTGCTACATGTGTTCGGAGGAGAGGGTAGTGGTGGGATATGAACTATTTAAAACTGCTTGTATGGGTAGCGCGGCGCATTACGATTTTTGTCGTGGAGCCTATCCTCCTGATGATGCTTCGGTTTCGGGGCGAAACGATCGTCGAGATTGTGGTGGTGGGTGTGTGTGCTGCTTGTGTGCGTTGTTGCTGGTGGAGGCGCTTTGGGGTGCATGTGGTGGCTTGTCCTGCATGTATAAGGTGCGTAGATTTTGCCTGCTTCATACACATTAGCTTTGCATGCATTCGCTTAACCCGTGCGGATTATAGCAAAGTAGTTAGTTCTGTTATATTGCTTGTAAAAGGAAAGTTATATAAAATAAATTTGCTTGAATTTATATACAGCATTTGAAAACTACTATTAAGGAATCATGAAATATTAGTAACCATAAAAATTAAAAACATGATTTTTGGTTTTGGCATACAGAGAACGTAGTAGTTAGTAGTGCGTATCCGCTAAAAAGGATTAATTGTTATTATTAAAGAATATTAATAGTCAACGGTGCTTGAAATATAGTATGTAAGTCTGCTTGCTACTTAAAGAAGGAACTAAAAATGAATCCTCTATCTAGTACAGTTATGAAAAAATTTTTTTATCAATTAATTCCTGTATATGCAATAGTATCGGATCAATGAAGAAGGTATACTGAACACAATAATTAAAAAAATGATTAATATTTGAAATTGTATTTGATTTCATTTACAATAGACTAAAAAATTCGTAAAATTTTGTACTTCTATATTTTTTGAGGTAGCGTTTAATTTTATCCATTGAAATATTGTCTTTATGTATTGGTCTTTATTAATTGAATGTCAAATGGCCTCAAAAATACAACATATTTGAATAAGAATTGAAAATTTTATACGAAATATTTTTTTTGAAATAAGGTTACTCAAGAACGTTCCAAATATAAAACTGTATGTTTTCAATTGTACTCTACGCAGAGGGATTTCGTGAATTAAATGACAATTTTAACGTATAACCGTCTGGTGATAGGATAAATATTATTTGCAAGTTGGGAAGAGGGTCCTATTCTAGTAATAACTACCAAATGTTTGCTATATCTTGCTTATACCTGCAGCCAGATAAGAAAACCATTTTTATTGACCGCACTAACAATACAGTTAAATTTTTATTAAATTTGTATTGTAATAATTCGTAATAATTAATTAATATTACAATTAAGTAACACTTAATCACCACGATTGATTTCTATATAATTTGATGGTCACATGCCATATAAAATGGAAGCACAATGACCTAGAATAAAGTCATTTGTCGAGGATTATATGGATGATAAGACTGTGGATATACCTACTTTTCGACCTTGTACAAGATAGTAATGACTAAATGTAACTTGTTATAAGAATTATATTTTGAAAAGAGCAACCGCTGAGTTGCTTGCTCTTATCGGTAGGAACAGCTTTCAGAATTAGCAGTAGAGTTGAAGTAGTTTAGATTTTGTAGTTTTTAAGGAACCCGACCACTCTACATTTTTATTAAAATAAAAATGTATGGGTAGTATGTGTATAAAAATGTAAAAATGTATCATCTATGGGCCAAGCCTTCTCTTTCCAGGAGACCAACCTTGGACCCACCACACTGCTCCTATACATATTGGTACATATTCCAGGTAAGGTATTATTATGAAGGTTAGTCATATATCCGGCGTCAGCATTGACTCTATCAAATCTCAAAGGCCATTGCGTCTCCTTCCAATAATATTAGCCTAACAAATTTGTACATACATACGCCGTGTGGTATCCGGCAGAATAGAATAGACCACCCTCATTTCCTAACCGAGGTCGTAACAGGCGACTAAGGTTGACGTCAGGCAGGCGGCCGGTCGTGAAATACGTAGCCAAATCATGTGACAACATGTTTGTAACATGTTGTGCCGACCCCACTAAGAGTGGGATAAGGGCAGGAGAATTATGAAATTTGTACATACATACTCGTATATAGGGTGCTCTTCGTCCTTTTTCTTTTTGGCTTATATTAATACAAAATTCATAATACATGTGACTGTACATATTTAAATTGAAAAATTTGTAACAAAAGTGTACTTAAGCATAAAGTGCGATTGAAGTGAAGAAAAAATGAACGATTTTCAAAAAACTTAGGTACCATTTCGAAAATTTATATTTTTTAAATTGATTCCGAGTCGTGAATAAACCGACTATCAGGTGTTACAAGGTTATCCATTCATTACGGGACACCCTGTATAAATATATATTTAAATATTTTTTAGGTTTATCAGGATTTTTTCGCTCAAAGTCGCATGATATCAGTAACACCATAGGTTTTTGTAGAAACTCATAGTAGCCTACCCGGGGCTTGAATCAGCGAACCCCTAGTCAATTGTGTTTAAACTATTATCCGGGGAGCTCCCTTTTTAATACAAGGTATAAGAAGCTCCAAAAAAGGCAATGATCGCATTCTTCAATCAATGTAAAACAGAAGTAGGCGTTAGATTTTTGTTTGCGTTTTCCTTACATTAGAGTGCGGAACATAACGAGTGATATGTAAATATTATTTTCTCTATAAGTAAATGTAAAAATTCTTTGAGAAACAAATTCTGTGAACCAAAAAGGCCACTATATGTTATAAAGGTCAATGAAGTTGTCAATAATCTATTACGGAGACAAAACAGTTTTTAACGCTCGTGGAATCGATTTTTTCAAGCTCGATTCAATTTGTCATCGGCGGGACGGCCCGAATTAAATGTCTCCTTTGTCAACTGACACTTGTTAGGGTTCATCCACATTTAAGTGTTCAATTGCTTGTTTACAGTGACAAATGTTTAGTTTAGTTGCCTTATTGTGGGTGCAGTTTTTTGTGCCCGTTTATCTTGAATGATTTATTATTATATGCTGCTACTAATGAATATCTAGATAGAGTATTTTAATATAAAAAAGAGCTGTGATAGCCCAGCGGTGAGACCGTGCGACTCTTTCGAGGGGAACACGAGTTCAAACCCGGGCAGGCACCAATGAGTTTTTCTATTAAAACTCATGTGTCTAATTGATAATTGCAATTTATCACACGCTTTTCGGTGAAGGAAAACATCGTGAGGAAACCTACATATCTCTAGAGAATTCTAGGGATATGTGTAACCTACCAATCAGCATTGGAGCAGCGTGGTAGGTCTTAGCTCCAATCCTTCTCTCCAAAAACGGAGAGAGGAGGCCTTAGCCCAGCAGTGGGCATAACAACGGGCTGTTACTTTACTTTACTATTTTAATATAATACATACATTCTCCTGCCCTTATTCCACTTAAGTGGGGTCGGCACAACATGTTACAAACATATTGCCACATGATTTCGCTACGTATTTTACGACCGGCCGCCTGCCTGACGGCAACTTATCATAGTCGCCATTTACGACACCTCGGTAAGAAATGAGGGTGGTCTATTCTAAGCAGCCGGATATCACACGGCACAGAGTATTTTAATATAATATTTTCGTTAAAGGAAAATTATTATAACCTTATTGTTAGAGTATAGATTTTACTGAAGGTTATACCAACGAGTAGGAATTCTCTCGTATTAGGGAGAATAATTAAAATAGTTAAAAAAACATTTTGTCTGGAATAATTTAACCCAAGGTATTTAAAACACTTTTATATAGAAATTTTGTGTTAAAGCTTTAAAGTCGTATCATAGAAAAGTTTTACGGCTAAAAACATACTGCATCAGAATTTTTATATAAAAATTTAATACCGAACTCGCTGTTTTACGCGCAGTGGAAAGTTATGCATAACACTTCGTACGCACGGGCGTAAAAAATACGTCGCGTAAAAACTCTGCGTGCGTTAATAAGAAGTTTCGTATGGTTAATTCGGCTTAATGCATAACGTCTAAAATGTAACACTGCTCGATAAAAATACGTCGAGTTTTAAAAGCGCCCTTGTGTGAATGTTTTCATTTCGACGCATTTTTAACGCACGTTAAAAAAAACTCTCGTGCGTCTTAGGGGTAAAGTAATGACCTCTGTAGTGCAGTGCTATGAATATTTAACACAATATTCTTCGATTCACAGTGAGGTGGTCATATCGAATAATATTATCTAAAATATTGACGTCGAACTAGCGATATTGGGTGGCTTATGGCTACTTTACCGCCTGGTTTTGTGATAAAATATCACGAGTAATACGTGAAAAGGCATAGTTATTTTCTTCGTAGTAGTGCATTTCCTATTTAAACTACCTTATTATTTGCTAACATAAAGGCTTTATTAAGCGTTTGTCTCGTCAAACAGATTTGTAAGTAAAATAGATTTGATTGCAGTTTTCTTATAGAACTTTATAATAATATGGTATATAATGATATCTTACATAGTTACATATGTTAAATATATAAATGCGCTTTCAGGCATAATATTGAAAATAATTAAAAAATTTAAAAGCATTTTAAATGTAAATTCATAGTATCTAGCATAGTATAGTTTATAGTATCTCTCTATACTGCGGCGTTAAACATTCTATGAATATTCATCATACGGATAGTCCACTATACATTTAACACTATATATATTTTCTATTTACTGTATCGCGGTTTAGAACAAAATAATTTTATTATTACTTTTGTATTATGGATCTCCGCAAAGTAACCTTAATTCTATAAATTAGTTAAACATTCTGTTAGTTTAATCTGTATATAGCTATATTTTAGCGTTAGCATAAACCTGTACTTTGACGTATGGTAAGAAATCCTTGCTCAGGCACTCACGACTCGGTTCTAAGCTTAAAGGATTTACGTAATTCAATGTGACACGGGCTTGACGAGAAAAAACGTAAAAGACATAAGTTGACAGCACTGCGCCTTACGACATCGTTAAATCCCGTCCGCTCGATAAAGATCTGTGACACCTTCGGTTTTTAAAAAGCAAAAAGATATACTAAAAAAAGTCAGCTGCCACCTGGGCTACTGTATTCAAATTTAATTTTTTACGAAACCCCGCGGTTTTCGGGAAACCACCCTTAAAATGTGTGAGGTCGAATATTAAGCTCATTTTAATGTTTTTGTTATTGTAAAGTTTTTATGTTGTTTGTGACTGGGGTTAGTGACATCGTAGACTGTGGTCACAGAATGGGCACTTATTAAGATAAAATCGACTCTCCGTCATATCCGTAAAAAATAACTTTATATTTCCTATTTGGGTGATTTGGTGAAAAAAAATTGTCGCAAAAAGAACCATTTTTTTATACATCTATGTCCATCAATAATCTTACATTTACATTTGATATTTATATTTTAGTAGTCCGCTGGCGTAGGTATCAGTGACCATGCCTTTAACTCCGCGGGTCACGGGTTCGATTCCCGGCGAGAGCCTCCATTTTCTATAAACAATGTTGATTCTGTTGATTAGTAAATGTATGTAAGTTTTTATTCAAAATAAATATATGTATATATTTACCAGTTTTCTGTTGCCTATAACACAAGTATTTAGTTACTTATTTTGGGGACAGACGTTAGTGTATATTTGCCCCATATATGTATTTATTAATTATTTATTTTCTTCGTAAAATCTATCTCCTGTAAAATAATATTCTGATTTCTGTCTTTCAAAAATAGCCATATGAGCCAGATATTGAATATCACCATTTCAATTATTTATATATTAATATTTAATATTACGTACATCCTAAGTCACTACAATAAACACGTTAAATTTAATAGTTTGCAACGAAACTATACAATAATAAAGTGGAGGGTAATAAAACACTTTTCAGCCACGTCTTGCCCACTCCATTATTGTCTAAAGGATCGATCTCAGTAGCAACATTGTATTCAAATGATAGGAATTTAAATACAAAACGCGATTATGTGACGAATAAGTACATTATAAGTCGATGCGTCCGCTCCAGATTGGCATCTTGGATGAATACGCACTATCCTACAAACGCCGACGTTACTTACTGCGGTTAAACGCCGACATTATAGATTTTTTATTTAAAGATTATTTATTTAGCGTTCACTATACTTATATATATCGCCTTGAAAAGATATAAACGAGTAAGGTTGACACTACTTACCTTCACATTACTACAATTTGAAAATAAAAATGTATGAAAGTAGGATAACATTACGACCTAGTTGCGACACCATATACCAACAAATGACTGCAACTGTTATTTATGTTTGAAACTGTGTGTGACAGAACCCTAGAACATTAAAAAATATTACACTTAATAGCCATTGCACTTGATTTTGGGTTCTTAACAAAAATCTTTAAATCGAAAAGGCATATATTCTATTCTAATATAATAATTCTCTCTAATCTAGTAAAATAAGTTGCTTTACGAACCAGTAAAACAGAGTATCCTTTTAGAAAGGCTAACAATAGTAAGCAAATTAGAAATATTAGGAGTATTTCACCAAAACCATAGTAATAATTTTTGTTTATCTCTGCAATATTTAAGGTGTAATTTGGAATAGTCCGGGAATATATATATAACCCGCCAATCTACACTTGTAAGCTAAGAGCTCTACTTCTTGTCTCCAAAAAAAGTGGAGACCTTAGCTTATCTGTGGGATTGTAATATGCCGTTTTACTTATATATTAATTGTATTTAGAGTAAATTAAAGTTGTATGATATTAGTTGCTTTATTGTGATATTTGTGGAATGCGTTTAAATGCTTTTATGTAAGACTTGCAAATAAAATCGAGCTTCATTCGTTTATTAATTAATTTCTAGTACAATAACTTTAATTATATTTGAAGATTGAACCAGTGAATCAATAAAACGTCTTATGCTGTAACACTTAGATAAGTAGGCTAGATTTCCAAATGACATTGGAAATCTAGCCTACTTGTAATATTTATATTTAAAACGATAACCGTTTATATACAAAAAAAAAACAAAAACTTGCCTTGCCTTCTTTACTTCTATTTAGCGTTCAAAATGTTACGTTATTTAAAAGTGTCTAAATGTATTGTTAGTTAAATCAGTTTATCAATATATTTAAAAACCGATATCAATTGGTCGACGAACACAATCAAAAAGTTTCGTCTATTCAATCGCTATAAACGCTCTCTTTTATACGAAATCATTAACATAAACGCAGCGTTATTCTAGCCGCGTGCGTGTTCCTTGTAACCCTTGTTGTAAATGAAAAGCTGGTAATCTGTCTTGTTGGAGTTGAATCGCACCTATACGAGCCTTTGTTTGCTCTTCCGGCTTAGACTCACGCTTTGTTGTCCTAGCTTTCCATGTAGGCAGTATAATATTGTCATTACGTTCTAACAGCATGAACTATTTTAACAATTTAGTCAATACAGAAGTTTTCAAGAATTCAATTCTAGAATCATTTTGCTAATAACAAAATTATAACGCATTACAATTTTGTCGTTGAGCACAGGCATAAACGAAGCATTATCACGACGATAGCGTCCTGATGATGGGGTTATGGGACGAAACGATCGTAGGGATTGTTGTTGTGAGTGTGTGTAGTGCTTGTGTTGAGTGTTGCTGGTGGCGGCATCTTGTGATACTTGTTGTGAAAGGTCCTGCATGTATAAGGTACGTGAATCTTGCCGGCTTCATACACTTAGCATTAATAATACACTTAACAAAATAATTTTGTCATTAGTTCTGTACTATAGAATTCCTCAAAATTCCTCTTTTCAACGTTACAAAGACTTTCAATTCAGAATAAGAAGAATCAATAAGATGAAGTGGGGTTTTCATTATCAATAACCATGAAATGGGTATGGTATATTTTACGATTGAAACTATCCTATGTATTATATTTATATATTTGCTACATTTGCTCTTATCATTTCTGTTTTATGGTAAACTGTGTTTCATATCGTGTGGCCACTTATCGATGTGAAAAAATATTCAGTGGAATTATCCACTACATTGTAGTCCGTATATTTTATAAGGCTGGTATGTTTTAAATGAATTTACTGAGAGATCAATATATCCCAATAAAAGTGCTTAATCGTTGACGCGACTAGAATGATATGTCAAAGAATATTTGTTATATGCGACAACATACATTGCATAAGAATGACAATAGTTGTACCTTTCAGATAAATTACGGAATGCTATATTGTTTGTGAAAAATTTTAGCAGGGTGGTGCGCTAGTCTGGTAAGTGGAATGGTTTAACTGAAGAAAAATTCATGTTCACTTAGTCACACTGGAGCAAAGTGTATAGTCTAAGCAGATAAAAGAACTATTATAAAACTATTAAAAAAAGATATGTAAAAAAAAATTATAAGAAGTTATAGACAATAATCATGACACATTGCTAGTTTAATGGAGAAACAGCTTCCTAGTTTTTAATCTTCGAGTTCTTTAACTTCTATAAACACTAAGGATGCAAACGTTGGCTTAGACCGTTCGATTCTGTACTCATTGTATTTATAAAATAAAAAAAAATACATTACTAAATATTATTCTATAGCACTTTATATAAATATAGGTATTTTTGGGAGCTGTGGTCGCGAGTTCAAATCCCGGTCATGCACCAATGAGTTTTAGCAATTAAACTGATGTGTCTAATTGATAATTGCGATTTATTACACGCTTTTTGGTGAAGGAAAACATCGTGAAGATACCTGAATATCTCTAGAGAATTCTAAAGATATATGTAACATACAAACCCGCATTGGAGTAGCGTGGTAGGTCTTAGCTCTACTCCTGCTCTCCAAAAAAAAGGACAGAGGAAGTCTATGCCCAGTCGTGGGATAGTAATAGACCGTTAAATTACTTTTTTACATAGTTTTTATATTTATAAACGTCGTAAAAATGTTGAACAATTATGAGCTTTGTAATTATATAAATGATTATGCTTAGTAAAAATGGACAATTAACATTAAACAAAAAATCATGAAAATGGTCGAAAGTATGGATTATTTGCACTTGAAAGTTGAATTTGATTTTATTCCTCAATTTTCACAGAATTATCAAACTCCGCGACGACAAGTACGTGAAATATCTAGAGAATATTTAATCTATGACGCGTCTCGTATGTCACTGGGATTAAGGCGCGCGCGCAGGTAGTCTGAATGAATTGTCACTGTCTACTATAAATGACAGCATAGTCAGGGCTGTTAAAGCAGATTTGACAATGAATATTTTATATTAATAAATATTGTAGAAATAAACATTAACAAACTTTTATTGTATGTTTATTATATAATATACAAAAGTTTATTATATAATATAAAAAACAGGAAAGTTTTAGGTTTACTTTGACTTATATTTCAACTTCACCATGCGGTGGAAGTAGTGTGAGCCTTTCGCAAATTTTTGTATTGAATACACAAAGCTTATTATCATTGATTAGGTTTTCTCATTTGGGAACCAGAAACATCGACAGTTTAGGCACTTGTCCACCTATAGTCGATTACAATATTTAAAAATAATATACAACATGTTTAAAAAAATATATAAATCAATAACTATATGAGACAATTACATACACGGTGGTACATCCCCAAACTACTTAATACTTGTGATATGGGTGACATAAAACTAGTAAATATATACATATATAATTAAAAAAATATATGTTCATACATAGGAACACCCAGACTCAAGTAACCAACATTTTTTACAAAACATGTTGGCACCCGCAGAGTTGAAGGCAGGGTCACTGCCACCTTCGCCAACGGGTCAGTCGAATTCATATCTAATACTTTTTTACTCATGTTTCTACATGAATGAGAAAAGTATTAGGAGTTATGAAATAATTCCATTGCTCCAATCAATGACATATTAGTAAGATACTACTTCACAGTACATCTACGATAGAGTTATTGTAATAGAGTATGGGAGCCATACAGGCCTGTAAGTGAGTTTCACAATAAATAATGAGAAGAAAGATGAAACTTGTATACTTCTCTTTGTCTAATCACACATAAAAAAGGGAGACAGACAGATAGTATTTCAACTGCTTTCTATTTATTGTAATAGGACACATTTTAGGCTGGCTTCCTCACTATCTTATAATAACTATATGACACCTAGAGCTGTGATAGCCCAGCGGTGAGACCGTGCGACTCTTTCGAGGGGAACACGACCAATGAGTTTTTCTATTAAAACTCATGTGTCTAATTGATAATTGCAATTTATCACACGCTTTTCGGTGAAGGAAAACATCGTGAGGAAACCTGCATATCTTTAGAGAATTCTGGAGATATTTGTAACCTATCAATCCGCATTGGAGCAGCGTGGTAGGTCTTAGCTCCAACCCTTCTCTCCAGAAACGGAGAGAGGACGCCTATTCCCAGCAGTGGGATTGTAACAAGCCGCTACTTTATCTATAGGGGAATGGTAGTATTGAATGTATTGGCAACCCTGTGACCAACCGTCACGTCTAATCCATGTCAGCGTTAGGCAACACGGGTAGCGCGTGAGAACGGGTGGATGTATGACGAATGTCCTTCACACCTCACTTAGAAGTCGTTATGAAGAATTTTGTTTCCGCTTAAGACTGCAGCGTATATTATTAGCATTATTTGATTTTTTTTGTTTTAATTCAAAAGATATTTGTGGTTTAGCCATAAAGCTAAGGTAAACGTGCAAGAACCCGCAAGGTCGTAACCAGGATTCTACATGAGAGGGCAGAAAATCCAAGACTGTATCATTGTACTCATGGTCAATAACATATGATAATTTTACATAAGTAGCGGAAGTGAGATAAATTGTAGCTACATTAGAGGTCTTATGTAAGACTGTTTACCAGTGACCGACCGCTCTCCTAGAGTCGACGTGGGATCAATCTCTAGATAATTTACGGGATAAGTGCTATCAACACGTAATAGACATGTTAGGTCTAAGCTATTTACTATAATAAACGCTATGTCAGCACCAAGTTAAGATTGGTGAAATAATGTATAGAAGCAGGTGTAAGTTTGCGAATTTTCATAGTACTAAGTTATAACAACGATATTTTTCCTTTACACTTATTCAATAAATAAAAATCAATTCAAATTTTTCAAGAGTCAAAAATTTTTATTCTTTTTTATTTAAGTCGAAATGTCATAGATTCAATACATCCAGCAGACACCAATGTCTTTTTCTATTAAAACTTATATGCTTTATACTTATAAACTTATGTTTTATATAAAAACGTGTGTGATAAACTACACGTACTTTTCGGTGAGAAAATTGTGAGGAAATCTGCAAATCCCTATAGAATTCTAATATCTCTAAGCTACAGATCCAGCAGCATCGTGGGTCTAAACTCCCACTTTTCTCTCCAAAAAAGGAGAGAGAGAGAAGCCCTATGTCCAGCAGTGGGATAGTAACAGGCCGTTACTTAAATATAGCCTAATACTAGCACTCCATTGTAGAATGGTTTAGTCATTTCCTTAAATTGTCCTTAGATGCCGGAATCCAGGCATTTTGTTTATATCAAGTAGTGAATGCAGATTTAAAAAAAATTGCAGGCCCCAGGGCATGCATTGCACCTTCGAAATCGCGCCAGACGTGGCTCTGACGGCGGCTGCCAGTCAAAAGGGCTTTAACCTAATCCCGGTTGGATTAAGGAAAAAATAAACCGACGGACCCCTCATGTCCCGCGCAAGCGTTCACGCTTCACCGCGTACACATCGTACCAAAATATCTTTGCTGATGTTAAACGTAACGCTGAGAGATATTTAACTTTATCACATCGAGATAGAAGTTATATGTAATAAATCGGCAGTAATAGATACTTGCGAAAAAAGTTCGGCATTTGACGCTTGAGGTTTCGCCGTATAATGTAATTGTTGTATAAAGGTTTGTATTTCTTTTTGTCCGCGTGAAGTTTTTTACACGGTTGATGTTGTAACACTATGGTTGAAATGATTTTATTTATATAGTCCCCAAATATAATTAGATACTGAGATTAAATTGATTGCTATCAGTGATACATTCGATCTATAATTATTTTAGTGCATATAATGATTAGTAAACTCATCTATAAAACTACTCAAATGTGAAACATCGTCCATACGATCAGAAATTTATTGTGTATTTCATGTTTTGCATTAGAAGTCACATAATGTAGATTTCATATGTGATTTAAATAAACGTATTAAATAGGTCTCTCGTATACCTGAAATATTATAACGGGATTCAATAGGAAAAATCAAAAGAACACTATACACTCAAAGAGTAGCCTGACTTATCGTGACGGTAGGAAGGATCTTGAGTTTGAAGAAACGTCTGGAAGTTATAGCTACTTATTTTAAAACTATCACACATTATTTCGATCAAGTTTCCACCTTTTGCGTTTTGAATTTTAAATTCTTTACTAATAATATGTTTTTTGTTAATATTTTATATTATTAAAATATTCGAATTTTATTGATTCGACATTTACAACTTCTCCGGACGTATTGTTTTGTAATTTTTGGTAAGGGATCATAAACCTGACCGCAGTATTAAATTCACTTTCTTAAACATTTGTGGTTTCCAAGAACTAGGAAAGAAAAACAAGGACGACTTTAAATAAAATTTCTCTTAAGCAAAGGGGCGCTATTGAAAGTAAAATTTGTGGAAGCCTATAGAAGTTCTCTTCAGAAATGTCAACTGTCAAATTTGAAAGGACCACACAAACTAGCGAATTATTTGTACTGCAGGATTTAGGTTCCCTTCCCGCGAAACACCTTTTCAATACATGGATAAATCAACAAAGAGGCGTCGAAATCCATACCTTTGCTAAGCCGCTAAAAAAACAATCCTGCTAAAACTTGCCAGACCGAAAAGTAGAAAAGACGCATCCAAAAACAGATTATGACAAGCCCCTATTTTGTTTGTAAACATATCTATGGCGATCACAAAAGAGACTCGTAATGTGACACCTTTGTTGATTGGATAGATCGTAAGTTGGTTATTGATACGTGAATTTTTCATTGTGGTAACACTAGTCGCGGATTGGTGGCAAAATAGGCAAATTGTTGACATTTGGAGGAATTAAAGGAAGCATCTGCGCTTCAAATGGGCGTTTTGTTGGATAATTTATTGAATTAGCAGAGAAAACAGGGATGAATTTTTGCCTGGAGAAGTATTTCAAGGAAGATTGTATTAGATAGGTGAAGATTTTACTTTACCTTGATTGAGTTGGAATTTACTATACTTTCTTCTGAATAATTTATTGAATTAGGCGTTACTTTGCGGAGATCCATAATACAAAAGTAATAATAAAATTATTTTGCTATAATCCGCGATGCAGTAAATAGAAAGTATATATAGTGCTAAATGTATAGTGGACTATCCGTTTTTTCATACCCGTTACATGCAGGATTCGTAAAAACACATGCACAAACCTCCACCACTGCCACCACAATACACAAGCACTACACATGTTCACTATCACAAACTCAACAATCGTTTCGCCCCGCAACCGAAGCATTATGGAGATAGACTCGCTCACATCGACAAAAAGCTTGTGATTCATGCGTCGCGACTCAGCAAAGTTAGCAACTTATTCTCTCGTTGGTCTTGGAACTCACTTCTTCACGCTTCGCTTCGTGTTTAAGCTTTTTGTGTGCCAAATTTCATCAATATAGGTCCAGCGAATTAGACGTGAAAGCGATACAAATAGAAAGATTTTGCGACTTATAATATTTGTATGGATGGTTGTTTGGACCTCACTGGTCCTAATATCATAAGTTTGAAGCGGTATTCCAGTATCATTACAAATCCGTAGAGTTAGCGAAGTCATTAGTCGTACTGGCAAGCGGGACTCAGTCGGTAGCATGCAAAATTTTGCGTCTGGCCACTCTCAGGGACTAATGATCGCAGATAGCGGCCGCCCTCTCATCCCATGCTAGGGGTGGCGACATGTCAACAAATAATTCATATTTTATATAATTCTGGTCCTTACTACTCTCAATAGATTGATAGATAAAAAAAATAGAATATAAGTAAGCTCTTTCAATAATCCGATTTTTAAAAACAATAGATTTTATATAAGTATATATAATAATAAATAAACAAAATATATATGGGACACTGATTAACACGGTCGGCCATCCCCAAAGTAAGTTACTTAATACTTCTGTTATGGACAACTGTTAATATACTACTATAATTTTAAATACATACTTAAATATATACCCAGGTTCGAATAACCAATAAATTGTTTATAGAAAATGTTAGCCCTCGGTGAAAATTTAACCCGGGACCTGCGGAGCTGAAGGCAGGGTCACTACCCACTGCGGCAACGGGCCAGTCGTAGTTAGTTATAATATATAATATATAATATATATTGTATAGTTTATTTCACATTTCTTGTGCACATATAATTTAGAAATACTATGGTTTATGAAAACTATCGTTAGCTTTAAATTTACTTAGACGGTAAATACTCATTTATTTGTATAACTGTATAGTTGTATGTACGTCATATACACCAATCGCAAAGGCTATTTATTTAAAAATATGTATTTCTATTAGCTTAATATAACGTTAATATTCATAAAAAATGAGCTGTGATAGCCCAGCGGTGTGACCGTGCGACTCTTTCGAGGGGAACACGAGTTCAAACCCGGGCAGACACCAATAAGTTTTTCTATTAAAAACTCATGTGTCTAATTGATAATTGCAATTTATCACACGCTTTTCGGTGAAGGAAAACATCGTGAGGAAACCTGCATATCTCTAGAGAATTCTGGAGATATGTGTAACCTACCAATCCGCATTGGAGCAGCGTGGTAGGTCTTAGCTCCAACCCTTCTCTCCAGAAACGGAGAGAAGAGGCCTATACCCAGCAGTGGGATTGTAACAGGCCGCTACTTTTATTCATAAAAAAGAAAGATAGTGTCGATTGTAGTTTATTTTATTGCTCTGTTAAGGTTCTTACTGGATGACGATCCCAGAATGATAGAGGGTATTTAACAGTTTTACTTTTTCTTTTTTTCCCGAAATGGACTTGCTTGATCTTTCTGATCACGTTAAGGACCATTAAATAGCAGGAATTAGAAACTATGAAAAAACTAATACTCAAAAATATTTCAAATAACAATGACAAATCCTTAAACGAATCAGTAATCTAGCAATGTAATATAATGTAGTAATACTTCTGGTTCTAAAACTGCAGGCAGGTTAGTAGCAGGAACAGGTCCTTAGATCTGATGTTCTTAGACTAGGTATGAGGGCAAAAATTTGTAGGATAAGAGAGAAGTTGTTAATGATTTACAAAATAAAAATAAAACCACATAATATGGTTAATATATAAAGTGAGAGAAAAGTGAACCGAAGGTAATATAACATTTGTATTTTTTATATAAAAGTTTGATTTTAAATAGTCGACAGTATTGTATCCCAATTCAGCATACTCAGTGTGATTTAAGAAAAACTATCGTTTACTGATGCTGTAAGCCCCATTTTTTCCCTGTAGACAACCCTACAGTCCGGCGTCTAGTTCTATAATGAAGCAATTTAAATGCATGAGGCAGGGCGCGAGAGTCGCTTGGTGGGGGGATCAGATGGTATTCCAAACCATCTTAAATAACATCATCTTTTAATGAAATATGGACTATATTTCAGGTAGCACAAGTTAACATTTTGTATGAGTGATAGTTGTCAAACGGATTTTCTGTATAAATAAATGCTCAGTAGGTATGGATGATAGTGGCTGCGCGGGGTAAGCACGGTATATCTCTGCAGGTAGAGGATTATACGAGGGTACGAGCTTTGTAGGCGAAAATGTTTTCCTAACTTATTCAGAAGACTGAAAGGAAAAGTGGGGGGAAAGTGGCATCAATTCGTTATGCAGTTCAAGTTTGTTTGACTTGATACAGGAATTTATTGTCAGATTAAACAATTTACTTCACTGATATCACATATAATTAAAAGTTATGTGTTTTACTAGCAATTTATTAGAGGTATACCGTTTTTATAGGCTTGATGTTACTTAAATAACTTTATTTTCTTGTAATAGTATACCTTTTACTTTAATAAATAAAATTAGCTGGAGCATATACTAAAATGTAGCAAATACACTAACAAAATGTTAGGAATATATCGTCATCCTAAAATGAGGAAAAGATACAATTACTTAGGTCGTGTTTTCGGAAATTGATTAATTTTACAGAATTCCACAATACAAAATCTATTACATAATTATTTACCATATTCTATTATAATACAGAGAATTGAATTGTTGGTTCGTCGAGTCTGGGTATATATTTATATTTAAGTATGTATTTAAAATTATATATGTAGTATATCTACCAGTTGTCCGTTACCCATAATACAAGTATTAAGTTACTTACTTTGGGGTCGGAGAACCGTGTGTAAATGTCCTATATATTTATTATTATCATTATTATTTCACTCATTTATTTATATACAAATTGAATTACATTTTTAAATATTATCTAAAAAAAAACATCTAAAAATATAAAAAAATTGCCATCCACGGAGAGCGGAGAGAGGACCCAAGCTCTCGGTGGTTAGGGTTCCAGAGTGAGGAACCTCCTCACTATCCGTGCCGTCTCAAGCAACACTGCCTTCTGTATCCTGCGCTTGATGCAGCAACTAAGCGTGAGCCTCTTGAGATGTTGGTAGAGGCTCTTCGCGATAAGACCATTAACCGATACAACAATTGGAACAATTATTGTTGAATCAATATTCCACATGGCGGTTATCTTATGAGCTAAATCTAAATATTTGGTTATCATTATTATTATTATAGAATACGCAATATATTATCTTAAGAAGAGTGACATTCCACGACACAATCACAATGTTAAAGTAACGAGTTGAAAATGACAGGACCTCGTTGAATGGGTTGATACTTATGTTATGTAAAGGTAAGTTCAATATTTTATTAAAGTTATATTCTTAGAACATAGAACGATGTTGATGCTATAAGTTTTATTGAAACGGATTTTAATTTACACAAGATATAATTTTTAAATACATCATCATCTTCCTGCCCTTATCCCACTCTAAGTGGGGCGGCACAACATGTTACAAACATGCAGTCAAATGATTTGGCTAGGTATTTTACGGCGGCCCGCCTGCCTGACGTCAATTTACCTTAGTCGCCTTTTACGACACCTCGGTAAGAAATGAGGGTGGTCTATTCTACTCAGCCGGATACCACACGGCGGGTAATTTTTAATTTTTAAATACAAATTTTCAAAATAGTTAGCTGTACAACCTATACAAGATCGTACATACTGAAAGGGTTGTCGATATATCGGTATATTAGATTTCGTAAGGGTACTTGATCGACGTCACTCGACTGAATACAAGTTCTATTTCCAATAGGGTTGTCAGCAAATGGCAACACTGGTTAATAACTATTTAATCTGTATACCAAAATAGTCGCGGTCATTCTGAGTAGAATCAGTTGTCTATGAGTCAAAGCGGATATTGCTTGAAAATCAATAACAGCGGCCAATCTAATCCTTTTCGGATGCTTTGGAATATCTATTTTACTACCCCTTGTTAGTTATTACTAACTGAAAAATATGGTACAAAAAAAGAAGCCGGGCACTCGATCAATAATTTAAAATTAAGTCTTTTAATATTCAGTTAATTTTAGCAAGACCGTTTATTCCTTATTTACAGGGATGTGCCAGAAAGAATCGCTAGAAAAGTGATCAAAATGAGGTTAGCAGAACTCAAGACCTAATTTATTTATCACTTATACAATACTAGAAATAGGTGCGGCTTCGCCCGCGTGAAATTCAGTGTTCAGCATGTTATAGTCGCTCGAGTCTCGGCAGGAGACTGGCCCTCTGATACCCTACACCGCTTTTTATACCTATTCCCCCCTCTAAACTACAATCGACACCGGTTTGATACTACCCCCACTAAAAAAGACTTCTTTAACTCAATTTACATTAAACCGTTATGTACTATTAACCTAAACCTTTCAGAGGAATTGCACTACCTTTTAGTAAAAACCGTACTAAAATCCGTTCAGTAGATTTTGAGAAAATCGATTACATACAGACAGACAGATTTGGGGACTTTATTTTATAATGAGTATAGACAGATAGATAGATAATAAACCGTAAGGAAAAATAAAAATATTCGTTTTATTCACACCCCTTGCGGAGGGTCTTGTCTGCGGTAATGTCGCTGCGTCTGACAGGCGCGCACATTGCACCTGATCGAGGGGCACACCGCTATACCGTGGCCCCATTTCCTAACGATTGATCGAATTTACTTGATTAATATAATTGCAGAGGAACATAGTTTTAAGCACGTTCGATTCCGATTTAGAAATTTGATGATGTTAGTTTCTAAGTACATACAGGTGTTCATGTAATTGCACTTAAAAAATAACAAAACGGCTATTTAATGAGGTATAAGGAATAAGTACTTAAAAAAATATTTTAGCTCTTAATTGCAGATTTTTTTTATTGTTTATACAATAATTACGTAAATAATAATTTAAATAGATTTTATTAATTACGTTATTAAATTTTGGCAAAAGTCCCTAGTATTTCGTCAGTAGGCAAGTATTTGAGATTAAGCTACAAAGACTAGAAATGAAGATAGAGTTACTCTAATTTTTTATAATATAGACAAAGTAGGAACAGACAAGCTTGCGGCTCATTTTTTGTCTACACCTTACAAAAGTACATAAGTCGTTTTTGTGTTTGGGTATAAGATTCTATAATAAAATTCTGTAATCTACTTTAACTTTACCATTACAGCAGTTTAAAAACACTTTTAAAAAAGGCTAAAACAGAAAGTCTACTATACTATTGAGGATTACTTAGACGATAAGAATGCGTGGATATAGCTACTCTTCAATCCTGTACCAAACATTACTAGCTATAATATTTTAATAAGAAGTATTCTCTGAAAAGAGCAACCGCCGAGTTTCTTGCTGGTTCTTCTTGGTAGATGTTGACGATTCAAAAGCACTTGTTTACAAGTTTACTTGAATAAAGATTATTTGAATTTTCTTACGTCGCACCGTTTTAATAATTTTGCCGAAATCTAGTTAAATATCTTTGAGAGTAGAGTTAAGATAACGCATATTTTACGAACATTAACACTAGAGTATAAAACGCAATATTGCTAGAAATATTTCTACTTTTTGTTTAAGAAAATAAATTAATCGAAAAGAAAGTAGAGGCGTTGTTTAGTAGCGGGCGAGCGGTTATAAATTATATATGACCGCCCCCAGCACAGCCTTGCCCCTTGATAAATATTGTATTCCGTTCTCATGCTTCGAAATATAAGGAGTAAATTAATTCCATTTAAGATCTTCCAGTACGATCGTGTATTTGTAACTAACAAATAGTTATGTGACTTTAAGCGACACCTCCAAGTGGCGTACACACAAGTAACCAAAGTTTCATCTCTGTATTTCTACCTGAACTTTTATAACGATCTTATACCTTGTGACTAAAGTATTTACTTCTCTTAATCTCTTTCCTTAATCAATAGACTTCAACTACTAATAGTGTGAGTACTATTTCTTAATGTCTCTAAAGTCTCTTCAAAGGCCAAGCCAAATGCCAATCTTATCCCGCTTTGATCCACCGTTTCCCCAATATTTATTTTTAAGGTTGTCCCTCTACCTAGTGGGAGATCTATGTACATCTATGTATCGGATTTCACCATTTCTGAGTAAATCACACAGAAATACTCCGCAATACTCTTTACATCACTGACTCGTACCTTTGATCATTTTTATTATGCTGATACTCGTAGTGAGCGATGCAGTTTCAGATATGAGTAAAACCAGTAAATCCACAAAGAAAATATTTATGTCACACTGTTTTACAAATCAGAACTTTTGATTATAAACATCTTACGAGCTTTACGAGTAACTCTTACGTTCCTACAAGCTTCGATTAAAATAAAATTAGTTTATATCAGGTCGAGGTGTCCATGATTCATAAACACTTTCATCTGGATGTCATAAATGACATTGATTTCGTAGTTTGTACACATAAAGTCTCTACCATATTGGTTATTGTTACAATGCATATTGGTTTAATAAACAAATGGGATTTCTGATTTAATTTCAGGCATCGCGTGAACATGTTTGTATCACAAATATAAAAAACAATTACTTGCGATTCAAAGTTCTAGTAAAGCTCTTCTTCCACCTTTAAAAATAAGACAAACTTCAAGACTTCAAGGCCAGCGCGATTTCAATCTTAATTACCATCAGCTGAGGTAATTTTCAGGTGTCAGGAAAAATCTTACTAGAAGCGTGAAAAACGTCGGACTGTTCTTGTGTTGCATTATTCATTACTGAAGGTCGTGTCCAAGACGAACGTCCATCATAGTTCATATAATTTGCCTCTGTTTATCTTGGTGATCGGTTTTTCTTAGGGCAGATGTTACAGACCAGTATGTGCGGTATCTCGGTCACACAAAGCGCTATGTGATCAGATGGGGGTCGTTTTCTTTCGACCTTGAGAACTAATAGCAACTAACTTGTCAAGGTTTTTTTTGTTGACGGCGAGAACTGTGACCAAAGTATGATAGGATTCTTTGATAACATATTTTTGAGAGCGTTAGACTTACTACAAGTTTAAACAATTAACATCATTCTCAGCGCGTTATTCACTGTTTATTTTTTTAATTCCAACTGGGCGTTGCGGTCATTACGTTCGTGCTGTCACTATGTAACGACTGGTAATATTATGCCGCCCACCAATTCCAACTATTCTAGAGATACGCATCGGTGGCCGACACGCCTACATAACAAATGAGTCCAGTGTTTTGATCACGCGAGCGGTCTAGGGAAAAACAAAAAGGTACTTTTTTAAACATCTGCTAATGTTTGAGAGCCCTACTGGAGATGCTATCCTAGGACGCGATATTTGTAAGGCTATAAAGCTCATAACTTCATACATGAAACTTCAGTATTAACCGTTACAATTTTACGTTACTCATATACTGCATACGATTCAACAATAAAGATGAGTATTGAAATTTCGAGTAAAAGTTTTGCGCAAAACTATCCTGTTGTTATTGTGTCTTAAAAGATGTGGTAAATTTCTGTCAAATTCTTCCAACCAAACCAACCAAAAGGTTCCCAAAGGTTCTAGCATAATCGTTGACATATTGGAACAAAAATTTTATTAGGTATACTCAACAACGTAAATGATTGTTCTTAAACTCTTATAACATAAATCAAATCAAATCAAAATAATCTTTATTCAAATAAACCATTTCAGGCACTTTTGAATCGTCAAGCATCAATATGATTAATGAAGCTACAACTGGTTCGGAATGTTGCTCTTACCGAGAAGAACCAGCAAGAAACTCGGCGGTCAATCTTTTAAATATTTCCAATTATACATTATTAAACCGCTGTCTTGTATGAAGCTGAAAGGATTTTCAAATCCAGGCTTTCTTATCAACCAAATAATCTTCAATTTTGTAATATGCTTTACGTATAAGCATATTTTTTACACTTGATTGGAATCTTTCTGTACACTGGTCTAGAATGGATTGAGGAATTTTATTATAGAAGCGAATAGCGAGACCAACAAATGAGTTGCTTACTCTGCTGAGTCGCGACGCAGGTATCACAAGCTGTTTGTGACCTCTCGTATGTCTATGATATACATCAAATTTTGTTTTATACGTACTTATATTTTTCCGTACAAATAGAATATTACTATATATATATTGTGATGCTACAGTCAGTATGCCTATTTCTTGGAACTTTTCGCGAAGGGACTCACGTTGCTTCATATTATAGATAGCCCGTATGGCTCTTTTTTGGGCCACAAAAATCTTTTCTATATCGGCCGCTTTACCCCACAGCATTATTCCATATGACATAATCTCTGATCTTGAGATTGTGGTGGTGGGTGTGTGTGCTGCTTTTGTGTTCGTTGTTGCTGGTGAATTGCGCCTTGGGGTGCATGTGGTGGCTGGTCCTGCATGTATAAGGTGCGTAGATTTTGCCTGCTTCATACACATTGGCTTTGCATGCATTCACTTAACCCGTGCGGATTATAGCAAAGTAGTTAGTTCTGTTATATTGCTTGTAATATGGAATTCCGCAAAGTAACGCCTGCTTCTATAAATCACTTACGCTGTTATGGCGATCACGATTTAGACCTTCCTGTACGTTGTTAACTGTTCTGTAAACACTTATTTCATCCTAAACAATCACATGCCGCTCGAACAATACCATGCGAAAGAAAATGTTGAACACAAAGGTAAACTTTCTCATGATCATGTTTTATAAAGACACATCGAATCTGAACTGCTAAAGATCCATAATGTCAATCAGATTTATAACAGTTTGTATGTTACATTTATTTTCTTATTCATTATGCGATGTAACGAAGCCGGATCTTTACGAAAAGAATCGCGAAACCTGTATGAGGATAGCGAAAGATCCGTATTTTGATATTGATATGGTAATAGGCGAACCGTGGAGAATTTATTTTACTTGGAACATGAAGCTAGATACAAAGTGCTTGGATATGGTTTTCAGGAATGCCACGCCAGAGGTAAGAGAACTTATTTGATCATATTATATAACTGCTATTCCAAAAACTTACTTTTGATTTTTTCCGCAGTTCATGTCAGTGTTAAAATTATTCTGAACTGGAGGTAAATAAGTATCATAATTGTTCTTCCTAATAATTAATAATATTTTTAAATGATTTACAAAAGCAGGCGTTACTTTGCGGAATTCATATTAGCTGTATACCATACCTATACCATATTACAGAAACTATAACAGAACTACTTTGCTATAATCCGCTCGGGTTAAGCGAATGCATGCAAAGCTAATGTGTATGAAGGGGGCAAAATTCACGTACCTTACACATGCAGGACAAGTCATCACATGAATCCCAAGACGCCTCCACCAGCAACAATGCACGCAAGAAATACATACACACAACCACCACCAAAATCGCGATGATCGTGTCGCCCCGAAACCGAAGCATCATCAGGAAGATAGCCTCCACGACAAAATCGTAATGCCATCGTCATTACACATCCACATTAGCACACATTATATACATTAGCTTTGCATGCATTTGCTTAACCCGCGTGGATTATTGCAAATAGTTCTGTTATAGTTTCTGTAATGAATAATATGTTTACCCGTTAAAAAAAAGCAAATCGTATATAGTTATTTATTTCTTTTAGTAAATACGATTTTATGCACTATCAACCGCCGTGTGGTATTCGCTTGAGTAGAATAGACTACCCTTATTTCTTACCGAGGAGTCGTAAAAGGCGACTAAGGTAAGTTGACCCACAGTGTGGTATCCGGTTGAGTAAAATAGACCACCCTCGTTCTTACCGAGGGGTCGTAAAATACTACTAAGTTAAGTTGACGTCAGGCAGGCGGCCGGTCGTAAAATACGTAGCCGAATCATGTGACAAAATGTTTGACATGTTGTGCCGACCCCACTTCGAGTGGGATAAGGGCAGGAGGATGATGATGATTTTATGTACTATCAACAAAGTTGGTGAACTTCTTTGAGTTTTGTATCGAGCTTATGCGCTTAATTGATTTAAAAAAAATTTCTTACACTATACAATGAAGAGAAACATTAAACATTAAACGTACCCAGTATTTTTAGAGATTTTTTTATATATATGTGTAAACCGTGTTGATTGAAAACTACAAATAAAAGATGAAAACCTCCTTTATTGCAGATCATTAAAAGAATCTGGTCAGATATGAACGAATACCTGGAACAGGAGCCAAATTGGGAAGCAGCCACTCTTCACATGTACATGGGGTCTGCACGTCACGAATTATTACTGTTTGCTGACCAAGGAGCTGCCGGAACCTTTTTAGCTGTTCCTAATGTCATACGGGATCCTAGTTAGTATTTGGTGTTCAGTTTAAGCCGCACAAATAATTTATAGTAACGTATAAGCTATTGTGATTTCTCTTCAAGAAGGGAGAAAGTATTTGCATAGTCGTGGAACTCGTAAGTAAATGTCTTACGTGTAGACGAAATATGTTTACTGGAAAGCATCCATGGATTGAAAGAAGGATGACTGCTATAACAGTTAGCGCGGTTACGATGTTCATATATCACATAATTACCTTTGACCTATCCTTAAATTAAAAAAAAAGGTGGAGTGCACAGAATAAATACGTTTATTTTAATAAGTATTCGATACATACTAAACCAGTTTTATATTATGAACACATAAATACTAGCATAGTGTTCGAACTTATTGCGCATAGATATAAATTGTATTATTCCTAAAACTATGACGGGTGGACATTTAAAAAAATCATTTAATATGGAGGTTGACGTAGCTTAAACCATAAAGACTTTTACTCGAATAGTAAAGTAAAGTAGCAGCCTGTTACAATCCCACTGCTGGGAATAGGTCTCCTCTCTCCGTTTCTGGATAGAAGGGTTGTAGCTAAGACCTACCAATGCGGATTGGTAGGCTACACATATCTCTAGACTTCTTTAGAGCTATGTAGGTTTCCTCATGATGTTTTCCTTCACCGAAAAGCGTGTGATAAATTGCAATTATCAATTAGACACATGAGTTTTAATAGAAAAACTCATTGGTGCCTGCCCGGGTTTGAACTCGTGTTCCCCACGAAAGAGTCGTACGGTCTCACCGCTGGGCTATCACAGCTCAACTCAAATAGTAACTTATGTATTGGTTGTACATATGCAGTAAAATACGATGATTTTATTTTAAAATTCAACTGCTAAAAAATTTGCTTTTTTACAGTGGTTCTATCGCTGAGATTCTGAAGATGTTTTGTTTATATTATTGACTATAGATTAGACTTTTTGTTTAATTTGTATGTAACCGTTACCTGACCTTACAGACGGGACTCCGCTTCGTAAAGCAATCCCACTCCTAAAGTTCCAAATGAAATTGGTGCGTAGAGGTAAATACCTTTTGGTGATGGACTGTCACGTAGGAGGTGCCTCATTGGCAGCGAGACCTTTCAGTCCGCCTTATCGTTCAGAGATTGCCGCTGAAGCTTTAACGTTGAATCTCGGCGAAGGATTTCCTGCTTGCACCAAAGAGAGGAATGCAGGAGAACAGTTTCTTGTTAAATAGTTTTCTTTCAAATTTAGAAAATAGAAAAACAGCGTTAAGACACAGACATACCGAAAATATAATGGTTTCATGAAGAACAATGAACCCTAATGTTTCTGTATATAAGATTTATTCTATTAATGTTATATGTTGAACTTTCCATTTGTTTGCGTTTTCATATCAAATTTAGAATGTTTACAAAATAACATTTCTTTGTTTACTGTAATAAACATGGATGTATCAGATCGTGTTTCATTTGTTGGTATAAGCGTCATGTATCATGCATAACGTATCAATAAACAAATAATATATTGACTTCAATAACATATAAAGTCTTGAGTAATTAATGTCAGGTTCACTTTATTTGAGTAAGTTTTCATTTAAGTATCTTTCAGTGTTTATTCAATTACTTAACAAATTTAAAATTTTTGTGTAAATTTAGTATATTTTTTGAAATGATTTTTCGGCACGCTGTAATTCAAATGTCGATATTATTCTTATTATCCTTTGCGAATAAAACAAATGACGATGTATATAGTTATAAAAAAAATAAAGAATATCTGAGAGAACAGGAGATACAGAAAAATATGACAGCAAATTGGACTACCTGTGAGGAGTTTCTAGCAAACACAACTTTTAATATTAACAGCGTTGTCGATATAGATTGGCAAATATACTACTTCTGGAACTATGGCGACGAGGAATCTTATAACATCCGGTTTAGTTTAGCAACTCCTATTGTAAGTAACATCTTTTATTTATGATTAGCAATTCAATTGCTTGAAGGTTAACTACCACCCACAATGAAGCAGCGTGATATTTATAGCCAAAATTCCTTCTTTGCAAAAGTAACAAAGCGGCAACAAAAAAATTAAATATATCTAATCATAGTTGGTAACAGAACGTTCAATACGTCTGCATTATAGAGCTATTAGCACTTTAGCTTCATTAACGAGATAAGTAGTAAATGTTATAAAAATAAATTGTTATATAATTAATTCTATTCTATTCTATTCTACGTTACGTTAATATTTTTCGTAAATAATAATGGGAATTGTAATTATTATTGTCGTCATATTTTTGTGACTTCGGAAGAATAATCAAAGTGTGCTAATCGAAAGAATGAAATATATTTTGCCAACAATTAAATTAAAATCATTTATTTTCTGTAATGCATTAATTATATTAACAGAGGATGCGCAGTTCTATATTAAGTAATAATTGTAGATAAATATAAATAGTGACCTCGTGAAGTAATACCAAAATACAAAATAAAATGTATTACTAGTGTAATACATTTTATTTTACATACATTTATTACAATAACTTGTATACTATATTGTTTGTTGATCTGACTATAAGAATAATATATAATATAAATTATTATGTACATTTTTTATTACAGCTTGTTGACCGTTTCAAAGTAGAGCTAAAAGATTTCGACATCAAAATAAATTGGTCTCGAGCGGTCCTTTTTATGGAGACGTCTATTGATTTTAGCGCTCTCTACATCAGCACTGACACTTCAGGGAAATTCAGGCTAATACCAACTTTTGCTTTTCAAAGTAAGACATTTAAAATTATTCAATTTGCGATCTCCTGAGTCGCATTTTTAGAAAAAGCCTTTAGTTAAAGCCCGATAACGCCTACTAATTTTACGATATACTATAATAAAAATTATTTACTAGTTAATTTAAAAATTATGTTATTTATAGAGTGGAATCTTTACGTTATATTAAAGCCAAACATATGCGCAACAATGCTTAGAATGCCTTAATTTTTTTTCAAATTTCAAGACATCCATTTTGTGGTGTAATTTTCACAATTAAAAGCATGAAGGGTGATAAGAAATGAATTTTCGATTTCATAATCGATATGAACTTGTTTCTACCAAACGTATATAAAAACTTTTTTCAGTGGAACGTATTCCTTTGATGTTATTTGGATTGAAAGTTGTGGAACCAGGATATTTAGGTATTGTGAATTGTCACCAAAGACTGTGCTACGCTTTGGCTCCAGCGGAGAAAATGCCCGAAAAAAAAGATGTAAGTTGCATCATATTAAAGAAAATTTAGGATATTTAGAATATACACTGTTGGAAACAGATTCTTCAAGGAATTATAACGTCATATTCTTTTGGCCCAACTTCAAGCCGCTCCCTGCAATAAAATTGATCATTTTTATCAACGCGATTGCGTTTGTCGTTTACGGTGTCACAAACCTTAGGTCTCAGCTTTTCGAACATAGCGCACTGCCAATAGCCACCGAAATATTCAAAGTACGTGCCAATGTAACTATTGGCAGTCTTAGGCAATCTAAGTCTACTAGTAAAACATTAAATTCATCACTTTTCACGAAAAATGGCAATGTGTATATTAAAACTAGTCTTATTGTGCTGATGGCTAAAGACTTGAGTTGTAAGAGAGTTTTGGAGCTTAGTCCTAATCCGTTCTAATTCAGCTATATATAATAGAAACAGTTCCATTAATTTGTGTAGAAGCAAATATCATTACTGATAAGACTGACCATGTCTATAAAAAAACGTATTTAATACAACTAGATAAGCGCTAGGAAAATTTCAATAACAATTTTATCTTCCTAACTTAATTTACAGCAATAAATGAGTATTTTTTTTCATTTTCTAGATTACATTAGCAGCAGAAAAAATAGGCTTCAGAGGGGACTACAATTATTCATATCTCGTTGATCATGGCAAATTTGCAACTGAAGCTCCCAGTGAGGATCGTAATGAAGACGATGCCCAAGAAGATGAAGAATTTGAAATTCAAAGTGAAATAGATGAACTATAGATTTTAAGTTGCAATTTCTGTTGCTAAGTTAAGTACCCTTTATTTAAAGGGTACTTAACTTAGGCTACTTATATATTTATATATTTGTGAAATGTGAGTTGAAGTTTAATGGCTTTAAAAGCCCTTCCTATTTATATTTGAAAAACGACATGTTATTTCGATAATTTAGAATAAACTATTGTTCAGTAAAATATTAAGGTTGTTCTTCCTCAAATGCCAACGAACGAAGGATCATTATGTCATTTAGATCCTCTTTCCGTACTATTGACGCAGATTCCTCAACCACGATATCTTTCTTCAACCGGGTTTTTTTATCTTCTAATTGTTAATTGAAAGTGTTCAGAGTAACGTACAAATATTTTATTTATTTAACGAAACATTGCTTGTATTGATGAAGGCTTCTTTGTTTTATGTTATTACAACAACAGTTTTGTCAAGTATAACCAGGATGAAGTCTTAAAGCAACTTATTCAGGTATCACAAACATTGAATGTTTCGATGGAAACATACTTATTTATAAACGTATTTGATAACTATTTTAAATGATATATTTCATAAAAATATTTTTGCTTAATGTCTCACAACAAAGTTGTATTTTAATAGAAAGGAATAGTAATAATAATTATAATTTAGTAATATTGCGTACGTAACTTTACAAGTAAAATTAAACAGTGAACATTGAGAAGAGCGAGTGATTTCGCAAAATTGTTGCATTGATTATTATCGTGTGAAATGTACCCATGAAAAATAAGGTGATATCAAAGACCAGTAGTAAAATATTTAAGTGCGCTTGCATCATAGCTAATTTTATTTATTTTTAAATTGTACCATATGGAATATAAAAACAAAAAAAATAACTATAGAATTTCCATCAAAGGCTACTAATACCAGATGTTGCGACTAAAAGTTTGATGTTATACCGTGGGCATACCTGAGGCCCCTTTAAATTATTAGTAGTTTTTTTTAACAAAAAATCAAAGAAATTCGTCTTAATTACTAATATATTTCTTAATTATACGAAATAACGTTCGTCTGAGCAACATAAGAGAATAAATAATTTTAAAGATTTATTAAAGAACAAAAGTAAAAGTTGATAACATCTGCATTTACGCCTGATTCGTGTATAAAGACTTTGCTACAAAGACATTGTCACAACAATCAGTGGTACGCGGAAGTATGCATACAACGTATGTTTTGATTTTACTTACGATCGTAAATGCTAAAAAAATGTTCGATGATATTCGACCACTGTCCAAACAAGGAGCAATTAGAGATACCAGTCGAGGTGCGAATGAAGTAAAAGCTAATCTTCAAGAGGCCGTTGATTTTGGACATATATACAGACAGGGTGTTGGAGATGCTGATTTTAAACAACCAGTTGATCTTCTTGATTTAGACATGATGAAACCGAGGGATCAAGAGCACGCTATGGAGTTGCCTCGGAAATCAGACAGCAAAAACATTCAATTTATGCCGAAGACACACAAACTAACCTTTCTTAGTCCACGCGACGAAATGAATTATTATAAAAAAATAAATAATGCTACAAGCGGAAATAACAGAGATAAAATTAACATCAGCGGTAAACCAAATAGGAATCACCGACGAACCTGGTATGACTTCTCAAGTATATTGGAGAAAAATATAGCAAATCCTTTTGGAGCAAGGAGAATCAAACCCTTTTTTGATATCAAAGATTCCAAAAAATATCCTAAAATCGATGAGAATTTAATGCAAAAAAATTTTAAAAACGTATCAGATTTTTTTCAAGAAAATAGGTTTTATCGAAAACCTGATAATAATCGTTCTAAAATTCATTGGACTACCTGTGACGAATTTGTAAAGAAGGCTGTTTTTCATCCCAATGATGTAGTCAATACTAAGTGGTTACCATTTTTTATATGGTCCAAAAAAGAGTTTACATCAACAGTAGTTCACACATTTTCATATCCAACAAAGAAGGTAATTTGTTTCAATATTTCCTATTAAGTTATATAGACATAATATTATATTAAGAATGTTTTGAAAAATTATGGTTTTGAATTAAATAGTATTAGATCTTCAAATATTTTGTATACAATATCCGAAAAAGTTGCATATAATTAATAGCTAGGCTGCGCATGAGTATAGAAAAACTATGGTAATTTTTTTTAATCCGCCATAATGTCGCCAAGTATATGGTGTATTTTTATAGGAGGAATTGTATTTTAGGAAGTGTATTATTATTTAAGAAAGAAAAGAATACAATAAGGAATGCAACCGGAAATCATACAATATTATGTTTATATAAATTATATATTTGCTTTTCTTATCCAAATTACTTAAAATTATTAAATTCAGGTTTCACAAAAAATCAACGAGCATTAGAACGAAAATTTTGTTTTACCTAAATATAAAAAGACCTTATTCATATTGTTCAGAAGATAAACAAGTATCTACTTGAACAATAATAAGGCAATAGAGATCTATTTCCTTTTCAGACTGTTCAGTATTTTAAAACTACTTACGGTCCCCATATAAAAAATATTAATTGGAACCAACCAAAATTGCTACTAAAGGAGAGAAGAAATATTTTATTGGTAGCTGGAGATAGGAAAGGCCTGTTTTATGGTGTTCCAGAGCAAGGTCTATCAAGGTATCACTCAGGTAAGGGTTTTAAGCAACCAAATTTTTTCAAGTGGCTCAACACAGTAGTATGAAATTACGACAAGTCTGCAATCAAGTTATAATAAACAAAAGTAACTTAACGAATGAGTGAAGTGATGAGATATTTCATCTCAAATGTTGCAAACTGAGATGTCGTTTTTTCTTTCCCGAGAAATAAATAGTATGTACTAATAAATATTACGCAATTCAGTTGAACCTGGGCTAAAATCGAACTCCATTACACTCAACTGTAATTCTATTATGATTTGCCTATAAGTATATATTTGTTTATTAGTCCTATATTTATCCTATATTTATATAACAACGATTGAATGTGTGTTTATGACAATTTTGCGTTTTTTTAACAAGAATATTTGTCAAATTACTATCGCTCCTCTTTGCGCATTTTTTTGCAACGCTCCGTGAAGTGACTACACTTCTATATTATCTTCTATATCCCTTTACTCGACAGAGTCGTATGAATAAATGGGTCATCAATAAAAAGGCGATGGGGATAACGTTGATCAGCTCATTTTTTTTCAGCCAAAAATGTTACCTTGCCCACAATAATATTAAGAATGAAAATTCACGATCCTTATTTAGCTATGATGTACTGCGATGAGCATTACGCAATTATAATGGCGGAACTTGGAACTGAACCAACTTCTGATCACGAGGCGGCTCTTGAAGCGGGAACTTTGAAATTCAAAGGGAAAGGCCACACGGTATTTAGAGATATAGAAATGGAAAAATTTCTAGCAAAAATGGAAAACGATAAGAAAATGGAGGACGAGCGTAAAAAGGTCATACAAATACATAGAATAGCCTTGGACATTCCTATCGTTCTTTGATCTATACAAACGTTTTACCATTCCAAGGTAGTTGCGTTCTACAGTAGCGGACATGAAATCTTTCAAATTTGAAGGCTGTAGACTGCATGTGTTTTTCACTTGATTTTACGAATGAATAATTGCGTCAAATTTCATGTTAATGATTAATATTATTTTTATTTCTTAATATTTTATTCTTATTTATTACAATTTATGTGTTTGTTATATTTTTTATTACTAGCCATGTCCGAGTGAAAAGTAGAGTGTCACTAAGCTTTCCCGCGTAAATCTCGAAATCGCGGGAATTATAACTTTATGGTCTATGAATCGAAACCTTCCTCAAGAATTGTACTATCTTTCAGTAAAAAATGTATAAAGATCTGTTCAACAGATTTGAGAAAAATCGATGACATACAGACAGACAGCTTTTGGCGATTAAGTTTTATTTTAAATAGCGTGGGGTTTACTCAAATATATATTAAATATTGCGTGGAGACACATCAAATTGAGCTAGAGTGATTTGGATTTTTGAATATTCATTTATGCATGTAGATGCTTGTATAAATAAATATTCAAAAGTACTTTGCGGAATTCCATAATGTAAAGTAATGATATAGTTATTAGGAAAAAATTGCGATTTAAGGGAATGAATGTAAAGAACAAAAAGAAAATCTGCATATAACCCGCCACAACGTCTCATTAAACTAATTTAATGTTCACACGTTCACTAAGACAATCTCAATTATAATTTTAGTAGAGATAAGTGGAGAACACTAAGTACCTTAAAAATAGCAAGAATCTAACTTAAAAAATAATAATTCTGTACCTAAGTATTATAACAATGCAACCCAAAAATAACGTTTTTACACATGTTTCATCACAGTTTGATATGAAAAATGAGTAAACAATTTTCTAATTCACCCTAGTACAATAGTAAACTGAAAACAATGATAAACATCCTACAGTAAACATAAACAGACAAAAATTGAAATCGATACACATCCCCTCAGTTGTATAAAACTAGGAGATTCAGAATAACGCTACATTTTAAATATCCAGTCACAATAGAACTGTGCCGATTGTATAGAGACATTATAATAAAAATTTGGTCGAAATGAATTTATATTTAGCATTACGGGCAATAGTTGATTCTTCCGTTATATATAAAGTGGTAATAATGGGTTTATTGAATATTAATTCTGTGAACTCTGGCACGATGCCAAGTGCTCTTTACGAGAATGATACTACCACGTGTGATGACTTTAGTCGATTCGCAAGATTCAATCCTTACACCTTATTACATGATGAATGGATGATGTTCTACTATTGGGGACCACCGCAGACTCCTATGTTTGCGATATTTTTTGTGCCTACAACTACAGTAAGTGTCCAGTCATTTTTATTTTACTTATGAATCTATCATCATCATTCTCCGGCCCTTATCCCACTCTAAGTAGGGGTTATTCTACGACAGGCCGCCTGCCTGACGTCGTCGTTTTCGTTATTACATAAAACCCTTGACGTCTTGTACGACACCTATATAATCAATGACGGTGGTCTATTCTACTCAGCCGGCGGTTAGTTATGAATCTGTATATATAAATATTAATTATCGATATACTTATTGTACAAGATATTATGAGGTTTTATCTGTGATACGCACTACGATTTAACTATATCTATTATTATCAATTATTTACATTTTATATATAATATTTCTCCGACCTAGTAGTCTGGAAGAGATCGCTATGTAGCGAAAAGACCGTCAGAATTTACAATTTATAAAAATGTATTATGCCTATTGTGTATATTTTTGTGGTGTACAATAAAAGTGTAATACATACAATAATTTATTAATTCTGGTAGAAGTTTTTCAAATGTGTAAAGTTAGGTAGCACATCCTAATGTTGGCCTTCTCTTCCCTTTGGAACTAACTTTTTTTTGGTTAAATACAAACGTGACCTAAAGTATTCTAGCAGGTTAAACATATTACTGAAATTGTCCAGAGATAAGCAGGTTATTTCGCAATATTTTGCTTCACAGAAAAATGGGAAGCAAATTGTAAATAGCAAAAGTATCTAAGTTGTATGGAAAACTTATACGAGCCTGCCCGAAGTTCCGTCGCCACGCCGTGCAAGAATTTCATTTTTTTGGGAATCATGAATTTTAAAGTATTTTATTCATCATGATGAGTTTATTAATCGTTCTCATAAAGCATATGTTGAACATATGCTTTTCTTCGTTTCTGTAAATTTAATAAGTTAATACAATTTTACAAAACCTTCATAAAATCATGAAACTATTACTTGACTATAACTATGCCTTAATGTTAAACTAAATCATATGAACTAGATTTAAACACACTATATATGTATTGTTTTAAAGTAAACAATTAACTATTTAATTGTTAGCAAAAAAATTATCTGAAATACATATTGGACGGACACGTCTTGGAGCCTGTGAATTGGACAGCTAGGATGTTGGTGATGAGAGAACGAGACAACAGTACATATTTATTAGTAGAGCAGAGTGACAGAGGGCATTATCTTTTGTATGAACCACTTAAAGGTATAGTAGCCATATAGTCAACATAATAAGGGTAATAGTAAACTATAGACAAGAGTGGAGTGTGTAGTGACAGAAATAAAGAATACCAGAATGTGAAACATAATTATGATTATGTTTGACATTCAGACCACAGACAAATAATATCTCTTAACAACTTACCCATAGACTTACTAAAGAGTAATATCTATATGTGTGTGTAATTTTTTTAATATTTTTAATTTAGATTTATAAAAAAAATAGTCTTGATAAAAAAATTATTAGCATTCTGGTTTTCTTCTCAATTTTAACTATAACTGTCCCGAAGTTGATATTCCTATGTTCGTAATTTTTATCAAAAGGAGTACAAAGTTTTTCCCTTACGTATTTTATATTTAAATTTTGTTTTAATAACAGGTTTGGAGGAAAGTGATATAGTAGAAGCAGTGGACATCCGTATCAAACAGACTGGTGATACTAGATACTTTGCTATCATGGATTGTAAAGTAAGTGATATTCTAATTCAGAATTATAAGACGAGCGTAAAATTCACCATGATCCATAACACACTTTCCGCCTCTTTGAATGCGCCTTACCCTTATAATGATAAGGCTTTAACGACTGTATTGTATCTGAATTAAATAACAAAGAATGTTGACAAACTTTGATTTGGTCAAACACCGTTCACGTAGCTATAGACCACTACTAATTTCTTATTTAAAGATCTAGACGACCAGTAAGGCGTGTCGACTCTAAATATAATCATGCCAGCTTTTGCACTTCCGCTACTAAACTAAAATCATTTCCAGTTCTAAAACACGTATAAAAGTGAATTTTTAAAAATTTCAGCAGGACACAGTATACATGTATGCTAAACTTAAAGATGTTCCAAAGAAGAGTAATCTGAAGGACGAAGCAACGAGGTTAGGTTATAGAGGGCGAGGTGGCAAGTCCTACCTTTATCAGGGACATCAATGGATGCCCATACCTGAGGCAGAAGATGAAGATTTCGAGGAAGCTTTAAAAAATAGAAATTTTCACATTAGGAAGGATTAACGATATGAAATAATTGGAGGACAAAATTTTAAGATTGATAACATGACGTTGCCAACCGAAAGAGTCGCGACAATAACAACTTTCGAATGTTTTTTTTCGTGTGTGTAAGTTTAGTTATAAATGGGTTAAATTTTTAATAAGACATATACATAAATATTTTTAAGAATTGTTATTTTTTATTTATTTATTTATTTATGTACCACAAGTTACTCAATACATTTTAAAACAAAAACAATGTGTACAAAGGAAAGCTTATCGCTATAAGCGATCTCTTCCAGCAGCTCTAAGAGTGTCGGGAAACATATTGGAATGTGGTATACGTACAAATAATGTAGACAAAATAATATTAATAAAATTTTGCATATGTATATATTACATATAATAAGTATATATACAATATAAAAATATTACATATACTAGTATATAAATATATATATAATTTACTCATTGATTCACAAGTGAAAAATAGTGTTTTTTCAGCTTCATTTTAAGTGAGTGTACGCAAAGGAAGGAAATTCTGCAATCTCTTCAGGGAATGAATGGAATTGTGTAAATGTCGACTGATGTCATTAATATGTGCCGACCAGTTAAGATTACCATCAAGGATAAGACCTAAATTTTTTGCAGTGTTGTTATAAGGAATAGGTACTCCATTGTACTCAACTGGTGGCAGAACACTGAAGACAATTCGATTTCGCAGTGGTCTACTACCAATAACTAAAGCTTGCGATTTAACCGGGTTAACTAAGAATCCATATGTTTCAGACTATATTACATAAAGATTTTAAATAAAGATATGTAAAAGAGAACATTAAAATTAAAGAGGAATAATGTATGTCATTAAAGATGTACGATTTTCACTGCTTGTGTAGCAAATTCATCTGGGAAAATTATTACAACAAATTTTCTCTTACGGAAGTTTGTTCAACTAATTTGGACAATTAGGTTCCCATTATGAATGTAAATATTTAACGCTATTGTTCCGGCCCTTAGGCGCCCTTAGCGATTGCGGAATCTTAATAAACCGTATTTTTTATTATATCTTTAGAAAAGATAATACTTTGCAATAGTTGTATTTATAACTATATTCATAACTATGAATAGTGTTAATGATTACAAACTTATGATTATTAACTATCACTTTTCTGGCGTCATGCGTTCTGAATATGAAAAGATCAGATTTTTTTTCTATCATCTGATTATTAAACCCGATAAAAGTATGGAACAATAATTGCCATTTATCAGACGTTATAGTTTAATATATAAGATCAAGATTTACGTAATACATTCCATAGATAATACAAAGTGTCTTAGAAACACACCTATACCTTCTCCTATTAAAAAAATTGAACTAAGTAACTCATTCAATTCTGATGTTCCATATATTAAGCACGCTTTATTAAAACTTTTCACACTTTTACATATCAATAACAATTACGGATTTTTTTTTTTTGGAGGAGTAAAGACATTTACAATCTGACCACGCTTTTATAACTACTCACATATAATAATTTTATTTAAAGATATAAGATACTTTAATAACAGCAAACTTACAAATATACAAAATGCAAATCCAATCTTACCCGGCGATGTACAAAACAACATAAAACCGCTCCGAACCTTCGAAAAACGATTAAACATTCAAAATGAGGTTATTTAGTTAAGTTTACAACGACGTTTACTATCTAGACCGCTTTAATGGCTAGGAAGCGGCGTGCGGTAAAGAGCGGCGATTATACGATTACATATTATGTTACTTGGCCGTCTGCTTGGGAAATAAATTATACAAGTTATGGGAGAACTTTTTGTGATGGCAACCTTAAGTCCGAATGGGACCGTACTAGTAGTTCTCACTAGGAAAAAAACCATAAAAAAAATATTAATTTTTATAATGCAATTAATTAATCTAATTTTCTCTGTATACTTGATTGCCTATCTTTATAGTTTCTTATATAACTATTATGTCATACAATGCTAGTAGTTTCTACAGATTCTAGTATTAACTTTCGCCTTAATTTCTCTTATCACACTATAATGTCATAGAATGCTGCTAAATATTGTAACCTTAAACTTGAGATGTAACTTGAATATTTAATTACTTTCTAGATTGTGTAACTTATGACCTAATGGGGATGGAGAAAACTGTATTATATTGCTGTAATTATACGTAAAACATATTAAAAAATAGAAGATTATTTGGATGATGAAATGCCTGGATTTGAAAATCCTTTCAGTCAAGACTGTGGCTGAATAACGTGAAATTGAAAATGTTTATAAGATTGAAGGCCGAGTTTCTTCTTGCTGGTTCTTCTCGGTAACAGCTACATTTCGAACCAGTTGTAGCTTCGTTAATCATATTGACACTTGACGATTCAAAAGTGCTCGAAAGAGCTTACTTGAATAAAGATTATTTTGATTTCATTTGATTTGATATAATGAGAACAGACTCATTCACTTTATTTATTTTCGTTGATTTTTTTTGTCATAATTGTTATTATTACTGTTTACGATATAAATAAGTTTAATCGTAAAGCGTGTTAAATAACTGAAATAATAGTAAATAATGTGGTATAAGTTAATTCGTGTAGTGTGTACAAGTATATTAGAATTCATAGTAATGAAGACCGATTTTTGAATATTTTCATCACCAAGCAACCTTAACAACTCTTTGTAATAATCTCAGTACAATGGTAAGGGCTCTGAGAGACCAAGACAATTATGTTTCCGTGAGATTTTACACTTCTATGAGTAATTATTAATCATTTATGCGTCTTCAAAAATACGCATTCACGTTTGTGCGTTTTTTTACAGAGGTACTCTGTTAGGAATATAAAGCTTTATATTTAATGTTAACGTGGATGTTTTGATGAATTGCTATCTATGTGATGGACAGTGATTTTAGCTTAAGATCCCAATCGGGTGGAAATTGGATAGGTTCATATATAGTCGTGTATTAGGAAAAATAATAAATGTATAATTTGTATTGAAGGAGTTGGTGACACAGGAACTTCATGGATCTTTTGAAAGAAGAAGCATAAATAAAAATAAATAAATAAATATATGGGACATTTACACACACGGTCGTCAGTCCCCAAAGTAAGTAACTTAATACTTGTGTTATGGGTGACGGACAACTGGTAGATATACTACATATATAAGTTTAAATACATACTTAAATACAAATACACACCCAGGCTCAAAGAACCAACAATTTGTTCATAGAAAATGTTGGCCCTCGGCGGGAATCGAACCCGCGACCCGCTAAGCTGAAGGCAGGGTCACTACCCACAGCGCCAACGGGCCAGTCAAAAGTAAAGTAGCTGTTAATATTCACCGGACGCACCAATGGTGACCGTTGTTTACGTTGGTCAATGTTAACTTACATTTAGTGAATATTTGAGTTTAGGGAATAGTAATTCCTAAATACGAGATGTTCAGTGAGCCTATAAAATTGATGCCGATTTAGTGGATAGCTTATGCATTTTATTGCGATTAAAGATTGTTAATTGAAAAATTATAATGGAAATAAATGATTTTTTATTATTATTGCATAATGCTTCTAACTAAACTCAAAATTTACGACTGAAAGTGACATTAAGGCAACTTCCTGTAATAAATAGTTATATCAGTCAGAATAACAAAGTAAAAGTCCTAGAATCTAATATATCAAAATAAAATAAAATTATGAAAAAAATGAATTGAGGGAACTTAACCTAAAAAACACTTCACATTAAAAATTAATAAGGAACGAATTATCACCTGATTCCAACAAAGCCCTTATCCAGGTTTGCATCGGTAATTATTGTTTTGGAAGGGAGCAGTCTCATCCGTCCATCCATCGATTCATCCATCTTCCATCCAATGACGTGCGTGGATGATAAATGACGTGGACTTGTCGTTTGAAACCCTACATGTTCTCGGCGCTGGACTTATGAACTGTGTTTATTGTTTCTATTTAATACTACATTTTCTAAGAAATATGTTGTCAAAAGTCCAAATTTCTTGTTCTCTTCCGATAAGAAATTGTCTGAATAATCAGTGACGTCACTATTTAATGATCCTAACGTGCTTTTTAATGTCCATGTATTAAATTAAATAATTTTATCTTATGCATTTTGCATGCATTAAAAAGTTCTATTATAGTGAAATACGTTCTAAGTCTTTCAGAATGTTTTTATAGAAAATGCAATACTTGTGTGATATGGTCTTGTAGTTTATATATACTCTTTACTAATACTTATCTAGATTTTTTCTACCATGTGTTATAGCAATATAATTACATATTAAAACGTCTATATTAACATGGGCGTTTTAACTAATATAATCTTCTGTATTTTAGCAATTATTTGACAACACTAACCATTTTCTATTGGAAAACTATCCTTAAAATTTAATGCATGTTTCTCAAAATTAAGGATGCCGTGTGGTATCTGGTTGACTAGAGTAGACCACCCTCTTTCTTATCGAGGTTTCGTAAAAGGAGACTAAGGTAAGTTGACCCACCGTGTGGTATCCTTTTGAGTAGAATAGACCACCCTCTTTCTTACTGAGGGGTCCTAAAATACGACTAAGGTAAATTGACGTTAGGCAGGCAGTCGGTCCTAAAATACGTAGTCATAATCATGTTGTCACATGATTATGACTACGTATTATGGCTACGTATGTATACATGTTTATAACATATTGTGCATATGATAAGGGCAGGAGGAAGATGATGATTCTCAAAATGAAGGATGAACAATTATTACTAAGCCATTCTTGTTCATCGTAATTATTGTTTTTTTTTATTTGTTAACCAAAACAAACTATGTAGATCACAAAAGAAATCATACGGTAGAACTAAGCAAGATATTGCGATTGTGTAGCAAAATAATTTAGCTTAGCCAAGACTGATGTTTGAAACTAAGATCGACAAAACGCTGCTAGAGCGAATAGTAAATAGTTCTTTTTGTGTACGCTGGTTATTATGAAAAAGGCTTTGCTGCATACAATCACGTCTCTGTTTTTGCAATCACTATGCTCTATTAATAGATTTCCATTTGGCAGACAATTCATTTCTAAGAACAAAAAATACTATACAAAATAAAGTGACTCTTATTTTAAAATTTTGAATTCTATTAATATTTTCTTGGAATCCTTTCAATTCTTAAAAAAACTTCATTTATAATTTGTTATTTAAAAGCCTTGGCTAGACTAGCGTGTAGTGGTTATAGGTTTACGAGTATAAATCTGACCAGAAATCCGTAAAGCAATCAGTATAAAACGTGTGATTTCTTCACAATATGCAACGCCGTTTGCTCGAAGCCAATATCAAATATTTATGTATCTGCACAAACATAAACGAAAAATTGTATTAACATCTTTACTGTTGCTTCCAGATATTTTATCGGAACATTAAATAATTAATAGTGCAGTTTCGATGTTAATACACCAACACTGTACGTAAGTAAGTAGCTTAGGCTGAAAGTTCCTTCAATGACCAAGTGCGCAAGTTAGTCTAACTAAAACATCCTACTTATATTAGCTATATAAAAGTTTTATTTTATTTATGACTAAATACTTAGGACTACAAAAATAGCTGGACAGATTTCAGGACAGATAGGTATAAATAAATAAATAAATATATGGGACACACACGGTCGTCCGTCCCCAAGGTAAGTAACTTAATACTTGTGTTATGAGTGACGGACAACTGGTAGATATACTACATATATAAGTTTAAATACATACTTAAATACAAATACACACCCAGGCTCGAAGAACCAACAATTTGTTTATAGAAAATGTTGATCCTCGGCGGGAATCGAACCCGCGACCCTCGGAGCTAAAAGCAGGGTCACTACCCACAGCGCCAACGGGCCAGTCAACATAGGTATAACATGATAATTCTTATATCTACCCGTACAAGTAAAATACCATATGGAAAAATTAATGGAAAGAGTACCACTACAGGGCACATACACTAATCGTATAAGATCAGGCAAAAGCCCAACAGAACAAGAAAACAGATTATTTATGGAAGATATAACTATGCAGTTGATAAAGCCTGACTCTGGTTTGTTAACAAGTTTACATAATCGAATTAACCAGTGGATCTCAGTTGTGCTTTAAACAGTTTTTAGTAGTTCTCTATTGGCATAGAATGCAAACGGATTTTATTTTAACTTACCTAAAAACAACTAGAACACAAGTATTTAGTAACAACTCAGGTCGATTTCAATCAAACAATTACTAACGTAAACACAATTGTAGCCGCTTTTACAAATGTTTCATAAAAGCTACTACCATTGAAAAAATATTTCGTGATTATAAAAATAATATACTCGTATTTGCGGGTTTTTTTATTTCCTGTAGGAATAAGTAGCAGGATCTTATGAAATCAATATGAAAACGCTCCGTCAGTTGTTTTCATTAAATCAATTTTCACAAGATTGAGAGAAAAAAATTGGCTCCAAAAGTCACACCTAGCTCCTGCCCTTATCCCACTATAAGTGGAGTCGGCACAACTTGTTACAAACATGTTGTCACATGATTTGGTATCATATTTTACGACCGGCCGCCTGCCTGACGTCAATTTACCTTAGTCGCCTTTTACGACACCTCGGTAAGAAATGAGGGTGGTCTATTCTACTCACATATTTTTTAATACAATATCTATACTAATTATAAAACAAAGTCCCAAAAAGCTGTCTGTCTGATTTCTCAAAATCTACTGAACGGATTTTTGTACGGTTTCCACCAAAAGATAGTCCAATACTTTCGGATGGTTTACGTAAATATTACATATCGGTATTATGTAAATTATGTTAAAGAGATCGCGCATATGTTAAAAACTTGCTTGCTGTGAGCTTTAGTCGCGTGCGCTGCGATAACCAGCAGAGGTACGCTAAAGTAATGTACTATAGAACTGTAGATCTATAAAAATAAAACAAAAAAGTCAGCGATAGCATGTCTCTATCTCCCACGGTTTACTCACAATAACTACTTTTATGTTCTAAATTTCGAAAATTCGGGAAAAGTTTCATAAATCACTGAATTCCACGCGGGCGAATCCGTTGTTGGTACAGCTAGTTTTAAATAAATTAAATAATCATCAATATATTTTTCAAATGAACAATAGAAATTGTACACAATGGATTATAGCAGATTTTAATAAAATTAGAATAAAATATTCCTAATAGAAAATACAAATGTGTGAAATAAGAAAGCTACGTAAGTGACGATAAGTCCTGAAGCAAAGAATGAGTTAGAAATAAAAACGAATAACTTTCTAAAACTTTGTTAACCTCATTTTAATTACTTAATGATAAACTAATATCACTGCGAGACATGACATAGTGGGTGCAGAAATAGATGTTCATCTAAACACCGATATCACATTACATTGAAAAAGCTATATAAAAAACTTGTCACACAAACCTGTTGCTTGTTATGCCGTCCACAATTGTCACATTAAGAACGACTACAGGTTATTCATTAGCCGTTATACAACCGCGATTATCATAAACTCCTAGTAGAAAATAATCTTGGAACGGACCGAAAAGAATAAATATGCCATGAGGGAATTTAGTACCGAAAGTTGAGGAACCCCGCTGCGACAAAAGGACCCGCGGGTACTGTGGCGCTTCGGCCTTTATTTCTTTTTGGACACAAAAAAGTCGCCTAATAAACCAAAGATGGCCGCTGTCTGTACCTCACTAATATATTTGATATTCTATTTATTAAAGAAACACTATAATAATGGTATTGTAATGAATATTTTCTTTATAACCTTTACTCACGTTTTTGATTAGTTATTTTGTGCATTTTTATCCAAGTTTACTTCCGAAAGTATGATGAGAAATGAAGATCAGGAATGCAGCATGTTCCTGAATTGCTAACCTACCAAACTAACTTGCCCGCCCTACAAAACTAGCCAACTAGTCAAATATTAATATTTCGGTTTGCCTTTATAACTTCGGATAAAATATTCTGGTAGAGTGACATTATGACGTTTTGGATGAAGCTATTTTGAGAAATCGCCAAATCGCCAACTTTATGAAGTATTAAATAGTATATCCTCATATTGAGAATATAAATATTGTTTTACAATATCGAAACATAATAGATTTTATTCCTTCGCATCTAAAAATGTAACTACAAAAATGAGACAATCTATTGTCTCATTTTACCTGTAGGACATATTATTATAATTCGCCATCTGCTTTACAGTGAAGAAAATAAACATTTCTCTGAGCACTATTAGATATACATAATATGTATAATATGTTTAAAATAACACATTAGAGCAGCGTGTTGGGTTTAAGGTTCAATCAAATCAAAGAGAGTACAGGCTGATTGCAACTTTATTTTGTTAAGTATTACCAAGAATTTTTTTTTAGACTATTTTCTAGTATATCGCATATCGATTCTATATCGGTCTACATCGACAGTATGAAAAAATGCCGTGTGGTAACCGGCTGAGTAGAATAGACCACCTCATTTATTACCGAGGTGTCGTAAAAGGCGACTAAGGTAAGTCGACCTGCCGTGTGGTATCCAGCTGAGTAGCATAGATTACCCTCATTTCTTACCGAGGTGAACAGATTTACGACAGTAAAAGGCGACTAAGGTAAGTTGACGTCAGGCAGGCGGCCGGTCATAAAATATGTAGCCGAATCATGTGATAACATGTTTATAACATGTTGTGCCGACCCCACTTAGAGTGGGATAAGGGCACAAGGACGATGATGATCGAAAGTATGAAATAATTAAATACCTTTTTTAGTATTACAATTTTTAGCATTAATTTTATATACAAACGGACGTTTCAGTTATTCTCATAAAAGTCACGCGTTGTCTAGTTTGTTAAAATTTTTGACCTGTCATCGGGAACTAATTTCAGAAAGTTTTTGTCTGTTTTTTATCTGTTTTATAGTTATTTGGACGAGCGTTGTGAGTTTTGTTGCGTAAGTGAAGGTGTTAACGTATCGATTTAATGTCGATCAGGTTTTGATTCTTACGTATCAACGGTATACCAGTTATTGCATAACCATTTATCAGTATTTTTAACTGTTCGAATAAGGTATGACAAGTATGGTGAGGCAATGCTTATTAATATCACAGATACTTTTATGTGGATATTTCTCGATATGTTACTATGAGGTTTTTGGTCGATTTCTATACGGTCAATAAGAAATTGTTTAAAAAAATTTTGCAAACTTCAAACGTAACAGCAGAAACGTGTTATAGCCGTAATAACTGCCGAATAATACATATAAAGATCTATATGAAAACATTTGCAGTAGTATCGATACAATGTTTCTTCAGACAAGCCTAAAGATGTTATGGGTTTTTTTTTGCATAGGTTTGCGATAAGGTACATACACCGAAAAATACTAAGGCATGTAATAGTAATTTTCAAAATCCTCAATACCATTTTAAATTTAATTCAAAATATTCCTAAATCTAATAAACTTTTAACAAGTATTTTTGATTCTTCAAATCTGCTGCGGGTCATTCATCGGGTCTTCAATGAACAACTGGTAAGAAATACGGTAATTGCACTTTTGGAAAACAAAAATCCTAGTAACTAGTTAGATTTCGTCATTGCTATCTTGTGATAGGTCGGAGAATGGTTAAATCCGTATATTTTTATCACTCGTATTATCCTCAATAGTATAATATTATGCTTTTTTCAGTATCGATCACTTCTTGAAATATAGTGCCCTATTCATAGTCATAGCAAATTCACGCCTTGTTTGTTTCTGCAGCTTTATTGATAATATTGGTTTTGCTACGAATGTCCTCTTTCCTACTTTATTTGCCAATGAGGAATTGTCAAATACACAGTGTATTTTAACACTGACAACTTGTACCGTTTATAAACTTTGGCACTAGGTGATTTCGGTAGAATAGGCGTTTCATTTAATCTCTTCAGAACGTTTCTATTTAGATCATTATATATAACTGGGTCGTGTTTTAAGTAAACGAATTTTTTCACTTCTTAAACAAACAGTTGTTAAAAGAATGTAGTTAAAAAATTGAAACATTTTTAAAATAACCAGTTGCGCGTAGAGTAAATATTTTCAAAGCAACCGTGTTAAAAGTTGCCTACTTTCTAGTTCTAACTTGAATCACAAGGACGGGACATGGGAGACACACAAAGGCTTACTCAATTTATTTAGTATAATTTCTGTAGTCACGGGAAAATTCACTAACTACAGACACGCGTCGCTCCCGCCCAAAAAATATATCTACGCAATTCTCCACCGTAGACAATCTTATTTATATATTTCATGCTGATAAATCTTTAATGGATTCCCTTTGATATTCTGTCGAGTAAATTGTGACTTTCTGCTTTAGAAATTAAAAGCCGATTTCAGTTATAACATACAACAATTGATACGGTATTTATTTTTGATATCTACCATAGGCGTAGCAAAACAAGGCGCGTGGCGATTTTGTGGGAAGACTGCCGGCTTTGGTAGGCAATTTTAAATTATCAATATCAATACTAATTTAATAATGTTTAGACAATGTTATGTACGCTTTGTTTGAGATAATTATAACTATCTAAAAAATAGTATGGTTTTTGTTTAATGTAATGTTACAAAATGTTAATTCATTGATTCTACTTCAATTTGTGTGTGTGTGTTATGTATATCTGTTTATGTGTATAAATGAGTGTCTTAGGTTTCTTGCTTAATTAAGAGTGTAATCATATGTACCTACCTCTACCTCTTAACTATATATAATACATATACCTCTCGTGTTTTTCTAGTTTATTTTATAATTAATCGAAGTAAACATATCATTATTTAATAGACGCCATTATGTGTTCTGCCTCTTGATATGTTTTTAAGTAAGTAATTAATTATATCCCGCTTACATTTTGAGTAGGTAGAATCATAAATAGATTTATTTATCTTATTATATAAAAATGGTATAAATAGTAGAAAAATCGTCTCGTGAACATATACTCAGGATATATGATTTGACAAAAATTTATAAAGATTTTTTAAATTACAAATATATTATCATTTTAGAAAGTGATCTTGAGTGTGAACTAATGATAAATACTTAATACATCATTCTCAAATGTTCATAAAGTTAAAAAAATAAAGACGAATGCGGCATTCGTTACGCAAAGTTAATTATTATAACGATCGTCACAACAAAGGGTCTGAGTGGCCCCGAGCATTTATACCGCAGAACTCAATTTGTTAGAACTCGTGAGGAATGCAAGCGATCTGCACTGCTTGCAAGTATGGAAAGTATTAGCAAGAAGCAAAATGCTTAGTTGATTTAATAAAGATTTTCTGATGAATTTAAGAAATGTTTAACACTACGCGATGTATTTTGATTGGCTTGGAGATAATTTAAGGGCTGAAAACTATAATAGGTTACTTTTTTTCAAAGTAGTAAAATGCACGCAGATAAAGTAATTGAAAAAGTGTTTTTTTTTCTATACATATATTTGTGCTAAATAAACAGCGTTATATTATATGGAAACATCTGTCAATTTCTAGAATTTTCCGGAATGCTAAAGCGATAGGCGTTACTTTTTTGCTATCGAATGAACATTCAGTTCAATTATCTTAAGCTTAATTATCATACCGTAACGTATAGACATTTTGTATTCCGTATATAAATAATATACAGCAAAATTGTCGATAAAACGCTTTTATGCCAAACTGTACATCAACCCTAGAGAAAGGGCCGGACCCCACGTGAAAGGCGCGAGTGTCAGAAAAACGCTAGCAGTCCGCAATGAATAGCAAAAATGTAAATTTCATGCAACTATACATCGAAAGAGACGGCTTAGGTGGGGTCGCCGAGGTCCAAATCAAAACGCTTTAGCGTTATTTAAAAAACAAATCATTCATATGACAAATAATATATCAAAATAATGTATACGTATTGCACAAATTAAACTTTTCGCCAACTAAATCTATATAGCGTACGAGACCTAATACTAAGCTGACTTCAAACAGAGTTTCGGCAATTTCAATTATAAATTTTAAAGCAACGTATAATAATTCATTTTTAAAACTTCCTTTTATTTCGCTATGTTATTCAGCGTTACTATGATCTCTCTGGGATTGAATGAATATAGTCGCTTTTAGCTTTTACTTGGACCGCAGAAAAAGTATAACTTAATGTATTCGGCTGGTACAACTTAATGATTCGAGGGCCTGTGTCTAAGCCTTTGTTTTGGTTAGCTGAAGGTGACTTATTCCCTATTTTATATACCGCTTATGAGTGAAACTTTGAGTCGTTTTGATCATTGAAATGGTTAAATTTTCTATTATATCAATAAAAGTAGTAAAGTAACGGCCCGTTATAATCCCATTGCTGGGCATAGGGCCTCCTCTCTTCGTTTCTGAAGAGAAGGGTTGGAGCGAAGACCTACCACGCTGCTCCAATGCGGATTACACATATCCCCAGAATTCTCTAGAAATATGCAGGTTTCCTCACGATGTTTTCCTTCACCGAAGGAATTATCAATTAGACACATAAGTTTGATTAGAAAAACTCATTGGTGCCTGCCCGGGTTTTGAACCCGCAACTTACTCGAAGGAGTCGCACGGTCTCACCGCTGGGCTATCACAGCATTATATCATTATCAGTGTATAAAATAGTGTTCTTTATAAAGTAATTTCTATTTCTTTACTGTATTACTGTATAGTATGTTTAGTTTCTTGTACGAATTACAGAAAAATGAAAGTACAACTCTCAACTCTCAACTATATTGAGAAATTTTATATTTCTGTTTAGAAGTAAGAATTGAATGACAACTACAAAAGTGACGACAAACACAAGTACTTGTATTAATCATTGTAGCGTGTTTCTCATTTAATAGTATACCTCAAAACACCCAGCCAATAATAACGCAGTAATAGCGGGCAACTACTAGTGTTATTAATAAGGCAATTGTTATATAAAAAGAATTACTTTGATTAAAAGAAAAATTGTTTTGTACTATGGCACAACTGGTGAGGCTATAAGCGTCTACTAGCAATATATAAGCGTATTATATAGTACTCAAAACGAGATTAATCTTCCTGTGTCACAGAGTAAAGCCACGCGTAGGTCACGTGACATGCGCGGGCGCAATTGATTAGTTAAGGGCATAGAGCATGAAAATGTTATGAACAGGACAATTTTAAAAAGTACATTTGCTAAAGAAAACTTTGTAAACTACGTAAAAGTTATAATTATAAAACACAATGTCCTTTTAGATATAGGAAAGTTTACATTAAAAATAAAAAAGAATAGAAATGTCGTATGTTTAGTTCAGTATAGTATTTATGCATCGTTTGTACGTCACTTAGTGTCTCATAAATGATATTTCGGTGTAGGCACAAAAAGGCTATACATAGTCAATGCCAACAAAAAATTATAATATATGTATGTCGCGGTGACAGATTGCGCGATGTTAACCGGTTGGGGGAATAGTAATTCTGATATTAATGACGATAAGTTCCCTTTAATGTGAGAAAATCAACAGTGATTACGATCCGCTAAAAGAAATTTTTACTTGCCGCTTGAGTCCTTACAGATTAAGCTTGCATAAATATTTAGGTTTAGGATAGAGATAATTTCGTTCCATCATATGAATTTACGTTATAATTATAGTATTAAATGTATTCGTTGTTTATTATTTTTTTATTCTAAAGTGTCTCACAACTAGGTCGTGATCCTTTCCTTCAAAGGATTTTCAAGCCCATGCATTAGAGATTCTATTTAATCGCTACTCATACATTAATCTTCATTCTGTGCCAAATCGCTCAGGAGCCGATTTACCGTAATTGAAAGTTTCACAGCAGTGTTGTAGTCCATTAAGTTCCACCTATACGGAGTCAGTCATTCAGTTAGGACGATCACATCTCAGTGATGGAAGTAGGCCCAAACGCCTAATAATAAAACACCTAGTATCTAATGCTCTCGATGTATCGATATTCAGGTTATATTTTTGTGGTAAGTTTTCGTTGTAGTGAATGAGCTCTTCTGTTCACGGAGCTGGCGCTCGTGGTAGTGAGCAGTTAATACGAAGTATAGCCATAACCCCACCACTGTTATTAAGCTGGAGCATAGTTGAACTTTCGTGGATACGAGCACGGAAAAACTTCATTCGGACGCCACTTTTCCGGTCTGCGGTACAAATAAGAACATTTCCTGAAAAGAAAGGCAGTATGTCTCATATCCGTTAGAAGAGGTTAAAAGAGTTTGAAAGAGTCTTACGGCATAGCAGATTTTGTAAACAATAATATCAGATCAAATCCTACGATTTGTTTGTTTGTTATAAACAATTTTAGTCTTCGCTCGGCAAAAAAGTTCCGAATTAAAAATTCAAAGAAATCAAGGCGTTTGTTTCGTGAGTGAGCCACAGTTTGCAGCCATGTCATCCCATATCATACCACCATGTTTACCTTTTTGTTTTAGCAAAAGGTTGGAGGTTAGGATTGCGCGTAATTGGCAAACGATTTGGTTGCTATATTTATAATTCATTTTTTAATGGAAAACTTAGTGAAGGATAGCAAGTACGTATCGTATTTAGGGATTATTATTATTTCAAAATTATTGTTATACGTATATTATCGTTACGACTTTATAGATATACAATTATATCTTTATAGGTTATACAAGCCATTACTATGAGATTAGCTTTGAAACAGATGAACTACCATTGACTACGCCGAGGTTTCTATGGAGGTTGATACTTCTTTACGTTACGTTGAGTGTAATCGTACGACTTTCGAGAACAGGGGAAATAACGCAAATTTAAGTTTATTTATTGTAAATAAATTCTAAATTTAAATATATTGCATAGTCTACAAACTAAAACGTTTAACTTTTAAATCGATATGTTTTAATGTTAATTCTGATACAAAAAACTTTGCGGCCCAACCATTCGGGTATATAATAACATAATACGAGCAATTTAAACGATTAACATCAGCCGGAAGTTGCTGCAGGTTTCGCGGGAAGCGAGGTGGGCGGTGCGGGCGCATCCGACATTTGTTTTTTTTAGTAGACCATTTTTTGCTATACTTATCTGTGAAATAATGGTTTCGAATTCACGTTACTTAATTTACAGTATGAAAAATGCCGCTCAGTTGGAAAAACTAATCAATTTGGCAGTATCTAGTAGTCTAGCTTCCGAAGTCGATGCAGATATCGTGCAAAGATTTATTCTAGACTTTACTGATGGGTGGGGTGAAAGTGAAAAAGGTATCACGATTAGTTTTGTTCACAATTGAATGGACAATTCTATAACGGTAACGTACTCGTTAATATAATAAAATAGCGCCACGCAACATGTAAACCAGTCGTATACAAGGCAGAAGTAGACGAAGACACGGTTACTTTAATGGCAAAGCTTACTTCTTTTTCTTCAACCGAGGGACGTCCACTGCTGGGCTCACGTTTCCTCACGGGATCTCCACACCACACAATTTTGTGCTGCTTTTACCAGCAGATCCTCGCGACCTTCTTGATGTAGTCAGTCCATTTCGTACGGTGGCTACCGACGTCTGCGTGCGTCTTCAGGTGCTTAGAGCTTACTGCCAAATGCGAAATATCAAAAAATGACATTCACTTCGTCTGTGTAGAATACTACTTTGAATAAGCTTGTCTTCCTCTAAGCTATGAGATTCAAGATAATAATAAGCATAACAATAACTGTTGTAACGCTAAACGGTCTACTAGCGAAGGACCTTAACAAACATGTCAAGAGGCTCTCGCCTCGTTGTTGGATTAAGCATAAGATACAAAAGGCAGTATTGCTTGAGACAGTCGGAATTGTGAGGAGTTTCCTCGGTCTGGAGCCCTAACCGCCGGTTTCTTGAATACTTTCTCGGCTCCCTGTTGTCAACAATTTTTTTATATTTTGAAAGTGTTTTTTTTGTACTTTTTATATAGACTATATTCCAGAATATAATATAAATTTGTATATAAATAAATAAAAGAAGGTCATCATCATTCTCCTGCACATATCCTAAGTGGGGTCGGCACACACGATTTGGCTACGTATTTTACGAGCGGACGCCTACCTGATGTCAACTTACCTTAGTCGCCTTTTACGACACCTCGGTAAGAAATGAGGGTGGTCTATTCTATGCAGCCGGATACAACACGGCACATACCTTAGTCGCCTCTTACGCCTCAGTAAGAAAGGATGGTGGTCTATTCTATTCTGCCGGATACCACACGCCGTAAATAAATAAAAGAAAGTATGAAGAATAAATTCAAGTGTTTGGCGTTAAAAACAGACAGAGTTAGGCATTCATAACAGCTTTAATCTGTGACTGATTTTTTCGACTCAAATTTGTTATGTCTACAAGCTATGTTAATTACTTACATCGAACGTAACGACCGTAAATATTATATTTTATTCCGCACTTGGTGTTCAATGTACTTGAAAGAACACGTGTAGCATACGACTGTCGCCCCGCCCAGCAATTATCTACACAAGTGTACAAGCAGCTTTTAGTTTAACTATTAAAGAACAACCAAAATGGAAGTACTTTATTGAAAATACGATCTAGCCAAAAAGCTAATAAGCAACTTGAAGATAACCTTAACTTGTATAACAATAGGTTCAGTGACTTATTTTAGTTTTTCTTGGTGTATAAGATACTTTGTTCTTATGATTACTTTAAGTAGCAGAAAGACTACACTACACTATCACTAAATTGCAGTAACTCAAAAGGTTTTGTCTACTTCAGTCTTCACTAGTTTTAGTTTTAGTTGTAATGGTATAAAATGGTTTGCGTGTTGCTCATAAAAAAACCATTTGTATTATTATTATCATTTATATTTCTCAAACATAACTTTATTTTTATTTAATTTTTTTTATTTTTTATTTTTTTAATATTTAAAATTATAAAATAACAATAATTTAAAAAATATACATATATATATATAAAATTTTCGTCCGTCGGAAACGGGGCAATATTACCACCGGTGGTTAGGGCTCCAGAGTGAGGAACTTCCTCACAATACGTGCCGTTTCAAGTAATATTGCCTTCTGCATCCGACTCTTGATCCAACTATTAAGCGAAAGCCTCTGAAGATGTATTATTATTATTGTTAATACATACTTTTATATGCAGATAAGATAGTAGCTACGTTCTAAATTATTTTTGCATGCCGGATTCGTAAAACGCATGCACAAACCACCACCATCACCGCACAACACTAGCACTCCACACATTCACAACCACAATCTCAACAATAATTTCGCCCTATATAGAGAGACTCCACGATAAAATCGCAAGGTTTTAATATTTTGTCGTGATTATAGCAAAATAGTTTATTATTTGTTGTGAGCATCAAAGATAGCGATAGCAATAGCGATAACGATAATGATATTTATATGTAATAGGCATCTGTACATATAAAACAAAGTTTTCGAAAGCTGTCTGTCTGTATGTGATCGATTTTCTCAAAATCTACTTGACGGATTTTGATGCGGTTTTATTAAAAAATAGTACAACAATTATTCTGGAAGGTTTAGGTTATAGTAATTTACGGTTTCATGTAAATTGTGTTGAAGAGGTCGAGTTGTAAAAAAACTGGGAGCTGTAGTCGCGTGCGCCGCGTAAACAAAAACAGAGATACACTAAAATAATGTACTGGAGGTTTGTAGATCTAAAAAATACTATAAAAAAGTTTGCGACAACATGTCTCTATCTCTTATGGTTAATTCTTGATAACTACTTTTATATTCAAAATTTCAAATAAATACATTAATTTCCACGCGAGCAAATTCGTAGACTCATCTATCATAGTATCATAGTCATATCATAGTATCATATAAACTAAAAAGTTTCGTACATTAGGTAAGATAGACGTTGTATTTACCCATACTCATAGCAGTAGATTGCTTCGCAAAATCGCAGACGGCTACCAAACAATCCCATTTTGAAAATAATTTCAACCACTTCCAACAAGTATGAGCGCTGATTCCCACAGTGCCAGAAATGATGGCTATCCATGGTTCTCCATAGGCCATTTTATCCAATTTTTAATCAAGCTACCGAGGCGGGTAATATCGCAAATTATAGTGCGCAGATATTACCACGGGCTTCGGTTAACTACGTGACGTTGACTATGCTACTATACTGTAGATCTGCGTTACTTTGTTCTTATGCTAGATTAACAATTTTATATGTATATCTTATAATCCTTTATATTGCGTCTAATATTATAAAGACGTTTTAAAAGATTTTTGAGTGTCTGTCTTGTTGTTGTTAGTAGATTTGCACTTGGGTGTACATTTCGTCTAAGCTGTAAATAATAGACCTAGCTAACTAAGCTAGGTAAGCTAACCTTAGCGTTTACATAACCTTTACAGCACGATTAAAGTTGCCGAGCTTCACTAGTCCTTTATATAGCAATTAAAAATATTCGTACTCTGATTACAAATCATTATTATAATTTGGCCGTCGACAGGCCCGTTTACGCAAGTGACAGTGATCCTGCCTGCAACTCCGCCGGTCGCGGGTTCTACTCCTGCCGAGGGCCAGCATTTCGTCGATACTATAAATCTGGTTAGTTCATGAATTTAAGTATTTATTGTAAATTATATATGTATACATTTGACTGTCTGTCACCCATAATATAAGTATTAAGTTACTCACTTTGGGGACAGACGACTGTGTGTGTAATTGTCCCATATATTTATTTATTTAAATTTTAAAAACCATTCTAAAATTATGCATTTACCTAAGTAATAAGATTTTTCTTTATTAATTTGGTTATACAAGTATAATGAAAGTGCATTTATTTATTTATTTAGGGACTTCAACAGAGGAATACAAAATAAAGTAATAATATGATTTGACACATGAGCTAAATGTACCCCCTATTATAGGAGAACACAACATGCTCCATATACAGAGTTACAAATGAAAAGGATAATCAAAATACATACAAATTTAATTAAGTATCTTAATATCTAATTCTACATACAAAAATATGCAAACCCAGACGTTTAGCGTTTTATGTTATCTTTATTGTTAATTTATGTCACTTTAACAAGTAGTCATTTTTTATATTTATACTATTTCAGAGTCAAATTTAAGAGCATAACTGGAAAAACAGCTTACATATTTACTAGCTGTGCCAGCAACGGCTTCGCCCGCGTTGAATTCAGTGATTTACAAAACTTTTCCTGAATTTTCGAAATTTTGGATATAAAAGTAATTATTGAGAGTTAACCGTGCGAGATAGAGACATGCTATCACGGACTTTTTTGTAGTGTTTTATGGAGCTACAATTCTCTACCACATTACTTTAGCCTATCTCTCCTGGTTAACGCAGCGCATGCGACTAAAGCTCCAAGCAAGCAAGTTTTTTAAAAACTGCGCGATCTCTTCAACACAATTTACATAATACCGATATGTACTATTTACTTGAACCATCCGCAAGTATTAAACTATCTATCACTATCTTTTGGTGAAAACCGTACAAAAATCCGTTTATTAGATTTTAAGAAAATCGATTACGTAGGTACAGACAGAACAGCTTTTTGGGACTTTGTTTTATAATAAGTGTAGGTTCTCTGGTTTTGACATGTTCAAATGAGATTAATGGTAACAAGCTCTTACAACCCTACTAATAATTGTAAAACGATTAAAATTTCGTTTTCATACACAAGTACAACCGCCATATGCGAACGTCAGAGGCTCCCAGCGGGGAATCGAAACCCCCTAAAACAAATGAACATAGTATATCTGACTCAAAATAAGTTTAGCCTATTTTGGTTCTTAAACGTGTGGATAAGAACTTATACCGGTTAAACAGTTTAGAAGGCATATTTTGGTCTCTAGGGTTGTATTCAAATAATAATTGTATCCCGTCGTTTTGAAACTTGCGAAATTTGTAGCAAAATTTCTGACATGATGTCTGAGGGGTTTAGTAGTAGTCTTGATAGAATACGTAGACTTTACTGATGTATTATAATAGTAAATTGTTTGTTTTTAAAAGAAATAAATGATAGGTACTATTCAATCTAAGTATACGCAACTTCTAAATTATAATAGAATCATTTTGCGCTAAAAGTGTGCGAATAAAGTAAGTAAATCAGCGGAACCAATTACCGCGACATCTACCTCATATTAAAAAAATCAATAGAAGGTCAAAGAAATGACCCAAAACCATATCACAATGACCCGAAACATATTTAAAAAATGTAAGTGCCGAAAACCCATACTCTGACGCTCAAATCTTGGTCATCAACAAAAGCAACACTTAAAACCAACGTCGGCGAATTATAACGAATATACGACGAGATTAGATGCAGATGTATATGACTGCAGAAAGAGAGATTTTCGGTATCAAATTTACGACACATATTATTTCGTGTATACTTTTTTATTTATTAAAAGATAGCAAGCGGACATTGTTGCAATGAAATCGTACGACGTTACCTGAAATGTGTCACGTTCAGCAACATATTAAACTTTCTAATATTACGTACAGTTCATAAAAAAATATAATACGGACTTCTATTTCGCTTTCTACTACTGATTGCAACGAAACAAATTGAGCAAGTTTGTGGTTTCGATTGTATCCAACCTCGTATACATTGGACACGAGTTGGAAAACTCTGATAAGTAAAAAAATGAAATATTTCGTTAATTCAAAAATTAAAGTTTCAATTGTTATTCCTTAAAACTATTTAAATTTAAATACATATATCATTCATTATGCAGTAAGTAGGAACCGAACCGAAACGAGGATATGGCTCCTTTACCATTTTTGTGGATTTCGAGTTTTATAAAAGTAAAGTAACGGCCTGTTTATATCCCACTTCTGGGAATAGGACTTTTCTCTCCGTTTTTTGGAGAGAAGGATTGGGGAGCTAAGACCTACCACGCTGCCCCAATGCGGATTGGTAGGTTACACATATCCCTAGAATTCTCTAGAAATATGCAGGTTTCCTCACGATGTTTTCCTTCACCGAAAAGCTTGTGATAAATTGCAAATATCAATCAGGCACCAATGAGTTTTAATAGAAAAACTCATTGGTGCCTGCCTGGGTTTGAACTCATGTTCGTCTCAAGAGAGTCGCATGGTCTCACCACTGGGCTATCACAGCTTGAGTTTTATACAACCATAAATAATCAACAAGAAGGGACGAAATTCAACTTGGGAATATATAAATAATGAAATACGTAAATTTACACCTTATCGAGGTTTCGTTGTCTCATTAAGCTAAACGAGGAGTTATCAAATAGTCAAGGGGACGCAGGTTAATCCCTTGGTAAGCATATATGAAGTTTTACAAAACTGATATGTCTTATTTGTATTTACATTTTTTTAAGCGAATTCCAAAACTCTCTTGAATGATAGTTATTAAAATTTTATTGTAAATAGGCTTACAAACTACTCTGAATTTTAAAAGAACAATATTACCAACCAACAACTAAGCTTTAGAACAATATTATGTTTAAATTTGGCGTTTTATTTAACAGTAGCCCTTAACAAAGATTTTGTTTTATTTTGATGTATTATTTTCATTGCACGATGATATTGGAATATGAAATCGTATATTTCTACAAATTTGATTTTATAATAACACCATTTACACCTTATCTTATCTATCTATCTATCTTTATATTCTATTTCCTTTAAACAACCTGTAAAAATGTTTTTTTTCATTTTGAATAAATAAATATTATTAGTTAAGTCAGTTTTAAGTATGCTCGGTTCTTATCTATATTGACAACTAATCAAGGAAAAAATCGAACACAAACCACAATAGCCACAACGTTGTCGTGTATAATAGATACTTTACTAAAGCATTAGTATGTATCTATTGTATAGAGATATTGACTAACTTTTAGTGGTACTAATGCGATACGTACCTACTGCGTGCAGGACTGTAACATTTCGAGATTACATTTTTTAGCACACAAGTTCCCACAATATCTGGATGCCTGCCTCCTTAACATTTCTTGATACAAGGAATGACATAAGTCTAAGACAGAGCTAACATAAATTCCCAATAATTACACCCTCTAGTTAAAAGTAAAGTAAAGTAAAGTAGCGGCCTGTTACAATCCCACTGCTGGGAAGAGGCCTCCTCTCTCCGTTTCTGGAGAAAAGGGTTGGAGCTAAGACTTACCAAGCTGCTCCAATGCGGATTGGTAGGTTACACATATCTTCAGAATTCTTTAGAGATATGAAGGTTTCCTCACGATGTTTTCCTTCACCGAAAAGCGTATGATAAATTGCAATTATTAATTAGACACATGAGTTTTAATAGAAAAACTGGTGCCTGCCCGGGTTTGAACTCATGTTCCCCTCGTCAAAGTCGCACGGTCTCACCGCTGGGCATCTAAGACGTCATCGTATGAAAAAGCAAAACAATTTCGTTTACGTCTTCAGTTGAGTCGCAATAAGAGTTCATGGTAGGCAGTACGAAAACTTTCGTATCGAAATTTTGTAACTCTTCAAGAGAGAGAGAGAGTTAGTGTAAGTGTTGGCCCTTCTAATAACTTGCTTGAGATATCGCGGCGGGTAAGGCGAGCAAATCCAAAGAATCCGTATAAAATTATTTTGTACCTTTTTTAGTATTTCAATATTTTTATTTTTTAATTTTTAATGTGTAACATAGCGGTTCGTAGCTACTATGTCACAGAATAAACAGGATAAAAGTTTGCTTAGAAAATTAAACAACTCTATTGAGCTGTAAAAAATAGTAAATATTTATTTTTCTGCAAATAATAGCGTATGCAATTATCTTCAACGTACAAATTGCCTGAAAGGATTTATGAATTCATCGTTATATAGTTAATATATAGATACCGGCTATACTCACCTCTAATTTTATCGGATTAGCCCGACTAGTTTCAAATCCGTCCGGGGCACTTATTCATGAGCTCTTTACACGACGTTATCGCGGCGGGAACTGATATCGTTATATGTTTAATACACAATTGCAACAAATTAATTATATAAGTACTTTTTTTAGTAATAACTATTTATTTTCTACATAAATTATGGAAGCCACCGTTATCCAATACACATAAGTACCAGTTTCCTTCTGACAATAGTTTAAAGAATGTTTGAAGTTTGATCGACAAACCGCTGTGTCGCAGGGGACAATCGAGGCGAGTGCTCTCTCAACCCTGAAATGAGTTCGGAGTAAGTTGCAGCGTAACTTCGAGCGACAGCGATATGTGTAGGTAAATTGTAATTAACCATAAACTCGGATTTGAGATGGATACTCCACTCCAATGGTCCACTATACATTTAGCAATATATATATATTCTATTTACTTTATCGCGGATTATAACAAATTTGTTATATTATTAATTTCGTATTATGGATCTCCACAAAGTAATGCCTAATTTTATAAATTACACGTACGTAACTTATTTATAAGTAAAGTTATCAAAATTTCCCTAGATTATTAAAAAGAACAAAATGTAAAGGATTTAAATTTAAAGCTTGTAATTGTTTGACATAAAAAGTATTGGAGTATTATATAATATTTACTTATTTTAAATTAATACTCCGGTGTTGTATTTATATTAAAAACTACCTATTTTAACAACTAACTTGAAGACATTCATAGTGACTATGATTGAGCTTAAGCGATCAGATAAAACATTACCGCCTAAATAACAAAGAATTAAATAAAGAACAATAAATTCTTAGAAAAAGAACATCTTTTGAATTCTCAATTAATAAAAAAATATTTTCAAATGTTTCTATACAATTGAATTTAGAAAATAATGTAAACGTATTAGGTATTGTTAAATTACCTGTATAAAAAGTAGATTGCATTTTTTACTCTTATTGAGGAAAAACTTTCAGAATAATGTAAACTAATCTTCTATTGTCCAATTTTGTTAATGTTAGTTAGTTAACTTGTAAATATTGTTAGTTAGTAACGTTTGACACATCGAATATGATTTCCATATATATTAGCACAAGATGAAGAATATTTTTTATTATATTCATATTTTTATTTCTATTAAAAAAATTAGTAGTTTAGTTTTATTAGTAGTAGTCTGTTACAATCCCACTGCTGGGAATAGGCCTCCTCTCTCCGTTTCTGGAGAGAAGGGTTGGAGCTAAGACCTACCACGCTGCTCCAATGCGGATTGGTAGGTTACACATATCTCCCGAATTCTCTAGAGATATGCAGGTTTCCTCACGATGTTTTCTGTCACCGAAAAGCGTGTGATAAATTGCAGTTATCAATTAGACACATGAGTTTTAATGGAAAAACTCATAGGTGCCTGCCCGGGTTTGAACCTATGTCGTCTCTAGAGAGTCGCACGGTCTAACCGCTAGGCTGTCACAGCTTGCGATTAAAAACATTATAAACTTGTTTTTTGTTTAATAATAATAAACAAAGACAGAAGTGATTTGGGACGTCAACATAAACTTTAAGCAATGGTGTAACACACTCTTCAAAAAGTGCGTCGTACAAAGAGATTATCGTAAGTTTTTCATGTCACGAGTCGCTAATACTGACGCCATACTCATGGGTTTCGTGCAAACCGCCCTTGCCCAATCCCTGTTTAATTTAGGATAGGCTGTGACATGTCTTTAGTCCTGGCATTATACGACCACCAGCTATGCATAGTACATATATACGGTAAAAAGCTTGTACACATTTTATGATTTTGTATTTCGTGTATACTCGTGATTTTCATGTTTATCGCAACCCTCTCTGTCTCTACAATAATTTTTGTTCCTCTTTTTTAGTTTGGAAAAAGTATATTTTTTCTCATAATATCAAATAAAATTTACCTATTATCTAAATTTAAAAAAGCAAATACAAATGTATATAAATTCATGTTCAAAATAATCTGTATTGAAATGAGCTTTATTTAATAAGCACTCTTGATTCGTCAAATTGCAATGAAGATAACACTGGTTCAGAAAAATGTAGTATCAAGAAGAACTATCAGGAAACCCCGGTCACTCTCCTTGAAAAAATTATTATTTTAGGTCAATATTATATTTGCATATTCTTCAATAGTATAAATAAGCTTTGTTAACAATGTACTTTTAAGTAATTTTTTAAACTTGTGTAGCAATAAGTGAAATGAATTTTTGGAATTTTCTTAAAAACGTTTGCAAAGCCTTCAAACGAGGCGTAGCCTAGGTATTATTGGGTTGTGGTTCATGAATTTTTATAACTCATCATAAGGTTTCTGGTAGAAGTAAGTATCATTTTGAAACCTGCTTATGTCTAGAAATTTTATAGGACGTAGACCCTAGAAAATCTATATTTAAATTCAATATTTAAAAAGAGTAGTAGATAAAGCCTCTCAAAGAAATGAGGCGTTTGCCTAGCATCTATTTCATAATATCAATTCATATTTTGTAAGTACGTTCACTTATACTTGGACAGTGGTTAAATCAAATTTGAAGTTGTTGAAAGATGAAAAAAAGGGACAGGCTTGCTGATTCTCTTCTTGTTAGATTTGATGAGAAGCCTAACAGACACACCTTATGAACAACAGTAGATTAATATTTCCAATCTGCTCAGAACTAAACATCCAAGAAAATCTCTTATCTATATTAATAAGATAGATTCTCTTTTTAGCATCTAATTAAGCGAACAACTACGTACTTGGTGACAATCTTAAATCGATATAGCATCGATTGTTCATCGATATTATTCATAATTAGATTAGTCGATTCCTAAGGCGCATGCACAAAAAAAAACTACTACACAAATTATTTTATCGGTTTTTATCGTTTACCGATTATTTTAATCGGCCCGGGTGTCCGTCTGTCGGTAATAGTGGTAATCGCCCGCTAATCGGCGGACAATTTACGAAATTGTCGATCCATGTCGGCGTCCGAGTCGATGATCGATTAGTGATGTATCGAGAAGAGAATATCGACACTACCAAGGATAATGTTCATGTAAACTTTTATATGTGGATGTTGATTTTAAAATAAAAGCAAAGAATTGGAAGTAGTTTTTATCTTATTATGATCGATGATATGATGATACCCATTTAGAAATTAAATATACTATTCTCATTAAGGTCATATTTAATCACAAATTAAACTAAAATTCGTATTTGCTGCTTAAGATATAGGAGAAAAGATTTTGTTAGAAAAGATGGCCGGTAGTCGCCAAAGCTGTAAGGTTTTTTTATATGCGAAAAGTCATGAAGATTGAAAATATATAAATAACTAAAATAAATAATGCATTATATTACTCTTATCCTATTAGTAGGAATTCTCTTATATACATTGTATTAAAATCTTGATTATAAATAAATAAAATATTATTTCCTTTATTTAAATGCGATTGATATCTAAGTTGTTTGATGCAGTGTTATCGATGACAGGAATCAACCGCATTATTTGTAACAAAATTGTTTAAAAAAAAAGGTGAAATTGGCAGCGAACCGTCTAACCCCCGTATTGATCACAATAATCGATCGTGTGCCACGTAATTGCGCAGGATCGAACCTGCGACCCATTATACCATTAAAGTCTATCGACCGCAACAATAGGAAAAAACTTTCAGGGAAATATTTATCTTATTAATAAACTAATAAAGTTCGTAATTCCATTGGCATTGTGTTCAGTAAACTCTTTTTTAAAATAAAACGCTGCTATATTTTGTTCATAGGAAATGAAATCTTACTGGAACTTGATAAAGTGAATTTTTATATGCTTAATAAAATCCATAACTAGAGTGGTAAAAATTCAAAATTGGCATCGAACGTTGTTCGGGCGCCACCACACCTGTGACGTCACACCGGTCATGACAGATGACATCATTGGAAAAAATAAAACTACTTATCTATTATATTACAAACTAGCTATACCTCCACAGTCGACACATATCGCTTTGGTTTAATTTCGAATTTTCTATCCCTAAGGATACTTGGAGACAAAGTATATAAAAATACTATTGCATAAACATGACAACCTGTAAAAATAAAGTTTCGTACCTTAGGCAAAGGCCTCTTTATACCTAACAGAGACGAATTGATGTGGATCTATATGTAATGTAGCTATATTATAGATATATAGATGAAAATATTAACACAAATGTATATTTTTTAAGGGAATGGTAGCTTCCAAACACACCAAAGTCGCAACACGATGAGTAGTGGTGTAGGAATCGCATGGATGACAGAACGAACTTTTTTATAAATATTTTTTATAACTACGTCTTACTCGTAAGTACTTTTGCGCACCTTTGTTGGTAATAAAGGTGCGCAAAAGTGTGTAGTGTAACTTCATAAAATTTTGAAAAATGTTGACGAGTCGAAGTCGTTTAAAGTTCATTTAAAAAATAATATTTTGGATACGATTCGGACATTGTTCGAAATTATAACATATTAATTATTGGACATTAAATTAAAGACAGAAGTTAAATAAAGATTTTTCGCGAGACGCGAGTCACATTGCTCTGGATTTTAATTTTCCAAAATTTGGTTACTTAGCAGGCGATGGAATGTGTGTATGAAGTGTGAAAGAATTGTAGTCATAGAATGACTAGCTAAAGCTAAAGCAACTATTGAAAAGGATTTATAGGAATTGCTAGACGCAGGAGTCTCGAAGTGCTTCTTGCCACCCTTTTCGACGTCGTAATTACTAAACATAGTTATATCATCAACCCTCCACTACACGTCGCCCTGAGCCGTGGTCTGGCCTCACAGAAGGCACCCTTAGGACGACGTTCCTTGACGCTAGTAGAGTTTCTGCGCTCTACTTTATGCATTTCGCAACCTTGGGATGCTTCTGCGCTCGCCCGTCCCGCCTGGTGACGCTGTATAAGTCGTTAGGGCTAACTGCATACAGTCAGTTTGCATGAAAAGAAGTCTCGAATGCGTTTAAATGGCTACACCAACACATGCACACAATGTCATAGCCCTTCTTTTGCTAAAATAGACATCGGCAATCAAAAGAAGGAATGACAGAGTATCGAATGAATTCAGCCATTTATATTGGTCTCACTGAAATATAACTTATACTATAACAACAGTAGCGTATTGGTGCGACAAAATCGGCGCTGCCATTAGCAATTCGTCAAATGTTATGATCATTGCCAGTAATATCTATAATTAAAGCTACAAATGGTCTAATAATCTCTCTTTTGTGATAAATTAAATTAAATCTATTTATAAACTGTTGGTTTTAAGCGGTAGAATTTCGCCGTGTGGTATCCGGCTGAGTAGAATAGACCACCCACCTTTCTTACCGAGGTGTCGTAAAAGGCGACTAGGTAAGTTGATGCCAGGCAGGCGGCCGATCGTGAAATACTCAGCCAAATCATGTGACAACATGTTCGCAGCATATTGTGCTAATCCCACTTAGAGTGGGATAAGGGCATGAGGATGATGATGATGTAAACGAAGAATTATATTTTCTATACAACAGCGGAATCTAAAAAAAAGTGTAAAACAAACTTTTTATTTCAACGTTTATGGGTGTCATAACGTTCCGTCGGACACGATTGCTGCGGTTGCCGACCGCATGCACCTTTGTGCGTCGCCGCGAATGTGAGAATACCCATCAGTTGATGGTAAAAGATTACGTCTACACCGCAAGCTTTACTCATTTTGTCCACACTAATCCATACTAATAATGTGAAAGTGTTGGTCCGTCAAGGTGCCTTTCCTAGCCGCGTGTTTCTGTTTACTGAACGTATATTCCTACCATAGCTTGTGGGTCCCGTTGTAATTTTCTCATACTTTCATGCCGTGAAATCTTTAAGCCAATTTTTTTCAGGATTTCGATTTCATATTTATATATAATATATAAGGAATAAGCTGTGAGGGGAACACGAGTTCAAACCCGGGCAGGTACCAATGAGTTTTTCTATTAAAACTCATGTGGCTAATTGATAATTGCAATTTATCACACGCTTTTCGGTGAAGGAAAACATCGTGAGGAAACCAGCATATCTCTAGATAATTCTTGAGATGTGTGTAACCTACCAATCCGCATTGGAGCAGCGTGATAGATTTTAACTCTAACCCTTTTCTCCAGAAACGAAGAGAGGAGGCCTATTTCCAGCAGCGGGATTGTAACAGGCCGCTACTTTACTACTTACTTTTACCATATAAGGAATATTTTTACTTAAATTTACATATATTTTTTATTTCATTTTGACGTTTTTATAAATGTCATAGCTTAGCAACAAACGGTGAGTTACGACACCTCATAAAGACAATTGCGAAATACTTCCCTAGAAACATGATGGAGTAATCTTCTGCTGCAACACTTTTTTCGGTTTCTATGCATGGCTGTTATATGCTATAACAGAGGCTGATCAAGTATTATCGTAGATTTATGAAGTATTATTTTACAACCTAGTAAATCTCTGATATTTACCCAAAAATACTTACAAACCATTATTTTTATGAATATGAATAATCATTCTAACCCATTTAAGCCGTTATATGGCCGTTGTCATATGGCCTCCACAATTGGTAATAGATTATCCAATTTATTTATCTACCTGGGTAAACTGGGTAGAAATATGAAGTAGAACGTCGTGGAATTAAATGTCAAAAAGTAGAATCTCCAAAAAAACGTAACTCATGCAGTCACCGACTTAGGTTAATATAGCAAAAATGCTATTGATGACTTGAAAAATATAAAATGCTTGAACTCCGTCAAATAGTATGAAATAAATAAATAAATAATAACTGTATTAAAATAACAAAAAAAATAATTTGATATCCACGACTATAGAGGTTTCCCTATCGGTAGAGTTTAAGTTATTTAATTCAGAAGCTACATTTTTCCAGAAGCTCAACTGGATAAACGATAAATGACTGCTTGCAGCGTATCATTTGAACTACATTACTAGTTGTGTACATTGACACATTAATAAGGCCGACTGCAACAAATCACATATCTTAACGAACTATATATAAAAAACTCGATTAATCCAAAGTAAAAACTAATCAAGCCTATCAGAAAATCGACCAACAAAACCCATGGTAGGGTTAAAAAACAAATGAATGAGGCGGTGCAGGCTCCTCGAGCATAAATCATGTTCGGACGGGAACCGAACGCGCGATCTTAGTAGATTTTAATAAACATGAGGCTATCTCGGTTCATTCATGATTTTTTTGTTATTTTAATTACGATTTCGTGTGAACGGACCACGGCTGGCTTGGATTGTAAGATGTGAAACATTAGAAGTAGACCTTCAAGAATATGATATCAAGAATATTAACGAGTTAAAGATTGTTTACTAAGGTGTAATACGCAGCAATTACAATTTAAATACGCGTGATTCCCTGCGAGAGAAGTTCAAGGAAACAGGTATTAACGCATCGACCTCACAGTATATCTTTAGTAATTAAATTTTTGTACATAAGAATATAGATAATTATAAAAGGATTGGCGATGTATATAAAAGACAAAGTAGGAACCGACATAAGCTTACGGTTCTTGCTTTGCGCCTTGCAAAACTACGTAGGTCTTCGACCCTGTACAAGACATTAATAACTGATATATTTTACTAGTTATACGAATTATTCTTTGAAAAGAGCAACCGCCGAGTTTCTTGCTGGCTCTTCTCGGTAGAAACAGCCGAACCAGCAGTAGATGTTGACGATTCAAAAGCACTTGTTTACAAGTTTACTTGAATAAAGAATATTTTGAATTTAAATTTGAAAATAGTAGAAAGTTACAAAAGAATATCTAAGAACTGGTACTTTCTTTTTAATACGATGAAGAGTTTTTGATGCTCAACAATGCCTTTGATCAGAAACAGAGAAAGTCACTTACGTAGTTTTTCATTATAACTAATAAATCTTTGGCCGTTTTAGGCTTTGGTTTGAAATATGTTGTATATTTCTATAAAGTTATTCTATATATTTATCTAAAGTTCATTCTACTTTGGATCTTATGGAAGATACATATAGTACCCGGCAATAAATAATGCACATCGAGAACTTAGAACGAAACAGCCGGCCAATTCGGTTTCGTAGAGCGCTGTCACTGTCACACACGGGTTCGTCAGTCTGTGCGACAGAGATTATGCTCTATGAAGCAGAATCTAGCCGATTTCTCTCTCTGAGCCTCGATATGCATTACTTATATGCGTAAATAGAATTCGAGACTGAACAATAGAACATAGATATGTATTTCAGACTTTTGGGAAGTCAAGCTTTAAATATTATTTACCAATAAGCTGTAATATATCGGTGCTTAAAGCGTTATTATGCATCGTTGAGCATAATTCTTCTATTCCTCATTCGAGGCAAATGAAATAAGATTTGGTTGAACCGAGGTCTCTCAGCTTAAAATTCATGATAGTAATTTAGGTAGAGCATTCAATTGTTAATTAGAAGAGCAAGCGCGAAAGAAGTATGTTGAAAAATATTCATTTCTTCCCGGAGTAAAATAAATACAGGTGTTTAACTTACAAAGTTCTGAAAGTGAAATTCGATGACGATTGCCAAAATTTGAGTTAGACTTGAATGTAACCAAGCACAAGCAATTTTAAAATTAAAAAACCGAATATATAATGTGATCACATAAAACCGTTCGCCACAAGAAAAACCTAAAGACCATTTAGTTTTAAATTATTTAATTAAAATAAAAATGTAATTGTTGCTATATATGTTGTTGTGTCCATACATTGCATTGTTTTAAACGCACAATACAGTCAGTAGCGATTGTAATTTGATTCTCAAATACTTAAACCCATTTGCTCCTAACTCCCTGGAACAAAATTTACAGATTTTTAAAATTAAATATTGACCAGTAAAAACGGTCAAAGCTAAAAATAACTGCGGGGTAAACAACGCAAAACGTATCATTATTCCAAAAGCTGTAGTACATGGCTGCCTACATAAAAGTTGTGTTCAATAAAAAATAAAAGAATGTCTATGGTAGAGTGGGCGGCGCGCAGCAGCAGCCTTAATTACGGGGCAGCTTCTTGCCTCATACTCTCTGCTCTCTAACAGATCTGTATATTACTTTCATAAGGCATCTTACACACAGAGCGTCTGTTACCCATGCTCAAAGTTCATTATGGCTTCATCATCATTCTCAAGCGTGACTTTTATGAGAATAACTGAAACGTCAGTTTGTATATAAAATATTGTAATACTAAAAAAGGTATTTAGTTATTTAATACTCTCGATCATCATCATCCTCCTGCCCTTATCCCACTCTAAGTGGGGTCGGCACAACATGTTACAAACATGTTGTCACATGATTTGGCTAGGTATTTTACGACCGGCCGCCTCCCTGACGTCAACTTACCTTAGTCGCCTTTTACGACACCTCGGTAAGAAATGAGGGTGGTCCATTCTATGCAGCCGGATACCACACGGCACATACCTTAGTCGCCTCTTACGACACTTCGGGTAAGAAAGGAGGGTGGTCTATTCTATTCTGCCGGATACCACACGGCGAAAAGTTCATTATGGCTTATGATTGCCTATTACTATTTCTTTCTCTTTTTTATAAAGACAATTTTAGTAGAGTGTACCATATATAATTCAAACAAGCAAAGTATTTAAATAGTTAAGTATTAGATATTTAATTTATCCTTAATACTAATAAAATATTTCGTTAGTCTATCCTCTAAGCTATTTCAATTACAATTTGTAATTTAAAGTTGTGGTTAGTTACTTTGTTCTTCCATATGCGACATGGCATATAAGCTTGTATAAAAATATAGTTTTAAATTTACGTAATGAATATCTTAATTTTTATAATTCATCTGTTGACATAATACAATTGACAATAACGGTTACTTATCATGATCTAAATAGGGAAACGTCTCTCTTTTACTTCATATTACCTGTGTTATATATACACTAGCTTTTGCCCGCGGCTTTGGTCGCGTTGAATTTGTTCTGCCAGATTAAGTTTAATGAATTCGTTCTGCCAGATGAAGTTTCGTAGCACGTCATTTAAAAAAATATTAATTTGATTGATATGTTTCGTTATATTACAACCAAAATTACATAAAACCATTATTAAATTGTAGCGTATATGTTATTCCGATGTATAAACTATATTATTGTAAAATATCATCAAAGTCGGCATAATCGTTTTTTCGTGAAATGGTAACAATACATCCATACTCATAAACTTTATAATATTAGTAGTATAGGATAGGATAGCATTGCTAAGACATTTTAGGCCTATTTTTTGTTCAAATTTCTTATTTATTATTTCATAATATGTTTTTTCGTTTGTTCTAAAAACATGTGAAAGACTTCTTTTTCATAAATTATCTCGAAAGACGATCCGTTGATAACAGGCCTTAGCTTCGCAATGGTTATTAATATAAAATCTTTTACTAAGATAATACGAACACGCGTTAGCAAAATGCAACTCTAAGCAGTAGTTTGTGATTATAAAAGCATTATCTATTGGCTTGGAGCAAAGCTCGATGGCGTCGATACACATAAGCTTAACCGTTAGCTTTGTAATATTAAATTATCCACTGCTATTATGATTATATACATATAATAATATAAAAAAATATAATTCAACTTACAGTACCTAATCAAATCTATTGTATTCATATGTTAAAACGGTAATTTACGACTGTTTTAGAATTTATTTATTAAGGTACAAGACCACACACTACGCAGCAATATCCTGTTTGTACATATTTTGACTTTTTCTGATCTAGTCAACGACGTTGAAGAGTTGTCAATGATTGACTAACTAAAACCTGGTTACCAAAAACTTTGCTATGGTAATGTGTTTTATATTATGTTCGTATAAATGTTTATTTTGACGTCGCATTTTTTACATTACTAACAGCTTGGTAAAAAATTATGTTATGTATATGAAAAGCTTTGATATATAAATGGTTAGATAATATATTCCTTACCCAAAGTTCACGGGTTCAAAGACCTAAGAGTCACCTAATTTACTATTTTTAATATGTAATAAAAGCTGTTTATTTTATTATAGCCTATTAGTAATATTATTTCTTTCGTTAAGTTTTTGGTTTATTATCTTATAAATATATTTTTTTTGTATCTTTCTATTTAGAATCATAAAAAATACTATTTTTTTTAATTCATTATTAATTATTTTATTTAATTCATTAATTTTATCTCATCTTGTATGTTGAATAGAAAAAAACAATACTTTTGCCCGATTAAACTGACCGGTCCGAAAAAAAAGTTACAAAGGTTACTAATGTCAGAATTCAAGAAGTAGTTATGGATTGATTTGAAATTTTTAAACAACTTGATTTTGTGTCGTTCTACATATATGCTTAATTCTATAATTCTTGAGGGACGAAATATTTTACACATATCTAAATTAAACTAACGCTTAGCGACGAGAGGTTGTGTTTCTCTTAATAGTCACATTTCTTGTATGAAGTAAGTATATAAAAATTTTTTCTATCCGTCTTATCATTCCTTTTATCCGATAGTACACTTCATACATTTTTTTGATTCTATGGACGTCCGTAAATATAATATGTTAATAGTATAATATAATAGTTGTGATGACCACTATCTTTAGCTTCGGGTTATAATTAAAACACTTATATACAGTGAGTAGGCACACAATACTATCGAAACCCGCCCGATGACAGAATCGTGACTGCAGAGTGGCGCCACTGTAGACTTGTGCACTACATTTATTAATATATCACAATAGTTATAAAGAGAGCATGACAAATTTATGTTTAGGTATAAGCTTATTTCCATAAATATCAAATAAGCAGGTTTTATAGTGTTCTTTTTATACTCCTATTTTTAGCAACATAATAGTATTAGAAATAAAATTATATTAGATAAGCAGAACCAGGGACATCAGCCAGTTACGCAATACGCAACTAGCTTGATACCGAATGTTACAGAAGTTACATAGGCACAATCGCTAATAGAACCAATCGAAATGCACCACAAAAACTACTACCTATAGAACAGTAGATTAAACTGTGATTAAATTTTATTTCATATAAAAAATTGAAAGGCAGAATGACTGGACACTTTCGGCTGGGCGGTGCGGTGGGAAAGATGAGATTAAAAAATATCCACGTAGGTTGGGCGATGTCTTATCAATGGCTATATATTTGTGTGTAAGTTGCTGCCTCTTTAATTTATTATGTACCCTAGCAGGTCTGCTAAACAAAAATGAAAACAAAATACTGTTCATTGTATGTTTATATTAAATTTCTAATAATAACTAATATTGAACTTCTTTAAATTTCAATCTAATTTCAACAATTTTATTATTGACTAGTTCTTAAGTTTATAAAAGCTCTTCAGTATTGTAGTGATCAATATATGAAGGGTTAAATATTAGACATAGATGGAATGAATTTATTTTTCATCTTTTACAACTCTTGGGTGTTACTTATAATTAAAAGTTTTGTAAGTAAAATAGTTTGGGTTTTATGGATTAAAGTTTTGTAGTTTTATTTTTTTTTAATCTCTCGAATTGTCTATTATATGCTGTTAGCCTTAGCGGCTTTTAAAGCGTCACCGGCGGGATTGACGTACGTAGAAGCATCGTTGAATTTGCTCGTTATTCCTTGATGTTACAACATAGACCTGGCAGCAATCCTCTTTATCCGATGGGAGGAAGTTTTATCCAGGGGTAGCCAGTGGTGGAAAGATTCGATTGCTTAGTTTTATCTTCAGCACACACATGGAGAGCTCGTTGTGTTGTTATTGATAGTAAAATGAGATTTTTGGTCTTTCTCTTCTAGCGGTAGACGTCTTCTGTTAGACATACGTACGATCCAGCGTTTCCTAAAATCTTTTGGACGAGAAAGAGTAGTAAAAGCATCCTTAACAAGTATAACGATAAAGTATAACGACTTAACAAGTATAAAATATAGCATACTAATTAAAGTGTAAAGCATATAATATAACAACTGTTGTCGTACGGCGAATAGAATTGATCATTTTTTTTCAATAAACTGTTTATAATCCTACATGGAGAGAAGATAAAGCAATCAGTGGCATAAAATTTCTTGTTAAATTTACGGATTTTCGGTATTTTTAAAAAAGGTAATTTTTTGCTGTCTAGAAGACTCGGCATCATAAAACTGAGTGAGGCAAGCCTGCTCTTCAAGCTCCATATTTAGTAGTCACTGGTGCATAGGTGTTGCTACTATAATACATACTCGTAAACGACCTGGCTACTACATAAAAAAATTATTTGTTAGGAAAATAATAGTTATATATCCTTTTTTACTATTCTGTTATCATTTTGAATTTTCAAATTATGGTTTTGCTTTTGCTCAAGTAAGCGAAGCAATACCTATCCATACTAATATAAAATGCGAAAGTCTGTCTTTCTGTAACGTTTTCACGGCTAATTTTCGTACATTTAATTTAAAAAAAAAACAAATATATGAATATAACTAAAAGGAGCTTCGAAGAAATAGATTTTTATTCAGCAATTATGTAACAAACCAATTAATATCATAATCGGTAGAATTTTTAAAATAGCATGTAAAAATTCTGACAGCAAATCTGTTAAATAAATAAAGAAATAAGAAACGATCAATAAAATAATAATAGGGATGTTCTTTCTCGATCAAATATACTAATTTTAAACTCCTACTCAAGAAGATTACAATACTGAAGGTGCAAACATGAAATGCCCAGGGGTGAAACAGGTTTGGTATTATATGGAAGCGGTCCACCCACCACCTCTAGCGATCGCTACCATTAAACGATGGGTTTCCAAATTAGCTGTACCTTACGCCAGCATTTCAGATTATTAGATACTATTTTATTGTAACTGTAAATCATGCCTTTTAAAAAACAAATATTTTTTAAATCGTATTATATAACACATTCCTCAGTTCCATCTGTTAGTCTATTCTGTATTTTTGTCTGTTCGCAATAAACTTGAGAAACTGCTGATCCAATTTCTATGTAATTTACACCCATATACAGAGTGATTCACAACGGAGGTATAAATTACTACACGACAATAAATCTATGAAAAATAATAATAAAATTATTTTGCTATAATCCGCGATACAGTAAATAGAAAATATATATAGTGTTAAATGTATAGTGGACTATCCGTATTTTCATACCCGATACGTGCAGGATTCGTAAAAACACATGCACAAACCTCCACCACTTTCACCACAATACACAAGCACTACACACGTTCAGTATCACAAACTCAACAAACGTTTCGCCCCGCAACCAAAGCATCATCAGGAGATAGACTCCACGACAAAATCGTAAAGATCGCTTTGATGACAATACGGGTAGTCCACTATACATTTAACACTATATATATTTTCTATTTACTGTATCGCGGATTATAGCAAAATAATTTTATTATTACTTTTGTATTATGGATCTCCGCAAAGTAACGCCTAATTCTATTAATTATAAATCATCAGTAGTACGTAATTTTTGTCTTACCGAGAATAACCTGGAAAATATTCTGGGATCAATTCTAAGAAAATATATTCATTTGTACCAAGAAAGCAATATGTAGTTGAAAGAATTTGCAGATGCGAATTTTGTAAACTTTATTTGTGTTTACTACATTTTTTGATATTCGCTAAATGAGCGTTTATTTTTTACTAAATCAAGCCTGTGTAAGCAAGACCTAAATGGATTATGGAAGATTTTTTTAGAAGCGATATGATTGGCTGTATCTACTTAGTCGCAGCACAAAAATCACAAGCTTATTTAGATTTTTAGTAAATCAATGAAGTAATTTTTTTTCTTTCTAATACTATATGAATTGGATTTCCATTGAATTTAGGGTGAGGGATTAAAAACAAGCTAGTTATTCTTTAGCCGCAAAGATATCAAAATAAAGCAAATAAAGGAAAAATTTGGAATTAAAAGGATTGAATTTGAATAATTATAATTTGATATAAAAATATTCACTAAAAAGTGAAAGGCAATAAGACAAGTTGCATATTTGGTTTAAATAAAACAGAATTATCAAGCACATCACGTATATAACATTTTTTGATTTCATCAGTCGTATATGCATCCAGTAACGAAGTTTCATAAATTGTCAAATCCACAATAATCATGGCTTGTCCTGAAGGCACAACCGTATCATTTACATATCTTGTTTACGGTCTGTCCGTCCGTATATGTTAATGACATACGAACAAATATATTCGCCGTGGACGTCTCACCACGTCGCGATGTACCTATTGTTTTGTACCAACAGCCAACATATTGAGGCCTTTATAAATTTAAAATCATACATGACAAAGGTTCTTGCAAAACTGGTCTTGTTGCTTGGTTTTTTTACAATATAAATCCCAGCTGAGTTTTGTTTTTATTTTGTTATAATTTCGCGAAGATGCCGCAGGCAAGCCAGCAATATGAATATTAAGAAATTTTTTGTTTAATACAAAGTAACTGTTTCCATTGTATTTTTTGTTTAATTGTTTATTTTCAATTACTGTAAACTGTTTTTATTGTTAAATATAAGTTTATGGGTGCCCTTAAAAGTATGTTTTATAATATAAAAAAATTTATTAGAAAAATCTTATAATTTTGGTCAGTGGAATTGTTTAATATAATAAATATATTTGATATCATAATTTTGCGATAAATAAGTAATATTACAATGAAGTCTAAATGGTAATAATGTAAATGTGCCCGTCCCGGATCGCGCAATAGTCATAATTAAATATTAAATATATTACCTTTTTATTCAAATCCATTTATGTAAATCATACCCATATCAATCGATGCTTGCAATAATCTCATCTACGTGTTAATAAACTAAATGAATAGACTGCATTGTTTCATACTATATTAACGAATAGGTTTATTTATTAGATGAATTTGTTACTTATACTTTACAGTTATTATTTTGTGCCTACATTCTAAGACACAAAACTAGTATATGGCAATTTATATGATGTAATAGAGAAATCTCAATCTTCTCAGTAGAAGTTGACTTGGAAAGGCATTATAATGAAAAAGAATGAATTTAATAGATAGAAATTGTGTTAATCGTGAAGCGTTACTTCATGTTTGTCAAAGAATTAGAATGTAATAAATTTTAAAAGAACGTATTAATGAGGTGAGAGGTGAGGAAATACCTTACCTTGGATACCTTGTATATGATTTTCATGTAATGTACGTGTTTTCTGCTTTATTTGGTTACGAATTATTCTAAAATAATTAGGCGCTTCAAGGTGTGAAGGCGTTAGTATAATATGGTCTATGCGAAGGCTTGGCAACCTGCGGATATTTCTACGTAAAGTTGCAACTTGCCAGTTTCCATCCAAAAATTTTATAACTATGGCCCCAGATGTTGAAGATGGTGAATGTTAGAATATTAGTTGATGTAATAAAAATGTTGATATTTTCATACGAACACATTTTTTTATAATTCATTTGTTTGAAATCAGAAATTAAAGTTATAATATATAATATATATTGACTGCCCCGTTGGCGCAGTGGGTAGTGACCCTGCGTTCAGTTCCGCGGGTCGCGGGTTCGATTTCCACCGAGGGCCAACATTTTCTGAGTTGGTGTATATTTCTATTTAAGTGTGTATTTAAAATTATATATGTATTATATCTACCCGTTGTCCGTCACCCATAACACAAGTATTTAGTTACTTACTTTGGGGACGGACATCGTGTGTCATGTATATATTTAAAAAAACCGTTACTATATAATTTTAAAAATATATAGATTTGGCTTTTTAAAATGTGGATTGTTTTAAAATTCCTACTTTTTGCTCTTCATTCTTGGAAGGTGATCGATCCCTGGTCTATGCTAATCTCCAACATTATAAAAGTTCTGCTCCTTATTTTATCAATAATATATAAAAAATAATCATTTTAAAACTCATATCGTATTGTCTAACAGTTCGTCCGTTGTAATACCGTGTCGTCTATAAAATGGAAACATAACCTAACGGTCACCGGTCCCATTTGACTGACGGGTGACTGAAATTTATGGCGGCCGATGGACGAATTAATAGTAATTGTTCGAAATAATAGGATGGGTTTATGGTACAGAAGCACGGTAATTTGGGTTAGGAGCTTAGGAGGTAGTTTCGGTAATTTCATATGGTAAAGTAACTGTTTTAATAATCTCGTGATAGCCATTTTCTGTTTTTTAATTAAGTATTTTAGTTTTATATTTAGTTCTTAAGTTATGTTGTTGGTTGCATATTGGTATTTACTGCAAACCAGGTTATTAGCGAGTTACTCAGTTAAAAAATGAGAGTGCACGGAAATAATTTTTAAATTTATTTGTCTAATACTGACCGATATGAATCTTTCTCCTACCCTTATCCCACTCTAAGTGGGGTCGGCACAACATGTTTTTGTCTTCCATTCTCTTCTATCATTCTTCAACTCTAATTTCTTCTACTCTACTGAATATTTCTGTGTGTGCAATAAAGAGACAACAAAGGAAGAAACAAACAAATGTATAACCAAAACTGATATAAGATGATGTACTAAGATAAAATGGCTATCTGGAAACTGCAATGTTCTTTGACGCTCCACTATGTGACCTTGTAAGAACTTTTTTGGTTTTAAGAGCATTAGAATAAATTGCGTGCGTGTGTAAAAATCATTTAAAGCGCGTTATAGTGAACGTCTATAGTCATCCTCCTGCCCTTATCCCCTTCTAAGCGGGGTCGGCACAACATGTTTCCAACATGTTGTCATATGATTCGGCTAAGAATTTTACGACCGGCCGCCTGCCTGACGTCAACTTACCTCCGTCGTATTTTACGAACCCTCAGTAAGAAAGAGGGTGGTCTATTCTACTCAACCGGATACCATACGTTGGGTCAAATTATCTTAGTCACCTTTTAAAAAACCTCGGTAAGAGGTGAGGGTGACCTATTCTATTGAGCCGGATACCACACAGCATATATATATATATATATTATAGTGAACGTATATCTCGATAGGAATAATGCAAAATAAGAACTCATACCCCCACAAAGTCACGAGTACTATATAAAACAATAGTTTTATTACCTCTATAAATAATATATTTAACATTTATTGGATTCAGAGGATAAGCGAAACTTTATAATTATACAGCGCCTTTTAAAATGTTTTCTGTATGTCTCGTCACGCCCACGCGTCACGCGGTTTTGCATAAATGTCTTGTTTGGAATTTTGATAGAGAAAACAACAAAAAAATCAACGTCTACGATTACTGTAATTGTTTATAAATCTTGAACACTATTCTAACAGATCCTGAGGAGTGAGATAGATAAGATGGGCACGTACGAGTATATACTATTTTTTTTAAGTAGTTTAATTTTTCTTCTTCTCCTAAGCGTTTTTGTTTGATATCGTTATCCGATTTCCTACTTTGTTTTCTTTACTTTGGCTTTCTTTGAACATCCTCCTTGTGTAGTTAAATTGGCTCCCATATCCGAATTCACGATGCCAAGCCAAAGCCTGCATATGCGATGCGATGCGTGCGACCAAACTCTAGGTACTATCATGTTAAGGGGTCTTTTGCGTACGTAATTTTTGGTGATTTTAAGCAACATAACCTTATATCCTAGGATGAGATTTTTTGAAGTTCATCTCTATTGTACAGCTCGTTTATTCTTCTTCTTTTTGTGGTACTCGGATCCAGCGAGGATCCTCCCTTCGGCCTTCTCAAGGTTGTCTATCTACATAATAGGGGTCTACTAACGCTGCATTTTCATTTGCGAGGTCACCACTCAAAAACCTTAAGATCTCAACGTTCATACTATGTGTGTGTTTAAACAGTTGATTAGCTTTAAACAGTTGATTAGCTTGAGTTCAGGCGTTAATTAATCAGAAAATACCTATAAACAATAACATCTTTAAATTAGTTTAAAAAATAAGAACTGCTGCCAATACATTTATGTATTAGAAAAGATTCGTTAAAGATCAATTTTCTCAATCTTAAACTATATGTTTAATAAAAATATGTCGTGTGTGTAACTAGAAGCTGTTAAAAGAGAAAGGATATTAATGAATTAAAGGTGTTTTACAAACGTCTTGTGATCTGTTTTGCAGTGCTAATTTACTCTGAATTTTCTCTACATTTTCCTTCACGTTACCAACTAGATCGTTTCTCAAGTTCACAACAAAAAAGAAATAAAATTCGAAACAGAAAGGTTTTAAAGAACGGAACTCGAATTCATTAGGATAGTCCGTCGATTTTACACGGCATAATGATCTACAAACCCCAAAAGAATCGGTTCACTCATTAATGGTATTCCGTAGAACTATATTAATCACAACTCGCCACGCCCTCTGGCGGCTAAACACCAAATAATTTCTGCCATACCGTTCTCCAAGGGCGCGTAAAAAAACAATAATTAATTTCATCCTTTGGCATCTTTTGGGGCGGACGTTTTTTAACCTCTTCTCCGGCAGGTGAAGCTAGATATATTGCGATTATTAATGTTTGATTTCAGAACCTTTTGAGCGTCTTAATTTATTTTCACTTTTATTATTCTCACGCGGTCAAACTTTACGTGTAGTATTTGTATTTTGAACAAAAAGTTAAATGTATAGTTTTTATTATCGAAACCCTGAAGAAAACACGGAGCCTCAGAACAAAACAAATGATTATTTAATCATCTAGGTGATCTTTTATGAAGGTGATAAAGGGCTGGCTGATTTACCGCGCAAAGATACTTTTAAACATTTACAGGTGGATATAATTGTTGGATATAATACTCAACTATATATAGAACTACAAGAAACCTTTGATGCAAATAAGTCTACTCAATCACTTACAATCGTAGTATGAGTCTTATAATAAGTATGAATCCAGAATGAATAGAAAAATACTACTAAATCTAAAAGTAAAGTAATACTGCGACTGAGTAAAATAATCTGCAAAGTCTGTAAGAAGTTTAAAAACCACATTGTTTAATAAAATACCCAAAAATATTGCGACCGATACTGAAGAAATTAGCTTAATTTACGTATCAGATGGAGCAATTAGTTATGAATTGATTCAGTCAAAACATCGTTTATTGTCCCTCGTTTAACATGAGCTCCTCCGTTATTTTTGTTGTCATCAACTTGCTAGTCAAACAATTAAGATGATTGACTTAACTTAATAGTTTGTTGTAATCGACATTCCTATTTAAGCTACTAATGTTTGATGTGTTTTTTGTTTTTTGACACTTAGCTCAAACAATGTCCTTTAATAAAAGTGTAAGAACTTGGTATTGCAATTTAAGAATAATTTTAAACCATATATAGACTAACTAACTTAAGTTGCAATTACAGAATGAAAGTTCTACAACTTAATTTGTTTTTATTTTATGTGTCAAATACAAACTATCATAATATATATCTGCGGTGCAATGCTGAACGCCGGCTCTCGTCGGTCAGATGTATGGTAGTACAACCATTCATATCAACAGATCCAAACTGAATTGACATTAGATGTCCAAAAAGCGTCCTATATGACGATCAAATACCGATCGCAAACACAGAAATGTATTACACGCACACAGCGACTTTGCCGCCGAAGACGAGGTCCCAGTTTTCTGACGTTGGTCGGTCGTGGCCTCTCGCCACCCTTCCGACGCCGCAATGACTAATCAAAGTCATATCATAAGCACTCCACTACGCATCGCCCTAAGCCGTGGTCCAGCCACACAGGAGGCCTTAGGACAACGTTCCTCGACGCTAGTAGATAGAGCTTCTGCGCTTTACTTTCTGCATTTCGCAACCTTGACGATGCTTGCGCGTTCGCCCGTCCCGCCCGGTGACGCTGTAAAAGCCGTTAGCTGACTGTATGCCTAACAGCATACAGTAAGTTCGAAAAAAATGAATTGATATCGGCGAGCTAGTGCAAAAATTCGTCCTTCAGTTGGTTTAGTAATTAGTAAGGTTGCGCCCTGAGACACCAAATCATGTGTTAGGACGATGTGCAGTATGTGTACGTGGTATGACTGTAATAAGTAATCATGCTATCGCAAATGTGGAAATATGGAATGTAAGCAAACTAAGACCTCGTCTTCGCTACCTAAGAGGCTGTATGTATATGTTATGTGTGTTTAGTATTTAACGCTTTTGGGACGCCTATATTTTCTGAGGGTAAATCGAACTATCGATACGTGGAAGCTACTGATAAGCAGGCTTAGGAGGCTTTCGGGTTTTTTGAAGAGTAGCTTTGAGAAGCATTTAAAGAGATGAGCCATAGTGGGGAGGTTAATGTATCTATAAATGTTAAAATTTCACGCGAATTCTACACAACTTGTATTCAGTTGCAAACCATTGAATACAAGTTTTGTAGAGTGCTATTTAGTTGAGAAGTAAGTGAGATAACAGCGGATAATGTCGCTCCATGGCATCTGTATGACATATGAACGTCCATACAAGACAAATGTATGAATGAAATTTTAATTTTAATTCCACTCGTGTATGTCTTATTCCTTTAAGTGCCTGTAAATTAATTTAAAACATCTAGCAGATGTTACTTTTAAGCCTTATTAAAAGTATTCAATATCAACTTTTGCAGTATACGTTACAAGCCTAACCTTTTCAAATACATTAAATAATTTACGTATGCGTCGAACGCATGACCACGTTCGGCAAAGATCACACGCCACTGACCAATGGGGGTCGCTCACGCAAATGCCAACTGAACACGTGCGGTGATACTTACATAGAGAGGATTAAGTTCAAAAAGTGAATGTGCCTGATTAATACTACAAAGTCTCATATAAGGAAGATCGGCTAATCCGAGCTTATGACCTATTTAACCTTGACCTTTCATAAGATCATGTTTTAGTTGAATTGTTTTCGTCTATGAAACTTCTCTCTATACATTTGAGACAACCATAGAGTTATTAAACTAGGCTGACTCTAATTATAATAACTCTATGGTGATTCGACTACGATATGTATATATATTAAGTCTTCATTATCAATATTTATTGGCACTCTCACTTACAGTCTTTGCTCTACTCTAAGTACGATAGCTCTATGCTAATTACACATATTGAAGGCAGACAGAAAATAAGTCTAATTTGCTTTTACTTTAGGCTTTACTCTAGTATTCTAGTCTATGGAAGCAACTTAGTTGAATGGTCTAACCATTGTAAAATATAGTCGTTTTAAATTATAAATCCACTATCAAAACAGCCTAAGCGAAGAGAGGTCATCTGTATTATCTAACATGGCCGTTGCTTGCGTTTTGAAAATTATCGAAAAATTATATAGTATCTATTAAAATGTTTGAAAGTGATTAAAAATATACATGTCATCGGTACTCCGCGTTATCTATTATTGTATAAAATTATTATGCATACTTATTACATAAAATCTTTAAGCTTCAGACAGTAAAATAGAAAGTAACACGGTAAAATTATTAAGGGCGTTAAGAAATTAATTTATTACCAAAACTACAATTTAACATCATTTTGTTACACTTAATTTCCTTTCTAAAAGATTTTAGTGAATATTTCACTGAAATATTTTATTTTTTAAAATACAACATAAATTTAACTGTAATAATATTATTAGTACACTATAAAATTGTTATTATGTTAAATAAAGCAAATGTCACAAAATGTCATTATTTATCCCATGTAACCTAAACATAGTAAATTAAATTGTGATAATAAATTACGACCAACGTTTTGTTATTAAATCGCTCATAAATAACTTTACGCATAAAAGTTATATTACCTGTTTGATTATTTTTAGATTATGAATGTTAGGTCCAGACTGATATTGCTTTATACTATTCATGTACCTTATTTGGATAGTTTTAGGAAATGTTGCATTATTTTTTTTATACGCAGAAGACCTTTGGTTACCTTAGAACATATTTTGTGTTGGCTGCAGTAATATTATGAAACCTTTGAAAGTTATAGTTGTAATATATTATGACGCACAAACAAGAATTACTGCGTATAAACTTAGTTAAAACATCTTTTATGGTGCCCGACGTGTACCAATAATAACCCCTCGTACGCACGAGAGTTAAAATACGTCGAAATGAAACAAATGGATATCTAGCAGGCCTACCATGAACACGCCCGTGCGAACGAGGGATTATGCGTAGAGATCTTACATTCTAAAAGTGCACGCCCCTCCAATGTCTTTACTCACACACAGAAAACTTATGTACAGACGAAATACACGCAAACTTGTTATTCTAATTGGTTACTCAGTTGCCGGACAGACACGAAAGTAGGAGTACGCATGGATCATTGCCAAAAGTACAGTTAGCATGTCATAAAAAAAGAGGATAAATATTTTTTATTTTTTATTTTAAATAAGAATTAGATAATTTTTTTCTTTAATAGAAAAATATGGAGAATTTTATAAAACTATGCGGCGAAAAAAAACGGGCAAAACTATCTATATCTATCATTATTTCATAATTAAAGCCATTGCTTAATTAAGGAACGAATTGACATCATTGATAGAAATATGTGGGAAAATACGTGTCGAAATGTGAATGATATTGAGATAGAATATATGAAAAATTTTGAATTTATAATTAATGTTGAGTCTGAATCTGAAGATAGCGACGTGAGTGAATAGCGTTAAAATACTAAATATTTATTGCGGTTTAATTTTTTTCTTTTTTTACTAATAAAATAAATGAACAGACTTCTGTACATTACGTTTTATTAATCATTCTAATAGTTGCATAATGAATATATGATATGATCTTTATTAAATTAAGTTGGCAAGCTAGCTCTTGATTGCGAATTCACCTGATGGATGCCGATGTAGTTTAAGTTTCTTGAAAGGGTTTGGAGATTAAACGTGTAACCATTCAGGGTTTTTACACATCGTACCTGAATGCTAAACCGCTTGGTGGTACGTCTTTGTTAGAAGGGTACGTCGCAAGTATCTATCTAGTCAAGACCAGGGATAAATTTTAGAAATATACTAATATGTTTTTTCTAGGATTCGAATGCGGAACTTCCCGTTTACAATCCACAGCGCTTACTATTACTCCAGGGAAACGTTAAAAACTTACTTTTTATTCTAAAGAATTTTCAACATAAATTTGATTATAAATATTATATAATATTAATTTTATTTTTATGCAAACGTTACTTGTAACCCGTGTAACCGGATTGGTTGAAATTGCTGCGCGCACACATATAAGATAGTACAGTCAATATTTTCTCTCACACATTAATTAATGTAATTTGGTGGAGGGGCGTGCACTTTTAGAATGCAAGATCTATACTAAAGTATTAGTCTTTAATAATCATAGAATTTCGTTACGCTAAATCCGAAGCAAAAAGTAAAAAGAATTTATTGATATTTTAAAAGAACCTTCGGAAATATTCTATAATTCGCAGAGATAATGATGATAATAATTCTATTACATGACGTTGGCAGATGACCCTTTGATGGCACTGAGGAAATTTTAACATTCGTGGACAGACGGAATTTCCGCCGTTAAAAGGAGCTTTTTAATTAGCCGACTTGTATAAATGTAATACTGATTTCTGACTGGCTCCTTGCATATTTTACTTCGATAAACATCAAGAACTATTTATAGTAATAACATGTTGATATTGACCGAAAGACCATATTATTTTCCTGCAAATGGCATGGGTGGCTCCGTCGAAGTCTCGAGGTTGGTCTCCGTAAAATATAGAATGATACAGTACGTCACGCTGAATATAAGAATGAATAGTGTTGTACTATTATAAAATAAATCAAAATAATAAAAATAAGAGGGACCTACCGAACAAGATTGTATGTCTCAGGTATATAAATATATACTTATTAAAAATTTGGAGTGCAGAGTTCTTTACGATGACCCGGTGGAGTATGTAAGTAACATGATTTTCGTCTTGCTTATGAGCAAGACGAAAATCATGTTTGTTGAGATTCACTGCTTTTGTTGAGCGTTTTGTGATTGTCATCCAGATTCTCTTCCATATAGACTATATCGTCAGGAAATCTAAGGTGAATAATGTACTCCTAGTTGCTGTTGGTATGTAGTCAATGATGTTGATGACATCAAAATCTACGACCCGAACTAAATTAACTTCAAATTAATTAAAATTATTGGTTAGTGACAAGGGGTAATAGTGACTCTACGTAGATACCGAGCATTGTAGTATCGGATGCTAGTAGGCGTATTTCCCCTTCTAACAACAATCGTACTAATTAATGGACACTTACGTGTAGAATTTCCGTATTTAATGTTTTTGGGTGCACCAAATTTTATTACGAATAATTTATATATTTTCTCGATAGTTTTCACTAACATTTCAATAAATTATATTAATGTAAATACGAGGAAGAGGTATAGCAATCGCGTTTTCTCGACACTAGATTATCGTTACGCACACCTATAAATATTCATATTGCAGTTAAATTTTATAAATGATTAAAAAATATGTCTTAATTTATCCTTTTTAGTGTTTCCGTCATCACTCACATCAAACTAGAATGTACAAGAAAAAGTCAACAGGACTAACGTTCCTGTTTCTTTATTATTTTTATGCATAGCCTTGTAATTATTGTTTTATATATATTGATTGATAAGTCAAATAACTGGAAATACTAATAATTTTACATCTCAAATTCAAACAAAAAAGAACAAATAGAAAATGGAACAACAATACATTACCAATCCTTGACCGACTTTGAGCTATTGAATTTCTTAACTATGGTCCACTAAAACCTGCTTTTTCGTTTAAAGGATAAACGTAACATACGTTAAACGTTTCATAGTAGATGTTTTTTGAGAGCAACTTTTACTCACATACATGTTTTAAAGTGTCTTATCTTGTTTTTTTTATACTTATAGTTTCTTTGTCACTTCTGTTTTTCTAATGACTAACTTAAATGGGGAGTGGTTTTCGATAAAAGATTAAACTTGAATAAATAAAAATTAGGGATTAATATTTAGGTTTTACGTTTTTATATCAAAAAATAAAAATAAAGATTTGCCAATAAATTTTATGCTGAGGATGTCATAAATTTATACCATTTATTGCTAATTAAACAGTTTGAAATATGACAAAATAAATTAAAACCGTTATAAATTTTGTCTGTTCAAACTATGTCATCGCTATTAGATAGGTTTGTCCTTGATGGCGTTTAGAGTGTAGCATGCCTGTAACAGAAGGTCTCAAGTTTGATTTTGAGATGCTTAAATATAGGAGAGAGATGAGAGGTAGATTTAGACGTGAGGCGTTTCTTTTCAAAGAGATGACATTCACAGAGATTAGAGATTGTGAGTAGAAATATTTCGTGGTCAGAATCGCAAATAGATTTTTTTACGGAACTTACTACGCCATTCAGTGCTGAATAGGGTAGAGATGTGTCGCCTTAAAATTATTTGAAAGTGTACGGAATTTGAAAGCTCTAAAATTACCTACCTTGCCTATACCGCAGAAAATTCCGCAAGGCCGCCGTATTAATCAATCATCACGTATTCCCAATATAATGTTTAACGATGACAGGAATATTAATAGTGAAAAAGACACTATCTATGCCTACGGCTTTGCGTGCATTTAAATCACTGCATTTAATTGAAATTTTGAACATAAAAGTAGTTATTGTGAGTTTACCACAAGCGATAGAGTCACACTGTCACAAATTTTATGGTGGAATTTGGTGGATCTACCATTCTTTAATACATTACTTTAGTATATCTCTGTTGGTTTACGCGGTGCAAGCGACTAAAGATCCCAGCAGGCGAGTGTTTTACAACTGCGCGACTTATAGAACAAAATTTACATAGAACCGTATAACCGTACTGTTCTTATTTATTTATGTTTTAATCCCTCCAGAGGATTTGCGCTATATTTTAGTAAAACTGTAGCAAAATCAGTATTTTTTGAAAAAATCGATCACATACAAACAGACAGCTTTTGGGAACTTTTTTGTAATAAGTATAGAAATAGATATATTCATAAATAAATAATTACAGCGGAAAATTATTTACGTTTTTTTCTAGTTTATGATATTTTATTTTTTTTCTGTGTCACTAATTAGTTACTCTATATATGGTTTGAATATTTACACGATAAGATACTAGGATTCATATAGAAACTTTTTATAGTTCTTTCTCACAAAACCACAATAACTTATAAGGTGTTATCAACACATCTTTATTATCAAGGAAGTGACTAATATTCATAACAAAGGCACGTCAACGCCCCTTATACTGAATTATACTTATTACAATATAAAAACTACTATAACTCTTATGAAGGAGGGTTGTTACTAACTGCGGCTACTTTTTAATTAATTTATAGAAAGTGAGAAAGCTGCGATGGCTGAGTGAATAAAATAAATAAGTCTTATTAAGGATTTGTAACATAAAACCTTATGTAGATTCTTCTGATTTATTCGCAAAAACATAACAGCTTCTTATTTGTTTATTTATTTAATAATTTTTGTACAGAAAAAAAACGAAAATCAAACGCGGTCTTATTGATATAAGCAATCTGTTACAGTTCTTAATATGTTACATATATAATATACAGTTTAGACATCATGCTTCTCCATCACAGATTAGTAGTATATAATAAAGTAATATTCATCATAGCTTCTTTTGGTTATGGTTAGTTAAATACTAGCCAATCCACATCGGAGCAGTATAATGGATCAGATTAGATCAGAGCTATAACTCTTTAAAAAAGAGAGGAAGTGTTTGCGTTAACGTAGGATAGTTACGCTGCCATATCAAAATGATACATCAAAATGATCAAAATGATCAATTTTTGCCCTCACTCGACGTTTTTTCAACTTCGAATTCAAAATGTTCATTATTTGTAAACTTGTAATCAAGTACTTCTGAACCGTCAACTCTGCTGCTGGTTCGAAAAATTATTTCTACCGAGAATAGCGAGAAACTCGGCGATTGCTCCTTTCAAAATATACTTGTTATGCCTAGTTACAAGTCATCATTGTTAAATTCAGTAACGTCGTAGACTTGCTAAATCGACGCATTTTAATAATAATAATAAATATATGGAGCAATTACACACACTGCCGTCCGTCTCCAAATTAAGTAACTTAATAATTATTTAATTTATGTAGTTTATTTGGGAAACATACAACACTTAATTGTTACAATAAAATGTTACAGAAAAATTAATACGCATGACAACAAAGTTTCCACTAGTGAAATAAAGGAAGTGAACACAGTAAAATAAATAAAGCTCTGTTAAGAATATGACAGTGAAACAAAGAATATCATTTTGAAAAATTAAATTAAAAGTAAAAATAAAAAAAACAAAACAAGATTTAACAATATAAACTACATTATATTATTTCTTTAATAACGGCATATATGTTTCGAATCGATTATTGAATTGTTATGCTCTACTAACAAGTGGTAAATATTAATTAATTAATATTAATTTTAAATAAATATATGAATATACAAAAACTCAAAGAACCAACAAATGGTTAAAAAAATATTGGCCCTCGGCGGAAGTGGAACCCACGAACCCCCGAAGATGAAGGCAGGATCACTTCCACCTGCGCCATCGGGCCAGTCAAGTCAAGTCATTTTTATCATTTATGTAATCTTCAATAGTATAGTAGACATAGGCTTTAGGTAGAGATCTTTCATTCTAAAAGTGCACGCCCCACCAATGTCTTTACTCACACACAAAAAACTTATGTACAGACGAAATAGACGCAAACTTGTTATTCTAATTGGTTACTCAGTTGCCGGACAGACACGAAAGTAGGAGCACGCATCGATTATTGCCAAAAGTACAGTTAGCATGTCATAAAAAAGAGGATAAATATTTTTTATTTTTTATTTTAAATAATAATTAGATAAATTTTTTCTTTGATAGAAAAATATGGAGAACTTTATAAAAATATGTGGCGAAAAAAAACGGGCAAAACTATCTATATCTATCATTATTTCATAATTAAAGCCATTGCTTTAATTAAGGAACGAATTGACATCATTGATAGCAATATGTGGGAAAATACGTGTCGAAATGTGAATGATATTGAGATAGAATATATGAAAAATTTTGAATTTATAATTAATGTTGAGTCTGAATCTGAAGATAGCGACGTGAGTGAATAGCGTTAAAATACTAAATATTTATATCGCGGTTTAATTTTTTTACTTTTTTTGGCAAGCTCTTGATTGCGAATTCACCTGATGGATGCCGATGTAGTTTAAGTTTCTTGAAAGGGTTTGGAGATTAAACGTGTAACCATTCAGGGTTTTTACACGACATCGTACCTGAATGCTAAACCGCTTGGTGGTACGTTTTTGTTAGAAGGGTACGTCGGAAGTATCTATCTAGTCAAGACCAGGGATAAATTTTAGAAATATACTAATATGTTTTTTCTAGGATTCGAATGCGGATCTTCCCGTTTACAATCCACAGCGCTTACTATTACTCCAGGGAAACGTTAAAAACTTACTTTTTATTCTAAAGAATTTTCAACATAAATTTGATTATAAATATTATATAATATTAATTTTATTTTTATGCAAACGTTACTTGTAATCCGTGTAACCGTATTGGATGGTCAACCAGTGCACAAATGATAGGAACCCGTGACAGAATAGACGTGTTGTCTCATACAAAGCGTGCATTCTCCGCCATATAAATGCTTGACTTATACCAATCGAGCAATTAGTTGACCTTTATGTGCGCGAATGAGTCGAGTCAACTTTGATATTGCTGCGCGCACACATATAATATAGTACAGTCAATATTTTCTCTCACACATTAAAATAATAATAATAAGCTGTGATAGCCCAGCGGTGAGACCGTGCGACTCTTTCGAGGGGAGCACGAGTTCAAACCCGGGCAGGCACCAATGAGTTTTTCTATTAAAACTCACGTGTCTAATTGATAATTGCAATTTATCACACGCTTTTCGGTGAAGGAAAACATCGTGAGGAAACCTGCATATCTCTAGAGAATTCTGGAGATATGTGAAACCTACCAATCCGCATTAGAGCAGCGTGGTAGGTCTTAGCTCCAACCCTTCTCTCCAGAAACGGAGAGAAGAGGCCTATTCCCAGCAGTGGGATTGTAACAGGCTGCTACTTTACTACTACTACTACTATTAAAATAATGTAATTTGGTGGAGGGGCGTGCACTTTTAGAATGAAAGATCTCTATCAGCCTAATCTTAATAGTTTAATATGCTGAAATAGCAAGGCTAAACTATATCACTATGCTGCTATATAACAGTGATCTTAAGGTAAATGAAGTAAGAACAGTATAAACACAAGGATTACACATTTCTACTAGACGTGTCTCATAACGAGAGTACACATCAAACACTATTTCCAATTACCGTGCTCGCATCGCACCGCAGCTAATTCGAGCGTGCGAACCGCCACGTGGAGTATTGCCCTTCGTCCGCTCCAATTTTCGTTTACGACGTCCCGACCGAGGGTGGTTTTACACTTTATTATTGTCATCGCAGATAAGGATGCAATTGTTTTTACAAATGGTGATGAGTTTTTTTTAATTAAACATTTTATAGGTTGCTCAATGTTAAATGAAGCCCAATAGCTTTGTGTTACTAAAAGTGGTTTTCGCGACTTCGTGTGCTTCGACTTTACAACAGGGCAGCTTATCCTCTTGGAAGCCGAAGTTTCCAAGTCAGGGGGTATGTTGCGGGCTCTAATTATCTGTGCCAATACGGATGATATGGGCCTATCGTGGGCATTTACGCGAAACGTCTATAATACATACTTCGTATAAAACTAATTGTCGATTTCAAACTTTTTAAAATAACGCATATTATTGTAGAGATCTTTCATTCTAAAAGTGCACGCCCCTCCACCAAATTACATTATTTTAATGTGTGAGAGAAAATATTGACTGTACTATTTTATGTGTGCGCGCAGCAATTTCAAAGTTGACTCGACGCATTCGCGCACTTAAAGGTCAACTATTTGCTCGACTTGTATAAGTCAAGCATTTATATGACGGAGAATGCACGCTTTGTATGAGACAACACGTCTATTCTGTCACGCGTTCCTAGCATTTGTGCACTGGTTGACCAACCAATCCGGTTACACGGATTACGAGTAACGTTTGCATAAAAATAAAATTAATTTCATATTTATAATCAAATTTATGTTGAAAATTCTTTAGAATAAAAAGTAAGTTTTTAACGTTTCCCTGGAGTAATAAATTCAAAATTTGTCATATATTCTATCTCAATATCATTCACATTTCGACACGTATTTTCCCACATATTTCTATTAATCATGTCAATTCGTTCCTTAATTAAAGCATAGGCTTTAATGATGAAATAATTATAGATGTTAAGATTTGCCCGTTTTTTTCGCCACATATTTTTATAAAATTCTCCATATTTTTCTATTAAAGAAAAAAATTATCTAATTATTATTGAAAATAAAAAATATTTATCCTCTTTTTTTATGACATGCTAACTGTACTTTTGGCAATAATCGATGCGTGCTCCAACGTTCGTATCTGTCCGGCAACTGAGTAACCAATTAGAATAACAAGTTTGCGTGTATTTCGTCTGTACATGAGTTTTTTGTGTGTGAGAAAAGACATTGGAGGGGCGTCTTAGAATTTAGAATGAAAGATCTCTACTCCTTTTTAATTATAATAATACAATAATTAACAGTATTCTCAAGGCTTTTAATAATCTAAATGGAGCCTCCTATAAAGAATTAACGTAAGCGCTATCAAGGTGAATTGTCCTAAATGTACATATTTACATGCTACATGTTTATTTACTGTTCCTGAATGAAAAGTGGGAATGGGCATTTATTCTATATGTCCATCTTTTGTCCTATATGTCAACTTGATATTTGAAAATTAATCACACGCTTTTCGTTGAAAGCATCCATCGTGAGGAAACTTCCATATCTCTGGAAAATTCCGGGTATAATCCACAAGCACCGTGGTTGGTCTAAAATCCAACGTTTCTCGGCAAATAAGGAGACAAAAGGCCAACGCCTAGTAATGGGATAGTAACTGGCCGTGTCTATATCGCAGCTCGATATATAAGATTCAATTGTACCATATTTCAGCAATATCGTTCGGGCGGATTGGCCGCGAAAGCGTAACAGACAGAGGGAAACAGACCTACCTTTACATTTATAATATAAGTATCGATTGATATCTCTGATAAGATAACAATCGTAGTTCAGTGGGTACCGTTGTCTGATGTTTCTAACTTTGTGAGTAATAGTATATGCTGGGGGCAATTGAACCAAAATCTAAGTGACAAAAGTTTATCTTTCGGCGCGGCCTCTTTTGTGCAAAACATTGAAAGACGTCGATCGCTCTGGTTGTAAGGATTTATGATTTAATCAAATAAACTACAAGAATACCTATATTTATCGCTTGGCTTAGCTGGGTATGGAATCAACTTGCGAATCTACAGGAAACATGCACATTACTTTTAACTTAAAAGCTGAAAAAAGTTCGTGTGCAAGAGTAGGACAATTATGTTTATTACTACATTGGAGAGTGATACCATCGGAAAATATTTAGTTTGTTAATGATTAGCTGTTATTTAAATAATTTTATCATATCTTATCAAGCACATTTAAATGTTTCCGTTCTAGTCGGCATTGTTGATTGATAATTAACCTGACTCCGGATGAATTTTTGAATCATTAGTGAGACAATTAAACATAAGCAGCTTAAATGGAACTCGATATGTATTTCTACGTACAACACGTCGATTTCCTTGATATAAAGAATTAGAGATGCGTTCCTTCTTTTTCAAACTTTGACCTGTTTTAGTTTTCCTGAATAGTGTGTAACACAATAATTTCAAAACAGAGTAATTTGCATACTCTTACCAATTCCAAGGCGAGTATATTCGAAATCTTCATTCTTTCTCGTTAGCGCACTTGACCTTGTCTTCAGCTTCGCGGTTCGCGGAATCGATTCCCCCCGATGGCAAAAATTAATATAAACAATTTGATAGTCCTTCGGGTTTGAGTGTATATTGTATTTAAAATTATAGATATGTATAAATTTACCAGTTGTCTGTCACGCATAACACAAGTATTAGGTTTGTGTATAAATGTCGCATATATTTATTGATATTATGATATTTTTCTTTAGCAATAAGCGCATGCAGAATTTTATATTAAAGACAGTTTTTACAGAAACTCAAACTTATCATCTTGTCACTTAGACTATCATTAGACCATCGTTATATTATATCGATTGATTAGGCCAATTAATTTTGTACGTTAAAAGAAGTTGGCTTTCAGACTCGTACTTTTAGGGTTAAAATAAAAGTAATTTATAGTTGTAATTTATCGAATAGATTTTATTCTTACATACAATTCCATTATATTTTATTTAATTTGCTAAATACAGATAGACACAGCATGTACCAAATATCGACACTTACAGTAGAGTACATACTTATTATAGTGATCCTGTGCATCCTTATTTTAAATGTTTTTGATTCACGATTAAAGCAGTAATAAAAAAAATGGTATTGAAAAGATGTTTTACTAGAATATATTCGGTTCTACTAACGCCATAAGTTACCAATTTACCGTCTTAGTTTTAAACTGCGGGTTTCGTTGTGCGAGTTTACTCAGATGTTATGATATAATTATTTTGCTATAATCCGCGTTTGTTAAGAGAAACTATATAATGCTAAGTTCTTCATATTTCCATCTCGAACTAACAAAATATTTAATAGTAACATAGACAAGAAGCTCATGAATATAAGCTATATTTTGGATGGGAATAAAAACGCTATGATTTGATGCATTGTAATTTCAGATCCCTTGAAATATGCTTAAGTAAGTGTTTAAGTCTCTAAGTCTAGTGTCATAATAATTATATCGGTTATTTACCAAACGGTTAAGGGAACCAGTTTGATACCATAGCTTGTAAGTAAAAATGAACGTTTCAAATTTTAATCGTGAACCAAAAAGCTATTTATATTTATAATATACAATCTTTCCTTAAATACAGAGATTTTTTTCAAAAAATATTCATGATTATAGATAATATTTTACATATTTTACAGTTTAGAAAAAGGAAATAAATTTATATTCGAAATATTTTAGATTAAACAGAAGAAATTCAAGTTATAACAGTAGAAAATAACCTACTGAGCAAGTCAGAATAGGTAGGCTTTTAAAAAAATAATAATTAAAATATTGATGTCTTTTCTAAAAGGGTAAAAGGCATTAACAGAAACAAAAATAAATTATCAAATGATAGCGGTAAATCAGTATGTAACAAAATACGAACAATGTTAGGCTTAATAGCCACTGATTTAAAAAACAACTTTTAGTTGTGTCGTAATATTTTTTTAAGTTTTTTGATATAGAAATAAAGCGCGTTCTCTTTTATATAGATTCTAGAAGTCAATGTTATGAAAAAACGATTCACTTTAAAAATTATACAACTAAATTATAAAAATTCAATTCATTATTTGTCAGAAATTTTCCGAAATTTCTAATGGTACTTTTTAAAAATATAACACTCAAATACAGACGTCGCTTTACTATATATTATTTACAGTAAAATTATTATTTACAACTAAAGTTATTCTGTATATGTTTTCTATACCCATTTAGTATTTATTTTAATTACATATAACCTACAAATTATTAATCAATCAATAAATACAAATGAAACAAAGAATTTTATTATAGCTAGTATCTTAAAATAGGAACCAAAATTATTAGCTTACACTTTGAATCGCTAAACGTAAATAAATTAATTATTTAAGTTAATATTTTTTTATTATATAATCACATTTCTGTACACTATTCACAATACAATCACAAAATACTATATTTATTTGTTACAGGAAAAACTTGTTATCTAAGTTGTCACTTTGCAATATAACCAGATAAGGATATAAATAAAAATTTTAAAAATACCTTTGTTTGTTATTTATCCCAATTTTAACTTTAAACAATATATGATATACTTATTTGAACGCCGTGTGGTATCCGGCAGAATAGAATAGACCCTCCTTTGTTACCGAGGTGTCGTAAGAGTCGAATAAGGTAAGTGCCGTGTGGTATTCAGCTGCATAGAATAGACCACCCTCATTTCTTACCGAGGTGTCGTAAAAGGCGACTAAGGTAAGTTGACGTCAGGCAGGCGGCCGGTCGTAAAATACGTAGCCAAATCATGTGACAACATGTTTGTAAAATGTTGTGCCGACCCCACTTAGAGTGGGATAAGGGCAAGAGAATGATGATGATATACTTATTTGTGGAATGTCTACATGCTATGAGACACATAGTTAACCTATTTATCCGTTAAATTACGTTTAAGTTCAGAATCAGAAGATTTATCAAGAAGCAAGAAGGAAGTTTCATTTCTGATATATGTATTATTACAAGTTTTCCCTGGTACATTATAAGTTAAATAATCAACATATATTTAAAAGCTACGTTACTGTTATTAAAATAAAATTTAATAATTGTAACTTAAATTTGAATTCTTTTTATTAGAATTTATATCCAACATGACAAACACGTTGCCACTGACATATATTATTCCGTGAGAATTGTACATTTCAAAATGTTTCATAAACTTACAGATCACTGATATTTAATAAAATAAAATACAGCCATCATCATTTTTTTAAAGTTATGTACATTGGGGAAATTATAAGAGTAAGAAATGGTAAATACTTTACTTTATATAATTTATAGAATTAGGCGTTACTTTGCGGAGATCCATAGTACAAAAGTAATAATAAAATTATTTTGCTATAATCCGCGATACATCGTATACGATGTATTTTACTTTATATTACATAAATATTACCTTCATCTTATAGGTCGCAGCGATTACAATAAAATCTCTTTAAATCATAGTCCAACATACCAGCTGTCTGTTACAAGGTACTCGCATTGCAATGTTTTATAGACATATAGCAAGTATAGTATCCAGCAATAAATAATGCACATCGAGGCTTAGAGAGAGAAATCGGCTAGATTCTGCTTCATAGAGCATCGTCTCTGTCGCACAGACTGACGAACCCGTGTGTGACAGTGACAGCGCTCTACGAAACCGAACTGGCTGGCTGTTTCGTTGTAAACATCGATGTGCATTATTTAATCCCGGATACTATACTAACTTTTGCGTAACCCTAAAGATGAAGGTTTGACTTCTATTTTGGGGGAGTTGAACATTTTTTGTTTTAAATATTTTTAGTTCAGTTTAAATAGTTTTCTTTGTAAAGTACATCAGAACTTATGTGAAAAATATTCTTTTACAAATAAATACAATATAAAATACATAAATTGTTACACGTAGAACGGAAACAAGACAATTTATCTGGAAAGTTGATATATATTATGTATAGCATGTATATTACAAACCAAACATTATATTAAAAACACTACTGTAAAACTTCACTTTTAGTAAAAGGAATAACCACTTAGTCCACTTAAAAGCCAGTCGAGCCGCATCATTCGTGGTAGTCACGCGGCTCCGGCTTCAGCTACCACACCAGACCCTCAGGATGGAGGGGTGGGGGGGCGTCGCCGAAGGTGAACTCGGGGGAAGAGGGCCGCGGCAGCACCAGGTGGTCGGGCGGTGGGAACTGGTCTTGGAACTCGCCGCCTTGCAGCGTCTCCATTCCACCTGCGAAACGACCTACTCCCGTTAAACTACTGACACGTTATGGGGGACTCAAGTTAATTTATTACTCACCATAATCTTACGGTTATATATTATTATTGTGTTTTTCATAATATAAATGTGAAAGTCTGACTATCATTCCGTCTGTCTATCTGTTTGTTACGTTTTCACAGATATTTCACTGAATTGATGACATTGGGAATTAAAGAAATAATAAAATTATTTTGCTATAATCAGCGATAAAGTAAATAGAAAATATTTATATATATGTATATTTCTAATTTATTTTCCAAAACAATCTCTATGACACAATAAATACATTAACACACCTTTCGAAAACCAATATAATGCTTTATATATATATTTTCTATTTACTTTATAGCGTATTATAGCATAATAATTTTATTGTTATTTTTGTATTATGGACCTTCGCAAAGTAACGCCTATATATTATTTAAACATTGGGTATGATTAAAGTTAATATACGGACCAATATATAGGATTACGTTTCCGTAGATCCATTAAGAACAGTGAAAAACCACGTAATAAAAACACGTAACGATCACGTATGGAGGATATTGTAACACTCGAAAATTAAAATAAAGGGTAATTATCGTGTGCAAGGGGTCTAATGTGGATGCCAAGTTACATACATCCAAAATCACTCTGACGGCCGGCTTTTTGAATATAATTTTCGCCGAAATATACCATATACGTTGGAACATGTTAAATTATATTATTAATTAAGCTATATGTAAATTTCACTAGTTGAAGCCGCTAGGCAATACATTATTTTGAAGTAAATGACAGGACTATTTCTGTCAATTACTTGAAATTACTTTAAAATCCTTGAAATTACTTTAAAACGAAACTATTTTCGTCGTAAAGTAATTTCAAGTTTTAAAGAAATATCAGAACAGAGAGGCCCATGAACGTAAGATAAGAATTACGAGTGTGTTCTCTAATCATATTAGTATTTAGTTTTAATCTACGGTGTTTACGTATAAGCATATCGCCTATCCGAAGGAAAAAGTCACATTTCCTATGCTTATACATATATATGTGAAATGTGAATTTGTTTTTTGGATAAGACGATAAATGAAGATAAATTTTAAGTGAACCTGCGAATATTGTATTTTATTTGTATTTGTTCGTGGTCATTGCTCTGTGTAAAAACTGGATTTAGAATTAGAAGCAGTCCCACGCAAAATATGACGAGAGCAATTAATTAAGTAAATCTAAAGTTCTATAATACGATTAATTTATTCTAATATAGCAGTTGGCAACAAGGAGACATATTATGGATTTAATAGAGAAAACGGGTTAAGACTGTTATATTAATTCAAAGTGTATTAAAATAATCAAACGACTTTGTTATTTTTAACTCAAGACAAAAACGGTGTACAGAAAGCGCGGTTTAAACAAAAACTACGCTCCATTAAAATTTCTAAACTAAAAACAGGCATCAGTCGAGATTTTCCCGTTTAATAAAGCATTAAGAATGTACTTATAGCAAAAATGTTTTGTTTAAAAACTAACTGAAGCAGTTGCGACGTATTCTCACGTTCGCCGAAGTAATTTCGATCCCAAATTGGCTAATCATGATGCTTGTAAAAATTCTGAATTCACCAACTGCACAACATCGCGTAAAAAACAATTTGCGTTGCCAGTTGTGTGTGCCACCCACTATGATTTAAGTTAGTAATAAAAGTTACTAAACCCATTACGACTTGAAATGTCTACTAACCTGGCTGGTTAAACGGCATAGCTGGTGGCGGATGAAAGAACGGGGCGTCATGGTGAAACGGCGGGCCATAACCAAATTCGAACTTTCCATCTGCTGTGGCAAAGTATGGGAACCCCGGTGGCCCTTCTTCTAACCCTCCTGGTGACAGGTTCATTGGGAAACCTCGCATCTTGCGCGACGATCCAAAGAAAGGGCCCCTGCCCATTGATGTCAGTTGTTTCAGCCGTCTCTCCTTTGAACGTTTGTTTTGAAACCAGACCTGTGACAAATGTAATATTCAGTTTTGAACCCATAAAAGGAATGATAAAAGGAAATTATTTTATAATGTCATATATATATAATCGTTGATACATTTTTTGCACTTTGAGATCTCCAATACTTAATGTAAAAAGCACAACTAAATTTCCAAATAATTCTGTGACGGACTAGCTTCTGCATGTTATATCGAAGTAATACATAGCCTATAGCACTCTCAAGCCCTTTCACTATCTACTACACGTATCGAAACATCGCATCAATCGATGGCTTTGTTTGAATCGCTATAATTTGCAATAATCAGTACCTATTAGAGATAAATAACCTATTTCTTTTTTGCCATGGAATTAGAAAAACTAAAGCCTAATTCTCTAATAAATCTATAAAATTAATGATTTTAGTTTTATTTATTTTAAATTTAAGAGGTTTTGGTTTAATAAAGGTTTTGTAATAAAAGTACATTGTGGCGTCAAGACCGTACCTACTTAAAGCGTCAATAAATAGCCAATGGTGAAAGTTCTATACATCAAATAGTTCTGATGCCGATACTTTGTTTACGCTATACATTTAAGCCGCTTTATTTTATTAGTACGTAAATTATACATTAACCACAAACAGTAAAATGTGCCTATATCACTTAAGTAGTTGTATTCATACATTTTGTAAGTAGTGACTGTGCTTATAAAGTTTGCGGTTGCAAACTTATTCTATATTTAGGTGTTACTTGAATTCAGTTTGTTTAACAGACTTAAGGCTCAACCGCATTTACAAAGTCCCTGAATAACATTGACTACAATTAACTTTTATTTTGAACTGCCTTTTAACTGTTGTAAGCAAGTGTTAACATTATATTACATTTAGGCTGTATGTCCGTTCATAGTGTGGTAACTCAACGGCTGCTTATAATATAAAAATCTGAAATATTCTGAAATCATTAAGTATTAGTTTTTCATTTAGATTTTCTGTAGAGAAAGGTTATTGTAATTCTAAAATATTTTAATGCTACATTTAATATAAATTTCTAATAATTTAATAATACTTGTAATTTCAAACCACACAAGATTTACAATGCGAAGATAATGCTTCTTAGATTCAACATCTTCGCGTCTAATAATAGTTCTGTTTTATGTTTTATGACCAAATAATCATATTTTATCTTCGTTCACATAAATGAGACAAATTCATGTTGTATTACCGCCTTCAATTACGCCTATGGATTTCCGATACTATTATCTGTATGTACTATTTATGGGTATTTTTAAGTACCATTTTGTTCTTATAATATTCTTATTACGTAAAAACGAAAGTAATGTAATATTTACTGTAACCAGATATGAAATAATGTTAACTACGAAGAACAGCACAATGCACAAACCTTTGTGGTTTTTATAGTGTTAACTATCGTTTGTTAATAAATTGTAAAAAAAAACAATATAAAAATCTTTACATTTCCAATTTCCATAGATATTTTATAACGATGCATGTACAAAAGTAATAATAAAATTATTTTGCTATAATCCGCGATACAATAAATAGAAAATATATATATAGTGTTAAATGTATAGTGGACTATCCGTATTTTCATACCCGATACGTGCAGGATTCGTAAAAATACATGCACAAACCTCCACCACTTCCACTACTATATACAAGCACTACACACGTTCACTATCACAAACTCAACAATCGTTTCGCCCCGCAACCGAAGCATCATCAGGAGATAGACTTCACGGCAAAATCGCAAAGTATCGCAAAGTAATCGCACAATGCATGTATGTACAATTATCATATTTATTTTTTTAATATATTCCTTGTGTTATTGATGTTAGTCTTGTAACGCATATAAATTAACCATTTAATTTTTCGTCATTACTGTGCTCTTTTGAATTTTTCGCAATAAACTTTTATATAATGGTAATATGATAGATAGTAGATGGTATGTTAACAAGGTCTATATATATTTTATTCATATAGTACACGCACTAATAACGAAACCAGTAATCGTACGAAAACAAGAACACTAGACACATTATTTTACGAATAATATACTGTAACAAAATCATAAAATTGCGTCCAGACAGATGGTCGTACAAAATTCACGGTGCGTTATTGGTAGGGGTGCCAGCCCTTAAAAACTAAGGTTTATATCTGTGTGTCTTTACATACTTTGTTCTCTGATTACACTAAATTAAACAATTTCTTATGACCTAATTGTAAAGAAACTAACTGATCTAAGTAAGATAACTGATTTAATATTAAGAATAGTTAATTAAATTAAATCTTCAAAGTTGCTAACTTCCGGAGTCCTTTTACGGTTATTATATTTGTGTTAAATATTATTTGCGATTTTGCGATTTTGTCGTGGAGTCTATCTCCTGATGATGCTTCGGTTGCAGGGCGAAACGATTATTGAGTTTGTGATAGTGAACGTGTGTAGTGCTTGTGTATTGTGGTGGCAGTGGTGGAGGTTTGTGCATGTTTTTTACAAATCCTGCACGTATCGGGTATGAAAAAACGGATAGTCCACTATACATTTAGCACTATATATATTTTCTATTTACTGTATAGCGGATTATAGCAAAATAATTTCATTATTACTTTTTTTAAATATTATGTTAAAATCTTCAATACTTTACACATAATTCTAAACTTCATCGTTGGCGCATTTGGTGATCGTGGCTTTTCAGCTCCGCGGCTCGCGGGTTTAGTACCCGCCGAGGATATTTTCTAACAACAATTATTTGGTTCTTCGAGTCTGGATGTAATATGTGAGTATGTATTTATAAGTATATATTTACCAGTTGTCTGTCACCCATAACAAATGTATTAAGTTACTTAATTTGGGGAAAATTCCTAGATACATAATCTAGATAGATAGTCTATGCGTAGATGTTTTTTAATGTTTTCTTGTAAAATATTTGGAAAACACGGAGTAGTTCGGCGTACCAACCAGCATAGGGTAGGTTGATTGTGTGAGCATTCCACATGAAGAAAGTCTCTATTTTTAATACTGCTGTTAAAAAATTCATTATTTAGTTTAATATTGGACCTCAATGACTTTCATACTTGTAATAATTGATATAGTGCTCATTATTAATTAAGTTAAGATTTCAAATAATATTTTTGTATTGCAAGTTTTGACAAGTTATGGTAACCCTATTACTTGCCGCGTGGCAAACCGCATCTAATCTATAAGTCGGCCTTAACGGCGATATCGCACCTCACGTGTGAGCGCGCCGTTACATTAGCCACGGTGCACAGTGACATAGTTTTAAATTGAACCTGACAATGGATTTGTTATTTTTTTATATAATTTAAGCATGCAGACCGTCACCCATGGCGACGTATACGATATATCTAGTTTTAGAAGGAGTTTTATATTTATTAAGACCACATGATTAAAAGTAATACTTAATGCATGCTGCTTCTAACATCGGGTATATTGACTCCTTTAATAGCTGTCACTTGTATCATGGATTTCTTTCTTACAAGTGCAAGATGCTATATGATAATTCCGGTAAATTTTCAGCAAAATTTGCGATGAACTTTAAAGCTCAACCAATTTATCTCGATGGTAATTTATTCATATATAATAATAATAAAGTAAATAGGAAATATATATAATGCTAAATGTAGAGTGGACTATTCGTTTTCATACCTGTAACATGCAGCATTCGTTAAAACACATGCACACCTCCACCACTGCCACCATAATACATGAGCACTACACATGTTCACTATCGCAAACTCAACAATCGTTTCGCCCCGCAACCGAAGCATCATCAGATAGACTCCACGACAAAATCGCAAAGATTCTTTTTGATTTGCGTTTCGCGAATTATAGGACATATATTATATTATGTATTATGGATCCCCGCAAATTAACGCCTAATTCTATAAATTACTTATATTTCTTAATCATGTAAATAAAGAAAGCTAGGAAGATAGAGACCAAAAATTTAAAGCAAGAGATGACGATTTGTAACTTCCTCCCTTGGGTTTAAAAACCATTGGTTCAAAGGTGCTCTAGTCATGTGGCTATCACGGCTTGTATAAATAAGGTATTATTATTAACACTGCAGTAATTTTGATAGGTAGTTTTATTATTGCTAATAAGTTACCTTATTTAATTAGATACTTTATGGTTAACGAGTAATCGTTGCTACTGTTCGCATAAACTATGATTTACTATTTGTTGGACCGTTAACGCGGCGCATCAACCATATAACAATGTTCAAGATTTTACAGGTACTATAATTTCAATTCTTGCAACAAATAAGCTTAGAATGTTGCATTATTATGTACAGTACTACAAGCCTCACATAAAATTCAAGATTTGATTTGATTCGATATTGATTCGAGATTTGATTTGATTCGATATCAATAAGAAGTAAGAAAGGTATGATTTCTTAAAGCTAATCAAGGCTTCTAAAATAGTATTTAGTGATATAAGTACTAGATAAGGCTCATTGGTGCTTCCGGACATCAATTTAATAAGTAATTCGGCCTATTTCATACAATTGTTAGAGGAAAATAAATAACGACTTACAATCGGGCAATTTTGCTCTTCATCTGTGTGTATACATACTATATGGACATATTATATGGAACAATTAATACTTTTGTTATGGGTGAGATACAAATGGTAAATAAATACGTATTTATATAATTTAAAATAAATAAAATTGTTCTTAGAAAATGTTAGCGCTCTGCGGGAATTAAACCTGAGACACGCGGAACTGAAGTCAGGGTTACAACCACTTACACTACCAATGAAGAACCATAATTTCTCTTATAGACGGATTTAAAAAATCTTTATCTATTACGGAGCCCGCAATCATAAAACTGTAAAAGATTTCATCATAAATCGCATAACAAATTAACATTGAATTTAATAGTATCATATAAACAGTAACATGTTACAAAACGGCCGTCGGTAGTCGTAACAGTTGCCTTGAACAATCACTGAATTTCTATACGCCTATTCCGATATAAATAAAAACGTTTATAGACGTGCTCGTTACGTTATTCAAACTTATTAGAACGATTATTTAATTGCTTCTCATAATTTGATTTCAAAATATTGTCGAGAGCGTCGAGTAAATAATAATGGTCATTGTGTTATTTAGTGTTCTATCAGTTGACGCATGTAAAGATCGGTTAAAAAAAAAACAGAGCTAGAGCTAGAACAAGAGCATTATTTCTTGATCCTATAGACTAAAGGAAAGATCGTTCTTGGCGTTTATACCAAAACAAAAATGAGAATCAGGAACTTGAATTCGTCCATGAAATCATTCGAATGAATATCACTTCTGAAGAGATCGGTCACTCAAGAACGCTATAATCATCGCGCGCTCTATGCTCTATGAATAGGTTTAGGTACTTAACTATTTATTCAATAACATGATTATTGCATAAAGTGCAAAAAAAATTTTATCCGTTTTAACACCTCGGTTGATCGCCTCTTCGGGTGACAAGAGGGCTGGCTCCTTTTTCGCACAAAGAATCAGCTTAGCGATTCAACGCGGAAACGCTGCCAGCATTCTTGGGACCATTCCACGTGGGCATGATTTGTATAGTAGTAGCGTGTAAGTAATTTAAGATAGATATAACTTGTATATATTTGTTATAAATAAAAAAAAAAAAAACATGATTTACAAATAATGAAATTGATTTAAAATTGCATATCTCAAAATAATTTCTTTAATGAAGATGCAGATTGGAAATAATTAAAACATTTTTATATGCAATTCTGAGAATAATAATATATTACATTATCTGATGTAAGATAGTATCAATATTTTATAAAGTCATTCTGTGACTGACAATGTAGTATTATAATATATTTAATATTTTCCATCTTTTTCTAGAACAGGTTTACAAACCTGTGTGTTTGGGTTGGGTTGTACATTAAATAAGAACTCTATGAACAATATTGTCATCAAAAATACATCATTAGGAGTAAAAAAGTAAATTAAGGCCCTTTTACTATCTCACTGCTGCGCAGGCTCTCCGTTGAGAGAAAAGGGTTGCAGCTAAAACCCACTACGCTGCTCAAATGGGGATTGGTAGGTTATGCGTATCCCCAGAATCCGCTAGAGATATGCAGGTTTTCTCTCGGTGTTTTTCTGCACCGAAAAACGGGCGATAAATTGCAAATATCAATAAGACACTAAAGTTTTAACAGAAAAACTGGTGGATCAAAAGTAAATAACTTCATAATCCATTTTTTACATCTTGTTTCATTTAAAATAATAATTTATGTTTAATTCAAATTCATATCAAAGAAACATAATGTATACGACAGTTATGTCTCTCTGTCTATCATCATCCTCCATCATCCTCCTGCCCTTAACCAACTCTAAATGGTGTCGGCACAACATGTTACTATATTGTCCACAAATACAAATGCTATTACGGATTATAACTTATTAGATGTTGACGATTCAAAAGCACTTATTTACAAGTTTACTCGAATTAAGAATATTTTGATATTGAATTATTATTTACGAATGCAATGAGAAATCATGTGTTCTAGTCTAGTTTTTAAATGTTGTCTTGAAAAGTTTACTATGAAATGATAAGATCAGGCCGGATGCATACTCTCACGGATTCTTTAGTTTGTTTTCTGCCTTATAACTTTTTTACTATCTACCTGTATCATTAGCACTGACTATTATTCCACCTCTCATAATTATGAAATTACTTGTGGTGCAGTCTATTCCAGGGTAAGGATTCTTCAATGCCGTCCAGGACAGTCCTGCGCCACGGGGCATCGTCCGAACAAGCCGCGCGGCGTTAAACACTATATTTCATACGTCTACCGCTGAGAGCCCATTCTTTTACGGTAACTCCAACGCCTTATAACCGCATAAAATCTCAGTCTTAAGCACCACGCTTACAATTGATATGAAGTTCGAACACGGATGTTTTTCACTAACTTCAGTTTGATATATAATAATTATTTTTGCAGTATATTTTAAACAATGTAATTTTTGTACATAAAAATATAAAGAATTATAAAACGATAGGTGATGTATATAATAGACAAAGTAGGAACCGACATAAGTTTGCGACTCCTGCTTTGCGCCTAGCAAAAGTACGTAAATCGTTTGTGGGTATGGGTATAAGATCCTATAATAAAATTCCGAAATCAATTTTGGCCATGCCATTACAGTAGTTTAAAACCACTGTTAAAAAGAGGCTGATACAGAAAGCCTACTATACTGTTGAAGATTACTTAGATGATAAGGATTTGTAGATATAGGTGTTCTTCTACCCTGTACAAGACAGTAATAAATAAATGTAACTAGTTCTAAGATTTATATTTTAAAAAGAGCAACCGCCGAGTTTCTTGCTGGCTCTTCTCGGTAGGAACAGCTTTCCGAACCAGCAGTAAAGTTGACGATTCAAAAGCACTTGTTTACAAGTTTACTTGAATAAAGAATATTTTGAATTTGAATTTGAATTTGATACTAAACGATCGAGATTGCAATCTTCGAGCTAAACGTATTGTTTAAGAGCCACTATTAAATGTTAAACAGATTAAACATACGAGCGGTAGGTATTTTATAATTTTAGCAAAATATCTAACATCCAATGGACTTTAATGGCTATTTAGACGGTCGGTAAGTAAAAACATTCTTTTTATTTACGTTTAACGTTCGAAATGAAACAGTAATTAATAAGATATAACATATAACCTGATTAAAAATAATTTAAAAGTGTGCGATAAAATAGTTGTAATGAATCGATTAAACATTTAAAACAATTTATGTAATAATATAATCAATAAGATTGTTTTGAGAAACAATTATTTAAAACATAAAACTTACGGGCATAGAATATGTTATTCAAAACCAAATATTTTGCTATTCCCACAAATGTATATATAAATACAATAAATAATATGTAGGCAATAACAAAGAAAACTCTATGTCTATGATACGCACGGATCAACGACAGTAATGTTAAAACAGCACAAATATTTAACAGGCGATTGATGGTACATATTTCAAAAGGCAACAAATGACATGTCTAAAACGAGTTTTTACCTATACGTTTAGATAGCTGTTGTCTAATAATTAAATCAGAGGTGTTAAAAATAATTTATTCCTTTATTCGATATATTCAATAAGCACAAGACCCATCACTACCGCAGGGGCCCCCTCCAGTGCCAATGAGTCGAAGGAACAAAATAAACTACAAACAAACGCTATCTATAAAGTACACAATCGATATAATTCGGAGAATTTTACGCGAATTCTTTCAATAATTGCATGGCTTCTCATGTCGATGATGTCAAACGTACAGTAATTTCATATTTACGCTTGCGTGTTCAATTTTGATTATATTTGGAAATTTACCGAACTGTGAAGTGCCGTTGTTAAATTCATTCAAATATATATTATTGCTAAAATATCTGAATCAGCACTAAATAAAAGGTTCAATTCGTAATATAATCTGTAAGTTACTATACACCAAAGCTATAGTAGTAGATATTTCATGTTTTAAACATCTTTGGATCTATCTGCATCGGCAGTGAAGAAAAAGTTTCTGTTATAGTCTTATACGCAAACTAGGTTCTTTTGTCCACGTGGATTTCGAATAAAAATGACTCAAAATATTTAAAAAAAAACAACGAATAAGTGAATAAGTTTTATGTATAATAAAACTTCTTCACTTATTCGTCGTTTATAATTAACTGTTTTAATGAAAAGACCTTCTCTTTTTAGTTTTACTTGAATAAAGAATATTTTTTAATTTGAATTTTTAAAATTTTTGGATCCTTTCATACAAATGGTTACACATATAGTTTATAAAACATGTATGCATAACTTATTGGAACAAACATAATTTTATGCCTCTTTATTCTATCCGGTTCGTCAATGTTTAAACTAACTAAAAACTATATTTAGAGATTAATTCAAATCATATTCTTAAATAGACAGTGAAGACTGTCTAATCTAGACACAATTCGTAGATCTGAATGTGTAATCTGTGGCAAGTAAGGCGACTGAGGTGAACTAGTAATTTGGTCTTAGAGAGTCGAGAGCGACCCAGCGGGCGGTTGGCGCCCCGTTGGGTCAAACACAATACCAACTTAACTATAATACTTAAGCAGCGAACAGTTGTTCAGCGTTTTGTTTTCATTTTTCTTTCCGCCATAAACAATGTCATGCACCATATGGGAACGGGTGAACGCAAATTTGGGCACCCTAGCGATTTCGATACCCATAATATGTCTATATTTATGTTTTACATGATAATAAACCTTAAAAACTGATAACCACAACGTAAAAAATAGCATTTTGTAATTAAATGTATTAGCTAAGTGAATCAATAATCTTAGAGCTTTAATTAAATTATATAAAAATAACACATAAATTGCATTCAAGATTGGAAAGCCCTATTAAATTGTTTCGCGTAATGATTAAGATACGTTAGTTTAATTCATATAGCATCTTTTTTTTTTTCTTTTCATTTTCTTTCTGTTACTCATAGGTTGGCTGGTAGAGATCCCTTTTAGGGATAAGTCCGCCTTTTGTTTATACAATAAAGATAAATAAATAAATAAAAAAAAAAAAAATCTTTACATTTTTTTTAATTATTTGTGTTTCTCATGTATTGTGAGCTTAAACGTCTAACAGTAATTAATAAACAATTATAAATTACTAAGAACAAACAAATATTAAGTGCCAATAAAATCCAAACGTTCCAGAACATAACAAAACAAACGGGGGACTTATATTTAAAAAAAGAACGCGAAGATGGCGTCGCTGAAGTCGCGACCACACTGCACGCACCGCATGGCCCATATACAGCCAATTGGCGTAGCAAAAGGTAAAAGTAATTATTTCCACGCTCATTCATACATCTTATTCGTGTGTTTAAATGAAACGGTATTCTCAAATCTTTGTTACACGATTTAATAAAGTATTTATACTAAAAGGACAATGATAATAATTATATAAATAACGGCAGAAAATTTTAGGGGTTACTTAGGTAACATGATCGGAAATATTTTTTGTAATATACACAAATATAGAATTCATGAGTCATCTTTAATGTGCATACTTTATTATACTTTTTATTAAATAGTAAATTTATGTCATAGTAAATTTTGTAAATGCAAAAGCCTGTATGTCTGTTACATTTTCATGCTGGAGTCATATTGATGAAATTTGATACAATCGAAGCTTATAATTTAAGATAACATACAAAAAAAATTCTATCACAAAAGCTTCATCTATATTTTGGAAAGAAGGACCTTAGACCCACCAAGCTTCTGTAATGCGGATTGATAGGTAACACATATTGTGAGAATTCTCCAGAGATAGGCAATAAGGATATTTTGCGACATAAATTCATTCAACATAGTTTTAGAAATTTCACCTATGATTAGACAAAGTATAACTAGGAGTATTTTAACACATTTTGATAAGCAGTACCATATTATTTGCAAAAAAAAAATAAGTATAAAATAAATATATGGGACATTTGCACACACGGTCGTCCGTCCCCAAAGTAAGTAACTTAATACTTGTGTTATGGGTCACGGACAACTGGTAGATATACTACATATATAAGTTTAAATACATACTTAAATACAAATACACACCCAGGCTCGAAGAACCAACAATTTGTTTTATAGAAAAAGTTGGCCCTCGGCGGGAATCGAACCCGCGACCCGAGGAGCTGAAGGGAGGGTCACTACTCACAGCGCCAACGGGCCAGTCGAAAATCTATCATTCCATCCGGTTCCACAATTAAAAGTGCCAAATCTCCCTCGTGTTCTATTATTACGAAATCGTGATCGAGGCCGTTCCATATTTTACGACTTTACGCGGACAGACAGTTAAAATTTTAAATGGCGTATCTAATAAATTGAAAAGGTAATACCGATAGAATATTTATGACTCCATTATTCTATTATACTGTAAAGTACGCGGAGAATAAGATTTTTTCCAACACTTCTTCTTATACTCATTACGCTGAACTATAGAATCTATTTTTTTAGGTATTAACGAACTAAAGGCTGCTTTTTTCTTTTAGGCCTTTTCTAAAACGTTATAATAAATAAAGTATTGTAATACTAAAAGTTATAATAAAAATAAATTACTTTAATCGAACTTTGAAGTGGTAAAAGTGAACTAGAAGGATTTTATAATAATTTCTAATATTTAAATCAAACTAAGTTCCAAAATCAGCAACACACTACATAACTTTGTGATTTTATTGAGGCTTCTCCAATGAGTATATCTAGTAAGTAGGGTACGTACGGCTTCTAATATTATATTATCATGATAAAATTACTTATTTCAACGTTATAATCAAAGATGTTATCGCGTCTACAATGAACGACATGTTTCACTCTTAACAAACAACAAAGCACATAATTAAAATTGTAAAACAAATAACGAGATATGAGAAAGTTAGTTTAAATAGAAAGTGAACGAGAATAACGCAACATCACCGGCGGTAGCTAATTAACTAAAATAAGACAACCCACAGATTGAAGTGAGCCCCGCACGGTAGATTGAACAGGAGTCGTTCCTTAAGTACTTTTTAATTATGTATTACGACAAATATTAAATATGTTTTTGTTTAATACGTTTTAGGATTTTAGGCACAAGAAAAGATGGAAAATACGCTTTATGTATATGTTTACCTAAATATTACGAAAAACACGTATTTATTATCAGCGGATGAGGCTAAGAAAGCAGATTGAGTTAAGAAGACGGCAATATGACAATGTGTAATATACAACTCAAACTCAAACTCAAATTATTCTTTATTCAAGTAGACTGTTTACAATACTTTTGAATCGTCAAATGTTTTCAAGAAGCTACCACTGATTCGGAAGTTTGCTCCTACCGAGAAGAACAACCAAGAAACTGACGGAAGAAACTTATTTGAGTTTAGTTTTTAGTTTAATCCTTTATGTTATAAATATCCAAAGTCTAATCTTCCTATTGGGAGATTACATTAACTTTTCATTTCAATGTTGTTTGTGGCCGTAACTAAGGAAAAATGATATTCCACAATATACTTCTGATAATATTTTGCAATATACGTTCGAAGTGTTACAGCCTCATAAACATTGGTCTGTTTAAAAAGTTAATACAATCCTATTTTAATGTTTAAAAAGCGACATTGTTGCAAGTTAAGCCAATCACCGTGTAGCATTCATAAATGGAACTGTTATCACACATTGATAACATACCCAACTGTTATTGGTCACGCTTTTCAATATGGCAGCCTTTATCTAAATCCATTTGAGCGTGACTTTTATTTACTTTTTAACGGTTTGCGATAAGGTAACGCGTGAATTTAAAAAAACAGACCTACTTATAGTATCCGGCATTAAATAATGCACATCGATGTTTACAATGAAATAGCCGGCCAGTTCGGTTTTGTAGAGCGCTGTCACTGTCACACACGGGTTCGTCAGTCTGTGCGACAGAGACGATGCTCTATGAAGCAGAATCTAGCCGATTTCTCTCTGTAAGCCTCGATGTGCATTATTTATTGCCGGGTACTATACTGTCGTGTCAATGTTAATGGAAAACACGAATGAATTGAATTGTTGTACTTAGAGAAATTTTTGGCTTTTTGCGAGACTTTTGTAACAATTGCAACGTCTTTGGAATTTATCGATTGTTTGGATTTTTTTTTATATATACTTAACTTATAACTTATAAAGCGCCGCGTAAATTACTCCTCTCTTATTTGAGAGAAATATTGAAGCTTAGACCCACTATGCTGCTCAGATGCACATAAATCACATGCACCTTCCTGCCTTTAACATATGCATTCAATAAATATTAATCAAACATATCCATATTGATATTATAAATCGAAAGTCTATCTGTTACCCTTCCCGTTTTTCTATGGGGAACAGAAACAAAGAAAATAATTGAGGGTTTTTTAACATTTATGCCGTCGGGAACGAAGTCGCTAGTACGGCTTGAATTGTTAAAAGATTTAGAAAATTAAGAATACGAAATATAGCTAATATTCGAATAGAATTGTATAAAACACAAAAAACCTGTCTTTCTTATATTATTTTAATCTGAAAACAACAAAATTATAAATAAGCTTTATTAAAATTGAATAAAGACTAAATGTTAACAATTTTTACCTTTATAATCTGTATAACTAGTACATTAGTATAAGTATATTAGGAAGCTGATACCTACTTGAAAAAACTTCGCACCACAACTTTAATATCATATATTTTAGCAACGTATATTGTAATTTATTTTCCCCAATTAAATAATATTTACTTAAAAGAAACATAGACATCATCATCCTCCTACCCTTATCCCACTCTAAGTGGGGTCGGCACAACATGTTACAAACATGTTGTCACAAGATTTGGCTACGTATTTTACGACCGGCCGCCTGCCTGACGCAACTTACCTTAGTCGCCTTTTACGATGACTCTGTAAGAAATGAGGGTGATCTATTCTACTCAGCCGGACACTATGCGGCAGTTCAACTTACCTTAGTCGTCTTTTACGACACGTCATTAAGAAATAAGGATGGTCTATTCTACTCAGCCGGATACCACACGGCGGGTCGACTTACCTTAGTCGCCTTTTACGACACCTCGGTAAGAAAATGAGGGCGGTCTATTCTACTCAGCCAGATACCATAGACAAAGAAACATAGACATAGTTCGATTAATTTATGAAATAAACAAAAATAATTGACGTCAATCATATTTATTTTAAATAAATTCCCGCCGCAGTAACTTTATATAAAGGGTTTACAAAGAAAGGCTGCAGGTGGGCTTGAAATGAGTCTGACTTAGACAATATTCCTTTTTTCCTAGAGGAGGGGAAACGTGAAAAAGTGTCCGACTCCTAATTTTCTAAGTATAGCCGGTTTCTTTACATAAAATACAACTTACGATAGTTTAAATTTAAAAATTTTGGTCCTATAAATTTGAAGGGAAAAATAAGTTCGATGACCGATTTTGAGATTTTGGCGTTTCGCAGGCGTGTAACTGTGACGCTTCACGTAGCTAGTGACGTGACAATATAGACGTCAACGGAGCGTTTTATTGTCGATGATTGGTTTTTGTGGTTTCGGTACCGCTAAGTGGTAGTCGATTTATAGGATTACAACATTCTTTGTTTCCAGGGCATTATTACTTTATTTATATACGGTTTTTATTATGGGACGATTAAAACATTTTTGATTTATTATTATTGATAGAATACTTAAAAAAACGTATAAAAGGGTATATACTAAATAATTATACGGGACAATTACACACACGGATTTCCGTCCCCAAAGTAAGTAACTTGATACTTGTGTTATGGGTAAGACGCAACTGGTAAATATACACTAGTACTCATATACAGTTTCAAAAACATACACACCCAAACTCGTAGAGCCAAAAAATTGTTGATAGAAAATGTTGGCCCTCGGCGGGAATCCAACCCGCGAACCACGGAGCTGCAGGCTTACCATGATCTCTTATTGCGTCTCAATTGAAGAGCTGAACTGATTTATTACTTTTTCATACCAATTTAAAATTAAAAAACAAGTTACCGAATTAAATCCTACGAGCAAACTAAATCGCAAACGTATTTATGTAATAGGTGTGCAATCCAAATGCAACTCAGTTAAAAACACTTCATAGTACTAAGGAAAAATTCCAGTTTAGGTACCGACTTTGTTTTCTAAAAGTTGATGGTAGGCCTACAGAAAGCAAGGTCACTGCCAACTGCGCCAACGGGCCATATATTTCATATGTGCGTAAAATGTAATGAGATAAGAAGTTTCAACATAAGTGTATAAGTATTAGTATTTAGAACAAACACATTTTATAGTATTGTATATTCCAAATAATCCTGATATGTCATTTATTCTTTATAGGAAAGAGCTCGGATATTAGATATATCATAGAATGAAATAAAACTATTTCATCAATAGTTAAGTGACAATCTAACCGACAACGGAGCGTTTTACTGTCGTTGATTAAATTTAGCGGTTTTGACTTTAAATTGAAGATGATTTATAGAATTGCGCCGTGATTTTATTTCGATATTGTATACAAGAACTATAATACAATAAGAAAATATTTGATTTACTTACTGCGACATTTTACTTTATAGATGATTGCCAAATTGTGATTGTTCTAGATTTGTCGAGCAACTTCGACTTAGTTCAATTATACAATGCAATTAAAAAGGCTAAATGAGGCTTAATTTTAATAACAATTATATTATAAAAGTTAACAAATAATCATGAAGCTAAAAATTAGAATTAAACCTTAACATTAACATAAAATTAATGTAGTATGGAATTCAGTTACAAAAATAAAATATTATATTGGTCCACACAAGCTAAATTAAAAAATAAGATTTAAACACCTAATGAAATTTAGGTGTCACATATGAGTACTCACGGTTTTGTTCTTCATTTTTTTTAATGAATCATAATCAGGTGTTATTTCGTTAAGAATACAGCGTTTTTTTTAGTTTAATTTATCCCATCACTAAAAGCACAAGCCGTTTCATCACGCTTGATTGCTTATTCGTATTCCGCATCAAGACGTTTGCCTGAGCTTCCTACTTTTTTAAACTAAATTCTTAATGCAAAATTGTGAAGTTATATAAATTAGGTAGGTATAGGTATACTTCATATAAATTACACATGTTTCACTTATGTATTTTAATTAAAATTTGAATTTTTATTTATGTTGTACAAATTAATAAAAGAAATTTAAAAGGGAGACAAACCTATTGACCCAGGATATAATTACATTGTGATGCGAGGATGTATTGAAACACTTGAGTGCCGTATATGAACTGTCCTTTATTACCACGTTACACTTATATTTAAACTAATAGAGTAGTATACAAGTATAGTTATAGATTTATACCACTACACCTTCCATCCTTTCGAAAAGAAAAAAAATAGTGCATTTTTTTGCTATTATTATAATTTTTTCTATGGAAAAGATGAAAAATATTAGTTAGGTATAACATCCATTAAAAAAAATTGAATATTAAACACAATTCAATTTAAGAAAACAATAATATATAAAATGATAAGCTTAAAACTAGATTTAAAGATAATTGATTATATATTTGCAATTTTTTTTGGTTTTAATTATGGTATATTATATATTCTAACTGTCACATCCGAGTGTATAGTATTTACGTATAGTAGTAACAGAGTAGTAGTAGTATTCCGTATAGTTTAGTATAAGACATCCTTTCCGTTGGTACCTAATCTCTTTTAGTAAGCTATATATTTTAGTAATCGCGATTATATTTTAGCACTAGGGAATATATCTCATTGTATTATAACATACATTACATTCGAATTCCATTGCCGGCTAATTTAATATTATTTATTTAATTATTTTTCATATTTATACTATATATCCTTTTTTTTCATTATTCATATTTATTGCTTTTGTTAAGGGTCCCGTACGCAAAGAGTAGGCCTTGACGGATCCCGTTTGCAATATTTACCCAGGAATATTGCTTGTAAACATTAAAACCTATGCAGGTCACAGCTCTCAGGTAATCAATTTGCTATAATACTGCTGGAGCCGCGTTATAAATCACTGGAGTCTTTGATGGATGGTTGCTAACGCGCGCTTCGTGTTTACGAGGCACAGGGCTACCGTCATCAATCTACTTCTTGGCTAACTTATGTGCGTTCTTTTTTTTAATATTTCTGTTTCTAGACGACTGAAAATTACCTGTGATAAAAGTGTAATTGCTCCAATGTCATATTCGCGCGTCGTATTTACGCGCTCATAAACCAAAAAACTAATTAATTATAAAAAAAATATATAAAAGATTAGCATTTTATAATCAATAGTGACATATTTTATATTCTCTCTCTCTCCCTCTCTCTCTCTAGTCGTTGCTTCATTACTGGTCGCGGTCCTGTTTAGATTTTAACTTCGATTGGATGACTTGTTTCCACCGGCTCCTACTAATGACCATTGCTGCTACATCATAAAATTTTCAGGATGTGCAAAATTATAATGTTGTAATTTAATTTATGTATGTTGGACGTTAATTTCTCGATTGAATAGTTTTATAGATAAAACGAAAAAACTTAGAGCTTAGGCAGCGACACAATGGCAATTTGAATCAATAATAAACAACGTAGTCAATTATTTATTGACTACGTTGTATATTAATAACAATACTGAAATTAATATTGGAATGCATTTGGAAGAAAACTAGAATATTACTTTTTTATCATCAGGAATAGCAAATACAGAGATGGTATCTTAAAACAAGCTCTTCCTACTTTCACTTACAGCCCGTACACGTATCGGTACATAAAATCATCAAGATGATTCGACACAGGAAAAAAAAATTGTATGACAAGTGACTTGAAATTTTGATTGCGATGAAGTGTTTATCTTCACGAATCATCAGTAGGTATCGTAGAGATTGTTATTTTGCTACCGGTCAACTTTACTCTTTGAACCTACCGCTATAACTAAGTATGGTAATGGTGTAGTGCTGAAAATAAGCGTGTACTGTGCTGGTGAATATAATTGAAGCTTCGATGCAAAAATGTAAGTTAAGCATAGTTCAGAAATTATATCTAGGGATATCCAGATAAATTATGGTGTTTCCCTTCATAGTAAGCCGTATTATGAATGGTTATTTTACAAACAAAAGAATATTTCTTATTATATTTGAATGTTTGTTTAGCTGTTTCGGAGTCTATAGAGGATATACATTCATACAACATAAATATATACATACTTAAATACATAATACAAATACAAATGTTTCATGGAGATCATGGGAAGAGACCCATGTTCAGCAGTGGACGTCTATAGGTTGAGAAGAGAGAGAGAGAGAGATAAATACATACATCCTTTTTATAGACTCCGAAACAGCTGAACCGATTGTAATGGAATTTTCATACAATCTTAAGAATAACCCAGCGAATGATTCTGTAAAGTTTGGTGGTGATCGGAGCACTTTTTAATTGTTGAATTCTGTTTTGAGGGGAATTCGAAACTGTCCTGAGTCACAGCAACCCGTGGCCGGACAGTTAGTTAATAAATTCACAACTGTTAAGCAAAAGGCCTACTGATATGATTGACTGGTTTTTTATGAAAACAATTTTAATGTGCGTGTCGGACCATTTAACTGTGAAACAATTATTGATATGAAATGATTAAATCGTTTACACATAGTTACAGTTAAATTATATTGCGAAATTAATTATTTATTTCTGGGTATCATTGTGTCAACAATGAGATGTTCTTATATATGCAAGCCATGAAGATTATGAAAACGATATGTTAGGACAAATAAAAAGTAATACTGAAAACATTTATTTACGACGGCATTCGAATTAATATTTTTCTAAGCTGCATGAAAGCAGTATGGCGAGCCTAGGGCGATTGGACATTAAGGCCGTACCCGATATTAATGTAGCATTCTCACCCATAGCAATAAAATAAATGACGTCATTTTTTGTCCGCGCGGGGATATCTTTTGTCGGCCGCGTCGGCACATCTCGAACACCATCCGAAAGCTCCCAATCCGCAGGACGTCCCTGGACAAAGGATTTTAGGCGCCGCTCTATTCTTTTCGCAAACGATTTGTATGACGTTGCTCTTTATCATAATTAATAATTTATTGCTTTCGTCAAGCGCTTTTGAAATGCCGCACCTGCACGATCGCAAGGTGCCTCTGTCTTGTGAGTGATAAATCATACATCTTTGTTATTTTGCGTAAGAGGCCTATGTAATGTGCTCGTATGTTATGTTGTTTGATGTCTAACATTATATTATTCGAGAATAATGACAACAATGCTAAGCATTATTAATTGCCCTTTATTAACATTTACTTGAGGGCATCTTCGAAACAACAGTGAGAGAGATAGATATATTGACTTTTAAGCGAATATTTTTTTTTCGTAAAGTATATTCATCAACGCAACATACAAAATAACCGGCAATGATGCGTACTCTAAAATTTAAGTCGACACGAATAAAGTCCTTACTTGAGTGTTTTAGACACATAGCCTACCAATATTCATCTTCTGGGTCGAGGTTCCCATTACAATACATTAAGACCCTTATATCCTAAGAACCTTTTTGTCTAGGTCCTTAGTTTTACTTCTGACTTTTATGCAACATCAATATCTACAAATTTTTCAAATTTGGCACTTTAAGTATGATCATCCATTGTGTGATTATCAGCTACCTGATAAGGAGAATAGTGAATAATCAGGTTTCGGCGGTATAAGCAACATTAAAAAATACATACAACATATTTTACCATTCATTCCTCGTATATTCTTTTTAACCAAACATTAAGCCAAACATTGATGTGAATACATCCATACTAAAGCCATTTTTACGACAATCCTGTCGAACGCGATGTAAAACGCCTATTTTATCGTTCACATATGCATATTCACGTTGTTTTAGTAATAACGATTAAAATCACAAATTTATTTCGATAACATTGACGTTTTTAGAAGTGCGGATTCGACAGCAGGGATTTTGTAAATTGCCGACGATAATAACCGTCGTTATCGGAAACATTTCACGTCCGATGACATTCTGTGATATGATCGCCCTTTGATAAAACAACTTCACATATTCTGATATTATTTTAACAACATACTTTACATTTTTTGTGGCTATAAACTTGAATTTGTTATCGTTTTGAGCCTCAATATAGGAAAAAAACAAAAAACAGGGTCACTGGATATGGTGACTAATTCAAGTATATTGTAATTATTAAAACTTTGCACGAGAAAAATCATTTTATGCCCTATAAATTACTTTAGCTCTAGATTTGAAGAGCACAGATAAAACACAAGGCAAAACCATTTTAGTTTTGTAAGCTTTTATAACATAATTTTAAATAAAACGAGAAGGCTTATATACCTATATGATTATAAAATAATATATTTTACTCTTTTTATTTTATTTAATTATATAACTAATATGCATTTATTGCATGCTTTACATGTTTGAATGTTCAACTCAACCATGCAAAAACGAATGAATGAAAGAAATTTTATTGTTTTTTTTTTACTTTACTTCAAAAGTAATGAAAATATTATTTTAATATAATCCGCGATAGACGAAAATACATGTAACCTAAATGTAGAGTCTATCCGTTCTAATACTTGAAGCATACAGAATTTGTAAAACCTCATGCACTACCCGCCATCAATAAGAAACAATACTCAAGCACTGCACACATTCACTACCACAATCTCAACAATCGTTTCGCTCCGTGACGAAGCATCTTCAGAAGATAGACTGCACGACAAATTCGCAAATTGATATCATTACTTTTGTACTATGGACCTCCAAGTACAAAAGTAAACCTAAGTAACGCAAACTAACGCCGGATTCTATAAATTATTTACTTTAGTAAGCTTGCAATAATTTGCTTTAATCATAAAAATCATCACTTAAATCCTATAATTAGATTTAATGCTTCTGTAGGAATATTTCAACGTTATAGCATTTCTTGTGAGTAAGGGATATGAAATGGATGGATATTATTAACATTGGCGCAATAAGTATTAGGACTTAAAAAGTTATTTTCTTTTAAATATTAACTTAAAAGCATTTGTAGTCAAAAGAGCGAACAATTTGTCGTAAAACTTCGTGGCCGATCGGCTGCGGCCAGAGTCGCGGTCACACAAGCCTTCCACCCGTTTACCTCGTAACTCGTGAAAGTTATAGTATTTTAGGGCAGTTCAAAGCCGCCGACGGGTATTAAAAGAAGAGATATGTCCGTGCGACCAAACGTACGGCTCATTCAACTTGGATGGCCGACGTTTCCATAGTTCGGGGCCTGATTGACCGGTTGCTGAAGATAATTTCTGTTTATTAGTTATCATAAGACTCGATAGATTTCTCATTTAATATAAACTAGCTGTGCCAACAACGGCTTCACTCGCGTGGAATTCAGTGATTTACAAAACATTTCGAAATTTTGAACATAAAAGTAGTTATTGTGAGTTAATCGTGAGAAATAGAGACATGCTATTGCGAACTTTTTTGTAGTATTTTTATGGATCTACATTTCTCTAGTACATTACTTTAGCGTATCTCTGCTGGTTTACGCAGCGCACGCGACTAAAGCTCCCAGGAAGCAAGTTTTTTATCAACTGCGCGATTTCTTCAACACAATTTACATAATACCGAAAGTATTGCATTATCTTTTGGTGAAAATCTTACAAAAATCCGTTCAGTAGATTTTGAGAAAATCGATTACATACAGACAAACAGCTTTTTGGGCCTTTGTTTTATTATAAGTATAGATTTTGATATCGAGCTATTCCTTCATCTTTATTCTATACAATATTTACCCTTGTATAAAACGGTTAAATAAACTACTCAAAACAAAATAGGGCCCACCCCGCATAAATCTACAAATGTGTTCACAAATTTTTTGCACGGCGATTGTAATACGACTCAAGTACTTAAACGTATAGTTGACATGTTTAGGAGTCTGTGCCAGCGTTTCTAACGATAACTTTAACATTATTTTCAAGTAAGTAGTCAAGTAAAGTGTAGGGCTAAAAAAAGTGATTAAATGCATATTTTTTTCGCTCGCACTCTCAGTCGTATTTTAAAAGTTACTATTGAAGTTTATTTAGTAAACCATTTCCTTTGGTTATGGCGCTAGTTCTAATCATTCTAATCACTATGGTCCTCGTCGTCATATGAACATGGACAGAGCAAATAGAGCAGTTGCTACGCTTCAGGAAGGGCACTCTCAGAGATCTGTTGCAAAAAGCATCACTGTGTACCAACGAGCTATCCGAAACCTGTACGAATGCTATTAAGAGACCTGAAGTATTGCTAGAAGACCTGTATAAGGGAGAGCGAGAGCCGAAATGAAGCAGGACGCCAGAAACATCAGATTAACTGCCCGTCGGGAGCGTGGAATCACCGCCCGAGCCCTACTAAATCAATTACGGCTTTCTAATGAAAGACAAGTGAGCGATCAAACTATTCGAAATCGACTCCACGAAGATGGCCAACATTCCAGAGGGCGTTTTGGTCGGCTCAAACTGACAAGACCTCATCATGCAGCGCGCTTAAGGTTCGCACGTGAACATTTGGATAGGACAATGGATAACTGGAGATCCGTACTCTTTACGGACGAAAGTAAAGTCAAGTTTTATAGTGCCGATGGCCAAGTATGTGTATGGAGAAGGGAAGGAGAACGTTTTTCAGCCCATGCATCCATAAAACTCACCGCTTTGAGGGTGCAAATGTCATGGTTTGGAGTGGAATAAGCTTACTAGGTAAAACAGAGCTGGTAATTCTGGATGGAGTTACCGTAACAGCCTCTAGTTACGTTGAACAGGTAGTCCGCCCTCATATTGTTTCATTTTCACAAAGAATTGGCGCTTACTTTGTTTTAATGCCAGACAACACTCGCGCTCCCATGGCGCGTACTACACAGAATGCACTTTCTGATGCCAATATTTCAGTTTTACCTTGGTCAGACATGAGTTCCGACCTCAATCCCATCGAACATTTATGAGATCAATTGCAAGGAAGCCTCAACGAAAACTATAGGAACGTCATATTCAAGAACAGCTAATAAACGCACTAAAATTTTCTAGGGAGCAAATACTGGAACAAAACATTTCGAAAATATTCCAAATAGACTCAGGGAGTGCGTACGGAGTAGAGGAGGAACCCCACGCTTCTTAACTAAGGATTTCTCAACATATGGTCCCAGTAGAACGATAAAATGTAAACTTCATTAATCCCATTATTTTACCGAAATATCGTAAAAATCTGTTCTTTGTGTTTAAGTTAAAAAAAATAAAGAAATTTGCTATTGGTTAAGCTTTAAGGAATTAAGGAATCCCTACTTCAACCATATCTAATCAGGAAAACTGAATAATTGTATGTATTTTAAAATTAATGCAAAAAAACGTGGTGGGCCCTATTTTGTTTTGAGTAGTTTATATACATACAATGTCTTGACTTGTTTTTGGTACGAATTGTTGGTATGGCACTTTATGATAAAAATTATTATATATTTACGCTACACAAAATTAAAGTCTAACATAACCTTATTAATATTGATTTTTATTTTTGTTTTCGCACTTAAATTTCTTAAATTAAATTTAATTTAATTTAATTTCTTGGCAATTTACATTAGCCATTTACATAATAGAAAAAGTAAAAACTAAAATAAGCTTGCGGCTTCTGCTTTGCGTTTTACAAAACTACGAAAATAGTTATTAGGTTTTGCTATAAAATTCCACAATCATATTTAAGTTTCTCGTCGATTCCTGCAATTTAAATTAACTATTAAAAGGGCGATTACACAGAAAACCTACTGGTGAGGATTATATAAATGATAAATATGCGCAGATTTATCTAGTCTAGCGTTGCTTGCATAAGATAGCAATGCCGAAATGTATCCTAATTAAGATTATTGCTCGTTGTGCTCGCCAAAACCAATATGCCAAAGCTGCAGAAGAAAGAGTTGACGATTAAAAATGACTTGTTATCAAGCTTAGTTGAATATATAAAATTTGTAATGTACATTTTAAACATTTTTTTTTTAATTACGCCATTAAAACTGCAGTCTGGTGAGAATGACCTTGCTCATGTATTGAATAATATCGAAAAACAATATTTGTTATTAGTTCATCATAATGAGATAACCGTGAATTTACCCGTGTCTGCCATTAAAAAATCAATACCATCATTTATCATCATTCTCCTGCCTTCATCCCACTCTTAAGTGGGGTCGGCACAACATGTTTTAAACATGTTGTTACATGATTTGGCTAGATATTTTACGACCAGCCGCGTGCTTGACGTCAACATACTTTAATCACCTTTTACGACACCTCGGTAAGAAATGAGAATGGTCTATTCTACTCAGCCGAATACCACACGGCGGATTAAAAACAAATCAATAGCGATAATAAGTAATAGGAAATTTAGTTAAACCTAGTGTATACTGTGAATTGTATTAACCTATTTTCTGTGCTTTTTTAACGTAAACGAAAAATTAATAACTATTCATGTCGAGATTCCCTATTGCTTTTAAAAAAAAGGTTTCATATCCGTTGCTGATCCTGTGTAGCGAAGTATTTCAAATGCTAGCTGAATATCTCGTTGGGCCAGTAAATATAAATTTTGAAGGATTTTAAAGTTGAATGAAGAAAAGTTGTAGGTATTTGTAAGCAATCTGCTATTGTGCTCTCAGCCTAAATTGACACATTTATCACTGAGCATCACATCGCTTCACAGTGACATAATAACGTTTTCAGAGTGACAAACATTTATCAGTTTTAATAGACGTTATCAATCAAAAGTTGGCGTCAGCTTCCGTGTGGAAACGACTTTCTCTTTATAGCGCCTATAATTTAAAAATGTAGGTGCATGAAGTTAATTATTAATTTATTTTAATTGGACAATTAATAGATGCTATATTTTCTAATAGCTATATTAAGAAAAAATATAAGTAATTAATATAAGACATACGGATGTGTGAGTTAACGAGACAATGTGTGTGCATGTATAACGATGATTTAGTAAGCTATTTCAGTGCATCATGAAACGAACTTAATTAATTTATTGATGAACTCTCGATGTAGTTAAATAACGTTCGAAATCCGTTTTGACCGACTAGGTAGTGTGTCTAGATCTTTACTAAGAGTCCTCTCAGAAAGTTTTTTTGACTAGTAAAAAAAATATAACCGTTTGTTGCTACCCAACAGCTGAGCGTAGACCTCCCCTCCCCCTTATTTGGGCAGAGGGGTTGGAACTTAGACCACCATGCTCCAATGCGTACGTGTAGGTTACACATAGCCGAGGAATTCTCCAAAGATATGAAGGTTTCCTCACGACGTTTTTCTTTACCAAAAAGCGTGTGATAAATTGCAAATATCAATATCAATTAGGCACATAATATTATATAGAAAAACTCATTGGTCACTCAGCTGCCTAGGGATTGAATCCTTGACCATTTTGGGAGAAGAATACTGTCTCACCGTTTGGCTATCATAGCTTCCAAAAATATTATTTCAATATTTGAGTAACAGGACGAAAATTTTCACACTAGTAGAAATTGATGTCATTATTAAAAATTCAATAGTAAAAAGCAGCCGAAATAACGCCTCCATTATTTAATTCAACTTTAATTCATACCATGAGTAAGTAATACAAAGTCTTGGTTAGAGAAGAAGAATAAATAAATATATAGGACATTTACACACACGCTCGTCCGTCCCCAAAGTAAGTAACTTAATACTTGTGGTATGGGTGACTAACAACTGATAGATGTACTACATATATAAGTTTAAATACATACTTAAATACAAATACATACCCAGGCTCGAAGAACCAACAATTTGTTTATAGAAAATGTTGGCCCTCGGCGGGAATCGAACCCGCGACCCGCGGAGCTAAAGGCAGGATCACTACCCACAGCGCCAACGGGCCAGTCAATGAGAATGATAGAGAACTAAGAAAAATAAACTAAATAGTAAAAATAAAAGATATGTGTACTTATGTATGGCAAAAACAAATTATACTTTATTGTTTTAACACTGCACCATCTGCACATCGCAAATATTCACTCTTATTTTTTCCAAACGCGCCTAAAGATGTAAACTTTAGCCTACAACTTTTCAGTCATTTATTATGTATGTTCTTTTCATTACAATGACATTGGGCATGTAGCGGAATATTGTTTAGTGACCAATTAATAGTGATTAATCACCATGTTTTAAATTGTTAATGGCTACACTAGAGGCGGTGAATATTCTTTTGAGTAATGAGGTAATTTGTAATACGTAACTGCACGCCGATGACATTCCACATCGCGTGTAAATGAATAGGTGTGAATTAATTTATTCGTGGTATTATGCACGTGCGTTTCGTTCAAAACGTAGTCTTTATTGGCAGCATTTAGTTCCGGCGGCCGGTCTAGTAAAGAATTAAATAACGACGTGTTTATATCCCACTGCTGGGAATAGGCCTCTCTCTCCGTTTTTTGGAGAGAAGGATTGGAGCTAAGACCTTTCACGCTGCTCCAATGCGGATTGGTAGGTTACACATATCCTTAGAATTCTCTAGAGATATGCAGGTTTCCTCACGATGTTTTCCTTCACCGAAAAGCATGTGATAAATTGCAAATATCAATTAGACACATAAATTTTATTAGAAAAACTTATGGTTGCCTGCCTGGGTTTGGTCGTCTCTAGAGAGACGCACGGTCTCACCACTAGGCTATCACAGCTTTCTTTTACAGCCGGTCTAGTGTTTTCTTAGAATTTATTTAAGGTTTTGAATGATGTTCCTACTCCAAAAACTAATACAGCATATTTAATAATGATTGCTTAGTAGGGAACCTTATTGATGTTAAAAAAATTTTTTTCATAACTAACATTGACCATCCATTAAAATTCATAGGTTGAGAGAAACATGGTGATCTGATATGTGGTGTAAAAATTATTAATAGGATCTTTTAGAAAATGCGAGCGCGTATTAGCATATGTATCGTAAAATGTCCGAAATTTGGTAAACAGAGTGCAGAAGCTTGGTCTTTGCCGTAACTTGATTAGTAGGATCATATAAGACATTTTTGGAGTGACTTATTTCTGTTATAACAGGAGTACAGTTAAAAGTGCATTATAAGGGGAAGAAAATATATCAAAACTTACTTGAGGTAAACTTTGAGAAGCGTTTAAATATAAGCTATTATGTCGAAGTTGCAAATCTGTGTATTGCCCTATGGAGAGAAGAATATATTGTTTAAAGATCTTGATCTTTACAGAAGAACGTTAATAATTGCTGTTATGTTGCCAGTAGTATTACCTTCACACGACCTGCAGTGGTTGTAAAATAAACTTTCATTTTTTCCTCTAGCGTCTCTTTAGATTTCGAATGAGCTTAAAAAATGTTAGATCTTTAAATACATTAGATCTTGCCTTCCCTAAATGCTCCTCACTGACTTACTTGAGATCATTTAGCTTTCAAGATGTAAAGCTGTGGAATGATTTACCTGTATCAATCCGCAAATCTCCTTCCCTATCAGCATTTAAGTCACAGACTAAAAAATATTTGTCTCAAGTCAGTTAAATTAAATTTAGCTTATTATCAATATTAAATTACATTTTAATCAATTCAAATAATCACTATTATCTATTATTTTGTTCATTTATTTTTCAACTTTAATCTATGTATAGTGTTTCGTTATTTTTATTTTTCTTCCTTCCTTTTTTTCCATCATCAATTTTTTTTTCTTTTCATTTTCTTTCTGTTACTCATAGGTTGGCTGGTAGAGATCCCTTTTAGGGATAAGTCCGCTTTTTGTTTATACAATAAAGATAAATAAAAATAAAAAAAAGGTGGAACTCTATGGAATATTATTGTGACGTCATGAAACGCAAGCCAAGCAACCTTAAAAAAACCTCTTTCGAAATTCGATACCATAGCCAGCATTATGACTCAATATTTACCGTCTAATAAATATTCGTTTAGTATACATCGACAGCCCTGTACGCTAACTACACGAGCTGTCAAAATAAAATATGAGCCAATAAGGGCGCGACGCACGGCGACAGGGCCGTCACGCTGAAGAAATTACGATATATGAACTTATTAAAATATCTTCGCCTTTTTTCTCGTTTCGCGGTCGGATGACATCGCGTTAAGGTGAAGTGACACTCGTTTTATTCTGAAGTTCCTTTTGTGATGACAGCAACTATATTGTCGACTATAAATACTTTTGGGCGTTCAGTTTATCTATTAGTTATAATAACAAAAGTAAGTGTCAGTGGTTAATTCAATTGAAATCTTTATAAAAAATTCCGTTTTTTATCAATAACGGATTCGCGCTTCATTAATCCTATTTATAAAAACTTTCAATAATCATTATGTCTTTTATTTCATTTAATTAATAGTCATTAAAATAAAAAGATACAACTGAAAGTCCTACATAGTACATTCTACAGGTAGTATTGATAGTATTCTACATTAAAATGATATTTATAAAACAGTGTTGTGCGTAGATATGTCTACGTATATCGATATATATTATACATGCATGGTATAAGTCCAAAAAACCTTTTGAATAGGTTAAAATTGTTCTACAAATAACAAATTTTATACACATACAGTAGTAATAAGTATGAGATGTAGTCTTTTTCTTACATTTTTTCATAGTAGTTACTCTTTCAACTTATTTTAGTACCCTCATAAACTAGACCGTGAGTAAAATTTTTAAATTAATTTTAAATTACCTATATGTTTAAGTGAGCTTGTAATCGATGCACCAATCGGCTAAATACTCTGACGTCAAAGAGGTACGGTCAAACGAAAATTAACTCGTTAATTAAAATTAATAGTTTGTATACTGCTATATTGATTTTTATATGAGACATAGAAATACGCTTAGTAACGATTAAGCGTGTAATTATTATTTGAAACAAGAACCGTTCTTTTGGATCACGTTATAATTATTTACAACATAATTAAGAAATAAAAAAATTGCCTTCAAAGACACCGATAGTCGGCTTCCTCAAATGTCCAATCGTTCACACGCACCGGTGTTAACTAGTGAAATCCGGAATATTTGTACAAAAACTTGTAACAGTTATTCGAAGCCACATGTGGTATGCGCATTTGACACGCGCGATCTGGCGGGACTTGACAGATGGCGGCAAAAAACACTGTTTATGAACCCACTTAACATACCCGACATTGTTACTGAACTAATATTGATACACAACACTTGCTTGTACAAATATTTATCTTTTGAGAGCCGCCTTTGGAGGTTCACGCCTACAATTGAGTATAAAAAGAACGCTTCATAGTCGAATCATAATAAAATTGTGTTTCTTTGCATTATTCCATAACATGAGATCATCATCACCTTCCTGGCCATATCCCTAATTATATAAATTTCTAAATTACGGTCTCGTTAACTGAAGCGTTCTCATAGTTATGTATTACCTACATGTTAGCTCGGCATATAAGTTTCTAATGGACAAAATTTTAATGTAAAATGTAATCAATATTTATTCAGCGGTTTAGCTGTGAAAGCGTAATAGACAGACTTTCACATTTATATTCCTTTATTTTTCTAAAACCTAACTCGTTACTTTTCTAAATATTTCTAATTATAAAAAAATAAAATAATTAAAAAACATTTCAAAATATTAAAAAATTGTCGTCCGCCGGAAGCCGGGCAATATCCCGAGCAACCGGTGGTTAGGGCTCCATTTATAATTATTAGTATTAGTAGTGGATATGGTAAGTAAGTAACTTCTAAATTTGTAATTAATTTTTGGATGTTTTTTTTTTTCTTAGGAGTTTAGTAATAAAAAACATAACTTTCGTAATGCTACGATAACTGTGGGGCGCGCTCCTAAAAATAACCAACTGTGACACCTTCGATACAATGAAAAATAACTAAAAATGTCCCGTAGGTATTTTAACGTTTTAGCACTACAATAGATATATAATCATTAATTTATATTTTTATTAACATTGATTGCTAAATATATAACACATCTAAAACAGGCCACAAACCATTAATCTTTCATCTTATCTCATCTCATCAATAATTTTCATAAATATCGCCTGTAGGATAAGATGCTTTAAATACAATATATACTTTCGTGTAATATAACTATGTATAACTATATATATAACTATCAGGAAATTGCCTAAAATAAAAACTGAAACAAAGAGGAAGGAGTGCAAAAAGCGTGACGATGTCGCACGAATCTCTGAACTGACATCTGTTGCTATAGTGTAGAGAATCGCGGGAATCTATCCATGTGTTGACTTAGAAACTGATAAGTCACCATGCTTAATTGGTGCCAAGACAAGGATTCGTCACACAGATCTTAAACATTGAGCCTTGCACGTAAAAGTCTTACAGGTTTGTGATTGAACCAAAACTCAACTAAATATTTCCCAGCACTGTAGATTTACTATGTGAATAAAGTAATATGCAATTATAATGTATTCAATAATTTATAAAAGTAGACGTTACTTTGTGGAATTTTATATTACAAAATTACGATATTTGTTATGTGAATAGCAATATAATATCATATCTATCATAACTTTTATATATTGGATTATTCAGTGTAAAGCTCTATATCATATCTCGTGTAAATTTCTATACTATAATTTGACAACATTAAAGATTTTGGGTAAATCAATACTATTGTGCTCTAAACCTTTTAATGGATTTGGGCTTAAATCGTGACCGTGAATTATAATGAATAATCAATTTCAGTTAAGCACATGGTTTGGAAAGCCTAACAATTGTAAATTACTAAGCGGTCTAAAAAGTACTAGGTACTAATAATATTGGTATAAATATCTCTTAACTTTAAAAAAACAATAGATTTCAATCTACTTAATACTTATAAGTCTTTTACGCTCCTATACCGGTTTGCAAGAGCTAGAGTCATCTTTAATAACAACGATGACTTCCAGAGCTTCTTATGTATTCCTCAGCTTCAAACTAAGCCTTTAGAGCGTTTGGAAAATTAAAAGGTAAAATTCTTACCTGTATAACTCTCATCGGTAAACCCGTTTCTTTCGCCAGCTGCTCCCGTATATGCCTGGTAGGTTTAGGCGTCTGTGAAAACGCCGATTTCAGTATCTCCAACTGTTTCGCCTTTATCGTTGTTCGAGGTCCTCTCCGCTTAGAGCCTCCGTTGCCGTCGTCAGGGGATTTGTTCTCTGCCTGCGAGTCTCGCGTTTCGGGATCACCGTCCAGCGAACCCTGGCACGGGAAGAGGAACAACTGAATGCGACTATGTGGTACGGACCCATGCATGTGATATAAGGTGGCCATGTTTATCATGTTCCGATATTTAGTTTTATAAAATTTGTTTACGCATTCTATTATGTCTAAAATCTTCCGTATGTTAAATGTTTTAAATGTGTAGTAACTTTATTTAGTTGCAAAAGTAGTTACACTGTCACTGATGATTACTATAATAATTTTATTACCCATATCGCAATCGTAATTTTAAATTAGAAGACGATTTTCCTGGCAAATATACTTTGTCGAAACGTCATGAAATCTTTCAATCATAAAAATCTTTAAATCAAGCATAAAAGGATAATATTCAAATTCAAAATATTCTTCATTCAAGTAAACTTGTAAACAAGTGCTTTTGAATCGTCAACTTTACTGCTGGTTCGGAAAGCTGTTCCTACCGAGAAGAGCCAGCAAGAAACTCGGCGGTTGTTCTTTTTAAAATATAAATCTTAGAACTAGTTACATTTATTTATTACTTTTATTTATTACTGTCTTGTACAGAGTAGAAGCGCACCTATATCCACACATCCTTATCATCTAAGTAATCTTCAACAGTATAGTAGGGTTTCTGTATCAGCCTCTTTTTAACAGTGGTTTTAAACTGCTGTAATGGCATGGCCAAAATTGATTTCGGAATTTTATTATACAATCTTATACCCAAACCCACAAACGATTTACGTACTTTTGCTAGGCGCAAAGCAGGAGTCGCAAGCTTATGTCGGTTCCTACTTTGTCTATTATATATATAATTATATAATAGGTTATATAATAGGAAATAGATAATGGCCCGTGATTGTTACAACACAAAAAATAATACCATAATTCATGCATTTAAAAAACCCATATTATATATAAATTAGCAAATAAATATTCAGCATACATACAAATATTCATATAAAATATTCAGCAAATACAAATAACATTGTAGCTTAAATTGCCTGAACTTAGGACAAAAGACAATCGACTCGCAACTCTTTTTGTTTTTATAAAAATACTAGTTGACCCGGCAAACGTTTCGTCTTATAAATTATTTTTAAGGAATTTCTAGTGCATTAGAAAACATTAAAAAAAATAGTCCAAGGAAAAAAAATAAATGCTAGGGGTGAACTTATCTTAAGGAGTATGAAAAATAGATAGCAGCCGATTCTCAGAGATACTCAATATGCATATATCATAAAAATCGATCAAGCTGTTTCGGAGGAGTATGATAACTATTGTGACACGAGAATTTGATATATAACACAAGAAGAACAGGGCAAAAGGAAATCAATGAAATTCTTAACATATTCGAATTGAATTCGCAATTATGTAATAAATATACTACATCGATAAAGCATAATACCAACCTGGTCTTCAGAATCTTCGTGTGGTTTGGTGTCACCGTTGTGTGACAATTCGGAATGTAGTGCAGGATGTGACGCGTGCGCAGGACTACTAGAATTATTCGCTGCTCTTGCTTCTTCTTCCTCTTCATCATCAGATCCCGAGCCGAGTAATGAATCAGCTGCGACAAAAAGATCAATATTCAATAGGGTCAGTTCCGTTGGCGCATATGGAAATATCTTCAGTTCTGCAAGTCGCGGGTTCGATTCCCGCCTAGGGATAACATTTTGTCAAAATAATTTTTTTTGGTTCTATTTTGCTCTAGGTGAAATTATTCTATCTCTAATTATATGCATTAATTATATTTGTGTATAGATACTGGCTTATTTCAGGCGTATGATGATTAAAATGGTTGTAATTAAAAAATAAAGGAAACCTGATTAAATACCAAAACCAATAGAATTTAGTATAGATGGTCTATGTAGATGTTTTGTAATGCAAAACACTAAGACTAGAACTAATCCAGCATTTTGAAAATTTTTACTCAAAATAGCTAATAAGGATTCTCAGTCGTATAAAAACGGTATAACAGCCACATAAAAAACAATAGACTTCGCGGAAGCATTTTTTGTGAATGTCTGTCGCAAAGTGATTCTAAGATCTCGGGGCTAATGAACGAAGACTGAATGCTTGTTATATAGGATTTAATAGATGTATTCATTACAAGAAAAAGTGTTACTTGCGAGAAAAGTAATGCGCCGGCATTGAAACGCTTTAGCAATCAATTTATATCGGAATAATATTGTATCTTTTTAAAGTTTCGTGTATATATTGCTATACATAATCGTCAGATATTGAACGCACAGAGCTTATTTATTAACTGTTTAGTACGTAAGTCATGTACTCGTATATCGTGAGAAAAGAAGTAAAGTAAAAGTAGTTTTGTCTCCGATGAAATAAGTCGCTACTCCAATACGAAATTGCTTAACAAACGGCTGCCACATCAACAGCATTTTTTTAAGGCTAAGTACAAGCATCACAATGTGAAAATGATTAATAATAACGGCAACATTTTTACAAAAAGTTTAGTCGTTTTCAATTAGTTAGAAATAAGCAATAGCCTCGTCTTTTGAAATTATGTAAATTTTTTAATATTTCAATTTACCGCTTCTATAGTTTCTTCAATATATATTTGCATACAATATCCATTCATAGCATAACGTACTGCCAAATTGACTTATCAAAAAGCAATCGCTCGACCCTTCGCCCGTTTAACTGAATAAAAATGTAATTTCGCTTGCCGTCCCCCAACGGACGAGGTTGCAACAATATTTAGTTGTGGTATACGCAGACGAAATCAACCTGGAGAATAAGTTTTAATTTAATAAAATACCTCAGTCTCTATTCTCAGAGGTTATCAATTATCGTCTCAAATGTCGATTAATTAACTACACTACTTCAGCAATATATTTCTACCCTTCTTTTGATTGCGCCCAACTCATGACGTAAAATATAGCAATGGAGGAATTTGTTACTTGTACATGAATCTCTAGATTTTGACTACTATCGGATCTACACAATCCTTAGAAAATAATAAAGAAAGGGGTAATAAAGAATTTAGCCACATATTCACGCTGATAGCCGAATTTATTAGTGTCAACAGATAATAGTGAGACTACGGGGAGGATAGTGATTATACTCCCGTTAAATAGAATGTTCACATTAAATTAACTAACTCAAAACTTTTAAAGTGTTAGCGACACAGGTTGTCTGGTGGTTCCTTCTCATCCCATATATTATTAAAAACTTTATTTAATTATATATTTAACCCAATGTCTTTCTGAGACGTACTTAATATCTCTACGGTTTTAGAGAATTGATTATTTATATGTGAATAGTTTTATAATTTTACCGCTTGTACAAATGAATGATGTGTTCTTCTATAATTGGTACTACATATTTAATTTAAAACTATATGGGATATATGTTGGATAATTTATCGTGTAATACTGTTGAAGATCCGAATAAATAAATAAATAAATAAATAAATAAATAAATTGACATAGAATTTTATTCACTATCAACGTATAGATATACCTAATTCGAAAAAACCTTCGTAGTCCGTCGCCCATCTTTTGTTTCAGCCCCAAGAAATATTCTCGCCCTAACCATGATTTGCACAATTAAATGACCGTCCAGTCAGATCGGTATAGGTTATAAGATTAATAGAAGTCAAGTTTACTATGCCGATTCATTACCGGTAGGTACACGTAATGTTTATGATTGTAGATGGTTTTTGTTCATATTATTAAAAGCATTGCTAAATTTTAACTAAGTTCAAATGTTTTAGTCGATATTTTTGACTAGAATATTTTTTAATAGCAATTTGCCCTACTGAAACAGATAAAATATATCAATTTCTGAACGTTTATTCAACCAAAACAGACTATTTATATATATAAATATAATATAATATATAAATTGATAAAAAATTGACTTTATCCATAAAGAACTATTTAAAGGTCCGATGATTAAATTTTTTTAGAAAGTATAAATTACATTCATAATTAAAAAGAAATCGTACAAGGTGTACGAAGGCTTTATTAATAATAAGTTGGATACATTCAATGGTGCTATGTATAGACCATAGAGCATATTTGGAGAGAACAAGGCTTGGAACAAAGACCTACTAATCTGCTCGCGGATTTTTACCTAGCACATATCCCAGATTCTCACGATGTTTTTCTTCACCTAAAAGCGTGTGATAAATTGCAAATATCAATTAGACACATAAGTTTTAATAGAAAACCTCGTTACTGCTCGCATGGAGTTTGAACATATGCTCCTCTTGAGAATGACAAACGGTCTAGACGTTAGCTTTAAGGTAACATTTGTAAACTGATAGTCTGGTAAATAATATGGTTAATTCTCGTGAGAGCACTACATCCAAGGATAAGGGATACGGAAATTAATAGAATTGAAAGTCACTAAAATTTCAAAAGGAACTGTTCTGTTACAATACCACAGTAATTAAACATTCAATATTTTATCAGGAAAGTTTGATGGAAGTTCAACGACAGATGTTCTTGTCCGATGCCCCGGGCGGTCGCGGGCTGTTCGTTATTATAGGGCGTTCTACTGTTTATGTTAAAAACTTGATAAATTTAACTTTAGTATTTTTGTTTAAAATTTTACATGCCCTGCCTGAACTCTGTTCAAATTCAAACTATTCTTAATTCAAATTAAATTGTACACACTTTTTAATCGCCAACTTTACTGCTGGTTAGGAAAACTACTACCGAGAAGAGCCCAGCACTAGCTCTTTTCAAAATTTATTCCTAGCTACATTTTGTCACTACTCTCTTGTAAACGGTCGTAGAGTACCTAGCGGAATCCACGCATTCTTATCACCTATTTAGTACTCAGTAGTAAGTAGTATAGTCTTTCTGTATCACCCTTCGATAAACAGTATATTATGTAAAAAGCTAAAATAAAACATATTTTTTAAGTTTCAAATGACTCAGTAATAAGTTTTTAGTGAGAGAACACACATTTTATTATTAGCCCTTTTCTCCACGGAGGAATAGATAAGAGTTTAGATGCGTTTAGGATGCGTCAATGCGGTAGCCAATGCGCAAACTTAGTATTAAAGTGCCTTAATTCAAAATTAGGCTTAATTGAGTTACAATTGAGAATACATTCTTATCCTTATTTCAATTGCTATGACAAAAAAACTAGTTTTTTCTTGCTCTTCCAAGTCATGTGTCTCCTTAACAGTCACGAGTTTTGTAGGCGCTACGCTAAGCTTTATTGCGATTTTGCGCAAAACAACTTAGTTGAATTAGTGCACTTTAATACTAAGCGTACGTACTAATCCTGCCGTGTGGTATCCGGCAGAGTAGAATAGCCCACTTTTATTTCTTACCGAGGTGTCGTAAAAGTTGACTAAGATAATTTGACGTCAGGCAGGCGGTCGTAAAATAACTAGCCAAAACATGTATGCCGACCCTACTTAGAATGGGATAAGAGCAGGAGAATAGTTAACATTTAGACAACTAAGAAATAAACGTGAGTATAGGTATCCTCACGTCCCATTTTATTATAGGGTTAGCCCGGCTTGTTTCGATCTATCCGGGACCCTTATTCATGAGCTCTTTACACGACGTTATCAAATTCAAATTCAAAATATTCTTTATTCAAGTAAACTTGGTAACAAGTGCTTTTGAATCGTCAACATCTACTGCTGGTTCGGAAAGCTGTTCTTACCGAGAAGAACCAGCAAGAAACTCGGCGGTTGCTCTTTTCAAAGAATAATTCTTATTTGTGCATGTGGTATCCGGCTGCGTAGAATAGACCACCCTCATTTCTCACCGAGGTGTCGTAAAAGGCGACTAAGGTAAGTTAACGTCAGACAGACAGTCGATCGTAAAATACGTAGCCAAATCAAATGAGAACGTGTTTGTAACATGTTGTACCGACCCAACTTAGAGTGGGATAAGGGCAAGAGAGTGATGATGACTAGTTACATATAGTTATTAATACTAGTTACATATAGTAATAGAAACATACTAGTTACATATAGTATATGTCTTGTAAGAGGGTCGAAGTGTAGCTATATCTATATTGTGGCGGGAACTGAACAGAACAGTTACAGAACAGACTAACCCGATAAAATTAGACGTGAGTATAACGGTGTCTAATTTTATCATTTTTTATATATTTTATAACGGTGTAGTTAATATGTAACTATGAATACTGCTTACAATAGTTTAAATTTAAATTAAAAAATTAAATTTAAACAAATACTATGCGATATATTATCCTGCAGCAATAAGCGCTATCTAAGGATCTAAGAGCTCTATGTTCGCACAGTCCCCATTTTTTGTAACATGTTAGATACACAACGCTCAACGTGTAAACAAACAATCAAACGATCAAAGACTATTTCACATCGATATAATTCCTAAGTAAACCACTCAAGTTTTACCTACAAGCGAAGTGTTTGCATAACAGAGAGGGTGGAGGACCCTTTATGCCCGGACGTTTTACTTTCAAGTGTTTGCCCTTATTGAGTGCGATCCGGACTAGAACAATCACTGAGTGTACGAGTAACTTCGCACGGTTCGCCGACTTGATACGTAACCAACATTGTATCAATACTAGTTGACCTGGTAAAACGCTATAAATTATATCCAGGCAATTTATTTGTTCAAAAATTTAAATAAAATTATTTATTTATTTACAAAAATACTTTTACATGTTATTAAAATTTAATCTAGTGATTAAGTTTTAAATAAGTGATTCAGTATTAAGTTTTAAGTACGTGTAGACAATGATATTCTATATCTACGCATAAAAAAGGGATACAGGTAATAAGATATAAGTCTCTTTATTGTTTATGGACACATTAAAGGCTGGCTCCGTGGTCTAGTATTATAAACTCTATGGGGACTAGCAGCTTGAATTGTAGAAAAATTGTCTTATATTTTATCATTGCTGGATATAGGCCTCCTCTCTCTGTATTTTGAGAGAAGGGTTGGAGCTAAGACCTACCACGCAGCTCCGATTCGGATTGGTAGGTTATACATGATATATATTATGATTTGTATGAGTTTGTTTTGTTAACACAATTGTCGACTGACTCTGGTGTACGGTAAAACTTTAATAAGTTTATGTTTAACACCTTTATACTGTAATTTAAAAATTGACATGTATGAACAAATAAATAAAAAAAACATAACCCCAGAATTCTTTAGAGATATGCAGGTTTCCTCACGATGTTTTCCTTCACCGAAAAGCATATGATAAATTGCAATTATCAATTAGACACATAAGTTTTTAACACAATAACTCATTGGTGCCTTCCCGGGGTTTGAACCTATAATCGTCTCTAGAGAGTCGCATGGTCTCACCGCTTGGCTATCACAGCTATTTTTTTTACTACAGGTTAAAGAAAAAATACATTGTTGACGCTTTAAATTAACAAATGAAAGTCTGGACCTATAAGTTCCACTAACATATTCATATAGGATTTAACGATTTGAGTTTTCCGCATTTTCCCAGAGCCGTCAAATAAATGCACACCCAATTCTGAAATCAATTTTAAAACGCCCCTAAATTAACGACTTCTTTTGTCCCATCCCTCCTCCCTAATCGAATTTTAGCGGTAAAACTGCTTTTTATTGTATTCGAATTTCGAACGGGCGTCCTCCCTTTCATATTTAAAATGAACTTTGTGGCTTCTTTAATTTGAAATTAAAATAAATGGTTGAAAATAACTAGTCATGTGGTAGTCATTTATTTAGCCCGCAGACTCGTGGATTGATATAATTTCAATAACTTCTTATCTGTAAACATATTATTGTAATATGATTGGGACTATACTTTTGACTATAGTTTAGGAATAAAGTTTTTTATGAGCCCTATCCTACCAAGTTTCGGATCCATGTTTTTTTTATTCGTTGTATTAATGGCCTGGAATCGAGTCCTTTAAGGCGTTTCATATAAATACAATGAAATCTTAAATCGAAAAATATGTTGCTTATTCGCTCGAAAAAGCACTAGCTTATTCCAAATGTTACGATCCGTACAGCTGAAGTACAAAAAGTGTATGTAGTATTTAGTTGCTTATCAGTTTATCTATCTACATTACCTGCTCATATAAGGCTACGGTGTTTTGCTATGCGTTACTTAGTATGTATGAATGAACACAATACAGAGGCACAAAGTTATCTGTAAAGTAAATCAGCAATTAGAACCGATTAACAATTCAATCAAAAAACTTGAATTGGTAATTTTCCAAAAAAATTAAGCTCCGATATCTAGGGATCTATAACAACCTATTAGTGGAGTAAAAGCTATAAAAATCACAGATTATTTCGTATTACAGGCATATTAAAGTTTGTTATAGCGTGTTTATGGGGCTGGCCGTTAATTCGAGACCACCATCTTAAATGTAAAATAAGAAACCGCGAGATAAGGATCTTAGAACATAAAAGATATGGGAACCTTTGTGAAGCCGGCTACCGGGGTATACTTATACCGAGTTGTACGCCCATGTATAATACAGGGGGCACGCACACCGCTTCAATGGCGCGGCACACATGAAAGGGCGCTGTACGCACACGTGGAAACACGGGTTGCGATTGGTGGACGCGGTGGCGACGGACACGCCCTCTTTTATCGACGTTGCGCCGGGAACGTGCGTGCGGACCATCCGCATATGTATAGCGTATAAGTTCGGGCCGATTTTAATATGTCATTTCCATTTGCCCCGCGCGCTGTCTGTGGGAAAGCACGCGGATTTCAGAAGGGCATTTTCATTTTAGTGATGTTTCATACATACCTACTTATGTTTAGTTCAATAATTTATCTACATATAATAAAAACACGCTGCTCAAAACGTTAAAGCTTTGTTCAACTAAAACAGGTGTATTTGTTCATTTTTTGTCAAATCACGGACATTGGAAGATGTATCTGATAGATGATATCTTTTGTCTTAGTTGCCGGAAAAGATTTTGCACATTCAACTATATATTTAAAAAGATATTGTTTGAATACATACCACCGCACTATTTTTTGGGACGTCGCTCAATTTCCACCGTTAAAATTAAAGAGTATCTCGTTATTTAGACTAGGGTATTTAAAGTAAATATCATAATAATCTCATCGTCATCCTCCTGCCCTTATCCCACTTTAAGTGGGGTCGGTACAACATGTTATAATACATGTTGTCACATAATTTGGCTACGTATTTTACGGCCAACCGCCTGCCTGACGTCAACTTACCTAAGTCGTATATTACGACACTTGGTACGAAAGTGGGTGTTCTATTCTACTCATCCGGATATCATACGGTGGGTCAACTTACCTTAGTCGCCTTTTACGACACCTCGGAAAGATATGAGGGTGTTCTATTCTACTCAGCCGGGTACCACCAACATAAATATCATAATACTATCACCTTACAGAGAGAACCTACGCGGCGATATATTTGAAGGTAGAGATTTCTGGTATACGGTAAGAGAAAACCTATCGATTAAGTAAGTATAGATTACTTATTTTTATTACAACAAGCTGTACCTGTTTTCATACGCGTCAACGTTAATGTTTAAATATCAACAATTATGTACTGTTTCTTTCATGAAGAAAAAACAGTTCTTTTTTCTATACGTGAACCCGTCAATAAGCGGATAAGCCGCGAAAGCCTAACAGACAGACAGACTTACTCATTTATAATACACTTCTTTCGCTGGGTCCAACTTAAGTACGATATAAGTTTGAGCAATCTCAATAATGTTATATTTGATGTTCCTTGTTCGCGAAAAACCTAATTCCTATATACATAGCATACTATGTATGGGCCTTAATGTGCAAAATTTCATTCATATTAGCACAGCGAATTAGCCGTGAAAGCGTAACAAACAGACCGATTTTCGTATTTCGCAAGCTAAAGTTTAAAGTGACTTAATTCAAAATTAGGCTGAATTGAGTTAGATACATTGTTATCATTTCTTCAATGCCATCTATGACATCACGTTACAAACTATGAAAAAAAATAGTTTTTTCTTGGTCTTCCAAGTATGGGTCTTTAACAGTCACGACTTTTCGAAAAGTCAAAGACAAAGCAACTTTTTTGAGTTAAGTCACTTTAAGACTAAGCCTGCGATTTGTACTACTAAATGCTGTTAGTCTTAGGCTTTTACGGCGTCACCGGAAGGAATGTAGAATCTAACCATGAGCACTTTTAGTAAATATTAGTCGCCGAACTGACTGATGAATTGTTGACGTTTTAACAAATTTTAACAGAGGGTAAGGGTCATAATACATTGGCGGCGTTATAAAGGTAGTCGTGAACGTGACTTCCCCAGGTAGCAATGGGAGGGTAGACACAATAGAACAGCTTGGTAGCATGAGTTGGGCTTTTACGAACTTTTGATTCGCGGCGCCTGTGCGGCGGACGTGGGATGCGATGACTATGAGTTTATACTTATATATTTTTTACTGATATCAAACTTTTATTCCGGAACGAGTTTAGCTGTATCTTATTGTGTGAGTACCTATATATTTACACAAGTAGGCTTTTGAAATCTATATAAGGTTTTATTACTTTATTTTGACAATAACTTTTTCCACATACACTCTCATCTACAGGCCGGCCTACGGCGACCCTTGTATAATTACTCTATGTTCCTATAATCATAAAGTTTTTATACTTAGGGAAGCCAGCCTAAAATGTGCCACATTACAATAAAAAGAAATAAAGAGAAAACAAATGAGGGTGTATCAATCTGTCTCTCTTTTTTATGTGTGATTAGACAAAGAAGAAATATGCGAGTTTAATATTCCCTATCATTATTTATTGTGACACTGTCACTTATAGGCCTGCCAGCCTACTCTGGTTAAATAATTCTATGCTTATAATGGATTTTTTTATTTCGATTGCGATTGCTCGCAAGTTCCTTTATTCTTCCACTCTACTCAAACGACAGGGCACTCTATGTATTCAACATTTTTTCGCAAAACATGACCAAAGACTTACTAAAATGCTTGTTCGGACCCAGTTGATAGACACCACTTAAAGCTCCATGTGCTTAATTCAATCCACTCTACTTCAAGCATTATTTATTTCCTCTTTATTGTACATACATATACATTCCATTCCATTACAGCATTCCTTAACAGAGCACATTTACGTAGCGTATCTTATCCATTTCGATTTTTTATACAATCCACGTCCCAACATCATATAAGATTATTGTTATAAACATTTCTGGTAAAATAACAACTTGTTGATAAGAATTGGTACTTTAAAAATAATTAATTTATTATGATAGTACTATTATTTTTCCTATTAGAAGACAATAGTACTTTAAGAGAGGGAAAAACAAATACTAGGTCTAACAAATACTAGAGGTCGTAATTCGCTGCGGCATATAAAAAAATAATTTAACACCGATTTTTCACAGCTATCTGATGGATAGCCTACTAATTTGTCTACCAACTACGGTTCACAGATCTTCGAAAGCTCTGGGACAGTCCTATATTGTACTAACTACATCAATGCCAAGTAAGCCATTTCTTTCTCTCGCTCCGTTTAAATCAATCTTTCCCTGAGGAAGGAGTACTAATATTACACAAGAAAGAACAAATTTTATACGGAAAAAATAATTGTCAGCTTACAAATATTACAATATATAATGTATTGTTTTTTTTATATTATTTATATTTGTCATACAAAAGTAACAATAAAATTATTTTGCTATAATCCATGATAAAACTTTATATTTTTTTTTATTAATAGCAAAATAATTTTATTAAATTAAATTATGGATCTCCGCAAAGTAACCCATAATTCTATAAATTATATTTGTCATATTACATTTTCATTTGAATTTTATTTTGTCAATTTGTAAGTATATGCCAAAATAAAATATAGGTTTCTACATTTTAATTAATTAATTTTAAATTTATTTCTAATATTAACAAATGATAATAAATGTTTCCTGTATTTTTTGTGGGTGTCTGGAAGATATTTCGATTCCGGAATAATCCATCCATTGTACATACATTATATTGGTATATTATTTTGAAAATTGCAGAATTTGGATCACTTTTTTTGTGTGTACAGCAAAAAAGACTCTGCTTCTATCACTACTATTGGTTAGACAGCCTATGGTCTTCATATAAAAACAATTCTAGTTAAAAATGTCCCTTAAAACTGCTCACTACTTTGGTGACCCTATTTACCAACGTCCTGGATGCGCTTGCGCACCGCATTGTATTAGATCAAACATGGCGTCTCTAATGACCACGGGGACGCTGACATATTACTTTTACGTATGCCCTTACCGTTATTTATGAGGTTTACTTTCTTTATTTGTAAATTAGGAAGCTTTACGATAGTCGGGTCGCCAGTTTTGACCCGTAGATATATATCATTTTGAAGTTATTGAATATTGTTAACCAGACCCTTTGTATAGGAATTTAAATTATTAAAAAATTTTGTAGACGCAATTAATATGTTTAAGTAGTTTAAACAGGATGACGATAATATATACATTTTCAGAATTTAACTCAAAATTTTTAGTTATCAATTATCTGTTAAACAAAGTACACAAATAATAATTTGTGTAATTTGTTTATGTAGTACTATTAGTATGTAAGTTTATTTCATAACACACCACCTAATCCAAAGGCTTGTCTGGAAGAAATCGCTAATAAGCGATAAGGCCGCCTTTTGTGCTGTAAAAATTGTTATTTTTATGTTTACTTTAAACACAAATGTTTGTTTGTATAATATGACGCCGTGTGGTATCCGGCAGAATAGAATAGACCACCCACTTTCTTACCGAGGTGTCGTAAGAGACGACTAAGGTATGTGCCGTATGGTATCCGGCTGCATAGAATAGACCACCCTCATTTCTTACCGAGGTGTCGTAAAAGACGACTAAGGTAAGTTGACCTCAGGCAGGCAGCCGGTCGTAAAATATATAGGCAAATCATGTGACAACATGTTTGCAACATGTTATGCCGACCCCACTTAGAGTGGGACTAGGGCAGGAGAATGATGTTTGTTTGTATAATGTGGTGTACAATAAAGTATATATCCTACTAACCCTACTTCCTACTTAATATTATAAATGCGAAAGTTTGTGAGTATGGATGGATGTTTGTTACTCTTTCACGGAAAAACTATTGGACGGATTTGAGTGAAACTTTACAATTATATAGGTTATAGATCGGAATAACATATAGGCTACAATTTGTAATGATTTTATGTAACGATTCATGTCAATAAAGTCGGAAAAGATTTGGCCTCTGAGAGCTATCTCGGCGTAAGCTGTCTAAACCATTAGAGTAACACAAAGATGATGTACCGTAGTTTTGTTTGTTTTTAATAGCTCTAAATAAAAGTCCGCGACTACATATATCTATCTTTTATGTGGTAGCCACTATGACCAAAATTGTAAATCATAAATTTAATTTAATTAGATACTGTGGCAGAACAAATTCCTCGCGAGCGAAGCCGCGCGAAAAAACTAGTAAACATATAAATCGTCATAGAAACTGGATCAGTATGAAAAATTTCGGACGAGAACCGGTGTATTCAACAGAGATCCCAGTTTTCTGACGTCGGTCGGTCGTGGCTTCTCGCCACCCTTCCGACGCCGCAATGACTAATCTAAGTCATACCATCAACCCTCCACTACACGTCGCCCTAAACCGTGGTCCGGTCTCACAGGAGGCACCCTTAGGACGACGTTCCCCGACTTAAGTAAGCTTCTGCGCTCTATTCTCTACATTTCGCAACCTCGACGACGCTTCTGCGCTCGCCCGTCCCGCCCGGTGATGCTGTAAAAGCCATTAGGGCTAACAGCATACAGTCAGTTCGAAAAAAAATGAAAAATTCCGCTCTAGTGGACCACGGGATGAGGATCAAATTTAACTTGCAAGATTCCACCTTCACGTACCTACATATACTAGTTAAATAAAAACTTTTAAAAAACAAATATAATTTTTAAAAAGCAGATGAAGAGAACACTTGTTAAAAGGAACTAGAAAAACTAATAAAATTTAACTGCGCAAAACTCACGCTACAATAGAGTGCAATTGCAATTTTGTCATGTTGCAAGTAATCAACATACGAGTAAGAACAAACATAAGCATACACTTGCGACAAAAGAGAATCTCTTTATTTCTTAGGAACTTACGATGCACGCTTCCCAACGAATAGGAAAGAACTATGGCTGAACACGTATCCATTACCACAAACCCTGTAAGTCATTCATCATGTCTCTCACACGTACTTCTGCACTCATTACCGCGCCGTCAATGTGAAAATTTATGGAAAAAGAACTAAGCTTGATAAATGGTCTTAGTGAATAGCTGAAAGTGATTGGCATTTGATTTTATGCCTTTTTAAAATGTGTCTGCAGTCACTTTAAGTTCATGTCTTGAAATATGTATGAGAAAAATGTTACGGTTCATGAATAAAAAAATTGTGTTTACTATGCATGATTTGAGCTGAGATAGACTAGAGGTCAGACCGTGCGACTCTTTCGAGGTGGTCACGGGTTCAAATCTCGAGCAGGCAACAATGTTTTTCGGTTAAAACTTATGTGTCTTATTGATAACTGTAATTTATCACACGCTTTTCGGTGGAGGAAAACAACGTAAGGAATCCTGCATATCTCTAGAGAATCCAGGATTCTCTCTAGAGATAGATTGATAAATCTGCATTGGAGCAGCATGGTATTTTTTTCATCCAATCCTTCGCTCCTAAAACGGAGAGAGAGGGGCCTTTACTATATATACATGATTTATGTAAAAACTCACCAGTCTATCTCCTGATGATGCTTCGGTTGAGGGGCGAAACGATTGTAGAGAGTGTTGTAGTGAATGTGTGTAGTGCTAGTGCACCTACCTAGTATAACCTAAGTTATGTCTAAGTATGAAAACGGAAAGTACACTCTAAATTTACAAATATAGTTTATTGAATCACGGAGTATATCAAAAATAATATTATCAATATCAAAAGTCATGCGCGCAATATAATGAAATTAAAATTCCATTCATAACTTACATAAGCAACAATCTTGCCGTACAATGTATACGGTATACGGTATACGTAATGTAAAGTACACAATGTAGAGGTAGACGTAATAATACAGCGAAGCTCCGTGACCGCAAGTCGTGACCGTAGAGATTGTTCGCGTGCGTGTGCGGTGGCTTTATTTATTTTGTACGTTCCTTAGTCCTTTTAAAGATTAGTTATAGGTACGCAGAGAGGAGATGTGATAGCCCAGCGGTGAGACCGTGCGACTCTTTTGAGGGGAACACGAGTTCAAACCCGGGCAGGCACCAATGAGTTTTTCTATTAAAAACTCATGTGTCTAATTGATAATTGCAATTTATCACACGCTTTTCGGTGAAGGAAAACATCGTGAGGAAACCTGCATATATCTAGAGAATTCTGGAGATACGTGTAACCTACCAATCCGCGTTGGAGTAGCGTGGTAGGTCTTAGCTCCAACCCTTCTCTCCAGAAACGGAGAGAGGAGGCCTATTCCCAGCAGTGGGATTGTAACAGACTGCTACTTTTACGCAGATACACTGACTTTAATTTCAATACAGATCTTCGATACAGACCTCGACTTCGTTCGCGCCAACTCTAGTGCTTAAATGAATAAAAAAAAATTATATCCTATATGTTACCCCCAGTGTATAAGCTTTAATTGTTTCGAATTTGAGCTGATTAGTTGCAAAAGCGTGACAGGTTGACATATAGAGGTACAGACAAACAGGAAAACTTTCGCTTTTATAACATTAGTATGGATTGTATTTATATAATAAAATAAAATAAAAATAAAAGTATTATTAACTTTACATAGCTATTAGATATAATAGTAGTAAGTAGTGCATGGTTATTACTGTGCATTGAAAAATTCTTCTCTCTTGGAGAAAAAAGTTGGAGCTGGAATTCAGCATTTTTGTCCAATGTAGATTGATAGGTTACAAATATCCCAGTAAAACTTTAAAGGTTAATGACGTACCTTCAAAATGTTTCTCGTTTCCATAAAGCGCGTGATAATATTGAAAATACTATTTTCGCAAAAGTTATTACTGTAACACAGTAAAATAAAATTGGTTAAATTGGTTGATTCTAGATATCGCCGATAAGCAAGCAAAACGTCAATTTTGCAACTAAATGAGATTTTACGAAACTTGCAAAGTACCCACGAATCCATAGTAAGGCGTCGCGTTTGCGCACGTTCTTAAAGTCAAATTACTTACGCTCGAAAGACTACAGAACCGATTTACGGGATTATTTACAGGACGGTTACGGGCTATCCGTAGTTCATGCGGAACATTGGACTCAATAAAGATCTTGACCTCAGCCTATATCTTTTAATACATGGCTGTGATTATCTCGTATTTGTAACTGGTTTCTCCCAACGATAATAAAGGCGCTCAAAAAGCGTCTCATCCCCTTCATAGTACACAAACGTACATACAAACGTATCATCATTTCAATAACAGCATTTTTAAAGGGCTTCTTTACAGGGTTTCTTAACTTTATTAATATTGTATATTATAAAAGACGAAAAACATACAATTTTAATTTTATTGTTTCAAGATCACTGTACGAATCTAATATTTTTTTTAGATTTATTGTACCTAATTAAGCTACCAAGTTAATAGATTGTCTGTTTATACAAAATACGATCCCAATACTCTGCCATTAACAATTCATATTAAATGTTACAAATACTTAAATTCCACTATGTATGCCTGAATTGGTACTTGTTTTTTTTTTCTTTAATTTACTTTTAAGTATCACTTAGATTTTGTATTTCAAAATGTAAATTTGGCTCATATAAGACAACACAATCACTGCTTAAATACATTATTCTCATAGCTATCTCCGGTTTATTTTTATATCTGTAATAGAGACCGCAACACGCTTTTTAGATAACGTATGAACTTCACTTCTACACACAAATTACCATATGTCCTTACATGACAATTCATTCTTAACGAATAAACTCCAAAGATTTAATGTCAATACAGCCGCAGATAAAAGTTAGAATAAACAAGGATATAAAGGCCAGTTATATGAATAGATAAAATAATAACTGTAACATTACCGCAAATCGTGATCGGTGAGATCGCCGCATGCGTGTGTAGTGGCTCTATTTACTTTACACTTATGATTAGCTTTGGTTGTTACTTACATTACTGAATATTATAGGCCTTTAATACAGAAGTTTTTAAACTATGACGTGTTATGTCAATTTGGCTGGCCGATTGATGAGCGCCAACGCATCATCAATTTTGACTCTGTTTTTGTGATATCTCGTTGTGATTTCGCAATTTGATGAGTCAAATGTGTATAAAACATCTGCAATTCCGGACCGCTAGGACGCCTTGTTTCTCTCGTGATGCGAGAAAGTCCGCTGCGTTATTTAAATCAGAAACTTTAAGAAAAATTCATTGAAACGAAAGTTTACAATATAATATATTATAATGATTACGTCTTAAGTATCAAAGTAAAGTAATTATTGAAAGGAGATAGTATTTCACATGTGATGAAAATTCATCAATATTTGAAGTTTTATGATTAGGTCATATGTACAACAAGTACGGGAACAAGTGCGCCGGAAATGACGGAATACTATAAGCTATGCGAAGTCTCTTTTAGACTCAGTTTGCGTTTTAGATATAATGTTACGCAGTCCTGATCTTATTTTATTAAAGGATAGGGTCAATGCAATTTTTGCATCCGAGTGAATTCAGAATTGTACTCAGAATTGTCTCTAATTTTGGGTCCATTTCACGTGGATAGGATTTGTAAAGTAGGTTGATTTAATTTACATGAAGTAAAGTAACTACTAAGAATTATCCCAGTGTTGAGCCAAGGCCCTGTCACTACTTTTTGAAGTGACGGGTTGGAGCTTAGATCCACAATGGTAGGTTACATATATCCCAAGAATTCTCTAGAGATATACAGGTTTTATCAAGACGTTTTCTTTTGCGTGTGATAAACTGCTAAAATCGATAAGGCACATAGGTTTTAACAGAAAAACTAATCGTTGCCTATACCCGGAGTTTGAACACGTGACACTCTCGAACGAGCCACCCGATCTATTCGGCTATCACAGCTTACTAGTAATATTTATATACTAGTATTATCATCGCCGAAGTGTGTTCGTATATCTTTTTTCACGTGTGCACGAAGCAACGCATGCACAGTATTGTTGGACAGGGGTTACATAAAAATGGTGGACACTATTTAGGCTTTTTTATCTTGAGACTTGAGTGAATAAATTACTAAAAGTACATTATTTCCTTATCCAGTTCAAATATGGTTTTTTTTATTAATTGTTACGGATTTTTTGTGCCGTACCCTTTATTTTTTCCCTAGAAAATTGAAAATGTTATTTAAGAACTAATTATTCATAACTATTATACTCAGGAGTAGATTATCTTCTTCAATATTGATTATATAGGAATTATATAATAGTTCACATTTTAATAAAGTAGGTATACTTAGACATAATTATATCTTTATTATACCAGTAACCAGTGATTTTCAGAAAAAGTCTTTACAGATGATTACGTAATCAATAATTGCATGTATTAAAGAGTCGTACATCAAGACAATTCAGGTAGATGAGTGCAAAAAGTGTAAATTATCATAATCACAGAATAAATAAAACATTGTCGTGTAGGTCATACGCAGTTCTTGCTAATGACAAAAATAATTTATAGTCTACATTGATACAGACATTTTATTTATAATCAGAATCAGCCAGTCCATTGAACATTGAACCTTTTTTTGGAATTAAGAAAATATTAGGGTATCATGGACAATCTAGAGCTTCAATTGCTAATATATTACCATGTTATTTCATGCGTCATGACATCAATCTTTAATATAAAAAATAATTCGAATGTATGACCACGAGTTTTTTTTACAAAATAATAAAAAGTCGTGTTCAGACATTTTTTATGTATTGGTCCTGTATTAACGTCGTGAGACCTAAAAAACTCTAGACCAATGTTACCCAACGCAGGGCCCACGCCTCCACCACCAACAATGCACACAAGCAATACACACAACCACCACCAAAATCTCAACGATTTTTTCGCCCCGAAACCGAAGCATCATCAGGAGGATAGGCTCCACGACAAAATCGCAATGCATTATAGTGTCTGTTATTATTACATTTAAGTATTGTCGTATCTTGTAGCGGCAGTAACTTTATAACTAAATATACAAAAAAAACATTCTAATGATCTGATAAGAAATAAATGCCTACACATTAAATTTCTTTCAATATTCTCAGTCATAGAGATACCAGCAGTGAAGCAGAGAGCAATGATACGTGGCCGGATGCACAGAAGATTAATGTGGCAAACGTAACTTTACGTATAAGATCATATAAATTAGACAGCATCAAACGCACAGTAGAAAACTTCCAACATAAAGCCTTACTGCGATATAATTAAAAGGGCCGAGCCAAACACGATCAATCTCAACTCCATCTCCCCACTTAAAGTCAAAATAATAGATGGCCAAGTCTAATGTCACTTTTTCTTCAGCCCGGCGTACAACGTACAAGGCGGAATTGACAGGTCATCAGCGAAGGCGCAGGCGCACGGTGACGATGCTCTTTCTTTTACTCGATGACGTTACAACAAAAGAAACGTTATTCCTCAAGCTCTGTACACGACTGTAATCCTTATTCAGTAGCTACGAGAGCCATGAGTTCCATGAAATCAAACCGCGAAAAAGTCTTTTGTGTTTCAGATGGAGCGCCTCCTGTTCGGTTCTTTTTTTCAAAGATTATCTTCGGCGGCCGAGGCGTGAAGGCCGAGTGCCACACAACATGGCGTCGACAGGTTTCTTCCCGCTTTTTTACTTCTTTGTTTCTTACTTATTGTCTATCGATGTTTCCCGCTTCGATTTTTGAATAACTTTTCTTTTTTTCGCATTATTAATAGTACCGCCAATGGTTTTGTTTCTGTTATTTACATACAGACTAAACTTTTGAAGTTCAGCGAGAAACAATGATAGAGCAGTTTAATGGGGATTTTTGTTCTCAGAAAGGATTTAAATATAAATAAAGTGCATCAACTAATATTTAAGAAATGCTGGTCGCAAAGCTTCAAGTTTTTCGCAGAAAATGATGATTTAGTGCTGACCGTAAAATGTTGGAAACAAAAACCCGAAGGAGGTCTGTCGATTCGGTAGCTAGAGATCGTTTTACAAATTTTGATATTTTCAACACAAATCCAAGTGGGTCACTGGCGATAGTAAAAGTTGAGCTTTAAGAACTGTTATATGGGTACAATTTAGATGCTATTTTCTTATGGTAAATTGCTCAGTTGACTAACGATCGTCTTTTGGAATCAATCTTTTAATTGCCTCATCAGAATTTGTAAGATTACCGAATCCCGTAAAACTGATGCAAAACTAAGAATTTTACGCACGATTTCTTCGTCTGTCAACATTTGACTTTACGGAATTGTAACTTTAGGTTCATATTAGATTGATTGGTTATATCATATACGATTTTTGCTTTCTACGAATGCCAATTAACTCTTTTCTTGCGCTACAAGCGAATTGCAAACTTGAACTTAAAATTCTAAGGTGCAACTTTGTTTGCCGTTTAGTAAGGAAGTTGGATGAAATGAGGCGTTGCGGGTTCGATTCCCGATTCAGGCTATTAAAGTGTTAAGGTTAAGTTGAATAATGGCACGGTCGGTTTGTTAGCATATGTTTGGTGATGAATGGGCCGTTTTGACTGAACAAGCGTTCAATTGAGTGTCGGATGTCATTATGTTTGTGTAGATGAGTTATGTGATTCTGAGAATGTTTTGTTATGGAGGAATGGGGTCATTGAGCTTGTAATATGAAAAACTAGTTTTATGCCTGTTTAAAATTACACTTGTGTGGAATTCACGTAGAAGTAAGTAATACAATAGAGTTATGTAAAACAGAATAATCAAAAAAGTTTAATTTATTTAACAAAAACAGAAAAAAATTGTTTAATGGATGAAAAAATCACTATATAAGTAGATGGAAAATGATCATGTGATGTAACGTGTGACGTAACGTTAAAGTTAAAAAAATATAGGAATTATATCTCTTAACAGTTTAAGACTACATCTCGTAACAATAAAAAGCTTGGCAGTAATACTAGCTAGGCATCAAATCTACAAGACCAAGCTTTTGTAGCAAGTAATTGATCCTGTTCACCAACAACTATTTTGTTAATTAACGGCCTGTGAATATCCTACTGTTGGATTATACGTCTGCTCTATTCATTTATGGAGAGAAGGGTTGGAGCTAAGACCCACCTCGCTGCTCCAATGAGGATTGGTAGGTAAACATATCCCCAGAATTTTCTAGAGATTATGCAGATTTCCTTACCATGTTTTCATTCGACGAACAGCGTGTAAAAAATAACAATTAGGCAAAAGCAATAATAATGATAGACATTTAGAAACATAAGACTGTGACCCTCTCGATAGTCGCATGGCCTCATTGATGGGCTATCAGAGCTCTATGTATAGCTTATACATAAATTTATCGGAATATCGGTCATAGCCCAACTTTAGCTGGCTTCACGTTCGATCAAACATACATCTCATTAGTAAACATAACACTTCTATATGGAAATAGTATCATTAAGACAGTATAGAATAATAATGGATATCAGATCAATAAATTACCATTGTTGCTCGTTTTATGGTGACTCAGGGGGCCCAATTAAACGCGTTTGATACTTCTTTGCCTTGACCGGCTGAGGTCTCACACGCAATAGGGTTGATCTTTTTATTAAACTAGCTTTTTTACTTCTTTTTATTAGAATGTAGCTCAAGTTTTTAGTCATGAAAAATTTGGTTTGGTAATTTTGCAAGCGTTGACGATGTTTACAGCGCTGTGATGTTATAATTCGCTATAGTAAGGGGTAAAGGGTTCGATTTCCATTAAAATGATTTTTTTTGTAATGGAAACCCAGCCTTTGTATTACCTACATAACTAAATTATTTCTAAAATAAGGATTTTTACATAAAAGTCAAATAAGCACGTGTTACTCGTATATTTACCAAGTTCGTCATTTTTTCGATTGTGAAAACCCAAAATGGAAAGAAGTAGTGCTAAAGGAAAAGAATTCCATGCAAAGTCACCGTCGGCGATGTCCACAACCGAGTGAAGTGGAAATCGTTAGGATTAGGAAGGCTGACCCCACGACCATATGGGATTTATAGCTGAGAAGAGAGAGTTATATTTTCAATATGTATAAAATTTCGAATTTAAGTTAAAGTAATAACTCTGACCTACATTTCACAAAGTAAGAGGTATTTATAAACGGTCAAATTAAAAAAAATACAAATTTAGAATACTTTTACTATTCCCAACGTAAGTCACCTGTTTAACTAGTTCAGTTATAGAACAACAGTCATAGAATAACTAAAGCAAAGATGCAGCTCAAACTGTACGGAAGAAAATTTCATTATCAAGTAAAAAATAAACAAGACGATCAATGTCGCGTGACAGTCGAACAAGAATTAACCAAAAATTGCACAACTTTTTCTCTCACAATACCAATCGAAGGTCATCGTACGAAATCTAAATTGAAAGGTCGTTGCGACAGTAAGAGTTTTTAGGGTCCCCCAAAAAATAATCGGTACATCACTCACATAACGTTCACTGGTATATATCGTAACATCAATCGATTCATTTTGTCTAATTATATCAATCTCTGTTTTGATATGAAAAGATTTTTAAAAAGCTTTCTCGACATACGACTACTGATTCAGTTAAAGCCTTAAATTCAGTTCTAACATTATCTTGACATTAATAAAAAGATACTTATAAATAAGTTTGGTTTGCCCAGTTGTATATTCCATATTAGGACCAAAAAAAAAGAAACTGTTATGCATAATTATAAGATAGTATAGGAGAATATTTGTTGGGAAATGTAAATTAATCTGCTATTTTAGATCTAAAGCTGAGTTTAAAGGACTTCTCTCCACTCGGAGAAAAGCGTTTGTAGTGTTACGCTACCTTGCTGCTGCAATGTCATAATAGTTCAAATTCAATATAAAAACAATTTTAAGCATACACAGTTTTCATAATTTTCCTTTTGGTAATTTTTTTACAAAAGTTCCAAAGAGATGCTTTTATTGGAGAACAGTATTCTATTCTCATTATCGAATAAGAAATGAAAAAACCAAAGTAACTACTGGGCATTAGTTTTTTCCCTCCATTATAGAGGCAAGGGTTGGAGCTTAGATTCCTTACACTACTTCAATGCAGATTTGTAAGTTACGCATATGACCAGAATTCCCTAAAAATGCTGTTTTCCTCACGATTTTACCTGATTTGCAAATTTTTTAATATTAATATTGAATATTTTAAATAATTTTTAAAATAAATTTTTATATTTTATATTATTGATAATTAATTTAATTTTATGAAAATATGGAACCATAACTAAACGAAGCCAACTCACTGCTAGGCGAGTTATTTAAACAAACTTTATTGTAAATTCGACGCAGAGTTCACGGGGGGTTAAATGAACTCTCGCACTGTTTATTTTTTTCAGTTCATATACAAACAGAAACAGTGAAATAAAACCGATCGATGTCAATTTCACGCCATTTAACCGAGCACAATACTGCTGCAAGAAATGAAAATAATGAGAAAAAAACAAATTATTTGCACCGCCTAAAAAAAGCTAGAATATCCGTGCGCATTTAGGAATTGCATTTTTCTAAGAATTTGGCATACTAATCGTAAACTACAGTTACCTATAACGGATATAAAATAAAAAATTAATATGAATATAACACTTATAAACTTTATCATTTGTCACCTCTTTCTTTTTTGTTATCCTTTTTATAAATATATTATTGTTATTTTTAATTATATTTATGTTGACTACATTAATATAATTATAAATAGACAATATCTAACCAGCTACTCAAGGGTCCTAATAGGAAGGACAAGAATACTGAATTAATCCGGATAATCTGACTTAGCTAATAGAAAAGTCCAAAAACTGGTAAAGGTTTACATTATTTTTGACTGGCCTGCAGTGGGTAGTGACTCTGCCTTCAGCTCGTCGAAACGCGGGTTCGATTCCCGCCGAGGGCCAACATTTTCTATAAACAATTTGTTGGTTCTTCGAGCTTGCGTGTTTATGTATTTAAGTATGTATTTAAAATTATATATGTAAGTACCTATCAGTTGTCCGCCACTTATAACACAAGTTTTAAGTTACTTACTTTGGGGACGGACGACCGTGTGTGTGTGTAAGTATCCCATATATTTATTTATTTATAATCATCATCCTCCTGTCGTTATCCCACTCTTAGTGGGTTCGGCACAACATGTTGCAAACATGTTGTCAATTGGTTTGGCTACGTATTTTACGACTGGCCGCCTGCCTGACGTCAACTTACCTTAGTCGCCTTTAACGACACCTCGGTAAGAAATGAGGGTGGTTTATTCTACTCAGCCAGGTACCACACGGCGGATATTTATTTATTTATAATATTTTAGATTTTTTTTTGGATACATGTAGACCAGAGTGCATATATGCTACGTTTTAGTTGTCTTCTAAACAGACATTTTTGGATAGGTTATTGTGTGTACAACGATGGTATGTTAGTTTAGTAAGAGTAACTAATGGGTACCATTTGTGATAGACTGCACTATTAAAAATGCCAAACGTTATAGTGTGGCATACATTAGAAATGACTTTTCGATTGGTTATAAACAGTATAAATAATAAATAAATAAATATAAATTCATATATGGGACACTTGCACACATGGTCGTCCGTCCCCAAAGTGAGTAACTTAATACTTGTGTTATGGGTGACGGACCACTGATAGATATACTACAAATATAATTTTAAATACATATTCAAATACAAATAAACACCCAGGCTCGTAGAAACAACAAATTGTTCATAGAAAATGTAGGCGGGAATCGAACCTGCGACCCGCAGAGCTTAAGGCAGGGTCACTACCCAACTGCGCCAACGGGCCACTCAATATATGCCTCCTTAACAACTTTTACCCCAACAAGCGAGTTGAGCGAGTAAAGAAGCATATTAAGAGGCATATTTTTCCGGTTTTTCCTATCTTACTAATTGATCATATAAAATAAACTAAGACAATATGCAACGACAAGATACGAACGAGCGTTAATTTTCATACATACCGACTAATTTGCTATAGTGGAATCGATCAATTATCACCGACAGGTATATTGTAGCAATTAAACTTGATATATTGTTGATGAGTGGACTAGCGCGCCGCGTTATAATTGTTGAAATCTCACAAAATAATATTCTCGTCATAGCAGAAAAAATAAAAACCCAAAAAACATTCAAATGTCGTAATCTCATCACATTTGATCCGTCAAAATACATTTATATACCACATTAATCTGGAAGAAAAATCTTAAAGCTTTCTCCCTTCTTCTGCACTTTCTTTGTTACTTTCGTGTATGAGTGCATTTATAATTCGCACTCATAGCAAGTTATTATCCCGATGGTTACAGTTCCAATAAATGCTAATAAATCGTTAAGTTAGCTTCTATTCTCTTACCATAACACTGCGGATACATCTTAGCTATAAGTCTATTAAAAAACAAATGAATTATTAAAAAAAAAAACCTGCGTGACAAAAATTTTTCGAGATTTGGCTCTTATATCCCAAAAACGTACGACCCGAAAGATATTTTAATAAACTTATTCCTTCAAAAATTTTAATTTAATAAGCCACTTTTAAAATGACTATAAATGCATTACCCCACAATTTGACAACTAATAATTACAAATAACCCCGAAAAGTTCGAACCAAATTACGCTAAACGCCGGATTTAACCCTCGAATCGTCGCCGACAATTACGGTTAATAAATAATAATTTTGATAATAAGCGTACACAAAAAGTCGCTGAGAGCACCACTTTAAAATGAGCTCGTCTGTTACTATAAGTCAAAGCGAGTTGCCTTAAAAACTTTAGATTCCGTGGATTTAACGTTTCTGGACGAGTTTAAAAACGCTGCGCACGTCCCATAATGGCGACCGGCAACAATCGCGCGGTACAGACGATTATAACGATTATTGTCGATAACTTGTATCGACACCGGCTATTTGGTTAGTCCGTCGATTATCGATAATTTGCCTTCGGGGTACGCTCCTGACGTTGTAAATCGCTGACCGATTAGTTTTTTTAGCCGTTTTGGTTGCAGTACGGGGTTTAATACACCTGACTACATATTCTGTGGAAACAGACGTCGGTGTTTTTATTTATATTTTGTTTCATTGTACAGAAAAATAGCTTAATAAAGTTGCATATGTTTTAAAGGTGTACGAGAGAAAGTAGTACCCTTCATTTCATATGTCCATACTAATATTACACTTATAAGTGACAATTTGTTCTTTTTGGGTCTCAATGAAGAAACGGATCGATATAATTTTTATTGCAGAAATAGTTGAAGGGTGACATAGGACATTTTTTATAGACGAAATATCGAAGCTAGTTGTTTTAAGAGATTAATTTAATGAATTACACACACACACACATTGTTTTTTTATATGTATTTGTTACCGTGAATAAATTTTAAAAACAGAACATTAATAATTTCATTTTGCCCTTCTGTCCAGTGCGTGTAGGTCAAATCGCTTTACGTGCCCACCAAAGACTATAGTGTACATATAGCAGACTAGCAGAGGTAATGCGCTGTACTCTCTACATAACCATTGTAGATTATTTTGTACTAGTTTTTTCCAACTGGTGGTGCCGTAGAAGCCTTTAAGGTTAAGCGTATTTATAATTCGAAATACAACACTTATTAACTACATAGAGAAAATTTGAAATAAAATCATTATAGAAATCTTAAATAATTAATGTTTTTTAATTGAAACAAAGAAAGAAACTTTATTTGTAACCTAGCACCACTCATATAACATATTAAACAATTATGCTATACTATTTATTACATTTTAATTAAATGAGCAGTAGTTATCGGTTCAGCATTCCTGGATTATTGACAAAATCACTACACATAATCGTGTGAGATACTGAGAGATCTATTTGAATTAAATAATAATAATTATATAGGATATTTACACACACGGTCGTCCATCCACAAAGTAAGTAACTTAATACTTGTGTTATGGGTGAGAGACAACTGGTAAATATATACATATATAGTTTTAAATACATATATACACCCAGACTCGAAGAACCAACAAATTCTAAATAGAAAATTAGTTCTCGGCGGGAATCGAACCCTACGGAGCCGAAGACAGGGTCACTGTCTGAGAATGTCTATTTTATTTCAAGTAAAAATAAAAAGTTCTGCACTTCTGAAGTTGCTAGCAGTGCCTAGTTAGCTAGCTAGTAGCTATTTTCTAAAATATATAATGGAAAATTCTGAAAAACATTAAATTTGTAGAACAAAATGAAATAGAAACACTTCCGAATAAGTTATTGTAATATTTTTACGATATTTTTGATTATATTGCATAAAACATTTGTTTCTATATATATCTACTGTTCATCATGCGCTTGAGGCAACGTACATGTATAAGAAAACCGAAATATAGAGCATGGGATTGTCAATGATCATTAGTCATAGTGAAAGTCTTAGTTCTAATCCACGTAGGAAATAGTTTTTACCCAGCAGTGAGGCCCCCTTAGTATTAACAGGTTTTACTACAATGTTGACGAAAAATCATGGCACATAAACTTTGTCTCAACAAGTTTAATGTAGTGTATGTTCTTGCAGTACAAATTTAATAGTAAACTATATCATTATTGTTAGGATAGATAAAACCCGCAGTAAATACCGTTAAAACGAATCATCGCACATGTTTTACTACCAATAATTCTATTCCACGAGTCCATATAAAATAGAAACTTAGGACTCGCGAGCTTTCAAAAACGGTGCATTAAAAGATCATAAAACTTAAACATAAACGTTTACTGCAGCGACTTTACGATCACGCTACCTATCGATCGTTTTAACGATAAATAAAAATTAATGGCCAGACAGGATGAAATCGCAGTGGCCACGTTAGGTACCTACCTACAGCATACAATCCCGCGCTTACCGAAGCCATCGCATAAAGCATAAAGGTGGAATTCTACCAGTGCAGAACTGTGCAGCACTGTGAATGCACAGTGTGCGGCACAAATGTTTACTCTGGTCGACGCACTCAGGCAAATATTCTAAAAATGTTCGCGCACATCTATGAACATTTGTGCGCGTACACTTGAAACAGTGGACTCGGGTCCATGCGTACGCACTCGTTGTTCACGAACTCAGTTTTGCTTCCGCTAATGGATCGAAATCTTTTGTTTGTACGCGCACATCTTTAATGAGGAGTGGAGGAATGAAAAAAATATTAAGAATAATTTTATAGAAAATGTTTAAAGATATATCGTAAATTTGTATATAATTAATAAGTGAAATAATAATAATAAAAATTATAAAATATTCCTAAATGAACATGTTCGCGCACATGTGTGCTTCACTGTGCGCTTACACAAGTTACACACAACATTGCCGGTGGAGACAGAAGCTAAATGCGATATCAGCTTAGTACGTGCAGTGCGAGAACTTTGTACACAATCTTTGTAAACAAATGTGCTGCACACTATTTTGGTGGAATCCTACCTTAAGGCCTGCTGTTCATATACTACGTTTTTTCTCCCGTGAAAACATGTGGCTGGTAATGTTATAGGGATGTCACGGCTTGTTTCCAACGCCGTGTAAAATTTACTGTTAACATACTTTTATTGTGGTCAATACAACACTGAGGACCGTATCTACGCACGTCAAATCTACTGTATTATTATGACGCTAAAACGTTTGTGAGCAGAAGACTTAATACTTCCAAAAGTACCGCGAATACAAAGATGTTTACACTAGCTATAGGCGAAAATCCAGTTTTTCATTTTTTCTATGGGACTTTGTGATCATTATCTCATATTTAGCTCATATGCTGTATTCAGATTAAGACTTGACTTAACACAAAACAAGAACAAACCCCTGAAGCCGTTGGAGCGATAAAGCGTCACAAATGTAAACACAATCATAGACTTTCATCTTTGTAATATTAGTACAACTAACAGTAACGTACTCTACCGAAAGTAAGTAGTATTAGTTGTAATAGTAGTGTTAGTAGTAATATCTGGAAGATATATGACAGCCATATTTCGTCCATTTCTCAATCCATATTTGCAGTACCAGTACAACTTTTCTTGATGAAGTAACAGGAACAGATTTAAAGAGTGAATTTAAAGAATAATACTAGATTAACCAAACATAAAAAGCGGGTTCAATTAGTTTAATTTATGGTTCGTTTATATTCGCATATGTATATGCTTGTTACTATACTATGTTATAAATATAGTATAAACAACTATTCTATGCAATAGTAAATGCCAAGAATAAAGATCGTATTTCTTACGGCTAATATAATTTACGATTAGTTAACATTCTTGATCTTAAATTTATAGTTTGAAGTTTGTTTATAAAATTATACTTGTAGAAAACAAGCTGTAGGTACTCGTGATTTCGTTAACGTTAAAATAAGTGTTTAAATACCCTAAAATATTTACTCTGTTATTAGTTTTATTCTCGAAAGTAAAACAAGTCTTTCTTGTCCTACGTGAGGTATAGGTATAGGCTTCATTTGTACTAAATTTCATATTGCTGCCGCGGATAAGCCAGAAAGCGTACCAAACATACTGACAGACTTTATTAATAACTAGCTGTGCCAATAACGGCTTCGCCCACGTGGTTTTCAGTGATTTACGAAACTTATCCCGATTTTTTGAAATTTTGAACATAAAAGGAGTTATTGTGAGCTAACCGTGAGAGATAGAGACATGCTATTGCAGACTTTTTGTAGTATTTTTATAGATCTACAATTCTATATTACATTACTTTAGCGTATCTCTGCTGGTTTACGTAACGCATGCGACTAGAGCTCCTAGCAAGCAAGGTTTTTAACAACTACGCGATTTCTTCAACACAATTTACATAATACCGATATGTACTATTTACCTAAACCATCCGGAAGTATTTCACTATCTTCTGACGAAAACCGTACAAGAATCCGTTTAGTAGATTTTGAGAAAATCGATTACATACCGACAGACAGCTTTTTGGGACTTTGTTTTATAATAAGTATAGATAGATAGATAGATATTAGTATGGATTCATATTACACCATTTAAACATAAAAAAAGTTAAGTAACGGCCTGTTACTAACACATTGAATAGGCCTACACTCTCCTTAAATGGAGAGAAGGGTTGTAGCTTAGACCAACCACGCCGCTCTAATGCGTTTTGATAGGTTACACATATTCCAGGAATCAATTTCCTCTTGATGTTTTCCTTCACCGAAAAGCATGTGATAAATTGCAAATATAAATTGGGCATACAAGTTTAAATAGACAAACTTATTCGGCCCTGCGCGGATTTGAATCCGTGACTTCTATCATCCGTGCTATCACAGTTTTGTTTAAACATACGTTTTTGTAATATCTCTAATGTTATTAAATAAAAACCGTTTCATTTGTACAAAGACACGTATTAATAATGGAGACTGAAAATATAACCGTTATTAACTCGATCGGCCCGTCGGATGCAGAAACCCGCCCCCCAGCTACCGGGGGTGGGGTATGAAATAGGATTCTATCGGTCTCTTCCATTCCACGCTATTCGTATCCGACGGCTATATAGTGATGCACCTACGATAGACATCCGATTGAGTAGTCGAGCAATATCTTTGGTAAATATACATAATAATTTAATCATTCAAAAACATATTTATGAGAATAATAATAATTTACTCTAATTTTAAGAATATATCAATATTTTTTGGGCTTAAATTTATTTTATGCCAACTTTTCGTTGCTCAGTCAAATAGATAACTACTTTTATTAGTAAGTTTCATTTTATTATTTTTAAATAACTTTAAATATATGTTAAACATTAAAATTCTCTAACGTAAAATTCTGTTTCTAACAGACTAACTGGAAAGTAATTTTTTTAAAGTTCACAAGTTATCTGGCAATATTTTCCAGATACCGATTATGTGTTTAGAAAATTTTAGTGTAAGCAATATCGATAGCAATCAGTAGTAGATAATTAGGAGAATTTATATAAAAATATCATGTTACGACTGAACAGGGCGTGTCGGGTTGACCCGACTTTTTCTAATACCACCATGAGATCATTACGTAAATAAATGGCAATTGTAACTGCTTACGAATTCAGTTTAGCCTAAAATGTTTCAGTTAGTAACTTACTACTCAAAAAAAATCTGTTATGTCATTGCTAATCATTAATTTATGAATGACGAGGTAACCCGTAATTAATAGAGCATTTATAATGAGATCAGAATAATTTAATTTAAGTAAATATAATATATCTATTGTTTGTTATCCATAAAAATAAATAAATGTAGTAAAATATATATTATGTCTCTTTTATATACACGTTAAAAATTTCGGTGAATATCTTTTCAAAAACTATGAAAGTACAATATTTCGAATACGATAGAAAGATCTCAGCGCTACATCACTAACACCAATGTCACTATATAGATGTGCCAAACATGAGATGGGCCCTTGTTACATGAGGGTTAAGGATCAAATTCCGTTGCCCTCACAATCTTTTTGGTTCAATGGTTCTGTTTACGTCTGTAATTTCGTGTTTTATACTTTTTTCTCCGGTTGATATTCGTGTCATCCGGAGCTCGTGAATATTTTTACTGAAGTAGTTTTTCATTTACGAAGAAATGTCACGTGAAAACCGACCATTTGATTTCATCGAACGTATTATTAAAAGATAATAAAATTTAAAAAACAAAAGTTTATTTATAAGGTACGAGGTGTCGTAAAAGGCGACTAAGGCAAGTTGACCCGCCGTGTGGTATCCGGCTGAGTAGAATAGACCACCCTCTTTCTTACCGAGGGGTCGTAAAATACGACTAAGATAAGTTGAAGCCAGACAGTGGGCCGTCGTATAATACGTAGCTAAATTATGTGACAACATGTTTGCAACATGGTATGCCGACCCCACTTGGGATAAGGGCAGGAGGATGATGATGACGATGATGATAAAATGGCTGTCAAACGAAATAGTTTATAAAAAAAAAATGATATTATATCAATATAGACTAGGCTAAGAAGTGTATTACCATAAATCCCTCTTGAACCTAGTAGTCAATAGCCACAATTTGACGCCGTAAATGCAATCTTGTTAGAAAAAGTGTTGTGTATATGTTAAAAAATGTTCTGTAACTTCGACCATAAACTGCTGAATTTTGTACTTGAATATTTCAGTCCTAGTTATGTACCAATTTAACAACGAATAAAGGTACGATTAAATTAAATGCATTAATAACCACTATAAAGACGCTTTCTGTTATAAATTAAATTAAGCCAACATGGAAAATAAAAATTAATTAATGGATTTGAATAACATATTTAGGAAACTTTTAACTAACAATGAAGCAAGTGAGGGAGTTTTATGCTTGATTAAATAAGTTGATCCATAGAAGAACGAACGTGGTCATAAGTCATTGGGTTGCGTAGTTATAGTGCCGTCGAAAGTCACAAAAATAAATAAAAATATTTCATGATCATTGGGCTCCTAAGGTACCACCACACTAAAAGGTGATCCGTCAGTTAGATACATTATCTCAAAAAGATCGCAAAGAATCGATGCATTCAAAAGCACAAGACCGTATGTCGTGAAATCTCCGTAAAGAAATCGCTTGAAAACTGAAATTGTAAATTACAGTAAAACCATATATTTAATCACTAACGTATATATATGTACATATCGCACGCTTATTATTAAAGTGACCGTAGTGTAGTGCCTAAAAAACCCATGAGTCTTAAACAGACTAATAACGTGGAATAGCAATAAAACACAAATTTTTTAATAGTTCGTAGTGAGATGTCATAGATGGCATTGAAATAAGGATTACGATGTACCTATTTATCACTCACTTTAATATAGCCGTGTGGTATCCGGCAGAATAGAATAGACCACCCTCTTGGCCTTCCGTGGTGTCGTATTAGGCGATTAAGGTAAGTGCCGTGTCGTATCCGGCCGCGTAGAATAGACCACGCTCACTTCTTACCGAGGTGTCATAAAAGGCGACTAAGGTAAGTTGATGTCAAGCAGGCGGCCGCTCGTGAAATACGTGGCCAAATCACATCACAACATTAGTAAGACATGTCGTACTGACCCCACTTAGAGTGGGATAAGGTCAGGAGAATGATGATGATCACTCACTCTAATACTAGTGATACATGAATAAAATGCAGCAAAAATTAAATATTCAACCAAACTACCCTGTAACTTCATAACTAACTTTATATTAGGTACTTCATTTTTATATAACTTTATATTTATTCATAACTTTTAGTAAAACGCGTTGTGAACCTTACAAAACAAACTTTAAGCTCAAAGCGAACAGGGAACACCCCCCCGTCAAGATGGTTGAACGGATACCCCAACCCGGTGCGGGACGATAACGCTTATCAATCAAACACACGCGTGGGGTCCTCTTACAGTGAAATATAATATCCTGGAAGCTTAAAATGCAAGGACATAACTATTAATTTCCGTTAAAAATAAATAAAAATGACGTTTTATCACTTTTTTCATACATTAAAAAACTGCTTATATATAAATGGAATACAAAAGTTAAATTTCCTAAATTTGTTAAGTTGTAATAGCTCAATGGGTAACGAGCGGACTAAAGAGATAAAAAACACACCAGCAGGCTTGCCATGAACTTATGCGACTCGATTGAAGACCTAAACTGATTTGTTTTGCTTGTTCATACCATGACGTATTAAAGACGCACAGCTGCCGTCGTTGCCGAATTAAAACCTAAGCTGAATAGCAAACGTATTTCATTCACTCTTATTTATATAGGAGGTGTGCGATCCAAGTGAAACTCAGTTAAAAACACTTCATAGTACGAAAAGAAAGCGATTAAAAGGTGATGGTAGGCCTATAGATCGGTCACCCAGGTATTGTTTTCAACATCAACTATTAATGCTCTAAAGACCAACAATGATGCTATAAATATTTATAAAATTAAAATGCACATGTTGTTCAAGGGTATTCAAACCAGAGCCTATGACAAATTACTTAAATAAATATATAGGTATGGGACAATGACATACACGGTCGTCCGACCCCAAAGAAAGTAACTTAATACCTGGGCTATGAGTGGCAGAGAACTTGTACAATAAAAGTATATCAATATTAATGGCGTAGCTACCGGTGGGCTAGATCGGGAAGTGCCCCTTGCCCTCCAAGATTATGGGGCCCCTCATACTTTGACTTACATACTGTAAAACCAGTGAAAATAATATCTTCGAAATTCGGAATATAAATAAACCAAATACCTGCGACGTTGATACGAAACAACGATTTTTAAATGGTTCAGTTTGGGCCCAAATTTATTTTTTACCCTAGGGCCTTTGGCTACCTTTTTTTTAGCAACACTGACAAATCTTTTTCGAAAATATTGGCCCTCGGCGAGAATGGGACACTTCAACCCTGGATCACGGGTCAATTAATTAACCATGGCGTGCTTATAATTAAGTAAATTGTGTTCACCGCAATATTTTAAGAAATTATCAGTTACTCAGAGATAAGGAATAAATGCAGACTTAGATTAGACTTTCGAATTACAAAAGAAGTATTATATGTATTATATTATATGTATATATGTTATATGTATTATATTTTTTATATCAATAATATAAAAAACATATTCGCCGTCGATGGAACAAGTTGTTGAAAAAGATATAAAGATAAATGGGTATGGATAAAATGGGTTGACTTTTGAGAAAATTGCTTGTTAATTATTAAATAAGTGTAAAGGAAAACTATCGTTATTATTATATAATTATTTAGTTCTGATGGGGAACTTTGATTCCCTCGATTTAGATTTCCCTTTCATCGTCTTTATGCTTTTATTATCAAGTTATTGTTTTTTAAAATTTAATTATTAGACTTAAAGTCTTCTTTAAAAAAGAGAGAAACAGTTCAGTTTATTTACAGTAAAGATTTTTTTTTGCTTAACGTACACTTAACTACATAATACATTCTTACATTTATTCATAATGGATGATTCAATTTAAAAAATTTGGCAAAACATATTAGTGATAAATAGATACTTTTACAAAAAATATAAAAAAGTAACACGATATTATTTTTCGACATATTTTAATTTAGAATCAGTTTCCTCAACTATAAGTTTGAAAGCATTTTGAATATTTGGGGACAGAGTTAAAAAAAATAGAACAATATAGCTTAATAAATTACCTATTTAAAAAATTTGATGATGATGAAAATTTATCACGTTAAATTTTTTTTTATAAAATTGAAATTATAAATATGCTTGAATCTATTGCGATATATCGTTAAATATCTATAAAATAGTATTTATTATAAAGCATCGAGGCCACATTTATATTTTTGGGGTTGTTGCACAAATACCCGCGGCCATACTGCCGGCTGTTTGTCTTGCAACCGATACGCTGAGCCCCGGATATGTTTTTATTTGGTATGGCTACGGTCTGACGCTTCTACGTCATGTCAGCCAAGTACTTTTTGTGACACACTTTTTTTATCACAGTTCTTTTTTTTATGAAAATACAATTTTATTTTACAAATTCCCACCTATCGATTAATTTAAAATTATTTAAGATATAACTTCTTAAGAATAAAATAAACAGTCACGTAATGCCGACATTAAAACTGCCATAAAGGGATAAAGACAGATAACATCTCCCTCTCCCTCGCGTGCAGCGAACTGATACAGATAATATATGATATGGCAAACAAGTAATCGTTTCCACTAGCTAAGCTAAGCCCCCGAAGGAGATTAAGCGACCCTACAAGGGTAGAGCTTAAACGTGCTGCGCAACTTGAAATATTTTTTTCATTTTATCGTAGGAATTTTACCCAACAAATTTCATTTATAGTCATGAATCAATCACATTTATTTAAAAAAAAATTGTTTTACCTTATAAAGGAGACAGACATACATTCATACTGTCATTAGTTTTTCTATAATTCTTGTTTTTATCTATAATAATTAACGCTATCGGCGAAAACGTTACAATTCCAAGTGTTTTTCCACGATACCGCTTATATCGGCAATGAGTACCTTTCAACATAAATATAGCTAAATTAATGAAACAAGAAATCCAATCAGGGACCACGTGATAAAACGAAAATTGCCATTTTTTACCATTTGCCATTTATTTTTTACATTGTTTCTTCAAAAAATGTTTCATTTAACTAAAACACCCTTTACGCAATTCACCTTCAGAAATTTTCGGATCGTTTTATATAACGCCCCTAATATAGAAATTTATTGAGGAGTTAAACAAGCATTCGTTAGGATTCTTTATATTTAAACTCTGTCACACATATAATGAAAAGAAATATCTAATACTCTACTTATTTTTACTCAGGTTTTCTAACAGAATCAATTCCAATATGCAAATTCATAGCACCATTTGCAGAAACCAAAAAGTGGATATTGTCCATGATAGAAGAGATTTTTTAAATTCTCATATCTCTACTGTTTACAAAAAAATACAATATATTTTGTCTCAATTTAACGATAAGATTAATTTATCCGTATCTCTCAGTTGTTGTCACATAATCTGAGAGTTGTTATCACCTCTAATAAAAATACTACTTATTTTTAGTTGTTCAATGAACGATGTTCATGTTGTGTATATTTTGTTGCTAATCTATAAATAAATAAATAGTTGCTTTTGGCAATAATTATTAAAATTGATATAAATAATCCAAATTCGAACTTCAACATAATTCAAACAAATACTTTATCGTAATGAGTAATTTACCCTTCAGAAGCTATGATAGAATTATTTTGCTACAATCCGCGTTTATTAAGAGAATGTATGTAATGCTAAGTTTATGATGCAGGTTTCGTTCACATACCTTTCTGTTCTATCGAATTTCGCATGGTAGCGCCTGCTTCTATAAAGTATTTAAATAATTTAGCCTTTTTATTTATTGTACATTCAAAGACAATCGTAACTGTGGAGTAAACTCCGGTCTTTTATACAGATAAAAGACCGGAGTTTCCTCCACAGGTACGATTGTCTTTGAATTGAACGTGTATCAGTACAGACTGATACACGTTTAAATTCAACTTTCAATCATTACCCTTTTCCAACACAGTTTCACGTTTTTCGTTTCATTACACTCGTTCCAATTTCCTCCAGCTATTTATTTACGCGTATTATTCCGATAACAATGTCTAAACACAATTACCCTGCACAAACAGTCGGCGCCGCGGGCGGGCACATGTTGTGGGTAGGAGTGAGTAAACAGAGCGACCCCTGTGATAGGTATTTTTTCCCTGAATTTTATAACGCGTTATATAAGCATTCAATTATTCGTTATTTATCAAAATATAAACAAAAATAGCTGTAATAGTAGGTTTCATAGCTTTCTTATTTTCTATCAAGGGGTTACGGTTCAAAACCCGGACAGCGAACCGCGTAGACAATTATTATCCGAGATCCTTAATTTATTAATGACATTATTTTTAAATACTTAATACTTTAAAAAAAACATCGCAATATTGGTTTTCAAATAATATTAATGATTTTCTTCTCTTTACAATTAGATATATAGAACAAAAACAATTATTTTAGCAAAAATCAAGAATGATTAAAAGATAAAAGTAGACTCTCTGTATTTGTATTATAATTACCCACCTAATTACATATTTAATGTTTGTAAAGATGTAACAGTAGTAACTAATAGAATAAATTAATGCATAGTTGGTACGTACTAATCAACCTTCCACAAACCAGTTACACCGGGTCTTAAATCGTATTGACAGACAAAAAACATTTTCGTGCTTATTATCTGAACGTATCAAAACCTTTTGAAGCCTATCTTAATTTTTAAAAAGATCAAAAAACTATAATCATAATATTTGAACAATGTATATTAGCTGTTTTATAATTTCTCTGAACTTTCATACCTTGTCTACAATCCGTCACTTTTATCTTTAGCGTCAAGGTGTTACCTACGACAGAACAGAAAAAAGATAAAAAAAGATGTCTATGGTACTACTGCGTGGAGACGTAGCTAATGTGTAATGCGGTTGGGTTTTTGTCCAAAGCCTTGGTCTTTTTTGTTTCTTTTTCTCTCGGATTCGGTTACGGTTCGTATTGATCGAGAAATCCGATTTCGAAATGGGTGCTCCAAGTTTTATTGTTGCCACGATACGTTCTTAAACAATAAAAAACGCATTTTAAACTGAGAATGCAATTCTCACATGTCACGTTCAGAAATTGAAGGGAGCTTGGTTTGGTCGTGTTTTAGAAAAGTCATTATTTAATATCGATTGGGTTGTGCTGTAGTGACTACAATAAAAGACCTAATTATTTTTTCTTATAGCAACGTTACCTTCGATTGCAAACGTGATATCGTGTGTACTTGTTTGATTGAAGTTACGTAAATTAATGCTTAGTTTGAACCGTAGCGGCCAATTTCAAACCAATTTATTTGTTGACATATTATATTTAGCGGCATTGACTGTTTATTGAGTAACTGAGGTCACATTAGTTTCCCTTCTATTCTCTACATTTATATTGATAAAAATCTAACATAAGTAATAACATCCTTTTATATAAAAACATAGAAATAAAAATAAATGGAAAAACCACTGAACAAATTTTCATGCGGTTTTTACCAATACATACATCACGAAAAATGTTTAAAATGCACAATTAATGAAGATTTTGTGCAAATTAGTTGAAATACGCCGATGATTGTTTAAAATTTGGAAAAAAGCAATTGGCCTGTTAAACTTCATCAACACTGCCTTATCCGTTTGAAATGTAACTAGACAATGTTTGGTGAGGGTATATACCCTATATTAGTATCATTAGATTTCCATATGGAAATCTAATGATACGAATGCATTCTTGATTCTTATCAACTTCAATACATTTTTAATCCGATACAGTTAGTTACCTTAAACATTATGATTCCTTACACTGAAAATTTAAATTAATATTTTAGACAAAAGTAATAATCAAATTATTTTGCTATAATCCGCGACACAATATCGCGGATTAAAGCAAAATATACTTTTGTATTATGGATCTCCGCAAAGTAACGCCTAATTCTATAAATTATTTAATATCTTAGAAGCTATTGCAAAATAAAAACAAACGCGCGCCAAAATATTGACAAACGAGGAAGTCGACACCGCAACGTGTGGCCGGAGTCGGCACAACATGTTTGTCTTTCCCATTCTCTCCTATCATTGGTCAACTCTGGCGCTACTCCTTTTGTATGTATGTCACACTTCACATACTTCCAACTATCTCTTCTTAGGCCTCCCTCTAGTCACATATCCATCCACATTCATATTTAACGTCGTTTGGTTACACGATTTTCATCCCTCCTCATTATATGTCCATATCGTCTCAATCTTGCATCTCAATCATGCTAGTTACATAGTATATTAAGACATTATTACTCAAAATATTGGCCCTTGGAGGCGTTACATAATTTTATGGGGTGTATCGTCTGATACAATAAACTCATAATTAAATACGAGGTTTTTTAAAACAGTCAAATTCTTGAAGCCGTTAAACCTTTGAAGTTGTCTTTTAGTACAGAATTAAATGTCAATAGAGTACTTACAATGCGTCGGCGCCTTCCCCGCTAAGTAATCCTCTTTGCATATAAATTTGTTGTCATCTAACACGTACAATTCTTCACCGGTGGACAGTTGCTTCCTACAGACGAGACAGGTGAAGCAATTTAGGTGGAACACCTTCTCTCTTGCTTTCCGAACAAGATCCGATGGAGATATTCCGTGACCGCAACCGCTGCATTTTGTTCCGTACCGCCTGTGGACAAAACATAGCTAAATTAAGGATTTATATTATGTAGGTAATATTCAAATGGATGTCTAACAAGAGTTTGGTACGCCGTATGGTACTGGTAGGTGCATTAGTAAACCAGTACAGTCGTGATATTAAAAAAATAGATCGCTAAATATAAGGTTTGATAAGCATTGTAAGTTAATATACATTCAATAATGAAATCCCTTTCAGACATAAACATGCACACTCATACACTCTTGCTAGCACTCACACATACGCCCGTACTCATAAACATAAATGATGACTATATATTATATATATTATATCTATTTATTATATTTATTTTATATTTTTATACATTTGTGCATTTTTAAATTGTTAATGTATTTCTCTTATAATGTTCGAGGGTGGAAGAAGTCTGATTGTCTGTAGCACTTAGTGCAGAGATCAGTCTCTCACACCTCTTTTATTTGCTCCCTTAAGAATGGCATCGTTACAATTGTTACTTTGTAAGAAGAGAAAAATATTTTTTTTTAGATATAAGCTCCAGGAAATCTAATATATCTCTCAGTTTCTATACTAATTGGCATTTCACTGATAAATTATAGTCTACTTTTAAAAATTCATTCATAATGATTTGCAGTACACGCAATAGAAAATGCATAATATTGCGTGATTCGAAATCATTTGAAATAGCATTTTAAAATCGATTTTGTTTGACATTGATGTCCAACTGATTGCTTAAGACCAACTTTACCATAATAACCTATATAATACCAACGGGTAGATTAAAAATCAAATAAATCGCCACCGTCTGCCAGATTTATGTCAATCTATGATAAAATATGAATCATAAACGTAATTTAGACGCCTCTTGACTTCATCGCGATATCGACAACCTATAAGAGAATCGATAAAATATAATATTCACATTCGTTAACTGGTTGGGAGAATTATGTTTCAATGCAAATGTTCTAGATTGTTTAGTAAAGTTTGATCCCGGTAGTAATAAATTGTAGCGGACTTTATCAATATATTTACTTGAAATATACACTTTGTCCCTATACCCATATATTGTTTTGTTATTATCATTAAATTTAAATAAGCAAAGTGCTCTATCTTCAGTTTTATAGTTTTTTTTTCGAAATAACTGTATGCTGTAAGTCCTAATGGCTTTTACAACGTCACCGGGTGGGACGGGCGAGCGCAGAAGCATCGTTGAGGTTGCGAAATGCAGAGAGTAAAGCGCAGAAGCTCTACTTAAGTCAGGAAACGTCGTCCCTAAGGGTGCCTCCTGTGAGGCCGGACCACGGCTTAGGGCGACGCGTAGTGGAGGGTTGATGGTATGACTTAGAAAGTTTTATAGTGCTAGATTTGACTTGTATTGTTAAATAAACTTTTATGTTTTCGGTGTTTGTGATATAAGTTTTCAGGTCTAATGAAACAGAACGTCATTTCAGCCATTTGCTGCATTAATTTCATGCCTTCTAATTCGAAATCCATCAAACGAATTGTTTTTAAATTAACATTTTTACTGTCATGCTATAAAATCAATTAAGTTAATTCAAGATTAAATTTAGACATCTTGGGGTTAAAGGAGTTCCAGCGGGCTAATTATTATTATTCATGCAATATTTATTTGTTTTATTCGATCTCATTTCGAGCCACTTAAAAAGACATAGCGTGATCGATTACATGAAGATGGAATAATATTTATCGATTACACGGTGAATTTAAGTCAATTTTTTAAAACCTTTGTGTAATACAAGGGTTTTAAAAATTGTGATAAGCTCATTCATCAAAATCATACTCGTAAGTTGTTTGATTACAATAACGTCGATTCTTCTATTTTATTCTTATTATTTGCTTTCTATCTATACTAATCTATAATCTTTAATAATATTATAAAGAGGAAAGATTTGTATGTTTGTGTGTATGTGTGCATGTTTGTAATGTTTTCACGCAAAAACTACTGGACTTATTTCAAAAATATTTCACCATTGGAAAGCTGCATCTTCACTGAGCAACATAGACCATATTACATTTCAAAAAAATAGGGATCCCTAATAAAATTGTAATAATGTGTGAAAAATTTACTCATAAAAATCTTTCATCGCTGCGGAGAGGATAGAACAAAAAAATGTTCTACATTATTACAAAACGTATCGACATCTACTAAAAAGTCTGCGATACTGCGATACTATTATAGTTTTGCCAACACAACAATTTTTCTACATTGTAAAAGTTGATAAAGTGGCGACTATAATCAAACCATAATATTTACTTTTAGCTTAGTATTGATTTTTATTCTACATGATATTTTATTAAAAACTGTTCCAATACCTGTAAAATGCTTTTTTAATTATAAAAATCGGACATTCCAATCAAAAGATGTAATGAATTTAAAAAATGACAATGTAAAAAATAATTCCATAACAATTGTAGCGTATTGGATTTGTGTACCTATGAATACCTTCCGTTAAAAATGTCCTATGCCTTAACTATTGATAAGTCCGAGGACCAAACTTCCATTTTACAAAAATAAGTCTATAGTCTGACTTAGTAAACTTTCCACTACCACGAGATCGGTATGTACGCGGGTGAAACCAGAGGGCACTGCTAATTACATTATAAAAAAATGTTTATTTCACGATATAGTCTTATCATATGTCTACAACTAACTTTGTTTTTAATTTTTATTAGTAGTGGCTTTTATTCAATAAGCAATAGATAATGCGTAACATCGGTCCGATCTTTGTTGAAAACATAATTCATATGTTTTTAATATTATTCAAGATTGGGTCAGGCTTGTTGTTGTAAATTCTTATGTCATAAAGGTTAATGCCAAACAATACAATAAATCATTCAACAAGGATATGGTGAACATTCTTGATTGAACATGGTTAGATTCTATGATAAATTAACTTTATTATTGCTAACAGCCATGTTATAATTGTTGTACAGACTCGTTATCATTGGTTTATACCATTTTTAGTATAACTGATAACATCCGTTGAACATAAAAATGTTAGGAGCTAGGTGTAGGATATTCTCTAGCTGTTGTTTGGATATTCTTGAAGATAAAGTTGGTTACAATTCGCATATTATTTTACTTGGGTCATGGGCCCTTAAGTTCAAAACCTGTTATAGACGAACGGTAAGAATTGGTTACTACTTCCAGGGGGTCCTGGGCTCAAATCCCTGGAAGTGTGACTCAAAGCCAATGCGTTTTTTATGAAAACATATATGTATTCCTAATTGGTGTTTGGAATTTATCACACGTTATTCGGTGACGGTAAACATTGTGAAACTGTATATACCTGGAATTTCTAAAATATGCGCAACCTACTAATCAGCATTGAAGCAGCGTGGTGGGTCTAAGCTGAATAAAAGAGAGAGGAGGCCAATGCGATGGTACTAGGCCGTACTTTACTTTTGGGCCCCTTATTCTTTCAAAAAAGAGCACTAACATTATTTGAAAAATCACTCATAATGTCTCCTAGCTCACCTACATCCCGTCATTTTCAATTTCCTCATAAAATTCAAAATCGTATCGAGTAGATGACTACTTCTCATAAAAATTTCAATGTACCAAAAACTTGTTTTGAAAGTTTTATAATAGTATAGATCTACCATTTATGACAGACATAAAATTTAGAATTATGTGATAACGGTGTCAGTCAGATTCGTGAGTAATGTTCGAAGCGGTGATTTTTAGGTCAATACCAAAGCCAGGCCGCCGTGCTCGTGATGACAGTCGTTATATCGAGTCTTAACACGCAACCGGTCAATTGGCACCTGTTCTTGTATAATCTAGTTAAATCTAACGCGATTCTGGTTAAGATAATTTAAGTTTAAAATGATTTTTTTTTCCGCCGTGTGGTGCCGAGTAGTACGACCGCCCTCATTTCTTACCGAGGTGTCGTAAAAGGCCACTAAGATAAGTTAACCCACCCTGTGATATTCGGCAATTTATTAGTTCTTCAAGACTGGGTGTATTTTTAAATTTAAACTATCGTGAGTAGTATTCATAGTTAATAAAGATACCGGCTATACTCATGTCTAATTTTGTTCCCGCCGCGATAACGTCGTGTAAAGAGCTCATGAATAAGTGCCCCGGACGGGTTCGAAACTAGTCGGGCTAATCCGATAAAATTAGACGTGAGTATAGCCGGTATCTTTATTAACTCTGGGTGTATTTATTTAAAATTATATATCTGTATATTAACCAGTTGGCTGTCACACATGACACAACGATTAAGATATTTACTTTTGGGACAGATGACCTTGTATGCAATTGTCCTACAAATTTATTTATTATGAAAAAAAAATACAAATATTACTCCCTTTGAGACGATTATTAAATTTAAAAAAAAATGTATATATGTTAAATTGCAAAATAAACATTTATAATGATGAGTAACTATAACAGAACTATTTTGCTAAAATCCGCGCGAGTTAAGCGCACATAAAGTAATCCATTAAAACGTGACCATGCATTAATGATGACATGTGTTGCAATTCTCGGTGGACATTTTAGGGATTTCGTTTGTTTATGGATTTGCCTATTCTAGTTTACTGAATTAGTATTCTGCATTTACTACGTGACTCCTTCCTATAGTTCAATATACACTCCTATCAATTCAAAACAGCCCAACTACCTCATCATGAACAACCTCACTAGCAATATGCAAAGAACAATGTAACAAATAATACATTTTTTTAATTTCATAAATACATAAATAAATAATAAACTCCTAATCCTTTTTTCAATCATTCTAATCTTATTTCATGTACCGCATTAAACCATAATATCATCAACAACGAAAATCAATAATAGTAATATATTTTGTACTCAACAACCGTGTCATGCGTGCCCTTGCACCCAATATTACATTATCTTACAAAATCAACTCTTGTAATCGGTTAACAATTTATTGTGGTTTACCAGTATCTGGGAAAATGCACGGACGATACTTAAGCGGCTATGTTTTTTTTTATTATTTTATCATCGCACTGAATTATTACCTACCAGGCCCATTTGCATAAACGATGTAGGCTGCATGAATAAAACATAAACCCGCTTTGGCGCGAACTGGCAATCCGCCATGTTATTTTGATCATTGCCGCCAATTTTCAAATTCTTAATTGGAATAAGTATTCGATTGTTTAATTAATTAAATATTGTATAATGAGATTATTAACTTTTTTAACTTAACATCAAAATATTAAAGATCTAAACCAATTTATAACGATAATACAGTATAAATGACTTTTAATAAAAAGCACATTAAAAGTAAGAAGTCAAGACAGTTATTATCTATGTCTGAAAAGCACGGAGGGAAGTCAAAAGGTCGAATAGCTATAAAACATAATTTTCCATGTATCGGTTTGCATTTTATTTGCGGTCACTGTTGAAACAACACGATCATGTGATATATATATAAGTCACCACGGAGCTGCTAGAAAGGCTGACGGCAGAGTTCCTTCACATATTCGACAAGTGCCTGTCCAGATTGAAGAGGAAAATGATGACCATGTCTAACAGTGAGCTATTTATCATCATCATCCTCCTGCCCTTATCCCACTCTAAGCGGGGTCGGCACAACGTGTTATTCTACGACCGCCTGCCTGATGTCAACTTACCTTAGTCGTATTTTACGACACCTCGGTAAGAAATGAGGGAGGTCTATTCTACTCAGCCGGATATCACACGGCACATACCTTAATCGCCTCTTACGACACCTCAGTAAGAAGTGAGGGTGGTCTATTCTACTCGACTATATATATAAGCGTTAATAATACAGTAATATGTCCATATCGCTATCAAAATTGCAATATATAATTGCTATACTAAATAACAATCAATTATAAATATACGAGCAAGATAGAAGTCAACCGCATCATTCTAACAAAAAAGGGCTTTTGCCTTATAATTTTTAAAACAAACAATTATTGGCCTGTATCAGCCCAGCGGAAATGATGTCACTTAAGACAGGAAGCCGAAATGTCGCCGAATGAAGTCATCAAGCAACTTGCTATCTGATGCGCAAACCTTTTGATGGTTCTTACATAAAAAAATATATTTTACTAACGTCCCTTGATACACTGATGACGAAGAGATTTTGTAAGTTGAATATCCTGAGCTTTCTTTTGAGGTCCACGGATGGATAGGTCACCAGAAGAAATGCGCACGGTTCACATATTTTGATATTTAGGAGCTTAGAATAAAAAGATTTTATGTCACACGTTTTCCTGCGATGTTGAGTCGGAAATCGCAGTGTTGTTAGAAAACGCAATGACAATGGACAATGCAGCTCAAATAGACCTCAGGAAGACCTCGTAGCAAGAAGCACAAGACAGTGGACATACCTTTTTCACGGTCCATCTGTCGAAGATGGGAAGAACAATACCTTATACGAAGACACCTAAACGTAGATAGTCAGATAACATCATCCTAGTAAAGGTAAAAAACAAGTAAAATGTCTTAAAGTAGACTTTTTACTTTCCAGGTACAGCCTTTTAATACACAACTAAATACAACGAATAAGAAAACTTGGATTTTATAAAAAAAAATAGGTCTTGATAGCGAATTAAATCGGACGTTCAAAATTATTTCACAGCTAATTTTCCCATTTATTTTTTTGATCTCAGTGTACTACATGTAACTGACAATTTAGATTTATACACAGATACACTTAAAAATCAAAATATACGCAGATCACTAATAAGTAATGTAAATAAATTTGTAAATAACAAACTTAGTCTTTATCTTATATATAATATTAAAACATTAAAACAACGGAAGCACTAATGAACCGTTTTCCGGTGAACTGTGACAAAATTAGTCTTTTTTCGAAGTTGGGCGCCATATGATTCAACATTATAACATAAAATCTTTTGGGTTTAAGTTTATAAATAATTGACTTTGATTGTAATGATTATGTTATGTGGTTTTAGTTTTGGACTGAATTTAGTTAAAGTTGCGGTTGACTGCTAAAAGAGAGCACGTTATAGGAGAGCTGCTGCTGTATTAAGGTTTCTTCTCTATCATCTTTACTATCATATTATAGTGAATAATTGACATAAAGAAGGATTTATATTGAAGATTGAGTTGTGTCTCTTTTGTTCTCGAACATATATACTTGATCCATATGCTAGGAATATACTTAACAAAATAGAATGACTAAGCCTTACAGTTTATAGACCTTAGGACAGTAAGGCAACAAGTCCTTTATTACTAACACCTAAATTAGTATGTATTCTCGACATATAATTATTCTTACAAATATTTTCAATGAGGGGACAAAATATAAGATCAAACTAATTTTAGTTTGTAGTTTAGAGAAGGAATAGGAATAAAAAGCGGTTTAGGTCATTAAAGACTAGGGCACGTCTATTTGATGCTTTGTATCTAGATCGATGTCTGGAGCCAAAAATTTAAAATATGTTAATGCTGTGTCTCCACTTTGCACTGAAAAAGATCCCAAAAGGAACATAATAACTATGATAATATAGTACTGATATAAAGTATAGTGCCCAAGTTAAATAAATCTATACATTGGTGTAAAGGTTAGTGTACCTTAAAATTAACGCTTTACAATGAAATCCTATAACACAAATAAAGGTGCCTATCGTGTACGTTATCGATATGATCCGTGAAATTGATGATGTAAATTGTATATTTTTTGCCGAATGTTTTTACTTTTTCTGTTACAGTGACTGACTGCTCTAATACCAAGTTCAACGCAGGCGTTCGCTTCATATCTAATGTAAAATCTACATAGTATCATTACTATAATCTACCATGCCATATCTGCTCACATCTCCTTCATAAGTAAGATTCCTTCATAATTTGAGAACAAGCATTACATAAATGATACAAAATCATCATTTATCACGATCTACTGATTCACTTCACACAACTTAGGTATAATAAAACGTTACTAAAAGAAACAATGATTGATGTATTTCGTTTTATTCTTTCAGAACTAAAATTAATTTCTTTAAAAGCTAAAAAACCTGAGAGTCTAGATTCTAGTTTTTTGGGCTTTCGACACTACGCGTCTACTTGCGCTATTTTTGCTTTTTTGTCGGCATTCTTAGTTATTTTTTGTGACACGACTTTTGCAAGACAACAATGCGCTTCCTTGGCGTTGTAAAAAGTGATCTAAAGAAATCTTATTCGAAGAAACTGCTTTTTGGCCCTGGGCGAGCCTATAGTGTCTACTGATTCGCAACGTCTTGCGTCTTCTGCTTTGGGAAAAAAGTATGAACGTTTTTTTCATTCCTATTAACTTTTCGTCAATATTTAGTAACACAGATTTTTCTAAGAACAAAACTTTTATTGGTACACTGGTACCAATAAAAGTTTTGTTTTTAATGATCATTGCGATTCCTTCCATTTTTTGCGCAATCGTATTTTGTCACTTGAATTATCTTGTATTAAATATTATAACGCACATAGAGAAGAAGTTTTCGTCTCACAAGTTACACTAATGAAAAATTGATAAAATGTCGGAAAAAAGTGATTAGAAAACCGGGAATATCGATAGAAGACACAAACGCTACATGTACAATGGATGTAATCACTAAATTTTATTGGTGTTACATAAAATTTTCTTAATCTTATTAGAGTACCTGGGTAACCGAGCTTGGCTCGAAATTATTTTAGAAGGTATATAGAAGATGCAACTGAAAAAAGAAGGGAAATGCAATCAGGCTGGCGAGCAAGATTCGATTTCAAGGTATTTTCACTACCAGACCGCCCGATCTCAACTGAGCTGTTACAACTAAACAAATTGCAGCGAAATTAACCTTTTTATATCTAATAATATTGTAACAGTTTTTCGTCTCTGAACAGATTAAACTGTATTTTTCAAAAATGAAATCTAGCTAGATCGATATAACTCCCTACATATTAAATTTCATGAAAATTGTTGGAGCCGTTTCCGAAATTCAGATTATATATATATATATATATATATATATATATATATATATATATATATATATATATATATATGCAAGATTAGCTCATTTAAAGATATTAAATATAATTGAAAAACTTACCTAAAGAAATCGTTCCTACAAAAGAGCTTATTGTCACGCGAGTAGCATTTGTCAGCAAGCGGTGCGCGGCAGTCAGCGCAGCGCACGCATGCTGCATGCCATGCTCGTTCGAGCACGTGCAAGAGAAACTTGTCGAGTATGGGCTTTTCGCAGCCGGCGCAAGCCATGGCGCCGCCTGCCTCGCCACGTCCTGATAACAAAGGTTCTAGTTAAATAAAAAACGCTATTACTACAACTGCAAATATAAAGTAGTAAAGTAACAGCCTGTGACTACGCCCACTGCTGGGCGAAGGCCTCCTCTCTCCGTTTTTGGCGAGAAGGATTGGAGCTAAGACCTACCACGCTGCTCCAATGCGGATTGGTAGATTACACATATCTCAAGAATTCTCTACAGATATGCAGGTTTCCTCACGATGTTTTCCTTCACCGAAATGTGTGTGATAAATTGCAATTATCAATTAGACACATAAGTTTTAATAGAAAAACTCATTGGTGCCTGCCCGGGGTTTGAACCCATGTCATCTCTAGAGAGTCGCACGGTCTCACCGCTAGGCTATCACAGCTTACTGCAAATATATTTTATATTAAAAAAAGTAATAATAAAATTATTTTGCTATAATCCGCGATAAAGTAATAAGAAATATATACAATGCTAAATTTAGAGTGGACTATTCTTTTCCATACCTGAAGAATGCAACATTCGTTAAAACACATGCACAAACCTCCACCACCGCCAGCACAATACACAAGCATTACACACGTTCGCTATCACATACTCATCAATCGTTTTGCCCCGCAACCGATGCATCAGATTCAAATTCAAATTCAAAATATTCTTTATTCAAGTAAACTTGTAAACAAGTGCTTTTGAATCGTCAACATCTACTGCTTGTTCGGAAAGCTGTTCTTACCTAGAAGAACCAGCAGGAAACTCGGCGGTTACTCTTTTCAAAGAATAATTCTTATCACTAGTTACATATTGTCTTGTACAGGGTCGAAGGGTAGCTATATCCACGCATTCTTATCGTCTAAGTCATCTTCAATAGTATAGTAGGCTTCCTGAATTAACCTTTTTTAATAGTATTTTTAAACTGCTGTAATGGTAAAGTTAAAGTAGATTGTAGAATTTTATTATAGAATCTTATACCCAAACCCACAAATTAATTACGAATTTTTGCAAGACGCAAAGCAGGAAACTCAAGCCTATGTCGGTTCCTACTTTGTCTATTAGGTACATACATCGCCTTCCTTTTATAATTATTTATATTTATGTATACAAAAATTAAATTACTAAAAATATACTGTGAAGCCAATGTAAGAATACCTGTTTCCTTGAACACCTCTCGCAGGGAATCGCGCGAATTTAAATTGTAAACGCCACGTTTGGCTCTTTTTTGTAATACAAAAAATCTTTTCAATGTCCGCGCATTTACCCCATAACAATATTCCGTAAGACATAATGTTAAACATCATCAAGAGATAAACTCGATGATGATGATGCTTGTTTGGTTTGTGCAACTGTTTTAACGAATGCTGCATGTTTCAGGTATGAAAACGAATAGTCTAACTCTACATTTAGCATTATATATATTTCCTATGTACTTTATCGCAGATTATAGCAAGATAATTTTACTATTACTTTTGTATTATGGATCTCTGCTAAGTAACGCCTAAGTCTATAAAATATTTTATATCTCATAAGCATTGTAAGAGTTTTTTTCTCTCTGTCATATATTTTTGTCTCTGTCATATATATGATAAGTTACAAATTTTTTATTTAAGAAAAATTTCTCTTAAGGTTTTCGTGGTAAGTAATAATTGGTAATTATAATTATAAAAAAGCGTTATAGCATATTTATTATTTAAAAACTTTCTAGTCTGTTTACCTTCTTTCAAGCAAGGTAATTACAATTCAAAAGATTTGTACCCTCTGTTCTTATAGAGCTATAGAACATTGGAGAAATGCTTCAATCCCTCATTTTATCGCAAGTCGGTAGCAAACGGCTACGCCATAATAGGATTGTGTTTTACGATCGATAAAGCTTAGTTGAATAAAGTTTTATTAGCATATGTTATTGCCAACCATTTTATGTACTTTGGGAAACAAAATGTAGCTGTTTTCAGTATGCATATGTTGATAAGTACATCCCGTGTTCCCCCAAATATAAAACAATATGTTATAAAAATAATTTGTAAAGTTTTTTATATTTGACTAATAATATTTAAATTTAAATCATTGTACGATTTCGATTACGAATATAATTTACGCGCTCAATTATAGGTGATAATTATCACATTACGTCACTTTGTGTTTAAAAAAAACAGAGCACCCATCAAGCATTGCATTTGCTTACTGTGATTTTAATGTAATAATTACGGAACTTCATGAACGTGTATACGTAAAATTTAAAAAAAAGGTTGGAAACATTATGCAAGTTTACCTGACTTTTATATCGCCAATGAACGAAATTTATACACCATTTTAGCAATCATACGGTAGAACATAGATGTCTGAAGTTGTCTATATAACCGTAGTAAATAAAGGCTTTGAGTATTTCGCTGTTAGTTAAAGATTGTAAATTTATCAGAAAACATGAGTAACATGGAAATATACTGATGGATACATTTTAGTCTGTGTCCATGAGTGTGTAAATATCGTACGCATAATATTAAAGTGACCTAATATAAAATTAGGCTTAACTGAGTTAGATAAGTTGTTATCATTATTTTAATGCCATTTATGACATCACTCTACGAACTAATAAAAAGCTTGTGTTTTCTTGCTCTTCCAATCTTTAACACTCGCGTGTTTTGTTGACGCTCTATTCCAATTTTCCAAAAAAATAACTTTTTTGAATTAGGTCACTTTAATACTAATCGAGCAATTTATTTACACGTTCGGTTGTATAACTGTCTGGATGGACGAATGGACGTCTCAAACTTTTAGTACAAAACATCTAATACCTAAATGTCATCTAATTAAACTGCTAAACAAAATCTTGAATGGTGCAAACAAAAAGTAAAAATTCAAACAAAAAAAACAATTTTAATTTTACAGTTCTACTTCATTTAATTTATCATTACTAGTCGTCATTCAGATTCGCAATGCAATTCCAGAAAAACTATTCTATTTTTCAGCTATTTTCTTACTTAATCAAATCAATCATCATCTTTTAAGATAAAATTCCAATACCACGCAACAAGCAAGCAAGTATAATTGTGTTTCAACTAGAAATTATTTAGTTTTTACACATCTCTTTTTCAAACGATCGAAAACGTGACATTTATTGGTTAAATTTATGAAGGTCGCGGTGTCGGTTGATATTCCATATTCAAATCTGAATGTCCGATTGGTCGCGCGCCATTTCACACGATGCGTTCAGAAATCTTTGACGGCTATTGTGATTTCTAACGACTGTTCAGTGATGCGTTTGATCTTTTTTTATATTATACTGTTGTCACACTAGGTATTTAAAATTCACTAACTCAAAGAAAAAATATTTTATAACATTTACACAAAAGTTCTTCACATGCAATAGAATCTACCTTAAGGGGTGAAGAGTGACATATCGTACTTTTCTCCCTTAGGCATATGCTTATGCAGACGAAGTCAAAGCTAATAAAATCATCAAACGTTTTGCTTATTTATTTGGATTTTTTTCGATTAATTATGATTCGTCAATAATGATAAGAAGTTATATAATGCAAATGTTTATTATTCTGTGCCGGAATTAAATTCACATGTAATATATGAATTTGTAAACGGACCCTTACCCATCCACAGGCCATATAGGGATAGGTACATCTAAGCGGTATAAGACAACATGGCGTGAGCATTACTTAAAAGAGAATTTATTTATATATTAAGTTGAATAATTCTAATAATGATATCTATATATATATAATGTTATGTATGTAGTTAATATTTATTTATGTAATATTTAAGTATATATATCTATAGAGATATGTATAATATACAAATATATACATATATATATATGCATTATCAAAATATTTTATTTCATGTTATTTATGTAACGTAGTATGTAAATATTACAAAGTACGTTTATTGATTATATTATGTAGTATCCGTCTTGTGCATCGTTCTTAACCTTTCTTTTCTTTATTTCTTACTGTAGAGGTTGTCTGTAAGAGATCACTCTTAGTGATAAGACCGCCTTTGCACTTCTGTACGTTTTCCTGTTCTGTATTTCTTTTTTTTTCTTGTATTTCCTATGTATTTGATGTGCAATAAAGAGTATTATTATTATTATTATATTGAAATTGATAAATTATAAGTATACGCCATGACACAATCTTGATTCTTCGTTAGTGATAAATATAACCAGGCAAGCAAATACACTTCTTACCTAAACTTTAAAACTTTCTTCATAAGTAGATCTCAAACATAATCATCTGACGTGATAAATTAATCGCATTTTGTATTTTCTTAAAATACAACCGTGATGTTGATTCATTTTATGGTTTGCTCTTCGCTAAAGGGTATGGAAAAGTACCAAGAAATTTAAGAACTTTAAGAAATTTATTATAAGCCAAATTACAGAATAACAAACTATCCTGTTATTATATCCAATGAGAGCTGAAAGTCAAGCTTATCGCAAATGTGATCGCTGAGCGATTTTTAAAGAACTCGAATTGCAAAATATTATAAAGTAACACTTTGCCCTTAGGAAATGACTTCATTTAAGAAAAATCGATTCATAGAAGTTAATTTTTATTCTTATCCATTTATTTATTTATCATTTGCTTAGGCACGTCGCTACACTATTGATTTTAAATTCTTTAAATATTCAAGACTATCACTACTTTTCTTCTTCTGTTTGCTTACCGCGGCTTTTTAAGTTTTCTGTTTGACGCTAAGGTTGACTGGTAGAGAACGGTTAATTTAGTGTTAAGTCCGCGTTTTTGTACTTTATATATCTTAATAGTGCAATAAAGTATTAAAAAAAGAAAGCACATGAGGGTGATCAAACTCTCTCTTTTTACGTGTGATAAGACAAAGATGAAGTATATAAGTTACATCGTCCCTCTCATTATTTATTGCGTCCTTGTCACTACAAGGCCTGTCTATGGCTCCCTTACTCTAATTATAATAACTCTATGAATTTTGAATTTGAATTATCGTGAGTGGTAAAAAGTAAGTAAAGTAGCAGCCTGTTACAATCCCACTGCTGGGTATAGGCCTCCTCTCTCAGTTTCTGGGAGAAGGGTTGGAGCTAAGACCTACCACGCTGCTCCAATGCGGATTGGTAGGTTACACATATCTCCAGAAATCTCTAGAGATATGCAGGTTTCCTCACGATGTTTCCTTCACCGAAAAGCGTGTGATAAATTGCAATTACCAATTAGACACATAAGTTTTAATAGAAAAACTCATTGGTGCCTGCCCGGGTTTGAACTCGTGTTCCCCTGGAAAGAGTCGCACGGTCTCACCGCTGGGCTATCACAGCTTTATCGTGAGTGGTTTGTAATTAATGTTGAGAGACCATGTACTCACGTCTTATTTTATCGGATGAGCCCGAGAAGTTTCAAGCCCGGCGCGACTTTAACGCCGCGTGTAGAGCTCATGAATAAGAGCCCAGTATGAGCTTGATATTAGTCGGGCTCATCCGATAAAATAAGACGTGAGTATAGCCGGTCTCTCAACATTAAGTAAGTATCAGGTTCTATAAAATATTCATCATCATCCTTCTGCCCTTACAAACATGTTACAAACACGTTGTCACATGATTTGGCTACGTATTTTACGACCGGCGGCCTGCCTGACTTACCTTAGTCGTATTTTACGACACCTCGCTAAGAAAGAGGGTGGTCTATTCTACTCAGCCGGATACCACACGGCGGGTCAACTTACCTTAGTCGTATTTTACGACATCTCGGTACGAAATAAGTTTGGTCTATCCTTCTCAGTTACAAACAGATAGTAATGATATGTAATAGGTAATGAATAAGTTTTCCACATCCCGCCATAAAAAGTGTAAAATTAAAAATGTGTTTTTAGTATTCTTTGGTAAATGTTTATCTTCCAATTACGGGAAAACCGCTAAACCAATTTGCAAAGGATCCGGGCACGCTAATAAGTTACATATACTTATTAACTTACCGCAAAAAAGTGGTTAAAAACATTGTATTGCAGGTAAATAAAGCCTTTAAGGGTTTTTTAGTATTGTATCGATGTATCATAGTATCAAGTATTGTATCATTTTGATAAGTACTGACTAGAGATCCTTATACCTCACTTTTCGGTAACATTTCCCAAAGTACAGGTCTACTTGTGATTCGCGAGAACATTGAGCTAGTCCTAAAATAGAAGATATAAACAATGATTATACCCCCATTTTTCAGACAGCCAAGAAGTAGGTAAAGTAACGGCCTGTTACTATGCTGTGCGTAGGCCTTCACTCACCATTTCTAGAGAGAAGGGTTGGAGCTAAGACCTACTACGCTGCTCAAAAGAAGATTGTTAGGTTACACATATCCCCAGATATTCTCTAAAGATATGCAGGTTTCCCCACGATGTTTGCTTCACCGAAAAGCGTGTGATAAATTGAAATTATCAATTAGACACATAAGTTTTAATAGAAAAACTCATTGGTGCCTGGGGATTGAACACGGGTTGCTCGAGTCGCACGGTTTTGCCGCTGATCTATCACAGCTTGTCAAGAAGTAGGTAACTTTTGCTGAATAGGTTGGAACCCAGTTAACTTTGGAAAACATCATTGCAGTATACACAAAATTTTAAGAAAGCAGATTACTGGTAGAGTTGAAAAATCTCTACTTATCCGTACTTATTGTTTATCCCATAGATTTATCCCATTGTTTTCAATTGACACTTGACAATAGATGTACTTTTAAGAAGTGTGTATATTTATCGACTTTTTAACAGAACAGAATTATTCTGTTATTTTAATCTACAACTTTTTAACGTATAAACCTTTTTGCAGCTTAAAGCTCTCCTTCTCTTCATAAGTGTCAAGAAATTTGTAAGCATATTTTAAAAATAAAGGATCTTTAAAATGTGCAACAATAAATCGGCAACAGATTAGAATATATTATAATGAATGGATACTTGTATTAGAAATAAAAGATAATGTTTATTCATAGGTTGTTACTTCTGGGTTAAATAGATAGATATTTGTAACGTTAAAAAATATTTAATAACTTAAACTAGCAATAATAATTATGGACTCTCAAATAAACCATATATTCTAGTTGCTAAAAGTATTATCATGGTCGTCTAGAAATCAGTTTTTTTGTATATATATCTAACATAACATCAAATCGAGAGTGATTTTTTATATGTATATAAAAAATCCATAAAACATTATTAAAAAAATAAAGTAATTATTCATCTATACATATTATAAAACAAAGTCCCAAAAAGCTGTTTCAGTATGTGATCGATTTTCTCAAAATCTACTGAAAGGAATTTTTTGCGGTTCTTACTAAAACATACCATAGTATGTAGTAGTACCATTCTTGAAAAAGTTAAGGTACATTACGGTTTTATTTAAAAATAATAAATTTATTAATAAATACATATTTGTGACACACTGATATCTACGCGGGTGAAGTAGAGAAGCGCAGCCAGTCATTTATGTTTTAATTGAACAAATATGATCAACTTATTTCACGATCTTTTCAGATATCAGAAATGTCTCTATTTTAAGTGAGCAAATAAACCTTATCACTTAAAATACTTACATACAACTATCCTGTTATCTCTGTAAGCTGTCTCTAACTGTAAACTCATTACTACGTAACAGCCTTAAAAGTTCAATTTCCATGATATTGCTGTAACCATATTTAGTGAACTAAAAAGTGGCAAACTAATAAATTTAGTTAAATTAAATGGTCAATATTGCAATTGGTTAAGTTAATCTATGTAATGCTAAGTGTGGGAAGCAAAACCGTTCTCATACCTTATACATACAGGATTAGTTGTTGCACGTATCACAAGACACATCCACCAACAGCAAACTACACAAAAACCACACACATTCACTATAATAATCTCAACAAACGTTTTGCCCCGTAGCCGAAGCATCGTCTGGAGATAGGCGATTTTGTTTTCTTGACAAACACGAATTATAGCAAAATAATTTTATCATAACTTTTGTACTACGGAATTCCTGCAAATTAACGGCTACTCCAATAAATTGTTGGTCAGTATTGTATATTCTAAATAAATAAAAAAAATTAGGGTTTCATTATTAATGTTATTAGTTTTATATATTATTTATATAACTATATGCACTGTAACAAAAACGTGACTAACGCAACACATGTGTGATATACCTTAGCTGTCATAAACCGACGCTACCAGTATAAAAATTTAAACGACCTTAAACAATCAATGTTGGATTATATAGACTGGAAAATAATTAAATGCCCTCTCTATTCATTTAACGAGAAAGGAGCTTCAAGTACTATCACTTGAAATACCTACGACCCCTTTCTTATAAAATCATATTACATAAAACTTTTGATAAATGTAAGTGTGAGTTCTTTCTTCCTATTATATTCTATTGTCTCCACTCTATTCACACCGAATTAAATCTTTTGGAAGTTTCTTTTAACTTGAACTTTCTTTTTACATTGAAAGCTGAAACAGTAGTAGATTACATAATGCGTACGTAATCGAAATAACACGCAAGGTTCCGACTACAAGAGCATTCAATATCTAAAATTATGAAATTCTTTTATTAAGTGCGTAAACCATTCCGTTTTTTTGTAGCAACAAACAATTAGATAGTTAAAGAAAACTTTTGTATAATAAATTAGACATAAAGTAAAATATGCATATTATATTTTACTATTCACATGCCAAAACAAAATTAACATATACATATATTATATACTCATTATACCAACTCTATAAGCTGTGATAGCCCAGTGGTAAGACCATGCGACTCCCTAGAGACGATCATGAGTTCAAATCCAAGGCTCCAATGAGTTTTTCAATTAAAACTTATGTGTCTAATTGATAATTGCAATTTATCACACGCTTTTCGGTGAAAGAAAACATCTTGAGAAAATCTGCATATCTCTAACTAAACTTAGTTCATATTATCTTATCTAAACTTAGTTCAGCAGCCTACGCTGTTCGAAAGATAAGACAATTTACAGATGTCGAAACAGCAAAACTTGTTTATTTTGCTTACTTCTATAGCATTATGTCTTATGGAATATTGCTGTGGGGTAAATGCGCAGATAGTGAAAAAATTTTCGTATTACAAAAAAGAGCCATACTTGGCATCTACAAATTAAGTCCGCGTGATTCCCTGCGAGAGAAGTTTAAGGAAATAGGTATTCTTACATTTGCTTCACAATATATTTTAAACAATGTAATTTTTGTACATAAAAATATAAAGAATTATAAAACGATAGGTGATGTATATAATAGACAAAGTAGGAACCGACATAAGCTTGCGACTCCTGCTTTGCGCCTAGTAAAAGCACGTAAATCGTTTGTGGGTATGGGTATAAGATTCTATAATAAAATTCCGAAATCAATTTTGGCCATGCCATTACAGCAGTTTAAAACCACTGTTAAAAAGACGCTGATACAGAAAGCCTACTATACTGTTGAAGATTACTTAGATGATAAGGATGTGTGGATATAGGTGCACCTCTACCCTGTACAAGACAGTAATAAATAAATGTAATTAGTTCTAAGATTTATATTTTTAAAAGAGCAACCGCCGAGTTTCTTGCTGGCTCTTCTCGGTAGGAACAGCTTTCCGAGCCAGCAGTAAAGTTGACGATTCAAAAGCACTTGTTTACAAGTTTACTTGAATAAAGAATATTTTGAATTTGAATTTGAATTTGAATCTAGAAAATTCTAGGGATATGTGTTACCTATCAAACCGTATTGGGGCAGCGTGGTAGGTTTTAGCTCTAACCGTTCTCACCAGAAACGGAGAGAGGAAGCCAATGCCCAGCAGTGGGATGGTGACAGGCCGTTACTTGTATATACCTACAAGAATATATTTTTTTTAATCCATTACTAATATTTAAAAAATCCGAAAGTCTAAATTAAAAATGTGTGTGTCTGTTGCCCTTTCACGGCTATTTGCTGAAACAATATTGATTGAAATTTAGTACTATTAAATCTTGTATACCGGCTAACTTATAAGGCTAAAAATCCCCATTTTTTCTTCGGAGACAAGATTTACATAATATAGTGCATAATTACGAGTATTTTAATACAAAATATGACGCGAGCGATGTCACGGTTACCAGGAGCACTATATAATAATAAGTATTAAGAGTTGTAAAAATATTTATAAATACCTATAAATATATCGGACAATTACACACACAGACGTCCGTCCCCAAACTAAGTAAATTAATATTTGTATTATGAGTAACCGACAACTGGTAAATTTTTACATATATAATTTTTAAATACATATTTATATACAAATATACGCCCAAACTCGAGGAACCAACAATTTATTTTAAAGGGCATTCCTACTTAATTTTGATATTAAAACTTTTTTAAATTATTTCTATATCCTTGCTGTATATACCTCCTTAAAGTCTATATATATTTATTTTTCTAAAAACTGGGTAGGTATATCATTTCAGATTGTCGTTTTTTACATAATGATGTTCTTCTTTCTTGTTATACATGTTTCTTTCCTATTTACTTACGAAATATAGTTGTGAAAGCCCAGCGGTGAGACCGTGCGACTGTTTCGAGGCGATCACCGGTTCAAGCACCAATGAGTTTTTCTGTTAAAACGTATGTGTATAATTGATAACTGCAATTTATCATACCTTTTTTTGTGCAGGAAAACATCGTAAGGAAATCTGCATATCTCTAGAGAATTCTGGAGATATGTGTGTGTAATCAACCATTCCGCATTGGAGCGTCGTGGTAGTTCTTAGCTCCAACCCTTCTCTCCTAAAACGGAAAGAGAAGGTCTATGCCTAGCAGCGGAATAGTAACAGGCCGTTACTTTACTTAATTTACGAAATATAAATACGACATTAAAGACCGGAGCTACATTTTTTAGAAGCTTAGTTTTGAATTACGAATTTTCATAATAACTTTTAACTACGTTATGTACGTAAGTACAACACGTAAGTAATATAACTACATTTTAGTAGAAATGCATCAAGTCATAATTATAGCCGTGTGGTAATCGGCTGAGTAGAATAGACCACCCACTTTCTTACCGAGTTGTCGTAAAAGGCGACTAAGGTAAGTTGATCCTCCGTGTGATATACGGTTGAGTAGAATAGACCACCCTCTTTCTTACCGAGGGTTTGTAAATACGACTAAGGTAAGTCAGGCAGGCGGCCGGTCGTAAAATACGTAGCCGAATCATGTGAAAGCATGTTTTAACATGTCTTGTCGACCCCACTTAGGGTGTTATAAGAGCAGGAGGATGATGATGATGCAACAAGTCATAATTATGTTTATCTATATGTAAAAGCCGTACGAAAATCCGTTCAGCAGATTTTGAGAAAACCGATTATATACAGACAGCTTCTGGGCATTTTGTTTTATCATAAGTAAAGATCATTGATTAACAAACTCTTCGGCCAAGTTTGACTCCCAAATAGAGTATAAATCTATATTTACCAAGGTTTCGCTTTAAGACTAGTACCAAAAGCCTGTAATACTAGTGAGGATTGAATAAATAATAAAAATGCCTGGATTTACCTACTATTCATCACTGCCCAATATGGCTATGACGAAATGTGACTAAATTATAAGAATTATATTTTGGAAACACTAATCTCCGAGTTCCTTACTGGCCCTTTTCAGTAGAAGCAATTGTCCCAACCATAGGTAGAGTTGACTTATTATACTTGAATACAATTTTACTTAAGTAAACAATATTTAGCGTTTTAATTCGAGTCGGAATAAGTTTAACTTGGCTAAGGTGTTGAAATAATGAACCTAGGACCAAGGGTCACTGTTAGTATACCCTAACACTAAATAGTTAATAGATACTAAATAGTTAATAGACAGGTATACAGAGTGTAACAGGGAATCGGGGTAAGGCGCGGTATCCACCAAAGCGGAAAGGAGAGGTGAAGAGAGGAGAGGGGTTTTGAATACCAATCAGATATCGTCATGTCCTCATGTCCTCTCTTTGCTTTAATGACGACATCTGATTTCTTTTCAAAACCCATTTCCTCTCCTCTCCGCTTTGGTGGATACCGGGCCTAAGAGTCTTAAAAACATCTTCTACGGAAAGCCCTTAGATAGACCTATGTCAAAAGGACTTCGATCAGCAGTGAAGAAATTGATACAGATTTGATGCCCATTCAATACATATTTTTTGCTTAATTCGTAATATATCCTCTCGGTTTAAACTTGTAATAAAGTGGACATTTGGCAAAGAATTAAAGGCAAATAGACAAAGCAACAGGTAAAAGATAGTAATAGATATTCATAAAAGGAACTACCCTTTCATAAACTAATTTTCTGACATTCTCTTATTCGATATCTCAGCTATTCTCACGTGCTTATAAGCAATCTCTACATGTAGAGAGCGCCGTCAACATAGGCCTAATTTTAGAATTAAATCAATAATATTTGTATATACAGTCAATTTACCATATGCTGTTATATATGTACAAGCAGTTTACCCCCATTACACTATAAAATTGATATTAAAGATAACCGAAATATATATCAAGGTAGGTAAATAAATTAATGTTTAGGTTTTACTAATCCATGTCAAATAACAGTATAGAGTATATTTGAGTAATCCAATTACAATAAAGGCTTTAGTTGGTGTTTAAGGAAAATTATAACATTCGTTAATATTTAATAGAATTATTATTTATGTAAGAAGAAAGATCATAGATAAAATAAATAATAGATGAAATTAAATTTACGAAGGGTTGGTGTAAGAGTTTTAAATAGTAAAAAATAAAAAATAAATAAACAAAACAACCTCCATACGTCGGCATCGCTGATACTAATCACATTCAATGTTCGAAAGGACACGATTAAAAATTCATCAAAATCCTGTCACGGGACACTGACTTTTACCAATGTGGTGCTGGTGGAAGGGGGGGTGTGCCCCCCGTCCTGCGGCTAAAAATCCCGCCACTTCGGCTCACGTCACTGCACTTATCTAAGACACAACGCGGTACGATCGCGCGTGGCTCCCGGCTGCACTCCAACACGCGCAACTTCCAAACGCGTACTGATCAGAAAACCATAGCTTTTCCATCAAAACGCGCAACCGACAAGGACGGCTATACAAATAATCGATACACAAGAGTGAGAGAGAAAGGGTAGCGTTTTGAAACAGGCGTGGTTGAAGTGAGCGGCCACTCGCATCGAGGGGGTGGCGCCATCGTTGTATATTTTTCTTTTTTTCCTCCGTGCGTGTTCCGTGTAGTGGGACTTCGTTTTGTGGGACACGTGCGTTCGCAGTAAATTTAAATTGCCTTGTATCGGGTAGCTGTGTAATTATAGCCTGGATTTTTCGGTTTCTCATCTAGGTTCTTTATAGTTTAGTTGTTTTGACGGGGGGCGTGTGAGGCATGTTTATGTAGATGCTCGCCGCCTTCTGAGGTTGAGGTTATGCTATTTTTTTTCCTTTTAGAGCCCGAGGGTCAAGTAAAGGGTCCTAAGAGCTCGGTGTCGCCTGTTGCTGTCAGATATCTCTTGCGAAATTGTTCTAACAAAATTACTACAACTAAAGATACGAGTAGGTACAATAAGGGAATTATGCATAAAAAGTGCAGGCATACACGAGTTTTGTTTTTTATACAAACTTGTCTATGTAATTGGAATTTATATAATTTATTACGCGATTTTCAGCGTAAGAAAATATCGTGAGGAAACGTCAATTCTCTAGAGAATTTCAGAGATATGTGATATAACTACTGAAACGTAATGTAACTGCGTGGTGGTTTAAACCATCTCATCAAAGGGAATTAAAAGGTAGATTAATAGAGACTTACTAATAATCTACCTATTAATAACTACCTATTAATAATCGAGCTGTGATAGCCCAGCGGTGAGACCGTGCGACTCTTTCGAGGGGAACACGAGTTCAAACCCGGGCAGGCACCAATGAGTTTTTCTATTAAAACTCATGTGTCTAATTGGTAATTGCAATTTATCACACGCTTTTCGGTGAAGGAAAACATCGTGAGGAAACCTGCATATCTCTAGAGAATTCTAGGGATATGTGTAACCTACCAATCCGCATTGGAGCAGCGTGGTAGGTCTTAGCTCCAATCCTTCTCTCCAAAAACGGAAAGAGGAGGCCTTAGCCCAGCAGTGGGCATAATAACGGGCTGTTACTTTTATTAATAATCACAACACCAGACAGTTGGGTTGGTGATTGCATTTCTGGAACCATCAAACGGATTGCGCTGTTCGTTATCGGTATATGACAAATAACGTTAATAGATATACAACTTCTAGTCGCAACTAACATTACATTAGGTGGCTATTTGGAGTTGGCAAATACGGAGACTGGGTGTATAGGTATACAATTACACACACGGTCGTCCGTCACCAAAGTAAGTAGCTTAATACTTGTGCTATGCGTGACAGACAACTGGTAAACATATAATCATCAGCATCATCATTCTCCTGCCCTTATCCCACTCTAAGTGGGGTCGGCGCAACATGTTTATGGCTACGTATTTTACGACCGGTCGTCTGCCTGACGTCAACTTACCTTAGTCGCCCTTTACGACACCTCGGAAAGAAAGGTGGTCGGTCTATTCGACATGCGACAACATGTTCCAAACTTGTTGTCGCATGATTTGGCTACTTATTTTACGACGGGTCGTCTGCCTGACGTCAACTTACCTTAGTCGCCTTTTACGACACCTCGGTAAGCAAGGAGGTCGGTCTATTCCATTCTGCCGGATACCACACGGCGTTGGTAAATATATATACATAAAATAGATAAATACACCCAGACTCGAAGAAGAAACAATTTGTGTTTATAAAAAGTTGGCCCGCGGGGAAAATCGAACCCGCGACCCGCGAGCTCAAACTAAGGCCACTGTTACCTATTGTACGGGCCAGTCAAATATATAACATCATACTATAACTATTGGATATAGACCATACAGTTTGCAAATAAGACAAAAAAAAAATACATTTACTTAAAAGAAATCCAGATAATTTTACAGTTAAAATACACGCTGATAATCATAGGGTCGCAAGTTCGCATAAAACCTCATATCACTGATTGATACTTACAATAAAATATGGTTTACGACCAAAAAAAACATCCGCATAGGTCTCGATAATTCCTTGGATATGTAACCTGCCCGTTCACATTGAAAAGGGGTGGTAGGTTTAAACTTATGTTACAGAAGTAAATCGTAAGTAAAATGCAATGTAATTACCCAATAGTTAAGACAAGCACTGGCAGACTTTCTAAATCTTCCCACTTCTTTATTGATATTAAATACACAAAAACTAATTAGTTATAAGACTATTTTATAACCTTAGTTAATATAGATACCGGCTATACTCACGTCTAATAGGATTAGCCCGACTAGTTTCGAACCCATCCGGGGCACTTAATCATGAGCTCTTTACACGACGTTATCGCGGCAGGAATAAAAATAGACGTGAGTATAGCCAGTATCTATATTAACTATGAATACTACTCACGATAGTTTAAATTTTATAACCTTATTTATTTTATAAATAATTATAAAATCTTAAATGTAACGGCCTGCTATTATCCTACTGCTGGGCATAGTGAGAGGCCTCCTCTCCTTACTTGAAGAGAAGGGTTAGAGCTTAGACTAGTGATGGGCAAAGTATGGCCCGAAATCATTTAATCCGGCCCACCTATGTCCATCGTTTGGATAGTACATAATTACGTCTTGACACAAAATGCATTTTTTCTATGATTCTGGCCATACTTTAGAACTTTTGGCCCCTGATTGAAAAAGGTTGCCCATCACTGCCTTAGAGCCACAACGCGGATCAAATGCAGTTTGGTAGGTGACACATATCCCAGGAATTCCCAGAGATATGCAGGTTTTCTATCGATTTTTTTCCCATCACCGAAAAGCGTGTGAACAATTGCAAATATAACGAGGCACGTAAGTTTTAATAGAAATCGCCGTGTGATACCCGGCTGAATTGTATAGGCCATCATTCGTTACCGAAATGTCGTAAACGGCGACTAAGGTAAGTTGACGTAGGGCAGGCGGCCGGTAGTGAATAACTAGTCAAATCTTGTAACAAAGATTAATAAGGGCATGGGAATGATGATAAGTTTTAATAGAAAATCTCGTTAATATTTGTCGGGATTTGAACCCATGACCTCCTCAAAACAGAAGCACGGTTAAAAATTTCAACTATCACAGCTAATTTACCCCCAAAAGTACTTTAAGAGTCTTTTTTTCCTGGTGCCTAGAGGGACGGGATTTAAAAAAATATATATTACAAGTACATGCGTTTTATTTGTACCGAATTTCATCAATATTGTTCCAGCGTATTACCCCCAAAGCGTGACAGACCAACAAACATTCATATATAACTAATAATACTGCCCCGTTGGTGCCGTGGGTACTGACCCTGCCTTCAGCTCCGCGGGTCGCGGGTTCGATTCCCGCCGAGGGCCATTTTCTATAAACAAATTGTTGGTTCTTCGAGCCTGGGTGTGTATTTGTATTTAAATATGTATTTAAACTTATATATGTAGTTTATCTACCAGTTGTTCGTCACCCATAACACAAGTATTAAGTTACTTACTTTGGGGACGGACGACCGTGTGTGTAAATGTCCCATATATTTAAAAAAAAATGGATAACATATCCTTCCCGCGACATCGTCTGCAAGGACTTCAAAACTAATAAAAGTCGCCTTTATAACTCTCCGGATTATTAATTATCTAAGCACTAAAACTCACATATCTCACATGTTACCTCGTGTTGACATAGACCAGAAATAAACACAATTTTAAATTTATTGTTAAGAATTATACTATCTCAATCACTGCACTGGTAGAGTCAGTGTTACCAACTCTACTGTTTTTTCAGAAGAAGCCGATTTCACATTGTTGCCCACTGTTTCCTGGTTTATTCCTATTTAATTATTTTTTTAATTTTAACTGTTTTTCAGCATATTCAGCACCATCTATTACACTATGCAAATGTTTTCTGGAAACCACTATATTTCAGTGCAAGAACGACAGCTAGAGGCTGAAACGCCAAGGCCCAATTGAACCATTTACCGTTGCCAGAAATATACATCGGTGTTATGATATCGTTTGAAGCCATGGAAAGGCAAATGAATAATTTAAAAAATATATATGATTTTTAAAGGGGTCTTCATCTTTAGAATGAAAGTGGAAAATACTTTTACCTAAAAAATATTTATACTTATTTTTGTTTTTTTTTGTTTTTTTATACTTATTATATATTTTGATCAATTATAATATATTATGACTCCTGCAGGCCCACCATGAACTCTTTGCGACTCAATTGAAGACGTAAACGAAATTGTTTTGCTTTTTCATACCATGACGTCTTAAAGACGCACACTTTATGTCGTTGCCGAATGAGCGTTCGGAATTCGTCTTAAGAACATGTGAGTAAAAGAGACAGAGTTATCTATAGTTCATATAACGTTATCCTTTTCAAACATTACGACCCCAATCCCATTCACACTTCACGGTACGAAAAGAAAGCGGTGCGCGGTCGTCGTTTACGTCTTCAATTGCGTCGTAATAAGAGTTCATCATAGGTCTGCTGGTCAATAATAAATGTAGATTTTTATTATGAACAGTATCCGCAGTGTGGTATCCGGTTGAGTAGAATAGTCCACCCCCTTTCTTTCCGTCGTCGTCTTTCTTGACGTCAGGCAGGCGGCCGGTCGTAAAATACGTAGCCAAATCATGTGACAGCATGTTTGTAATGTGTTGTGCCGACCCCACATAATGTGGGATAAGGGCAGGAGGAGGATGGATTATTATGAACAATATGAAATCTGCCTTTTTGCATCATGTACTGTTTTCTACTGTTTATTTATTTGTGAACTGCAGTTTTAAAGTATATTGAGGTTGACAACCGTGCGTAGAGTTATCAGACAAAGAGTAGGAAAGACATATGCAGACTTTATCATATTCTTTATAACCTTACCCCACTCTAGCTGGAGTCGGCACAATATGTCTTCATCTTCCATTCTCCTCTCAACTCCGTTAACTCTGTGATGGTTTTTCCTTTTATTGCATATTATTCTTAACACAATTCATCCATCTTTTTTTCGGCCTCCATCTAATCATTAAATAAATAAATAAATATAAATAATGGTGGAGGCCTGTGAATGCGAAAGTCCAACAAATAATAAAAGAGGGAAGTTGAGACACCCATACCTATTTATCTTTGTCTATCCACGCATGCACGTGACATATTCATGGCGCTTTTTAAATTTGAATATTTGGAAGATTTTTTGTGTACAATGCACCTTTGCCTAAACAAAAGGTCGTTTTTTATGGAAAAGGAAAATTAGTTTAAAATTTTCTATCATCCAATTTGATAAATATCATATTGTTGCTTGTTCCTAGGACCATAGACAACACTCTCATAAATATATTTTAAAACATTTTCCTCCAAATCGATTGCCGTCCACTAGTCGTCATTTAGTTCTTAATTTATTAAAAAACTGTGCCTCCATTTACAAATTTATTTTAAACCACCTATGTCTATTGAAAAACCATTGTATGTTCTTTCTTACTATTTAAACTCTGATTACTCTTAGTCTTATATATATATCGAATATATACGATAAAGATCATAATCATAAGGCACCACGCCCTATAATAATACTAATACTTTTAAAAGCTTATAAAAGCGTGTATTTTAGTATTTTAAACTATATAATTTAGTTTCCACTTTTTAGTGCAATAGATCGTAAAAAAATCCAACTTATTTATTATATTGTACTTTCACCGCTTCATCTTCTAAATTTTTTTTTTTATTTATTTATAACAAATATATACAAGTTATATCTATCTTAAATTACTTACACGCTACTACTATACAAATCATGCCCACGTGGAATGGTCCCAAGAATGCTGGCAGCGTTTCCGCGTTGAATCGCTAAGCTGATTCTTTGTGCGAAAAAGGAGCCAGCCCTCTTGTCACCCGAAGAGGCGATCAACCGAGGTGTTAAAACGGATAAAAATTTTTTTGCACTTTGGCTCCATGGCCCTAGGGTCTCAACTGCAAACGGCACAAATATATAACTCTCAACGAGAGATGCATACTTTCGCCGCTTGCCGGATTCGGCCATTTCATATACATATAGCAAACTATATGTATATGAAATGGACTTGGCAAAGCCCCGATACTTTGACAAGGAACGAGATAGACTTTATCATGGCGGATAAGAAGCACATATTTAGAGATGTCTCAGTGATCAACAGGTTTAATACTGGTAGCGATCACCGACTTGTACGAGGCACTTTGAATATGTGTTTTAAGGCCGAAAGATCCCGTATGATGAAGCCTACTCTCCGACCTACGCTGCCCCAAATACACTGTACGTCCGAGCAGTTTCGATTGGAACTCCAAAATCGATTCGACTGTCTGGAAACCACTAGTAATGTGAACGAGATAACCGACAACGTGGTGAAGACGGTATGTACACTGGGTCGAAAGTACTTTCCGCCGACGAGTCGAAGCAAGCAGTCCAAACTTTCTCCCGAAACTCTGGATCTGATGAGACAAAGACGTGAAATGCCGTCCGTTCAAGTAGCTTCGCCAGAACAGAGGGCCCTTTCTAAGAGGATACGAAAACTTGTACGCAGAGACCTCCGCTGCTCAAATACAAGAGCTATCGAAGCCCTTATTGAGCAGAATAGGGGGTCGAAAGTTTTTCAGAAACCCTTAGGAAGAAGCCATCTCGCGAAGCTTAAAACAGCGGACGGCAGAACAGTTGTCTGTCGCTCTGAGATCCAGAAGGAGGTCGAGAAATATTACGGATTGCTTTACTCGTCGAGTGCTCATAAGCCTAGTACCCGGGATACCAATGATCCACGAGCACCACTGTCGCGCCATTATACAGAAGACATCCCGGACGTTGAGAGTGGCGAGATTAGTATGGCACTCGAGCAACTTAAAAACGGTAAAACCCCAGGTGATGACGGGATTACGGCGGAGGTGCTAAAGGCTTCTGGGCATCCTATCCGTAAAGCCTTAGCAGAGCTCTTTAATACCGTTATTCATACAGGCACTACACCGGAAGCATGGTCTAGGAGTGTGGTTATCTTATTTTTCAAAAGAGGTGATAAAACTCTTTTGAAAAACTACAGACCAATATCGCTCCTGAGCCATGTCTACAAATTGTTCTCGAGAGTCATAACGAATCGTCTTGCCGCCAGACTTGACGAATTCCAGCCACCGGAGCAGGCTGGGTTTCGAAAAGGCTATAGCACCGTAGACCACATCCATACTGTTCGGCAGATTATACAGAAGACCGAAGAGTATAATCAGCCGCTGTGTATGGCATTTGTGGACTACGAGAAAGCCTTCGACACCATTGAGACCTGGGCTGTTCTGGAATCTCTGCAGCGATGTCACATCGATTGGCGATATATCGAGGTGTTGAGATGCATCTACAACACGGCAACAATGACCGTTCAAATCCAGGACCAGCGATCAAGACCTATTCACCTTCAGCGCGGGGTGAGACAGGGGGACGTAATATCCCCGAAACTGTTCACCAACGCGTTGGAGGACGTCTTCAAAACCCTGGACTGGACTGAACGAGGCGTCAATATAAATGGAGAATACATCTCACACCTTCGTTTCGCGGATGATATCGTGATATTTGCAGAGACGCTGGAGGACTTGCGCGAAATGCTGAATGGCTTAAGTGATGCCTCCCAGCTGGTTGGTCTTGGCATGAACTTGGACAAGACCAAGGTCATGTTCAATGATCGTGTCGTGCCAACACCAGTATCTGTGAATGGAATCCTTCTCGAGGTCGTGCAGGATTACGTCTACCTAGGCCAGACAATCCAACTTGGCCGGCACAACTTCGAGAGGGAGGCTGAAAGGAGAATTCACTTGGGCTGGGCAGCATTTGGCAAACTTCGTCAAGTCTTCATGTCCGAGATTCCGCAATGCCTGAAGACCAAAGTCTTCGACCAATGCGTTCTGCCTGTGTTAACATATGGCGCCGAGACGTGGACACTGACGGCGGGACTAGTCCGCAAGTTTAAAGTCGCTCAGCGTGCTATGGAGCGAGCTATGCTCGGAGTATCTCTCAAAGATAAGATCAGAAATGAGATTATCCGCGAGAGAACCAAAGTAACCGACGTAGCTAGCAGAATAAGCAAGCTGAAGTGGCAGTGGGCTGGTCACGTCTGTCGCAGGACTGATGGCCGTTGGAGCAAAAGAGTCCTGGAGTGGAGACCGCGTCTTGGCAAACGCAGCGTAGGGCGTCCTCCGTCCCGCTGGACCGACGACATCAAAAAGGCTGTTGGGGCCAGCTGGATGCGCATTGCGGAGAAGCGGGATGTCTGGCGCAGACATGGGGAGGCCTATGTCCAGCAGTGGACTGCATTAGGCTGATGGATGGATGGATGGATGGATAGCAAACTAATATATCAAGTGTACCTAATAGTGTTAGCAGTCGAATACATATCCATATATCTATATCGAGCCTCATATTTGAGTCCTTACAACGCCATCTCATAATGATCCTTCGACCTCTTACACTAGCGTTGAAATAATTCAAATCAAATACGCTGCTCTTCCTTAACTTTTCTTTATATTTTAATAGTAAATGTACATGTATGCTAGTAATTTTTTTAATAAGTTTGATAAAATTTAATGTAAATATCGTATACTGCCATCTATCGGAATAATGTGTCGACATAATGAAACTATTTAAAACTCCACGTTGGTAGTGGACTTTTTGTTTGGAGCTATTTCAATAACTTTTCACTAGATGGCTCTCTAAACGGTATGATAGTTGCCCATCTATAAATCGAATTCTTAATTAAACGATAACCGTACTAAATATTGATGTTTTATCTATACTAATATTATAAAGAGGAAAGATTTGTATGTTTGTTACGTTTTCACGCAAAAACTACTGGACCGATTTCAAAAATTCTTTCACCATTGGAAAGCTGCTTTTTCACTGAGCAACATAGGCTATATATCATTTTCAAAAAAAATAGGGATCCCTAATAAAATTGTAATAATTTGGTAAAAATTTAGTCGTAAACATCTATCATCGCGTGCGCTGCGGAAACTATTGATGATAGAACAAAAAAATGTTCTACAGTATTATAGAACGTATCAATATCCACAAAAAAGTCCGCGATACCATACGTCGAACTATTATAGTTATGCCAATATAACTACTTATTTACATTGTAAAAGTTGGTAAAAGTGTCGACAATAATCAAACCATTTTATTCATATCTCTGTATTAATCCTTATCGCATTAAATGATAATTTATGAAACCTGTAAAATACTTTTTAAATTATTAAAATCCGACATCCCAATCAAAAGATTTTACGAATTTAAGAATGTAAATCGAAATCAAATAATGCCATAACAAACCTAACCTACCGTTATAGCAGGGCCTGCACTTGGTGAGTTAAGTCTTATTCCAATAATACACTAATGATACCCATTTTTTATAATTAAATAATCTACAAAATAAATCTATAGTCCGATTTCGTAGACTTTCCACTACCACGAGATCTGTATGGACGCGGGTGAAACCGCGGGGCTTTGCTAGTAACATATATATTCGAAATGGTTTTAAAATTATGATGGTATGAAAATTATGATATAAAATTATTTTAAGATCCCTCAATCTTAAAATGACTTTTTATCGAAAAGAGTAATTAGTTACTCTAGTTTTTTAAATTACATAAAGATCTAAGCAGCGTATTGAGCTGAAGTCCTTCATCTTACTCAAAATTTTATATTTATTTCTTACAGCAATTCGCAACAGTTGTAGTTAGGTCATTTTCTCGATTCAGGTTTCGATAACAAATTTTAAATAGTTAACAACAAGAGTTACCATAAATTTTTAACTTTCGCGATTCATACTTATTAATATGTAAAAATATGTATATATATTTATCACATGGTGACTAAATCGAGTTACTTTTCTGTTACGTTTCGGCAGAGTTGCATCCGCGTTGCATGACTTGAGTCAGTTCGTGACCACGGCGGATGCCACTAAGAGTTACAACAAAAAATATGAGTTATCATAGCACAGTAGGTAAGCCAGCCTAAAATGTGAAATTTTGCAATGAAGGAAACCTACAGCAAACATATGAGGGTTTTGATCTATCTGTCTCTCTTTTTATGTGTGATTAGACAAAGATGAAGTATACAAGTTTCATCTTCCCTCTCATTATTTATTGTGTCACTTTCAATGACAGGCTGCCTATTGCTCCCGTACTCCTATAAAACCTCTATGTTTGAAAATAATCAATATCTGAACGATATACAATAAATCAGCTTCATACTGGCAAAAATATTTATTTCTTACAATATTAGGAACATCCATAGGTTTACAATACTAGTACATAATACTTATTCCTTAAATAAATACTATATGCTAAGCACGTTTTATAACATTTTACTTGAGCGCTAATAATGTTCCAAACATATTTAAAAATTATATTCATAAACAGTAATTACCCAACTAAAACAAACTTGTGTTTTTCAATTGACGACGAATTTAGTTATAATAATTTAGTTAGAAAAGAAATTACTATCTTAGATTGTCTATGTTCAAAAAAAACATTTTGCCCCATCCGAAGGATGTTCTTTGTTACATGTACTGTTTATAAATAGAGATAATATACATAGATATATGAGCTTATATCGCACGCTTAGTATTAAAGTGACCGAATTCATAATTAGGCGTAATTGAGTTCGATACGTGACATTGGCAAAGTATGTGCCCAGTTGGCACGCCTGAACGCCAAAATTTTAAAGAAAGAACAAGACTTTGATACATTGTTATCCTTATTTCAATGCCAGCTATGACATCATGCTATGAACTATTAAAAAAAGCTAATTTTTTCTTGCTCTTCCAATTTATAGGTCGCTTTAACTCACGTCTTTTTTAGGCCGTACGCTACGCTTTATTGTAATTTGCTACAAAAAAACTTTTGAATTAGGTCACTTTAATAGTAAGCGTGCGATGCTTGGACCGTTTATTTAGAAAGTGGCGTAAGTCCATTTTCTTTTGTTTCGAAAAAATTAATGGTTACTTACTATACTTGTTGATTTAAAAATACAGGCAAATTATATGAGGTCTGGCATTGTTTTTAACAACATTTAATTTGTTTATATAAATTTGTTTTTGGCCAATTAGACTACGATAACACATATTTATGTGCTGTAAATGGACTTTCACCACTTTCAAAATTAGACAACTGTAAAAATAGTTTAATTTCAATTTTGAAAATCCGCTTAAAATATACTTTATTTTATATAATTTTGTTTACAAATACGCACAACAACACATAAAATTTTATTTTAGACGCCAATTACATTGTCATAATAACAAGATACTGATTACAAGAATTTACTTATTCTCTGCATCCTCATGCAGAGAATAAGTAATTTTGTAGTATTTCAAAACATGCATGATGCACCGTACGTATCCACTAGGCATTTCCTGCGTTATCAAAAACAAAAAAGATTAGTCTTTATAACCATTTTCTTGCAAAAAGTGCTTTTTGTGTCAAAAAATTATTAAAATCGTTGTAAGTAATTACGAGTAATAAAGGAAATACGGACGGGAAACAATGCCTATCGTCCGCGGGTGAAACCGCGGGACACAGCTAGTATAAAATAAATGAAAAATAACAAAACACTGATCGGCATCCATCTGCTATGACCACTACCTCTGTCAATTGGACTTACACCACTTTGTTAATCGATGATTATGCAATTTCATTTACCAACCAATTTAAAGTTGTACAAAACATAGGATTTTTTGAATTTTAATTAAACACGGACTAGTTATATATAAAAAAATTACATTAAATTAAACATGAATTACGTGATAGCTCATTTTTCTCAAAAATGGACTTACACCACTTTCAAAATAAACGGTCCATTTAATAAACGTTGTTTAGACGACATTAGTTCCTAGTTATACTTTAATAAGATTTAATATGACCCTTTCAACTTTATATCGAATTCCATATTAAGGAATCATTGTAAAAGTTGGCTACGTAACAAAAAAATTACCTCAAATAAATGTCCGCGAATAGATATCGCCATTGTCAGTATATTAAAACCGTACATTTAGTGTTATTAAAAAAAATCACCATTCCTTTTCATTCGGTGCGAAATACTTATTATTAAAAAAGAGAATGCCACAAAAGTATATTTTTAAAGTAGGTATATTTAGTCTATATAAGTAAGCCCGGACCTTTTTTTAAATTTCTATATTATATTCCAAATTCATATAGATTCTAAATATTTCGAATTTAGCAACTCTGTTATTATCACATTTAGATTTACATATATATCCCGAAACAAGGGAGGTTGTTATTTCATCGGTGTCAATAGCACACTATAATATCAATATAATTTCATTGAACCGTTACACATTATTTAAGTGACTATAATACAAACACACAGAGATGTCCACACACATAAAACACACAACGCAGTTAATCAAACACATACACACACACGTTAAAAACACTACTGAATGAAATATATAGTATTATACAAGAGTAGGGGCGTCATAGGAAGGCCTGTAAGAGAGAGAGAGTAACAATAATCTAATAAAACAGGAAAAAAAGAGACAGATGTAGTCTCATTTGCTTTCTCTTGATATTAATAGGGCACTTTTTAATTTTAGGCTGGTTTTCCTACTCTAGTATAATAACTCTATACTGAACTAAGTACATACATTCTCCTGCCTTTATACCACTCTTAAGTGGGGTCTGCACAACATGTTACAATATGTTGTCACATGATTTGGTTACGTATTTTACGACCGGCCGCCTGCCTGACGTCAGCTTACATTAGTCGCCTCTTACGACAGCTCGGTAAGAAATGAGGGTGGTCTATTCTATGCAGCCGGATACCACACGGCACATACCTTGGTCGCCTCTTACGACACCTCGGTAAGAAAGGAGGGTGGTCTATTCTATTCCGCCGGATACCACACGGCGTTCTATACTGAAATAAGTAAGTTAGGCAATTCAAACAGCCGTCAAACGAAAAATATTATCTATTGTCGTGTCATTTCATAGTGACGTTTTCAGCTACAACCACCATAAAATTAATATACTTAGTAGGGAAGCTATAGGCTGACTGTAAATGTAATGACACCATAAATAATCAGAAAGAGATGATACTCGAATACTTCATCTTTGTCTATCATCATCATGTCCTTATCCACTCTAAGTGGGGTCGGCACAACATGTTACAAACATGTTGTCACATGATTTGGCTATGTATTTTACAACCGGCCGCCTGCCTGACATCAACTTACCTTAGTCGCCTTTTACGACACCTCGGTAAGAAAACTTCATCTTTGTGTAACGACACATAAAAAGAGACAGATAGATTACGCGCATTTGTTTTCTCTTTATTGTATTATGTCACTTTTAGCCTGGCTTCGCTCTAAGTACAATAACTCTATTCTAACCACTCATATTCTACTCAAATAACGTGTATTTTGGATTTAAAATGGCAAATTTGAGTCATAAATCTAGGCCCACGCTTGCGTGTTCCCTTCCCTTTGCGCCTTTGCTATTTCAGTTCGCAGGAGACGTTCATGTGCGGCTGCAGATCGCAACTCAGCCTCTCGATTAGCAACCTCTTCCATTTGTTCCTTTTGAACACGGAGCCCGTTGAGTTGAGATTGAAGCGCTGTTATTGTTGAGTATTGCGTGTTTTTCAGCTGAAATAGTTTTAGTATATAAACGTAGAGTAGCGACCCGTTAATATAACACAGCCGAACAGAGGTCTCGTGGAAAAGAGTACATCATATCAGTCTCATAGTACTCTCCTTTCACCAAAGGTTGTCTGTGAGAGATCACTTTAGCGATAAGACCGCCTTTGCACGCTTGTTATAATTAATTCTATATGACCAATGTATCTCTGCATAGTGCAAAAAGAATAAATAAAATAAAAGAAGGACTGTGGATTTTTTTTATTATCTTTATTTTTATGGACTTTTGCCTGTTCAGACATGACAACCCCATTGTACCTTAACCTAAATAATAACTACCTTAAGAGATAAGCAGAAAGCGAGTCGTTGATGCGCAGCAGCAACTAGTTCGTACAAATCAATGGCAATGATGGAATCTGGGCTATAATGCAAGGCAACGACGTAGCGACTGTAGATTAGACCTACCGCGTTTCTACATTGCCTAGTGTCAGATTATTGCGTGAATTCGTTTGAATTATAAAGCTTCAATACAATGTTGTCACTTCTAAAGTTTATAAATTATAATTTGCATAATTTGCTTTGCGATTTTGCAGTTTCTATCAAGTGAAAGAGAAAGGGAGCATTTGAAACTAGTTTCAGAGAGAGATGTAAATATTGTTAATATGGGCCTATATAAGTATAAATTGAAAAGAAAAGTAATATCAGTTATAAGTGAGATAGAGTTGGAGCTGAAAGTGTTGGAAAGAATAAGAAAGGCTGTTTTAAAGGTATATCAGGTTATAATGTTATGTGTTTATATTATTTATTTATAATTCCTTCGCTTCGCAAATCGCTTTGCGATTTTGTCGTGGAGTCTATCTCCTGATGATGCTTCGGTTGCGGGGCGAAACGATTGTTGAGTTTGTGAAACTGAACGTGTGTAGTGCTTGTGTATTGTGGTGGAAGTGGTGGAGGTTTGTGCATGTGTTTTTACGAATCCTGCACGTATCGGGTATGAAAATACAGATAGTCCACTATACATTTAACACTATATATATTTTCTATTTACTGTATCGCGGATTATAGGAAAATAATTTTATTATTACTTTTGTATTATGGATCTCCGGAAAGTAACGCCTGATTCTATAAATTATGTAATAATTTGCAGTATAAATTTCAATTAAGCACAGGTTAAGGTTTTTGTAGAAAACTCATAAACTACTTGGGATTTAAACTCGCAAACCAACGTAAACCTTAACTAAGTTATGCTATTATACGCTGAATATGTTAATATTGTGCTAGTATGTACTTAAAAAGAAAAGGGAAGAGAGCAGTGAACAGCAAAGACTGAGATTTTAAAAATAAATAAATAAATAAATATGGGACATTTACACACGGTCGTCCGTGCCCAAAGTAAGTAACTTAATACTTGTGTTATGGGTGACGGACAACTGGTAGATATACTACATATATAAGTTTAAATACATACTTAAATACCAATACACACCCAGGCTCGAAGAACCAACAATTTGTTAATAGAAAATGTTGGCCCTCGGCGGGAATCGAACCCGCGACCCGCGGAGCTGAAGGCATATGGTCACTCTACCCACAGCGCCAACGGGCCAGTCAAAAATACTCATACATCATACAATATTTCTTTGATTATATATTTTAAATAAAGAGTATTGAAACACGAAGTTAATTAGATCAGATCACATCATCATGTATTATCAATCCAATCATAGAATCGAAAAATGTATAATAATTTTTAAATATTTGTACCAGATACTTAGGATATGTTCCTTTCACTTAAATTTTTATAGAGAAATCGCTAGTATTCTCCAAAATACCAGCCTCGCCTTTTACTACGAAATTCCATAAATATTTGACTGTACACTAACCTGTGATTCTCTCTCCCTAGCCCGTACTTCCTGGTGGAAACTGTCCATTTGATCTAGAATTTTCTCACGTTCCAGAACATTTTCTTTCTGTAGCTGAATGTTAGCTTCTAATCTTTCTTCTATTTGTCTCTTGAGTACCTCCAATACTTCCTTCATCAGAATGCTCCGAGCTTCGCGTTCTTTTGTCCATAACTGAAATACAATTTTTAATTGAAATCATTAGTATTCATCAACAATCATCCTTCTCAAGGTTTCTCATACACAAATTCAAGGTTCCTTTAACAAATTAACTTAAAATTATTTGTTGGCATGTGCAAATAATCCCTGGATGTAACCTGAAACTCAAATTAGTTAGAGTTAGGTCATTCCTGTTCTTAATTTGTTATTCTATTATTGAAATAAATTATAATTTTTAGATTTATTTTCGTACTTTTTTTTATTTTGTTACTGTATAGAAAATGTTTGAAACACAAAAATCCACAAACAATGATTGTTGATAGTATTATAATAATGCTTGCCGTGTGGTATACCACTAGAATAGACCACCCTCATTTCTTACCGAGGTGTCGAAGGCGACTAAGGTAAGTCGACCCGCCGTGTGGTATCCGGCTGAGTAGAATAGACCACCCTCATTACTTACTGAGGTGTCTTAAATGCGACTAAGGTAAGTTGACCCACCGTGTGGTATCCGGTTGAGTAGAATAGACCATCTTCTTTCTTAACGAGGGGTCGTAAAATACGACTATGGTAAGTTGACAATAGCAGTTATTATTTACTAAATTTATTTTTTAATTAATATACTGTTAGCATTATTTAGTGCTCTTACTTTATCTTGTTTCTCATTTATCTGCCTCGCTTCCCCGTCATACATAGCGTCGATATGTTTTTGTCTTTGCCGCTCCCTATCTCTATGCTCTTCTAACTCGTGCAACGCCTCGTCCAAGACTCGTTTGTGATTCACACATTTCACACGGTTAAATTCATATTCCTGAAAAGTTACATGATATTCAAATTCAAATTTAAAATATTCTTTATTCAAGTAAACTTGTAAACAAGTGCTTTTGAATCGTCAACTTTACTGCTGGTTCGGAAAGCCGTACTACCGGGAAGAGCCAGCAAAAAACTCGGTGGAGCTCTTTTAAAAAAGAAGATTCTTAATACTAATTACATTTTGTCATAGCTATCCTGCACAAGGTCAAAGAGCAGCTATATCCACGCATTCTTATCATCAATGTAAGCCTCCACGGTATAATAGGTTTTCTGTATCAGCCTCTTTTTAACAGTATTTTTAAATTGCTGTAATGGCAAAGTTAAAATTGATTGTGGAATTTTGTTATAGAATCTTTATAAGATTCTATAACAAAATTCCACAATCAATTCAATCAAATCAATCAAAGCGATTTGCGAAGCGAAGGAATTATAAATAAATAATATAAACACATAACATTATAACCTGATATACCTTTAAAACAGCCTTTCTTATTCTTTCCAACATTTTCAGCTCCAACTCTATCTCACTTATAACTGATATTACTTTTCTTTTCAATTTATACTTATATAGGCCCATATTAACAATATTCACATCTCTCTCTGAAACTAGTTTCAAATGTTCCCTTTCTCTTTCACTTGATAGAAACTGCAATTCTTGTAGTTTCAACCTTTCTTTCGCTTCTTGTTTTCTAAGACTTTCAACTGCTGTTTCCTTTTCGCTTAATTCTGATATCTGGCCCTCTAAACTGCTTCGCAGCTCCTGAAATTCCTTTACATATTTAAGGTAATCTAAATCTGGAGGCTAATGTAAGAATATTTTTATATTATTTGAATTAACTTAGTACATTAATATCCTTTATTAACAAATACGTTACCATACATGTTTTTGACTCATTTGTTTCAATTAACAGTTTATTTATTTTTTTCTAAACAATTTTTGCGGTAAGATCAAAGATATTTTTCATTTAAATTATATGTCATAATATTACGCATCAAATGTTTAGTGTTATTAATTTGATAAAGCTTTCATGTTCACTTAGGTAATTGAAATTTTCAGTTAAAATTACCGTCATCTTTTACCCAATTTACACAAAATCTCATCAAACTTCCGTCGTGAATTATTCAGTCTATTGGTAAATACCGCACGAAAATCTGATCAGCAGTGTACGACGAGTTATGGCGTATAGGTTAAGATGTTAATAAATACATCATCATCCTCCTGCCCGTACCCTACTCTAAGTGGGGTCGGTACAACATGTTACAAACATGTCGCATGAGTTTGGCTACGTATTTAACTACCGGCCGCCTGCCTGGCGTCAACTTACCTTAATCGTTTTTATGACCCCTCGTTAAGAAAGAGGGTGGTATATTCTACTCAACTGGATACCACACGGTGGGTCAACTTTCCTTAGTCGCCTTTTACGACACCTCGGTAAGAAATTAGGGTGGTCTATTCTAAGCAGCCGGATAAAATCTAAGAACCAAAATTAATATTTCCTTAATTACCTTCATTTGATGTTCCTTTTCCTTTATTCTTTCTTCTTCGATTTGTATCTGACGCCGTAAAGATTCATCCCTCTCTTGTAGAACTTTTCTATTATACTGCTCTTCTTTTTTCTTTTGCATCTCTTTCTCTACTATTTGTTCCATCCTGTAATATTGTTATATATTTCGTTATGTTTGATTCTTATCACATCAATTATCCAATGAATAAACAATGGATGGTATTGAATGAAACATCGTCGCATTAGTTTCTGAGTTTCGTTATTTCAAAATGCCTAATGTTCAGTAGATATAATATCATTGGAAAACTGACGAGCCTTTAACCTTAACTTTAACCTTACAAAGGAAATACTCTAAATTTGAAGTATTTGTTCACATTGAGTTACTTTTGAAAATAAAGTTAGAACAGACTTTGGTAAAGGATTGAAGATGAATTTGCCAAACTTTCATTCTTTGCTCTCTTAGCATATTTATTATAGCTTCTTGAGACTTTAATGAACAACCAAGTTGGTTGCTATACAAAACTTTTTCAATAGTATTTAAACCGTATCTAAAACATTGTTATTTAGAAAGAGTATAAAGATAATAATATCTTACCAAGCTGATTTCAATTTTCCATTCGCTATATAAGAGCTGGCCGCACGCAATTCAGGTTGTCGCATCCTCCAAGCGTGGTATAATTTCAACTCAGCTTCTTGTTTCCTTAATTGCTCTTCCTTCTCTATGATTCCTTGGTTAATCTCCTGAAGAGTGGATGTTGGTACTTTGTTGAGGTAAGATCTGGCAAGTCCAAATTATTGTTTTAGATTAGTATTCTTATAATATATATTAATTAATAATATAAGGACAATTTTCAGTTACAATAAACAATAAATATATGACTTATGACACAATTGTGCATCCCCAAAGTAACTTTATACTTATGTTATGGCGGACAAACAACTGAATATGTCTAAATATAATTTTTAAATAGATACTTAAATATATAAATATACCTAGACTCAAAGAACCAACAAACTGTATTTTTTTTAGAAAACGTTGGCCCATGACCTCAAACCCACAGCCCATAGAATTGAAGGCAGAGTTACTGCCACCTGTGCCAAGGGTCAAGTCACAATCGCCTAAGTCTCAATTTGTCTACTATTTTACGAAACAATTAGAAATATGTCATTATTCTCAATAATAGAGTATTGCTTTCTGATTTACTTAGGCAATTTAGTAGGGAAAGCATAGCATAAACTTGGAAAACGTTTTAACTAATATTCTAAGTTAGAATGTCTAAAGTAAAAAAATGGTTCTGAATGTTAAAGAAACACATCAAATGTAACATAATCTAATTTTAATAAACTTAAAACTAAAAAAATAATGGGATAATAAAAAGTTTACTACAAATCTTTATCTTTATTCTGTCTACATAACAAAGATGCATTATACCCATTTTTATAGAACTTTGGCTGCGCTGCTAATGCTTTCAGCTCTTGCTGGTATTGCATATTCTCTTGGAATAACATCAGCTCTAGTTTCTTCCGTCTCTCTTCTAGTTGACTATAATAATAAATAAAACAATAATTAATTATAATTACATTTGATTATTAATTTTATTTGAATCTTCTTTTTTGTAATCTATATTTCACCCAAATAAGTATGGATTTATTTAAATTTTTATTTAATATAATAATCCTTTGAAGTAAGTAAAATCTGACAGACTTTCGAAATTACAAAATACTATATTTAGATGTATTAAGAAATCATATTATCAGTTTTTGTACTGCACTGTTCTATGACTATTTAAAAGAAAACAATTGGTAGTTTTGTACTGCACGGTTCTATCACTCTTTTTTATTGTTCAAAAGGCATTATTATTAAAATATTAAAAAACAACATAGACAAACATTGGAAGGTGTACACTGTGGCATCTGCATTTCCTAAAAGCAATATTGCTAAGAATAAATAATATAACTTACGCAGCCCTTATCTTTCTTTGACTTAGCAGTTCCGCCTCTTTATTAGCTCTTTCATAATAGCCTTCTGTTGTCCATTGCTCATGATGTCTTGACTTGTTAGTGTTGAGCTCGAAATAGCTGGCTACCTTCTTCAACTCCTCAGCACGTCTAAGCTCATTGTCACGCTTTTGAGCTGCTATTGCCTGTAGTTGCCATTGAGGTCTGATATGCGACATAATCTTAAAATACAAAATATAAATAATACATTACTGTATTATGTGTAATTGTCTTATTATAATAAATGCCCTCCTGTTAATTTAAGGCAGAATTAGGTAATAATAGTGTAATTCACATTTTGTTCTACAATATAAATAAATGATTTAAACCTAAAACTAACTTTGACATGTTATAATTTATCAAAGAACACTGATCAATTCATACATGAAACTTAGATACATTTATTAAGTAATTATTAATACAATAACAAAAAATATTACATTTTGTTTTATTTATTGTTTTAAATTTGAAAATTTATGTAAAGCGCATGAGTCCTAATTATTCGTCGCACTTACCATATAATGCGTCGCAAAAGCTTAATCCAAAAAATGACTAATGTTGTAAAATCGATCACTAACCTCGGTCGACTGCACACAGTAAGGTCTTTACCAATTCTGGAGTCACATTTACTTCCGTGCGTTACATGATTGCTCATAACAACGCGTGGGATTTAACGACATCGTATTGGCCAGTATGAGGTCAGACAAGTAATTAACTCAAATTTAGAACACTTCCTCAGATCAGTTATTACTGCCAGGCACGCAGCCATCAATTTATTGATTCGTAATAATTTCTAATACGCACAGTGAATCAGATACCAATTAATAAAGTTCAAACATTTTAAACCACAACAGTCAACAGTAAGTAGGTAACAAAATATGTCAACGTCAAAATCTGACAGTTGCCCAGCAACCGACTAATGTCGTATACTTGTAACATTATAATCACAAACAAATCCGCATTTCAATACTTTTTGTTCTTTTCTTATTCCCGTTAAGAAAAACAGGATTTTTTGTTACATTTATGTTAGCCCGGTATATAAGCTTCCATTGTACCAGATTTCATGAATATTGCTCCAGCGGATTAGCCGTGAAAGCGTAACAGACTGATGCACTTTCGCATTTATAATTTAGCACGGATGCGGACATTGGCGCCATCAGAATTGTTTTAAGGAGTTTAATTATTTCCAGGGGAGTGCACTATTAAGCAATATAAAATTGGTTTTTATTGCTTCATGGGACATGATAGGCTAACACAGAATCATCTCTGAAGCTACAATATACCTTGAGTAAATCGTAGGAGCTCTAGTAGCATTGGGAAATGTAGTCAATACGTCGTTAGATGCCTGGCGACCAACCGACATTAGAAAGCGAGGACATCGTTATCACCAGCGATAACGCCGCATATTACATATTTTGTGGTTTTAGTGGCATCGTGATTTTTTTCATACCTTAATTGGGGTGCATATGGTAATCGCTTAATTCAAGTATATTACGTCTCATAATCAAGTAACACCTCGTATTGTATAAAGTTTTACTATATATGTTAATATTGTAAAAACAATTCTCGAAAAATAACTGTACACTCGCCAAAATTCAACCCGTTATTTTTACGTACTAAACAATCTAGAATTTACGAAAGTAATATATTTAATTTCATATCGACAACTCTGACAAATTGCTAGAACTAAGAAATAACAAGTTTAGAGGTGAGATAAGGAGGGTTCATATATTGTGTACCTAACAGTTTCTATAGAGCATATAAGTTCGAAAGCTCTTGTTTTCATTGAGGCGTCCACGAGCTTACGGCCTTCAAGGTGATAGCGGGTCACATTCCGGCGTGATGAGTGTAACGGAGATATACTTCTTCCTTTTCTCGCCGTAATAGTAGCCGCTAAATGTTACCTTATATTCGAAAATTCTACTTGAGTAACAAAAATGTAAATTTATTTAAACAATCTTTATCACAATACAAGATAATTCTTTTTTTATTCATATATTTTTGCGGAAGTCAGGGGGCGTGATTATTGATGAGAGGATACTGTGGTTGTTTAGAAGTGGCAAGTGTTCTTTATAAAAACCCCAAGGCATAAAGTGCAAACTACGAGTTTTGTGACAAAGTGGAACAGATGCCTACAATAGCTGAAAATTGTATATGACGATATACAGATGCTTTCATTCTGAACATGAATTTGATAGGAATACACACTACGCGCGTTCGCATTGCACACATTCACTACCATAATTTTAAACATCGTAACCGAACTACCTTCATCATCGAGATATATACATTGCGATTTTGTCGTTAAGTAATAGAAAAATTCTACTATAAGTTTGGTAGTTTTAATTTCACATTATAATATGGCAGCACTGGTATCCGCCAGTCAGTCGAACGCAGGCTGCGTTTGCGCATGCCTACATGCAATGAAAGTGTATCCCATTTTCAAACCATCATTTCAATTCATAGAGCAAATGCACTAACATTATATTTTACAGTGATATACATCTAAGTGGTTGGTTGATAGATAAAGAGAATACTATATTTTTAACTTTAATAGAAGTTGTGTGTTTGTAAAGTGATTTCGATTGGTATTTTTTGTTTATCCGGCCGAGTGTAACAACCGTGTTTGAAACCAAGAAATGGGTTTATAATTGGTCTAAATCAGAGGCTATGATGGTAAGATATACTATTAAACTATCTTTTTTTCTGTAGCATTCAATAAGTATGAACGAATTGGGCTTTTTTCAAGATTTCTTATACAATGACAGGTATTAATTAGTTATACGCGTAGAGTTCGTTATTGTCACATAAAATCATTAAACAATCGTTATTCCTCACGTCCATATTTCATTCTTCACTATAAATTATACCCTCAAGGTATTTATTACCAGATAATATGTAGGCAACATTTCAAGTTTCAAGCATTATAGTTCTACTTCTTTGCTTTTATAAATATATTTTATATAATTAATAAATTACTAAAATAATAATTCCATTTCTCAGTTAAGACACAGTTCAACGCGTAGTTTATGTTAAAACTGTCAGAATATAAATAGAAAGTTTTAGATAAAGAAAGAAACATTCGTCAAATACAGTTCATCTAATCGGTTATCAAAATATGAAAGTTATGATTTATAAGAGAGATCGTATTTGAGCACGCACACATACTTAACTATTCGCCGCGGTATTAAAGACATCAACGAGCTCAACGGGATGCGTTGGAGTAACATGAATTTAATTATAATTTATTTACATTGATATCTTGTATATTTCTATTATATTGATTATCTTTAAAGAAAATAAAATTAAGTTTACGTATAATGAAAGAGTTTTAGCTTTTTGAAGTGAAAATATTTATCTTAGGACAATTAATAGAATTAGGCACTAATTAACAGGGGTCGATAATATAAAAGAGAGATACAAAAACTTTTTTTTTGGTATAATCCGAATGCAAAATTATATTTTCAATATACATATACTTTTTTTATGACGCTCGTAAATGTGATATATTTCGTCTATTAGCAAAAGCATGTTCTAATTTTGATGTAAATACACAAATAGAGTTATTATGCTTCGAATAGAGGAGCCATAGGCAGGCCTGTAAGTGACAGTGTCACAATAAGACAGGGAAGCCGAAGCTCACATACTTCATCTTTGTCTTATCACACGTAAAAAGAGACACAAATAGATCACCCTCATTTGCTTTCTCTTTATTTTGATATGGCACATTTTAGGCTTCCCTACTCTAGTATAATAACTCTACGTTTATATAAATGTCTCAGAAGTATTAATCACTTAAAATAAGAATTAAATCTAACCTAACCTAATGGTAAAACCGATAAACATTCAGTTTATAGATCGGAGTGCAAAGTCAGTGCTTTTCATAAATCAGGAAATTACCAAGTTCGGATTAACACAATTGCACTCTTGAATTACAGAAAATTTCAATCGTTTATTATCTGCGGAAAGTTAATTCAATGAAGCTTAACTTACTATGAATTAACTAACTATGAATTTGAATGTATATGTACTAGAGAGAGCTTTTGTCCGCGACTTCTGGACCTACTACCACGTTAAAATGTAACCACACAAACTCTTCAAGATTTATTTTGACTGGCCCGTTGGCGTTGTGGGTAGTGACCCTGCCTTCAGCGCCGCGGGTCGCGGGTTCGATTCCCGCCGAGGGAAAACATTTTCTATAAACAAATTGTTGGTTCATCGAGCCTGTGTGTGTATTTCTATTTAAGTATGTATCAAAACTTATATATATAGTATATCTACTAGTTATCCATCACCCATAAACACAAGTATTATAAGTTACTTACTTTGAGTTTGGGGACGGACGACCGTGTGTGTAAATGTCCCATATATTTATTTATTTATTTTATATAATCCAATATAACTTCGATTTATAGCCCGCTTTGACGTAAATGAAGAATTATTATAATTATTTAGAAGAACTTTAAATGAACTCGCAACCCTAATAACACTTGAAATATGTACTTCAAGTAACATACACCAACCGAATAACTTACTTATTTTATATATTAGTTTCAATAATAATAAATTTACTGGTATTGATTATTACAGATTGGTGCAACATAGTAACTATTTTGAATTACTTACCTTATTTTTTGCAGTAAATACACATTCTCATAAATTGTAAGACAATCATTGAAAATTTTCCTTCGCAAACCCAATCCGATAACATTATCGCTTAAAGATTAATTCAATTTTTATTTTGTCTTATCAAATTCACTTACAAATTGCCACTGCAATAAAGGATTATATTAATACGTTTGGCAGGGCATGAAAATTGCAATCAACCTTCTAAGTTTTTAAATTTTAAGAATATTTTTCAATATAATAAACTTATTATGAAGGTACATGCGCTCGTGACTTAGTCAAGTATTACGAATTTAGTATTCCTGATACACGCAAAAAATATTTTTTCCTTTCTATGCATACATACAAAGTGACTACTATTATCCTAATGATGGGCCAGGAGAGGAAAATTAAAGAATCAACACGTTAAACTCGTATTAATCATCATTCTCCTGGCCTTATCCCACTCTAAGTAGGATCGGCACAACATGTTTTAACCAAGTTGTGATGTGCTTTGGTGTGCACCTTAGTGGCCTTTCACGACACCTTGATAAGAAATAAGGATGGTCTATTTTACTCAGCCAGATACCACATCCATATGAATATTATGGTCAAAATAATTGACCACGAAATCCATCGTAAGGTATATTATCTTAACAAACCTATTCATGGCTAATCTATTGTATCCGTATTTCGAATCCGAAATAATACATCACAGTATCTGTATTAGTACAAAGTATTCTGCCCTCGAACTGACGAATCTCCTAGTATTACGATACGATTACGAGTGCATGCATAGAAACATATGGGAATTTTTTTTTATTAATATTGTCAAGAATTTGACATTGTATAAAAAAAGACAAAGCAATAGTTTGTCTAATTCAATTTTAACGGATACATTAATGCAGCAGAATAAATTTGAATAAGTAAATTTAGTTATATAAAATAATTATTATTCATAGAAGTTACATTGAAAATTTACCAAACGTTCAAATTTATAATTATTTAAATTATGAGAATGAAACCAATCAGATGTTAAGATTTATAATAATTTGAATGCTAAGTGATAATTATCGTTACTTTTATGGCCGCTACAAGATAACAGCATTACTTTAATATGATTTTTAGATATCCAACGATAATTTTTTTTTAATATACTCTATTGGAAATACATATAGTCAAATTCCTTTTTATTTCAGCCAACCGTTAAGTCACAAGGCTATATTTAAACAGCTATTTATTTGAGTTATTTAGGTACGGTATACAAGACGTGTGACAAGTAAGAAATAATAATGTTTTTATTTCTTACTAAAAGTTTTTTTATAGCAAATCGATCAACTAAAAACGTAGTATCTGCGACTCGTATAGGTCTTAGCTAGAGGTTAAAATAACGACATCAAATGAGTCGCAGGAAACGGATAAACTCAAACCTAATCGGATAGGATTGGTCCTATCCGATCTATTTAGTAGTTGTTATTGAAAATTGGTTGTTAATGGCCATTGTCTCTATTTTAGTAATATTTTAAATGACATACTTTTCATTATTTTTGTTGATGTCGATGGGGTATAAGGAACTTATTGACATGGAAAAGATAATGTAGCTTTAGAGCTACATTATCTATATAGCTACATTATCTTTTCCAACGATTTTTTAACGAATTTACCATTCGGCTTCTAACATTAATAGCTTTGTAGTACAGCTTTACTGGTACCGTGGTCGCCGGAAAGGAAATTTCTGAGGGTATCTACGTGAGAACGGAAACGATTGACGATAACGTGTATGTCGGTTCTTTTATTCACCTTGATTCTTTATTGGCATGTATACAAAATAAAAAGGAGAAACCGACATGAGCTTAAAGCTCTTGATTATAGTCCTAAAAAGTATAACTATAATTAAAATGCTTTGCAATTAATTATTTCTTTTGCTAGTATAACGGCTTGAAGTAAAAAGACACAGACAGCCTGTTGAAAGTTCTATAATATAATCTATAAAAATGAAAATAGACTATATCGGTATTATGTTAATTGTGTTGAAGAGATCGCGCAGTTTTTAAAGAACTTGCTTGCTGGGAGCTTTAGTCGCGTGCGCTGCGTAAACCAGCAGAGACACGCTAAAGTCATGTAGCAGAAAATTGTAGATATATAAAAATACTACAAAAAACTTCGCGATAGCATGTCTCTATCTCTCACGGTTAACTCACAATAAATTTGTTATACCATTGCCAACAAAATATCTTTGAGCATTCCTACATTACATATGCTTTCCTACTACGATTCCCCTACTGTGCATAGTTTTTTACATCGTTACGATTTAAAAGACTATCTTAACACCATTTTCTTGGCCACTCACAGGACCGTTGACCAAAAACCGACGCATTAGAGTATCAATAAAGTAGCTGAGTTCAACGTAGTAGAACACTGCGTAGTGTATTGACAATCCACCACAGACAAGGCTCGTCCACTTTTTCGGCGATGTTTATTACGCAAAGATAGTAACACTATCCGATGGTCGTGTATGCCTGCGTCAAACTTACGAACTTACTTCCATTACGAAGAGTTCTCGAATTTTCTCAGACTTAGTCCCGATATCGAAGCCTACAAGATTCCTCGATTTCAAGACATTGTACTGTTTAATATATTAAAACACAACCTGTGTTAATAACACTTTTAAATAATTGAAAATTACGATAAAATGTATTCAGTGACAAAAATGTATGATTAGTATTTCAAGTATAATATAACATTTTCAAAGGAGATTTTGAATTTATTAAGATACTATTGCATAAACATTGCATAAGGAATGTGAAACAGAGACAAACTTAATCGAGTTCCTTACGAATAACCATTGGACTCAGGTGCACATCATTTATGTTTCCATTCGGCTCTTTCATAAACAGTGGGAATATTTGTAATAATGCTAATATCTTTACACAGTCCGAAATTCACACAAACTTCAGAGTATTAGATTGGAGACTTTACAAAATTTATCTATCTCTTTTTATATCATTCACGCGTTAAATGAGTTCTACTTCTAATACCAAAAGAAATTATTTTTTCAATTACGCATTTTAATTGATGATAGGTATCATTGATATTTTATACCCTATCAATGTTAGTTAGGTATAATACTTAAAAAATCGACTAAATGTAAAAAGTCCGTGAGGAAAGTGGAGTCTCGAACATCAATTTCTTCTCGATAACTGGCGACAATCAGAACGACTACGTATAAATTTTAATCGTGATGACATGTTATGACCATTATGTTGGAAGCGGACTGTGGACTTCTTGTTAGTGATCAAACTTGTTAATTTATATTCGATAAGTATCGGAGTATATTTATCTCGCTTAAATTTGATTTTCGCACTGTAAAATAAGCGACGATAAGGTCATAAATTCAAAATATATATTAAAGTATGCATGGATAATACGCAAGTAATCTGAACAATCTGGTGTTTATATATGTAATTATTTTGTTATAAAGTTTTTTGTCTTAATATTTCAAAGAATAATTTCATAAAAATTAAATTGATATATTGCTATTGAATCATTTTGTTTAATAGTTAAAGAGAACAGGAAATTTTTTTATTATTAAAATTAAATATATCATGAAGAACCTTTTAAAAGCTATGTCGATTTGAGTAAACGATAGCTTTGAATAGAATAGAAAGAATATTGATTATTATTATGACTGATTATGATATGACTACTGTGGGTTTTTTTACTGTCGTTTCAAGGGTCTTGCTTTGTCAAGCTTGCGTTTTTTCAAATTCTATTGCCTAATGGTTTCAATCATTAGGCATTAGAATTGTAAATGAAGGATCTATCTTTATGTTACTAAATTGATACCAAAACTAAAGAAAATGAATTTTCAATACCTTAAGTATTGTAATTGTATTATTTACTTCTATATAACGTTATTATAATGTGTTTTATTGAGAACACAGATGTACAATAAAAAAAATCCACTGTCGTTTTTTAAGGAATTAACTGCGTAACCATAACATGAAATCATTAAAATCATAAACTGTGTTTGTAATCGGTTTCGGGTTTTATGTAATTAATTCCAAATCGCATTGAAGCTGAGTCGCTGAGCAGTCTCTTTGCAAAGGAGGGATAACTTTCCCCAGCTGTGGGATTATCAATATAATATCATATATATATGATATTATATTGATATATATATATATATATATATATATATATATATATATATATATATATATATATATAAGAACTTATAAAATAAACAAGAGCATACTTTTAAAAAAAATAATCCATTGGCTTAGTACCAGAACCTTGCATAAGAGGTTTCCTAACTAGGTTTGATGACCGCTACCGGAAGCTGACAAGCATCAGATTATAACCGACCACAGCTTCCATGGTTATTATCATGCGTTGAATGTTTTTAAGATTTAAAATCTAACAAATATGGTTTCTTTTGCTACTACTTCAACTCTGGCGGCTACAAACAGAACTTTCATAAAATTGCACATAAAAATCATATTCAGTTATAATTATAAATTTAATCGCCCAACATTTAAAAGCGTACTTTAGACGATTCAAAATTGTATTACGAGATGATAGTATTTTTAATTATTTAGAGTAAGCCGAGCGCTGATACTGCTTTGAACTCCTTTACAATACAATAAATATACTTTATGCGCCACATAAAATTTAAAATAGAAAGTAAATAAAAAAAATTATTAATACCTGGAAAAAGAGATGCTTTATAAAATGAGTATACACAAAATAATATATAGTAATATAATATACTTCTAAGTAAATACATACATACATATAACATACATAAAATATACAACAATATGTATGATATGTTTATAGCTTTAACATTATCATGTTACTGTAGCATTTGCAGATCTGATCATTTAAAATAAGCAGCATATTAAGTTATACTGAAAAGCAGAAAAGGGAAGATGAAAGTTATACTCTTATCTCGTCCTATACTCATTGTGAGCATTTTTAAATTATAGATTGAGGCAAAAGGAGAGTGTCAGAATTTCATACATCCTTGGGCCCAGACATTACAGTATTTATTTTTGTGATGTAAGATAGAAAAATATTTGTTATCTTAGGATCAATTATTACTTTATTTAATTTCTATGGGGGACCTAAAAAATTAAAAGTTATAGTCTGAGGCTATGGACAACTACAAGTACATGCTAGATACCATAAGAACATAATAGAAACGATAGGATTTGTGATAAAAAATATAAGAATACGCTATCATCATTGAAGTAAAAGTTGATCATTCATTTTTTGTCGTCAGAAAAACAAACATTTCGAGAAAACACGTTCATAAGCGCAAAATATATTTGAGGTATTAGTCTATGGCTACATGTACTAAAAGATGACTAATAATTGACACACATTGCAATATTTTTTTATTTGATCCCACAGAGATTAAGATCGTAAGCCAATGAAAAAATTGATTTATTCTAAACACTATTTTTAATATCTGGAAAGTTTGTTAATAAAATGAAACAAATATATTTTTACATATCTTAAATATTTATGTTTACAAAAACGTAATTAAGGAATCTTTTTTATTACCATTGAAAGTTTATAATATTTATAGTCATATTTAAACAGAAAAAAGCCAAGATTTTTTTGATGAATTTGGGGTTTCGGTAACAATAAGGCCCAATTCTGGCACCCGCCTTTCCGTGGCCAATGTCATATCCGTTTTTCATTCTCCATTAATATTGTTCGGGACCACGAGTACACGGTTGAGGCATATTTGAGGATGACTTCTTTACTTTAGTAAAATGACTCTATGACAAACTTTGGGTTACTTTACACTGACTTATTCTTAATATATTTTGTGTGAAGTAGGATGGGCTCCATGTATAAAAAAAGGATAACTTAAGTATGACCACAGTAAGTAGTGACAATAAAATTATCTCATATTCGATAGTAAAGGCTAGTTTTAAAAGATCGTAAGTTGTATAAATCGATATCGATCACCTCTACACCATAAACAACAAATTTAATTTAGGAACTATATATAACTATAACTGTGGCAAATACTAGGTATTAAACTCAAGATTTTCTAATTAGTTTTGATAAGAACTACGTAGATATATTTTTGGAAATCAAACTACATTTACCTCTATCATACATAATTTACATAAATCATGAAGATATTATTTTACTATAATCTGCGATAAATTATTCAGATAAATTTTCATTTTTGATTAATTTCTTTATTTTCTCTCTCTCTAGTCTCTAAAACTTTAACGATATTATGCTAACACCTTTATGCTAATACTTATTATACAATTCCAACTTTGGCCAATCCTTAATATTCAGCAATGCCTAGTTTTCGCAACGTAGTAAAGGTGAGCATTATGCGTGCGATGTTTTGACTATTAAAACGCCCTGGGGTCAAATCGGTCACTGCAGGTGTGGTGACACCGATTCCTTAATAATAGATATTTGATAAGTCCGAACGATAAGTTTACAGTGTGGAAATTTAATATTACAGCCTGAAGACATTCAACAACTTATCGTTTGACCATAGCGTATAAGTCACTGTGTAAATAATATTCATTATAAAAATATTATTTCTCTTTTCTAACTATATGTATGTACAATAAGAAATACCTAAATAAAACATACATACATAAAAGTAATGTATCATTTTACCTATATATTAGCTCAAAGCTTATATGAAGCTTGAGTTGTACTAAATTTGATCTGCAGCAGATTCGCCGTGAAAGCGTTACATACAGACTTTCGTATTAACAATACTTGTATCGGTTATACATAAGCATCAATTGTTTTTATGTTGAGATGTTTGCGGCTTTGTCAACATAAAAATGCAAACTACTAAATTTTAAAATCCTTTGTTCGCCAACTCTAGCGGCATAACAGTAGCACTATTATCAAGAATTCAAGCATCTACTACCATTGAATTGAAAATCTATCTGTTTTAAATTCATACTAGTTTGTCTAACAGGCCATATAATAAAGCTAGGATGTATTTATAATATACGAAAGTGGTTCTCAAAATTATATTTTTTATAATTAAAATATTGATATAAAACATTGGTTCAATCGATTTGTCTGTTACAGGACCAATAAGACGAAAGAAGAGCCAGTAGAAGAATGTAGCTGTAGAAAATGTCCCAGCGCGATTTCTCGGAGGTCGGTGAATTTATTAATTACTTAAGATTACAATTTTCAAATTGCAAGTTCGTCACATTCTTTAATATTATCGCAATTTTATGTTTTTATTATATCATATGTAATTTCCAGTAATATTTTTATTTTATTTATTTAGGATAACTAACAAGGCTCACATTATAAATAATACAAAATAATCTTCAAACAATTTAATTGAATATAGTCTCAATTATAGTTACCATGGCACGCAATAGGAACGCGTACGCTATTTAACTTAAAAATATATTATAATATAAAAGGAAATATGAGACCTTACATCATACATTCATTTAATTTAATTTAATAATCTTATTATTACTTTTGTATTATCGATCTCCAAAGGTAACGCCTAATTATTCTATAAATTATATTAAACTTAACTTATTATGCTCTTATATTTATAACGATATTTTTTTTTTTTATTAATCTTAAATTTAATAATATGTTGCGTAAAACTACGTATGCTATTGCTAAATATGTCTCCATATTATTCTACTGATAATAATAATAGCTGTGGTAGCCGGGCGGTGGACCGTGCGACTCTTTCGAGGGGAACACGAGTTCAAACCCAGGCAGGCAATGAGTTTTTCTATTTAAACTCATGTGTCTAATTGATAATTGCAATTTATCACACGCTTTTCGGTGAAGGAAAACATCGTGAGGAAACCTGCATATCTCTAGAGAATTCTGGAGATATGTGTAACCTACCAATCCATTGGAGCAGCGTGGTAGGTCTTAGCTCAAACCCTTCTCTCCAGAAACGGAGGGAGGACTTTTTACTTATTATTCTACTGAGAAGTAGTTGTAGGGACGTTGTTTTCTGTTCAAGGTTCAATAGTGGCCCAAGTTACCTTTTGCCAAGCGAATGCTGAACATTTAGATTATAAGACACAACATTGAGACGAGAGATATGTATGTATGTAAAATAATATATATATATATATATATATTATTTTATCATTATAAACGTTTTTCAATAATCGATTTTCTAAACGTTATAAATCATTAAAACAAAATGAGTTTATTAAAGACACTCTTTTTTACTCTCTTATTTTAGGATAAGATATGCGTTGTTTCACGAATCCAATGTCGGAAAGCTACACATTATAATCGAATTAAGCAAACTCTGTTATTTTAATCCGTACTTTGCAAATTTAATTATTATTTAGTATAATTAATTATTAATATCGAAAAAGTCAATTTTTTACTCAGAGATTAAAAAGCGATTATCAGTTATCAATTTTTTTCGATTCGTGTTAATCAATTTATTTTGGAGGGAGAAAAACCGTTATTAATTAATAGATTTTTTCCACTCCAAGTTACATCCATAATTCAGACTCTACAATTTATACGTCACAAAGATAGAAAGTGTACATGCGCGAACAACAAGCAACTCATGTGCGTGCATATCGTGACGTGTGCGTGGGCAAATAAAAATTACACTTGAGGGAGTTTCGTGCGAATGCACTTATGTGACGCATATTATTGGACGGCTTATGTTATAACACTATAAAGACTTCAACCTAACTAATTATAGACATAGATCCGTTTTATGGGTGTCTTTGTCCATAACAATTTTAATGATAACAATAAACATTCTTGACAACTACAACCAAATGTTAACGCTACCGTTCATACAAATGGTTATACTGACATAAGTAATAAGAATTCTTTGAAAAGAGCAACCGCTAAGTTTCTTACTGGTTCTTCTCGGTAGGAACAGCTTTCTTGTTTACAAGTTTACTTGCGTAAAGAATATTTTGAATTGAGGTGACACAGCTAAGAGAGTACCTTCAACAGGTGTGGTTGGCTTACTTAGGTAACCAAATGTAAACGAATTTTCTAAATTCCTTTCAGCAAACCTCATATCAAAAATTTGACGCCCATTAGTTAAAGAAGACGCGTTAGATGTTCGATGTTCTATTTTAGCCAATAGGCTCAAATAGAAAACATCTAACTCGTTAGTAATAACTAACACAAATAGACTGCATAAAAAATAAATATCTGGGACACTTACATACACGATCGTCCATTCCCAAAGTAAGTAACCTAATACTTATGTTATGCGTCCTGTTAACTGGTTAATATTTATATATAAAATACATATGTGTATATATAAATACATATGTTACAAGGTATGTAGGCTTAAGTCTATGGTCTCTATCCGCCTTGTCTGATAAGAGACAAAATATTCCCCCAGCAGTGGGAATATAGCTGTAAATTTATTATTAAAGTATAAGCACATATATCAATTTCATTAGACTTTACTAAGCAAGCGCTTGCAATTACATATATAGCTAATAATATTAACTCGTACGTATAATACTGCCGGATAGAATTACGCTACTTAAAAACACAATATAATAATAATATTCAAAAGTAATTACGAACAATTCCAAAAAATATGTTACAATGTATTCAAAATACTAACCCACGCTCAACTTTAATCTAACGTCTATGGAACCATCACAAAGCTACAGAGATAATATAAATTTTAATTACATGCACTTACTATCATTTTCAACCACACAACTAACGCCATAAAGTAAAATATCACTTGTAAGTCCTATGATGACGTGGCAAGTTGCAATAAGTTAAGATTCGATACAAATTTATATAATTTCAAATTCAAATGCAGCCATATATGCAGATATTAGAAAAGGTGTAGGTGTGGTTACACATCTATTTTCCTTTTTTTATAGTACCCCAAATGTATTATCAACGAAATCAAGTTTACGACAACCAATTTTCTTTAATGAAATATATTAAAAAACTTGGAGTTGGAGTCTATAACAAAGCCGAAAGCGATTCAAACATAAGTTTTGAACGAGGGTACATACTTCATATATTTATCTACTTAATACCCTTTTTTCGGTTGAGTCAAATTCTGTATTAGCGAAATCAAAAATCAGTAATTCTTAATTTTATTTACCATGCCATCCATTGATACCTTAGTAAGTTATTTTATCTACCTCGAGTAAATTTATTGTATACTATTACTGTAGGCAGAACATTAATATTAAATATGCCGTTTTATGTGCTACTGTCGTATATACCTGTTAGACGTTTGAGTAGCAATTGTTGCTGACGTACAATAAGTCGTATTTTAACATAAGACTAGACGGGAAAATGTAAATACTAGTTTACGATTATTTTAAAAGTGGGAACGTAAATCTGGATATTTTAATTATTTACATATATTTTCTTTTATCCTGGATTATGGCAAATTAATATTTTCATTACTTTTGGGTTAGTAGTACTCTAAAAAGATTAGAATTATTATATAATAACCTATTGTCAAGAATTCCGGATCTGGAAGTATTTTATTATAATAGCAATAAATTTAAAAGGGCGATAAATAATAACCTTACGGAAAATCAAGAAATTTTTATTTTTGTTTGTTATAAACAAAAGATAATAGTCTAAGTTAATTTATATAATTTTTAATTCCTGATTTCCTTATTTTTCTTTTTTTTATATATGCATTTGAAATTTGACATGGCAATAAACTATTAATATTAAATTGACCGTTGACATTTTATTTTTTAATTCAAATCTATTATAACTTTGTGTACTCGCGCCGTGTGGTATCCGGCAGAATAGAATAAACCACCCTCCTTTTTTACCGAAGGCGAAGTACGAGGCGACTAAGGTAAGTTGACGTCAGGTAGACGCCCAGTTGTAAAATACGTAGCCAAATCATGTGACAACATGTTTGTAACATGTTGTGCCGACCCCGAATAGAGTAGGATAAGGGCAGGATAATGATGATATAACTTTGTGTAGTCGTTGTTATTTTTTTGTAATTCAATTAAATATTATTTCAACTAATTTTTATTTTGTTTTTTATCATATTAATAATGTAATTCTTTACAATGTGTCCGCGTAGAAATAATTGTAGTTTATATTTATTTTTTTTGTCTTTATTAGTAAAGACTTGAATGCCGCTGTATTATGTTTTATGATTAGTTGAAATAAATAAGTAAATAATACGGTGCCTACCAGTTGTTTTAGCAAGTAACTTATTATATTAATATTTACCTTACGAATATAATGGATGAGTACATTCTAAAGATAAATGGCACGGTGTTTAATTTAAGAGATGAAAGTTAAGCGTATGAAGGAAGAAATGTTCATGAGATGAATACTACATATTAGAGCATTTACTTCTAACGGGCTTGTACGCTTTGCGATAAGGTAAGCGACATACGTGAAATTCCATAATTATAGCTACGTGCTTTCAAGTTACACTATTCTAAGTTATAAACGAGTTGGGGTAATATTAAGGTGATATCACAACAACCATTTTGAATATTTTTTGCTTATTCCATATCTGTTGATTAAACTATTATAAAATAAAATAAATAAAATATTTCTAATCATTCTCAATTATAATAAATTTCACATTTTGCTTAGATGCGTGAAGCGTCCATATTGTAGAGGAGAAAATGAATTTTCCTTAATGGAGTAATATAAAATAATGGAGTAATGGAATACTATTTAAATACTCTATCATAATTATTATGATATTTCTAGTAGTAACTATCTTATATCTCTAACACGCTGCAGAATGGCGACTTATGATATATACCGCTTATCGGCTGCAATAGTGGCACAGCTCAAAAAACACGTGTTTTCGACTAGTAAAGAATGTACATGTGTAATACATCTTTTTTTCAGCAGCAATACCGGCAAAACCCATAATTCAATGTAAGGTCTTCGTTTAAGCAAACCAAAGCATATATATTTTATGCATTTTTCTTAGCAATGAAAACTTTAAGCACATTTTTCTCAAAAAATGATTTTTTGAGTTGTGCCATCATTGCAACCCATGAGTGATATTACAAGTTATAATATATATATTTAAATAATAAGTTCGCGTTCGCATCGACTTCGGTGTTAAATTACCCTCAACTATGAATATTTTTTTACAATTTCGGACAAAAAACACGGGAATTTTTGTAATATATGTTACACAGGTATAAGTCGTACCAAATTTCATCGATATTGCTCCCGCGGAATAACCGTGACATTGTAACATACAAATAAACTTTCGCAATATATATCATACGGATCTATCCCAAAAGGAAATATAATATGTATAAAGTAATTATAGCTTATCTATTTAAATTATTAAAGTCGATTTTTCTATTCTAGACCGTCGACACATAGTAAATGATGATGTAGTCTACGAAGAAACATGGACATACTGCGGCAGTTATTCAACCATAACAGTAATCAGATATAGCAAAACACGTTAAAACGCTACGAGTAACTAGCCTCGATTAAAATCTAACGTAGTTATCATTCCCAATATTATTTCTAGAACATGTCCTTTTAGTGCAGATTTCTTCTTTTTAGGGGACTAGGTTCGACTTATTTCCTAATCACTGTCGTTCTTAATGATATATATGATATATAAAAAAAGCTACTTTAGTGCGGCCTATAAATGATAAGTGTTGATCTCAAACTCTCAGTTATATTTTATAGGCCGTAGCTGCCATATATATATATATATATTTATTAATTTTCTTTTACTTATTTCTGTATAATCCATTTTTGTCTTAATGTACCGATAAGATTAGTTTACGATAAGACACGGTATCTTTCAGTTATCTTAACATAATTTGAATGTGGTTATCACCTGTAATTAAAATTCTACTTATTGTAGTTGTTCAATGTACAATGTTAATGTTAAATGTGTATTTTGTTGGTGATCTATAAATAAATAAATCCAATTCATTACATAGCATACTTTGTCGAGTTTTAATATCGTGTCTTAGAAAAGTTACTGACGCGTTTTAATGACAAAACTATTTTTGGTATTACTTTTTATACATAAGCTTGTATATTTTTCTCGGCCTTTGTCTATTCCACTAAGCTGACCGGGTAAAGGCCTACACTATCGTTTTATGATATCCTTTTATGCATCAAAAATCAAAAATCTTATCCTGAAACCTTAGAATTAGTGCGCCACTTTCATAGAGAACGTTGCAAAATGAGTTTTGTATAGTACTCGGCAATAAATAATGTACATCGAGGCTTAGAGAGAGAAAATCGGCTAGTTCTGCTTCATAGTGCATTGTCTCTGTTGCACAGACTGACGAACCCGTGTGAAACGTCACATACAAACTGAGTGACAGGGACAGCTCTCTACGAAACCGAACTCTCCGGCTGTTTCGTTCTAAACATCAATGTGCATCATTTAATGCCGGGAACTATACCAATGTTCACGACATGTGATCGTTGGTACAAAACGTCACCAATGTAGAAGTCATCAACACAACATCTTTTAAAAATATAAAAATAAATGGCATGTCGGTATATATTTTGTGGTAAGTGCGGTCGTCTGGGTGGGATGGGCCGACAAAGGGATTCAGTTTCCGGCTGATTTCGCACACAGGTTTCAACAATAATACGCTCAGGTAAGAATATGATAAATGCTTAACCACTTACGTGAGACGTAACGATCGTGTAATGATAATGCTGTAAAATATTATCACTTAAGTGTTATACTGTGTAATTTTATAGTTACCGGATTTCAATAGCATTCATTATCAAATATAAACCAACAGCAAGTTTCTGCTAAGATGTATTAGATTTTCATTAGATGACGTTGTCTTAAATTTCTTAATCATTTTTAAAAAAATGATCATCATCCATCTTTAAGGCATGATATGAAAAAATTACCTTTTCCATCTTGTATACCAACGCTGTCTTTCTCAGTGCGACGTTGCAACTCATACACCTTGCGCTCGCCTGTTTTTCGCATTAGATGGTCTACCCATTAACACTTACATAGTGACCGAATTCAAAGAAGTTTTGTGTGTAAAATGCAATAAAGGATAGCGTAACGCCCTCAAAACTCGTGTGTATTGATGAAAACCATAGGTAATAGTAAATAGGTTAAATACAAAGAAAACACTAGTTTTTTTATGTCATAGATTGGATCTAACAATGTATCTTACTCAAATAAGGTTAATTTTGAATTCAGTCATTTTAATACTAAGCGTGCGAAGAAAGAATATTTTCTTTTACAAGTACATAAATAATAACTAGGCGGTTAAGTGAATGCATGAGTTAACTAAGGAGTCTAATACATTGCATAATTTCACCTAATAACGTGGATCACGGTATTATAAATTAATAAGCAATTTTATTTATGGCTCATTATGTGGTTAGTTATATTAGTATTAGTAAAATCAACTTTGATCGGACTAATTAAGGTCAAGTTGATAGGTCAGGTTAGATATTGTAGAGGCTGACTTATAGTGTTCCCTTACATCCACCGTGCTTAAGTTTAGAAATTATAGATAATTATTAAGATAATTTTAAAAAGAGAAAGCTACATAGGTGAAGATTATTTAAGTGATAGTAGCATATTTTAACTGCAGTCACCTAGGCACAAGGCTGCAACGATTAACTTGTAATTTTTAAAATTTGATAATTTTATTTTTTGAAAAGATTATCCTTCGAGTTTCTTGGTAGGAGCAAATTTCTGAATCAGTGGTAGCTTCTTTTAGAACTTGACCATTCAAAAGTACTGAAAACAGTCTACTTGAATAAAGAAAGTTTTAAGTTTGAATTTATATAAAGAAGAAATGCAAATATCGTAGTCTCATGATAACTAATCACGAGAATTAGTAAGTTCAAGAACATCAGATGTTTTTAATGATTCTACAGTCAATAATCGGATAGGTAATTATTATTGTTATGAAACTAATCGGTATTTACAAAACTAATTTAATGCTATCTGAAGTCAAACTATTCGTTGCCTCAGTAACCTACATACACCATTAGAGAGTAACAAAGGCAATCTAGATTGTTATAGTAAAATTTATACCCCGGGCAATTACGACCGCCGTGTTCGGAATCCGAGCGGAGTAATGTAATTTTCAATGTTTAAAAAATTTTGTTTGTTTTTTCATACAACGCGTAATCGCTTGACCGTTAAATTGTGAGCCCTCGCGGTCCATACAGTTCGAAGAGTCTGGGGAATTTTAAGGGTATATTCCGAGTATAGTGTCGACAGGCTTTTGTAACTATTAGTATCTTATCTAAAATATAAAATATTAGTTTTAGCCGTATTAATGTTTTTTAACCCCGATTACGCTTGTCAGTAGCTCACTCTGAATCCTTTCGTTTCCGACTTCGCCTTTCCTACAGACGCGTACTATAACACATCATGAAACACTAAAAAAATCTTTTTTTCTTTGAACTTAATCAATATGTAACGAACATGTTTTTTAACATTTCTGATTTATAAGGATACTAGCTTCTGCGCGCGGCTTACTTCTCAGTAAACTTCTATACCTAGATAAAAAGACCCTCTTTGTGATATAGGCTACTTTCCAGCCTCCAGGCTATTCCACAACTTTCAATCAACTTTTTGATAGTTGCTCCTGCTTAAATATAAATTTAGTTTTAATTTTAAATTAATACTTAATTAAGTAAATAGTTAGTTACCGATTGTATTTTTATATAAATTTTCTATTATTAGCTAACACTACTTCGGTTAAGTAAGCAAATAAAGTTGAACAGTTGACAGGAGTCGACGGTTGAAATACATATCTCAACGGACAAAACCCGGGGAGTATTTTCTTTTCTTTTTATTTTGCTAAGTTATTTATATTACTTAAACAAAATTAAATATTTGTATTGTATAGTTCTTACTATAATTAAATAAAATTAAAAAAAATCGAATCAATTGGGCAAATATATTATTAAGTACGATAAACTTGATTTTGGTTAAAATTACTTATTAAGTGTTAAAAACCAATTAAACTAACAAGGCTGATAAGCAACTGAAGTAAATTTATCATTTCATTATTAAAGTGTGTTGAAAACTCATACTTCACATTTTTTCTTCTCATTTATGAGAATCATCATTCCTCATACATAGGCATTGCTTTTTCTCTCTTTGCTTGACAAACTGTGGAAGCAAAGTTGAAGAAGGCACTACTGCCATACATACATAACAATATAAACACATATACATTAATACTTCAAACATACAAATAGTAAACACACTTCATTACTTATTATTATATTATACTATTAAAAAAAAAAAATTTTTCATTATATATTATCATATAGTATTATCTTTCAATAGTCAATATAACCGGACTTATTTGGCAGCTGGATGCTTACTTAACCTGCATTAACATTAATATTTATAATTAACTTATCCATAAACCTTTGCAGTACAATATAGTTTAGCCACCAATTGGATTATTGAAACACATTTTAAGGAAATAATAACTGTAAATTTTTTTATATAGCTAATAATTTTACCGGGTCAATATTTTTATTGTATAAATATTTCTGGCTGTCTGACAGACTAGTTGCCTTTTACTTAACTGATCTAACATATTTATTTTTATAATTACAGAAAACAATTTCTTTTTATACAACAATGATGACCCGTAATACATCATATAAAGAGATGGAATCAAAACTTAAGCTGGCCCTTAATGAACTCAGATCAGTTAAACAGCTCAATACACAACTCTTACAAGAAAGAGAGGAAAGTGAGGTGGAAATAAGTAAAATTGTTGAACAATCCTCACAATATAAAAAACAACTGGCGGACCTGCACATCAAGTATATGGACACTTTAGGTGAAAGGAACCAGCTTAAGGAGACTGTTAACTCATTTGATCAGTGTAGTCATATACATGAAAGGGCATTGAGTCGCATTAATGAGTTAGAAACCAGTCTGCATGAGAGTCAACAAACAATATTACAGTTAAATAAGTCTCAGGAGGTTAATGCGACACAAAGCCTTTTTAATGAACTGGTTGAGTGTGGTTCGGATTATGGGATGGTAAGACACCCACAAATTATCGATCTTACTTCTGAGAATGACTCACTGAAGAACGTACACTTCAGTAGTCATAAAAAACTAAAAAAATATATTAAAATTAATAAATTTATTAAAAAAACCAATAAAATTATAAAAACCAAGAACTGCATTCAACAGTTAGGAAAAAGTAAAAAAGAACGGATACACTTAATCAATAAAATAAAATCCATAAATGATAAATTACAGTATCGAAGACATATATATGATAGTGAGACCTTGCAACTTCAAAGAAAAATAGAAAAATTAGAGATATCACTAAAAAATATAACAGAGTTATACTCGAAGGCTCAAATTCTAATAAATGAACATATAAAATCCTTTGATGGTTTATTAGAAATATGCAATGACAACATGGAACGTTTTGTATCGTTGTCAAACAAGTACAAAGAGTCTGAGATAATAATAGTTGATAATAAATGTCAATGCTCTTTGAAGAGGCAAGGTGAAAATAATTCATCGTCATATATAAGTGCTATGAATCCTGTAAATAGTACAAGTAAATCTAATAAAAATGATGTAAAATCTGAGAAAAAAACCATAATTTTCTCAGATAAGTTGGGCAAAGGTTTTGGAGCAGTTATAAGTCCTTACCTTACACAATCAGTAATTAACTATTGTTCTCCAGGAGCAACTATTGATTATATATTGAATAGCTTCAATTATAATGACCTTGATTATAACACTACAGTTATATTGATGCTTGGTGACAGCCTAAATATTAAAAGGCCACAGATAACAAAATGTATTGAAAAATTATTACTTTTAAATGAAAAATTTAAATGTAAATTTTTTATATGTGCCTTTCCCTACTCTAATATGTTGAACAATAAACAAAATGAGCACATATATAATCTAAATATACATTTGTATAATTTGACATACCGTCATAGTGACGCTATATTTTACTTTGACATTAATAAATTTATTTCCTCGTTTAAGTTAACTAGAGATACTATGTATCTGTCTAAAAAATGTTACAGGAATCTAGCTTCACTGCTAGCCTATAATTTAAGTGATACAGCTACATCTGTTGTAGCTAAGTCTATTGACACCTATACAGATTGTACAATAAGTACAAATTTTTCATATATTGACACACGTACTAGTAGTAGTACTAATAGTATATCAAGTAATATTTTATGTACGGAAAATATTACTTTAAACTAGGTATTAAGACAACAGATAGACCTTGTAAATTGAATATTGTTCACCAGAACCTGCAAGGACTATCTGGCAAGGAATTTGAAGTTGAACTGTTTATGAATAAATTTAATGTAGATATTTTATGTATAACCGAGCATTGGTTAAACAGTTCCAACTTCCTGTTAAATATAAAAGGTTATAATGTGTCCAGTGCGTTCTTGAGGAAGACCGTCATTCGTGGGGGATCTTTAATACTAGCTCACTGTAAATTAAATTGTAAAGAACGGAATGATATTGTCGGTCTTTCTGTGGAACGTACCATTGAGCTGTCTTGTGTAGAGTTGGAGCGCTATATTATAGTTTCTGTGTACCGCCCACCCTCCAGTGATTATATGCTATTTGAGAGTGTTATGGAGGAAGTTTTAAAGAAGACATGTAAATCTTCAAAAAAAGTTTTAATCTGTGGAGACTTTAATGTTGACATACTAGTGGATACCAGTACTCGTTGTAGGTTGCTTAATTTATTTCAATGTTTTGATATGATTAATGTATTTAACGAACCTACTAGGATAACTGCAGACTCGGCTACCGGTATTGATAATATTTTTACTAATTACAGCTGTAATATCTTAGAAAAATCTATAATAAGTCGCTTAAGGTCTGATCATAGTGGACAAATTATATCTGTTCCCAACATTATAAATAACAAAAAGCAATTTATTAAATTCAGGCCTATCACGTCTCATAAAATAAAGCGATTTCAAGTAAAAATATTATCAAAATTACCACATATTGACAAAAGTTGCGGTAGTTCAGATGATCTTTTTAATGCTCTCTTTGGAATTATTGGTAGTGAATTCCATAAGACTTTTAATATTATAGAAAAAGAAGTCTCCAAACATCTCAGGTTTAGCGATTGGGCTACTAATGGCATTTATAAGAGTAGAAACAAGTTATTTGATCTGTATGCAGAAAAGCAATATAATCAGTCCCCCACATTCTTAGAATATGTAAAAAAATATTCGAAAATGTTTAGAAATGTCTGCGCACAGGCCAAATCACTTCATATTAAATGTAAAATAATGAACTCTGAAAATAAAATAAAAACAACTTGGGATGTTATAGGAGATGAAGTAGGCAGACATAAAATGCGTAATTCTGCCATAGAGCTGAAAATTGGAAATGAGTTTACTAATTCCGACGCAGAAGTGGCGAGTGTATTTGAACATTTTTTTCAGAATATACCCATTTCTACCACTAGCTCAATAAACTCATCCCCAATTGAAGCTCTTAATGTTTTAAAGGCCAGCGTCATGAAGTGCAACGTAAATTTTAAATTTAAACACATTTCTCCGCACGATATTGTTAAAACTTTTAAAACTTTAAATAATAAAAAAACAACTGATTTATGGGGAATGTCTGTAAAGTTAATAAATAATGTTATTGAAATTATTTCACCTATTATGGCCAAGATCTTTAACAAGTCTGTAGACACAGGGACATTTCCAAATTTAATGAAGTATAGTAAATTGATCCCTGTCTTCAAATCTGGTGATAAGAGCGACCCTAACAACTATAGACCCATCTCGATCTTGCCAACTCTTAGCAAGGTCTTTGAGAAAGTTATTCTAAATCAACTGCTCAAGCATTTTAATTCTAATAATTTACTTCACCCTGAGCAGTATGGGTTTACCAAGGGTCGGTCTACATCGGATGCGGGCGTAAGATTATTGAAGCATATCTTTGATGCGTGGGAGAACTCACAAAATGCCATAGGGGTATTTTGTGATTTGTCCAAGGCATTTGATTGCGTTCAACACGAAACTTTATTACTAAAGCTTGGTCATTATGGTATTAAGGATCATGCACTTCGTCTCGTTGCATCTTATCTCTATAGCCGAATTCAAAGAGTGTGCATTAATGATGTGCAGTCATCCGGATCGGCCTTAGTTATGGGTGTGCCTCAAGGATCAATCCTTGGTCCCTTTCTGTTTTTAGTATATATAAATGATCTGCCATATTTCATTCATAATATTTGCGACATTGTACTGTTTGCTGATGACACATCTTTAATATTTAAAGTAAATAGGAATGACGATAATAATATTGACGAAGTAAACAGTGGATTGTCGCAGGTAGCTCAATGGTTCAGGCTAAATAATTTGGTACTAAACTCAAATAAAACGAAATGTTTAGAATTTGCATTACCTAATGCAGCTAAAACAGCAAATGAGCTCTTAATAGACAATGTACCACTAAAAACAGAAAATACAACTGTATTTTTGGGAATGACGTTGGATACAAAACTCCAATGGAGCACACACATAACAGCTCTCGCAGGGAAACTCAGTTCAGCAGCCTATGCTATTCGAAAGATAAGACAGTTTACAGACGTCGAAACAGCAAAACTAGTTTATTTTGCTTATTTCCATAGCATTATGTCTTATGGAATAATGTTATGGGGTAAATGCGCTGATATTGAGAAAATTTTTGTATTGCAAAAAAGAGCCATACGTGGCATTTATAATTTGAATTCGCGTGAGTCCCTGCGAGAGAAGTTTAAGGAAACAGGTATTCTTACGTTAGCTTCACAGTATATTTTTAGCAATTTGATTTTTGTGCATAAAAATATACATAATTATAAAAAGATAGGTGATGTATATAATAGACAAAGTAGGAACCGACATAAGCTTGCGGCTCCTGCTTTGCGCCTTGTAAGAGTACGTAAGTCGTTTGTGGGTTTGGGTATAAGATTCTATAACAAAATTCCACAATCAATTTTAACTTTGCCATTACAGCAATTTAAAAATACTGTTAAAAAGAGGCTGATACAGAAAGCCTATTATACCGTGGAGGCTTACATTGAGGATAAGGATGTGTGGATATAGGTGCACTTCTACCCTGTACAAGACAGTAATAAATAAATGTAACTAGTTCTAAGATTTATATTTTAAAAAGAGCAACCGCCGAGTTTCTTGCTGGCTCTTCTCGGCAGGAACAGCTTTCCGAACCAGCAGTAAAGTTGACGATTCAAAAGCACTTGTTTACAAGTTTACTTGAATAAAGAATATTTGAATTTGAATTTGAATTTGAATTCAAAAATCACATTGGTACATAGATGCGTTCGTATGTGAAGGAAAAACAAACACATTTTTGTAATATTAGTGTTTACGCACAGAAAACTTTAAAAATATATATTATATAGATTATAATGATTATATGATATTAATTGGTATTTTTAATTATACTCCTTGCACTCGACGGATATAGATTTTATATGAATGGAGCTAGTTAACTACCACATTATAATAATCTATTACGACCCTATGTTCATATATATCTCTGACCATGTACTAGAGAACTATTATTAACATGGAATGTACTTTAAGTTAAAGCAGATACATAATACCGACCAGGTATAAAATACAAGTCTACCACGCCTACACTGGCTGGTTCGCAAAGGCTTTCAAAATAAAAGAACACTTAATCCGCGATAATGTTCGACGTAATAATAGTCTGAACATAATTAAATGGAAGAAACAAATTTCTTTTGATTGCAGTAATTAACTTTTTGAATTAGCGAGAACACGGATTTAGACAAGCACCTGTAAAAATTTACCGTGTCCTTTTTTCAATATTAAAATATTTAGACCACAAAAAGCTGCAAATATTTAATAACTAACGCAGCGATTAGAGTCAAAGTTGTAATAGGAAGTTGCGGAAAATTTGTTTTTAAATTCAAGCAGGCATCAAGTATATTTGAGGATTGAAATTGCCTTAATGTTGGCACTGCCTTATTACTTAGTATTGTCCAAGAATGAAACTGAAAGTATTTTTATGTAACAAACCCTCACTCAAATTGAATTACAGTAGCGTTGCGTTACAGCGTGAGGGCATTACGCCTTCAGGCTATAATTCTGACAGCAAAAACAACATGGCGGATGATAGCGCGCGAAAACGAACGTCACGAGCGCATTCTTCCCGTACGTGTGCCGGAACAAAAACTATGATATGAAAGTAATTTTCTTCAAGACGTTGCGTAAAATCAGAAATTCCATTTGCTTTATAAACAATAAGGAAATATCTCAAATAGAAATCGAAAATATTGAATAGAGCATAAATTACCTTTACTTATGATTGAACCAATAGTTGATTAATTACAAAATTATAGATTACAAAATTTTCCGAATATTTACTTCACCTACACAATCCTTAAAACCCCAATTCTATAATATTAAAAATTTATTCTCATAAGCGTACTGATATCCAAGTAGAAAGACAAGTTGATGGATGTCAAATATTCTTTTCCTTAGGTCTCAATGTGCAGGAATAACATACAAATACTTTAGTATGCCGAAAGCCAGTATGAGAAAGCAACAAAATAATCAGTATTCGCTCATCATCAGTATGCATTTAAAAAGTTTTCGATAGTCTTTTGATAGATGGCAACAAGGTTTGAAAGGTTGGGTCATGCCCTGGTTCAGTTATACTTATAACATTCTAAGATAGATAATTTATAGAATTAGACGTTACTTTGGGGAGATCCATAATACAAAAGTATTAAAAAATATATTTTGCTATAATCCGCGATACATAAAATAGAAAATATATATAGTGAACTATCCGTATTTTCATACCCGATACGTGCGGGATTCGTAAAAACACATGCACAAACCTCCACCACTTCCACCACAATACACAAACACTACATACGTTCACTATCACAAACTCAATAATCGTTTCGTCCCGCAACCGAAGCATAATCAGGAGATATACTCCACTATCTATCTATCATTTCATCTATACATTTTATCTATACATTTAACACTATATATATTTTCTATTTACTGTATCGCGGATTATAGCAAAATAATTTTATTATTACTTTTCTAAGATAAACTTAAACTGAATAAGACAAATTCAAAAGTTATAGGCAACATATTGTAATTAATATTCATTTTAATATACATATTTTTACATTTTCATTTGGTAAATATTATGAACATAATATTATATAAAACATATTTTTATAACTTTCGATCATTATTTTTCGATTTTATTTTAAAAATATACATACACCGCCTTTCACGCTTGTCATGCTCTTAACACTCAATATTTTTTAGCTACTTATCGACTTATTTGTCACTGGATTAAACACTAACATTCGAACTATGTTTGATTGTATATTTTAATATGGTACAGAGAAAAACTATTTGCTGTAAATATGCTATAATTACGTAGCTATTTTTCTTTAACATCCTTTACAAGTTGTTTCAAGCGGAACTTATTGCTACAATGTTCACATAAAACTTAAACACGTGTGTATAACCTTTCCACTAAACTATCAAAAATTATGGAATTCGGCGTTCAATTATTGTGTGATTTGTCTCGGAACCTACGCACGTTAATTGTTTTATACTCTCCAGGTAAAATTCGTCATTATCTCCACGCACACAATGAGAAAATAGACGAGAAAAAATAGACAAAGGGTGACCGACGACTCAACTTTTTTTCTTTATTTTAAGGCACATACCTGCCGGTGCCCAAAAAGGTTTTATATTTCCATTTGCTTTTTTATGATCGGAATAACCCGTTTCTTTCTACACGTAGTAAAAGGATGAAGTTGATGTATAATATTTAAATAATTTCTTTAAATTAGTATGCAGCATTTGACCGTGGCTTTATAAACGTGATTCTATTTCAAAGATGTAGTTTTGAAAATGAAATAAAGTCACGAATTTTAAAAAAGTAAATTTTGTATCTTAAGGTAAAAGGGGCGCTTAATAAAATCAATACTATATCGATAATATTTATTGACTGTGTACTTCAGGTATAGTATAAATATGTCTTATGCGAATAATAGAATTATCTCAGAAATAATGCCGTATTATAATGAATGGCAACTCATATTCCAACCCTCAAAGCTATTATTCACATAGAGGTATTATATTACAGTAGGGAACGAGCCTTAAAATTGACAATAAAGAGACTGCAAATGAGACTCTTTTATATGTCTGATTAGACATAGATAAGTGTATGAGTTCAATGTTCCAACCCTCAAAGCTATTATTCACATAGAGGTATTATATTAGAGTAGGAAACGAGCCTTAAAATTGACAATAAAGAGACTGCAAATGAGACTCTTTTATATGTCTGATTAGACAAAGATAAGTATATGAGTTCAATGTTCCAACACTCAAAGCTATTATTCACATAGAGGTATTATATTAGAGTAGGGAACGAGCCTTAAAATTGACAATAAAGAGACTGCAAAAGAGACTCTTTTATATGTGTGATTAGACATAGATAAGTATATGAGTTCAATGTTCCAACCCTCAAAGCTATTATTCACATAGAGGTATTATATTAGAGTAGGGAACGAGCCTTAAAATTGACAATAAAGAGACTGCAAATGAGACTCTTTTATATGTCTGATTAGACAAAGATATGAGTATGAGTTCAATGTTCCTTCATATTGTTTGTTGCGACCCTCTTACTTACAGACCGTCCTATGATTTCCCTGCTCTAGTACAATAACTTTATGATAATACATACACGATTAAAAAATATTGCTCATAAAATTTCTATTACAGATACGCTTTGTCAACTCATTGACAATATTAAAACCTGATACATAAGAGTGATATATACATAGCATTTGAGTGCAAAATTACAAACAACAATTAAAGATTTAAGATAAATCTTCGTGCACCGAGCCAATTAACAAAATACAATATATAGAATACCGAATTTATTATTTAACAGGCTGTGTTGGGCGGTCTTGAGAAATATTCCAAGATGGTAGGTCATATAAAGCAAAATAATTACCCAATAAGTTGTTATCGTTTATCAGAAGTCTTTTTAAATGAAATTTTTATATTACAGTATACAAAAACTCGACCACGTCGCTCATATTTCAAAACGGGCGATGAAAACGGATACTTAATCTAACTGTACGTTCTTTTGTAGGAAAAATAATAATGAAATCAATAAACTATTCTTATATAATAGTTTGTGTCTCAAAACACTGTAACAGATATAAAACTCTAAGATAAAACAAGGCTCTGACCCTTGTCAGAGGAAGCTGAAATATTTAAAAAAACAAACTGGCAACAATACGCTTGCCAGTGATAATACATTGGTTCCAGTAAAGCAAGTATTGCTCTACTGGAACCACTGCAACTTGTAGCAACTGCTTGTTTTATATTACAAAACATAAATAACGCAAACGCAATAAACCATGCAGAGCTTCCAGAATTCGGGATGAAAATTATTATGAGATATATTTTCTCCAGATAACGACATTTAACACCGCATCAGCACTTACCGCGAGATCGTGGTCAAAAGTCAAAAGGTAAAAAGTCTCCTCTATTTTTCAGGTGACGATCACTCGTTTCTATAATTTAAAACAAAGTCCCAAAGAGATGTCTGTATGTAACCGGTTTTTTCAAAATCTACTGAACGGATTTTTGTATGGTTTTCACCAAAAGATAGTGCAATACTCCGGATGGTTTAGGTAAATATAACATATAGGTATTATGTAAATTGTGTTGAAGAGATCTCGCAGTTGTTAAAAAACTTGCTTGCTGGGGGCTTAGTCGCATGCGCCGGGTAAACCAGCAGAGATACGCAAAAGTAATGTACTACAAAGTTGAAGATCTATAAAAATTACTACAAAAAACTCCGTGATAGCATGTCTCTATCTCTTATGGTTAACTCACAATAACTACTTTTATGTTTAAAATTTGAATTCTAGAAAAAAATTGTGACACGCTGATTTCCACGCGGGCGAAGCCGCTCGCACAGCTAGTAACATATAAAACAGAATATATGGCTTATATTTTAAATAATTAAATAACATAATAGAACTGACGTTTCAAATTTAAATATGTCACGTACTAGTCATTTTCTACGCCTCTCCAAAATAATGGAGACCATAGGTAAGAGTGTACCTACGTCGTGCAAGTAATTAAATATATGATCAAATACATTGCGTGCGTATTCAACTTAAGTCTCGCTTGAATAGCGTGATGCAACGGTGTATTACGTACAATGGGATAAGATACGCGATCGGAGGTTATTGGAAGACGCAGAGAATGCGGTCCGTGAGAAAAAAATATTCTCGCTTCCGATGCGCTCAGCTAGATAGCGCAGGTGGTGAACGCGCCTCACGCCGCGCCGCTCGTTTCAAAATAGCTTTTGGAGGTCCGTATTGAAATTTAACAGAAATTTAAATTTAAATCAATATTATTAATGCTGAAATGTTATCCAATAGGATTAAAATCCGCAAATATTCTTAAAGTTGCGTAAAAAGGTAATTTCTCATTTATAGTTTATATAGATGCTTTTCTTGGCTAAACAGTTTCGTAAAGCAAACAAAATATTTTCGTAAATTGTTTTAATTCTTCTTAAATGCTGTACAGATATGAGATGCCAGAAAAAAAGTAAAATAATAGAGACCTTAACCTCTCTAACATTAGTCATCTCTTGTAAGAGTTTATCGAAGTCCTCCTACATCCTTGGCAGGTTCACTCACAGTAAATATAGATGTTCAAATCGTCTTTTATGTCCCAGACGATCAAGTTACAATCGCAAACACAGACACATGTTAAAGAAGCACACAGCGTCCTCGTCGATGAAGACGAGGTCCCAGTTTTCTGGCGTCGGTCAGCCGTGGCTTCTCGCCACCCTTCCTACGCCATGATGACTAATTATAATCATACTACTAGTCCTCCACTAAACGTCGGCTTAGACTCTGATCCGACCTCACAAGAGGCACCCTTAGAACGACGTGTCTCGACGCTAGTAAAAAAGTAAACGTCCCGGCCGACGTCGCTGTAAAAGCCGTGAGGGTTAAAACCATAGTCAGTTCGAAATAAAAAAAACAGCATAGTATGCCTGGTATTCTACTAGTACGTATATATAAATCAATTTTCATCATGTCATAAGAACCCTCGAGGTCAGTTCTGTATTCAAACTTAACCGGTTTTTGGGGAGTTTGGAATTCAGTAGCGCGTTGACATTGTCTTTTTATTAGCTACTTATTATTGACCACGTCGTGAAGGCCTTTATGCTTTTGTTGTGAGGACACACTCATCATTTTGATTTGTAAATATTTATAAAGGTTTTATCCCGCTTTCACAGAAAAAGATTATGAGATATGAAACGTACTTTTAAAGAGATTTTATAGCAATATGCGCGTATTTGTATAAATACGGGAATAAAACTTGTTATTTCTATTTAAATTAAATTATTATAAATTAATTTAATTCAAATCAAAAAATAAGCTAATTTTTTGAAGAATCGATTTTTGGTTGAAAACATCACAACCAGAAAATGCAATGTTTCTCAACTTTAATCAATTATTACACTGTACACCTACTAGGTCACGTATAGAAATCATATTTGCTGTATTTTATATTTTCCTCAATATGCCATCTCTGATTTTTTATTTCTCTTAATAACGTCGGATGCTCTTTGCTTACTACTAAAGTTTTTTTTAATAAATAGACTCAAATTATCGAGGTACCAATACCAATACAAATTATAACTTTAATATCGCACTTTCAGATGTATTACTTCCCACACTCGTACACTCAAAATACTATAAATATAACGTTATTTTTACGTTACACTCAAGACCCGCAAATAACTGGCCCAAATACAATAAATCAAGCCAGCTATTAAAGTCCAAGTCAATTAACGAAGATATATTTATAAAACCCATCGATTTTAGCATATTAATTTATTGAACACTTAAGCCCGCTTCAAGAATCGACTCTTAAATTCATGTGTCATTTTACTCGTGTTAACAATGCTATATGCACCTATTGCCTGGTTTTTGTTTCCGTTAATAAAATGTTTATAATGAGCGACAGAATTCAGATTTACGATCGATATTCTAACACTTTCAATCACCAACATCTATTGGTTATTCTATATGTATCTTTCATGTTTTGCAACTTCGCTCTTTGATTCTTTTACATACATATATCCTTATATCTGATAAGCAGTTGTGGACCGCATATCGACCCTTAAGTGGAAGGGGGAAGGCCGTTAGACTCAGATAGCACAAAATCATGTGGCTTGGAAATTTGTATAATAGATTTATTTCCAGTATATTATCTTTTAAAGCTTTAAGCTATTTTTTCAACTTTTAGAAAGTTTTAGTCGTTCGTTCGTCAAGATCTATAATAATGATTAAGATATATGTAAGAAAAACAATTTGCTATAATGTTTATTGCACTTTATTGCATAATAATAGTAAAGAATAAGCAATTACTTTGTAGCAAATAAAAATAGTTGATTGTTCCGAAACAGTTGATTTGAAGAAGAACTCAAATTTACAATCCTTGCTCGTCGTATTGAGATGCTGAAGTTCCAAAAGATTGAGCGTTTGTAGAGTCCCTATTACAAACGATTTAAAAAAGTTCCCACACAACCTTTGGATCCGAGAGGCACAAAATTTTACGTTAAAGAAATCCCTTGAAAACTGGCAAACATGGGCTCAACAGAGGGCATCGATGAATAAGAAGTTAGGACTATCAACGCTTATGGTTCCAAATTTTTCATTGGCCAAACTAGTAGTAGCAATAGTATCTTCTTTACTCAAATAATGAACAATTCCTACGCAATTATTATTGAAATATCATCGTTGTTTTACTCTGCTTTTCATATTGATACAATTAATCCATCCAGGTGGAGCCAACCGGCTCTGCATCTCTGGGAGCCGCGTCGAGAGCACTCTTTGTGGAGAAAGTTCGAGCTTCCAACGCAGCATGCCAGGCGGGTGACTTCTCTACAGCTGTTGCGTTATACACAGACGCACTGACCTTGGATCCTGCCAACCATATTTTATATAGCAACAGGTAAGGGTAAAGCGGTTAACATACCAAGTTTGGACTCATTAATATACTGCACATATGTAGCGGACCGTACAATTTATAATTCCGAATGTCCTTTATTAGTATGCATTAGAGCATTAGATAAGCTCTCACCGGATATCAATATAATCTTAATTCGACGCCAAAACCAAATGATTTATTCAGTTTCCGACCAAAATAAAAAAAATAAAAATTTTCATATCTTGCAAATAAAGTTATTTTCATTTGTCTCAATCAAGCTTTAGTCTTTAACAACACGACTCCTTGACTTGATGACCAGACTCAGAGAAGATAGGCTTTACGGACTATTTACCGCAGTTTAAATCTTCACCGATGCTTCAGACCCTTACGATTCCACTTTCGCTGAAAACGCTATAGAAACTAAGTTCTACGCCTAAGTAAAATTATTAGAGAATCGTTAATTATACAATTATGTATTGCTTCCATAGAGAAAAGTGATACCCAGATAAAATTATCTGGATATCATATAAAAATGTATAAATAGTCTACATAAATTTTGTTTTTTTTTTCAGGTATACTAATACAAAAGATTCATATTTATTCAAAAATTCCACCTTCGGCACTACTGTGATACAATTATCCTTTTTTTTATTTGGTTTAAGGTCAGCTGCAAGGCTAAAGCAAGGTCAATTTGCAGCCGCCCTCCAAGATGCGACACGAGCGCGAGAACTCTGCCCTAACTGGCCTAAAGCCTATTATAGGCAAGGTAAGGAAAGAACTTTAATTACTGCAAGTTTTCAATAGGTCGGCTAGTTTTATTTACGTATACTCATTAAATACAAATTCCTGCATATTATCCGTCACAGACACCGTATATATTAATTGTATACTTCTATCTATACTTTATATTTATTCTTAATTAAGTAATTAGTATAATTTAGTACTATCGATCGCCCGGTGTTCATAATACGTAAAAATATGAAGTTTCCATTTCCCTCAGGTACAAAGACCTCAAGAAACTTTAATAATTTTGTGTATCTACTTAACAAAATCAAATTTACATGTAGGAATTACAGGAATTTTATATTCCTTATTCTTTGTAACATCTGTCAAAATTGTTACTTCGAAGTATAAATGATAAACTATGTCGTTTGGACAAACCTAAACAATAAATATTATATTTTATTTCCTTTTTATTTTTTTTGTAAAATATACCTATTTGTCATTCTACATTTCATTTCCATGGGAAATTTAAATATGCTAAATCTCATACGATTACAATGTGCGCTCAATTTGCAACTTCGCAACTACGTTTGCGTCAACCTAAGTATATATATAAATACCCCTAAAGATTAGGTTTTTCTTCAAATTTCTGAAGGATAAACGGGAACTTTTTTTATTGTGTTACTTGACCAAGTGCACAAACTTCGATTCTTCCAAATTTTGACAACATTGCTCAAACGAATTAGCCATGAAAGTGTAACAGACAATCAAATGACTAGCATATAAAATATTTAACAACTGATCGAAATAATAAAAAGAATAAATAATATATAAAAATAATAATAATCATAGAATAATTATTATTCAAGTAGAAATTCAACATAAAATGGGTAGATTTATAATTATAACAGAAAAAAGTACTCCGTAATCACGTTTCACCACAAAAGTAGAGCAACACAGAAAGTAGAAATAATGATCACTTATCAATATCCGCTGATATAAAGGCCAAGTTTTAGTTTTATAGAAATAGTCAAAATACATTGAGTAAAACATCTCAGCATATTTGTTTTGTTTTTAAATGTATAAATGACATAGGTATATAATATACGAAACTAAAATTCTTTTCTATTATCAAAAGTGTTACATAAGTTGAAGTACTCGTAAGGTAGTAGTAGTGCAGTATTCTTTTTAAAAGCTTTTATTTTAGTTTAATAAGAGGTATGGTTCAATTGAAGGTGGAATTTCGGAAGTTAAATTTGACCCATTTCCCAGTGTCCGATTGAGCTGAAATCTTACACACTGGTCCAGTCCCGATGGCAATACACGTTTATGATTGATTTGATTGATTGCCAATCCTGGCAGAAGCAGCATCAATGCTGCTTCAAGGATTGGCCCTAAACAAGGGAACTCCTCAACTTTGAACAGTAGGGACATTTAACATGACTTGTTAAATATAGATACTTGTGCCAGAGAACTCCGCTCTTTCATTATATTATTTACAATTACATTAACATATGAGAGCATGAATGTGTGTGTGTGTTGTGTTTGAGCGTGTGCGTAAGCTTGGGTATGATTGCGATTTGAGAATCATATTCGCACCATGATATGATCAAAGGTGACCACGGTGATCGTGCGGCTATTGCGATTGCTATTGTGTTCACAAACAAATGTAGGCCTTATATGCGTATGCAATGTATGGGATATAAGGACTATATTTGTTTGTATAAGCAATCATCTAGTCCAGTAATCGCTGAATCACCAAAAGCGTAAATAGCAAATAGCAAAATATGCTATCGACTATTAAATTCTTCAGCTATCACTGGACAAAGTTATTGTTATTACAAATAAACGTAATTCTTAAATAATATTCAATACGGTCTTTATTTCTAGGTTATACTTTCAGTTAGAATATTGAATCAGATATAAGAATTAGATTTGTTTGTGTAACAATAATTTTGGCCAATTCTAGATTACTAGTGTATTAACATTCACTAATGTATTACTAATGTATTACTAATGTATTAACATTCACTTGGAATATCATAAAAATGCCACATAACGTTGATACCTAGATATAATGATAACATTTCTTTGTAATATTATTCTACTTTTTTATGGAATATCCATAATTTTGTAAAGCAGTAGCAGTTATCTAAAATTTTAATATATTGTTATGTACATATAAGTACATAGTGTCTAATATGTTTTTGCTAGCAATGGCTGCACGAACCAAGTCAGCAATATAAATATATATGTACCATTTCTTGCACAAATTAAAAAGAAACCTTTTAGTAAAAAGCGCACGTAACCATCGAATCGCACTGACCAATATTGCAAGTGTAACTTTATTGACTTACAATCTAAGAAAGTTTATAGAATTAGGCGTTACTTTGCGGAGATCCATAATACAAAAGTAATAATAAAATTATTTTGCTATAATCCGCGATACAGTAAATAGAAAGTATATATAGTGTTAAATGTATAGTGGACTATCCGTATTTTCATACCCGATAAGTGCAGGATTCGTAAAAACACATGCAATAACCTCCACCACTTCCACCACAATACACAAGCACTACACACGTTCACTATCACAAACTCAACAATCGTTTCGCCCCGCAACCGAAGCATCATCAGGAGATAGACTCCACGACAAAATCGCAAAGCGAAGCATTAACCAAACAAGCATAGTTATATAGTACTTGGTTCATCCTTACCCTTTATTTTATCCCTGAACACATTTAACACTATATATTTTCTATTTGTTGTATCGCGGATTATAGCAAAATAATTTTATTATTACTTTTGAATCTAAGAAAGCTTTACTTTGCCTTTAGTCTTATCAGAGTTCTTATAGTGTTTAACATTTACAAAAATATTGAATTTTGCGTTATCAACTCAAACATTTATAAATAAATGAATATGAATATATGGGAAAATTACACGCAAAATCATCCGTCCCCAAAGTAAGTGACTTGATACTTGTGTTATGGGTTAGAGCACCTAGTAAATATACAACGGGTCTTTCAATATAATAATATATTTAATTACGGTATATGCCGTGTGGTATCCGACTGAGAATAGACCACCCTCATTTCTTACCAAGGTGTCGTAAAAGGCGACTAAGGTAAGTGCCGTGTGGTATCCGGCTGAGTAGAATAGGCCTCCCTCATTTCTTACCAAGGTGTCGTAAGAGGCGACTAAGGTAAGTTGACGTCAGGCAGGCGGCCAGTCGTAAAATACCTAGCCAAATCATATCACAACATGGTTAAATGTTTTAACCATGTTGTTGTGCCGACCCCATTTAGGGATAAGGACAGGAGAATGATGATGATATTTAATTACGATATAAATAAATGAACTTATTTCCTAGGTGTGGCTCTACAATGCCTGGGTCGACATGGAGAAGCATTGGCTGCGTTCAGTTCGGGACTGGGTGTGGAGCCCTCTTCACGCCAGCTCTTGGCTGCCCTTGTGGAGGCCTCCCTCAAATCTCCTTTACGAATCACTTTAGAGCCAACATTTAGACAGTTGGAAGCCATGAAGTTGGATCAGTCCCCATTTGTACTTATATCGGTAAGTGCTTAATGAAAAGAGCTAGAGATCTTTCATTCTAAAGTGCACGCCCCTCCACCAAATTACATTATTTTAATGTGTGAGAGAAAATATTGACTGGACTATTTTGTATTTGTGCGCGCAGCAATTTCAAAGTTGACTCGACTCATTCGCGCACTTAAAGCTCAACTAATTGCTCGTCTGGTATAAGTCAAGTATTTATATGGCGGAGAATGTACGCTTTGTATGAGACAACACGTCTATTCTGTCACGCGTTCCTATCATTTGTGCACTGGTTGACCAACCAATCCGGTTAAACGGATTACGAGTAACGTTTGCATAAAAATAAAATTAATTTCATATTTATAATCAAATTTATGTTGAAAATTCTATAGAATAAAAGATATTATATTTAGATATTAGATTATATAGAATCCTAGAAAAAACATATTATTAGTATATTTCTAAAATTTATCCCTGGTCTTGACTAGATAGATACTTCCGACGTACCCTTCTAACAAAGACGTACCACCAAGCATGGCAAGGTTTAGCATTCAGGTACGATGTCGTGTAAAAACCCTGAATGGTTACACGTTTAATCTCCAAATCCTTTCAAGAAACTTAAACTACCTCGGCATCCATCAGGTGAATTCGCAATCAAGAGCTAGCTTGCCAACTTAATTTAATAAAGATCATATCATATATTCATTACGCAACTATTAGAATGATAAATAAAACGTAATGTACAGAAAGAGTCTGTTGATTTATTTTATTAGTAAAAAAAAGAAAAAAAAACCGCAATAAATATTTAGTATTTTAACGCTATTCACTCACGTCGCTATCTTCAGATTCAGACTCAACATTAATTATAAATTCAAAATTTTTCATATATTCGATCTCAATATCATTCACATTTCGACACGTATTTTCCCACATATTTCTATCAATCATGTCAATTCGTTCCTTAATTAAAGCAATGGCTTTAATGATGAAATAATGATAGATGTTAAGTTTTGCCCGTTTTTTTTTCGCCACATAGTTTTATAAAATTCTCCATATTTTTCTATTAAAGAAAAAAATTATCTAATTATTATTTAAAATAAAAAATAAAAAATATTTATCCTCTTTTTTTATGACATGCTAACTGTACTTTTGGCAATAATCGATGCGTGCTCCTACTTTCGTTTTTGTCCGGCAACTGAGTAACCAATTAGAATAATAAGTTTACGTGTATTTCGTCTGTACATAAGTTTATTGTGTCTGAGTAAAGACATTGTAGGGGCGTGCACTTTTAGAATGAAAGATCTATACTAATATTATACCTTAATCATATTAATTTAAGCAACAATATACTCAATTATATTGAATGCACTATCTTTAAAAATCACTTTTACAGTTAATTTGCCATTACTAAAAAGCTACTGCAATTATTACATGATCAAAATGCGAGTACAGAAAAATATTTTAGAGGTCGATATTTAATATAATGTATTTCAAATTCTGTCCAAGTAAAAAAAACACCTGCAAAATACTCCTAGATTTTTTTCGGCAAAATTAGGATTAATTTTTCGTATACTCTTTTACTAACTTTTTTTAGTTCTAGGACCTGTTAAGTTAAATCTTCGGATTGGATTAACAGACAACCCTAAATCAAAAGCATTTAAAACCATAATATTCATTTAAGTTGTGGGTGGCTTGAATAACAACTTGGTGCAACAACAAACTTGTAAGAGAAAGTTGATTATATAACTATAAAAAAGCGCAGACAAGATAATAACTGCATATTAAGAAATTGAATAAGAACTAGAAAATACTCATTTTAAAATTTATACATTTATTGAATTACCATTGTGTGCTTAACAAAACATTTTTAATATTTTTGTTCACAGAACTGATATTAAATACAAGGATCAAAATTGCATTGCTTATAAAATACGTGCATTATATTAATCAATGACATAACCGTGATTTTTTCCCGACTGGCTATCCATAGGAGATCGCTAAATAGCGATAACACCCAACATTGTACAAATTTACTATACATATAGAGATAATTAATGTCTTATAGTATTTCACTCATTACTTTTTACCAGATCTAAATAAAGTTAAAAAAACGCACACCAATAAAGAACTTAAAAGAACTGCCACGCCTGCACTTCCACAACTGCGTAGATATATTATTAGTTTTTTATAAAACAAATATTTTTATACAGGTGTTATTCGACTGCGTAGAATAGACCACCTTCAATTCTTACCGAGGAGTCGTAAAAGGCGACTAAGGTAAGTTGACCCACCGTGTGGTATCCGGTTGTGTAGAATAGACCACCCTCATTTCTTACCGAGGTGTCGTCAAAGGCGACTAAGGTAAGTTGACGTCAGGCAGGCGGCCGGTCGTCAAATACGTAGCCAAATCACTTGACAACATTATGGTAACATGTTGTGCCGACCCCACTTAGAGTGGGATAAGGGCAAGAGGATAATGATGAAATATTTTTGTAAAAAAGCTTTCGCAATCAATTTTAGATTTCTTAAAAACGTCAAATTTATAACAACTAAAAGCATACATGTACTCAAATCTTACTATATAATTAGAGATCATATAAGTCATAAATGAGTTTGGATTTGAATAGCTATCTGAAATAATTAATAATGTAGCAATGTATTGAAAAAAAAAGAGTATCCGAAAGACTTTCTTACTTCTTCTCGGTAGGAGCAACATTCCAGACTAGTGCGACTGTTAGACTCTCTACTTTAAGCTCAATACAAACGAACTTAAAAAATATTTTAATGAAAAGCAGACATACATATTATAATTTACATTTTCTACAAAATGTAATGTTATCTACATAAACAATCGTATTTTTCTATATATTTATATATAGAAAAATACGTTTAACTACGAAAAATACGTTTCGAACGAAACATACGTTTACTATAGGTTTAAGATTTTTTTGGTTTTTCGCTTTTAACTTTTCTTCTAAAATTCATGCTGTGTTTACTTTCTAAATAGCTAATACAAAATAATCTATTTAAAATATTATAATACTATTAAAAAGTAATCTAGTAAATGAGACATTGTTAATGCTTAATAGTCAATGAATGATGTGTTACCTTCTAGCTGAACTAATTTAGGCTTTAATGAACGTAATACAATGACACAAAATAAATTTCTGAACGCTCGCGTAATTGTTAATCATTTGTCATTATTTCTGTACGCACGCATAAATATTTGAGGAACTTCTATGTATCTGCTTAATGCACTTTTCAGCCTTTTTAATTGATTTTAATAAAATACAGACAATAGTTTATTCACCATTTAAAAAAAAATTACACAAAATACATTTCTGAACGCATGCATAAATGTTAATTATTACTTACACTATTTCACAGGATGACAACAAATGTTTGACAGATGATTGAGAATGAACATTTATTTATTTTCATAATCATATATTCGTCGATCTTTCATTGTTTTTAATATATATTGTGCTATTCGGGGCGGATACAAATCCAACGAATCAAAAACCATGGAAATTGGTCCAGCAAATCTCGAGTTATAAGTGTTGTAACAAACCCGACTTTGTTTTATATATATAGATATTCAATAACTTCATCGTATACCTCAGTATCAAATACAATAAATGGCATTAAAGACAACTGCCAACATAAGTTTGAATGGGAGACAAAATTTGAACATAGTGAAATAAATTTAAAATCAATGGTAAAATATTTGTTTTTTTATAAAATTACAAATCTTAAAAAAGATAATAAAACATCATGAGTTTATAGTCGTGATGAGGTTAATAAATTTTACATAAACCTGTATAACTTTGTTGCTAAAGTAAACGTCGTAAATACAATGAACCACTTTGCGGCCATTAAGTTTTTTCTCTTCAACCAAAACATGTACATTTTGAAGCACCCCATATTTTTAAGTATTTGACAGTGCGTGGAAATCCCATTGACATTTTAAATAGGGGAACGGAATGTCTTGAGGGAAGTTTGTTACTGGATTTTCTTTTTTATCCGTCCTTATTTATCGACTGTAGTACGAATGCGGATACTTTTAATTGATTTTCAATAGCTGGAGATATTAAATATATATTTTATCATAAAAACTATTTAAAGAAGAATAAAGAAGCTCTTAAAAAAGCTTTTAACAAATTTTCAATTCCCAACAATTCTGGGAGTAACATCAGATCATGCTTATTATAAACATGTATTGTCACCGAAACTGGTGCAGTATATCAAATTTAACTTGCAACATTCCACCTTCATATACACACACGGCAAGTTTAATGAAAACTTTTAAAAAACAGCAAAACACGAGATTTTATGAAATTCACCTAATAACATATGTATACAATACCTATAGGCAGGTAAATACCTCGTAAAACGTGGACCACTGTTTAACTGGACTTAACTCAAACTGTCAATAGGCTGTTTAAATATTTGAACCTCAGAACCAATTACCTGCCTTTTACGTAGGCCCGATATAAAATTTACACATTTTTTCCCTTAATTCACACGATCAAAGTATGCGGCAAACATTGGTATTGGTATATATATAGGACTTCAATAGTAAGACAAAATAATAAGCGATGCCTTATTATTCATTCCAATTATCTGCCATATATCAACAACTATTAAATAATTATGTAGCTACTACCTTTTACTAACGCACAGAACAGAAACAGGCTTTACAGAAGAACAGAAAAGTTGAGGCTATATAAATTATAGCCTCAACTTCTCTCCTCTAAAGAAAAAGTTCAATTTTAAACTCCTTATCCCAACGTGGCTTGGCTGTTACTTAGAGCACATCATGTGTTTTGGAAAACTTATAGAGGTTTAAACTTCGAAGCCTATTTTAGAGACTATTACTGTCGGACTGTTTTAGAGGTTATTAGTTATGTTTGTATAAATTGGAGAGGAAACTTTCAAGTAATTCTATGAACTGTCGTGAAGCTATTTATATAATGATATCGTTAATAATCAGTGAATATCGCTACATGAATGATCTTGCATTATAACATGACACAAGAGCAGAAAGCAATAATCGGTGCATATACATATATGAATCAGTGGAGAATAAGAATATTTATGAAGAGGCTCCGATAAGACTACATACGAACACTTATAAGAAAAGAAATGGGCGGATTATAGCAATATAATTTAATTATTACTTTTGAACTATGAAATTATGTGAAATAAGAACTACTTATATAAATTATTAAAACCTAAGTTTTAGTTAATGTACAATATAAGTATCATCAAACTTATAATAACTGAACAAATATAACACAGTAAGTGTGAATTAACAAACCTATAACTAAATACGGCATTATAGCAAAACATTATTATTAAGTTCTTGCTATGGATCGATTACGCCAAATTATTTAAACTTATAACGATTTTCTTCAATAGAGCTTGTTCCATTTGTCGTGTTCCAAACATTTTGTATTTGAGCATAAGATTTGTTTAAATATCACTGTGTATCAACAAAGTACTAAAAACAACACAAAGAAAATAAGCAAAAAAGAAAAGGTAACAGGTCGGCTGCAACACAAAAGTCTTGTGAAAGAATTTTGCAGTTGCACCATTTGCATACATTCCACCCGCTGTCGGACATTCAAACATTTTTCGGCGCATTTAACGTTCAAACAATGGGACTGAGTGATCAAGACTCCATAAATACGACCCCACGTATTTAAATACAATCTGGATGACAGTTGATAGGCAGTGGGACGTATACAAAATGGATGCTACCACAAAACAGAGGCTGGCTACAAAAAAAATGAAAATAGGACGTGGCTAATTCTTTTTATTATAGTTACTTGCGCTTAGCCGCAATCACACATTATAGGAAATGGTCCAATATGAAACGCTCTTCTAAACAGCCAATTTAGGAACTTGATATAATGTGCTTAGTAATGCCGCCAAACGCCACCACAGAAGATACTCAATTCCGAGTTAACTAATAACTTTTTTTTATTATTTACCGAACGTGTTTTGTCTCGTCCTTGTTCTTGTCTTTATAAAAAATAAATTGGTGAATAGAACTACTTGCTTTATCATACTTGTTTTACAAATGGTTGATTGTTCCAAGCAAAACGATCAAATTGTTTAATGAAACCAGATAAAGCACTTTAAATATGATATTAATTGCATAAAGAATTCCTCTGATGTTACACATTTGACTTTCACAATCTTAAACAAAAAAGTCAAAATTAAAGATCACTAATTATTTTGATATTCGCTATTCTTTAGCTACATTGGTACTGTTACTTGAAAAAAATTTTTTATTCGTCGACACATTATTAAAGGCATTTATTACACCGACTCGGCATTAGATGGCACAAAATAAGTTAGATGATTATGACGGCGATTATATTCAGGTATTTGAATTTCGGCAGTCCTTTGTTAGTGATCCGGCTACTTTTTGTTGTCTCCCATCTGTAGCACTGACGAGTAATTTTGTTTCTCAATATTAAATTGTTTCGAGTTTCATGACGTCATTGAACTTATAGAGTACTAGTTGACCCGGCAAACGTTGTTTTGCCATGTAAAATACTACAGAATTGACTTGATTTTTGACGCATTGTAAATAAAATAAACTTTGATAGGTTGATAATACATGGCGCTTATGAATTTCATCCTATTCCTGTAGAATTAACAGGATTTTTATAGCCCCCTTATAAGTATACCCCGGTTTATAAGTAGTAATTGTGCCAAATTTTCTCGATATTGTTTTAGCGGATTCGTCGTGAAAGAGTAACAAACATCCATCCATACTTACAAACTTTCGCATTTATAATATTACTAAGATTGGCTATCTTGATGAGACGGTACAGCGGGGATAAAAGGTACTCTAAATACATTATGGGTAGTATGGTTAAAAATCATTAAAATACACATATACGGTCATAAAGTAACGTAATTTCCTGAAATTAGACGCTTTGTAAGTGTCTCATTATTTTTATGCACTCACGTTGCCTCTGATTTGTGACCACCCGCATTAATTGTCTGTTTCCATTCAGTGTTCCATAATTGCTATTGCAGATTTGATAAAGTATTTTAATAAATGCTGTGATATATTCCTAATAAACATTAGAAACATTATTTGTTATATATTACTGACTATTATTACTAGCTGTGCCTGCTGCGACTTGGAAATCGGAGTATTTAATTTCAACGTAAAAGTAGTTTTTGTGAGTTTACCATAAAATATAGAGACATGCTATTATGGACTTTTTTGTAGTATTTTTGTAGATCTACAATAACCTAGTACATTAGTCTAGTGTATCTCTCTTCGTTTACGCGGTGAACGCGACTAAAGCTCCCAGCAAGCGAGTTTTTTTTACAACCGCGCGATCTCTTCAACACAATTAACATAAAACCGTAATGTACTATTAACATAAACTATCCGAAAGAATTGCACTACCTTTTAGTAAAAACAGTATGTAAATCCGTTCCGTAGGTTTTTAGAAAATCCATCAGTTAAAGACGGACATAATAAGTATAGATAGAGATGACCCTAATCAACACTCTTTTTTTAACGATATAAGCTAACCTTATATGTTGTTACAATTATTTTTTTGCTTCAGAAATGTAATATTGAAATCGACCGAAAGTTATCTAAACCTGACTTCAACCTACTTCAATTTATTAAAAAAATGTACAAAACACTGAATTCACAAAAAATATATTTCGTGCTTTACTTTAGGAGTAAATCGAATCCGACATTAAATAAAAGATTTACGTACATTAAAAATTCGTAACTTTTTTCCAACCAGCAAATTATATTCAAACTCACATTTTAGTGTATCAGCCCATTATTATATTTAGTTTAGCGAAGTGAATTATACACGAGTGAGATCAAAGTTATCCCAACGTTTTTTATGGAGGTATATTAGTATTACACGACCAACATTTTATGCACTTTGTATTTAATGGATAATAAATGAGTGAAGATACACGTATAAGCTATTTTGCTGATAGCAAACCATTAATATGTATTAGCTTACTTTTATGTAGATTAAAAGTCAAGTATCGGAAATTTAACATCGGAACAAACGATACATTTAAATGTGTTTTTATAATGTATGTATACTAATATTATAACTCCGAAAGCCGAAAAATTTGTTTGTTTTTATGTCTGTCTGCCAGTCTGTTACGCTTTCGCGGCTAATTCACAGAGTCGATATTTTTGTAATTTGGTACATTATTATTAAATAATACAATACAATACAAAAGAAACATTACAATTCAAGCTTATACACCGTCTATCATATTGGATAAAAAAAACTTTGGTTGTTAGGAACGTATTACGTATTTTTTTAAATGTTAAGTCTTCTAGTATACCTCCCCATCTTTAAAGTTATTTTAAACTATGGAAACATTGTATTTGAATGCCATAGAGTTATTAATACTAATTAATAACTCTATGACGTTTTTTGGACCTACCCGCGTCTTCGTTCACGTCAAATTTTTTGTTAAAATACGTTTAGTTATATACTTAAGTATGTACGGTTTTCGTTCTATTGCTGAAGGAGATAGGAGTTTTTCATTAGAAATTTATATGTATATACAGAAGTTTTTTCGTTAGAATTGAGGGTATTTTAAAGTAAATTTAAGTCTAAACAAACGAAGTCACCGGTATCACTAATATTTCCATATTTATTCACGTACACTCAATATCTATTCTGACAGGTCGTTGGTCAAGAGCTTTTGGCGGCTGGGCAGTACCAAGCTGCTGTCACAGTCCTAGAAGCGGCATTAAGAATTGGATCCTGTTCCCTTAAACTAAGGTATGTATTTGCTTTTGCAATGACCATTGATCTCGAGAACTATGACATCTGTAGTCTTAACGAAATATTTATATTGTCATTGGATATGTTTGAATCGGCTTTTAAAGTGTGTTCCCTTTACCCAAAACTAAAACAGTTTTGATTTACTTAAGCCATACTTCTACACAAACAGGATTTAAGGTTTGTTTAAAGTTTTATGATTTTAAAGCAGAATCTAGAAAGGTCGCAGGTATTTTATTACTATCCATATTTATGAACTCAATACTCAATACGCAAAATACTTAATAGCATAATGCTATTAAGTATTTTGCTTTTTATATAGAGTATAAAAAAAAATTGCTGTCAAATAAATACCATTCAGCCGACCTTCTAGCTTTCTAAATGAATAAAAATTTAATGACTTACTGTCGGCCTCATATTCTGAGCTTGCTAGGTCATGGTCACTCAGCGGGCGATGGATACATGGGGGTGTCTTTAATGGATCAAATAAGAAATGAGGACCGCCTTAAAAACTAACGATATAACTCAACAAGTTGCGAAGCTGGAGAAGCCTTTAGCGTTTCACGTGGTAAGATAAAATAATGAACATTGGAGTCGTAAGCTGCTAAGGTTCTACCCTACTTACCACTTAACTTCAATGTCACGCAATTAGCGGTTATCAGTAAAAAAGAAGAAATTCTGTAAGTCTTCAGACTGATCTTTATCAGGGTTAACCCCATTTTAACTGATAAAGGGTTAAAGGATACGTAATAATACAATGACAAAATCTTATTTAAAAAACTTTGACTGGCCCGTAGTTGGCTCCGCAGGTCATGAGTACGATTCCCGCCAAGGGCCATTTTCTATAAACAATTTGTTGGTTCTTCGAGTCTGGGTGTGTATTCGTATTTAACTATGTATATAAAATTATATATGTATATCTTTACCAGTTGTCTGTCATCTATAACACAAGTATTAAGTTACTTACTATGGGGATGGACGACCGTGTGTGTAAGTGTCCCATACATTTATTTATGAGATATATTTTATTACAAATGTGTTTGTTTATTTTTCCTTCTTTTACTTCGGAACATAGGAATGGCCCGTTATGATTTATTGATATGAAGTTAAAGGAATGTAGAAATTATAGGCTACCTTGTAAATCTATACAAATATTTAAATTTTCATGTTACAATTATATCCAATATGTAACATAAACTGTTACCACTAATAACATCATTAGCACCACACAAATCTTAAACGAAGACAAATTATGCGAGATATTCGCGTTCATTAATATAATATTATTATTTTTAATCATGGATTGTGTTACGGTTGATAGTGTGGCGAGTAGGGATACCAGCTAGAACCCAAAGTGACAAGAAATTCTTGTAATTTATGTATTGTAAATTATAACTAAGTATGTAATTAACATTATTAACTCCATACAATTTTAAAGACTATAATTTGTTTATTTACATAATGTTGTTCTGAGAGTAATGTATGAATTGAAATAGTAAACAGATGTTGAGTTATGATTATTTTCATGACCTTTTTAATCTACAGTTTTCAAAGAAATGCTCACAGCAACCGTTATCATATTGTAAAACGTATTAATTTATAACGCCGAGCTGACCGGAGAATATTTTTCAGATTGGTTATATAGATCAGATTCTCCCTAATTAAATATTTACAGAATCAAATGAGAACAGTAAAACATAACATTATATAGGCAATACTCACAACGAAATTTGTTTCGAAATATGGAGAAGTCGAATTTATAAATTCGATCCGGGAATGCCTAAGAGCCTGGCAACCTTAGTTGACAGTGGTGTAATTTATATGTGCTTAAGGACGGTATCTTTGGCGGAATTTCGACGTTTTGATTTATTTCGTACCGCAGCCACAGAAATAAAGATGTATAATGTTTCATGCGACGTCGGGTTTAATAGGTTGGCTTATTTACGTTGCTTATTTTTTCTTCTTCATAATATGATATAAGTTCGCAAGTAATTGCATGGATGTCCTTACTTCACTTGTAAATTGTATATAACATGTACCAACTGTCCTTCTACTTATTTCTTAAAAAGAGCCTTGGTAAAATTACCCACATTGGGTATTAGTCTGAAATAAAAATATTTAAGTTTTTAAATGATTTATAGAAGCAGGCGTTACTTTGCGGAATTCCATATTACAAGTAATATAACAGAAACAACTACTTTGCTATAATCCGCACGGGCCAAGTGAATGCATGCAAAGCCAATGTGTATGAATCAGGCAAAATCTACGCACCTTATACATGTAGGACCTTTTGTGTTCGTTGTTGCTGGTGAATTGCGCCTTGGGGTGCATGTGGTGGCTGGTCCTACATGTATAAGGTGCGTAGATTTTGCCTGATTCATACACATTGGCTTTGCATGCATTCACTTGGCCCGTGCGGATTATAGCAAAGTAGTTGTTTCTGTTATATTACTTATTTAAGTTTTTCCAACATTATCAATAACACGAAATCTATAAAAAGTATACAAGCGTTTTTTTCATCCTGTATGTTAAATAGGTATTAAAACTTCAGATATATCAAATTTAAACAGCCAGATTTAGACAAACTTTTGCATTTATAATATAAGTATGAATATAACTAAATAAATTTCTGAATGTTAAAATTAACCTAAATACAAAGTAACTCTACAAGTTATCTTAAAGAATTGTTGTTTTATTAAGAATTTTATTACATAAATAATTCACTTCGTTCAGTTTCAAAACCTCTTTTAACTCCATTATTCTCAGCCATTTATGGTTAAATGTTGAAACTATTTCCATTGCGTCAGGAATCAAACCTGTGCCGGGCGTTGAAACCCACACTTCGTCGCGATGTTATCTCCTTGATGGATCGAATCAGAATAGATACGGCCGTTCAGTGAGAACTCTTAAGTCGATAAGTAGGGTCATTTATTTTTGATTATTATCGATATAAGATAATTGCTGACTGATGACAATATATAAGGCGCAGCTGTATCTAGCATCGGAGCTCCAACCTGTCTAAGATCGGGTTACGTTAAATTAAAATTACGCTGCTTAAACGTATACTTAACATGGATTAAAAAATACCTCTACTTGAACAATTTGTTATATGTGTATTTGTTGTATGTATGACATACTCAAGTACGGAGAAGGGAATAAAAAAATAACTTAACCATATAAAAGTTAAATCATGTTATCAAAAAGACACAATTATTAGTCCTCGTGATATCCGAGACCGCGCAAATTATCTAAATTCCGTAAATAAAATTCATGCATTGTCAAGGCTTACATTGAATTATTTTTATTTTTGTCCCTATTAACATTAATTTACAATAAAAATGTACAAGTTATGTTTATCTTATATTACTTACACGCTAGTAATTATTGTTAATTATTAATTTGCAGTGTAATTATTCCAATGTTATTGTAACCATTTTGGTTATAAGAATTGGTGAAAAGAATATTGTAAAGAGCGACTACCGCGTTCAGAGTTCACGATCCAAAAGCATGGAGTTTTTCTGATAATGTATCTAATTGATAATTATAATTTATGAACCGCTTTAAAGTAAAGGTAAACATCGTGAGAAAATTCTTAGGATAACCTACCAATCCGCATCGGAGAAGCGTAATGGGTCCAACTCTTCTCTCCAAATGGAGGCAGCTCTCCTTTACTGTACTGTAGACTGGCCCGTTGGCGCTGGGTAGTGATCCTGCTTTCAGCTCCGCGGGTCGCGTGTTCGATTCCCACCGAGGGCCAACATTGTCTATAAAAAAATTGTTGGTTCTTCGAGCCTAGTTATTTAATTATAAATGTAGTATATCTACCAGTAGTCCATCACCCATAACACAAGTATTAAGTTACTTACTTTGGGGACGAAACAACCGTATGTATAAGTGTCCCATATATTTATTTATTTTTTTATTTACGGTACTAAGACCGAATTTAAACTATTTGTTATGTAAAATGGTAATTAAATTATTCTAACAGAACATCTAATAATAAAAGCTTTGAAAAAAACGGTCTCTATATGTAACAAATGTGAAATGCACTACGCTATTTCAGAAATTGCACATTAATTAACCATCCAATACAGCATGATGTTTATCGATAATATACACTAGCAGTACACAAAGATTAATACTATTTGCATTCGCCTGCCCATATCGTAAATCTTCCTTCATTTCTTCCAAGTAACTGTCAGAAGACAAACAAATTCCATTAATCACCTCGGATGTGCTATCATTAAGCATCAATTCCGGGAGTAAGACGACAAATGCGATTAGTTCTTGTCAAATAGCCTTTGATAAAGCAGTTTTCACACGTGTGATTGATATTGCGATGGGAAAATTTTGAACGATCATATTATCAGTACGTTATTGTTACACAAATACTTCGGACATGATTTAATACTATTGATAATACGATAAAAAATTACATAACACTGTATCCTTAATTGTTATCACAATTCTTTCTTGGCTTTTTAGCAGATTTTTTTGGCACTGACTATTAATTCAAAACCCTAATCTAGCACACACAACAAATCCCGCTATAAATATAAATATAAGGGACCCACGGTCGTCCGTCCTCGAAGTAAGTCAAATAATACTTGTGTTACGGGTGCCAAACAGCGGGTAAATATATGCTTATATAATTTTAAATTTCATGTTTCTAAATAAAAAAAGAAAGAAAGAAAGAAGGAAGATATATTAATAAGATATATTTGTCAATATTCGTTTATTTTGTTAACAGGGGCTCGGTCTTCAGTGCATTATCATCAGCTCATTGGGCCCTTAGCCAGTTGGACGCTGCAATTAACTACATGCAACAAGATTTAGCCGTTGCGAAGTCCCTTGGCGATACGGCCGGTGAATGTCGAGCACATGGTAATCTTGGTGCCGCTTACTTCAGCCAAGGATCATACAAGGATGCGTTGACGGCTCACCGGTATCAACTAGTGTTGGCGATGAAGTGTAAGGTGAGTTACTAACTCAAATGCTTCATTACGTGTGATGGAATGATTAGAAATTTAATTTTTTTTTAGTAAAAGCGTTATTTTTTTTCAAATAATACTTCTTAACCAATTTAATATTATAAAGTCATAATCCGCAGTTCAATACCTAATTTATATAATAATAATTGTCGTATGCACTTTTGTTCATATACTTTATCCATGCAGGAATAGTAAAAACTGTGTTCCATAATTTTTAATACAAGTACTACTACTTGTACACGTGACTTTGTTCACGTTAACTTAAATGTCAGAATAACCACAATTATGTATGTACTATATTTTTTCGCCTATATTTTTGCTCCCGAAGGAAAACGGAACGGAAAAACTTTTTAATACGATATGTTAGCCCGGTATTGGCTTCGATTTTTATTAATTTCATCAATATTGCTCAAGCAGATTAGAATTAGTGAAACCGTAACAGATAAAAAGACATTTACAATATTACTATGATTTAGTACTCATTAAAACAGTGTCGACGATCGTTTCGCGCCGTAGCTGAAGTATCATCACGAAAAAGGGCTTAAGCAAAGTAACGTTTTCTTCTATTAATTATTTACTAAATACATTTCCAAAATCAATTCCAGAAATAACAAAATACCTCTATTCTGATTGTATATCTTTAACTTTAAATTACTTTATATTAAGACCCGTACCATCAAGGTATTTACTTTCTAATACGATTCTGTAGTGAACCTGAGGTGCGGCTAACTGTCGTACCTTGTAACAATTTAGCGCGTTCCCATCATATTTTACTACAGGAGTGATAATTACTAATACAAACTAGTATTCTGAATAAATGTCTATAAAAGTGATTATTATCTGGACAACAAAATATTCTGCCGTTCGGTTTTCCTGTACCATTCTGTGTAGAAACCGGTAAAATGTACGAGTCTCAACTCTCACATATATAACTTTACCAGGCTAGCACATCCCATCTTAGATTACATCATTACTTATCACTTGGTAAGATCGCAATCAACTGCAGACCTGCCAATGATACAACAAAAACATCAAGATATATTTAAATATCTATACATTTTGTAATTTGGGATGTGTAAATAATAATTCGTTACTAAGAATCAAAGCATCGTCTTTAACTTAAACTTAACATTCATGATATATTTTATTAAGATGTTACAACGTTACATTTACTTAGTTTATACCTTACCTTTCTCGAGTCTTCATTGGCCTCAATGTATACTAATTTCTAATTTATTTTAGTTATAGCTGGTACTAAAAGACAAAAGTAATAATAAAATTATTGTGCTTTAATCCGCGATACAGTAAATAGAAAATATATATAGTGAGTGTTAAATGTATAGTGGACTATCCGTATTGTCATAGCAAAGTTCGCTTTGCGATTTTGTCGTGGAGGTTATCTCCTGATGATGCTTCGGTCGTGGGGCGAAACGATTGTTGAGTTTGTGATAGTGAACGTGTGTAGTGTTTGTGTATTGTGGTGGAAGTGGTGGAGGTTTGTGCATGTGTTTTTGCGAATCCTGCACGTATCGGGTATGAAAATACGGATAGTCCACTATACATTTAACACTATATATATTTTCTATTTACTGTATCGCGGATTATAGCAAAATAATTTTATTATTACTTTTGTATTATGGATCTCCGCAAAGTAACGCCTAATTCTATAAATTATGGTACTATAAGGTTTACTAAATAACCATTTCTGTACAATATTGTTGGAAAGACAAATAAACAATACTGGTTTATCATGAGTTATAATATTACTCACCAAGAATATGTTGCATACATATAACTTAGTATATTATTAATGTTAAGGTTTATGTCAAAAGTGTTAAAGTTCAACCCACTTTAAAGGATCGTGATTATGACGATAACTGATGAATTTCATTGGATATTGACTTGACCATTGTCCATTTAACTGGGCCGATAGTTAAATGGATAGTCTCACTTCACCTGTGTGAAGTGAGACTCGCGGAATTATGGCCTTTTAATTTTGCGGTAGCTCCTAAGATGTTTATTTATATTATATGGCGTAAAGTATCATAATTAAATGCTCAAAATAAATAGACTTAGTTAGTCTATTTATTTTAAGCATTTAAGAGTCTATTTATTCCTTCTCTCCAGAAACGGAGAGAGGAGGCCAAAATAAATAATGTTATTAAATTGATAAGGATAAATAGCTTTCCAAACACTCCATTGTACATTTTTTAAAAGTTTGAATAGGTATGGTAAGTTATCCAACGAAAGATATATCATCGCGGACTTTTTGTAGCCTTATAAAAGACGAAAATCACCTCGATTAGGCAGCGTTTTCTATTAAGATCTTCTATTAGGCACCTTGACTTTTTCTTTAAAAAAAGTTATCGTCATATTTCAACTAGTTTACACAAAAACTATAGCAAATTATAAACCTTCCCCATGAATTATTCTATCTATTGGTGAAAAGGAAAATTTTCAGAATAAAATTACGATTTTGGGCGCCGTTCTGAAAATTCGATATTAATTCGATGTTATTTTATTTTTTCTAGCATTTAATTTACTGAGGCTGGTTATAGTATATTGACGACGTTTTTGATTTCTTAATAATTTTATACGACTGTACAGTACAATTCCATGAACCACACATAAATTTTAATTGCAATAAAAAAATTACGATTTTTCGACGTACAAAATAACACCTACGTATTAACGTGGAATTTCGAAGTCCGCCAATGACCTCAGTTGTGGTTTGTTCTTTATTAAACTTTCCGTAATTACGAAGTGAGGTTTCTTATAGAAGTCAGTCTTAAAAAACCATTATGCGTAAATTGGTTTGTGCGATTGAATTAAAAATTACGCGTAATGTACTTTGTTACTTCGGTTTTGTAGAGTTACTATTAGGGTGTACTTACATAATACCTACGGTACGTTGATGAATACCCGTATCGAAATAGCAATCGACTAGACTTGTTGATATCATCAATTCTATTTTAATTCAAACCGGTTATAATATCTAGCTGCTAGGATGAAGTTAACATAATTGATTGCTAATTATTTCTTCTCAAAATACTCAAAATAAATAAAAATTTACGACCTCTGTTAGTTATATGCATATATAGTATATATGGTATCCGTATATAATCCATAAGATCTCATTAGCGAGAATACGTATGTTTGTACTTCGTACACTCCGAAATGCACTTCACTTAGAAGTAACAGAACGATATAATATGTGGTATGAAGATAGTTTAAAAGCCGTAAGGAGACTTGAGACTTTTTTTGTAAATAAATAAATGTGGGACAATTACACACACGGCTCTCCGTGCCCAATATAATGTAATATATAATTTTAAATAAATACACCTAAACTCGAAGAACCAACAAATTGATTTAAAAAAACTTTGATCCTCGGTGGGGATCGAACCTATGACCCGTAGAGCTGAAGGCAGGGTTACTGCCAACTGTGCCAACGAGCCAGTCAAAGTCAGTTAGTTTTATCTCGGGTTGTTTAAATCCACGAAGACGAAGTCGCACGCAGTACGTCGGACGTGCCTAAGTTTATCGTTATTGATATCGAATAATTTATTGATAACTGACCCAAATTTAACGTTAGCAAATTAATAAATTGACACAACGTTGACTTACCTTAACGCTTGCATTAAGTCTAAAGTTACTGTGTCCTGGCAAATATCAAAGTAGCTGTAAAGTAACGGCCTCTCGCCGCTTTTGAAGAGAAGGGTTGAAGCTAAGACCTACCACGCTGCTCCAATGCGGATTGGTAGGTTACATATCCCTAGAATTCTTCAGACATATGCAGGTTTCTTCACGATGTTTTCTTTCGCCGAAAAGCGTGTGATAAATTGCAATTATCAATTAGACACATAAGTTTTAATAGAAAAACTCATTGGTGGCTGTCCGGGGTTTGAACCCATGATTGTCTCTAGAGAGTCGTACGGTCTCACCGCTTGGCTATCACAGCTTTATATCAAACAATAAAACAACTAAATTATAAGTGTAAAAAGATTTCAAATCAGGAAGAACTTATTTTTCAAGATTACTGCAATTTTCTGCAAAACTTTAAATTTCGCATTAGGTAAATTGTATTTTACAACATCACAAGTAAATTACTTACGTTTGTGTAAACGGACCATTTGCAAGCCTTACATTCTAAGGAATTACAATTAGCGAGCGGTTGCGCGTGAATCTTCTGTAAACGTCTAAAATCACTTTCTCTCAACGCATAAATATGTTGTTTTACTAGAACCGGTGTCCACTTTGATCCTGCCTTATTGTGTCCAACCTTGGATCCAACTAGTTTAACATAGAATAACAACTTGCAAGAATCAAACCACGTATGCCAATGTTGGAGCATAGCATTCAGTCACACGTATAAAACACAAGATTTAGTATAATTTGGTCTTATTAATTCTATAGTGAGCGGAAACCAAAATTAAAGAAGCCTTCTCTCTGCCTTGGTATCCCGTAATGCTTTCCATCGTACAGTATTTACCACGAATTGGAACATGTAGTTTATGCTTAGTAACTTTAACTCTTTTAATATTATGAAGAAGACTTTTTATTTTTTTAAGGGTTGCTAACATTGGTTATAGAATAATGAATTTATATTTATCCTTATATTTACATTTAATTATTTACTCTGTTGATAGTAAAAAATATGTCAAAACAGTATACTTAAAGCCTTATTTTTTTTGTCACCAACTACTAACGCCAATATTGGACCAAACTCTCCCAACTTGCACTTAAGAGCACAAATAGTAAAATCTTATTGAGCCCTTTGAATCGCCGGCGGTCAGTAATGTTAATTTGCAGTTAAAGCACAAGACACTGTACTTTATTGCAGCAGTGTAATGACGTTTATGGATTACTATTCTTTTTATATCAGCCTGCCTACATTTGAATTAGCGTTTTGTAGGGACACTTAATACGGAGATGCTAAATGAAAAAGTTAACCACGTATCAGTGACTGGAAATACCGGCTTTATATCTTGTCTCCTGATATAATTGTCTGAAGGTATAAAAGATGAATCAATAGCCATATAAAAGGAATAGAAAAGACTTATGGTTCTTAACGTGTAATTTAAGATAAGCAATAAATGTATCACTCGACAGCGTTGATTATAAATATTATACGTGAGATGAAATAGATTATGCTGGTAATCAATTTTTTTCAGTTAAGTACTTACTGACTGAATTACTTTGTTAAAAACTCTGCTGCTGCCGATAAGATCTTTGCTATTATTATTAATATTTGATCTTAAAATAAAACAATAACAAGCATTACAGACAGAATCTAACGACTAAATCAAAATATCCTTGCATTTCTAACGGAAAGATGTGAACAACAACTTACAATCAAAAAGTTAATTTTTAATAATTATTACTCAATCAAAAGAATGATATAATCATATGAAATTCATGCGAAATTTCATTTTATATATATTATGAAACAAAGTCTCAACAGAAACAGCTGTCTGTCCGGATTTAAGTGGGAAAAACTTCGTCGCACACTGATTTTCATGTCTCCTAGTAAATAATAAGAAAAATTGACACTGCTCCGAATACAAAGCAATATAAATATCCAACAATCGTAAAATATTTTTTGACGCGTTCCACGCGAATAGCTGCAGACAAAAACTTTCTGTCGGCTGAAAATAGCTGAGAAATTGTAGCGTGGTTGAAATTTATAGTTTATTTATATACAAAATTATTAAACCCGCAACTAATATACAAACTTATTTTATTGTGTGTTGATGTACTATAATGATTAAGAGTATAAAATCGAACACATGTGATTTTTAATATACATATGTTATATTTTTTAAAGGTAGTAAATATATAATATTTTTGACGGCTAACATATGATAGTTGCATTACTCGCACAGTGACAAGTGATTGATATTTAGGTTTTTTTTATCATTGGATGATATATTATAGCATAAAATTAAAAGTAAAAAAAGTAATGGCCTATGGTAACAATGTGGTTACTATCCCACTACTGGGTAATAGGCCAACTCTCTTTATTTTTGGAGAGATTGGATTGAATTGAGATTGGAGCTAAGAACTACCACGCTTCTCCAATGCGGATTGGTAGCTTACACATACCCAAAGAATTCTCTAGAGATATGGCTATTTGCTCACGATGTTTTTCCTAAACCGAAACGCGTGATATGAATTGCAATCTGGTTTAGAGAATATTTATACATTAAATTATATTAGAAAAAAGTTATCGATTAAAAAAAAAAAATTATAAATATTCTTTAAGGTTCTATGTAACAAAACCTTTTACATAATAGACTCCATCTTCACTTATTATCAGTTAAAACACAACTTCAAACACAAACCTGTTATCTTCAAAAAGCATCTTCCTGTTTTTTTCCTAATGCACTTTATCAACTTATCACTCTTCATCCGTGAAAGTGCTTATCGTAACGCATTAGACTGCATGATTGATAAAAGCTTTATCTTATGAATATTAACCAAGATGAATAAATTATAAAGATGAATACCATAACCGGACTGCTTTAAAATGAATATCAAGTTTTCCCTTACAATTCGACTTTACGAGTAAATGATAACAGATGGAAATGTTATCCAAAACGCAGACAAGCGCAACCAGCGATAATTAGTTATCTTTAAGCTTTCTTTAATATAAAAACTTTTCAATTATGTACAGAACGATCCTAAACAGCTAAAAACAGTTCCTACACAATTAATATAAATTTAAAACAGAGAACATTTTGAATAATTGATCCAACCGTGCGTATATTAACATATTTTTACTCTTACGAAATACAACTTCTAAGTTGCCCAATATCATGAATATTTTACTTTCGTGCTATATTATCCTTACTAATATTATAAATGCGAAAGTCTGTCTGTCTGCTGATCCGCTGAAATATTATTGACGACACTTAGTATAATCAAAACTTATACAGCGTTGTATAATATAAAATAAAAAAAACCGTTTTTATTGAGGGAATATGAAAAGAACAAATATTAAATTTATGAAGGTATTTTAATATACAAAATTTGTCGTGACCGGAGTCGTGACTCCGGTCACGACTCCGGTCAAAATAACGATTCCGGTACAAAATAACGATTACAAAAATTGCAATTAATGACGATACTAACTGTAATTACCTCAACTATTAGGTTTAACTGTCATCCTCTCTTCCTCATCACCGACTCTTATTTGCTGTGCCAACATGTTTTTTTAATGATGCTTTTATACCTACCACATTAGCCGAAAAGTGGACATCCACCCATTTCATTAATTAGATAAATACGATGATAGTTACAAATTCATACATCTTTACTCAAATAATGAATGTACACGCACTCGTGTCTGAGAATGTTAGTGTAAATTAAATTTAAATCGTTAAACATTCACATACAAATATATGAGCTAATCATGCATTCCCTTAGAGAACTTATAAACCGCGAATAATTTGACAGTAAAACGTCTGGCGCGCGCTTCATTAGGGAATGCCTAGAATAGCCTGTACAGCTAGGGATGACAAACATCGTATAAACATCTAAAAGATATAACAGACAACTTGAAACCAAACTTATTTAGTAAGGCTTATTTTAATTTTTATATCTCTATTTGCTTTGAAATGCCTCAAAGTCAATTTTTTTAAATTATTAAGTTGTTTTATTAACCCTTTTCTACCTTTAACTTGTTTGCTTTAATAATTTTTATTTATTTATATTCAATTAACATCTCGTTATGCAAAATAAAGGTGTATTTTATATTATATTTGATACGATATTTTATGTAGAGAATTACAAATATAATATATATTTTTATAAATATAATTAACATAAAACATTATTTCATATAAACTAAATATTAAGCCTATACAGTGAATGATAAATTTGGATGGATTGAATTTTAATAATTATAGCACTTAAAAATTTACCCTTATATAGTTATATTGGCAACCCTAAAGAGGTGCAAATTACACGCCAAAAACGCATTGAATATAAACTGATTTTGTGATAGTGCTAATTTGAAAGACGTTAAAAATAAATATACAAAGATTATGATATAATCTTTTCATACGTTGAACTTACGTAATTTACATAATTTGTCACACATTTAGCAACTCGTTAAACAATTAGCAACAATCAAACCTTTAATATAGCACTAAACTAAGTTTAAAATCCACATTAATTTTTGCAATACGATAGGAGAACATAGTTCAGCAGAAAGTTCCAATGGTTTCAATCTCTTGTAACTTAAAATGGTAAAATCATTGTACAGAACATGAAATTTATGTATTAAAGATCGATACAACAAATTATCATTAAGTAACGACTTCTCCGGAACGAACGCACCAATAATTAAAAATAACATGCATGAGGCAACAAATTCGAGTCAATATCATAAGTTTACAGCCTTTCGCCGAGTTCAATGGCAATAAACGCCAAAACACGCATGTAATTAAAACGATTCCTGTGATCACTAAAATGAATATTTATTGGCTTTGAATTCCATACAAAAAGTATCGCCGCGAAAGCAACAAGTCACGTCACCATTTAAATATCGTGTGATTTGAACTTCCTTTTGAAAATAGAAATAACACATTGTACAGATAAATGGTTTTCATTCAACATAATATAAATTAGCAAGTACTTGGCGCTTTTAATCTTTACCTTAAAATATCGTATCCTTCATTCTTCTTCTTCTTTCTCCTACCCTTATCCCACTCTAAGTGGGGTCGGTACAACATGTTTTTCTCTTCCATTCTCTTCTATCATTCGTCAACTCTGGCGCTACTCCTTTTATATGCATGTCATACTTCACACAGTCCAACCATCTCTTTTTAGGCCTTCCTCTAGTCACATATCCATCCACATTCATACTCAACACTCGTTTGATCACATGATTTTCATCCCTCCTCATTACATGTCCATACCATCCCAATCTTGCACCTCTCATCTTTTCTATAATGGGCGCAACTTTCAGACTTCCCCTTATATACTCATTTCTTATTTTATCAAGTCTTTTCACACCACACATCCACCTTAACATCCTCATCTCATTTGCATGTACTCTTCTTTCATCCATCTTTTTCATTGCCCAACATTCTGATCCATACATTACGACAGGTCTTATGACCGATGTGTAAATATCGTATCCTTCATTCATATATCATATTACATTACACAAAATTAACAATACAAAAAATATATCATAGAGTATGATAGAAATTTAACTTAAGTTTAAAAGAAACTACGTCATAAACGTAATTTTTCCGTGTCTTGTCCTTTTGATACATATAACCTGTTACACTGTTATATATATGTATGTGACGTATGTTGGCCGGATTCCTAATATTCTTGCAGAACGGGTTTAAATGATTATCTATTAAATCCCGGAAATTAATACATTCGTTCTAATTACTGTAGCATTAAAGGAGAACGTAAAAAATTATGTAGGAAGGACCAAGAGATTATTAAAAATGGAAGCAACCTTCCTCTGTAGTATAGACAGCCAGCTGTCAGGAAAGAAACTAATATGCCTGCGCTGCTTGTGATAATATCAAAAATAGAAATGAATGATTTTGAACTCCAGGCGTTTATAATTAGGATTGCTCTTAATTATATTGGGTTGGATTTAAAATTCAACTGTTGCTTTAATAAATTTTTGTTGAATAGAAAAAAAATAAAACCGCAACTTCTGACTTCACAATGCACTAGCATCAACAACACTCTTAATTTATATTTCGCCACGACAACAATTCAACTGGAAAAGACTCCAAAACGTCTCTAAGCCTATAGAGTTTGTAATACCCATAGTTCATAAAACTCATCCACTGCGTATACCATGACGAATCGAATAGGAAACGATGGATTGCATGGCACCGGTTCATCGCCTTTTATGGCTAATTTTAGCTAAAATAAATAGTTAAGTGAGTGCTATGTACGTTCTTAAACGAAGTTAGTTTTTTATATGCTTCTAACATCAAAGAGAATGTAATAAAACTACTACTCAGAATATTTTTGTATAATAGTTTCGCATCGGTTTAATATTTCTTGTACTTTCGACTTTTTAATACACATCAACCAGAACTGTTTATCATTTTTGCGAGCAATAAATGTAGAGGATAAGGTATATGTCAGAATAACGTAAGATATATCGCCTCTTTACAAAAACAACGTGATATCTGTCAAACCACAACTTTACAGCAGAGCAATTTCAAACATTTAAACGCTGATAAATTTAAAAATTTTGATAATTTTACAGTGGAAAAACAATTAAATTGTTCCAATAATTAATGTGCTTTATGAAAATAAGCAAAAAAGATATAAAAAAGAAATAATAGAAAAACGTTTTTACGAGATGTCACGTTGTTCTTGTAAAGAGGTATCGATATTCTTCTTCTTCTTTCTTCTTCGCATATTTTAGTGTATTGTTCTCTCTATGTTCACAGATACTGTAATCTTTGGTTCACAGCATTGTGATGACCGAGCTGAGTCACCTTATTTTGATAGAGATACTAAGAAGGATAAATTACTAAAAATATAAAATCCGAAAATGAGATGCTTAAGTTTAAACCGTAATCACAATTACCCACGTTTCCAATCACTGATAGACAATTTTTATAGGTATAGCTGAGCGGGCAATTTTTTTTACCATATAAATTATTTCTAGGGGATTTCTAGTGTAAAAAATAGTGTAAATTAACAACAAAAAAAATTTGCCCAAAACTAAAATATTACGGGGGTTGGGGAGACAACCTTATTATTATTACTTAGGCGTATGATAGTAGCCGATTCTCTGACCTACTGTATATACGCATAAAAATAAAATTTCATAAAAATCGGAGGAGTATAGTAACTAACATTGTTGCACGAGAATTTTATATATATAAGATAAATAAAAAATAGTGTTTTAATAATCCGACCACGAAAAGTGATAATTCACTTTTGTTTTACGTAACTCATTATTGTATTGTAACAAGTAGGTACACAGTTACAGACTTTAAAGGGTAAGATATTCCAAAACAGTACTCCTAGGATCTACTATGGCTGAGATACATTGCAAAGGAATCAAGTTAATATGTAAATCACCGCGTTATCGTATCATGTTGCACATACTTAATTAGCTAGATTGTCGCGGGCCGACTAGGGCAGGATTTAATGTCGCTATCGATGCTATCGGCTCTAATCCGTCGTGTGTAATTAAGAATCATCATTATACTTAAAATTGATTTCATTAAGGTCACATTAGTTATAATAAGCCGTCGGAAAAGCCGTTCGAAATATTTATCTCTGGCTTTGACATATGTATATCGTCTAATACTTAATAGAGTTATTATTCACTTACCCAATCGTAGGCGTAATACATTTAGAGACATACATTTAATACATTTGTTTAATACAAGAAATATTCACAACAATTGTATTCCAAAATCTTTATATAATAATATATTTAAACTGTACATTAAATTCTTAAAACTTTATTGTTGTGTTATAATTACAATGATATCGCAGAATTTGCAGCGGCTATTTTATAATTTCGAAATATTTATATTTGAAATATTGAAAATACGCACTCAATTCTAGTATACATAACTTTACTTTTATTAAAAATCCAATGTGTTTTATAATTTATATTTTTTTTAATGATATATATTTTGCGAAATATATGCTAGATAATTTAAGTCATTTATTAATATATTTATATATCTATATTCATATACATATAAGGAAAGTAGACGGACTTTAACTAATATTTTTCACATCACTATTGGTAACAATGCTATTGGCAGTCCATCGATGAATGTTTTTTTTCTTTGTCCCTCCATTTCACCGTTGAAAAGGATGCGGTGAATTCCAATTATCTTTTATTTGCCTTTTCTTTCGTTGACTTCCTCCCCTTAGTTTAGAAAATAAAATAATTTTGTATAATTTGAATCGTACTAAACATAGCTGCAAACTCCTACTCGCTGATTGAAAATAAATCCATCTTTAAAACCAAAATAATTATTGAAATGTAATGTAACGGGGTAGTTAAAGTTAAAAGTAACAGATCTTTTATTTTACCAAAAGTCTAGTTTCGAATTGGTGATTTAATCAAATCAATCAAATCACTATATTTCAACCAACTAAAGGCCTTTAAACTTTTAAAATCGATTCTCTCAGGTTTCCTCGATGTTTTATCGTGAAAACATATTCTACAATGTTACATCGTCTTAATATCCAACTCCTGAGCAACGACTTATCCAGATTAGAAATAGTAATTGTAATTTAAATTGCATGCAAGCAAGAATATCCGTATACAAACTTTAGCAGTCTATAAAATAATATGTAATAAATCTTTTTATGAGGTTGTATTTCTACTACACTATGAAAGAGATATATATGTAGATAGGATATAAAAATGACAGTATTTACAATGAAAACCTATTAATAATGTAATACCATTCATTGTCTGTTCTATACTATACTATTGAGGATTATATAGATGATAAAAATGCGTGGATGAGGAGTAGCTAACTCCTCTACCCTGTACAAGATGGTAATGACCAAATGTAACTAGTATAGGAACTATATTTGAAAAGAGCAACCACCGAATTTCTTGCTGGCTCTTCTCGGTAGGAACAGCTTTCCGAACCAGCAGTAGAGTTGACGATTCAAAAACACTTGTTTAATTAAACTTGTTACTTGAATGAAGAATATTTTGAATTTGAATTTGAATATAGTATGAGTATTATATAAGTAATTTTTTTTTTGCCCAGGACACCCACGCGGCTACTGCAGCGTTAACGTCATTAGGCCACGTCTATACGGCTATCGGTGACTACCCGAATGCACTAGCCAGTCACAAGCAATGTGTACAACTTGTAAAGCAGATGGGTGATAGACTGCAAGAAGCAAGAGAAATTGGCAACGTCGGAGCTGTTTACCTAGCTATGGGAGAGTTTGACTCTGCAGTAGACTGCCACACGCAGCATTTGAGATTGGCGAGAAGGTTAGGTGATCAGGTAATAACGGTTTTTTTACAATTAAAGTGAAAAAATATTGCCACTCAAGCTGTTCATGAGGTGTATTTAATATGGGTCATATATAGCTTAACAAGATTAAATTAGTCGCAATGTCGCGAATTTATGTTGCAGGTGGAGGAAGCAAGAGCTTATTCAAACCTCGGTTCATCTTACCACTATAGAAGAAACTTTACTCAGGCGATTGCTTACCATGAAAATGTATTAAGAATAGCTCAGAACCTTGGTGATAGAGCTATTGAAGCTAGAGCATACGCCGGTTTGGGGCATGCAGCAAGGTAAAATTTATGCCTTTGATGCCTTTTCAAATTATATAAGTAATTAGTATGTCCTGCCCGCTTCGCAGGGCTTAATTCAAAAAAATATGAATGAAAGTTATATAAATGCTAAAAATTATCTGAAAATTTGATTTAAATTGGCCCAACTGTTTCGAAGTATATAAAGGATATACATACAAACATGAAAGTTTATATATAAGTGTGGGAGAGTGTTTAGAACTTTAAAAATAACAAAGCTCTGTTACAGATGTGCTGGTGATTACGCACAAGCTAAAAAGTGGCACGAAAGACAACTGGACGTTGCTTTAGCGGCCAGAGATAAGGTTGGTGTTAGGTAATTTTTGCGTTAGTTAATTTTTGCGAATTTGTTTTTTTGGTTTTGGTATTTCTTAAACAAGTTAATACTTTGCACAGCTTTGATAATCGAACGATGAGACCGGAAGCCTCTTTCTAGGGGGACACGGGTTCAATGCCTCGGCACCAATGAGTTTTTCTGTTAAAACTTATGTAGTTTTATATTACAATTCATCACACGGTGAAGGAAAACATCGTGACGAAACCTGAATGTCGCTGGGATCCTAATGTAATATTGTAGCATATTTCACCATTTTTTAACGTATTTGAGCGTTGTGGTGAGCCTAAGCTCCAATCATTCTCCAAATAATTTATATAACTAAGGGTTCCTTTGCGAAATTCCATTGTACAAAAGTTATGATAGAATTATTTTGATATAATCAAAGCGGAACAAACGCGGGTTATAGCAAAAAAAATCTTTCATAACTTAACCTTCGTTCCTTCTCTCCAAAGAAACGAGAGAATAGGTCTATTCCCAGCTGTGGGATAGACAAAGGCCTTTACTTTACAATACTTCGTCGTCTTTCAGATCGGCGAAGGTCGGGCATGTTCAAATTTAGGCATCGTATATCAATTATTAGGTGAGCATGATGCAGCACTTAAACTACATCAGGCACATTTGTCAATCGCTCGACAACTTCAGGTAAGTGTAACAAAAAGGTTTATACAAAAAATATATATATACCATGCTTACAATTTTATTAACCATAAATATTAACTATCAGGATAAAGCAGGCATGGGTCGAGCGTATGGGAATATAGGTAATGCATATTCAGCAGCAGGCTTCTACGAGCAAGCCATCAAGTATCATAAGCAAGAACTGACTATATCCAAAGAGGTTCATGACCGGAGTTCTGAAGCGTCCACACATGGGAATCTAGCCGTTGCATACCAAGCATTGGGAGCTCATGACATGGCGCTATTTCACTACAGAGCACATTTAGGTAAATAGAACTGGGGTTAGAATTTAACTTATATCGTTTATAAATAATTATAATATCTTACATAACTTAAGCTTAATATAGCTGTGATAGCCCAGCGATGAGATCGTGCAACTCTCTCAATAATGTCGCGTGTTCAAACCCCGGGCACCAATAAGTTTTTCTGTTAGAACTTTGTGTCTAATTGATCATTGGAATTTACCACTTGTTCTTCGGTGAAAAACATCATCAAGAAAGAGACATGTAGGCTTCTTGATTGGATTTGAAGAGACCTTGATCTCTTCAAATCCCAGAATTCTCTAGAATTCTGGGGATTTATGTAACTTACCAATCCACATTGGAGCAGCGTGGTACTACGTAAAACGGTCAGAGAGGCTTATGTCAAGTAGTGGGCATAGTATCAGGCCGTTACTTTTTACTGTTCATAACTGGAGTAATTAAACGTATTAATGTTTAAAATATGTATGCAAGTTATAAAGAATAAAATATTTAAATTATTTGGTTTATTGAAAAAATCGTAAATACCAGTTTTTTGTAAGTACTGTCTATTATCTATCAGTTCTGTAATGTCAAGTATTCCATCGCGCTGATAGTTGTGATTATCTACCTCTGTGCTAATTCTACAGGTATAGCTCGTGAACTTAAAGATGCAGCAGGAGAAGCCTGCGCCCTTCTTAATCTTGGGAACTGCCTATCGTCAAGAGGCGAGTTCGCCCTAGCAGTACCGTATTATGAACAACACTTAATGCTTTCACAAGAGCTTGGAGATGTTATCGCTGAAGCGAAAGCTTGCCATTTCTTAGGATATGCTCATTATTGTTTGGGAAACTATAAAGAGGCTGTAAGGCAAGTTGACATAAATATTTGTTTTCTTAAGTCAGAGTCAGTTTTGATAATACTATATTATTTGTTTACTGTAGTACTTGTGAACTTTGTGATTTCAAATCATTCAGGTGTGTTACTTTATTACTTTAGATATTACGATCAAGACTTGTCACTAGCCAAGGACCTTCAAGATAAAATGAATATGGGCCGAGCATATTGTAATCTAGGCCTAGCTCATCTTGCTTTGAGCAACCTTGAAACTGCCTTAGAATGCCAAAAATATTTTCTTGCCATTGCCCATATGACTCAACATTTACAAGGAAAATTTAGAGCACTTGGAAATATTGGCGATGTATTAATTAAAATGGGAGACGTAGAGGAAGCAGTAAAAATGTATCAAAGGCAACTTGGATTCGCAAGACAAGTAAGTTCGTTTTAATTATAATCATTAGTAATTATTTTTCCACCGATCTTATAACTGCAAAACTAAAAAGTCTATAACTGTAAAAGTATAAATAAAGGTAAATAAATAATTGCCCTCAGATCCCTTTTTCAGTTTTAATTACGCCTTACTGTACATTTGTAGGCTCGTGATAGATCATTGGAAGCTGCAGCTTGCGGTGCATTAGGTTTAGCGAGAAGACTACAAAGAAGATTAGATGCAGCATTAGGACATCATACACAGGTTTGTTAAAATATTTCTGTAATATTAAAGTATCGTTTATTATAAGCTAATAATAACAATAATTGTAATATACCTTTTCAGGAATTAACATTACGTCAAGAAGCGGGAGACGCAGCAGGTGAAGCAAGAGCTCATTCTCATTTAGGTGCTGTTCATATGGCGTTAGGACATTACTCACATGCAGCTAGATGTTATCGGGTGAGATGAACATGTAACACAATTACCCCAAGTTTACACTAACTTTTAACTTACCCTAACATGCCTCAAATAATACAACCTTAAAATATGTAAAAAAAAAGGGGATATTTAACTTAATTTTGCAATATTCATATAGGAGCAACTAGAAAGAGCTCAAGAACTCCAAGATTGTGCTCTTGAAGCTCAGGCCTATGGAAACCTTGGTATTGCTAAATTAAACATGGGACACTACGAGGATGCCATTGGATATTTAGAACAAGTAAGTATTAGGAGCGGCGAGATCATTGTAATAATTAATGACAAATGAAGACAAATATCATACAGTTTTGTTCTTATCAATATTTTCTTTAATGTTTAGCAATTAGCAATATTAGAGCGAGTGACTACGCCCACATGTCAGCTAGATAAAGCACGAGCATTAGGTTCACTTGGAGATTGTTATGATGCTCTTGGCGATCCTGACGAAGCTGCTAAATACCATGAACAACATTTAGCTTCAGCGCTAAAATTGGACAACACGAGGGAACAAGAAAGAGCGTATCGGGGACTTGGATTAAGTCATAAGTAAGTAAAATCTAATGCCATTTAAGGCCGGTACAAAACTAAATATAAACGTACTACATGACATATAAAAGTAAATTTGGCTTCCATTATAACTCCTTCGTTGACTAGCGTTTTTTTAATTATTAAATTCCAATAACTTTATTTTATTTCCACATGTTATCTCTTTTTTTATAATTAAAAAAAGCTGCGATGTTTTAGTTAACTTTTCCTTAAATTTTAGATCGGTCGGCAATTTACAACAAGCATTAGTTTGTTTAGAAAAACGTCTCGTAGTATCCCATGAACTAGGGATACCTGAAGCTAAGGCTCAGGCTTATGGTGAACTTGGAGCCTTGCACATCTCTCTTAATAATCTTGAACAAGCCGTATCGTGCTTAGAACATCAAAAAAGTATTGCAAAGTAAGTGTACCAGCTTTTATCGCTTATTAAAATAAAGTAACTATAAAATTTGGGTAAGCTAACATTAATATGTATATAGCCGAAGGCTAAAATTTTCAAAATTTCTTTTATAAGTTTATTCTATTGTTCTACCCAGTTAATATAACTAAGGGCAATTAGTAATCACAAATCACAAATTATCTATAATATCTATTTCTAATGATGATTTCATACTCTTTAACGTCGATAGGGAGTTAAACAATCAAATAATGGAGTCTGAAGCGTGCCATTCTCTTGGCATCGCGCATCATGCACTTGGCGACCACGCGGCCGCCGTGAGACATCATCGTGCTGAGCTCGAACTAGCGCATAGATTAGGACTTACCCATTTACAGGTGATTGCATATTTTAAATACACATTTAAATTTTACCCACTCTTGAGTATCAAGCCTTTCGCGATTTGTGGTTTTTAACATTTGACGCTAAGTAGCTGATCGTTATGATTTTATAAATACTGAGAAAACTAAAAGTGCTTAAAAATAATTTATAACAGTAAGCTGCCAAAACTCATGCACTAATAATCACTACTACACTACACTAGCACTGCACACATTCACTACCATATTTTCAACATTCGTTTCGCCTCATAACCGAAGTATAATCAAAAGATTCTACGACAAATTGGTATAATCTATGTATATATTATGTAGAATATTATGTACTTAAACATAAAAAGAAAATCACAAACAAATCTATCAGTATTCAATGATTCATCACAAAAGTTGTTAATGTTCTTTTGTTATTGATTTATTTTTGATTTGCACTACATGTATTCATACTTCTTATTTAGGCTCGAGCATGCGGTGGTTTGGGCGCCGCACACGCCGCTTTGGGTGCGCAGGCAGAAGCGGCTCGCTGGCATGAGTCGCGCCTTCGACATGCTACAGCTGCTGGTAAGGAATGCTTAAATAATTAAAAGGGCAATTTCAAATTCATAAACTGTTTGAGTAAATAAATAATTGATAACAACAGGCGATACCCGTGGAAGAGCGAATGCATTAGCAGATCTTGGACGAGCTCATCTTGCGATGGGAGCTTGCGGTAGCGCAGTTTCCTATTTGCGTCAAGCGCTCGCCGCTACCGAAGGTCTAGCTGATGCAGATGAAGAGGTAAACATACAAAGGCTATGTATTTAGATGCTTAATATTGAAAATCTAGCTGCCAAAGTTATAAAATATAGAGATTCTATTTCAATGTGTAAGAAAGACTATGGAACTAAAATTACTTAAATTAAATGTTCTATGAGAACAACAAGATATATTATTTATGACCATTATTCAAAAATATAAATAATTGAAGTCAGTAACGATGTAAAGTTAAATACATAAATTGGTTTGTTGTCCAGGCTCGGGTTCGGCACAGACTTGGCTTTGCACTTTGGGCCTCAGGAGAATTAGAGGAGGCCAAAGAACAATTGAATGCAGCACTTACTGTTTTGGAAAATGGCAATGAAAAACATAAGGACAAGAAGATAGCCACATTATATACCTCTACGCAACACGCTCTTCAGCGAGTACTAGTCGGTACGTTTCCAAAAAGTGGTGAAATATTAAATACTTCGTTATTGCAAGAGCAAAATACTTTATATTTTAATAGTTTTAATTCCTGGTAATGGAAAAATATTGAAACGAGCTTCCTTATAAAATCTTATAACATTCAATATTAGTAATAATTTTCCTTTTTAAGCTAATTGAGAGCACAGTGAAAGACGTAATTAAAGTTTATATGGAACAAGTATGCAGAAAAATAAAATATTTGTACAATGAGTGTTACTAATACAAAAGATTACTTCGCCAGTATTACATAGAAAAAGATAAAATAATCACTGTTCACGTATTTCTTGTCAATATATAAAACTAAATATGTTTTTCATAAAATGTTGAATCGTCGGACTTAAAAAAAGAAAAGAATTCACATGTGCATCTAACTTCTCTATTATATATTGCATTGTGTCTTAATAATTTACGCAATTATTAATAATTTTTTTGAATCTTAAATCTTTATTGATAACAGAAATACATGCACTTCTTATTATTACTTACTATCTTTCAATTTTATGATAGTAGTAAGTAAAGATCTTATCTTTTATAGAACTTGGACGTCACTATGAGGCTTTAGTGATAGCTGAACGTGGTCGATGTCGCTCACTGGACTCAGTGGGAGATAAACAGGCTAGTGCCTTGAACCAAGCTAACCTCGAGTTACATACTGCACAAAGGTAAATAAAATCAAACCCAAAACATTCTTTATTCAAGTAAACTTGTGAATGAGTGCTTTTGAATTGTTAACTCTATTGCTGGTTCGGAGAATTGGGCCTACCGAGAATGGCCTAACCTATTATCATTGCTTTTTGCTATTCTCTTGTTCGACGTCTATAATCAATTTACTTATACATCTACAAATAAGAAAGGTCTATTTTGATGAATTTCTTTAACATATATGTATTTTTTTAGCAGGAATCTAAATGAAGACGGCAATAAAAATCGATCTGAATTATGGAGTCCATCCACGGTGGACCATATCTTAGAAGTAGTAAACAAACAGAAGTCACCCGTTTTGTATTTCAGTATTGCGGCGGGAAGGCTATACACATGGCTTCTTCAGCCCCATAAAGGTCAATACTTATTAAAATATGAGAACGTAATAATAATGGCGAAACATTTCGGCTTGTGTTTAATAATTCGATTTCATAAACCTACATCAGTATATTCTCCTTAATAAACAATTAATTTCTGTTTATTAGGTATTCTCAGATTCCATCAATCCTGCCTTCTTGATCAATCTGAAGACAATGATAATAGTCTACCAGATATAAGCCCAGATGATCTGCAAATGAACACAAGTAAGTTAAAACATAAATTTTGACTCTAATTAAATGTATAATTTATTTTAAAACTCCTAAACACCAAATAAAAATACCATTGGTACCCTTGATATCGTATATGCCAACTTAAGCGTTTAATTAACTTCAATACTGTTTTTAACCCTATTCCCAAAGAAACTATTGTTATGCTTCTTCTTATCTTATCTCATTATATGTTATGTCTGTTTTTAAGCTTAAATTGTGTCAAATTTCATCAAAAATGGTCAAGTAGATTAAACGTGAAAGTGTAAAAAACAGACTTTTGCATTTACAATATGTTAATATATATTTTTTTTTAATTTAAAATGTTTATCCTTCTTATATCTAGGTGCTGGAAAATTAGAGAGATGCATCAAGGAGTGGTCCGCTTGGTTAAAGACATCTGCAGATAGGAGAAACGAAGAAGAGCAATGGGACTCTGATGATCGACCCAACACTGGACTTACTAGGATGGTATGAATTTTTGTTAAATATGGTTTTCTGATAAACACTTTACTCGCTCCCATTCTTTCTCCATATCTCTCTCGACCTCCGTTCGCCTCGTTTGAGCACACTATTAGTAACGCTCTCGTCACGCTTTTTAAAGTCATTGTTTATTTTTAGGTAACACGAAACCATTTGTTGAACTCATCGAATTATTCACTGAGCTCTTTATTTAGCGTTGGTTCAGTCGGTGGATCGGTAGCCGGGTCTGTCGCCAGCCTACAGGGATCTACAAGGTAAGCGTTCCTTTTAAGATCTACATGTAAATCCTAAAAAAGCTCAGCGGGAAACATTATCTCAGGTTTGAATAAAACCAATTATATTCCTTCATTTATAATTATCTTTCTTCAAAAAAGGTCATTTCATAAAACAATAAAACCCCTGCCGCTTCTCTGTCTTTCTGTTGTCGATAAACTCAAAAACTACTAAACCGAGTAAGATGAACCCTCAGGTTTGAATAAAACCAATTTTATTCCTCTTAGGTATCGATATTTTATAATCATCTTCAAAAAAGCTCATTTCATAATACAATAAAACTGCCCCTGCCGCTTCTCTGTCTTTCTGTTGTCGATAAACTCAAAAACTACTAAACCGAGTAAGATGAACCTTCTGGTATTTTATTACATAAATATATTCTAAAAAAATAGTTAAATACAATTGGAATATGTCAGCGGTGTGACGGCAGTGGAATGTTTTAAAGAAATCACTATATTAGGATGAACAATTTATTTGACAATACAATTGTACGGACTTATTACTCACAGAAACGCTACAACAGGAAAAGGAAGTACAAGTAGTAGACCATAAATACTACAACAGAATACATACAAAATAATTTAAATAATCATCTATAGAGTTATCGTAAAACAAAAATAAAAACGCGTCTCTTACTCAAGACCTCAAGATCGTCTACGACTTATGCGAAGCCAGAGCAAGTCGTTAGTTTAATAAAAAAAACATTTAATATTCTGAACGTTCTCTCAATTTCCAGGTCGAGTGTACACGGGACGCGAAAAAAGCAGCCTTCTTGGCAAGGTCCTCCGTGCCTAAATACGCTATACCAAATGTTGATTGCTCCTTTCGAAGATCTGCTGCCGGCTTCCTGTAATAACAGTCATGGTAACTTTAACTTTAGTCTTCAAAGACGCATTTACACTAGTTTACTGATGATTCACTCATCAATTCGAACTGCTTTTATAATATCATACCTTTGAATTCGATTGAGAATTTCGTACAGCAGGCCTACCATGAACTCTTATTGCGACTCATTCAAGACGTAAACTACATTGTTTTGCTTTTTCATACAATGACGTCTTAAAGATGCACACTTTAAGTCGTTGCCGACTGACCGTTCGGAATGCGTTCTAAAATCATTTGAGTAAAAGAGACAGAGTTATCTATAGTTCATGTTACGTTTCCTTTTCAAACATTACGACCCCAACGCAATCCATACATCATGGTGCGAAAAGTAATCGGTTGAGTTTAGATACTGACTTTAAATTGAATCGTTTTCTAAAAGTTCATGGTAGGCCTACAGATGTTGTATTTCTTGCAGCATCACGTGGTCGTCGAGGGTGCGGCGGTCGACGTGAGATAGTGTTCGTGGTCGAAGGGGCGTTATATGCCTGTCCATGGGGAGCTTTAAGAGGAAACGCTGATACTGAACCATTGTGCGAACGTTACGCATTGTTAGTGGCTCCCGCTCTACGGCCGCTTAGACATACTCGGCACGTGAGGACTAAACCACACGCTGAACACGGTTAGTGTGTTATACAATATTCGTGAAGCATTAATCTACATAATTAACAATTTATTTCATAATTCAGTGTAATCTAGAAAAATAATGAGCTAATTAATAATGACAGCCATACATATTTGATTCAAGAGAAGATAAAAAGAGAGTATAGCGTTAGTAACAATGAAAGAGTCTCCTATTAGACATATTTAATTTAGAATCATCATACTTTTACTAGAGCTTTTATTGTAACGTCTAAGGGTACCCGCGACTATATTCGCGCCAGCTTTAACATTTACTACGCTCAATAATGCAATGTGCTTTTTCCCTGCTCCTGTTAAAATACGGGATATTTTGATCTTATATGTTACCGTGTTGTTTAAGCTTTTATTGTACTAAATGACATCAATATATGCTAATTGATGTCAAATTGTAATATATAGACATACACATTTGCTCATATAATATCAGTATGGACGAGTCCTTGTATTTGTGGATGTCGGTAGTACTATTTAATCGCTATGTCTTCACCTTGTATCGGTGATGACATAGTGATTAAATAGTACTACTCCTGAACGTCATGTTTCAACAAAACAATCTTCACATATTTTTTAAAAATATGAGCTGTAACAAAATGATGCTTTTATTTAACGTCATACCTGCCCATATCACAAAGTTTCCTGCTACATACAAGTAATATCTTTCCTCCTTATCGTATAGCGCTATTGTTTATTTACTTAATGTTTTATATTCAGGAGCTGCAAACGCTTCTAACGCTGAAGCCGGAATGCGATGTCTTGTAGTAGGCGTACGGTGGGGGGCAGCACACGCTTTACTCAAAGAAGCTGAATTAGTTGCCGACATGCTGCGCGTCACACCTCTTACTGACTATCAGGTGAAAAATTACTAAAGAGTAAATCCACATATCTTTGCAGAATTCTAGGTATACCCTACCTATCAGTCTGCAGTTATTTGCAAATTATCACGCGCTTTTCGGTGAAGAAAAACATCGTGAGAAAACCTGCATATTTCTGGAGTTGCGTTATGTGTACACATAATGCAACTCCCATACGCATTGGAACGTAGTGAGTCTAAGCTCCGACCCCTCTCACCACAAAAGCAAAGAGGTTGCCTATAACCAGCAATGGAATACTAATTTGCTGTTTATCTTTAGGGACTGTAGCTTTTTTTTACATTTAGAAATAATATGAATGTCTTTATTTATTTAAACAAAAATTGTACTATGTAGCATACGTATTTCGGGGAACCTCGCTTATTTGGATTAGTACCTAGTTGTTTATTCGTTCCCGCCTCGGATGCGTCTTTGAATTTGAATCAGACTACGCCTCCGCGGACGAGGTGGTGCATTTCTCAATTGTTTAACGTTTCGGTTAAGTTTCGGCAAGTTGTTTAAGTTAATTAGTCACACTGTTTTATAAGTTTGTAGTGTAATCGTTTTGTTCTTTAAGTCATTCATAGTACCTATACGAATTTCTGCCCAAACTATTTCTTTTATTACGGGATACCGAACCCCCGTAATTTTATCACCCACCGTAAATTGTGAAGTGATATTACCACCTAACGTGGCAGGCGCCTATCGTGCTATTAGGCGTCGTAGGTGACAACTATTAGTTGTTCTCGCCGCTATGCTTTTAAGGAAATATAAATAGTTATATTTGTGTTTACAATAATGGTACTTTTTTCGAATTAACAAACAATGTCCGAAATATTTGTTTGCTGTTTTAGGCATCTAAAGAGACTGTTTTAGCCCAACTACCACAAGCAGAGTGCATCCACTTCGCAACGCACATTTGCTGGAAAACTCCTGGCATAGTTCTCAGTCCGGGTGAAGTGGTAAGTCAAACGCTGTCACCTTTGCTTCATCAACAAAGATGTAAGATCCCTAATTTTTAAAACATCTATCTGATCAGGTTGACTCTCAAGCCAAACGTCTTCTAAACACGAGCGGTGGAAGTGGCGCGGCAGACACTTCTATCGAAAATGAGGAAGACCGTGAGTATACATGTAAAGTTAGTAAAGTAGTTATATTCGTGAAGTACTTTGTGTCGACTTTAATGTTCAATAATAACTGTTTTAAAAAATTAACATACGTTTATATGAAACAGGTACATAATCCGGGAATGCGTAACTAACAAACACTCAAGTAGACTTTAATATACAATATCACTAGCTGACCGCGCAAATGTTGTTTTGCTATAACAAAATTCTAGTTTATGTAGCATGTAGTGAATTATTGTCCAAAAAATAAAAAAAAATAGAGTCGGAGAACACTTATTACTTAGGGGTATGAAAAATGGATAGCAGCAGATTCTCAGACAAACTGAAGATGCATTACATAATATGCAAAATTACACAAAAATCGTTAAGCCGTTTCGGAGGATTATGGTAAATAACATTGTGACACAAGAATTTTAACTAGGTGCTAGATAACTTATAAAGTTTCTTTCTTATGAGATATGTAGTAATAGTTTATAATAACAGTGATTATCTTCAAAAAATATACAACTTGTAAATTGAAAATTATAAAATTATGGTTTTAGATAAAGATATATTTATAGATGCTGAGTTACCACCAAGTAATGAAGAATTACCGCCAACTTCAGAATTTATGTTAACGGCTGCTGAAATAATGAATTTGAAAATCACCGCAAGACTGGTATGTTGTTTTAAAAAAAACTTTATTCATTAAGGCTTGATTGATTGCCAAAAATATTATTATATTAAATATGAGTTATTATGAAGATTGAGGAAAGAGTGACGTAGTCTTAAATATAGCCCTAAATGTTTGGTCTTCACCTTATTCCGCTGGCTCTGGCGGACCTAAAGAAAATACAATGCTGTCAAGATTTTCTTTGAAATATTTTTTTACTTATGATAATTAATATTTGGTTGCATTTTCGATAACTTTAATGCAGATAGTTTATTACTATCGTTAAAAAAGCTTTCGTAGCAAATAAAATGTACTCCAATGTGAAACGCATGTAATATAAAGCAACTATATTATCATAAAAAGAATTAAATATTCAATGAACAATTAACTTGGGCCAAATCCACTTAATAGCTTTTATTAAAGTCTCATACGTACTCATGGATTAAAGTCTGCTATTTCCAGTAATAAAAATGCGTATAACTGCTTTTAGAATAGCATATGTGGTAAATTATGGACTCTTTTTTAACAACAAAGTCTTCAATAGAATTGACCATGATTTAACTATTCCTAATTGCTACAGGTCGTAATTTCATGTGCTCCATCAAGTGCTGCATTCCAAGATTCAGACAATCCAGAATCAGTAACGGTGGCAGGTCAAGGCGTGTCACGGTTGTGCAGGGCTTTCTTGGCTGCCGGAGCTCAGTCTATATTGGTCACCTTGTGGCCTTCACCTCAAGACACGGCTACCAAAATTTTATACAGAGCTTTGTATTCTGCACTTTTACAAGGTAGCAGGGTTGCCAAGTAAGTAACTGCTAATGTCAGTTTTACAGCATTATGACTTTTTTCATCTTAAAGTACTGGATTAACAGTTATAGTTCATAGTATCAGTTGAGTAAATTTGCATTTGAGTTGTATATAATTGATTTAATAAGAACAAAACGTTTTAGAGCACTGGGAGATGCGATGCAAACAGTTCGTCATACGAAACATTTCTCGCATCCGGCACATTGGGCTGGGCTCGCACTTTTGGGAGCTAACGTACGCCTAAGTAACAAAGTGGCCCTTATGGGACAAGCTTTATGCGAATTGCTCGCAGCGCCGGATAAATGCAGGTAATTTGTTAGTTTGTCTGTTGTTATAACGAGCCCTAAGTCTAGAGATTATAATAGATAAAGACGCTCCGAGATACCTATCTATAAAGCTAGAGTCTGTTCTATCTCTTCAAAATTCATGATTAACGATCTGGACTTGGCTAAGATGTGAATCTTATGAACAGTATGATATCTTTCTTTTATGTAGTTTATTCATAAAATAAGATACTTTCCGTCGTAGATGGCCCGCTCTACCAAGTGCCAGTAATCTTTAGTTTCGAATTTATAAATTTTATAATATATATGGGTTGAAATTGGGAGCCTCTATAGTATGAATTCTATAACTTAAACAAAATTTTGAAATATAAATACACACAATTTTTATTTATGAATTTCTTATATAGTCTTATATAGTTTATATAGTCTATAGATAGGATCGGATTCTAAAGACGAATTCTTCAAAAAAGTCTTCGGTATAATCTTTTATTATATGTACCTAATTCAAATTATTTATAGAGCTGTAAAATATAAAAATATCATTATGTAGGATATTAAAAGACTTTCCTTCTTACAGAGACGCATTACGAGTCTGTTTACACTTGGTTGAAAAATCGTTACAACGAATTGTTAGAGGGCAGAAGAACGCTATGTATACAACTCAGAAAAGCATAGAGAATAAAGCCGGTACTGCAACGGGCTGGCGGGAACTATTGATGAGCGTTGGATTTAGGTAAGTTTATAAATACAGTTTCTTTTTTGATTCAATTAAAAAAATTTTGATATTAAACTATCGTGAGTAGTATGTACCTTATGTATAGAAACCGGCTAACTCGGCGTTATTGCGACTGAAACATACTACCGTGTAAAGAGCTCATGAATAAGGGTCCTGGATGGGCTCGAAACATGGGCTAACCTAATAGAATAAGACGCAAGTATAGCAGGTTTCTATACATAAACTAAGGATAATGTTATTTCATTTATATTAAGTAACGACAATTTCAAATACAAATAAGATTAAAAATTCGTTTTGGCAAATAATTGAAATCCCTTAACTGCACAAAGTATAAAACAGAAAAGAGTAAGGATTACATAATAATAAAATTTATTGTTATTCAGCAAATATATTAGTTACCTTACTTTTAGATTTGAACCGGCAGCAAACGGAATACCCTCGAGTGTGTTCTTTCCACAAAGTGACCCCGATGAAAGATTGACTCAATGTTCTGCAAGTCTTCAAGCTCTGTTGGGTAAGACCTTATATTATACTCACTTATATTATATTCACTTATATTTCATATTTCTTATTTAAATGAAACGGTACATAAGCCTTATTATTATTAGACATTTGATGAAACTCCAGCAAACAAACAATTTTTTTTGATAGAGATGCATTTTATTTATGTTTTTAAAATAGAATAGTGATATTTAAATGGTTGTATGATATTTTAAGGGAGTATGATAATTGCTATGATAAATAATAATTTCAAATTGGTAAACAGATCGTTTCTTAAAGGACAAAATGGAAATAAAGACTGTAACGGTAAATTTTAACGGCTATATATTAAATTTTCGTCTATTAGGATTAACTCCAACAACGCTGCAAGCACTGTCGAAACTAATATCGAATGGTAGTGATGTGGCAGACGACATCATTGGAGTAATTCGTTCTGTCATATCACAGTTCTCAGTTAAGAACTCCGAAAACGAAACCATCGAGGTTGCTGTTAACGTCAGGTAAGTTGAAACTATTACTAATAACAACAATACATAAAATATATTAAAGCAACTTCAAATAAATATTGTTGCCTTAACTTACGAATATTCTTAGAGAAATCTAACTGTGAGTGTGATACTTTATTATTCATGCTACATGTCTATCGTTTAAAAGTAAATGCGTTGTCATCCCTAACCGAAACTGCGACGAGAAAAGCTTGAGTTTATAATATTTTGAGTAACAAATATATGTTTAAGTCATATTATTTAATGTCCAATATAATAATGAAAATACTTGAATATTCTTTAAGTAGTTTTCATAAAGTCTTGAATTTTTAATTAAATACGTATATCATTAGGCTGTTGGCACAGTGGGTCACTACCCACTGCGGAGCTGAATGCAGGGTCACAGGGGCCTTCAGCTGCGCGGGTCGCGGGTTTGATTCCCGCTGAGGGCCAATATTTTCTATAAACAATTTGTTGGTTCTTCGAGCCTGGGTGTATATTTGTATTTAAGTAGATATGTATTTAAAATTATATATGTAGTATACCAGTTGTCCATCACCCATACAAGTATTAAGGTTGAGTACCTTACCTTTGGGGATGGACGATCGTGTCTCATATATTTATATTTATATTATTCAGGCTATGGCGTGTTAATGGCTGCCACGAACTATTGGCGTCCCTTGGGTTTGATTTAGCGGAAGTCGGCCAAGATGAAGTGACGCTTCGGACAGGCAAAGTAGCAAACAAACGCCACATACAGTTTGTGCTGCAGGCTTTACTTGCTTTGTTTGGTAAGTCTTTGGTCCCTTAGTTTTCACAACTGCCAATGTGTATTGTTTCTGCTGCCGTGTTTTAAAACTGTAGTTTTAGCCTTAAATGCTTTTTCAACTGCTAGCAATGTAATTTCTATCTACAATCCGCCAGACCATTTTATCATGGATGTCCTCTCGTTTATCAATCATTTTATTTACTGTTTTTATAAAGGTACTAATACATTATTTAATAAACAATGATTATATTGATTAATAAACCAATCAATTTACCATAACAATATTGAATAATGCTATTAATTGAATACCTACGTCATTCGAACTATGACATGTTATCAAAGCACTGCGTATTTTTGTAATCTTCAATATAAATGAATTGTGCTTATGTACGATTTTTATAAATAAATACTAGTATAAGATATAAAATATTTACGGAGTCGGTAAGACGTATAAAGCTAGAATTATAAACGAAAAGTCATCCATTAGGATTGGAAATTATGAAAATTTCTTTCTATAACAACACTTCACCTATAAGTATCAAATGCTGCATCCTGTTTGAATATTAAATAATACAAACTTTAAAGTATTTTAGACGCTATGACATATTTCCCGACGTAATAAGATCGTGACTATCGTCATGATTGCTTTTAAGTCACAGGGAAATAATATAACGCCGTCAATAATGTGATAAGTATAAAATAAAAATAGATGTATTTATGCTTGAGAATTCTTTATTCATAAACCAATCAACCTTTTTGGAATGTCGTCTTTATTGAATTTTATGCTTACAGACACTCAAGAAGCACCACGTAGTCTTAGCTTAGAGTCCAGCTCAAGTGTTGAGTCGCTTGCATCTATAGATGACGGCGATCTGGAACCGCACTCTGATGGGGAACCGCCGCCACGACAACATCGACGTAAGTTCATTTAATTGCACATATATTTCTTTATGGACCTATGTATCTTTCTTAAAGGATACAGGTGCCGAATCTATGTCGAAAATTTAATTTACAGATTTCCCACTCGCAATTAATTTTTAATTTAGAGGGGATAATGACGGGTGGTTGCCATTAATTAATCAAATTCGATCCTTAAACATCCGAGATCGGATACTTTGACTTAACACATATTTATACTAATAATATCATTTTCTTTCTTTCTTACAGAAGAAAGTGTTTCAGCGGTTCCACCTCCCCCATTACCTTTAGGGTCGTGTAACGGTGCCTTTACTATGTACGTTCGTGGTACCACGACTGCAACTGAAGTTGGTCGTGGTGAACCTGACGGAAGAACAGCACCTCCACCGGCACCACCACCACCCAGATACAGGGGAGAAAGTGATGCTGCTTTTACACCATCTCCACCAGCAGCCGCACCGCCAAATTCTTCTGCACCGCAAAGAGACGTATCCTTAGCACTAGCGCATCAAACTAAGATAAGAACTCTTTATACGAGGAGACCCCCTTCAACAGACGACTCCGATTGGGAAAGTTCTGGCCACGACACAGTCTTACGAAGACGTCCGGAACATTCGCATCAAAGGTATTTGGATGCTTTTTACGATCTAGCATCAGCTCAAACCCGACGAACTGAAGAAGAAAAATCAGACCAAACAATGAATCAACCGTCAACATCAAAAAGATCATCGAGACCGAAAATGGGTACCAGTAGTAGGGATTCTATGGCCCAAGTGCGACATATGAGTGGCGAATTGACTCCTACAATATCCGAAGTTTACCACGAAAGAAACATCGGCTTGGGCCTAGCACCACCGCTAGCAGAATTACTTTTATCTGAAGACTCAAAGACTGAAATGAGAGCGGCCAGTTCCAGTGAGAATTTGCTTTTACAGAACTTAGAAAAATTAGGGCTCCTTGGAGAAACCAATGAATCGGATGACCGATGGTGTTCTGGTAACGCTTCACGGCCTTGGCTTTCAGCGCCCCCTTTAGATACTGATATCCAAGGATCAGATTTAACGACCGCAGAAATAATAGAACGCAAAACTAAATTCAAGAAAGACATTGAACCCAAAAGAAAAGAGGAAAACGTGTATGAATTAAAACCGAAAGAGGAAGCAGCGGGACCAAGCGGAATAGAAAAACGGTCTGTATCTCCTTTCTCAGAACTTTCTCGAAGAGACGAAGGCGACGGAAGGAGTATTGCAGATTCACATTCCTCGTACAAGGCTTTGGTTCTGAATCCTAGGGCGCCTTATTTGCCTGAGGAAGGGGAACCGGGGATAACTAAAAGCAATGAAGGCGGCAAAACACATCCGCGAGTAAGACGGCCTCCTGTCCCTAGAGCGAGACCAGCATATACAACCCTTGATTTTCCACCGAATAATAAATTATAATATACTTTCACATTGATATTTTTTTTTATACGAATCATAAATTGTTAATATTTTACAACAAAATAAGATGGCTATGATTTCCTAATGTGTAAATTGTATTGTATAAAAATATAATTTGATTCAATTAATACTGTTCTATTAAGTATAATACCTTTACTTTATTTTCTAATAAACTTCGTTTATAATTATTTATTTTCAATTTAATTTTTCTTATACATAAGGTATAATATGCATTTTACGTTTCACGATAAGTATAATACAGATATAACTCTTGCCATTGTAAATTGTCTTTGTAAAAATGTTAGTCTAATACAATACTCGCACAAATCATAATTGTTTTTAATTTATCGTTCATACCAGCAAACGTACTTTCATTATAATATTACGTAACAAAAATTCCTTATGTTTCAATGACCTTGCTTATTATAAATGTGTCATGTCGAAATAACTCAAACTCGTAAGCCTTCAAGTGTCTTTCCTTTTTCGTAACAAAAATAAAACATTAATAAGTATATTAATTTCCTAAGCAACAACGAAATATTAAATACTTTATTACTAGATCTTTATATAAATAAAATATGTGTATATATGAATAGTCGCGAGTTCATCTAAATTTGTTTTGTCTATATAGGTATTTGGATACACGTTTGATATTAGATACTTCAAGATGCCTCGAATTTGTACGTGTAGATATACCATACTTTGGAGTCTTGTATGATATATTTATGCTTGCTTTAATTTTCGGCGCTTTGAAAAACCCTCAATCGATTACTAAAATCAAAACTATAAATGTAGGCAATGGAACGGTTATGTCGATTAATTTAATTTGTGATTATAGATTTACGATTATATTCTACTCGTAGGTTAAATTACATTCGTCAGTAAAGTAGAATTGGCTTGTTAGAATCTTACTGTAAGATAAAGGCTTCCATTGTCCCTGAACTGGGGGACTCGCCACGCTACAAATATAGAGACTACCAGGTTACAGTCATGAACGATGTAAACAGTAAAAGTGAAGTAACTAGTCCCCCAATGTTAGCCCCCTTTCTCCGTTTTTGGAGAGAATGGTTTGAGCTAAGACTCAGAGGTTGCTCCAATGCGGATTGGTTGGTTACACAAATTCCTAAAATTCTCTAGAGATATACAGATTTCCTATCGATCTTTACCTTCACCGAAAAGTGCAGTTATCAATTGCACAAGTTTTAACAGAGAAACTCATAGGTGCCTACCCAGGTATGAACCCGTGACCCCCCTTGTAAGAATTTGGTTTCACCGCTGAACTATCACACCTTCTTTTTATGATGATTGAACACAAATTTTTGTACTTTGGGCTTTTGAGGCTACGACCAGCAAACTTATGACATAAACATATAATGAAGATATATAAAAAGTAACTTAAAAAGAAATAATATATTTGACAGGCGATAATCAAGTATATTATTTGCGTAATTATAGTAAATATTTCGAATTTAATTGGAAATGCAATTCCAAATTAAACTCATTACTTAAACTTTTTATATCGATATATCTGATATTATCAGCAATTGAAAGTCATTGCATATAAAGCCAAAAAACCTGCCATCAAACCTGGCATTCTACTAAGTTAGTCCGATTTCATCCTTTAGCTCGTATAGAACAAGGATATATAAAAAAAATAAAAGAACAATAGCTAAGTAATTTATAATATATAGTATCCACCGGTCGCTAGCCATTCGCATAGTTCCGTTTAATTTAAAAGCAATGACAAATCCATTAAGCAATTACTACAGTTTCTGTGAGCGACGTGACTGTAAATTATGCGTGATAAAAAATCAACAGGTTCAGTGCACGTCCGCATTTTACACCACATATATGTACTTAAAACTTGTTGGAAACTTCTATTATATAAATACAAAATAAAGGAGATTTTTCTTGCAGTATCTGTATTTAAGCTAGTGACTGCATAGAGTTACTGCGAGTTCACTAAGTAAGGAGCCAGCCTAAAATGTGTTCATCGAAAAAACGAAGTCTCTCTCTGTCTCTCTTTTTTATGTGTAATTAGACAAAGATAAATATGGGTCTCTTATTCACTTCTCTTTATTTGTTGGGCACTCGCACTCAAAGGCTCCCCTACTGAATGTATCATAAGTTTATGCGTGATTGAAGTGACTATTATTATAATCTTAATATTAAATCTTAATGTTTGTTTGTATGTCCTTTATAGAATCCGAAACGACTGACCGATTGTAATGAAATTTTCAGATAATTTTTAGAATGACTAGCTGTTGATCTTATTGGTGGCGATCGGAGTATTTTTTTTAACTGTTGAGTTATATTTCGAAGGGAATTAAAGACCAGACTTAGGTGAAGCAAGGCGTCGACGACAGCAAGTTAAATATAAAATTTAAACCATATTAAATTTTAGTCAAAGACACCAATGCTAATAAAAAAAAAACATTATTAGTCTGTTGAGATTTTATGATTTATATCTATTGTTTCAACATTTTTGACCCAAAAATAGATAAAAATATTTGGCCCGTAAGTTTTACGTAGAGAACGCATTGCCTTGCCTTGGTTTGCTAAATTGCCACCTGATTTCCGCAGTCCAACGCAAGCGAACTATTAACGTATTAAATTTGCTTAATTAATAAAATAGGCTTTTTTTTCTAAGACATCATCATTTTACTGAACCCGTATAATTTCCATTACAATCTTCATAATTCAATAATTCATAACTAATGTATTATGAATTTATTTTCTTTGTCCTATGCAACAGAGGCTTTAGATAGTTGGAAAATTAGCTGTCCCAATGATGATATCCCGAAGGAATGTACCACACAAAAACTTTGGGATGTGCCATTGGTTCAGCTTACACATAAAAATTTGATACAAAATCTTTCGAGTGACCGTGACCGAGCTAGGCTTCTAGCCTTATCAGAAAAAGAACCAGGTTATTGGCTTCATGCTCTCCCGTCTAAAAATCTTGGCACACTTTTAGATAATGAAAGTTTTAGAGTGCTTTGGGTCTCAGATTGGAAACCACATTGTGCCTTAAGCACAGATGTCCATGTGGAAAAGAGGTAGACAGTTTTGGCATACACGGGCTTTCATGCCATAGGAGCTCTGGTAGGCTTTTCCGCCGTGGTTCTCTTAATGACACCATCAAAAGAGCTCTTGCCACCATCGACATTCCTGCTCTTCTCGAGCCTTCCGGGATATGTCGGGATGATGGCAAGCGACCAGACGGTCTGACGCTGGTTCCTTGGGAACGGGGACGGGCCCTAATGTGGGACGCAACATGCGTTGATACGTTAGCCTCGTCCCATATCAGGGAAACGGCGTCCAGACCTGGAGCTGCGGCGGAAATGGCCGAATCCGGCAAGCGGCGAAAGTATGCATCTCTCGTTGAGAGTTATATATTTGTGCCGTTTGCAGTTGAGACCCTAGGGCCATGGAGCCAAAGTGCAAAAAATTTTTTATCCGTTTTAACACCTCGATTGATCGCCTCTTCGGGTGACAGGAGGGCTGGCTCCTTTTTCGCACAAAGAATCAGCTTAGCGATTCAACGCGGAAACGCTGCCAGCATTCTTGGGACCATTCCACGTGGGCATGATTTGTATAGTAGTAGCATGTAAGTAATTTAAGATAGATATAACTTGTACAAATTTGTTATAAATAAAATAAAAAAAATGTATTATTACTTTCACACATATCTCTGCCACCAAATAGTGAATATTCAAAAAAAATTATACATACATTATTTAGATGAAAAACAATAAAAATAATAAAATGCTAATTAATACATTTTTTGGCTTTGGCTTTTTATTGCCCTTGAAAACCTCTAATTCTAAATAGTTTGGTAGGGCTTCGATTATTCAGTATGGGGAGGTATGGCCCATGCAAGTACAAAACTCATACATAATCGAGAATAGTAATTGGAATTTGAAGTGTCAATTGCCTCTTTATCAGAAGATTACTTATTTATACATGCTTGTTATCTTTCGGCAGGCTTAGTTGTTAAATACCTTCAAAACATTAAAATAGATTCTCTTGGCAGCCCGGTAGCTCATCTTAAACGGACAGAACACGTTTATATTACGTTAAGCTTTTCGTAAGCGTTTATGAAAAAAATACAAAATTTTCAGTACCAACCAATATATAAAAAGTAAATTAAATGATAAGCAAAATTCAAGTCATAAAATAACTATATTGAGAATATTTTGTTGTTTAATAACTTTTTGCGTTCCTCTAAATTTGACCATGAGTGAAGTACGAATCAATCTAGATCTATATCACTCCATTGTGTCAAATATAATAACAATTACTTACTTAATCTAATAAATAAAAATGACATTGTAACAAAAACATTCATTATTCTATAACATGACATATTTCATAAAGAGATCATAGCGAGATTCCAACATGGTTATAACGCCACGTAATAATTGCTATATGGCCTAGATATTCGTTTTTTTTTCTTTAATCGGTTATATTAGAACATATTTTATGCTTCTCATCTGTCTTGACATTTAGTTTTTAGTAGGAAGTCATAGCGAAAATAAGTAATGCCTACTTTAAGATGTGAGAAATTACAATTTTGAAACGGGCACATAGACCACACTCGTATAGAACATTATTGGTTGTATTCTAGGTTTTTAAAGACACTTTTTATTTATTACACTTTTTGTATTATTATTGCGTATCATTTAATAAAGTCATCCCGTGAGACATGCGGCATTGTTACGTACTACGCGTAAAACGACACGGAATAAATGTCACCACTTTAATGGTAGACCGTAAAAAGAGATCTACGTCGATATCTCTATGTGAAAATAGAAGCCACTGCCAATAAAGTTCATGGCAATATAATTTGATCATTCAGATGTTATTGCCATGAACATGAACATTTCGATTTACCATTTATGAGACCAACGACCGAGGCTACCCGCCACTTCCAGGAACTTCTTTGTGATGACATGAGATTATCGAGATGTGGCGTTTATAGCAGTGTTATCAGCGAATAAAACTATCTTGATCCGTGCGCTCCCGAATGGGCGCTTGAATAGCACTCGTGTTAGTGTATTGTATAAAGTAGTCAAATCAACAAAGTTCTAGTACTGATTCATAATAGACACCAGCACATTCGGGGTAGCGGGATGGTAGATGGACGAGTACAAGTCTTCCTGATATATTTAATCATAGACTCTTATGAATTCAGTCTGGTGGCTACGACTTTATTAGACGCTATGGTGATATTGAAAAATATGATGTTACGACGTATTTTAAATACAACTTCCTTCATATAGTTGGCCAGTAATAAAAAAAAAACATTGTCGCTGTCATTGTGTTTAGACTTGAGTTGTAAAAAAAGATTAAATGAGTTGACTTTTGGAAAATTGTTTCTTATTTATTGAATAAGTGTAATGGAAAAATATTGTTGTCGTTATATTCAGAAGTGCGATGGAAACCTTTAACCCACAAATAAAATGTAAAAAACGTAATTTTAAGAGGGTGAAGAAAAAACAAGTGACGGTAACGTGTGATAGTGTTGACATAAATGTAATTCCCGATTGGTTTTTAGCGTAAGAAATAAAAGATGGAAGCTTTATTTACTATACGGAGATATATGCGATGCTCGTAACATTTAATAATTGAGTTTACAGAAAGCTAATACCTTTCCTGCGCCAATTGCGGCGCAATTGTTTCAGAATGGCTGACTCTAACAGCAGGAAAAAATGGAGAGCAGAAATGTAGCATGCATGTAGCAAGCAAGCCATGGCGATGAGCGTTAGCATTAGCAAGCCTGTTTACGTATACATCTGCTGAGTTGGTTGCCATTCATTGTGCTGTGTTATGCCATGACAGCGAGAGCTTAAGGGTTAAAAGAGCAAGTATTGAGTTTCTTGCCGATTCTTCTCAGTACAATCAGCATTCCGAATCGGTGGTAGAATCATTCCCAGAAGTCAGCTTATTAGATTTGCGGGGTCGCAAATGTTGTCAGGATGGTCGACTGTTACGACGTATTTTAAATACAACCTCCTTCATATAGTTGGCCAGTAATAAAAAAAAAACATTGTCGCTGTCATTGTGTTTAGACTTGAGTTGTAAAAAAAGATTAAATGAGTTGACTTTTGGAAAATTGTTTCTTATTTATTGAATAAGTGTAATGGAAAAATATTGTTGTCGTTATAATGACATCTGTTAGATTTGCAGGATATGCTCCGTGAGGAGGGGAAATACTTGTATACATTATATTTATTATATGTATTGTATACATTGTGTTTGTGAGCGAGAGCCGAATTTAGCGCATCTGCTATGGATTTTCATTGCACAAATAGATACATAATACTTCATTGTAGTGGCATATAGCCTAAACTGGCACGGTAAAGGCTAATTTAACCAATAGCCCTATATAATGTGCTAATCTATGCCTATATGAGCTTCAAAGTTCATTAAAACTTTATCATAGTCAATTCACATTTCCGATATATAGTTGTGTCAAAATATACTTAGGTTTCTTTTTGTTTGTACGGAAATTAAGACATTTAGCGGATAATATACAGTTCTAAGTGTTTTATGCTAATACTAGATGAATATGTAAATGTGATTAACTACGCACACGCAGCAGTGCTCTATTGAAGAACTTCGAAATTCCTTCACATTAGGAAATATGAGGTAACGAGCGGAACGGCAAATTTGTGTAAGTAATTTTATAATTAAAGCTAGTTAACCTCGAACAATTTATTATGGGGATTTCACTTTTATGACACCACACCCACCTATAGTTTAATATTAAATGACTATTTATATTTTATTCAAACGCCAAAAACGGCAGGTAATGCTCCTTTTATATTATATATTTATTGATTGAGTATGACATTAATATTAACAGGAATTCCATGTGTTTTGCACTCAAGATTATTCCGATGCTCTTCGATTGCGACCTTAAATGCCTGTGACTTAGAAATTATACAAGAAAAATTTTCAATTTATATTTTAATTGGCATCAGCAGGAAATTTTAGTCTTTGAAGACGTCCGGCTAATACCAAGATATATGAAGGATTATAGCCAGACTATACCAATATGTGACTATTATCAGAGGGTCATGGTGTCGAACCTTGTGCAGGCATCACCCAGTTTACTTTCATAACGTATAAGGTATGTGTCTAATTAATGCTTACAAGTTATAGAGCGTTTTTCGGTAAAGAAAATAGTCATGAGAGAACCTGCATGTTTCTGCAGACTTCCTGACTATATTTGTACATCATTGGGACAGGCAGGCATTTTTTTGTATTCTATTAATTGATTACATAATCATTATTAAAAACAAAGATAAAAGTAAAAAACAAATATGTATATTTAGAACTACCGCCTCATCAGGAGGCAATATTTAGTGATTCCCTTGACACAGAAGTATTTGATGTAATGCTCTCCTTTAGTATTATATATAAAAAGTCTATGCCGCTTAACTTTCCATTCCAGACAGGTATTTTATTGAGGTATACATTACCTTAGTTTTTAAGTCGGACCTTGTATTTCTAACAATTAAAAGGTTATTGAATTCATTGATTTATTTTTTCTGTAAAGTGGACAAACAAAGAAAAGGTAACGCAAACGAAACCAAATAAATAAATATAAACAATGATTATACAAAAGTTCTAGAGTTTCAATTAAAAATTAAAATAATACGTAATGATTTATAAAATTAGGCGTTACTTTGCGGAGATCAATAATACAAAAGTAATAATATATATAATATCAGTTTTTTCATACCCGATACATGCAGGATTCGTTAAAACACATGCACAAACCTCCACCACTGCCACCACAATACACAAGCACTACACTCGTTCATTATCACAAACTCAGCAATCGTTATATTTTCTATATATATTATTATGTTAACGATGAAAATGTAAAAAATTAATATTATAGGAATTGTTATCAAGTAAGCGAAAACTCTGCAATTATATCAATAAACATATAATATAATCGTATATATTCAATGGGTCGAATTATATGAAATTTTTATGGACGTGACAAAAATAAGCGGATTCGAGTTAACTAATTAGGCCAAAAGCTAAAACATTTCTATCAGATTTCAAATCAAATTTAAAACTATCAGCTTTCCTTGGATAAGATATAACGAAGGAAGTTGTTTTAATTTCCTAAAGCATCAATGAATTTCGCATCAATGAATTATTTTTCTTATTACAGGATCAATTCGCATAATGATGCTATCAAATCTCAAATTCAAATTTATGTTCGAATAAACTTATAGACTAACAGAACTTGTTTTGTCGCGGTCCGTCATTGATCAGATAGTTAAATAGGATTAGTCAAGCTCAAAGCGGTAAATCTTTACAATTACCGTAATATTATCGTACGGGGAAATAAAGTAGACATAATTCCGACATTAACTAACCTTGCCAAAAAGCCTGCGGCAAAAGTAGTAAATATTGCTTATGTAAATTATCTACACTCATATAATTGCATGCTTTCCAGAGATAATCTCTAAATTATGGCTTACTGTATTTACAATTTTAATTAATACTAAATAGACAATTTTAAATTTGCAATGTTACACTTTCTAAAAAAGTGTAATTTTGTTTATTGTCAGCTATGCGGGTATGAAAAATCGGAAATCTTTTGATCATTTAACTATACATTTTAAAGACAATTTTTATGCTTTATTTTAATATAAATATTTATGTATGATAAATTTTAATTATTCTTAATTTACCTCGGCCAACGAATAAGTTTGGCTATTCAAAGAGATAACGATGACAATATTTTGGATACCTTACCCCATTGCAATGGAATCAATGGTTTTGATTTAGTGGTTTTGATTATTATTTAATTAGTTCTAATTTTGTTTTAAGCTTTTATAAATTCTTGTTTTTGTAAAATAGTTTATTCAGTTTCGTAAATTGTAAATTATTTATACACTTCATTTAAGTAATAAATGACAAAATTAAGAATATTTTCATAAATATAGAAGTCAATTTAATATTACTATTTCACTCTTTCATTACTTATATTTTCATTATTTTTTGATTTGTACCTTTTGAGTAAGTTTTTCATTCTACAATTCATAAATTAATGAATTAGGCAGCGTATTACAATAACTAACAGAAAAGCTAGTAACTACTCTATAAAATATTACTAGGCCATACTTAATTCGTTTCGCTCTCGTGAAAACATTTATTTTGTTAATCCGTATCTCATATTAGGCTGTCAGTTTTTAATTTTATGAGTGTACGTAATTGTTACTCGAAGCATAACAGACAACCTTCATATCATTTACAGTAGCTAGATTAAGTGTTACTAAACAAATAGACGAAATTCATGTAAATTAATCCACGAATTTTGACATTTCTGCTTTTACTCAAATATTATCCCAATATCCCAATAACATTTTACTATCCCACTTTTAACATTGACCAACTGATAGGCTTCACTTAGTGCGTTAAAACAAAAAAAAATTGTACAAAGTATGTCTTCTTCCTTCTTTCTTCTTTTTCTTCCTGCCCTTATCCCACTCTAAGTGAGATCGGCACAACATGTTTTTCTCTTCCTTTCTCTCATATCATTCATCAACTCTGGCGATACTCCTTTTGTACAGGACTGATGGCCGTTGGAGCAAAAAAGTCCTGAAGTGGAGACCGTATCTCGGCAAACGTAGTGTAGGGCATCCGCCGTCTCGCTGGACCCACGGGATCAAATAGGTTGTTGGAAACAGCTGGATGCGCATTGCAGAGAAGCGGGATGTCTGGCGCAGATATGGGGAGGCCTATGTCCAGCACTGAACTGCGATAGGCTAATTGATAAAAAAAAAATTTTTCATCAACAGACTTACAAATGTCGAGGTAAGGTTGGAGCCTTCTTTTAAGCATGGATATACTCGTGCCAGAAGACTCCTTTCTTTCATCATATTATTTATATTATACATTTGTCGTATGAGAGGTTGAATGTGCTTGATTGTGTATACGTGTGCGTGTTTTTATGAGCGTTCATGTGTGTGTTAGTGAATGTGTGAGTGCGTGAGTGTGTATGATTAGGTTTGTGTGTGAGTGTTTATGTGTGTTTGTGTGTGAGAATGAGAGTGTGTGTGTATCAATTTTATTATTTTTTTTAATTATTATTTATTTGTTTATATTTTTTATATTTATTTTAATTACAATACATATTCTAGCAATGTTTCAACTTCCTTATAATTTATAGTTTTTAGCCATTCAGCTATCATTATTTTACATGAGTATAGGTTTTTAGGGTATAAATCTAATTTTCCATTAAGAATGTTATATATACGTACAGATTGTCTAATATATGGATGGATGGATGGATGCCCTTACCACGCTTGCAGTGGCAATTTGTTTTCTGGTGCACTCTGCATATTTAACACTCTTTTCGTGACACATGATTTTCATTTCTTCATTACTTGTCCATACCATCCCAATCTGGCACCTCTCATTTTTTTCTATAATGGGCGAAACTTTTAGACTTTCCCTTATATGTTAATTTCGGTTTTTTTCCAATCTAGTCACACCACACATCGACTTAATATTCTTATCTCATTCACATGCACTCTTCTTACATAATATAAAATATGTTACGATATGAAAGAAAAATACAAATTGCAAACATAACAACGTATTTAATTTAAGAAATTTTTCCTACACTGTAAGCTTGATATAACGCTACGTCCTAACGCAGGTTATTTCATTTCAATTTGCCACAGTATTTATGACACTACAAAAACAATCCAAGCAATTTTATCAATGTCATTTCCACTAAGTTTTATTTTTGGTTTTTATACACAAATACTAAGCTAAAAAGGTACGTGATTACATTTTTACGAAACCCCGATTAGTTACAAAACGATTACTTGCACTTTAATAATGTTTTTTAACTTGAAGTATCAATCTTATTTAACACGAAAGAACATATCAAGCATTACTAGTAACCCCTTATGTAATCTAATATTTCTAACGATATTGTTTTGGCAGCATACTCAATAAGATACTATCTTATGGTGTATCTAATATATAAAAAATATTTTTTGTCTGTATGTTCTTTATAGATTCCGAAACGGCTGGATTTATAATGAAATTTTCAGGAATTCTATAAAATGATCTATCGGATGATCCCGTAGTTTTGAGATGATCGGAATATTTTTTTAAACTATTGCGTTCTGTTTCGAGGGGAATTAGAACCCACAATGAACCATAGCAGCGCGTGGCTGGACAGCTAGTTAACTCTTTCAATGTGATTTCTTAAACTAATAAGTGTTAAGCGAAACATGTACATACACTTTTGCTGATGAATACCAAAACCTTTTTTTGCCTGCTTTTCATCATCATTTGATATTTTTAATAATGCGTTAACTTTAAATAAAAAATAAGCGTTCAAATTGAAACTTGAATATAACAGGTTTTTGATAAACAATATCAAACTTTCACTATTAATTATTTATATAAGTGCATTTATAATTGTATTTATATTGAATGTTATGTAGTTATTTTTGCTTATAACTTGTCAGACAGCAGCTCTACAAGTCGACTTCAATAGTTTCTTCAACATTTAAGTGCTGATTGCGCACAAGCTGCTAATACTGCTGCACGACTTAAAAAAAACAATGGACATAATTAGTCTGCACATAATTAGGTAACCTCAGCCTCATTCTGTCCAATGTTTCAATGTCTATAAAGAAAAAATCATCAATATTTGTTTACTTTCTAGTTGATTGATAGCGCAGCCATAGCCGTTGGGCTACGTGCTTTAAATATAGTTATAAAATTTACCATTTGGCAAACGATGTAGTGCTACTACACTAATTTGAGATACCTCACATATCATGTAAGATGGAGAAATACCATATTAAGATATCCGTAATTGTACTATCACCATATATCTCGACATAACGCTAACTAAAACTTACTCCTGTCAGTAGTGACAGTTTAAAGGGCTGTATATTTTAATTAAGCCACAAGCCCACATGCTACGCCGGAATTTCCGCATTTTTGGTATTAATTTCGATTGATTAACTATATAATTACAAGGTTGAAACTATTCTTGGTAACACAATAACAGTTTTATTGTGACAGACATTTATTGTAAAGTTACACATGAATTTCAATAAAAAAGAACTCTCGTTCTTTTTTCGTATTTATTCGATTTGCACTAGGTGGAACTTTCTAACATATAAAAGACCCAGCAAAAAAATAAAACATCTATTCAGTAATAAAGCAGATCATCAAATGACAATCTCCCGGAATAATAATTGACCAAATCCTGCCATGTTCTGTATGGTAACAAAATTTTGTGTACGTTTAGACTAAAACTAGTCTTGCATCACTTTTACAATACAAAAATTTTGCTTAACACAATCCACTGTAACAAATTTATTACTAGAAAACGAATATTCATAACACAATCTATTTAAATAGTGGAACTTATATAATTCCTGTAAAATCCTCTCACCGTTTTCTCTCCTCTTGAAAACCTGGTAAATTAATTCTGAGAAACCTTAGGTTCATTCATCTGAAATAAATCAAAATTTCTACATGCTAATGGACTTCAAATAACTCATACAAGACTTATGAAAAATAAATATGAACAATACGAATTATCAAAATGATGAAACAATATCTAAAGAAAATCAAACACATTAAACAAATCAATTCCAGAAAACAAGTCAGTACTACGCCCTTGAATACGGAATCTCTATACCTAAAGTATACAATGCCAGCAGGCACGCACTCGATAGGCTATTTAGAAGGATCCAATAAACCGATACCGGAGTAGGTAGTGATATATTGAATTAAGTAAGACCGTAATTAATTCAATATATCATCACATAATTTTATTATTTAAGACTTACGAGTATGTTTCGGTTCCATTGTCTAACGTCTTCAAACGCCTCTCTCTCATGCCTTAGTAAATATTTGGTTCAATATATTTTATAAAAGTAGTTTTGTAAAATCTAAAATTCATGTCTCAGATGACCTTAAAAACCGTTATTATTATTGAATCTATTGCACGTAATCATGCTAGTAGTTAGAACATCCAAACGTTAAATCAATGTACCCACAAAACGATGTGGCACTTATTATAATATGGTAATATTTAAAAGATGAATAACTAATTTACTTAAGGCGCTGAACAGAGCTGGCGTAAATTCAGATTTCGGCATATAAGCCACGCCCACAATTTCTGCGACGGCGTAGCGACAAACTTAATTTTTTAACACCCATTGTAGGTGTACACTATTTTATCAGAGAGTAAAAATCAGAGGTCTATTTACCAATTTTTTTTATCGAAAAAAAGTATCGTAATCATGTTTTGAAATCTTACATTCTCTCTGAGATATGATGTATATTAACATATATTTTTCTTTTAATCGTCATACCTATAGCTTTTGTTAAAAACGTGTTTAAAGTCAGCCTATTTGGCTCTGTTCAGCGCCTTAATAATAATTATGTCGAATACTAATAAATAAATACATCTTAAACCTACTAAACTTTCTTCAAACAAGTCATATCAAAACAAGTTCCTTAATGCATTTTATATATTTTAATTAAACATTAGATTTCAATTGACTGACCCCTCGGCGCAGTGGGTAGTAACCCTGTCTTTAGCTCCGCGGGTCATGGGTTCGACCCGCCGAAGGCCAAAATTTTCTATAAAGAATTTGTTGGTTGTTCGAGCCTGAGTGTATATTTGTATTTAAATACGTATATATTTACCAGGTTAAGTTACTTTGGGGACGGACGGCTACTTAGTCGTCCGTGTATAAGTGTGCCATATATTTATTATTTATTAATTATTATTAGTAATTATTAACACACAATTACAATATTGGTCTTTTCATATCTAAGCAATTAAACTTCAAATTATCTGCTCTCGAATGCTAAATCATCGAATAAATGAGTCCATACCTTTTTTTAACTACCATTATTTAATAGAAATCTCTAATAAAAGATTTAATAGAAAAAAACCAATAGTTTTATATATATTAAAAGGGAGCACATACATTTCGAGCCACAATTCACTGAATTTATAACTGTAAATCTCTCTTATGCAAATATAGTGTACATGAAAAATATATGTTATAAATAAGTTCCAATCAAATACGAAATAAATTATATAAATAATCAAGTTAAACAAGTAATTGAATTGCTTTTTGATAACTGCCATTCTAATATATTGTATGGCTTCAGGCGTTAATATCACGAATATTATCCACATGTTTTATCATAAAGAGTGACTATATATGTAACCAGTAGAATATTACATTTTACAAGCTGACCGAGAAAACATTGTTTTGCCTTATAAATTATTTCTAGGGAATTCGTAGTGTACATTATAAAAAAATAATAAAAATATCCAAAAATAAAATAATTGACATTGTGACACCAGAATTTTATATATATGATTTAAATAAACATTATAAAGGACACATCTAAGAAAATAAGTGTAGCTATTCATATTAATTATTTAACGTTGAAACATCTTTAATGTCAGTAACATCTGATTCTGGATATTCTTATATCTTTATCCTGGTATATGACTCTTTATATTACATACTCGTATATGCGTAGGACGCGGTAACCCGCTTACAATAGCAAATTCTTATATGCATATCTTTTCTCGTAATGAAATTGTACAAAGTATTACTTAACTAAAATTAACTTATTTCTGAATTGAACCAGAACAAATTGGTTAGCATGAAACTGAAAGCAAGATATTTGCAAAACATAGGAAACTATAACGTTAGCTGAAATATACACTATATATATTTTTGTATAAAGCAGTTGTAAGTCAATAAAATGGGTTGATAAAATCGCGGGTAACGCCTTCACAATAGTGATCTCGACTCGCCACATCTCTACAAAGGTTACATATATATAGACAATTCGAGTACAGTAACACCTCATCAATATTCTACTGAAAAAAGACACCTTTTGAGAATGAAAATATGGCTTTTAGATTCCTGTGTATATCCCACATTCCTGCCTATGAACATTTGATGACATTGGTACTACTATAAATACTTACACGATCAGTCGTATCGTATTCAAAAGTAATAATAAGATTATTTTTGTATTATGGATCTCCGCAAAGTAAGGCCTAATTCAATAAATTACGTGTCGTATTCTCAAAACGGGTCAACAAAACTTTTACAATGTAGGATATGTGTTATTGAAAATTTAATAAAAAATTGTTTCCGGTTTCGCAGAACAGGATGAGTTAATTTTTTTAATAGAGCAATAAACTTTTGTCCTTTCAGTTAATTTTAGGAAGATTGAATTTGAGTAGAAAGTGCTGTGAGAAATTAACTACTTAATATAGCTATAACTAAGTAATAAATGAATTACGAGAACCGCAAATACATTAGGCAACAGTACTGGCTACCGAATAATATTTTTTGCCTATGTTACATATCCGTCTAATGCGCCGCGAACTATCCGGTAAAAACTGTTAAGCAGGAAAATACACTATAAAGTAATTATTATATCTGCTGTGAAATCACATTGCTACTGGATTTTATCCATTTACTTTCAGATTTACCCAGTATAATAAATAAGCGTGAATATGCTAATAATCTACTTACGTCCTTTGTTTCATTAAAATAAGGCATCTGGATTGCCTAATTTATTTGGCGAATATTTCAGTGAAGTCGATAAGTATTTTATATCGTACGTACAAACTTGTGAATATAAATAACTCTCTTAAATATAAACCTATTTATGGCAGCCCCAAAAAGCGTTTTGGGATTTCTTAAGTTATTTACGCCTGGTACGGATATAAGCATAGTAGAGTTGATATCCGTTTTAAAAGTTGGCTCCGCGAAAATTTTTACTTATTCTCGGAAATGTTTTAATTTGACACAGCAATACATATATTGAAGTTGGATTGTATCTAACAGATGTTAGGCGTCTTTATAGATAACTTCAGCACATCGACAACTTTTTTGAAAACATAAGTGTTTTTTAAAAATTATATGTCTATACGGCCTATTTATAATAACTATTGCTGAAAGTCAGTTTTTCAATAACACCTAACGTTCTCTATACTTTGACATAAGAAGCATATCTAAACTAAAACGGACGGAGAAACATTTCGATACCTTATAATGAAATAACCTTAATTTGTTCTTATATAATACAACTAGTAATAAACGATTTACCGTTTGGTATGTCATGATCATTAAGACTGATCAAATTTGACCTTGTAATTTCAATTCTATTTCAGTGATATAACTTTTTGAATACCTTACTGATTTATAATTTTTACATTTGCTTAGCGTTTGCATTTTTCTACGAATCGATTTTGTTTATGGTGTTTCTATAGCCAAGTAAATCTGAAATTGCGCGTATCTTGGATCATTAGTTCTGAGTTAAGAACACATCATACACACATTACAATATAATACGTTTCGCAAGTGAAATTATCATTTTATTGTTAATTAATCGTACCCATTCTTTCAATTTCGATCACAATATTACAACTCAAACTACATCTGAATCAAACGCAGTTTTTTATATCTATCTATCTATATTGAACAGATTTTTGTAGGGTATGCACCAAAAGATAATGCGATACTTCCGAATGGTTCAGGTAAATAGTACATATCGGTATTATGTAAATTGTATTGAAGAGATCGCGCAGTTGTTAAAAAACTTGCTTGCTTGGAGCTTTAGTCGCGTGCGCTGCGTAAACCAGCAGAGATACGCTAAAGTAATGTACTAGAGAATTGTAGATATATAAAAATACTACAAAAAAGTCCGCGGGAGCATGTCTCTATCTCTCACGGTTCATTCACAATAATTACTTTTATGTTCAAAATTTCGAAAATTCGGGAAAAGTTTGGTAAATCACTAAATTCCACGCGGGCGAAGCCGTTGTTGGTACAGCAAGTTCTAAGACAATAATTTACTGAGAAACAAAAAATTGTCTTGAAACCTAAATACATTTGTAATTAAACACTAGTACACTAATTGGACGCAGATACGCCAAAGCATGTACCAAATGCAAGTTGATTAATTGATATTATTTATAAAAAGCTTCTGCTTTACTGCAGAAGATTAAGGTACAAACTAATCATGAAACAACTTTTACCATCTATACGATATAACTAGTGCCCACAGTATGCTACGTCTCAGACCTATAATAATTACTGGAAAAACTGCATCACTACTCCTTACTTTTTTCATTTTTTAGAATTTAGGTAGAAATGTTTTTATGTTGCAAATATTTGAAATCCGATGCAAAGATGAAAAAAGGGTTTAAAGAGTTCATTGATTCACTTCTTCAGAAGCATCAATAAGATCTAAGACGAGCGCATATACATATTTTGGCGAAGAATTTGATAAAAAAACATGTAAAAAAAAGCCGAATGTTTAATTTGGTTTATATCTACATGTAAGGACCTACTAGAATTTTGCCGAAATTTACTTTTGAAATATTTTTTCATTAAATTTATATATAATTTGGATCTAGTAAATACATGGGATTTCTAGTTATATTAATTTTTATTGATTTTATATAGTCAAGAATTAAGCTTTTGATCGCTGATCATTCGCCATAAAAAATATATTTCAACATATCGTTCGAAGTATTACTTCAACTCAAACAATTAATTATAAGGGATGTATATGCTGATATAAAAAAAATAATTGCGTACATACGTGGAGTCACATTTTAAGTTTCTAAACCGTTTAAGTTCCTACACAGCAAAAATCCGTTAATCGTGACAGTCTTTACTGAAACCTGGACTTGAATTTAAACTTTTCTTTTACTAGGCAGTAATTATGCGACTGTACCTGATAACAACTTGAACTTGAATCGTAGACTTTATTGGAATGTCAATTGCCTTCTAAAGGAGTTAAGTGTGAAAGGCGCGTGTCACTAAGCACGACTGTAATTCCTAATACAAAATTACACTAAACTTTGAACGCAGACAAAAATCGTTAATTTGTTTGTCTCAATAAAAAAAGACATACTGTAATCATATTAATTAACTCATAGATTAATAATAATCTTTTATAGAGATCTCAGCTAAACCTGGGTGGTAATCCAATGGATCAAAGTTCACAGGGAAATCACAAGATAAGGAATATAAATTTTATATCAAATTTAATAAATTTTTAGCACTTTTTTGTTTTATTCGTTATAAAACATAATATGAATAGTATATTAATAATGATAAGTATATTAAAAAATAAATATACAACGTAAATAAAGTTTTTGTCCCTGAAATATACTTGTAGTTAAATGTCTCTTTCTATAACCGTAGTAACACTCCTTTCAAGGTTTGAAACACGTTATAGACATGATATCGTATACAAATAACATGGCCTTATTCAAACAAAAAGGGGGGCTTTGTATATTACAGTTGTACTTACGAGTATGAGACCTAAGAAAAGTAGTAAAGAGATCACTGTCAGAGAGATAAATTGACCTTTGTACATTTTTTCTCTTAATGATGTTTAATAAATAAAAGTCTGTCTGACCTTGTTTTATTTACTTTTGCATACAGACAGAATTTTTAAATAATATATATAAAACTTTTTTACACTATTGTATTAATTTTTTTAAAATAGATTATTCTGTAAACACATAGATACATATATAAAGTTAATATAATATATCCTTTTTAAGAGGTGCAAGAAATGCATTAAGGTATTAGCAACTATGTAATAGCGTATAATTTTATCGTGTGTTATCAAAGAATGCTTAATATTTCATAACGGTTATTACTTCGAAATACCTACGTAATGTTTAGACTAGGGTCATTACTTAGATTTCTGATCGATGCGGGCTAACAGCACTGAATACTTATTACAATTTCCGTTCATGTTTTATAACAAAATAGTGTATTTTTCTCACAGACGTTGGACGCTAAATTATACTAGCTAAAATAATTTTCATAGGATTCAAGTCGGTCACTACTCTTTGATGTGACCAATATATAGATAATGGCTGATGCTACAGGTTGCAGAGAATACTTTCTGTCTTTCAGAACATAATTACAAACGGTAGAAATCAATAAAAGATGTAAATAAGTTATAAATGGGCATGATAAGCACTGCTGAAAGATTCTTCACATGATATTTGAAATTGGGATATGCGTATATTACAATCGGCGTTTTCGATATCGCTTAGCGTATCGCAAAACTGAGGATATTGTGGTACTTAAATGGTGATCCCGCGTCAAAAAATAAAGTTTTTGTAGATCGCTTCTATTTTTTTGCTGTTAGCCCTAATGGCTCTTACAGCGTCACCGAGAGAGAGGGCGAGCGCGGAAGCATTGCCGGGGTCTTCTAATAGCGGATTGCGAGCAGCTATTAAAAGCCACCAGCATGGAACATACAATGTGTATTAATTTTACTTTTCTTATTAATATAAATAATATGATAGCTACTTAGCTAACTAGGCTATAACCTAGTTATAGACGATTACAAATGATTGATAGTTTATGCGTACTGTTACGAGGAAATTTTTTGTTCAAAGATATTGGACTTTCCATGTAATTAGCATACGATTGCAAAAAAAACAGTGTTGTAAAAGGTCTCAAATGGTTGACATGTCGCCCTTGCGACCGGTCACGTAATAACTCGGCTTGTTGCCTTAGGTATACTACAGCCTTTTTATTTGAATACTTAATATATATAACTTTATGATACAATGTTCTTAATTAATGGTGTATTTTAATGCAGTAAAAACCAAACCAAACAGTTTTACTTTAACGTTAACGCATTTTATTGATTTGAAATTAACGGTTGAATTTGATGATGTACAGGACGAACAGTTGCTAAGATACTTCATTCATAATAATATAAAGTATGTAATTTTATAACTTTCGTGAAAGATTTTACTTTAAATTTTTGCTTTTATATACCTATATAATTTATTAATTTAATTGTTTATGTACCATAAAAAACGTAAGAAAAACACTATCAATAAAAAAACAGAGTACAAAGCTCAACTTATCCCTTTGACAGAGATCTCTACCAGCTAACCTAAGAAAATGAGACAATTTAAAGTAAAACAGTTTTGGTACGTAGTATAAAAAATGAATTCAAATTATATTTAATAATAATATCCTAACTTATATAATTATAATATTTCGTTAAAGCTGTTACAGCCCAACGGTAAGATCGTGCGACTAAGCTTTGATAACCCAGCGGTAAAAACGACTATTTCGAGGGGACCACGAGTCCTAGCCCGGGCAGGCACCAATGAGTTTTTTATGTGACTATTTGATAATAGCAATTTATCACACGCTTTTCGTTGAAGGAGAACATCGTGAGGAAACCTACATATGATGATACCTCTTGAGACTTCTGGGGATATGTGTAAACAAACAATCAGCATTTGAGCAGCGCGGTAGGTCTCAGCTCCAACCCTTCTCTCTAGAAACGAAGAGAGAAGTCCTAGGTCCAGCAGTGGATTAGTGACAGTGGGGCGTGGCATAATCTAAATAAATGTCTCGCATTAAACAGTAACATTCAATTTACTGATCAATTTCTGCTATACGAGAACGGCCTTAAAACCGCACCAAACTACATGTTCGTAAGCAACCTTAAATGATACCAAAGGCAGGCTTCTTTTTGTAACGTGCTTCGACTTTCCGTGTGCTCTGGTGACGCCTGACCTGCCGACCTTGTACTACACCGGAGACATATTTTCACTAAGTACATACGCTAAAGGATGCATGATAATTTTTTAATCTTTTACACGTCTTAATGTCACTTAAAAGGAACACTTTGTACCTTTTTTAAGTTGTAACTTTATTATAGCCAAAATTTTTCTTAAGATTTCTGTCTACATAATTAAAAAGTTCATACTCGTCAGTTCCCCCATTTATAGTGTTAAGTTCAAAAAAGCGAAAATGAATACTTATATAGAAAAAAAATATTGACTAGATTTGTAATATTATTTAAATTTTGGATATAACTAATGAAAAATTAATAAATCAAAAGATATGTATATTAATGTCAAATGATATGTTGCTCCAAGTTTCTTATAAACCTGAATGGCAATAGGAATACAATTAAAAATGCTCGAAGATTATGGATATAATTAGGTTCTGTTGACCGTTTAAAAAAAAACATAGTAAATTGTACTTTTAGACACATCTAACCATATTTACAATTATTAAATGAAAAATTTTAGAACTAGAAATTAAATGGCACAATGACATACCAATAAGAATCTTGAATCATCAAGTTTTCCGTCGTTTTTCTGTAAGTTCTTTTTAGTAAGTAGTTGCATTAATACATTAGTTCATTAGTAGTATTTGTAATACAAAGTCCATACCAAAATAGTTTAATAATGTCATTAAATACCCACGCAACGATTTAATGGGGAGATAAAGTGTCAAGCCGTGTGTAGAAATGAAATATCTCAGACGTACGATTTAGTTGCACTGTCTACAATAATTTATTCACTTACCGAGTCGAGGTAAATTGCGTCGCAAAACGATTTTTGCAAGCTTTATAAAATCTCTTCCTATATTTATGTACGTATATAAGACTTGTCAAACAAAGCTTGTTGCCTTTTATAAATAAAGCATAACATTCATACTTTGGACGTGATTTGATCAATATTTAACGCTAGATATTGTTCTAGGAAACAATGTCCCGCTTTATGGTAAGACAAGCAAAAATAGTGTCGTACTTATTATACTCATCGTCAGACTTATTATAACTTAATATTGTGTAGGGGAACCATAAGCAGGCTGTAAGTGTGTAAGGTGTAAGTGAGAGTGCTGCGATAAGTAATGAGAGAGAAGATGAGATATATAAGTTATAAAATCATTTTTACCACACACAAATAAAAACGAGAGACAGATAATAAGGTTTGTTTGCTTTCTCGTTATTGTTGATGGATTTAGGCTGGCTCTTCTAGCTGACTGTCATGGCAGATAGACATAGACGAACAAACAATCGTTACGACTCGAGAAGATGCAAAGAGCAATCATCGATCTAAATGCTAGTTCCATCGATCATTAGCCTGCTACTAGCGTTATCTAAATAGTACATGGTTAAGACAATTTCAAAAAAACACTAAACCAAATATGATTACAAACATATGCTGGCAGACATGAATTATCCTTCCCACGTCTGAAATACTACGCACACAAAATTTGTATCAAAGGTGGCATCTATTGAGTTAGGAAGATAATAAGCACTATAATCACGCCTCATTAAACTAACTAAGCAGGAGACTTCTGCACTGACAACCAAGGTCCTCAAGGCTTAACTGTAATGAACTACTACTACTAAGATGAAACCTTTTTTAACCTATCCAATTGGATACGACGTGGCTATGACATCTTTTTAATTTGATATGATGTTTGTATAGCTGTGATAATGTCAAACGTCTCAAAGCACAAAAAAGAATCTTTATTCACGTATGTACTGTGTATTTAAATTCATCTAAACAAGTTCCTGCTACGTATTTTTATAGTTTCTAACATTTCTGATAAATTTATCAGAAATGATCTAGATATTAAAGTCTACAGAAATTTCATTGTCATGATTTATATTTAGTTTATTTTATGGAATCAACAAAACACACCCTACACCATTGATACTGAGACACCGCAATAGAAGATATGAAAATAATAGAAATTATAAAGAGGAATTAGAAATAATAGAGCGAGATTAGTAACTTTTATATCCTTGGAAATTCGAATAATCCTATTGGAATAACTGAGCATAATTTTGTAATAAGTATAACAATGTTGTTATATTTCCATAAATAGGAATCAAGCTCAGAACAGTCACCATACAATCATTTATATCTAAAGGGAATGTAAAATACGATATTTATATAATATGCATTTCAATCATACATTCTTATAAGCCAATTCTTATAGACCAATGTAATAGGTGTAGTTTATTTAAATGGCAAATTAAATTTTCATATACAATTTCTATTTTATAAAATTACGAAATGGTTAATATAAACAACAGGTGCATCCATATTGCAATGCTGTATATTTAATCATCTTAATTTTCTTAAATATCTTACGCTGTTTGCTTGTTTGGCAGGATTTCATGGGAAGTCGTAAGTTCGAAAGTTGAATCTTCTGTTATTCTCTCGTCTGAGTTTTATCCGTAAAAAGAGGTTAACATCTCTGTGGGTGTTTGGGAAGATGAATCGTTATCGGTTACGAGTGTGATGGCAGCGCCCAAATCTATTTTCCGATATGTAAGTGTAGTCAATATTAAGATTAATAAAAAAAGTAATAGTAAAGTAGCGCCCTTTTACTTTCGCACTGCTGGGTATAAGCCTTAACTCTCTCACTTTTGGAGTTAGGATTGGAGCTAAGACCTACCAGGCTGCTCCAATGCAGATTGGTAGTTTACAAATATCCCTAGAATACTCTAGAGATATGCAGATTTCCTCACGATGTTTTCCTTCGCCGAATGGCGTGTGATAAATTGAAATTATTAATAATTAGAAAAACTCATTGGTGCCTGCCCAGGGGTGGAACTCCATCACCCCTAAAAAAACGCACGGTCACACCGGTGGGCTATCACAGCTTGTTTTGTTTTGTAAATAAAACTAAATTTCTGCAATCCCTATTTAGCATTAATAAAATATCATTCGCATAAAGCGAGGACAAATATGATTAAAAATTTGTATATATAAAATACAAATTAAAGTATGCTCTCACTTCAACAGGTTCGTTAAGACCGTATTATCCTATACCGGTTATTTCATAAATTGTCCACCTGAAGCTTGATAACAGAGCTTTCTTATTTAGCTGTTGCTAATTCATATAAAATTTTGGAATTGCTCGTCCCAAAGTTCGAAAGTTTATATTTATAATAACTTTAAGTAAATATTAATATGCTCTGGAAATTATATAATTACATTCTAAGATGCAATTATAAATGCGATTAATATTGTTGATTATATAAATATTATTAGAAAGTTTCGAGTTTGTGCATAATTAAACGCAATTGAATCCGGATCTATTTGCTAAATGAATGACAAATTATTATAATATCAGTAGTAAGATTATTCTAAATTAAATTATCTACATATTTCAATCCATATTTGGACTAAACTCTTTTCACCTTACATATATAGAATTTAAAAACTCTACATTTTAAAATTGGAACATTATCTCAACTTATAGCCCATAGCTTTTAAACTTGACCCCAACTCCCCCGTTAGAATACGTCAAATCCGGAATACGAAGAATGCGAAATAAATAATTATGATATAGTTCAGGCCCCAGGGTCTTTTATTACCTAGCTATGCCACTGCGTCGGAAACAAAAATAATCAAATGTCATTTACTGTTCTTTAGTTATCGTTTTATGGCAGAACTAGGATTTGTAAATAATCAATAGCGGAAGGTTGTGTTATGATTTGTCTTACGTAAGTGCAACCTAGTCAGCTCGTTGCTGAATTCAGATATATTATGTATGTTTGTATATAATAGAATAGTATTTGAACCTCTGTTATTAATAAAAAAGGCAACAAATTATAGACCTCAGAATAATATAAATAACTATTTGTTAAATATTTAGTTGCTCATAATATAGTATAGTAGTCTGGTAAGAATGCTCATAAATTTTCGCAATTGTGTAACCATGTGTAATTAAGTTTTAGCTATCTATGCAATTTTTGTAATTAACCTTCGCATTGGCATACAATGTTAGTAGTGAAACGGGCTGGTACTATCCCACTGCTGGGCGTAGGCCTCTTCTTTCCCTTTCTGGAGAGAAGAGTTGGAACTTAAACCTACCACGCTGCTCCAATGCGGATTGGTAGGTTACACATATCCCCAGAATTCTCTAGAGATATTCAGGTTTCTTCACATTGATTTCCTTCATGTCTCACGGTCTCACCGCTGGGCTATCACAGCTTACCTACAATTTTAGGAAAAAATCCGATATTAAAAAATCGAATTTCCAGATATGGCTTTTGGTCCAGGACATTCATAAATATTATTACTGTCCTACTATAAATCTGGAGGAACCTCTCCTCCAGATTTATAGTAGTACATTATCTTATAGAATGTACATTATCTTGAAAAAAATTGACAAAGGTTTAGTACCTTCCATCAAAGTCCCGGATTACAAAGTATTTTTATTCTATAACCTTCTCATTCCTTTCTTTACAAATGTTCGGTTTAATTTATACGCATACCTGCATTGTGGCTGTCATGTTGTATATGAGTAAAAATATTATGTCCCTGACATTTATACTACTGTCGTTAGAAACATTATTCTCAGAAATATTGTTAAAAAAAGAATTCTTAATGCTACCTCGTTCGTTACTATCGCTAAAATATGAAGTATTACAAGTGTTATCATTTTCAAATAAATTGTGGTTTTAATATCTATCATAAATCTTTGAACTGATACTCTGAACGTTCAGTCTGAAATGGAAACACTCTAACCTAGAGAAGATATGATAATAGTTAGGATAATTATCTCGAAATTAAACTTTCGAAAAAAACTGTAACTCGAAAAATCTATTACATCTAAAATCTAAACATATATTAAGAATTTGAAATATATATCTACTTCTCTTATACATAATAATGACTATCCTTGACCTGTATGTACCTTATAGACTCCGAAACGATTTTTATTACAACTGAAATCTTTACTATTTTAGATTTAACATACTGAATTAACAAAATCAACGCGTAGACGACGGCTGTATTAAAATTAATACATTGTTGTGAGTCTGTAAGTGATTAAAAATCTATATTATCTCTTGCAGTTAACCTTGCATGCATTATTCACATAGTTCAGGTTTTAAAATGGTCATTTTTGACTTGTCGCGTATTTAGCAAGAATTATCTTACTTATTTTGATTTCAAGTAATTGCCAAAATGTTCACCATCAAGTAAGATTAGACTCAGACGTTTGGGGTGCCAAAGTCGGTCGGCCTCCTCGTGGCACGCCCTGGGTAGGAATACTCAAATATAATACATATTTAAGTATTCCTTAAGCCTGGCTGGACATGGCTTTTGGCCAACGTCGGCAAAGTCCGGTAGCCCAGAAATGGGAACGGGGACCTTCGGGTTGCAAGGAAGAAAACCTCTATAAAAAATTACCCGATGGAGGCGGGAACGCCCATCATGGCGTAGGAGTCACTACCTGGGGCGCGGTCTCTCTGTCCGTAACATGAAACATCGGTGGGCGATCGCGAGCACGATGGCCTCCTTCTGCTCTGCGGAGGAAGGCGGTGGAGCGGTTCTGGAATCTTTTGTTCTGGATCCAATCTGCTGCAGGCGGGTCCAGGTAGTAGCGACTTGCCCAAGCCCATCGTTTGCCGCCCTGACGGGGATCTTCGGGTACGGGGTATACGGACGCCTGACTTACAGGTCCCCGAGACGATCGTTGCATCTGGTGCTCCCGATGCACCGGTTAGCGGAGGGGGACTTCTCTTTCGAGAGGTCCCTACCCAGATGAGGTGTTCTCCGGGATCAGAGCATTCGTCGAGGATGGGGGCAATGTGTATAACGACACCCTGTCCTTGCCATCGGCAGCGTGGTGGAGCACACAGGTCGTTTTGGTCGGTGCGACTCCGACAACACCTCCGCCTGTCCACGTCGGGCGGCGGTACCCATAGGGGGTTTTTCCTGTATAAAATTTTAAAAAAGACTCAGACGTTTAAACAATTTGAACATTGAGGCAGCCAGTATATCATGAGATATCTCAATATCATAAGAGTATTTCATAAGAGCAGCTTTACGATGAGAATACTAAAAAGTCGGTTATAAATTCGAATGCTCCGGACGCATTGTTGAATGTAAGACCATTTATTCGGATATCGTATTAAAATGAGTATGATCTAAATGAACAACAAACTATAGGTCTAGTGATACAACAAGTTTCATTGGTCGTTCCAAATAAACAAATTCTGGGACGATAAAGTGGTTCCGTTAAAACTTCCGCGTGCTACATCGGTCATATTTTCAACTTGTATCATTATGCTCAGATACAACCTAACATAATAAAAGCAATCCTATAAACTGGAATTTTTAAAAAGTGAAAAGATGTATAATAGATTATCTTTTCGTGTTTACAGCTTATGTTAAGTTTAAGAAATTTAAGATAAATAATAAAATATTATAAAAACGAAGGTATAGGTATATTCATCATAAATACATGACCAAATAAATATTAATGTATTTTTTAAGTATATAAAATAAAACACATTTTTAACTAAATTATTTTATTTTTATCAGAAAATTCTTAAAATACGGAATTATTTTAGATTCTTATACTTGGCTATTAAAATTTTACTTTTTCACAAAAGTATCGTATTAAAGTAAAAAAAGAACTGAAATAATTTTAAAAAATGTTTTTAAACAGTAAAACCGCTGTGTGGTATCCAGCTGAGTAGAATAGACCACCCTCTTTCTTACCGAGGTGTCGTAAAAGGCGACTACGGTAAGTTGACGTCAGGCAGGCGGCCGGTCGTAAAATACGTATCCAAATCATGTGACAACATGTTTGCAACATGGTGTGCCGACCCCACTTAGAGTGGGATAAGGGCAAGGGATGATGATGTTTTTGAACAGTAAATACATTAAAAGTTTAATATAATACTCAAAAATGAACTGATAGACATGTGACAAAAAGGAGCTGTTAAATTCACCCAATAAGGCATTCATTTCGGGAATCTCAAATTTTTTTAGTTATGGGCTATGAAATAACAAATTGAAAAATTTTGATTCAACGCACATAACTTCAGCATACCTTTAAACCAATTTAAATTTTATTGACCACTTATTAAGTTTAATCGACTTTCGTTACTAAAATTTAAATTTAAATTACGATAAAAACAGATTTCCATTAAAAATGTTTATTTATACGGCCTCAGTGACAAGAATAATAAATGAAATACAATTACATCTTTATTGATGACTGGCTATACAAGTTTTACCTGACAAAAAAATCAGCAAAGCATATTTATCATTGCAGATCGAGTGATACCTTTTGAGAGGAATTTTATGAACATGGCCGTTAAGGAGTCACTATAATAATCTATTGATATCTTGAAGCTTGAGTACAGATGTAGAAGAAAATACTCCAAAGAATTATAAAGGACAAAATCCCACTTCTGGGATTTAACCTCCGGTAGAAAGTTTCTATTGTTGTTTCCGAAAAGGACTCATAGTTGTCCATGATCTAATTTACCTGTTAATCAACTGTTGATATAAATGCGGTATTCATCAAAACCAGATAAAGTGAAATTGTCTTCTACTCGTGAATCATAACTGCCGATATTGCGGTTCTGAATCGTCCGTTAAGAGCTTTCATGTGAGGCCCATAGCAAGCGACCAAATAGATCTCAAGAAGACTACCACGCACTCTTCGAACGTTTTCTTTCTTCCTTTCTTCAAGGACGTCACGATTTTGGAGAAAAATATTTGCAAGATCTATAACTTCCTAAAAACTGCTCACCCAGATTAGTTCTTTAATACAGTGTAAACTTTGTATTATTATTTATTATTTTCTTTTAAAAAATATTTTATTTATTTGTCCAGCAATTTTAAAATAAAGCTTGTGAAATTTCAGGCACAATAAAATAATTCATAATTGTAAATTATTTAATGAGGAATTATTTAGTTTAGGTAATTTGTTCCACATTTGACCTCATTCACCACATTATATGTGTAATTGTAATTAAATAATAAAATAATAATTATCTGTAACCTAATCATTAAAAGTTTGCCAGTCAAAAGTGCACTTCAATTATTGTAAAGGCTATATCGGCAATAAAAAATATTTACCTTGTTTAATACTGTTTAATACTTCTTTAAAAGTACTACTAATTTAATTATCCGAACAAAAAGTTTTACAGCTTATGTTACTATTATGTTTCTATTTTATAATGCTTGAAATTTTTTAGAAACCGCTTCGATAAAAATAAGTTTCATATTCACAAAATAATTTGGGACACTCTCCACTAGACCATCTTAATATTAATCTAATATAAGTATTACTAGACAATCTATACAACGACATGCTTTTCAGCGTGAACGTGAGAGGGGTATTCTCTCAAATCGCACTTAAGCATCGGCGTAGGACGGAGCTCCAATCCTTTTAGGATACCTGTAACCGGGGATTGTATAAAATTTGATCAGCAGATCGGCCGTGAAAACGCAACAGGCAGACTGACAGACAGACTTTTGCATTCATAATATTTTTATGGATATATCTCCATCATTAAGCAAGATAATTACTATATTACTTAATATAGTAATGCACCTAATATACTAGCATATGACAATTAAAATGGCTCAAGGTCTTACCTGTAACGTTAGGTTAGTAATGTGATCGCGACAGTCGGTCAAGCGTACAGCCGACCTGGGTCAACGCAAGTTTCATATTCGTTTTGATATCCAGGCCACTAAAACTCTTACGTTTATTTCTTAACTATTGCATGATTTAAACTTCTCAAAACTGAAAACAGTTTCATTCATTCCACATTCGCAATTGATTTGAGTAAAATTTTTCTTGTTCATATCATAAATTCCCAATACATTAAATTTCATATATTCTCAATATATCATCTTCCCTTCATAATTTTAATCAAATAATTGCATTAAGTATTCGTTGTAGTTTCAAAAATTCCATACTGATTCTTATTAGGGGTTATTCATATAATGATATTGAAAATCATCTCAAACCTTAAAATTCTTTTGTTACCTAGGAAAATCACATAGTTTAAATACTACGGAGAATTCGTTTCGTAAAGAAACCTCGAAAAATTTACTTTCGCAGTATGGAATATTTCATATTTGTTTCTGAAACCGAACGTTATTTATGATACAAGGCAATAACATTAAAATGTTATTCGTTTTCAGTACAGTAATACAAAAAATATATGTTTAAATTACATAAAACCTATATATATATATATATATATATATATATATATATATATATATATATATATATATATATATATATATATATATTAAAATAATATTAAAAATATAAAAAAGTGAAGATAAAGATGATCTAATATATTATATACACAGTTGGAAACTAAAATTTTATACCAATTCAATAAATATGATTAAATATTTATCAACGCTCATTGCAACATATACCTCCTTGTTTTTAGTCCAGTCAAAGGACGGAACATAACTTTATCGTCAACATGACCTAAAAAGATCACAATTTCCAATTTCTAATAAATAAGAAGCAAATCCTTCCGTCTATCTATTTGCTAGAGGAAGTTCGAATAGATTACTTCAATTTTGCGGACAATGGACTAACAAACTCGCAAATTCTTCTGATCAACACCCTGTTATCTCGTAAGTCCGAAATACTAAGTATGAAATATTCCACACTTAGACCCCCAGAGATTATTATTAGTAATATGCTATAATAGCGATATAGGCATTCTTGTAATTAGGCATTTATTAATGCGCTGTATTATTAAACTATTACTAAATAAAATCAATTGTATTACATTTTTACTAAATTAATTATGTACTAAACTAAACTATTTTACAAATACAATCATTTAATAAAAACTTAAAACAGAATCAAATGTAGGTATATATACCTAACAAGATTATTATATATTATATATAATGAATTTGTTTAATATGGGTATATTAATTATTATATCTACTCTGATTAGCAAATTGCAAAGTGAACCATGACATAACCGCAAAGGTTTCATGTCATCTTAATATCGATCAATGTCGATGCGTTATGATTATAATATCAGATTGGATATTCTGGCGTGTTTAAAATTTTAATTATGTATGAGAACAATAATAAGGTTTAATTGTTTTATTTTTTAAAGAAAAATGCATATCACAACTTGAACGACTTGAAATTTGGTATTGTAAAAAAACTGGATAATATTTAAATAATTTTAAATGATTTCAAATAAGGAACTTTTTTTATAAACTTAAGGTTTAGTATCACTTCAGAAATCGATTTGTTGAAAATAATTTTGTAAAGTTTTAATTTAAGTTCCGACGTGAACTTGAACTGAACTGCATATAAAACTTTTTGCTCCATAAGCCTTGCTTTTTTTAAAATCCTTTTTTCTCCAGTATTGCTGCTTTCAACCGCGATTTCAACCATGATGTAAAGGTATAGAAATAAGATATAGGGTTCCTATCTATAGATGAAAATCGAGTATTTTTCTGTTTTTCTCTAGGACCATCGATTTTCCGGAACAATTAGCCAAATCATTTTGTGAGGTCCATATTACATGTACGCATAATTTCTTACAACGTTAATCCGTTGGAAAAAAAACACAGAATTACGCCTTTATAATATTCCCAGAAAGACGATAAAAACTAAGCATTTTTAAACTATAATAATTAATATAAAAGTGATGCAATAACTTCACCTTTATTTAAGTGTAACGGGTTTATGCATGGTTTGAAAATTGAGTTCCTTTTTATGTTTTCAAATTTCCTTAACGGATGACATGAGGTTCCTTAACAGAACAGTATTTGAACTTGGCATCTTTTTTACTAATCAGGTTTTGAGTTATTTTTTGTAAACCATTTTATTTGATATCTTTCATATTGATTTTTAATTAAATTCGATATCTAAACTTACTTATTTAAATTTATTTATTTTAATTGCAATACAATAAAGCAAAAGTAAAATAAGTGAACATATTTTGTTGAATAAATTGATCACCTTTCATCTATAGCTTACATGTCAAGCATCAAATCTATGGTAATGTATGTTTATATCATCACAATGGCTTATCATAATCACTGTTATCGAATCACTGAATTATAAAATAAAGAAAAACCGTATGATCACACGACGGAACCGCACTCAAAATCGAGTCCAAAACTCTGCCATTGAAATTTGTATCTATGATTCGCTATTATCAATGGCATGTCCCAATACTTTCACGTGCAAGCTATGGCCACCCCCTCTGCGCAAGCACCGAAGTATATAAGTACGCTCCCGCCCTCATTTTATTCAGACGCAAGTTGCACTTCAACATAGCGATTCCTGGAGGACACTAGTCTTTCAGCAGCGCTATTATACAAAATATTTTTTATATAACTTTCTATCTTTCACTTCTGTGCTTTACTTCTTTTTCAAAATGAGATCTATGGTAAGTGCTATTATCCAACTTTCTCTTCACAGCTTTAATTTTCCATAATTCACAAAAAAAGTAACAAAAATTGCTTTGATTTTTATTAATAGCTTTCAAATGGTAAATAATGAGTCACTTATAAAATGTTCCGTTTGATACAAATGATAGTGCGTGCCGGTGTTACTTTTTACTTACTGATACATTTCTTACCAAGCAAGATACTTTGTCTTAAAACTGACTTGCACAATACCTGTAGGATATTTGACCTCCAACTAGCTCGTAACAAGTTTCTAGATTAATGTTATGATTGTAGAGTAAAATTTAACAAGTGGAAAAAATACCTGCGCGATAAGTTAATAAGATAACATAAAAAAAATATTATTTCTATAAGGTAGGATATTTTGTTTGGGGAGTTAAAAAGTTTTTGAAAAAATAGTGCTAAATTTACAACAAAGAATTTAACTGCGTGAATATTCGTTTTCAAGCAGTAAAGCCCTTAACAATAATCAACTTGTGGGAACTCCGGTATCATAAGCAAAAATATTAGAAATCTAAAATGATATCGAGGGTTTTATCTGAGCACTTGCACTGCAACCAACTAGCAGGTCATTGTCAGTGACTTTTTTTTACTTCACGCTCCACTTGGAATTGTTTCCTAATATGCATATGGCACGCGTACAATTAGTCAAACTTTCATATAAATTGTAAGAATATACTTTACGTAAGCCATTTTATAGTACTAATTAGCTGTGCCAACCAACGGAATCGCTCGCGCGGGATTGGGCGTGTTACAAGTTTTCCCGCGAAAATCCCGCAATTAAACTAGGATGAAAAGGTATATCTATGTCCTCCACGATGTCCTCAAACTTTCCCATCAAAATCTGTTCAAATTCCGTTTTTCTAAGTAAAAACTGCAAAAATCCGTAGATTTTGATAAAATCAATCACGTACAGACTGAGAGCTTATGGGAACTTTGATTTATAATATTTAGGGATTGATTGAGATTGATTGAGATCATTCTATACCAAAAATACATGAAACTCATCAAAACTAACATTATAGTTAATAAACAGAATTGTTTAATTTTTTTTTTAGTAAGACCTAACATAGAAAATCTGAAAGATTTAAATTACATGCACCATAACGAGTTACAAAGTATTTTGTTATAAGTAGCTCAGTAAGTAATATCTAATGACATTCAAATGAAAAATGCTATAAAATAAAATAATATTTTATGTAGAAACAAAAGAAGAAAAGTTTTAAGGTGACACAAGGTGTCATTCAATAATTAATTAATAATGAATATCTCTGTAACTGATTTTATATCATTTTATTATTAACGCACGAATTTGTATTGATAAACGATGAGAATGGAAGATAACATCCAACTCTCAGTAGGCAGCCCCAAATAAAATGTCAAACACTCAACACGCGTTGAAATCTCTTTAGGAAGCTTGAAATCTGCTGTATACGTTGGTAGAGTAGGAATACGACCCAGAAAGTATTTACAAAGAAAAAAGTCTGAGCATGATTTGACTTAAATTTATTAAATAAGGTTCAAACACTAAGATGTTGCAGCAGAAGTTTGCAAATAAAAAAAGCCATGTAAATAGTAAAGTAAATAGTAGTATATATATAAAAAACAAAATAACATATTACATAATTTTTTGTACATTTAATGATAAAAAGCATGGAAGCAACATAAAAGAGCTAACCCATTTAACTAAGAAGTAACCTTTAGGACTTGTAAGTTCAAATTATACTATTTGAATGACGTTAGTCTTCTTATTGCGTAACTTCGTAGCACATGCAATAGACTTTTTTAATCCGCATTAATTAGAGCTTTTAAAGTTTAAATAGAAACTTCAATTCCAACATATTCTATATTAAAATTATTTACTATATTATATTTAATTATATTGGCTGATCGTTGATATACGTAAAATCGAATCGCATTATTTTCTTTCGTACATTTGTTAATATAAAATAGTTATAGAAAGAAATTGATGACGTAATACTCTCGTAAGCATATTTCTCATATTGAATAGAGAACTTAGATTTATGAACTATTTAATAACTCAGTATTTAAAATAAATTTTGATACAAAAAAATGTTTAAACCATAACAATACATACACCAAGTAGTTTTAAGGGCTAAATATATACGAAATGTTTGGTAATTACTCAATAATACTTATTTTTTTATTTAATTTAATATTATCAAAAGAAAAAAGCAGTCGTAAGACTCCCAAATATAGTAAGGTGAACACAACCACCGTCACACGTTAACCGTCCTACTCATGGTCCATTTAAGTCTACAATGTCAACTGGTGCTGCGATTACAATTATGACTTGTTTCAATTCATATGTTTAAATTAAAGTAATAAGGTTAAGATAATATCCCTAATTTATTCATCGCTCTCATATTATCATGTATCTATTCATTCAGAGTCGTTAGTGCTGTCGATGCATTTTATCGAGTATAACGTATAAGAGTAATTTTAATTAATTCGATTCCATTTTTAATATATGATCGATTTTGCATTAATAAGGATAAACAAAATATAGTTCTGTGATGACAAATTCTATTTATGATTTGTAGTTATCAAATCAATATATTGCCTATATTGTCAATGCCGTTTTTATAGTTTGAACAGTTTATTTTCATGTATACTTTATACTTTAATTATTTAGATTAAAAAACTCTGTGCATCATTTTTCTATCACAGAACCTGTCAAGTAAAATTCACGCACACCTTCTGGATAGCGTCCACTAATCGCTCGCCTCGCCACTCACTGGCTTTTTGTCTGCATTCCTACGCACGCTTTAGAAGGGCAAGCCTACGCCGATGCGGGATATCGATATTTTGATTATATTAAATTATGAACGCCCACACTAATTAGATACAAGGCATGAAAATTGCTCCTAAATATTTATTGTGATCTTTTTTTCCAAAAAAAAACAAGTCAAAATCATTACTTTTATTTTACAGTTTTACAAACTTTTGTTATGAAATTGAAACAATCACGTTTCAAGAATGTAATAAATTAATTTACTATAAAATATATATAATCCTGGGGTAAAAAATGGGCAAATAAAAATGAAAACAAATGTCACATTGATATGCGAGGGAAACCAGTCACTATGTGACGGTGGGCAGGTCCGGAAGGCTAACTTCCTGCTCCGTGACCTTCGGACAGCCTTCAGACCTTGGAGCCATTCACTTAGTACTGCCTTACTTTTATATGTTAAATTATATGATTGAAAAAGCCGGTTCAGCCTTTGTGTTCTTAACACCCGGCGCAGATAAATTACGCATGTCCATTGTAATTAAGCCTCGTAATTTTAATGAAATCAATCGTGTTTGGGACAAAAGATAAATTAAACTTACAGAAGGTGCAAGTTGTCATCACAATGCTACCAACATACCTTGACATTTAATACTTAGCGGTGACGCAGCTTTTCGTATACCTGGCTTTATAAATAGAGCTTTGTAATCTCTCCGTTCGCTTTCCCAATATGACAAATGACAATCACCTGTTGACAAAAATTGTATCGGTGTTGACTTATTAAATTTTGTTTTCCACGTAAACAAAATTTCATTTGTAGCCTTATGCAATGTATCATGTTATCCATGCGTTCTCAAAGTCACGCTAAACGCAAGAACATAAAATTTTATTATACATATATTTACGTGATATTATGAAGGCTTAGATAAATTGTAAATCTTGTGAATTCTACACTTTTTATTATTATTATGCAATTATTATTTTCTTTAAAATTATTTGATATTGCCTCAATTACCTTTTATATATACGTAATATATATAAAAGGGAATTGAAGCATACGATAATTCCTCTTAAGGTCTTAAGAAAATATGTTTCCATTGACCAACCCCCAAGTCTCTTGGATTGAACAAAGTTATACTTCGCTTTATATCCATCTCCATTTCCCTTGGTTAGTTAGTTAATACTTTTTTAGTTTTTAGGTATCGTTAAAAAATTAAAAAAAAACCTCTTATTTCGTACATAGTCTACATATCCTTTTTACTCTTAATACCTAATACCTACATACCTAGTCGCTACACCGCAGGCTGCAACTTGTGGTATATGAAAATGCCAGTATCCAATTCAGTACTTATAAAATTATCGAAAAAATATTGTTGATCCCGTCACGTCTAAATTATAATTGGATTATGTCGTCCAACAAGACCGCAAGCCCTGACATTATTACGTGATTCTGAACTTAGACTACCACAAACTATAATTAACATGTTATTGAATTTGCACCCAAATCATTACGCTTCAATAATTTAGCTGAAATAAATTGCTGTTTCAGTAAAATTGAGTATAATATCATATATTAAGCATAATAGTATAGTAAAAATAAAACAGTATTTAAATGTTTATATATATGTTAATTATATATGTTGTGTAGTATTTGATGAATTTATAAACTCTCCCTTGCGCTAACAAACAGTGACTACTATAGATTATTGTCATCGACGCTAATTATATTTCAATATGTATAATTGTCATGTCTATTATATAATATCCTTATTTAGAGCCTTTTGCAACACGCACCAAAAGTTTTAATGGTCAATAAAAACTGAGAAAGAGCGGTTTATAGCAAATACTTCAGCAATGTACAATATTGATGTGAACAGCTTAATAAAATATCCAATAGAATTTTATTGTTTTTCTATCACGCATAACTGCATGTTGTAAGAATCAAATAAATCCGGTATTTGATTTGCGTTATAAATGAAATATGAAACACAAAATACTTTGAGACTTGTTAAATTCACGGATTAGGAAACAATATATTTCATTTAATTTAATTCTTGACATTAATTAATTAATTTATTTATTATTTCATTAATTTTTTTCCTGACTTGAGAATAATGTAATCAATATTAACAATTACCCAATAGTGCTCTAGACAATTATAGTAGGTATTTTATATTTTTCAAGAGACAACAAACTGTGCTCTCCTTTCAATTATTGTAACGTTAATCTAATAAGATTTCTAATAGTATTTATTTTGTTTGCAGATCGTCGTAGCTTGTTTAGCGTTGGCGTGTGGAGCACATGCATCTGGCTGGGTTGGCCCACCAGCCAACATCGCTCTATCACAGGATGGTCGCAACATCCTGGACACACCCGAAGTAGCACAAGCAAGGGCCTCTCACCTCTCCGCTCTCCAACAAGCCGCACATAACAACCCCAACCCAAATGACGACGGTTCATACAATCCCGCTTGGAACAACGAGGAATACTGGCAACGCGGAAACAGCGCTCCCGCCAACCAATGGAACTCTGGAAACCAATGGAACGGCGGTCACGCCAACCAATGGAACGCCGCTCCCGCCGCCCCCGCATGGAACGCCGCCGGACATGGTCCCGCTCCCGTTGCCGAGACCCCTGAAGTAGCTCAGGCTCGCGCTGCTCACCTCGCCGCTCTCTCCAGTGCCAACTCTGCCCCAGCCCACAACCAATGGGACAACGGAAATAATGGACAGTGGAACTCTGCCAACGACAACGGCCAATGGAACGCCGGAAACGATGATGGACAATGGCGCGCGGGAAATGAAGGCCAATGGAACGGTAACAACCACAACCAATGGAGCGGTGACAACCACAACCAATGGAACGGTGCTCCTTCCTGGCAAGGACCTCCCGCCAACATCAGGCTGGCTCATAATGGTGCCGGTATCTTGGAGACCCCTGAAGTAGCCGCTGCCCGTGCTGCCCACTTAGCTGCTCACGCACAGGTTGGCGCTCCCGCCCATGGACACCAGCGCTGGTGAACCTTTCCTTTCTCTTCTTAGGTACGCTGGACTCCTCTCGCGTGTCACTCGCGCTCTCGGTGAACGCGAGCAGATGACACCCAAGAGATACGTCGAGAAGCCCTCTTCTCTTTCGATCTCCTTATAGTTTTTCAAAGTGCTAGTGCGTCGGACTTTTTTCTTCTCTGTAGCTTTTTGTTACTTTTCTAAGAAATTTCTACCTATTATACGAACTTTTGTACATAATAAAATAATTGTATGTATGCGGAAACGAATATATTAAACGAAACAAATATATAATTTATGGTTTTACTGAAAATAATACTATTTCCTCCAAATATCAATCATCAAAGCTGTTTCTACATTACATAAGTAGATAGTACGTATAATATTTTAAAGCAAAGGTATTATCTACTTTTAAATTATACAATTAAATTGTTATATTTTTCATAATGTTTCTTAATGATTGAAACGATAATACTAAAAAAAATAAGAATGCTACTTACACCACCTCGATATTAAACAGTTTATTGATACAAAAAAAATGAACGTACAAATTGACTATAATTGTTTAATGTAAATGCTAATCCCATGTTGCAATTAAAATAACGTGATATAAAATAGCCATGAATTTTTTTTCATTACATAAAGAACATACAATGTTGTGGTTACATAACAGTCGTAAATTAATTTTATTAACCATACAAAATAATGAACTTATATCATGTGGATATGGATTAGATCGACTAAACAATTATACATGTCTAATATTGACTTAATGCTATTTAATTACGGTAGAGGCAGATTAGGCAAAATTAAAGTTTTTACTTTATTATGTTTACTTAGTTCTGCGTTCATTAGATGGATGAGGTCAGAACGACAAATAACTGTAAAATGTGTAATTATGCCATCGAAAGTAAATTGAGGTGGAACAAGGTCGATTTGTTATGTCCAGTAGCAAATGAAACGATTTGACCACAAACATTGACAATGTGAAATTAGGTTAGATCATGGGATTTCAACTGGTATTGTTCAGTACACGATTAACAACTAATGCATTGAATAGCTTCAGTAAATTCTAATCGATTAGTTCACCTGTAGTGAATTTTAAAACTCCATATTATATTAAAAATTATTACGCAATGGTTAAAAGACTTAATAGCAAAAACAAAATAGTAGCAGCTGTGAATCCAGTAAAGGTAAGTAATGAATGATAAAAAACATTTAGAAGTAACGATAGCGTAATTGCAAAAAATCTTGGCTCAAGACCGCATAGTGCTTTAATCATAAGCAATGTGATTAATGAAGCATTGATTAATTCAATTAACTAATGTTTCTCACTTAGCAAACCTACTGGGCTAAATCAACGTATCCGTGGTACGACTGGAATACAAACAAACTGCCAAGCCGCAGTAAAAGCGAGGTCAGTAAGTTATTAAACAGACTGCTCAAACTAGAAATGAAATCGCGAGATTCTTATTACAGAGTTTTTAAAGAATTTGGCTTTGAAAACGACATTAAAACAATGCTTATTATATTCATTTGCAAGGAATAATTTAGAGAATTTGTTTACCTTTTGTTTTATAGACTTAACAACTTTATTAAAAAAAAAGTCCCTGATGTTGAATTTATATCAGATAGGTACACAAAGCAAGCAATCATAAAACAAAAACGGATAAAAATTTATATTTTAATATTAAATCGATTAAAATAAGACAAAAAGTCTCTATAAGAATCGCAATAAATATGTCAATCAATCACGTCACTGTCTTACTCATAGATGTTACACTGGTCTTACTAATATGATAGTGCATGTCACCAAATTGTACAAAACAACTTAAACACAACGACGCAGACCCAAAATGATAATGCAGAATTTCTACTTCCAGCTACCTGTTATAAAATTACTTATTTATCATAAATTACATTACTAATACTACTTCTCTACATATTTTGTCTTCTGAAGTCATTGTACCACTACTTTGTTTATTTTCCCATTTTCCCATATTCATTCCACTAATACATATATATGTTTTAGGTAAGGCCATCCCGCAAAATACATTTTTTTCAATCATATCGTAATGATCTTAGAGAATACTTGTTGACCTCTACTCTACATGGTTTACGCTATATAGGAGAAAAAAAACTGACATGGTTTGAACGGTAAGCAAGCACACTAATAACTACGTTGACCTAAATCTATGAGCTTGTTGTAGTTAACTCCCCAAATGTTTTGTGACAGTGAATTATATACCGTTTGTTTCAGATTCTTTTGGTTAGCTGCGTTTGGTAGCTCTTTGGTTTGCGCCGGTTTCTTTATTCTAAATGTGTACGCAAAATGGCGTATGACGCCCATGATCGTAAGCATTAACCCTGAGAACATGCCTCTTAACAAGCTGCCTTTTCCTGCAATCACCATCTGTAATGTTAATCAAGCCAAAAGATCTGTTGCAGAGCGAATTAAAATATTCGGGTAACATCATCTACTCTAAATAAATCCTTATATAATACTAAAAACCTAAAAAAACAAATATAGAATTCATTGTACTTTAGATATAGCAAACAATACTTAACCAATTCTATCGATAATTTTTAACATTTTACAAAAGTATAGTATAGTATATATATTATAGTGACTGAGTTTTATTTTAATTTTTAACGAGAAAATAAGAATGATCACTGTAAAAATCATAGCAATTTTATATAGTTCATAGTAAATAACAAGTTTATTAAGGTGATAACCATTTTTGTATGCAATATTAAAGGGAATCCATAGACAAAAAGTTACTGGAAAGCTTGTGCTCTACTCTAAACGATGCTGATATTTTCGAGGACGAGATTGCCGAAAGTGCTAACTGGGACTACACACGGTCTTTTCTTATAAATGTATGTTATCTTCATAACTGTTCTATTTTTTATATCGCGTTTAAATCATTACATGACCGTAAGTATTTTTACTCATTGCATTTAGTATGATTTAGATTTTCATCTTCTGTAAAATGGTTTGTACTATAGGGCTCATTAGCTTTTTAAGGCTATTATATTATTTTATTATACAATATATAAGGATCACACCGCGATAAAATCAAGTTAAATTTTAATAAGGTTCGCTGTTTACAGAGCTCACCGTGAACCTATTGGACCCTGAAGCGTCTTCGTTCCCTAGTATAGTATAGTACTTACTATAGTAATTATTTTCGTCATCTAGGGTAGATCACTTGTAGGTAGTGTCACTTGAACCACACAATCCACGTAAGGTCTCTTGCACACCACAATGATATTATCTGGACGCTCTACAGCTTGCAACGATTTCTTTCGCGAGTTGTATTTATTAATCACTGGATCCCAAGTCGTTAATAATCTTAAGCCCCTCTTTTTAAGGCTAGTGATGGATTAACGACATAAAATAATAGATCACATCGTAATAAACTTTCTATCTAAAATCGAATAAATTATTATAACAGTAGCTTTTAATGTATCGTCTAATAATCTTTAGCTGTCTTTTCCTCCTTTATAATATCATTATTAATGTTTATATAATAACATTTTATCTGCAACAGCAAATCGTCTGTTATAGGTAACTCAACCTTGTAATGAGATGCTTGCGGTATGTATTTGGAACTCTGAGCAAATGAATTGTCAAGATTTGTTTAACGCACAACTTACGGACGAAGGACTATGTTGCACCTTTAATGTTGTGCATCGAGAAAAAATGTTCCGTAATCCGTGAGTTTTTTAAATGAAAAAAAAATCGACTAATTTAATTAAGAACTTATATGAACCAAACAACAAATTCTCTAAAATAAGTTAACATTTTATTCATTAATAAAGTGTTTAAATTGTATGTTGGAATTGGAAATAAATTATATTTGTGTAGTAGTTTTATAGCGTTCTAGAAATAACAGAGTCTCTGTTATTTATATTAAAATCAGTTCCGTAAACGTTGACTAGATGCAACTATTAAATTCTTTAGCTGAGTTGTATTTGGTGTTTAATTTTATCTTGCTTAGGCTGCTTATAACAACTCAGTCCTACAATAGTTTAAAAATAAGTAACTATTTACAATTATATACGTATAGTAAAATGTTTGTTTGTCAAACACTATGTTTTTTAAATTAATAAAAGTAATAGTTTTTAATTTAATTTAATTTTTGAGTGTACCGGGTAATGAGTAATAAAGATCTCTAAAACCTGAAAATATTTTTTAGCAAAGATCTAAACGATATGAATTTCACATTTCCCCTACCTGCGGTCGATTGGACACCTGAAAGTGGCTATCCTGACGATGCACCAGAGGATGGGTTTCCTTGGAAACCTAAAGGCAAGATTGATAATAATTTTCGAAACGCCAGTATAATATTATTTAGGACTACGCCCTTGTGTACATGTTTATTCGAATTATATCTAAATGCTATTGTTTATAGGCTTACCGTTTAACGCAGACTTCGTCTTCGGGGTACAAGGGCGAGGAGGACGAGAACCGGGAATGAGGTAAGTGCGGGCGGCCACCTCTTCTATATCACGCTACGGGCGCTTACCATTCGCCCCCGTTCCCATCCTAACTCCGCGCCCTTATACCGCGCAGGAGAGGTCTAAGTTAAACGGTTAGGCTACAGTCTATGATATCGATAGGCTCAAAAAATCATGACTTCCATAAAACTATAATATTACCAATAATTCATTCAATACCTACCATCCGTAACCATAACAAAATTTCGTAAGTGTGACTAGTAAGTTATTTTTTTGTATATATGCTGCTAGGAATTGGGACCGATCACGGCTTAACTTTGGTGTTGGACGCTAATCTCGATGAGTACTATTGTGCGTCAACAAAAAGCAATGGATTCAAGGTTTGTTTGTTTTGGGAGAATTGAAATAGGGTAACAATATAAGACCTAACAAGTCCAGCTGAATCACTTTAAATAATAGGCACATAAATTTATAAACTTGTAGTTTTGTTCCACGTTCTTTGATAGAAAATTGTCAAATAAGATAAACTTAGTTTCAATTTCATTTCTATTAAGAAAGTACACACATTTGAGATTTTCATATTGATAGTTAATGTATATAGAGACCGGCTGTACCCACATCTTATTTCATCGGGTGGGTCCGACTAGTTCCCACCGCATCGCTTCCAACGCCGCATAAAGAGCTCATGAATAAGAGCCCCATATGGGCTTGAAACTAATCTGGCTCACCCAATAAAATAAAAATAAGACGTGAGTAGGGCCGGTTTCTATCCATTAATTATGAATACATTCACGATAGTTCCAATTCAAAACATAATTATATTGAAGCTTTTAATTTATACCTTTTCTCACATGAATCAAATAATAATTACATAGAGATCATGAAAACACGAGATGTGATTGTAGATCCTTCTACATAATCCAACTGAGACTCCAAATATAGCTAAACTCGGAGAAGTTTATGGATCAGGGATAGAAGCTCGTGTGGCGGTTCAACCAAGAATTCTCGATGCTCAGCCATCTCTAAAATATATTGATGTCAAGAAAAGACTCTGTCTTTTCTCAAACGAAAAGCAACTAGTATTTTATAGGTGCGTACATACAACTTAAAATGTTTCTATAGCAGCCTAGGCTTATCAAAACTTGTTGTTCTGACTTATGTTGAATAATCCCTAACTATACTTTAGATTACGAGTGACACTTATCATTAATAAATATAAAAAATATTTATATTTTCAAGGCAAAGTTGTCAATGTCCTCTTTATGACAGTATAATAGTAACATATAATTCTATATTACTGTATACAGTAATATAGAATTATACATAACGAAAAATAAGATCAACAGAAAAGAGCGAACGTGAAATACATCGCCAAATATTAATCAAACAATTACCCCTTTTAACTCCTTTGTGTTAAATCTAATATTTCTTATGTATAAGCAAGTATATCAAATTATTTACAAATCTTTTTTAATTTACTTTTTTTTATATCAATTAATTTAAATAAAATATTACTTATTTTATATTAAATTTCAAAATTATATATTCAAATTCAAATAATTCTTTATTCAAATTGGCCTTTACAAGCACTTTTGAATCGTCAAATAACAGTGAAGCTACGACTGGTTCGGAAAGGTGCTCTAACGGGGAAGAACCAATGAGAAACTCAGCGGTCACTCTTTTCAAAAATAAATATTTATTATATTATAATTTATATGTATAACAATTTTCTCAACAGAACTTACACATTAAGAAACTGTGAAATGGAGTGTGAGGCGCGCACACTTCTAGATATATGCAAGTGTGTCCTTTATTTTATGCCGAGTATGTATAATTGATCGCCTAAAATATTTTTGCTTCATAATTTAAAAATACATTTAAAAAATATTTGTTTCAGAAAATAAAACAACGAGAGTGTGTGGCAAAGCAGATGCAAAATGTTACAGCAACTTAAAACAATATATACCGAAAGGTTTTGTTAACTTAATCTAAATATGTTAAAAATAAAATCCTTATTTTGCTAAACTCCTATTCCTAATACTTCTTCAGCAATTATTTATTTTCATCATACATGAAGTTACTAAGACGAAAGTGTGATGGTTATTTTCAAAGAGGCGATAACACCTTACCCAACATTTAGGCTACTGCTGAGTCAGAATAACAAACTGTGAGTGGAAATCATTATGAATCGCGCTCATAAGCTCAACGATCTAACCCTCCCGAACAAGCGAATTCCAATAACCATATGACGGGCTAATGTAAAATCGATTATTTCTACATCCAAGTTATATGCGAAAACATAATGATGTCAATTGATAAACTGCGAGACGAATTTAACTGAAGCAAAGACTCCTACTTTACTACGGTAAATTTGTCTTCACCAAATATTACAGTGTATATAATGAAACGGCAATGTCATGTATACGCTGCACGGAGATCTTGTCTTCCTGCTTTGAATCGGTGGATCTATAAATCCCAAACTTGGTCTCGTAAAAAAACCAAGACTGAGAAAAAAAGTCATTATGTAAATAAATTTACATGTACATAATAATACATAAATTAATATAAATGGATATATAATAAATTAATTTATATGAGATAATCCGTATAAAATTTTATGGACATTTTCATAGTGACGACGAGTCTCCAATCTGAAATGGTGAATGAAGTGAATAGATGAAGGGACCACAATCCAAAGAACCGATGGACTGGAAGACTCAATGTAGATGCAATGTAGAGATGTAGAGATCCCTCGGTTACTAGAAAAAGGCGCTAAATCTCTTGAATTTAGCGCTTTTTGGGAACTAGATCTGAGGATTGTGTCATGTATGACCAAACTGTCAAAAGTCAGTGCCAAAAGTTAATACTGAAAGTTTCAGCCGAAACATATACAGATTACAGGGAACTGTAAAAAATTTAAGTTACGGAAAGATATGCTCAATTGTAAATTTTTCTTGTCGATATTATATTGATCTAAGATTATGATATAAACCTATAGATAAAATGAAATCATTCCTGTTGCTTATTTTTTTATACAGGCCTCGAGCGTACCTGTGACGAGTGCCTACCTGCATGTACTGAAATATCTTACTTTGAGCGGCCAAGTTCAGCTCCTCTGAACATGCCACTTGTTGGACGATATACAAAAAGTATCAGCTTAGCACAAAATAGATCAGCAGAATATTTTACGCAAGTATTATAACAAGTACTATACCTTTAAATAATTTTAAATACCCTTTAAATAATTTTCTGATTGAGTGTATTTTACTTAATAATATTACGATCTAAATAATGGCTTTAATTGTTTCTAAAAGTCATTATTACAATTCAATACCTAGTGTATTACTTAAAAAAAATAGATTCACGTTTTAAATGCAATTAGGTTGATTTTAAGGCAGTGACCGAAATTAAAATCAACACACAAACTCACTCTTGTTTCGAACTAAGACATATGTATGAATTACTACGGACTTAATACAATCGCTTTGCTGTCAAAATGAACAATCCGGATTTTTGACTTGCACTTTTAGTTACTTAGCTTTAAGCAAATAAATCTAATAATAATTATTGACAAAAGTAATTTAATATTCGGTGTTACTAACATATATATCGACTATAGCTTTTTTTTCATACGATGTCAGATGATAGAGGAAACATTGAGAGCTTGTTTTCTGATTACTAAAATTGCACGTATCAAAGCCACGCTCGTTCCAAATGTCCTTACCACCTTACAATCACACGACGCCTATGTGTCTGGGTAGATGTGTCCTTTTCTAATAGACTTGTGTAGTTCGCGAACGAATCAGTTCGAAAGAATCACTCCCACAGACGAACGACGGGAATCGAGTCCCATATTTCCCGCTTCATCGTTCGTTAGTTCGTGATTAATGAGTCATTATTTGGTACAGAATCAGTAAAGGTGGCATCAACCGAACTCATGTTGTCTCGCTCACAATCGCAAGGAACTCGTATCTGCCGCTCGCTCATCGAATTGTATGCCGTGAATACTTACCCTCGTTCGCACGGACGTAAAAATTACGTCGCGTTAAAATTCCACAATAGGCGTTATAAGAAGTTTCGTATGGTATATTCAGCTTAACGCCCTCGCTCTAACGACTAAAATGGAACACTGCACGATAAAAATACGTCGCGATATAGATACGCTGCCGTGTGAACAGATACCTGGATACCCATTTGTTTCAATTCTGCGTAATTTTTACGCGCGATAAAATTCATCTCGTGCGTACGAGGGGTTACTGTTAGGGATGTCAAAATATAATAGATTATTTAATCAAAATAATTGTTCCTTAATAAGAAATTATTTAAACATTAAAAATCGTTTTTTTTTTAATGGATTTTGCTAATTACGCTCATTTTATTCTTTGAATGACCCCCTTTTTCTTGTTTTTTAAGATTGGAAATGCGGTGTTGGATGAAACCAAAGTAGCCAAAAAACACATATTAATCGAATTTCGCAAACAGCGCATCTATTAATTTTTATTCGCAGTTGTCCACTTTAATTAATCTTTACTCTAATTATTCTTTAAAAAAAGCAAATTTTTTATAAGTCAGAAAAAAAGGACTATTAAATAATAAATTATTTCCTTTCGAGTTAATAGATTTACAAATCGATTTATTTTGAAAGAAGAAATTCGATTATTTGTTAATCGATCTAGCTAGGTTTTATTATTAGAAAACATTTTATTCTTGGCTCTGAAAAACTGCTACAATATAATTAGAATATAAAGGTCCTTAAATTCGTATCTTATATATTCTTCTAAAAACAATTTGGATTTTTTTTTTTACGTATGATATATATATAGAATTGATATTATGTTAAATATATAAATAAATATATAAAGATAAGGTTACTTGATTATTTTCCAAATTAAATAAATATATAAAAGGGTCCTTTTAATCACTACCTAAAAAACATAATTTATGAAAATTCATAGCTTTATGCTATTTTTAGTGCTATAATTTTAATTAAATTTACAGCCTTCAAGAATCTTGTCATAGCAAGAGCAGTATAAAACAAGCGATTTCAATATTAGGCAGATCGTTCGCTAATTATAAAATGGCTCCTGCGGTGAAGAGTCGAGAATTTGTAACGACACACGAATCGCGAACGAACGAACGAAAGGAATCGCCTAGTTTGTTTAGGCGCGAAGAATCAAAGGAATCATTCTCAGCTGCGAACGATTACGCCCAAGGCTATTTTCTAACATAGTACAGGATATGATTTATATTGATAGGGATAGTTAGTTGTATTTACAAGTGCCTATTTATCCACAAATAAATCGAAAATATTAATAATTAAAACGACAGATGCAAATAGTAATATTGTTATGTAATATTCTTACAGGAAGAATATGTTGATTATACATTTCTACTTCGAAGATAACTCATTTATGAGGTTTACAAAAGGAGAAATTTTCGGCTTAACGGAATTTCTGTGTAAGTACTAATACCAATTCTATCCAAATCTATTAACCAAAATCTTAAATATCGATAGGTGATGTATTAAATCCACAATGATTAATTTTACGAATACCTCTTATTATCCCACTGCTGAGTATAGGCCTCCTCTCTCCGTTTTTGGAGAGATGGGTTTTATCTAAGACCCACCACCCTGTTCCAATGGGGATTTGTAGGTTACACATATCCTTAGATATATCCTTAGATCTATATACTATATAGAAATATGCGGGTATATATATTTTTTCTTACGATTTTTTCCTCCAGCAAATAATAAATTAGAAATATCAATTATTACGTTTCGACAGAAAAACTCATTGCTACCTGCCCAGGATTTTAAAACCTCAACCCCCTCGAATGAGTCGCACGATCACACCGCTAAGCTATCACAGCTATTATAAGAATAGATGTTATAAATTGTATACTGAATTGATTTTATATGCAATATTTAATATCCATACACACCGACTGGCTTACTCGAGAAGTTAAAACCTATTACATTTACTGTATAGCTTTTTTTTTTAAAAGATATACTGTGCACAAAAGAAAGCTAATCTTCTTGTTATAGCAAACACTGGAGGTCTTTTGGGTCTCTGCATGGGTTTCAGCATGATGAGTGCAGTTGAATTACTATATTACTTAACTTTACGGGCACTTTGTGTTGCTAGACAAAGGAGGTCTGTACAACCATTCATGAAATAGAATCTAAAATATTTAACACTTGATATTCAAAATAACGGTCAAATAATAATTTTGTTTTAGTTAAAATATGTATAGTAAATTTCATGTGATCCCAAAATGCCTGTATAACACTCGATTATTTAAATGTTTAAGGAAAAATGTCTACCTCAAATTTTCGCTCTTGACCTCTTAAAAACCAAGATGTCTTATTTTACACCTTGGTTTTTAAAAACATTTTTTTTTATTTTATATTGCCAGTGTTAAAAGGAAAATTAAACACATTTTATTTTCTTTTTCTTGAACTGCATCGCGAGATGATATTCTGTACTTTTATATTTGGTATTTTTATTATTAGATTACATATTATTAAAACCATTTTGCGACGAGAAAAATATGACTAACTAAAATTGACAAATGTAATAAACTATGCAAAACTAATTTTTTGTGGAGTTGACTTTACGCTATTTCAGATCTAACGGCTTTTTCAACATCACCCGGAGAGATAGATGAGCGCACAGGGTCAACATCCTTGAGGATGCGAAATCTGGAGACTAGAGCGCAGAAGTTCTACTAGCTTTGGGGAAAGTTACAGTAAGTACCGCTGTCCTGTCGGGCTGGCTTAGAGCAACATGTAGTGGAAGGCTCGCTTAGGACAGCATGTAGTGGAGGGTTGCTGGTATCACTGTACTAGTCGTCAAGCCATCAGAAGTGCACAATCAATAATAGAAGCCGTACGTCTCAAAGCATGACGTCATGGTTAGCAAACACGCTAACGTGTTTTATGTGCTACTGTGTTTGCGACAGCGCGATCATCACGATTATTTAAAAAACTTTTTGTTAGCCAATATGAGTTCCAAAGTGAGTTCTGGTGTACTTGAATTTCGAGGAGCGCTTAAAGATGTGAGCTATGGTATGGGCATTGAGATCTCTAATGATATCAACGTTCTGCATAAACCACTGGTTACCAAGACCGGTCCGCATGAATTGATTCTTTAGTATTTGGAGTATGAGCAATCTGACTTTTATAACAAATACTGCGGTTTGTTATACTACCGGAAGAGGATCCTCATATATTATCTATCATGGTTTAAATTGGAATGGACAGCGGACCCCTTAACAGTGGAAACATCACCCACCTTAGGTTTGCCAAAAACATAACGGTTTTGGGATTCTCTGGATGCGCCTATAACAATAATAGGTGGTTCTAATAATACTTATATTATTCTCACAATCAGTTATTATATATTTATTATAATATTCTATGTGGTTTAAAATTAAAAGTATCTTATAGTTCTCTTAGTTGTATCCATACATTTTTATACAAAGTCGTGTTAAACAAATATGAAACAAGATGACATTCATTCACGACTGTTGTCTCGGAGGTCCTTGTTGTGGCGGTGCTGGAGGGGCGGGCGGTGCAGGTGTATCCGGCGGTTGAAGTGTCCGCGTTCGCCGCCGCGTGTAATGTTGCCACAATAATATTGCTTGGTCATCCATAAATTTGCAAACCTAAAATACGTGTTACGCATAAATAATATTCTGTTGTATGTACTAACATATAATTATAACAGCCTGCTACTATGTTACTGCTGGCCATAGACCTCCTCTGACCTTTTCCCATTCACATACAAGTATGATGGGTCTGAGCTCCAATGCTATTAAAATATTAAAATACTTAAAATATCAAAGCAAAGAATACAAACCTGTGCCGACACACATTCTCTTCTAAATGCTTCATGTTGTAGCAGCTCAAGAAAGTGCAAACACATTGGATATTTCAAATAACGTGCATACTCTGGCTCCCTCCAGTACTGTAGATACTTTAAGTAATTAATAAATGTCTGTTCTTTAAGATAGCCTCGCTGTGCTAAAACTAATGACACAATTTCAGTTTGGATATTATCTTGTGTATCAAGTGTATTTAATACAATTATAGATGGCAGGAATATTTTGTTCCCTGTGACATCTCTCTCTCTCACATCTCTTGGTGGAGTCTAAATAAGACTGCCTGGGAAGTATGTACCAATGGTATGTTCCATGTATGCCAGAGCTAGTATGCCATGTATGAGCCAAAGTAATTCAACTGACTAACAATGACATTGTACTTTTTGGGAAAAATGCAGCTTACGTTGTAAGGTCTAAAAGGTCGTTTAAAAATCAATAGTACTAAAACTGAACAACTGTACTAAGATTTTGTTGGAATCTCTAATTTCTCCCCAATCAGCTTGGATGGGAAAATTTTGCAAGTCTGCTCTGATTTCCTGTACATTGATTTGGTTTTTCAAAATGACAGTGAAATAGATGTGGGTGGGTAAAAAAATGAATGCAGCATAGATGAAGTGATGGCAGGTCTCGAGAACAAAATGTGACTGAATACCTCTTAAAGTTAAGGCAAAAATTTATAAAACTGTCATCAGACTTGAATCTGAGGGGAAGTTGAAAGTTGTGCCCATTATAAAAAATATGAGAAGCGCAAGATTAAGATCTTAAGGATATAATTTTGGGGAAGGATGAAAATCATGTGATCAAAAGTGGTAAATATGAATGTGGTTGGATATATGAAGAGAGGGTGGCTTAAAAAGAGATGGCTGAATTGTGTGATGTATGTCATGCATAAAAAAGAATAGCACCAGAGTTGACATATGATATGAGAGAATGCAAGACAAAAACATGATGAGCAGACTCTAATTAGTGGGGGTATGGGCTCCTGCCCATTATGAAGTTTTATATTATATTAAGGAAAACTAAAACAAAGACTTGCACTTTTGTTATATGAGTGTGAATAATAATTTACAATCACTTAAATATGAAATAACTATAATATACACTAATATCTTGCTGCATCGCATTAGCAACATTGCTATTAACTTCACTATAAATTCATGTTGTTCACTAGACATATATTATTGTATTGCCACTATGTCATTTGAACAATAGTCATATTTTGTCAATCTATGGCTAAAATTTGTAACTGAATAATAGACACATTAAATAAAATTAAGCCTCATAAGTACATAAATATATGTCATTTAATACATGTAATTTTTTGCAATAAAATAACCTGCCTATAAAATCCTACTTCAATATTTAAATAACTGGAGCTATTAAAGTGTAGTATGCTAAAAGAAAAATATAAATATACCAGATAATAACTTCAATTGTAACAGATTTCTTAACATTGCTACAGTGGGTTAGCTATGACAGCATAAAAGACAGACAGACTTTCGTATTAACAGTATTAGTTTAGATATATATAATGATAATCATCAACGCATCCAGAGTTAAATGGACTCACAATGAATATAATTAGGATTAGCCAAGCACTGCACAAATTCAAGCTCCACTTGAAATCTTATTCTGTTCTGTTCTTCTGTTTCCATTACTGAAAATAACATACTCAGACATAAAATTATTTATAAGCATTAAGACTAAATTCCATTGTTAGATATGAACCTTTTCCTGTCATCATCTTGAGGATCTAATTATTATTTTGTTACTTAAGTATAAATAATTTTGAATATATGTTGATTATCGATGTTATTTTAAAGTTTAAATATGTCCATACAGCATAAACAAGAAATTTCTATAGCTTGTCACGATCTATTTATATCATTTCTATACTTTAATAAATTATTAATTAATGGCTAAATCATTTTAATGTAAACATTTACATTTTACAAACTAATCAGTAATCACCAATTTCAGTTTGTAGTAGTATACGTAATACGTAAACACTAAACATCGATAGACTATCGATAGAATAGATATTCATGTACTATCGATAGCTATATAAGGCACTATCGATTGTTGGTTTATTACTATTTTCATCTCTACAAACTTGCATCGCGGCGAGTCACGAAATGTCCTCTACATTACAAGATTTAAATTTGGCACACCCAGTACTACAATTCCTGAAAGCATGCAAGGTTGCTTTATACATTTTTTTGTTTGCTATAAATGTAATACTTAGCTTTGCTAAGGAAGAGCGAAACCTTCTGACAAGTATTTTTAATGCTTACTAGAAGGTCTCAATCTATATTTTTGGTAAAGATTTATTGAAATGAAATAAATATTTTGTATACATATATATAGGAACCAGTCAACTTGATTGATGAAATCTGATCTGTCTTTTTTGTGCTTTTTAAGGCAACACGCATACCAAATTCAGCATCTGTACCATCTTCTGAAGACACATTTGATTCGAAATTCAAATACTCTAATATCTAATACTTTGAATTTCGGCAATATCGATTACTATCGGAAATCAAAAATATCGACGTTTCGTCCACTATTAGTAGTCTATGCTATTCACCATAGACCTAATAAGATTTCCACTAGGGGTGTAAAAATTACCGAGTTATACATTAATCGATTATATAATCATCATAATCAAGTTTTTTAATCGCTTATTTATTTTGACATCCCTAGTGCTAATTATTTATTGTTTCGGAAGGAATAAAAAAGGTGTAATAGAGGAAAGTGGAAACAAAGCTTGCTGTAAATTTTTATGGAAGGTACCTGAACTTTTGTAGTAGCATAAAAGTGACTTTCGTTAAAAGCACGTGACACAATAAACCAAAATGTCTGGACATAGATATATAGGTAATTCCACCAATCTTTTTGAAGATGATGATGTTGACGACGCAACATTTATTGGTAGTTACAGATCAAGAATACCTCCACCATCGCAACCTAAGCCATCACCATCGCCTTACATTGCAGAATTAGAGAGACAAAGACAAGTTACATTAGAAAAACAGAAAGAAATTGAACAGCGTACTATTGATTCTTCTATACGAAGTATTGGTTTATTACGTGAATCAGAGCAAATTGGAATTGCAACCTCAGAGGAATTAGCCCGTCAAAGAGAGCAACTTGAAAACACAAATAAACGCCTCGATGAAATTAATACCAATTTAACCTACAGCCAAAAACATCTTAATGGTATTAAGTCAGTTTTTTATGGATTTAAGAATTATCTTTCAGGTAAATCAGATCAGACGCCATCTAAAAGTCAGGCGTCTCCTAGTTCGAGTGGTTCCAAAGCAGGCACTAATAGTAAATTCAATGATTCTGAAACATCAGTTAGTGCCAGTGACAATTTTAGTAGTCATCCAAGTACTCGCCTACGTGAACTAGAATTACAAACAACAGTTGAACAAATACCAGACTCCCAACGCATAAATAAAATTCTAGATGACAACCTAGATGAGATGGTTTCTCATATATCAAGATTAAAAGGTCTGGGAGTGGCTCTGGGAGAAGAAATAGCTCAACAAAATGAACTTATTGACAAGATACATGATAAAGCTGATGATGCAGATATAAAAATAGGTCAGCAAAATAAGCAAATGAATAAGTTATTAGGAAAATAGTACATAGATTTGCAATGTTATTTTTATTCCAATATAAACATTATTTGTAAATTTTAATGGTGATAAGTTTTTGAACATAATAGTTAATTATATTAAGACCTTAACATCCATACATACTAACTAATACAGTTGTTGTTATCTGAAATTAATTAAACATGTTGCTTATCAGTTACAATATTAATAAACAACATTGTAAATGCTTCTGTATTAGGTAACATACAGAGTTAAATTAATATTTTCAACTGTATTTACATTTAAATTATTTGGAGATATATATATTTTTTATTCTTAATTTAGAGGGCACTGGACTTCTTTTACACTATAAGAATTTAAGCTTATAAAATTACAGTATCCGGTCAAATATAGTGCAATGCAACTTTTATAGAATTATTGTTTATACAAAAGGATGAGTAGTATAATACAATCTGTGTAAATATTAATGATTCTTTTATTTGATATTTTTGCTAAGTTTTAAGACATTCATAAGCATCATACACCAAGCCATTATTTAAATAAACTTACTAACATATTAATTTAAAAAAAAATCACTTTCAATCAATAAAATACAGTTTTCCAATCAGGTATCGCACTACAAAAGCATATTAACACAAAACATTTTTCTCCTGTAGTTTCAAATACAGTATTCTATTTAACACCATGATTGTGAACAAAATAATAACTAACTTTAAATTTATTTAAAATTAAGTGTAATTAATTTTATTGGCATATCAGATTGTTTTTTAAATCGCTTTAATAAAAATAAAATAAACAGAAAAACATCAAAGCATTTTATTATTATAATACACATTAAGTTACAAACATTAAAATTATTACCAATTATAGTTTGAAACCCATGACAAGAATTCAATTTTATTCCAAACAAAAACCATGTAAAAGTTTATTCTCAGATTTAGTTTCTGTGTGTGTAATGTGAATCTTTCTATGCTTTTGTAATACTCTCTTATTAGCTAATATCTTACTACATAAGTTACAGGAAACCTCTTGATTACTATGTGATTCCTGGTGCATTTTCAAACCTGAAGTTGTTGCAAACCCTTTTAAACATGTATCACATTTATAAGGTCTATTCATTGTATGCGAATGTGCAACATGGATAACCAAAGAATGTTTAGTAGCAAAACTTCTTTTACAATCTCTATGTGAACATTTAAATGGCCTCGGCTTTTCTTGACCTGTATGAATCATCCTATGGACTCGTAAATATGATGCCCTAGTATATTTTTTAGGGCAATCTGGGCAAACAAATTCTTTCAATCCATTATGAATCTTTATATGTGTCATTAGAGTTGATTTAGCTGTGAATTTCTTATTGCATGTTATACAATTAAACAATTTACGATTACTAGAATGAGCTACCCGAAAGTGCTCTTTTAAAGATTGCCTTGACTTGTATGTCTTATTACAAAATCCACATTTGAATTGACTAATATCCACATGAGATATAAGATGCTGCCTTAAACCTCCAGATGTGTGAAAGCTTTTACCACATTTTGGACAAAGAAATCGACGGAAATCATTATGTTTAGCCATATGATATCTCAGATTGTATATTCTTGTAAAAGATTTTGAGCACAGATTGCATATATATAGCTTTTCACTTTCTTTTCTAGGCAATCTCTCTGTTGAAGTAATTTCAGTAACTGGTGGCAAAGGTGTCAATTCCTTGTTTTCAGATACTTGGGGCTCATAGGCTAGATGATTAGTATACAGTGGCACTTCGTATTCATGATCTTGGTACACAACATTTATATCAATAACATTTATATCAGCCCTTTCAAAGCTATTATTAGTAGATTGCAAGCTTAATAATTGTGATAGTGTTACATTGGCTTTTAAACAATTTATTTTGAAATTATAGGCCAGTAGAGCGGTAGACACACAAGAGGCACACATTCCTTGAGGCCAATTTTCTTCATCGTTGTTCTAGAATAAAAATTGGTTATGAAAAAATTTTTATATAACAGACATTTAAACACGCACTAAAGCATAACTTACTTCTAAGCAGTTGAGAAAAATCAAAATATCAATCAGTTTTATTTTATTCATTTCATGTGAAACTAAATCTTGGATATTCATAAACATCGTTGGATCGCTGGGATCGTATTCCACTAGGCAAGTTCGACAAATGTTTTTTGTTACAGGTAAAATCAAATTGGTGAATTCCATACTTTGGATACTTTTTAGTTTACAGGTACATCTACTTAAATTCAAAATCATGTCATTTTACGGTAAAAGTAAAATTCAATTACTCCTATTCTTTGAATATGAATTATTTTAATAATCTATGATAATTGGTAGGGATGTCAAAATAATCGATTTTTATATTATTAGATAATTGAAGCAGAATAATCGATTTTGTTAATCTGTTATTTTTATTCGTACCTATCCACTTTAATTAGTCTTTATTTTAATTAATTATTAAAATAAAAAGTTTCTAAATATTCCGAAAAAAACGTTTATAATCGATTTGTTATTAAATAATATATTTTTTTGGTTGGAGATAATCGATTTTGTATAAACCGATTTATTTTAAAAGGGAGAAAAATCTATTATAAATTAATCGATTTCTTTCCACCCCAAGTCACATCCATAGTCTATGATATGAAATATTGCATGGAGAAAAATAGAACAGCAAAATTTTATTATTTTTCTCTATGCTATTATTATGCAGAGACTACTAATCATAGACTAGCTACTAACTAAAATACTATACTATGATAGATATTTTTATCAGTTAACCTAGATATATCTCATTTTTCTCTACATATATAATTACGTAGTGCTGCTATCTCTACATATTTTCTGACGACTCATTTCATATAGATTAAAATATTGGGAAACCAGAAACTATAAAAAAAATTGTTCTCGATTTCAACAAAAAATACAGATTAAAAATACTGCATAGTACATAGATACTATAGTATTTTAAACAACGGTGCTTTATTGTGAGTAGTGCACGAAAATATACATTTTATATATTCAGTTGTTTCTAATAATAAATTAAGATATTTTTGTTATAACTGTCTCTAATATATTTATTTTTGGTTTATAAAAAAATTGTTCATTGTAATAAAAATACAATTATGTTTATATTTTAAAGTGATAGATAGGTTTAGACGGATAAATGTAATAATATTTTCATTGTATAATGACGAACCAGTTATCATATGATGGGAATAACAGAGGTACAGCCTGAAGGTCTAAATTCCAAGGAATAAATAAGTAAATGACTTAAAAATTTATATTTGACTATGACTTGACACTGTAGATTACTTGACAGTTGACAAGTTGACACTTGTCAAGTTGACAGATCATTGGTGGCGTCGTGGTCAATATGGTGGTCAAATTTTAATATTGTTTAATATAATTTTAAAACTATTGAGACACTTCGGTTTTAGTGCTTGGATTGAGTTATTAGTCGTTCCCACCAGATATATTAGAATTTTCTCTAGGGCGTTTTACAAAAGGTACTACAAAAAAAAATTGATATAAATTATAACCTTACAACTTTATTTAATACATTTACTTTTTTTTTAATTTTTCTTTTACACAAATTAAAAAATATTAATTATATTTACTAATGCCTCATTTTATTTAACGTACGTTCTGTAGCTAGAATCATGAGCCGATTTTTCGCAACTGGTACAGACTCTGAATCTGATAGTTCATCCGAAGAGGAGCAGGTTGTACGAGCCCCAGCGCCTGTATATACGGTAAGTTGCGAACAATTATAGTCACATTATCTCCTATCAACATATGTTTCATATTTAGATCTCCTTTTGTTAATATTAAATACATATGATGCAATGCCGATTCCATTGACTTAAAATTGTGCTCAAATAGTTCACTCAGGTTGTATTTAATTATAACAATAATCTATTCAATATTAGTTATTTTAACTTTCAACAGTTTAGTGATGATGAAGAGGAAACAAAACGTGTTGTACGTTCTATGAAAGAAAAGAGGTATGAGGAGATAGAAGGAATTATCCATTCACTTCGCAACCATCGCAAGATTAAAGACTTCTCATCAGCCTTAGCTTCTTTTGAGGAGCTTCAAAAAGCATACACTCGAGCTGCTCCTGTAGTCCAAAAAGAAGAAAATGGAATAGCACCTAGATTTTTCATTAGAGCCTTAACAGAGCTTGATGACTGGGTTTCTGGAGCATGGACTGACAGGGATAGCAGAAAGGCCCTCTCAAAAGGAAACAGTAAAGCACTTACATCCTTGAGGCAAAAATTGAGAAAGTATACAAAAGATTTTGATGCTGAAATATCTAAGTTTAGAGAGAACCCTGATATGCCAGATGATGATGATGAACGCAAAGGTAATTATTAATTATAGTATTTGCATACAGTTTTGCTTTTGTCAGTTAAGCTATTATTGGTCATCTAGTCTGGTACCATGGACCATGTCATACTAAGCAAAGTAGATTACTGGTTTGTTGCTGTTTGTCAAAACTTCACATTATCAGGTGAGCAAGTTCCTATTTTAGATCACTTTACACACTGTCTAGTAGGTAAGTAACCTGAAAAGCAATTTAACTTTTTTTTCTTATTAGGTGAAAATTGATCTAAAGAGAAGATCCACCTACTCAATTATGAAGATTCAACAATAACTGTGCCTATTGTTGCTTTGGTTAACTGTCTTATAGCATTATTTAAGTCTTGGGCAACCTGTTTAAAAGACATACATAATTAGATCAAGGGTAGTATCTTAAAATTTTCCTAACATTGCATGTATGGTCAGGTAGTACTAAGTCACTCAACCAATAGCAGCTGAGATCCTTATTCTGCTCACTTTCAATAGTATTTTTTTCTCCTCTGTTTTGTGGAAAATAAAATTTAAGGTCTGCCTGTCAGTTATGTTTTCACAGCGACTCCAGTGATAGAAGTTGGCACAATTATTCATTATATATTTTATATATTTTGATTTTTGTTTACTGGATAAATTTAACTGAGCTATTACAATGTACAATTGACATAAATGCTATGAGTTATTTATCACAATAAATAAGTCACCAATATTACAAATGTGAAAGTTTGTTACATTTTCATGGCCAATTCGCTGAACCAATATAGATGAAATTTGGCTTAATGCTTATATACTGAGGTAACATATAGGATAACAAAATACTTGTGAGATTGAGAAACACAGTCTATTATCAATATATCAAGGTTTTGTATTCACTGTGTCAAATTCAAGTCTGTAAATTTAAGAAATAGGTTCTATATTACGCTGTTTGCTTTACATCGATAAAGTTATTTTAAGAAAATTTTTAAAACGATAAATCTCTCTCAGAACAATCTGATTTATGTTATTTAGATATTTGCAGGGTTGGAGATTGCCAGTAGCTCTTGTTTATTTCAAGACTACAGTCCAAAAGCAAGTTTGTCTATAATTAAATGAGAGATTACTTTTCTGTGTAATTCTGTGTGGTCTATAATGTAAAACCACCTCAACAACCATTATTTTAGATACCTCATCATCTGACGAATCTGAAGATGAAGATAAAGTGAAAGAAAAGCCAAGACTGCGTCGTTCTCCGGAACCACCTCGTAGGCCGCCACCTCAAGATGAAGAATCTTCAGACTCGATGGATTGGGGCTCTAGCTCTTCGGACTCGAGCTCAAGCTCAGATGACGAAGCCCACGGAGCTACTACAATCAGAGAACGATTCTTAAGAATCACTACTAAGAGAGATGAAGATGGTGAGAGTGACAAACGTCAAACACGGCGTAATAAGAGACGTGAGGCCGCGGGAAAAATAAGCAAGAAGGACCAAGCTGATGATGGAGGAGAGTGGGAGACTGTAAGAAAAGGTGCAGCTACTTCTGATAAACCTAAGATGTTTGCTAAGGTAATTTAAATGTATTTATCATTAACTAACTATATTATGTAAAAATTATCAATATATAGCAATTTTATTCTAATAAGCTGTGATAGCCTAGCGGTAACACCGTGGGACTCTCTAGAGACGATCATTGGTTCAAACCCCGGGCAGGCACCAATGAGTTCTTCAATTAAAACTTATGTGTCTAATTGATAATTGCAATTTATCACACACTTTTCGTTGAAGAAAAAAATCTTGAGGAAACCTGCATATCTCTAGAGAATTCTAGGAATATGTGTAACCACCACCTACCAATCCGCATTGGAGCAGCGTAGTAGGTCTTAGATCCAATTATTCTATCCTAAAACGGAGAGAGGAGACCTTAGCCCAGCAGTGGGCATAGTAACAGACTGTTACGTTACGTATGCACCAATTTTATATATTTCTAATAACAATAGTGGAGTATACTGGAGATTCAAACAAACAAATTCTCCATGGACAAGGTATCAACACGAACATGAGGTAAGGTAATATACGAACATAACATTCCTCATGGATAGTCTCCCTTCCTCCCCGCGCAAAAGTAATAGTAACTCGTGAGTTATATATTTTAAATAATAAAGATATTAGATAGATATTTATGTTTAAAAAAATATAGTTATATTTAAAAAGTAAAATTCGATAACTTATTATTTATAAATAAAATTAAAATTACTTAGGTACTATCAAAATTTCACTATGATTATTACTTCTTTTTTTTTCACCTATAAAATACTTCTATTTGTTTTGTAAATAATGCGAAAATTCTCTACTACTTTACTTTAGCGTATCTCTGCTGGTTTATACAGCGCACCCGACTAAAACTCCCAGCAAGCAAGTTTTTTAACAACTGCTCGATTTCTTCAACACAATTTACACAATACCGATAGGTTCTATATACCTAAACCATCCGTATTGCACTATCTTTTGGTGAAAATCGTACAAAAATCTGTGCCATAGATTTTGAGAAAATCGATTACATACACAGACAGCATTTTGGGAATTTGTTTTATAATAAGTATAGATGTTGTATATTTTATGATGTCGATATAAATTTAACCTTTATCAAACTAAGTAAAGTATTAGTTAGATCGATAGAAATTTATTATATGCAATTACCGTTTAAAAAGTGAAATTTTACACAGGATAGCGACATCGACGCAGCTCTTGTGGTCAAGAAGTTAGGTGAAATCAGTGCGGCACGTGGTCGTAAGCGTACTGATCGGCGCGCTCAACTTGAGTTACTACACGAACTGCGAACCGTAGCTCAACAACACAATCTAGGAGATGCTCTCCAACTTAAATTACGCGCCGCTACCGTCGCTGCTCTGTTTGATTATAACCCTAAGGTTTCTGACGCAATGAAACCAGAATATTGGTCAAGACTCGTAGAGAATGTTGATCAAATGGTAACTTTATTACTTTCCCACGAGGATATGATTTTTAGTGAAACTATTATTGAAGAAAACGAGCAACTCGTCACACCTCCGTACCGAGTACGAGGATGTCTATTAACAGCACTTGAACGCCTAGACGACGAGTTCACAAAATTATTGAAAGAATGTGATCCCCATTCTAATGAATACGTTGAAAGGCTGAAGGATGAAGTCAGGGTTTCGGCATTGATTGATCGTGTTTGTCAAGTAGTTGAACGTGATGGATCGCCACAGGAAATTTGTCGGGCTTACTTACGTAAAATTGACCATCTTTATTATAAATTCGATCCTCGTGCTGTCAAGAAAGATCTCCCACCAGGCGAAGAAACTACAATTAAGAAAATGGAGCGTTTTTGCAAATATATCTACGCAAACGATGACACTGACCGTTTGAGAACTCGCGCTATCCTTTCGCATATTTACCACCACGCACTGCACGATAACTGGTTCCAAGCGAGAGATCTCCTTCTAATGTCGCATCTACAAGAGAATGTTCAGCATTCAGACCCAAGCACACAGATATTGTACAACCGCACAATGGCTAATCTTGGTCTCTGTGCTTTTCGGCGTGGTAATGTGAAGGAGGCACATGGTTGTCTCGCTGAGCTTATGATGACCGGCAAACCTAAGGAATTGCTCGCTCAGGGCCTTCTACCTCAGCGGCAGCACGAGCGGTCCAAGGAACAGGAAAAGATAGAGAAACAGCGTCAAATGCCATTTCATATGCACATAAACCTGGAGTTGCTAGAATGCGTGTACTTGGTATCTGCTATGTTAATTGAAATCCCGTACATGGCTGCTCATGAGTTTGATGCCCGTCGCCGTATGATAAGCAAGACATTCTACCAGAATTTACGCGCGAGTGAGAGGCAAGCATTGGTGGGGCCTCCGGAATCAATGCGTGAACATGCAGTAGCGGCTGCAAGAGCCATGCGTCGCGGAGACTGGCGTGCTTGTCTTAACTTCATTGTCAACGAAAAGATGAATGCTAAGGTACTTAAATTCATGTTTCGATCAAATTTAAGAAAAATATTCGATACGTACATAATAGAAGAAATTATTTGTAGTCATTCTGTATGCCTACAGCATAATAGTACTAAAAACACATTCGAACTATACACTGTTTTCAAGTGTCATGAAAGTGGCCCTCAGACATTTGTTTTGAAATGTATCATACATTTACACATACCTACACACTTTATAGTAAATAATATGACCTAGGGCGGATTTAGCATGTAATTTTTTTTGTTAATATCAAGTAAAAGGTCACTTAATATCAAGTCTTCTTTATATATGTAAAAGGGTAATTAGTTTTGCAACATTTAATAAAACTTGCACTAGTCTTTTTTATTGACATACTTTTGTAATTATAGGTTTGGGATTTAATGGTTGGCGCTGAAAACGTGCGAGCTATGCTAGGACGTCTTATTCGTGAAGAATCACTGCGCACCTATCTGTTCACGTATGCACATGTATATGCATCCTTGTCGCTCCGTTCACTTGCCGATATGTTTGAGTTGCCACGGCAACGCGTCCACTCTCTGGTTTCGAAGATGATTATTAATGAGGAATTACTAGCTTCCCTGGATGACCCGAGTGAATGCGCCATTCTCCATCGTTCCGAACCTACTAGAATGCAAGCCCTGGCGTTGCAACTTGCTGATAAGGTAAGATATATTTAAAAAGCTGTAATAGACCAGCAGTGAAACTTTGCGACACTTTCGGGGGGGTCACGGGTGCAAACCATGAACAAGCAAAAATAAGTTTTTCTTAGCTACAAATCTTCTTTCCAAAAATGAAAAAGAGGCCTATGCCCAGCAGTGGGACGATAGTATTAGGCTTTACTTTTTATACTTAACAAAATAAAATCAACATGAAATAAAGCTAACTACCCAAAGTAAAATGCAGGGCAGAAAGATTTGTGGAATCATTATTAGCTTTTATATTGAGCTTTTAGGATTAATTACTGAATCATAATAAAAATTATCTCATCTAAAATATTAAAGTTATAATTTAAATGGACGCTACAGTAAAAAGAATGTTACATATTTACGTCTGCTTGAGTCATCACGTGTTTTTTACTTACTAAAATTAGTAGTATATCTCTTCTTATTATCTCTTATTTAATCTGCATAGTCCATAGTTGATTATTGAATACCTATGAGTTTTATAAAGGATTTTGCATAAGATTTTGTCAATCAATATTGTAATAAGAAAATTTTCATATCGGTATTATTTACAGGTTGGCAACTTGGTAGACTCAAACGAACGCATCTTCGAAAAACAGGGCTCCTTCTTTCAGAGGGGCGGCGCCCCGCGGGGGGAGGGTCGCCAACGCGAGCGTCCGCGCGATGGCTGGGGGCGGCGTCAAAGAAATCGTCGCCGCGACGACGAGCGTACTCACGAAGAATAAATGCACACAGAAAGCTCTACACGATCAACGGCTTCTAGAGCATATGTCTATTGTCTTAAGTTGTCGTCAGTTACGCTAAGCTACAAGTCGTTCAAAAACACTCATTACACCAATAAAATTGTGGACTTGGTTTTATTTTATGTAGAAGTTAAACATTTTAGCCATTTGCAGTTGTGATGTATTAACATCAATTTTTATATGATTGTTTCTACTTGGTTTATAGCGCTTCTGTACTTGTGCTACTGTGCTTTACTGGTGAACAATATTTGATGTTACAAGTATGTTCATTAAAACAATGTTTTTTTATATAAACAGTAACACCAATCACACAACATTTACAAATTAAAGTCAAGCTATTTATTAAAGCGATAACTAACTTGATAGTAGAACAAATTCTAATTTAATCAATAAAGCTGGATAGAAGAGCGCTAATGAAAAGATTGTAGTAAATAACTTAAAATACACGTAAATAAATGTATTCCAGATAAATTTTTATTTATCAAATTGATTACCACTGTTGTTAATTAAGCTCCCTTTAAACCATCTCAGTTAAAGAGAATCTGATTTTACAATATGATTAAGTAAATATACAATTAAACGTAAATTTCTTGTTGGTCGACATGCGTGTTGCATAATTTAAGAGTTATTTTTTTATTAGTTCTCCTTCTCTGCATTGTCGCATTATTACTTGTATCCAATTTTTCCGCCGAAAGGATATTAATGGAAAACTAATTTGTTTAGACTAAACACAAACTGTAATCATTAAACTTTTAATTTGAGTGGAAATTAATATTCTATTAGTGTTTTGTTAAGAATTGATCATGTATACTGGAATCGTTGAATTAATCAATATGTGGAATGCTTGATTGCTTTACTCGCCGCAGGGGATGCAACTAAGAAGCACTTTTAAGGTTGCAGCGAGCGTCATCTCTCTGTCAACAGAAAAACAGAATTAGAGGCTGTTTAATCCCGTTTCTTAACAGTAGGAGATTTAATACTGAAAATTAATTTTTTAACCATATTAGTGCCGGCGAGAAAAAGGTTTCTATGCGAGATTGACCAGCCGAATTCTTACAGTAAATAAAGATTATGATTATGTAAACTAAGTACAGAGCGTAACATGTAAAGTTTGTTGTTTTCAACGTATAAATGAATGAACTGATGGAGATTTATTATTTGTATACGTTTGTTTATTTAAAAAGTATTCAGGAAGTGTTCCCCGAATAAGTATACATAAAAACATGTTAAATATACAAATTATTAAATATTAGCTCTAATCTTTTATTAATTACCCCTTTTTTAGCAGAGTAGTTTGGTGCTACCCTTTGATTTGAATTTGAATCGAAATTTGGAGATTCAAATTTAAGTGATAAAGTGCCAAACTGCTTTCTTATAAATACTATTTTTATTAAAGGCAGTGTATCGCCATCTCGTGGATAATTATGGTAACGTTGCAGTGACAGCTCTGAGACAGCAAGTAAAACAGTTTCCATCACTACCCTAAAATCCTAAAATGAAGGAGTTTCTCATCTATATCCTGTTCCTCATATATATCCTGTTTCTCATCATATCCTGTTCCTCATCTATATCCTGTTTCTCATCTATATCCTGTTTCTCATCTATATCCTGTTTCTCATCTATATCCTGTTTCTCATCTATATCCTGTTTCTCATCTATATCCTGTTTCTCATCTATATCCTGTTTCTCATCTATATCCTGTTTCTCATCTATATCCTGTTTCTCATCTATATCCTGTTTCTCATCTATATCCTGTTTCTCATCTATATCCTGTTTCTCATCTATATCCTGTTTCTCATCTATATCCTGTTTCTCATCTATATCCTGTTTCTCATCTATATCCTGTTTCTCATCTATATCCTGTTTCTCTTCTATATCCTGATTCTCGTCTATATCTTGTTTCTCATATATATCCTGTGTCTCATCTATATTCTGTATGTATAGTATATTATCTATGATATTGCGGTGTAGTTTTTTCTATGTTTATAGGGAAAATCAGCTTTCATTTGAATCCGCTAGTATTTGACGGATACGTGGTTCAATTTTTTGTTCCTTGAACTCTATCTTGCTTTATTACGTAGGAGCATAGACTATCATATTATAAGAGGGAGATAACATTTTTGATAAAACAGGTTTTGAAAAACTCAAATTTCAAATATTTATAAAATGTAATACATTTGTAATATTTTCATTTAAATGAAATGTTTTTCCTTTTATTCACATGAAGTATTGCTTAAGTTGTAAAGAGATCAGATTTATTATGGATTATATATAAGATCAGATAATTGATTGACGTACTTGAGTATATCTTGTTAGTTGTTAAATGTTATCATTTCTTCGTTTCTTGTTTATGTATTTTCCACAGAGTAAATATTGGGAAAAATATTGAACTTGACTTACATTTCTTGTTTAATGATCATATATTAAAATGTATTATTAAAAATTCTTGCACAACACACAATATTTTTCGTTTTTATATTTATATATTTTTAATAAAACTAACTAAGCTAATTTCAATAGCCTTAAACGAGACAACGGAACTCAATCATAATGGCGGATCTAGGATCACATCGGGTAGACAGGCATATCTGTGACGTTTTAGTGAGTCATATTTTCGGCACTACGAATTATGTTGTTTATGAGAAATACTATTTAAAATAGCCGTAATTACAAGTTTTGCTCATTATCAATTTATTCACTGCAATTTGTTTAACCTAAAATGGCTGCAACGAGGAGACTTCAAAAGGTTTGAAAAAGATTGTTTTATACCAAATATATCTACCCGAATAGAAGATTAAATAAATTATCTTGAAAAGTAACTAATTAATTATCACGAAATAAATACTCCGCGTGTGCATCAAGTTGTAGATCAAATGGAATTTGTTATTAAATTGAAAATACTTTATTTACAGGAATTAAATGATATAAGGCAATCAGGACTAAAATCTTTTAGAGACATTCAAGTTGATGAGTCTAACATTCTTACATGGCAAGGATTAATCGTCCCAGTAAGTGATTGAAAGAAAAGTATATTAGAACAAATTAATATTTCATCTATTTGGTTTTAGCTTGTTTAATTTTTTTAGGACAACCCTCCATATAATAAAGGTGCCTTTCGCATTGAAATAAATTTTCCTGCTGAATATCCATTCAAGCCTCCCAAAATAAGTTTTAAAACTAAAATCTATCATCCAAATATTGATGAGAAGGGCCAAGTTTGCTTACCCATTATAAGTGCTGAGAACTGGAAACCTGCTACAAAGACTGATCAAGGTAAAATTTTCATTTATTATACTTTTTTATAAAGTTTGTTAACTTTAGGAGTACACATTGATCAAGACCAGTGGTCTGCAAACTTATTAGCCAAAGACCCAAATATGAACATTGCAATTAAAAAAAAAATTGGGAGCCAAATCTGCTTGTTTAGTTTATTACACTAAAAAAGTATGTGTGTGCATGCTTGTGGTAACTTTTGTATCACACCAGAGTGCAATACAAACAATTTCAGCCAGTAGCTTGTACATGGTTTGTGTTTACGTTTATGAAAACTAATGGCATTAAACTCGATGTTCGTTACATATTTTTAAAACAAAATAAAATTTTAATTACCTATCTGTCTTTTAACTTAAAAAAATATACATGTTTTCGATTTCTATAAGAATTTCAATTTATCAAAATAAGAAGTAATTTGTTTCTTATAAAGTTTTTTTTTATCAGAAGATATTGCGCCTTCTGTAGATATTTGTGCCAGATCCGCACTTCAGGAGCCAAAAAGCCACATGTGGCTCCGGAGCCTCACTTTTCCGACCACTGATCTAGACAATATAGTTTTTATTATAAATTACAGTGATTCAAGCTCTGGTTGCTCTTGTAAATGATCCAGAGCCTGAACATCCCTTACGTGCTGAACTAGCTGAGGAATTTCTTAAAGACAGAAAAAAATTTACAAAGAATGCAGAAGAGTTCACCAAGAAACACAGTGAAAAGCGGCCTACAGATTAAATTAAGCTAATATATATTTATTGAATTTACAGCAATCGTTTTTAATTATAACTAGAATACTTGTATTATATTTTTGTTAGTTAGTTTTCAATTATTTTATATTTTTTATAAATAATATACATAACATGATAACAGTAATAAAATAGCCTTTTCTTTCTGTAAATAATATATATCTAAATTTTGTAAACAGATATGTAAAGTAATATTAGTGTAAAATACCAGTCAGTGTATTACTATTAACATGATTTCATTTGAGCATATAATACAAGTTTTCTATTGTGTTAAGTCTTAGACCAAGAATCTTGCTGTAGATTCTAAATATGCTATTAATCAACAATTCACAATCCACTTTGCTTGCAAATTTTAAGCACTAAATATATGAAAAATTAATTCATAGAGTTAGTGTTTCTAACAGGTACTAAACCTATGTGCTTGAGTGATTGATTGAGGTGTCTTAGTAATGATGAAACTATAGCATGTTGAAATAAAAGTCACTATAAATATATATTATATGAGTTCCATATGTGGCACAATTTTATTTCTTTTTATTTACATATAAAATTATTTTCGTCGTATAATTCCCATTGGTCCTACTAAAACGTTACACTTATCAACAACTATTTACGTTTTAGCTTTTTATAATCTATCAAATGTTCTTATTCTTATTTCCGATAATAAGACTAAAGAAAATTAGACATTCATACTTTATTAGTGTTTGTTACTGGATCATATTTGCTGGTTCAATAAACAATTCATCACAGTGGTATGTATGCTGTTAGGTGTTTTTTTGATACAAAAAGTATTTAATAATCCTACTGAGTTATAACACAGAAATAATTTTCGACCATTATCTATATCATAGTATATAGTGATGTAACCTGATTGGGGTATACAGTGTGCACTTATTGAATTCTGAGTTGTGATAATCCTTTAATTATATTTGCTGCATTTGAATAAATAAAAAAGGTTTATTTGGCATTCTGAATGATTTCCCTCTCCATTGCATTATCATATCTTCTTATTATATCAGTGTACTACACTACTTTTACTATGTTAAATAAGAATATTAAAGAACATTATATTTTTTATGGTTTTGTATTTCTCGTAAAAATATGCAACTTTTATCAACAATATTTATATATAATACAAAACTTAGTCATGAAACTCATAAACATCAGTAATCTTTCCTGGTATTTTGTATTTAACATCCATTGAATCCATTTGTGTATTAACACTCAGGCATATTTTATTTTGCGACATCATAGATTTTTTTTCTCTAGAAGAATCTTCGTCATCGATTTTTAGTTTCTTTTCTAATGGCTCGATAACTTCACATTGATGTATATATCTCTTCAAATTTTCTGTAAACAACATCAATAAATATTTACTAATGCCGATATAATTGCAATAGTATTTTAACCTGTTATCAAATTTACCTTTTATAATAGCAATTGTATTATTTATATTTTGTTTTATGTTAGCATCTTTTGTTAATAATGGTTGAACTGACAAAGTGTAATCAGGTCCATATTTTGGCCATAAGTTATGTTCAGGAATATTTTCTTCCAATTCAATTCCTACCACAAGAGCTGTAATTGCAGTCCAAAGTTTAGCAGTATTTGTGTGGTTGTATCCCCCTAAAAATTAAAGAAGCTATAACAGTACTTTTTTTTAAATTATCTCTTTATTTACTTGTGCAATTTATTTATTTAGTATAAATTTTCATTTCTGCCAAAATAAAAAAACAATGCTTTTTACCTCCTCCCAAAAGCAAAGTGGGTTTCCGTCTTTCCAGAACTCTTCGAATGCAGGCAGAGTAGCCTTTTATAGTAAGACCTGCACCGCCATGGGGATCATGAGCGAGAGCATCAGCTCCACACTGAACTACGATAGCATCCGGCATGAAGCAAGAATAAACCATCGTAAATATGCTGAAAAAATACCTCCATTAATTTTTAAAATCTGATTATGCAATGTTGATTTTTCTACAACGTGAGTGTATATTCATAAAATCACATTTTTGAAATGCTTCGTTTCATGGTTGTTGGGTAAGATTACATCTTATTTAATCTTTGATATAAGTGTTCCATTTTTGTTCAATACTTATAGCTTTTATGTTATTTAAAGTTCATGCTTTCTTAAGATGTAAAATGTATTAAATAATATAACGAATCGTTATAAACCTGATAGAAATAAACAAAATAACCGAATGAACTTGTTTTCTACATACTGTTTTACTGCGTCATAAAATCCAATGGTATGATATTACTAAGAGTATATAGAATTCAACAAAAGTGTATGCACGAGATCATTTTGACTATTATGTATTTTGCTCCAAAATTTTCCAGGCACGTGAACGATCCCCAAATTCTGAGGTTCATATTATAATTCACATATGGCCGCTTGAGATTTTTTTTAAAACAAGTCAATTTTTTCAGCTCAACCGACCAATTAGAAATTCCATTATTTTTGATTACCCCTCGATTAAAAAAAATATTTTCGAATAAAACTCAAACTAAGCCAAGTTGTCGATATTCCTTAAATCAAATCAAAAAGATATATTTTCTTAAAAATTTTAAATTGTTAATTTCTTTAATATATTATGTAGACAATCGATTTTAAAAATCGCAGATACATGACTTTTTCTATCAATCCGCAATCTATCAAAACGTTTCTTTGCATTCTGAAAGTTATCAAGTATTAATTTTTAAAGATTTTTATGATTATCTCATGTGTGAAAATAATTAGAATATGAAGGGAAAAATGGGTCTTTTAATTAATATTTGTTCGCATCGCATACAATATTACATACTTGCATAATATTTAGTGCTGTACCAATACATCACCAAGTTGTACCCAGTTACAATTTTTTTTATTCATATAAATCTAAAATAAATACTTATATTTCTTTAAAATATTTATAATTAGCTATACACTAAAATTGTTCAAAAATATCCAACACTTTTTTACCACAAAACTCCTTTTTTAATCACAATGTTATTTGAATTTTTTTGGTTAAATGAATACACAAAGCGTTATCGATACACCCACATGATATATATATATGACTTTTATGTTTATTTAATTAGTAGAGGTAACAGGAAAAATAATCATATTTACATAGATTTAGATTTATAAATACCAAAAAAAAAGACATTTACTTATCAAAAACATATTCAAAAGTTGAATCAGAATAGGATGCTTCTAGTGGAAAATTACACATGTAGCCCTTGCCTTTTAATGTACCTATATCTTCAACATTGCCTGTTCCGGGATAGAAGCCTGGTTCATATTTGTGAAATGATAATGTAAAAACAGATTTACTTAAATTGTATGCGTCTTGAACTCCGTTACCTGCAAATTTTAAGGTTAATAATAATATTTAAACGTGTTTAATAAAGGTACAACCTTTATATAAAATATATGTAATTGTAACTGACAATTAATTTATCCTTTGTACTTTTGACTGTACCAAAAATAATATAATTTTAGATATCAATTTGTCCTTACCATGATGTACATCCAAATCAACATAAAGTACTTCTGGGAATTTTAATCTTAGTTTTTCAATAGCAATGACTATATCATTGACATAACAAAATCCTTCTGCCCCAAATCTATTGAAATTTTAGAAATTATTTGTAAATCTTTAAGTAATTCAGGTAAGTAGTCCAACTAAGGCTGACTTGCGCTTAAGTAACTCAGTCGTTCGCACACCGTATACCCGCATGCCCTATACCTGCTAAACGATACCACGAAGCCGAGGGCACTGAACTACGAATACGAACAAGGTTTTGATTGAATGCGCCGGTTGAGGCAACATATTGTGAATGTGTACTATGTCTTTGCACTCTACAAGTTTTTAATTTTTCTTAAAATTACTGACGTTTTAACACATCAAGCTTGGACTGAACACCACTGTTCTCTTTCAAACTACATCTCAAAAAGCCCTCATTCAATTGTAGAGCAATAAGAGGAGACAACATGTTGTTTGAAGCTGCACGAATAGTGAGGTTCTTAATTTCGAAATTGCATTACTAGTAAGATATAGCAGATGCTTCCAGTGGATATCTATATTTTAATACGTTGTTTGTTATATATTATTTTTTTTACAAAATAGGGAGGACCAAAATATCTTAAGTAATTACGAAATTTTTATTAGCAATGTTACAAGTACATTCAGTTTAACAAAACCTATCACAATATATTTTTGTCTATACGAAAAACCCAAAAAAAATATATTAAAAAATCTAGTAAAGTTACCTGTGAGCGTGATGCCATCCTCCACACCAATTAATAGCTACATCAGCTATATTCAGAAGGAGACATTTAGCAGCAGTAATTGAACCTCCCGCTATTGTTGCCACAGTATTGTACATGTCAGATATAGGAGGGCAATCATATCCTATAATTATCATATAAGTACTACATATTGGTATGTATAAATAAATTATGTCGATTAATATAAAATCTGGAGAGAGATGGTCTAATGAGTCTGTTTATAAAATACTAAGCCTACAATCTGATCTTTTGCATAGATGATCCAAAAGGTTACCTTTTTTTGTTATATGGATAATACGTCATTATTGGCCACTGGAGACCCATTCAAACCAATGAACCCAAGCTTGTAGAGTTGGGGATGTAGTTGGGTAATTTGAAGAGAGCTTTAAACCAGCTTGCCAGAATAGTATTAGTAAAGGTATACCAACAAATGGCCCTCGAGAATATTAGGGAGAAACAACACACCATTTCCAATATGTAGTGCACTCATCTTACGAAGAGTTATAATAGTATTAAACACGTTGATACAACAATATTGCCATTCTTTGCTGAATGGATAAGATGCGTCTTCACGAATCGATCGACAATCATTATCACACAATGGGGTAATTATTTTACTACACTATTCCATGAGGAGGAGAATGGAAAAATAGGCAAGCCAATTTTGCAAATAAATAACTATAAACAAATAATCAAATATTTGAATATTCAGTTTGTGAATTAGATTAAATATTTAATTTAAATAGGTACATAAAGAAGACAGTCACTTAAAACTCAGCTATTGGAATGTCAAAGGAGCTATAACATTCTGGTACTCAATCCACAATACAAGAGTTTAATAATTGTAGTTGTATTAATAAAGTGAATCCTAAAAGTACCAGCCTGTTACAATCCCACTGCTGGGAATAGGCCTCTTCTCTCCGTTTCTGGAGAGAAAGGTTGGAGCTAAGACCTACCACGCTGCTCCAATGCGGATTGGTAGGTTACACATATCTCCAGAATTCTCTAGAGATATGCAGGTTTCCTCACGATGTTTTCCTTCACCGAAAAGCGTGTGATAAACTGCAATTATCAATTAGACACATGAGTTTTTAATAGAAAAACTCATTGGTGCCTGCCCGGGTTTGAACTCGTATTCCCCTCGAAAGAGTCGCACGGTCTCACCGCTGGGCTATCACAGCTTAAGTGAATCCTAATTAGAGATTTATTAAAGAATCAATCTACATACCAAAACCATATTCTTCATCTTCAGGAGTAGCCACATAATCATCTCCAACATGACTAAATGTCTTCAAATAGTCAAGATATAAATCTGAATGAAATAATTTTAGATCACTGCTGGTAGCTGGTGTGGATCGGACCACTTTTAAATGGTTGAGGAGTCTATAAGCTGTTATTAAATTATGCACTAAGGATGCCTGTAAAACAATACTTTTAGCTAGTATTTGTTTTGCTTTAGAAATATTCTATAATGGTTTTACTTACCCTTCCAGTAACTGCTGGTAAACGATCACATTGTTCAATCAAGTTTTCTTCCCAAACATAACATACCTTGAGTTTACTCATCATATAATTAGTCCAATTAATATTTAGTTTAACAGCAAATTTTCTAAAGTCTATCTTTTCTTAAGTTTATTGTTAATTCTTCAATATTAATTTTTCCTTTATATGATCTGTATCATATTCTACAAACATATATGTCTTCAGTATATTACCTAAGTACCTAAAATAAGACGAATACATGTAACAAATAGAACATGAAAAATAATTAAGAATATAAACAAAAATAACACCTTTATTATCTAGAATAAATGTACATAACTTTTTTTTAAATAGTTTAATAACTAACGTTAACAAAAGTAATAATAAAAATTATTTTTAAATGTTGAATGTTTGTTAGCGTCCGTGTTTAGCCCATACTGTAGATTTCTATGTAAATATATTAAATATAATAATCTGAAATTGTAATGTGTAGTTGTAAATATTATTAATACTATTGTTTTTTGTGTTTGTGACTAATTGTTACAGGTGAAGGTGATTAACTCAGAAATTCCCACTATTTATAAAATAGTATTTCGTTCTGTTTTGTAAAAATTATATAGTTTTAAACATCAGTTAACCGAACAATTTCCTGTGTGAACTTCATCCTACGTGACATTGGCAAAGTAATCTGTGCCCAGTTGGCTTGCCTGAACGCCAAAATTTTAAAAGAAGAAGAAGAAGAAAAAATATTTTTCTATAATCCACTATACAAATTAACTAACATTAACACTTTGTATTGTTAGGATGATAAATCTTAAAAGGGAGAACTTCTTACAAAGGTTATTTGAGCTTTGGACAGTTAAAACCAATATGTCAATTGTATCTGCATTTAAACTACTCAACAGGAGAGTTATTAATCTAAACATAGACACTTGAGAAAGAATAATTTATTTCAAGTTGTACAAAAATTTTGTCATTTGGGTGAGACAAAGGTGGCAGTATATGGGGTAGATTTTCAGTGAAATTGGCAGAAACTGAAAACAAAGGAACATTAAGATTCTCTGATTGAATTGAATTGCATAATATTTTACTATCACCTACAATATACTTCATGAAGAAAATACTAGGACTAAAGCTAACAGATCTTTAGTAAAATATTTTTAAAATTTCTAATAATTTTTTAATTTCGAAATCCAGCAAGCAACATCTACACAAACAGTATCATACATTTCAAAAGGGTCTGTAAATATCACACTTATTACTAAAGTGATCAAATTTAAAATTAGGCCTAATTGAGTAGATACATTTTAATCCTTATTATATTGCCATATATGATCATGGTATTTTCTTGCTCTTCCAAGTTATAGGTATCACAAGTTTTGTTAGTGCTATTCTATGCTGTATTGCAATTTGCCATAAAACAACTTTTTTGAATTCAGTCACTTTAATACTAAGTATATGATTTAGATAACTAAACATCCCATTTTATCATCAACAGCTTATTGCATTTCTTGAGTGCACCAGGATCATTTTAGCCAATATCCATATTTATAATAATGGATTTAAAATATGTGAAAGCGGTATAAAAACTGTACAACAGGAATTAAATCCCTATCCTGAAGAATTCATAAAGAGGGCATAATAAAGGGTAAGATGAAAACTCAAGAACTTTATCTACAATCGAGAATGTGCAGCAGTTGAAACAGTTGGTTTTGCTTTACTGCTACTTTACAAATTCTTATCGAATCGAGGATTACTTGAGGCAAGATAACTATAAATAGTCTTTTTCATAGTTGAAATACAATTTTTATCATCACTATGGTAGTACGATAAACAAGTTACTCGTAATTGTTACTAATCTTAATTTTGGGTAGTCAGAAATGGTAAGGAAATTATTAATTATAAAAAAGATTTACCTTCAAAATATTAGCAACACTTAACTATGATGCTCAAGCGATATTCTTATAGTGTACAATTGTATGTATAATGTATACTGTGGATTAAATACTTTTACCAATCAAAATATTAAAATTAAAAATGATGAGCAATAATAAATAAAATTAAGCTCAACCCCATAGACCAAAATATTTTTTAAGTATCAACGTACAATAACTATAGAGTTATCATACTCATAGACAATACACTATAATATATGATGTTATTTTAATGAAAATATAGCTAGAAATAAAATAATAGTACGACGGGAAACAGTCAAAAAAGTCACTCAAGAATTACTTAGTAACTTCACAACGCTTGGCGAATGGCGATATAAAAAGTATACGATTACACACACAAAAACACACACTATACACATTTACACACATTAACATATTCACTTAGAAACACATATATATTAAGCTTGGGCATAATCGCTATTTAACAATCATATACGTTCGGTGATATGATCAATTGTGATCACGGCGATCGCGTGCTAGCGCTATTGCTATTGTGTATACAAAGAAATGTAGGCCCAATATCGTATGCATGCGTATGGGATAAGTCCATTATGTACGATTTAAGAATAACATTTGTTTGTAATAACAATCACATTAGCAAAAAACGTTATCGGCTTTATGGGATGGATACGATATAAGGCTTACATTTCTTGGTATATACAATAGCATATTATATTACATTTGTTTGTATTAATATATTTCTTTACTTTCTCATTGAATATCCATAATTTTGTATATTTTTGTTATCAACATTTCGTACGCACTATATTAAAATTATAATAACTTTACCAGTAGCGGTTATTATTAAAGCCAATACCAGATATAAAAGGATCATCTCGCTACCCCGAGGGGCGGTGGGGTACAGGCCTCGAGGCGTACCTCCTTGCCCAGGCTGGTCCTCGCAGGTCTGTGGGTCTGGACTGATTTTTTGAGGTGACCTGAGAGATGTCTAAATGTGGTAACTCCCAGACCGCGATGTCATGGTCGGGTGGTGTCATAATCGGTAGTGGTATCGACCTCTCGCCCGTCGCGTCGTCTTCATCGTCTCCTTCGTCCTCCGCGTCTGATGATCGTGATCGCAGGAGCTCGCGAGCCAATAGCACATGGTGCTATATGATGAATGTTTCATATCATGATCACTAGGTGATTGATGATTCTATCCATGCCTTGCTATGCATTCTATATATGCATGCAATTGCGATACATTTTGTCTGCTTGTTTTATCTATTTTTTTACTCTTGTCAACTTGTAATTTAAAACTCCTAACTGTAATTATTAACTCATCAGAAATATAACTTGTGATGTTTTGGAAGGTGTCAGCACTGTAACTGTAACACGGGTATTCCCTAGGATAAGTGTTGAGAAACACTTTTCCGAATTTTTCTGCAATTATAAAACTAGTATAAGGAAATTTAAAAAAACGATAGGTACGTGATGATAATAATAATGAGATATATGATTCAAAAGTAATAATAAAATTATTTTGCTATAATCCGCGATACAAGATATATGATTATACTATATTAGGAAAGCTAACCTTAAATGTGCCCTATTACAATAAAGAAAAATAAAGAGAAAGATACACGAATATAAGTATACAAGTTATAGACCAGCCTATAGCTTACCTACATTTTATTCCATTGTAAGGAAATCTTCGAAAGAATCATTATAACGTTAAATACCATTACTATACCTATAAAAAGTCCATAGGTATAAAAGACTAAAATAGGAGGATAGCGGATTGTAGTAACATAATTTTATTATTACTTTTGGAAGATATGAGGAGTCAGCAAAGCACACTGTGAGCAGGTGGGCTTGGTACATTAGTATTTAGTAGAAAGTTTGAGACGAAATTCGTGCTTATATTCCAATCTAATAGTGGGGTAATGTATTTCAAGAAAGAAAGATGCTGTACGGCATATAGTTAGTCATGAAAAATAGTATTATGTCTACGCTGCTTAATACCTTATTTAATAATAATAATATTTAATAAAAAAAACCGTAAAGCCGTATTTCATTTTTGTCTTTGGTTAAGCGTCAGACAATCGACATCCATTTTCATAAAATCAATTCTGACGTTTATGCATGCAAGATTAATGTGGTTTTACTAATTTTTCTGATTCGCCGATGAAAAGTCATTTTAAAATTGAGCTCAAATACTATCACAGTCAAATGATTCTAAAATCTTATGAATTAATTTTTTATAATGTCGGACGATCCTACTAAGTCTTTATGATATGGCAAGGTCTATTACAAAACATTAGTTTAATTATAATTCTAGTTTATTTGTACTTGCCAGTTTGTATTATTTCGATGGTGTTCTTCATTAGCAAGTTAGTGATTATCAGGTTCAAGTGGACATGGTTCGTGGTTAGTAACTACATAAATAAACATTTACTATCAGGCTGTTACAAATAATTTTGAATTAAAAAAACTATTTACCAGAAATATTAATTATAGAGTTATTATTATAATTTTAAATATCATGTCAAATACCCTAGTCTCAAGAAAGGCTTACTTGCTTATCTGATCACAACGCCTTGGTAGGCTTAGAGACAAATTCAACTGGGCTATAGTTATTCGGTAAATCCAAATAGTATGAATCCGCTGAGTTTAGTAATCCCTAGGAAAAGTCAAATTTTGAAATCCTTTTAAGATGATATAACAGGATTTAAAAGTTAATTCTTTTACAAAATACACAGATAGTTGTCCATCCCTAAAGTAAGTAACTTAATACTTGTGTTATCATCTACAGACAACTGGAAAATATAATATATATCTATAATTTTAAATACATACTTAAATACAAATATTCACCCAGCTCGAAGAACCAACAAATTGTTCATAGAAAATGTTGGCCCTAGGCGGGAATCGAAACCTACCACCCAAAGAGCCAAAGGCTGGGTCACTACCCATAGCTCCAACAGGCCAGTTATATTAGTAGAATGATTTTTACACTGATATAAAAATCAAATAGTTATATTTAAACAAACAGTATTTTTTCTTTATCTAACAAAGTCATAACATTTTAGTATTTGTAATCAAATTAAAGAATTTAAATGGTTGAGTGGCCAGTACAGTAATCCCATTGCTTACAATGCATTTTTGGAAGGGTAGTTATTGTATATGCATTTAATGTTTTAAGTTTAGAGTGTGTATTTCAAAAGTATCAGAAAATATCTCATCCTTACCATTTGTTTTTACAATAAATATGTATGAAATTTTTTGATTGCTTTCAGTTAATAGTGTAATGGCCACCCAGGAGGGTATAAAAACCCCTCATCGCATTGAACTATGTGAGAAGAAGGTTGTTAAGGTTCGAAATTATAGAAAGCGCAGGTAATCTGTTAGTGTAACATGTTTACTAGTAGTGCTTTGTTTGATACTAAATTTTGTTTCGTACCATATTAAGTTAGTATTTAAAGTTAATTTTATATATAGGAATATTGCTACTGCATCCATAAAGACTGAAAATAAAGAATTGAGCTTAGAACCTGATGTCAAAGTAGAGGTGAAAACAAAGCCATTGAAAGCATCTAATGGTATATCAAACATGACAATTGGTAATACAGCCAGATCTAGAGCAGCAAGAGCTGCTGCTCGCTCAGCTGAAAGTCACAAACTCACAGAATATTTCAAAGAAGAGCTTAAAGTTCCTAAAGTAGAACCAACACCATCACCACCTCCATTGGAAAATAACACTAACACAGATATTTTATCGAAAGGACAACTCCTTTCAAAACTAGAAGCCAAAGCAAATGGAAATAGTAATCATAAGTTGACAGAGTATTTCCCAGTCAGGCGAAGTGTTAGAAAAACTTCTAAGTGTGTTATGGCCGAAAAGATGAGAGATTTAGAAAGAGCAATAAGAGAACAAAGAGAAGATGGACTTCAGGTAACAAACAAACTATTAAGATATATATATCTTTTTTAACATTTAATCTTTGGTTTGTTTGTTAGGTATATATTCAGTATATTCCTGTAGATAATAATTTTTGATAAAATTCTATAGCTACATCCATAAGCTTCTTTTTATAATGTTGTTCTTCTCATCTTTTATTTGTTGCATCTATGGCTTGACTATTAATTACCGACCCTCGTCTTTTCTAGCTAATAATTAATGTTTTCTAATCTACTTGTATCTTTATAGTTTATGATATTTATGTTTTAATTAATAAAAGTATAAATCATCAATATACATATTAAAAAGCCATATTTGTTTACGATAAACTTAAAACATCACCAGTCTGCAACCTTTTTTGAGACTGTCTGGCTACCTCGTCGGATTTCTACTGTTTTCAAGTACAGCAGTCACCATTCCAACATGAGATCCAAAGATTGTTTCTTACTAAACACCCGGGCCATTGCTACATCAGCTTCATGACACGCTTTGCAATGTCATTAAAATTGTTTCTGTTATGGACCTCCTCGTTCCTAATTTGAAATACAAGAACGCCAATTGCGATTTTGCCGTGGAGCCTATCTTTTGCTTAAGTAATTATGGTGGCTGTGGTGTTTTGTAGTACGTGCGATTACTAATTCTGCATGTATAAGGTATGAGAACGGATGTGCTTCCTACTACAATTACTACCTCCTTAACAAACGCGGAATAAAGCAAAATAATTCTTTCATTACTCTTGAAAAATATATATCTGTAAACGACTGAACCGGTCTGTTACATCCCACTGCTGGGCGTAGGTCTCCTCTCTCCCTTTTTGGAGAGAAGAATTGGAGCTTAGAAGTACCAGCTGCTCTAATGCGTATCAGTTTCCGTTTCGTTACGATGTTTTCTTTCACCGTAAAGCGTGTGATAAATTCCAATGATCAATTAGAGGCAAGTTTTTAAAAGTTAAAACTCATTGATGCCTCATTGGCCGGGTTTGAACCCGTGGTAAGAGTTGCACGGTCGTACCGCTGGGCTATCACAAAGACTTTAAATTAATAATATTTTTTTAACAGGTGGCATATTTCGACACTAAAGGTCGCGGCGTCATCGCAACCCGTTCGTTTTGTCGCGGTCAGTTTGTGGTGGAATACGCGGGCGAGTTAGTTGGTGTTGCTGAAGCGCGTGAAAGAGAATATATGTACGCCCAAGATCCTAACGCCGGCTGCTATATGTACTACTTTAGGCTTCAAGATCAACAATATTGGTTAGTTATGTCATCCTCAGACAAATTTAGTTTATTTATGGAATATAAAGAAATATGACTTCATGTTTATGAAAAATCTTTAATAAAGTAATTTTAATAAAATATCAAATTGTCACTTACCAATTTTACTCTCCTTGGAGAAAAAACTACAGCCTAAACCACTTGTTTAAGAAGTATTAGGTGATAAATAGGTAACAATTTTTATTTATATTTTAATGAAACAAGCTTTTGTTTAATTAAAAAATAAAGTAATGTCTTCATATAATTTATATTTCGCAGATTCTTTTTAATAAATATGAAGATACAATTACTAAATAGGCCGACAATTTTCAGTATTGATGCAACAGCTGAATCGGGTCGTCTAGGCCGGCTGGTGAATCACTCTAGGAATGGCAACCTTTCCACCAAAGCAGTGTGGGTAGATCGGCCAAGACTCGTTTTACTGGCAGCACAAGACATTGCTCCTGGCGAAGAGTTGACGTATGATTATGGGGACAGGTCTAAGGAGTCGTTGCGCCACCATCCCTGGCTTTTGCTTTGATCTGGGTAAGATTTTAAAACTTTACATTCACAAAAGACTGGCCCGTTGGCGCATTGGGTAGTGACCCTGTCTTCAGCTCCGCGGGTCGCGGGTTCGATTCCCGCCGAGGACCAACATTTTCTATAAACAATTTGTTGGTTCTTCGAACCTGGGTGTGTATTTGTATTTAAGTATGTATTTAAAATTATATATGTAGTATATGGAAATCGACTATCCACGAAAAATTGATCCGTGGAAAAGGTCCCGACCCTCAACATTAAGGAAACGACGCAAGGAGTAGGATGTAGTATATTTACCAGTTGTCTGTCACCCATAACATAAGTATTAAGTTACTTACTTTGGGGACGGACGACTCTGTGTGTAAGTGTCCCATATATATTTATATTTACAAAATATCTAATCAATTGCTAAATTGATTTACATCTAATGTTAAAAGTAAAGTAATGTAACAGTATGTTACTATCTCATTGCTGGGTATAAGCTCCTCTGTCCGTTTTTGGAGAGAAGGGTTGGAGATAAGACCTACCATGCTGTTCTAGTGTGGATTGGTAGGCTACATTTCCCAGAATTCTCTAGAGATATGAACCATAACCCGTTTGAACCATGACTCCCTTGAAATAGCCGCACGATCTCACTTCTGGGCTATCACAGCTTTCATCTAATGTTAAGTCCCTTCTACTTCTATGGCGAGTTATGAAACATTTGTAACAAAAAATGTATGTATTTTTAAATACATTTATTTGGTCTTTTCTCCTTAACTTCTTAAGTGGTTTATTTCGCTAAACGAGATGCGCTTCTTATTGGCAAGTTTTGTTATCCGCTTGCGTATATATACGTCTCGGGAATAGTGTTAAAAAATAATATGGTACATTTTTAAATCGTATTTATTAAGATACTATGTTAACAAAATATTTATGATATTTTTATATTCGTCTTAGGCGTTTTGTAATGCATTTGTTGATGACGTGTATATCCGTCATAGCCACTTAAGAGGTGAAGCTTATTTTTTAACAGTTTCAATTTTATTTTTCGAATGTGATTACTATATTGAATATTTTTTATCATGTATGGATTAATTTGGTGTGTATTTAGTTTATTGTAATATCATATATGTTTAACTTTTTATTTCAGGAAATCGGATAAGACGGCTGATGGTTATTAAATAATCTAATAATAGCTAATAGGAAGTTTGTTACGGTTTTCTTATTTGAGTCGGGAAACCTCCTATATATTAGTATAAGGACAAGTGGCCTATGCTAGTATGATACTTCGACAGGGTGGAAGTGAATAGGATAACTGCCTTATGCCACTATGTTAGTGAATTAATAGACAAAAGTGACATTGTGTTCACCAGAATTGTGTAATTGTATTTTAAGGATGATTTGAGACTTACAGTATAATATTAGTGACAGTTGTACTATGTACTATGAGACCTCAGAATGTATAGCAAACTAGAAGCAGATTATATAATGAAATTAACACAATATCTCTTAATCTGAGGTTATTGGCTTTATTTAGACATTTTACTACGTATTTAGTATTTGCGATATAGTAAAATAATTGAATAAGAAAATCGGAATTTTGTATAGAAAGGTAAAAAATATAATTTATACTTAGAAACAATATTTGTCTAATTATTGTGTCTAAAAAGTATATCGTTGCTATATTATTTGTTGTATATTTTGAGGTTCTCGTTATTATGGGGTGGAACAATAATAATTCAGTATTTTCTAAATTACACATTTTTTTGTGTAATTAAAATCGTATATTAAAAGAAATAGTAAATAAAACCTCATGATTTGTGTTCTTTACTTTTAATAAGTTATTGTTTTGTAATATTATAAATAATTTATCACAGTTCTTGTAAGTGAACTTTGCATAATATTTATTTATTATTAAATTAATTCTATTTAATAAAAACGTTAAACTGAAAATCAATCGCGATTTACACATATTGATATAAACAACAAAAAAGTCTTCATATTAATTTTCTTATATTTACTTACGAGTGGTACAAAGAAAATTATCGCTTGTCTCCATTGTACATATTACTGTGACCCTAGGATAACTAAAATCGGAGAAGATTTAGTCAGTAATACGAACTTAATTTATCGTTTTTTTTATTACATGGCAACACTAACTTGTATGTATGACGAATATTAACTATTCTTTTGCTTTGGAAGCTGTTCTGGATATTTCTTAGAAATAATAACAAAAGTAGCTGCATCTAAATACGATCGGTAAGCCTATCATCAACTTTTCGAAAACGATTCAGTCGCAATGCGATTCAAAGTCAGTACCTAAATTGAATCGCTTACTTTCGCTATTTTCGTATTATGAAGTGTTTTTAACTAAGTTGCATTTGGATCGCACACCTACTATATAAATGAGAGAATGAAATACGTTTGCGATTCATTTTTGGATTTAACTCGGTAAGGTACTGTAACTGTAACTTAAACTGTGCGTCTTTAACACGTCATGGTATCAAAAGCAAGAAAACTTAGTTTACGTCTTCAATTGAGTCGCAATAAGAGTTCATGGTAAGCTTGCTGGTCTTAATGTACCTACGTACTTATACTTCCGTATTGCATTGTAAGTGATTGTTATGTGAATCAGATGATGGGTTTTATTTGTTAGTGCCTATTAAAATACTTAATTTAATGTGTGATACAAGTTAATGTGTTAATAAAATGTTTTTGGTTTATAAACTAACGCTTATCACAGTCAAGACACAAACTCGAATAGTTGTCGTATTTATGGGTGATTATTTAATAATTTAGTTAAAAATAAATTATATTAAGTAATATAATTTTAAGTACCTTTTTGTATATACACATGAGGTTGTATGTCGCTCACAAATTAAGAATTTGATGTAATTTTAATCATTTATGTACGATGTTGATTTTGACATTGGCAAAAAAATTTCGATACTCCCACCGTTAAAAAAATCAGATTCGAACAAACTTTTTTAAATAATGATCTGTTATTGTACCTATTTTACATAAAAATTTAAAATTCGACGAGATATTTCAACAAAATATAAGATTTTAACGTTTCAAAATCTTCAGTAGAAAAATATGATAGCAGTCCCCAAATCACTTTGAAGAATACTCTTGACATTTTTTTTTAAGAATTACCGTTGACATTAGGACGTAAACTCCATTATGACCTATTAAACATCTAAACTAATTTTTATTTTTCAAATGAATCTTTACTTTCGCATAAATCGTAATACATTTTTTGGTAACTAATTGCAAAAATAAACTAATGAACGCCCGGATTTGTTGTACTGCTTCATAATAAAAATAACTGATACTATACTTATAAATAATGTCAATCATATATTTCGTGCATCTACTTACGACAGAAAGATTTATTTTATCTTTATTTATCGTGACTTAGCATGGGCCATCATTGTTTATTTTTTTACACAGCATATTGCTAAAAATCTCTAAACTATATTTTTCTCTTCAAAATAATGCCTTATGTTTGTGACATATCGACTCGTTTAACTATTACATGCCTACATATACTAAATCAAACTAAAGTTTATAGGGCTTTTGTTGACTCAAATACCTGCAGCACTAATATGAATTTTAAAGGTACCATACTTACGTACATATGCCCCTAAACCCAATTATAAGTACTCTCACGTTTATTCTTTATACCTGTTTAGTTAAGTTGTTGCCAAAGGTGTAGGGGCATGAGCAAATCAGGGAACGGGACGACAGATGATTTCAAATTTTAACATTTGGTGGTTTTTCCTTGCGGGGGTTTTTTCTTCGGTATATTTAAGATTTAGATGGAAATTTTTATCTCTGGTTTGGTATCGAATGCCCAGTAACTAACGGTTTAATATGGTTATGTTTGCAATAAAAATGTGCCCTCAGATGCGGCAGCCAGATGACACTAATTTATCTCATCATTAGAGAGATAGAGAATCTCGCTCATCGCTCTCCACTTGCAATAAATACAGCTCCTTGCATTTCATTTTAAACTTTCAATATATTTACGAGATGTATTAGGTATATTTAATAAGCATATGTGATAGAGGCTGCCACTCTATAACTAAGTTCATGCGTCCCCAGACTATGAATGTAACGGCAGGTTAAATAAATTGTAATAATATAACTAGGATAAATGTTAATTAATATATAAAATATATCTGTTTTTAACTTCGTATTACTTGTTTTACTGCTTTATAATTAATTATTAGATTTATAAATTTTGTTTGTTTACTTTATAGACTGGGAACGCATAGAAGAATATGTAGGTTATAAAACTATTTTAAATAATATTATTTAAGATATAATGTAAATGCTATAGCCGTTTGTGTAAGTGGCTACCAAATCATTGTATTAAGTTTTGATACATAGACAATTTTGGTTTGCCAGTCGTTAAAACGGTTTGCTACTTACAGGTTTTTTATACCTTACTGTAATTTTTTTAAAGAATAATTAAAAACTATTAAAACGAACAGTTTAAGAATATAAACAAAATTTATTTTCCCCACCATTCTTGATAAAAAAAATGTAATTTAAGCCAAAACTTAACGACTGATAGACCTTTAGGTTTTTATGTTTAAGAAATCTCTAGGTAATTTGTTTGAGTACATTTTAACAAAATGTAATTAATTAGCATCGATCGGTTTAAGTTGCGTATATTTAGTTCAGTTTGATGATTTAACTTTAATGGTAAGACTTGTACAAAGAATGTTTTTCCGAATATGACGAAATCTAGCAATTATACAAAAGACTTTTTATAGCGCAATAGTTTTATTAAACTCATAAAAGAAGAAATAGTTAATGTAAAAACAATGTAAAAGAATTAAGTTAATGGGCTAAATATCCTTGGTAAGTTAAATATCCTATTTGTGTCTATGGGAATAATTCGTTTGCCAGAAGTTTTTTTTTGATATACGACTCATATATCAAAAAAAATATATACATAAGTTTGTATCTTAAACAAAATCTAAAATGTATTTTTTTGTATTATTCCGTTGATTTGTCATTTATTAAAAATATTTCTTTGTATAGGTGATAACTTAATGTAAAGTTTTTTTATTTAATTTAAAAAATATATCACAAGTTTTTACTAGTTATAGAACAAAAGAGCAATAATATTGACTACCTAAGGATATATACTAAGTTAAATACTTAATCAAGTAGACTTTAATAGCAAAAGTCGATACCTGGTTGAGACCTTTGTATCATAAGAACAATGTTGCTATAATTCTTTGCTTATTCGATATATAAAGTCTCTGAAATGGAAGCATAATCGAGAATTCCTTTTGTTACGTACAGGCGTTCGTGGATTTGGATAAAGACACGTGACGCGTTAAAAAAAATTATTCCGTTTTTTACTACAAAATTAGTAGTTACAATCACTATGTAGTCCGTTGTCCGAGGTCACTATTATTTTACTTTTATTTTCGCTTCCTAATTCGTTCTTCATCGCATTTATAGTGAACGAACCAAATCGAAAATGTTCGCGAGTCGAATACAGACGTGTGGTATATGGAACACGATACGTAAACAACGTGAATGTTCCAGATAATTAGCGTCAAGCGAATTTGAACTTTAACTCATATAATTTACGAACTCTTTTTGCATATTTGTAACACTGCCCCCTTCTAATTTGAATTCTGATGTATGCATTACGATGTCTTTTCGCGTGTTCGTAACAGTTTGATATGATTTAGCTGTATTAAAGTTTTAGTATTTTGCATTGTAACTATTATACATTTGTTATAGCTTAATAGTTGCAATTATTATTTGATATTGCTTATTATTTTTCTACAAAGAATATATGAAAAATATTAATGAAATTTAACCCATTTTTATATATTACTTACCGTACTTACACCTATACGCTTAAATGTAATTGGATAGGTTTTGCTATTCCTACCTACTTTCTCTCCTTACCTTACTATTCGTACCTTCATTTGATTCAATGAAATTTTTTATTGCTTTCGAGTAGATATTTAAAATAGCATCAAGATATGTAATTTAGTCTATTGCTTGCATGTATAAAACAATTATAAAAATTTGAAGTAATTTTGTTTATGTTCATGTTTGTTTTTTATCTGAAATTTTGGTTATAACTTAATTTCTAATATAATTTCAATGATTGAGAGTTTGTATGTATTATTTAGATATAATATTAACTAGTGGGCAGAAATTATTTCATAGTTCAGTTCAATTTATATACTGCCCTTCATAAGTAATTTTTGTTGATCGAAATGAAAAATGGAGTCATTAAAAGTATCACATCCAGTCTTTCAGATTTAATTAGTGCACATTAAAAAAATCATATTAAGCAATTTTTTTCAGTTGTACCATTTCCGATTCTAAATAAAAAATTGTAATGTTTTTGACAGGCTTTATTAAAAGAATATTAATTTATATTAAAATATATATAATATTTTCCTAATAGCAAATCACTTTAAAGAGATTGGACTAAAAAGTAGTGAATGAGATAGTAAATAAAAATAATTATTTGAAAAGAATGTGTTTTATTATAATAATTTCATAAATACACTGAAAGAAAAATTTATAACACATGGGATTATAGCAGTTATTGAGTTCAATAGAATATAAATTAAATGGAAAAAAACTATTAAAACAGTGTTTTTTCAAATTACCTTTGGTAAACAGTATCCTTTGCATACAAGAAAAAGAAAGGCTTGATTAAAAAAATCTATAGATTTTACATACATCAATTCCTACTGTAAAACTATTTTAATATACATATGAAATTTTTAGATAACCTTATGTATTGGGGTTAAGGAATCAAATAATTTTAAATATAAAATACACAGTGTTGGTGTACAAGTTATTCAAATTATGCAACAGCAACATTATGATGCATTTTCAAGTAATAAATTTGCGCCTGCGACTCCAATTCTTGAAGCGATCTTACCACTGGCGCCATTTGCGTTACATGATCCTGTAACAAAATCCGTATTTTTAACTAAATAAATATATAAGACATACACGGTTCTCCGTCCCCCAAGTAATTGATTTAATACTTTTGTTACGGGCAACAAACAACTGATAAATATATACATGTATAGTTTTTAATAAAAAACTACTTAAATGCATAAACATACCCAGTCTCGAAGAACCAACAAATTGTTTTTAGAAAGTTTGGCCCTAGGTGGCTATGGCGCTATAAACCAAGAGTCTTCCGCAACGTATCGCGATAAACTCAAAATCTACCGATTGGATATATTAGGTCCTTACATATGAAATTGGCGTTTTCTATGGGAGGAACATAAAGTCGTTTTTTTTAATGAAATATATTTAATTAATCAAAGTATGTACCATTGCTATGTATGCACTTTTGCCATCTCATAGGTAGTTCATTGATCCCCTTACTAAAAAAACCATTCGGGCGGGAATCAATAAAATCTTTGAAGGCGGTTTGGACTGCCCCATCGGAGTTGAATTTTTTTCCTTGCAAGTAGTTATCCAAATTGCGAAAAAAAGGGTAATCTGTTGGAGCAAGGTCCGGAGAGTACGGTGGATGTCTATGACATTCTAATTGAAGCTCCTCTGATTTGGTAGCCGTCTGTTGTGCAGTGTGTGGTCTAGCGTTGTCCTGAAGCAGCAGTGGCCTAGAGCGATTGACCAGCCTCGGTTGTTTAGCAGCTAGCTTTTCCATCATGGTTTGCAGTTGCTGACAATAGATATCTGCCGTAATCGTCTGGCCAGATTTAAGAAAGCTGTAGTGAACGACACCGGCACTAGTCCACCAAACACTTACAAGCAACTTTTTTTTAGTCAATTTTCGCTTAGGGCAGGATTTGGCTGGTTCGCCAGGGTTCAGCCATTGCGATAAGCGCTACCGATTATCGTAGAGGATCCACTTTTCATCACAGGTAATGATTCGATTTAAAATTCCTTCATTATTGTGCCGGTTGAGTAACGTAACGCAGCAGTCGACGCGCGTTTGTCGGTTTGCTTCACTCAATTCATGAGGTACCCACCTTTCAAGTTTTTTCACCTTTCCAATTTGCTTCAAGTGGATTAGAATAGTTTTATCACTAACACCGGAGCCTGCAGCTAACTCGGACGTGGTTTGCGATGGATCCGCTTCCACAATAGCCTTCAATTCTTCATTTTTAACTTTGGTCTCCGGCCGTCCACGAGGCTTGTTCTGCAGGTCGAAATTTCCAGAACGAAAACGTTGGAACCAAAAACGCACTGTGTTTTCTTTTGCGACACCGTCACCATACACATCATTAATCCTTCGAGCCGTTTCTGCAGCACTAGTGCCACGGTGGAACTCATACTCGTAAATAACGCGATATTTCATGTTTTCCATTTTGTAAACAGAGTGACACAAAGAAAAAAACAAAAGAAGAAAAAACAAATGAATTAGGGGGTTTGAAACACAAATGCATGAGTAAATAGCTGTATGAATTTGAATTTGGAATTCGCCAATTTCATATGTAAGGACCTAATATATACGGTTTTTATCGATACATCGAGTTCTCTTCTGAATTTGACCACAGGCAAAAGCGATAGAAAAGATATATACATATATGGGTTTGTGTGTGTATGTGTATGAAACATAGTGTGTTAAGCTTTTTTTATTGATATAATGTATTTTTATATGTAATATATTAACTAGTGGCGTAGTTAACGCCAAATTTCATACTTCTCCGTCCGCATAGCTTTCATCAAAAGGTACACAATTTTTTTTACTTCACCTATTAATTTATAGATTCTACTTCAATACCAAATTTTTAAATCGATTACCTGATAACCAGAACCAGTTTGCTTCCTCTTCTGGCCATACACAACCTTGCCATCGAATTCGTTGCATGGAACTTTCATATCAGTCTCGACTTGTTGTATTGTAATGTTCAAGTGGTCTTCGATATCGGCGAGATACTAAAGAGAATATAATACATTTACATAACGTCAATGGGAAGAAATTATATTTCAGTCATTATTTAGCTAATTAAAAGATCAAACATACATAAACTATGTGCATATAAATTATGTAAATACAGATATCACAAGTGTTGCCGGTTCAGCTAAATTTATTTATTATTTTTTCTACTACCTAATATTTTAAATATAATAAAAAAAAACAAAAGGAAATTAATATTACGTGCAGTCTATTTTGATGTTTGATGCTATTATAAACCTCATTGACCACTTCAAAAACAATTTTACTTAGGGATTCCATTTACAATTGCTTAGGGTACACATTATACAGACAGAGACTTTCACATTTATAATATTAGTATGGATTCAAGTTATAATAAAACTAGCAAATTACTAATTGTTATAATAAGTTATAATTACCTGGGGCTCGTTATACCACATGCAACAGCCTTTAGGTCTGTCATCTATAAGGTTCGTGTTCCAGCAGTTACGGCCGCGAGACGAGCACCACTCCCCGTGGTACCACACCTGTCACACCATTAATGATGGTTTAATAAAGAACACAAGGTCCGCCGTGTTGTATCCAATTGAGTAGAGGGGTTCTAAAATACGACTAAGGTAAGTTGACTTCAGGCAGGCGGCCGGTCGTAAAATACACCCAGACTCGAAGAACCAACAAATTGTCGGTACATGTTGACCATTGGCAGGAATCGAACCCGCGATCCGTGGAGCTGAAAGCGTGGTCACTACCAACTGCGCCAACGAGCAAGTCGCGCTATCGTACAACAATAATTATAATTACCATTCCTATAAAGATAACACATTAGCAATCTGCCAGATGTGTTTTATCGAATGGTAAATAACTATTTAGTGACTGGCATAAGATTGTCATACACTAAATTATGATTTACAGGGTGAAATTTTTTAACAATCGTCAACATAAAATAAATATAAAGCTAAATAATTATTAAATAAATATAAAGCTTTTAAACTGCTATATTAATAATTTCATATACCTTTTCTGGAACAGTCGAGACGAGACTGATGGCGAGACCCATACGCTCAGCGCGTCCCACGCGACCAATACGGTGAACGTAATTAGACTTCTCATCTGGTAGTGTGACGTTGATCACTGAAATATTTAATACAAGATTTCTATAGCCTATATGTTACCCCGGTGTATAAGGAATAATTTTGCCAAATTTCATCGATATTGGTTCAGCGGATTGGCCGTGAAAACGACACAGACAGACAGGCTTTCGCATTTATAATATTAGTAAGGACTAGCTTTTAAGCGCAACTGTGTTCTCGTGGACTGCAGGCTTATTATTTGATTAAACCATAATACTTATATTAATTATGGTTAAAGTGGGTTAACCTCAAAAGCTAGACATATGCTGATACTTTTATTTAGAACTTTTAGTGGGGAACAATTTTGTAATACATTTTTTAATAACTTTCACAGTTTACGTAGCGCACGCAAGGAAAGCTTTAAATTTTGCCGTTTTCGCAATATTTTTGATTGCTGATGCTCTCCTATTCATCTTAGCGTGATGGTATATAGCTTTTAGCCTTACTCGATAAATGAACTATCTTACTCAAAGAATTTTTCAAATCGATCCAGTAGTTCCTGAGATTAGCGCGTTCAAACAAACAAACAATCAATCAAACAAACAAACTAACAAACTCTTCAGCTTTATATATTAGTATAGATTGGCATAATTTTTTTTTTACAAAACCATTAAATAATTTATTTTATTTGTCGAGGTATATTTATTTCATACTTAACACAATTCATTAATCTCTTTTCGATCTCGGCCTCCCTCCATTTAGTGGATCTACACTTATTATAAAACAAAGTCCCCAAAAGCTGTTAGTCTATATGTGATGGATTTGATCACGATCTACTGAACGCATTTTTGTACGGTTTTTACTTGACGGTTACGAATTTCTTCCGTAAGGTTTAGGTTAATAGTACATTACCGTTTTATGAAAATTATGTTGTAGAGTTCATACGGTTGTGGAAGAACTCGCCTGTTTGGAATTTTACTCGCGCCGCGTAAACCAGCAGAGATTCAATTAAGTCTAGAGCATTGGAGATCTTCAAATCATCATGCTCCTGCCCTTATCCCACTCTAAGTGGGATCGGCAAAACATCGATCCAATGATTTAGCTACGTATTTTACTACCGACCGCCTGCCTGACGTCAACTTACCTTAGTCGCCTTTTACTACACCTCGGTAAGAAAGAGGTTGGTCCATTCTACTCGGCCTGATACGACACGGCGGGATGACTTAGTTTAGTCACCTTTTACGACACCTCGGTAAGAAATGAGGTTGGTCTATTCTACTCGGCCGGATACCATACGGCGGGACGACTTACCTTAGTCGCCTTTTACGACACCTCGGTAAGAAATCAGAGTCTATTCTACTCAGCCGGATACCACACGGCATAATTGGAGATCTACAAAATACAATAAAAAGTCCGCAACAGCATGTCTCTATCTCTTATGGTTAACTCACAATAACTACTTTTAAGTTCAACATTTTAATTCTGGAAAAATTTGTGACACCCCTATTTCTACGCGCGCGAAGCCGCTGTCAGAGCTAGTTATAAAATTATTCAGAATTAATTTATAAATGTAAATGGCACTCACTAAACGGTAATCCCGATATGTCAATTCCCCTGGCAGCCACATCAGTGCAGATGAGGAACTTGGCCTGTTTCTGTTTGAACTTTTCTAGATTGGATTTCCTCTCAGCCGGCTTGCGGTCACCGTGCAAACAAACGCAGGAAAATTCGTTGCCAAATGATTTTAAATAGCGCTCCATGTTGTCACAGTCGAGCTTAGTACGACAGAATATAATAGCTCTGAAATCCAATGTAAAGTAAATTTATAGTACCCGGTAATAAATAATGCACATCGAGGCTTAGAGAGAGAACCCGTGTGCGACAGCGAGTGTGATGACAGCGCTCTACGAAACCGAACTGGCCGGCTGTTTCGTTGTAAACATTGATATGCATTATTTAATGCCGGGTACTATAAGTAGTTATACAATATCATAAAATGCACGTTAAAACTGCGATTTTAAAGTAATCTTTTTAATCTTAAAAACACATATCTATAGTATACATAAATGTTACAGCTACAATAAAACAAAATTTTAATTCAAACTAGTGGTACCCTCGACTTTTTTCGCGTCAACTTAAGCGGTTAAATACTCACAATAATACAATATGTTTTTTCCTATTCACAAAGCAAAACGGATTTTTTTATCTTATATGTTACCAAGGTTTTATTTGTACAAAATTTCATCATTATAAGGTCCAGCGGATAGCCGTAAAAGCGAAACAAAAAGACTTACAAACTTTCCAGTTTATAATATTGGTAAGGATTGTAAGGCGAGTGATTCGGTTTATAAGAAAAACAGCCAGATATGGAGCAAAACAACCGGTCGAGAATTCTCTACATGTATGAAACATTTTCTTAAATGACATGATAAAAATTATTTTACCTATCCATTTTATGTACCCGGATTGCTCGCACGCAATACTCTCCTTTGAGTATCTTGACTGCTTCAGATAGTGTTTCCGGTGTAGTGTTACCGCTGCGGATGTTGTCTTTGGCGTGTACACTATCAGTAGTTATTTGCCTATAAAGATTACATAATATAATAAAACAAGCTGATCGGGCAAACGTTGTTTTGCTATATAAATTATTTTTAGGGAATTTCAATGTACATTTTAAACAAAATAAAAAAAATTGACCAAAAACAAAATAAAAAAAGTCTAGGGGTGGATAACCCTTATCAATTAGGGGTATGAAAAATAGATAATAGCTGATTTTCAGACCACTGACTGAATATGCATATAAAATTTCATAAAAATCGGTTAAGCCATTTAAGAGTATAGTAACTAACATTATGACACGAGAATTTTATAAACATCAACAAAAAAATTACATATTATCAAAGAGAAAAATAGAAAAGGTAAATTAGACAGTTAATATTTTTGAATTAAAATTCAAACCTTACAGTTAGTTAGTAGTTACCTCTGCGATTGAACAATACCGTTAATAGACAACACCCAATTGTTTTACCATGTAATTATAGCCCGATGTATTTAATTAGTACTATGTTATCATTTTACCTTCTTAAATTTTCCCAGCTACGGTCCTTCTGTGGGTCAACATTAACTACGACATGATGCACGGTCTCTGGCACAGCATCCTCTCCTTTCAGGTCTACCCATGTCGGGAAATGCATAAGCTTTTCCTGATAAACAATACACATATTTAATACAATTACAATATTTAAACTATAGAACCATAGGGTTCTGTTTTAATGAATTATAATTATACTAGCTATGCCCGCGCTCTAATCAATGTGTCACAAAGTTTTCTCGCTTAAATCTTGACCTCGCCGGAATTCTGAGATAAAAATTAGCCTATATGTTGCTCCACAACCGTCTCTGTCTTAATGATAGTCGTCCCATCAAAATCGAATTAGCCGTTCCGACACTAACTAATGCTGTTAGCCTTGAAGGCTTTGACGGCGTCACCGGGAGGGTCATTCAAGATATGTGCCATATGGACCTTACAAACACCACACTGCTCCAATGCAGGTTGGCAAGTTACATATTGTGAAATGCTGTACAATATCATTGTAACATTGCTTCATTTATAAGGTTTATAAGAAACTAGTGGTACCCGCGATTTTGTTCGCGCCATTTTAAACATTTCAATATCTTTAATAATTCAATGTGTGTTTTTCTCTATGCCCATAGGAAATTCAGGATTTTTTTATCCTATGCCACCCTAGTATATAAGCTTTAATTGAGGCAAATTTCACCAATAATCGTCCAGCGGATTAGCCGTAAAGGCTTTACAGACAGACATTCGCATTTATAATATATAGGGTATATAGATTGGTGATATACAAATACCAGTTATTAAAGAATTTTTTTTTTGTTACAGATCATGTGTATTAATCATATCGCTTCATAAGAATAAAGTTTAAGCGATACTGTCATCATAGTTTAATTAAACTAAATTTAGATTACAAAAAAAATACCGCCATTTTCTTCACTTCAAACGCATGCAACGTAGCTGAACACACAACCATTTGCAAACGTCGTCCATCCGAAGTGATTTTAGGTATTTGTCTATGGAGCCTCTCAATCAATTCACCACAGCCAGCTTTAAGAAGACCGTCGGCCTCGTCGAGCACGAAGAAACGACAATGTGTGAGAGCTAAATAACCTGGAAATATAATTTTGAAGGTCAACATAAAACATTGTATACAACATAAAAGTAAAAAAGTAAGGTAACCGCCTGTTACTATGCCCACTGCTGGGCTAAGGCCTCCTCTCTCCCATTTTGGAGAGAAGGATTGGAGCTAAGACCTACCACACTCCTCCAATGCGGATTGGTAGGTTACACATATCCCTAGAATTATCTAGAGATATGCAGGTATCTTCACGATGTTTTCCTTCACCAAAAACCGTGTGATAAATTGCAATTATCAATTAGACACAGAAGTTTTAATAGAAAAACTTATTGGTGCCTGCCCAGGGTTTGAACCTATGTCGTCTCTGGAGAGTCGCACGGTCTACCCGCTAGGCTATTACAACTTGTATACGCACTCTTAGATGACTGGAGTTGATCATATACTACAGTATGCAATGTAACACAATCAAACTCAAGTATACAACATACTTTTCCCAAATTTTTAATTATCATGTTATAATACAGTATTATAGTAACAGCCTGTTAATACCCCGCATAGGCTAAGGAGGTAATAGGAGTTGGTGTTAAGATGCTCTCTGCGCCAATGGGGATTGATAAGTTACACATATCTTAGCAATTCTCCTCAATTTTTCCCCACAATGTTTTCCTTCACAAAAAAACTAATTATAAATTGCAAATACTAATGAGGTACATAAGTTTTTACAGAATAACTTGTTGTTTTTACCTGCGCTTTAAAACTGTACTTCTTGAAAAGAATCACATGCTTTCACCGTTTGTTTACAAAATATTAATTTTTTGTACAAAAAAAGACTTTAAATTTCATATCTTATCTGTAACTTTTAACGTTAAGAGTGTGCAAAATTTATATTAACGACAATGTCTCTTCAGTTCTTAGATATAATATTAGTATGCTACTAATGTGATGTCACCCACCTCCTTGGATAAGGTCTTCTAATCTGCCAGGAGTACCAACAACAATATCCACACCAGCATTCAACTGATTAATCTGGTCTTTAACATTAATGCCCCCAACCACTAGCAGTTCTTGCACCTTTGGGTTATCCAAATGTTTCTTGAACATGGTTATTTGAGTACAAGTTTGTTCTGCTAGTTCTCTCGAGGGCTATAATTTGAATTTTTTTTTAATTTCAATCATTTTAAATTTGAAACATTTTTAATATTTTCTATTGCCTATATTATATCAAAAAATTAATATCGCCTTATTTTCCTTCATTAACCAATGGACCTGCATATGTAGTTTCAAGAAATTGAAAAAAAAATATTTAAGGTCTGAGAGATTTTGGAAAGAAAGAGCAAACATTAAATCAGTAGTATGATTTGTAGATAAAACAATAAATAACAAAACAAAAATATCTGCATACCTCAATAATGATTGCTTGAGGTGCATTATTGGCTGGCTTCAAAGCTCCAGAGGAAGCAACAGCTGTTGTTATATTTTGTTTTACATTTTCTTTGGGAGCTTGGCAGATTGCTATATGCTCGCCTGTAGGGGGATACTGCAAGAAACAATAAAATATTTACAAAGATAATTGTATCATTTACGCTTGTACTATCAGTATTTGAAATTACTAAACTTCAAATACAATACAAGACATACAATTTCTTTTTCAGAAATTAAAACATGCTGGCATTTACAGCATCACAGAGACATTTGCACAAAAAGCAGGTCTCAGAAGAGACTCACAGCATCTTGGAAAAAAAATAGCAGATTTTGTTTTCGTAGAAATTTAAGTCTTTTAGAACTAAACAGAAAATAGACCTTAAAAGGAGTGGCTCCAAAGTTAAAGCTCATCTCTGCATTTTTGAGAACAACTGCAGGGAAGTAGCAGTCGGAGCGACGTGACTGATCCAATTTGAATGCAACACCCAGATCTTCACCATTTTTTGTATATTTAATTTCCCCATTATTTAAATTTAGTAGACAACCTAAAAATAAAAGAGTATATATGAAGTTTATACACCAGTAATTTTTACTACCATATATACAATTACAACAGATATCAATAATGTACACATTTGATTACTTAAATTTGTTTAATGATGAACAATACTTTTTATTGTTGCTTAACATTGTTTAAAATTTATTTAAGTATATCCATGTATATTCCTGCCATTTAGTTTTCTTTGAACTGTACAAAATCTTTTTGAAAAAAAAAGAATTGTTTAACCTTTATGTTAGTCTAGTATATTAGCTTCAATCTAAAACAAATAGACATCACGATTGTCATGGTAGATTAGCTGAAAGCTCAACAGACAGACAGCCTGCGACATTAATAATGTTAATATGGATATATAAGTGTAAATAGGGATTTAAGTATATTAGCAATTATAACATTATTTTGCTATAAGCCTGGATGAAATCATTCCTCATAAATTATAGTAAAATAATTTTATTATTATTCTTATATTATGGAATTATAATATCACAATATCCAACTAATTAAATTTTTAATTTCTATAATCTTAGAAATATTGCCTAAAATGCAAATAGTTGTGGTACTATGATAAATAGGCTTTAAAAAAAATGAGTATTAAATATACAACTATTTATATATATTAATTTGAAGCATGCAAAATATTCACATACCTATGACATCATTTTTCCCATAAGCACTGCCATAATCATCAAACTGTTTTGCATTTGATTTCTTTCCAGTACCTCCAAATCCAAACCCTAGTCTATCTGTGCCAAGATCCAATCTTGCCTATTGTAAAAAAAAGCAAAAACTTTTTACTAAAATTATCAAAATCATTAAAAAAAACTGCAATGATATATTGATAAAATAAATACATAGTTTTATATAAGTCAATCATTTTATATGAATCAAATATTTTTATGTGACTAGAATTTTTTTTTTTTTTTAATATCAAATATTACATTAAATTTACAATAAATTATATGCACACTTCAAAACATACAATTAACCCCAGAAAAAACAATGTGGATCAATTTTTTAAATAAGATAAAGGTTTGTAATTTGTGACATCAATCAATTATTCAAGACTTATAATCAGTAAAAATTGCTTACAGGTATATAAAATATAAATATTAATTTCTTTGAAATAAATCTGTATAGCACTTAAAGTGTATTAGAATAATTTAATAATTCAATAATTAAATTTAGTACCATAAAAAAGCAAGTAAATTAGAGGCCTGTTACTAATTCACTCATGAGCAAAGATTTTCTCAGTGCTTCTGCAGGTTAGTGTTATAGACTATAAACCACAGCATCGCTCCAATAGAGATGAGAAAGTTACACATATACCAATTTTTTGTTTTTTTACTATTTTCCCATTGACCCAAAAGGACTAAAATCGTTGTACCATTTGGCTATCGATATATTGCACAAGAATATCTAAAAATTGCACAAAATTAGTTTTCTTGGTTTGTAAAGCTTAATTTTTTTTTTTATATATGAACTTTACCATAATCATAAATTTACATCTCAACATTACTGTTCTATCACCAATACTAGTCTAACGTTAAGCTTTATTAAGCACAATTATACCCCTATACTAAAAAGTTCTTTAGAACATGAGTAGAGAACAACGAGCACTTGAAAAAACTTGAAAATATATATCGATTACTTACGGCCTGAGTGGACCATCCAATTCTACATAAACCTTCATCAGTAACCATAGCTTCATAATAATAAGCACCCTTCGTATGTACTCCTTTTGTAGCCCGGCAGCCGTGCCACCCAGTAGCGTCTCGAGATTGGCATCTAAGACCATCTGGAGTCACTGCTAAAGCGTCAGTTCGGTCAAAAAAAGACATTGTCCAGTCTGGCGAGCTTTGTTGTATTACTTTACTAGTTTTGCCTTCTTGTATATCTTTAAGAGTTTCCCATACTATCTGTAATATTGGCAAGCAAAAAGCACCGGTTTTACCACTACCGGTCTCAGCTGCCATAAGCACGTCACCGCCACCTAAAATAAGTGGAATAGCTTCTGCTTGCACATCTGTCGGAAGAGTCCAATCCATTTCATCTATTGCCTTTCCCAATTCGGGAAGAACGCCAAATTCCTCAAAAGCAGTCATATTAGCAGACAGCAAAATATAAAAAATATAATAGTAATAGAACTGTATGTTTTCAATAGCTATTTCAATTTAATTTACTTTGTACTAGGGATGTGAAAAATAATGAATTGTTACATTAATCGTTTGTTATATTAATCGATTATTTTGATATTATAATCGAGTTCTCATCTGTCTAATTTATTATATTAATAACACTCCTTTTTTTTGTTTTTAAAGATGAAATTATGCATTGTTGGATGAAATTAATGTAGTCATTCTACATTAATTATTATTCTTAAATTACTTCTTAAAATTACTTCTTAAATAGCAATTATACCCAAGCTTACTTATAAACAGAAAGAATGAGGGGATGTATATTCTTATTCAGTCTATACTGACAGAATTATCTGTATAACATGTGCTCCTACTCTAATATAATAGCTCTATAGACGCTAAGTATAATAAGTTATTATTAATAACCTTTGATAATAACGTTATGGTCTCCTCCTTCGTTATTAATTTTTATCTGTATTATTTAGTTATGTAAAAAATGATGTAAAATCAAAAATGGATTTAGATTCAAACTTAAAAACAGAATGTAGGAGGACAAATAAATTGTCATCTCTTGGGAAAGCTTTGATTTATTCTACGGGAGGTCTAGCAGTAGGCGTGAGCGTTTTATGTATCCCTTTCTTATCACCTGCATTTAGAAAAGTATGCTTACCCTATGTACCCGCAACTAGTAATCAGATATTAGGAGTTACCACTGCGTTAAGAGGTCGAAGAGGAAAGCTACTCGATGTCGGGTCTGGCGACGGTAGAATTGTGTTTACAGCAGCCAAACTTGGGTTTCAAGCTGAAGGGGTAGAACTCAATCCAGTATTGGTTTATCTCTGCAAATTTTCTGCACTTTTGAATCAGCAATATGCTAAAACAAAATTTTACAGGCAAAATTTGTGGACATTTGATTTGATGCCATACAATAACATAGTGATTTTTGGTGTAGAACAAATGATGAATGACTTTGAGAAAAAATTGTGCATAGAAGCTAAAGAGGAGACTGTAGTGATTGCATGTAGATTCCCTTTGCCTAATATGAGACCAGTTGAAACTATAGGATATGGAGTAGATACAGTTTGGAAATATGTTATAAAGAAATAATAATTCATGTATGATAAATATTTTGTTTATTAATAATTAGCATCAGAAGCGACCACTTCTTTTTCTTCCAGTGTATTTTGTGTCAGGTTTTGTATCTTTGCCTTGTTTTCTTCTCCTCTCTTTCTTTTCTAGGAGCCAAGCTCGTGTATTTTTCAAAGGTTTACCTCGAACTCCTTTTGTAGCTTCTCTTTTAGCATATTTGATTTGTAATGAATTATCAGTTTCTGCAGTACCTGTAAAAGATTTATGACATTGTGCACATTAGTATACCGATCAAAATATTTAAAATAAATAAATATTTAAAAAAGGCTTGGATAAATTTTATTTTATTTTGTGAGTAAAATATATCAAATACCTAAAGCTTGTGGTAATGGTGCAGCACCTCCAGTCATAAGTACAAGAAAGAACTTTTTGGCTTTTGTAGAATTTGGGTAATCAATTACTACCCCACCATAAAAACCTGCTTTCATGGCTTGTGTTGTTACTAGATCTAACTGGCTTTCATTCTCAGGATAAAATTGTAGTACAGCTCTTGCTGATCTGGACTAAAAGCGGACATTCATTTTTCAATATCATTGAAAATATGCAAAAACACTAGTTTCAGTTTGTTATTTATAAATAGGTACAGATAATTTTTTTATGGATAATAAATTTACCAATGATGCATATAAAGAACTGAAGAACTTGTATAATCTTTTAACTGGTTGATGTGATTTTTTATCAGCATTAAACAACCATTGTAATGCTGATACTGAAACTGCTCCATCAAAACTGCCAGCTTTGAAAGGTAGTCCCTCCCCCATGTCAGCAAGAATCAAATCTCCCTCCGTGTCTCGTTCTAAAGCAACATCTGTTAAAATAAAGATATGGTTATAGTTGGGCTTATTAACTGTGGCTGAAATTAAATAGATCTTATAAGAAATATTGTGATTTTAGTTCACCAATTATCTTCAGAGAACAGATGATATGTGATGATAAGCAACTTTAATCGGAGATAAAAAAATTTAAGCTTTACTATATATTTTTTCAAACAATCTATACTTATTATAAAACAAAGTCCCAAAAAGCTGTCATGTCTGTATGTAACTGATTTTCTCAAAGTCTACTGAACGGATTATGGTATGGTTTTCACCAAAGGATAGTACAATACTTCCAGATGGTTTAGGTAAATAGTACATATCGGTATTATGTAAATTGTGTTAGAGATTGAGCAGTTGTTAAAAAACTTGCTTGCTGGGAGCTTTAGTCGCGTGCGCTGTGTAAACCAGCAGAAATACGCTAAAGTAATGTACTAGAAAATTGTAATTGTAATGTAAAAATATAACAAAAAAGTCAGCGATAGCATGTCTCTATCTCTTATGGCTAACTCACAATAACTACTTTTATGTTCAAAATTTGAATTCTAGAAAAAAATTGTGGCATGCTGATTTCCATGCGGGCGAAGCCGCTGGCACAGCTAGTATATTATACAATTATAATTTAACATTATCAAAACTATTTTAGCAAAATCTTACTTACTAAGATAAAATACCTCTTATTAATTATTATTATTATTTATATATATATTATTATTTACTCATAATTATGATATAACATGGAATTGTTTAAACTTCAACATTAACAATTATTACTAACCTAACATTGCAGATGAGATGTCTATTCCAATCCACATATGTCCATATTCTTGAAGCACTGTTCCTGAAAGTCCTGATCCACATCCTATATCTAGTAATAGGCAAGGTGTATCCTCTGGTAGAACTAGTAATTCAATACATCGCTCAGTCATTTGTGCTTGAATATCTATTATACGTGAGCTGAAAATGATTTTTGTCTCATTATTAATAAAATTTTTAAAGTAAATGAGAGGTAAAGCAAATGAATTTTGAATGTTTATGGGTATCTTACTTTTGTGTATATTTTCTAGCTTCATCTTCACTATAAAACTAAAAAAAAAAATGAATATGTTAACTGTTTAAAAAATACTGTAAAGATTTTTTTATAGTTACAATTTCAGGTGGTGCCTGGTGCTCCGGTCGTTTTGACATATTAATTAATTAGGTATATTCTTATTTTATTGTGCTCAAACACATAAACATAAGAATTATGTTAATATAACCAAAAACTAATTATGGGGGTGCAACTCTCAGATGTACCTATAAACGTCAACGCGGGCTCTATCTCTTGGTGTAGGTACAAAAACAAAATAAGTTTTATCCATGTGCTCAATAGATGGCGCAATGTCTACTATTAGGTATCTAATAATTAGGTATATTATTAGAAAAGACAGGTTAATGGCCTGTCATCTGTAGAGTGACTACCAAGTTTTTATACTCTTTGGCCACCACCACTAACCACATCACTACAGTCCAATTGGAAACGGGCGGGACTCAAAATTTACTTAACATCTTTTACTTTTTTTTAAATCGCATCTTTTTTTGTATTTTCAAAAAAAAAATACAAGGCATAGCTCGGTCATCCACATTTTATTAAATAGGTTACCATAGATTAAGGGTCACTATAGGAATGCATTACAGCGCTATCTAGTGAATTATTAGAGTAATATTGCAGTGACACCTCAGACGGGGCGTGAAAAAGTGTCTTCTCATTGCTCGAATAAAATGAAGGAATTTCTTATCTATATATATCCTTTAGTGTTATGTAGGTAGTAGTTTATGGTATTACAATTGACAAGGCGGTATGGTCAAAGAACTTAGCCTGCTCGTTTAAACACGGGCGAATGGAAGGAAAAAAAAAGTCTATGGTATTATATATGAAGTTATTTCAAAAAACAATACCCTACCACATTTTATAAAAAAGACAAATGACATCACATAAAATTAACAAAGTGGTAAGAAAAATTATTACTTTAAATTTCATTTATGTGCTGGAATCTAGTTTTTTAAGACTCTAATTTTTTTTAATAGCAATTTCAAACGACGAAATAACTTGGAACAGAAAATGAACCCATAATCATGGATTGTTGTAGCTTATATCATGAGATTTGATTTTAATAAGCACAATTGAGTGTCTAGGAATCCAAAACAATCATATTATGTTTATATAGTAGTATTTATTCATTTCAGGCACTCACCCATTTAAGAATTTTACTTTCTAAAAAAAACGAAAGTAATCATATGCTAAATAATTAAATTGAGGCAAACGAGGCTGCGGGTACAGGTTTTTATAACATTATGTACAGATACTTTATTTAATTTAACGTATTTTTTTGCAAAGTTGTGCTGTGTGTTGGGTTGCAGTGACAAAAGTAATGATAGAAACTATTCTATCATATATACAGGATATTATTTGTTTGAAAAGAATTTGTGATTGTGAAATCAAAGTTAAATGCAACGTTACTACTTTAATTATGTCATATTCAGATGGATACAGAAGTGCTAACACCTTCTTAAGAATGCTTTAAATTTTACACATAATTGGACGTTTTCTAATAATGTCAACCTTTTGGGCATCTACTATCTTTTCAGCGTCACTTCCTCATTTTTAATTATATTATATATGAAAAATTCTTGAAATTTATGTATTTTAAAGAAGTATCTATTTAAGTTTAAATATTGGTAGGATATGCAACCAAAAAATTTTGGCAGCCATTGATGTTTGCTTGTTTTCAGATCTCAGATTGAATATGAAGATTGAGTGAATAAGATTCTAGAACATAAGGCGTTAATAATCACGTTAAAATGATTATTAGTATTCGTGATTTAATTGTTATTTTAGTTAGTAGCATAGAGTGTACACTATGGTATGAGAGGTAGAAAAGTCTACGGTTTTTGCAAAAAAAATTATCTGTGATTAGTGATATGTCATATCAAATTTAAGAAACGCGGGAGTGTCTAAGATTTTAATTGTGTATGAAAATCGAGAATTGTGGTTTTTTAGAATTTACGTAAATGATTAATTGCAAATTTTTTTCTTTGTTATTAGTTAATTATATTATTATTATAAAATGCCTAAATCATTAAGTCTTAAAAAGGTAAGTTAGTAGACCATCTAGTTAAATGGAAACTAATTTATCATATTTTTTTATAATTATATTTTTCAGGCGTTGAACAGTCAAACAAAGAATCAAAAAGAGATAACACAATTTTTTAAGACCGAAACATGTAAAGAAAAGGAATCACCAATAAAAAAATACCAAGAGTTAATGAAAAATAAAGAGGATAAACAGACATCAAAGAGAAAAGCAATTTCGCCTATAAAGTTTGATCAAGTAAAGAGAAAAGCAGTTTCGCCTTTCAAATTAGAACAGAAAACCAAAGTTCACAAAAATGAAGTTGATGAATGTCGTAATTCATTAAATCAGTCTAAAATAAAAGATAATCAAGTTTTACTTAAAGAAAATAAAGACATAATAAAAGATTCTAATCGTGTTAAAATAAAATCTTCCCCAAAGAAAGAATTAGTATCAAAAAAATTGTTTGTTGATATACATCAAGGGGAGCAAATTACCTTAGACAATAAAAAATGTAATCAACCAAAAGACAACTATAAAGAGAATGTAAATAATACTAACAGTGTCATGAGTGATGGAGCATATATAATAGTCAATGAAGGTGTTCCAAATTTATCTCCCAAAAGAAGTCCAATAGGTAATGCTTTACCACAAATCATTTTAAAGAGTTATATTAAAATTTAAACATATTTGTATTATTTAGTAGCGGCCTTGCCCTAAGTTACTGTGGCTTAGTTTGGAAGGGGCTTCCCTTTGAAATAAATCTGTCATTGATGATTTTAAAAATGCATAATTGCCACTTAACTCTGTAGGATTATCTGTTGGGTCCAATTTCCAAAATTTGGAGCCCAGTCCAGATGTTTTGGACATTTTAAAAAACTTAATTTTTATGATAATTACAGGTGCTATATGTGTTTCACCAAAATCAAGCACACTGAGAAGTCATAAATGTGATTACTGGTCACCATCAAAGTCTGGATCCACAGATAAAGTTTTGGAGGGTATTGAAAATGATATTGATATGTTTGATAATTGGGAATTTGAAATTGAAAAGGTAATAATTGTGTGTATTTTTAAATCTGTAGTATATATTTTGGCAATGGTGTTGATATATAACTACATATTATAATGACAATTCCCTCATTGCATTTATCTGTTTGTGATAGCAACCCAAACTACTGATCAATTTTCATGCAGTTTCCTTTATTAGACAAAGTGATAGTGTTCAGTAACATATGAAGATGTTTTCAGCATGTTAGTATTTTCAGTTACACTCAGAGTCACTTGGCACAAGTCTTGTTTTGTGCCCCTTGCTATCTACTGTGTGTCTGTGGTAGTGGTGTCTGTACCATTAAAAATAAAGCAATTTGAAGTAAACTATAATTATTTTGGTGTCATAAATCATTTAGTTTTTGTAACACCATCACTTTTTGTAGTAAGTAACTATCAATCTATATAATTTTTTTGAGGAAAACATGCTTCGTAAATTACCCCGTGTTATAACATGTCAAGCATTAGAATTTGTATTTCTGTAAATAAAAGTGGTGAGAGTTGGCTTATTTAACATGTATCAACTAATCTGAGAATATAGTGTAATTACCCCAAAGCACCCTATAGTAATATTTTTTTTATAAGTAACTCCATATTTTCTAAGATCTTCAAGTCACATGTTTAAAATTATAGAATATGATGTTAAGTTCTTTAAGAGAAGAATTTTTGCAGGATGCCAAAGAAGACTTGGACTTGAATATAATGCAACGGTGTATAATACTTTCTATGAAGAGACATAGCTGTAAAATTGAGTTAAAACTTAAAAATAATCATGACAATATAGGCAATTGTTTTATTGAAGGAATATGGTAAGTATATAGAATAGTTCCAAAAAGTGATTTTATTTTTTTTATCATACACTATTATCAACAATATTATAGGCTGACCGTTTAACTCAGACTTAGTTTGGTACAAGGGTAGGGAAGTAGGACGAGAACGGGGACTGAGGTAGGTGCGAGCGGCGAGCATCCATAGCGTGGTATCAAGAGGTGACCGCGTCACCTACCTCAGTCCCCATTCTCGCTCTACCTCCGCGCCCTAAAGGGGGGCAATTCAAAAATGGATTCGACACGAGTTTAGCCCTTTCTCTCCGTCTATTTAAATGTAATGCTAGATTACGGCACCAAACATAACGAAAAAAGTAAATTTCATTTACCTAAACCCTATCATTGAAGTTTCTTAAGTAAACAATTAAATATTTTAATAGGTCTTAAAAAGTAATGTGTAACATACATAACTATAGGGAGGGGCATAAGAATTTTTAAAGTGGGGGCATGAGGAAATAAGTTTGGGAAACACTGCATTAAAGAAATAATAAATGATTCGGTAATTGTGTCTAAAATTTATTTACGGCTAAATAAAAATATATTCGTAATACTTCTAATCATTGTTTTAGGTTAAACACACCGTTAGAAGTGGGTGATATTATAAGTGTTCTCGGAACACGTGATTCGTTGGGTGCTTTTAGTGTTAACAATAGTGCTGGATTGTTGGCTCTACGACCTGACCACTTGATATCAAGTACAAGTGTTGTTGCAGGAGTGTTTTGTAAACGGAAGGCTATTCTGCAAGAGCGATGGCGGGGAATAGATTCAGCCAACACTGCTGTAGGTATTTTATTAAATTTAACATGTAGGTATTATATCCTAATAAATTAATATTGCGTTTTAAATATTGCATATTATTTTCAAGATCACAATATGATTCCGTTGATTTTATAACTGAGGTATAGTTTCAGTCAGTGGTGTAGCTAGTGGCGTGAGTAATGCGAAACAGTTTTATAGATCACTAAAATAAAAACATTAATATTCGTCGTGTAAATGAATAGGATGGTGAAATCAGACTGCATTTTTACTAATTTTAATAACATTTTCTCATCACCCCGGGTCGCCACTGATATGCTCCTTCCCATTCGCCACTTTTTATGAAATTCTCATCAAAACTTCTTTATAAAATAATTCTGGCGAATATGGCAAATACCTACGATACATTTTTACGTATTTTTTCGTATGAATACTGATTTTAACGCCGTGTGGTATCCGACAGAATAGAATAGACCACCCTCATTTCTTACCGAGGTGTCATAAGAAGTGACTAACGTATGTGCCGTGTGTTATCCAGCTGCATAGAATATACCACCCTCATTTCTTACCGAGGTGTCGTAAAAGGCGACTAAGGTAAGTTGACGTCAGGCAGGCGACCGGTCGTAAAATACGTAGCCAAATCACGTGACAAAATGTTTGTAACATGTTGTGCGGACCCCACTTAGAGTGGGATAAGAGCAGGAGAATGTATGTATGAATACGTATTTTAATATATTTAGGGTGGCGCGTCGTCTCCATTCTAAAGTCCTTGAGTTTTCATTAGCTCCTCTTATTTAATCTTCAAGGATATAAGAGCAATGAGAACTGCTTTAAAGTGATGTGTCATATGATTTTAATATAACATTTTTATATAATTACTCAACATCACCAATTAAAAGTGCAATTAATTTCAGATGACTGTTGGTATACTTATTCATGAATTAGTGCAAAAAGCTCTTACCCGATCCATAATAAATACACCGGAATTAAACTTAGAAATAGATAAAATAATAAAGGAATCAATACAAATGTTGTACGATGCGGGCATAACCGAGTCTGAGGCAAGATCAAACATGCAAATGTATATACAGCCACTATCCGATTTTATGCAGACATATGTAGCGAAGAATGTTCCGGTTAGTAAATATTCTAGTTCTGCATATCTAAAATTAGATTTAGGTGATACAATTTTGCTTTTAAAACAGTTTCCTTATAATGTTTACTTGTAATCAAGTAATCCAACCTTTTTCAACTTTTTAAAACTTGTGGACCCCTAGCCTAGTAGGTTTTTACTAAGACTGTCAAGGACCCTAGATCCGAATTCGGATCAGCACACTCAGCATAAACGCTGTGCTATACCATTAGTAGCCTTTTGTAACGTTGATATTTTTCATTTCTGTATTCCTGGTAGTACATATAGGGAAACCTTGAATCAATTAATCGTAAAGTGTAAAATTATATTAAATTCAGACATACTTAGGTACTTACCAGTGACTTTTTCTATTAAAACTTATGTGTCTAATTGATAATTGCAATTTATCACATGCTTTTCGGTGAAGGAAAACATCGTGAGGAAACCTGCATATCTCTAGAGAATTCTGGGGTATGTAAAATCTACCATTCCGCATTGGAGCAGCGTAGTAGGTGTTTGATCGAACCCTTCCCCAAAAATGAAGAGAGGAGGCCTTACCCAGCTGTGGGATATTAACAGGCCTTTCCTTTACTTACTTATTTTACTTATTTACTTAGATATTTATGATTTTCAGTTATAGATCTTAAAGCAAGGTATAGAGTATAAATAAAAGTAATTTTACGGTAGCTTATGACACGCCCAAAACGAAGTGTCTAATCTCTTATTAAGTAACCAATGTATAGTTTTGGAACAGTTAGATTCTAGATTCTACATTATTACATTATTAAATTCAAATACATTTCACGTTAAATAATTGGGTAATGATATGCCAAACCGATGGTACACGCGACGTATGACTCACGTTATTTATTACAAAGTTGCCTTTGCAAGAAGGCGTGCTTTTTGGGGCATTTAATAATTTAGAAGACACTTTTCATGATTTTATAATCTTATGATTTTTTTAGCAAGGCGCAAAAGGTAATTGGAATGGCAAGATAGAAAAGGTTTTAGATATAGAAGAAAATGTATGTTGTCCGCAGCTCGGTTTAAAAGGAAAGATTGATGCCACTTTACAGGTCGCTATTCATGAATGCGGAGGTAAGTCAATTTTGGTCAGTAAAGGATAAATCAATTTCTTTCATTAAAAAAAAATCCTAGTGCGTTTTTTACATATATCTTGCTTCTATGAAAAATTTCGACACTAAATACAATCTCTTATTTAATGCGAAAAAAGTGTAAACATATTCTTTCATTATTATCACAAGTGAAATAGCCAAAATTATATGGTCAGGTATTATTATTATTATTTTATATCAAAATAATCAAATCTGCTTCAGGTAACACCCATTTTAGCACCTGTAAATGAGGTATCAAAAGATGTCTTGTGACATTTAAAAAAGCATTGAAATTTATCACTGCAAGAATGAGTTCTATGTTTTTTCAAAAGTTTTAGATTCGTAAGACAGTATATTTAAATTTTTCCTAATTTTAAAAAGAAGGAAATTTTCTGATCACAGATCGAAAAACAGCTGTGGTCCCGTTAGAGTTAAAAAGCGGTCGCGCGTCTGTATCGGCAGAACATCGCGGTCAACTTATCTTGTATGGTATGATGCTCAGTTTGCAGCGACAGGAAGATCCAGCAACTGCAATTCAGCGAGGCTTGCTGCTTTACTTGAAGTAAGTAAGATATATAAGTATATTCAAACTCAAATTCAAAATATTCTTTATTCAAGTAAACTTGTAAACAAGTGCTTTTGAATCGTCAACTTTATTGCTGGTTCGGAAAGCTGTTCCTACCGAGAAGAGCCAGCAAGAAACTCGACGGTTGCTCTTTTTAAAATATAAATCTTAGAACTAGTTACATTTATTTATTACTGTCTTGTACAGGGTAGAAGTGCACCTATATCCACACATCCTTATCATCTAAGTAATCTTCAACAGTATAGTAGGCTTTCTGTATCAGCCTCTTTTTAACAGTGGTTTTAAACTGCTGTAATGTATACAGTAGTATAGTAGTAGTAGCAGTACATAAAATAGTTATTGTAAATTAACGGTGAGAGATAGAGACATGCTGTCGAGGACACTTTTGTAGTATTTATAGATCTACAATTCTCTAGTAGATTACTTTAGCGTACCTCTGCTGGTTTACGCAGCACACGCAACTAAAGCTCCCAGCAAGCAAGCTTTATAACAACTGCGCGATCTCTTCAACACAATTTATATAATACCGAGCTTTTTGGGACTTTGTTTTATAATAAGTATAGATATGCATGTGGACAAGTTCAGAGTCTACATTGTAATAAAAACAAAATCAAATAGTAATCTAAGTAAGTAATAATCTCGAAAACTTTTTGTAAGATCACTGAAGGCAATAGGACCGCCTTTGCATGCCTTTTTATAATTCATGTCTTTTACATATCATTATAAGGAATGCAGTTGCCATTGTTTTAAACAAGTTAAACCACTGGCTTTCACATACACAGATTTATCCTAGCTTGATAGACTTTCATGTCATTCTAAAAATATGATGCATATAATTCTAAAAAACTCATACTTTTTATCTGGAATAATTTACTAATCTATCTAGTTAATTTTTTCTTTCACTAAGCATGTTACTGTTTATTTTTCTTACTGTCACACGCCACCAGGTTTTATAAAGAGCGACTATCATCTGACCTCTAATTCTTGCCTCCTTTCTATTCCCTACGATACTATATTCGCAATGATTATCATCAGACGTTTGTGATACTAACAGAGACCTACGTCTGTATGAATTAATGATTCCGGTTATCGCTTCAACAAGTCACTCTATCGCGAAAAGGTTTTACTGTTTAGTTAATTCTTTATCTTCCGTAGACGTAAGGGCTAACACCATATTTCCAATATAACCTTCTATGAAAATATAGTTCCTTAACAATTCGACACATTGTACTGTAATTTAATATCTGCAATTCCGCGCCGAAAGCAAAAGTTAAATAAACGACTACGAACTTTTACCAACATTTTCCTAACCGTAGATATCATGCGGATAGGGTATTTTTAGGTTTTATTCAATGTAAACCTTCACCATATTTTACATAATTTAGATAATCCATAGGTTTTAAATCGGCCTATCTTTTTTAAAGGTCTTTTAGTAATCATTTTTATATTTATCGTCAACTTTCAAACATGTGAATAGAAATGATTTTATTTAGTTTTATTGACTTATTCTAAAGATATTTTTTATATTTCGGGGCTTTTGCAGGGAACGGATAGATCTCCGAGAAGTAAATTGCGGGTATCCAGAAAGGCGTGACCTTATGATGCTACGTAATGAACTAGTGCAACATTTGGCTGCTGGACCACAAAATATAGATATAGGTCTGTTGACTTACAGACTTGTTTCTCAAACCTAATATTTGCATTTCTTTTTAACTTTACTTAATTATTTTAAATACAAAGTATTTAATTAAACAAAAACTTATAAAGACGTATATATTTGATTCTGATATTACATGTCATAGACTTAGAACACTTAGAAAAAATACCATACAAAACTGAATTACATTAAATTTAAAGCGAACCAAGTCGCGGACACCAGTAGTATAATTATAAAAATAAAGTATTTTTTCTCGATTCCTTTTAAACAGATCAACTTGTAGATATTGAGGACTCGTCGCGCCTCTTGCAACAAAGTTTGCCCGAGCCGGTACATCACCATTCGGCTTGCTCCAAATGTCCATATCTCACGCTTTGTTCATTACATTTATGGTGAGTACGATCAAGTTTTAATCGAACTTGGTGTTGCCAATTGTATGACTTGGAGTAATTTCTTAATTCAAAATATTCTTTATTCAAGTAAACTTGTAAACAAGTGCTTTTGAATCGGCAATATCTACTGCTGGTTCGTAAAGCTGTTCCTACCGAGAAGAACTCGGCGGTTGCTCTTTTCAAAGAATAATTCTTATTACTAGTTACATATAGTTATTAATGTCTTGTACAGTGTCGAAGAGTAGCTATATCCACGCATTCTTATCGTCTAAGTAATCCTAAATATTATAAGTAGGCTTTCTGTATCAGCCTCTTTTTAACAGTGTTTTTAAACTGCTGTAATGGCATGACTAAAATTGATTTCGGAATTTTATTATAGAATCTTATACCCAAACCCACAAATGACTTACGTACTTTTGCAAGGCGCAAAGCAGGTACCTCAAGCTTATGTCGCTTCCTACTTTGTCTATTATATACATCGATCTTTTTATAATTATGTATATTCTTATGTACAAAAATTTAAACTATTATACTAGGTATACAGAAGGACCTGAAATATCGCAGACTCACCCGCTTACAAGTCTCCGAGATGAAGCTCTAGGGCACTTGTCCCCTGAACATATACAATATTTTCTACATTGGACCAGTTTACTAAAACTTGAGGAAAAAGGACAGTTTAGTACAGCTCCTTTACATGCCCTATGGACAGAAAGCGTTGAAAGACGGTAAGGTTTCAGTTGTTATAAGTACATAGTCCAATAATAAAAATTGGAAGGTTATGTGTTTGTCTGTGCATTCCGTTTACGATTGTTAAAAAATCCATTGTTTTTTTTTCAGAGCAAAAAGAGGAGTATGTGCAGACAATTTAAAATTAAAGTCCGTTTCAATTACTGGTGATAGGTTCTTACATATATTCGATCGACATTCCACAAATACAGGTAATTGTCAACAATTCGTTGAAGAAACATTATGATTGTTCTTTGATAGTTTGTATATAATAATTAAAAAATATATATTAGATGATTGCAAGCTTGCAAAGGGACCTCAAGAAGGAGAATTTTCTATAGTGAGCATAGACAATCGACCGTGGATTGCAGCAGGCGTAGTCACTCTATCAAACAATAAAGAAATACGTATAGTTTTAGAGAGGTGAGACTTATTTAATAAAAGCGCTTAAAGGCTTACACGAAAACAACATTTAATTGCAGAAATTCCTTTCAGGGATCTGAGCCGTAGACTGAACAAAAGCACACTGTTTCACATTGACTCTTATGAATCATACTCCACGAATGTTCAAAATTTGACAAATTTGGGAGTGCTTATGGAGAACAGTGACCGCGCCCTCAGGCTTAGAAAGTATACAGATTTTATTTAATTTGTAATAAAACAAAGTAATAGCCTATTGCTGCGCAAACGCTACCTCTCCTTCTTGAGTATTAAAGTTAATATCCACTAGACCGCGGAACCAATGCGGATTATTACATATCCTAAAAGTTCTATCGATAAATATGTAGGTTGCCGCACGTAGTTTTCTTTCACCGTAAAACGCACTATAAACCAGAGATATCTAGTAAAATTCCAAATATTATTTATTCAAGTAAAAAGTAAACTCAGGTAAACTTGTAAACAACAACTTTTAAAGTCGAGAATTGCAATGTGTGCTCACTTTGATTTTATGGATATATATATATATATATATATATATATATATATATACATCCCGTAACCCATTTGGCGTCATGCACGTTGTGCATCATTATGGCGTCTCCCAGTTGTACTAACTTATTTTATAATGTTTTTGCATATATTGCTTAGTTTTTAAATGTTAACCTTCGTGAGATATTTTGTTTTCTTATAATTTTATTTATCGCAATATTCTTCTTGTAATCCTGCCCAAGAATATCTGAACCCCATTTCAAAGTAATGAACTTTTAGCTTCCTGAATATACTTCTCACAATTATCTACTACGCCGATATTTGTGCGTCCTGTGAGTCTGTGTGTGTGAATGCGACGTTGCCGGCCTAAAATTTAGTTTCTATCTCTTTCTTTTCCTGAGAATCTCAGTACAATAAAATAAAGTAGTTGTGATGTTGCAATCAGTACTAAACTTTATTAGGTTAATATCAACAAAAAAAACGTATATAGCAATATTACACGTAAAGTTGAAAAAGAAGCCCAATATGAATATATGGACGACTGAAATCAAAAAATGCTCTTTTTAAACTGAAATATTAATAGTGGGTTGGTGATCGCAGGGCTGAATCTTTCATATTTACTATGCTGTCATGATAGGATTTATTCATCAGCCTTATGTAACTTCACGCCCATAGTTATACCACTATGACAAAAGTCAGTGCCTTGTAAATAAACAAAAAAATACATTTATTCAGTTCTGTCTTGGACATGGACGAATAGCATTTTTATACAAACACTTCAACAATTGGACGTACCTAGATTCGAATGAGTATCTCTGGAGTGACCTAAACACAATCAAGGTCTCGAGCGAAACAATGGCCTCCTCGTAATCTACAAGCGTCCGAGTGATCCGTGGTGTTATATGATGTTACGATGCCTTTCCGCAATACGGGCTTGTTCGAGAGCGTGATAGTCGTAGAACTTACGATAACTTCAGTACTTTTTGAGTTGATCGCAAACAGAGAGTCATACACATTCAGGATAAATGTTCAGACAGACTCAGCATACTTTCGATTTTACTATAATTATATTCAGAGATAACAATAAAGCTAGACATGTTACATGAACAATATATTTCGATAACTATATGATAAATATATAAATTCTAGTAGTACTCTCGACTTCATTCGCGCCAACCTAAGCGTTCATTTACCCCCGATGATATATAATATAATATAATTTGTTAAATGATTTAGAGAAGCAGGCGTTACTTTGCGGAATTCCATATTACAAGCACTATAACAGAACTAACTACCTTGCTATAATCCGCACGGGTTAAGCGAATGCATGCAAAGCTATAGGCTCCACGACAAAATCGTAATGCATTACGATTTTTGTCGTGGAGCCTATCCTCCCGATGATGCTTCGGTTTCGGAGCGAAACGATCGTCGAGATTGTGGTGGTGGTTGTGTGTGCTGCTTGTGTGCATTGTTGCTGGTGGATGCGCCTTGGGGTACGTGTGGTGGCTTGTCCTGCATGTATAAGGTGCGTAAATTTTGCCTGCTTCATACACATTAGCTTTGCATGCATTCGCTTAACCCGTGCGGATTATAGCAAGGTAGTTAGTTCTGTTATAGTGCTTGTAATATAATATGTGTTTTTTCACGTTCCCGTAAGAAAAACGAGTTTTTATGCCATTTGTTTGGCATAACATTTTTATTTTATTCGCAGTGTATATAAGCCTCTATTTTATCATTAGAGACAAGCGCATTAGCCATGAAGTTGTAACAGACAGACTAACGGACAGACTATCGAATTTATACTTTTAATATGGATGTATAAAATATATTTAATTATAGTAAAATAGCATCAATTAAAGTATTTAAATTTATTTTATCTACCTACTGCCAAATGCATGTTTCAGATTTTTTTATGCTGAAGTGTAAGTATAAACTTGTATTTTACATCTAATTTCCGTCTTCTAATTCAAAAATTATTTAAAATAATAAGAAAAAAACAAATCGGACGAGCTGGCATCGTCGCAATTCGCGGACGCGACATACGCGGTTTCTTAGTCAAAACATGACAGTGGTATACGACAGTAAATATACACGCTACAACAGCGCCGCACCTCTGCTACGAATTCACCCGGAATTATTAATTATACATTTTCAACCACTAAGCCAACTTTTTGGCTTCTACCGATATTTGTTCTATAGCTTAGTAGAACTTATAGGATGCTAGTGCACACGTTGAAAAAAGTGGCGTCCGATATTCGGACGTCAAAAGTGCGGGGACGCCAGATTAAATGCAATTACGTGTTAATAAGACGCCAAATTGTTTGCAGGATAAATATATATATATATATATATATATATATATTGGATATCTAAGGTAACGTCCAATAACATAGTTGTATCTTCTGTTTTATTAGTACATCAATCATCAATTATTAAAAGCCTAACTGTTTTTTTTTCAGCATTAGATAGTTCATATTCTTGTTATTTTGTTTATAATTTCAGTATTAGATTATTTAGCATAAAACAAAGCTACCTGCTGATTTAACAGATAAGTTAAAAAAAATACTATTTTCTGCTCAGGATGAAAACACTAACATCACGGATCTGAGATAATATAATGTTATCACTTTATACATACAATTCTATCCTAGGTGTATTGCTAGATGTTTCTTCTTTCAGTTTAATTATAGACAAAGTGCCACCAAAGTTTGTTCCAAAGTTACCCCGTGAAGTTGGACGATTGGGTTCAAAATTGATGCGCTCGCTGAACATCGAGCAACAGCGTGCCGTTCTAAAGGCTTTGTCTTGCGAACATTATGTATTATTGAGGGGATTACCCGGAACAGGTGAAGAATAATGATAATATATAATTATAGGTATTTATTTATTTATCCGATGTCCAATGTATGACCAGAAGTCTAATATTAAATTTATTAACTCTACAAAATAATTCCAATTGAAATTATGAAGAACATCCGTACTATTCAGAAGAATTAAGTGCTATGTAGAAGAACGGCAAGAAGAGATAGAGTTCTGTACCTCTTCACTTCTTTAAAGAGTATATTTCACCGAGGTTCACCGCTTGATGAAGGTGTCTTCGAGGGATTCCCACGTAATACCGTCATAAGCCTTTTAGATCTAGCGAATCTTCGACTCCTAGTGAAAAGTCACCTTTAGAGGTCATCTGTCTATATAGTGGAAGGTCTAGCGGGTCGTTTTCAATGTATCATCGCCACACATCAGGTCTATGACGAAGTTGGTTTTTCATACTATGTGCTCCTTCCTTTGGCGCTGATGAGTTATGTCTGTAATATTGTTACGTACAGGGGTTCGTGGATTTGGATGAAAATAACTAGTGACTCGTTAAAAACACTTCATTCAACTTTTTACTATAAACTTAGTACTTACCGTCTCTATACGGTTCGTTGTCCAATAAGAATGCCGAGGTCACTAATAATTCACTTTTATTTTCGCTCGCTTATTCGCTCTTGATCGCTATTCGCAAACTGAATGTCGAGGCGCACGATTCGTCTGCTTATATATCGAACGAACCGATTTCAAGAACATTCGATAGACTTTGAAACGATCGTAAACATGTTTACCGATAAACATGTTTTGATACACGTTGAATGTTAGTTAAGCGAATTTGAACTCGATGACATAGTGTAAGAACCCTTTTTGCATGTTCGTAAACTGCCCCGTTCAATTTGAACTTTATGACATATGCATTACGAACTCTTTTCGCATGTTCGTAACAATATTGTCTTTTTCAGACTTCTCCATTCTTAATTTCCTTATACAGAGATACGCCAAACACAATTCTTGATTCTATCCCTTAACCCAGGTTCACACATAAGACAATATTATAAGTTTCCGAATGCAATAACCGTAACCAATTAATTGCAACCACTTGTTTGTTATTTACCAGGAAAAACGCAAACCATAAGTGTCCTCATACAAATGCTAGTAGGGCTCAAACAGCGAGTACTTGTCACAGCTCACACGCATTCTGCCGTTGACACGGTGTTGAACAGGTAAAATACTTTAAAAGTTGTCTTTTCAATTCAATTAGAAATTATTCAATTCAAGTTCTATAGTTTAGTTTATAAATTCTTGAAAAAATTACGAATTCCTTTTGTAGTACGAAAATTGGTATCGAAGAAAATTTAACATATAACGGTAATGAAATCGAATTAAATGAATTGATTTTTTTTTGTTTTTTATGTACATATATTTTAGCATGTCAAAGTTGTTTATTACGCTTGTCCCAGATTACCTAAATCTCTCCAAATAATGCGTCTCGGAACAGCAAGTAGAGTCGCGCCAGAATTATTACACCGATCTGAACACACACTGACAGAAAACTGTCAAACTACAGAACAACTCTCCAAAATTTATGATTCTATGGTATTCCCTTTTTTTGTTTCTAAATTATTATTATTATACTTTAAATATTTTATATTCCCGTGGTGGCCTGATTTTGAGAGCGCAAACTCTTTGTAAGAGTATGCCTATATGTTGCTTCGAGTATTTTACAAAAAGTTAGGTGCTAATCTGGATTTTACTATTCATCTTGCGCTTTGCATTCTTTACGGGAGCTATGATAGCCCAGCGGTGAGACCGTGCGACTCTTTCGAGGGGAACACGAGTTAAAATAAAGGAAGGTACCAATGAGTTTTTCTATTAAAACTCATGTCTCTAATTGATAATTGTAATTTATCACACGCTTTTCGGTGAAGGAAACATCGTGAGGAAACCTGCATATGTGTAGAGAATTTTGTTGATATGTGTAACCTACCAATCCGCATTGGAGCAGCGTGGTAGGTCTCAGTTCCAACCCTTCTCTCCAGAAACGGAGAGAGGAGGCCTATTCCCAGCAGTGGGATTGTCAAACAGGCCGCTACTTTACTTTACTATTTGGCGGGCACAATCTCATCTTAAATTAAATATAAAAATATTTAATGGTGTTATATTGCAGGAGGTTGTCGGTGTAACTTGTTTGGGAGCTACACACGCCATGTTGTCACGGAATACATTTGATGTGTGCATTGTCGATGAAGCTACACAGGTAAGTTTGCTGATGTTTCGAAATTGCTCATCCTATCAAGCAGTACGTACGAAATTTTGGTTACAAACTCAATAAGCCTTTTTCAAAGTAGAGTATTATTTTCTTATCTTATTCCTATTAAATCCATGGTTCGTATTGTTTTTCACGATTCTGGTCAAAGTTAGGTACCTCTAGATAACCACCTTACTATCAGATAAATTGAATCTCTGGGGCGAACCTGTTTAGTAATAAAAAACTGTTACAGTTTCGTGGAGATAAATATATCTTAACACAATTTTTTCACATTGTTTATAGTAAAATATATATTACTAAATGTTATCAATAAAAGTATAGATAATAATAACAAATATATGGAACACTTACACACAGGGTCGTCAGTCGGTCGGTTAATACTTGTGTTATGGGTGACGGCCAACTGGTATAAATACTACATATATAATTTTAAAAACATACTTAAATACAAATATACACCCAGGCTTGAAGAACTGTTTATAGCAAATGTTGGCCCACGGCGGGAATCGAACCCGCGGAGCTGAAGGCAGGGTCAATACCCACTGCGAACGGGCCAGTCAATGATATATACTCCTACGATATATTTTAAATTTCATTGCGTTAAGCAATAAGTTTCAAAAACATATTAATTGTGTAAACCAGAAGATGGCCGTAAGAAAGTTTCAAATTCAGCGCTCGCATCACAATATTTATATAACAAGTTTCAATTTTTACAGGTGTTGCAATGTACGGTATTACGGCCATTATTTTCGGCAACTCGTTTTGTGTTAGTTGGAGATCCAGAGCAACTTCCACCAGTGGTGAGGAGCAAAAGTGCCAGGTATAGATTATATCACTATTAACTACAAGCATCGAATATTTTTTAATTGAAGTCTATAAAAAAAATAACTAATGCGACATCAGTTTTCTGCGTTTTCTTCTCAAAACTGTCATAACTAGAAAAAAACTAGTAGATCCCTACATGAAAGGTTGAAGGTAAAAGATTGCTTTCAACAATAAGACCGACTTTGTTGACAGTATAAATTTACTTTAAACCAATTATTAATTGTATTGTTAAATAAATAACATAATAAATATTACCTCGTCATAAAGTAGTAGAGTTACAGGGAGAGTGAGATTTTTTCAGAGGTCTCGAGTCTCAATTATCTCCTAGTTTTCAATTCTGCCTATATCGTCATATCCCATACATGTTAAATGTGTCTATTATAATATCTGTTTATTTTTTGTATATCACGATTTGTCTGCCATCCATAATACAAATCTAAAGTTAATTAGGAACCGACGATCGTGTGTGTAATTATCTCATCACCATTCTCCTGTCCTTACTTCCACTCCAAGTGGGGTCGGCACAACATGTTGCAAACATGTCACATGATTCAGCTACGTATTTTGCGACCGGCCGCCTGGCTGACGTCAACTTACGTTAGTCGTATTTTACGACCCCTCGGTAAGAAAGAGGGTGGTCTATCCTACTCAATTGGATACCACACGTTGGGTCAACTTACCTTAGTCGCCTTTTATGACACCTCCGTAAGAAATGAGGGTGGTCTATTCTACTCAACTGGATACCACACGGTGGGTCAACTTACCTTAGTCGCCTTTTATGACACCTCCGTAAGAAATGAGGGTGGTCTATTCTACTCAACTGGATACCACACGGCAAGTGTGTAATTGTCTCATCTTATACATTTATAAAATTCTCGTGTCACAATGTTAGTTACCATATTCTTCTGAAACGGCTTGACCGATTTTTATGAAATTGTATATGGATATTCAGTAGGTCTAGGAATCGGCTACTATTTTTTTTCAATCGCCAAAATGATAAGGAATTGCCACCCCTAACCTTTTTTTTGGAAATATACAACTTAAAAAATATATATATATACAGGAAATTCCCTAGAAATGATTAATATTGAAAACGAATGTTTTCCGGGTCATTAAAATAAAACCGTTATATCTTGTAGACGTCTCGGTATGGAGGATAGCTTGTTCCATAGACTCATGAAGGATGATACAACATGTACTCTGAGACTCCAATATCGTATGAATCAGGCGTTAGTGGACGTCGCTAATAAAGTAGCTTACAATAACAGTCTCAAGTGTGCGGACCAGCGCGTGGCTCAGGCCAAATTAAAAATTGACATGCAGGTATGCTATAATCACTTGTATATCTTGTATTTATACAGTACTAGCTGTGCCAACAACGGCTTCGCCCGTGTGGGAGTCAGTGATTTGCGAAACTGTTCGCGAATTTTCGAAATTTTGAACATAAAAGTAGTTATTGTGAGTTAACCGTGAGAGATAGAGACATGCTATCCCGGACTTTTTGTAGTATTTTTATATATCTAAAATTCTATACTACATTACTATAGCGTATCTCTACTTGTTTACGCAGCGCACGCGACAAGCTCCCAGCAAGCAAGTTTTTAACAACTGCGCGATGTCTTAAACAAAATTTACATAATACCGATATGTACTATTTACCTAAACCATCCGGAAGTATTGCACTGTCTTTTGGTGAAAACCGTACAAAAAGCCGTGTAGATTTTGAGAAAATCGATTACATACAGACAGACAGCTTTTTGGGACTTTGTTTTATAATAAGTACAGATTTTGTATTAATATATGGGGACTTGCGAACATTGTTATTTGGTATTCAGTCATGAGAGAAAACTTATAAATTCTAAATCAATACTCAATATTTAGGGGCTGTAAATGCTTTAAACGCATAGAGACCTCAATCTAAATATACCTATAGGTTGTGTAATGAAAGGCGATTATTTGAACGATTGTTTGAATTCAGCCCACTCCTTTGAATTCTATTTTAACCCATTTTCAATGTAGAGACATTAAAACTATGCACACTTAACAAGAACTGCTGATAATACAATACAAAAGTAATGAAAATATTATTTTGCTGTAATCCGTGATAAATATTTTTATGATTATAATATTATAGAAAATAATATTTTCATTACTTTGTATTATAAACCTCCGCAAAGTAAACGCCTAATTCTATAAATTATTCAGACAATACAATAAATTGTCAAATTTTTGTAATTTTTTAAATAATACGTATATAATAAAAATACTGCACCTTTTGAATTTGTTGTTTTTGGGGTCCTAAATAAATTTGTATTACATTTTATTATACATTAAGTAAAGAATTACGATAATAGGTTTTCCTTTTATTTTTTATTATAACTTTTAACAAAATTAAACATGTATATATATTTTAGTGACTAACAAAGCCGTCTTATTATAAATATCATGGCGATAAGACCATCCTAATAACAAATCTTAACAAATAGGTTACAAAAACAGTTCGACGGTTTATTTTCGTAGGTGAAGGTTACTCAGATAGTGGCTAAGATCAAGGTTTGTGTTACGTAGCGGAAATACCAATATTCCTAACCTCCCGCTACATGCCAGCATATCATGGTTATAGGTAGTATCCAAGAAAATTTGGAGAATATTTGATAAGTGTTTTAATTATGCCACATCGGTATTCAAAACTATAGTAGATATCGTGTAGTTTGATGTAAAATTGCAATCATATTTTTTTTCAGAACTTATCTGATCATATAGTAGAATCACCGTGGCTGATTATTGCTTGCGATCCGGAGTTTGAGAACGCCGCGATTTTCCTTAATACAGTTATTTCGTCCCATGAGGTACCTAGCAATGGAAAAAAATATACTAATATCGACGAGGCGTGTGTCTCTATGGAACTGGTTGAAACATTAAAACAGGTAAGATATATAATCTATACTTATTATAAAACAAAGTCCCAAAAAGCTGTCTGTCTGTATGTAATCGATTTTCTCAAAATCTACTGAACGAATTTTTGTACGGCTTTCACCAAAAGACAGTGCAATATTTCCGGATGGTTTGGTATATAGTACATATCGGTATTATGTAAGTTGTATTGAAGAGATCGCAGAGTTGTTAAAAAACTTGCTTGCTGGGAGCTTTAGTCGTGTGCGCTGCGTAAAACACCAGAGATACGCTAAAGTAATGTACTAGAGAATTGTAGATCCATAAAATACTACAAAAAGTCCGCGATAGCATGTCTCTATCTCTTATGGTTAATTCAAGTTAAGTTAAACTGACGCGGCGCGCTTGTTTTAAAAATAGGAGAAAACAAAAACGTTTTGTCTCCCTCGCACCATTTAGTTTTTGGGGTCAAGGTTATTTTTCGTTTGTGTGTCATAGGGTACGGTCGTTAATTTGTATAAATCGTGTTTATTTTTTTAAAAACGTAAAATAATTCGTGTGGCTAAAATACTTCGGTGTATGAACTGATTTTTTATGCAGGGTGCTGAGGTGTGTACAACAGTGAAACTAAAAATAATGTCGTATGATCGGTTCCACTATGTAGTCACTTGCTGGATGTAAAAGAATCGAAAATACTTTTTGTACATTTATTTCTTACTTTAACTTTTAAGATATTCTTTATCCAGGTATTTCAACAAGTTTTGTTTAATAACGTATTCAGGCCGGCGTTCTACCAACCGATATAGGAATTATAGCTCCATATCGTGATCAAGTATCCCTTTTACGTCGTGCATTCTCCGAAAAGGTTGTGGAAGTGAGCACTGTCGACCAGTTTCAAGGCAGGGACAAAAGTGTTATCATATATTCTTGCACCAGGCGATGTGAAAGCGATGACAGATATCCGAAGGTAATATGGTTTTTTTATTTGTATTATATGTTAAGTACGTATGCTAAAATTCGATTGAGCTGAAAATTGCCTTAAATTGCTAATTATATGGATCTGATCTTATGATGATGTATAAAGTTGCCACTAGCATATAAGATAGCTTAGCTAGATAGGACATAGTAATATATCTGGTTAAAATATTAAATAACTTACACGGGCGTTTAGGCTACTTAGATTCTACTTGATAAGAACTACTCATTAAAAAAGTTTTTAAATAATTCTTGATTAATTAAAATTAAATGGAAAACTATCCATTACACATTTAAAATAACAATATTATATGTGAGATGTCAATTTAACACTTCTAAAATCAAATTGATTAAGCTTTACCCGTCCTTTTATAAAACTACTTATTCTGCTTGCGGCTTCGCCCGCGTAGAAATCAGTGTGTCACAAAAGACACAAGTAGTTATTGTTAGTTAACCACAAGTGATAGAGGCATGCTGTCGCGGATTTTTTTTGTAGTTCTTCAGTTCCTTCAATTCTTTAGTACATTACACCAGTGTATCTCTGCTGGTTTACACGCCGCACGCGACTTAAGCTACCAGCAGGCAAGTTTTTTTTACAACCCAACCGTGTGACCTTTTCAATACAATTTACATTTACAAACGTAATGTACTCTTAAATTAAAACTTTCGGAAGAATTGTACTGTCTTTTAGTCAAAAAGTTCAGTAGATTTTGACAAAATCGGTCACATACAGACAATAGTAAATTTAAAAATTCTATAAATCATAAGACTTATTTTTAAATATATCCAATAATTACGTTGTTGCAACGATAATACATAGTTTAGTATGAACTACTAATATTATACTTGTGATGTATACTTTTGGTGAAAACCGTGCAAAAATCCGTACAGTAGATTTTGATAAACTCAATTACGTACAGACAGACAGCTTTGTGGGACTTTGTTTTATAATAAGTATAGATTTTAATAGATGTTAGCGCAAGTAGGTGATAGAGGTAAAAATTGGCCTAATCCTTTGTACTACTGAAAGATTTATGATGATTACGATCTACACAAATTCATATTAGTATTTAATGAATTGTCACAATACTGCGTGTTTAGATGATCATCATGTATATTAAATAAATGTCATTACCTACCAGGAGGGAGAGGTTCTCAACGACCAAAGGCGCCTGGCCGTGAGCGTGACACGAGCTAAACATAAACTCATCGTAATTGGAAACATACAAGCCTTGCAACGATATACTTCACTATTGAAACTCATCGAATCATGTAAAACCATAAATTTGGAAGAAGACATTATGGCCAAGTTGAACAAAAAATATTCAACTTGTGTTACGTGATAATGCTTTAAATTTTAAATTTATTAATAAAATTAGTCAAACTTATCATTATTTAGCTTACTAGCTGTAATGTAGAATTAACTATTGATATTTTGTTTACTTTTATTTTAGAGATCATGAAAGTTGTTTTATACTACTTGTTTACAATCATAAAATTTACAACATAATTTTATGATTGTAAATTTATATTGTAAATCTATTTTGTCGCAAATATGAATATTATTGTAGATTAAGATGGTCCTTTGCACATATAAAAAAATATGATTTTTTGAATTTTGTTTTTATTTATCAACTGCCCTGTAATGTTATATTTCTTTAAACCTAACTTCCTACATTTTCTAATTACAAAAAAACAAAATAATTAAAAAAACATTTGAATTGTATAAAATTGTCGTCCGCCGGAAGCGGGGCAATATCCCGAGCTACCGGTGGTTAAGGCTCCAAAGTGAGAAATTTCTCACATTATGTGCCGTTTCAGGCAATACTGCTTTCTGCATCCTACTCTTGATCCAACTCTTAAGCGAAAGGCTCTGAAGATGTTGGTCGACGCTCTTCGCAATCAGACCGTTAACCGAAACAACAATTGGAACAATTGTTGTTGAGTTAACATTCCACATGGCGGTTATCTCATACGAAAAGTCAAAATATTTAATCTTTTTTTTTTCCTCTTTATGAGATTATCGTCATGTGAAATCGTGACAACAACAATAATTGCACGGCGCACTAACCCGTCTTCTAATACTTTATCAGGTTTAGTGGCAGTGATAAACCTAAAAGTGATAATAGGCCAATCCCATTAGACCCTAGCACGGCCTTTTTCTAGAACTGACGCAGAGTCAATATGGTACTCTAATACGGTACCCCTTCATCCAGCAGAGCATATTGAAGAACAATTTGTTGTTGATAAGATGAGAACTTATTCAATATGATGCTCTTATTCAATAGTGGTTTGTATTTTATCTAAAGTTTCAATACAATGGTAGGATTCTTGTCTATTATATAATATTAAATAAAAAAATATGTTACTAACACCTTAGCCACATATCAGTGAAAAGTTCTAGGTAATAATTTCCATTAACTATAAATTAACACTAATGATAATTGAAATAGATAAGTAGTTTAAGGTTTAAGGTAAGTTTCAATATTAATTGATGGAAAATTCAAAATATAGCTTATTCTTTAAAATACTTAAACACTAAACATAACTTTAATCAGCTGATTGTCAAACGCTAAAGTCAACTGTCATTATCATGTGGACAATATTTGCAATTCAAATTCCACTTGTCGATTTGTTCGAAGTCTTAATTTTATTATAGGCACATAATATCATCAATATATCTCAAATGTGTTTATTACTTAAATCTGTATCGCTCCTTAATATACAATGTCAATAATATAAATAGTGAAATCAAAAACCGTGCCAAAAGTTCTATTAATAAATGAAACAGCTCTTTAACTGAAATTCATTTCGAGAGTTTGACTTTTCTAATTATAAACTCATCTTTGACTTCTGATATCAAACTGTAAATATTACCTTCAATTATTATCTTGCAGTGTAGTTTGAATATTTGCCTTCGCTAATATGGTGCAATAACGAAGTTTCTCTATTTCTAAAACGCAATACGTACGTAAGTTTATAAATTTATGAATTATAAGTACTGATTTAGAATACAATGTTTAAAATTAGTGTATAAATAATTTTAAGTATTGTCTTATATAAATGACAAACTTAACTAATTTACAAATTAATAATTTTTTTGACACAATTACAAATAAATATATTTTTATGTAGTGTATGAAGTATCATCAATATATAGCTCTATAATCCCGATTATGTCCCGCTGTCTATTTAACGTATAATAACTGTTTACTGTTAGATGATTTGATTAATTGTAAGGTTAAATATATAGTAGGTAGAGTTAACATATCTTTGTATAAAAGTTTTTTTGGCTGCCCTAAAAATTTAAATCATGCCTTATAACCCTGAGGAAACGATATGAATACGGAATATTTTATATATTTCCATTATGATAGTATTATGTTTAATTTTTCCTTAATTTTTTCATTTTTTCAATATTTTATTGGTCATCTGTCAATGTATTTATTAATTTTTGTAATTCATCCCTTTTAGCTTGGTAAAAATGGTTAAAGCAGTAGCAATTATCACAGTCAGTGATAGTTGTTTTAAAGATAACTCACAAGATAAATCTGGACCAGCCTTGTTTGATTTTATAACGGAAAAATATCCAGAGGCCAATATACATACTATTATTGTACCAGATGAAAGAGATATAATTGAGAGAGAATTAAAATACTTTTGTGATTCAAATATTGAACTGATTCTAACTACTGGAGGCACTGGTTTAAGTCCCAGAGATGTTACTCCAGAAGCAACTAAGGCAGTTATTCAGAGAGAAATTCCCGCTATAGCAGTTGCAACAACAATAGAAAGCTTGAAAAAGACTCCAATGGCAATGTTATCTAGAGCGGTTGCTGGTATTCGAGATAGAACACTAATCATTAATTTTCCTGGAAGTAAGAAAGCAGTCACAGAATGCATTGAAGTTGTAAAAGTTGTCTTATCTCATGCCATATCTATAATAAATAATGAACTTGGTGAGGTAAGACTAGTTCATGATAAACTGCAAGTAGAACATAGTTGTCCACATCAACGTAGCAGTGCTGTGGATATATCAAAAGTAGCATTAAGACCCCGTGAGTCACCATATCCTATGATAAATATGCTAGAGGCATTCAATATAGTTGATGCTGTTATGTTGAAATGGGAGGAGAAAATAGAAGTAGTCCCTTTAGAAAATAGTATGGCCAATGTTATAGCACAGGAAATTTTTGCTAAGGAACCGATGCCTCCATTTCCTGCTTCTGTTAAAGATGGTTAGTTGTTTCCAAATATATATGTTAAAAAAATTAGTAATCGTAAATTTTCTACACCATCATACATACACAAAACAAAATTCAACAACATTAAAAATAAATCATTGGTGATTATACCCTGTAATAGTTTACAGTGATGTCAATGCTGTGTACTTAGTTCTATGATTTCTTTTTAGATTAAATTAAACCTCTTCAACATAAGTCTCATTTTAATTGTGATAAGGTATTTTGTATTTGAATCATGCATATATGTAGTATGGGGCTGTCACATATACACATGGTATAAAGTACATTCAATAAATAAATTATACTGAACCTTAATATATATTTTACACTATTTTTAGCGGATTAGAACAAAGTTTACTTATAAGTAATTGTTACATAAACTGTTAATTGTTTATGAGTATTATACGTCTTCTTTGAAATTAATGATGTTCCACCCATATGGAGAACATGCCACGTAGTAATTTCGCTTACATATTCCACTATAGATGTTTGCGCAGTCGTACATATATAGAACTAAGTGTACCGTAATAAACTCTATGCACACAATAACTACTGATTACATACAATTGTTTCAAGGTCATATTTAAAATTTCTACAAAAGAATTGTCTCAACACATGATGTTGAGATATGGAAATTTCTTAACAATTAAAACTTTATCCATTATATAATTTATTAGAATAATTGGTTACGTGTTGGCTGGTATTTTACACATTTAGTTCACATCATAAGTATCAAATAATTATTATCAAATAAGCACAACTTTCAGAGACTGAAGTGCGTGAGTGTCGAGAACAACCTCGGCGCCCGGATTTTTCTATTCTAAATTAAAATCAAAAACTATAAAAAATTGTGGTGAACTGAGGATTACTATACTCGTAGATAAAACCATAGTGGATTTAATAATAATAATAATAAAAAGCTTGATTGCGTTAACCGTTAGCTTGAGTTAACCAGCAACTTCGCAGTCAAAAACGCATAGATTCTACGCTATAGTTTAAGTGATGGCTGCATTTGACGAAGTTTTTATTGATTTCCTTTAATTATCTCAATAATTAATTACCATAATATATGTCATAAAGATCAAATTATTAATGAATAAAAATTTAGGTTACGCATGCCTAAGCTTAGACGGAGCTGGTATACGCAAAGTCCGAGCAGCCATAACAGCCGGGGACACCCCGTTCACTCCACTTGGCCATGGTGAATGCGCCCGAGTTAACACGGGGGCACCTTTACCACTTGGCGCTGATTGTGTTGTACAGGTAATTTTATGACTACGGAAAACTTATTGAAATCTTGATATCAAATGATAGAAAAAGAAAGATTCATTGCACCGAACTAAAAATGATGATATTAATTCGGATTAATATAAGTCCTAGTGCATGCAAAACGCTAACGTGCTCTAATCGTTTAACAATGAAGGCTTATTGTCAAGTGTGTCCTATTATTATCATATCTTCTTCTAAACATGAAATCAGCTATGCTGATTGTGTTAATTGGCAATGAAGAATAATCTATTAAATTTACATCATACTGATATGCCTACTTAAGTAATAAGAAAACGAAAGTATATTTATTCCGTTTTTTCCTTTGTAGCGCATTGCATAATTATTTGATTCCCATGAATAATAAAGGGAACTTTTCGACATTATTTAATTATGTATAACGTGTATTTAGGTAGAAGATACTAAATTAATCAAGGCGTCTGCTGATCATAAAACAGAACTAGAAATTGAGATCCTTGTAGCGCCGCAGCCTCACCAAGACGTGCGTCCGATAGGCTTCGACATTCATGTTGGTTCCCTACTTGTTGAGAAAGGTAAGTACTGAATTCTTATCTTATTATATTTTTCCCTCTCAATATTTTTGATATTTTCGTTTTTTCTCCAAATGTTAATGTTGCATCGTATTGTTGATAAAAGCTAAATTGTATTTATAAATTGTATATGTACAAAAATTGTATACAATTGTACCCATTATTAAGCTAATTTATTTAGCTTATTTTACTAATACTAAATTATTAATTTATACAGCATTATTTAGCTATCAAATCTATGGTGGCAAATATAGTAATGTAGTAGAGTAGACGATTCAAAAGTACTTGTTTACAAGTTTACTTGATTAAAATATATTTGAATTTGAATGTAAATTTTGTCTCTAGGTGATGTCATAGGCGCTGCGCAAATAGGAATTTTAGCTGGGGCTGGTTATCTAAATGTCCCTATAATAGCGTACCCAAAGGTATGTGATACCTCTTAAAATATCGTTTTTCGTTAAGCGCTTAAAAATAGTTTTCGTAGATTTTGCATTAAGCATACATTCTCCTTATCCCACTCTAAGCGGGGTCGGCACAACATGTTACAAACATGTTGTCACATGATTTGGCTACGTATTTTACGACCGACCGACCTGCCTGAAGTCAACTTACCTTAGTCGCCTTTTACGACACCTCGGTAAGAATGGATTTGTCTATTCTATTCTGCCGGATATCACACGGCGTATTTTGCATTAAGCATGTTAACGTAAAATTAAATTAGATCTGTACTGTGGCTTGTCAAGTTCTTATTCGAGTACCCTAATTCAAGCCCGAGGTTAAACTATAAGTTTGTTTTTAACTATGACCTTCTAACGCATCGAATAAATTGATGATTGTTTCAGGTCGCAATTATGTCTACAGGAAACGAATTGCAAGAACCTTCAGATTCTATTTTGCGGCCGTCTCATATTAGGGATTCTAATAGGATCATGTTGAAAAATTTGCTCAAGTAAGGTTGCATTTTGTTTGTGTTAATAAATCTCCAATAGTTTTACTTTATTTTAGCTTTAAAATGATTAGTGACAGTTTTTTTTTAATTATTAGTGTGAGTTGGCGAAAATTCTTTTAAGAAAATTTTCCAGTTTCTATTTAAGTCTTGGTTGTTCGAACGGGCTTCAACTCAGATTTGTACACGAAGCTGCAATCTACTCAATACGTTGGGAATAAAGTGGAGTTAGGATTTAATAAATTATAAAAACTGGACTAATTTTTATTTTGTTTGCCCCTTTTGTACTTCTAATAAATATCATATAATTGCGTTCTTATGATAATGACCTTAGTCAGTAACTAAATAGCTGATTTATACTTCATTGTTCTATTTCATTACTATTGGCCATTTATCTCCCTCACTTAACACGTCAAGATGTTTGCCTTGGCTACAATTATTTCAATAGTTAGTGGTTTTTTTATTGTGTTATAGGGAACATGGGTATGATAGTATTGACTGTGGCATCGCACGTGATGATCCGACTGAGCTAGCAGCTGCCATAGCACAGGCGCTTCCTCGCGCCGACATACTAGTCTGCACGGGTGGCGTGTCTATGGGAGAGAGGGATCTACTGAAACCAGTTTTGCTTAACGTGAGTTATAAGACTCTGAAAATCAAAATACTGATGTGATTTGATTTTCATATAATTTGGAAATTTACATAATAATGGAAACTCACCTGAATGTAAATTATTTATTTTATATGATTTATAGAAGCAGGCGTCACTTTGTGGTATTCCATAATATAGAAGTTACAATAGAATTCTTGCTATAATCCGCGATTGTTAAGAGAACCTATGTATGATGAATCTATGCAAATGTATGTTTCGGGCGAAACGATCGTAGAGATTATAATTGTGAGTGTGTAGTGTTGCTGGTGATGGCGTTTTTGTGATAAGTTTGGAGACTTGTCCTGCAGGTATAAGGCATATGAATGTTGCCTGCTTCAGACACTTAGCATTACTTAGATTCTTAATTATTTTATGGTTAAAGAATTTATTTTCTCAAAGAATTTTACATTCACTTACAGAGAAAAAATAATAATATATAAATATACAGAGTTTTGTTCGGCAATCTAATAAAAGAACATGTAAACAAAATCTACCCACTTTCACTTAACATCGGTAGAAGAATGCAAAATCGTTGCCACAGTATGTCTAATGTTAGCATGACAAGTAATTTTAACTTAGTAATGTAATATCATTCAAAATATGTTTTTTTAATTTGTTCTTAAATATCATAAATGATTTTGCATTCTTCACCTCTTTAGGTAATTTATTATAAACTTGCACTCCTTTGAATTTTATATTTCGTTTACCAAAACAAGTACGTGTTTGTGAAAGTAAAATGTGGTCCCCCCTACGACTGCTTCGACTTCGCACTTGATGAATTTTGGTAAAGGTGATGTGTGTATGAATGGATTTGTTAAGAATTTTTCGAATTAAAATGCAAGTGTGGTAAGCGTGCAACTGTTTTATGTTCATTAGTTTTATGTCTTTATATAATTTTACTGAAGGTGTCAGGTAATCGTAATGGAAAAGTAATTTTATAATCTTATTTTGTGCAATTTGTACATCCTTTAGATGAGTCTTATGCGCGAATCCCCAAAGTTCAATTAGGTATAATAAGTGTGGTTTTACTAAAGAGTTGTATATTATGAAACATACTCGACGAGGGAGGCAATGGATTAAATTGCGCAAGGATCCCATTAAAGCTGATATTTTATTTTTAACATGTTTTAAATGTGTCTTCCAACTTAAGTCACTATCCAGTCTTAACCCAAGGTATGTTTCAGTCACTTTTTGCTGTAAAATTTCGTTGTCTACCATAAGTGAAGGGAATGCAGATATTGTTTTGTTTTTACTCTTAAAAATAACGTAACTTGATTTAGGAACGTTAATAGTCAGTAGATTTTGTTCAAACCAAATGGATAACGTGTTCAGGTCTTCTTGTGCTTGAATCATAATATCGGATATAGAGGTGCCAAAGTAAAAGAGACATGTATCGTCCGCATAGAGGGACAAATGACCATGCAGTTTGATTTCGTGAATAGAATTAATGTAAATGAGAAAAAGCAGAGGTCCTAGTATAGATCCTTGGGGCACACCAAATTCAGAAGTGGTACGAGGTTTGCTTTGAAATTCGGCAATTTTAACTATTTGACGTCTGTTACTCAAATATGACTCAAGCATATTATATGCCGTCCCTGAAATCCCGAGTGCTTGAAGTTTCTGTAGTAGTAATGAATGACTTATGGTGTCAAACGCCTTTTTTAAGTCTATAAATAGACCCACTGCTATCTTTCTCTGATCTATATTAGTGTGCAATTTGGTAACAAGGTCAATCGTGGCTGAGAGAGTATTGGATTGTGGACGAAATCCATATTGTCTTCTATAAATAAAATTTATAGAGTTAAGATACTTATCTAATCGAGAGTAAATCACCTTTTCAAAAATTTTTGATAAGACTGGGAGGACTGAAATTGGACGGTAGTTACTGGGATCCGTTTTTGCGCCAGATTTATGGATCGGTATTATTTTCGCTAATTTTAATGCATCTGGGAAAGTTCCTTTACAAATATGTGCATTAATACAGCTAACTAATCGTTTATCTATTAATTTACTAATACATTTAATGACTTTAGTAGTTATACCATCAATTCCTGTGCTGCAATTGGAATCAAGGTTGTTAATTATATCATGAATTTCATCAATTTCACATGGTGCAAATGTATTTAGTTCCGAATTATACCTTTGGGAATGGTGTAATGTTGTTGTATTATAGGTTTGTTTGGATGTTATGATATCAGCGAGAGTCGAACCAATAGTAGAAAAGAATACATTAAATTCATTACAAATTTCATAAGCATCAGTTATATAGCCTGACTCCATTAGTAGTTTTGGAGGATTACAATTTGTTTTGATTTTATTCCTAGACAGCATATCTATTAGCGTCCAAATTTTTTTCGGTTGTCTTATATTTTGTGTAAATGCGTGATGGTAATATTTTCCTTTAGTACTTCTTATCTTTTCGGCTGTACTCTTTCGTTCCGCAATAAAACTTTCTTTAAGTTGTTCATTAGTTGGATCATTTTTTAACTCGTACCAAAGTTTATTGCGTTGTTCAATTTTGCTGATAACATCTTTATTAATCCAGTCATGGCGAGGTGGATTTAGAATTTTTACCTTTGTGACTTTACAATTATTTATAGCACATTTTATAAAATCGTCTATATCTTCGTAGCTGTTAAGTGGCTGATCTATGTATTGAAAATATATGTATAGTTTTTCATAATTGATTGCATCATATTTGGCATATTTCTTTTTTGGAGATTTATATTTTTTCATTTTCAAGTAAATTTGTTTGTGGTCAGACATTGGTGAGTTAATAATGCTCATATGAAATTTTTTATCATTTAAATTTGAGCAAACGTGATCAATTATGGTTCTCGTTGAAGATGTTTCACGCGTGCAATATTCTTGATGAACTTTATTGATAATTTGAAATCCTGTTTCTCGCATGGTGTCACGATAACGTTTACAATTTCGATCTTTCGTAAGAAGATCAATATTGAAATCACCAAACACAATAGCTCGTTTTTTTCGTACTAGTTGTGTGGAATATACTTCAAGAAATTCATTAATATTCGAAATTCCAGGATTATAAACAACACCTATGTTTAATGAACATTTTTAAATGTGTACCCAGAGATAGTGAACGCCGCCTGTATAAATTTCTTCTTCTAGCCTATGATTCAGGTTATTATGTATATATATAGATACTCCACCACCCCTAGAGTTTGGTCTAATATTATGATAGTGTGTATAGTTCAGGATTTGGAATGTTTCAGCCTCTTCATTGGTTTGAAGCCATGTTTCAGTTAGAAGGATAACATGTATTATACATTTTATTGATTGTATTATACACTTTAACTCGTCAAATTTTCCTTTTTTACGTATGCTTCGAACATTTGCGTAAAATAAATTGAGGTTAGATTTAGAAGTTAGAATTTCTTGATAAGTTTGGCATATTTGATAGGTAATGGTTTCAGCAGAGTTGCTTTGTTTGTCTACTGGACCTAAATAATTCAGTTTTTTGCCTGTGTTTGTACAATTCTAGGAATACCTCTGATATATTTAATAACGATGTTCAATTCACCGTTATCTTTGCGACGGGCAAGCTCTTCATTAAGCTCTTTTATTATACTCTTTTGAGTAGGTGTCTGGTCGGAATATATTTTGACTTGATTTTGCACTTTAGTTCTGTTTCTTAAAATATTTTTTACTTCCTGGGGACTTTCAAGTATGATCTTTAATGGGCGAATTTTTTCTGGGTGATATTTACCAAGACGAAAACTTTTGATAATATTATGACTTTTAGGGACTATACTCTGGAGTGTTTCTTGAGCAATTGTCTTATCCCTTGCTTGACGCGCTGACTTATCAATACAGTTTTCCTCTGTCAAACCCATAATAACGATATTCTTACTCCTATCAGCTCTTTCTTGTAATTCTTGAATTATTTTCTCATTGGTAAAAAGTTGCGAAGTTGTTGTATTGGTGGAGTCAATTTCGAGTTTGCTAATTCCAGTCTCCAGCGCAGATATCTTAGATTTTGTGATTGTGTTATCTTTTTTCAGCTCTAAAATGTCTTGTTTCATGTTATTATGCTCTGCTAACATTTTACTTGTAGTGTCTTCAATCTTATTAATCTGACCTTTCATTGTGGATATTTCGTCTCGCATTAGCGTGAGGTGTGTGTCAAGTAAAGAAATCATTTCCGTACGAAATTGGTTTAATTCCGAAAGAACATCGCAACAATCCTTTCGTTTTCTTTTTCGAAGAGAAGTTTGACTTCCTTCGTCGTCACTAGTTTTTGACAAGTCCGGTTGTGAATTTGATTTTAATTGACTTATATTTGTACACTGTGGCAAGCGTCGATTACTCATGACGTTATTGTTTACCCCCGTAATAGTAATGTACAGGTGTGAGAGGAATGAAGAATGCAACTGTTTCTTTTCCCCGAAGGGAGCGGGGTGTACTCACAGCGAACGGCAAACTTCTCACTTCACACGATAAACGTCTATTTGTAATTAACCTTACGAACTGTTTTCCTATCAAGTTAACTATGCACTCAAGTAAAAAATTTGCAACACGTCTGCTTTGATCGACTGCCGAGGATTTTTTAAGTATGTTTAGATTGATAATTATCTTAATAGAGATAACTTGGATATGTTAACCATATATTAAAGTCATTTTTTGTGGAATTGTATTGGTAATAGTGAGCTGGGCTGTCAGGGCTTATCACTATACGCGGCAGTAGTGTGACTTGCCCAGCAGGCCTATCATGAAATCTTATTGCGACTCAATTGAAGACAAAAACGACGACCGCGAACCGCTTTCTTTTCGTACCATGAAGTGTGAATTGCATTGGGTTCGTAATATTTGAAAAGGATAACGTTATATGAACTATAGATAACTCTGTCTCTTTTACTCGCATCTTCTTAGGACGAATTCCGAACGCTCATTCGGCAACGACTCCAAGTGTGCGTCTTTAAGACGCATGGTATGAAAAAGCGAAACAATTTCGTTTACGTCTTCAATTGAGTCGCAATAAGAGTTCATGGTGGGCCTGCAGGCCTTCCATTAGAAACTGTAGACAATAACATTGTCTTCGTTTTTTTTAAAAATTTTATGGTCACCTGCGCACTCGAATTATTTAACTTAACATAGCAAAGAACATGTGTGAAATTAATTTGGCCTTGATATATTTGTAGCTCTGTTATTTCAACAGCTCGACATTGTAATAATTGTACTTAATATACAAACGACTGCACAATTACAAAGCTTTCCATTGTTCTTTACGTCTAAAAGGGTGCTAACAATAGTGTGGCACGAGACACCGAATCCTATAGCATCCTTATTAATTGTTTCAGATGTTTATTTTGTAATTATAGCTATGAATTTTTAATGCCTAATTTAATCTATGATATAATTTTTACCAGGATTTCGGTGCGACGTTGCATTTCGGACGCGTGCGGATGAAGCCGGGTAAACCCAGTACATTTGCTACTTGCGAGTTTCAAGGAAAAACAAAATTCATTTTCGCTTTACCCGGTACGTTATTAAAAAAAACATATTTAAAGAATACTTATACAGATTTTACTTAAAGAACATGTATTGCCGGTCTTGTACCGTTGGAGAATCTTTGGGATTGTAATACGGAAAATGCTAGTTCAACTTATTACTCATAATTAGGCAACTAGACATAATTATGTATATAACTATACATAACTACGTTTATAGAATAGACACTTTCAGTCACTGAAAACTTTGCCTATAAACATTATGTATAGAGAGGGGTGCTGACAATAACTAACACCAATACCTTATCGGCAATATTATCCAGTGGAGTATATGATACGAATACACTTAATGTTTTCTAACACCTTAGGCAGGTAAGTTATATATCAATTAAGTATATAGCTTTTGATCTCAAAGGTTTGTCTTTGTGTCACTCGTTCTCGTCTGGTCAGGCAACAAAATTTACCTGTTTTAAGTAATCTATACTTATTATAAAACAAAATCCCAAAAAGCAGTCTGTCTGTATGTAATCGAATTTCTCAAAATCTACTGAACGGATTTTTGTACGGTCTTCACCAAAAGATAATGCAATACTTCCGGATGGTTTAGGTAAATAGTACACATCGGTATTTGTAAATTGTGTTGAAGAGATCGAGCAGTTGTGAAAAAACTTGCTTGCTTGGAGCTTTGGTCGCATGCGCTGCGTAAACTAGCAGAGTTACGTTAAAGTAATGTACTGGAGAATTGCAGATTTATAAATATACTACAAAAAAGTCCGCGATGGTATGTTTCTATCTCTTACGGTTAGCTCACAATAACTACTTTTATGATCAAAATTAGATTTTCACGCAAGCGAATCCGCAACCACAGCTAGTTTATGATAAATTGAACTAAATACGTTATATTATGTTGACCAGAGGCTTCAAACGGTAACGCTAATTTGGGCCAAATAAACAATGTTTTACTTTAAGTAGATTGCAAATAAAAACAACCTTCATAGAATCAAATATTTTTTATTTGGACTAGTACATTGTAATATACATACACTAAGTTTAATTATTGTCCTGATACTTAACATGTCTTCCCTGTAGTAAAGACAGTACATTTTTCTCAATTCAGAAGTAATTTTATTAGGCAAGACGTCTTTTAAAATTGACTCAATATGAGCGTTAGAAATATTGTTTCGTCTACATATTTTATAAATAAAGTTTATTATAATATTAAATACTGGTTTCGTTTCTAATTCACATTTCTATATTATTATTACTTCGCGTCGAATGGATTGACTGGGCCGTAAAAAGATTTATATCATACCGCATGCGGCCCTTGACTTGACACCCTTTATATAGAACAGCAGACTTACCATGAACTCTTATTGCTACTCAATTGAAGACCTAAACTGAATTGTTTTGCTTTTTCATACTATGACGTTTTAAAGACGCACAGTTTAATTCGTATTAAGTAAACCGCATTAAATCCTAAACTGAATCGCAAACGTATTTCATTCACTCTTATTTATATAGTAGGTGTGCGATTTTGAAAAGCATTGCAATTAAATCGTTTTCTAAAAGTTGATGGTAGGCATACAGAGGTCGGCAACGCGGCGCCCGCAGGCGCAACTGCGCTCTTCAATAAATTTCAGCGCAACCTTAAAGTATTGTTAATTTAGACAAGAAATTAAAAAATGAACATGTATTATAAATATATATATATCAAAAAAATAGTTTCACTCTTTACATTTAAAACGTTGCCGACCTCTGATATAGATAATTAAAATAACTAAATATGCAATAATTTAATAAAAGTGTATAAAATCGTAGTTTCTCCTGTGTTAGGATCCTTTGTGTTTCGGTTCAGGTAACCCGGTGTCCGCCTACGTGTGCTGCTTGTTGTTTGTGGTGCGCGCCCTGCGGCAGTGCACGCGCCGCACGAGCGACTTCGCACGGATGGGCGTCCGCCTAGCGCGCGAGGTGACTTTGGACCCTCGGCCGGAGTACGCGCGGGCTGTGCTGCAGTTCCCGAATATAGACGAGCTACCAATCGCCAATTTACTAGGAAATCAGGTAAATGTTTTGTATTCATTACATTGTTGTACAATGTGCAAAAATATATATGTATATATATGTCGCAGCCATAGCAACTGTTTTGTATAAATTGGCGCGCCTAGCCAGCGAGCTTATCGGTAGACTCGCGTCGAGGCTCACTTGACGGGCATTCGAGTGCGGGGTCACGTACGCTCGCCGCTCGCGTTTATTTTGTATTTCGATAAGACAGGACGCCCTCGCGCATGTACGATATACGCCTGTATACGATCTTATTGAAGAACGCACACGCGTAATGACGCATTTTAACCAGTGAAGGGTGTGGTGTTAGATAGTACCACGACTGTATTGACTTTTGATATTGATATAAGTATTTAGTGACGCGGTCAATTAGTGAAGCGTTTCGATTACTATAAAGATAAGACGCGACCGCGACGCGGTTTGAGTACGCGTTGGGATTAATGTTCGCCGATATGGGACGATTCAATAACGTGTGACCTTACGAAGGTTGTGTGCACACCGGGTGTTATTTGTGTTATTTAACCGCGTTAGTGAAGTGTATACGCCGGGAGAAATAGACAGTACGTGTTCATGGAAGATTGCTGAGGCGAGTCAACGAGTTCGGGAATCGGCCAAGTACATACAAGCGCACACGCACACGTACACATATACACGCAGTTATTGAGGAGATATATGAGGCCGGACCGCATACAGCTGACGGCCGCATAAGGTAGGTTGAGACGCCGAAATGGCGGCTCCAGGTTTCGGACGTTGTTTCATCCGCCCGCACGTTTGTGCGGAACAGCAACCATCATTGAAAATAGAAGGCGCATGCGTGAGATGAAGACACATTCGTGTCATGGTGCAGTTGTGAATTGTTTAGAAGAATATAAAGTCGAAGAAAGCGTTGTAGTTCTGTAATATGCACGATACCCTATATCCTATCACGCCCACTAGCGTCTCAGAATAATGATGCTCACGATTATAATGATTCTACATATATTTATCCAAACTTATATTATTAATGCGAAAGTTTGTCTGCCTGTTTGCTTACGTTGCACGGTTAATCCTCTGAGGCAATCTTAATTAAATTTGGCACAATAAAGTATACACAGCGGGACAACATATTATTGGAATAAATGAGACCATTTTTGTTACAGTAAAAGAAAAGTGTTTTTTCCATACATTATTTAGTTTATGCAAACGTACCATTTTAGTGTTATGTATTCCTCTTTAGGTTAAATATGGATTTAACATAAAAAATACCGTTTTAAAATCCTTTTTTTAGAATTTAAAAACGCTTAACTATTTTTTACGTTCAAAATTATAATCTGAACTGGCCAAATAGTGTGTGTGAATCGTTATAATTTAGTAAATATCTAATAAGATAATAGCGAAATTGGTCAATTTCTGAACGCAAGTATTGTTGGACGATGATACCTTTAATTCAATAATAACGTAATAAATGATATAATGCACGATAACGCGGAAATTCATAATAGATGGTAACATGGATCTCGTAATTATTAAAATGAAAGCAAAAGAAATGGGCATTACGCTAGTCATATACTCAACAAACACTCTTTTTCAAAAAATAGCTAAATTGTTTTTAATAGAAAAATAATAATAATTTGTTGATACTTTTCTATAGATTACCGTATTTTGAACCCATATAACTGATCGCACTATGAAAGATGAAAGAAAAAATATATATTTTTTTTAAATACAAAAATAATCATTATGACAGAATTATTTTGACGATTGTTACGATAAAATCGTAATGCATTACGATTCCGTCGTGGGGCCTCTTTCTGACGTTGCTTCGGTTACGGGGCGAAACGATCAAAGATTGTCGCAGTGTGTATGTGTAGTGCTTGTTCGGTGTGTTGTTGATGGCGGCGTTCTGCGATACGTGTAATGACTGGTCCTGCATCTTAACGTTTCCTGCTTCATACATTTAGCATTACATGGGCTTTTTAACAAACTCGGATTATGGCAAAATAATTTTGTCATGACATCTGTACTATGGTAGTAGTATAGTTACATCTGCTTCTGTAAATTAAAAAATTGTTTGTTGATGCTATTCTACAAAAAACAGCATTTTAAGCAATTACTATTAACTACTAGATAGCGGTCATAGAAAATCTAATTTAATTTTATAATTGTATTATTAACAGTGCAGTAGTCGTCTGCTTAGTGCATGCGGTGCGAGCGTACTTCTGGAGTTGCCGGGCGCCACGGATAGTGTGCGGAAGCTGCCTGCGGGCACCACCGTGCCGGCGCTCGTCACCGGCCGGATCGATCTCACTAGGCTATAAAATTCTCCTTGCGACGTTGTCTTCGATGCTGAGGGTCGTGACCCACACACTATCTGGGGGTTTTCTTGGGATTTGTTTAAGTGGAGGGTTCACATGTCCTGCCATGACACGACTTTTAATATAAAATATAAATCAATAACACCTGTTTTTTACACAAACGGGCGTCGCCAGGTTTATTTTCATTACATCTGTATCTTAGCTATTACTTTTAGCCAATATGAAACCATATATTTTATTACGTCATTAGTGTAAGCATAAATACATAGATTTCTAAAAGCATTAAACCTTCCGCTCGTTTAATCGGGTAAAAATGTATAACCATTTATACTTTATTTCCCAACAGGGGTAGTAAACTCACTCTGTGGCTCAATATTTACTGCACTTTGGTTGGAGCCAATTAAAAGGTTTTGAGGATTGCCAATCATAAAATTCCTTAGAGAAATTAACAATGTTATCAGATACTTTACACAATACTTTATTTCTTACAAGTCTAATTATCTTCTACTATTTTTTTTTTCTTTAATACACCTATTTAAATTTGAATATATGAGGAGATCTGTTGAAGAATTTGAGTGTGTTGAACCAAAATTTATTCAATGTCTTTTTTTTACAATTATTGGAATAGCAATGGCTCTTTAACTAACACTTGATAAATATTTCCAACTATCTCAACCTTTATGCTATTTTATGCATCTGTGTAAAAAGGAAAATATAATTATTGTAATGTTACTTAATTTTTATGTATAACTAAATATATGGTTACTTTTATCATTAACTAGTTACAGAATATACTATTGTGATAATAGTAAAAAATATTTGTGATATTCTACTGTGCCTGAGATCTAAACCTAATAATGTCAATTTTTATAGTAGATAATTTATGGTTATGGAGGAATAATCTTTTATTGTAATAATTATTATATAAATTTAGCATGGGTTTTGGATGAAATTAAAATACTTACTATGTTTATTTTTGGTTTTCTATAAACAGAGAGATATTTTACAAACAATCTTTATTATCAAACAAATTTACAGTAAAAGCTATTCAAAAAATGCAACATAAAGTACCACTATTTTGTTAGTTGCGTGTTGAACATTTTATTTCTTTCAATGCAAAACAATAATTTGGAACAACATTGCAAATTAAAGTAAATAAGACATAATAAAAAAGAAAATCTTATTTAAAATTTCAAGAAGATGTTTCTCATCAAAAGGGATGAATTGATGTCTACAATTAAACAAACAAAAATGCTTTTCTAGAACTCACTCGTCAATAATAGTAAAGTAGCCTTCTAGTTCATCACATAAACAATTTTAGGAAATTGTACAACAAAAATAATAAATATTCTGTATTCACATATCATGCAACCATATCAAAATGTTTTCATTCTTCTAAGTCACTTTCAATATAAAAATTTATTGAAACCTATGAACAACTTAACAACTGTTAAACAACTCTTTGCACTTCAAAAAATCTCTTAAGATAATAGACTTGTCCCAGTGTCATCACTAGCAGTACAGATGCTTCAAAGACAGACCACATGACAACTCGAGAGTTTGTGCTTTCATTAATGGCACGGTGGATGCGATCTCGTACCTAGAAAATTGGCAAAGAAAACTATTTTACTATCTATTAAAACATTTTTTTATTTTATATTTATTGAAATCTAAATTCTAATTACCTGCATATACTCTTGTTCATTTTTAACTGTTTTAAGCGTAGATCCTAACTCTTTGATCATATCTTCAAGTTTATTGTGATCAACTTCTTTTTCCTTTTCCCCATCACCTTTGTGTGGTGCCTCTCCTACTTCAAAGTTAAACATTACTACCTGAAAATATGAATCACAAAATTTTTACACATCATTATTATAATGGAAAAAGGATTGAAGTGAAATATTACTGAATCAATAAATTTTAGTTCCATTTACTAATTGTATGATATTTATTATAATTTAGTGTTTGAATTTTTAGTGGACATGAAATTTTTAGGCAAGATTACTTAGCTTTAATCTTGGACTATGAACTAATATTTTTTTAAAGTGTAATATTACCTTAGGAGTCATTGTAGACATTTGATTACTGAAACAATAAGTGTAACGACCAGCAGTGGGTGCTGAAAAAGTGTACATGCCAGAAGACTCCCTCTCACCCTTGTATATAACTGTACCATCTGGACCAGTGATTTTTACATCTATATCTAAGAAACCCCCTTCAGCTATTTCAAAGGTGAGCCCTGTAAGAATTTTATTATATGTTACACAAAGTACATATCAGTTTGTGAAGAGAATAATTTTTGTCAGGAAAATCTAAATTTTTACATTCTAATGGCTCTTGACATTTTTTTACACATTACCTTAACATTATAAGAATAAAAGAGAATATAGTAGCTCTAACATCAGCATCACTATAACCTTAAATATCAATACATTAATTACGATAATCAACTTTTAAATTAATAAGAAGTTTAAAAGCTAAATTCTAGATATATGCAAGAGGCAAGAGGAGAGCTGTGATAACCCGGTTACTGGAAAAAAGGTTAAAACAAAGTTAGGTATAATGAATATTACCCATTTTAGTATCCGCTTCAACGTTTTCAAAAAAACATTCTTCAGCGTGTGCGTCCACTGTGATGGTATAACATTTTGCCGTTGTTAGGACTAAAGCTAAAACTATTGAAATAGCCCACCAAAAATTGTAACCATTAATCATCATGCTATGTCTAATATATAATTTTTAGCGAAATCGTGACTTAAATATATTAACAGCTTGTTTTCTATTATTATTCACTTTTGTCACCGCTCAGTGTACCAAACTAAAGCCACGTAATGACAGTTTGTGAGTTGTGAGTTGTGACAAAGATTAGTTTGTGACATTTTATAGTTTATGGTAGTGTAGTACGTCAAACATCGATAGTACCGATAGCTATGGACTATCGATAGCATCGATAGCTATTAAGGTAGTATCTAGAGGTGAGGCGTATTTATCGTAACAGGTATAAATACTAATTACTAAAAAGTAAGTCTGGAACAGGTACGCAAATACTCAAAAACTAGCGACGAGTATTTATACTCCCTCTGACAAAATACTCATCTAGTATTTTGTAACAATGGTTACAAAATACTAGATGAATATTGAAAGTTTGAAAGTTTCAATTTGGAGACTGCTTTCAAATTCAAATTCAAAATATTCTTTATCCAAGTAAACTTGTGAACAAGTGCTTTTGAATCGTCAACATCTACTGCTGGTTCGGAAAGCAGTTCCTACCGAGAAGAACCAGCAGCTTTAAAAGTTATGTACCATATGCTAAATCCCACCACCAAAAAAGTTAACTTTTTTTTATTGTATATATACCTTAATATAAGTTCACATTTTATTTTCAAGGTGTTTTTAACTGATAAAAAATGAAAGTAAATTCTTTTTTCTGTTTTTTTCAAAACAGTGGTTAAGAAGGGGATACAAAAAACTTTGAACTTACAACTTTTGAGTATTGGCGTGCCACAAAAAAGTGTCATACAAACCTAAACTTATATAAATATTTCTCAGTATCATTTCCAATAAATATTATATACAAGTATAAAAGAAGCAATTATTGCTTCTTTGAATTTTTATTTGCGGGTTTGTAAGTCGGGAAAAAGTATTATATTCGTTTATAGTACATTCAATTTTACACCATAACTGTTACGCTTAAAGCTTAATTTCGTATAGCACATCTTTTTCGATTGTGCTTTTAATGTTTTGTTGCTATTGTTGTTCCTATATTACCTAGTATTTTGTAACAGGTATTTGTCACAGGTATTTTTAAATCAGAGTCAGTGATACTTAGTATTTAGTTTTGCCTAGTACGACCCAACCCTAGTAGTATCGATCGTTATTCGTTTGTTTATTACTATTTTCACCTATACAAACTTGCATCGCGAGGAATTCACGAAATGTAGAGGTAAAGGATTTAAGCCCGGGACACCCCGTGCTATAATAGTTAAAGGCTATGGAGCTTTCATTCAAGTTCAGCATCAGTATTATCTTCCGAACACCGATTAAATTCGGATACAGAAATAACTTTCCATTTAAGCTACATTTATTCTTTTAGAACAATTTTTTTCTAAAGCCAGTCAAATAATAACATAACGCCGAAATTGGCTTAAAGACAAAAATGTTAACATGTTAATGTTCTTGAACCAAAACATTTCACATATTTCGATTTAAATATTTGTCAATGTAGCCTTAAATTATTTGTTTATTTAATTTTCTTATATCTATTTATTTATCAGAAACTATCGATAGTTTAATTTATAGTTAGTGAATAACTTGACATTACATACACAGACAAATAACTATAAAATAGTATCTTTTTAGTAGTCTGCACAGATAATATTATATATAGGAGGTAGTCTGTAATAAACATAACACTATATAGAGGTTCTAGTAAGTTAGATAGTGACATCATAGATTTATTATACTAGAGTAAAGGAGTCATAGGTAAACTTGGAAGTGGTAGTCTGACAATAAATAATGAGAGTGCAGATTTAACTCGTATACTTCATCTTAATCTAATCACACATAAAAAAGAGATATAAATACACCCTCATATGCTTTCTCTTTATTGTAATGTGGCACAAGCTGGCTTCCTTATCCTTCCTGACCCTTGCCCATTTCTCGCAGGCACCGGGTGCTGTGCCTGCGCGTCGCCTTGGGGGATCACCCTAACAAAATCGGAATTTCTAACATTTAAGACCATATTCTGAAAAGGATTTGGCATGAAATTTTACAATCAGCCGCCAGCCTGACGTCAATCTCCTGTCTCCTCTTTGGGAATGTTTTCGGCCTAATTAACCCGTTAGGACATCGGTGGACGGGAATATAGATATTCTAGCGTCAATTCTTACGACACCTCGGTAAGAAAGGAGGGTGATCTATTTTATTCTGCCGGATACCACACAGCTAAGCTGGCCTTAAGTACTCTAGTATAATAACTCTACTAGTGATATAACATTAATTAATCAGAGTAATCCAAAAGGCCGAGATAGCATACTTTTTTTTCAAATTAGCAATATATAATATAGAAGCATTGTTTAGGGTGCAAAATGTGAAGAGAAAAACGTAGAAACTTTACTTGGCTCGAGGTACGCCATTCTAAGGGTGCTTGTGAGACTGGACCACGGATCAGCGTGATGTGTATTGCTGGGCTGATTGACTAATCACACCGATAACTATGATTAATTATGTCACCGTCGGGAATGTGGCGATAACCCCAGACCGACTGAATTAAATTAATTAAATAAAGTAGGACTGTGTGTTAGTGGGCGACGATGCTGTGTGTGTTTGTGAGTTATTTAATTCTTATGCGGGTTGTAGACCGAAAGCTTTGTTAATCAGAAGCTAAAAAAGCCAGCTTAGCTAAGCTAAAGTAAACTAAAAATATTTCCCGTGCACACCAACAACTATAAGCGAATGCTCAGTTTTATTATTTAAGTTGAGATAGTCGTTCTACAATGTATTACATAGTATAGGAAGTTGTTTTAAAATTTCAATACATTGCTGCATATTCGTTTCAAAATAACAGGCACAACACATTGCACTGGAGAGCACTAGCAAAGGATGAGCGAAGGGTGTGTGGGGTATGCGGAAGGGGCTTAGCTTAGTTTGTGTAGCTGCTCTTCGACTTTAGACTACTAACTTAGCTTCGCATATTTTAGTTAGCTCACATAGCTTAGTTTGCATTGTTTGTAGTCTGCACGCAAATATGAATAACTGTGTTAGCCATGCGCGCTAAATTGAACTAACTTAGTTTAGCCTTTGGTCCGCATCCCGCTTTATACTTACTGAGACTTATTGGACGCCTGTATTATCAATGGATCTATAGAACTTAAGCTACTGATACATGGCTTCGAGTGTGGCTATTCCTGAGTTGGACACCGAGTAGCTCTTTAAAAGATAAGCTCTATTACAGAGATCGATATTTACATGAACCAAGGAGAACCAATGAATTACCATAGAAATCGGTTCTGTAGTGTTTGCAGAGTAAGCAATGTGATTTCCGAAAGGTGGTAAACGCGACAATCGCGTAGGACGGTATTGTTCTTATATAACAGAAGTAGGCATAATCTTTTTTTTTCCAGTTTTAAGTGTTTCACGGCTGTTATGGGTGAGCACTTCAAAGAAACGCCAACACTGTAGCCAAACTCAGCTTAGGAAGGGGTAGTGGCTAGCTATTGTATACGTCCACCAAGCTCCAACACCCCGCTTGTGTTGGATTAAATATGCACTGTTGTGCTTACTAACTTACTAAGTATGGTAAGGGGGAGGGTTGTGAAGTGGAGGAGGAAAGTTGTGGTAAAGACCACAGAGGAGCTCTATGCAAGCACGGCTGACGGCTTCGTCTATTGGATACGTCCACCATCGCTCTGCCCGCACAGAATTGGTTCAACCCTGCATTATCCTGTCTCCTAGGAGGAATGGATAGGCGATGAGAAAGAGAAAAAAGGAAAAGAAAGAGGGCAATAAGAAGACGTTGCGCTGGCTGGGTTGGACTTCCACCGTGGATACGTCCAGTAGGCATCAAAATTTAGAGATTGTGTATTTAATAAAACCCATTTTAATAATAAAAAAATATATTTTTTGTGAAAGTTTATTATATTCGGGCAGCTCAATATTTTTTACCAAAATACATGAACTACAAAAAAAACACTAATTTTCTAAATTATTTCTTTTTAAAATCAATTTTGAAAATGATTTGACGGGGCGCATAAGGCGTATATTTCAAATCAGCACTTGCCTATTTGAAAATAAATTGAATAATATATTTAATAACACTTTTTTCTTCGTAAGGTATCTGATAATACTTAATTACCTATCTTTCTTTTTTTAAAACGAAAAAAAAATATTTTATGGGCACCTTATTTTTTTAATGATATTTATTCATTAATCGTCAAGCTAAGATTCGTAGATCTCGGCCATAACTGTGGCTAACTAAACATCAAAAAATTGTTTTGTAAATTATTAGGTATTCCTAAGAACACGTCATTACTTTGATTATCATATCGAATAAAACATACAAGCCTAAAAGTAAAGCAATAATGTTAAACATACTGGCATTAGTCGATATCGAGTTTTCTAAAAGAGCCAATAGCCCCATAAAAGTCGTTTTCGTAATTGGCATCCGGAGTCACATCACATAGTTCGCTGAGATCGCGTAGATATTGCCGCAGTTCATCAACGCGCCTTCGCCATTTCTTCGAAAGAACCTCAATGGACTCTTCTTCCCCGCCCCATTCAACTGGCAACACTTTTGACGGGAAATGATCCAACAACTCTTCCATTTTCGAATGTAAATAATACTGGAAATTTAAAATTTCATTTAATAAGTATAATATGTATTTGTGTATAATTTACGTTATACCATTTTCGATTGTGCATAACATGGCAATTGTTTATTTAAGACGAAGCGATCTAACCAAAAAAACTTATGCAACTAATGAAAAATATTGCATTTTTGACAAATTATTAATAACTGAATAAAGTGTAACTATTTATAACTATTTATTATAATCTTAAATTTGTAAATGCTAATTAAAATCCATTTAAATAAATATAAGAAAAATGCACGAATGAAGTAATGTTGTAATTTGGACGGTACTCAAAAGCTTGATCATGTGTGATAAATGACACGGAAGTACTTCTGTTGCTTCCTCAATGAATAATATATCACGTTTTATATATAGTGGGCGATTTTCAAGAATCTCGATTTCTTGGATCTCCGATTTTTCGATGTCCGGGGTTTCTTTTGTAAAAAAATTTGATAAAGGCCTAGAAATCTTTGTATAAACTATCTATCTATTGGAACAGCTGCTAGAAATTGTATAAATGTATTGGTAACTCTCTTTGCGAGTGTGATTTGAACGAAGGTACAACTGATTATATTGTTCATAATATTGTTGTATGTACTGATTTATTGTTGTATTATTGTCTTAATCTTAAATATCTTTGGATGAATCTTCATCCAAAGATATCTCTCTATTTTCAAATTCCTCATTCTATCAAATTAAGGTGCCTGCTATTATGAGTTTGGAAACCATTTCCTCAACAGTAATCTAAATTTATTATTGAAAATTTACATAATATTTGCTCTTAATTTGAGCAGAATAGGTCATAGAAAGACACATAAGAACAAAAACAATATAAAAAGATAGTTGAAATTTTAACTACGTCTGTGATAATTGATATAATAGTGAGTGAGGATACGAACCATCTTTAAATTCTTCGGAGTGATGAAATATATGATAACCCTAAATTTAAAATTAAGACTATAAATATGTTATGAAAGGTTTTTATGTTTATAACTAACCCGTTTTCGGACTTTCTCGTTAACGCAGGATCGCATAAGATTAAGCGAGGAGGCAATAAGCGATGGTGCTCCCACTACGTGTATGCGTCGCATACGTTGAGGATACGCTGCTTGTGCTAGGTGTATGCTACGTCGGACAGCTCCTGCTGCTAAAGCGACGCGGGTAGCTATTGATGCACGCACGTTTGAAGCCTGAGTAAAATGAAAGACTATAAATGGGTATTAGATAAAAATAATATGTATACTCTAATTAAATATATTGATAATACCTACTCAGAACGTGGACCCGATAGAAGTCGATACGTGATTACAATAAATGGATGCTTTAAACGAGTTATAACTCGTTGCAATCTGTTCATAAATAAAGTTCTGACTGTAGTCTTAGAATTCAGAATAATTTTGTTGCAAAGGTCTAAAAATATCAACATTGTCTACTCACAAAATAAAGGAAAAGATAAATAAATAATTTAATGTTAACCTTTTAAATTAGAAGCTACAAGCATATGATAGTGTTACCTGGAGTCTACTATTTTCCATCGAAGTAAAACAATTTAAATTATAATTTTAATTCAAGTAAGGCACTGCTTACTTAATGGGCAAAGTAATATTATATTCTACACGAGATAATATGTAAATGTAAGGTAATTAAACGCACGTACATCCGGCCAACTTTTAAGTCATAATTCTTCCGTCTATAGTTAAGATTCTTTATTGGTTACGGTTAGTCATTATATTATATATTATATTTTACATTATATATTCAGTCTAAATTTTAAAACATATATATGTCGTTACCTCCCAAATAAAAACATCTCCAGCTATCAGAGTTTCATCGTGAATTCTTGCATCGCAAATTAGTAACACAGCGCGCACAGTCGCCGTAATGTCAGCTGCGCTTTCTGGGTAGTTTGGTCGCACTCTGAAGATTGTTACACGTAGCCCATCATCTGTTATCTTTGGAAGAGGTACAATGTCCCTAAAAGGAGAAATAATTAGAGGTAGTAACTTGCCCGGATAACTTTTGTAAAGTTTCATATAAACGGTAAAAGTTGTGACCAAAATTTAGGCATATTAGATCTTCTTTTACAATACGCACTTTAAAATGGGTCACAATTTGTTGGCACATATATACCCGTAATCTAAGTATCGATACGTGTGTTTGTAATAAATATAATATAATATCACAATATTTATTTTATTTAATATGCAGTATCATTGCTTGTACACACTTAGCAAGTACTTAGCAAGTACTCGATTAATGTTTTAAATAATGCCAAGAAAGTAATAATTTCCTTGACCTGCATTTTGAGGAAAATGTAATTAGTCAGCTAAGCAACGATTGGCGAACAAATATTAACGTTGATTTGTTCCGTTGTATTATTTTATATCAGAAATCTAATTGCCGTCTTTAATCACTTTTTTAATCTTCCTATTATTTTTTTATATATGATAATATCCAAGTCTTTTAGACTCCAGTGAGCAATTAAGTGTTTTTGCAGTGAGCAATTAAACCTACGCCAATCTATATATATGCTACGCATATTATACTAATAGCTATTATAATTACAATGGTTTTTGTTGGATATGCAAATTTCATAATTTTCCATTCCAAAGTCCATTAACGAATATTTAATACCAAAGAAGCGGCAAAGCAGAATACGAAAGACTTGCATATTATTATTAATAAGTATAAGTAATAAAACAAAATGTGATTTCCTGACATTGGAAGTTCATGACTTTTAATAAGGTTGACGGGTCCAAACACAGGACAGGCAGCTAGAAGCCATATTTACATACCATAATCGATACTATTATAATACAATTATTATATGCTTTACGGTGAAAGAAACCGTTCAAACCTGCGTATGCCTAGAAATTATCTGGGATATGTATTATTACCAAATGCGCATTAGAGCAGGATGATAGATAAAAAATTCGGTCCTTTTCTCCAAAAAAAGGAGGTAATTAAAATTGTCTTTCTACCTCTCTTTTTTAAGACATTAGTAACACAACTAAATACATATCGAAATAATTTGAAATCTATTTCTTTACTTTAATAAATTTTACAATTGATTACTTACAAGAATTTACACACATCATTTAAAGGTGGTTCGTTGAGTGACCGGTGTTCAAAAAGGTCCCTGTATCGAGAACGTGAGTAGCAAAATGTTTCCAGTTTCTTGCGAGCTCTTTCAAAGTCCATTCGGCATCCTCGCAAAAATACTTCTAGAAGATGTGTCTCTGAAAATAATTGACAAATCTTTTTTGATATTCATTCCTTCATTAGGCGATATTCAAAAAAGCGATAACAAAGACCGACATAACACAATATTGACCTTGTTATAACTTCCTAATTATCGTATTAGTCTCGTAAAATTTTTCTAAATTGTAAACTTGGTGGTCATGTTGCCAAATACAGTCAAGTATTAAGTTCCGTATTAAGTTAAAGTTAACACGGAAGCGAATTTTAGACTTGTAATTCTATTGATGCGTATTATTTGGACTGATGGTAACGGTCTACAGGTAAATAATTTTAAATAATACAATACACATAAAAATATTTTCTGAGATCGAAAGAATTAAAGCCAACATATAAACAAAGAATAAAGCTAACATGTATGATTAGATGTTTATAAACCGATAAACTCTAAATATTCTAAATTTAAAACTAGAAAGATACATCCATGAATATTTTAACACTTTAATGTAAGATTTATGAATGTATGAGTGTAAGATTTATAACTAATGCTCTCAAATCATCTTGAAATATACATAAAGTATTATAATACTTTTACTCCGCCAATTAATAGCATGATATTGTTTGAAAATACATATGTTACAAGCAATTCCTAATGACTACACGTTGAGAGTCGATATACCTACAGAATATCGCTACATTTAGATAATTGTTATGTTGGTTGTATTACTTATTAATCCCCTAGTAATAATAATTGTGATCTTGCAGTAATTTGTTCAAATAAACACAGTAACGAACGTCAAGGGCCTCTTAGAGTATCTTGTTCCGCCGTATGTCCATGTGCCATGCGATACAAATTACAAAACATTTAAATTGGACCGTGACAAACAATTACTAAGTCACGGGAAATACTTCTACGATACTTATATTTAAGTCTTAAAAAAATAACTTTTATTTACTTGTTAAAGGACATCGGGTGATGAGAAAATGTCATATGTACAATCTTATTTGATAAATAAAAGAACTACAATAATAAAATAAAATGAATTTATAAATATTTATTGTTATAAATGAGGATTCAGATAATATGTGCCTACCTAAGATCGTAACATAAAAGAAGATCGAGTTCTACCGACAATCGAGTGAAGAATTTTTATTCACGTACTGGTATATAGTTTAGCATAGAGTTATTATACTAGACTATACTAGGGTCTATGGGCAGGCCTGTAAGTGAGATATGTATTTCAAAACACTTTATTCTGGTTGTGTAATCGAGAACAAGAAAGACAATATCTTTTGGGTTTTATATGGTTTGGCCAACGAAATTTTCTCATCCAATGCATTTTCCGTTTTCATATATGAGTATCTGTGAACTATGGATCAATAGATCTGAAGATAACTTCCATTATAATAGCAGAGTAATTAATACAAAATGCATTTTGCCTGTATTTTACACTAGCTGTGCCAGCGGCTTCGCCCGCGTGGAAATCTGCGTCTCACAATTTTTTTCTAGTATTCAAATTTTAAACATAAAAGTAGTTATTGTGAGTTAACCATAAGAGATAGAGACATGCTATTGCGGACTTTTTTGTAGTATTTTTATATACTCTGGTACATCACTTTAGCGTCTCTCTGCTGGTTAACGCAGCGCACGCGACTAAAGCTCCAAGCAAGCAAGTTTTTTGATAACTGCGCGATCTCTTCGCGCGAATTTACATAATCCAATATGTACTATCTACCTAAACCATCCGGAAGTATTGCACTATCTTTTGGTGAAAACCGTAAAGTAGATTTTGAGAAAATCAATTTTTTTGGGACTTTGTTTTATAATAAGTATAGATAGATAAGTATAGATAGCATGATTCAGTATTCACGCGTGATTGCTTATTATCAGCGTATTTCATGTATAACTTTGGTGTTTCTATGCCGATTTCTCTATGATTCTTCTATGATTCTTTTTTATGGAAAAGTTAATACTGTTAACTTTTTTAATTAGAGACGACTGAGAGGGTTATAAACGTATGAGTAGACAAATATAATCAGAAAGCTTCTAACTGCTAAGCTATCGGAAGTTACACGTGTTATTGTGAGTCAACCATAAGAGATAGACATATGCTGTCGTGGGATATTTTTTATATAATTTTAAGGAGAACATATCCGTCAAACATGATTTCTGTGTAGCTTTAACCATTAAGGTAGCACACGCGACGGAACCTTAAAAAAATGGAGTAACTTCTCTCGTTTTCCCAACATTTCTCTTCACAATGAAAAATATACTATAACCAGCTGAGGAGTATGAAAATAATTGTACAAAGTTTCGTTAAAATGCGTCGAGTAGTTTTTGTTTCTATACCGGTTATACAGGCAAAAAGACAGACAAAAATTTTACTGATTGCATTTTTGGCATCAGTATCGATCCCTTATCTAATCTGACCTGATAGTTATTTTGGAAATGTATTTCATGTACAGAATTGACCTCTCTGCAGATTTATTATAAGATCTACATAATAAAAAATAAAACTGGTTTTGACAATACATTATAGATTTCTGAATGATATATATTTGCATTAAATAGATATAGTCGTTAACTTTACATACCTGCCCTAAATTTGCCTGATTATATAACGTTATTATCAAAACCGAAATTACGGGTTTGAAGAATTTGTTTCACAGTCGACATTTGGCACTATGAAAACGAATAATATTGTAATTATTACAATTTACGAGTATTATACGATTATAGACACACGAGTACGATTCGAGATATTTTAATAATAACAAACCTGCAGAATTATATTTTATACAAACCATTTTCTCACATCTAAACGTTTTATTAATAACAGGTTTGACGGCCTCGGACTAAACAAAGGTTACGGACCTGTTAAGTACCAGTATTCACGGTTCCCTAAGGAAGCCAAAATTACATTTTAATATTATAAATGCGAAAGTCTGTCTGTCTATCTGTCTCTCCGGCAGTCAGGGTGTCTCTCAGTCTATTATGCGTTGAAGGCTAAACTAAACAAGGAGAAACGTGGACCATTATTGATGAAATTTGGTTTCATCGAAACTTATACACCAGTTTAACATATAAGACTAAAAACCTGTGTCCTTCAAGAAATGGAAAAAAAAACGTCTAAACATGTTATAAAACCAAGTCAAAACCATAGCAGTTTCGTCTGTATGTGATCGATTTTCTCCAAGGCTACTGAACTGATATTTGTGCGGTTATAATTGAAAGATTCTTCTTTCAATTCTTGTGGAAGATTAAGATAAATAACGCAGACTCCGGAATGGCTATTATCTAAACCTTCCGGAATGGGACTTTAATTAGGAGATAGAGGAGATTGTGAAGCACGTAAATGTTGCTTTGTCTTAGAATTCCCAAGGGGCCGGGATTTACGTGGGAAAAACTTTGTGACACTATGATCCATGCGGGTACAGCAGTAGTTAATAATTAAGAGTATTCAAACACGAAAGTAGACGCAAGCTAACTCGCGGGTAGAACTAGTAATAAATATTTTAACATGATGTATAGCAATCACCGTAACTTAATCATGTTTATAGTAATTTGTTTTGTTAATCTTCTCGGAATGATACGTTTTTTGTGCTGGCATTTGCCATTTAAAAATCGAATATTGTTAAAAAGACAGCAAACTAGTAATGTAAACGGCATTGTAAGAGTATATTTTCGCTGTGCTGTGTGCTTCTTTTTTTGTCAGCTACGACTGTGTGGTTTAAATATCTCTATGCTCTATGATATCTCCACTGACATGGGGCGATGCTCTAGGCACATTTCACCCTGTCCGAAGAACAAAATCACATATCCCATATATAAGCATTCACATTTCCTATACGTGACTTTGTTCTTCGGATAGGGCGATTTATCGCACACACTATAGCATCATTTCCTCCGGGAATAGGCTGCACTAAACACTTCTCTCCACTGAACAATACATTTGAAGCAATAATTAATCGTTTGAAAATATTTCGAGCGCTGAATTCTGATTTCCGAATGTCTATTATGTTTATTAAGGCATCATGGATTTGTTATTCGTTTCAGTGTCCAAAAATCAGAAATAAATGTCATAAATATATTTAAATTGTTCTTTTATGAATTAGGGGTCCTTGTAGTAACGGCCTGTTACTATCTCACTGCAGGCATGGGCCTCCTTACTCCATTTTTGGAGAGAAGGGTTGGAGCTAAGACGCACCACTATGCTCGAATGTGGATTGGTAGGTTACACATATCCTCAGAATTCGCTAAAGATATGCAGGTTTCCTAACGATTTCTTCCTTAACCGAAAAAGAGGGAATAAATTACAATTATCAATAAAACACATAAAATTGACAGAAAAACTCATTGGTGCCTGCATAAAGTCTTAATCCATAACCCTCTCAAGAGAGTCTCACGGGCTCACTGCTAAGATATCAGAACATTTAAGGGGGTACATAGGTCAACGAAAAATAATAAAGAAAAGAATATATAATAATGAGTATTTCAGCAAACCAAAGTTAGACAGGGAGTCATGTGAAATTGAGACGCAACTGAGAAGCAACTTATTCTTAGGTAAGGCATATACTTAGCAGATTTTATGGGCTCAATAAATAAATTATGAAGACGTTTAAGTTGTTGATAGTTGTTCCGTCGTTATATTTAAATAACGAGTTTTAGCGTAATCAAGAATGGATGCTATGTTAAAATCGCCCAACACGTATTAAAGTTTGCTTATTAAATGAGCGTCAAGATCTCCAACATTATAGAGATTGCACGCTAAAGACAAGAGGTGTTTTTTTTATATATTTAATAATTTTGCAATTGTTGTTTCGAAAGAGCGATTTATCGCGGATTATAGAAAATGTACATGTTTTCATTACTTTTGTAAATTTAGTGAGGTTACACTGAGTATAAGTATTTATCATTTTGTATAAATCCGTTGAACAGTCAAAGCTTTATACCAGTAACTCGTCATTAAAATTATAAAGGCGGAATCATATTTATCAGTATGGATAAAAATAAATATATCTATTAATTAAAAAAAAAACTTTTTCCTCATTTACTAAAATCTTGAGCGAGTATTGTGTTAAAAAACGAAATAGAATCTCCTACGCATACAAAATATGGAGACTGCAAATAGTAAATTTGAGACCATTGCAGCTTACGACAGGCAACGCATGGTCAGAATTAAAATGTGGATTACGCTAAAATGTTGCGTTTACATATGCTATTAGAATATAAATTAAAAAAACATCAATTCAAGTTTCATGAATAGAAACAGTAAACGAAATGGTACATCATATGTTATAATAGAAACCCTGTATACCCTTTATGAAATTAGTTTTTTTTTTCAAGGAAGACCAGGAGAAGTAAACTAGTCCAAAATTACTGAAGAGGCTTTCATCGAACAAAAATATTGTATATGCAGTTTCTTCATAATTGTGTCTATTCTACTGTTTTGTATTTGTGCTGAGTAATATAAAGAAGAGGCAATTCAATTATCATGATACTCCTAAATATTTATAGAGGAATCTATAAAAATATAATATTATAAAAAAAAAACTGTGTGAATCAAAAGTGGTTGGGGTTTTTAAAATGCTCAACTTTTTTAATCACCATGACCTTTTTTTGTAGTTGAATAATAATCTTATTAATAATTTTAATTGTTTCATACTATACATAAAGATACATAATTATAAAACATAGTAAAACTATTTCTACCCACGATATCGTTCGCGTCAACTTTAGTGATAATATATTATCAAATAAGCATGTATTTTTACAGTTCCTAAAGGGCAAACGAGTTTTTGTTATATTCTGTTTATTGCCCGGTATATCTTTATAATAATACATAAAGTAAAAACTTTGTACACCTTTTAGAGAAAATTACGTGGACGGAGGAGTATTAATTTTTACAGTATTACAGTTTATATAAAGAGGGAATGGAGAATGCTAATACATTTACATAATAAATGTATTAAATCCATAAAATAATTATTACACATAATACCACACATTATATAAATCTTTTGTTTAGGCATTGTTAAGGTCTGTAGTCAAACTGAGAATAGATTAATATTATTTGAATCTTAGTGAATGTTTAACATAATTATACAAAAGTAATAAGAAAATTATTTTGCTATAGTCCGCGATAAAGTAAACTTCAATTGTACCAAATTACATGTCAGTCGGTTTAGCCGAGACACCATGACAGACAAACGGATAGTCAGACAGAGACAACTTTTTTGCATTTATAATATAAGTTAAATTATAAAATTTAAATATATTGATTTACTATATGTATATACCCTGGCGAAGTTTTAGAAATAAAAATATTAGTTTTAAACAAGCAAAACTTATGAATTGGGATTTTAGTTTTGGTCGTTTTGGATATACACGTGAGACCTTCAAATATAATTATGAATACATGTTAAGATAGGTATTGGAATCGTTGTTTACATAGTATTGTTGTCACACGTCCACAAAGGTTGTTACACGTCCATTAAAGGTATTTACTTCCTGTAGTGCATATTTGTGATATATTTATATCATATAAAACTAAAAAAGCTAAGTGTTTCGAAACTTTAATATTTTTACCACTCGTTATTGTAAGATGTATTTTTATTATTTCATAAAAGAATAATACGATTTTTATCCTATATGTTAGACCGGTATAAAAGCTTCGATTATATCGAATTTTATCAACAGTGGTGGATTACAGTGAAAGCGTAACAGATAGACAGGGAGAAATACAGACAGACAGACAGACATAATCGAACACTAGAACAGTGTTAAATGCTAATAGATAAATAATATGCGATATTTTGTTCCTTAAGTTACTACTTATCTTATGGTTATAAACGTCATTTCTAGTAATTCCACTACATCCGCTAAAATATATTTTTGCTAAACAATTTTTACATTTCGCGCCAATTATTAATTTTTATCCAGGAGAGAATAATAATTATTATTAAAAAAACATCTTTCCTATTGTATAGTATGATTTGAAATTAAACGCCCACTTATCAAAAATCCGTTGGCATTAATCCTCTCAAGTGTTTTTACTTAATCATTCATATTATTCATTAATTAAAGAATTCGTTGCTTCGCCATTTTTATTGCTATAAAATATTGATTATATAACTCATAACTCATATAAACCGATTCATTAAAGCTTTAATGTTAGGTAAATATTTCTTTGTGTTAATCAAAAAGTATCGCGTAATAAAAATATTTTTTTATGTTATTTTGTTTCTTCAATTTCCTTGTTCTTCAAAATTAAACTTTTGTTGAATTAAATTCGAATTTAATCTTACCCAGTGATTCTGGATTCGGCAGATACGGATTAGCTGCACACATACTGCGAAGGTTTCGAACCCCTCTTTCTAGTTCACCAGGCACTTCACCCAGTTCTTGTTTAATCATTTCGGCTTGTTTGGTGGAAGAAGGTCCTTCAAGGAACGCCATTGTTAATGAACTTCACGTTATAATATAAGAAAAGAAAATTGAAAATTATCAATCCATTACAATGGTCTAATTGTAATAAAAATGTGTAGCACTGCGATCTTCAGCCGAGTTAGGACAAAACTGCTAGCAAGATATATTCAACGTCATTTATAAACAAGAAGCCTTAGCTTGCACGCGAACCTCGAACACGACACCACATTACACACTCGTTTCTTGCTTTTTGTTTGAATGGATTATGGAAAGAATTTGTTGGTTGTACATTACTTACATTATTAATAGAATACTATTTAACTTACTTACATTATTAATATAATACATTACATTAATATAATACTAGCTCGTAAGATTAATTTAACGCGATAAATACATTAATAAGATTTTATAATGTTTTCCACAATTGGTGGAATCGGGAATGCTACTTTGTATAAAACTGTTTATTTCTCGATTGTATTTATTTAAATCTTAAAATTGCCCATGCGTTGTTCTAGTCATCTTGTTTAATATTTCCCCTCTTATATATATATTTTGGCTTGCGCTATTTCTAATTGTGCGATAAATTTTAAATTAAAATAATATTATGAATAGGATCATACTGTTAAGTATGAAATGCCTAAGGTAGCTAAAATATTATAATTGGTAAGTCATTGATTGATTTACAAATAGATTTGGCATCATTATCAATTAAAATTCCCAGTTGGCTTGTGATTTTCAGAAATTTTCTAAAAGTCTTAACAATTTATACATAAAAATCTTTTCTCTGAATCACTCTCAGTAAAAACAACATGAAAATAAGTTCATTAGTTTCAGGTTTATCGCCCACAGACAGACAGAAATGGTAGGGGACTTTATTTCAAAATATGCATTAATGTGTATTTGTCATCGCCAATGTAAAACTGAAATCTACTTTTCAGAGAAAACAAAACACTGGAAAAGTAGCTTACTTATTTCCGCTGATTTTTTTAAATTTAAACTGTCGTGAGTAGTAATCATAGTTTATGTATAGAATCCGGATATACTGATGTCTTATTCTATCGGGTTAACCTGACTCGTTTCGAGCCCTTCCGGGATAATTGATTTATGATCTCTCTACAAGGCGTTTTCGGGGTAATAGAATAATATCTGAGTGAGTATAGCCGTTTTCTGTATATAAACTATTTCAGCTGATTTTATCAAATCAAATCAAAATAATCTTTATTCAAATAAACCATTTCAGGCACTTTTGAATCGTCAAGCATCAATATGATTAATGAAGCTACAACTGGTTCGGAATGTTGCTCTTACCGAGAAGAACCAGCAAGAAACTCGGCGGTCAATCTTTTAAATATTTTCAATTATACATTATTAAACCGCTGTCTTGTATGAAGCTGAAAGGATCCTCAAATCCAGGCTTTCTTATCAACCAAATAATCTTCAATTTTGTAATATGCTTTACGTATAAGCATATTTTTTACACTTGATTGGAATCTTTCTGTACACTGGTCTAGAATGGATTGAGGAATTTTATTATAGAAGCGAATAGCGAGACCAACAAATGAGTTGCTAACTCTGCTGAGTCGCGACGCAGGTATCGCAAGCTGTTTGTGACCTCTCGTATGTCTATGATATACATCAAATTTTGATTTATACGTACTTATATTTTTCCGTACAAATAGAATATTACTATATATATATTGTGATGCTACAGTCAGTATGCCTATTTCTTGGAACTTTTCGCGAAGGGACTCATGTTGCTTCATATTATAGATAGCCCGTATGGCTCTTTTTTGTGCAACAAAAATCTTTTCTATATCGGCCGCTTTACCCCACAGCATTATTCCATATGACATAATGCTGTGGAAATAAGCAAAATAAACAAGTCGCGCTGTTTCAACATCGGTTAAATGTCTAATTTTTCTAACAGCGTAAGCGGCGGAACTAAGTCTTCCTGCGAGGACAGATATATGGGTGCCCCATTGGAGTTTATCATCCAAAGTGAGCCCCAAAAAATTTGTTGTATTTTCTATCTTTAGTATCTGCTTATTAATCTCTAACTTTATGTCTGACCTAATTACGTTTGGTAACACGAATTGCAGACATTTGGTTTTATTTGCATTTAAAAGTAAATTATTTACTGAAAACCAATTTGATATCCGAGATAGAGCACTGTTTACATCGTCAAAATTGTCTTTATCTCGATCTACTTTAAAAATAAAAGAGGTGTCATCTGCAAACAACACAATATCACAAATATTTTGAACACAATATGCTAAATCATTTATGTATACTAAAAACAGAAAAGGACCAAGGATTGACCCCTGTGGGACACCCATAACATTAAACGATCCAGATGACCTAACATCATTAATGCATACCTTTTGTAATCTATCGCTAAGATAAGAGGAAATAAGACCAAGCGAGTATCATTTACACCGTAATAACTTAATTTTAAAAGAAGGGTCTTATGTTCAACGCAATCAAAAGCCTTAGATAAATCACAAAAAATGCCTATAGCATTTTGTGAGTTCTGCCAAGCTTCAAATATGTGTCTTAAGAGTCTTGCACCTGCATCTGTAGTCGACCGACCCTTAGTAAAACCATATTGCTCTGAATGTAAGAAGTTGTTAAGATTAAAGTAACATACAAGTTGGTCGAGCATAATCTTTTCAAATATTTTACTAAGCGTTGGTAGAACAGAAATAGGTCTATAATTATTTGGATCACTCTTATCACCTGCTTTATAAAGAGGTACTAGCTTACTGTGTTTCATTAAGTTCGGAAAAACACCTGAATCTACTGAATCATTAAAAACTTTAGCTAGATATGGCGCAATTATTTCTATAATATTTTTTAATAATTTCACTGACATTCCCCAAAGATCTCCTGTTATCTTATTATTTAAGGTTTTAAAAGTTTTAATTATTTTATATGGGGTAATGTGCTTAAAGTTAAATGAGACGTCGCACTTAGCCACACTTCCTCTTAGCAGACTATGAGCTTCTGTTGGCGATGAATTTAACGATTGAGTAGTTGCTATTGGAATGTTATTAAAGAAATTTTGAAAAATATTTGCCACTTCAATTTCAGAGCTAACAGTGCAATCATTAATTTTAAGATTTATCTGGTTTTGTCGCACTTTATGTCTGCCCGATTCCTTACATATAATATCCCAGGCTGTTTTAATTTTATTGTCAGAATTCCTTATTTTTTGTTTAATATGTAATGACTTGGCTTGAAAACAGACAATTTTAAACAGTTTGGAATATTTTTTGACATAATCAATAAAATCTGAGTTCTGATTGAACTGCTTTTCTGCGTATAAATCATACAATTTATTTCGGCTTTTAAAAATACCAATAGTGGCCCAATCACTAAACTTTAAGTTTTTCATTAAGTCTTTTTCTTTGGTTTTAAAAATATTATTGAATTTTCTATCTATCAAGCAAAAAAGAGCATTAAATAGATCATCTGGATTGCCCTTTATTACATTAAGAGTAGGCATACTGACGAAAATTTCCTTTTCAAATTTTTTAATTTTCTGACTGGTTATCGGTCTGTATTTAATCATTTGTTTTTTATGATGTTTATTATTGGGAACACATATCATTTGTCCACTATGATCAGACTTTAATTTGCTAATGATTGATTTTTCTAAAACATCACAATCACAAAATATATTATCAAGACCCGTAGCCGTAGTAGCTGTTATTCTCGTGGGGTCTGTAAATATATTATGTAAGTTAAAACATTTAAAAAGATTTAACAATTTTCCACGAATGGAGCTATCTACTAAGATATCCACATTAAAATCACCACAAACTAAAAGTTTTTTAGATGATGTACATAGACGCTTTAGAACATCCTCCATGGTGTTTTCGAATAGGTTGAAATCGCCGGAGGGTGGTCGGTACACGCTAACTATAATATATCGTTCCAGCTCCACACAAGACAATTCAACAGTACGTTCCAAGGAGAGACGAACTATATCTTTTCTTTCTTTACAGGTTATATTATTACTTGTAATTACTAATGATCCTCCGCGACAGGCTGTCTTCCTTAGGAATGCACTGGATACAGTATAATGACTTAAGTTTAATATGAACTCATGTTCCTTAAACCAATGTTCAGTTATACACAGAACATCTACATTAAACTTATTTAAAAAAAGTTCTATTTCTAACTCTTTGCCAAGTAGGCCCTGTATATTTTGATGTACAACAATAATTTTGCAGGGCTTGCTTGTTGTCTGTACTGCTAGTTTAAATTACTATTGTCATAATCTATGTTATTAGTACTAGTACTAAATGATAATAAATTAATCTTCGTTATACTGTTTATAACGGGGTTTTGTATATTATATGCTAACAATGTAGCTATTTGTCTTTTCTCTTTATTCGAGAGGTAACAAGTACCCTGGGTCAATTTAAAAGTAGACACAAATTTATTTGTGTCAAAGTAAAAAAAAACATCACTATGATGATATGTTAAATTATAAATTAGTAAGTTAAGGTCATATATGTGCTTATTTTGTTTTACACTGTGCAAATTAGAATAAGGAAAAGCACACATTATAAATTTACATTTTGTGTCGCTGTTAATTTTTAATAATTTATCAATGCAATTGATAATCTCTTTTTTTTTAATTTTTAGGCTGTCTCCAAACATAAGGATGACAGTAGTATTACAGTCTAAATCACCACTATTTAGATTGTCTATGTGATAATTAAGTGGAGCTCCTGGTGTACATTTATTTAGTACATGCTCCGACATGCAATTAGTTATGATAGACCCAAAACCTTTTCCTATTTGGTCAGAGATTATAATGGTTTTCCTATTTCCTTTATGTGAATTAATATTTATATTAATATATATATTTTATATTTTTATATAGGCAAAGAGGTTTAAAATTAGAACTGCTAAGTAATTAATTGACGGTGAATAATAGTATCGGTGTATGGTTTGTGTCCTAGGAACATCGTCATTCTATGACAAACATTTTTACGATTTATAAATATTTCACTAATTAAATAATCTTGTTAGGACAACTAATTTATTGCTTATCACAGTACCTGATGAACTCAAGGTTGCTTGGATTACGTTCTGTCGATTTGTATTTATTGCTAAAACTAAATTTGACATTTATTTTAAAAATGTAGAAAATAATTGTTTGTGAATACTTACGCCAATATTATAATAAAAAAAATGTATGTGCCTATTAGATACCTAGTATCTCACTAAATCAAGGACAAGGGATTTCACAAAAGAAGGTGAATAAAAGTAAAGAAAAACATCATATACCTCTTACTTCTTCAAAGCGATATTCGTGCAAATAAATAAATGTGCTTTAAATGATTTGAATGTCAACGTGCCTATTTTTTACTCTTTTTGGTACCCGTAATCGTAACTGTTCGTATTATTATTGAACAAAGTCGTTACCCGTGTATATTGTTCTGTCTGTTAGGTTGTTGTCTGTCTTATGAATGGATTTTCATAGGATTTTCATCAATAGGTATAGTCAGTAGGTTTACTAAAGGCGTACAGTTTGTCCTTAACGAACTGTACATACACAAAAAATATACACATGTCTTTTTTATGTGGATATATAATAGTTTGAAATATGAATTGTTCAGAGTGTCCGAAAATGATTAGTTGCCGGGATGTGTCGAAATTGAAAACGCTGCTCTTCCCTTAGATCTAAACCAAAACAATATAGTATGCGATATTCCTCTTCTATAGGGAAGTCCTCCATCGCATAGGTATATCTTTAAAAAAATATGTTACTATTCCCCTTCTAACTGCTCAATCACATTTTCACGTATAATTATGTAATTGGAAAGCTGCTATTTAGTTTATTATTTAACGGGACAATATAAATAAAAATAAGTAGATAAATATGTAAAAAATAAATAAATTGCAAACATTATCTGCTTAAATGTCTCGTTCCTAATTTGAAGCATTTCAATCGTAATGTGATGACCCGCACTATAATTTAAATTTAATTTTTATAAGAGTTTTAGAAAAATAAAAACTATCGCGCACGAAAACAAATAATACATAAAATTCTTTCTTATACGTGTAAAATGACGGCAGGTCCCTATCCTTACTAATATTTTAAATGTGAAAGTTTGTCTGTCCGTGTGTGACGCTTTAACCGTTAATTAGTTGAGGAAATACTAAGGAAATTTGTACAAATATGGATTATATAATTAATCGTAGACTTATACTGACTTGTCTATATCTATACTAATATTATAAAGAGGAAAGATTTGCATGTTTGTGTTTATGTATGTATCTTTGCGACGTTTTCACGCAAAAACTACTGGACCGATTTCAAAAATTCATTCACCACTACAAAGATGCTTCTTCACACACCAACAAAGGCTATTTTACTATTTTTTTGAAAATGTAATATATTACATTTTCAAAAAAATAGGAATCAAAATTGTAATAATGTGTGAAAAATTTAATTCGAAAAAACCTTTCATCGCGTGCGCTGCGGAAACTATTGATGATAGAACAAAAAAATGTTATACAGTATTATAGAACATATCAATATCCACAAAAAGTCCGCGATACCATATGTCTAACTATTATAGTTATGCTAATATAACTACTTTCTTTATATTGGAATAGTTAATAAAAGTGGCGACAATAATCAAACCATTTTATTCATATCTCCATATTAATCATTATCCCAGTAAATGATATTTAATTAAGAACTGTTTCAATATCTGTAAAATACTTTTAAATTATTAAAATCGGACATTCCAATCAAAAGATGTAACGGAAAAATGACATGGAAACTGCCATAACCAATTCATTATAGCGATCATTATAACAGCGCCTGCAACTGATGAGTTATTATGAGTTATATTCAAAGGATACCAATGATACCCACGGATATAGCTATACCTCTTAAAAGAATTCAATTTCCAGTTGACGCTTTATTTGCCTTAACTATTAATAGGACTCAGGGCCTTCTAATTTACAAAAATCAATATATAGTCCGAATCAGTAGACTTTAGATTTATCGGTTTTACAAGATCGGTATGTATGCGAGTGAAACCGCGGGGCATTGCTAGTACATATATAAACTTAAAAAACTAACTACTTAACCTTAGCTTAGCTTTAGGTAACTTTAGCTTTTGATTATTAATGGTGTACATTAGCCAAATTTAAATTTGGATAATGTAGATATACGTATTTAAATATACATAAACTTGTCTTTAAGGTAAAGGGAATTTAGATATTATTATTTTTAAAAGACTTTAGGATTAAAATGTTTTGCAAAATTCCAAATGATTTAAAGGAACCCAGTCGGCTTTGCATTTACACTTTCGCATGAATCCATTATTTTTCTCTGCCAGAAGGACACTTCCGTGGAAAATTTATTTTTTCAGAATAAATACAAATTGTTATTATTCAAAACCAACAGAGTGGAACATAATATTTCCCCACTTAAGGTTAAATTAATATTCTGTTTATGGCATGGTTCTGTTTTGTATCAATCATTTACAACGCCAAAGGTATACTAAGGTAAACTGTAATCTTTGATACTAAGCTATGTTCATTATTTAATGAAAATCGTGCAAAACATCCGAATTTCCGTTCGCTCATAGCCACAGATTGTAATCTAATCTACGATGATTGCAATAATCTTTCTTATAATTTATAGATGATTTTATAGTTTTAGGTAATAATAAAGATTACAGTCATAGATTACATTACAGTGTAGAGATCTTTCATTCTAAAAGTGCACGCCCCTCCACCAAATTACATTATTTTAATGTGTGAGAGAAAATATTGACTGTACTATTTTATATGTGTGCGCGCAGCAATTTCAAAGTTGACTCGACTCATTCGCGCATTTAAAGGTCAACTATTTGCTTGACTTGTATAAGTCAAGCATTTATATGGCGGAGAATGCACGCTTTGTATGAGACAACACGTCTATTCTGTCACGCGTTCCTATCATTTGTGCACTGGTTGACCAACCAATCCGGTTAGACGGGTTACAAGTAACGTTTGCATAAAAATAAAATTAATATTATATAATATTTATAATCAAATTTATGTTGATAATTCTTTAGAATAAAAAGTAAGTTTTTAACGTTTCCTTGGAGTAATAGTAAGCGCTGTGGATTGTAAACGGGAAGTTCCGCATTCGAATCCTAGAAAAAACATATTAGTATATTTCTAAAATTTATCCCTGGTCTTGACTAGAGGTGTAAGAGTAACGACAAAAAGCGTACCCGTATGTGTTCGTTACTACAACAAGTAGTACTCGTTACTATCGTATCGGTACTGTATTCGTTACTTTTGATACCTGATACCATAGCATTAAAGTAACGTCTCGAGTTGTACTCCCGTTGGGTATGATATCGGCGTGACATATTACTTACTTGCATAGCTGCCTGCGTAAGGCGAATTTTATCATGTACTTTTTTCGAAATCTTCATTTAAATTTAATTTAAAAAAAATTTGAATTGTAGAATAATTAAAAGCACAAGTAAATTGTAGGCGGAATCTACTGGATTTTGCAATGGATTTATTATTTTAACTGTGAGAATAAAATAGATATTGTTTCGATTAGAATGAAATTTAACATAAAATATGATAAAAAAATATTTTAAAGGAGATTTCAAATAATTTAAAAATATTTATTTTACGGGCCTAATAAACAATTTAAAAAAACAAACATCGTGCTACGTAAGGTGCGTTTACATTCATCGACAGCACACATACAAATCAGAGATTACCTAATCTGTAATTTGTATGTGTACCTACGGTACCTACCGTATTATGTAGTACCGATACGAAAGATGCGAGTAACGAGTAACGAATAGCATTCGTGAGTAACGATTCTGTACTCAGTACTAGATGGCGCACCCGTTGCTCAGTACCGAATCATACGGTTTGCTTATGGCTTTAGTCTTGACTAGATAGATACTTCCGACGTACCCTTCTAACTAAGACGTACCAACAAACGGTTCAGCATTCAGGTACGATGTCGTGTAAAAACCCTGAATGGTTACAAGTTTAATCTCCAAACCCTTTCAAGAAACTTAAACTACATCGGCATCCATCAGGTGAATTAACAATCAAGAGCTAGCTTGCCAACTTAATTTAATAAAGATCATATCATATATTCATTATGCAACTATTAGAATGATAAATAAAACGTAATGTACAGAAGTCTGTTCATTTATTTTATTAGTAAAAAAAGAAAAAAATTAAACCGCAATAAATATTTACTACTTTAACGTTATTCACTCACGTCGCTATCTTCAGATTCAGACTCAATATTTATTATAAATTCAAAATTTTGCATATATTCTATCTCAATATCATTCACATTTCGACACGTATTTTCCCACATATTTCTATCAATCATGTCAATCCGTTCCTTAATTAAAGCAATGGCTTTAATGATGAAATAATAGATGTTAAGTTTTGCCCGTTTTTTTTCGCCACATTGTTTTATAAAACTCTCCATATTTTTCTATTAAAGAAAAAAATTATGTAATTATTATTTAAAATAAAAAATATTTATCCTCTTTTTTTTACATGCTAACTACTTTTGGCAATAGTCGATGCGTGCTCCTACGTTCGTGTCTATCCGGCAACTGAGTAACCAATTAGAATAAAGAGTTTGCGTGTATTTCGTCTGTACATAAGTTTTTTGTGTGTGAGTAAAGACATTGGAGGGGCGTGCACTTTTAGAATGAAAGATCTTTTCTACATCATAGTGTATATAATGAAAGTTAGTAGCATAGATTACTTAAAGTCTGTGATTGATTAATAGTCTGTGGTGATCATGTATTTGACATTTGTAGTTTTGCCTTAAAGGACTCGATTCCAGGCCGTTAAATAAACTGACATTTGTAGATTTTTAAATAATAACGTTCAAATACCGGTCTGTAGCAATAGCGATTTTAATATTTTCCTTTAATTTGGAAACAATTTCAAAACAACAGGCTAAGCCTGGATAATGTCCGATTATTAGAGAAATTAATTATCAGAAAGATTAAGATGGAGCCCTCAAAAGAGGCTATTGCTATTCGTATTACTCGTTTAAATCGTCAAATTCTGAGCAAAGTAACCAGTGGATCTAGTAAACTTAGTAAGAAAATAGATCGTGAATCTTTGTTGGATGCATTAACTGTGTTATATGATGAGTGTAATGAAGATCCAGTCAAAAAATGTGATGATCTCGTACGATATTTTTTGGATAAATGTAAGTCAAAAGTAACACCTGTATAGGTGGAGGTTCAGAGGGATCCAAGAATTATCTTTTATTTAATAATTAGAGTAAAGTTGACATTAAAAACTGATTTTGTGTAAGAATGAGTGATATGTACGGATGATCGGTATAAGAGTTAACGAACTAGTGGATTTTGATATATTTAGAATACTTTCTCTAACAAGATTTGCAATGTTGTCATTATCTTACAAGAACTTGCAATAAATTTAATGGTGACTCGTATCAGGTTTGATAGTCCTTATAATGTACACCTTATGTGTAGATGCCAAAGCAAAGCAGTCAAATACTAATCATGACTTAGACAACAGCACATTGAAATCATATGATAGAATGGGACTCATTCAATGAGTAACCTACCTATATAGGTAGGTTACTTAATTAGGTTCGTATAGGTTCTTAATTATTATTATATATTAAAGGTATATACCTTTAATATATAATAATAATTAAGAACCTATCTTATTTACTTACAAATCTCTATATTGCTATTAAACAGCCTATACAAATGACAGTTAATGTAAAAAGATTTTGTTGATAATGTAGCCTTAAGATAATAAAGCATTTAAAGAGTTGTGAACATAAAAAAATTTAAATCTAGTTTTTGTAAAGGTATGAAAGACTTAGGAACTTAATTACTTATAAAGTGGGATATGTATGTTGATTTGCATAATTTTAGATCGCAGTTCTCTTGCTGAGCTGCGCAGGACGAGAGTGTGTCTCACAGACTTTGAAATTATCCAAATGATTGGTCAAGGTCATTACGGTGAAGTACATGTTAGTATTTTCGGATTCCTAAAAATGTTCAAAGTATATTATCAATTCATTATTTTAAGTATGAATTTATACTATCAGATAAGAAAACAAAATAAAACATTAAAGCTATGTAAAGGAATTTTCAATTTATTAGAATGTTGGAAATGTATGACTTAAATAATTTTTAAAAATATCGTAATATATCTTTAATATAGTAATAAAAAAGCAATTAATTTTCATGTTGGGGTATTGTCTCCATTAACTAACGTTAGATACATTTCTGAGAATGGTCTTTTACATACTTTAATTTGCAGATGGTACGTGAGAAGCAAACTGGGGATGTCTATGCTCTCAAAAGTGTACGTAAGGATGAGGCGAGGAAAAGAGTATCAGGAGCTGAAGATGAACGTGATATACTTGCTAATGGATCAGGACATTGGATACCAAAACTACAATATGCTTTTCAGGTCTTAACACCCAGATTTCATGTTTCTGTATTTTTATTTTTAATAATATGCAATGAATGACATGTCCTGTTTTTGCATTTAGGGCAAAAAGTCAGAATATTTTAATAATTTTTAAATATTGTGTTTCAGGATAGTAGCAACCTTTATTTAGCAATGGAGCTATGTGGTGGTGGTGATTTAGCAGGCTTACTATCAAGGCGCAATCATCCACTATCAGAACAGGATGCAAGTTTTTACATAGCTGAAGTTGCTCATGCTCTTAAGACTATTCATGCCATGGGCTATGTGCATCGAGATGTTAAACCACAGAACATTTTGTTAGATAGGTATTTAGATCTGCTCCTCAATAACCTAGTTTAAATATGGCATAATATGATTAGCACTGTTATTAACTGAATATTTTTATATTTACTCTTAACATACTTTGTTTATATATAAATTAATAATAAATATATGAGACTAAATTACACACTATAGTCTATCCACAATACAAGTAATTTATACTTGTATTGTGGATAGACTATATCTACTATATATGGGACTATATATGGGAGGATGATTTGAAAATAACTTTGGGTCCTCTTTGGCCAAGAGTGGCAAGAGACCGAAAACAATGGAAAGACCTGGAGGAGGCCTTTGCTGCAAGGCACACCGAGCAGCGTGATATCCTATAGAATTTTAAAAATTGTTAACTGAAATTACACTACGCTGTTACTCGGATTTAAGGCTTTATTATTATTATTATTATAATATTATGACAGATGCGGTCATGTGAAGCTGGGAGACTTCGGGTCTTGCGCTCGTCTATCGGAGGGCGGCTGTGTGGTTGGCGCTACGGCCGACTATGTGGCGCCCGAGCTCCTGGACGACTGCGCGGGCACGCACACTGTCTGTCTCGAGTACTGCCGTCGGGTTAACACGGCCATTGTGGGTTCGCACGACACTAACGCTTTATACTTAATTTATTTAAATATATAAGAATCACTTTTTTCTATTTTGCATGCAGTGTGCATATGTATTAACTTATTTATTTTATACTTAAGTATAAAATAGAGTTTGAGTTAGCACTATAATATAAAGTAATTGTATAAAATAACATTTAGAAAGATGTATACTAAACTATATTTTACTATTAAGGACTGTGAGATCAAAGTGGTCCATATGTTTAATTTGAGAAATTTTGCGCTGTCAGGAGAGAATCAAGAAATGAAATCCATCAGGTGTTGTCCAATTTTGAATAAATCATATGTGCGTATTCAAAACATATGGATAAATGCAAATGTACTTGATAATTTTTTTTTTGGTAGTTCAGGCATATATGTAAAATGAAAAATTGATTTTTTATTTATTACTTAAGTATTTGTTTATCATCTTGTTATAGTACTAATTGCGATCTTGAATTCATAAATTATAAGTAGTGGTTGTGTAATGTGATGCATTAGTTAAATGGCTTGTTGTGGTTTTATGGAATATACATTTAATAATAATAGTAATTTTGTATATCTATTTATTTCATAATTCAAAGTACAAAGAGGTATATGTAAAACTTCAAACAGTATATATATACCTTATGAAAGCAGCATGTAAGAGTGTTATTTATTAGATTTCTGAAGTTGTTAAACAGAAAAGTTGAGTTTGTAAGTGATCAATAGCAGAAGTGGAGTTAAAAGTTATTGCGATATTTACTTTGAATTGAAGAGCTTTCCATGTTGAGTTCTACCTCGTTCTGCATGTAGATTGATAGATTGGACGCTCAGCAAGTAGGGCATGCTTAGTTTCGAAATTAGCCTTGTTCAGACAGGATAATATGTCAGCTCATAATATATTATGACTCACGGTATATGACCTACCATATGACGACCACCACCCACCCATGATATATGACAGTAATATATCATGACTCAGTAGCCCAACTAGATCTGTGACGTTTTCACGGCTTATACACGTGAGCAACATAATTTTATATACTGGGCTTAACATATAGTATAAAAATCCCGTTTTTCCTTCGGGACCCGGCGAAAACATATAGTACATAACTGAGGGTATTTTAAAAAAAGGTTAACACAACTGCAATCGCGGGTAAAACAAGCGATTACACATGTTTATACTTAATTATATCACACACACATTCAGTTTCCTTTTTTTAAATAAAACGCAGAAATTACTACATATACAGATTACGATCTATAAAACGTGTTTTGGGGAAATCATTTGCAAACTTTTTACTGTCTATACATAGTTGCGAATCTTACAAGCTAAGCTACATGAGTTTAAGTTATTGAAAGTGTAATTTCTGAATCCTATATTTTGGTTAATAACATCATTTTTCTAATAAATCCAAAAAAACCCATATAAAATGTTAAGGCAAATGTTAGTTATATGGATAATTTTGTACAGTCAGCCTGCGATTACTGGTCACTCGGCGTGGTGGCATTTGAACTGGTGACGTTGAAGCGGCCATTTTCTTCGAGTGAAGATGATTCTATGGCGAAAATTCTAAGTAACATACAAAAGTAAGTGTCAATGCTAATTCATATAGTAAAGCCTTTGCACGCCTCAAATGTAAAATATCTCTATTATGTTTCTCTCATCTGCTGTATCTGTTTTATTGTTAGAATGTGCAATAAAGTTGGTTGGTTGTAAAAAAAAATTATTTAATCAGTATGGATTTTAGTATAACAAAGACGTCAAAATAATAACGTAAGACTAAAGGTTCTTTGCCTAGAACATATTGTCCTATTAGATAGATCGGGGCATGGGTCGTGAAGCTACGTGGGATCTTTTTATACAAAGTCAGTATTAAGAAGTAAATTTCAGTAGACCAACATCTTCGAATGGTGCGTATTGTCAGTGATGACAGTTCCGAAACTTGGTAGCTGAATACGGGGCTCATAAAATAGCTTAGAGTCGATTGAGCGAACTACGCTCGTAGAGACCTACGTGATCAAATCAGAAATGACGAGATCCGTTTATGAACAAAGACTACATGTGTCGCGTAAGTGGCGGCACTACTGAAGTTAATTTTAATTCATTTCTAAAAGGCCGCAAGTAAAGACAACAAATTTGCAGAATTACAACTTTTTTTATTGTGACAGGTACGAGCGTGAGAAAAATGCTGACCCCCCTTTCGAACCGTTACCGAACGGCCCATCAAACACTTGGCGTTCACTCGTCGGTGGACTACTGCGAGTTTCTCCCACTCGAAGATACAACTACCTGGATACCTTACAGCATCCTGCGCTTACACATCTAGCTTTACACGCCATACGGGACCAGGCATGTTTTGCATGAACTCTCAGATCAAATTTTTTATTTGCATTCACTTTAACATATTCATATATTTTTTTAAATTCGAATTCATCGCCTAATGATATCAAACGAAAGACGGAATAAAATGATCATGACGTCATAAATGCACTCTGGAAATATTTAACAATAAAATTATAATACTAACATTTTAATAGGAACAGGAGGCAGAATACAAGGAGTTGTTTCACTCGAAAATGTTCCATCTTATTAGGTCCTTACATATGAAATTGGCGTTTTCTATGGGAGTCGTTTTTTTTTAATGAAATATATTTAATTAATCAAAGTATGTACCAGTGCTATTTATGCACTTTTGCCATCTTATAGGTAGTTCATTGATCCCCTTACTAAAAAAACCATTCGGGCGGGAATCAATAAAATCTTTGAAGGCGATTTGGACTGCCCCATCGGAGTTGAATTTTTTTCCTTGCAAGTAGTTATCCAAATTGCGAAAAAAATGGTAATCTGTTGGAGCAAGGTCCGGAGAGTACGAAAACATTCTAATTGAAGCTCCTCTGATTTGGTAGCCGTCTGTTGTGCAGTGTGTGGTCTAGCGTTGTCCTGAAGCAGCAGTGGCCTAGAGCGATTGACCAGCCTCGGTTGTTTAGCAGCTAGCTTTTCCATCATGGTTTGCAGTTGCTGACAATAGATATCTGCTGTAATCGTCTGGCCAGATTTAAGAAAGCTGTAGTGAACGACACCGGCACTAGTCCACCAAACACTTACAAGCAACTTTTTTTAGTCAATTTTCGCTTAGGGCAGGATTTGGCTGGTTCGCCAGGGTTCAGCCATTGCTATGAGCGCTTCCGATTATCGTAGAGGATCCACTTTTTATCACAGGTAATGATTCGATTTAAAATTCCTTCATTATTGTGCCGGTTGAGTAACGTAACGCAGCAGTCGACGCGCGTTTGTCTGTTTGCTTCACTCAATTCATGAGGTACCCACCTTTCAAGCTTTTTCACCTTCCCAATTTGCTTCAAGTGGATTAGAATAGTTTTATCACTAACACCGGAGCCTGCAGCTAACTCGGACGTGGTTTGCGATGGATCCGCTTCCACAATAGCCTTCAATTCTTCATTATCAACTTTGGTCTCCGGCCGTCCACGAGGCTTGTTCTGCAGGTCGAAATTTCCAGAACGAAAACGTTGGAACCAAAAACGCACTGTGTTTTCTTTTGCGACACCGTCACCATACACATCATTAATCCTTCGAGCCGTTTCTGCAGCACTAGTGCCACGGTGGAACTCATACTCGTAAATAACGCGATATTTCATGTTTTCCATTTTGTAAACAGAGTGACACAAAGAAAAAAACAAAAGAAGAAAAAACAAATGAATTAGGGGGTTTGAAACACAAATGCATGAGTAAATAGCTGTATGAATTTGAATTTGGAATTCCTAACCATAAAGGTAATATTTGAGATCAAAGTGGCCAGTACGACAAAACGCCAATTTCATATGTAAGGACCTAATATATTGTACAAATCTTATATTATAAAAAATTGACTGGCCCGTTGGCGCAGTGGGTAGTGATCCTGCCTTCAGCTCCGCGGGTCGCGGGTTCGATTCCCGCCGAGGACCAACATTTTCTATTGATAATTTGTTGGTCCTTCAAGCCTGGGTGTATATCTCTATTTAAGTATGTATTTAAAATTATATTTGTAGTATATCTACCAGTTGTCCGTCACCCATAACACAAGTATTAAGTTACTTACTTTGGGGGCGGACGACCGTGTGTGTAAGTGTCCCATATATTTATTTATGTATTTTAAATTAAAATTATGATTAAAAAATATTAAAAACTGTATAATCTATAGAAGTAAAGTAATAAAAGTATGTGACATACATACTTTATGTATGTGACATACATACATACGATTACTTGCACATTTCGAAAAACTACGGATTATGAATTTTAATTAATTTTTTATATATTATATATTTCTTAAACACTTTGTCTTTTACATTCGTTTATATGTATTTGTTGTGAAGCTATCAAAGTTTAAAGAAATGAAGAGTATTTTGTTCAGAAATGGATGAAACGGTGAGGTGCATACATATAAAATAGGAAGCCGAAAAACTAAACAATTTGAACTGAGCCACAGCGTATTTAAAATAAATTTAAAAATCATTTGTATCTAGGTACCTCCCTGGGTACCGCATCTACGCGGTCCGGAGGATTCTACGTTCCTTCCCTGCCCAGTGAAAGAGGTCTCGCCGCCATCCGCTGCGCCTTTTCGCACGCGTCCACCCTTCGCTGGACATCTTCCTTTTGTAGGTAGGTATACATCTCAAAACTATTAATCTTTTTTTTTCAAGTCAACTATTAACAAGTGCTTTCGTCAGCTCTACGCAAATTCCCCAATACCAAACTCTATCACATATCGTAACACTAACAAACGTTAACCTTCAATTTAACTACGCTATTTAATAACGGGTATGTTAATGGCCGAATTAATGAACTTATCTGAAAGTATAAATGCCTTTAAACCTTCTACACCACTTTCATTGTTTTAGGATATTCATATGTAGCACCAGATGATAGTGAAGAAAATAGTGGAGGTTTCAATGCATCACATGACTGTACAACCATTGATTTGGCAACTTTCAAGTAAGTATTTTTGGTTAAATGATTCAGTTCTCTTGATAGAGATTTCAACCTTAACGTGAATCTCTTGTCGTAACTAGATAATTATTTTTTCAAAAAGAAATTAACCTATTCTTGCTATTGAACGTTTTTGTGGAGCCTAATATTAAGAAAGTGACTTACTAACTACAATTAAATATAAATATATATATGGGACACTTACAAACACGGTCGTCCGTCCCCAAAGTAAGTAATTTAATACTTGTGTTATGGGTGATGGACATCTGGTAGATATACTACATATATTATTTTAAGTATTATACAAATATACGCCCAGGCTCGAAGAAATAACAAATTGTTTATAGAAAATGTTGGCTGCCAACAGGCCAGTCAATTAAACCCTTTTCACTAAATTCATCGTGCTGAAACATTCATACCCTAAAGAATTCTACATAAATGTGTTACCTGCTAATGCTAGACTAATGGATAGTCTAGAGTGGTATGTCTAAACTTCAATACTTCAAAGACAAAGGAAGTCTTCAACAAGTTCAGTAGGTAGAAACAGACATCTACTTAAGTTTATCTATGTTTACTTCTCATTTATTTATTTATTTGTTAATCAGATCTGCTGAAAAGTTAGCTGCAATGCGCGGTCGTGAAATCGCGTCACTACAAAGCAAATTAGCAGCGGCTGAGTCTGCGACCAGCGCGGCCGTACAGCGCGCACGACGGGACGCCGACGCTGAATCGGAGATGCTACGCTCGGAATTACAAGCCGAGATCACCGCGCTGACATTACAAAAAAAGTAACAGCTTTAAACTTATATAGTACTAGTGATTCTCGCGACCTGGTTCGCGTTTAATTACCTTTACGCCTCGTTCGCACGGGCATAAAAAATACGTCGCGTTAAAACTCCGCGTAGGCGTAATAAGAAGTTTCGTATGGTTATGGCTTAACGCCGCACGCCTAATGCCTAAAATGGAACACTGCTCGATAAAAATACGTCGCGTTGTAAAAGCGCTGTCGTGTGAATAGATATCTGGATACCCATTTGTTTCATTTCGATGTATTTTTAAGGCACGGTAAAAAAACCTCTCGTGCGTACGAGAGGATAATAATGAAATTTGCACTTTCATTCTCTCAAAAGACAAGCAGATTTTTTAATTCTATATGTTACCCTAGTGCAGTATTTTGCGATATGGGACCCTGTCCATGTCAAATTTAACGCAAAAACCAGATAAATCTAAAACCATTTAATTATATAAATTTAAGTGAATGATTCCATTTTTTAATAATAAAAGTTATGTATGTTACATAGGGGGATATAACAATTGTAAGGTGGGCATCGCACAAAAAAAGGTTAGGAGACACTTACCGTAGTGTATAAGCTTAAATTGTGCCAAATTCCATTAATATTGGTCCAGCGGATTAGCCATGAAAGCGTAATAAACAGACAGATTATCATGTTTATAATATTAGTATGGAAGACTAATGACTGATGACGGGTTGTGTTAAGAAATTTGTTGTGTGTGATAAGTGGAATACACACAAAAATGTATTTTATATAATATATATACTTTTTTATCTTCAAATAAATTTTCTACTTCACAATGCTAAAAGTTATAGAAAAAGGCATTAAGCTGCTTCTGTAATGAAAAAAAATTACAGGCGCCTGGAACGTCAAATTGAAGTAGAGAAGGAAGAACGCCTAGCTTTGGAACGCACCAATCAAGAGCTACGGACTGGTATGGTCGAGCGGTCGACCAACGAGCTACGAGCCGCTCAGAGCCAAGCCTCCGAGTTGCAGTCTGAAAGGGACCTCCTGAAGGGGGATCTTGCTAGAGTTGAAGCACGGGTGAAAGAACTACAAATCGAATGCACCAGTGCTTTAGCCACAGCGGACACAGCTCGAGCACAACATAAACACTATAAGGTAAACAGTAATATACAATAGCACATTTCGCGTTCTATATATTTGGTGTCGTATAAAGGGTAAGGAAGTCTTATGTATCAAAGTGCCATTCCTTTAATATGTTTGATAAAATCATAGGCGTATCATCAAATTAGGCTAGCTTTTAGGGCTCATTAATTTTCAAAACATATGTTTACTTCAATTTCTCTCCCACGTAACCCGCTGTTAAAATACCCCCTTTCACTTTTTTCTCTTCTGCATTATGAATTGCGTAATGGATGATGTGCCAAAAATATAGTATCGCGAACCATTGGTTCACTATCCCTGTACTAAAGGATTTATAAATTTCAATAACTCTTACGAATGCATAGGAAGATTGCTAGTAAGTGATTATATAGTACGTCCTTTTCTTTTATATTATCTATTTGTTAATATTCACTTATACATAATTATGTTCTTTATAACGTTAATTGTTTAGTATTTGAATGCCGCCGTATGGTATCCCGCTGAGTAGAATAGACCACCTTCATTTCTTACCGAGGTGTCGTAGAAAGCGACTAAGGTAAGTTGACGTCAGGCAGACGTAAAATACGTAGCCAAATTATGTGACAACATGTTTGTAACATGTTGTACCGACCCCACTTTGAGTGGGAAAAGGGCATGAGGATGATGATGATGTTTAGTATTTGAATGAACGCAATTTATCTAATTGGTCATTTATTTTAAATTATATTCAGATGCAGAAAAACGAACTTTAAAGTATTGAATTCGTGCCAATGATAATTGAGATTCATGACAGTAGATACAACTTTCATGACATCGATCTGAAGAAATCATATTCAAAGTTAAAACGCGGACCTCATAAGTTATAAAAATCTACTTCACTTTTTTTAATCCCAAGATTAAACTAAACATCATAACATAAACTATCATTGAATAACTTTTATCTAATGTAAAAATTATGTATTTTAAAATTCCTTAGTTTTATGTATACATGAAAGTTTTGTTTAGGACATTATACAACACGTGCAAGATTTACGACACAGGTGGCTTACAGAAATTAATGTGAAGCCTATTGTAAGTGGGTCAATTTTTTTTAAACCTCAATCAATATTTCTTTTATTTATTCGTAGATTGTTAGATTGAGTATTAGTGTCATATCATACATGCAATAGTTAATAGGTATATTAGCATTTAAATGAAAACATTAATAAATATTAGATAATAATTGAAATATTCATTTTTATGTATTTAATAGTAATAATAAGTAGTTTTTATGTGACTATACTAATAGTAGACTCCATTGTTTAAATCATATTATAAATTAGCGTGCTTCTTATACTATATACTAATTATTTATATAAAAACGAATTTTGCTTCCAATTTTGTTATGGCATCGAATTGTCATTTAGTGTAGTTACTATATTATAATAAGTTTATTTTTTTTGTCATAATAAAAATTTAAATCAATTTCAAATAAGTAAATGTCTGCTTTTTGTACTAGCATACTCCGATATTATTATACTTATATTAACTTAACTTTTTTACAACAAGCTATTATTCTGTCCTGTTTATGATCTGTAATTATAATGTAGATGGACTTTTCATATGTTTCTATGAAGGGAGGACAAAAAGAACAAAAAGATGAGAGAACCCCAAAGATGGCAAAGGTCGCCTAACCTAAAAGGACCTAAAAAGACCTTGGGCCCTCTTTAAGAGTGTCTACACACCGAGAAGCGGGATATTTTGTATTTAAACTTTTTTTTAATTTAAGCTGTTTTTTGGAATAAAGGCTATCATCATCATCATATGATTTGTAAAGGAAAATCACCAGCACGGGAAAAGACGTAATTCCGCTAGGTCAATAATAACGGACGGAAGGTCAATGCTAAATGCTTAACTATACTCAAGTATAGTCTCAAGATTTCATAGTTATTCTGTAATTTGATTAGGGTGCGACTACCCCAATCAACAAATGCTTTTTACAATTATGTCAAGCACCATTTAAATAACTCTCGGAATTAGTCGTTTCTTAAATAATATTAGGAAATATATTGCATATTTCCTAATATTATTTAATAAATTATACTGTACTAGCCTTGCCAGCGGCTTCGTCCGCGTGGACATTTTTAACAAAACTAGTTATTGTGAGTTAACCATTAGAGATAGAGACATGCTATCGCGGACTTTTTGTAGTATTTTTATAGATCTACAATACTCTAGTACATTACTTTAGCGTCTCTCTGCTGGTTAACGCGGCGCACGCGACTAAAGCTCCAATCAAGCAAGTTTTTTAATAACTGTTTACATAATACCGATATGTACTATTTACCTAAACCGGAAGTATTGCACTGTCTTTTAGGTGAAAACCATACAAAAATCCGTTCAGTAGATTTTGTGAAAATCGATTACATAAAGACAGATAGCCTTTTGGACTGTTTATAATAAGTATAGATTTGCGGGTGGATATGAGATATTTGGTGCAATAACTTTAGGATACAGTAGCAAAGGAGCGTGCTCTTCGTCGTCAAACACTAAGTGGCGGAGACGACGGTGTAGCGCGTTTGGCGACGGCCGAAGCGAACGCGGCTCGCGAACTGCGAGCGCGCCGCGACGCCGAGAAGCGATTGGCTACTGCTGACCAGGAACTGATGCAGTTGCGAGGTCACGTCGAACAGCTAAAAGATCAATTAGACAGAGCACAGGTATGAGGTTTATGATCTTGCGAGTATAAATAAAATGGTATACATCCATATTCATATTATAAATGCGAAAGTCTGGCTGTCTGTAGTGTTTGTTTGTCAGTCTCTCTGTATTTCGGTACAATTAAAGCTTTAATACTGGGCTAACATATAGGATTAAAAATTCTCGTTTCTCCTTCGGAAATTAAAATTAAAGAGAAAAAGAAGTTTCTGTTTTATTTGAAATATACACTTAATATATTGTTATATATTCAGAAAAGCTAACTTATTTTTGCATTTTTATTTGTATAGTTAATGTATAGAAACCGGCTATGCTCAAGTCTTACTCTATTGGGTTAACCCAACCAGTTTCGAGCTCATCCGAGGCTCTTATTCATGAGCTCTTTACACGACGATATCGCAGCGAGAACTGGAAAACATATTTGTATAATTGTAGTGCGCCTCTTTTTACAAATCTTTTGTTTAAACATAATGTTTTAATTAACTGTGGACACAAAATGTTGAAATACTTATCCAACTATAATTTTTGCATGTTTCATGCATATAATATAATTATATAATTATATAATTTGCGTTGATAAACTTGTTCTGTTGTATAGATTGATATTGTTTCATATAGGATTCAGTGTGTGAAAGGGATCGAGTCGCTGTAGCTGTGAGTCAGGAACTACAGGAACTACAAATAGAGCTGGCGCAAGAGCGCATGCGCTGTTCAGCGCTCGCAGCGCAAGTTCAGGTACTATATCGATACCGACTGTTACGTTCTACTGCAAATAATACTTGTAGTTCATTTTTAGAGTTTATTGAATAAGAAACATGATGATGATCACAATGTTTTTTTTTTAAAGAAACGAAAGCACATAAAGCACATAACTCTAAAAGCATTTTAGCATCTGTTTATATAATAGGATAAAATAATACATCGATAATAAATCTGTCGTATAAGCAGATGAGATGAAATGTTTATTACGTAAAATCAATGAAAAAAAAAAAAGATGGAAGAACTAGTTTGCGTGTGTTTTTACATCACTGGGCTGAAAATATCAAAAACTTGAAATTGAACATGAATTGAAATTTAAAAACTGATTAGATGCTCTTCGAACTTTTTAAACTAAACGCTTTGAACTAAAGTATCGAGTTACTAATATATATTGATCTAATACTGGATTATCTTCCAAAATAAAAACTATAATATAATGTGGTAGAATCATAGATAAAAATATATTTCTGTGAAAGATTGTTTTTTTTTATTTTTGTATTTTACACGGTGTCTCAACGGTCCGAATGACAATTTATTTTCTGTCAGCACTGCTCTGGCATACCATTTAATGTTTTGTTTTAAGAAGAGGAATTGATACAGTTTTGTTACTTGATGATAACTTACAGTTTTGTTGCTCAAATAATTTGTTATTATTAAAAATAATATTTGTTTCACACATTGAAATGAATGTTTATAGTTATAGATATAAGAATATAATTAGTGTATTGAACACTATCAAATTCCTATTCATCTGACTGTTCAATATTCACTCAATTCAACACTGTCATTATCACTTTCGCATGAAATATCCCCCATTCTTTTATATATCTGGTAATATTTCTTCGAGTAATATATTCATTATAATCCACTCTTATATAACTTACATAACTTCTATAGAGGGATATCACTAGTAAAATTACCGATATTGCACTTGACTTATTTTACGCGATAATAGCTGCATAGATTTATACAAATTCAAATTACATTCTAACGGCAACTAGAAGCATGCACACAAGTATATCAATGCAATAGACTTGATATGACTCATAGATACCGCTTTCATACAAAAGCATCTGCGCAATTTCTTTGTCAGTTTGTTCAAGAAACTTTATGACGAGATAGACTCATCATCTCCGTTTACGGGGTTAATCGAAATAAATAATATAATATATAGGTTATATATAGGTAGTAATAATATATAGGTGTGATTATTTTAGGAGCTAGAAAAAGGTGTAAACGAGGCAGCACAGCGCGAGGCAACTTTAGAAGAACAATGTACGCGCACCGAAGCACGATTCCAACAACGCCTCGAGGCGTCGGAAGCGCGTGCCGCCGCCGCTCTGCACGATGACGCGCGACATAGGGAGAAGGTGAACCGCGTTATAATAATTTATAAAGAATCAGAATGAATATAGTTAAAAAAACTAATAAACACGCATTTATGACGTACCAACTAAAAAATGAAAATCAATTTCTAATATGTATGTATGGAATAAAACATAATGAACAAAAATTATTTGTACGAAATACATGAAACAGAGTTAGTAGTGCGATTGATTTAAAAAAATGAAAAAGTTAAAATTATTTTTCAAGGTGTATATTGATTTTATCGTTTTGTCTCTGGTTTCTAATATAAAAGTTTAAATTCAATCTGATATCTTGACTGATAGAACCGATGGATATAGTGGATACAAAAACACTAACAGTTGTTTTTTTTATCGTAGATTTTTAAAGATACTAAGTATAGATAACTTATTAAAGAGATTACTATAAGTAAATAAAATTATGTATTTCCACTCATACATATTTGGTCAATATCCGTAACAATATTTTAAATTGTTTAGGAAAAAAGACAGTAGTATCAAATTAGTTGTTATATCTAAACGCACTTTCTTTAAATTGGTAACAAGGTCTAAATTTTAAATCTATCTCATATATAAAATTCTCGTGACGCAATTTTAGTTACCATACTTTTCCGAAACGGCTTGAACGATTTTTATAAAACTTTATATGCGTGTTCAGTAGGTCTGAGAATCGGTTTCTATCTATTTTTCATACCCCCAAGTGATAAGGGTTGTCCACCGTAAAATTTTCTTTTGGACACAATTTTTAATTTTGTCATAATGTACACTAGAAATTTTTAGAACTAGAAATAATGTACTTTAAAAATAATTCATATTGCAAATCAATATTGCAAAATTATGTTTGCCGGGTCAGCTAGTAAACTATATATCATTAGAAAGAAGAAAATGTTTTTAATGTAATAACATATTTTTACTTTACAGGTGAACACATTAGAACAACTTGTTCGTCAATTAGAACGCGAAGTCAGCGCTTTAGAAAACCGTACGTGCTCGCGTTGCGCTGCAAATGATGCTGAATGTGCTGCAAGGGCGCAGGTCACAAGTAGCACTAATACTGACGAACCAGAAGAATTTGTAGATGCGAATAGGGACAACAGAAGCGACACAGAAAGCGTCTCAGAAGCACATGTTAATGCCCATGTTTTAGTTTTGAGGGAACAGTTACAACGTGCAGAAGCACAGTTACAGGTGATAAATATACCATATTTAAAAATTATTTATTTAAGAATAGCGTGGAAATATATATTCGACGTAAGGAGTTTCTATGTAATTATTTGCGTATATATCAAAGACAATTTATTAATATAACTTTGCCAAAATTAATGAAACATATGATTCGTCCGCAACCGCCATAGTCGTATGGTCACGTTCCTTTATACCATTCTTTATTAAAAATATAAATATTGAAATTATTTACTAAATTATTACAAATTATATTTGCATCGCTAATAATTTATATTCTAGCATACTTTGTTGTGTACCTTTAAATTCTAGAATATTCCTGTTCCTGTGTAATTCCTTATGACACAATGTTAGATTTACTTTAAAAAAATTATATTAATTGTGCTCTAAATGATAAAAGAATAGGATCAGTTCAGTAAAAATATTATTTTGTGAATAAGTCCACTAAACTTCCAATGACGCTATAGAGAAAGCGTAATGAATGGAATGGACAACTATAGATGAACCTGTAAAAAAATCTATGCTCTTGTTGCGTTGTTGTTTTTACAGCGGCCATGTAATGGTTTTTTTTTAATTTTATAGTTTTTTATACATACTGTTTGTAAGTTATAATATTAGAGAACATGGATGCAAATAAAAAGCAATTGTTTAGTCCTCCGTTCTTTGCAGGCCCGCGCTGAAGAAATAGCGAATTTACGCCAAGAAACAAGAACAGCTAATCTAGCTAGGTGGCGTAAGGTAAATATAATATATATTAATCTTTATATTTAAATATCATTTTAACTGAACATGTGCCATAAGTTAAAGTTTACCTTAAATTAGTCTGTTTAGGATATTTTTTACAGACAGTAAAAATTTCATTTGATTAATGTAAAGATAATATTACTTTGCTATAATCTATAGATTATTTCTATAATATTTATTATAATTTTTTTTATTACAATATATAGTTCCTATAGCCTTGGATATCTTATATTATTCCTTGTTTTCTCATAGGAAAAAGAGTTCAACGATTTATCATTAGACGCAAAAATGTCGGCAAGGGAAATAAAGCGACTAGAGGAACGCTTGGCGTCAGCGATTGAAGCACGTAGGTCGGCGGAAGAGAAAGCCGCGTCAGTTCACAAAGAGATCACAACGTTGAAACCTCAGTGCGAACTTTATAAGAGGGACACCGAAAAGTTGAAGGAGCAAGTGGAAAAATTACAGAGAAGTAACCAAGTGTTACAAGCGGAAGTAGATAGGTAAAGAATTTTTTTTATAATATTTAGAGTTATTCCTCCTAATTAACTATCTATAGCTATAAATAATTCACATCGAGGCTTAGAGATAGAAAATTGGCTTGATTCTGCTTCAAAGAGCATTGTCTCTGTCGCACAGAGTGACGAACCCGTGTCACGTACTAATTGAGCGACAGAGACAGCGCTCTACGAAACCGAACCGCTGTTTCATTCTAAACATCGATGTGCATTATTTAATGCCGGGTACTACATTACCTTCCTTCCGCCTAGACTTGCGCGATTTTTACTTAATCTTTATCTTAATAAATCAGTCTAGCGCAAGTCTGCAAGCAATCACAAGCCCAAAAACATGCTAACTATCCCTTCGTAAACAATCAGACTTTTGCATTTACGTGATTAGTATGGATTATACAGAGTGATATACTCTTAATTGTCTTTCAATAAATATATTTACTAATATATAAAGCTGAAGTTTGTTTGTTTGTTTGATTGATTGATTGATTGTTTGAGTGCGCTAATCTCTGGTACGTTTTAAATCTTTGAGTGTAAGATAGTCCATTTACCGAGGAAGGTTATAATAGACTATATAACATCACGCCAAGACGCATAGGAGAGGAGCAATAAAAAAATATTTCGAAACCGCAAAATTAAAGCTTTCCTTGCGTGCGCTGAGTAAACGGTGAAAGTTATTCAAAAATCATGTACTACCCAATTGTTCCCCTCTAAAAGATCTAAATAAAAGTCCGCGACAACATATGTCTAGCTTCTACGGTTAACCCGCTTTAACCATTAATTAATATAAGTATTATGGTTTTGTCAAGTAATAAGACGCACGCAAAATTCCACGCGAACGTAGTGGCGTTTAAAAGCTAGTTTTAAATAAAAGGACGTACCTATCTTGTTATTATTAACATACTTTATAATTTTTAAAAAATTTATATTTAAATACTTTAATTATTGTCTATTGTGGGAAAAGGTATTTTGAAATTCATACGATTAGGTTGTTAAATTATCACATACTTGTACCTGTACACTCGTTTTTATACTTTAGTAACGAAATTTCTCGAATGTTTCTTCCCATTCACCATGTTTGTAACAAACAGGTCGAGAAACGATATTCGTAAATTGAAAAGTGAAGTTCAGTACAGCGAGAAAAGACGACTGCACGCCGAGGAGCAGGAAGAACTATCTTCACGAGAACGAGCTCAGCTCAGAGATGAACTTGTACCATTACGGGCACAGAACAACGACCTTATACAGGTAATGTAATCATTTATAACAGCAAGAAAGATGGCTAGCTTTAGAGAACTACAAGATTTGAATTCCGAAAATAATTAGACAAATTGGACTTTATTTCTTTGATTAGACTTTTAATGGACAAGCAAAGCTGAATTGAACAAAAAAATTTGTTTGTTTTTGGTGAATTTGGAAAAGATGAAGATTCGTTAGTTTCGAAGTACGTGTTGCAGAATAGTGCTTCGAGAATCTTGGAATTAAATAAATCTAGGATCCATATTCGAAGAACTCTGCATTCGGCAGGTTTTATAAATTATTGTTATAACAAATAAAAACTGGTTACAATTTTTAAATGAAATTTTTTGTTTACACCTCGCGAAGAAAAGATACAATAAATAAATATATGGGACACTTAAACACACGGTCGTCCGTCCCAAAAGTAAGTAACTTAATACTATGGGTGATACTTATGGTTAAATGGGTGACAGACAACTGGTAGATAGACTACATATATAATTTTAAATACATACTTAAATACAAATATACACCCAGGCTCGATGTACCAACAAATTGTTTAAGGAAAATGATGGCCCTCGGCGGGAATCGAACCTGCGACCTGCGGAGCTGAAGACAGGGTCACTACCCACTGCGCCAACGGGCCAGTCAAAGATGAATTCACATTAACCGCCTTGTTCTAAGGAGGCATAAAGCCCCGTGGTGAATTGCTTATGCGATGGATTGATCAAATAAGATCTGTAGTTAGATTCACAAGAATGGCGAAATGTGTTCAACAGAGCTGAAATAACAGAATGTAGTAGGATTTAATTCACCTTATATAATGCGCCTCCATTGCTTGACGATCTCGACTGTTCTGTTGATATTGATGAAATTTGAAAAATATGTTATAGACCTTGTAGTAGGTAACAATTTGTTGGAGTAATGGCAATTTAATGAAAAGTAATGAACAGTAATAACTCTTGTCGCAACGACGCACAAAAAAAACTTAAGTTAGTGCAGTTATTTATTTTTAAATAAGCTATTTCTCTCAAACTGGAGAGGAGAGTATATGTAAAGGCGTTTTATCATGCTTCATTGGTAATGGAAATAAGTACGGAAAAGTTAATTCAGCTCAGAATTGAACTAAACTTATTACAAACAAATTATTGTAGTTTGGTATCTATCTAAATATTTTGAAACGACTTAAAGTTTGGGCATTGTTAAAACACGAAAGTTTTAGATCATATCAAATGATGACATAAAATTCTTATTTATTTTCTTTATAAGTAAGAGTCCATCTAAAATATATTCTTAACAAACAATCAGTTTGTTGTGTTTGGGATCTTATTGTTTGAATACCTGGGGAGGAATTATTTACAAACAAACGATTACACAAAAAACAACTGACACTTTCATTTCGCGATTGATCAACTATCTACTCATTCGCTATCTGATTAGAAACGTGATTACTTCCGTAGGACCGAAAAAAAGGGTGTAAATGGTCTAATTTAGCTAAATATTAAAATGTGGTTCAGAAACCTAATGCATACGTGCGTTTACTATAAGCAAAAGTTACATGAAGGAATAATAAATGAAATATTGGAACAAAATGAGTAAGAACATGTTACGAAATCATTTGGGAACGTATCGACGTGCTACGAAATCAGTGGGGGACAAGCCTACAATTTGGCCCAAGCCTGAGCATCTACGAACAAGCGCAGCATGGGGACAGCGTATGAAACTTGCGCTGGCGGCTGACTTGCTAAGAGGGCGATGTCAGACTGTTGATGCTGCCCTCATTGCTCTACACGCACATTTGGCTTCGGTAATGATGATAATTTAAGGGTTCCAAATCGAGTTCTTATATATATAATCACATATTGATGGTACCATCATGACACCAACATCTAGTAACTAACTCCCCTTTCTGTGAATTGAAGATTAATAGGGTCTCCCATTATGTAATTGGCTATCCGCCCTGGCTTCACCTAGGCATATAATGCATACTGTCTACTAATATTTAAGGTAACTAAAGTATTTAAGTAGATAAAGATTAATATTGTATGCATCTACGCATTGTACTTGACCATTAGATTTGTTTAGAAATAAGAAGGCTTTAGCTATAAAAAGATTAAAGTAAGACACAAAATAAATTTATGCTGTTACAGACTTATCTTTACAACCTATAAAGGAAATGTATACCACTACATGTTATTTTATTATATCTCAAAGGGAATTAGGAGCAAAACCTCCTTAGAAGTTTGAAATTATCGCGGACAGATTAAAGACTTAAAAAAAGGGACTGGCGACTATTTTATAATTCTAGTGGGTTTCATGATTGATTATTATCCCCTTCTAATGACGTTAAAATAATGAATCGTTTTTTATCTGGATGTACAGGATCTCAAATTTTGTTTTCAGAATAACAAAGCACTGCAAGAAGCTTGTAGCTTACTTGAAGAACAACTCACGGATTTAGAAAAACTTGCGGACCTTCATGAACTCAAAAATAAAGATCTCGAGGTAAACTTATTTATATTGTTACCTTAGTTGTATTTGATTTTTACATAATATGTGTGTGTATAAAGATTTAGACATACTCGTGTAGATAATTTCGTACACCCATGTATTTACACCAATCCATTGGATTTAAGACAGTGAACCACAATATGGGAATATACAGACTGATTAATGTGATCTGGTAAGATTATTTGTATGATATACTGTGCAGCGATCATGTGTAACCGATCGATTTTATTTTCTATATGATTATATATGAATAAACTTGTATTCAATTTATTCCCACCTGAATATGTAAATCTAAAACAAAATTCGAATAAAACTGTAATATAATGCAGTGTACATTGTTTAATTGTTGGGTGTTTTGATAGAACGAAGTAAGCCGCATGCGGAGCGAGTTAGAGTCATGTCGCGGTCGTCTAGCGAATGCTGAGAGGCAGGGCGCAGAGCTAGCGGCCGCGGCTGGGCTCGCCGAGCAGCGCGGCGAACAGGCTCGCGAACAACTGCGGATGGCCAACTCACATCTACAGATTATGCGTGTATGTATATATTGGCGAATGACTTATTTCCTACAGTAAAAACTTCTCCATATGATCTTGAATCTAGTAATAGTGCAATACACTATTTTGGCTAGTAAACCGTTTTAGTGATCTTATCTCCAAAAGTTAATCTTCATCAATTGTTTGAAAAAAAAAGCGTGCATTGCATAAATTATATCATATAACGACCAGCATGACTAGAATCCATTATTATAAGATGTATTGGTATGATGTATGATGTTATGCATTGTTAGTATTGGTTTAATCTTTGTATGTATTGAAGTTAGTCAAAAATAGTCGTTGCTAAAAATCCATGTGTTATCGTAAAATAAAATTAAAAAATAAATAAAAATATCTTTATTGAATCTTACATTGCCGTGCATTACATAGATGAAGCAACTAAATTAAGTTAAAAGGATACTTTTGGTAGGGTTGTCCGTAAATATACTTTATACTAAACATATATTTGTAGCAGACTATTTAAAACTTAATCTAAATACAATTTTTCGTAACAATTATCGATACTGCATATACAAGTATCTAGTGTCATAGACATTTACTATTGTAGGAACGTCTAGAGAACCGCGAGTCTCTACTGTCAGAGCTGGAGGCTCGGGTGGCTACACTGGCGGGGGAGGCGGCCTCTCGTGACGCAGCGTTGAACAGCGCAGCGCGGCGCGTGCGCGACCTGCAGGAGGAGACGGCCGCCCTGCGCACGCGCGCGCACCACCACCACGCGCACGCACTGCAACTGCAGGCCAGCCTCGCCGATGCACAGGTATTGCACGCACCAGTAACGCAGAGGCTGCATATCAGGAGTTACAGTCAGTTGTTTTCGCACTTTGTGCTGGCTATAACTAGATCGGGAAATATTCGATGGGGCCTATTTTGTTTTAAAGGAACTCTAGATCTTTGTGGAACCTACAATTTCGTGTAGGAGCAGTGTACGGGCTAACACGTACATTTGCAACATCGGTATTTACGCCATATTTTTAATATCTGAATTTAAAAACTAAATTCTTTTTTAAATTCAGATTTTTTTTTAAAATAAATTTGAAAACTAGTCGGGCTCATCCGATAAAATAAGACGTGAGTATAGCCGGTCTCTCAACATTAATAATTTTTAATATCACATAAAATTGAAATCAGTACGACGTTAGCGGCCGCGCGTGCTCAACCTATCAAATCATTATAATTTATATCAATTAAATGTATATATCAATTAAGCGTCGCAGCTATCAATTTATCAACAAAAGATAGTACAGGGTAGTAGCAGCCCGTACAAGCAGGGTGGCGACTTTGGAATCTTGGAGGCTTTTGCAAAGACACAGGCGGCTATGTTACTTAATTCTTGAATTGGGTTTGCTGCATGCGAGTTTAACTTAGTCATTGACTGTCGCGATACTGCAGGAAGAGACGGAAGCGGCACGCGAGGCGCACGCTGCAGCGGCCGCCTGGTGGCGCACACGAGAGACTAAAGCGGATGCAACGCTCCGTCAACAGGCGAAGCTTATCGACTTCCTACAGGTAACTCTAGGAATATAAATATTTAGACATAACAAGATGGCGAAATGTAGCTTTTAGTAAACAAATTGCACATATAGGATTTATTAACCTATTCAATGCCAACACAATGACGAAACAGCATCTCCCGGGTCACGACAAAAATTTTAACACCGCGATCGTTTAGGACAACATGTCGTGATTTGATACTGCGACAGTGCACAGAGGATTATTTTTTGTGACGTGGTTAGCTTGAACATGTTTATTTAACTTTTAAATAGCCAAATAAATTGTTTTAATTTTTGTTAATAATGTAAATCGTAGAACATAAGAAACTAAACAATAATTAAGATTTTTGTCCTATATATAAATAAAATTAAATATATAAATAAAAAATAATAGTAAAACAATTATTATTTAGGCTAAGGTAGAAGAAGCGGGCCGCAAAAAGTGTTCTCTCAGTAACAAGCTGTTCGGTCGTTCTGGGCGTCGCACCGCTGCTTCACCGCCATTACTACGAGTTAACAGGTATGGTTCAATTAAAGAGGTATGTATTAAATAAGTACAAACTTATGACGACATTTTGTAACTATCACCAACACCAAACTTTACTTTGACCTTTTCTTTAACTTACATAAAACTTGTTTAGTTTATACTCCTCGTAACATAAACTAACAATCTAGACATCGTATCGTAAAACAAAATTGTATAATTTTACAGAGAACTACGTGAAGAAATCGAACGTTTACGAAATAAACTTGCTGCGGCAAACGCTAACGCTGATGCTAAGTACGTTAATATTTTATTCATAAAATGATATTCGCATTATAAAGAAGATAAATATATGATAAATTATTTTTATCTCTGCTATATTGGATTGTGGTGTTTAGTAAAAAAGTACGCCCCATTAAAGTACACTTTCTTTTTTATTTTGCAGTTTTATGCCTACTCCAAGACGTGAGAGAAAGGAGAATCCAAAGAAAATCGTTAATGGGTAAATATTATAACCATTATATAAATGTCAGTAATTATTTATGATAATTATTAAAAGTTTTTCTTTATCTTATGTACTATCATGGTTCACTATGGTTCAATACATAATATTCATCAGAGATACTAAACGAGCCAATTAGACTATCTTTTGATATATACTAAATTATTATTTACAGGCTGTCTGACACCGAATTAGCATCAGAGGCTGAGAATTCTTTGCTTTTAATATGGTAAGCATAATTTAGCACTGTAAGCGATTTTTAGCACTGTAGCATTAATACTATATTTAGGCATCACGTAAAATCCCATTTTATCGTTTATCATCTTTCTACTTGGGATCAAGTATAAAATAAGTCTCTCGGCCATGCAGCTTCCTCTCTCCTATTATTTTTATCGGCGTTAGTTTTAATTTTTCGAAAACCTAAGATATTTATTTAAGAAATATGTATAAACTGAATTTTACTATTTTAATATTAGCCCTGTATGTCAGCTTTAATCGCACAAAATTTTATCGATATTGCTCTATTGCGATATTATAACAGACGGACACAAAGGCAGACTTTCGCATTTATAATATTGACTTGTGGTACCCGCGTTCGTTCGCGCGTATATATATATGCTAAATGTATGCTAAAACTAAGCGCTTTTTCAAAGTAACGCCTAATTATATAAATTACAAAGCAGTGAAACCTTAAAAGCAGCAGACTTTCGCATTTATAATATTAGTATCGATATCTGTATTGTGTGGGTTACTTATCTTTGGTCTTTAATAAATAATGCGATGCAGGTCGGATGGAAGCCGCGAGCGCTTGCAGGCACGTGCGGCCGACGGCGGCTTGATACTGGAGCGCGGCGGGCGCGAGATACATGCACGTCTAGCGTCATCTGAAGCCCGCGACTTACCGCACAACGAAGCTAACAGAGCTTTCATTGTAATTACTTTATCCTTTTAAACACCTCATAAACAACCTCACCCCCGCGTTTAAGTTACCCTCGGTCGTTGAATTAAGAATTTAATTTATTTATTAAATTATTAATTCATGAATTAATTAAATTCTGAATTAATTGCATTACAAATTATTTGGGTCAGAAGATTCAGCAGCACGTATATTCGCACGGTTTAAACTAGTAAAAAAATATATGCGATCATCGATAAGCCAAGAGAGGTTTTACATTCTGTCTATTCTGGCAATAAAAAGTGATGCGTATTCAAAGTCTCAAAAGTTTAGTAATCAGCCCAACAAGATATTTTTTTTTCCGATCTGTGAATATGCTGTTAAGAACGTCACTGAATGTGTTGAGTAAAAGACAATTCCCGGAGTTGGTAAAATATGGGGAGAAAGAGTCAGAAGTTATGCTAGAGTCGGGAAATGTCATCCTGAAGGTGGCTCTTGACCGAACCAAAGTTTTGGGCAACTTGTAGGAGGGCGCTGATGATATCATTGTCTTGCAATATATTCTTTGATCTAGTATTTTTAAGTATAATTACTTCGTGAACATAAAATTTTCTTCTTAGAAGTACCATATTCCTGGTGTTTACGATAGTATCCGATAGATAGATAGTATTACGATAGTACCCGGCATAATGAACATCGAGGCTTAGAAAGAGAAAATCGGCTAAATCCATTTTTCATTCATCATCATTCTACAGAGACAATGCTCTATGAAGGATCATAGAGCATTGTCTCTGTCGCACAGAGTGAACCCGTGTGAAACGTCACACACTAACTGAGTGACAGTGAGAGCGCTCTACGAAACCCAACTGGCCGGCTTTTTCATAATACATCGATGTGCATAATACCGGGTACTATATGTATCTTTATTTTAAAAATCAATACTCGCTATATAATAATTTATAAATAATCGTCTGAGACTTGGCTGCTATCTATTTTTCATACCCATAAGTGATAAGAATTGTCCACAGGTATTCGCTAACATTTTTTCTGGTCATTTTTTTTATAATGTACACTAGAAATTCCCTAGAAATAATTTCTATGGCAAAACAATGTTTGCCCGGTGAGCTAGTTACGTATCTTCTTACTACCTATCACTTTTTTTTACATCTAAGGTTAAACGAAGGAGATAGGTATACTGTACATGTAATCATTCTGTATAGATTAAATTAGAACACACTGAGAATGGCGCGGAAGCAATAGCTGTGTGCTCCACTTTGGCTGCGCGAGCCGAATTGCTCGGCAAACTCACGGCGAATAGTCCCAGCACCGGCTATAAGCCTGCAGTCTTATTGCACACACGGACACAACCAACTACTGCGCTATATGTTGCACCAAATACTCTGGCTATAGGTACGTGAGTAATTAAATAATAAAAACTTATTGCTCAGCGTCTTACAACTTTTGTGTACTCTTTATTTGTATAATGCACTCTGATATAATCCTAATTTATAAAAACATTTAACGATAATCGCAAAATTTGTTTTAATTGTATTATTATTTTGATTGAAATTATATTATATTATTTGAAATTCAATGCATCGTGAATATAGTTATTACACTCATTAATTTACAATTTTTTTTTATATTTGTAAAAATTCGATTAATAAAAGTTGATGGAAAACTTTTACACGAGGGACACATTATGGCAGCCCTCTGTCATTTTATTTACATCTGAAGTCGCGCTTTTTGGTATGTTTTATTTGCGAAAATTCATTTAAAATAAATAATCAATTTGCTTCAGGTTGTTCCGACGGTCTGCACTCTCTTCGTGGTCCGATACGTATAGAGTGGGAGTCGGACGTGTCTCCGCCGCGCTCAAACGAGTCGGAGGGAGTGCAGCTTGTTGCAGCGGCGAGCGGGCGCGCGCTGCTCGCGAGCGGCGGCCTGCTCGCTCACACGGGGCTGCTCGCGCTCGGCTCTGCATTGCGCCGCGCGGCTACTCTACGCCCGGTTGTCACCCTAAGCAGAGTGCAACTGCCGGATAACACTGCACCACACTTACTTAAGGTAAATCTCCATAGGCATCTAGCTATATAAAATTTCCAATTTCATTGCATGACGAAGGATATATTTCTGTAGTGTATAGTATATTTATTAAAAATGTATAATACTCACACTAACCTCACAGAAAATAATTATGGATATTCTAGTTACGTGTTCTTTTATTTACTATGTTATGGTAATTTTAGTTATTGTAAAGGTCCTAATATTTTCAAATGAATAAAGATATTCATCTTTGCAGGGAATTCCTGATGTAACGGACGGCATTAGTGCTGCGATGGCATGTGGGCGCCGATTGATTCTTTTAAAGTTTGATGCAGGCAGTGCTGAGTTTAAGATAGCACGCTCTCTTACCGTGGACCGACCGCCTAACGGATTACTTCTCTCGCATAACGCGATATACATCGCAGGGGAAAAGCCTTTGAAAGTCAACTTGCCTTCTGGAGCACTAGAGTCTTTCGCTATGGACGACCCCATAGTGGCCGCTGCATTCAAAAAGCATTCTGCGCCTAAAGCGATTGTGCAGATTCGAAGCAGACCTTTCGAAATGTTGCTGTGTTATTCTCCATGTGGAATATTCGTCGATGAATATGGGAAACGAACGCGAAACGAAGATCCTAAATGGAGTTCCGCCGTTCATAGTTGGGAATACGTCAGTCCCTTTCTCTACGCAATAGGAGAAGATAGGGTAACTATTATTTATATTAACGAGGAAACTTATAGAGCACCGCCCTGCACCTGTGATTCTACCTCGCTAGCGTCAGCGACATCCGAATGTTATCAACCTGATATATTTAATTATAAAACCAAAGAACCATATTTATTAGGCACTACGCCTAATGGAATCATCATAAAATCGAAGTTTGACGCAGAGTACAAAGTTTCAATTGTCGAAGGCAAGGCTGCATTTAAAAGCATAGGTACTTCGTTGGATTCGTTGGAAACTATAGAAACTGATTCGAAAGGATCTTCGTTAGATCTAGCTCAATCTGTAACCGATTTATCACCTCAAGATGTGTCTCAAGAGAGTGTGGAAGTGACTACCGGATTTTTAGCTGATATAAGAAAAAGAGCACAACAGTTACGGACGAAACATCGTCAAGAAAGAACGGCAGATGATGTGATAAAAGAAATATTAACAACAGAAGTTGGTCTAAAAAGAACGTCTAACGGTAGAAAGTCACCAGCGTTAATATCCGAGTTCGATTCAGATTCAGAGTCTGAAAGCGAGGAGGGCACCGGCTCCACCAAATGCACGGCGGACGTATGCGCCGAAATGTTTACAAGGCAAGTTCGATTCCAATAAAATTTGCCATTATCACCCTATAAGAAATGCCATTTAAAATAAAATAAAATAGTTCTTACTTCCCTAGTCTTAGTCTAATATAACATGGTACTTATAATGGAAAATCGTATGTAAATTATAACAATACCTTTGTTTTCAGACCTAAGTAATCGTTATTCGGAAAAATGTTCTCATTGAGCTTGAGGTGAGATGTTTTTAAATATTAGAAAATGCAACACCAAGAACAGTTTAAAATAAATACTTGCTAAGTATCATGAAACTTGGCAAATTATTACAAATTGCATTTATATAGTAAATAAGAAATGTATTAAATGAAGAAACAGAAAGTAGACCTTATTTTCTGATTAAGTCTCAGTTTGCCAAATTGTGAACCATTTGTCTAAGAACTTTAGGACTTTGGCTATTCGATTGGTAATATAGGTTACTGTTGCGAGAGCTATTTCTTTATTCATATTGTTAAATATGTAAATGAGTTATTTATTGATACTATTTAAGTCACCGTGATTAACGACGTAACTCGTACTTAACGTAATGTACTTTTGATACTTAACAATTGTAGACATTATTTTTAGATGAAGCCTTAAAATAATTTGAATTTTCTTAAGTTATTGTTCTATTACCAATTTTTACTGTGATTTGATACGCACCTTTAATTTCTTTATTACATAAGATACAATTAGTATTCTGAATATATTGTAAAGTATGTTTGCCTAAGTTATATTATAATGATTAATTAATAAAAACTATTTTTCTTAACAAATACTTTTTTTCCTGGCTATTTTTTTTTTATTCTATTTTATTCGTACACAGAAACGTTACAAGGTGATAATATTAAAAGGATTAAAATTTATGGAATCTTTTATTTACAAACTTATATTTTATATTACAAAGAAGTGCATTTGGAAGGATTTCATAAATCAATGATTTTTACTATACCGTCAAAATAGACAAATCCCCTTTTTTACATCCACAGAAAACAAATTACAAAATTAACATTAACCATTGTTTGCTTAATTTAAGAAACAACATAATAACAAATGTACTTGGAAACTGTACTATATTATAATTTTATCTGACAAATTGCAGAGATCTTTTTATTCACAAAATAATGTACAAAAAATTATAGTGTAAATTGCGACAATCTATGTCTATTGAATTATAATCATAGATTCAGTCAAAACAGAATTATATATATTACAAGAATTATTATTTAATATCTATTACAGACACTGGTTCACTGGGTCCGTTATTAAATATAAAAAATGAACATCTCAAACACACGTTATGAGCACACAAATATATTTTTTATACATTATATTATAATTAGAGGCAGTTGTTTACAATTATTATAGGGCGCATAGTCTGTCATTTGCGCGGCCTTTACCTAGCGAAAGGCATGAAGCATATACGAATACTTTAGCAAGAAATTTTATTTACAATCTATTTGACAGGTTTATCTTAACATATTCTAAAGTTTAAAAATAAACACTAACCAGCTATATTGAGATTTCGAGCTAAATAATAGTTTTAGGATAAAATGTTGTGATGCTATAGCACTTATTCGCTACCAGCGTAAGATCGACTTTCAGTGAAACATTAGTTTAACTGAAGATGAGTAATAAAATATTAATTCACAAAGGGTATGTTTTTTGTGGGATTGTATAATGCGGATGTTTTTCGATATTAGAGATAGCAAACCTCTTGACAAACCTCTACGTTGTAAGAGCCAGATCTTATCTTACGAGCTCTTGCTTGCGAGATAATGGGGTTTAGCCGTGGTTTAGATCTCGGTAAAATAAGATAAACTGCCATGAAAGTGAAAAACTCACAATTTATATTTTTTTCCCTGAAATAAGGAATATACATTACTTAGGTGTAATATTACTTACGTAAATTCGTTTGTGGATTGATAGATATATCTGATACAGTTAATCTGACTTGTTTGGTAGATTCGATTCACGTCAACTGTTCTTTTTTATAGAAAGAAGAAAAACAAATCATGATGCAAATATTATTTTGGGACTTAAAAGAGTTCTAGTATTCACAAAATTACAGTGTCTTACATGGTATTGCGTTGAACTTAGAAAAACATTACATAAATTATTAAATAGCTATTTATTTCTGTTATTATCAAAGTACTATGATAATGCCGTGAAGTATCGACGATTAAAATTATTAACACGTTGATGACGTTTATGCCTTTAGCAAATTTTAATCAACACTGGGAATCTCAGCCGATTATAAAGATCTTGTAATAACGTACTTGAAATTAATTTTAATTTATCACATTGGATCGAATGTACACCCATGTACTATTGTAATGAAAGAAACACTAAGAAAGTTAAATTGCATTGAAAACATAATCAGATATATCGTTTAAAAAATGTATTTGTCTAAAGTAATAACTGATTATGACACATCGAGACAATGTGTTATACGGGTTGCAGACTAAGAGCTAAGCTACTCTGAAGCTTAACTAAACTAGCTTTGCTAGGCTAGGCTAAGATAAACTAAAAATATGGCCTGTGCACACCAAGAACTAAGCGAAAGCTCTATCACTGTTGTGACATTTAATTCGATGGACGAAGGAAGTGTAGGGTAAGCGGGAGGGGCTTTCTTAGGTCGATTAGTTGCGCATCGACATAAGAAACTAACTTAGCTTCGCATATTTTAGTTAGCTCACATAGCTTAGTTTGCGTTGTTTGCAGTCTGCACACAGGTATGAAAAACTGTTTAAGCTATGTGAGCTAAACTAAACTAACTTAGCTTAACTCTAGGTCTACAACCCGCATTAATGTCTGAGACATATGATGACTTACAATAATGATTTCTAAATATGCTGTGTGGAGATTTCAGTTGAGGTATCCGCGGCACTGCGCCGCGCCGCACAGACACGGTATCTTCTCATCCTCCAGCGGGAACTTGTAGTCGTAAGTGATCTCCTCGTCGACTCCGATCGGTTGCTTCGAATATATGACGATCTTCTTTTGCGATTCTATTGTTATTATCTTCGCATAGCAGTTTGGCTGTTGGAGCGGGCAAAGATTGACATTATGGAAACAAAGACGTTTAAAGTGTGTGGAGAAATAATTTCCTTAACATTGGTGAAAACTCTAATACATATTTTAAATAAAGGTCATGTTACTTGTTATGCTCAATGTAAAACCCAATGTCCTTTGTATTAATAATTATAGAGGAAGGAGAACCATTTTTAGGAGTGAATTACACATAGCCGTGACTTTCTCGAAAGGTACGCTATCTTCCGGACATTTCTGTTACAAGCAAATAAGCTCCATCTTTATCAAGAGTTAGCAAGAAACTCGGAGGTTACTATTAACAATATTGTTTAACTTGATACATTTCGTCATTGCTATCATATACAAGTGTACGAAGTGTAGCTGAATCCAAGTATTTCATCATATAAGTAATCCTCAACAGCATACTTGGCTTTCTGTAAGGCTAAAATTAATTGTGGATTTTTTTACTAATCCATAATATAAATGCGAAAGTCTGTCTGTCTCTCCGTTTGTCTGTTAAGCTTTCTCGACCGATAAATTTGGGCACTGTTGATGGAATTTGGTGTGATTAAAGCTGACAACCGGGATAACATACACCAAAAAATTTCCAATTATTATATCGCGATCAGGGAAAAAACACATACAAGCAATATAACAGAACTAACTACTTTGCTATAATCCACAGGGGTTAAGTGAATGCATGCACGGCCAATGTGTATGAAGCAGGCAAAATCTACGCACCTTATACATGCAGGACAAGCCAGCACATGCACCCCAAGGCGCAATTCACCAGCAACAACGCACACAAAAGCAGCACAGACACCCACCACCACAATCTCGACGATCGTTTCGCCCCGAAACCGAAGCATCATCAGGAGGATAGGCTCCACGACAAAAATCGTAATGCCATTACGCCATTACATTCACTTAACCCGTGCGGATTATAGCAAAGTAGTTAGTTCTGTTATATTGCTTGTAATATGGAATTCCGCAAAGTAACGCCTGCTTCTATAAATCATTTAAAAAACACATATTTCATTAATGAGTAAATACTCACGTTGCAGCTGTGGTTGATGAATCGGGCGAGGTTCCCGCATTTGGTGGCGTCTATTATAGTATCGAGATCGATACGGAATAGATATGAGGAGCCAATGCCGGTCGCTTCGTAGTGCGCTTCCCGCACGTCCGCGACGATCGGCCGCACCATTTGGCCCACGTACTCGATCACCATCTCGTCGGCCGCTATCGGCTCCTATTGCATACGATAGAAATTTGATTGAACAGCACAGAAAACACCGGGACACTATATATTAGCTTATTTATATTTGGTCCTTATAAACCTATATGAAAATACAAGAGGTTACCGACGAAACCGACCGATGAATCCACTGATCATTTAAACGAGTGAGATAATTTTGACGTAATTCGTTCTTCTTAAATATCGTTTATTAAAAAAATATTCTTGAACAAAATAAATATAACTCAATTGAGTCTGGCTTCGTTAGTAATGGTTCTCTGATATAGCGCGGCGCGCATGTTAAAAAAACAGGGTAAAACAATAACATTATAGTTTTGTCTCCCTGTATACCTGTTTACTTGCACCGTAGTTACAATTACCATATTTAGGCCAAGGTTGGAATGGCGTGTACGGTCATTTATATCTATAAATCGAGGTTGTTTTTTAAAAACGTTCAAATAATTACTGTGGCTAAAATACTTCACTGAATTAACTGTTGTGTAGTTACCTAAAATTAATAATAATTTTGTAATAATTTTGTATTTATGACATAAATATAAAAGGAGTAGCGCGCGAATGATATGATAGTATGAAAATAAAGAACATGTTTGTGCCGCCTCCACGGGTGGTATAAGGACAGGAGAATTAAGCTTTTTTCTTATAATATAAAACAATTTTACATTTATAGAAGGCGTTACTTTGCGGAATTCCATAGTTCCAAAGTAGTGATAGAATCATTTTTCTATGTGATATGCCATGTAATATGTAAAAAAATATTTTCCTATATATAAATGCGGATTCCAACAGAATAATTGTATCATTACTTTAAAACTGTAAATAAAAAAGATGTTGAACAATGGTCATCTTGCTAATTTCTTTTGACAGATATAGTATTAATTTTGATCTAAATATACAAGATAATTACCATGGACTATATTAAAAGTTTTATTATTGAATAAACTGATATTATAACTAATAATAAACTAGAATTATTTGGGTACTAGAAACAATACCTGAGCAAATAGTCCCCAATCATGAATTCCAGATTTGGCGAACTTGAGTTGTTTCTTTCTAAATTTGAGTTGGTTGAATTTGAGAAGATCGGAGTCAGTGTCTGTTCCTATAAAGAATAATGTAAAAATGAAGTCCGAACGACAAACTCCAGAACACATATTTGTATGTCTGCCGGGTAGTCTGTGTATGTGTAAGATTAATTAGTCATTAAAAGGATTCCCGTACCAGCCGTGACAAGCAGTAACAAGTTCAAAATGCACTTTTAGGGCATCCATATAAAAATTTACGTTTAGTATACGTTTAAGAGAGTTATCGACTTCACATTTACCATATAAATTAGTCAATTCTACTATTATGATTTATGATGATTATGAATTATTCTATTATGATTTTAAAAAATAAATAAAAGGACGTAAGTAGACTTATCAACACAGTGACGCCAGGTACGGATTTATTGCTGAAAATTATAAGTTATAATAAAAGTACAAAGTTGATTTGATAATGCATTGTTACGGACAGTTACGTAGCGTATATACTTAGTACATTTATGTAGCGTACGTAGACTCGCTATGATCATTACGCCTTGTCGCCATAAGCTTAAAGTATCTTTAATTTAACTTATTTTTTATCTTCAACCGATAGACGTTCTTCTATTCGACATATGTCGTTGAAAACGAATTGACTCTCTCTCAGCTATTTTGTGACTATATTTCCATCCTTGGGTGTTCGACCAACGCTGCATTTTCTCGTATGGAAGCATAATTCTCAAAATTTACAACTCAAATATCAGTTTTTCATATTTTAAACGCCGTCAATTCGGTCCCGGTGCGTATACTAGAAATGTACAAGTTAAAGAATACCAAAAGCAGTGAGCAGCCGGCGCTGGTTGGAGCGCGCCTCTCGTGACAGGAGCTGCATCTTGGAGGCCTTCTTGTCGTCAGGCGGCGCGGCGGCCAGCGCGGTGGCGCGCCCGTGGTGGTACTTGTACTTAGCCTTCAGTCGAGCGTCCATCTTGTAGTAGCCCTCTGTGCGGGCGGACCCACTTGAGTGACCCTGAAACAACCACGTGTAGGAATCTAATCGAAATGTCCGACCCTGAGAAGCCAACACAAACTAAGCTTTCATTCTGAAAAAGTGACAAACCACAATAACTTTTGTATATATTGGCTTTTTTGTCGTTTATAATTGGCGACCACAGCAGTGAGTACATCGTTTATTACTCCTACAGGTTCTGCAGTTTGAGCTTCCACAACACATGATCTTCTGCAGTCAGATTTATTACTTGACCAAAATAGCTTCCTCGGTATCGCTATTATCTAGATGCCGAGTAATTTAAAGTACCCACCTAAGTGATTTAAATTTAGATGCAATTTAAAAACCTTGAGGAGATAGTGCAAATGACACATTTGTTTAAGGTACACGTCATTATTTGTTAACATCTGCCTGGACAACTTAACTAACGCTTTCTTATTTAATATACATTTTAAAGTTAGTATCTAGTTTATATTGTGGACAAAAATCGACATTGAGCATTTCAAAATACTTCCTTGGGGGGAATAAACATAATAAACACACATCAATTTAATAAATATTTTTTATGCCCTGACATCCCAGTTGTGCCTAATTTAAGTGGGATAGGTGGCATTTAAAATTTATTTTAACGACTTGTTGCTGTCCCGTTTGCGACTAGCTACGCACTAGATGATATTTGTAATCTATGTTTGTTAAAAATTATAAATACAATATTGTAAAATTTATTTTTGAACAGAGTGACAGCCGAGTTTCTTGATGGTTCTTCTTGGTTAGAGCATGTTTCCGAACCAGTCGTAGCTTCATTTTAATTTTAATTTGACAATTCAAAAGTGCTTGTAACGGCCAATTTGAATAAAGACTTATTTGAATTTGAATTCGTTAGGTGAACATTTTGATTGAAATGAAGAGTTACCTGCAAGTCCTCGTAAATATTAGTGTGCCGCTTGGATTTCTTCCTAGGCGGCGAGTACGTGAGATCTGTAGGAGGGTGATCGACCCAATGCGTGTCGTTGAGCCAATATCCCTGTGCGTCCTCCGCCAGTAGCGACTCGTACGCTCTTCGTAGATGCTCTACGTCTTCTCGGTCGATGCCACGCGTGAGAAACTCGTACATAACTTGCAGTTCCGCCATCATGTCACGAGGCTTGAATGTCACGCTCGAGTATAGCTTGTTGTAGTCATCCCGTGGTTCGAATAACCTACAATACCAGAACAACGTAATAACTCAATTGCACGTGCTGAGTAAGTTATACTAATGAAACTTCTCGTATCTGAAAGTATCTGTAAATATAACACAGCTGTGATTCCATCTATAATAACTATTAACTTCATGAGTTTACAAATAAAAACTCCTGGTATCTAGCAGGGTAAACAACGGCAAACGAAACACAAAGCGTCCAATTTAATGTTTTTGCTTAGAACTGGATTTAAATCAATATGAATCAGGTCATATTCATAGCAATATGAATCAGGTTCATGATAATTTTTTTTTTTTTACAGAAAATGCTGAAGAATTTATTTAATTTATACAATTATGTTAGTATGAGTAATTTCAAAGTAAGAAAATTTTAATGGAATTCGTCGCTGATTATGTCAAAGTAATTTTATCATTGCTTTTAACTTCAAACCATTATATCCTATCTAGCACAATTGAATAGTACAACTTATTCAATATTTTGAGACCACATATACAGAATAACACAGAAATCATGTAACATGATTGCCTGGATCGAAATATATGTTTATTTAAAGGTTCTTATATAGATCTTATTAAAGGAACTTATATATAGAACTTACTTATTCTGTATCTCCGCCAATGTCTTGGGTGCATGTTTTCTTTTGTAAGGTTTCTTAGTGTCTTGCAGTTTAATATCATCAGGTTCGATACGCGGCGATACGATTTCTGGCTCCGCCATCCAGGTATACCCTGTTTATTAAATTTCAATTATTGGCTCTTTAAACTCTTGGATGACCCATTCTTCATGAGTGAGTTACAAATAATATTATTAATGAATAAAGTACCACAATTGACATAATTAAAATCAAGAATTCATTGACAAAAGTAAACTAAATGTAAATTGCTTTATATCTATAGGTGACCTTAATTCTATTTTTTGTCATGTTTGTATTTTCAATGATTCTTATTCAGTATACCCGTATTCGTCAAATTGTACAAGACGTACAACGTGAAATTAGTGGACGTAGGACTAATCCTACAGCCACTAATTTCAAGGATGTAAAACTATAAATGACATTAAGTATTTTAGCATGAAAAAGTAAACGCTACTGAATAAAGGTCTCTACTGAATAATTTATAAAATGTGACTTAAGGTCCTTTAGCTTTAATTTACAGATATTTAAAGTTTACTAGATTAGATACTACCATGATCGTGTTGAAGATGGTTGGGCGCGTGCGGGCGTGGCGGCGGACGGCAGTACGAGTGGTCGAGCGCCACCTGTGACGCTTGCGACGCTTGAGATGCTTGCGAGTGAGGAGATGAAGAGTCCGATAGTGCCTGGTGACAATTATATTTATATACTAGTAAATATAACTAACTTTAAACATTAAAAAATGTGGTATGAAATAGGTTTTTAAACGAAAACGTGTGCGAGTGAGAGAAGTAGTATGAAAGCGAGACAACAAGACGAGTGTAAGGGCGCTCTCTTGGCCGGCGCACATAGACGGGAAAGGACGTGTAAGTTTCAATAAAAGTTATAAAGAAGTTTTAAGACTATTATTGCCCCACTTTACTTCCATATTTATGTGTGTAATATCGATATACACATAAGTCTATAGCTGTCTATTCTCCGACTCGGTAGAAAGAGATCGCTATATATTTTTTTGAATTTGTATTATGCTTATGACATAAGTTTAGCCAAATTGAAATCAGTTTTATTTTCTCGTTGTAACAAGTCTCTTTACACAATTTTACCATTTATTAACCAGAATCCTAAACAAACCGCTGAGTTACTTGCTGGCTCTTCTCGGTAGGAACAGCTTTCCGAATCAGCAGTAGAGTTGACGATTTAAAAGCACTTTTTTACAAATTTACTTGAATAAATAATATTTTGAATCTGAATTTGAAACAATATTTACCTAAATAGAGGGAAGTCAGTGCTCGGGCACAAGTTAAGGTACCTTATTGGTGTTAAGGTGTTGACAAGTGAATGTTTAGCTGTTACGATAAATACGAAAAAAACCTGTAGAAAGTATTGAATGAGAGGAGGATCAAAAGAAGAAAAACGAAAACAGTGTACCTATGGGAGGCACCAGCTAACTCGGAGCTAAGTGATAATTTGTTATGGCGATCGCCACTTTGTATAATTCTGTTACGGCGAACACGAAGATATCTCAGAGAAATGGCTGTGAAACCCAAAACTTTGGCACAATCTGATCTACGTACGTGTTCGAATTATGTACAATAACTCACCTCTTTGATACCGTTAACGCTAGGAGCGGATTCGGTGTAACTGTTATCACTGATAGATAATATCCTCTGTCTCTTTTCAGGATCCCTTTGTACTGTGTCCTTTTTCCGGCGCGCCTCCAACGGCTCCTCGTCCGATGTGATTTCGCCTTCCTCAATATCATCGGGCTTATTCTTTTCTGGAGATTTCAAATGGTTTTTGATTGGACTATTTCCGCGATCTTCTTCCTTAGATTCTGGTATGCTGTAGAAAAAAACTTTATGTATATAATCCATACTATAAGGTCGTAACTGTCACTTTTGAATAAAATGCTGTTTAATTCATGTTGTTTTTCCCACTATTCTGACATTAGTGGATTTCTTGCTAACATCATGACTGTTTGACATCATTGTTATATAAGCATAGTATATAAGTATCTGTTATATAGTCTAATCTGAAATATTTAATTACATACTAATATTATAAATGCAAAAGTCTGTCTGTCAGTTTCTCTTGGACACCTAATGTGCTGGAGCAATATCAATGAAATTTAGTACATTTGAGACCTAACAGATAAGACACAAAAATATCCGTTTTCTTTTGAGAACAAAAGACAATACGTGTCATGTAATTAATGGTATTTTTTAAATTTACGTGGATAAAATCGTGGGTACAGTTTGTGTTATGAAAAATGTAGTTAGTAGTATACCTTTGGTCAGGCGGCTTGTCGGGCGGTGGACCGGCGTCAACCTCCATTTTTCTTCTCTGTTCTTCCAGGAATTCCCGCTCGATTTGCTCCATGTATTCTGTATTTCGTCTTCTTCTCTCCTACAATATAGATTTTTTTATTACAGAAATTCTACATTACAACTTTTATAGGGCATTGTATTAATATATTTATGTGTAATCGGGGAAAACGATACATTATTAAACTACAATTTCAAAAATAGAATATAAAGAAAGTGAAACCAGTGCTGAGGAATAAAAAAAAATTATACGGTATGCATTATACTATCGCTCACACACTACTTAAAAACATAAAACCTAACTAAACATATATACTTTAAGTATGTATGATGAATTATAAATAATGTAAATGCATGTTGACAATTATTATTGAACCAAACAATTAACGTCAATCCTGAAAAAGTATGAACTATTTTTTTTTATACCTGATATTCTCTTTCTTCTTCGGAGTCCGAATAAACACGATCTAGTAATAAATCCCTTGGTTCTTCTGGTGAAAGTATTGGAGAGCCGAGCCGATCGTCCGATGCTTCCACCGGAGGAATTGGGGTTTTTTCTGTAAGGAATGACAAAATATAACAATAATAATGATTTATTCTAAACATATCATAAGGAATTAAATAGCATACCTCTCCTGCTTTGTTCTTCTTCACTGTCAGACGATGATGAGTATACCCTTTTTAGCCTCTCCTTGTTTGATACCACTTTGAACTATAAAAAAATGATCATTTTAGTGCTATACAAATTTTCTTTTTTTTATTACATCTCAACTATTGACTAAATACAATGATTATATATTATGCAACTATTTCAGCTCTCTCTCTCTCTCTTTGCCTGGCCTTATCCCATTTTTAGTTGGGGTCGGCCCTCCTCGTCATTTTTCGCCAGACACGTCGGTTCTGGGTTGCCAAAAGGTTTATATGGGCTTTCTCCAGGTCGTTGTTGACTACAAATATCCAAGATTGAAGGGGTCTACCTCGAATTTTCGGACCGGTATCTATCTTCAAGATTTTTCGAGTCATGTCTTGGTCAGGTCTTCTCATGACATGGCCATACCACCTAAGTCGCGGTTCGGCGAGTTTTACTTCGATTGGGCAGATCTTAAAGCTTCCCCGTATGTGCTCATTTCGCACTCTGTCCTTGAGGGTGACACCACCCGCCCATCGAAGCATTCTTAGCTCTGTTGTGCTGACTTGTGTGGTGCGAGTCTTTTTAATGGGCCAACATACAGAACTGTACATTAGAGCTGGACGGACTGCCGTTTTGTATACCTTTCCTTTAACTTGTATCGGCATTCTGCTGTCACACAACACGCTCGAGAGCTGCCGCCACTTCATCCAGCCAGTATTAATGCGGTGAGTTATTTCGGTATCAATTGTACTATTATGCGATATTATGGAGCCTAAATATTTGAACTGATCGACTTCCTTTAACTGGTGGCCTTGTTTTTTAATGGGATGATGATGATTTGATTATGACAACACCGCACATACTCTGTCTTATTATGCAACTATTTCTGTATTATGCAACTATTTCAGCTGTATGTTGTTTATTATTTTTAGTTAGTATTTTATTTATTTTAGATTGTTGTAACTATAAAATTGTAGAAGAAAAAGAATTGAAGCTGTACGTCATAACAGATTAATAAAATTGATTTAGGGCTGTAAATAATCTAATTTATTATCCAAATAATACATGATTTTGTATAAAATTAATTTGCGCGACGAATGAATATCTAACTATTCTTGAAATAATGACTTGTAAAATGTATAATACAGCAGAAAGACTAGTACATGTCAGGGTGATGTTTGTAAGTTTTTTAGTTAGTAGTAAGTTCTCTAAAAATTTGTTTAAAACATTTTTAAATTGATGAACCCTTTCCAGACAGACAAGTTAGATAGTCTTTTGCATTTATAATATTAGTATGGGTACGAGAGTGTACGTCTTCATACTAGTTTTAGTTTTAAGGACTGAAACTGACTTTTTTTGGTTTGGTAATGCAGTGAAATAATCGCGGACGCAGTCGTGGCCATAAGCTAGTGGTGGAAAAAATTGTTATTACCTCAGATTCGTCAAGCTCGGGCTCCGAGTCGTCGGTATCGGAGTATATTCGCGGCGCGGCCCCCTTCCGCACAGAGTGCTCCGAACCCGACCACGACGAGCGCGATGACGATGATGATGATGATCTAATGATTAAAAAGTTATGTGCGTTTCATAAGGGTCAATATAAAAACCGAATAAATCTATTTGTTCACAAAACGGAACAACAAACCCTCGTAAGCACGAGAGGTTTTTTACTGTGCGTTAAAAAAACGTCGAAATGAAACAAAGATCAGATATCTATTCACATGACAGCGCTTTTAAAACGCGACGTATTTTTATCGAGCAGTGTACCATTTTAGGCGATTTGGCGATAAGCCGAATACGAAACTTCTTATTACGCCTATGCGGAGTTTTAACGCGACGTATTCTTCACGCGCGTTCACACGAGGCATGTTTTGGATAACGCGTTAGTTAGCGTTAGTACCACCAACCAAACTAGATGGCGCTGCATCGAAAAAATGCCTGTTATCGTTTGGTTCGCGGAACATGTATAAGCAAGACTTTACTTATATGAAACTTTCTTTTTCTTCATTTTTGTTTGCCTACGGTTTTTTGTATCGGACAAATATTACATTAATCTCAAACCAAATTATACGTCATTGGTAAAATAAAATAAATCGTGTTTCGGATAGCTGTGTGTTATTATTTACCGGCCGTCCTACACACTGTTCGACTGCAGCCCAGGTGGTTGTCCAGCGTAAAGTATTAATATAGTAGGTAAATATTTATTAATTGTTAAAGTAATTACGGCTAAAGGATCGATATTTTTAATAGTAACTATTTGCAGTTTCAAAAAATGTTTGTATCGCATGCTTAGTATTAAAGTGACCAAATTAAAAAATAAACTTAATTGAGTTAGATACATTGTAATCCAATCTAACGACATCACGCTACGAACTATTAAAAAAGCTACTGTTTTCTTGCTCTTCCAAGTTATGGGTCTCTTTAATAGTAACGAGTTTCCGTTACGCTACGCTATACTTCAATTCGCCACAAATCATTTTTTTAAATTCGGTAACTTCAATACTCCAGAATAGATCCATCTAGATTGACTAACAGTATTAAAAACAATGAGATAAGTTCAACTAGAATAATCAGCTATTCCAAAGCAAGCAGAGACATGAAAAATTATTTAAAAGCCTTAACCTTGATGAACTGCTGGACTGTCGTCTTCGGCCTGTTGATAAATACGACCCCGTAGTTCTATTTCTAGGACTAGTAGGTACTTCTTTCTCTTCGTCTGAATTCTGTACGATTTCCTCCTGAAAAATATAAAACGTTTAGAGACTATATTCCAAACAAGATATTGTACTTAATTTTGTTAATATTTTACCTACAGACAGACTTTAAAATTTATAAATTCTTTAAAATTTTTGACAGACTTTAAAATTTATAAATTTACTATTACTTTAAAATATTTAAAATTTACTAATTTATGAGCATGGATCGTTATTGAAAGAATATGGTGCTTGTACTGGATCAGTACAATTTTTATATTTGTATGTATATAAGCGAACATCTTACAAAAGTTTGTAAATAACAATAATATTTTGTACAAAGTATTTGGTTGGAGCATTAGACCATTTTATATTCTGGAGGTTTAATCTTACCTGGTCACTGAGACGTTTAGATGAATCTTCATCAATAACAACGGGCGAAGGAATTTTTCTCTTACGCCGAAAACTGGGCATCTTAGGTATGGCTGCCCGAAGACCTAGACCTATTCCCACGCTGTAGCCGCCCAAATCTAGTCCCAAGTCCCGTGATTCCATTATTGACTTTATTGAATCCACTGACTCTTCTTTTTTATTAGAAATATCCTAAACAAAATAATTTTCGATATTTATGTTACAATTCACATCAATAAAATACCGAACCAGTATTCGTCATTAAGAACGTTCATAAATCATTACGTGCTTTTATTTTTTTTTTTTTTAAATATTATATTGTGATGAAGATGGAGACATAATAGTTAATTAATTATTAAACCTATTATAGCCTAAATGAAAAAATTATAAGTGTAATATTGAAACACTTGAAATATCATCATCATCATCATCGTCCATGATTTTATTTATTTAAAATCATTAGAATTCTCAATTCCAAATTTTAGAATAGCCTCAACATAAAGCCTTTGTTATAATATAACCACTACGCGTGGTCGGTGGGTTAGTAATGATAAAGATGTGCTATTCTATAAATAGTCTATACAGCTTATGCTGGAATATACTCACTTGCAGAGGCTGCATGACGTCTTCCTTTATGGTCTTCGTGGTCTGTCTTGTCTTCCTGCTCTGTTCGTCCCACCACACTTCGAAGTTCTTAAACGCAGTACTTTCAATCATTTTCTTATTGAAATCCTTCTTGAGTATCTGTTTCAACTCGTTCGTCACGCGTTCTATCACGATGTGTATTGTTGGATAGTGTGGGTTGTCCAGTTCCTATAATTGAATATCAACAACATATTATTTTATAACAACAAAATTGTACCTTTGATATTAAATCTGTTATGTTGCCATGAGATGGACATTTAAAAGATTTAGTCTATAATCACTTTTTAGTGCAAAAAGTAGTAAAGTCGTGGAAAATAAATTACAACTACAAAGTAACGAATTTAACCTCCGTTGATATGAACTTATTACATAATTACAAAAATAAACTTGTCCAATCAATCCAATTGCCATTCTCAGATTTTATATTTATTTGAGTATGATAACTGCCGCAATATTTTGTGTGACAAGAACATTATGGTTTTAAATATTATTATAACGCACGGAATAGCTCACGACCTAGATATCAGCATTTAATAATCGCTCGAATCTCTGGAAGAAACTGGCTCTGTGACAACCTACCGAAAAGTGTATAGGGTACAAGTGAATAACAGGTCACTTGATGCAACCGTGTGTTCGATAGTCCAGAATAACCGAGAGAGTCTTAAAACGCACAAATGTCACATTGGCGATGAAATTGCTGTTTTTTATTATTTACCCAATAATATGAGGCAGGTTGTATTTTAAAACATTTTGTAACAATATATTTGTTTCCACGTATTATTAGTGTACGCTTGGGCTATATCCGGTACGCCGGGGTAAGTGATCGTGTACCATTTTAGTACCTGTCGGCCTGCTGGCTGCGCGGGCGGGTAGTGGTGGGGCAGAATGGGGGGAGCGGCGAACCCACCGCCCGGAGCGTACGCTAGCGCCATATCTGGTACGCCGGGGTAGGCGGCCGGATATGCTGTGTAGATTATATAATATCATAATACAATATGAATGGTATATATAATATTATTACGTTATATATATATACACCGTTCATATTGTATTTACTAAGATAAGTAGGTGAAAAAATGTAATGAGTACAATGTTCAAAACGGAAACCGTTAAAGCTTGCAGGTTATAATAATCCTTTATTAGACGTCTTAATTTAACATAACATTTACACTACCCACTGTACTAGGCAAACCCTGTAGCATGGAAGGCAGTTTCTTCCATTATTATAATAAAGGACCGTTTGTAAGCTTGCAGGCTATGCTTTTTATCTTATAAAAGAATAATAAGCTTAACAAATCTATGAAATCAGGATAAAATTATTGTATTTTTGTGATAAAATTCCACACTAAATTTTGGTTTATCTTAATTTTAAAATAAACATAAATTATGCTAATAACAAATTATGTGCGGTGATAAAATTCAATAAAATAAATTATATATGTGTGCATTAAATTTTGTTTTACTAATTTATAATATTCGTGTATATGCTAGAGTAGCTGGGAGACCCAGCTACTCTAGAATAGACCAGGGAGGTCTATTCTAGAGTAGAATACGCTACACTAATTTCTTACAGAGGTGTCGTAAAAGGCGACCAAGATAAGATGAGGTCGGGTAGGCGGCGGGTCGAAAATAACTAGCCAAATCATGTAAAAACATGTTCAAACATGTTCTGCCGACCTCACTTAGAGTGGATAAGGGCAGGAGAATTATGACTAATTAAGATGACTCAGCTACACAAAATTATTGATTATATAAATTAAGAATAGCCTCTTGCTATTCAAACGAATATCTATATTGTTTCCAACTAGTGTTTGTAATTTATAGAAGAAGGCGTCACTTTGCTGAATTCAAAGCGATGCAAGAATCCCTGATTTCATTCTTGAGTATCAGTATTATATCAAAATAGTTTTATCATTACTTTTGCAATGTTACCTGTGGTCGGCCACACAGGCTGGTAGTAGTGGGGATGCGGCGCAGGCGGGTAGTAGTAGGCCTCTGCAGGAACTTGCTCCTCGATTTTCGCTTCCGTTGACGACAGTGAGGACAACGACATCTGCAGCAAATGATTATTATAGGAGACGAAAACTGTTATCAACTCCTATAGTACCAAATATTCTAGGACCTAGGATGTCCACTGTTAGGCGAAGATCAAGGCTCACGTCATACAGTATTATTTCATCTCCATTCATAAGCAGATATGATAATTTCTCGTTGTACCAGAACAATAAGAAGTTATCTCAAATCTTTATGTACCTAATTCTTCTCTCCTATCAATTTTGCGCGTTATTAAGAAATAGGTGAATCTCCAGGGATTAACTATTAATATATGCGTAACCATTACATATTTACTACTAGTATCAATTTATAATAATAATTAGGATTGCCCTTACAATGGGAGTATATTATGGTTATAATGAATATCGCTTGCATTTCCGGTTTTTTTCCTACTTGATTATTTTAAAATCTCAAAAAACATTTAAAATTTACTTAATAAAATTAAATTGTCAGACGTTAAGTCTTTTAAAGCCAAATCAAAACAGGCGTATGTTCAGTAAAAATGTCACACATCTTACCTGATCGTCGTCCAGATTGTCTTGGTCTTTGTCAGGCGGGGCGACGGGTGATCGTCGCGGCTCTTCCTTAGTCAGGAGCTCATCTTCCGATGAAGATATATCAGATCCTATTTTATCTATCTGTGGGAATTTCTTGCGCTCTTCTTCTTTCGCCCTCTAAATAAAATTGCATAAAGATAAGAAGACTGGTCATATTAACAATATATTAAGAACAACTAAGAATGTTTTTAGGGACTTATCACTAGCAAATAGTATTAGAATTAAATAAACTTATTATTTTTTTACTCACGATTACTCGTTTTACATGCCACATTATCAGTAGTTAAATTATAAATTGTATATAATATACCGTTATAAATAATATACCGTTTTATAACCTCACAGAGCCTCGACACTGACTCCTCGATCTCACAATCACTTCTAGCAACAAAGCGAGAAATGGATATTTTAAAGTTTTGCAAATTTTGAGACATTTTAAATCTTAAACATCTTTGACCTAGCAATATCTCGAGCACAACTTAACCGTTTTAACACAATTTTACAATTACCCTTTCTATGGTATATTTGAGACATTCGAGATAGAATTCTCTGCTGAGATATGGGGACGGAGTGTCTGAAAGTGGCTCCGCATCCACTTCAGTCGGTTGGTTGATGGATATTATGCTCTCCCGGTCTTCAATAATTGAACCTGTTGTAATACAAAAAAATATTAATTAGCAGTCTAATAACGGACTTTGACTCCCATTGAATTCCATGAAATACATTCTCAAAAAAATAAGTGGTTCCAAATACAATACAATGTTCTCTTATATTTAAAACAAAAAAAAATTATGTATATCTAGATATAGTAGCACTATTATTTAATGAAAAAATAAACTACTGAAATTCTATGTACAGGTAAAACGTAGAGTAGGAACCATTATACATATATATATAAATCGATTGCGGAATTTCAATTGACAAATACATACCGAAGATAACGAAACGATATTCGAACTCTCTGGAAGCGTAACTTTGGTTAATTTAACGTATAATTTCGAAGTTTAAACTTAGTCCTCTAACTAGCTATAAGCCATTATCGGCATATTATACACATCACCCACGGAAATCTTATCGTTATGATATTTTAATACCTTCGTCATCCGAGGGTGGGTTGTGGGCATCCAAATCTGGTATCTTTGCAGGTAAGCGATCATCATCCTCCTCCTCAGACGAAATACCAAGAGAAAGAAAAGGTGGTGCCAAACCACCACCACCGGTGGCACCTTTCAAGAGCATAGCAATCCTGAAATTTACAACATCTTCTAAAACTACCGTGTATTACGTAATAGTTTAAATAAATACAACAAATAAGAGAAAAATTAAATTTGAATCTTTCTGAATTTCAGATTCTATTAGTTTTGACTGTTCGGTTGGCGCAAGTGGCACTATCGTGCCTCCGTAAGTCGAGTCTCGGTGTATTTATTTATTTATTTATTTATTTTATTTTATATATTAAATATGGGAACAAGAGGCTTGTAAACGAGAAGTTTTTGTTTGCAAACCACTAACGTCATTTTTATAAACGATATGACGAAATATATTTGATTTATATGTGAAACTTTTAATTAAAATAGTAGTAGTATTCGAAAACACTGTTAATAGTTAAAAGACACATTGGTAAGACAAACACAAACTTACAAGACCTAAATAATATATTATGTTCATTATTATCATTATTAATAATAAAAAACTACAAATAATTTTTGTATATTGTAGAAGTAAAAAAAGACAATAAGACGTTATTGGCTTTTTTAAATAAAGTTTTTTTTACCTTGTATCAAGATCTACATTCTTTGGTTCCTCTGCAGGCGGAGGCGGCTTGGGTTCAGGTTCTTTTGCTGCGGGTACTTCTTGTGGTGGTGTAGGTTCTTCACTTTTGCTTTTTACTTCCTATATTCAATATATACATCTTTGATATTTTATCAGTAATTTTAATAAAATTATCTAATTATTATACAAAAAAGGAAGCTACTTATACGCCTAAATTCCCGCTTCTATTAGTTTTGTTCTTCTTCTAAAAAAAGAATCTTGCTAAAAAAAGAATTATATTTTAAAACTTATCAATAAACAAACTTCATTACGAATCAAATCCATGGATAATTTAATTCTAAAACTATAGTTTTATTAGTTTAAAATTATAGTGTTAGAAATTTAGAAAAGTCATTTATCCCCAAGCTTATGATTTAAAACCGTTTGCAATTAAGCCCTTTTATGAAATCTTTAATGATATAAAATGATGATCATGCCTTAATCAACATAAAAGCTATTAATCTATATGAAATGTATGTATACATAGGACTTCATTTTTACTTTCTTATGAAATGACAAGCGCGTGCGACATAAGCGAAACCGTTAATTGGGGCAGTTCAGAAGCACTGCCAAAGTCGAAAAAAAATTAAAAGCATGCATAATGTTAATCCTAAACTACTTTGAATTTATTTTACAATTCATTTAGTCTAACACTGAGGTGTAAAGCTCGAAATCGTTGAAGTTGAATACATGTGTAAAATGATAAGATGTTTTCATAAAACGTAATGCAAAAGAGAATTATTTTTCATATTTTAACTCTTTAATATCATATTCACAATAATGTTCCAACAATGTAAATAGGGATAGAGTCTATCTGCTGTAGAAGGAAAACGAATTTATTTTTATATAATCGCATCTTTGATCCTTTTTTTTTTCTTGAATACTTGCATAATTAAATTATAAATACTAACAATTATAAGCAATCTAACAGAATTAACTACTTTGCTATAATCCGCACGGGTTAAGTTAATGCATGCAAAGCCAATGTGTATGAAGCAGGCAAAATCTACGCACCTTATACATGCAGGACAAGCCACCTCATGCACCCCAAGGCGCAATTCACCAGCAACAACGCACACAAAAGCAGCACACACACCCACCACCACAATCTCGACGATCGACAAAAAACGTAATGCGCATTACGTTTTTTGTCGTGGAGCCTATCCTCCTGATGATGCTTCGGTTTCGGGGCGAAACGATCGTCGAGATTGTGGTGGTGGGTGTGTGTGCTGCTTTTGTGTGCGTTGTTGCTGGTGAATTGCGCCTTGGGGTGCATGTGGTGGCTTGTCCTGCATGTATAAGGTGCGTAGATTTTGCCTGCTTCATACACATTGGCTTTGCATGCATTCACTTAACCCGTGCGGATTATAGCAAAGTAGTTAATTCTGTTATATTGCTTGTAATACGGAATTCCGCAAAGTAACGCCTGCTTCTATAAATCACTAACAATTATAAAAAAATACATCGACCGTGCAATCTTTAAGGAAATGGAGGAATCGAATCGAACCTTCTCATTTTGCGTTTGAGGCGTGGGGGGCGCGAGAGGCGTGCGTGTCGCGCGGGGCGAGGGCGGGGGCTCACGAGCGCTCCACGCACCCGACGCACTCGATGATTGCTCCGACTTGCACCACATCATACATAATATATCTTATATAATCAGTCGATGATTGCTCCGACTTGCACCACATCATACATAATATATCTTATACAATCAGTCGATGATTGCTCCGACTTGCACCACATCATACATAATATATCTTATGCAATCAGTGGCGTGCACTTATACACGCTAAACAATTACTCACCTACTGGAAGTTACTGCCTTGGGCTTTATATTACTGGTGATAAGGATTTATAGGCAAATTTAAAAATAACGTTTTGACTGCTGCGTTGAAAATTTCCAGTTTTAACTTGGACTTTCTAATTATTATTAGTTTTGACAGATTATTCAGGATATTTTCCTAAACGGTTATTTTATATTTTATGTCATTAAAATATTTATACTTTTATTGGTTGCGCAAATCTTCTGCGTATGCTAAGACACAACCATCTATAATTAAAATCTTATCGCTGCGTTATTCATTTTTATTAAAAAATAAGAACTTAAAAATGTTCTTTACAACAGTGTTCGTGTATAGTATTGTATTTTTAAAAAACTTATACTGCAATTTTCTCTTTAGAAAATGTACAGTATAAAAGGAAAAATTGTAAAGACAATGTATTACTTTTTGCTTTTTAGTTATGGTTCTGCATCTGGACAAAAGTGCAAAATAATATCCCGTTTAGTTATGCAACGAAGCAAAGTGGTCAAGGGGCAGTTAGTTTACCAGAACAACCAAAACAAAAGTAATGACGTGTGATTTTTACGGATTTTTTACAATGGCTGATGAATAGAAGTTAAACAGGCAAAAGCAAAAATCATGATTGTAACGACAAATTCAAAATATTCTTTATTCATGTAAACTTGTAAACAAGTGCTTTTGAATCGTCAACTTTACTGCTGGTTCGGAAAGCTGTCCCTACCGAGAAGAACCAGCAAGAAACTCGGTGGTTGCGCTTTTAAAAATATAAATCTTAGAACTAGTTACATTTATTACTGTCTTGTACAGGGTCGAAGTGCACCTATATCCACACATCCTTATCATCTAAGTAATCTTCAACAGTATAGTAGGCTTTCTGTATCAGTCTCTTTTTAACAGTGGTTTTAAACTGCTGTAATGGTAATTTTTTAATCTATTTGTATTATAAATTCATTGTATTTTGAATAGTAAGTACTAATATAGTTATCTGTATAAGGTCCTATCAAATAATTATTTTAAGGTGTCATACAATGAATAAGGTTGTATGCTCACTTGGGTGTGGTGATGAGATGTGTGTGGTGTTTGCCTCCAGTCGCCCCACCACATCCCTGAGCCCGTCCCACTGCTGCCGTAGCCATAGTTATAGCTATTGGAAATTAAACCTTATACATACATATAAAAAATGAGGTTCTTGCAGCAGAGATAATCAATACATCATACACATGTATGTACCAACAAAGTCTCGCCTGTCTGTTCGCGATGAACTCAAAAAATAACGAACATAGTTTCATGTTGTTTTTACCGATAGACGGAGTGAGTCACTATGAAGATTTTCGTATATTGTTTCTCAAGTTTTTGTATAAATCAGTTGAAATATGACAATAAATATTAAGCATTTCGGAGAAAGTTCGCAATGGTAACTTTTCTTAAAACGGCCATGTAAAATTAGGTACCTATGGAAGGTATATAGAAAGAAGAAAAATATTCTCACATTTTAACATTATCTTTCATACATATTTCTTAGTCCACTAAATATAGCCAAATTTATATTGTATAATACTTACGGAGAGGGTTGGTAATAGGGGTCGTAAGAAATCTGTGCGGGCGCGTACGGAAGCTCAGCCACGTGCGTGTTCGCGTAAGTTTCGCTAGTGTCACTCGTCCGCGAGTATCGTTCTCTATGCCTACGAACGTATTTTGATTTAGTGCATTGATACCAATATCAAGGAATCATCAAGATCATCAATAACGCAAATGAGTGAGTAAAGTAAAAACAGTCTGTATTCCACAGTTGGACGTAGCTATTTTTTGAAGAAATACAGATATTCGTCACAAAACTGGAGTAACCGACGCCTTAGTCTTTGCACAAGGATTAAAGTGGAAGTGGGCCGGCCATGTTGCACGGTATACAGACAAACGCTGGACAGCAAGCGTGACCAAATGGAAAGGTCCAAAAGGGTCTCGAGCCAGAGGACGCCCATATTCTAGATGGTTAGACGAAATTATCGCAAACGCAGGAAATAGTTGGCTCGAGACAGCTAAAGATAGAGACAACTGGGATTCTTTGGAGGAGGCTTTTACCCGTACGGGGTCCATTCATAGGATTAACTAAAAGACTAAAATACTTTTATAATTACTACAATTTTAACTATTCAATTTTAATTTTGACATTTTTAACGATTTACTTTTTAAATTTATATATATAGTTTTTTGACATTTATAATTTATGACATATAATTTGACATATTAATATAATTTAATTTTTATTTTAGAGAATTTTTTGCTATAATAATATTCTAATTAGTAAATATAGTTTTTATTTTTTTATTTTGTGTTAGTAATGAATTATATTTGTAAATGTATGGACTCAATAAAGCTGAATTATTATTATTATTATATTATTTTTTGAAGAGAAGAGTTGGAGCTTGACCCACTACTCTACGTTAAGCTACTCCAATGATTGGTAAATAATACATATCCATGGAATTCTTAAGATGTATGCATGTTTCCTTACTACGTTTTCTTTCACCGTAAATCGTGAAAAGTAAAAAAAACTTATTGGTGTCTGCCGGGGGAGTTATTCCTTGGAAAGAGTCACATAGTCTTACCTATCAAGGCCGGCTATCAAAGCTTTGTGTGAGTGATCGCAGCGTTCTTAGAACATACAAAATACAAAGTCTTAAACTAACAACACTCTTCCACTACTGATTGTTACATGTACATAAAACCTTAACTTTCTAAATTTAATATACTGGCCCGTTGGCGTGAGTAGTGACCCTGCCTTCAGTTCCGCGGGTCGCAGGTTCGATTCCCACCGAGGGCCAACATTTTCTATAAACAATTTGTTGGTTCTTCAAGCCTGGTGTATATTTCTATTTAAATATGTATTTAAAATTATATATGTTATATATTAGTAGAGTTGATGATTGTACATATGTTAAGGTATTCTTCTGTTATACTTGAGAACAACACTGGTAATTTAAAATATATAAATAATCAAATATTTTGATAACTTCCTTGATAATAATATAAAATAAATTGTAACTCATTTTAGTTATTATATGAACACTAAATATACCTTCTTTTACATTTCCTCTTGCACCGTTTGCTTGCAAATTACAAAACATTACAAATTAATTACATCAACAAATCATCTAAATTTTAAAAAAGTAGAATCAATCTTAAAAACTTCGATTAATTAACCAATTTAAGAGTTAATAGAGATTAAGTAAGACCATAATCATTGAAGTATGACAAATATTGGAAACATTGATAAGTCTTAATAAATACAAAACTGCAATCGCAATATATATAAACTACTTTCATTTATACATAAAAAACAGGGTGAAATGAAGCCTTTTTTAAAGCTCTCTTTAAGATAAGGGAGTATAATGGCAGTTTTGTTAATTAAATTTGCATACATTTTTATTTATCTAGAGATTTTTATTTGTATGAGTATTTGCCATTAGCAGTTACGATACCTAAGTTGGAGTTAGTTGTTATTGAGTTTCTATACTCCCGTATAGAAATTCTTTCAGCACTTAGCTCTCCTTCATAGCTACTTTAAGTTATAAGAACTAATGCTCATTTGTCACATAAAGCATCGATTTAATTACTCAATGCACATTTTTAAGCATTATGTTTGCCAACATTTCAAAATGTTTTATTACAAAAATATGTTTCAGATAGTTTCTTTGTTCTCATGAAATAACCTAATAAACTTATGCTCACTAACATACCTGTCTCTGTCCCTGTCCCTCTCTACATCTCTGTCTCGCTCACTCCTGTTGCGATGCCGGTGCCTATATTCACGTTCCTCGTCCGACCAGCGTGTACTGTTGTCGTTGAGCTCTGCGTCTTTATAGCGAGTATATGGTTCCTTGTAACAATAAACGTAATAGAAATGTATTCATTAAATAAATCAAACATAGTGATTTATAGAAATAGGCGTTACTTTGCAGAGATCCATAATACAAAAGTAATAAAAATATTACTTTGCTAAAATCTGAGATAAAACAAAATATGTAAGACTCTAAAAATTTTCATACATATTATCTTATCTGATACTTGTAAAATACACATGAACCAACCAACCAACCAACACCAATAACACAAGCACTGCACACATTCACTACCACAATCTCAATAATTGTTCTGCCCTGTAACCGAAGCGTCCAGTGATTCCACAACAAATTGGCTTTGAGGTCTTGTTATGTTATTAGTGGCAGCTAGTGCATGAGTTTTTAAAAGTTCTCCATATATCAGGCATGACAAACGATAGTACACTCTACATTTAGCATTTTCCTTTATGGTGGACTATAACAAAATATTATTTTAATTACTTAAAAAAAAGGATTTTATTATTCTTCCCAGATTTAAATACATCATTGGTATAATTCAAAAATATATATAATAATACCTTTTCTGACAGCTTGGTGTCTTCTAATCTCTTGCTAAGAGCGGGATCCAACTTAGGAGCTCGTATATCTTCAACCAAAACTGGTACCTTTACAACTGAAGGAGTTGGCTGGGGTTTCCTCTCTAATGTTCGGTCATCAAACATCTCTTGGCATTTTTTACCAAATGGATCATGAAATACCTCAAGCACCTGAAACGAAAACTTCCAAGTATACATTTGTAACATACATTTTCTACAAAATTTGTCAAAAACTGTGAAATATCAAAAAAATTAGCATTAACTCAACAGCAATCTTCTTTAGACACCAAAATTTGAGATTTTTTGTAATGATTGGCTTACTGCCATTAATGCCTAAATCAAGTTTTTAAAAAAACTTGATTTAGGCATCATTTAGGGATCTTTATAATACATAAAAGATAAAATCTTTTATGTATTATAAAGAACCACCAAAAACTTGATAACTTCAGAATATAAAACATCTTCAAATAGAAAATATCTTGCACAATCTATTTATCTACTTATCTAACAATATAAATTACAGCGATTTGTAAAGCAGCCCTACTATTATTATTAATCCCCGATGATATACTGTATTATTACTAATGATTATTGATACCTGTTAATTATACTCTGTATTTTTAACATACCTGACCCATTACAGATTTTCCATTGTATTTGTCAATACATATTTTTGAATATTTTACATCTTGAAAAACCACTCGCGCAAACCCTAAATGGCGATTTGTTATGGGATGGTAAAAAATTGTTAACTCTTCATATGCTCCAACCTTTGTCATCATATCTGCCAGAAACGCTTTATCAATGTTATCATTTAAATTACCAATCGTCACTTCTAGCTGTGGTGGAATTCCAACATAATTTTTGTCTATTCTAAACCTGAAAGAAAGTAATAAAAATTTAAAATTCCCGCCATGTGCCAAATGTCAAATTGAAATGTTGGCAGGATTGGTCATAATGTACAACAAAAACAAAACATGATAACCTAATTGTAACATAAATAAAATGTTTATTTCATTGGTTTTCCAGTTTGTTTAGAAATGAAAAGAGATGTTTTTTTTTAAAGTAAGGAAAATGAAATTGTTACCTAGTTTAAAACATATGACAATTAAAATCAACAAACATTCCAGTTACAAAGATTGTATTACTATTTGATTTTTGGGTAATAGTACCTAGAAATGATCATTTTTATGAATAAATTTGTTACAACGCATAAGTCTTGATGCATTTTTATGAATGTGGCTGTGAATATAGATCTATATGCATCTGTTAATTTCCTAGTAAGTGAAAAACAAAATAAAAAATCTTTAATACCTAGGCACAGGTAAATCTGCTGGTTCTATCTTATTCCATATTCGGGATAATTGAGACCTTGGATCTCTACATTGCACAGGTGGATAAGAAGAATCTCCCGGAACACAACCATCATATCTATACAATTTAGTAGCTCCTTTAACCAGAAGTGGATCTATTAGCAATTTATAATTTTTTGGTGCTTTGTGGATCGCTGCATTATGACCTGGGGTTTTATGCTCCATTCCTCCATTCATTCTGAAAAATAAAATAGTTGTTTTATTTGACATAACCTCAAATGGTTAAAATATCACAAAATTTAGTAAACCATACATACAAAGTGATTTGAAATTAATTTATATACCAGAAATGGAAACTAAAAATACTTTTTTTAACAAACCTGAAATGTTTTTAAATAATATGTTAGTAAAATAGAATTTCAATTTATTTATGATACTAGTGATAGCTTATATAATAGAATCATTGTACATTTAAAAAAATGCTAATATAATACAAAAAACATAGTAAAAAGCACTTCATTGAGCTTCACGATACGGAATTAAAAAATATTATTTTACAGTAAGCACTCTCCATGGTGACGGCCACTCGTCTATGATGAAATGTAATTAATATTAAAATGAAAGATGTATAGCAGCTCTAAGGTTATAAGATCATATTTATTTATTGATAAAATTAAGTAAACTGAATAGTATAATTTTTATATTTAATTTATTTAAAAATAAACAACTAATAGGACGCTGAATTGACTACATTACAGACTAATAGCCTGAAATAACCAAAGACTACAGTTACGTACGGAATGAACGTTTAATGGGGATGAAAAAAGTAATCGGTTTTTTAAATCGATTCTTTTATTATAATAATCGATTTTTTTGAAAGATAACATTAGGTACCCATTTTTTTCTTTTAAAAACTTTTTATAAAACAGGGTTTTTTCCCCTTTTTCTTGTTTTTAAGATAAGAATATGCATTGTTGGATGAAACCTATGTAGCCAAACTACACATTTTAATCTTATTTCATAAACAGCAGATCTGCTATTTTTTATATGTACTTATCGACTTTAATTGAATTCTAATTAATTATTAAAATAAAAAAGACAACTTTTAAAATCAGAAATAATTTAAGAAAATAATCAATTACTGGTAATTGTCGCATCCCTAACACTTAGCTTTTAATTTTAGTAGGTATACAAATACAAATTACTAAAAAAAACAAATAAATAAGTAAATATCATAGCAAAATATACTATTTCTTATACGTAGTTGCTATCTAATATCCAAAGTTTTTTTAATGTCCTATTATATTATGTCATAAAACTGCAATTAAAGTATTCTATCTGTCGCCTGTCTCTGAAATGATTAACGCAAAACTGACTTTCACGTTTGTAATAGTAATATGGATATTATTCAATATCTTAACTATAAAGTATTTATAATATGTTTTTATGATCATGTCAAACTATCATAATTGTTATGATCATGATCATAGACTACTAACTAAAATAATCATGATATTAACAGTAAATCCACTATAACAGAGAGTGTGAAAAACAATATGAATGAATAAATTATGAGTGCCAAGTTTCTTTTCTGCCGTCTATGTTACAATTTTATACCGAGGACTGCAGAGTACATCGGTACAGATATCGCTTGCATTCGAATTTTATTTAATTAACACTGTATCACGAACAACTTGTCTTGTCTATGAACTCGTCCATTGTCGAACAAAAACAAATATTTGTCTGTGTTCAAGACGTTACGTCACCGTTTGTGAAAAATTTTGCTGAACGTTGTAATTATTTAATTTTTATTATTAATTTAAGTGAATTTCAATTTAATAGCTCAATAATATTTACCTGTTTTACAGATATAATGTCTGAAAAAGTGATCCCTGTAGTTAAGGCGGAGGAGGCAGAAGAAGTTGAGGAAGAACTAGTTGATCCACAGCAACAACTAAGGGTATGGACAAGTATTTATTAATTAATTAATTCACTTTTAATTTAATTTTAAATCGTACAAAATAATATAACTTGGCAAGAGTGGCATTGCAATAATACAATCATTACATTACTTGCCATTCAAACCACCTAAAATTTAAATAGTTAAAAAAAATAGATAAGTATAAAATATATTGTTTAGTAAAATATATTTTTGTAAGTGTTTGCATAAGCATGACTGGCATCGTGGGTACATAGTTGCTGCCTTTATGTTTGCTCCTATTTTAAGTATCAAATTATATGTTATATGTCAATACCTCTTCAGTTTGGTGATAATTCAGTTGCTGTAATGAAGACAATCTTCAAATTTTACCTGAATTATTTATAGGTGTATAGGTGTTAAAATATTTCTTGAGTCTGTCCAACTTTTAATTAGTTTATTAGTATATGCCAAATGTCACTGGTAGTTCATTTTTTTTTTCCGAAAACAATATCGAGAAACGAGGTTATCGAAACTTGTGATATTTTATAATTATTTTTTTTATTTTATTATTTATCCTTATATTGGATGGATAGATGATTTTTACAAAATAGGCCTGAGGTTAGTTATTTAAATTTATATTTACTATAAGGAGGTTATTAAATACTTAATTTGTTTTTATTATTTCCTAGATTGAAAAAAAACATCATGGTTAAGAAGCAGATGCAAATAATTTATAATAAAAAGGTTCATTTACATAAAATTATTGATGTTGACTTATTAGCTACTTAAATAGAAAATTTGTAAAATTATTAGAATTAGGTATATGTACAAATAGTAACAAACACATCAATATAAGTATATATTTTAGTTATATTTAGTTCTAGATATGAACAAGAAATACTGTAATATTACTGTACTTTTTTTAAGTAAGTAGTTCCTTTATTTTAAATTTTTTAAAATAAATAATAAAAGTTAATATTTTTCTGCAGGATGTATGTAGCCAGAAACCAGATGCTCAGAATTTGTGGTCAAAATATCAGGAATGTAATGACCGGGTGAACTCCAGATCAAACACTGCTGAAACTTGTGAAGAGGAGCTCATTGATTACATCCATGTTCTTGATAAATGTGTGAACAAGGATCTTTTTAAAAGGCTAAAATAGATTTTTAATTTAGAAATATTTTGCAAAACCGCCACTGTTGTATGACATTGTTTGCCATTTTATTATTTTAAAAGGTGGTATGTAGATTATTAGTAAATTATTTTACCAAATAATGTATGATCAGAGTTGAGGTTATTGTTTTCTGTAAATAAATAATCAGTTTCACTGATCTTTGTTTAAATTTTACTATCATTATTTTAGTTTGCAATGGAAAAAAAAAATCAGTATATTCATAAAATGACTTGAGCAACTCTAAAAATGGACAAATAAGATTTGCTTTACAAGCACTATAACAGAACTACCTTGCTATAATCATACAAATCCGCATGGGTGCGCCCGATATAGCATGCGGATTATAGCAAGGTAGTTCTCTTATAGTGCCTGTAATTTGGCATTCCGCAAAGTAACGCCTGCTTCTATAAAAGATTCGCTTTCTTTCGCTCATTCATTTTTTTTTATCGGATCTACTGTTAGCCCTAATGGTTTTTAAAGCGACAGTGTGGGATGGGCGAATATAGAAGCTTCATCGAGGAGCTCTACTAGTGTCGGTAAATGCCGTTCCAAGGATGCTTTCTGTGAGGCGGAACCAGCTGACGTTTTAGGCGAGCAGCCTAGGCAGATTGTATGAACGCGTTGTCATTACGCCGTAGCGTAGCGAACAGCCACGACGGTCAGACTTTACTTGGATCTCGTCTTCGTCGGCCAAAACAATAAGCGTGTGAATTATATGCGTCTGTGTTTGCAATCTTTATTTGAACATCAGCGACAAACCGCTTTTTTAGTAACTATATTTTCGGTAGTTCGACCTAACCGGAATGTAGGTTGAAGCCGCGAATGTCAATAGTTTGCCCGAAGTAATACAATTTTCGATTTTTTATTGTCAGAACTGTCAAAGGCGGTTATCACTTTCTATTGGTAGCATGATGTATTCTTCCAGAACGTCTTGATATGCTCATCAACATTGCGCTGAAGGTATTCTAAGGTTGCCCCCCGTGTATGTTGGACGGGGGTTCACTGTGGACCCCCATTTAACGTAGGAATAAGTCTTTGCCCCTTGGAGGGACAGAGCGCAACAATAATTGGGCGCGGCGGAGGTCGAGCGCGTAGTAATTCATATTTTTTACTTGTTAAATCAATCGGTGTTTACTTATTAAGCTTAATATAAAGTTTTCACTAAATATTGCTACCACATTAATTGTATGGTTGGTCGCCGTATAAAATAAACACCATAATATTATAATAAATTTATATTAATAAGAATCAAAATAAAATTTTTCTCATAGCCAAATAAATCACAAAATGGAATGAAACAAATACATTTAAAAAATTGTGATATTATAATACCGAATTTTCGTTTGATGCTACAATCAAATATATAGTTCTAAATTAATTTTAAAAGAATAATTTTAAGATTACACAACATTTTATAATAATTTCAACATTACGCCTTTCACACACTTACAATTATATGCAGTTGTATCATAACCTCAAACTTAAGTCAACAAAAATTAAAAGCACTCTATGACTTTGGCATAGTACATTTTATAACTATTTTTCTTTTACATTCTCTTCAGAAAAAAAATGTTCTAATAAGATGACCTTATTTGCAAATACTATTTCAAGCCTAACACACAATTTTACGTAATTGTATAAAAAATATACAAGCATAAAAATTTAAATGCCATCAATGCTTATGATAAGCTTAATAGTAAAACATAATATATTTTTTTCTTGTGACAATACCTGACAATAAGTCTTTGCAACTATACTTTAGCAGTACGTTTAATAACATTTAAAATATATTAAATAATATATAGAAGCGACGTCTAATTCTTTAGTATCAAACTGCTTATCACATTTTGTCTTAAAAAACATTCCAAACACACATTAACTGGCGCCAACTTGTAAGACATTGAAACATATCTCACAGACTCTTTGAGGTTTGTTCATACCGTACTTGAGAATAGGGACATCTTGGTTGGAACATTGTTTACACAACATTCGACCGCAGTGACGGCTGAAAAGAGTAGAATTATTTTTTATTTTAAATACTCAAACCTACAAGTAACAATAATTTGTTTTATTAAAACCCAGAAAAAAATATCATTTTATTGCAAAACACTCATGACTAGAGTAGTGGAGTCATAGGCAAGCGTGTAGGTAAGGGTGACGCAACAAATGAGACGGAACTTTCAACTTATATAATAACACAAAAAAGAGAGACATTTACTGTGTGTAAGTATATTTACATACTGGGCACATACATATGATACATACATGTATATACTATTACATAAACACACTAATCCTAGTACAAAGGAAACGTTACACTGTCTCAAGCGCACCACGTCACTAATACCAGAGCTGAGGGCGAGAGTGGACGTGTAGTAAGATACTAATAGTGCGTGTTTGAACCTTTACTAAACTTATGCAATACAAGTGAATACATACAAAACACTAAGAATAAGTATATAATACCAGTGATGTTTCCTCATGGTGAGTGTAAACTTCGTGCCACATTCTTGACAAAGATCGCTGTCGGCCCAGGGAGCCTCGGCCGGCAGGGCATCCAGAAGCCTGTGCAGCAACTGTTTAGTCGCAACCTGTGTGGTACCAAGTTGTCAATATTAATACAAATACTGGTGGTACCCGAAACTTTATTCACGCTAACTTAATTCAAACAATCAATAAAACAGCTCTAAAAACACGTGTTTATAATGGGATTTCCATCCATTATATCCTTAAAATCTTTTAGTTAAAATAATTAATGTGACGAAATTGTCGATGAAAGAATAAATAATACAAAACATAGATCTAAAAAATACATAAAGCAGTCTCAAAAGTGTTTATTAACCTGATAATTAAATATAGAGATGCCTTCCTTGTTTTCGTGCGCTAGACAAGCACCGGCACGCACGAGCACTCGACACATTGCGCCTTGTCCATTCATGTACGCCAGCAGCAATGGAGTATTCCCCTACGCAGAATTCAATTCTATGGTTTACAGCTATATCAACATACTTTTGACTGGTTTTCTTTAGAAATCGACAAAGTTTATAACCTTGTATTTATAATTTACTAGCGGCCCGCCCCTGCTTCGCACGGGTATAAAATATATTAGTAAAGGCTGTCACTCAGTGAAAAAAATGATTAAAATAGATCCAGTAGTTTTGATTTATTCATTACTGCCCGCGGCCCGCACGCGTTAAATTTGGAGTAAAACAATTCCCCTTTCCCTATACCATGAAGATTTCCTGCTATCTTTGGAATATCTTAATTCATATAATATATTTTGCCTAGTTCCTTTTTACATTTTTCTCTATGTATTTTATTTTTACAATTAATCCAATCGCTGCTAAATTATAAGTGCTATAGGGCGAAGTGCGGCCTCCGACATGCTATTTATAGGCACGCGGCGCATTTTAAATCTGTAATTTCTTCGAAAATGTTCATTAAATTACATGCTGTAAACGGCCATATTGATCTATATTAAATCAACGATGTATTTAAGGTACTTAATTGGATAAGGATTGCTGCTGTATTGCTTAAAATTGCTTCGAAAAGAGGGCGTTATTTTTCGTAAAAAGTAAATGACAAAAAAATGCTATTGTGGGTTATCCATAAGAGATGGACATATACCCTCGCGGCGTTTTCTGTAGATCTTTTTTAAGATGTACAAATACTTAGTACATTATTTTGGTAAATCTCTTAGGGTTAAGCCTGCGTTTGCAATATAAGAGGAAAAAATAGTAATTATTTACGACATCACGTTAGAAACCTCAAAAATTACAGTACTTCTCTACTCCAAATTGAATGTTATTGTACATATAAACCTTCCTCTTGAATCACTCTATCTATTTAAAAAACCGCATCAAAATCTGTTACGTAGTTTTAAAGATTGAAGCATACATAGGGACATAGGGACATAAGGACATAGGGACAGACACAGAAAGCGACTTTGTTTTATACTATGTAGTGAAGTATGCCGTGTGGTATCCGGCTGAGTAGAATAGACCAACCTCATTTCTTGCCGAGGTGTCGTATAAGGCGATTTAGGTAAGTCGACCCGCCGTGTGGTATCCGGCTGAGTTGAATAGACCACTCTCATCTATAACAGAGGTGTCGTAAGAGGCGACTAAGGTAAGTTGACCCACCGTTTCGTATCCAATTGAGTGGAATAGACCACCCTCTTTCTTACCGAGGTCGTAAAATACGACTCCAAATCATGTGACAACGTGTTTCTAACATGGTGTGTGCTGGCCCCATTCAGAGTGGGATAAGGGCAGGAGGATGATGATGATTTATAAAAGTAATAATAAAATTATTTTGCTATAATCCGCGATACAGTAAATAGAAAATATATATAGTGTTTAATGTATATTGGATTATCAGTATTTTCATACCCGATACGTGCAGGATTCGTAAAAGCACATGCACAAACCTCCACCACTTCCACCAAAATACACAAGCACTACACAGTTTCACTATCACAAACTCAACAATCGTTTCGCCCCGCAACCGAGGCATCATCAGGAGATAGACTCCACGACAAAATCGCAAAGCGAAGCGTTATGCGATGTGTATTTTGGTGGAAGTGGTGGAGGTTTGTGCATGTGCTTTTACGAATCCTGCACGTATCGGGTATGAAAATACTGATAATCCAATATACATTAAACACTATATATATTTTCTATTTACTGTATCGCGGATTATAGCAAAATAATTTTATTATTACTTTTGTATTATGGATCTCCGCAAAGTAACGCCTAATTCTATAAATTATGATGATTTATAATTTAAGTATAGTACCCGGCAATAAATAATGCACATCGAGACTTAGAGAGAAATCGGCTAGATTCTGCTTCATAGAGCATTGTCTCTGTCGCACAGACTGACGAATCAGTGCGAAACGTTACATATTAAGTGAGTGACAGTGACAGCGCTCAAAACATTGATGTGTACTATTTAATGCCGGGTACTAAATGTACCTGTAAGTCGGTCCTGTTGATGGGATAGTCCGGCATAAACTCGAGGAATATTTCACATATCGTCGCAGCATTGTCTTTTTTACACCAACACAACTCGTGGAGGGGATTTCGACCTAATATGACAGTTAGTTAATTAAATACGTAACTAAAACAATAAAAAGTAACTTATTAACTAAACTATTAAGAGAATTATCTAAAGGTTGTTTGGTTTCATATTAAACGGTTAAGAATTGTCTGAAACACAATTCTTACAGTTGAATTAAACTTTTGGACTTTCATATTAGTATTTAACTTTGTTTTGTTTATAGTTGAAGCATAAGATTTGATGAAGTATAGTAAATATGAAAAACTGTATCTTAAACTTACCTAAAATCATCTTTATATCGCCTTTTTATACATAGCTAACAACATTAAGAATAAAAAAAAATATTTCCTGTCTGTAATCGATGCATACATTTCCGATTTAAATTGGTCTTTTTCGAACTCTTAACATTAGACAGTTTATCAAATGTAAAGTGGCAAATTGTCCAATCTTATTTTTAACAACTTTTCAGGAAGAAGTAAAAATGTGATTATTGGTACATTCCCAGTAATTTTTATGTAATTAAAAAAAACAGTTGACTTTAAATATGTGTATTTATTTACAAAATTTTCTAGTATACATGTTGATACGGTAAATGATGGGCACTAGCACCCAATGCCCTTAAAAAGTGATTTTAAGCCCAATGCCCTTAAAAAGTGATGCTTAAAATTGAGATAGGATATGCCGGTTTACAGTCGATATGGCTAATGAGGATAACAGTTCGATATATGTTGCTGTAGTTAGTAGCAGATGGGCTAGTCAACCGAATTAAATTTGCACCATCTCACATTCTTTTACAATAGAGGCGCAATTAATAAAATAAATAAATCGATTTTACAAATTCAATATATTCTTTATTCAAATAACTTGCGAACCAGTAAGTGCTTATGAATCAACTCCACTGCTGGTTCGGAAAGCTGTCCCTACCGAGAAGAGCCAGCAAGAAACTCGGCGGTTGCTCTTATCAAAATAATTTTTATAACTAGATACATTTAGTCTTGTAAAAGTCGAAAAGTAGCTATATCCACGCATTCTTATCATCTCAGTAATCCTCAACAGTATAGTAGGTGAATTGTTCCGCACAAACGTGCGGGCGGATGAGGCAACCTCCGAAACCTGGGCCCGCCGTTCCGGCGCCTCAACCTACCTTATGCGGCCGTCAGCTATATGCGGTCCGGCCTCATGAATCACTGCGTGTATATGTGTACATGTGTGTGTGCGCTTGTATGTACTTGGCCGATTCCCGAACTCGTTGGCTCGCCTCAGCAATCTTCCACGAACACGTACTGTCTATTTCTCCCGGCGTATACACTTTACTAACGCGGTTAAATAACACAAATAACACCCGGTGTGCACACAACCTTCGTAAGGTCACACGATATCGACGAACATTAATCTTATAGTAATCGAAACGCTTCACTAATTAACCGCGTCACTAAATACTTATATCAATATCAAAAGTCAATAAACAACAAACCACACCCCAAAACGCATAACTACGCGTGTGCGTTCTACCATAAAAATCCTATACAAGCGTACGCGTCTTGTCATTATAGTGTACGAAACGTAACTAACTGGCGTACGTGACTAACTGCCATAGAATGTACAAAGGTCGTTGATCCGGTCGGCAGCGCGACGATTTTTACAAAACAGTAGGCTTTCTGTATCAGCCTCCCTTTAACAGTTTCTTTGACAAATAGTGCCAATAATCATCAAAATAAAAGCCAACACTACACCAAAAAAACAAAACCTATAAATCTTTACCCTTGAGGTTGGTTGATGCAGCATCGATGTCGGTGTCGGCGAGGAGTGCTCGAGCCGCGGCCGCATGGCCCTCGCGAGCGGCAACGTGCAGTGCGCTGTCCCCGGCCGCGTCCGCCGCGCCGCACTCTGCACCTCCACTAGCCAGTGCACTTATGATACCAGCCTGACCTGCGCCCGCCGCCACATGCAACGCTGTACGTCTGGGTCAAGATAGGAAAGAGTTCATACTCACATTTGCAAATATAATAAAGGTTGTGCAAACATCGCTGATCAAGACACGTAAACTCTTGCCCACTCTAAGTGGGGTCGGCCCAACATGCTACAAACATGTGTTACAAAAGTATTTCGGGTCCGCAAGCAAAAGTATTATTTACTCTAATCAAACCCAATTCCTGCAGCGTTACTGCTAAGACGAGCACTGGCAGACTAACTCCTTAAATCTACCCGCTCCTTTACTTATATTGAGAATAGCCCACCAAAACTTAGTCGTTATTACACTACTATACAACCTTATTTATTTTATGCATTATGTTATCTGTAATTTATTATAATATTTGTATTTTATCATCGGCCTATATATATTATTATTATATAACAATCATTTTATAAAGATCCATGTGCGCCACCGGAAGTAGGTAGACTATGACACATTACGCGCGTTAGTGGTATTCAACACATGTTATCACATGTTTTGACTATATATTTTACAAGCGGCCGCCTGCCTGACCTCAACTTACTTTAGTCGTATTTTACGACCCCTCGGTAAGAAAGAGGGTGGTCAATTGTACTCAACCGGATACCACACGGTGGGTCAACTTACCGTAGTCGCCTTTTACGACACCTCAGTAAGAAATGAGGGTAGTCTATTCTACTCAGCTGGACACCACACGGTGGGTCGACTTACCTTAGTCACCTTTTACGACTCCTCGGTAAGAAATGAGAGTGGTCTATTCTACTCAGCCGGATACCAGACGGGAGACACGTTAACGTTGAGAGATTGTATTCGGTTGTTTGTGAGTAAACGATGCGTTTTAAGACGAGAACGAAATTTATCGGCGAAAAGGAAGTGAAGTCGACGAAAGGGAAGTGACGTGACAGATAGTATTATCATATAAAGGGACTCAAATCATCATCACAATACATAACAGGGTTACACTGATCAGTAAAACTGTGGTATCATCGAGCTAGGTTAAACTGACGCTTTGGACGTTAGGGCAAATAGTAAGTATAATATTCGATGAAGGTAGTTAACCGATTAGTGGTAGGCACAAAAGGAGAATTGGTATTATTCAATCATAATACTCAAAAATCAATGATTTTGACAGAATGCATGAAGGATAGAGTTAAAAACAAAACGAATATGTATTATCATATTCTTTTTCCGAACGGATAACTTTTAATAAGCATTAAAAGGAACTATAAAACGATTATTTTTGTACTACATAATGAATGAATGAATGAATGATAATGCTTTTATTGCATACCACAAAAAATACATAAGCACTATAATTAAATCAAAATAAGGTTGCACAACCTGGCGGTCTTATCGCTACATAGCGATCTCTTCCAGACAACCAGTTAAGTAAGAGGACATACCTATGGATACAAGGTAGGTGTGGTGTAAGCTATTAAGAAATAATATATACTTACACATACACATATAAAATATAACATATACATACATAAATAAATATATAAAATAAACATACATATATAATGCTTATAATCGTCATAATAGCAATAGAAGTTATTGTCACGGTGACAAAGCGATAGATAGGAAGTGATCCTTGACACGATTTTTGAATACTCCCAACGATGGCGATTTCCTAATATTCAAAGGTAATGATCATACTTGCGTAAGCCAAATATGAGTCTAATAGAAATATTTTGAAGTCTCTCAAGTTTATTCAGTTGGTCTTGGGTTAAATTAAAATAACTTGAGTCAGCGTAATCAAGGATAGGAAGAAGAAGGGTTTGTGCAAGCATAATTTTGGTTGGAATTGGGAGATGATAATGTCTAACAGTATAATGCAAATATACTAACTTGTGTGCGTCTCGATCGTTCGGTCGAGCGCCTGCTAGTAGCAAACTTCGCAGCAACACCTCATTGCCAACTGCTGCCGCCAGGTGCAACGGTGGCGCTAGTGTAGCGTCCTGGACTCGCGAATTTACGTCCACTTCAACCGAAAGAAGGAACATCACACTTTCCATGTCGCAAGTTTGTATCGCTACGTGTAAAAAGTTCCGACCTTTTTTGTCTACCTGTTAAATAAAAATACATATAATATATAAACATAGAAATTGTTAATTGAGTTCGCATTTGTTTCATTCATTTTGTTTATATTTAGTTTCACGAAAGTTAAAAAATGTTTTAATAATACTATTTATTGTACTATTGATTATGTAAATTATAAGAAAAAATAAATTTGGTTTTTCAACTTACTATGCAATGGATAAAGAATATTCCGGCGAAAATTAGTATATTACGTTAAATTGGAATTTGCATTAAGAATTGGTCTAAAAAGTGGTAATCAGGTTTACTCGTGTTTTATTTTTTCATTTATTTACAATTTATTCTTATTGCTTCGTCATAGTATTGTTGGAGTAGTTTCAATATTTCAAACCGCTTCATCGATAAAGACACATATCCTGTTAATTATCTATGATTGTCAAAAAATAAACGAGCTAATTTCACCACCCCTCATAACAGACAAATGTGAAATCATATAAATTAATTTCATTTACCTGTTCCGCCGCGGAAGGATTTTTTTCAAGTATTGCCTGTGCAGCCTTATTATTCCTTGCTGTGAGAGCGGCAGCAAAAGGAGTAATGCCTTTATTGTCCCTCGCTGACAAATCGATGCCAGGTTGAGAAAGTAGAAGTGATATAATTCCCGCGTGTTGATTTTCTATTGCAATATGCAAGGGTGTCTTCCCTTCAGCGTCTTTTGAATTGATGTTCGCGCCGTGTTCCAGTAGAGTCTAATTATGTGTACAGTTTTTATTTTTTATTTACAAAATGGTCTTTAAAATAATATAGCCGTAAAACTTAAGCAATGACTTACATTCTACAGCTAAGGCCAATTGATTATTCATTTTGTGAAAGGATGAATAAAGAGTAATTCCATCATTAATGAAATAATTTACTTAGTGTAATCGTTAATGAAATACGTTAGTTGCAAGCAACGTAGGACGGACAGGAACGTGTTGAGTGGAGAAATAAAATACTTTACCTTAAAAGCCCGAAAACTACATAAGTATTGTTAAAGAATGTTCAAAAGTGAGTATTAATGAATCCTCGTTCTATAATTCAACTTATACTTCCTTGCTCTCAATTAATACCATCATACAAAAACACGCATCACATCACACAAGATGGCTCCTTGTTATTCTGTATCCATGGCAACCACTATTTGTTGTTAGGCGTTGCGTCGACAACGCCATCGGCTGTGTTCGTTATTCATCGGCTGCACTCGTAATACGCACGATAGCAGTGTCCTCTTGTAATTACCCCTTACAGTATATATATAATTTTCATAGAAAACTCACTTGAATAACTTCAGTGAGTCCCCACGTGCAACAAAGATGCAGCGGTGCCTGCTTGTCTGCCGCTACGTCCGCTCCTTCGCCATTGGGACTCGGTCGTCGAGGACTTTCCACATCACAACCAGATCGGATTAGGAAGGTCGCTAGTGCTTCCTTATTCTCATCTATTGCCCTAATGTAAACAAATGTATATTAATACAATGAGAGGAGTAATTATTAATTTAACTTTTTAACTGGTTAGTTTAATTTTTGAACTGGTCGCGAGTAATGCCTAGCTTTTTAGAGATAGAGAAGTATATCAACTGACAGGTTTTCTTCGCTAGTCGGACAATCATAAGAAGAATAATTATTTTAGGGAAAATATAGATAGATCTATGATTATGAATTTCAAATTTTCATTGGGATCGCCATCTCCATTCTATTTTTGGGTTTTCATTATCCTTGTATATGTCAGCTTTTGTTTAAATATCACTAACATTAAAAATTATATTTTTATCAATTTTAGCATTTTACTTCAAATATAAGGTAATATAAGATTGATTAAGGGATGTGATTAATAAAGCTATTATTACGTAGTCGATGTGTTATTTAAATTTTATAAATACATAGAAATGCGATTAAAATCTCACTTGTGTAACAAGTTTTGTAAACATCCATCAGGTCCCGGACCCCAGCAGTCAGCATCAGCTCCATTACGAACTAAAATCTACAACAGAAGTATATGTATTAGTACTAATAAACTTTGGTCATCCTACAGACCAGAGAAATTATCTCATCTTGATACAATAATTTGGTTAAAATTTAACGTACACTTGCAACTTCCTCTTGCCCAGAATCCAACGCTGCCCAGAGTGGTGGCACTCCATTAGCGTCAAGGCGGCTCATATCTACTCCTCGGACACATAACGCTTCCACTACCAAACCTAAACGACAGTGTATGGCTAACTGCAAAGGGGTTTCACCGGCGTCAGTCCTAATGAGACAACAAAATATAATTATAATCAAGTTGCAGAAAGGCTACAAATTAATGTAGCTCGAAAATTTGACTTTAATTTTCTATGCTTACTTACAGAGCATTCATATCTGCGCCGTGGTCTAATAAGAAAATTGCAGTTCTAGAGTCTTCTTCGACAATGGATTGATGAAGTAACGTGAATCCTTTCCCGTTACGTATATTTGGATCTGCTCCACCTTCTATTAACGGCGCAACGAGATGCTTATGACCTTCAATTTAATATTTACAAGTTATTTTCAAAGACTTCGACTACCTCCATGAATAATCATATTTAAATACATTCTAAGAAGAAGAATTCTAAGAATATTGTATGATAATAAGTAATGATGAACCTCAAATAAGGAAATTAAAATACATAATAATTTTGATATTTAGTGTTCAAAGAGTAAATTCATTTACCTTAGTATTAAATTAAATTTAAATTAAATGATAAATAAAATTAAATGCCAACGTAACGATATTGGTTTAAAGGACAGCACAGGATTCAAAAGATATTCACAAAGTAACTAGATCACCTTCGGTAAGAGCAAGACTAACTGGTGTATCCCCTTCAGAGTTTTTCAAGTTCAAATTCGGTAATAGGCTCGCACTAGTTCGGTCTGCAGATGGAAGGTCACCTTTTTCTACAATTTTTTTATGCTCAATAATAGCCATCACTGCCCCTTCGTGATTATTAAGTACCGCCAAATGAAGAGGTGTTTGTCTAAAAATTTACAAATGAGTAGGTAGGAGGTATTTAATACGTCTTGAGCGTTAATTAACCTTTTAGAAACTTCTGTGTTGTATAGGTATTTTCTTAAATTTAAGAGCTGTAATAAAACTATGATAGAAAATATGTTTAACTTTAGTTTCTTAAGGGATTGTGTTAGAAAAATGAGCAGTGTATTAAAAATATTTTATGTTGTAAAAAATACATAGAACAAACAGTATGAAACTGATGAAATTGATTTCTATTATAGAAGTTAGTTACATCAGTTTTATGGTTGACAAACATAAGTTTCGCAGTATAAACATGATGCTATCTGCTAAACAAAATTTGAGTAACATGAAACTTTAACACTGTCTTGCAATTAGTTTGTTCATATAGACCTTAGGTTGTAACGCTTGTTTTATTTTATGTTAGACGTTGGTCAAGTTGTGCAACAGTTACGAAATATAACGAAGATGAGCAATATACCGAAGCTTCGTATTTCTGTCAAGTTACGATCAAACACAATAGTACTTAGAGCATTTACTACGAGATGGAGTATTGTTTGAGTAGTCTCATGGTGTGACGCAACCAAGTAATAAAATTCTTATTGAACGTAGTCTATGCATTTTTATAGCTTGTAAGTGGTGTTTCCTTCGATATATATTACATTCCTACAATCAGCAAAAAGTCTATCGAAGTTTACGATCGAAGGTATGGCAGATATTTTTAAATCCAGTACCTGACTTGGTTAATCGTCACATTTAAACTACTGATTATATCTACTTTTCACACATTGTATAGACTGTTAGACAAAAAGTAGTGAAGAATAAATAATCTCACCTATATACAGTGTCCTCGTGCTCCCCATACGCTGTCTGTAAGTTTGGCCTCGCACCATGTTCCAGCAAAGCGGAAGTTAAACGTGTTAAGCCATTGGCACATGCCGAATGTAACGCCGTGAGCCCGGCTTCGTTACTGTGGTTCAAGTCACCGTTAAGGTGAGACGCCAAAAATACCGCGGAATCCTAAATATGTTTTTATTTATCAAGAATAACATATAAATGCCGAGTCTTTTGTTATTCAAATTACATTTTCCTATTTAATAATTGTAATCAAACGATTTATTAGTTTAATTATTATAATATTAAATATCTTCTTATTAATAAATACATCTCACCTCAAACCATCCTTGTGCTAATATATGCAGTAGACTATCGCCCGAACCAGAATATAATGGATTTGGTTGACAGCCCTTTTCCAATAATTTTGCGGCAAAACCTCTCTCTACAATATTTTCTGATTTACCTTCGACTGGGTCTTCAGTAAATGCATTCTTATTTGTAACAGGTGTGTCAAACGGATTGGAACCATTCATTACTAATGTTTCGCTAGAAGATATTGAAGCTCGCCTGTCGTCGACCAATGCATAGTATAATGGTGGATGTTCATCTGAGATAGTTCGTAAATTAGTATCTATGCTAGGCTGTTTGAGTAAGAGGTCAAATATTCGTTGATTTCTTGCTATTACTGCTTGATGGAGGGGTGTGCTAGAACAGATATTGTGATTAAGCATGATTGAACATTGAAGTTGATCGTGATGTATAAATATATTTATTATAAGGCGAGTGTAGGTTTTATAAATGAACTGAAGTTACTAGCTAGACACGGATTTTAATGAGCATTTAGAATATTGGAACAAAGTCAACACGTTAATATAATCCACAGATTCTTGTCCTTCATATTAAACAACGTTAACAAAAGGCAAACATTTATCGTGGAAGTCTTAATTCGACTTAAAGGTCTGCTCATCCAGCATATATCCGTTACATGTAAGGCCTACTATATATTGAGACATATTTGTAAAATTAGACGTCATTATTGAATAAATTTTTATCTACTCAATAGTGATTGCGTTTCTGAGCTGTTAAATATTTCTAATATCGTTTTAATTTTGACCATACTAACATACTTTACTGTTACAATATAAGTATATTATATCATTAAGAAAAGCTTGCTTAATACATTTTTGTAACAAAACTACGTAATAAAATCAACGATTTATATCAATTGTTCCGATAATCCGTAAAACTAGGCATTTTTAAAAATTGTACCAGATTATCGCTTTAGATATCACTAATCTTATTGAAATATTAACAAATACTTACTATCCCTTTCTATTTTGGCGGTTAAGATCGGCGCCTTTTTGTACAGCGGCCTCTGCAATTTCGACCATTAGTTCCATAGTTTCCGCATCGCAAGAACTAGTTGTGAGAGCCGCTATCAGATGAAGCACTGTATCACCTTCCTCCCTAAAATTATTTTATTAACAGATATGATTCTTCACAACATATATAATAATTAACCGGGAGTAAGTAGTACATCGAAGAAAGAACCAGACAAATATACTTACTTAGTTGTAAGACTAGGATCTGCTCCGTTATCGATTAAGAATTTTGCAGAAAAGGCATCTCTGGCATCCACTGCTCTATGTAACAGCGTTCTGCCGCGCGGTCCGCGGGCATCGGCATCTGCGCAATGTTGCAATAACGTTGTTGCGATGGACGCGCTTCGTCCGCGCAACGCAAGCTCTAGTGGCAGCTCCCCTCGCGATGACATTGCATTCACTATATCTGTTAACTGCAATAATAAAGGGATAAACACAATAAGTAAAAAAAGTATTTTTGAATTAACGTAATTGGTAATACAAAAGAAAGAGAATGATATAGATCTATATACAAATAAATCTATAAAGAAGAGGAAGAATAAGAATAATTTATAGAATTAGGCGTTACTTTGCGGAGATCCATAATACGAAAGTAATAATAAAATTATTTTGCTATAATCCGCGATAACTACTTTTGAAGAATAAGAATTTTATAAGAGCAAGCTACATTCTAAATGATTTCAGTTTATCTGTCACTAGCAAGCATTGCTTATGTGGTCGTCTTCTAATATTTTGGCAAGCGTTGGTTTTAATTTTGCAATAACTTTTAAGATACTCATTTTAATTATACGGTGTTAAGATTCATAAAGTTAAGCATGCACGCTATGAAATGATTCATACTTTATTCATAAGTCTTAAATATATCTATTTTTTGAAAAGATACTATGGAAATAATAGACTATTGATAGATGGATATATATCTATCAATAGTCTGCAGAATTTTTTGTAGTCCTTTACGAATAAAAGAAGATTAGCCTGTTGGGTTTCATCTCAAACAGATCAGGCAGCGGATTCAATAAAAGATTCCAGGAGATTTGACTATTTCCATAATTTTAAACTAATCAATTTCTTTGCTAATTTAGGCAAAAACTTAATAATTTAATCACTAAAATACCACCTACCACGCGAATTATTCTATCTTTAGGCAAATAAACCGCATGAAAATCCTTTAAGTTTAGCGAGCAGACAGATGGCCGGACAGACGCCTCGGGGGATAAGAAATAAACATAAAAAAAAAATTGGCAGACCTTAGTACCACGCGAGATAAGTCACAGGTATAATAGCAACTAATAAAATTATGAAAATATCTCACGTCACCATTGCTCAAGCATTAAGTAATCGCGGAAACAATGACGCGGATGAGGTAACGGAAGCACTATTTGTCATTACAGATGCGTGTGACAGTACAATTAGCTGCATAGGATTGAACGCAGACCAAATTCAATGGCTGCAACCTTCACCGCTCCTTAAGGATGCTACACACACCGCGATACGACTGGCAGCCAATGTGATGAATGATAAGCGTATACTTTCACACTTACACAATTTATTGTAGCATAACTTGGAGCGAAGGTTCTGATTTATTATAAAGTGTAAGAAAAATATTAATTACAACGATTATGTAAATAATCTCGTTCAGCAAAAGTATAATATTTACTTGTTTCAACAATACATAAAAAAGGAAATATAATTGTCTGTAGGAAAAATTACACTGCCTACTTAATTTTGGTACACAGCACTGAAATTTAAAACTAATACATACCAGATGCGAAGTTCCAACTAGATAGTACCTACTTGTCTAAGTAAGACAAGCTACAACACGACATAGATGAGTGAGCGTGAACATTTACTAGTCGTTATGAGTCAACGTCGGTAACGAGAAGGGTTCAATATGCAATTTTATTTACTTAATGGAAATATTTTAATCGCTATAGTAGGATACATCCTACTTCCGCTATTAAACAACAACTATAGAATACATGACACTTTTCTTATTCCGTTTATGACATGATAAAATAAAATTTTTATAGACAATGTACTTATCACTAATTTGCTTTGGACTGCGTTTAGGTCTGTGTATACAAGTATTTCTTCTATTTCCTACATTTTTTAAGACATTTCTTACTGAACACCCAAGAAATTCATGAAAATGATTAGAAAAACTAAAATATTCTCTTATTCACCGCCTATCACCGAGTGATAATAATCGATAACATTATAAACCATAAGTCCCGCTATCCACCAAAGCTGTGAGGAGAAAAGATGCGTTTTTAATATCAATCAGCTATCGTAATTCAAGCTAAGCGGAAAGGAGATGTGAAAATGATTTGATTTGATTGATATTCAAAACCCTTATCCTCTCCTCTCCGCTTTGGTGGATACCTGGCCTTAAACAGAAGCAAAGCACGTACTGATGGAATTTTTAAAACAAGTTACGCTAGAATTTACGTGACAAAATATGTAAACAGAACTTTTAGGTATTCAATGCAACAAATATTTAACATTAACATTATTAAAATAGAAGCTTCAAGATTCAATATTATAAAATTATATACGATCACAGCGGATTAATATTTTGAGAATAAGTCACACTCAATCAATCTTTCACCTCCTTCCTTTTAAAATAAGATATCGTCCAAATTACGCTGGGAAATTTAATTTGCAATTAACCAAAACGTATAATATGTTATGCTGTACCCAAAAATAAGGTTTAAATTATTCTTGAATTTGAATCATGCTTTTACTTAAGTAATATTTAAATTTCTATTTTTATTTCTCTATCTTGGTTGTCTAAGACGTCTACCGTTACCCCTGCTTCTAAAATTTTAGAGGCTTAAAATATTAAATCTATAACATACAATATCTTAAATCCTTTTTATTTCCTCTGATTCTGTTGGTTTAACACCCTACTGGTTTAAACGGCTCAAAATATAACTAATTTTAAACTTAAAGCCATTAATCATATATTAACGTAGAAGGAATTAAATAATATCTATGTAACGATATGTATGTAACCTTTTCTTATAGGAAATATTTAATAATGTCCTATTAGGATTATGCAAAATGTAATTAATTATTGTACAACTGAATGTCTATAATGTATATAATATAAATGAAAATTTTAATATCACACGATGTTCTTGAGATTCCATACTAATTTTATAAATGTAAAAGTCAATTTCTAACGTTTTCACGGCTAAACCGCCGCACCAATAGTGATATTTTGGTATTTTAATAATACCAAATTCATCACATTATATAGCTTGAATATAGTGCTAACATATAGGATTTTGAAAGTAGTTTTTTTTTCGGGATCAGGAATTAAACGAATTAATTATATAATTGAGGGTATTTTAACATTAAGTGAATGTAGTTTCATTAAAGCTGTACATATTACAGCTGTACAGTATTTTAATCAAAATCAATTTGGTATTTTTTATGTATTTTTTGTTGGTAGAATGTATTAATGAACATTAAAACAAATAATTGTATGTAATTAACATTTGAAAAATAAACAAACTTTAACACCTTAATACACATTGCCAAGGGTGTCGGATTAAGGTTATCGGACTTTCATTGTTGTGAAGGTCGACGCGTTAATGCAGCCATTTTCATCCGTTAAATTCCCTGCTTGACTCGATATATCGAACCGGTTAAAGTGTACCATTTCTTGTGGAACATTTCAGACATTTTCTTGATAAGAAATTGAATTTTTTAACGAAGAACAACATACTTAGTGAACTTCGTAAGATATAATTTTTAGAGCGGTCAAGTACACCGCATGTTACGTAGAATGACACAAATCCTTGCAAGATCGCGAGCGGTTTGCGCCGGCGCCGGTCGTTAGTAAAGACTTTATAGTACGTACAGAGACACGCGTTGTTCGTTCAATATTGTATGCACCGTAAAACCAATGCTGTTTGTTAAATGTGTAAATTAATTTATGTGTAAATGTGCCAAATTCGACTATTTATACGTTGTTTCAATGCAAAGGTAAATATTACGTAGTGAACCGTAATTCAAGATAAATTAGAAGACACAAAATATTCCAAGAATTAATATGTATATATATAAAATTGTTGCTCTTGGATTCAATTTGCATACTCTGCATAAATAACGATATATGTAAAAAAAAAATGTAAAAAACCTACAAAACTCAATAATTGTGCTGCAAGTAGCTGTCTCAATCCCAAGAAGGTCCCATACAAAAATCCTCTCATAAATCATTATAGAAATTTGTAGTTATAGCGTGTATTGGGTAAATAAAGGATAGGACACCCGAGATATCCAATAGAGTCGTTTTCCTATCTGCATATAGTGTTTTGTATTTAAGTACTATAAACAAAACGTTAAAGTACCAATTTAATACCCGAATATTGCAATACATACATGTCAATTGGTTTGACAATCTACTACCTTTAACCTACAACTTGGCTATAATCAAATTACGATTTTACGTAAACATAATCAAGCTAAGTAGTATTTCACAGAAAATAACAGAAACTTTTAAAAGCGCAAAAGCGCAATTTGCTTCATTGCATACTAATATGCGATGTTTAAATCTAGTTAGCTAATATAGAAATAGAAAACATCAATCCAACCTTTAGCAAGTCAATATTAAATCATTACATACCCGTGTAAGGTTGTATTAGTCATCACAATCGTATTATACGTAACAAAAAACCTGCAACGCTATTAAATAAAATACCAACAAATTTAACTTGGAAGCTTTGCTTTTGTATGGGTTTTACGTATTTAAATGTATTTTATAGATTCAAGGTTACATCGCCTCAACTTTGAGTTCAATCTTAAATTTTTAACAACATAAGACCAACACCTAAAGATTTAAATGTAAATACTAATTGTCTGTCAACAATACCGAAAATAAAACCTATATGATCAGAAGCTATTGGGGAGAGATCAACTTACATGAACTTTTCACTTTAAGTAGGCCCCCCTCTGATATTTTAAAATAAAATTTTACAAGTTTATTTAATTATCATTTGTGTAAAGTCAATCTTATTGTTTATATATATGGCTATAATAAAAAATGAATGAGTAGATTTTACATTAACTTAGGTTGATTACTATGTGTATTGATCTCATATCTATCTATTATCCCTGATATAACTTTGCGTGTCGTGACAGTGTTAAGCTATATTTTAAATAATATCTGAAATATTAATTAATCCTTATATATTAACTATAGTAAAAATATCATATATGTAAATCAAATTAATCAATACTGAATCTAACACTAGATATTTCTCAAATATGTAGTCGGGATATCTTTATCGTTTGCAATATTACAAGACGAAGAAAAAAAATTTTTTCTTAGAAAATAAAACAATAATTAAAAATGTTTGTTCATATTATTTTGGGATTCGTGTATATTAAACTCTGTATTTCCATTAGGTATTATAAGTATTGAAATTTGGATAAAATAAAATAATACATTGAAGGTGTACAAGATTGCAAGCTAGGTCAGTGTCGGCTTAATTATCTATGCCAAACAATATGTGGTAACGTCGATGTTAGACAAATTCCACAAATGATGTTATTGACATAGTTTGACAGAAGTGCAACTTAGCAATTTTATTATTAGGTACATATATTTAAATTTACTGTCATTGGAGCTTTAAAAGTTTCAAATGAATTTAGACTAAAATTATAATAAAACTAGGAGACCTTAGAACTAGGAGAACCTTGCGTTGCTGTTGCTCATTTTGTTTTTGCGTTTGTTTTAATTTACCGATAAGTTCTTAAAGATATTAAATTAAACTTTATGATGTCTCTAAAATATTTAAGTTAATAGGTATCATTACTAATAACAACGTTTAACGCGAACTTACAGAACAGAATCGGCGAGGGCGTAGTTTTATAAATGTTAGGATAGTAATCATTATGAGCTGACTGAAATGTACGGCATTTGTTATATAAGTACTTTTAATTTTACACAATTGACAAAGTATGATTCAACTTAGATATTTTAAAAGGGCTTTATGAATAAAATAAATACATTTTGGTATATTGCAATATCATGTTTCAATTTATGGAAGCCAACTAAATTGTTTTATGTTCATACTTGATTTTTACAATTTACACGCTTTTCCGTGCAGAAAAACCTTGAATTTTGTACACTTTTTAATTAATAATGTTTTTCTAACGTTTTTCATAGCACATAAATAATAATAAATCAAAATAATTAAAATAAAACATCGTGAGGAAACCCGCATATATCTGTAGATATTGGAACATCGTAATGGGTCTGGGCTCAAATCCTTCCCTTCAAAAGGAGAGAGGAGCAGCAGTGGGCATAGGCAATCTTTATACTATACGTAGAGTCGACATACCTTCTCTAAGGCGAACAGTTCTAAAAAATATTTGTTTTAATTTAATGTAGTTAACAGAGCCACAGACCAAACAACTGATATACCAAACCGGAGCACAATTCTAGAATCCAATAGCAAAACAAACTACCGAGTCTGATTGAGGTGCCAAAATAAATCTAAACCATTCAAAGATAACAACGCATCAAAAAAATTCACGGACAGAGAAAAATAATTAGTATCGTGTCTAATTGCCTCTCTAAACTATTATTAAATTACTGGCATTAAGAGACATACCATGTACTTAAACATAATATAAATTATATAGGTACAGATAAAGATTGGTTTATAATTATTTGAGATGCTATTTGTGAATATCCACCTCCAGTTAAAACGTAAGTATTTATAGCTTAGATGATCGACAGCCAGTGTTTGAATATACTTGACCAATTATTTTCATAACCTTGCCCATGCTTAGAGACTCAAACCACTGTTTTCTATACAAATGTATACTATTTAAACATTCGAAACGATTAATTATTTTCTGTTTTTATTTTTTTCTGAAATGAAAGAACTATTTATGTGTCATAATGATATACATGGCAACAAGTTGTTGAGTTGCTATTTAATGACTCTAATAAATATAAAAAACTCAACAATAATATTCAGAATGTCATATAAATTCTATGTAGAGATTAGTGAGTAATATTACTCACTTTTCTCGTGGAACTACGAAGGTTTTACTTTGAAATGTAAAATAATAATTGTTCATCCGCTGAAAGATTCACTCTTGCGGTGAATGTTTCTTAGGATTTGTTTTATGAAAAGATATAAGTTATTAAATGTGAGAACTAAATTGTTTGGTAATTGCAGAATGATTCATCTATACGTATTACAAAATAAAGTCCCCAAATGCCGAATGTCTGTATTTGATCGATTTTGTCAAATTCTACTGAACAGATTAAATGTTATGCACATTCTCCGCAACGGATTTACCGATTTTGATGGGATCTTCACTGCAAGATAGGGATGGTGCTGGAGCAGCATACAGGCTCCTTATTATCCTAGAATTCCCGAGGGGTTAAAATTTACGCGGGAAAAACTTTGTAACACATTGATGTCCAAAAAGCTCCGAGCATTGCTCGTTCTTAATACTTGTTTGAAGATAAGTTGTAAGACTTCGAACTTGTCATGGTTATCCTGTTTTTATCAGTAGACACAAGTTCAAATTCAAGCAATTTTCAAGCACCTAATAAGTTAAATCAGGTTCCTGATCATTAGTTTTACTATAACCTTATATTACTTATCATAAGTTTCAATCTTAGAAACGTTTAAACAAATTCCAGCTAATCTAATAGTGAATTGTTGGCCGACATGAAATATCATACCGGATAATGAAGTTATATTGCTTCAAACTACGAAAGTAGTTCTTTTGTTGCATTATTTAAAATAGTTTAACATAAAATAGGTATTATTACATATGAGTTTAAAAATATTTAATTATAATTTTAAATACATTTGACCTGCCACATGTGCGCAATATAGCTGAAGTTAAAGTATGAATCTAAATACTGAGCATTTTATAGAATACGCACATAGATGTATCAAAAATATAAAAATATCCGTACAGTTATGATAACTACGTACATACTCTTATGTAAATACAGTACCACTTATGTACACGCAAAATTATTGTGGAATTATGAAGTCATTATACTAACAGTACTATACGATTATAGTATAAGATTATAGAGCTGTGATAGCCCAGCGGTGAGACCGTGCGACTCTTTCGAGGGGAACAAGAGTTCAAACCCGGGCAGGCACCAATGAGTTTTTCTATTAAAACTCATGTGTCTAATTGTTACTTGCAATTTATCACACGTTTTTCGGTGAAGGAAAACATCGTGAGGAAACATACATATAAACAACTCTAGAAAATTCTGCAGATATGTGTAACCTACCGATCCGCATTGGAGCAGCGTGGTAGGTCTTAGCTCCAACCCTTCTCTCCAGAAACGGAGAGAGGAGGCCTATTCCCAGCAGTGGGATTGTAACAGGCCCCTACTTTACTTTACTTTGCTTACTATACGATTATAGAAACATTACTAGCATATACTACATACATGAACCAAAATTGTGCATACGAAATCATCCACTGATTGATATTTTAGGAGATAGGGATCAAAAAGAGGATAAAATATGATTAAAGGAGAAAGAATAGTCGACATTAGAATTGGGATTAATTATTAATTAACGCCTATTTATTCAGCATGCATTAATGATTAAAAATTTGTTATAATTTTAGTGTGTAGATGAATATTTTTAGACATCGTTATTTTGTTTTAAATACAGATATAATAATAAATAAATGGGAGTCTTTACAATGAAACAAGGCCATTTAAAAATGTTTAATGGCATGCTTTACAGTTTTGCCACAACATCATGTGAACGTTAGGACAATAAGTACTTCAATGTAATGTTACATCCATATAGTTTGTAATAGTGTAATAGACTCATATACACTATGTATCTCAAATAATTAGAAGCATAAATAAAATAATATTTATTTACACGTAAGATTCAAAATAGACTCAGGTCCTACGACGCTAATTAAAGAAAAATCCGTAATACAAATGCCTAATTCATATCTAAAATATTTTTATTAAAAACTAATTAAGTGGATAGTAAAATCGAATTATTTATAGGTAGCACTCAGTACATAAGAAGGTCAAAATATATATAAAGATATATTAAAATGTTATAGAGTGAGTGACTTTAGTCCTCGACTTAAAAAAAATTCAAGTGTATGAGGTAAGTAGGCGAGAGCAGGCGACTGGCAGCCTTGAAAAAACTGCGATTAATATCAATGAAACTTATATTACGAAATAAAAATTAGGTGTAAGATCTTACAAAACTTATAGTTATAAATGTAGAATTAAGAGAATTACTTTACAATATCATTTTAAATATTGTAATCGAATTGAATATCCAATATCGTCACATATTCAGAAAATAACATAATGACTATATAATGGTAGGGAAATTTAACCCAACTTCTTAGTTTATACACCGGACGAATATAATATAGAAGATTCAGGATATGAGAAATCCCTTTTTTCACGGGAATTAGAATAAAGTATAAAAACTGTAAAGTAAACATATTAATATTAATATGTTTACTTTTTAAATTTTATATCATAATAAACTCAAAACTTATGAAATCAAATTCATACTACGAGATAAAGAATATATACTTCTTATGTCTAACCAATTAAATGCATAAGTTTAAATTAAGTTAAAAAATACTTTTACTCCCAGACAAACTATTAAAAAATATATACGTATGTAAAATATTTTCAATATAACATGAATCCTTTTAATGGATCAAGTTACTGAATAGCTATCAATGTTTTTAGCCACAATTAGTAGATGAATGGCGCAGCAGGCCAGTATACATTTTTGAATATCCTACTTTTAAAATATCCTAATAAAAGTTGACACGAACGAAGGCACGTGTAAGAAATTAATAAAGAAATGAAAATTTTTACCTTTTTTCTTTAGAATTTTGCCTGTAATATTTTAGTAATGTTGGGAAACTTTTATTATAATGTACCGAGTTACTTCTATACATATTTATAATACATAAAAGGATAAGGTCATTGGTATAATATAATCGCGAAGTGGAAAGGTAAGGAATACACAGCCGTATTTATATAAAGTTTAGGCTGTAATTAGTTTTTCCATTAGTTATTAAATAAATCTTTCAAGGTACAACTAATGGACCAGCAAACCAGCTGACTCAATGTAAATGAATTGCGCAAAAGTAAACTGGACCAAACGCTGCGAGAGCGACAAGAACTATGGAGCAATACCTACTGGCCGTGGCGGGTCTTTTATCATTTATAGTTACGGGTGAGTTTTTTTTATTTATCCTAAAGACAAATTACTTAACTATAAAATTATTGATTGGCATACCTTTTCATAAATAAGTTAAATCAAATCCAGTTATGTAAATTGGAATCGTGGTAAGAGGTTATAAAAAGGAATGGTTTCATTTATGAATTATTATACATTGTATGACGCAATGAGTGATACAAAAATTTTAAGTTTAATCTTCTAACCTTCTAACCTTCTAATCATCTAACAATAAATTATTAACCCCAAAACTCTGAAATTTCTTTGCACCTTGCTGAAGTAATCTTCTTAAACAATGGTGAACTTAAAATATTCAAATTTGACTTTCTAAGATATGATCGAGTGCGGGAAACCTTTGTGCAAATATTTTATATTTACAAGCAACAATTTTATTACAAAAACATTGATTACATATACACTTCACGAAAAATTGCCTATTCAATTACATATCATGCGTAACACATAATGAACTAATTGATTAGGTAAATAGTTAATTAATGCTTTAATTAAAGCACAATATACAGTAATAATGATACACAATATAGTTGGATCATCTATAGTTGTTACATATTTTGCCAGCAGCTTCATTAGTACAAAAGAGTTTTTAAAATCTTTTTTAAGTTAAAAAAATGTGTTTGCTAGAAATAAATTTTGTTGATATTCATAATTATTAAAAAACCATCCGTAGGAGTAAACAAGTATACAAACACAAACAATAGAATAATTACGAAAGTCACCAAGTCTGTTAAAATGAGTTTTTTGTTTGATAATTAAAATTTTATCCTATTAAATTTATATAACTACATATAAATACAGATGGTATAATAATAAAATAAATATGCTTAACGCAAATATATTAAATATATACTGATAAAAAAACATTATTTTCAGGTTATCAAATAAATAGATGTTCAATATATAAAAGAGCAATTCTTTCAAATTATAACTATTTTTTTAATGATTAACGTTAATTATTCGTTTGCCTCACTACACCACTAAATAAATCGTATAAGATTAATGAGAACAAAACAATTGGAGCAGCTATGGCAATGAGTCTGTACCCAGGAGTGGGATCTCTAAAATCATAACACAATCCATGATATATTCTGCCTTTTTCTAAGCACAACGATCCCGGGTTTCCTATAGTGTAAACCGATTCATCAGAATCACATCTAGATTCACTTTGATCAATGAACGTATATTTTGCCACTAATCGAGCGGTCACACTTTTTGTTCCATTCGTACGGTCACCGAGCAATTTCCTTGCCCATCCTTCTTTGTATAACTGAATTAGGCTATTCACGTCCCATAATTTGGCACTTGTCGTTTCGATATCTGTATTTGCCTTGATGAAATCATCAGTCAATTTGGGCGAATGATTCAAAGGTGAAAGCTTTATTACACTGCTCCAATTTATTCCTAGAGAAGCTAAATACAGTAAATCTGTCAGATTTTCGTTATCACGTAAAGATTGTATATCGTTGTGTGCAATTATGCCACAATATAATTTAGTTTCCAAATAAAATAGCGCACCTGGGTAAAAATTACATACTACTCTAATATCACCATTAGGTCTCTCACTAAAGGCGCATCCAATTTTACATGTTTTGGCCCATAACAATTGGACGGTGTTAAATGTAGAGACTGAACTGCGTCCACACTTAATATCAGTTTCAATTAGTTTTTTTCCAGCACTCGAAAACCAGATGTGCATACAGCCAATAATCGGGTATACATAGCATTCCGTTAGGGGTGTACTGCAAATACATCAGGTTTAGCGATTGGGCTACTAATGGCATTTATAAGAGTAGAAACAAGTTATTTGACCTGTATGCAGAAAAGCAATATAATCAGTCCCCCACATTCTTAGAATATGTAAAAAAATATTCGAAAATGTTTAGAAATGTCTGCGCACAGGCCAAATCACTTCACATTAAATGTAAAATAATGAACTCTGAAAATAAAATAAAAACAACTTGGGATGTTATAGGAGATGAAGTAGGCAGACATAAAATGCGTAATTCTGCCATAGAGCTGAAAATTGGAAATGAGTTTACTAATTCCGACGCAGAAGTGGCGAGTGTATTTGAACATTTTTTTCAGAATATACCCATTTCTACCACTAGCTCAATAAGCCCAATTGAAGCTATTAATGTTTTAAAGGCCAGCGTCATGAAGTGCAATGTAAATTTTAAATTTAGACACATTTCTCCGCACGATATTGTTAAAACTTTTAAAACTTTAAATAATAAAAAAACAACTGATTTATGGGGAATGTCTGTAAAGTTAATAAATAATGTTATTGAAATTATTGCACCTATTATGGCCAAGATCTTTAACAAGTCTGTAGACACAGGGACATTTCCAAATTTAATGAAGTATAGTAAATTGATCCCTGTCTTCAAATCTGGTGATAAGAGCGACCCTAACAACTATAGACCCATCTCGATCTTGCCAACTCTTAGCAAGGTCTTTGAGAAAGTTATTCTAAATCAACTGCTCAAGCATTTTAATTCTAATAATTTACTTCACCCTGAGCAGTATGGGTTTACCAAGGGTCGGTCTACATCGGATGCGGGCGTAAGATTGTTGAAGCATATCTTTGATGCGTGGGAGAACTCACAAAATGCCATAGGGGTATTTTGTGATTTGTCCAAGGCATTTGATTGCGTTCAACACGAAACTTTATTACTAAAGCTTGGTCATTATGGTATTAAGGATCATGCACTTCGTCTCGTTGCATCTTATCTCTATAGCCGAATTCAAAGAGTGTGCATTAATGATGTGCAGTCATCCGGATCGCCTTAGTTATGGGTGTGCCTCAAGGATTAATCCTTGGTCCCTTTCTGTTTTTAGTATATATAAATGATCTACCATATTTCATTCATAATATTTGCGACATTGTACTGTTTGCTGATGACACATCTTTAATATTTAAAGTAAATAGGAATGACGATAATAATATTGACGAAGTAAACAGTGGATTGTCGCAGGTAGCTCAATGGTTCAGGCTAAATAATTTGGTACTAAACTCAAATAAAACGAAATGTTTAGAATTTTCATTACCTAATGCAGCTAAAACAGCAAATGAGCTCTTAATAGACAATGTACCACTAAAAACAGAAAATATAACTGTATTTTTGGGAATGACGTTGGATACAAAACTCCAATGGAGCACACACATAACAGCTCTCGCAGGGAAACTCAGTTCAGCAGCCTATGCTATTCGAAAGATAAGACAGTTTACAGACGTCGAAACAGCAAAACTAGTTTATTTTGCTTATTTCCATAGCATTATGTCTTATGGAATAATGTTATGGGGTAAATGCGCTGATATTGAGAAAATTTTTGTATTGCAAAAAAGAGCCATAAGTGGCATTTATAATTTGAATTCGTGTGAGTCCCTGCGAGAGAAGTTTAAGGAAACAGGTATTCTTACGTTAGCTTCACAGTATATTTTTAGCAATTTGATTTTTGTGCATAAAAATATACATAATTATAAAAAGATTGGCGATGTATATAATAGACAAAGTAGGAACCGACATAAGCTTGCGGCTCCTGCTTTGCGCCTTGTAAGAGTACGTAAGTCGTTTGTGGGTTTGGGTATAAGATTCTATAACAAAATTCCACAATCAATTTTAACTTTGCCATTACAGCAATTTAAAAATACTGTTAAAAAGAGGCTGATACAGAAAGCCTATTATACCGTGGAGGCTTACATTGATGATAAGAATGCGTGGATATAGCTGCTCTTTGACCTTGTGCAGGATAGCTATGACAAAATGTAATTAGTATTAAGAATCTTCTTTTTTAAAAGAGCTCCACCGAGTTTCTTGCTGGCTCTTCTCGGTAGGACGGCTTTCCGAACCAGCAGTAAAGTTGACGATTCAAAAGCACTTGTTTACAAGTTTACTTGAATAAAGAATATTTTGAATTTGAATTTGAATTTGAATTTGAATAATAGTTACTTAATTATTATAACCTATAGCGTGTAAGTAATTTAAGATAGACATAGCTTGTACATTTCTGTTGTAAATAAATAAAAATTTAAAACCTATCATCTTATTAATCATCTAATTAATTTAATAATATGTATACTGTTAGTGTACTTATTAAATAATAAATAAATAAAAAGGTAAGTTGACCCACCGTGTGGTAATCGGCTTTTGTATATCTGTTAATTTTGATTATCATAATTACCAATTCGATTTCCGTTGCGACTTTTGTGAACAACAATATTTTGCATATTTTGTACATTCTAAATGGGTGACTAAATTTCCATTAAGAGCCGAACAAGGAGCGGGACCAGGCAAACATTGACGCAGCCAGGCTTCTGCCATTTCTTCCAAATCATAATCATATATTATTTGTTTCATATTTGCCGCAGTAGGTAAATGTGGATATTTTTGCGACACCCCATTAGCTATATGATTACGCATGGTATTTAATGTGTTGACTAAAGCAAATTGTTCTACTATAGTTGGTAGGTGCACTTTGTAATCTTTGTCACATATATTTGATACATTTGAATTTGGAAATAAACAAAGAGTATGGTCTCCATAACAAGGCTCGACTTCACACCATTTATTGACAATATGAGACATAGGAGGCTCCACTGGTTTGTAGCTAAACCATTTTTCATTAACAGGATCTTGAACGTTTATTAAATTACCACCATAAATAAGAAATACTTTTGATTTTTTCTTCTTTCTTCCCATTTCGCCATATAAAACCGGCAAATCCCAACATGGAAATTCTTGCGGGACATACCACGTTTTTTCAGAAATGTATTTCGTAGCATTAATTTTAAGTTCATGGTCCACAGCTGGTTCTAAATTATAAAATTTGGCAAAAGGAGTATCCATTATCGTTTTGTTATGAAGTTTAGTAGATTTTTCGACAATAGCTTGGTGTCGTAATGCCATTAAGACATCATCATATGTCTCGTTTTCAAATATATAATCATACTCTTCAAATGAATTAAAATACATTGAAAAAATGTTCCGAGAAGTTGACGCTAAAGATTTTTTTGTTGTAAAACTGCTAGTTGCAATGCTTTGACGTATCGTAGCTAAATTTCGTGGAATAAATTGTTTGAAGGGTTGTTTTCGCTTTTCAACATTGTAAGATATTATATTATTTTCCTCTTCGTCTTCATCTTCATTATTAATTATATAGTTACTTAACAAAGGTTTACTTGGCGAAAGGCTGGATAAGTTACTTTGTGTCAAACGGTTTTTTTCTGAGGTTCTGCGGGCGTTTGATTTATAATTATTTGTATTTGTTATAGTTCTAGTATCTTCTAGATCTATATAATATTCTACACCAATACCTGAAGTTTCAGATATTAATACTATAATTATAATCAATTCATTTGTTGATCGAAACATTTTTGATAATTATGACAAAGTCATGGCCCTCTTGATTGTTATTATATAAGAAAATTTTAAAGAAAATAAACTAAAATTTGAAAATATCATAATAGAGTCAAATGCTAAATTTTGTAACGCTTACAATACTTAAATAGTTAAAATATATCGTAAAAACTCTTTCGCATGTTGTAAGACAAGGTTCCAAGAGCGGTCATGCACCGACGCGTGCGTAATGTCATAATGCGTAGGAGTTGAAGAAGTAAATGACTCAACTGGGAAAACAATGGATACTATTGAATACCGTAACATAAATAAGCATATTATTCATTTTTAACGGAACTGATTAAATTTTTATTTAGTTATTTTTATGAAATATCTTCATATTATAAAAGCACTTACAGCTTAATTTTTATTTACCCCTTATAACATTAACGGTTAGAGAAATCTATAATAATAGATTTTACCTACGGTAAATTTAAATGTTCACAAATTTTAGACCTTTTTTAATTAGAAAAAAAGTTTCGACGAGTTCGATATCCACGTACTAATTTAAAGTTTAGCTGAGTACTTGTTTGCATAGAACATACAATATTATTTAGTATGGTAAATATGAAATTTTGGTATTTGAAACAAATCCTACCGTAACCAATCTTGCGTTTATTTTTCCGTAAACACTAAGAAGGATAAAATTTAAGGCAAATATTTGTTTGTATTTTTCAGAGGTTTCAATGCTACAGTGTTACCAGTGTTTAATCAATCCACCCCCTGGTCAGTACTACAACACAACGAAAAATCTATGCGTACATTTTGACTACTCGGACAGTTTTATCGTTGACTGCCCATTTTCTACAATGTGTATGAAACAGGAGTTCCATCTTGACATTCAAAATGGAGGTAAGTTAGACTTGATTATAGTGTAAAATTTTTGGTCAGAATTAGGCATAAGGCACAAGAGGAGGTTGAGATAACTGGGAAACTTAAAAAAAAGAGAAGTAGGACATAGTTAAATAAATATTAAATTTTTATATGGCTATTCACGTTATCTCTTCATTTGATAATTTTTAACTTAGTAAAAAAAGGCCACGCCGACTAAGTTGCAGGCATTGTTTATGTCAGTACGATTTCTATTTTTAAATTGCATAAAGGAATATTCTTAAATATAATAGTGCAAGTAAACTAATCCCGTGGAATATAAGAAAGTCAATATTTTAATACTTTCAGTGAGAATCACAGGTGTCTTGTTAGATTGTGCACCTCAAAAACACCAATATCATGATTACAAAAATGGAAAATGGTCACCAAAATTGGAAATCTTAGAGCCGTATGTAGAAGGCTGCTCAAATGTTGATGACAAGGGAGAAAGAACAACTGCTACTAGGTAAATAAATCATCAAAGATATTATGACAATTTCACTGTCTTCATCTGTAACATTAGGAGTGATATCTCAATAGTTAACAAACAATTTGACAGCACATTTAGATGAAAATTATGTGAAAAAGCATGAACCTTCGGTTTGGTTAAAACGTACATTTCTTTAGCCTATCTTCAAGTTTTAACTATACTGTGTATTCAAACCTTCTATCAATGTTATTGGATCTTGGATTATTCAAAAAGCAACAAATAAAAAATAATAAAAAGTCAGTTACAATACGAAATATGATTACCATTAAGCGCACAGTTAGCAAAGAAATTGTATGCCAATATACCTGATTGCATACTAGGGCATATTAAAAATAACCTGTATTAACCTTGGTGGTCAATATATTCACTAACTATAAAGAGTATTGTATCGCCAGGTGCAGATCTATTTATATCAATATTCTCTAGATAAACCATATCAAGTATTAGGTGTTTTTTGTTTCACAGTTTACAAGACTGAATTTATTTTTAATCAAGTACAATTTATATGAATAATATATCGGGATCTCCTCATCGGATTTTTGTACTATTTTTACTAAAAGATTCTTAAGGAAGGTTTAGTTTAATAGTATATTTTTTGAACGGCTAAGCCGATTATGCTGAGACTTTCCTGAAAGATAGAGGAGAATGTCACGCAATATATAGGCTACGGGCGAAGCTGTGACCTTGATATTGACTTCTGCAACAAATATTATTTACTGGTTTTTATTTTATTATCTATTCGCGTATTAAGACATGTATATTTCATTTAAAGGAAATAACATCCTTATTAATCAATTCGTGTTAATTTCAGATATTGTTATTGCCGGAAAAATCTCTGCAACTCATCGACAAACACTAATCACGAAGGTTATACTGACATCATGGGCGTTATAGTCGTGTTCAACCTCATGAAATACATTAATAGTCTTAGATAGTATTAGCAGTACGTAATTAGCATTGTTAGAAAATTTAATATAATTAGAAAAAATTGTTGTGCATGAAATTAAAGTACAATTAACATTCAGTTGTATATATGTATTTAGATTGTATCAAATTTTTTTTTCTTGTATTAATAAATTTTATTAGATATCGAAGATTTTCTGAACTTTAAGTTAAGCTAAGAATTTCTAAAGCCAATTTTTTTATACTATTCTGAAGTCAAAAGTTTCTATTTGAATATCGAATGACTAATTTTGGATTTATAAAATAAGTTACGGTATGTTAAGGACTCTCTCGAGAGGGTCACGGGTTTAAACCACTTTCACAATCATTTATTACACGATTTTCAGTTTAGAGAATCGTGAGGAAACCTATGTCTTTGATGAATTCTAAGATATTTATTACCTACATTGGAGCAGTGTGGTGGGCCTTAGTTTCAACCCCAAAAAACGGACAGAGGAGGCCTATTTACCTGACCAGTTTCCTCAGTTACTTATTACATTCCTTCGAATAAGGTGTAGAGGCCAACAAGAGTACATAGCATATCTTTATATATCTTTAAGCACTGGCTGATGACCCACAGGAATAAAAATAAAATTAACGTTTATTTTGTCGTCATTATGTGAACAAGCTTATTTCATATTTTAAGCAAGAGGTATTACTAATGTTAATATTGATAGTGTGTATGTATTATAATGTAAAAAATATTGTTCTTTATATTTTATACACTTTTTGTCTGAAATGAGAAAATTTTTATATTTATAGTGAGCAAGCGACATTGTGATATTTTATTAGTCAATAAGAAATAGATAATACTAAATACATTTGTTCCAATAAAAAGAAAGTGCGAATGATTTATCAAATTGATCAATTTAACATTTAAATCGATTTAAGGTAAGGCGAAGTTAATTTTAGACCTTTAAAATTAACTGCGACTTACGGGGTGATTGCAGTAATTGTCAATTTATTTTCATTGTTAGTTACGATATTTATTTGTCGCAATTTCTATAACCTACTTTATAACGTTATTGCGATGATTTTTAAGTAATTGTATATATTACAATTCAAAAACACAATTTAGGATTTAATTGAAATTATTGACAATTGCGAACTGAAAAGTTACTACTTTTAATTGATATGTGCGATTGTATTGTATGTTAATATCAACAATGACGACATTAAAGTTACAGAACTAATATAAAATTAGATGGACACAAATAGCGAAGCAAGTTCTCCTTTACTTCTTAACTTGTCTTTTACTATATTTATTGAAATCTATAATAACCATGTGTAATATTCAAATTACGCAATGATCTTGTGGGAAAAATTTATTGTTTTTGACTGGACCACACTGAAGCCAGTTAAGAGTGCTTATGAATTCTGCAATATTGTCAATGAGGCACATCACTATTTTTTCTTGAGCCAGCAGCAAATCTTGCTAATAAAGAAAACTCCTTTGGGTCTACGGACTTTGTATATATTAGGTCCTTACATATGAAATTGGCGTTTTCTATGGGAGGAACATAAAGTCGTTTTTTTTTTTAATGAAATATATTTAATTAATCAAAGTATGTACCATTGCTATGTATGCACTTTTGCCATCTCATAGGTAGTTCATTGATCCCCTTACTAAAAAAACCATTCGGGCGGGAATCAATAAAATCTTTGAAGGCGGTTTGGACTGCCCCATCGGAGTTGAATTTTTTTCCTTGCAAGTAGTTATCCAAATTGCGAAAAAAATGGTAATCTGTTGGAGCAAGGTCCGGAGAGTACGGTGGATGTCTAAGACATTCTAATTGAAGCTCCTCTGATTTGGTAGCCGTCTGTTGTGCAGTGTGTGGTCTAGCGTTGTCCTGAAGCAGCAGTGGCCTAGAGCGATTGACCAGCCTCGGTTGTTTAGCAGCTAGCTTTTCCATCATGGTTTGCAGTTGCTGACAATAGATATCTGCCGTAATCGTCTGGCCAGATTTAAGAAAGCTGTAGTGAACGACACCAGCACTAGTCCACCAATCACTTACAAGCAACTTTTTTTTAGTCAATTTTCGCTTAGGGCAGGATTTGGCAGGTTCGCCAGGGTTCAGCCATTGCGATGAGCGCTTCCGATTATCGTAGAGGATCCACTTTTCATCACAGGTAATGATTCGATTTAAAATTCCTTCATTATTGTGCCGGTTGAGTAACGTAACGCAGCAGTCGACGCGCGTTTGTCGGTTTGCTTCACTCAATTCATGAGGTACCCACCTTTCAAGCTTTTTCACCTTCCCAATTTGCTTCAAGTGGATTAGAATAGTTTTATCACTAACACTGGAGCCTGCAGCTAACTCGGACGTGGTTTGCGATGGATCCGCTTCCACAATAGCCTTCAATTCTTCATTATCAACTTTGGTCTCCGGCCGTCCACGAGGCTTGTTCTGCAGGTCGAAATTTCCAGAACGAAAACGTTGGAACCAAAAAATGAATTGGAATTTGGAATTCCTAACCATAAAGGTAATATTTGAGATCAAAGTGGCCAGTACGACAAAACGCCAATTTCATATGTAAGGACCTAATATTACGGGGAGGCTACATGAGCTGGACACTTTTTTTGTTAGTAAACAAATAACTGTGTATTAAACAAAAAATATTTGACCATAATTGTGTAATTAGCAACAGCATCTTTTAACAATTACTAATCACTTAACATCCAATTTTTAAGACTCATAAAAGGTAGTGTAAATGTTTGCTTAAACGTAACGTAACATTGTATTTTATGAAAAATGACTTATGAAATGACAAAATAGTAATCAGAGTTTTTACACAATTGCTGCAATCAAAAGTTGTATTAAGAAGGGTTTTACTTTCACATTGTTTATAACCATTTATTGTTATTATGAAACAGTATTTTAGTTTTCAGTTTATTGCTATTATTGTTACACAGTTCATTTTTATATATTTCAAATTTTATCACTTACTGTGTTAAATGCTTTTTACTAATGCAATACCTAGGTTAATTATCTAGGACAATCATTATAGGAGTTTCAAGAGTCACTTTTTCAATAGTTTCGTTATTTATAAATGCGAACTCATAAATATTTCGGTTGGTCGATCATTCCATTTCTTATTTAACTACGCAAATAATAAATGAAATTAAACAATGTTATGCCAATAAAATGTTAATAATTATACAAATTATGCAAAAACATTATTATCATTATTTTCCATTGTTAAATATTTTTAAATTATTATAAAATTAGTTTAATTTAAAGCATTATAATTTAAAAAAAATTTAACGTAATACATAGACTCTCATGTAGAAATGTACTGAAAGTTTTAGTTAGAGAGGTTCATAAAGGGTACGTGTGCTATAGATGTCGAGAATATGGATAGAATATAAGTAACGATACAAAAATACCTACTGACTTTAAATATTATTAACTTAATTTTTTATTGATTTATTGAAAACAGTTTCCATCTCATAAAGAATTTATATTTTAAAATCCCCGATAAGTATGAGGTAAGTCGAATCAATCCAAAAATATTCATGCATTTATAGTATGACGATGATATACGAGTATGTTATTTTTTTTCTCTTAAGTTGTATGTGTTACACTTTACTAAATATGATAGATTTTATAGTATTTCAGACCTATATAATAAAAAAAATTCGCTTAAAAAAATATTAAATACTCTTTAACACAGTCACTAACTTACAGATAAATAGAAATCCATATTTAAATGAAAAAAAAAAAAAAAATTTATGTCATGTTAGTTGTAATAGTGTGTGTAATTTTTTAAAACTAAACAATCAATTGCTTTATGTTTATTTTTACATTGGTGTTAAAACTTTTAAATGAACACTGTATAGAGTGAACAATATGCGTAAAAAATAATAAAGAATTTGGTGTGGCAATATTTGTTTATTTATTTCATAACTCTAATTTTTATATAAATTGTTTTCTAAAGGTAAACTGAACTCCTCAAAGCACTATTCACAGTTTAACTATATAAGCTCATGGTTAGATGTAATACGTAGTAGCTGTATAGAAATTACGTTGCTCCCATTTTAATGCAGGATTTGTACGAGTAAACGTTTAAGTACATTTTCCAAGTAACAAATTCTGATACCTAGTAAATCGACAATTAATATGATTGTACACACGCTTGTATCATATACTATAACATAAAGATTTCGTGATAATAAGATTTGTAGGTATTTATACATGAGCTGATAGGTATTGATTAATATTTAAAACGACTTCTTAATATTAAGCCTTAAGCATGAAATGTTTGTTTTACGATTTGGTACACCTCTTACAAAAATCCAGTACCTCAAGAGATCACTATTGGAATATAACTAATAACGACGAATCCTATACATCTGTACCATACCCAAAAACGTACAAAAATAGAACTGATTTTGTTTGTTAAAAAACTTAATTATTGAATACAGGGTCACAAGGGTGACATCAGCACTAAACGGAAACACGACAAATGGACGCTCAAATAATCAATACAATTAATACAATGAACGTCACGTCAAAGATAAGCTTGTACTTTCCGTACAAACCGGGTAATTAATACATTCAAATAAATTATCCAAGGTTTTAATAAAATATATTTCCGGATGAATTTCCACGGAAATTCACGAGATCAATTTATTAGTAATGGAAATACGCCAAAAAAGAATATAGTATTATAACACTATTCTATGGAAAATTATTTTATTGTCAAACTAGCTGACCCGGCAAACATTGTTTTGCTATAATAGTTATTTCTAGGGAATTTCTAGTGTACATTATAAAATATATACAATATTATCCAAAAAATAAAATGTTAGGGATGGACGACCCTTATCACTTAGAGGTATGAAAAATAGATAGCGGCTACTATATTCTCAGACCTATTGAATATGCATTTAAAATTTCATAAAAATCTGTCAAACCGTTTAGGAGTATGGTAACTAACATTGTGACACGAGAATTTTATATATAAATTAATAGACTCTGCTGATATTTACGATAACAATTTACATAATCTATAAAGGCCAATTTAAACCAAACGAACCTAGAGCCATATTCCATAGAATCGGTGCGAACGCAGAAAGAACAACGAAAGAATGTTCTGTTTGATTAGAATAGCCGAATTTGTCAGAGTGGAGATAGAAAATCATTCGCTTGTCTGATGTAAATCGGTCTTTAGATCAATGAAAGAATGTAACAGAAGTCAAACACATGCAATATTAAGTTTATAGGTATGTACCCTTCATAAAATTAATCTTCTATAATCGGAGATTGTAGCAAAATAACATTATCATTACTTTGGCCTATAGAACTCTGCAAAGGAATTCTATAACTTATATTTATATATTTTATAGATAGGTATGTACCCATCATAAAATAATTCGTCTATAATCGGAGATTGTAGCAAAATAACATTATCATTACTTTGTCTTATAGAACTCTGCAAAAGAATGCTACAGCTTATATTTATATATTTTATAGATAGTAAAGTAGAAAAATATATTCAAAATGTCGTATCAATTGCTGGAAGCGCATTGCGATATAGATAAAATACGCGTGTGCTATAAAAATTGCCAGATCATATCATGTAGGCATTTTATCGACAGAAGTAAAGGAAGTGACATGTGTTGATATTGAGAGCATAGTTTTATAACGAGCTGAGAGAAGTTTACTCACATTAATATTTGAGTAAAGTATAGTTAGGCTGTTTAAGTTTCTAATTATGCTAATATAAATAAGTGAAATTCGGCAAAGGTAGATTATATATTTTAGTATAGCATATTAAGTTTATAAAACTATAAAAAATCTTAAACTTAAAGTAAGTTATCATGTATACAGATACTGCCACCTCGATACAAATGAAGTTACAAATTACTAAATATATTTTTACAAAACAGTTTTCTGAAATGAAAATATAAATAGCGTGTGGCTACAGTTTTCGATACATAGCCAATCTATTTGTGTACTTCTAAGAAATCTATACATGTTACAAGAAATCTCAGAAAATTGAAATACTCGTTAGAGAATATTAAACAAACAGAACAGTAGTTTTCCAGTCACCTATGATTTCTAATTAGGCAATAATTAAGCTCCATTAGCATACGAAATAAATCGTAAATAGACTAAACGCAGAATACGATAAATGTAAATGATATTAATTTCATCGGAACGAAATTACATAGGGAGATATGCTAATTATTTACTACATTATTCATGCATCTGGCGTAGAAGATAAAAAATAAAACAACAATCGAAGTGTCGGGCTCGCGACATAAATATGAACAAAGTAAAACCGCCAAAAGATATCAGTGCCGTGCTGGCGCCTATATCGATCGCGTGAATCAACATTGCTGTGCGAGCTTTAGAGCCTTATTTCTTTGGTATTCAGACATGTCCCGTTTCGCTACCGGGCCTCCCTCCTGTGAATCATGGGCATGGAGCAAAGACATGCCGATTTTAGTCGGGTGCAAAGCACATGGAACCATATGCGCCTCGAGCGCGAGCGCGTATACCAGCGTAGCGCCACGTTAATTATTCCGTTTTAAGTGGTATTCGTTATAGCGGACTAATAATTTTTTAATGAGCAAATATATAATTTTAATACTCTTATAATTTAAGTGGCATTTGTTAAGTTTATATTATGGAGTTTTCGCTGATCTTGTGCTTGTTATTGGTACTAACTGTGTGTTGTAAAAGTAAGTGACAAACTTATTATATAAATATTTTAAATATTGTTAGTTACTTAAAATGACAAACGAAGCATTTTTAATGTACACATGCATAACGTGACTATATTTAAAATGTTGCTTAAATAAACAACTATTAGCATTTTAAATAAATTATCAAAAGGAAAAGGAAGCTACAAAATGTCATCAACTACAATACCTATGACCTTTATTACTATTGAATACGAATGACTTAAGACAGACTTGTAGTGTTTTTCTCAAATAAAATGATTTGATTGTAAATCAACCTCGTATAAAGTATTTATTTAAGAGTATTAGAAAAACGTCGTCAAATAAAATCATAGGAAATAAATTAATTGTTTTATTCATTTACGAAAAAAATAAAGATAAATAAGGGATCGAAATTAATTGCTTGATATTAAGAACACAATTTTAAAACTTCCACAGCTTCACGTTTCATATTACTCGTAGTTTATAACCACTACATACTATAAAATAGTCACCCTGCATTAGCTAGTCTGTTCGCGATAAACTCAAAACTACTGAATAGATTTTCATGCGGTTATCACTAAAAGTGGTTGAATAGGAAAATTTCAGTATACTATTTGTTAAGGTTTTGTATAAATTCGTTTAAATAAGCCGATTATTAATGAAAATTTCGTATAAAGTTAAACAGGCTGGGAGATTTCATCGAGAACGCTGCCGAACCCGTTTGAGATGTAACAAAAAAAATATATGGCGAAGCTATTGCTTTATAGAGCTGCAAAAAATTTTGCGACGTCTTTAGACATATGCTATATTATATATACTTACTTACATAACCTTTTATAACTTAAAAAAAAGGAAATGTATAATAATTTTCGGTGTGTGAAAAGCCATTAAGACGGATACAGCAATCCTTATCACCTGAATACCTCTGAGTTGCCTTTAAATTATGTTTTGATCCTCTACACCATATAATTTAACTAATTATGCTTGAGTGGAAAGCGATAACATAGCCATAGCTGGGTCCACTATAAGAAAATGGTTAATTCCATATTTTGAACGGTAGCTTTATGTGATGGAACATATAAATTATTTATTCGTCGCAGCAAATATCAGACAATTGCGTGGTTTTCAGTTCATTTTCTGTATAATATATACACAACATGAACGGATTCACGATTTGGTGTTTTACATTTGTTACGCGATTTTCTAGTCGTAGAGCTAGTTTAGTTACTATTTATTACTATTTATTATTGTTTTATTACCAATAATCGACAGCGATCATTATTGTTCACTGGAAGTTGTTCTGTATTGAACTACTAGATCTTTGTGATTCGATTAACAGACAGCAGTCGACACGTGTAAAAAGTGGTAGTGTGTCATTAACATAATATGGTTAAAACTGGCAATTCACGGCCGAATAAGCTGTCAACACGACCCAAAAAATAAACATTATGTAGCAATATAAACATGTTCTTACGGCGTTAATATAAACTACAGTGTATGTAAACACGGCGAAGGGTTGTATGGAATAGTTGCGACAGCGCATACCTAATAGTTGTTAAGTAACGTTGATGAAATTGGATTTAGCTAATTTCTTATTCTTTACGCTTTAATGAATACCTGAGAACATTATACAATCGGAACCGGTATTAACATGTGTCATATGTTTGTAGACTACTTAACACACTTATATTTAAAACTTTGACTGAGATACAGAGAAATTTTCCAAAATTATTAAGCGAAGGTTTCTAACGCTTAATTGACTTTAAGTTGAACAACGATCTAACAAGTAGCCTAATAAGTAAACATTAATACATATAATACATACATTTTATTAAAATCATAATAAATTTAAATATATAAAAGTCCGCTGTAAAGGATAGGCAGTAGCCCAAACACAGGTTAAGTCTTAGATTTTTTTGGTCAAATCCTTTTTTCCTTTTACGCACCTAAATTTAAATCGATAAATAGACAGACTTTTAAAACAACTTCGGATTGATTAGTGTATATTGAGGTCGAGTTACCATACAAGTGCTATTCGGTGCGTTTTGAATCAAAGATCTGATCTACTATAGATACTCAAATATAGATTTAAAATAAAATAGGTATCTATAATTTTGGATGATATAATAATTACAGTATTTGCCATATTCACAAGACTTTTTCTGGACAATTTTAGTCTTAAAATGCCCTCAATTATTAACTATGTGTTTTTTCCTATTTCTGAAGAAAAAACGGTTTTTTACTCTATACGTATGCTAGCTAGATATAAAGGCTTCAATTGTACTAAATTTCGCCATGCAGTTTAGCTGTGAAGCGAATCGTGAAGCCAGAGACAGACAGACAGACATTCGTATTTATATTTTAGTGTAGACACCTCTGTCAAAAATTGCTTACCAAAAAATATTACAATGAATCACCAACGATCTGCTAGCGACTCAATATAATGTTTAACAAAAGGAAAACGTATTTATATCAACAGTTATATTAGGAAAGCGGAAATAGTTAGGTATCTAAATTATATTACGGTAAAGTTTTTGTACTATTACAACTTGATGGTTGGGATGTAGACGTAGACATATAGTTTTATCATCTGTGCAGAGCAGTGACCTTCTTCCAGAAAGTCTTTGCGGACCATCAACCATCAAAATTATTCGACTACCAAAAAAGTATCGTTTACACAATGAAAGCAACCAAATTAATCAAGAGATTAAAGTAGTAATGTTTTTTCACTGTGTAGAGCAGTGCCCTTTCGCCTCATGAAATAGCAAAATATAAAAAATAGCAAAAAGGCAGTTGCGTTAACAGGCAACATTAACCATAAATATTGTTCGTTTCTCAAAAATATTCTCGAAGTACCTATTTAAATTAAAGGGATGCCGTTTAGTATCTGGCTGAGTAGAATAGACCACTCTCTTTCTTACCGAGGGGTCGTAAAAGACGACTAAGGTAAGGTAATTTTACGGTCGTAAAATACGTAGCCAAATCATGTGACAACATGTTTGTAACATATTGTGGTCACCCCACTTAGAGTAGGATAAGGGCAGGAGCATGATGATAATAAAGGGATCAAATAAACCAAGAGAATAGTTTTTCACTTTTTGCGTTTCTCCGTCATGAATTGGAAGAAAGGCGCATATGAGCATTCATCATCATTCACTCATAAATTATCCTTCTCTTCTACCATTCGTCAACTCTGGTGCTATTCCTTTTATATGCATATCATTCGTCACACAATTCATCTTTTCTTCGGCTCCCGAGTCATATATTCATGCACATTCATATTTAAAATTCTTTTGGTCACATTGTACGCATGTGATGTGATAAAAACAAAATTGCCGTTTTGTGAAAAAAAATCCGCTCACTGATTAAAGCGAATAAACGAACCAAGAGATTAATTGATCGATTCTTGTTTTTTTTTGTTCAATTTAAACAATGTTCATCCTCTTCGTGAATTAGCAGAAAGGCGCTTGTGAAACATCAATATAGTTCGTTCACAAAATTTATCCTCTAATTGATTAAAGCGACTAAATGGAACAAGAGATTAATTAGATCAGCAATTGAACGACGCCGTATCTCCCTCGATAGGCATGCGAATTGTGCTATTCCTAATAATATAAAGTTCAACCCGAGGTCGTATTAAAAGGCTAATGAACTTGTAGTCAGATATGTTGTGGTTGGTAGAAGTAGTAACACAAAAATTTTCTGGCTTTTATCAGTAAGCCACTTACTGTTAATATAAAATTAATTCTTATTACTTAAAGCAACGATTGCTTTTCTAAACCATATATCTTTTTTAAACCATACTAATATTTTTTTCTAATTATTGTACAATGTCACTATGTTTCGAAAGTCTATCTGTCTGTTACGTTTTAATGAATAATCCGTTGGAGTAATGTTGATCAAATTTGTACATTTACTGGTACATTTGCTGCCATATAAAACCGTTTTTACTTTGGAAACAGAAAAAAGCTATGTAGCGCCTATGTAATATACAATGCAATAGGTATAGTGAAAGTTTAACAACTAGACAGATATTTCGCAAAGATAACATAGATTTCGCATTTATAATAATAGTTCAGATAATAGGTTAAGCGAAGTTAACACGAAAGTTTTTCATAATAAACATAATTAACCCTTTAATTTGTTTTGATTACATACTTGTAATTTTTCCATCTAAGGATTATTCTGAAACTAGTCTAAATGGTTATTATATTATAGTCGTAATGACCGAATGGCAAGACATGCCCGTCATGACCTGCCTTTGATTGGAGTCCATTAACGAATGGAACTCATTAAGAAATGTAATAGTAATTGGTTTAAAATTGAAACTCAGAAAAAAGTAAAAGGGTTTTTAACGAAAGGCGTTTGAAACTATATTTAGCTTGTGTTTACTTGAAATTGTAATACGTAGGTATATCAATTATATGATAACATAATATTGGTAGACTAAGGAACAATAATTAGAATATGTAAACATTAGCGTCAACTACTGATAAACGTTAAAAGTATGTAATTACTTTTAGTTACTGGAATTTTATAATTCATCATACTCCTGCCCTAATCCCACTCTAAGTGGGGTCGGCACGACATGTTACAAACATGCTGTAAAATGATTTGGCTACGTATTTTACGGCCGGCCGCCTGCCTGACCTCAACGTACCTTAGTCGTATTTTACAACCAGGTAAGAAAGAGAGTGGTCTATTCAACTCAACTGAATACCACGCGGTGGGTCAACTCACCTTAGCCGCCATTTACGACACCTCGGTAAGAAAATAAGGGTGGTCTATTCTACTCAGCCGTAGACCACACGGGATAATAAAATTTTATAATTACTAAGTTATATACACGTATCGTCTAAAATCGTTGAAAAACTACTAAGAAGTGGAAGGCTAAATTAAAATGATATATCGATTTAAACCATGGGTGATTAGTTAAATATTAAGCTTATCTAACATATTATAAAGTTATAATTAACACTCAACATGTGTTCCTAAATCGCGGCGTTTACAGGTCGCAGGACTGAGTAACAGACTACTTATTACTGTTCTGTTACTCATTTTTTCGGTTCAATGATCTAAAATTTTTCCTCATCGGTGGTTGCGAATTCATGAAGCATTTTGCGATTTACTTTATGTACTAAACATCATCATTATTTTCCTGCCCTTATCCCACTCTAAGTAGGGTCGGCACATGTTAAAAACATGTTGTTACATGATTTGACTACGTATTTTACGACCGGCCGCCTGCCTGACGTCAACTTACCTTAGTCGTATTTTACGACCCCTCGGTAAGAAAGAGGGTGATCTATTCTACTCAACCTGATTCTACACGGTGGGTCAACTTACCTTAGTCGCCTTTTACGACACCTCGGTAAGAAATGAGGGTGGTCTATTCTACTCAGCCGGATATCACACGACGGATTTTATGTACTAAACATATATACATATTTATCCACATATAGAAACTTGCATTGTAAAAAAGATCGGAATTGAAGCTATTAGCTATTATCAGGTTTGCAAATCCCAGAAGAATAGTACAACAACAAAATTAAGACGCTTAAAATATAAATAACACTCAAAAAAATAAAATTTAAAAAAGTGAATTAATACATAAATAAGTTATTGGTGAAAGCTGAAAATAGCGTCAATTGAACGTGATATACCTAGTATTGCTGACTGATTTCAGCCCATATGAGGGCAATCAAATCCCACAACGGAGGAGCGCTTTTCATATTATAGACGTCAGAGCCACCTCACTACTCTACAGATTATAATATTCCTGGATACATGGAAGATTCTACATTACTGAAAGTTGCATGAAACGTTAATATATCAAAGTCTAGGTTTTATGTATGTAACAATTTCCGATTGATATCTTTTTAATTTAATCAGCGTATAAATGTAAATCAGTAAACGATAATCTGAAAAATATTGACGTCAATTTATTTTTTGATTCTTGACAACAGCAAGTATCTCTTAATACTTATCTATAACTAATATAAAAAACCTAAATTTAATTGGGATCAGATATGAAGTAGAGTGACTTATAAACGTAATAAGTACAAATTATACCGTTTGCGCTTCTTGTTTTTAATACTTTGTAAAAAGGTGATAGTTTCAGTGCCATTGGAAAAATATTTGACGAGATAGAAGGGCTAAGAAAATATTATTTCAAAAAAGAAATGTTATTAGTATAACACAGCACATCGTACCCCGGCTCTTAGATGTCTTTGTCTATAATGTCGCCATAGAAAGAACAATATATTATAGTAATTTATAAAGGTAAACTTGATTGACTTCTCTGTAATGCAACCTTCTCGTTACTCTGCCAAGAAACCCAAGATATATTGGCGATCAAATATTGACATCTATTCGTAACAGATTCCCTCAAAGTAACTACAAATAATAATGCTTAAATATCAATAAAGCAAATAAGTTTTACATAGATTCCTGGCCGGTGAGTCTACTAAATTTTCGTCTTTTTGGCCATCACTTTTTTGTAATAGATTTTATATTGTTATATTAAACAAGATACTTAGACAGATAAAAAAAGAGATCTAGTAGCAGATATTTATTAATCGGAATGACGGATTATTTTTGACCTATTTCATTTAATTATTTATAAGTTAATACCAGGCCGATCCCATTGCTCGAATTATGTCCATATACCTGCTTATAATAGAAGCTTTATATAATTAATAGCGTCCGTCACGCGACCTACTATATTACGGTCCTTGACATCACGAAAGCGTTCTTTGTAAGTCTTATTAGCATTCAACATTCAAACACCATGTGTCTAGTCCTCCCACTCTATTGAATATTTTATTATGACATTGACAGAACACGCGTTATCGAAACTTATTACGAAAGTTTCTAGTCAGTTTATTTAATTAACTTATGGTAACGGCGATTTTATTCGAGTCGACTTTAGTCTGAATTTATCCTCATTTAAATATTATAAGATTTTTCATCTACCCCAAGAATTAGCGGGAGTATATTTATCTTATACGTTAGCCCGGTATATAAGCTTCAATTGTACTAAATTTCATCCATAATACTTTAGCGAAATAACCTTGAAAGCGTAGCAGACATAATGACTTCCGTATCTTCTTAATATATTATGTTTAATGTTTGTCTCTATATCCTTCATAGACACCGAAAGAGCTGGACCGATTTTAATAAAATTTTCAGACAATATTTAGAATGATCCAGCGTATGATCTTGTAAAGTTTGGTAAGGATTTTTTTTATACAGCCGGGTTTTTTAAATTTTTTAAACTATTGAGTTACGTTACAAGGGGAATTCGAAATCACACTGAAACGCAGCAACGCGTGGACGGACGGCTAGTTTATAATATTAATATGAATCTTTTGTACATTATAACAAATAAAACAAAATGAAGTTTACATAATTAAATGAAAACGCTTTTCATAAGAAAATTGGTAGATATATGAACATATATCCAGATAAAATATGAAACATAATTTATCCCTATAAATAAAAAATAATGAACTAATATATCAACTTAAAATAAAGGTTCAGCAAATATAAATAGTTTTACAATACTGTATTGTATTCGGTTTTCATATTATAGGATTCAAAGTGAAATAGGTACATTATCTATTAAAAGGCAAATTTCATTTGAATAGCTTGTTGAAATTTTACAACGGCGCCTTTACTATTGACAAATTGACACGTACATTTTGATGTTCCTGTGCCGTTAATAAACGTTATATGTGTTTATTACAGCCTCTTCTAGTATACGGTGTTTCCAATGTTTTCCTGAGGATACATATTACGACGAGAGCAAATTAAAATGCAAACATTTTAATGGCAGCGCGCACTATCGAGTTGAATGTGTTAAATCTACAATGTGTTTTAAAAGGGTGACCACGTTGGACTTAGGAAATGGATGTAAGTAAAATTAACAGCCTGTTAATGGCCTTAAGCTAATTTCCGGTATCAATGGACTTTATAACAGTTAGGACCGAAAAGTTCCTTGCTATATTACAGTCTTGCTAATAATAGCTTAAGGTTACAACAAATATTCACAACTAAAAAAAACAAAAAAACCTTATTTTAATAAACAAAAATTCATTAAAATAGCCTTTCCTAATATATTTATCAGGAAAAGATTATTTTAATATTTTTTTTAGAATTGCTCTGTGGGCTTCCCTAACATTTCTATAAAAATTCTACAATTACAATTACGCTAGATTAAGAAATATCTTTAAAGTATATTTATATCTTACTAAACTTCTTACGTAATTCGTAATTATATAAATAGTGAAATTTTATTTTAAGTTTCATTTGCAACGAACCATGAAACTAGGTTGCGAGGGCAACCTTATGGCAAATTAATGACATAAAAATAATTATGGAAAATGTAACGGTTACATTAAATGAGCAGAAGCATCACCATAACTTGTAATAGTTTAATATGAAATGACAAAACTTAATATCAGATAAGTCATTTTAACCTCATACCCCATATAGGCTTATTGATCACTCGCATATAATATTTAATAAACAATGTATCAGATTTGTCCTCGTAACACAAATTTCACAGACTTTTTTAATCTGTGAAATTATCTATCTATTAGTATTAATCTTAGTCAATATTGTTATCACAGAATTTAAAACGCTAAGTTGAAATCATATTTGATATGATATTCGTATTTGATATGTCGTTATCAAGACTGTAAAATCTCTCAAAATAAGGATTATGTATGGTAGTAGATATTCATCGATTGAAAGAAAATAAAAAGTTGTTTACGATACGACCAATGTTATACGAAAGAGGACGTTGCTCCAGCAGATTTAAATAAAATATCGAACGTTTAGTATTAAACTGACCGAATTCAAAAAAGTTGTTTTGTGTCATATTGCAATAAGCCGTTGCATAGCGTTTTCAAAACTCGGTCTCAGTCAAAATTCTGCCCAAAAATTTTTTATTAATTTTGTAGCCCGTTAAAATTCATAGAAAATGTGATACGCGTCACTGTACGTTAAAGAGTAAGGGTCGATTAAAAATTACTAAATAACCAAGGATATATATTAGAACAAATGAGAAATTTTAGTTAAATGCTCATGTTATAAGCGATCGCAGAAATTTTATTTTATGTTGGAAATTTTATTTTGTGCAATTTTTATTGAGCGCACAACGGAAGTAAATACCCAACGGCAATATTTTATAAATGTTCCGTATCGTGTATGGTATTTTAAAAATAACAATCATGTTTTCAGTTTACCGATCAAAAATTATACTTAAAAATTACTACTTGAACTAATATACCATAGATAGTAATGAAATACTTTACCTAAACTTAAATTTTACTCACTTTAAGTTATAAAATATTTGTGTCAAGTGTGTGTATCGGAACTTCTTCTCACTTCACGTAGATTACATTTAACAAAGCAGTTTTTTATATATTTTACTAAGCTGTGATTCGTAAGCGAATGAACGGAATGAGTTAAAAAAATTTATGAAATGTCAAGTTCGATTAAATGCCAGCCTGTAACCGAGTCACTACAAAAACGTCATAAAAAACTAAAATGGTAATGTCCTGATTCAACATTGGCTAAATCGTAAGAGCGAAGTACAAGATAAATCACTCTGCTTTTAAGCTCAAATTGGGTGACGTTATCCTTTACAAGGCGCCCGTCACCATTCTGTGTCGTTAGGCAGAATATTACGATCAAATTCTAAGTGCTTTAGGTCCTATATAAACTCATATTTTGTCGTTTAACCTTTCAGTATACAAACCTTCGTTGAACCTTTTATTATTTCCATATTAATTTTTGTTTTGCTATCACGGCGGTTAAAAACACTGTTGAAACGAGGCTCATACAAAAGTTATATTATACTGTTAAGAATTACAAATATGATAAGAATACATGGATATAGCTCTACTCTTCGACCTTGTACCAGATAATATTAACTTAATGTAGGTATAAGAATTATATTTTGAAAAGAGCAACCGCCGAGTTTCTTGCTGGGAGGAAGCTTTCCGAATCAGCAGTAGAGTTGTCGATCCATAAGCACTTGTTTACATCTTTACTTGAATAAAAAATATTTTGAATTGGAATTAGAATTAGATAAAACCTTTAAAATAAGTGTCTATTCAATCCACTCAATTTAATTCATATCTATTTTACGTTTTTACGAATTAGGTTTTTAATCTACAGGTTGCTTATCGGCACACCTCATGTGTGAAAAGTTTATTGGAGATGTAAAATCCAAAGATTTTGGATTAAACCGATTTATTTTAGCTATCTTCTATGATACTTTGAGTTTAATACACGAGAGAAAATGCATATTACTCCTACAATATAACTAATATAAAAGCGAGACCACTATACAGTGACATTTTATTATTGGTAATAAAACTTAACCACGAGTAATACTTTTAGATAATAGAAACATATATTAATTAAATTCTCTTATTTCAGTGACGACAGTAAGTGTGCATAGAGGTTGTGCATCACAAAGTCTAGGCATAGAGCAGGTAAAAGTAGACCGAAAATGGGAGAAAAAAATCTTAATCCACGAAGTATACGAGGCGGGTTGCAAAGAAGACCACCATGACTTAGATAAACCAACAAAAACTCTAAATTGCTACTGCCGTGGCGAATACTGCAACAGTTCTACATCTATAATAGTAAATTTTAAAATATTATTTTTATCATTTTTTGTCTATTTAGCGAATAACTAACGAACTGGGTTGAAGTCTACTTAGGAATTATATTTTAATGATATATTGTTGCCTTTTGTTTATAAACGTTACATTGTCGTTCGCATTTCAATGTTATACATCGCACGCTTTCTATTAAAGTGACCAAATTTGAAATTAATTACGTTAAATACATTTTAATCCTGATTTTAATGGCATTTATGACATCACGCTAGGAACTACATTAAAAAAGATAATACTTTCTTGTTCTTCCAAGTTATGAGTCTCATTACACTCACAAGTTTTGTAGGCGCTAAGGCTGTTTTATTGCATTTGCCACAAAACAACATTTTTTAATTAGGTAACTTTAATGCTAAGCGTGCGACATATTCTATAATATCTAACGTGTTGTATTATTCAGTAATAGTGTATTTGATGTGTAAAAGTATGATGGCTATGTCAGCTATCTGTGCGATGAAAAAAAATGAATGATGATGAAGTAGAGGCGAAATTTTATATGGACATTCCCAAAGAAAATCTTTACAAATTATATTTTAAAATATAATGTGCGATTGATATATTCCTTAACATTATTTGTTTTAGAATAATTTTTAAGTATCAAATCATGTGAAATTATCGTGGTGTAATAAAATTTCTATTACACTACACGTATAAGGGCAGTTGAAAAAAATAACACATCTCTTTAACCAAACTCCAGAAAGCCATATTTATAAAAGCATTTAAAATACTTCATAATTTATATAGTTCGAGGGATATGTTGGAACTGAACACTAAGAAAATTCTATCTACCAATCACGTACTAGTTAGCCAAAGCAAGCTACAAGCGAGAAATTTTTTGAATAAGTCTTTATTTACTGTCATAAATCATTATATTAGATAGAGTTACAGTTCGATTCCATTCCAAGTAACGACATGATACCTGTTTAACTATTATGTAATATTTATTACTACTAGTCATAACGTTTATTAGCTAGTATTTAGAAATTGTTACATATAATATCGACGGCCATGCTGACATTTAAGTAAGTGATATTTTTAATTAATAGTTTTATGCTTGTAAATTTAAATGATAATTAATTTTAATAATATTTTAAAAGTAAATGAACAAAGTTCGCAACATATATAAATTAATAAAATATGAGGTAATAATAATACGTATATTTATTATTTTATTAATAACATAATATAAACGTATAAACAATTCCCAATGATATTTGGTCGAAAACAATTTTAGTTTTTCTCTAATTCGTTAGTTAATATTGTGTCATACATTATGATGAGGATAATAAATCTCATTTATAAAAGTATTTGTTATTTTCACATTTTTATGTTTTGGTTGCTATTGGCGGTTCAATTGTATATGTTCATTTAAATCAGGCCACACTCATATTTAAGAGACTTAGGTACTTTTGTGAGGCGCAAAGCAGCAGCTGCAAGCGTAGATCGGTATTTACTACGTCTAATGGTATATATCACCAATTTTTAATTGTATATTACGATGAAACAGAACACAGGTGTCTTAGTAACGTGTACTAAGGTTTTCTTGAATTATGTATATTATTTTAATTTTTTTTTGGTAAGGAATGCATAATGTGAATATTAATTAAGTAAAGGTGAATACAGACAACTCTGAATACCAATTTATTCTGTTGCCAGAGATATTTGTCGCATCTTAATTAATATATTTATTAACTTAGTTATATAAGAATCTATGTAACTGCCACTCTTTCATCACACTTATTACTGTAGCAAGATCGTAAAAAGATTTGACTTATATAATAGTATTGAAAGTAGCTCAGGATTCGCTGCTGCTCAGTAATTTACTTTAACTGAAAGTATTTCTAAATAAAAAAAGAGAATCCATAAATGCAGTATTGTGTTAAAATTAAGTCATAACATATACTGTTTACATTACATACTCGAACAGTTTCTGTTATCACACAAACTGTTCGAGGCTCCAAATATGTGAGAGCTGAATGTTTATATATATTAGAAATATATTATAAAAAGTATAATTCCAACCAGTACTATAACAAATTAAAATTTTAGATTAATTTTTCAGATATATTTTTAATAATACATCTTTGGAGTCTCTTGAGTTTATTGAGCAAAAAGCAAATTATATTCTTCTGGCTACTATCTGCGGATAAGATCTCGCATAGATCATGTTAAGATTTAATTATACTTTTAATTCTGATAAAGACCTTTTTATTTTGACTTTGCACAATTATGTACAATTGCTTATTATTTATAATATTTATTTATTATTCTACTGAAATTATGTCTATAAACTCACTGTATGTTTTGAATAAAACAAAAGTAATAATAAAATTATTTTGCTATAATCGGCGATAAATCAAATAGCAAATATATGTAATGCTAAATGTAGGGTGGACTATCCGCTTTTATACCACAACATATGCACAAACCCCCACCACCGCCATCACAATATACCACTACACACGTTCACTATCACAAACTCAACAATCGCCCCGCAACCGAAGCATCATCAGGAGATGCGCAAATTCGCAAAAAAAAATGCTTTGTTATTTTGTCGTGTTATATTATTACTTTTGTATTATAGATCTCCGCAAAATAACGCCTAAATATTTTAAAATTAAAGTTTTATGGTAAGCAATTTATCCAGCCTGAGGTGAATTAATTTTACTAATACAATACCTCTTACTTATTTAAATGGCTTGCAGGCTAAACACAAAAGGAGGAATAGCTTTACTATCAAAAATTAAGTACTTTATTAATAATTATAATTCATTATGTAATTCCCAGTAGAGAGAACATTTTAATGTAACCTGCATGGCTCTCAAATATTTCTAGGCTCAGAATCTATGTATTGATTATATTGGCACAGTTGTAGCTTTGAGACGTAAGGAGGTCCAACGAGGCTCCTAGGCCTCCTAGTCCATAACTCAATAACTCTTACTTTGCTATGACTTGTAAAATAGTATTTTTTGTAACAACATCTTTGGAAAGTGAATAATGATGCTATAGGTGGACTGATTTTGTTTACATAACTATATAAAATAAATATATAATAAAAATATGAATTCATGCGTCGTGCTACACTATTATATTGGCAATAGTCCTAATGGTTTTTACAACATCGCAGAGTGTGACGAACCGTACACATCTTCGTCGAGTGTACAAAATTCAAAGTGTAAGATTGTCTGACTACATTTAGACCGGATATTCTTACTAGAAATTTTTACCGAGCTGTTGTTATCAGACGTATACAATAGTATAAAATATTTAGATGCTTAAATCGGTTAATTCGGTTAAATATATCAACATTGATCACTAATCATATTAACATGAGAGACCATTTTTGAATGGCATAATGATGTGTTTTGCTTATACATTCTTCTACAAAGGTATTTGCATCTTATATTTACGCTCGTGCACCATAGAAATAGCAGAGATCATTTTTATGTTCTGGCGAGTAGATAAGAGGCTCATCGGAAACTTCTCAGTCCTATCTCAGGTTTGTATGTTGTGAAAAATCGAAAGATCTTGGTTCTGTAACACCCTAAATAATAAAAAAAAAATAAACCACTCACATTAACATGGTTTTCAACAAGACATAGGAACACGACGTCTTCCCGCAAGAGCCGCACAGCGCCGTGCAACGGCTGCGGCGTCTTGCTTTTCAGCATGCGGTATAATAATGCGGACGACATGTGAGCAAAGTCCTCCCCTGCGAATTTAAACTTGCACTTTTATTAAATTAAAAATTAGAAACTTCGATGTTCCAAAACAAATTTAAATGTTATTTTGTTTATTGTTAAGTATAGAATATGCATTTTTACAAGCAGAAAAAAACACGCATTTATTAGTAACTGCTAAACAGAGTGGTACCGACGATACGATATTAAATGAATCCACTGATCACTTAAACGTACAAGATAATTTTGCCATAATTTAATCTTCTTGAATATAGTTTTAAAGAAATGTACTTTTAAGAAAATAAATATAATTAAATTGAGATTTGACTTTTTTTAGGATTGGTTAAATAAACTGGCGCGCCACGCTTTTTAAAAAAACAGGAGAAAACAATAACATTAAGGTTTTCTCGCCTTCGTACATAAAAAGTAAAGTAAAGTAACAGCCTCTTACTATGCCCACTGCTGGGCTAAGGCCTCCTCTTTCTGTTTTTGGAGAGAAGGATTGGAGCTAAGACCTACCACGCTGCTCCAATGCGGATTGGTAGGTTACACATATCCCTTGAATTCTCTAGAGATATGCAGGTTTCCTGACGATGTTTTCCTTCACCGAAAAGCGTGTGATAAATTGCAATTATCAATTAGACACATAAGTTTTCATAGAAAAACTCATTGGTGCCTGCCCGGGGTTTGAACCTATGTCGTCTAGAGAGTCGCACGGTCTCACCGCTAGGCTATCACAGCTTCCTTCGTACATGGTTAGCTGTAATATATATTTATATATTATTTAGATCAAGGGTGGTATGACGTGTATGGTCAGTATTCTCTATGAATCTTCTTTACTTTTTAATAAACGTAAAATAATTCATGTGACTACTTTACTGAATTAACTGTTTTTTTTTTATGTAGGGTGCTTTGTTGTGTAGGTATATAAAACTAAAATTAATGTAGTATGGTTGGTACCACCCTGTATAATATAATTGAAAAAGACTAAGATTTTTTTTACTAAAATTTCAAAATATATCCTAACTACATTTGTTTTATAGGCTGTGACACCGCAAAATATGTCAGAGGAGAGAATATAACCTATACTAAACACCTAAAATACACATCAAAACCTAAACAAACCTTGAAAATCAATGACATACATGTTGTAGAATATGAAAGAAACTACATATATTAATACCTGTTAAATCATCCCAATGAGCAGATATAAGGCCTGAGCAGTGTTCTTTTAAAGCCAATGCTCCAATCTCATCTGCAGCTGAGTAGAATTTGACACAACTCCTGAAATTACAACACTATGTATTAGTTAAATTTATAAAAATGTAAGATTTCCAACTAACATTAGGATATTACAAATTTTATGTTATTCAGAACAAATACAAAATATATGTACTAAAACAAACAATCTAGTATTACAAACCATATAAAACTAATACAGTATAAAACAATAATGATTCATCTGCTTTAACCCATATCAGAGTCACTATTGAACCTTAACTCCTAATTTTTATTAGTCCCTTAACCTATGTGTTATACACATAGTATTGAAAAATAACACCCTCATTTTTAATTATTTTTTAATTTATATGTATTATTTACATATGACTTAAGATCAAATAAAATTATCGTGCTTATCATGCTGGATTTATAAGATTGATTTGTTGATTAATATTAATAAATAATCATTACCTCACTCCAACTGATGCAATTAAAGCCTGTTCACATTTTCCAACTAAGCCATAAAGTTTGAAACTAGCTGCTGACTTCATAAGTTGAAGTGCAAATGAGTCACCTCTTGAAAGATCTACCACATCTGTGTATAACCATTTTAGCAATGAAGACCCCACATCATCTGGGAGGGAGGACCAATCTAAAGACAAAGTAGAAAGAAATAATAAAGTGCCACTTTTTTATAAGTCGGTTTAGAGTGAAAATAATTTAAACCTTACTACACACATTTACATATGTAAGAACTATATACTACACACAACTATACACTGTATACATTTGCATAACAATTCTGTGAAAGACAGTAGCAAAAATTGGACAATTTAAAGAATTAGGTTTTACTTTGTAAAATTCCATAATACAAAAGTAATGATATACATTTTTTATACATGATGTACAAATGCCAGGAATAGAGTATACAACAAACTATCATCACCACTGCAGTATCGCTTCAGTGATGCAAGACAATTTCATCAGAGTCCATTTCTTTATGAGTCTTAAGATATGGGGTAAATTATTATTAACATTGTGGTATTGAATGTGTGCAGTGCTAGTCTAGTGAAATAGTACTGGCTTGTAGTACACACAATTTACAAATCCTGCATACATAAATTATGAAAATTAATGGCACACTGTACATTTAATAGAACATGGATTATCTCTAATGGCAAAATATAAAAAAATATTTATTATCATTACCATTGTAGAAATTAAACAAGTAACTGCCAAGTTGAAATCTAACAAGTCCCATCTCAAATTAGAAATCAAATTAAAATATTTTACTAACGAATATTACCAATATAGTAAGAAATGAAAATTTTACCCAGTTCAGGTAAATTCTTCAACGCTTCTTCATTCCAATCATCTGAACGAGCATTAAGCACAAATTTGTGTCCAGGCACTGACTTATTTTGCAGTTTAATTATAATATCTGAATAAGTATCCCTGCCGTATAAAGTTGATACAGTCATAAGAAGTCGAGCAACAAAACTGGTTTCACTCAAGTCACCAGCAGACGCCGCCGCCAGCATATACTTTCGTTCCACTTCGGCGCAGTGACTCTGCAACTTTCCATACTCTTCTTTCAGAAGCGATAGATGCTGCTGAAGCTTTGTCACTTCACTTGATGCTGCACAAAACAAGAGAAATTTAGGTGTTTAGAAAATATTGTCTACACCGCCCACTTGCATTTTAATTGAAACAAAAGCAACCACAGCATTTGGCACTATCAGTATTTACCCATAACTACGTTGCAATAACTTCAAGAAATCGATAAGTATCTAATATGGTTTTTATGAGAACCAAAATAAAAATAATCAGCAAACAAGTTAATGAAGACACTATTTTAGTTAGTAGTCTATGGAAGACACTCTGACAGTCACAGACGAATTTCAAAGAGAAGACCGGTAACTTGTCAATTGACGAAAGTAAAATGCAGACAAAAAACTTTACAAAGGTCAACTTATAATCATGCACAAGTCCTTTGGACAAAACGGATTTTACTTTTATTGGTATATAGCTATTCTCTTTTTGAACTTATTCCTTTTATAAATATTCAGATCTTTAAAGTAGTAATCTGAAAAAGTACCCACTCAAGTCAATGTTTTGACTGATAATGGCTGTCAAATTTGTTATCAATGTTTTTGATTATCGTCGCAAGATGTCTCTTCGCAGCCAAATTCTATTTTCGAGATAACCTTCAAGTGTTTTAGAGTTAAATTGAATTGATAACAGGAATCAAATAAAAGTAATAGTTTTAAAATAAAAATATATTCAAAAAATTGTTGTTGTTCTGTTAGTGAAGATGAATGCATTGAATAGGGTTTTAGTTTTAAGTTCTACAATACCCAAAACTTCCAGGTATATTTGCAGTATTTATTATAAATTTATTAAGTGCAAATTTACGAGCGTTGTTTTATTAAAATTTAATTTTAAGATTGATTTCTACGTCAAATACACGTTCAATTTCTGACGATGGATGGCTTTCAAAGTTGCTGGTGCGAAAGATAGAACCGACTAAAGAATCCCATAGTCGTATGCTCAGTGATAAGGAGATTGTATATGCGTTGCATACTCATAACATTCGACCCGACTCCGTAGATAAATATCTACAAAACTAGTGAGTATATTATCATCTCACATTGTTATCCTGTGCTTGTTAAATTGACGATTATGCAATGTTCTCTAAATAGATCATTCGTTGTATGAATTAAAAAAAGTGAATACCTCTGCCAAACAAACAAAATGTGTTTGTATTGTTATGAAAACAAGTTGAATTAAAAAATCATCTATATGAAATATTATTTTTCAAACAATAAGACATCAATGCTTAACTAGCATGAGAAGCCTTGCTTATAGTATAAAGATATTCATTTATAATACACATATCATAAATGTACCTTGACCCTGCTATATTGCATTATTGTTAGGGTAATAATACTTATCATGTGTTATTTATTATAATAAATAGATTACAATATACAATAAAATGTATCTACAACACTTGAAAAAATACTAAGTTTAGTAATCCAGCAATTTGACTACAATGATATTCTTAACTACACAAATAAATTGATATATATGTTTATCATAGGTTTACTACAAGTTTCCAGGTGTTAGTATTTTTGTTCACACATCTCTTTGAAGTGTCTCATAATACTCTCTGTAAAAATATCTTATGTAATTAAAGCTTATTCAACTTTATGATTTTAATAGGGACAGTGATGGCTTCAATTTGTCAAACTATAGGATGGGCCACTGTATCTTATCAAAATCTACAAAGAATGTTTATTTCATATAGTTCAAAAAACAATGTATGTTGGAATGGCATCTGATGACCTCTGGGTCCTGGTGGTAACCTGATCATTGAAAGCTGCTGGAGGAAATGGCACAGGCTCTGCATATCTCTAGAGAAATCCTGGGATATGATATACAATCTGCAAAATTGGAGCAACATGATCAGTCTAATCTCTAAGCAGAGAGGAGAAGTTCAACCCATTATGGGGTAGTAATACTAAACTTAACTGTCCTTTTTTTACACATCAATAAAAAAAGTTAGTTTTATTCCCTTTTAGTAAAACATCGGCAGCATTTGTAGAATCTCAGAAAGCAGATTTAGGATGCGAATTGGTTGGATCATGGACTGTCTCTGTAGGAGATATGGATCAGGCATTGCATTTATGGCGTTATGTTGGTGGCTTTGAGAAAATTGACAAGGCAAAGATTCTTTTTAGAGAGAATCCTGTGAGTGACCATTCATATATCTCATTTTAAGTTATTTTCTGAAAATAAAGATAAATTCTTCTATCACCATTAAGTTGCTATATTCAGCAAGTTGCAGGATAATTTGTTTGGCACAAATAAACAAAGATTTATAATCTAATAAATCTATCATAAATATCAATGAATCAGGATTGGGATTCTTTTTGATAAATATTCTTTCTTCTTTTTTTTAAATCATGATTTTACGTTTTTTTAATGCTAATATATCTATATTGGAAACATCTTCTATTTTCGATATGATTATTACCCATCATATTATAATATTAACTAATAAAAATAAAGCATAATAATTTTGTTACTCATGTTACACTAATAACAAATTATCAGTCTCACGCCGCATCTGCCTGTCAGACTGTTCGTTAGAAACTCAAAGGAACTGAACGGTTTTTCATGTGGTTGTCATCATTAAAAAGAGTAATTCACAAAGAAGTAGAACTATCTATAAATGTTGAAAAGTCAAACAGTCTGGAAGGTTTAATCGAAAACGCTGCCTAATCGATTTAAGATATAATATTGAAGTTAGTGAATATAATCAACAATTCCAAAAAGAAGGCAATTGTTATAGGATTATCGAGCTCTAGAGAAGGAAAGGGGCAATTTTGTACGGTCTCGTCATCTTCAGTACTTGTTAGCATTTAGCTTTTGGCCGTCAGGTGAACCTCGTCCCGGCAAAAACATCTACGAAATCAGATCTTACAGGTGAGACTCGGAAATAATGATGTGAAATCAAAGCTTTAATATTTGTATATTTCGCTCAGGTTTATTTTTTAATATTCAATACTGATATGCGAATACGTGTATTAAAACTACTCAGTTGAAATTAAAAAATTAAAATCCCAAAAATTATAAAGTAAATTATAATACAGCTTAAAGAATATGCAGGTTTATTCACGATGTTTTCCTTTGCCGAAAAGCGTGCGCTCAATTGCAAATATTAATAAGACACATAAGTAATACACACATGAACACACACATTTAACACTCAGTAGTGTCTGCGCGAGGTTTGAAGTCATGACTCCCTAATAAATTCGCACGATCTTACCGCTGGGCTATTACAGCTAAACAGGCAGTAACTTACCTTACTAGTGGACCGCACTATCGTCTGCTATAGATGTCATATTGATTACAGTCTAAAACCGGGCACTATGATCGAATGGGGCAACAACTGGGCACGCGGCCTCACTTACCGTCGTTCGCAGAATGAAGCTTTTGCCGGGTACTTTTCCCAAATCGGTAGATTGTACAATGTTCATCATATCTGGTGTAAGTCGTTTTATTTCAAGTCAATTTGTTTTTTAATGAAATAATTATTTTTAATGTTATCAGTAGCATCAATTGCTAATGATTTAAAAAATACATTACTTTATAAGTGTCTGTCTGAGAAATAAAAATATCCTGTCGAAGAGTTACTAAACCATACATAGTTATCCAGAAAACTTATTTTTTTGGGTTTGTCCAGATATTAAATGGCATGATTTTGATTTCAGGCTACAAAGACCTCCAAGCGCGTCGGGAAACACGTGAGAGCACGTGGCGCAATCCTGGCTGGGACGAATGTGTGGCCTACACTGTACCGCTTATCCGAGAAATGCACTGCCGCATCCTAGAACCAACTGAGTTCTCACCCACTCAATAAACAGTACAAATCTAATATGTATCCAATAAGAAAGAAAAGTTCGCAAAAAATAGCTACGATTACTTCATATACATACAGTGCCTTAGTTTTGTGTTATAGAAATTGAAACTAATCCTTTAGATGCGTAATTCAATTGAAATAATTTTCGTATTTTTATGAATGAAAAGTACATTCAAGTGTGCGTGCAATATTGCAGTGCCTTGCCGTTTATTATCAATATAAAAAGAATTCATAATTTAGCGATATAAACGTACATTTATATGTGCAATACAAAATAGGTAATTATTGTCCCCGCGTTTATTTCAAAACAAAAATATCCTTTAAGACATATGAAATCGACGCAGTTTGCCGCACGATTCGGTCAAGAACTAATTGCTTTTAAATCCTGTAGATATGTATAATCGACAGTTAATATTTGAAAAGAAAATTAACTTAAAATAAATTAAAGTGTTGAATCAATCAATCTTTTGGAAATGTGATTGAATCGGTAATCCCGTACTTAGCAAATACAAATTGTCATCTACCTATTTATTCGTACATCTTACCTTGTGTGCTAGCCCAATTAAACCACCTAGAGTTTTAACGATTGTCTTGATTTGCAGAAAAACGCATTTTTAACAAGATTTTAAATAAATGAGGATACGTTACTGAGTAATAAAAAAAGCATTATACACACACATGATAAAAAAATGTATAAACTTTAATCACACTAATGGTTTTTTAACAGCTATAAATGAAATCTTGTATATTTAATAAAATATTTATATCTTAATGCATTTTAATGGTTAACGCCAAATATAGCATTTCGAATACTATTAATACAGTAATTCTAAAAAATTACCTCATAGCGAAACCTATTAGAAAAATGTAGTTTAGATTTTTTTGGTACCTATACAATTAGTCCGTGACTTCGGCTACGTGGATTCTAGTATTGAGATCTAAAGTGGCTTTATATAAGTTCACATTCCATTTATTCTTTAATGAAGTAAACTTGTAAGTGCTTTTGAATCGTCAACTCTACGGCTGGTTCGGATGCTGTTCCTACCGAGAAGAGCCAGCAAGAAACTCGGCGGTTGCTTTTTTTAAAACATAATTCTTATTACTATTTACATTTAGTCATTGCTGTCTTGTACAGGCTTTAAGAGTAGCTCCAACCACAGATTGTTATCATCTAAGTAATTCTCAGTAAAGTAACAGTATAAGTAGGCTTTCTATATCAGCCTAGCTTATGTAAGTTTGGCTACTTTGTCTATTATATACATCACCTATTGTTTAAAAATAGTCTTCAGGTGTTCAGTTATAACTTTAAAATCACGACGGAGAATGGATTATCTATTCAGACGTGAAAAAAGAACAAACAAACATTATAATGAAGGAAGAAACCAATTATATAAGGCTGCTCAGAAAGTAATTTAGTCAGTTTTTCGACAGAGGATTAATATTATATTTTTAACCAACTTTACAATTAAGTCATAAAATCATTATGTTTTGAGACCGGATACAGCAAGGCTTGTGTGTGAAAGATGTTACCTAAGTCTTTGACTGGTATCATCTTAAATATAAGCAATCAGTTGCATTTCGTCATATTTTACTTTTTACTACATATAAGCATGAAATACTGTTCAAACCAGTAAGAAATTAACCGATGTGCATGGAGAGGTTGTGTTGAGAGCACGACAGTGCAAAACCTTGTATGTAAAATTTCGATCTGTGGAAGGAAAAGCGGAAGTTGATTCAAAGAGACGAATAACAACAAATATTAATTCCGACGTCTACCGTCATCTACGTGACAAACTGAATAATGCAATTCAACAGAAATGTTCCACTAAGATAATGAGAGATCTCATACAAGTTTGGTCCCTCACCAATATTTATTTGAATGAATTATTATATGTTCCGGACATTGTAAAATTTTTTAGACGGTAACACCTTTACTTTAAATGAAGAGATCAATAATCACCTTGACCAGTTTTTTGCAAGGCCCAAAAAAACTATGATCGTGAACTCGTGCTACCACCAGAATGATGACATAATGTGCTGGGCCTGCAATAAACAATATACATATAATTCCATAAATTAATTATTCAGTATACGAAAATTGTCTTTCATATTCACACAAAAAACCAAATGACTTTCCGAACAACCCAATAATAATAAAGTAGATTTTTAATGAACACACACATTTTGCTTTCTATTATTTATTCTGTTTGATTTTTTCATTAATAAGATTATATTACAATATAATAATAATTATATTAAAACTATAAGTCGATTGTGTTAATTAAATATATAACAAAAATAAAGAAAAACAACAACAGTGCGAGCAGTAAGCCGCGGACGGCCAACTCGCAGAGCGCGCACTAGGCCGCATCGCACCTTGTCGCACCTCGCGCGAAATATTGCTAACCGTCGATAATAGATGACTATACAATGGTAAAATAATAAAAAACGTTACAATGTACATAATACGTGATCGCTACCTACGAGTTTGGTACTTCTATAGTATTTTAATATTATGTCACTAGGACATGGATGATAACATTCTTAGTCTAACTAGCAAGTGGTGGGAGGTTGGGAGAGGGAACCGCTGCACTTACGCTCTATACTCGAACCTGTTGTCGGTGCAGTCCTTTGTACGATAATTGTGATAAACATCTTATTACATAAAATACACAGCTAAAATACAAATTATTTTAGCTGTGTTTAATTTCTAATGAGTGTCTGCACAGCGTAGGTAGAAGAGGCACTACAACAGTGACAGCTATAAGTCTAACTTTAAGTACCAACCATCTACTGCACTCAAGCTAAGCTACAGCTTACAAATCAATTCCATAGTGCTTCACTTCCAGATATTGCTATGACCTACGTAGTGTACAACGGTGGTTATACTCGACTATTTTCCCATTACGTTACAGGGTTGTTCTAAACATTAAAATATATCACTGGACTTATATAACGCTAATTGTCTACATATTTTACAAAACAGAAAAAACCATTCCGGTGTTTCGTTGCAATATTCGTGTTTTTTATACGATACTAAGAAGGTACGTTCTTCTGAAATACATTTTGAGGAAATGGTTATAGAGCGCTACGTTGCTAAATTTGATAAACAGTGAAAGTTTTGATTTAACATTCCAGCTCTTTTTGTCCCAGAGTAGCCCTGGACAAGATCACTTGTTTACTATTTTATGAGCGGGTTTTTTCTACTACTACTGTTGCTATCGGCAACAGTTTTCAATTTTTGCTTTGTTAATTTTTTTTTTACAAACGTAGCGCTTAATGAAAATGTGTCTTATAGACAGTATATGACCACCGCTGTACTTTAATTTGTGGTCCTTGTAAAATACATACAGCATGGATATGACAAGTCTAGATAGGCTGCCTAGAGTTTATTGTCATTAATTTGGTCATTTCGGGAGGAGGAGAGTGTTTAAGTTACTTTTCTACATTTCGGTGCGAAATGCTAAATAATTCTGCAGAAATACGTGAAAACAATTTATTTTTTTAGCTAGAATCAATGAAATGTCATTGTGTGCCGATCTTATTGTCAAACAGTAAAAATCCTCGTCCATGATATAATCTATTTGTTTTAGCTCTATGTTATGCTAATTTCTAGAATATTGAAAAATCTACGTAATGAACAGATAATAGTTTCGAATAATATAAACCGATCACACCTTGTGATGTTTACAAGCAATGTAATAAAGGAAAAGAGTAAAATAAAAAAAATTAACTAAATTTGGATATTTATGACTAAAATCAGAGTTAAATAATATGTATTTGTCTATACATATGACTGGTAAACTTAGATGATAATACAATAATGTATTAAAACACTAAATAAAGACAAATAGCACTGCGCAGCGGGATAACTCGCGCCGACCGCACTCGCACCTTACAAAATAACCAATTATATATATAGCAGTTAATTATATATTATTGTTTTATATACAAAACGCCGAGCCGCGCGCATCCCTCCACCGATAAGGCAAATCGTGTGCTCATTATATTAAATATACATACACATTATATTAATATTTACAAAACATAATTAGCAGTCAGTTATACAACATTCAATGCACAGCACCTACATTTTTTGATTGAATAAAGCGTGTTATATATTTAATATCTAATAAAAGATCATCTAACGCAAGCATTAAATACACTATGCATTGGTATAAAATTCCAACACCTAACGAAATCAATACTAGGCCAAGACAAACAACATTAGTCCGCTCATTAAAATTTTTAACATATAAATATATGCAAAATGCCGCCTAAATTAAAAACTAATGATATGGAATATCATAATTTTGACTATCTAATATTATAAATAATAATAATATACTTCTGTCCAATAATATTATAAAAGCATGAGGCGCGCGGGCGCGGCGTCAGTGAACGTGACCGCCAACTATAATAATGCCGTTCGTCAAAATGCCAGAGGTGAATGACAAAAAACTATATCCCGAATCATTTCAAAAATTATTTAATAAAAATGATTTATTTGTATAATACGCATACCTTTCTTAAATTGACTTCATTTTACTCGAATGGATGATACATCATGCATTATGCATTATACTCATGATGTACATGAGGCTTAAATACAATCAAGTGGGTGGTAGAAAGGAAATCTAGGAATAGCTGTTGTCACGATTCACCTTAAGCTTTATAAGGTTTTTTTTTCCTGGTTTTAGCTGGAAACAGAACCAAAATTAAAAATTTTGCTAAAACCACTATAGAAAATTACGATAGTCTACATATTGTACAATATAAATCGAGAATACTAGTATTATAGTTTAATCTTGCCTCCCTACTAATCTTCACTCCGTCGATTTACAATTTAGCATATACCCCGGTGTTGGACGGCCTAATAATTTCGGAAATTTAGAACAAATCTGTCGGTAATATACGGAAAACTACGTTCTTAAAAGTGTAAAATAGACTATCTCAAAGAAATACGGATACTGAAATGTAAATAAGAGGTACTAGAATTATTCTTTATTCATAATAAATTACTAGCATGTAATAGTCAAGTATATTATACGCATTATCAGATAAATCAACGGAGCCAAGTACTTATTTGAGTAAAATTTCTAATATAAAAGCGTCTCATGCTCACATCACTATTAAATCCTTAAGATTATCGCGACACCTAATGCGACTAATTTTATTATTCTTAACACGCATACATCTTTATTTGTAGAGGTGTTTCTAGTGTTTGCAACGTGTTTTAATTATTATACAAAGAGAAATCAACAGCAGTAAGAAAAATAGGATTTTTAAGTAAAGCGAAAATTAGGCAAGACACTTGTGTGACGTTTAGAAATATATAATAAAACAAATATTGGTAGGTTACTGTAACGATTAATAAAATAGAAAATATCTCTATTGGCTTGTATTTTTTTAAAAGAAAATATTTTGATTAGACTTATAAAAATTAATTTTCATAAATATTAAACGATAGACAAATTTTCAATACACACTTACTCATTCATTTAGAAATATCATTATTATGGAGTGCTACAAACTTATTATTGTATAATAGAATATAGGAAACGCCCTCCCGGACCCTTTTTATTGGCTAAATTAAATACTGTAAGTATTTTTGGAAGACTTAACGAAAACATTAAAAAACAAATAAAAAAGACAAAACAAGTTTTCGAAACTACGATATAAAATACGCGATAACAATTTATTATATTCACAATAAACTAAGGTCCACTGGGGATGTCTGGCAGCCGAGTGACCCGTCTTCCTTCTTAAATTCGGATGATAGTTCTTATAATTAAAATGTATTATTGCGCGTTTTTGACGTATGAAATGTGAACACATAAAACGGGAGGGCTATGCAGTCTCAGTTATAATATGGGTAATATTATGTTCATAGAGTGATTATACTTTAGTAGTCCATGAAGACGAAACATACTTATCTGTGTGAGTATACACAAAATAGTGAGACAGATACTAAGTCACGTTTGCTTTCTCTTTATTGTCGTTAGATACATTTTAGGCTGACCTCAATACTCTAGTATAATAACTCTATGATTATGTTACGAATGTCATGTTATGACACGCTGTCGCTTATAGTAATTGGAGTGGTATTTCAAATTTTATTTAATGATAGGTTAATTTTCTTTTAATTAAATTAATTTAATAAGAAGGAAAGTAAATCATTAAAAACATATATCAGCCGAATTTTGGTGTATGATAGACATTAGAGAAGTACATTTCCATTACAATCATAAGAAATATTTTGTAACAAGCAACAACTTTATTTAAAATTCTTTAACGATATTAATGGTGACTTGATCAATATCTTCATACTACTTAAGGGTATTCGACACGTGATTATAGATTAAAAAGCATGAGCAATTCACTTATTGAATTTATTTTATGTATAATGATATTAACAGAACGGTTTCGTTAAAATGTCGGCAGTATAGAAACATGAAATCGTCGTTTTTTCAGCTAATAGTTTCGTACTGGTCCTTCTCGGTAGTGGTAATTTTCCGTACCAGCAGTAAGGTTGACGATATTTAAACTAAAGCGACAGCGTTCATAAGATAGAATGGATTGGTGTCGTCGCTTAGCATTTATACCATGAACGATTAGTTTTTGCGTAGTAAATTTTATACTTACTAACATCAAACCAACTCCTGAATCGTTATAAATATAACACTCATGAGAATATTTTTGATACAGTTATGTCACGTATGACATTACTGCTAGAATCATAACTAACTGGCACTATTGAGACTACAATAATTTAGGTTCATTGTGCTTTTTAATATCTCAGAAGATAACCACCTATTTTCAGGCTTTTTTACTATTAAGCTTATAGACAAATTCTCAAATTCTTCAAATTGAAAGCTTTATAGTAAGAAACAGATATAGAATGCCAGAAAATATCTGACCGTGGCTCGAGACCTGTTTCTTTAAAATCTAATAAGACGTTCTAAAACTAAACATGAATGACACTCAAAACCAAACTTAAGGCAGCGATTTGCGAACCGGAATTAAAGCATACATCGCTAGCCACAATAAGCGAACAGTGTAGCCAAAAGCCTTGTCGACAATGTATTTGTTTTAATCATTCACCAATCGTAGTTCGCCACAGCCACAGCCTTAAAATCTGACCGTGATAATTCGGAAAAATGCTAGGGAAAAAATGTATTATTCAAGAGATTGGAACATCATTTGAACCATGGATAATGGTGTTTATGGACTAGAAGTTAGTCTGAGAGCGAGAAGTTCAAAAGGTGTCTTTATAATAATTTAAACGCGAATAGCTCAGTCATATATACCATATACACATTATAATTTCGGTATGGTTAGCAAATAATAATGTGGAGAATATAAAATACTTGAAATACGAGTCACAGGTTCAAATCCCGGACATGCATCAACGAATTTTTCTATTACTCATGCATCTACTTGACATTTGCAGTTTATCACACACTAATCGGTGAAGGAAAACATCCTAAGGAAATCTTCATACCTCTGGAGAATTCTAGGAAATATTTAACCTACCCATCCGCATTGGAGCAGTGTGGTGGGTCTAAGTTTAAAACCATCACTCAAAAAAGGCGATAGGAGTCCTATACCCAGAAGTGGGATAGCAACAGGCCGTTATTACTTGAAATACTATGATATCTTAGAAAGCTTATATAGCGGCTGCATTTATTCCTATGTAGTCGCATTTAAACATTTAATTGTAAATAAACAGAACTTACTTACTGCAATAGTCTTCCTATAAGATTTTTAACCAATCAATAATAAATCGTAATTAATGGCAATCAAGTATATTGTTAGTCAAAATTAAAAATGTAACATCCTAAAAATTCAATTTATATACAAAATGTTATCTACATCCGACGTTGCAGCCTCTAATATTATAAGATAAAATACGCCTAGTTTAAACAATAAAATCTAAATAAATTACTCATTATTAAATTAAAATCTTGATAACGAATATATTATCACCGTACCTTTTAAACCACAATAAGATTTGATTTTGTCAGCGGTTTCAGGCGTAGAGGTCACTAAATATATATTATAAGCAGAATAAATATCAAAAATATTTAACAGAGACATTTGAATTAGTTTAAAATACAATCGGTACGTTCTTTTCCGTTATTTGAACGTTCAAAATTAGCCGATATGTCTGTCTGTCTGATCGACTCGTTTGAATTGACATTCAACCAAATATAAAATTAACTATAATCGACTATTTATAAATTTAATTATCGTACGAGTAGGCCGTTATTTATCTAAGTAAATTTAACCTGAATAATCTGATAATAAATTATATTCATATGGAATGTGCTATATCGGATTTACGAAACAAAACTGACCAGGTGCAAAATTAACTTTAGCCGTACGTTCTTCTATTTCATAAAACATTTGTAATGTTTAATATGGACTTTTGAACCTATACTATATTGTCGTACTTATACGTATCGATACTTTATTATCGTATATTGTCGATACTAGAAAATATCGAAATAATGATGAAACAATATCTTAGAAACAATATCAGTAATTAAAATAATTGCCTACTAAATGCCGTTTACCAATTTTGAGGTAGGTCTAGCTTGTTCCCATCGTGTGATGAACTCGTCTCGAAAATGTTTATTACATCAAAGAGGCGAAGTTAAAGTAAGTTTTTTAGTATTATTAATTAACTACTATAAATTTGTGCATTAAATTGCTTCATTGAAGAATGTTTTAATTTATTCATAGTATTGCCAAGCGACGATATCGCATACCATCGTCAAACTGACACAACTCAAAAATGTTAAAGAAAACTTGAAACTAGTTGTTAATCCATTTCAATTATATATGAATTGGATTGGTTCACGATTTTCATTATATTTATACATCATCCTAAATACCAAAACAACATCTGATATTAAAACAAAATTAAAGATTTTGCATTTGCAGCTTTGTTGACATAAATAAAATAGAAACACACGAATCAATCAAAAACACGGGGGAGGGGGTTAATAAAAATAATGAATTAACTATTCATAGAAAAATTGTGACACGAGCTTTCAAATATTATATAATACAAGAAATATTTTCGTTCAAACGTTAGTCTTTGAGTACACTTTTCGAATTTTTTGAGTTGTGACATTTTGGATATTTGTGTGTGAAATGAATGGGAGAACGTACGAAAGCATGGTGTTTATGACTGTGTGTGTGTGTGGGCGGTGTGCGATGAGGTTAAAGCGAGCCGGCAGGAAAGCTGGCCGAGGAGTTGCTGTGGGCGAGCGAGAGCATCGAACCGGAGAGCGATTGCTCCTCTTCACCGTATCCCTCTCGACTACCCTCCGCAATTGCAATCGGACTGTAATAAAATATGTTAACTAATGAACCTGACAGGATATTATTGAACCCATAGTACCATATAATTTGATAAATTGACATAGTTACATGTGGGATATACAATGAGTACTGCAACTCATAGTCAGGGCAAATGAGCTTTAACGACGTCACAAGTTTACTATTATTTTATACAATAACGATTATTTTGAAGACAGGCCTTTTGGCAGATTATACCAATCTCAGAAATATAATCACCTCATTAAGACTTTCTTATGATATTTTTCTTTAAAATTTGGAGAATACACAGAATTTAATTAAAATATTTCAATAGGTAAGCGTCCTGGAAAGTTTTAATTAATTAGATATTTATTTGTTCTTTACATATATTCACCAAAAGATACAGAGACTACAAAAATAATAATAGAATTCTTTTGTTATAATAGCAAAATAATGTAGTGTGGAATTCCGTGAAGTAACTCCTACTATTATTCTATAAGTGAGACATCATGAACCACGTTGTAATATTATAATACCTATTTGATATGCAAACCTGAAACCGAGGTTGGTGCTTTCGTTGTCGAACTGCTCGAGCTCTCGCTCGTGTCGCTCGTGGAGCATGCGCGTGCGCTCTGCTCGCTCTGCCACGAACTGCGCGCACTCAGACTCCATCTTAAGCATATAATTTAAGGAATTAAAGTCATGAAAATGATTAATGCGTGGATTATTGTGTGGAAGAAAAAATTAAAAAACCGCATTACAAAGGTAACTAGTACCTTATATCTCGTCAGATTTTTAGAATGGCGTAGAAATAGTTATGCAGTGGACCCTTCAGGAAAACCCATTTTGCGTCGTCACCACCTGACGGGGACGAGCGGCGGGTATGTCAGACTCGCACCGACTAAAAACTTAACAGTGCTCCATCATGGTGCTGGTGGCGGGGACAGGGAAACGTTGTACAGATTGCCCCTATCTTCGCCAGCAGCAACTCTGAACCCTAGAGTACGCTACCTCTAGGTCGGGGCTTTCTAAAAAGTGGCCTCTCCCTATGTGTCGATGTATCGGGAGCACTAGATGCGTCGACAGCCTCGGGGATCTTATAAGGGGGGCGTCCGATAAACTCCGTTCGAAACGCCCAGAGGTTCCCGTTGGGGCAGCCTGTCCACTATGGCACGAACCACGGTGGGCAAAGAGAGATCGTATGATCTCTCTCTGCTACTGATCTTACCGCAGCTAAGGCTTTGTATATTTTTTTTTACTTCTTGCACCTACCTTTTGTTCGAGCAACGCTCGACGTACCGCCACTCGCTCCTCCAGCTCTCGCCGCTCTCGGTTACGCTGTGCTTCCGCTTGCATCTTACTCTTACTTTGATAGGCCGTCAGCATGTCCAATTCGTGATCTAACTGCATTTTCAGCTGTTGACACTCCATCTGCAGGGAATACAAGCACAGAAAAACTAATAATAACTTCGAATTCGAGAATATTTATAAAATATACCTATTTTATATAAAGGATTGAAGCATAAACTCATCTTCTCCCCTTTAATATAGATATGGACAGTTTACATATTATCCATGAATTAACAATATATAAAGATTGTATCATAATATTTTCTACCACTGTACCATTATTGTTAAAAACATCCATTACAAATATCAATTAAGAAAGCTTTAGTTTTGAACCAGCGCACCTTTTGGCTACAATTGAAGCACAAAATGTATTGTTAAGTTAAATATAAGAATTACACTCTTTCATACCATCTGACTCTCATCAAGGCGCACCGTCTGTTTTTGCAGCATCTCACTTATACTTTGATCGTATTGTTCACCAAGAAGAACAAGCTTACGACGTTTTTCATCTTTCAGCGACTTTATCACTTCTTTCTGCTGTTCCTATAAATGAATATAAAATTTTGTTCAATGATTCTGAAGATTAAATATTGAGTTTTAAATTATGAAATGTGAAATGATAAATTTGTCGAATATCACATGCAATCGATCGAAAGTTATTCTTTTTACATGTATGTACAAAACTTGATTGTCATAATTAATATAGTTTTAATATTAATCTCATATTGTAGACAATAAAATTATACGAACTTTAGGGGTCATCTGCAATATTTGCGCTTTGAGTGCTTTGTACTGACGTGTCTGTATCTTGCACGTTTCTCGAAACTGTTTACGAATCTGCATCTCTTTTTGCTGCAAAGAATGATTAAATATTTTTTTAAGCTATAGATAACAAAAAAAATGTGGCAACACTATTAACTAAATAAAGAGTAGACTAATTAGGAAAGATTCTTGTTTTACGTAAATTAAATTTATAATGTATATAGATATGGTTAATTCCTCTGGAACCATAAAGTTAATCATCTTATGAGTCAAAAAGTTCATGAACTGGGCATTCAGTCACCCTTTAGCACTGGTCTGTTAGGTCTGTTAGGTCTGTTTAGGTCTGTTACCGTACAATTATCGGTATTTCTTATATATTTTTGCCTTCTGTGTGATGATCTGTTCTTTTTTGGCTTCTGTATGATGTCATAAGACTTTTGTAGTATTGTTTTCGGTCTTCCGATAATACCCTACTTTGCTCTCGACGGACTTCTTGGAATCAAAGGTGTTGGGATTCTTCTAATTTTGGTTTTAACTCATGTTTGCCTAACAATTGTTACTGATCATACTTCTAGAAAGAAAACGATTGTTGCTAATTCTAAAGTACAAATACTTTAATACTCGAGAATGCTCAATCATCTTCTTACTTTCAATGCTTTATCTTTTCAGAACAGTATATCCATAGCTCATTTACCTAAAATTCTTATAATTAATTTTTAATGTAATTTCATCAATAGTGCTAAAATTATTTAAGTTATTTACAAGCCACACCCTTAAATGAATATTAGTACATGTATGTGATAAATATTTTCGGCATATGATTTTTTTACAAGTTTTTTGCTTACCTTAAGACTTTTAGGTTGCTGCTTCAACTGTAAAGCATGTTTCTTTCGCAGTTCGTGTTCAGCACGTTGCATGTATTCACGTTGGTTGGCAAGCTCTGTTGCATGTTGATTTGACAACTGCTCTTCTCTGCAAATAATTGTCTTTCGTAAAAAAAACAAATCGAATATGGACTCCGAACAATTGAATTGTTGTCTGATATTCTCTAAAAATTGAAAATTTGTATTGTAAGAATATAAATCTATTTTTTTTTACCTTTTAAATTGGTCAATAAAAGGTTTTTTGAAGGTGAAATAAAAACTACTATGTTTAAGTAGATACAATGAATCTTAGTAATTGTAAAAAAAATATTTTTAAGAGTAGATTTAATTAACTTTTTTAATTATAAGATCAACCACTGAACCCTTTTTTAATTTAAATTTTCCCCCAATCTCTCTCGTCGATATATTGCTGTAGTAGCGTATTGTTTTACGTATGTTATACAATATTAAGGCATATGAGAGTCAATAATGACGAAGGTAAGATAGATATTATTTAAGAATTAAGAAGCCGATGACGATGATGAATATATGTATTTAAGGCAATCCCCACACACATAAAAAGTCCCTACCCTCGCTATTGATCACTCAAGAACCTCGTTTCCGGTATTAACATCAAGACAGACTTATATTTGACTATTTGCTATTCCGATATTTTTAGTGTCTGTTACAAAAGTATATGTGTTATATTGTCAGATCTCAATTATAGTCAAAGACAAGGGTGAAACCTGTCAATACCTGAGCGCGTGCACTCCCTTCTGTTGCCGGTACTCTAGCTCTTGCGTTTTTTCGTGATGACGTAACAGCATAGAGTGTGCCTGCTCCAGTTGAGTCTGTCGCTTGTTTAGCTCCTGCAAAGGCCAATGGAATCAATTATTAGTTAAAAATATTTTAATAACTTCTTGATATTTCACACATTTTTTCTAATAAAAAGAAGAGTAAAGCAACAGCCTGTTACTTTCCTTCTGATCATAGGCCTCCTATCTTCCTTTAAATAGAAGGGTTGGATCTAAGAGCCACCACACTGCTCTAATGCGATTTGGTAAGTCACATACATCTTAGAACTTGGTTGCAGCAGTATTCGAGGTCTAAAGTTCTAACCTTTCTTTCCAAAAATAGAGAGGAGGCCTTACCCGACAGTGGGATACTAAATATTTTACTACTTAAAATTTATCGATACCTCTCGCAGTAGCTCCTGCTCTTTGTGATGCTGCGCCAGCATGCGACGCCGCCTGAACCGCCGCAACTCTAGCTGAAGGTACTCGTGCTGCGCTCTCAGTAACCGGGTTTCTTCTTGTGCCTCTGCCTGCTTCAGGTTGTCCTTTTGGGACCTATAAATAATACAATCAATGTCATATATAAAACATAAAAATGTCAATAAACAAACCTGACTCCTTAAAGCGACTTTTATGCATAACTAGTTTGCTTTTTGCCTATTTATTAGAATTTTAAGATATAATATACCAGAATAAATAATGAAATTATCAAATCGCAATAAGCACAAAATTGTTTCTTTATCGTAATTTATTTGTTTTTTATTTATTATTTCTTTATCGTATTTTGTTTGTTCTGCTGAAAAGTAATTAACAGTATAAATATGAAATACTAAAAATAAGTGCAAAGGGCATAAAAAAATTTCCCATACAAGTAAACAGGCAATATGTTTGAAAAGTGTATTTCTAGGATGTTAGGCTTGCTTACATTTTATAGATTAGATCTTATAGATTATATTTATATGATAACATTAAAAATTACACATACTGAGTTCATTTTATATCACATTTTATTAAGTAAAACAGCCATGACAACACTCTCAGCTATTCATTTTATTGCTCATTCATTTCAATGCTCCTTAAAAATAAATACATAATATTAGAAATCAGACTTAAAATGTTTACACTGATCGAAATCTGCAATTAGATAAAGATATCTTTAATTTAATTCTAAGTAAATTTCTACATAGTTTACAAAATTTTATCATCTAGTGTATCTCCCGACACTGATTTTTATAATGGCAGCTATTCAAACAGCTTAAAATCCCAATGTCTGTTGGTCCTTCGAACCAAGAGCAAAGTGATTACTGACCACTTCAGTTTCGCAAGTCGTATAAGTAAGTCTTGGTATATCTAAATTGGCTCTAGTTCTCATCCCTAATTTGAATACACAAACACTTTACAGCTTCATATATAAACTTTTCCGAAGTCTTAGTCGATTGTCAGCGACTTCAGACACAAAACAAAAAACTGACAAATTGTTCAAAAATATATATTTGCACAATTATTATGCTCGTCATACCATTACTTCATACCAGATTCAGACGAAATGAATATCTCCCGAGAGCACCTATTGCATTTAATAAATTATGTAATAAAAAAATAGATCTCCACTCGTAGAATTTGAACTTCTCATATTTCGAAAATATATTCTAATATTATATTATTTATAAGTATTTAAAATTCTATATCCATACTAGCATATCAATATCAGCAATATTTATCTTCTATCTGCAAAAACTTGTAATTGGCCTTATTTCCTAATTTATTTATTTAGTAACTGTTTTGATATATTACTTGTAAGTTCTCCTTATAAAATAAAACCTATGATTAGTAACTATAAAAGTAAACTCACTGTAAGGTGGCGTCCCGCTGCCGCTTGGGCGTCGCATCGTCCATACTGAGCTCCTTTTTCCACCTCTCCTTGTTGGCCTTGTACTCGCGCTTGCGTTGCGCTTCGAACGCCTTCCGCTCCTGCTCTTGACGCGCTGTGATGTCTTTGGTGAGCTTTTTTTCGGCAGCCGCGTTTTGTTTCTGCTTTCTTTCTAGTTCTTGCGCATGTTTCGTCTGCGAATATAACAAACAGGTCGTTTATTCGTAAAGATACATATGCATAATATCTATTATTGGACAACCGTTATCAATTAGGGGTATGAAAAATAGATAGATAGCAGCCGAATCTAACTAATAAATATGCATATAAAATTTCATAAAAATCGTTAGGAGTATGGTAACTACCACTGTGACACAAAAATTTTATATATAAGATACATACCTGTAACCGTTCTAGTTCTCTCGACAGCTGCTGTAACAATGACTCGTACTCGCGGTCGAGCTGCGCCTTATGTGCCTCCACGTCCGCTTTGCAGCGCTCCTCCAACTTCAGCAGCGCGGCTTGATGTTCGCGTCGCATGCGCTTGTACCCAGACATCTGTTCATGCATTTCCTGAAACGATCACAATATGGTCAGCCAGCAATTCGAAGCGACGAAATCTGTGCAAAACATTACCGAATAATTATCCTTATACAAAAGGTTATCAATCTGCGATTTTGTTGATACCTTACGGCTTTACGGTTTATAGCACCTTCTCACTCTACTTATTTTCATGGAAATTCTTTTACTGTCAAAGCTGTACTTCTATGGAACACACTTCCCCTAGATATAAGAAAATCTCCTTCTCTTTCTATTTTCAAAACTAGGATCAAGCAACACTACTTATCTGCATAATTCATTTTTATTTCTTTTTTTCTTTCGTTTAGTATTTCATTTTTTGTCTTCTCCCTTTTTTTCCTTACTGTATCATCTTATACATCTTATAACCTTTTTCTTTTAGTTTGAACACCCCTGCCGTTAATTTAATATTAAGTTCTCTGCCCTAAGGTTGCCTGGAAGAGATCGCTCTTTAGCGATAAGGCCGCCTATTGTACCAAACTTCTTTGTATATTTTTGTGTATTATTTTTGGTGTACAATAAAGAATATTATTATTATTATTACCTTGAAATATTCATCAAACAGACGTAAATAAATATCTAAATATCAAATATAAACTTGTTCAACTCGGCACACAACTATCTCCTACCCATCTTAAGTACAAGCACACAAAGCAGAAAAGGTTGTCGTCATATAAATTGGAGAGGAATCAACAATTTAAAAACTTTGTCATAAATGGCAATACGGAGGCGCTAAAGGACGAGAGGTACATCCTTAAAAAGCATGGTCTGACGAAGTGAAACATGCTACCTCCGGTATTTTCTATCACACATTGACGCCATGCATGAATTAGAATTGGTGATCACAACTTTGAGAAATAAGACAGAATCCATTCAATGAGGCTGTCCTTCTGTGACAATGCCAAACGGAAAATTGCTTAATATTAAATGCAAATATAAATCCAATATAAATCATAAGCCAAAATTGATATTACTATAAGGGATTAAATATGATCACTTTTACAATACTACAATAATAGATAACGAGATTTTATTTTTCATGAATTATCCTGCTTTTTAAAAGAATTTTAATGAATTGAGAATATTCAATGATTAAATGAAATTAAATCACACAAAGTAAAAAGTGGTGGCCTGTCAAATATTGAATTTTGTAATAAGTGGTCGAAAGGAAGACATAATATTTAATAGGTATAACTTTAATTGTTTTTAATGTGAAGCACGATTAGTCTCAGTTAAACAAAATAGAATAAAAGAAACATAATTAACTTAAACTATATACGTGCATAAAACTAGTTATAAATTACCTGATTGTGCTCTTTCTGTTGTTTAGTAACAATGCTCGTAGTACGTATTGTTGCAAAGTTATTAGCGCCGTGGTCCGATACCAGCGATATCGCAACCGACACGTTATTGCTGACGCCTAAAATAACACAGAAAATAACCGTGTATTTAACTGGCATAAGTCAATGCTTAAATATTTTTTTTGCAGGCCGTCCTGCAGTTATCACAATAACTACACAGTGACACTGTATGGCACGTTGCCAGATGCCAACTATGTGACAATCCACCCTGTTCTACAGAGAACAAGGTTTATTTTACATGTACTATATCGACCATATACATTCGGCTTTAGGTATAAATTTAGACCCTTACAGCTTTTTTATCGATGAAAGATTTGGATCTTATTAATTGAATATGTGATGGCCTAATTAATTCTAACTACTAGCAACGCTAAATTTAATTATTAATTTGTGAAAATTTTTATTTACAATAATATCGATAGTGGTTTTACAATAAATGTTATTTTTATTACTTATGTCTTTTAGGATCATGTCATGCTATATCTTAATTAAGTCCAAAGTAGGTGAATTTAAAAAGGTTTCAGGTAGTTAAAATGCTGGATTCACGTTGCATAAGACTGCTTAAGTTGTTAGATTTAAACTTTCGCGATTCATACTTATTATTATATAAAAATACGGGTTACATCACGATAAAATCGTACATGCGAGGGTAGATGACGAAAATAATGACTAGTATTCGGGAACGAAGAAGACTCGCTGCTCCAGTTCAGTTCGTGACCACGGTGAACGCAACCGTGACGAAACGTCGAACCTTAGACTAAGATCCCAGAGCCGTAAGATAAAACTTATTTTCTAAAGCACAGATATTTCGTAGTATATTCTAAGTAGTCTCTCATGTACTTATAACACCTGCATGTTTGCGGACCTGGTGACACTTGCGCAGGTATCAGGTGACAAAGGTAATTAAAAATTAGAGTTACTTAACTTAAATTTTTATGACTGATTTTTATACATATTTTGTAATGTCCCTGCTCTAATGTCATATTAGAGAAGTCAGACGCTTTCCATGAGCCAGAACTTAAGTCAAACGCTTTAAAGCTCTACGAAAAAAAAAATTTTTTTAATATATATTTTACAAAAAAAAATTTTTCTTACCTTTCTCACTTGGTACCTGCGTAGGTGTAACTGGGCAAGTTCCACAAACATCCAGGTATTAAAAGTAGATGAAAGACTACTTAGAATCGAAAGATCTGTACTTTAGAAAATAAGTTGTGTCTTACGGCTCTAGGATCTCGGACCATTATACAATGGTCAGCTATTACTCGATTTTATCTCGACTGTTTAAGTCGTGACTAAAGTAAAGCAAGTAAATCACTTTAAACTTAAATCTTACGGTGGATGTAAATCAGTCGAGGGTGATTGAGAAAAAGATTTATGAACACTTTTGAGACTTACCTCTATGCGTCTGTCGGCGTTGCGTGTTCCTGTTATCGTCGCCGCTGTCCTGTTGCCACGACAGGGGTGCGTTCACGTACTCCCTATACTCATTAGCCTGCCTCTCCCTTTCCCTTTCTCTTTGCGCTTCACGTATCGCTTCCCTGTTAGCGTAATCGTCTCCATAGTCATCGCACAAGGAGTCCCTGTTCGCGTAATCCCTGAGTGCATCCCTGTTGACGTAGTCGTCGTGCGAACCGGGTATAGGGCTCTCGCTCTCTCTGCGTATCAAACAGCAACATGAGTAAAGCCAATGCTTGCGGTTTCTGTAAGGAAGGTTGCTATCTAATGCATGAGGTGCGGTATTGATGGGTAAAGCAGTACTAGAGATTTTTAGAGGAATATTATGAACAGTCAAAAGAACAAAAAAAAAACTACAAAAGCTAAATAATAAAAAGACAAAGAAATGTTAGTGTTTGGCATTTCTGTTACAAAAAAAAAACAGATCTGAATCAGAAGTAAGGGATATGATTCGATTTAGTTAGATACAAAAGAGGTGAACATGTTACGTGAATTAATATAAGAAGTGCAAGTCTTTCTAGGTATAAGGATCTACTCAAAATAATACAAAAAATATTCCATCATATCAGATTTTAATTAGCAGAAAATTAAGTATATGCACTTGTTTTTCCCTTATAATTCGACATATTCGATTTAAAAGTAAGGCTTATTATACGCAAGCGTTTTCATTAACAAATAAGCGTATATCCGAATAAGAATATTTGTTTATCGATTTCTTGATTCTTATTAAAACTTTCTTTTCCGATTCAAAAAATAAACAAAAATAATTAAATATTTTTTATCAGACTCTTGATAGGATATACTTTTAATTTCATTAAATGTTTTTCAGGATATAAATATATTACGTGTTAGTGCGGATGCGTGAGAACAGTGATCCATTATAATTAGATAATTGTTCCAACATGACTTTATTAATGATTTTTACCAAATATAATATTGAAAGTTTTTGAAATAGTATGTGGTATGCAAACATCGTTACTACTGTCACAAATCAAAAACATTTTTTGTGCCATATGCAGACCAATTATAAAAATCACGAGTGATATCTAAGATTACATGATACGTGAAAATTCATGGAAAGCTTGTATGCAAGGAACAGATTTACTACATGTTGTGTTGACCCGACTTAGAGTGGGATAAAGCCGGGAGAATGATTATATTTGGTATTATTTATACGATAATTATTAAATTTTAGCTTTAGATATATTTAATTTAAAAAAAAAGGTATTTATTTAACTTGTATAATGCTCTAATTGAAAATATCAAAATTACAAATAGCAGTTGATAATATATTCATATTACTGAATGTGTCATATCGAGTATAATAAAAACTATACAAAAGAGTACAATATTATTATTTATTATGGTGTACTATTTTTTTCTTTGCTCTTTTCTAATGATATGTATGTACAACAAAGAAATAAATAAATAAAGGTGTTAATATATGTGTAATTCTGAGAAAGGGCCTTTCTTCTCATAAAATATACATGCTTGTTAGGATTAACCGAAGGGCAAAAATAAATAAATTGGCATTACAAAAGAAATGGTGGAATTTCCACCGTTCAGAGGTGATCCCATTTTACTTAAAATTATGGTAATGAGTAATAAAAATAGGAAAGATCCAACCAGTTATTTATCATTTGCTTTTTTAACTGGTAGGTATAACGATTAGGAATCTGCACTATCAACTTATCTCCTTTATAGCTTAAGAATAAAAGTCAATGTTGTAAGATTAATGATTGAAGTAATTGTTAGAAAGTCAATCAAAAATTATTTCGCCTAACAATCTAAATGGGGACTGCATAAACAATACATTATATAATACCGAAACAATTATCTATTTCTAATGGTTAGTTAATATATGATTATTGTTGATACAAAGTGGTACCTGGAGTGGGCAGGTTGGTGGTTGTATTGCTGGTATTGCGCCTGTTGCTGACTTTGGTGGTTTGCGTTTAGCTGCAAGAATACATGTCAGTCATGTGTTTGTACAGTGATAGTGATTGTAATACATAAAGAAAAAACGCAAAAAAATCAACTTTACAATCAAACAACAGAATCATCTATGCTGCATTCATTTGGCTAAAAGATATATATTACTCTCTCTCACGAGTTCACCGCACCACGAGAATAAACTTAAAGGAATATTATTTAACTTCATATACATAGAAAATTGCTATCTTAACTTACTTAACATTGAATTGATCTGACTAGTTCTAGGAACACAGGAGTTCTTGTCGACACTCTTTACATTTAGAGCCATGTTAGTATATCTAAGTGTGAAAACCCTTTAATTCGCCGTCTTTGACAGTGTTTTTGTAGCTGTTTTATAATGCTTTGCGAGTCAGTCGTCGAGGTTTTAAGGTGCTGGAATGTCAACCCTGGTCCTTAAAATGCAGAGTCGTCAGACCCTCATCAATGCGGACTGACGATCTTAGAAAAAGTCACGGGAGCAGACGGGTCTCAATGGCACAAGATCGTGTGGTGTGGAGATCCCGTGAAGATCTATGTCCAGTAGTCGACGTCTATCGGTTGAAGAAGTTAACGATCATATAATTTAGGTACATACAGGGTGCGGCCGTCTGCGTAGACTTCCTGACGATGAACTCTGGCTCGAAGCCCCGGCTGCGCTGTGCTCTGACGTCGCGGAGTTTGATTTCGAACTATCCCCACCCGACCTCTCCTCCGCTGTTTCTTCACTGTCACCTGCACACAGTAAAGTAAATTTATGTGACATAAAATGTTTAGGCATTTTCCATTAAATTGACTACAGTTGAGATTGCGTTATTTTGTAGAAATTGGCTGACATTTATTCCAATCTACAATGAATCATTTAAGTCCGCGATGTAAAACGCTCTTTATACTTATATAGCGGCGATCGGCTTATCGTTACTCTTTATTTTTACATAGTAAGTTTTTATTTCTATCAATAAATACTGACCTTATAGTATTTTTAAAGTAAAAAAGTAGCGGAAAGTTACAATCCCACGGCTGGGAATAGGCCTCTCTCTCCGTTTCTGGAGAGAAGGTTTGGAGCTAAGATCTACCACGCTGTTCCAATGCGGATTGGTAGGTTACACATATCTCCAGAATTCTTTAGAGATATGCAGGTTTCCTCACGATGTTTTCCTTCACCGAAAAGCGTGTGATAAATTGCAATTACCAGTTAGACACATAAGTTTTAGTAGAAAAACTTATTGGTGCCTGCCCAAGTTTGAACTCTTGTTCCCCTCGAAAGAGTCGCACAGTCTCACCGCTGGGCTATCACGGCTCATTTTTAAAGTATCTAAGTTAAAATAAAACGAATATAAAAATGGTAAAAAATTATAAACATTCGCAACCATAGAAACCGTACGGACAAAAATTAATCATTTAAACTTTGAAAGAAAAAAATGAAAGTAACAATGTCATGGGCTTCTATTCCAGTTACTCATTACACAGGCTTTTTTGTAAACCTTGAAAATCACCCGATATAAATATAAGACCGATAAAGTCAATGTCAGTTCTCTTTAAACCTTTACCCCTCGTAAGCACGGGCGTAAAAAATACGTCCCGTTAAAATTCGGCAATAGGCGTTATAAGAAGTTTCGTATGGTATATTCGGCTTAACGCCCTACGCCCAAACGCTTAAAATGGAACACTGGGCTATAAAAATCGCGATTTAAATGCGTTGTTGTGTGAACAGATACCTGGATACCCATTTGTTTCATTTCGACGTATTTTTAACGCACGGTAAATAATATTTCGTGCGACCAGGGGTTAAGGATATATAACATCTAACTGCATTTGCCTAAAAGATTGGAGAAGAAAGCTAAATTATTCTACTTTATATGATCTTTCAAAAAGTTATTTAATTTTAATAATATGTAATAAAAACTTACCAATAGCACTTTCGTTATCTCCATCAACCATAAGAATTTTTTTCATTTTCCTATAATTCAAGTTATCTAGATCTCTAACTGCGGCCTTAGTCCTTTGTATAAGGTCAACTAGAACATTGATAGAACGCGGCCTAGTGATGTAAGGATGAGAAAGCAACTTGGTAGATGATGGACGATCTTGAGGATTCTTTTGCAAACATGCTTCAACAAAATATCGAAATGTATCCGTCCATTCTGGCGCCTGAACAAAATAAAACGTACTCAAATTACGCTACAAGTTCATTTTAATTAATAAAGCGAATCCTATTATTAACTTAAGCTAATAGTTGCACAGTCCAAATCTGTCTAACCTAGAACATATAGAATGAAAAAAATTGCTTTATTTCATTTTTAAATACATTTATATATGTATTGCAAGGGTCGCTGAATTAGGTTAGAGCTCATAATACTGTTGATGTTAAGTTAATAATAATATTTTTTTTATATATATCAGAACGACAAAAAAAAATAACAACTTACTTGTAAGGTGGGTGAATCGTTTTGAGCGATGTGGTAGAGAGCAGACATGGCGTTCATGTTAAAGTATGGGGGCTTTCTTTCTGCCAGCTCTATACATGTAATTCCTAGAGACCACACATCCACCTGGAAAAATTAAATACAGATTATAGGAAAATTATAGGAAATATTCTTTTTAGAAAACTTGTGTTAAATTATGTTGTTATAAAAAAGCTGCTTAATAGTATCTAGAACCTGACATTAGAATTACCTGATAGAAAATAAACAATACAATATTTTGCTTATCTACAATAAAAATAAAATTTTACATTATGCTTACACACACGGTCATCCGTCCCCAAAGTAAGTAACTTAATACTTGTGTTATTGGTGATGGACAACTGGTAAATATACTACATATATAATTTTAAATACATACTTAAATACAAATACACACCCGGGCTCGAAGAACCAACAAATTGTTTACAGAAAATGTTGGCGCCTGGCGGGAATCGAAACCGCAACCCGCGGAGTTGAAGGCAGGGTCACTACCCACAACGCCAACGGGCCAGTCAATGTCAGTCAACCAGTTAAGTAGGAATGATTACGCAAACAATACAAACCTTCCCATCATACTGTCCCTCATCCATTGCTAATATCACTTCAGGTGCCATCCAATAAGGTGTGCCAACAAAACTGTTAGCAGGACATTTTATACTGGCACTACCAAAGTCCGCCAATTTGACCGTTCCATTCTCAGTGAGTAGAATATTGCCGGCTTTAATGTCTCGATGAATTCGACCCAGACTGTGCAGATATGACAATCCACACACCACTCCTTCACATATTGCAGCTATCTCTTCTTCGCGTAGAGGGCGTTTATGAACCTTACGAAGTGAAAGAAGTGATTTTTAATATTTATTTATACACGATTTAAAATATTAACACATACGAGCATTATACTCAAAAAATTATAAAGGCGGTTTATTGTGAAATATGAACGAAATGAGATTATGAGAAGTTTGTAATGTTGAAATAAAATTGACGTAGACCATCGTATATTGAGTTTTGGTTACTCAAATAACTTATAGAATTTGCAGAGATCCATAATACAAAAGTAATAATAAAATTATATTGCTCTAATCCGGGAAAATTAAAAGTAAATAGAAGAAATATATAAATATAATGCTAAACATAGAGTGGACTATCCGTAAAAACACATGCACAAACCTCCACCATCGCCACCACACTATACCACTAAAGCTTTGCGATTTTGTCATGGAGTTTATCTCCTGATGATGCTTCGGTTGCGGGGCGAAACGATTGTTGAGTTTGTGATAGTGAACGTGTGTAGTGGTATATTGTGGTGACGTTGGTAGAGGTTTATGCATGTGTTTTTACGAATCCTGCATGAATCCTGCCTGCTAAAGCATTATATATATTTTCTACTTACTTTATCACGCAAAATAATTTTATATTACTTTTGTAATTAATTTCTTAAAATGAAGTAGGTATACATAATAATTTACAAGCGATAGGATTCAAAAATGACTAAAAAATGCTAATGAATTTTTTTCAAACACAAAAACATAATCAACGCATTATTTTTATATTCGTTTCATACTATTTATAATTTATACCAAAAATTCTCGATCTTAACATACAGCAGAAAGTTGTTTATCAGAAGAAAAAAGTGGTTTGATAAATTTTATTGTGATTGATGCAATACTAATATCTACTGATAATATTCGATATACTGTAGGCCCGTGATTACGAGATGACTCAAAAGCTCACAATGTCGACATGTCATGAATTATTCTGTTAAACCACATCTCCTTCTGAGAAATGACCTCATTTGGAATTGGCACATAATCATAATTTGACGTGGAAACGTGAAAACTTTGAATTGCATTATTTCCGGAAGACACTTTATTAACACGTACTTCAACTTTAGGGATGTTTTATTTAATACTTTACTCCAAAATAACCAAATGGCCCCATAGAGTTATCTGATGAGTTCTGAATCGTTTTTTTAAATAATGTTAAACAAAATCAAATTTTAATAATTCATTTAGGCAAAGTCGACGTAATTAAAAGGTAAAGGCAAGTTCGTCATTAAAACCCCTATAAAATTAAATTATACGAATATGGAGATTTCCTAAAACAAATGTGATTATATAGTATTTTTATATACCTTTTTTTTAAACTTACCTTATTTACTCTTTATTACCAACTGACAAGTCTTATTGAAGGTTCTAAATATATAATTTCTAATTGAAATTGGATTTGTAATTCTTAATCTGACTAATAAAAGTATGTTTCTTCGTAAAACTGGTCTTATTATAATGATCTCTCGAGAAATTTCGATAGGTAAAAATAACAATACCAATATAGTATACAATAGCGGAACTACACCGGCTTTCCATGTGTAGTAAAAAATATTGTCCTAAACGAGAACCGCCATTGATTGAATTTCGCGCTTGTTAGTTTACGATTTGCGATAACTCCTAAGATATTGTTTTTATATATGAAACATTATTATGCTTAACATGAACATATGATGACAGAGTGGGATAAGGACAGGAGAATGATGAATGATGATATACATTATGATCATGTTAATGTTTAGCATAAATGCCTAAGGTAAATAATGTGTTAAGTTGATATGAAATTATGCTATATCCATCGAAATTTTCCAGTTATCGTATCGTATGTGGGTGGGTATAGAAAGTAAATATCTAGTAATAGGTATCCCAAGTTTTTTTTAGATCTATCAAATAGGTATAGCTCTTATCATTGAATATTTCAAGCAATTTACATAAAAATTTAAAAAAATATACCATTATGAATCTTATCATTCTGTCTATTGAAAAATTACATAAAAATCAGCTTAGTAGTTTTGAGTAGTATTGCGAATGAATGTAAAATGAATGTAATAGGCACACTGCAGGGGCCTTTAATAAAATGAGGTAATATGTGATTACACTATCCTTTCAGAAGTCATTTATAACATAATAACTTGTTGACAGACAATTGGACAGAAAAATTAGTTAATTACAGTATTTCAACCACTAGTTGTTACATGAATATTTTTTCATGTTTTGGACACAAAGCTTGGATTGCATCCCTGGAGATTTCCAGATTGTAAAAATATATTTACCTCAATTATATCAGAGGCAGATCCTACACAGTATTCCATAACAAGCCAAGCTGTGTGCTCCCGTTTGTAACACCCTTTATATTCTATGGCATTAGGATGATCCAACTGTTTTAAAAACCTGTAATATAATTTCAATGTAAAAACTAGTAATTTAACTTTGTACATAGTAAAATGCAATAAACCACAACTCTGTATATACAGCAAATATTTAAATATATATCAATGTTAGAAGAAATACATTAAAATATTTATTATACATATCAAATGAGTAACTACAATATGTTAATGTAAAACAAAGAAGTGCTTTAAATTTTAATAAGAATGGGGACATTTATCTAATATTTTTGTTTTCAGACAAACTCTTATGCATTTGACAATTACAAAGCAAATCATTTGGCAATTACCAATATATATATTTTTAAATTCATCAATTTTAATTTAATTGTAAATGATTCTAATCAATTTTTTCTATCATGTCAGGAAAGGTAGATTGTGAGTTCAAAATAGTGAGTTCATATCCCTTAATATACTATCCGATTAGGATTTTTTTTCTTATTCTGAGATTTCTTGTTTCTGCGAATTAAAATCAGAGCAGTTTACCAAAAATTAATGTAAAGAGCTGCAAATTTCCAAAACATGACCTACAACTCAAAAAATGTAAAATATATATAATCAATCTTACTTAATTTCTTTCAAGATATCCTGCCATTTTTCTTCGCTCTGCTTTCCAAGGTAGGACATTTTTTTAATTGCAACAATTTCTTTAGAGAGATTGCACCGTGCATAGTATACTGCCCCAAATGACCCATGGCCAATTTCACGAAGATCTTCAAAGATCTTTTCAGGATCATGTTTACTGAATAACTCTGCAATATCAGGATCCTTGAGGCTGCCAGGACGTGGCATTTTTCTCTGGAATGTCAATATTTAAAAGTTTTAAACACCTTACTGTATTCATATTCACTAATCAACATAATATTCTAATTACCATATTTACACTTTCATTGAAATAATATTCAATTTTTTAATGATATCAAATATACATTTCATACATTTAGATTTAGATTTTACTTTTAAGCAAATTTATTTTGAATAAAAGTTGAATGAACTATAATTAAAACAAAATAGTTTCTCCAGTATATCTGAAGAATTTTATATTATGTACATAAATATTTATATAGTGGAAATGAAATTAAAACAAAAATAGTTTCCACAGTATAACTGAAAAATTTTACATTATGAACATAAATGTTTATATAGTGCAAATGAATTTCTAGTTTAGACCTGTATGTTAAATAAAAGTTCCCAAGCTGCTTGATGTTTTTTATATTTTAAACAATTGCTGGTATATTTCAACCAATAAATTAAACCTTAACAAATTATGCACCTAAACATTCCTTATAAACTTACACAACACTAAACTTACACTTACTCAAATATTTCACTCTCTCTATTGGATGCATGAAATCTATTTAAAAAAAAAATGTTTATGGATCAGACAGTGAGAGGCACTGGACTTGTTTTGTAATATTTAAAAAGAAAAAAATTGACCCAAATTAAGAAATTTAAACAAATATTTAGTTCAATGGCTGTTATTATTTATGAATGGATATTACTTATTATCATTGAATAGGTAATTTATTTGATGTTGCATTCAAAAATTAATTAACATAACTAAAAGTAAATTTTTTCCAATTAAGGTTGCATAAAGTACATTTTATGAATTTTAATGAATAAATTATTATGTTATGGTTTTTTTATAGCATGATAAGTGGTAAGATTATAAAGTTTGTTTATTATCAAGGATTTCTTATATTCAGTTGGTCAAAACATTTATTTTACAATATATTTTCAACTAATGACTTATTGAATTTAAAGTATTAAAAATAAAACATACTAATTGTGCCAGCCGAAAGCCGGCGATGTCCGTCAGTTAATTAGAATGATCCTACCGTTTCGGGCCATCCTCTACTCCCGCTATCTGCAACAGTCGGAAACGGCACCGATAACAGGCCACGCCAGTCTTACAATTTTATTCTTACATTTATAATCAGTAGCAAATTTTATAAGCAAATCTTAAAAGTTTATAAATATTAACAACAGGAGGTTAAGACTTCCCTTGTAATCTAATTAAAATTACTTCTGACAATCAGAAACCAACCTACTCGGGACATCCACGATCCCGACCTGACACAGATGCTACTTGATTAGGATCCGTTACGGTACAAGCGATTTATATCCATTCATACAATATTATGACAATAACACCCTCTAGGAGGGTTAAAAAAGAAAATATTGCGAAATACTTGGCACTTACAATACAAAATTTCGCCTCAAAATGGCGTTTGGATAAGTATGCGATGATAGCTTTTTGTTTTATAAGGCACACACTATATGACTTTCCATCACTATCACTACCCACTTGGTAAACATATCACTTTTTATTTATAATACGCACTCGGTGTAAACGTAACAAAGAAATTTAATGGAAACTATTTACAACTTTCCCGTACCCGTATTGGAAAATAGTCTCTTTCAATGAATTTAGTTAGAGGCGCCCTCTTTAATGGTGAGGCTATTTGACATATCATTTATCTTATGTTCGCACTTCACTTGTGACCTATGGAATTATATATGTTTATTCACCATTTATAGAATCATATTATACGAATTATTTTCAAATCAAGCATGAGAATATTAAACAAACAAGACTGATTATGTTGATCATATGTTGATTATCCACTTAAGCTGAGCGTACAGAGTGGTACAGTACAGAGTAGGAATCAAATAAATAATCGATTTTTATATCAATCGATTATTTTATATATTTTTTTTTACATTCTATTTCAAATCTATATTATTCGATATAAATTACCTCTATTTTTCTTTTTTCTTTTTTAAGATAGGACATGCGTTAAACTAAGTAGCAAAACTACATATTTTTTAAGGAATTTTGAAACAACGCATGTTATTTTTTAGTATTGATTTGTCCACTTTCATTAGTCTTTAATCTAATTAATTATTGATATTAAAAAAACATTATTAATCAATTTTTCGATCGAATAATTCGAGTGAATCGATTTATTTTGAAGGGAGAAAATCGATTATTTTAAATCCAAGTTCATCCCTAGTACAGAGTATTTAAAATCATAAACATTTAGGAAACTTTTACTTTGACATATTGCTTTAAACATATTTGTCCACTACTTTTAGTTATTACCTAATTGAATAACATAAAAAATCAAACAATTTAATGATGATTAATGTTTACGAAGATTATAAATAAAATCTCTATTCGGAATACGAAACGAGAAACTTGGACACCGCTACATTTGTACTCATATCATTACGACTATAATTTGAGAATCGTATTTTGTCTTATTTAGATACACTATTTTGTCGGAAAGAACAAAAGAAGCCCTATTTTCATAAAGAAACATCATCAGACACATCATCAGAAACATCCGACAGTCACATACCCATCCACATTCATATAGTTTTTCATCTCTCCTCATTATCTGTCCGTATTTTTAATCTTTTCAAAGATTGATACAACTTTTTAACTTGATTCATTATACACGCACTTTAACATTTTCATCTAATTTCAATGCAACCTTGTTTTCGTACGTGTTTTTATTTTGCATTTTTAAAATTCCATCCATATCATACATAACGACTTATCTCCGAACCATTATAATATTTTTTTCCTCTAAACTTAATAAGTACTCAGTGGTCGAATACTGTTGCTGAGATCTTTTGCCACTTTATCTATCTTGCATACATTATTTTACCCACATCTCGATCAATTTCTCATCGTTCTTCTGAAAAAATTCGCCAATGTAGAGATAATCTAAGCAGGTTGGCAAAATCATCCAAACTAAGGTAAAAAGGACAACTCACAACAAAAGGCGAAATTCGACCAGACCTCAAAAAATAGTAATAATATAGTGTACAAAAGATAAGAAAAATAAATACAATGTTAGGAGAAAATACTTAAGTACTAGTTACTTAAGTAAGTTACTTTATAATGGATTTATGGAATATTAAAAGTCGGTATGTTCAACGACCTTAACCTACTCGTTGAGTATGAACGATTAGAAAGAAAATTAAAATGTCTGTGGTCAAAATACGAATTCTGTCTTATTATCGCCGGTTAATTATTTATTCAGCAAATCAAAATTAAAAAAAAAGGTATAAATTGTAATTACAAGGTTTTGTCTTTAATGAATTTATCATTTATTCTTATCTAGTCAGTTAATATTTATGTAAATTAACGTATATTGAAAATTATGCCATTCGGTTACATGTTTACATTGCTATTGTCGACGCAACCAAAATGGCGGTATATTTTAGTATAGCTTTATTTGATGCTAATATAACATTCTCGCGTTATTTTTTACATTGTTTTAAATTCCTTTGTTAATCGTTTCTTATTGCCTTTTAATGGTACGTGTTTGTCAACATACGATGTTGACTGTCTCCACATCATTACCTGCATTTCAAAGCGTTCCAAGGACGCCACCGGAGAATTATTTTTTAATTAATAATTAGTTGACTTCTGTTCAACTAGATGGCTGATAAGAAACCTGATGGAACTGAGCCAGAGGGAGAAGAAGAATTTTCTGTCGAGAAAGTATTAGACCGACGCGTAAGGAATGGAAAGGTAAAAATTTATTGATATTTAAATATTTATTATTATTTATAGCGTATGGGCCATAGCGTGCATTTTCCCGTTGGTAAAGTTATGTGAATTACCGACTGAGTATATAAACATTAAAATATCAAATGTTTATTAATATTTTTCTTGCTTATATCATAAAAATATTTCAGGTGGAATACTTCTTAAAGTGGAAAGGTTACAGTGATGAGGATAATACTTGGGAACCAGAGGAAAATCTTGATTGCCCTGACCTTATACAGGCATTTGAGGAAGCAAGGAAAAAAAAGGAAGCTGGTAAATAACCAATAACTTAACTTTTGCTTAGGTTTTTAAATTTGTTATTATAACAACAGTATTAGTTACCTCATTAAGATACTGTTGTAAATTATATTGCATACTCTATGGTGCTGCAGGGGTCATTTTGAAATAAAAAGAAGGCAATTTTATTTAGTTTGTACAAAATCTTAGGTACTAATTTGATTTTTTCTCTTAAGAATTGTTAGTGGTCAATTTGTATTATTAACAATTGGAAGGCAATCTAAATCTTATATTATGTTATTATTGTGTTCTGACAAAGATTTTCTTTAGTATAAAAGCTGTTGGCCTAAATTATTAGGTAACTATATAAAAAAAGCTGCTATATAATTGTTTTTGCATCTGTAATTGCAATCTTAACTACCATGGTAAACTGTGATTTTGATGTGTTTGTTGATTTTAGAGGGTAAAGTAAATAAAATTGACAAAGATCCTAAGAAAAGAAAATCAGCTGCCACACCAGATTTAAAAGGAGCCAAGAAAAGTAAAAGTGATGACAAGAAAACATCAGGTTTTGACAGGGGCATGGAGCCTGAGAAAATTATTGGTAAAGTATTTTATTTGTAGACATTTTTATGTTAAAATAATATCATATAGTATGTTCATAACAGTCAATATACAGGATAAATAAGAATAACTTTAGAACCCAAGGGTGCTTATGACAAGATTGTAAATGTTTTCTTTACAAATTTTATTTCTAGGTTTTAGTTCAAAAATATATATTACCTATATACTGAATGCTGAAAAAGGAGTACATAACTCCCCTTTCCTTTTATTATGCTGTGATCTACTTAGATGATGCATATCTATCTGGCAGGCCATCCATTTACCCAGGGTCCACTAGTTATGCATATAGTACATGTATTTTGTACAGACACCAGTTTGATTGTAAACAAACATAAATGATAGAACTGTCAATCTCTCTGGCTTTTAAAATAATTTTAATTATTTACTTTGAACCTAATGATTTATATGAATATAACATTGTAAGAATGTATTAGGTTTTAAAATAATTTACTTTTCCCTATATATAACTAGTGATAGAAATGATTATAGTAAGTATAAATATCATCTATTGCATACAATTATATTTTTACTATATTTCAAGGTGCAACGGATAGTAGTGGAGAATTGATGTTCCTTATGAAGTGGCAAGGCACAGATGAAGCAGATCTTGTAACAGCTAAACAGGCAAATGTACGATGTCCACAAGTGGTTATACAGTTCTATGAAGAAAGATTGACATGGCATACACCGGCTGCAGATGAAGGCACCAATGAAGATTAGGTTAGAAGAGTTTATAATATCTCAAATCTCTCAAAAATTTAGATGTAACTCCAATGATGCTGTTAAAGTCATTAGACCTAACAATATACAATCAGTTCAAACAGATATAGAAACTGGCTATACTCACAACTTATTCTATCAGGTTAGCCTGAATAGTTTTGACTAGTTTAGAGAAAGAAATATAAAACAAGTTTTATAGATCACTTAGAGGTGTAACTTTTCTTACTTGAAACTGGCAAACCCCTAGTAAAGGCTATGAGTTGTAATTTATTATGGATTGTAATAATTTAATTATATTTAGTAATTATTAATTCATTATTAATATTTGCATTCCCAGGTAATTACTTCTGTGAAGGCAAACTCAACAACACAAATCTTTACTAAGTAAAATAGGATTAACTCTTAAGCATTTGTTATTATCATAAGTTTTGTTACTTTAGAACCTTTTAAGTTAAAAATACATGTCTGGTGTATTCTATGGGTCGGCTATGTAACTATAGTATGATTGAAGGTTATTGCATATTATTTTCAACTTAGACTTATCCCTCTTAAATTAACACAAGATTAGACAAAGAATTTGGGCAATATTAAAAAACTTATTTTTATATTTTGTAAAAAAAATACTTATAAGAAAAATAGTTTTAGATGATGTTTAGATAAGTATTAAAAATGTATATTTCTACACTGTTCTGTAGTTGCCGTCGTGTCAATATTTCAATTTTAATTAGCTATCATTTTTGCTGATGCATTTGGTTAGGTCAACAACCTTTTTTTTTTATAGAAAATTAACGTATTTAATTTCTTGAATTAGAAAATCTCTGAGTTTATGTAAGAAGTAACTTTTTATAAATTCTCTTAAAAATATTTTTAGTCTCCATCTAGTACACGCTAACAATTTCGATTGCCTTAGATAGTAACGTTTTACAAATAAAATAATAGTTAGATACTTTATGATTGAAACATTATTGACAAGCTAGCTGATTTACATTGTGTAATGATTTCTAATTATGTGTTCCTGCAGGTACTTTGAATTATAAAAACGTTCTTGTATTGAAATGAAACATTCTACAAATAGTGTAGTAAATGATTAGCCACCTATCATACCTAGATAAATAGACAGATGTGATTAGGCAGAATTATATGTTGTCTTACACTAATAATCAATTATTTTTAACGTTTTTTATTCTATAACTATATACATTATAAAACAAAGATGCCAAGAGCTGTCTGTCTGTATATGATCGATTTTCTCAAAATTTACTTAACAGATTTTTGTACCGTTTTCACTTAAGGATACAGGAGTACCATTCGTGAGGAAGGTTCAGATTAATAGAATAGCTCTAGAGAATGACTTAACCGATTTTGATGAGACACTCACTGGGAGATACAAAAGTTTGTGGATCAATAAATTATTAGAGAATTTCCGCGGAGTCTGGGACTTACGCTGGAATGACTTTGTAACACACTGATTTCCACGCCGGAGCACCCGCGGGTACATCTAGTAACATATATTGTGATTTTCCTTGTGCTGATCTATGGAGTACATTTTGTATTCGTGTTAATATCCGACCATCCTTTGAAAAACTGTATTTCTGTGAACATGACTCTACTGTTCTTTAAGCTTTGTAACATACAACTCCTAACTATTTAACTGACGGTTATTTAAAACTATTAAAATACTTTATAACTCATTTATTTACTGTCCATTAATTCAGTAACAAGTTCAGTGTTACTTTAAATGAAAATATACATTTAAAATCCATGCCCTTTTCGTAATTGCTAATTGCAACCATAAATGCCTAAACAATGATTTTAATGATAAACTAACTGATGACTAGACCGATTTTTTATCACACATTAATTTACAGTGAAATACCAGCAAGTATGATCATTAAGAATTTCCTTATTTTTGATTAAAGTACATAAACATTTATGAATAAACTACTAAGTAGGAAATATATAATACGTCATTACTCGAATTAGCCTTTACTTTGCAGATCCATAATGCGAAAGTAATGATAGTATCTATGCATCTATAAATCTATGCAATGCTAAATGTAGAATGTATGATCCGTTTTATTTCTTGATACATGCAGGATCAAAAAGCATGTCCTGCAAACCACGACAGTACTACACACTAGCACTGCACACATTCACTATCACCCTCACATCGGTTTCGCTCTGTTTACCGTGATTCCCCTATAACGTTGCAAGATTGTTACACCAAACCATGTTTAGACGAGAAGATTAAATAGTAGATTAAAAGTATTATCAATGCATCTCTATCCTTACTTTTAATAACTAAAATATTAATGTGATGAAAAAGTCCTTGATACATCTAGAGAGCAGGATTTTTTTTATAGCTTATAATCACTACTACTGATACGAATTATGATAAAATTAAATGTCTTTTTTATACATATAATATATGTATTAGTTCTTATGTTTCAATATATTTATATAAAGTAAATATTCATTTACTTTAAAAACAGCTTGTCAATTGATATCTATTCATTATTAAATCTACATTCTGCGAAACAGCATGCTCTAAAAGGAGGGATATATTATATTTCATATGACTCGCATGAGTATTGATTGGCATTACAAGTGTTTTCTTATTTCTCAGAAATAACTTGTATAATGAATACCATAGAATATATTTTGATGATGAATGTCATATACTTAATACTAATTATATGTCATAGTATAAAATATGCTAAGTATGTTGGTAATTAGGTTCAATAAATGAACGTAAATATCCTGTCTATTTATTCCTATTCCTGTTTCACTTAGTCTTAATAATATGTTTATACTTCCGTTATGTACATCCTTTATAATTCAGATTAAGGAATCTAAGATACAGGTTAGCATAATTCTGGTTATTCTTAATATATCTGTATACATATGGATTTCGTTACTCGGATTAAGAATGAATAAATGTATGGCAAATCTACACTAAGAATACCGATTACTTTAAATTTGTCATGTAATAAGTCAAGTTGTTTCATATTATATAAGTCACCAGTACAGCTAGTCTTGAAGGACATTTTTTGAATTTCAGCTGCTTATTCCAAATCAAGACACCTTATGAACATAGGCAAGACAAGCCTCGATGTTGCAATAGCAGCTACTTGTCACAGAAAATACCTAAATCATTTAGGGATTTGTCCTCAACATCAAATAAATGTTTGAACATTTTTGCATACACGTTTTTTGTTCATATACCCTTTTATTAAACTTTATTGCTCGCTATTTCACTGCTGAGAATAAGCCTCCTCACTCCATTTTTTTAGGCCGAGTTCAGACTCACTACGCTGCTTCAATGCGAATTGGTAATCCTAGAAATGTGTACTTATGCAGATTTTGAAACAATGTTTTACTTAACCGAAAAGCGTATGATAAGCTCTGATTATCAATTGTTAGAATAGAAAAAGCTCATAGGCCTGCTCGGGGTTTGAACCCGTGACTCTCGAAAGAGTCGTACGGTCTCATCAAGGGGCTATTATAGCTTTTCTGAATGAAGTAATTTATTCGAGGTAAAATGATCGAGCAGTTTATCAAGCATGAAGATTTTACTACAGATTGTAATATTGAAATAGGTCTATAGTTATTTTAATATTTTCTTACTGAATGAATTAATTTTCTGTGTTTTATAATATCTGGAAATATTCTCAAACGGAAATGACCATTTTCTCTGAGTCAGAAGCTGGATTTGAACCATATAGAGCGTAGAGAATTATAAAATTTAACTCGTACAGTAAAATTAGGTATGTGTAACTATCCTAATCAAAAATACGTCAGATATCATTTTGCTATGCCAATCAGCTTGGACAATTGCTTTAAAAGTCCCAAGTCTCCATATTTTTTTAGACGTTTAAGTTCGTAAATTATGGGTTGTAGTAATAGATTTCATTAAGACTTGAGCAATTAATAAGTCAATTTAGCAAATTTCCAAAATAGAAAAATCCTGATCATGGATTCCTATTTATCTTTTAAATAAATTTTTGTACTACATATTTATTATTTCTTGAAGAAATTTTATCAGATGGCCTTTGCTCGGTGATTATTAAAGTATAATCTACACATAGATGCTACAGATTGGAGAGACTAAATCTGATACAGATCAGATATAGTCTCTCGTTTTTTTACTTGCTTAATGCTTGATATGGACTCGCAAGTCGAAAGGAATGTAAATGTTTGACGTTTCATCATTCATGTGATTCATCGCAGGCTGCTTATAATTTCGATGTTGTTGATAACGCATTTATGTCATTTTAATGATTTAAGTATTTGACTCATAGATGATTTGATTCGTTGGACGTTCGCTCTGCCCAGTGCCCACTAATAATAAGCAGGATCTGACAAGCGTTTACATTTCTAAAAAATATTAAAAACTTAATATTACATTGAGGTAAGTTATTGTTAAGTTCTTTATTTAAATATAGAATTGAGTACAAACATTCGAAGTATCTGCGCTATTATGAGAATTATTACGTACGCGTTCTTTTCAATCAATAATTTAAATTCACAATATAAAATCAAATTAGTGATAATTATATTCTTATTTAATATAGTATTCTTACATTAGACTATAATCTTATACAAATTATAACAACTAATTATTTCGCTGGTGATCATTAGTTATTTATAAGTCGAAGCTCTGGTAAAATATTGTGTAACAATTTCAACAGTTATTGATTAGGATTGTGTATTACAACTAGATATGACATGTTTATCGATTCATCATACTTGATAAATTTTTAGTAATTATTATTATAAATACTTATAGAGTATTAACATTTTAGTCCTGATATTAAAATGATAAAGAACATTACATAATCTTGCATAAAAAAAGGAAATAACACGTAACATATCTCTCTAGAAAAGTAAAAACCTAACAGATTTAACAAAAGCGTATTCGCCAAAAAAGACGAGGTCCTCAATTTTTAACGTTAATCGGCTGGGCGGGAGTTACGATGAATGGAACTTGAAATGAAAGTTTTGTTACTTTTGTTTTGTGGTTTAAGCCGAGGTCCAGTAACACAAGAACTTAAGGTTGTTGCGCGAGTCTCGTTTGAGACTAGCTCTATTCTCAACTCTATCTCGCGCTTACCCCTCTGGTGATGCACAAAAGTCAGTGCTATTAACAGAAAAAGTAAATAAAAAAGCTTTGAAGTCAATTGTTAAATATGCTTCACTCAAACGTTTTTTACAATTTTACAATTGTGAAAACTTCTTTAACGGCGTTGTGCACTTTTTGTGATCGCTAAAAAATTTTAAACTTGCATCAGGACACGTGATTTGATCGATAATTTATTCGGTGAAGGGAGAGTAACCCGCCGGCTCGACGTAGGAGAGGAGGTATCCACCTCTCTACCGCGCGGCACCTATTTGATTTAGGCGGCGCAGGGCGCTCGCCTCATATTTGTGTTTGATAGTGCAATAAATGAATATTATATCTTATCACATAAATAATAGAACTTTTATACTAATAATTATAAAGCAATTTGTATAAAATTATTCCCTAACAGATACGAAATATAAAAAATGCATAACGTTAATTTTCAACGTTTTCACTTCTGCCGGCACCCCGTAGTGCACCCCCTTAATTTTTTTTAATTTCACGCAGTGATATACAATAGTGGATATAAATAAGCAAACAAATCGTTTAGTAACACCAGGGCAGTTTTATCACGACATAGTTCTGATAATAACAGATTAAGCTATTTCAACTTTTTAACAAATTTAAGTAAGAAGTACAGCATAATATTTGTGCAAAATCTGACTGTTTAATTCAGTTATTTTATTAAGTAAATAATTAACATATCTAAAAATAGATTTTAGACTGTTTAAAAATATTTTCAATTTGCCAATGATTTGTATTTTAACTTTTCAGAAAGCAATTATGGCACCGCTTGTAATTGAAGGGGACACGTTAGGGCAAAAGCATAAAAATTACAATAATTTAGTTAATGAAGCAATCAAAACTAATCCGAAACCAGAAATCGCCGCAATAAGCTACGAAGAGTCTGATTTAGATAATCTATTTAAAATTGATATAGCGTGCAATGGTCGAAATGTTGAATATATTTTGGAAGTTCTCAAATGTGAAGATATGTTATATGTATCACGAGTTATTAAGCAATCTACATGGCTAATAACTGACCAACAGTTCGCAAACATTATTAATTCTGATTACCTGCACAACCAACTTTATCCAAAAATGATGTCTAAAGCTTTTAATAAACTGATTCTGCATGTGAGATTATATTTGAAAGATGAAAAGCGTGTCGAAGAGTTTTTCGATTATTATAAAAAGAAAGATTTAAAAAAGGCTCTCAAATGGCTGCCGCATTGTTCTATTCCGTTTATTGAAACTACAATTCAAAAACATGCTGATGATATATCAGAACAATTGTTGAAACGGCTATGCAAGAAGTCTATTAAATTTCTACAAATCTTCTGCCGTAGTTATAAATCTTATTATAAAAGGCAAATGTTAGTAAGTACGATGTTCACTTTAAACAAAAATGCCCAACGTTACTTGGACCTTATAGAGACGACTGAGGTAGATGATATACCTGAATTTGGACCGAAATATACTAAAAAAATTTTAGAGGGTAACCTTGAAAGGATAATGCAAAATTTAGAAAAATATGTAAATTTTCTGGATGTGTCTATCTTTGTAAAATATTTAAGAAAAGAGGAGATTAAAGACTTTATATTAACTCATATTAAAAACAAGAAAATGAGTTCGTGGTTCACTTTCAAAAAAATTAAGTATTTTTTACTGAGATTGCCAGTTGAAGAACGGTTTGACTTCGTAAATAAGCTTTTTATAGAAAGAGAATTGGAAAACGAAAGTTTTGATGACGATGTTTGGGATGATATAGTACTACAATGTGGTCTACCGACACCAGGAAATGGATCTTCATCCAAAAATATATATTGCTGGTATATGTACGCACCATTCGGAAGAGCTTTTGGAGATCTAAAGCAATTGATTCGTAACGAATCAAATCCAATGGAAAGAGTATCGATTTTACGAGTAATCCTTATAAGCGCCGGTAAAGATACAAATAACATTACTACATTGCTAAAATATTACCGAGAAAACCACATTAATGAACCGTTTAAGTTTAAAATGCGATTTGTTAATTACTTGCTTAGTAAAACAGATACGTACAGGTACAAGGAAGAAACTTGGGGATATTTAAACGATATCTTTAATAGCATGGAAGTATACAGTGTATCCGATAAAGGTGTACAATCATGTGTGAGATCCATTATTCAATATAACGTAATTCATGGAATCGAAATCCCTGATAGTATAACAAATAAATTTGTTTTCGAAACCTTTAAAAATGATAAATTAAATGAAGAAGAAAAAAAGAAAATATTTAACTATCTATACAACTTTCTAATTTCAAAACTTGAAAACAGTTTTGAAAACGAAAATAAATTTAATATAACTGTGAATACATTGAAAAATGTTTTAAAACTACTTGATGATTGGAATAAAAATCTTAAAGATTATCCTTTAATTCCTGAAAAAATCAATGAACTTATTATTGCTAAGAAAGAAAACTCTTGGTGTGCAGATCTCTCAGAAATATACACCATCAAAAAATCTTGGAGAAAGCTTTTATTTGGGCAGTCTATTTCGCTAAGTCCCAACCAAGAAAGTTGCATAAATGCTCTTAAACATGGTCCAAATTTGTTAGATGTATACAGGACAGAAATAAACTTTTTATGCTTGAGCGAGAGTTATAAATTTAATAGGTTTCTTAAAAAACTTCGTATTTATTGGCATCAATCATTAGCACATTCTTTCAAAACAACCTTTATGACTAACCTTGACCAAAATAGTAATCACAAGGCTTTAATCAGGGGACTATGTACTTTACTATCACAAAACGAACTGCTGGATTTAGTTCAGAAATATGTTCCCACTGAAGATAAAATTGAGTGGAGTCAGCATGATGAATTAAAGCTAAGCATTTGCAAATCTATAGCAACATGTATGCACTTAGCAAGACCACAACCTCCTCCTCAGGTGACTTTATTATATGCTAAAGGGGATTATTTGCAGTATGTACTACCTTCTTTACTTTCGATTCTGCATAACGTAAGTTCCTCTTACATTTGCGAACACGTAACGCAGCTTCTTAATACGCCTGTATCTTTACAAAAGCATGGCATTCGCATTGCCTTTTCTAAGCTGAGATTTGACCAACTGAAGCAATTATTAATAGAGATTTGGAAACCTATGAAAAACAGTAGTATTCGAGCAAATATCTTCAATCAGACTTACATGAAACTTTGCAAAGAAAGTGATGAAGCTGCTATTATTGAGATATGGGATTTACTTAGCATATTTATTGATAATTTGAACTTAGATGAGAATAAAAAGATTTATTTGAATCTAAGTAAAACTAAAAATGTACCAATTCGCGTTAGGGCTGCGTTTTGGATGAAAAGTTTTGAATTTTTGAAAAAATTACCATTGAAAGCAAATTTTAGCAGTCTTATAGATGATTTAAGAAGCCAAATGAATGATATATTGGTCTTTCTAGATAATGATTTTGTTGCAAAGTTATTTTTAGAAAATTTTGATAAAATGTTTACAACACAAAAATATATTTACTCTTACCAAGTAGCTCTGTTTTTGCTTTCAACGAAGACCGAAGAGGCACAGGCTGATCGTTACGAGAAAGTCTTTGTGCCGATAATAAACAACGCTCTCACTTTATGGGATAAACAGCACGACAAGGCGTACTACGCGAGAACAAACTTACGTAAAATATTGTATTATATGTCTGAAGAATTTCAAAATATCGTTATAAATAAAAGAATGGTATTTCCCATTGCTATGTATACGAATGTGTTAAATAAGCTACAAAATAGCTTACCGAGTAAAGAAAATTATATTTTATTGACAAATATAAAATTGACATTATGTTATACGAAAATTGTACAAGATGTTTTAAAAGAAAATAAGGAACTGATAATACATACCGATACCGAAGAGTTCGTTCATGATGATACCGAAGAGTCTTCTACTAAATGGATACTTCTGCAAACCAAAGTAGCTCCAATTTTTGGCAGGGCATGTGTAAATTATTTAAGAGATGATGTAACAAACTATTTTTCCAGTATATATATTATTTTTGGTGACGTTTTAGAAGATATCCTTTCTGTGTACACTCGCTTCAGTCCAATTATAAAATTATCAGTATTAAAAGTTTTTCTTGAATTTAAAGATTTAATAGAAGGACATTTGTTAGTTTTCCAACTACTGCCGGACTTCTTATACAAAGATGATGAAAATGCTATAAAGCAGGAAATTTTAAACGAGTTAAGATCGCACCCTTCGGAAGAAATCGCTATGCATTATTGGCTTTTATATAAGAAAGAAAGATATATGTAGATAATGTGTAAATACTTGGTACCTACTAATACTTTTGTTTACTTATATTTAAACTTTCATAGGTATTTTATATTTAATAGAGTACTATAAACTAAATATATTAAAAAAATATTTGTTATTTTATTATTTTTAACTATGATGAGACGTGTTTCGTGTTACCATTTCAGCGCTAGCCACTACACATACTCTTGACGAATTCTTCAAGAAATTTATATAGTGTTACGACTTGTTTTAAATACAACCTGCTTCATATAGTTGTTCAGTAATAAAAAGAAAAGCATTGTGGCTGTCATTATGTGTTGAGTTGTTGAAAGAGATTATAAATGGGTTGACTTTTGGAAAATTGCTTCTTATTTATTGAATAAGTCTAACGGAAAAATATTGTCGTCGTTATGACAGTACACATATGGCGCCAATTTGAGAGAAGAAATGCAGACTGTGCGATTTATAATTTATATAAAAAATATAAATTTAAGTACAAAATATATAAATAAATATTGTATTATATTTAAGTAGTAACAATTAATATACCTTAAAATGCCGGTTTTATAATCAAATTGTAATCATTCTCAGGCAACCATCCTTGTGACAATATTTTTATAGAAAATCTCAAGTTCTCTTGATTAAAATTAATAAAACACATTTTTCTTGGCAATACAAACAGTTGCGAATTACATCACTAGCGGTAATATTATGTAGTCACACTGGTAACACATGTGAATAAAGATATTTTAGTTATTAAGAGATTTTAATATGAAATTTGAATTATATAATAAAACTACAATCTAATAAGTAAATGTACTTGTATGTTGTTATGGGAATAAATACTTTAACTGAATTTTTACGCGAATTATTTACTGAATTAAAGTAATTAATAAACGACTAAAAATAATAATTGTTACGACGTGTTTTAAACACAACCTCCTTCATATAGTTGGTCAGTAAAAAAAGAAAGAAAAGCGTTGTCGCTGTCATTATGTGTGGAGTTGTTGAAAGAGATTAAATGGGTTGACTTTTGGAAAATTGCTACTTATTAATTAATAAGTCTAAAGGAAAAATATTGTCATCGTTATATAATGTAAATAATACAACCATATTAATAAAATATTTATTAAAAAGTAAGTATTTGAAACATGATAATTGACGAGTAACGGATACATGTTTTCCGAGCTGACCGTCCTTACTATCTGCAAGGTCCTAATACTTAAAATCAGGTTTTACAACTTAAGCCATAGCTCCTTACTATCCATCTTATGTGTCATTCGCAAGTCCAACTACAACATTGAAATTCAGACTCCAATTTTCAAAAATTAATAATGATTCAATTCTTTGAAGGTTGATTGAAATTATGCTCATTTATGTTGCAGGAAGTAAAAGTTAGCTAAATATCAAATTTTTTAACAGCTATTTATTCCATATATACTTATGTATGATTGCACTATATTAATATTCAATTCAATATATTTTAAAAATGCAGTGACAATTGATGAATTCAATTATTATGCCGGAATTTAAAACTAAACTTCTTTGAGTACCATCTGTTCCTTCCAGCCTTTAAGTAAAATGAACACAATTCTTAATATTAGTTAATAATTATTAGTATTTTCAACTGTGAAGGACGGCGAATTTATTTATACAGACGCAGTTATTTCCATCAATCAATATATGAACAAGTATTAGCATAATGAATATAAAAAACCTATAATTAACTAATAAAAGGTAAAAAAAGATATAAAATTCACTTAAATTTGTTTGTATACAAATGTAACTTAAACTTTTAAATGCTAGAATTAAAAACAAAAGTATAAAACAATTGTCGTCCACAGGAAATCGATGAGGCCTTATGCTACTGATAGCTCATTTTCACAAGCTAATCTATCACAAAGATAGTCACCGTGCCGTGTATTTACATAATCTATTAATATTGTACCACACGATGATCGTTTCGCGGCGATATGACTAGTGTCATTGTTGAGTGAGGCCGCTTCGTTTGCGACATGCGCCGCACTAGCAGCAAGTCTATGTATAATTAATAACAATTGCATGATCTTGCGAGAATCATTCCCAAATCACGGCGCATCGTCGCATCTGCCTCTAATTTCCTAAGTGAGCGACTCAACGCGAACGCGAATGTGAGACGATCCGATATGAATTAAATGCGGTGTGGTATAATGCGGCGGCTACATCCTACGTCCGCGCGATTCGGTCTATATCATTACTGCCCTGCAGGCCTACCATGAACTCTTATTGCGACTCAATTGAAGCCGTAAACTAAATTGTTTTACTTTTTCGTACAATGACGTTTTAAAGATGCACACTTTAAGTCGTTGCCGCTCGTTCGGAATGCATCCTAAAAACATTTGAGTAAAAGAGATTTATCTATAGTTCCTGTCGCTGTCGCCTGTACGCTGTCCTTTTTAAACATTACGACCCAAATGCAATCTACACTTCATGGTACGAAAAGAAAGCGGTTGGGTTTAGGTACTGACTTTGAATTGAATCTTTTTCTAAAAGTTCGTGTTAGGGCTACAGTTCGCTCCGGCATTCAGTTCTCATTGAATATTTTTATTATTTTTGCAGCGTCGTCTAAATCGCGCGAAAATTTCATCCCCACTGATCGCGTTTGCCTGAATTTGTACCGCGCGGCATCGCGCTTCACGTGCGTTTGATCACGTAGACCGCTTCAATAGGCGTCGACTGTTTATTTTATCCGCGCCAAACCGGGTCGCTTCGCGTTCGTATCCAGTTCGTTAGCGTAGGACGCTGACTTACACAATCGCAACGATATTATGGAATAATCATTGTCTAGTGGATATAACTTGCCTTTGCTATAGATACATTCGGTCCCGAAGTTTGGCCTAATACTCCTCGCCATTATTACTAATTACAATATCAAGCAATAGCGTTTTGACGTGACATTAAGTCTTGTCGAGTGACCCTAGCACGTTGAACGAAACAAAAACAATTATTATATAGTCAAAATTCAACATAGAAGCCAATGAATGACATTACGTGCAAATCTAAACATATTCATTAAGTTCATTATAACAATGAATTTTCACTTCTAAAGAAGGGTGCTGATTTATAATCAGTTTTAATTTTTCTGCTTTTTCATTACATTTATTATTAACTGAAATATATTTTGGGTAAAGAAGAAATGCTGCAAGATAGCCCTGTATAAAATCTATATCCTGAAGTAAACAATCACATATCTTTAAATTTATATTTGTGTTAGACTCAATAAATGTATTTAATACACTATTAAGAGCATTAGCGAAAAGGATATAAATTCGAGGAAAATATTTTTTACAGTGTTCTTTTAAAGTTTGCAGACAATGTTTACCAAATTGAGAAATTATTGTATTGCATAATTCATCCCAATTGTCACATTGATGTCCATCTAAACTTTTAATAAAGGCCGTAGACAAGTCCCATTTGGTTAGCATCAAATAATTTTCTGATTCTGAAAATACTTCCTTCAACTCATTTTGTATAGCTGTAAACATCTTATTGGGGAGAGTCATTTTTTTCTCGAAACAATATAATTTAACTTCTCTACTTAAACTAGAGAGTAATTCTTCAAAATTTCTCATACAAACTTTCTTATTATCTTTTAACGAAGTAAATCGTTTTATGAGTACCACAAATACTTCTTCATACTTTTTAATTTGGGAATCTTCATCTTGTGCAGATAATAGATAGGAAGTTAAAACTGATACTATGCTATCTCTTAGCGTATTTTGGTATTTGCAACAATCGGTTATAAAGTCATCGTTGATATATTCTAACAGCATATTTACGACAAATGGTGTCGGTAGAGCATCTACAATATTTCTAGAATAAGGGAATAATGTTGTTCTTACATGAACACCGTATTTTTCGAATTCTTGATTTTGTGTTGCATGTAAACTTTTAAGGAATTCATAACTTTTGACAAAGAATGTAGCGGATATGGTTGGAGTATTTTCAGGAATTTTTAATAAAGTGTCATATATATCTTTATTTTCATGAAAAGTAAGACTATTTATAAATATTTCTAGCAAGTTCCATAATGTTTCAATATCTGATGGTTCTTTTTCCTTACACAGTAAATGGTGGACAGTCTTAAATAAAACACTTCTAATAGTTATGTTCTTAGATGTTTGCCACATATTACCAAATAGAGAAGTTATTTCAGAAGTTTCCATTTTGTTTAATGAAAACCGTATAGCATGTTTCTGTAGAGATACTTGTCCAGTCAGTAACATTGAAATATATTTTACGCTTTCAGTTTTACTTAAATTGTAGTAAATGGATAATAACGATGGTAAAGAATAACTAAGATAGTCACCCTTAGCATACAATAAAATTGTATCAGCCGACGGCTGAGGTCGAGCAATATGCATGTGTTTAGCAAAACATCTTTGCAGATTTAAATTTAGTTCATTGACGTGGTCGTAATCTATTTTTGCACTTTCAGGGGCGTGTTTATTTAGTAGCGCTACAAGCTCAGCTCTGTGCAGCAAAATACACACACCACGCGATGATGCTCTTTGACTATTTAAATTATTAAGTTTATTAGTATAAAACTCAATCCACGTTCTTGTTAGTGATTGAGGCCAGTAAACCCTTATTTTTCTTAGGAAAAATATAATATTTTGTTTTTCTTCTGAGCATAATTGTTCAGCTTCAGATTTATACCTTTCGAACATTGTAGGGTCATGCTTAATAGCATTAATAAAAACAGGTTGACATGGGCGAAGTATAAAGGACTCTTCAAAAAGCAATTTTCTCCATGATTTGTTTGCTTTGTACAAAAAGGACAAGTCTGAGTCCCATGCGTTTTGTTTCTTAGCCTTTATGAGTTCCTTAATTTTACTTATAAGTACTGGGTAATCTTGAAGGTCTTTATTCCAGTCATTTAGTAAATCGAATACCTCATATAATGTAATGACTGTTTCGTTAAATTTTTTTTCATCTTCCAAACTGTTACACAGTAATTTTTCTATTATGTGGTGGAATAGAAAATTAAAAATAGTATCCTTTTCTTGAACATCCAATCTATTTATATAAATATTCAACGAGTTGAAGTGAAATTTTTTTTCAATAACCTCTGGCAAGCTTTGCGAATGAAGTAGTTTATATATAATTATCGCTTCCACATATATATCAACATCATTATCTGGATCAACAATATCTAACATCATAATACCTTCTACAACATCCCACAACTTTTGATCAAATTTGTGAAAATTAGTCTGATAAATTATATCTGTTATAAATTGATATCTCAGTTCGTAATTGTTATTTAAATGTTTGGCCTGAAAATATTGTAAAAGAAGATTGATGTTCTGCATATTATGCTTCGCACATGCCACCAACATAGAAAACATATCATTTGTATCACTTGTTTGAGGATTTTCATCAATGAGCTTCATAACATGTGACAAAGCAATTTGGAATTCAGCATATTGATATAATTCAAATTGGTTGTACCATGTTCTCGTAACACAATGTTGTATAAAAGTCATTGCTTTAATTTCAGAATCAGGTAGAGGACAATTTTTTTGTTGATGGATTTTATCAATAAATATTTGTTTAATAAAATCAAATCTTTCCTCACTGGGCATTGACTCAAAAAAAGGTGAAAGTATATTTTTTCTCATATAAGTATACTTGTCTTTTTCACTCATCCGAGATGCTAAATCTAACAGAAATTTTTTTATGGATTTCTTCTTAATAAATTTTATAAAAATATGCACATTAATGAAATTGCAGTAATTTTCAAATTTGTCAATTATTCTGTTTGGAGCCAGTTTTATTATTAAGTTTGTAGCAGCTTTACCAAATTTTGGATATTCATAAACTTTAAGCATTTCTACAAAATCTAAATATTTATTTATGTTTTCTCCATTCAATAGCACTATGACTGCTTCCAAGACTTTTGTTTTAGATATACAACAGTCACCAGCAACTATGGTTACAAGAATCATCATAGTTTTTTGGCAAAGTTTTTTAATTAAGGAAATCTTCAAATGATCTTTATGTTTTGAAATATTTTGTAGAATAAATTTTGGTGAACAGTTAGGTAGCCAGTTAACTGCCAACTCTGGCTTTTTTTCATATTTATAAAATTCTTCCACACGAACTGAATCCTTTAGATGTAACTGTATGTGTTTACGGAATTTGATTACAGTTTTAGTATTCATTTGTGGAAAAAGTGATGAATATAAATATTCTGGATTGATGATATTACTATATTGAACTTCAGTAATTAACCATTGGCAGTCTTTGATCACCCTAGCCACATATAACATATCACCATAAACTAAAACCTTTAGGATGTAGTCCACATTTCTTTTTTTATTTGCAACATCAATTTTCAGTAAGTTTTCAATATCACCTTCATCTGGATTAAATTTATCCAATTTGCAAGTATCAGCTGCTATAGATTCTTTTACAAGAGAATTAAAGCATCTGTGTTTTTCCCCTAAATTTTTTCCCTCAAGTTCCATAGGACTCATGATTGTGAGCTGGAAAGAATAAGTACCTAATAAAATTGCTAATTTTAACATTTAGTGTCATGGTATGTTCATAATATGGGTGGATTTTCGCTATGTGTACAAGATATCATATATATTGTACACATAGTACATAATTTTTTCCTTAACCAGTCTGTCTTCGTAAAAAATTATTTAGCCAAAAAAATCCTTTGATTACTTTAAAATTACATATTAGAAAAGAATTAATATCAAAACTTGTAACTATGAGATATACATAAATATGTCAGCATTATAAATAATTATCAAATATTTAAACACTAATAATTTTCCGTCAATTTTTAAATAAGTTAAATGCTTATTACTTTTAGTGACTACTTACGTTTTCCGCCACTGTTCAATCTTACAGTATGAAAATATTCTTATTTTAACTTCTTGCGGTAGACCAAATCATACTAATGTACTCCAAATGTTCTCTTTACTCTGATTTAATACTATTTAATAAAAACCGACCGTAAAATAAAATTAAAGTATAGTCTTTAAAATAACAAATAAGACCAATATAAATAATTTCCACCCAAATCAAAAAACTAAGCTAAGAGCTTACTGCCATAGTTTGCTGCTTGGAGTGGTTGGCTATGATTGCCGTAGTCTATGATGATTGTTGATTGGCTTTTTAAAAACTATGTATATATTTTATGATATTGTTAATATATGTATAGTACCAGGCAATAACTAATGCACACCGAGGCTTAGAGAGAGAAATCGCTTACATTCTGCTTCATAGAGCATCGTCTCTGTCGCACAGACTGACGAACCCATGTGTGACAGTGACAGCGCTCTACGAAATCGAGCTCGCCGGCTGTTTCGTTGTAAGCATCGATGTGCATTATTTAATGCTGGGTACTATACTCTCTTTTTTACTTTTACTATACTCCCAGTCATTTATTTATTTATTTATTTATTTATTTATTTATTTATTTATTAGGAAGACATAACATATACGTTTCATTATAGTACTATACATATACATTATAGTGCTATTTTAGTTAGTAATCTATGCCTAGTACCTAAGTAGTGATCTATGGAAGTGATTTCAACTTTTCAAGTATTTTGTTAGTAGTCTATGATTTCAAGTTGCCACTCGCCAAAGCATAAAATAGCAACATCAAAAAGATAAAATATTTGCGATTATTTCCACTGATATTTATTAATTTTTTATTCATTTCAATAAAAGAAAGGAAAATGCGGGGATAAGTACACCAATGAGATAAAAAAGATTTCTCCAGCAATTAAATAATAAAGTTAGTGAGACTATCTTTATATTAAGATTGCAAAGTTGCACTGCGCAGATGCGCAAAAATAAACAACCTGGAAGAAATATCCTTACAATTTAAATAAATATATATAATATAAATATTCTATTCCAAGTGAAAGTTTTTTCTTTTTTGCCGTTGGTATTATTAAATTCATATATTGTTTTTACTTTCCATGAAATATAAAAAAATTGTATACATTAACTAATACAGACAATTTAAAACTTATGTATGAATGTTAGTAGAGAGTGTTGAAATAACGATTGTTGACTATTGTTTTATACTATAGCTCGATATAATATTTCCCAACGTTGGGCCCACGCCTCAACAGGTGGACAATTTGATTTTTAATAGTAATTGTACATATAAATTCTAGAATAAACTCGAGAAGTTCAAATGTTTCGCTCCAGGCCATTTAAATGAAATGCTAGATTTCGAAGCTACATTTAATGAAAAAAGCAGATTACAAAAATAATAATAAAATTCTTTTTCTATACGGCATGCATATTCTGCTATTATTATATCCATTATATTTGTGGATGTATAAATAAAAACTTTATTATCTAAGGGTAGACGGCAACGCATAATCATAAAATTGACAGTTTTAGCGTAACATAATCATCTCTCTACACTGGTTGCTAATAATAAAACAGATGGAATACGCCAGTTTCGTTAAGGAAATATTTGCGGGGAGAAAACAAAGTTACGAGCCGGCATGTATTTCAATACAATGTCTTACTAGTAATGAAGTCGTGGGAAGTACAGACGTACATATCAGCCGTGATCATTCTGTAAACAGTCATGATTTGTATGAATGAGTCACTAGATAATATCTTAATTGTTGTAAAGGAATGAAGGCGTAAAATATACGGGTGCAATTATACTTTTATATTAAGGATTTGTTTTGACGATTTTAATATTCATGATTGTTCAGAAATGCATAATTAAATATTTTATGTTCAGGTTCAAGTTCCTTTGGTTTATAACGTTTCGAAAGCAAATAGAAGATATCAAAAAGATTCTTAATTTTCTTATCATATCAAATTATAATATTTGAGTTTCAATCTATTAAAGAGTAATATCTAAATATCGAAGAAAAAGATATCAAACATGAATAGTATATTTTTACATACTGTAGCATCTCTCATTAATCATGTAAAGTCCAAAAGATGATAGAATTATTTAGCTATAATCCGCGTTTGATAAGAAAATGTATGTAATGATAAATGTAGGAAGCACAAACCGGATAAGTTACCGCACGTATCGAAAACCACCGCTTCCAACACACTACATACATTCACTACGTCAATCTCTACGATCGTTTCGCCTCGTAACCGAATCATCATCAGGAGATACTTACCACGAAAACATTGCATCGCCTAAGCAGTATTTGCAATTTTGTCGTGTAGGTCTAATCGATGTATACCGTGACCCCTTCGAGAGAGTGGTGAGGCCTAACCAATAAAATCAAAATCAAATAAAAAATGTTTTCAATAAGAATTTAAAATATTAAGTGTAATATATAGTACGTATGGTAATTCCCATTCCCCTTCTTAATAATAGCCAGCTAGCCATTGGTAATTTTGGCAATTGGCAGAATATTAATAGTATTCCGTAGTAGTCAGTAGTTTGATTGTGTTCAATAAAGAAATAGTAAATGAATTATATCACACTGAACATCAACACTACTTTTGAAATAATAGAATCTCCATCAATAATAAATCGTAAAATGAATTGCGAATGAAGTTTTTAAATCAGATAAACTTGATTCTTTATTATCTGTGTGTATTTTATACATGAGAAAAGAATGAATGTCACCACATTTTTCATCGTTATTATCTTTAAATCGTCAAGCTATTCTGTTTTTTGCGTTTCAAAATGTGATAATAATTCGAATAATGTACTTATTATTCCGAATGTTCACAGTAGAAGGCGGGCCACACCCATTCGCGCGTTCTTGCTCCAGTATCTCTATAGATTGCTTTTAAAGACTAGTGTTAAATGCATAATTACTCTCTATATACATAGTTCTCAGTAAAATTAAGACATTTATTAAAACAACATCCAAAGTTATAAAACTGTCTGCCTTTGTATCGAACGTCAGAGACAATACATATATTTATTTCAATACATGTTTAAAATATGTCGGTTTCGAATGTCTGTCGATTGACTGTGGCTTATCGCCTCACGTTTGTCGGCGTTACAATTAGTCACAGTTGACAACTACCTCTACGCTATATGTCGTAGTAAGGTGTGTAGGACCTTCATAAGGGGAACTTTTAAGACGACTTCCCTTAATTGTAGTAGGTAGAGCTTTTACTATCTAGTATCATTTCGTAACCTCGTTAATGCTACTACATGCTTGTCTGTGTCGTCCATCGACGTAAAAGCCGTTTGGAGATAAATCAAATGACAATTAGAGACAGTCAATTGTTTTTTTTAATTATAAATCTTTTGATACTAATTATAGTTTCAATTGATCAGTTACCTTAAAGCCAGGATGTAAAATAGCTCTGGTTTAAAACGCTATTGCGCTAGTGGCTATTTAGTAATTTATTGTGGGGTAACACGCATTCATACGCAATGACTATTCGCCTTCAAAATGTTACACAGGCGTCATTGGTAATTTCGTATTGCTACCCAAAGCTAAGTCATATGAATGTTTGATTTTAATTTTAATATTCCTTGTAAATTGTATTTTTAGTATTTATGGGCTTTATTGCACTATATATTGTTCCAACATTATTAGTAATTAAATGGTAATTTCATTTAAGGTTAAATATCAACATTCTGTTCGTGAATGCGTTGGTGCATTGAGTGATAAAGTAAAGTAACGGCCTATTACTCTGCCACTGCTAGGCATAGGCCTCCTCTCTCTGTTTTTTGGACGGAAGGATTAGAGCTAAGCTAAAGCTAAGCCTACCATGCTGCCCCAATGCGGATTAGTAGGTTACACATATCCCCAGAATTCTCTAGAGATATGAAGGTTTCCTCACGATGTTTTCCTTCACCGAAAAGTGTGTAAAAAATTGCAATTTTAAATCAGAAACATAAGTTTTAACAGAAGAACTCATTGGTGCCTGCCCTGGGTTTGATCCCGTGACCCCTCGAAAGAAGCAGGGTCTCACCGCTAGGTTATCACAGCCCAAAATAAAAAAATTGAACATATTTGACAAGTAAGAAGTATATTGGAGTACAGGGGCTGAATTTCACAATTTTTTTTGTAGATCTATCAGTTTTATTAGTGTTACACAAAACACATGATTCTTATTTAGCTTCACAGCATATCTACAATAATATTATTTGTGCGAAAACATTTACTAATGTAGTAAAATAGTTATAGATATAATAACAAAACAAGCAAGCGTAATAAACTTATGTTGCTTATGTTTATACATCTTCAGAAAGACTGAAAATTGTTTGTAGATTCGGTATACGTTTTTGTAACAAAATAAATCAAGCCAGGCAGTGACAAAAAAAGGCTTCACTAGCGAAGATAATATGTGTTTGCTATCTTTATTTGATATTCAGGGCCATATAGGACTGTTGAGTTGACTGTTTTCAGTTAGTTGTCACTATCTCCTCATAAATTGACTCTTTTGATATAGATGAGATTGTTTCGAAGTACCTAAACGTATTGTATCCTACATTCTTACACACTTATTGCAATAAATGTTACAGTTTAGTTTAATATTTCGTAAATCTTGTTATCTTTTGCAGTGGGCTTACCATAACCACAACAATTGTTATCGGTAATACCGTCGACACAAGTTTTGAATTAAATATTTGGAGCGATAAACTGATTTCGCCCTATCCGAAAAACAAAGCCACATTTCCTAAGCTTATATATGGGAGATGTGACTAAGTTCTTCGGATAGGGCGATTTGCTTTGTTGATCAGTATTTTTGTTGTAAAAATTGAAAGATTGATTTAAGTTTAATTTAGTTATAAAAATATTTTTATTGCATGAATAATATATCTAGAAGCTGTTAAGAACAAGTGAAGTTCGCAATTAGCTTTTTCATCTTATTGTAAAATACATCTTGTATTTCACAACTGGCATTGATTCAATTGTTTGTGACGTTTGTGAGTAATATGGTTATTTACTAGCACGGATTACAATTAGTGGTACAAAGCATAAATGTGCTATTGAGAAGTAAAGAGTAAGTACGCAACGCAGTCTTGTTCATACCTTGTCATCCAGGATAAAGGTCGTGTTAATATATGTATTGATCAAGTATATATATAAAGTCTCAGGTTGATGTCATTAGCAACGTCTTAGAGATGTCTATGTATGATTATCACAATTCAATAGTTTATCTAAGAATAACTTTCGCCCATACAATTCTAACCCACTTGATCATTTCTTTTGAAAGAAATATAATAGAATAGAAAGAAAAGGAATAGAAATATGAAAACTAATGTTTTAAAGGTTCGGATTTATTTTTGAAAAGTACTCGAATTATGTTCAAGATAGGAACATGATGCCAATACTATACTATCGAAGATTGCCTTCGTTTATGGTTTACATTGTAAACCAGTACAGTGCAGTAGCTTCATTTAGGTTAAATGATCATTGAGTAGGTATACAGTATTTACAACATGGAATTATTTAATGTTAGCAAGAATGTACTAGATACTCTTTAATACGAATAAAAAACTATTGTGCTGATCTTTTGTAGTAGATAAATAATGCTGTTAACTTTATAAGTCAGCAATGTTGTACGCTTAATAATTACTTTATCTAGATCAAGACCTTAGTATTTATCTTTTTATATTAAACTAGGTTCGTTTTTATCCATGCTTCATACTTGATCTGTACATGGTTTTAATGCTTAAAGCGCTGTATTACTTATAATAAATACATGGCGTAATATGAATTGTGTGGGCTTTATTTCTGTTTTCAATTTGAATATTTTAAAATAAATGCATGGAATATTAATAAACAATAACATTATTTATTCGTATCGTAAGTAGAACTATACATACAATGTGTACACTTTTTTAATTAACTTATTTATCTTCATTAACCAAAGAAGACTTGAGGACATATTTTTTAAATAATTTTTAGCATCTATGTGACTGAAAAATTTATATTCCAGGTCCTACTTATGATATTAAGTGCCGACGAACAATTCTTTATTGATATTACATCGCGAATGTACGGAGTGAATGTCGAGACTAGTGGGCGCGGTAGCTTTGTATCATACTATTGTATTTTCGTACCACTTACATTATTTCACATTTTGTAAGGGTATGTGTATACTATTGTAACGGCAGGAAAAAGAGGAGATTGGATGGCGATATGCGGTGACAGGCTGAGAGTTGTGGAGGAGAGTAGTATCGCCATTTGACGTAGTTGTGATTTGTGCGCGGAGGTGACAAGTTGTTGATGGGTTCATCTTTAAGAAAATTGCTTCTTATTTAAGAAAAATAAAAGAAAAATATCGTTTTTATACAATACTTGAGCAGCTTTTTGGTAGTGAACCTGGAAAATAAACTTGACAAATGTTTGACCCATCGAAATAAGTTCATTCAAATATAAACATACATTATGCAGTAGGAAGATACTATTCTAAGAGTACTAGACTAATACTAGTCTACGCTGTACTCCACATCTCGTCTACCTCACGTGATTATTAGACGTTCACGAATCCGGTAGACAGCCTGTGACACTGGTTTTAGCAATGAATAGTCGCAATCAATCCTTAAAGAACTCCAGCCATGCAATTTGTTCCGTTCCCTCATGGAGATATTCAAGTAGATATCTTTTGTACGCTGACAACTAGGTCCTGATAGAATGTGGTATCACTTTCCATGCCATTCGACGAATACGTGTTGTCTGTAAGACCGAGTATTTCGTGGGACCACAGTATTTGATAACATGCAAGTAGAGCAAGTCAGTTAATAAGAAAGTGATACTCGAAACGACCTGTCAGACCTCGAACTCCGTATCTCTTTTCTGTCAGATTCTTCATTGGTGAAGGTCGTGTCCTAAATGAAAGACCTTCATAGTTCATACAATTTGCCTCCATTTCTCCCGATTTTCGGGCTTCCCTAGGGCAGATGTTACAGAGAGACCACTAAGTGCGGTAACTTGTCACACTAGCGGCTAGCTGATCGGTCGCGGGGTCTGAACTCCGTATACCGTATCTTAATTTTTCATTATTAGAGTTTGAAACTCCTAATGATGAACCTGGGTTCACCCGTCCAGCCCAGAGAATGTGCAAATAGCCGTTAGGGCTAGCAGCATATTGTCAATTCGAAAAACAAAACCTTTGTTATTTTGACCTTAGATTAAAAAAAAAATTAAGTAATAAGCCAATTTGGTTTGGTAACAAATTTGGTTTCGACGCTATCAATCATAGCAAACGTATCAAGGCCGTGGTAAAAATGACAATTTACTATTTTAATCCTAATTAACCTTGATCAAATAATATAAAGATGGTTGTGGGTTAACTTGAAAGTATTGAATTTTAAGAAGCGAAACAATGTTAGGCATACAATCTACGGTTGACTTTACGCTCACTGGTAATGGCACAATTACGATAAACGCATTGTCATTATTGCGTACAGGCCTTTTTATTTAGCTGTCGGTAAATATAGACATAATAATTACATAAATACCTGGCTTTACTTTCATACATATTGATTTGAACTGATTGAAAATATAATCAGTGTGCTGTTTCTGTAACTAATTACATATTTGTCGCTTTGAAATATTTATATAGCTAATACTTTAAGCGTTAAATGTATTATAACGTTGATTATCTTTTCATGTTCCATTTTCATAATGCATAGGTTCTGTAATGGTTTTTAAAGCTTATGTGTGATATTAAATATAAGATGATTGAGTTTTTTGACCAAAATGTTTTAAACTTAAAACGCTATTTTGACTTGAAGGAAACTATCTACACCTTGACTGTCTCTCCAGTGTAATATCTAATCATAGTATAAAACAAAATGCCCAAAAGCTAACGGTATATATGTCATCGATTTTCTCAAAATCTACAAAACGTTTTTGTAATTTTTTTATATCTATTGATAGTTAAAGACAGTTATTAAACTGAGTTATGAAGAATGTTGGAAACCAGTCAGTTACAATTTTCTAGGGTTGGAAAGTTACAAGGCAACGTAACATGTACATAAAATTAATAAATTGTGCGGAAGTAGACTACATTTCTTCCCGGATACAGATAGAGTGTGTTTTCACATTTTGTTTCTTCTGCAGTTAAATTTTTTTTAAAAATTTAACCGCAACATAGAAAGAAACGCAAACGCAAACGCAACGCAGAAAGTTTTTTCTATGCTAAAGAAAATATAAACACTGCAATCGGATAGAATCTGCATAATTATTATAGGAAGCTAATTATAATGCAACGCTTGATGATAGTTTAATCCGATTAATGCAACTGTTGGGCTCATTAGAGCGTAGCCCACGCGACCTAAGAATGTCGATTAATTATTGTAATTAACCTCTAGCCTAGTATATAATATATTAGTAAGATTTTAACGTGAACTTTACAATATCGGGGACCTTAAAACTTTTGTGACTTACAATACAGAACTAGCTAGTCTATGTTAATCGATTCACCTGTTATTTAAATTAATTTGAAATACAATAAAATATTTCAAAAGTAATAATAAAATTATTTTGCTATAAACAAACAGAAAATATATGGAATGCTAAATGTAGAGTGTGTTATCTGTTTTCTACACACGTTCACACTAAAACTGGGGTAAAATACACATTCCATTATATTGTAACTAAAATTAATATTAGGTCCTTACATATGAAATTGGCGTTTTCTATGGGAGGAACATAAAGTCGTTTTTTTTTTTAATGAAATATATTTAATTAATCAAAGTATGTACCATTGCTATGTATGCACTTTTGCCATCTCATAGGAAGTTCATTGATACCCTTACTAAAAAAACCATTCGGGTGGGAATCAATAAAATCTTTGAAGGCGGTTTGGACTGCCCCATCGGAGTTGAATTTTTTTTCCTTGCAAGTAGTTATCCAAATTGCGAAAAAAATGGTAATCTGTTGGAGCAAGGTCCGGAGAGTACGGTGGATGCCTAAGACATTCTAATTGAAGCTCCTCTGATTTGGTAGCCGTCTGTTGTGCAGTGTGTGGTCTAGCGTTGTCCTGAAGCAGCAGTGGCCTAGAGCGATTGACCAGCCTCGGTTGTTTAGCAGCTAGCTTTTCCATCATGGTTTGCAGTTGCTGACAATAGATATCTGCCGTAATCGTCTGGCCAGATTTAAGAAAGCTGTAGTGAACGACACCGGCACTAGTCCACCAAACACTTACAAGCAACTTATTTTTAGTCAATTTTCGCTGAGGGCAGGATTTGGCTGGTTCGCCAGGGTTCAGCCATTGCGATGAGCGCTTCCGATTATCGTAGAGGATCCACTTTTCATCACAGGTAATGATTCGATTTAAAATTCCTTCATTATTGTGCCGGTTGAGTAACGTAACGCAGCAGTCGACGCGCGTTTGTCGGTTTGCTTCACTCAATTCATGAGGTACCCACCTTTCAAGCTTTTTCACCTTCCCAATTTGCTTCAAGTGGATTAGAATAGTTTTATCACTAACACCGGAGCCTGCAGCTAACTCGGACGTGGTTTGCGATGGATCCGCTTCCACAATAGCCTTCAATTCTTCATTATCAACTTTGGCCTCCAGCCGTCCACGAGGCTTGTTCTGCAGGTCGAAATTTCCAGAACGAAAACGTTGAAACCAAAAACGCACTGTGTTTTCATTTGCGACACCGTCACCATACACATCATTAATACTTCGAGCCGTTTCTGAAGCACTGGTGCCACGGTGGATCTCATACTCGTAAATAACGCGATATTTCATGTTTTCCATTTTGTAAACAGAGTGACACAAAGAAAAAAACAAAAGAAGAAAAAACAAATGAATTAGGGGGTTTGAAACACAAATGCATGAGTAAATAGCTGTATGAATTTGAATTTGGAATTCCTAACCATAAAGGTAATATTTGAGATCGAAGTGGCCAGTACGACAAAACGCCAATTTCATATGTAAGGACCTAATATTTAAATAATACCGGCCAATATTGTTTTAATCAATTTTAAAACAAAATTACAGGTTTTCTGCGTACGTAAGCCTGGAGCTTTAATCGAAAACTCTACTAAAACATTTGTTATTTTTATATTTGTTATCCTGGTATATAAGATTTAATTTTACCAAATTTAATCTATACAAACATAGACTTTTGTATTTATAATAATAGTACTGATGTGAAATTTTACTTGTTTTGCTTAAATATTTTTAAGTAATGCAAGCAATATGTGGAGAACCTTAACGACTCGCATAAGAATGCAATGCATCATGCAAGTGCACTTTATAACGTATACGCTTGCATGAATTATTCATCTATCGTTCCACTTTTAAAGTTTTTGTGATAAATCAAAGCGTATTAAGTTGTTAATTTCTTAGCATATAATTATTTTTTGTATCAAAATGATTTTTTGTTATTCTATATTTATTGTGGTGGACAACGTGCGCTTGACTGAATCTAATAGGACAATTACAATACACGACGTGTATAATATTTCAGACCTATACATTCATAATAAAAAAGATCAATTACATAGACTTGACTGGCTTTTTAAGTAACAAAATTGACACATGATAAATATGCATTTAAATCCTATTCTTAATTACAGGTTACTATTAATAACACAGGTCAAATAAAAAAAATGAGGCGGAAGGCGAATAATTTAATAGTTCATACACACTACAACTAAAAGAGTATTATTTTTAAGTACAGGCAGTAATTTATCAATATAATGGATGGCCTATTTGTTAATACATACTGGTTTGATCTATATCGTTATTTTATTACTGACCAATGAGTGTAAAAGTCAAGGATGAATTGTGGGCAGGTCCGACTATAATGTCGGAATTAATATTTTCCTATTCTGCGAAATACAAAGAGACCTTTGCTGGTAATGGGGTCACAGGGAGTTGGTATAATCGTTGAGGTATGCAAAATGTACAGATGGGAAAATTATGAAAAGTAACAAATAAAATATTTCCTTATGGAACTAGACAGATACTTGATATTGAAGTCAACTGTCGAACAATTAATTGTAAGTGAACATTTTTTACAATAAATTTTTCAAACAATCGTATTGTATACAAACTACAATAACATTTAAAAATATAACGTTTCTTTTGTCTAAGAATCGCACAGTAAATTAAGAAGTGAATTTTAGTGAAGAGTAATCACGTAGCAAGTACCCTAGTACTACTACTACTACTAATAGGGTAAAGATCAAATATGATTTTATGTGGTTTTGCTTCAATGATTTATCCATCCTTGCTTATAATTTATTTTATGCAATAAATAAATTAATGTTATATATAAATTGAAAGAAGAACCGGGGCCATACCAAATATAAGGACTCCCCTTAGAGCTGAGATTCAAGTCCAAATTCAGATCGGGACTGACTTAATATTGAAATCGTAGTTTTTGAGGCATCTGCCTCATTCACTTTAAAGATCTACTTCGCATTAACACTTCCGCTATTAGAACGCAAATGTCATTTTTTGACTTTGGTTATTTGGTTTCATTATTTTTATTTCAAATATGCAACTAAAGAGGGCAAGGATAAACAGCAATTGGGTGGCTATCGGAGAATCAACATTGAGGCGGATATTACAAATGTTTCTAAATATAACATTGAAAAAGAATTATTTAGGATTATTTCATTAGGAAATATAATCTGCAATTATCTGATAAAGCACTAATTATTTATATAACGGAAAGACGGTAACGGTTAAGACGATTATGTCGGTTTCGCACCTTAAACGTGATAATGTTAGACTATCACAATTTATGACGATGTGGGCATGTTAAAATTTTATACATTTTCCCTACCCCCGTTGCAGAGGAAAGAGTTGCTACTCTTTACTTCGTTAATCAATGCATCGAGAGCAGTCGATGCGTCGACCATCTCGGGGATCTACTCCAACGGGTAGTCCGTTTCTTAGATCAGAACGCCGTCTCCGTTAGGTTGGCATGCGATGTACTTCGGCTCCAAGGAATCGGATCCATGGACTCAATTTCCGGTATCTGTACGATATCTACTTCTGCAAGGTTATTAAATATTTTTCAGACTAACCAAATTGACCTTTGGTGAAGTAACTTTGAATGTTTTTTTAATGCTGGTAATATATAGAAAATTTTTATATAGAATTTGAAAGTGGAGGACATAGATCGGTAGAAGCATCAGTGCTAATTTGTAACGTGGAAGGTAAGCAAGATCTTAAGATATCTGCGAGTAACAGGAAACACCGGACTTCAAAATATTTGATTACTAGTTATGAGATCTTGTTTTACTATTGATTATTTTATTTCTAAACTTTAATCGTGGGGTTCGCCGTATAGGATACTATACGTCTATTCTAATAGACCACCCTAATTTCTTACCGAGGTGTCGTAAAAAGCAACTAAGGTAATTTTTTCCTCTTTTAGTGCAGTATGATGTTGAAAAATAATGATTCGTATTAACATGACAAATGAAAAAGTCTGTCCATGTCTATGAGTATGTTACGCTTTCACATCTTCGCCGCCTTTTGGAAACATACTTTAACGCTTTAGTGGGCGCGAACGAAGTCGCGAACACTCCATAGTTAAACTAGTCCATATTTAATTATATAAATGCAAATGTTATATATCTTCATAGCTAATCAGCCTGGGGTAATAGAGACGAAATTTTTTGGTCTAGCATATAGGATCAAAAATCATTTTTTCTTTAGGAACAGATAAATCACATAGTACTTAATTAAAGGTACTTTATTTAGTTGACGCGAATGACTTTAAAACGCGTACGGCTTCTATGATATGTACAAAAAAAATCGTTATTTTTATTAAATTGAATTTAAAAATATTCTTTATTCAAGACTGTTAAAAGTACTTTTGAATGGTCTAGTGTTTTAAAAGAAGCTATACTTATTCGGAAGATTGCCTCTATCGAGAAGAACCAGCAAGAAACTCGGTCGATAATCATTAAATAAAATTATTATTGATTGCATGTTAAGCAATCCGATAACGTATTATACAAAAAATAAATATAAATAAATATGGTACACTTAGACATACGGTCGTCCGTCCCCAAAGTAAGAAGATATACTACGTATATAATTTTAAATACTTTTAAGCATATAAGCATAACCGAACTATTACATATTGACAATACTGAAACAAAGGTCATGTATTTCACAGTAGTTAAAGAAGGTCATAAACTAACTGACTTAGAAAGTGACTAAATTCGTTTTGTTGAACTTTTACCTCCAAGAGCATTTTAAAAGGCAATTTGTGTTTTGACTAAAGTAAGAGTCAATAAGTTAAACTTTATTTTTTTATTCAGTTTTTAGTGTAAGTATAAAATTGCATAATTAACAAATTATTTAATTCTATGACATGCAATTTGTGTTGATAAATATGACAAGAAGTACAACCAAACGGACAGCTCGAAATATAATAGGTTACACAGTTTTACTTACCAAATAAAGGTCACTCTAGTTACATGATCTAGGGCCTAAGTATCACATTATCTATCTATAGCACAATAAGGGCGTATTAAATAACGTATTAAATATTGAGTGACTGAACTTTGTTCTGACCCAAATTATGTACCTTGTACTTACCGTACGTCTTTGATCGGAAGTTTGATTTTCTCGCATAAAACATAACACCTAATTTTTGAAAATTTTTAAAATAATATGTAGTACTACTACAATATTTATAAAAGTAATAAATATACAATATATTTTTTTTCATATTAAAAAGCCAATTTTGCAGTAGAAAGCTACTATAGTTTAAACAACAGAATCGACTATCAATAATCAAATTTCAATCGTTAAGTATGAAAGCTTGTTTACGACCACTAATGGGTAACGCCCCTCTCGATGCAGAGGAAGAATCGAGCTCAGATACATCAGTGCCTATTAAGAGTTTGCACATTTTTCAAGAATGCAGGTGACTCTTGCGATCGGTGACGCGCTTTCATCGTTCGGCCATTGCGGCTACCATGAAAGTACTTTATTTGAACTTATTAATAATTTATAAATAGTAATAATAAGGCTGTGATCGCGCTAAGACCGTGCGACTCTTACGGGTGTCATGAGTTCAAACCCCGGACAAACACCAATGACTTTTTCTATGAATACTTATGTGTCTAATTGGTAATTGAAATTTATCACACGCTTTACGGTGAAGGAAAACATCGTTATGAACCTGAATAGAGAATTCTAGGGGATATTTTTAACCTACCAATCCGCATTAGAGCAGCGTGGTAGATTGTAGTTCCAACCCTTGTCTCCAGAAACAGAGAGAGGAGGCCTATGCCTAGCAGTGGGATAGTAGCCGGACGTTACTTTTGCTTTTTACTAAATTCGAAACTTAATAACTTAAAATAAATTCATAAATTTCTTGGTAGCTCTCTCTAAAAAGAGAGAGAGGATGTCAGGAGGAGGCCAGATAAAGAGCTTTACTTATATTGAAACAAAAACAAAAGAAACAAGCTGCTTGATTGTCCAAAAATGTAAATGATGTATTTTCTAATAAGCCTATTTTATAATGTACCTGACCTATCTTATAAATTACTTAATTTAAGAATTTAATTCAATATTTTTAGTACAGTTTATGCCGTGTGGTATCCGGCTGCATAGAATAGACCACCCTCATTTCTTACCGAGGTGTCGTAAAAGACGACTAAGGTAAGTTGACATCAGGCAGGCGGCCGGTTGTAAAATACGTAGCCAAATCATATGACAACATGTTTGTAACATGTTGTGCAACCCCACTTAGAGAAGCATAAGGGCAGAAGAATGATGATGATTTTTAGTATAGTTTATCATGAAATCCCTTTAAGTTATAAAATTTTATCATAAAACTTTTTTTGTTATTAGCTTATTTTGTTCTGAAACAGACTTGCACAAGCTAAAAAGTGGCGAAACATTTTGCCTGTTCATAAGTTTTATTATAGTTCCGACTTCTCAATGTCATAACTGATTATATCTTCCTATTTGTGTAACTATACTACATAGGAGGTTTGAAACTTAAATTTCTTCTTGTACCAAATCTATAGTAATCTTGAACCGTTGATATAACCTCAATATAGTCATGTGAAAGTGAAAATAGGTTTACTCCTACACCTGACTCCAAGTAAGGTCCAGAAGTGACGATTGGTGTTTCTGTAAAATACTGAGGTACTTCTTATAAAAGATAAGAATATTTCGTGGCACGATTTCTAAATGCAATAGTTTACACATTTTAAATTTACATATATATAATATAAGGTGGTTACGGCTATTTTAGCATAATTGAGAATTAAGAAATATTTACGCACTCAGCGTAAAATAGAAATGCGGTTTAATTACCGTGTGCCTTTCAATAATCAGATTTTAATGGTATAATGTAAATATGATGATACCTTTCGTGATACCAATTTTAATACAATTATTTTGTTTTGTCTCTCAAATAAAAACGCAGAGATGTATTTTACTCGCTCAGTATATCTCATATTGAGCAAGGTCGACATATAAAATACTCAAAAACTAGTTAAACACGGATCTACACAGCTGAGACTCAAAACTGCATAGATCTCTAACACGTTTCTGAATATCTACAACAATTCATAGGGGACATCAATTAAATCAGTTGTCATAATTTGGCAACCTCAAAACTTAATACAGAAAACTTCATAATAACACCTTACACACCTTGATGCACGGTACCTCTGTCCTGTGATACTTCCGTTCCCTAATCTCCAAGAACTACGGCATGGTGATCAATTAGGAAAACTGACACTTTGAGATTAATGGTACGTGAAACATAGCAAGACACAACGGAGCACGGCACCGGATTCTAGAAAAATAAAGTTTTGAAGAAGATTAATGTCAAAACGCAAAGTTTGCTATGGAATCTCAAATATGACTGTAGTACTGTTGGAGAGCCAACCACCCTCTCCCTCCCTGTCTTTCATTTTTCGTGTTTGTGTTTCATTCTAATACCACTGATATTTGACTTTTCCGAGACCTAAGGCAAATATAATACCAATAATTTATAGAATTAGACGTTACTTTGCGGAGGTCCATAATACAAAAGTAATATTAAAATCATTTTGCTATAATCCGCGATGAAGTAAATAAAAAATTTATATAGTGCTATATGATGATGCTTCGGTTGCGGGGCGAAACGATTGTCGAGTTTGCGATAGTGAACGTGTGTAGTACTTGTATATGTGGTGGCAGTGGTGGAGTTTTGTGCATGTGTTTTCACCAATCCTGCATGTATCAGAAAAAACGGATATTCCACCATACATTTAGCACTATATATTTTCTATTTACTTTATCTCGGATTATAGCAAAATAATTTTATTATTACTTTTATAATACAAATATTTTAATCCATTATTCAAAGACTACCCCCCGATTATATCATTTATGTAGAGTTAAAATATAAAATTCCCTCGCTACATCCATTATGTATGTAATTAAAAAGCGACATACTGAAAAATCCAACTTTCTCTGGATCTCCAATTAAGCAGGTAGACTTTTCTGTTACGCAAAGAGATGGACTTCAAGGAATACTTATACATGTACTCGGAAATGTGTACTTACCTGTTACATGTTATTATGTTGTTAAATACCTATGGTATTTAACGACGTGCCTCCTGCCTGACAACTTACCTTAGTCGCCTTTTACTACACAGGTGTAAGAAATGTGGGGTGGTCTATTCTAATCAGCCGGATACCACACGGCGGTATGCTTAAAAGACTAATATTAAAATGAAATATAATATATCCATATTACTATATAAAATGATCGGTCACTCTCCTTTTAAATAATATTTTGTTATTACATATCAGAACAAATGATACCGATCAAGGAGTTTTGGATCCATTAACAAGTTCGAAATATATTCATACACATATATTCAATATATTACAGTAATGTGTTTTGATAAGTGATCGCAATGTTACATTTATGAATGGAACGCACGATTGCAATGCATGCGCGTGCGCTTGCACCGTTCAGTACATTATTTTTTTTTATTAACGATACTGTTAAAGTGATAGAAACTATGTTATATGTCATATTTTATGGTCATATTTACAGTAGATGAAAATCCTTATTCAGTCTTTACTAAAAAGTCTATATTTTTTAAATTTCTTTTCAGTTACATGCCGACGACAGCACCCAAACGATTATTACGAAAATTATGTAGTTGGTCAGATTAGTTTTGTTTCGGTTTAATTTTTAAAGTCTTTATATTTTCTGCATCAATTCAATTAAATATAAACCGAGTATTCTTTGGGCAGGTGACAGCAAATTTTGCCTCATATCACTCTGAAATCGAATTTTACAAGACTAACTTAAATGTGATTTCAGAATAGTTATTAGGAATATTTTTTTCCTAACAACTATTTGAAATCTGTATTTACAAAAATACGAAAATTTGTATTTACAAAAAATACATAAACGGTGTGTTTACTGGGTGGTTTAATCGCTGAATAGAATATTTTCCATTATCTTAATGCGGATTGAGAACTAAGTAAGTAGTAAGTAAAATTTCGGGCAAATTGTGGAACTTTCAAAAATCCATTTTTTATAGTTATTATTGGCCCGTCCATCATTATGTCATGTTTTCCCGCTTGGCTTCTCTCCACCCTTCGGACATCGTAATGACTAATCAAAGTCATACCATTAGCCTTCCACTACGGGTTGCCCCAAGCCGTGGTTCGGCCTCGCAGGAGGCACCCTTAGGACGACGCTCCCCGACGTTTGTAGAGCTTTTGCGCTCTACCGTCCTATCGTCGAGGTTGCGAAATGCTCTCTCCATTTCGCAACCTCGACGATGTTTCTGCGCAAGTTGTCGCTGTAAACAAAGATATAAACAACAACAACCGCAACAGTATGTCTCTATCTCTAATGGTTAACTCACAATTACTTCTTTTATGTTCAAAATTTGGGAAAGATTTCAAAAGTCACTGAATTCCGCGCGGGCGAAGCCGTTGTAGGCACAACTAGTGAATAATATTTTATGATTCATATTATTATTTTTACAATATATATAGTATAGTTCGATTGTACAAATAACACTACCGGAATGACTAGTCCCATTATATTTGCACCAGGCCAAACTACCTGTCAGAATAGTATGGATCTGTATAGAAATATCCAGAAGTGCTGGTGAAAGGGCCCATTGACTCGTTCAAGGTTAAGAACACCGGCAATGCACTAGTTGGAGCTTGCGTGGGTTTTCGCACACATACCTATTCAGGTAGAGGTACCTAGTTATTATAATTTGGCTTTATGTATATTCATGATGGTATAATTATATATTTGAAAATTTGTTAGTAGGAAAATGTTTTTCGTAACTGAATTTTAAAAGACACGTTGTTAAAGATAATTACAAGGACTTTTTTTATGTCTAAAATATGTCTGAACCTGCAGTTTAAGATGAGCTGGGCATATTAGTTTGTTGTATAAATGTTAGGAAATTAGGATTTTTTTGCTAATTCAATAGATTGTCAACAGCTTGAATAATTTTAAGCTTTATTATTTAATAAGGTTAGCTAAGTATGCTAATAATATTAATAGCATAAATAATATTATTAATTAATAATTAATAATAATTAAACTAAAATAATGTTAATAGCATAAAGAACGAGGATTTACAGATGTCAGCTAATTGTTGCCAGATAACTTTTGTTATGTACTGGTAAATGATAAGAAATGAAAATAATGTATATTTGCGTGAATGAATAATCGTATACGTTCATCCCATACTGGTTATGAAGGAACTTGGTTCTATGAGTTTCTATGTTTGAAACATATTTTGTCATTACGCAGCCCATTCTAGTTTATTTTATGTTTGCTAACTTCTGAGATCTTTCAAAACAAGCGACTGGTATGACATCTGTAGCAAATGAGTAATTGATAATATCAGAAATAGCTTAACATTCCCTCGTAAATCTTACATCGTAATCTATAATCACATAGAAAAATTACGTTAAAAGTGTGCCATAATATTAAGGGCTGTTTGTGTACACATTTTAAAAATCTTTTGGATGAGATACATTATTTTAAAATTCACAATCCTTATTAATATTATAAATGCGAAAGTGTGTCTCTCTATCTGTTAAGTTTTCACGGTGTATCCACGAACTAATGTACATGAAATTTGGCAAAATGGCTATAAAATCGTGTTTCTACGGAAAAAAAGGATAGAGCAAGAGAGAGAAGAAAGTCCGTCTTTTCACTTTTTGACTAAGTTAAGTCTGTAAATTAAAGAACTAGGTTCTATATTACGCTGTTTGCCTTACGTCGAAAAAGATTTTTTATGAATTTTTTTATATATTTATATTATTTTTTATTGGTTAAATTTAACTGAGCTATTTTAACATATATTTCATGTTAGTCATTTACTTAAATAATAAACGATGCTCTCGAGGAAAACGAGAAATCTCATCCCGGATCGATCAGATTTTTGTGATGGAGATTTTTACAGTGTTGAGGAGTGACAGAGGCTACTGTTTATTCTAAGACTATAGTCCACGCGAACGAATTATTATAAAGAGATAACGCTGATTTAAAATGACGGTATCTTAGGGCTATTGAAGGAAAGAAAGAAAGTAAAGAGAAAAGCTTAAAAAGAAGAGTTATGGGTGGTTGAGGTCCATTCGAAGTTAGTCGTTCCACATGAATCGATACGTACAGCCACATGTTTGATGCGATCGGTTTTACAGTCTTTGGAGCGTGAGTTTGAAACGTGCACGATTTTGGCGTGGTTTTTTCTTCCGGAACATCGTGGGATTTATCACACAATGTACGAGGACAATCATTAAATATTTTATCAGCAAAAAGCAAACTTGCAACACTTATCAGTGATGTGAAGTGAAGTCACATGGTCTGATGTCGTGTCGATCGTATAGCCTGTTTCCGCCAGGACATGCAATGATGTTATTCTCTAACTTATAACTCTAACGAAATATTATTTAATTTCGACGGTACGTAAAATATAGATTTGGCGGAGTATATATTAATGTTATAATATCATCAAAATTAAATAATAAGACGCATTCTTTTTTTACTATTGGCGCCTTACCACGTAATTTGTCGCATCACAATGCAACTAACTCCTTTATGTAGGACCTCTTTGTTCCACGCCTAGCCGGCACAGGTCTCTTCGAGGACAAATGCCGCTGCTCAATGGATCTAAACTATTGGCAAGCCATACATTTCACACGCAATGTACCTTTTTATTTCCTGGGATCAGAGCAAACAAAATACTAAAGTCCATGTAAGGTATAGTGCCATTTTAAACTATGAATAAATATGTATTTGGGAAGCATTCATATTTTCGTGTATAAGATGCAAAACTTGAAATTTCGTTTATAGAGGTATGTAATAAATTGAGATAAATCGATTGGGCGTGCAGTTTATTGGATATGGTAGAATAATAATTATTATATCAAAATTATATGTTACTAATAATGTCTTTTTTTAATATGGATAATATTTACACTCAAAAACTCTCCGAATTCTAAATGTTATAATTATTAAATTACTCGTTTGGCATTTTTTAAAATTTTTGTTTCAAATATACCGTACTACATTTTAAAAATTAACGGAAAGGTCATATGAATGACTAATTGGTATCACCGTTTCACTGACGTGAAAACTCTTAAACAAACCAGCTTAATTATTTCTCGAATTCCTTGAATTAGTAGACATTGACGTCTGAGCGGATATGAGTCCTTACATTTTTTTATTATAAGGCAATGAAAAATAACTGTCCTTACTACAAATTCATTTGTAAACGGATCTGCGTTGACTTGTGTTTTTCTGTATTAAAGAATTCTGAAGAATGCATATTGATATTAAGTGTAAATGGCTGTCTGTTCATTATGCTTGCAAGGCTAATCCGCGGGAGCAATATTGTTTACATTTGGTACATTTAAATTATATGAACAGATGGGATAAAAAATCTCTGTTTACTTCTGGAACAGGAAAAACCCAATAATAGAGAAAAAACACAGTACAAGGATAATATTTTGGCACTAAGTTGACACGTACAAGGTTGTGGGTATAGCTTGTTGTTAATTGACAATGTTATTGATGTGTGGTAATATTGTACCACTTCAAGACAAATAAAATCAGCGAGATATTTTATATTGGGTGCGGATTGTGCAGATTTGTAAAAATTGTTAAAAAAAAGATGATAATATTAAGAGCTTTGAAGAAACGTGTAAATGAGCCGGTGACAGAAGGGTAATTACTTTATAAAATTCTTATCATATAAGGTTACCCCCACTAGGTGGATAGAGGACCTCGAAAAGATCGCGGCGAGCCGCTGGATCCAGACGGCATATGATCGTGTAGCGTGGAAGTCCTTGTGAGCGACCTATTTCCAGCAGTAAACGTCTATTGGTTGATGAGAGAGAGAGAGTAAGAGAGATAGAGAGAGAGAAAGAGAGAGAGAGTTAGAGAGAGAAAATGGTATGAGTGACAATATTTTTCTCTCCCATTGATAAATAAACATTGCTTGTGACAGGTAAATCTGGCGTTTGACTTATGGTGGTATAAATATTTATATATGGTGACAGAAATAACATTGACCGACAACGAGTATGATAGCTTTTAGGGCTTTCCAAACTTGTTTAGTTGCATTCATATTTATAAATATTTTTGTTTATTTTGAAGATAGAACGAGATTTAATATTCCATTATCTCCTATAGTCGTAACGAACAAATATTCAAAATACAAAAACGATGGTTTATTTTTGGATAGCGTAACGTTCTAGTTATTTAGATATTCGTGCGGGAAGACAGAAGGAATGTGCATGAATATATGTACTCTGTATATATAATTACTGCGCTATAAATTCAGAGATGTTAATACAACAAAATATATAATACATTTTCATATATAAGGAAAATTATAAGTTTAGATGATATTTTGACAATAGAAAATTCGGTAGAAACTGTTAAAGCATTAGAATCAAAGCTGTCAGCTATAATCAAATAGCTTTACCTGTAACGCGAACTGAATTCTAATCTTTCTTACGCCTCATCGTAATATAAAGACTGTTCCGAATCAGTCTAATTTTTCAAAGCATTTTTAATTAAATGTATAAGGACCTTATTTACATGGAATGTACGCTACATCAAGTGAACTATTACATTTTAATTTAAAATATGTACATTATTCTTTTATTGACGGAACGAATTAAAAGATCATAGATTACGAAACAAACCGTGCGAACATGAATTGCCTTGGACTTTTTATGAAATATTCATTGTAAACTTAGTGACCATAGACATTTTCCAATTTCTACGAACCTTATGGCATACACGTATACGTATATTGTGTGCTTATTTTCGTTTTTCAGATGATAACTTTTCATATTTGCATAAGCTGTGATGGGCCTGGCAAGTATGAGATCAGGTGACGTATATAAGAGGGTTCAGATTTAAAATCCCTGGAAAAATTGATTTCTATACACCTTAAATTTCTATAGAAATTAAATTAAAAATTAAAATTAACTGCAAATGCATGGAGCATCATACATGATATCTTTTGCTTACCGTGATACTTAATCAGTTTTAATGATATAACTCTTGTTGTTTAGAATAAAAAAGAAGCTCTTTATCTTAACCTTGACGGCCTCAGGAAATTTATAATAATAAGCCGCGAAGACTAGTAATGATACGCTCTGTTCGGTTATCGTTTAGGAGTCTACTCTTGAATATGTGTATTACTATTAACTACTATTACATACGTAATCAACTCGGCAGAGCATCGTTCGAGCAGCTATGATATATTTTCCAACGGATTCCTATAATCCTACGATTTGTGGGAGATTATTAAATTATGTGTTAAATTTTAATGTTATGTACCTTTTTAGATATGTCTTATATGTATCTTATATATCCTATATGTATATCTGTGAGATCTAATTGATGTATTAAGAGATTGCAAAATGTTTCAGATGTCGGGCTGTTTCATAGCCAACAACGCCCAGTCGTGCAGATTCTATTCCCATGACTAGCTGATAAAGGAACCATCACATGTGAACCATAGTTACCTGTATTTTTAAGTATTGTTTCGTATCAAGCCCAATTTCTACTTACCAACAGATTAAGTAATATAAATGTAATACGTTCGATAGTAATTTTAGGAGTTGTAAATATTATGAGATGTACACGTTATTTAAGTTTTTGACTTCACTTGTGTGTGTGTGTGTTTTAAGTGAAAAGATGAGTAACAATTTCCAATAGGATTGACACTTGTATTGTAAAACTTATTATTTTTCTATTCTCCTTCCTCAAAGGAGTTTTAGTAGGCAGGGATAGGGATATATTAGGTCCTTACATATGAAATTGGCGTTTTGTCGTACTGGCCACTTTGATCTCAAATATTACCTTTATGATTAGGAATTCCAAATTCAAATTCATACAGCTATTTACTCATGCATTTGTGTTTCAAACCCTCTAATTCATTTGTTTTTTCTTCTTTTGTTTTTTTCTTTGTGTCACTCTGTTTACAAAATGGAAAACATGAAATATCGCGTTATTTACGAGTATGAGTTCCACCGTGGCACCAGTGCTGCAGAAACGGCTCGAAGGATTAATGATGTGTATGGTGACGGTGTCGCAAAAGAAAACACAGTGCGTTTTTGGTTCCAAGGTTTTCGTTCTGGAAATTATCGACCTGCAGAACAAGCCTCGTGGACGGCCGGAGACCAAAGTTGATAATGAAGAATTGAAGGCTATTGTGGAAGCGGATCCATCGCAAACCACGTCCGAGTTAGCTGCAGGCTCCGGTGTTAGTGATAAAACTCTTCTAATCCACTTGAAGCAAATTGGGAAGGTGAAAAAGCTTGAAAGGTGGGTACCTCATGAATTGAGTGAAGCAAACCGACAAACCCTGGCGAACCAGCCAAATCCTGCCCTAAGCGAAAATTGACTAAAAAAAAGTTGCTTTTAAGTGTTTGGTGGACTAGTGCCGGTGTCGTTCACTACAGCTTTCTTAAATCTGGCCAGACGATTACGGCAGATTTCTATTGTCAGCAACTGCAAACCATGATGGAAAAGCTAGCTGCTAAACAACCGAGGCTGGTCAATCGCTCTAGGCCACTGCTGCTTCAGGACAACGCTAGACCACACACTGCACAAATGACGGCTACCAAATCAGAGGAGCTTCAATTAGAATGTCTTAGACATCCACCGTACTCTCCGGACCTTGCTCCAACAGATTACCATTTTTTTCGCAATTTGGATAACTACTTGCAAGGAAAAAAATTCAACTCCGATGGGGCAGTCCAAACCGCCTTCAAAGATTTTATTGATTCCCGCCCGAATGGTTTTTTTAGTAAGGGGATCAATGAACTACCTATGAGATGGCAAAAGTGCATACATAGCAATGGTACATACTTTGATTAATTAAATATATTTCATTAAAAAAAAAACGACTTTATGTTCCTCCCATAGAAAACGCCAATTTCATATGTAAGGACCTAATATATTTTATGGTTCTATTAGTCTAATTGATCGAACTCGTAGGGCAATGTAGTGTGGCAGCACCATAAAATACAATCGGTATTACTAGTGAATGGAATAGCATGCACGTCTGATAGTTGTTTGTGTTTGAGTCATAAGATTGATAGACATTATAGACAAATCCAGGGTAGACGATTGGAATAATTCGTTTCTTATTATGTTTAATAAGTGTTTCATTACATACAAGCCTCTGTTGCAACTTCATCGCCGTGAATGTCTATATGTTGATATACTCTTAGAATAGAGCTACGAATACCTTAATAGCATCCAAATCGATCCATTCCTCTACTTAGACGTTAAAGAGAGACAAACAAAACATTTTTTTACTTTTCTACTGTGTAATAATTGTTTGTAAAATTGTGTACAATAAAGATATACAACAATTACCATAAACATATTTTCCCATTTACAATATTATGCATTGTGAGTTTTAAATTCATGATATCACTCCATTATTTGGTTGATAAAATTCTGCGTCTATCACTATGCAAGTTTGGTCAATTTTCAAATACGATAATATAATGAATTGTAAATATTAAAATTTATAATTAAGTCACATCTAAATTTATTTAAGTAATCTATTATGGATCAGAAACAATAAAGTTTAAATAGTTCTTGTAATGATTTTTTGTTATTTACAATTAAATAGAAAACACAATTATTAACAAAAGAAAATGATGTGATGTAGGTACGAGGAATTATAGAATTATTCATTGTTGAAATCCTTTATTGTAGTGTTGTTCCAGAAGGTAAAATAGGATACTTTTTCTTATGTTAGATCTGTAATATCATTGCCTAATATCATTCATTTAAACATTTAAAACACATTGTTGAAAATTTAAACAAGCAGTTAAAATATATTTTGTCTACACGCTGGACAGACTAATAACCGTGAAATAAATAGACCGAAAAATCTAAGAGTTTGTGCACGCATACACGAATATCCCATCGAGAACAATACTACAATACTTTCGATTTACGAGCTCACATATAAATGTAGACTTTAATTGGGTAGTTATAAAGATTATTTCGCCATGTCACTATAATTGTATGATTGTAGATGATATCTAGGGTCGAAAATTGTAATAGCATAGTTGCCAAAGTGCATTGCAATAATGCATGAAAATGTGCAAGAGTAATAGGCACGTAGACCCATTAAAAATAAATACAGACAATAAAGAGTATTTTTGAAGCGTAACAAACATTTCCTGTTTAATTAAAAGTAATTATCAAAATTAGTTTTAAAATGTAATTACATATTTTATAAGGCCCATTTACATATGTTGCGGTATCCGACGTGTCTTTAATTCGCATACTTCCGATTTAGGACAGGATTTAGTTTACTAGGTCCTGCTATTTTAATAACTTTGCTTATTTATGTTGTATATGACCCATTTTAAATAACTGTAACTGTTTCGTACACTTAATATTCATAGTTTTTATACTAGTCATAAGTTGCCTGATAAGGGATAACTTTATTCCAAACTAAGGTTTTTTACGACGCATTATATGTTTTCTACTTTTATTTTAGCTTACGTGCTTTAACTATGCAAACTCCGCAAACAGGCATTTAGTGTTATTTTTATATATGGAACTCAATGGGTGACAGACAACTGGTAAAAATATACATATTATGATATTAAATACGTACTTTAATACATATATATACATCCAGACTAGAAGAACCAACAAATTGTATTTTAAATGTTGGCTCTCGGTGGAAATCAAACCCACGATCCGCAGAGCTGAAGACAGGGTCGATGCCACCTGCGCCGACGGATCACTCTAATTGTCGTCATTTGAAAATTAGTATTCTAGACCACAATGGTGAAGTTTGTATTAGTAAGTAAATACATTTTTATTAACATTACAGAACTTTTTTTTATTGTTTATATGTAACAATTTCGATAAATTACAAATAAGTCAATATAAAATTCATGATTTCATTACTAAAAATACATAGGTACAGTTACTTCGACAAGTTCCTTTTCGAGTCAGATATAACACATTGCTTAATTATAACATGATTGTAGATAACTTTTTATATCTCTGTCTGTAAGTACAACATTAATGTTGCCTTACTGGCACATTAAAGCCGAGTCATTCTGATTTCTTAGAATTCATATAATAACGTAGTGACCTATTAATGGCTTCTGTTGATATAAAAAACTGTTTCATAAATAGTAAGTAATTGATGTATTTAATGCTATTAATTAAAGGTATATTGTATAGTGGAATTTAAATCCTAATTGAAAATAGTAATTAAATTACTTGGTAATTTTTTTATCCCATTCGATAAACATTTTCGCTTTCAGTACTTACAATGAAATACGTTTTATTCCCTTATTTTTCGTGTGTTTTGATCATTTGTAATGATCTGTTAAAATAAGGTGTTATAGTTATAACTTTTTTACCAGATTTTATTTAGAACTTCATGCATTTGTATTTTGTTGCTTGCAGCGACTCATTCTAGCTCATTCTGTAACGGTGAGATAGAATGTGTAACTTTGGTTGAGAACAAAAGATGGACGATTTCAATATTCTATTAGAAGAGGATTAATGTGATTTTAACTTATAGTTTTACGAAATATGATCATAAGGTATAAAGAGATTTCTTCTTATTTTAGTTTTTTTTGGGCACAAAAGTAATAATTAACATAATTAAAAAATTAATATAATACAAAATAATTTTGCTATAATTCGCAACATTTTATAGCGGATTAAAGCTAAATGAAGCTTTGATAGCCCAGCGGTGAGACTGTGCGACTCTTTCGAGGGGGCATGGATTCAAACTCCGGGCAAACACCAATGACTTTTTTGTTAAATCTTACGTGTCTCACTGATAATGGAAATTTATCAAATTTTTATATTTTTTTATTTTTTTTGGTGAAGGAAAACACCGTGAGGGAATATGATAATTCTAGAAATACGTGTAACCTACCCATCCGCATTGGAGCAGCGTGGTAGGTCTTAAGCTCCAATACTTTTTTCCAAAAACGGAGAGCGAAGGTCGGTGCCCAGCTGTGGGATAGTAACAGGCCTTTTTTGGTCTTTTTAACAGGTTTTTTTACTATTAAGCTAAATAATTTATAAATTTCTTTTGTATTGTGAATCTTTGCAAAGTAAGCCTAATTCTATAAATGATTTAATTTGTGGATTTTACCAAATCTTTACAAATTGTTACTGTTTTCGAATTCGCTCGATATTCGTACAGACATCTGCATATAATTCTAGTCCACTGTAAATGATTATATAAACTTTAAGGAGGCGTGAATTTAAATTAGATATGACTGTCGACAAGTCTTCAGATATTGTTATATAAGACAATAGTTGTTACTATTTTATTTGTTAGGTGTTTTATTCGTCAAACGAACATTCCAGACCACTTGTAGATTTCAATAAGAAGATTGACGTCTGATAAAAAAATATATAACAGCTTTTATAACGATTGGAGAAAGTTTATTTTTAATTTGCTTTTATGTTGTGAGACTTAACTATTAAACGTCGTGTAAAACAAGAACTTTGATATTGTCTAACGCTTCGCCATATGCTCCGCCAAATAAGTCATAGCCAAAGCCAAGTTATGGCAGTGCGCCATTACATTAATTAAAAGAAGACCGCCGTGTGCCGTGGTATATGCGGCTGGATAGCCACCCTCATTTCTTACCGAGGTGTCGTAAAAGGCGACTAAGGTAAGTTGACCCGCCATGTGGTATCCAGCTGAGTAGAATAAACCACCCTCTTTCATACCAAGGCGTCGTAAAAGACGACTGAAGTAAGTTGACGTTGGGCAGGCGGCCCGTCATAAAAGACCTAGTCAAATCACGTGACAACATGTTTATAACATGTTGTGCCGACCAGGCAAGACGGCACGAGGATGATGATGATTAATAAAGATCAAAACAGCTGTACTTAAATTTGCTGTAAGAGTTCATATTTAATATCGCAATTTGTAGTCAATAAGTATTTGATTAAAAGTAACTCTAAAATATAGGTTTAAATATTAATCAGATTAAATGTAAAAATCTATTTCAGTTCTTTTATTTGTATCCAGCATGATTTAGATAAATACGTAAATATACAAAGCATAACACAATATGGAGTAGGTGTTTAGAAGACAGTAACGAATTCAATACATTGTAGATCAATAAATCTAGATGATTTATATAAATAACTATGGCTGGCCTATAAATATTAAGCCTGCTCTACTTAATTGTAATTATAAATAATATTATCATGTGATGTATTAAGATTTGAGTTTACTTTAATAATATTTATAATATCGTTGTATAGGATTTAAAAAAAACTCGTTTTCATTCGGGAACAGGGAAAAGATTACATATTAGAGAAGAGAACATTATTAATGGTATATTAACACTTCAGTTCATGTGACCGAAGTCGCAGTTAGAGCCTTTACATAACAATAAAGTACTGCCCTTTAAACCAAGATCTTATTAGATGTAAAGCTCTTGATTAACTTTAACAAAATTTAACTTTTGTATAACGATTTGATAGAGCAAACAAGGCAAGCAATGCAAAATTATTCGCACGTCATTGATAAAATCTCGGCAAATTTCGGCACGATTATTATACATTTAATAATGTAATATCCCGGATATCATTACCCCGGAGATTTCGACGTCTAGTTTAATTGACCGAGTTTGAGCAAAACAGCCTAGCAAAATTTCAATATGTATTCAGATTTGCCATGATAACGTGCGAAAATATTTTCGTGTGACCCACCCATTTAAAATTTGTTTAATCTAAAAGGTAACCTGCTTATTTCAGTGGGCTAGGTTCGACCTTTACTACGAATTCGCACGATCTTAATACACTTAAAGTCAAAGGCCTTTAATAAATGGCCATTTACCACACAATAGAGAGTAAAGATTGAAAAAAGTTTCGATAAATGTTCTCATAAATTGTAGAGTTTCCTTTTTACTTATTATTTATTTATTTTAAAACTTCCATGTTGACCTTAATAATGTAAATTATTGAAAGATTTTCGTTCTATGATAACGGACCTTTACAGAGAAATTTCGCACAATCAAAGCTTATACACTGGACTAAAACATAGATCAAAAAAATCGTAATTCTTTCGGGAACAGGGAACCCAGGACGTATCGCATTATTAAGGTAACGTACACGCTTAATTTGATGCGAAATAGCCGCTGGTATAAATGTAATATACACTATGACTTCATAGAATTTTTTATACTTAAATTATTAGTCTAATACGAATTTCCTGTTATTAAAATGTAATAAGCGTTAAATGCGCCGTTTGCAAATTTGAAAGTAGTTGTGGATTTCAACCTTTTCTAAATATTTTAATAATAAATATTCTAACAATTGGACCCTTACAGATTACGATCATGATGTATTTATGTTTAAAAGTTACAGATTACCTAGATTAAATATCAGGTCACCAAGAATCAGCTCGAAATTCCAGGCATGGTAAAGATCCTATTAAAAATATCCGTTACAGGAGATTACAGGAGGGTAAATTAATTTGTTCTGAAGCTTTTAAAGACTATTTATTCTAATTTTGGGTGCTCAAATATTGTAATTTATTTGTATTATGTAAATCTAACGTTACTAAAATGGGTATAAAAAATACTATTTATCATTGAACTAATAGCCACGTTCTAATTTGTTAATAGATTAATTCACAATACATTCCAATGCAAATGCGATTTAAAAAATACTGCGCTTGTATTTTAGAGATTAAATTAATCACTTAAACTATATATATATTTTATGCGACTTTAAGCTGTTTTTCTACCCGTAAAAATTGTTTTGGTACCCTTTATAAGTAAAATAAGGTATCTCCGGTTTTAAAATCGATTTGTACATGTAATTTAACCAATTATTTCTATTTATTGGTTTGTCATGTTAAATATGTATTTTTAAATATAAATAGACATTAATTAATACATCTAACACTTTCTGTGAATATCTATTCAGGAATTAAATTTCTTCTTCTTCTTCTTCGCCAGCCGATGGACGTCCACTGCTGGACATAGGCCTCTTCATGGGATCGCAACACCACACGATCTTGCGCCGCCCGGATCCAGTGGCTCCCTGCGACCTTTTTGAGGTCGTCTGTCCACCTCGTAGGGGGTGGAAAGCGTTCCAGCACCTTAAATTAAAAAATTAAATTTTATTATATATAATTGATAATAATAAATTAATATAAATTAAATTTAAAATGTTCAGTATAAAATATTTCCTTAATTGAACAATTGGAGGCTTGAATTTTTTAACGTCTTATTATTAAATTTTTACATTTTAGTCATCAACAATCTTCTTTTTATATATATAAACAATGATTTTTAGGTCTTCATTCTTAGGATAGAAAGTAGAAGGTCTAATTAAAATTGAGGTAAAAAATTAAATCAGTTAAACTAGGACCCGAAATGTAGTTCATTTAATTGCATCCTAACGTATACAGAAAAAAAATTAAAAATTGGTTATAATGCAAATAATCGTTACGCTTTAAAATATAAAGAATACAGATGTGTTTTTTTTTCTTATACGCTATAAAAGGTTTTCTTGGGAAATTGTTTATATTACTCATATCCAGAAACCTTTTTCTGCTTAGATATCGAGTTAAGTAAGAATTTTTTAAATTCGCTTTCCGGTTACCCTCGTCAGCGTGGCGAGCGACTGTCATCGGTGAGCCATTCATTTCATACGTCAAAACTCTCGCAAACACTCTCTCCAGAGGCTATTATTGTTTGTAATCGACTTATATAAATTGACATTAACATAATATCAGATATTCACATTAATAAATTAATTAATTAAAATATTCATTTACACATTTTTATAAAGATACGTAATAAAAAACGTTTCTACTAATAATTATTACTTACGGTTAAGATATATTCTGTGAATACTCTAGAAAGGTACCGAAGTTATTTATATTTAAATTAAGTGGAGTAGACAGGTAGGCGATTATTGTTACCAAGTTACATTGCTTATTGAATCAATTTAAATCATCAATTCTGTGTCCTAAATGATTTTATAAAGAGATACCTGCTATGCATCTTAAGACGTCGCATTGCTCCAAATGTCCATACATTTAATTGAACTGACATATTTTTTCCCAAATATGGATATGTTATAGTCAAATAAATGAAGAAAATATGTTATTTCTTAATTTAATAACAGGATTTGTTTTGCTTGTGATATACACTTTGAAACTAATAAGAAGTTGTACGTAGCCAATATAAATAAATAGGGTCTTTATCAAGATAATTTTTTGCTTTTCATTACAAATTACGTTACATCATTCACCAACAGCAGGTGACTGGTGTAGACACAGCTTATCAGATAGTAAAGTATTGTTTGAAACTATCGAAAGTGAATTTTAAAATGTTCTCAGGACTTCATAACCACAAAAAGAGATAAAAAGGAATTTGCCTTGCTTAAACTATTTTATTAAAACTTTTGGTTGTTATTTTTAATAGTAGCTTTGCATTTGATCGCCTTTTAAATTGATTGTAAATTAAATTTATTGTAAAGTAACAACATGTTACTGTCTCACTGCACGCAAAAGCTTCCCAACTCCTTAAAGAAAAAGACTGGTATTTAGACTCACGACACCAAAACACTATATACTCGTAGATCTTTATTAATAGATTTAAAAAGATATTCTCTTCTCTATCTCTAGATCTGCGCGGTGGGATAAGTGCGTAATTTTAATAGAAAACTCTCAGAAGTCTACGCTTTGAACTCGCGAGTCCTTAGTAAAGTAAGGTAAAATTAAGTGATTTAACTGTTGGCACTAACAACTTTCTCACAAACAATAATATTAACCATGAAGTTAGTCTAAGAGAGAATCATGCTGAGATATATATGCTGCTGCATAGGCGTAGGAGTAGGAACAGATATAATAAGTGACTTGTTAGATCGCAAACCTTCGATTTATGCGATACTAGGGCAATATTAATAAAAAAATAACTTGATGCCATTGATAGATACTTGATTGTAGATATTGAATTTGCAATTTTTTTTGTTAAACTTAACAGCAACGTTACACACACACACTGAAACGATACACAAGCAGATGCACGGATACACAGACACACGATCAAATCATACGGTAAGCACTACGAAGCCATAGAAACCAAGTATGAAGTTAATGTTTAGGAACGCTACCGCGAATTTCAAATGGCAATAAATGAAACGCCAAAATCAATATAATACACTGAATAACTTGTTTCATATCATTCCCATTTGAGTTAGGATGAGCAATCTAGGAATGTTGTGTGCAAATTGAAATAAACTGTATAGTACGCGGCAATAAATAATGCACATCGAGGCTCAGAGAGAGAAATCGGCTAGATTCTGCTACATAGAGCGTCGTCTCTGTCGCACAGACTGACGAACCCGTGTGTGACAGTGACAGCGTTCTACGAAACCGAACAGGCCGGCTGTTTCGTTATAAGTTCTCGATGTGCATTAATTATTGCCGGCTACTATATGTATGTGTTTTTACAATGTCATGGTTTATTGAAAACAATGGGATGCTAGGACTGCATTGGGAGGATATACGATTTATTTAAATAAATCCGTCAATGCGTTCATAATAATCGAATGCAGCAGGTGTATAAAACGAAGTTGCGAAACCAAGTAGCTTATAATTAAAACGTAGATATCGCCTCAAGGGTTTTACTCTAAACATCATTATAATTATCACGTTAGACATTCTATGTTTCGGCGATGATTGCGGTACAAATTGAATTGTACGCAGTAGGCGCGAACTAAGAAATAAAAGTGGTCAATTTTTAACTATGTTTTATTCATTCCGTTTTTTTTAACAAAATTATTCTTGTTCCCGTTTGAACATTTAAAATTCTATCGTCAAGTGTACAGGCGTAAGCTTATTAGCTTTTGATAAACAAACTTACGATTAAAATCTTCATTTAGTATAATAAGGTCCTTCTCAGATATTTTATATCATAAACTACTTTTTGTGCATACTTTGTGTTAGTTACAGTGTATCTCCCATTGATTGGGGCTTAGGCATGACGACTTTTAAATTTTTAAACATAATATTATTATATTGCAAGCTCAATTTTATTGTCTGATTTTCTTGGAAAGTTTTTGGTGACTTTATATAGAGTGTCACTTGAGTACGGCAAATTGAATGCTGCAGTAATGTATTTTGTCTTGACTTTGTTTTCGTATTTTCCGTATCTGCTTTATCTGGAGTAAATATCCGCATAATTACATAAGTATGTGGTTTTTAATAATTGAAGTTTATATAAACTTCAGTTTGAAGTTGCGTCAGAGACTTGTGTAACAGTAAAGTGCTTTTTTTTTCGAACTGACTGTATGCTGTTAGCCCTAATGGCTTTTACAGCTTCACCGGGCGGGACGGGCGAGCGCAGAAGCATCGTTGAAGTTGCGAAATGCAGGGAGTAGAGCGCAGAAGCTCTACTTAAGTCGGGGAACGTCGTCCTAAGGGTGCCTCCTGTGAGGCCGGACCTCGGCTAGTAAAGGGATAGTCATTCTGGTGCCTGTACGTATGCGATCTGCCAAAATGCGCTATGAACGATATACGAAACGTGCACACATGTAGCCTGGCTTGGCTTTTTAAAGTAAACATAGAGACTATGCAAATGTAGTACCCTGAACCTATGCTATTATTAGCCATACTACGTCAATCTGTTCAATGTGTGTCATATTTGAAGATCGGTTTTATTTCGGGCGATCGCAGTTGCAGGATCCTACTGCAGTAATAACTGTTCGTGATATGAATGGCTTACATAAAAGAAAATTATCGGTGCAAACTAGCGTTAGGGTTATGTTTTCGATTAATACACCATCGACTTAAGAATAACTCAAGTCAGTAATAGATCATCATTACTCGTAGCCATAAAAGATTAGAAGGTTCAAAAACCATGTACATATAAGAATAATGTGAGACACATTCAAATGATATAAATGTTGACTCCTATAAATGAGTTCAATTATTTATTCATTATACAAGTTTAAATTGCAGTAATCTGCTAATATTTAATACCACTATAAGTACTTGTAAATTAATTCAGTATACACATTTGTACCAATCCGTAAAGTCCTCCCAATAATAGCAGACATTGCCTCGAGCTAATTATTTTAAATAATGTAATTTATCGTCAAATGATCCAATAAAACATAGAGAATTCCAAAATGACTACAAGGCAAATACGTTTATAAGTAGATTTTATAGCATTATTACACGTTTATCGCTTTTCGCTACCAGATAACGTGTAATTACCAGAGGCGTCACGATTTCGGACTGCTAGAATTTGACATTTGTAATATGTAGACGGAATTTGCTAACGCCTATAAGATTTATAGAGCGAGCTGTCTCTTAAGTGTAATGTACGTTTTTTGAATGTAGAATTTAATTTAATGCAATAACTAAATCGCTGAATGTCTGTTCGTATATATTCTTTTGCTTATTAATAATAACTTTTTAAAACCGAATAAAAATATTAAAATAGTGAATTTGCTTTATCTCGTCATGCAACTGACGGTCATTATAAATCCATTGACAAGTCTGCTTTGGAAAGAGTAGTTGAGTTTCGTACAAGTAAAGTTTTTAATTATATTAAAAATAGCGTATCATATCATCATATTAGGTCCTTACATATGAAATTGGCGTTTTGTCGTACTGGCCACTTTGATCTCAAATATTACCTTTATGGTTAGGAATTCCAAATTCAAATTCATACAGCTATTTACTCATGCATTTGTGTTTCAAACCCCCTTCATTTCATTTCAATTCATTTGTTTTTTCTTCTTTTGTTTTTTTCTTTGTGTCACTCTGTTTACAAAATGGAAAACATGAAATATCGCTTTATTTACGAGTATGAGTTCCACCGTGGCACCAGTGCTGCAGAAACGGCTCGAAGGATTAATGATATGTATGGTTACGGTGTCGCAAAAGAAAACACAGTGCGTTTTTGGTTCCAACGTTTTCGTTCTGGAAATTTCGACCTGCAGAACAAGCCTCGTGGACGGCCGGAGGCCAAAGTTGATAATGAAAAATTGAAGGCTATTGTGGAAGCGGATCCATCGCAAACCACGTCCGAGTTGGCTCCGGTGTTAGTGATAAAACTATTCTAATCTACTTGAAGCAAATTGGGAAGGTGAAAAAGCTTGAAAGGTGGGTACCTCATGAATTGAGTGAAGCAAACCGACAAACGCGCGTCGACTGCTGCGTTACGTTACTCAACCGGCACAATAATGAAGGAATTTTAAATCGAATCATTACCTGTGATGAAAAGTGGATCCTCTACGATAATCGGAAGCGCTCATCGCAATGGCTGAACCCTGGCGAACCAGCCAAATCCTGCCCTCAGCGAAAATTGACTAAAAATAAGTTGCTTGTAAGTGTTTGGTGGACTAGTGCCGGTGTCGTTCACTACAGCTTTCTTAAATCTGGCCAGACGATTACGGCAGATATCTATTGTCAGCAACTGCAAACCATGATGGAAAAGCTAGCTGCTAAACAACCGAGGCTGGTCAATCGCTCTAGGCCACTGCTGCTTCAGGACAACGCTAGACCACACACTGCACAACAGACGGCTACCAAATCAGAGGAGTTTCAATTAGAATGTATCCACCGTACTCTCCGGACCTTGCTCCAACAGATGACCATTTTTTTCGCAATTTGGATAACTACTTGCAAGGAAAAAAAATTCAACTCCGATGGGGCAGTCCAAACCGCCTTCAAAGATTTTATTGATTCCCACCCGAATGGTTTTTTTAGTAAGGCGATCAATGAACTACCTATGAGATGGCAAAAGTGCATACATAGCAATGGTACATACTTTGATTAATTAAATATATTTCATTTAAAAAAAACGACTTTATGTTCCTCCCATAGAAAACGCCAATTTCATATGTAAGGACCTAATATTATCATAATAGATACGTGGGGACAACCTTTTTTTTAATGAAAGAAGTTATTTCCGCGAATTATAACACACAAATTGCATTATACACATGCACGCCACGGTAGTATACATATTTTGCAATAATATGGAGGCTTCTTTTGGGTGGTTCTATTTAGTAACCCTTTGAGTTTTAGTAACCAGACCTTAAGCTGTGATAGCCCAGCGGTGAGACCGTTCGAATCTTTCAAGGTGGTCACGGGTTCACCCCCGGGCAGGCACCAATGAGTTTTTCTATTAAAACTTATGTGTCTAATCGATAATTGCAATTTATCACACACTTTTCGGTGAAGGAAAACATCGTGAGGAAACCTGCATATCTTTAGAGAATTCTAGGGATATGTGTAACCTACCAATCCGTATTAGAGCAGCGTGGTAGGTCTTAGCTCCTACCCTTCTCTTCAGAAATGGAGAAAGGAGGCCCAATGCCCAGCAGTGGCATTGTAACGGGCCGCTACTATAACCCGACCTTTGGCAATAAAAAAATATGCTAGTATTTTGTGCATATTAGTAATGCTGTAATATTTATGCGTTGGCTCGCTTTGCAATCTTCAGTAAATTTGTTTATTGTTAAATTTGCTAAAATCAATCATTAATTAAGCAGTGTTGTAAAGATCTACAATAAAATTTAAAAAAATTATGATAAGTGCGTATAATAGTTTCTGTAAATAGCGGATGTTGCCAGATTGAAGTCAGTGTCGTTTTGGACGCAGACACTAGCGAACTAGTAGATGCGCTATATCTAGACTGTGCTTCGTCTTAATTAGACATAATACTTTTGTGTATTGAGTTGTTTAGTAACAGACCTTACAAGATGTGTGTTATCAGTCACGTGATGTATATTTATTTCAAACCGTGTATTTTCATCAATCCATCAATCAATGTCCTTTTTATTTTCTATATATGAATTTGTATGTTCATGAGATATAACAAACATTTACACCACGGCATCTAGATTGTAAATATCTACTCAGTATAATAAACATGAACACTATAGTGTCTAGATTGTAAATATCTATTTTGTGTTAATTAATCCGGCTCACCAGTTGTAACTTAAGTGGGGTGAGAAAGAACCCGAGTGGCCAAGGCCGATCGCATCCGATGTGGATTTTAATAATATTGTTCTGTTCAATTTTTTTACTGATGCTATGTGACATTTGCCGGCAGATCAATTAATTTGAGAATATCATTCATACAGTAATTATTATTATTGTTGTTGACTTATTAGCTTTTAAAGTTGTTTGGTCTATTTATATGATTGTCTTTTATTTGATCCATAAATTCTACAACAATGTAAAATAACTTTATACAGAGTACTAGCTATCAGGCGACGCGTCGCTGTGGCTCAGTCTGGTTTCTAATTCCCTCAAAAAAGAACTCAAAAGTTTATAAAAAAAAAGCGCCGATTGCCAACAAACTTAACAGGTTCATCCGCTAGGTCGTTCTAAAGATTTGTGAAAGTGTCATTAAAATCGGTCCAACCTTTTCGGAGTCTATAAAGGACATATAAACAAACACTTATTTTTATATATCAGGAATTTGTTGTACTCTAGTAGCAAAAATTGTATTTTATTGCTAGTATTATATAAAGTTAATTATCAAAATGAATTTTTGTATATTGTAGCAAGAGGCTATGTACATATTTAGGTACTGTTTACAGTCAACCCAGAATTTTATGAAATTATGGCAAATAAACTGAAGTACCAACAAGATAACTATACTTTCTCATATGAAAATTGTGGTAAGTTTTACAGTAAGTACATCATCGTTTAATGCGTAAGCCTCAGGAACAGAGACTTTGTGCAAAGCTACTTGATACTAGCTACTAGCTAGTTTGTGGTACTACTTCACCACAAGCTTTGCAGAAAGTCTGATGTTAATGGGTGACACATCGCTAGTAAGAGTACTAGCGACTGTGTATTCTATGGAGCTTCTGAAAAATAATATTTAAAAAAATCTGCTTAAAATAATTCATGCTTGCTTAGTTGGACGATACGAATCTAAGTTTGCAAAAACAATAGAAAGCTCTAAAGAAAGGAGGTTATGGGTATGAAGCCGTGGGCTATTACTAGTATTCTGGTATGCCACTGTATACTCTTCATTAAATTTTTTGTCGATGTATATGTTATGTTTCTTTTTTTTTGTCAGCGGGAATTCATCATCGGCGACTGTTTTCAAACAAATAACTTTGTATTGGCAGATATAACTGTATCTTCTTAGATATAACCCTAACTTAAAATATTTTAACTCATTTTTGAGTTTAACCCCAACTTATTACAGACGCTGTAAAAATTAGAATCTTTTAATTATTCAAATTCCTTTTTATATTACAAGAACGCCTTTTAATTTCCCGTCATAAATGGTTTTCAGAAATTCTTTTAAAATTCACCCTAAGGAAATATGCAATATTTAATAGTTTAGCGAAGGCGATTAATAGCTTAGACACCGATGTCAGCTCAATCAATTTAAATTAATCTATTGACCTTCGTCTCTAGTTTCGTGCAATATGTTAAATTTCAAAAATGTTTGTTACATTTTTTAATAAAGGCAATGATAGATTGGCTAATTATATTGCATGTAGCATATTCATATACTAGAATGTTAGTTATATTTGAACCATGATGATTAAACACTATCGCAAAATCTATTAAGAGAAAAAGTTAGAATAGAAGTTTTGAGAAGTCTACAGTGACTGAGGTATTGATTACCTTCTAACGTGGGTACAACTATTTCATTCCGATAAAATACTTTATAAGATAGCTGTTTCAGTACTATTGACATTGATAAGGTTATCAGTTTTTCATCTTGGGATTATGATGATTTAAAAATTTTCAGTATTTGACGTTACTTGATTTCAGCGACCAGTTATGATCTTTTTCATTTCTTCGCCTTTCCATTCACCATTGCGCCTTAGCGTGCAATATACCATCATCTTGAATCTTTGAACAATATATTAGGTCCTTACATATGAAATTGGCGTTTTCTATGAGAACATAAAGTCGTTTTTTTTTAATGAAATATATTTAATTAATCAAAGTATTCAAGTATTAAGTATATAGTAATCAAAGTAAAGTACCATTGCTATGTATGCACTTTTGCCATCTCATAGGTAGTTCATTGATCCCCTTACTAAAAAAACCATTCGGGCGGGAATCAATAAAATCTTTGAAGGCGGTTTGGACTGCCCCATCGGAGTTGAATTTTTTTCCTTGCAAGTAGTTATCGAAATTGCGAAAAAAATGGTAATCTGTTGGAGCAAGGTCCGGAGAGTACGGTGGATGTCTAAGACATTCTAATTGAAGCTCCTCTGATTTGGTAGCCGTCTGTTGTGCAGTGTGTGGTCTAGCGTTGTCCTGAAGCAGCAGTGGCCTAGAGCGATTGACCAGCCTAGGTTGTTTAGCAGCTAGCTTTTCCATCATGGTTTGCAGTTGCTGACAATAGATATCTGCCGTAATCGTCTGGCCAGATTTAAGAAAGCTGTAGTGAACGACGCCGGCACTAGTCCACCAAACACTTACAAGCAACTTTTTTTTAGTTAATTTTCGCTTAGGGCAGGATTTGACTGGTTCGCCAGTGGTCAGCCATTGCGATGAGCGCTTTCGATTATCGTAGAGGATCCACTTTTCATCACAGGTAATGATTCGATTTAAAATTCCTTCATTATTGTGCCGGTTGAGTAACGTAACGCAGCAGTCGACGCGCGTTTGTCGGTTTGCTTCACTCAATTCATGAGGTACCCACCTTTCAAGCTTTCAAGCTTTCAACCTTCCCAATTTGCTTCAAGTGGATTAGAATAGTTTTATCACTAACACCGGAGCCTGCAGCTAACTCGGACGTGGTTTGCGATGGATCCGCTTCCACAATAGCCTTCAATTCTTCATTATCAACTTTGGTCTCCGGCCGTCCACGAGGCTTGTTCTGCAGGTCGAAATTTCCAGAAAAAAAACGTTCGAACCAAAAACGCACTGTGTTTTCTTTTGCGACACCGTCACCATACACATCATTAATCCTTCGAGCCGTTTCTGCAGCACTGGTGCCACGGTGGATCTCATACTCGTAAATAAAGCGATATTTCATGTTTTCCATTTTGTAAACAGAGTGACACAAAGAAAAAAACAAAAGAAGAAAAAACAAATGAATCGAAATGAAATGAAGGGGGTTTGAAACACAAATGCATGAGTAAATAGCTGTATGAATTTGAATTTGGAATTCCTAACCATAAAGGTAATATTTGAGATCAAAGTAGCCAGTACGACAAAACGCCAATTTCATATGTAAGGACCTAATATATTAATATTAATTATATGGATGATTTATTTAATTGAGTTTTGTCTGTTGGTCCTTTTTTTGCATCTATTTTCTAATATTGGTAGCGCACAAGCACTCTTATTAGTAGTCAAATGCATCGCACGCGGAAATACTCAGGTAATCGCCAAAATCGCTAAAGCATTATTTTGGCGTTTAGTGGCTTGAAGCACTAAGAGATTTAAATAGAGGGAGAAAAGATCGCGTGTATCATCAAACTGACACGATCGAGTTTGTTTGGTAATTGACTTCTCTCTTTTTCTTAAAATTGGGGTAGTTTGATTGCATATCCTATTGATTTATTTTAAAAGTAAATGTAAACTAGGAGTCTCTAACTGTCCTACTGCTGCGCAAAAGCCTAACTACTCCCTTAGAAAGAGGGAATTGGTTTTTTTTTGTATAGAAACCCTGAGAAGAACTAAAGTATAAATACGATGTGGTGAGAATATACGTGATCGCTCTCTTGATTAATCATATTCATTAATTTACAAGTACGTTCGCATATAGTAATCTTAAACATTACCCTCAGCTATAAAAAACTTTTGCAGGTTACTACCAAGCATTAAAAGTAACTTATTTTTGCATATTCAAGGATATTTTATGGGTTTATCAATTATTACTTTTCTCTACTAACAAAAAGAATGCCTGACAGCAATTATTCTCGTCGATTATAATAAAGTCGACCATAAAATTCTGTAATTGAGCTAAGGTATTTTGATTGATGGAGGACATTCATTAATCCTGTTCCTTACCTTCGCACATCAAGTTTTACTTATAGTATATACTTATAATATATAATGTGATAAGTAAAGTATTAATTTTATGTACATTATATGTATAGTATGTATAAGTCACTTAGAGTTCTGTTCCCATTTTATAAGAAAAAGCTGTAGAATTGACATTATTATTGATACTTTTGTTTTACTCATATTATTTTATTGCTTTGATATTGTTTTTGTGAAATATAGTGTTACATACATTTTGCATAAAGACATCGTCCTAAATTATCCAATTACAGGTCTGTTGCAATAATAAAGTAAGTGAAATATTAAGTTTGATAATATATAATAGATTCCAAAATGACGGAATACATTATAAAGTACTTGATGCGTAATTATATAAAGCAGCACTTACAAGCAATTAATAAGAGATGATTTATGCGATTTAGCTGCTCACCTAAGATTCAGCAGCGGTTGATCTTTTTTCGATTCTGAGATGGAATAACAACTGATTTTGCTCTATAGTCTATCTATTACAAAAACCTTTAATAAGAAGTGTCACACAAAACTCGTTCTCCAAGAATTTTATTTTTGATCTCTTGATATATTGAAAAGCTAAAAAGATAGTATAGCTAATTAGACATATAACAAATAAAATCTACTGTAACATAAAATTAGGTCTGCTGCTCTTTGTTGCGTTGACTTAAAATATGGAGGCTGAAAAGACATGTCATGCCTTACTGGAAATTGTTCTGTTATATAATGCCAAGGACAAGATTACCTAGACTTTATATATAGTAGACGAAAAGATATTAAATAGTATTTCGACCATGTATTCAAGGTCTCTAAAAATGTTTAGAAATGAATTCGTAGGGCGTTAATGGATTAGCCGCCACATCGCCACGGTGTATCAGAACTAGCCGTTAGTACAATTAATAACGGCTTTTTACATTTAAAATTAAGATTATTTAGTTACGGACTACATAGCACTGGATATATGGGTGTTTAATTTCACAGTTTTGTTAGAACTGTCCAATTAAAACGCAAGATTTAATATGGCTACGACGACATGCGTCCGAATCTCAATCATTGTCCGTAATTATATGAGTTTCAAATACATTTTAAAATTTTTTTAGAATATATGATGATTATTGCTGACAAAGTTAGGGAAATAAAAACAAAATCTATCTATAATTAAATATTATATTTTTTGTGCTTAAATTTCGTCCATGCGTTGTAAGAAAAAACATTGTAATTTTACAGGAAATTTAAGAAAACTCTCTTACTTGAATAGTTAAGACAGGATTTACGTCTTTCGGTACAGCTAGGTTTATATATATTGACAGCATATTATTAACTTTCTTGTAAAATTGTATATTATTGTTTTCATATAATTGCATAAGCATGATTTTGTAAAATACTGGAAAGTAGGAAAGTGGAAGTAGGAAAGATATAACTTTTCATTGCAAAATTAAAAAAAATAATTAAATTTAGCATTAAATTATAAATACACATATTTATCTTGAACATCTCAATCCAGACTTTAAAGATTCTTATTCCATGATAAGTCCAGATGTTCGATGAAAGCTTACGCTTTTAATGCTAAAATTTACAGGTTCAGTGAGTATTCAATTCAAAAAAGAATTGTAATTTATATGTTTGATAATATTTATTATACATCAGTGCTTTACGATCTAGAAAAACATCGTGAAACATCGAAACCTGTATATTTTTTGAGGATAACTTGGATAAGTTTTGCCTACTAATCCGCATTTGACCTCTAATGTGGATCTAAGGTCCTTCTTTTCAACGGGAACGGAGGAGATCTTTTCCAAGTGTATGATAGGAACGAGTCCCTAATGCACTGTATTTTTTGTTGTTCGTAATGAAACATCATTATCCTACACTTATCCCATCATGCCTCATTTTGGTTTTTCGCTTCCATTTTGTCCTATCATTCGTCAAATAGAAATGACGGTTTTAGTCTTGCGGAATTTATATAATTATTTTTGAAGACTCTAAAATTACTTAGAGATTATGTTCAATTTAACTTCAATTAAACATATTTTGAGAATGTACTACTAGAATATCTTGTAAAGAATGTTGAAATATCACCCGCAGCAGCAAAAGTTAAGGTATCTGTAAAAAATGAACTAACTAAATTAGATTAACATTAATGATTTTAAGGTTAATAAAAAACATCTAACATTTGCTTCTTTTTCAATTTCTTTTACAATTTTTTGCGATGGTAATTTTATTTATAGACAATCATGTTATAAAAAATGCTTTGTTTATTACAGTAGAACGGCCACGTTTAAACACGATGGTATATAACATATTCTCCTACAGTAAAAGAATTTGTAACTCATTAAATACAACATCCCATTGGAAATTGAGAACAAACTCTTTTCTTTTTAAAGCTGCTGTTATCATAGTTAGATTCCTTTTTTATTATTTGGTATAGAATAGGTTTTCGGTTTTGCTTTTCTCTTTGTCTTATGTCTTAATCGTTCTTTAATAAAAATGTTACCTCTTAAAAAATGTCTTAATAACTTAATACCTGGATCTATTTTAGTTTTACTACATATGTACAGTATATACAAACAATATTGCTAACTTAAAAAAATAAAAAACAAGATTTTAACTAATAATGAAGTATTGTTTTATTTCTGCTTATTAATAAAAGAATCCTGTAGTCACTTTACCTGGTACTTTAGAGTGTTGTAGAGAGAAATCCATTAATCTTTCGAATAAAGGTTTTAAATTAATAACTATTTATATTGACCTGTGCACCTAGTCACTATTTTGTTGCTGACCCGTTGCGTGTTTTTATTAATACTAATAAAAGTTAATTTAGGAAAAAACAGGGTCGCCTAGCGAATATTTAGTTCTTAAAGTTGTATTTTATTTGTAAATTAAGATCACTCGATAAGCACAAAAACGTAGTTTGCACAAAGGTAATATAATTGTTAATGCAATATCCAGAATATTCTTTTGCTAGAAAACGTTATGATAATAAAATTTTGAATAAAGAAAGCACTATGTTTTGTATTATTATACTCTTATACATTCAGGTTACTAGAATAAATTAGTAATTATTCAAATTCATGTTTAATATTTAATTCAAAAAGATTCCACGAGCTATTTAAGATATCGTAATTGAAACACGTTGCTACATGCTCGTGTAAAAGTATAATAAAGAATTAAACACAGCAACGCCCTGTATCGAAGCGGTTTCCGTACAAAAGACATCAACGTCGTCCTGTATGCGTCCTTTGTTCGTAGGCCCGCCTTTCGGCCTTTTACTGCGTGGAATTTCATTCAGGAAATATTTGGTATGTTCTAGACTTATAATTGAAATATATTTACATTTATTGTCACAAGTATGACAGAAAGATGTTATAATACGTATAAATAAATAGTACACCAGAATATGTATTACTATTAACCTCTCAATATAATACACCAGTATCTAAAATTTTTACATTTTTATATTAAAATCCTTTTGTAATGTCGAAGTACTTAATAGTGAACAGGCACTTCATTTCATAGTTATTAAAAAAAAATATTAGAGTAATTCTCTAAGCGTGTTATGTAATGCAGTAGACACCTGAATAAAAAAATGCAAACAATAACGCAAATACATGACATTCACACCACAGTTTTGCGCAATATAAATGTACCTGTAGCCCGCCCATAGTGTATGAAAATATTATTTTTTGACGAAATAGATCTATGACCTTGGGATATAGGCTCATCCCCAAAAATACCCCTATCGTGTGCGCAAGCCGCATCATAATTAAAATTACGGCATTGCACTTGCCAGTTAATTGTTTCCAATTACGACTTACCTAGCGGGGTGTTACATATATAAGGGCGCAGGCTTCGAACCAAAGCATTCCGACTTTAGAAGTGGTGGTGAAAACACGCTTAGGCGAAATTCTCTAGGCGAGTACTGGTTCACAGCAGCGCTTAGTTAGTTCGTTTGAGATCTCCAATCTTAGTTTTAAAACCAGCAATCATGCAGTCAATGGTGAGTTTCATTCATAAAATCCTCCTGCCTTGCTTGTACATTGTAGATGTAATTTTCCAAAATATTCAACATAGCCAAAATCAACTTATTCTGCCATTTCCACATAATTTTTAATTATTTAAATAACTTATGTAATATTTACTCACGCCCTGGAAAACGTGATTAATTTAGTGATATACGTCTTACTTAAATCCATCTAATACTAGCAACCGTAAAATTTGCATAAGGCTTAAAAATTGTAAAACTCTATTAAAAGGAGTTTAACGAATTATTTTGAACTGTTTGATATCCAATAATTTTCACGGTAGTATATAACTATAGATAATAGCATTTTTAAGACAATGCAGTTTTGCAAATCTTACAATTGTTAGACCTATATATAAACATTAGATGAGGGGTCAGTAAATGTGTTAAAATATAAATTTAACAGGTATTGACGCATAAACAGGAAATTCTATTAACTATAATGGATTAAAAAGTAAGTTATCATTTGTTAATTTCTCACGTCTAACAGTTACCAACTAGAATGTAGCCACTTCTTTTTACGTATATAAAAAATTAAAAGTAGTTTATGTTACGGAAAGTAGTTTCCTAATCTAATAAAATAGGTAGGTCCGAGTGGGTATTATTCATTTGAAATATGAACAATTTACTTATTATATCAAGGACAAGTTCTTGCGTCGTATATAGCTCTTGGGGGCGGTGTCTTAGGCGGATTGTTATGTCTACGTCTAAATATTATGTCAAGGTCACTCTTTTAAGATAACAATGCATTAAAGATTAATCAATAAATTTATGCATCCGGCTGTTTTGGCGCCTACGACATTACATAGCGATCCTCATTATTGTCCTTAGTCATTGTTTTGATAGATAACTATTACGTTACTTTGTGATTTATTTTTGGTTTAGAGCTTTTTTGTATTATTAAAATAAAAAAATCTGGGAGTTCATCCGCGTCAACGTAAAATTTAAAATAACCTAAATTTTGTACACCGTGTTTGTTCTTTTTTTGCCAAAAGAAAACTGCGATTTTTTTATAAATATGCTCCAGTTGTAAAAAATTAACCAACATTGCTCCAGCGGATCAGCTCTGAAAGCAGAATAGACAGACAGATTGTCGCATTTATAATATGAGCAGAATGGGATAATATCTCATATAGTTTACGCAATGCATTTAAATTCTGCCTAAAATTAATAGATAAAGGAAACGAACATTACATCGTCATGACTGATTGACTGACATTGATGTCGAATGTTTAAATGGATCCACTTGAATGAAAGAAAAGGAAGCAATATCGAAATTTAGTAAAGTGGCAAAATGCGAATAAAAAACTGAAATTATATTACGTAAGCGATGGGCGGGTGCGTCGCGTTCGTCTCTATGCTTCAGTAGCTTCGTCATCTCGTGGGCAGAAAATAATTTTATTTTGTTTTAATATTTCAAATGGAAAATTCTTTTATCAGCTGATATAGAAACTCATTGTATTATCTCGCTTATTATGATAGTAACTCACTTTATAGTTATATCATTCACATTTTGGGGATAATTTAAATTGTCTCATTACAAACGTAGGTTGAATTGGGTGAGTGAACGAATAATGTAAAAATACGCAGATTTGTTAACTTTCTCCTATAATAACAATCATGCAATTGCCCGCAAAGTCGAACACACTCCATTTGAGCGTGACGCAGGCTATATTATTTTTATCGTGAAACTTTACTTATAACCTTTATTACATTGACATGATCTATTGATATAGCCATTGAAATGTTCCCTGAAGGTGGTAAAGAGTATGGCTTTATTTTGAATTTGATGCAAGGTAAATAACTAGACTAAAGACTAAATCACCTGAAAAGCTAGATTTCCGTAGAGTACGCTGACGAAATTTAGAGCAAGTACATCAAGTATTATAAATTCCCTTTAACTACTATGTCTGTAGATGTTTGAAGATTATGTATATTTGAAATGACAGTTGGCATTCAACTCTTAGATTCACATCGAGGATGATCTCGAGGATGCAGCAGGCTATCATTGTAACCTTCGCAAGACCATAACTTCCTTACGCCCACTTCCTTTGTTAAGTAATACAACTGGTTGTGCACCAGTTAACTGAATGATAATTCCAAATCATTGCAAAAGAGGTGCTTGCAACAGAATGTAAAGGCGAATCGATATGAGGTCCCTGCCTTCAAATTATATACTTGCTTTGTTGTACTCAGAGAATACTGTAATCATTTCTCTAATATGAAAGACCAATTTTTCATAACAACAATAAATGAACAATAAATAATTCCATATAAATGAATTCCATAAATTCATAGAATTAAAAAAAAATATTTCGACGAATGCCTTATGCAGCAGTTGGATAGGAATATACGGTTATTCATCAACGTGTTTTTCTAAAGCTGTTACAAGTAGTACAAAGCTCTTGTCTGTATGTGTATCAAATTTTTATATAATATAACATTTGTTATATAAGGAAATATACATTTACCTATACGTGACTTCAGATCTTATAAATTTACAGAATAACTGGTCAGATTGTCTATAGAATTTGCAGAATTTGCAAAGGTCAAGGGATCCTTTCCGTTTGTCGGTTCTAAGCACAAAGGGAAGTAGATCGACCTTTCCTGCTGACCATGGTAATTGATATTTCACAATAATTGAAGGTTTGTGAAACTACAGAAACGGTCAAGATTTCTTTGTTAAAATTTTAAGGTCTTAGAGTCTATAATAGGTCGGTGTAAGAGCAGGGCGATATTTTCTCTAAACATTTATTATCCATAAATCAATAAACAAGGCGCTGAAAACTTATTACTTAAGATTAATAACTGAATTTAGTTGTATTAACAAACATACATTTTATAAATGTACTATTAAATTAGCAGATTTTTGATGATAAAGGTGTTTTTTTTTATCTCGAATATTGTTAAATAAAGTAACTTAAGTGAGTCCTTTTATTTCAATAGCCGGAAATGAAAAGAATCGATACGGCGTAGAATAACATCAGGGACTTAAAACTATAGTAGTAAATTAACTAATATTATAATAAATTTGAGGTCGGTTAGTAAAGTCAAAAGTCATGATGTGAGATGTTTTACAAGATACAAAGTTTTCCGGAAATAACCATAACCCTAAAGACAGGTTAAACTAAAACAAGCCGCAGAATACTGTGCTAAATTAGCCATATCATAAAAAAAATATTAATAGAGAAATACTTTTTTCAATCAAATGTCAGACATCAGAAATTAGTTTCGCTCTTTAAACTGGAACGCGATTACGTTAAAGGTACGCAATCGTCGGTAAAAAAAAAACAAAGTACGTTTTATGTTAAATGGCCTAATTTTAATTTATAATCAACGTGTGTAAAATATAATTGCTTGTGTGCAATAAACTCTAGACGTTGAAACTGCGCGATTAATATTGCTATAAAGTATTTGGCTGTATTATAAAACCAACTTCTTTTATTTCTAGTACCAACTTTAATTATATATTCATTGTTCTAAAGTTGCAAAATAAAAACATATATTTAATCAGATAATAAGAAATTTAAAAAGGCTTACGACATAGTGTATGGTCTGTTTATTCTTATAGGATACACACAGTAAATATTTTATATAATAATAGTTCTATAAAGTAAAGTTTGTAATCAGGCTATTTTGAAATCGCTACGAAACTAAAAGTTCTATAAACTTGATATAATCTAGTTTTAAAAGAATAATGGGGAATGACGCGACATCTGTCACGAAGTTTTTGTTATTATCAATTCGTTATACCTACAGTTGCAGTCACAACCACATACGTAGCTATTTCTGCAAAATGATTCGAACTACTTGAGATAAACACATTGAGAAATTACAGCTTATTAACAGCTACAAAGCTACTTACAGGTTGTAGTAGATCGCTTAATTTAATACTTAATTAATTCCAAAAGTTACGATTTTTAATATAACTTTTGATGTTTAATATAGCTTATCGCCCTAGATATAAAGTACATTTTCGGAGATTGATATTAATAACAAAACGTTTATAGTTCATGTTACATGGTACTCAAGAGTATAAAAACACTGTGGTTTCGGAACGATATTGAAAATCCAATAAGTACGTGCGGTTTATTTTGTAACATGATATAGTTTCCAATTGAAACTGGAGCCAGTAATACAAGATAATATTGCTTTAGTCTTAATAGTCTTGTTAATGACTTAGTTTTTGCTATCGGTAAAGTCTATCAAAGCGATAAATAATTGCTTTAAACACTGCGCTAATTGTAACTCAAAGACTTATTTGAATAATCTGTTTATAAATGAGTTAAGAGCTTGTTTAGTTTTACTTTTTTGCTCCAGGTTCGCACTGTTCATTTTTCAAGCAAAATATATTGGATGTATTAAAAAAACAATAAAGAAAGTGTAAATACAATTTTCGTAGTTAGTAGTTTTTTTTTTATTTTAAATCAACTGACTGCTGACTTGTTGTACATTGTTTTCTTATATCTTGTTTACTGAGGATGTCATAAAATATTTTATCCGTACACGTCTTTCATTGAAGGCAGTTATATTTGAAGAAATTGAGACAAATATTATCTATCGAGTATTCTACAACATAGGAATAATATAGTTTTGTCAATAATATTACATAAACTTTCGTGATTTATTTGAAGTAATCGGCTATTAGAACTACCTCAGTTTATCTGTTATCATATTGTACTGCAACTTTATCACTTAAACCTAGCTTGTTAATATAAATCATTTACATAATATTCGTTGAGTACTGGAATTTAAATACACGCCGGTTATGACAAGTAGTAATATCGATTTCTCGTTGTAAATTAATAAAATTAATAATATTGAAATATTGATTATCTTCTTTATTTATTTTGACTTTACAAGATGGAGCATTTTGCGATCATTTAATAAAATGTAGGACAAAAAAAGTTATTATCATTGATATCTTTTCTTAAAGCGATTATCCCATAGCTGGGCATTGTTCAGTCATTCAGTCCTTTTTTATAGAGAAGGGTTGGAGCTAAACCCACAAAGCTGCTCCAACGCGGATCGGCAGGTTATGTATATCCCCGGAATTCTCTGGAGGTATATGCAGGTTTCCTCACGATGATTTTCTTCAACAAAATTCGTGTGGTAAACTGCAAATATACATTCATCTTAAATCATATAAACAACATATTAAATCAGGCACATCAGTTTTTAGAGAAACACTTTTTAGATCTCCCCGTTAAACCCGTGATGCGTTTTATTGTATATACTGGTATAAAATCCCCTGTTACAAAACTCTAATTTTAATAAGTAAAAAAAACATATAAATGAATTTAATTATAATTTAAGTGTCGTTTCATTTAATGTAACCCTAACATTATGCATGAAGCGAATCTTATTATCCATCACGTTTAATATTGCAGCCACTTTCTTAACTGTGTTACTTTTTTAGTACATGCTTATTCACACAGAATCTACTAAAATGTCGAAATTAGATTATCAGTAAACAAAGTACACAATTAACCATCAGTACATGAAATAATTGTGTGAACAAACCAGTATCGCGACCCGTATAACGTAAGAATTTCGGTATTACAGAGTTACATTTAATTTTGACCGAATAAAGTTTTTGCTAGCGTTTCAAAATGTAGGTACAAATTTGTTTTTGTATCTGGATGAGAATATTGATTGTAATCAACTTTTTGGCAATACATTTGATGTCTTGTGGAGTCGTGGGCTACAAAGTGCATATAATTTTGTCAAAAATAGTAGAGCTTTAAAAATTACGGCACAAAGAACGGACTTATTTTTTTTTATTATCCCACTATCAAAACAACTTTGGCCATGTCTTAAATGTTTATTGCAATAAATTAATAGTTTGAGTGAATTTTTAGTGCGAATTAGGTATAATGGATCTAATCATAATAATACATGTATTGAAAGTTTTTGAGTATGACCATCACAAAAATGATAGAAGCAATATGAGAACATATTTTAGAAGCAATAGATCAAATATTAGTATAATAATATTACCCCATACTTTATAGCGAATACTGATATTTGTTTTTTCAAATAATATTTGTTATGACCGGCTTGTTTAGTAGCTCAACTGTTTCTAAGAAATTGGTCGAAAAATCAGGCAACAGATATGCGCGTCAAATGTTAATAATTACAACTAATTTCCTCTGTCCGGTCAACTCAGAGTTGAGTATCGATAATAAATCACGATCTGTCACAATTACTAGAGGCAGCCGTCAATAAATATCATAGCCTTGGTAGTTGTCGGCCGCACATACCTGCAATGGTCATAATAGTTAAACTACGGTGCCGAGATAAAGATTGATTGCACCGATAGCTTACAAATTGTTATCGGATAAAATTCTTCACAAATTATCCCACGAGCGTAAGTGATTGTCAATTAAAAGGATTCCAATTACTTACTTATATAGCTAAAGCGGCTAAATAAAAAAAAAGTAAAACTATTTCTATCAAAGTTATGACATATTGCTCATAACTAGCAATATATTATTTAGATTGCAATTTAAGTCTGACTTGGTTTGAATTGAAAATGACTATTTCATATTTTTTTTTACATTAATTTAGTATATACATAAATATACTTAATAAGTCTTTCTCGTAACGTTATTTTATAAACGCATCTTTTGATAAATGTTACAACAGAATATACTTTTAAATTTTTTACAGAATTTCCTATCATCATTTGAAAACGAATAATGTACAGCTTAATAAAATAATCCAATGCATATACAATGTTGTAATTAATAATTTGTTGATATAATTTCTTCAAAATATTAAGAAAAAAAATCTAATCAATGAAACTATAACAATATATTTTTATTCTTACAAAACGATTTGTAAATATAATTTTTTGTCATAGATTATCTTTGCCGCTTCCCTCTGCCTCGCGCAAGCATCCTACTACGCCGGTCCCCCAGCACACATCGCACTTAGCGCTGACGGCAAATATGTGCTCGACACACCAGAAGTAGCGCATGCAAAGGCTGCCCATCTCGCCGCGCACGCGCAAGCTTCCTCCGCGCACGGTGCCTGGGCTCCAGCAGGAGGCGCCTACATCGCCGGACCAGCTTACGGCGCTGGTGGACACTATGGAGCCCCTGCTGCTGGTATGTATTCAAATATACACCGATGCAAATTATAACTAACACAACGTGCATATCAAATCTAATATCTTTTTCATTATAATGTCCTGGCTGCGTTTAGTTTACCCCTATGCTTGTAATTAACGATAAATATCACTGATTTTATAATTAAGTCATTGGATTTAGGTACGAAGTGAAAATTTATGTTCGATTATATTAATGTCTTCATTCACAAAAGTGAAACGTAAAGTGTACGCGTATTAGTCAATTAATGCCGGTCGTAGGAAAAAAAATAGGATTGAACTAGTGTTGGGTTAGGATGTTGTAGGATTTTAAAACTATTAATATTATATAACTTAGACTAAGCACACCTATTGTTTTAAGGTCTCGTTAAATACGGCCCCGCTCCCCTGGCTCATGACGGTCGCGTCGTTGATACTCCCGAGGTCGCCCACCTGAAAGCCGCTCACATCGCTGCCCACTCTGCCGAAGCAGCCAAAGCCGCTCACGGCGGTTACGCTGGCATCGGTGCCGGACTAGGCGCTGGCTACGGCGCAGGCTACGGTGCCGGATACGGTGCCGGATACGCTGGCGGCTACGGTAAATGGACCGGCCCTCAAGCTCACATTCAACTCACCCACGACGGACAGTACGTTGTAGACACACCTGAGGTACAACACGCGCGTGCTTCTCACTTCGCGCAATTCGCTCACGCCGCGCAAGAAGCCGCCTCCGCGCCCGAAGAGCCTTGGGACGCCCACGGTGCCCACGGCGCTCACGGCTGGAACTAAATCTACCTCTGATTCGGCCCCCCGCACTGCCTGATACTATTTTTTTATACAAAACTGAATGAAAAAACCAAAAAAAAATTTAGTTGTATAAAGTTAAGTGACCGATGTGTATAGCGATGCTAGAGCGATTTTGTACCTAATGTAATAAAAATCTTATGTTACAAATTTTTTTTTCTTATTTTTGTCCATTCTATAACAATATTTTTTTTATTTACTCGTTGTATTTTTTGGTAGAAAAAACGAAAACAGGAACATGTTTCTAGCTCATATTATGAATAACAGAATATTAATTAATCAAAATGAAAAAAACGATTATATTTATAAAATCTGAATTTACTAAGTATAGTGTCAACTTTTGCATCTGTGAATGAAAACAAAATTGCAGTATTCTGCATAATTTTATTTTTTGAAATGCCTAGATAAAAATTTACTGCAATAAAAAGGGCGCTCCCAAATTGTTGTGGAGTGTCTAGAAGAATCAAATTCTGATAATATAATAAATTTGTAGATAGATAAAATGCAAATATTTTTTTTGTAAAGAATGTTCGTTGTAATGTAGAATAAAGCCAAAGTGTATATTTACAATACCACATAGAAGCTATATACTTAACTAAAAAAAGACTATTTGGAGTCATATAAAGGGTGGGCTAGAAGTCCATGCAGATTTTTTTTATAAAGCATCTTTTTTTCGATCTAACCTATGCTTTTAACTCCTAAAGGTTTCTACGGAGCAACTAGGTTATAAATTGGTATAATAAATCTTGAGGCGACTTACTATCAATAGTATTATAATCAAGTAGGAGTCATGAACAATATTTTAAATATCATCAGGCATCGCAAATTTTAACCTCGAATAGATAAACAATGATGATTATGTTAAGAAAGTAAAGGGATTATTATAGGAGGATATAATAATGGCTGGAATGAAAATAATGCTTAAAACGGCATGACCAACAAAAAGTGAATCATAATAATATAATAATGAAATCTTAAATAATTATATTTTAATTGTAAAATGGCTATCAGTCGAAAGAATTGCTAACATGCTAATACAAAGGCTAATTAATATTATAATAATTTATCTGTTATAGCTGAATTTTAGAATTAAATTATTTTTGAAATATTGGACGAAAATATTCATAAATTTGGATAAAAAAAATTTATACCTTTCTTTATTAAAGTCTGCTTAACATTCCTCGATTGTCAGATTCTCAGGTGTTAAAACTATAGAGTTACTAGCTTGTACCCGCGACTTCGTGCGCGTGGACCGTAGTCCTGTAATATTCGGTAGCTTCTATCGCTATCCAACCCTGCAAATATCTCGATCACAAAAATCAGATCGATCCGGGGTTTTAAATAGCAGTTCCTATTGCATTTATTACGCTACTCAAAAGTCCATATTAAATCTGATTTCCTTCGTGACATTACTGTTATTTAGCAAAGATATTAAATTTGCACTGGAAAAATTCAAACAAAACTATAAAAAATTTGCGGACCAAACCATAGCGGACTTTTTAAAAGGGTTTTGAATTTTTCTTAAAAGACATTTCGATACCAAACACATCGATGCTTGTTTATATAAAATGGTAAAGTAAAGTAACGGCCTGGTACTAACCCACCACTGGGCATAGACCTCATCTCTCCGTTTTTTTTTGGAAGAGAAGGGTTTGAGCTAAGACCCACCACGCTGCTCCAATGTGGATTGGTAGGTTACACATATCCCCAGAATTCCCTAGAGATATGCAGGTTTCCTGACGTGTGATAAATTGGAATTATCAATTAGACACATAAGTTTTAATAGGAAAATTTATTGGTGCCTGCCCGGAGTTTGAACTCGTGACCCCCTCGAAAGAGCCGCGGTTGGCTATCACAACTTTATTTTAGTAAATAACCCATATTACTTATATTTCTTATACATTCTAAGAGGTAAGTTAAAATTATCCTGCAAACGAAAACCAAAATTTACAAAAATTCTTCTTAACTACTACTACTACTCTTTCGACGTAAGCTCAAAAACTTGATAAAGAACGTCCTTTTAATTACAGATTTGTCTCGTCTTTGATGCATATTAAATTAAAAAGCTTGATAGGGTGATAATAGATGGCGTTTTAATGTCATATTATTCCTGTAGAATTACCAGGATTTCTATAGCCTATGTTACCCCGGTATATAAGGAATAAATGTACCAAATTTCATAGATATTAGTTCAGCAGATTTGCTGTGAAAGAGTACTTACTAAACACCCGTCCATACTCACAAACATGCGCATTTATAATAATAAGTAGGAAGTAGGATGTAAAACTCCATTTGGTCTCCTGATTTAATAAAAAAAACATCACTATATATAAACATTTGTTTTAAAAATCCATTTTGTTTGCATTTATGTATGATACTCACAATCGGCTGTAACGTTTCGGGATGACAGAGGGATTTATACTGTTTTCGAAAGCATAGTTTATCTATTTTAGTAAATAGCGCGTTATTTACTTTAAATTACTTATATTTATTATACGTTGTAATAGCTATTAAATTTATCCAGTAAACAGAAATAAAATAATATAAAAACTTTTTTAAATTACAGATTTGACTTAAAGTGCTCGATTCCAGGCCGTTAATATATTAGTAACTACGACAAATTGTAAATAAAAATAACTTATTATGTTCATAATAGATAGCGTTTTTGAACGTCATCCTATTCCTGTTGAATTAACAGGATTTCTATAGCCTATATGTTACCCCGGTGTATAAAGAATAATTGTGCCAAATTTCATCGATATTGGTTCATCGGATTGGCCGTGAAAACGACACAGACAGACAGACAAACAGACAGACAGACAGACTTTCGCATTTATAATATTAGTAAGGAAGTAAGGATTAGGGCCGCGGGTAGGCTCGTAATTAGTCAGGCTATCCCGATAGGATAAGACGTTAGTATAGTCTGTTTTTATACATAAACAGTTAATTACATTTAATTTATAATAATGCCTGAAACAAATTACTTAGCAATAACCACTGACTGTATTATTAATAGTAAACAAAAGCGTTTTGTTAAGCCAAAGAATTTCAGCAAACAAGATAAAACAAAAATTTGCTTGACTGTTAGTAATGAAACTTGAACGTGCTATGGCTAGAAGTTCGACTGTTGTATCATGTTTATTTGTCATGAATGACTAACTAATTGTAGTCATAGCTTAATTTTAGTGCATCACCACCATATAGAAATCGGTATACATATTTTATACTTATTGGATGGATAAGATTTTATTGATAGATTTAACTGATTTGAAGACATATTTTGAAGAATCTTTTAATTATGTCATTATAGAACTTTATATGAACTAAGTAGTTGTTCGGTTTAGAAAAAACCTTATTCTCAATTTTTTCTCTGATATATAATTTCACTATAGATGATCAATTTTGATGTCTATGATTTATTCATAATTATGCCAATAATACATAAATTATTATTAACAGTTTACCTAAAGCACGATATAACTTAACATGAATGGTTATTATATTGTAGTTCGTCAGATACAGGTGTAGGTATCACGAAAAGTATTTCCTGGATGAGTTCAGAAAATTTATTCCTAGTATTAACCGTGACAGGTCTGACCTCTAACCATATAATATACCTACATATACAGTTGCAAGTTGTAACTTTATTGAATCTACGATAAAATATCAGACTTCTTGGCGATATTATTATTGGGCGTCTTGGTACTGCGTTTGGGTTGGGTGCAAAATGGAACTTGGTGGATTAATGATGGTATGTTGAATCCATTTTATTTCGTAAAGGTTGCAGAACATAGAAATCATTATCGATTATTTAAACATGCTTATATACAAAAGTATTAATAAAATTATTTTGCTATAATCCGCGATACAGTAAATAGAAAATATAGATAGTGTTAAATGTATAGTGGACTATCCGTAATTTCATACCCGATACGTGCAGGATTCGTAAAAACACATGCACAAACCTCCACCACTTCTACCACAATACACAAGCACTACACACGTTCACTATCACAAATAAATCACTTGCTTATATAATCATTATTTGTCGTTATAACTTATATTAATCTAGTAGTGTATGCATATATATTTATTATATTTATCTTATTTATGTAAAAGTAGTATCTTTTTATTGCTTAATTTATTTGCTTTTATTTTTATGATTATTTAAGTATATTCGTATTTAGTATATGTAGGTATACTAATATTGTTTATGCACCATCCCAGACTCCTGCAAATAGGTGCTTTATAAAGGTGGCCTGTAAGAGATTGCTCATAGCAATAAGACCGCCTTTGCACGCCTCAAATATAAAATATCTCTACTATGGTTTCCTCGTCTGCTGTATCTGTTTTATTGTTGGAATGTGCAATAAAGTTTTTATAAATAAAAATAAATAAAATAAAACTCATTTTATACGCTCCACATTACATAGTTCTATACTAATATTATAAATGTAGAAGTCTCTGTCTGTCCGACACACTTTTACTAATCCGCTGGAAAAAGAAAATCCGCAAGAAGATGAATTTGAATACAATTGAAGCTTAAATTCCGAGCTAAAATATTGGATAAAAATTCCCCTGTTTTTTCTTTGGGAATAGAATATTTTCTAATATTGTCTTATTATTAACAGCATACATAATGGAGTTTTTTAAAACATAAGTCGACTCGAATGAAGTTGCGGGTACCACTATTTTTATATAAATTAAAATTACCTGTGACATCATAGATTTTAAATCAATCTCTTTCAATGTCCTTAGTTTAATGCGCTAAAATAACAAAAAATTCAGGTAAGACCTTCAACTAATTATAAATTTTATGACTGCATTATCTTTTAGAATATGTAAATTTTGCAGCTATGTCTCGTAATATTTTGACTTCTTATCTAAATACATATATAAAAATATATATTTTATACAATATCTCTCATGATTATACTATTTTTTAGAAGATTAAGTGGTAATTGACTGGCTGACTGGCTGTGACTTGCACAGCCAGTCTTGTTACCAACTTACTACGCCACAACCTAGGGATTAAAAGTGTGCATTCGTTTAGGAGATAAAGTTAATATATAGGGATATATGTATTGTTGATGTATTGAGGATAAGAAATCATGGAACTATCATTATTTTAACAACTTTTTAACAACTTTGGATCAATTTAATTTTTATATAAGAGTGTATCCGCGAATTGAGATCAGAACATGCGTCCTAGTTCAAGGTAGACATTATTTATAAACTGACAGCAAGCCTATTATTATTAGGTTAGACAGCCCGTATGGTCGCATTTCAGTTATGTGTGCCAAGTAACATACATACTAATATTTCAAATACGAAAATCTGTTCTTTTACCCTTCTTCGAAAAAAAGCAATCGTTGATCTGATCTTTTTTAGTTTATTTCGACAAGGCCAATAAATTGTTATCAAATACAGCGTCAAAAATAGCATCAATGATATTTGACTTACATGCCTTGCCATTTACACGAGATGTAGAGGGATCCTTTAACTCCGCGGGCGACGTTACCAGCTAGACGATTTACTATAAATAGATATATTAAACACACTAAGTAAACTTTGGTGGCGACCAAGACTACGCTTACAGAGAGTCTTTCGTGTTTGAGCGGCGGTTCCTGATCCTGACGAAATCTTTCTCTACTAGTACTTTGTACGTTTTAATCTTTGCTATGTTATAGAATGATGGAGCGTGAAAGGTCGTGGTCAATTACCGTGAAACTATCATGGTGAAGATGAAGGCCTAAGAAATTGATTATTTTAAATAGCGTTCTTATTACCATATTATAAAACATTTCGATTTAATTATCGATATCGACATCGATATTGCTGGAGACACGTTTCAAAATGAAACTTAGTGAAAAGTATAAAGTGCTTAGACCATAAATATTTCGTTTTCTTATAAATAGAGTCATACAGCCATAATGGCACAATAAAATTCCGCAACACCGCAGTATTGCGGAATTGCGGAAATTTATTAACGAAAAAATAGGTTGTTAATGTCCAACCTGGGGTCCTATTCAACCTGGAGTCAAGAGCTAATGTTTAGACGCAATAAACTAGAATGAAGACAGCAAATATATTACACATATTACTAGCTATAAAACAAATGAGCGCGATACGATGTTGTCGATCAAAATTTTGGTTTTGCAATTGACAATGATACAGAAATTATTTAATATCATAAACAGGGTTGTTTATTATTATTACAACCGAAAAAAAATACTTTAAATTTTTTAGTATTTCACAGTCGATTCTGATTTAACTGTTATGCTACTTACGTAGTTTCGTTTATCTACCCTTCCGCTTCAAAAAGTTTATTTTAAAAGGATTTTTATCATGAAGAAACGATGTTCGATACAACATTGACATAGAGTAATTGCTGTGCCAAAAATGTCTTATTGGTTTTACAAAAGTAACAGTACATATTAAACTGTAAATAATATGTCAAGTTTATGTACAAAATTGTACAAATATATATTTTTTTGCTTATATAGAATTTTAAATAAAATGGACCTACTATAGTGACCGTCACGCATGATAGTGACCATAAAAAAACCTACCGTTCTAACGGTATTGGCGCCAAGTATAAAATGCAAGAGTTTATCGATAACTTTTTATAATCTCTTTAATTGCGGAAGTAATTGCCGTATGAATTTTATGTTTTTTTAATGTAAATTATTAACAGCAGTGCTTTTGGCTGTAGCTTTTATCATATCATTGTTAGCAGATACATTTGAATCTATCAAGCGCAAAAAGATATTTTTAATAAAAATATCGGTACGCATGAATTTATGGACGTAACTTTGCTACAATATTAAACACAAAGATTACAGTGTACACAATGAAAATTAAAAATTGAATCTAAATATTCAAACACAGTACTAACTAATATGTAACGTCATATTTTTTTTTAATAGTGACCATTTCTTACCTGGTGTTATTTTTCATTTTGTATACGATTTCCATAAATCCTAAAGATGCTATTATTCTTAAATTACTTTTTTATAAAAACTAAAAATAATTTATTTTTAAAACGGCCTGAGTACAAAAACTTAATTTGATGATATGTACGGCCATTACATACAAAATAATAATAATTTTGATAATGCATCAATAACAGCGAATGCTTAGTAAATTTCAGTGATGTCAAACAATTGTAATAGAAGTATTTAAAAAAATAAAACTACTACTACTAATCTTAAAATGAAGAACCGTGTCTTTACAGCGTATTCAGCTTTATGTATAGCATTATCACTATCTTGTTAACCAACCATTCTTTTTATATGTACTTTATACAAGTACTTATGGTTATAAATTATATCTCATGACCCCATATTAACAAATATACACATAATAATAAATACTTTATTGATATTTTAAATGTGTCGTCTTCACTCTAAGAGAAAGTCTTGACATCCTTTCGTTTTAACACAACTCTTGTTAACGTTGGCATATTATTTTATAAAAATAATCTCTTAAATTAATCTATTTACTATAATCCATGTGTTATTTATAATTTAAGTTCCCAAATCTTTTAGCTTCATAAAACATGTTTATTCTATGTACATAATAATGTATAAATGTATAAAAAAATAAATTTAGGCATGTTAGAAATAGACATAGGCAATTTTTTTTAAATAATAAAAAAAAAGTATTTTATGTAAAATATCCTTAATCGGAAAGGATATAAAATTGCATTGCAAATTTCGGTCCGGTGAATAAACTTTAACTGAAATTTTTGATATGTTAAACAATTATATATTATTGAAATAATTATTTTGGACCGCCGAGTCCCTTGCTGGTTCTTCTTGGTAAGAGCATCTTTCCAAACCAGCCGTAGCTTAATTGTAATTCGACGATTAAAAAGTGCTCGTAAAAGCCAACTTGAATAAAAAAAAAATAAATTAAATTAGAATAATTGTAAGCAATATAACAGAACTAACTACTTTGCTATAATCCGCACGGGTTAAGTGAATGCATGCAAAGCCAATGTGTATGAAGCAGGCAAAATCTACGCACCTTATACATGCAGGACCAGCCACCACATGCACCCCAAGGCGCAATTCACCAGCAACAACGAACACAAAAGCAGCACACACACCCACCACCACAATCTCGACGATCGTTTCGCCCCGAAACCGAAGCATCATCAGGAGGATAGGCTTCACGACAAAAATCGTACTGCGCCGCGCTACCCATACAAGCAGTCTTAAATAGTTCAACTCCCACCAATATCCTCCCCTCCGAACACATGCAGTAAAACAGAATTAGATACATTTACTTGCTCGTTAATTAAGTGACCATTGTTATTTTTTATTATCTCAAGTTGCTCTAACGTATTGAGTCGGAGTCCCTTATCACAAGTGTGGAGAATATGAAATGAATGGTCATTAGGCACTTTATGACCGCTTTCTAGCAAATGTTTTGCAAAATTAGAATTTTGTGGTTTATTATTCCTAAACGCAGCCATATGTTCCCGGAATCGAACCGCAAAACTTCGGCCAGTCTGACCCACATATGTACCGTTGCACTCAGGACAATCTATTTTATAAACCCCAGATTTTTTACCCTTATCTAATGTATCTTTATTTTTACACAACAAACTACGAAGCGATTGGTTAGTTTTAAAAGAGAGTTTAGTACCCGATTTTGATTTAAATATATTTGCCACTCGATCTGTTAATTTTCCAAAGTAAGTCAGACTGGCTTTATAGTTAGTTTTATTAAAAGATGGTACCGCATACAAAAGTTTAGCGACTTGAGATTTGTGTTTATTTTTAATTATGTTTTTAACCGTGTCTGTAGTGTAACCATTGGAAAGTGCTATCTGGTAAATTATTTGTAACTCCTTTTCATAGCTGTTTTTTGAGAGAGGGACCGACAATAACCTATGGACGTAGCTATGAAAGTACGATTTTTGTCGTGAAGCCTATCCTCCTGATGATGCTTCGGTTTCGGGGCGAAACGATCGTCGAGATTGTGGTGGTGGGTGTGTGTGCTGCTTTTGTGTTCGTTGTTGCTGGTGAATTGCGCCTTGGGGTGCATGTGGTGGCTGGTCCTGCATGTATAAGGTGCGTAGATTTTGCCTGCTTCATACACATTGGCTTTGCATGCATTCACTTAACCCGTGCGGATTATAGCAAAGTAGTTAGTTCTGTTATATTGCTTGTAATATGGAATTCCGCAAAGTAACGCCTGCTTCTATAAATCATTTAGAATAATTGTACCAAATTTCATCAATATTTCTCCAGCGAATTAATCTGGAAAGCGAAACAGATAGATTGTTGCATTGATAATATTAGTAGTTGGTTCGTTCATGTATTTAGTACCAAATGACGCCAGTTTATAGCTATAGATATTGAAGGGAACATTAACTTTTAATGTTATTAGTTAGAGTTATGTTCGTTTATGATTCTCTAGAATTGAAGCTCTGAATGCAGAACATTCTTTAAAGGGTCCCTATGGTAGAAATTTAACTTTGATCGTGCAAATAACATCAAATAAAATCAAATCGAATCAAAATAATCTTTATTCAAATAAACCATTTCAGGCACTTTTGAATCGTCAAACATTAGGTTTAGGTTTACCAGGAAACGCAACCAATACCTATCAAAATACTTTTTGGATGGATTAGAATTAAATGAAGTCACGACAATTCGAGATCTAGGTATTCAGATGGACGGAAAACTTCGTTTTTCAGATCACGTGGACAAAATTGTAAAGGAAGCAAATCGATCTTTAGGGTTTGTTCTAAGATATACGAAAGGCTTCAAAAAGCCAGCTACTGTCATACAATTGTATAACTGCTACGTGAGAAGTAAGCTTGAGTACTGTAGCATGGTGTGGAATCCTAATTTCAAAATTTACAAAGACAGAATTGAAAGAGTACAAAAGAAACTAATTCGCAGGTTAATCTACCGCTATAAACCCTCGAATAGTCACAAATCATACACAGACAAATTGGAACAATTCCACCTTCAACAGCTATCTTCTCGCCGATCTCATTTAGATCTATGCTTCCTCCATAAATTATTGAATGGCTCTATAGATTGTCCTTCCCTGTTAGAGAAATTTAAATTTAATGTTCCCCTTAGAATTCCACGCCACCCGGGTAATAATATGCTTGTAGTTAAAGCCTGCAGGACTAAATTAGGTCGAAACTCACCAGTTGTCCGCATTTCTCGTCTATACAATGATTATACGAAGAAAATCCCAGACATCGATATACACTTCGACAATATTGTCAATTTTAAATTGAAACTAATAAAAGTTGACTTACCTCACTCATAATAAATAATAAATATTAAAAATAGAAATTATAATAAATCTACATTAAAAATAATAATTATTCGTAAAATATATAAACATTACTAACACTAATATTAAATGATTTATTAATTATGTAACACATAGCATGCTGTGGTTACCTGTAATTGTAAGAACAGTTAGATTTAAATCATGTAAAATGTACCATATAAATATTGTAATTACTGTTTCTTATGTTGGTAATCCAAATAAATAAATAAATAAATAAATAAATAAATAAATTAATATGATTAATGAAGCTACAACTGGTTCGGAATGTTGCTCTTACCGAGAAGAACCAGCAAGAAACTCGGCGGTCAATCTTTTAAATATTTTCAATTATACATTATTAAACCGCTGTCTTGTAAGCTGAAAGGATTTTCAAATCCAGGCTTTCTTATCATCCAAATAATCTTCAATTTTGTAATATGCTTTACGTATAAGCATAATTTTTAACCTTAATTGGAATCTTTCTGTACACTGGTCTAGAATGGATTGAGGAATTTTATTATAGAAGCGAATAGCTAGACCAACAAATGAGTTGCTAACTCTGCTGAGTCGCGACGCAGGTATCACGAGCTGTTTGTGACCTCTCGTATGTCTATGATATATTTGGTTTTATACGTACTTATATTTTTAACATAACAGTCAAATATTAACTTTGGATTACAATTTACAGATATATTTTTTTTACAATAACGAAAACCTAGACTGGTCTTTATATAATATATATAATATTTAAAATGTTTTTTTAGAAGGAAGTTTATTGCGGAAAATGTTTTGTTTCAAAGTTAATTAAAGTAGGTGGTTGTTAGAGCATGTCACGCAAAAAAATTCGCGTAACTTTGGACATATTCATATACTTATATCTGACAGAGTTAGCTTTGTAATTGCAACGACACATTTACCAACTTAGATCAAAACTATAAAACCCGTTCTTAGTGTCAAAAACGTAAATTGGTATAATTTTTCTTTAAATTGAACCGATTAAATAATAATTAATGTTGATGTTACTATATTTTGGTTTGAATTTCTGTTTATGTACTCAGTAATTTGGAGAGTTTGTCCTGCGGTGGGCCCTCTAAATCGACGTACTTTATTAAAAATAAATATATGGTCCAAATATATGGGATTTATATATAAAGAGCCAGATTGATGTAATAGTCCTATAAAAACTAGGTGCCACCAACTGCAGTGGCCGCTATAATGAGCTTAATTGAGCACTTTCTGCAATAACACCCTCCCGAGTGTCAACGATAAAGATAATGATTATCGCTATAATATTTCTTAAAATTACTACTCTTTTTCGTACGGAAGTGAAATAATAAAACACAATACTGTAATGTACTGTAATGAGGGTGATCTATTCTACTCAGCCGGATAACACACGGCGGGTCGACTTACCTTAGTCGCCTTTTACGACACCTCGCTAAGTAACGAGGGTGGTCTACTCTTACTTAGCCGGATACCACACAGCATTTACCATATAGTTTCAATTATTGTCTATTGGAAAACATTGTTTTATTTTGCTTTCGTACTCACACAACAGTAGAATTTTCAAAACTTTATATCAAGGTTAGTAAGAACTTGAAAGTACTAATTTACACTCCAATTAATGATGCAATGAAAATTTATTGAGTAATATTCGAAATTTCATCATAAATGAGCGTAGTCAAAAATGAAACGATAAAAAACATGTATACTTATGCAGAATAGTATAAAATGGACTCATGTATGGAAAAATATCTTAAATTTTATGTAATATTTAAATCTTACCATATTTTATAGATTTCAGATAAGTATTAAAAGTGGGAAATATTTTCGTATCAACTTTATGGATACAAGAAATACCGAAACAAATTTTACACTGATATGTTACTCATTTTTTATACTAACAGACGCAAATACAATTGGATGCAATATTTTACAGTTTGCGTCCCATCATATATTAAAGCATGGCGTATGACAGTATTAACGCGTTGCTAAGTCTTAGTTCACGCAGAATATGGACCAAGAAATTGGTTATTTAAAAAAAGATAATCATGTAAAAGATGCTGACACGGTGGTAAATATTAAGAAAAAATTATAGAGTGGAACAAGATATTAAGTGATGTATTTTAGCTTAAAACAACCGCCTATTTCTATAAAACTGAATGGATTATTTTGTTTTCGTCATATCCTTTCCGCTACGGCTTCTCATAAAAACATTAGAGCCGAAGATGAATTGATAACGTTTTTTGTTTGTGTAACCTTGCTAAGCTGTATTTAACGCATAATTATAAACTATGTAATACTTGAAATATATCTTCTGAACAAGTATCCAATTGTAGTATATGAAAGACCATCTTTCTGGACTGCTGTTTCCTGAAACACGGGAGTAAATATACTGTTTGTAATAGTAGATTGTAATTTTTTTATGTTAGGATAGCGTTAAGGTAAGGTGCAATACAAAAAACATGTATTATTTTACACGCTTTTTTGTATTCTATTAAATCTAGACTGTATAAAACTTCTTAATTTGATTGAATGTCGGTAAATATAAGAACGCGGTCAGTGAAATATAAATTTACTTTTTCTTTTGTTTCCTTGTTTTGTGTTTTTTAACAAGAAACGTCCTCTGCTAGAAGTGGATTAGTGTTAGCCAGCGGTAGTGGACCAAAATTTTATTAATTTGCATTGTAACACTGACGTTTCATAGTAGCTTCAAATTTTAAAAAAGTGTCAACTTAACTGTCAAGTTGCTATACGAGAAAAAATTTTATCAAAAAACTAAAAACTAAAAAAATATATTTAAAAAAAAACCTAATTACAAAATAAAAACTACATACCTAACGTTGATTACCTACTTACATTATACTATTTTTACATTAAACAAATTTATCCTAATACTACATTAAACTATTATAATTAAATATAAAAATCATAAATATAAAATTAAAGTAATTATCTTAATTCAAATCATAAAATATTTTTAATAACTTCGTTGAACGGGACACTCACTGACTATCTACTTTCAAAAACGTACAATTGTAATCCTGTTAAATTTTTATTCAAATTGCTTTTTCAAGGGTTTAATAGTAAAATAAATCATCAGATCTACTCTATCTAGATCTAATCATCTATCTAATTTATATTATAAAATTAAAACTGTGTGTGCAAAAAAAGTGCAACGAATTTACCCCGACTTTGGGGTTCGTTCCTTCCTTCCTTCGTTCGTGCGTTCGTTCTTTCCTTCGCACTATTGTCTGCAGTACCTGCTACCGGTACCAGCTACCTGCGACGTCTACCAGGAGCGTTTGCCCCGGGTCTCTTCCCACGGCAACGATCCCGAGCGGCACTACGGAAGGCGTCACGGCAGCAAACAAAACAGGGCAGTGGCACTAACGAACTTTTCGGAATTCTTTTCGGATACTGTGTAGTATATAAACCTTACGACCCTGCTCTCCGCGGTTTTTATTCCTATACCTAAGTACTAATTAAATTAATTCTAAATTCTAAATTTAATAGTGTCTTTTTGTAAATAAAAGTTTTCCTTACAACGTTCTTCTTTTTCTTTCTTCTTCTTTCTTTTTTTGTCGACGCGTATTTTTTTCTAATTAAAAACGCGAGCGCGACAATGGAGCCCACCTTCATATATACCGCACAGTTCTGAGTAGGTTTTAACTAGATTCTGAGTATTTTGTAGTAATCATTGGTGACGGTTAGTTTTAAATTTAACATTTAGTTATTTACTAACAATTACACCGTGTATGTTGATTTTTTGTTTTTCTATTGTTTAAATTAATCTACTAATATAAATAAATTTTAATATTTCTACTACGAGAAACCTAAATTTTCCTAGACCTAACTGCTGTTGGGAGTAAGGTGATGTCACCTCAGTTGATTATTATACCTGGATAAAATACACCCGCTTAATTAACCGACTTCCACTGCATAGTCAGAAGACTAAGACCACGGATCTATAGCATTTATCATTATCATTAAGATACCTTCAAAAAACATGCATTTGTAGAATCCAAATCATAGTAAAAAGTCATTGAGTCGAGTTCTAGTTCCGCGTAGGCAATTTAGATTTCTCTGTGCTAGTTAATATTCACCACGGAGTTTCCCGTTGAAGAAAACGTCACTAGTGAGACACATGGGCTAGGCGTATCTGTGATTATATGATAATCATAGATACGTCTTCAGCCAAGACTCTACGTAAGGTGAAATTAAAACCGAGGTTCAATTAACACTTCTCTTTCGGGAAGATAGTTCAAAATTATCCACTACAATGTAATCACATCATTATCTCTATTTTTCTTTCATTTTTAATCAATCTTTAATTCCTTTTCTATTTTCGTTTCCTCTTCTATTATGGTTGCTAAACCCTAAGGCCCTACACTGCTCAGGCTTTCTGGAAGTCCTCTTGTAAGAGGTAGTATTAGAAAGTATATTATAATACAGTAGAGTGGAACCTCAAGGTCGTCAGCAGATACATTTAGTAAAATTTAATCGCAATCGAACAAATAATAACGGAATAATACTGGAACGGATGGGGGACGAACATTTATTATTTTTTATATATGACAACATTAAGGATAAATATTGCATATGTAATTGGTTTTTACCGTGGTTTAATGGAATGTTCTGATAGTTATCACCCGCAGGTTCAACTGAAGATCAACGCTGTGTCATTGTCACATACATTAATAATGGTTTTAACGTTTAGTTAATTAAGTCCATTGTGATAATATACAGCACTGGCAATAGGTATATAGGCATTTACACAATAAACTAATCTATTGTTTAGACAATTAGGCATGTATTGTAAAACTTTATATAAATTATTGTGCAAGCTTCTTAGGGCCAATAAAATTGAAATATTCGCATGCTAAAATCAATTACACAAATATCCTAATTTCTGATTTGTGACTTTCGAAAAGTGCTAATTGTTCAATTTTGCAGTTAGTCACGTATACAAACGAATAATGGTTTAATGAAAACGGTGGATGCAGTTATGCTAATGAAGAGTGGTGTTTGATTTTACTGATAATACTGAGTAATGTTTGGTGATTCAAAAGAACGCATTTTTAATTCCTTAAATTTGAATAAAGGAGATTATAGGAATATAAACGAAAGCACAACGCGCGCAGCCTCGTGTTGTCGTCGACGCGTGTCAGCGTGCGCGCATCTGTAACGCGTACACGCGGTCGTGCCAAAACTAACGTGATAGTGATCGTATAGTCGTTTTTACTAATTTGGGTATGTAAATCTTAAAACATGATGTTCTTTAAAAAATATAGATAGATATTTTAAGTGATCGGCGAATTTAATTTAACGATAACAGTTTTAAAAAATATATATTTCACAAAATATTATTTTTTTAAATCATTTGTTTATTTGTATATCGTTTTGTACGTAGGTCCCTCCGTTAAGCACATATCCCATTTATCATATATAGTTTAATACCAACATTGCTAGAATCAATCTTATAATATATATGAATAATAATAAAAGAATATATTAAGCAGACGCGAATGGAAAAATAGATATTTAAATTTAAGACTGCCAAATTTAATTTATTACAAAAACTTGAATTACAAAGTGACTTATTAATTTAAGCATATGAAGTTAAAAATAGGACGCGGTGTAGATTAGCAAATTTTAGGTTTATAACTTGCAAATTAGTGCAAATTTACAGGCAAAGTTTACTATTTATTAAAATAATTAATTAAGACAAATGAGGGTTTTTAGACTTTCAATGATATTAAGTTCAAAAGTGACAATAAGTCGTGAAAAAGTATTTAAAGGTAAAGAATAAATAAAAGTGTGATCAATTGAGACGAGGAGGACTTTTTGTTTGAAGAGATAACTGATAAAAAAAATATATTTCTTAATGTCATTACTTTAAAATAACCATGACTATATTGAAAACTGGCTACCCTCGAGACCCCAGACTCCGGAGCCCCCGTGTTATTCATCATTGAAGCTGTTATAACCGAACGGTGACACCATGTGCTGGGGGGAGGTCATAGGTTCAAACCCCTAAAACTTATGAGTCTAATTAATATACCCTACCAATCGGCATTGGAGCAGCATCTAAGCTCCATACCTTCTATCCAAAAAAGGAGAGAAGAGGCAGTGGGAATACTAACAGGCCGTTACTTTTATCAGACATTTATTGTTATTCTTTTCTATAGTTATTCTATTTCTTTCCTATTTCTATAATTATTCTCGATAAATTTTTAGCAAATAAGTACAAATATTTAATAATGTGTGAAAAATTGGGTTATATATTATAAAATAATGTATGCACGTTTCCGTTAAAATCAATTCGTTTCTGGCGTTACACACGCAATAGTTTTTATAATACTTGTAGCATAAAATAAGGTAATATTTTTTTCGGAGTTAAATTTTATTTTTAATTTTATATATTACGTTTGCATATTAAACTATGTAGACTGAAAAAGTAGGGATTAGTAGAAATAAATAGACCGAATAAACATACTTGAAATATACATGTGATATTTATTTTAAATGAATTTCGCGCTCAACAATACAAATTCAAAATATTTTAACGTATTACTACTACATGTCTTTGTTCGCGTCGATTGTAGTTTTTTTTTCTCGAATTGACTAATGCTGCTAACTTAAGTCAATATTATCATTGAAAAAGCTAATTATAAGAAAAATATAAGTGTATGTTGATGATATAATATAAATGTACGATGAATGATAAGAAAAAATCTTTAGAGCATTTGATACTTGATTATCGAAACACACACAGTATATAGTGTGTGTTGAGTTTTCTGTCAGTCAAAATTTTTTCATATATTTTTTAAACTGTTCAATTGTTTTATTTTTATTTTTCTAATACAATTATAATTTCATTATACTATATCTTTAAAATCATCGTCACGTCTTTTATTTCAGATCCTGTGGAATTAATTGCAAAATCATGATTAGGGCTGCAGAGGTAAGGCGTTTATTATTTCATTCGATATATAGTTGAAGGAAATACAAATATATTAATATAATACTACTTGCTTTCCGATATTTCTAAGCTTTGGTGTATAAAATTAAAATAGTCTGCGCTATTAAACCTGTTTATTATAATTGATGACTATATTCGTAATAACCTATTACAGAGTTGATGGACTACTAAATTCGGGCTCGATAATTAATGTTGACTTTAATATTTCACGGGTTAATTAACTATAAATAATATTCGAAATAGATGGACCAAACATTGGTATGTAATATAATATAGTATTAATAATAATTGTTTCAGACACTAAACTATAAAAAAAAAACTAGATCTTACATCATATCGTTGTCAATAAAAAAATTCTCTTCTTTAGTATTTCTCTTTGAGTAAATGTTTGGTATATATTTTTAATATTGTAATAACTGAACGTGTTAGACATAGTGACGCCATTAGAAACGTAAGAAATTCTTTTGGTAGTGTTTGTTAAACGCAACAGAAAATGAAAGAGTTTACAACATTTAAATTTGCGTGTAAGTTTTCCTAAAAATTAATTTGTGTAAAATATCCTCGGATAACAGCTCCACGAAAGAATAAATACCGCATGACATCGAAAGCGGCCGTTAGTGACACAAAAACCTAAAATAAAACAATAAAACCAGTTACGCAACTTCTGACAAGGAACACCATACTAATGGATTTAAAATAATATAAAAGTTTTTAATTTAGTATTAAGCTGTATAACGGTTGAAATATTTCAAATGATCCCTGAAATTATCCCGAAATTTACTCACAATGTTTTCCTTCATCGCAATAAGGGTTCGATGAATTGTAATTCTTTATTCGCTTCCTTATCATTTTATGTTGTAAATTGTGACCTCAATTGTACTTATTCTAATGCAAGCGATAATAGAATATCGCACTTAAACGACACATTATATTAATTCATTCTTGCTCTCTTTTTGTGGTAACTTATCAATGGCATTGGAATAGGTAGGATTGTAATGAAGGTATCATATCCCAGCAATGAGGTCGTGCGATTCTTTCGAGGTCACGATTTCAAACCCCGGGCACCAATGAGTTTTTCTGTTAAAACTTGTGTCTTATTGACAATAACAATTTATCACACGCTATTCGATGAAGAAATACATCCTAAGGAAACCTCAATATTGTTGTTGGGTTTTGAGAGGGTTCAATCTGAATTTGTAAAATGCCGCGAAAATTTTTATTTTAGATAACTCCAAGTTATACCTGCAACTACTTCGCAGCAACTCTATTCCTACAATGCCCTCCATTATGAATTCTATTTTCCCAGTCCCCGAAAGAAAACTGGTATTTTTTAAATTATATTAGCTCGTAACCAAACAATCGTAACTAATCTAACATACAAATGAAACAAAGTTCATCGATATCGTACCAATGGAAGACGTAAAAGCGTAACAGACAGAAATACTTAGGTAATTATAATAGTAATATGAATTATAGATTGACACTGTTGGGGACAAACATATTACTCTTCTTGCATTACATCGGATAAAGTTGTCTAGTCCTGAAATCACTATTGAACTATAATGATGCATCAGTGCCCGTACGTACCCGTTTTTTAATAGTATATATACACTTATGAGAGGAGTTGCCATGCAATTAATGTCTCCTCATAGCAATCTTTTTTAGTAATGGGACGAGGCTTACTTCGTCAATTAATCTTACGTCCCACATTAGGGCTACGATCTAGATGATCTTTGATGTAGATAAAAATGACAAAACTGTAAAAACAGGGAAGATTATATATACCCTTCCATTAATTTTAATTATTTGTTTTTCCTTTTAATTTTGTTTTTCTAATTCCGTATTTTAGTGCCTTAAATCTTATTTATTTTATTAATTATATCTTTGTGCCATAACAATAATATAAAATAAAAATACTGCGGTAGCTAGAGTTATTAATTTGGACGCATTAAGTCTTCCTCATCATCGTTACATCTTATCTACGGTATGAACTGACGATGAAACTTAATGTATGAATAATAAATTATTGTAATTTTCCAGAGAGTCATTAGGTTATACCCAAGTTTTTCATAATAATATGAGCTCTAATGAGAAATAAAGAATCTCGAACCTCAATATGAACATAATGACTCCTTAAAAGCTATACGGTTTATTATAAAATCAATATTTAATTGTTTCTATATGTTTGTACCTTATACTATTAATTATTGCTACTACTATTGACAGAAATTATGGCTTATACTTACTTAATAGTTCACCTTTAAAAGCCCATAATACTCTTTTAGTCACTCCGTGCCTTGAAACTCATATTCATTCATTAACCTACTGAGACTTTTATTCTGTGATTTGGACACTGAATGATTTCGAACCAGTCGTCTTTTTTTTGTAATTATTATAAGTGTTTTACGTGATAGGGGCTGAATAATTAAAGGTAGAGTCTAATCTGATGCATAAATCATCCCTCTCGACTCCTAAAAATAAAAAAAACCAGGAGGTTAAATGTTATAACAATTTTGGAAGATTTAGACTACCTTTTCTTATGTCTGACCTGACTTCTAACGGTAACTTGACGGTCACTTGTCATCGTCTACAAAATCCCGTTCGCGCGAGGTTTTGGTAGAATATGTGTTTTTCGGGCCATAGTACCCCTTGAAAGCTCGCACAACTTTGTCCTAGACATCAATATATACATTGATACCTCGACATACGAATTTTATTCATTCCATAATCTTGCTCTTATGTCAAATTACTCGTATCTCAAGGCAATTTCCACCATTGAAATTAACTGAAATGCCATTATTCCGTTCCAGCTCCCGAAAAACAACCTCAGAAGTTTGCTTGTTGTGCGACGGCCATACATCCTCGCTGTCCCTTGCTCATGTTTTTCTATGATATCACACTTTAATTGAATAGACATCATTCATCTACTTCGCACTTACCTCTACTTCCATGGTTATAAAAATAAATGTGACAATGTTTTGTAAGAGTATAAAAATCATAAAACGCTAACCCAACTTATCAAAAATGTTTCGAAAACAACACCCAGACGCAGGTCTAGTCTGAGGTGGGAGAAACTGTTAGACAGTTAACGGTTTGCGATTTCCCGTATCATCCTCATCTGCTGTATCAAAGCAAAATATCCCCCTCTCGGCGGCTCGTATATCAGGGCGCTCGTCCTTTCGTTTTTTATTACCAAGGAAATTAATCTGGGAGCTGTGAGTAATTTAAATTCCACAGGTAGAAAAAGAGTTTCTTTGTTTTATAACGTTAAAGAGTTTGTTATTGTATTCTTAGATAATAGAACTGTAATCGATAACATTGTTCGTGTTAAACACACTATGTCAATTATTATTGGTATGTGAATTGCGAAGTAAGAAAATTACTTCAATAAAAGCAATCAAAGAATTGTTGAATTATATGTTACAAAATAGTTATTAAATAAATTCAAAAAGGATGTTTTATTGTGTGTACACAAATATTCAAATTCTAATTGATAATTTTTTTATTCAAGTAAATTGTAAACAAGTGCTTTTGAATCGTCAACTTAGCGGGTAAAGAATGGGTTTTTACGAATCCTGCATGTATCAGTTAAGAGAAAGGATAGTACACTCTACATTTAATTTTATTTATCACGGATATTAAGAAAAAAAATCTATACTTTTGTATTGTAGCAACGTAACGTCTAGTTCTAAAAATTGAAAAAATGCATTTAAGTTCTTTAACTGTCAGGTCTAAATAAACTTTTTTTTTACAGACATGCCCATGTCCTATACTTGAAGTCGGCCCATCAATGACAAGTGCCTGTCCTAGCCAATTTTTCCTATTTATGAGTATTTTGGAATCCTTCATCAACGGCAGATGCGATCTCGCTGATCCATGCAATCGGGTAAAAAGTATAGATGTACCTGATGAAAGCTATGATTTCGTAGTGGTGGGTGGTGGCACTGCTGGAGCAGTCGTTGCTGCGAGACTTTCGGAAAATCCGCAGTGGAAGGTATCTTCATTTACATTCATATTAAATTCATATATATTTTCAAATAGAGTTATTATACTAGAGAAGGGGCGCCAGCCTAACATGTCCATCGACAATAAAGAGAAGCAGATGAGACTTGTGTGACTGATGTGTTGCCGAGTTTCTTGCTGGTTCTTCTCGGTAGGAACAGCTTTTCGAACCAGCAATAGATGTTGATGAATCAATAACACTTGTTTACAAGTTTATTTGAATAAAGAGTGTTTTGAATTATTTTTTGTTAAGTCCAGCATATCTCTAGATAAGAGCAAGTTGGAGCTAACCTACCACGGTTAGCTCCAACCATCCTCTCTAGAAATGGAGAGAGGAGGCCCATGGGATTGTAACACTTTTTATTTTTTACTACATTTACCGTTAAATAATAAGTCTTTATTATCTGTATCTCTCTTTTTTATATGTGATTAGACAAAGATAAGTACTTATGTGAGTTACATCTTTCCTCTCATTATTTGCCGCGACACTCTCACTTAAAGGCCTGCCTGCCTATAGCTTCCTTACTCTAGTATAATAATATTAAACTACATTATGTAAATATTACAAAATAACAAACCGTATTCGCGCATGCAATCGCGTCAAATGAAATTTTAAAATACCCTCAATTACGTATGTGTATTTGTTTCTAAAGGATTTTAAATTACAAGCTTTATTTTAAGAATTTTTTATTATAAGCTTCTCTTTCATCACTTTTTTTTACAGCAGTTTGTCTATGAAAGCGTAGCAAACAGACAGACTTTTATATTTATAATATTAGAATGGATAAGCACTTTTGCCTCATATTTGTTACCAAGGATAGCTTTAGAAATGTTTTAAAAGGCTTTTAAACCTTTTACCTTTTTTAGTAAATTTAAAAATTACGCACTGTATGTTTCGTTTACACAACTAGACAATTTTATTGTATTTAATTAATAGTTTTATTTCAATAATTGAGGAACGCATTTTCGATAAAAAAAGTTCAAGGGCCACAGAATCCACAAAAAAGTAGTTAGCCTAGTTTTGCGTAAGTCATTTCTTTTGTTATGGCGTACTTCACTCAAATACAATTATAGACTAGAAAACATTTTAGGGTATGTTTTACATAGATAAAATAACGCGGCCTTATACTAGATACATAAATATCTTTTCTATATAAGACCAAATAAAAACTATCAATGTAAAGAGAAAATTTTGAGATCGTAAAGCGTTATAAATATCTAAGATTGTATCCCATTTTTGCTTTTTGCTGTATAATAGTCGTGTCTCGTAATCTATTATTACTGGCCCGTTAACGCACGTGGCATTGACCATGCCTTAGCACCGTGTGTCGCAGGTTCGATTCACAACGACGACAAATATTTTCTTTAAAAAATTGTGGGTTCTTCGAGTCTAGCTGTATATACGTATTTATTTAAAACAATATTATAATAATAATTATTGTGTAACTATGTATGTAATTTATTATTATTATTCATTAAAAAATCGAATGTAATATCGGTAATATCAAGTGCCTACTTATTTTTGTTTTTAGCTTTTATAACGTAATAGTATTGTAACTTTGTTACACATTCGAATTATCAACCTTTACTAGTCAAGGAAAAGATGTACATGATTCTGAACATATTTGAAGGAATTAAAAAATATATATTTTATGGCAATGTATAAAATATCTTTATATACATATAGATATTAAATTTCTTTTTCGTTCCTATAGGAAATAAAAGTATTAAAATCTTATACGTTCGGCCTGTTAAGGACACAAAAGACATCCATTTGATTTTCTGCATTGAGTTGACTTTGGAGAAAGGTCAGCCTTTATAAAATATATGGTCGCTACAGTACTAAGTGGCGGTACTAACTACCAGAGTTGTACTAACACTGTATTTACCGCTTTTTTTTCTCAGACCGTCAAAGTAGCTCTTGTTTTTCAAATTCAAAATCAAAGTATTCTCTATTCAATTACACTTTTAAACAAGTGCTTTAGAATCGTCTACAATACTGCTGGTTCGGAAAACTGCTCCTACCGAGAAGAGCCATTGGGTTTGCTCTTTTTAAAAATATAATTGTTAAATTTTGTCATTGCTATCTTTTACAAGGTCGAAAAGTAGCATTCTACGCATTCTTATTATTTATTTAATCCTTCATAATATTTAGTTGGCTTTTTGTATCAGCCTCCTTTTAATATATTTTTTTAACTGCTGTAATGGCGAATACTGTAAAATTGTTTGTGGATGGTGGCTACATCTTTAACTTATGATATTCGCCACAGGTCTTATTAATAGAAGCGGGTGGTGATGAGCCAACGCCGTCTGCAGTGCCTGCTTGGGTGACGGCATATTGGGGCCGAAATGATACTGACTGGAATTATAACACTGTGCAACAACAAAAGGCATGCCTCAGCAATCAGGGTATTTGTTCGTGGCCGAGAGGAAAGATGCTTGGTTTGTAAAACAACTTAATACAACGTATGCCCTCCGTAGTGTGGCTAATACCAACTTACGACTGTTGGCTACAAGTTGATGTTATCGCAACACGATTATGATTGAAAACTGATGTTTTTTTTCCTTGTGGAAGCATCTACCAAGGTCGTTCTAATAGAGTTAAGATTGGCAAGATACTGTTGGCAATGTAGGTTGACCATCAGCTAATACTACTGTATCAGTTAATAGGTATCAATGTTAACCGTTATTAGTAAAAGTTCCCCTGATATACTGTATTTAATCTTTAATATTATTAAAGATTAAATACAGTTAAATACATAAAGTATACAGTTAAATACAGATTAAAATAAATATTAATTTTACAAAGAATATGCGACATCAGAAAATTAACTAACTTTATAATATGCTTAATAATTTTATAACGTATTCAAGATAATTATGTAATTAATGTATATAAAATGTATTATGTGCTTATAGGTATTTTAGACCATATTTTGCAATATAAAATAAAACAAAATTTATTCTGACCCTAATAACAAGTCAATTCTCGTAGAGTAATTTGAAAATTAAACTGTATTCACTCAGCTACTTTGGAGGAAAACTATACTACATATTATGTGTGTTTATTATTAGGCATTCGACCATGTTGAAATAAAATTTGAATATAAATTAAACAGAAACAAGTTACATCGGAATGATCATTCGAGTTTTAATATCCTAGGATAATTAAGTTAGGACTAATGAAGAGCTCATGATTAATTCATAACAACTAGTAAAAATTAACAAAAATAAGTCATTGTTAATTTTTTTAATGATAATAACAACATAGTTTATGCAAAACTTATTATATTGAATTTCCGTAACGAGTTTTTATTATCTATGGGCATAAAGATGTTTCTCATATACGTATGTAAAATTACATTTTTTGAGACAAATATGTTCAGAAGTGGTTTTATCCAGTTTTAACAAGCAAAAAGGCTAAGCAACTTTGATAGACCCGACTTGGTTCCAAGCGATACAAAATCTTGTAGTGTAGATTTTTAGGCATAGCGCTTTATATCTACGTAAAATAATCATAATAATTCACACCATCCGAAGAACATTTCCATTTAAAGTTACATTTTCTATGTTATATACATAGAACATGTAACTTTATTCTTGGGATTTGTAGTGTTTCGTATTTGTAGTATATTTTTTTATATAGGTGGTTGTACAACAATCAATGGAATGATGTACATGCGAGGTAACGCTGCCGATTATGACGGCTGGGCAGTCAATGGTGCTAAGGGCTGGTCTTGGTTTGAAGTGTTACCATATTTTTTGAAGAGTGAAGACAATAAAGATATCGGCAATGGAATATCTGGGCACTATCATAACGTTGGAGGACCTTTGCCAGTGCAGAGGGTAACTTTTTAGTTTTTTTAGTTTGAACTATCCAAAATCATATAAAGCTTTAAGATTGTGTGTTCTGTTGTTATCATCATATCGTACATCATCATCATCATCATCATATGATACCGACGATGAGAGACGTCGAGTAATGATAGACACTATTAAGATATTGCGTGTATTACCTTAAATAAATTAATTGAATTGAGCCTATTATTCATTTTACCTAAAAGGGCAAGTATTTTACTTACAATTTAGACTTGCCATGAATTTTCAATAGGTACTCATATTTTTATACATAATATTCAACACATATATTAAAATATATGGGTTAATTTTAATACAATATAATTAAGTTAAGATTTATTTATGTTCCGTAATTCTATTATCTAATGATAAGATAATGGCTATAAAAATACATGGCTTGCAGAAGTAGTAATGAAAATATTAAATAGATTATATGACGAATTTACACAAAAACAACCTAAATAATATTATTATGAATTAATTATGAAATAATATTGATGTTATATTTTTACAATTTGATAAATATTCGTTTTGTAAAGTTAAATATTTATTTTTAAGTTATATTGTTTTTTAAGTTATATTGTTAAGTTAAATATTTGTTTTGTTAAGAGCCAAACAAAGTAAATGATATTATATTGAATAAATTATATTGATTATATTGAACAATGCTAAAAGCATTGTTCAATATAATCTTTCAAACTATTCGTAAAAATTCGATTGTATTGATGTGTAGATCGTAAGATGTATCTTAGATGCAGCAATTCTGTTTCGAGCAGTAGAGTATAAATTTATTTAAGGTTCAAACAAGATAAAAGCAGTAAAATATTTTTTTACGGTTCACAATTTTGGGCATCTTCTTACACTCCCTAGGGACACGAAGCGTTCAGTTATTTGGTATCCGGTTTTGTAAGCAACGTCGAAACTTTGACCAGAAATAGACATAGATGAACATTATGTTCATTAGAACCGAACCTACTCAAAATATGTAAAAACCAATAAAAACCGTTCAAGGCATGTAAATGCAAATTATCAAAAGGTAATTTTGAAAATGTTAAATATTCATTATAGTAGGTTTCCATATCAATAAAATTTTATTAAAAGTAAGATTAATAATTGCTATGGTCCTTTCAGCACCATATTTGGGTAGTGAAATTTGTTTGGTGAATGTTATAGTAGTTTGGCGTGTTATTATTGCAGTTCCGTTATGCACCAAGATTTGCCCACGATGTGGTAGCTGCCAGTATTGAAATGGGTTATCCACCTACTAGCGACCTAAACGGGGAATCCCAAACTGGCTTCACTATAGCGCAAGCTCACAACCTGTAAGTATGAACCGTGCCTCAAAAATATTAAACGTTCTTAAAGGTTTCTCCACTTGATTGATATGATGAAAATTACATCTAGTTTAAATTGTAAAGAATTAAATCTGCTAATGGTGATGGCAGTGGAAGTCTTAGCTAACGTTAATACTGCAATAATTACACCTAAGGTGATTTAGGTAATGTGTTTCGTTTTATGTATCTCTATCTCAGAAGCACTTACAATGGAATACAAACAATGAAATATGAAGTATGATCTGATCTGACTGATGAAATTGATACCAAATATATATTAAAAAACACTTATTTACTTAGTATAATAGTTATAATATAAAAAAGAAACATTCCTAGAAATTCCTAGAATTCCTTGAGATCCTTTTCTTTTTCTTTTTAACCTAAGTTAACGTTGTTGGTAAGTAAACTTTACAAATAACCTAAGAACTTTTATAATAATACTTTGTTTATAGGTGTCTTAATTATTTAATTAGGCACCAAAGATTGCGAAGGGTTGTGGATATTTACTACTTCTAGGAACAGCTTATTCAATTTAAAAGCATCCTATATATTTGATACATTTATTTATATGATGGAATCAATACCTTAAGACGCATTGTCCCCTGCACTCGACCATCAATCATTGTGATCTGTTCAAGCACTACACATAATGTATCAGATTTTTCTAAAACACGGAGCATGCTCGTATAAGGCATCTTATTTAATCAAAAATACTTTTGCATGCTTCATTAATAGAATATATGACGAATTGTAGAGGAGGTTCAAGATACAGCTCAGCGCGAGCCTTTTTGCGTCCAGCGTCCAAACGGGAAAACTTACACGTTATATTGAATGCGCTCGGCTCAAAAGTCATAGTTAATCCAACCACTATGAAAGTTACTGGAGTGGAATATATAAAAAATGGTGAGAAGAAGATTGTCTGTGTTAAGAAAGAAGTAAGTACTGGATCTTAGTTTTTACAATCGTATCGTGTAAGTATCCCTCATATCATATTTTAACTTCCTTGTTGTTTACAGGCGATTTTATCCGGTGGAACATTAAACTCTCCACAAATTCTCCTACTATCTGGCATAGGACCAAAGGAAATTTTGGACAAATTCAACATTCCTGTAGTCAAAGACTTACCAGGTGTGGGGCAGAATCTTCATAATCATGTTGGAGTAACGTTACGTTTTACGCTCACAAAAGAACCCGATGTTCCTGAGCTGAATTGGGAAAGTGCCATGGAGTACATGCTAAAAAGACAGGGCCCTATGTCTGCCACTGGAATGTCTCAGGTATTTTTTAAATCTATAAAGTAGAGGAGCCATAGGCAGGCCTGTATATAAGAGTGTCACAATAAATATGAGAAGGAAGATTAGATTGATTTACATGTCTTTGTCAAACGTGCGCAAAGAAATTTCATGGCGCGTTTAAAAAATACTTAGAACGTTCATAGTACACCTTCAGAATGACTTTTGCTAATTACGCACGCGCAAAAAAGAGGTACATGATAAACCTCATTTGCCTTCTCGTCATTTTAATACAGCACATTATGGGCTTCGTTACCTTAGTTATAATAACTCTATGATAAATATACCTATATAGCAAATGATTTTTTTATTTTTGTTTGAATTTTTTTTTTGTGAGAGCCTTTATTTTTAATTCAGCATTACTTTTAAAATTTATACTTTTAATGTTCATAATTGCGATTTAAATTTATGGAAGTTTCGTGTATGTTTAAAATGTGTATCTTTATGTGTTAAAACTTCTCAAGATTACATATATCTATCTTTTAAGTATTATTAGTTATGTATTTTATGTATTATTTAGAAACTTACTATACCCATTTTAACTAAAAATGGTCATGTACAATGAGGTGTTTAAAAAACTTTTTAATTCGTTTACGACTGTTTAAGCTGTTTAATGAAGTATCTTACTTCACTTACCTCAAGCATTCATTATTAACGTTTTGGTCTTTAACACCATATAATTTAAATGAATATCTTCGAAGTTATCGCAAAATTTAAAAAAAGTAAAGTAACAGCCTGTTACTATCCCACTGCTGGGTAAAGGCTCCGTTCTTCTCTCCGTTTTTGGAGAGAAGGATTGGAGCTAAGACTTATTACGCTGCTCCAATGCAGTTTGGTAGGTTGCATATATCCCTAGAATTGTCTGGAGATATGCTGGTTTCCTCACGATGTTTTCCTTCACCGAATAGTGTGATAAATTTAAAACGCATTGAACGCTATAAAAGAAAAACGCATTGATGCCTGTCCGGGGTTTGAATCCGTACCCCTCAAAAGAATTGGACGGTCTCACCACTGGGCTATAACAGCAGCTTGCTAAAATTAAAACACGTGCCAAAATTATTAGGAGAGAGGAAGCATTAAACAGACTAAGTCACAGCGATTCGTCATCGGGTCCATAAATATCTGCACTTTTAAAAAAGAACTCTTTAGTTGACAGGTAAAGTGAACTCTCGCTTAGCTTCGGCAGGCGGAAGACATCCAGATATACAGTTCTTCTTTGGTGGTTATACCGCTTCGTGCGGAGACGGCTCCTTAGAAGAAGTTAAAACTCCGGCAGGTGACGTTAAGAAAAGAAGTGTAACGTGAGTCATTTGAATTTAACATTTTAATTGTTAATCAATTTGGAAGTTTCTCTATATGCAAGATCTCTTTGATGGTTACTGAGGTTATATAAACAGTCTTACGAGGTTGAAGAATACTATTAAGACAATATGGCTATATGGCTGCCAAAAAAATACCTACGAAAAGTGTTGACAACTTCATCGACATTTCTATCAATGAACATTCATTGTAGCAATACTTATTTCTACGGAAATATTTGTAGTGACTTTATTCATAGCTTGGAAGTTAAAGTTGTATTAGGTTAGTAGGCAAGAATTAGTTAGTAGCGTTATCAAAAAAGTTTCGTCAATTCATAGTCATTCATAGGTTTATGCAGACTGGAGACGTTAGTAGTAATGTATAATACTAAATTACGATTTTAAATAAACACATAGATTGAGACGCGATTTTTATAATTGTAAATTCCATTTAATACTTTATTTGACATTATAATAGAAAGAAAATAATAAAGGGCAACAAACTGGGAAAATACATTTATGTTTGGGATATAATTATATGGATAGTTTTGATAGGACTATAAAAATTAAATATTTCAAGGCTATAACTGAAAACATGCAGATACCAAATGTATTTCTACTTTTTGATTAATTTCTATATTTACACACAACCTGTATAAGCTCTTAGGCCATCGACACGACCATTAGATACGACCTAGTAGTAGGTGCCAACTAAATATAAAAACTCTAGTAGGTATATAAAAATAATAAATCATATTTTGTGTGTAATAATGTACACTTTTAACAGTATATCAGCAATATGTCTGCAACCTCGGAGTCGTGGTTACCTAACTCTTCAATCTACAGACCCGCATCTGTCTCCATTGATGCAGCCTAACTACTTTTTAGACGAGCATGAGCTGAATGTTGCAGTCGAAGCTGCGAGAATAGCGTATCGTCTTGCAAATACTACGGTAATCACTTTCAACCTTTGTGTTGCATTCACAATAATTAGATTGCAGATTAATTATGCAAATTAAAAACATCTAAATGATTAACCGTCTTGTTTCATGCTGGTTCTTCTCGGTAAGAGCAACATTCCGAACTAATGGTAGCTTCATTAATCTTATTAATCCTTGACGATTTAAAAGTGCTTGAAAAAGTTTGAATAAATATTATTTTTATTTTAATCGATAACAGATTTATCATGCCAATGAGATCGGAACAATTTTTTTTTATGCTATATTAAAGATTATATTATAGGTTTTTTATAGTTGCTTTTTTATGATCGCGATCTAAAAGTGTAACTAAATATCTTTCGAATCGGATTTTTTTTATTTTAAAATACCTGATTTCTTGAAGAAGAAGTGAACATTAGCACTCAACTGTTATCTTTACAGCACTAAGTGATGAGCCACATGCTCTGCTAAGTTCTTTTGCTCATTACAAATGCGGATTATTAAATACTGAAGTAAGAGTATTTTGATAGTGTTTGCTCGACGGGATTATTAATTCACCATATAGGAGTATTACCTTGAATATAGCTAGATACGGTTTTTTTGCAAGTTAGATTATCTTAAAAACTGACGTGTTGAGCAAAGTTTAATCTCCAAGGATTCTACACAAAAAGTTTAGTAATTATCAAAATTGACCAAAAACAGTTTGTTCACAGTCACATGTACAGTTATTAATCACAATTTTTTTTTAGTTTACCATACTAAAAAATATACGATATACAATAGTTTTGAAATGATCGAGTACCAGAGTAATTTTTAATACACATAAAAAACGACATACAAAGACATAAGTTAAAAAAAACAAATTGGTGCTTGCCCTAGGTTTGAACCCGTCACCCTCTTAAAAAAAGTCGCACGGTCTCACCGCTAAACTATCAAAGCTCCTATACTATTATTCTAACATTTTATTATTATATTTCTATACCAGATGAAAGTTATCGTCAAATCCAGTATAGTTATCCAAAATAAGCCTTATAAATTAGATTGAGAGTATTGTATTTCTGTGCTATATTAAGTCAAATAGCAATAAGATCTTTAAAAACCGATCAAGCACGCAGTGACCGATTTGATTAACAATTGAACTAACAGTACCTTTTTATATTCGCTGCATAAACTAGTCTCTCGAGTATATGAATGAATGCTTGAACTCATAAAATAGAGAAGGAGTAATTATGATGTACTTGCAGATTTTACGTGAGAAATATGGTATGAAACCTACAGAAGGTTACGGGTCAGAATGTCCTGGTGGTGGTCCCAACCCTACTGACGAGTTCTTCAAGTGTTTGGCTAAGCTACACACTGCTCCAGAGAATCATCAGGTTGGCACCTGTAAGATGGGTCCCGAGAGCGATCCGATGGCCGTAGTGGATCCGCAGCTTAAAGTACATGGTATTGAAGGTAAGAACAAAGCTAAGCATATAAGATTTTGATGTCGTAATTAATCTATTTGTTACGTCACTCTAATAAAAATCGAAATAAAGTACGATAGGATGCTTGTTGGTCTTTTCTATCTTGTAACAGGAACAAGTAATGCAATAAATCTTGGTCTAAGTTGAGATTTTAATCTATTTAATCTATTAATGCGCCTACTGGGTTGCTAGTAATATATTAATGTTACTAGAAAATATATTCCCATATACTTGTGAAAAAAATCCGAAAGTTTACGTATTACATTTTCATACAGAGTCATACTCAAATCAAAGTATTATAAATATATTTAGAGGTAGAACTATAGTTTACTAATACTTTTTAAAAGATTTTATTTATCTCGCCGTGTAATTATGTGAAAGTGGAATATTGCAAGTTAAATTTGACCCACTTCCCAGAGTCCGATTGAGCTGGAATTTTACATACTGGTCCAACCCTGGTGACAATGCTTGTTGGCCCCAGAAGAGGGAACTCCTTAACGGTTAACAGTAGAGACATGAAATTTTGTTAAAAGCTGTTTTAACTTGACTTGTTCATTTTAGTACAACAACCCTTACTGTCTATGAAAATTCAGATCACATATGTTTGTACAGGTATTCTTAAAAATATATCGTCAAATTATTTCCAGGACTGCGTGTAGTTGATGCATCTATAATGCCAATAGCACCATCCGGCAACACTGCAGGACCAACGATGATGGTCGGGGAACGTGGTGCAGAGTTTATTATTATTAGACATCAACTTTTGAAGAATAGTTTAAGGAAAAGTAATGCTATTTTGCATGAAAGTAACACAGGAACTTACGATAAGTAATATACTTTTTTCTGCTATTTCAAAATAGTAATACTTAATTCATTTGAAAGCGTTGAAATTTTAATTGTAATTATAAATTTTGTATGTTATAAATCTTTATTTTACCTGAAAACATATAAAATTCACCTTACGCACTTGTTTTTATAAAAAAAATATAATTTTGTTTTAATTAACTGAATAAATTAAATGGAATTTTGTCAAATAACAAAATATTTCGTGTCAAACAGATATAGAATCAATATTTAATTTATTTGAAGTATAAGTCAGTGGCGTATAGAAAACCGTAATTGGTGATATGTTTCTTATTTTAGTACTTAAATATCTAAAAATTTGCAGGATGAATGATTCCTTCAAAGGAACTGTAACGGCAAACGATGACCGCTCTGGAACAGTTAACAATGGGGCTTCAATAAGTAGGTAGTAGCATGAGTACATAGATTGGCATACAAAATTCACATGGCGCTCTACAATACATAAATTAAATAACTTTACATATTATATTAATGACTTTTTGTCTGAAGACACAACAGCTATGCTGCCAGTTCGGATAAATAATAAAGTACATTGTATAGTAACAATAAAATGTAGACGGTTTAAAAATAATAGTAACGTAGACAGATGAGAATAATAAATTAAGGATCATGTTAAAAGTATCTATTTGTAGATTTTTAATGTGGTTCATAAGCACACGCATACCAGCGTTAGAATCCTGTCTATGCCAAAGAAAAATGCTTTGTAAGTCTGTCCTTAGGTGTGATGCTGACGTGCAAATTATTTGCACGTCACGTAACGTTATACGTTATTTGTTCTGTTCATAACAAATAAATTCTCTTTCTCTTTAATATACTTTCGTTGAAATGGGTGAAGAACGGATGGATTCCTTTTTGTATGTGTATGTGCATGTTCAATTCTGTAAACGCAATCGTTATGAAAAAATTGACATGCTGGCTTGCTGGCTCTTATCGAAGATAGTTTTCCGAACCAGCAGTATATGTCGACGATTCAAAAGCACTTGTTTACAAGTTTACTTGAATGAAGAATATTTTGAATTTACAAATTAGCAAAAAAAACCATTTGTAAATGCTGAGTCCCATTTGCCAATTGCGTATATTCTTATAGAGTTATAGGAATAATAACAGTAGAAGTATTAAATATTAGATGGAGTACCGCAGCATACCGACAATCAAGGTTTCTCATTTCTACACGAAGAGAAAGAAATATCAAAGTAAAAGTAACACACTTCTCTCTCTAAGCCATTTCTTTAATTATCTCGATACCAAAAATCACGTAGATCATATAGTTTCATTCTGATAGAACGACAACAGATAGGCTTAAGCATTTATTAAAATGGATTTCACTATTCGTCTTAAGAAATAACTGTAAGCATTTAGCTTGTAACCACTCCAGTTATATTACCTTAGTTACACCTTAGTAACAGTTCAATTTCATGGAAGTAAATGTATAAAGTGGGTTTAATAACATTGCAGCTAGGTATATTTAGTAAACGTAGAATTAATTGTCAACGATAAGAGCAATCATGTGTATCGCCATGTCGCCAATGTAGGTATAGAATAAATTAAATATCAAAATTAAGATAGATTTTTATTTTCCCTACGACTATACAATATGTATAACAATGATATTTTTCCTTTGAAGAATATTGCTATCTCTTTCAACAACTAAAAAAATAAAATAATAAATAAATGAAATAAAATAAAAATAAAATAAAAAGTTATAAAAAATTATCATTGAAAAAAAACAGATTAAATCTAAATTAGATAATATTCTTTTTATTTATAATATAATTAATTAAAAATATTAATGATTGTGTTAATTATTACTTTATGACTTGACATTAAGACATTGACATTGTATATATTAACATTTTAATTATTATAACGAATGACGAGATAACCTTTAATTAATAGAACATTTATAAGTGAATTCAGAATATGTAATTTTAAGTGAATGTTTAAAATGTGACTATCATTGGTTGTCCATTGAATAAATAAATAACTTTTAACAGCTATGTTGTTTATGAATTAGATAAGTACTCCAAGTATAAAATAGATAGCGTATTTTCGTTATACCGAATAGGGCAAACGATTTATTAAAATGGAAAATGATCATGATCCTCTCGTTTTTCTCTTCCATTCTATCCTATTATTCCACTCGAAGTGGGGTTGGCACAACATGTTAAGAACATGTTGTCACATGATTCGCCTACGTACTTTATGACAGGCCGCCTGCCTGACGTCAACTTAGCTTAGTGGTATTTATGACCCCTCGGTAAGAAATGAGGGTGTCCTATTCTACTCAGCCGGATACCACATGGCGGGTCGACTTACCTTAGACTCCTTGTATGACACCTCGGTAAGAAATAAGTGTGGTCTATTCTACTCAACCGGATACCACACGGCGGGTCGACTTACCTTAACCGCCTTGTAAGACACCTCAGTAAGAAATGAGGGTGGTCTATTCTACTCAGCTGGATACCACACGGCATATCATAGTTAGTGTCTTGTGTATATAATTTATAATACAATGTCATTGATCAGCGGCGAATTACATCTGGAGTTAAACACAGTAAAATACATTAGGAACTGTTTGATACTTAGGCTTAGGCAATGTTACATTGGGACGTTTTACGTGGTTAATATAAAAAAAAACACCATAGTTTAATGAATGACAATTTTTATTCATACGGGGCTAAATACAGAAAATAATATTGTAAGTAAACAAAATATCATCACCATCTTTTTACTTCTTTACCTTGCGTTTTCCTTTTTCCTTTGGATTCTCTACTTCCTTGTCAGATCTTAAACAAAAAAAGTTTTACAATATTATATAATTTTGTCCCTCGTTTTATATTTCATCACACGTTAATATGTTTAAAAAAATTAGTAATGACAGCTGAATTTTTATGAATACATAAATAAAAACTATATAACAGACTCTTAGTGTTATCTTCTATATTATGTTAATAAAAACCAGAAGCCCGAATTAGGTAAGAGCATTTACAAATACCACCCAGAAGACTTACAAATACCACCCTGAGGAGTGTGTGTTGTATAATTGTATCGTGTAGTTAACTTAAATGCAAGTTGTGTTAAAAAAAAGAAAATAAATATTTAAAAAAAAATTGCATTACGTTGCAATTATCGCTTGCAGTCTATCTCTTGGTAATGTTTCGGTCACGGGGCGAAACGATTGTTGAGATCGTGGTAGTGAATGTGTGCAATGCTTATAAATGGTATTGGTGGTGGCGGTGGTGGTGGTGATTATAGTGTTTGTAATGCATGTGGGTTGTAGTAATTTTGCGATTCCTGAATGTATGATGAAAACGTATAACGTAGACTACTTTATTACATTGCATAGATTTTCTCAAACCGATTGTAGCGATATAATACTAATAGCTGTATCATAAAAACATACCGGTCACATTAAAACCGAGTAACTTAATATTACGATCGGCGTTTTCTATCGCGATGTGACCCGTATAGTGTAAAAAGTATGAATTGTGAAACTTCAAAATGTACTATAGCTCAAATTACTTATATTTTGAAACTCATCGAGTCAACGCTTGATTCTATAAATTATACTTACTCGTCGCTTGCATCCGGTGTTTCAGGAATAGTAACATTAGATTTAGACGACAGCCTGCTGTCTATTAGTTCACTCGAATCGTTGAACAGTTCTTGCTCCTGTAAGTTCAAATAAATATAGTCTGTAGCAAAGTGCATAAAGTAGATATGCGTTCGGAAACCGCGCGCTACCACCATTGTGCCCTAATAAATAAATAAAAATAAAAATTGTGCTTATGCTTGTAAAAGTCCACACGTCGTCTTCAAAAAAGGTCGTGGGAGCCGCTGGATCCCAGTGACAAAGAATCGTGTGGTGTGGAGGTCATGTGAAGAGTTTTATGTAAAGCAGTGGACGTCTATTGTTTAAGATGCAAATATTATTATCTAGATCTCAATACTCATAGTTAGGCATAGGGGCACATAGTTTGAAGAACCGATGGACGTTGGACCCTCAGTGGATAGACGACCTTAAAAAGAGAGAAGGGGGGATGGAGAGGTAGGAGCGGGAGAGGGGGTGAGAGAGAGAGGATATGTAATAAGCATAATTAAAAAAAAATCATTACATTTTAAATAATAAACCACGTCGCTAATTTTTATACAGATAGAATGGTGATAGACGTGTTGTATATTTAAAATAGTTAGGGTACTAACAATATCGTTGTCATAAACTATAGTGTGTAGTTCAGTTTCATCGGCGTTGTCCTGTACTAAACTGTCAGCACTGCTCCTTGATCCCGCCGAAAATCTTGTCGTGCGAAGGTATTCTGCACCTTTACAAGTACAATGAATAATTTATCTTAAGTAAAAAGAAACAACATAAAAAACTGCAGTTATTGCTCCTTTGTCTCTTACACAAAAGGTCTGCTCATATCATAGACTATGCACCTAATAAATATCTTATACAATAATACTTTATTATTAATATATTTACCATAGAATTGGTATAGAATACATAGGGTACTCCTATATTATACATTAAATATATTATAAATTCATTATTAATGTTGAGAGACCGGCTATACTCACGTCTTATTTTATCGGATGAGCCCGACTAGTTTCAAGCCCCAGTTGCAGTCAGTTCCCGCCGCGATAACACCGCGTAAAGAGCTCATGAATAAGAGCCCCGTATGGGCTTGAAACTAGTCGGGCTCATCCGATAAAATAAGACGTGAGTATAGCCGGTCTCTCAACATTAATAATGAATACCACTCACGATAGTTTAAATTCAAAAATATTATAAATTCGTTTTAATTTAAATACTTTGATCATTTTTAGCAAATCTTTAATCTTCAGATAATGTGCACAAAATAATCTGCTTTATTTCGATAGACACTATTTATGATATTTACACATCCCTCATATTCGAAAGGAATATATGAGAATAGATACAAAACAAAAAATATTTTGTGTACAAAATAATACCTTTATGACTCTTAGTACTCTTTTTGTTATTTTTAGCGTCACCGCAATCCGTATCAGAGTTAGATTGCCTTGACCCACGACTTGATTTGCGCACAGTTACATTAGAGACATCTAGGTCATCTAGTGGAGGGGTCCGTTGTGAAACTCCATCTTTGTTATCTGAAAAAAAAATAACCGAATGTAGTTGCGTAAAAAATTGGCCATATTACAAGGATTTTTTTTTGTACATAAAATACAACTTAAGTAACTTTTGTGACAGCCTATGAAAGCTATTACAATTTCTCAAAAAAAAAATATCGGTTTCCTTAAGCAGACTAATGGTTTTATGGTCCTCATAAGAAAGCGTATTCATTCAGCGACCTATGGAAAGAGAACGAAGTACCTTTAGAAGGTCGAAACAATCGAAATGAGAAAGTGATCAAACATAGAAGTAATGCAATATATCTCAGAATGTTTACGTACTGTGAAAAAATAGTGGAAATTAGAGTACTGAAGTGTTGAAATCGTGACTACATATAATAGAACTAAATACGGTATACCCATAAGTGCAACGTATACTTACATTATTTAGAAAGAAAGAATATTATGTATACCTTTTATTTTCTTATTTTTTGTTTTTTTGCCTTTATTTGAATTGCTGGAATCTGTACTAGAACCAGATTGTACGCTACGAATTGATTTGCGGACCGTGACGTTGGAAATGTCAAGTTCATCGGAAGGAGGCGATTGTTGTGAAGGTGTTTTATCTTTAGCTCGTTGATCCTTTTTGGATTTCTCATTTGATTTAGCTAAAAATGCAAATGTTGCAATAGTCTTTAAAATATGCGTACATAAATAAAAAAATATGAATTAGCTGAATCAACGATTAGATTGATCTTTGTTGTGTATGATTATTTACTTAATGAGATAAAGCCTTAATGCAGCATTTATGTATATAGTAGTAGTAGTAGTAGTAGTAGTAGCAGCTTGTTTAAATCCCACTGCTGGGCATAGGCCTCCTCTCTCCGTTTCTGGGGAGAAAGGTTGGCTAAGACCTACCACGCTGCTCCAATGCGGATTGGTAGGTTACACATATCTCCAGCATTCTCTAGAGATATGCAGGTTTCCTCACGATGTTTTCCTTCACCGAAAAGCGTGTGATAAATTGCAATTATCAATTAGACACATAAGTTTAAATAGAAAAACTCATTCGTGTCTGCCCGGGGTTTGAACTCGTGACCCCATCGAATGAGTCGCACGGTCTCACTGCTGGGCTATCACAGATGTATGTATGTATATACCGTTTGTTATTTTACAATTTTTATTAAAGCTTAAACACATTTTAAACAAATTCGTTCTTTATAGTTTTAACTTTGATGGCGATATTTTAAATATCTAATTAAGCTGTAGAAATTTGATATTATGTATTTAATAACGTAGCCAATAGTCCAATAGCCAATAGTAAAGTAATTTTCGTTTATAATTTCATTATTCAATTTTCCCATAAAAAATATGAAGTTGTTGTTTTATTTATTTAAGCTTTTTGAAGATGATTTTATTTAGTTTGCGAGTTCTTGTAAAATAAAAATCATTTTTTTACCTTTCTCTACATTTTCTACAGATTGCTGTGGCCGACATCGCTTAACGCCCTTTGAATTTTGTGCTAGATCTTTATTACTCTCTTTTGTACCCAAGTTCTTAGATCTACCGTTACCTCTTGAGTCAGAGTCACGTCTAGTGAGGGTTAACTTATTTTTCTTACCTGAAATCAAATCCATAGATATCAGACATACTAATCAGTACATTGAAAGTTTATTGATAAACTTAAAAAAAATCTACTATTACTTTGTCCAGGATTTAAAATAAGATAAAAAATCTTGCGGTTCCTTTAGACTCGTCTATTTTTTTATCCTTTTAACAATATTCTAGCAAAAGTAATAATAAAATTATTTTGCTATAATCTGCGACACATACATACAATCCGCGATAATGTTCTAGCAATTTATTTATATATATTTTGATCAAGTTTTATTAGAACCCTTAAATTTAATAATCGTAAGGAGAGAGCCAGTCTCAGATAATTAAATAATACATTTAACAGCCAATTCATCACGAACGCAACGCGTATGTTCGTTATCAATATCAAACACGATCAGAACAATTTTTAATCATCGTTATAGACGTATAACTTTGAGTTGGTCAGAGGCATCGTGGAGATTACTTTTGACTATTAAAACCCTTTGAGAAACCACTTTTATAAACTAAAGGTATCTTTTGATCGTAATTTTGGTAACTGCCTACTGCCAAGATATATGATTAAGCCTTACCTTTAGTGACTCTAGCCTTTTTAACAGGGGAGACCCCGCTGCTATCAGAGGTTCCGCCCGATGCATCTTTGTTTGTATTTATGCCATCTTCCGACGACCGTCTTACTTCTACAATTAAATTAAAATTTTGATAACTAATTGGAAGAGTACACATCATCATCCTCCTGTCCTTATCCCACTCTAAGTGGGGTCGGCACGACATGCTACAAACATGTTGTCACATGATTTGGCTACGTATTTTACGACCGGCCGCCTGCCTGACGTCAACTTACCTTAGTCGTATTTTACGACCCCTCGGTAAGAAAGAGGGTGGTCTATTCTACTCAGCCGGATACCACACGGCGGGTCGACTTACCTTAGTCGCCTTTTACGACACCTCGGTAATAAATGAAGGTGGTCTATTCTACTCAGCCGGATACCACACGGCATGTTACGAATATAAAATGGTTCGTAATACTTAAGACATATACACACACATATTTTGTGTTCCGTATGTTTATCATTGACTCGGGACTAATTGAGAGGGTGGTCTATTCTACTCGGCCGGATACCACACGGTGGTAATTGGAAGAGTGCACATAGTGTTCAAAATAAATTAAAATCTTAGCCAGGTATAAAACGTGTTATTTTTCTGTCAAACCAAGTTAGACGTTTAACATAAACAAACCTTCCAATTCCATGGTTCTGGTGTCAGAGTCTAAGGTTTCTTCGATTTCAGGTTCTTCTTCGAGGGTTTCTCTGATGACTACATGAGTACTATGGGCTAACGGCAGCGCTGGAATTTTATGTGAGTTGCTTATTATGTTATACGCTTTGAAATATCATTTTCAGAGAAATAAGAAAATATATTACAGCCGCTGCAGAAAAGCTGGGCAGTGCTGCAAGAATGTGGAATCTTTGGGAAACTTATGTAACTACAGATAGTATGCTACCCATCGAATGTATCATACTATGACGTCACACTATTGTTACAAAATATATCTAAAAATTCTTACCGCTTGATAAACTGTCGCTGCAGTTAAATTGCAGGGTTGATATAAATTAAATTGATATGATAAATCCCACTCTAAGTGGGGTCGGCACAACATGTTTTTCTCTTCCATTCTGTCTTATCATTCGTCAACTCTGGCGCTACTACTTTTGCATGTCATTCTTCACACAATCCATCCATTTCTTTTTAGGCCTCACATATTCATCTACATTAATATTAACACTCGTTTGGTTACATATTTTTCATCACTTCTCGAGAAGTGCAACATTAAGATGATAAATAATTTATAGAATTAGGCGTTACTTTGCGGAGATCCATAATACAAAAGTAATAATATAATTATTTTGCTATAATCCGCGATACAGTAAATAGAAAAAATATATAGTGCTAAATGTATAGTGGACTATCGGACAAAATCGCAAAGCTTTGCGATTTTGTCGTGGAGTCTATTTCCTGATGATGCTTCGGTTGCGGGGTTAAACGATTGTTGAGTTTGTGATAGTGAACGTGTGTAGTGCTTGTGTAGTGTGGTGGCAGTGGTGGAGGTTTGTGCATGTGTTTATACGAATCCTGCATGTAACGGGTATAAAAAAACGGATAGTCCACTATACATTTTGCACTATATATATTTTCTATTTACTGTATCGCGGAATATAGCAAAATAATTTTATTATTACTTTTGTATTAAGATGATATATGGTATGGACATATAATGATGATATATATCTTACTGACGCACTTCTCAACGGTTTAATTATAGAATTATGTAGACTCTGTCTTAGTATCGGGAATACGCTAATAACATTTAAATGATACTAGTGATATGGTGCTAATATTTACCCACAATATTTCACTTAAGTGGCATTACGTGATAATGAGTGGAATACCAAAATTATGAATGGAATACCAAATCACAAATATTAAATGATTAGTCAAAATCAATGATTTAAAGCCATTGTGAATATTACATTTTTAATATGAAAGTGTAAACTTTTGTTTTTTTTATTCAAAGTTTAGTTCAAAAGCAACATACACCGATGTAACTTACAGAAGAAAGGTCTTGATAAGCGGTCACTTTGGCTGTGCAAAGTTGGCGAGGATCCTTTAGAATATATAAGTATAATATATAATAAAATAATATATAGAAAGATTTAATATTATAACTTTGAATATTATCTATTTATAAGAATATTATTCTATTTTAATAAGGAGTAAGCATACGAAATATAAGAAGTAAGAAACCAACATAAAAAACCTTATATGTCATGTTACATCAATATAACCTTTTTTTTTTATTTTAAATTAAAATTACTCCATAATTGAAACTATCTGATACATTTTGGGGCAAATTAAGTTAGATATTTCTCTCTATTAATAAAAATACGTACGCAACGACGAAGTTAAGCGACCAACTGTGTTATTAGTATCTTCTCTTTGTACAGTACTTTCAGTTACTGTACCTTCTGTTACACCTGTAAAAGAATAAACACACATATTATATATCGACTGTGCACCGGCAATATGTGCTATCTCAATTTTAAGCCTAATCCCTTTTTAACGGCATTGGGTACTACTGCCCATCTTTTACCGTAATAACATGTATTATTTACTAGAAAATTTGTAAATAAATAAAAATATTTAAAATCAACTGTTTTTTATTCCTTCCTGGAAAGTTATCAAAACAAAGATAGGACATTTTGCCAGTTCACAGTCGATATATACTTCTTTCAATTTATATAAATGAAATTCTTATTGTCTTGTATGTTCTGCATATAGTTCTATTTAGTCACCAGCATGCTAACTTTTACTTGTACCTATCCTATTTATTTTCAATATATATATAAATAAGAGAGCCATGGACAAGTATCTAGGTTTATCAATAAAAGTTCATTTTTATACTGTAATATAAGAAAAAGAATACATAGTGAAACTTTGTAGAGCACTGAATAAAAATGAACTGTTAGTGTAGGCCACATTATATCTGAAATATTCGACAAAACCCAAACACAAAATATATGGGACAGAACTGAGACATATTATACACAGACAATATTCGTTTTTATTCATAATACTTTATTATTGTTACTAGCACAATTATTTACGTATTCAAACTTTTAACTGAATATTTGCGGTTTTGTATGAATTTTTCTAATTTAGAATGTTAACTTTAGTCAGTGAGACTAATTACTTATTATATATTTACTTATTTTTATATGTGTTTGTGAAGACTTATACTAAATATGTAATGTATATAATTGTATCTGTTTTTATATGGTTGGTGTGTTTTTTATATTAAAAATTAGAAAATGAAATGATTATACCCGTATTAGTAATTTTACAAAAACTGGCACGCTCCTCCAAAGCACCGAGATAACGCGTCAAGTTGCGACAGGATTGTTTATCTGGTAATTTCTGAAATATCCGGATTAATATTATGAACTAGACATATGTATTTTTTTTGTTTATTTATGGGTAAATGTTAAATTTTAACCAGCAGGTGAAATCGAAACTCTAATTTTACATTTTAAATATAATATCTCCGATTAATAAATGGTTGATATAATTAATACAGTCGAACGGTTTAACCTAGTAAATAAAGTCAGTGTTAAAGAAAAAAAATATGCAAACTGTGCGTGAGCTTTCTTAAATGTAAAAGCACAAGCAATGTAAAAGCACAAGCATAAAATATTTTTATTTTATTTTATAAGGAAATCTTACAGCTATTCCATAAATATAGTTACTAATATAAATTTTGAAATAAGGGCACTTAAAAGTTTTTGTCGATATTATGTAACAAATAATATGCCATGTGGTATCCGGATGAGTAGAATAGACCACCCTTATTTCTTACCGAGATGTCGTAGAAGGCAACTAAGGTAAGTTGACCCACCGTGTGGTATTCGGTTGAGTAGAGTAGACCACCCTCTTTCTTAGTCATAATTTACAACCCCTCGAGGGTTGCAAAATATGACTAAGGTAAGTTGACATCAGGCAGGCGGCCAATAGTTTAATATCATGTGACAACATGTTGTGCCGCCCCTACTTAGAGTGGGATGAGGGCAGGAGGATGATGATATGCAACAAATAATGTGATTAACTCACTTCACTCAAGTCTCGCAGCATCACAGCGAGGTCTGCGGCAATGTGCGTATCTCTTGGAGGAGATAAAAGCGCCAGCATGCGACAAGCCATCGCAGCTTCGGAGCATGCGGGCCGACGGACTAGGTGACCACAGAGCACCATGGCCATTGCTCCCTGACTGTCTATAAGCTGAGAGAATACAAATTGATGTACAGTGACTCACATAAATATTCGGACACTAAGTTGATTCGAATAAATCGCTCACTACAACGAACACCTATGGAGGGATCGGGTTGGTTTTTTTTATAGTATTTTATTTTTATTTTATTTACTTATTATAGAATTACCAACAGGTTACATCGATTAGGATGTAGACCCACTTAAAGGTAATCACACCTTGCGCTGTGGTTGGGTCTATAACCTTTACATAGCATATATAAAGTTAAATTTAATTTAATTACAAAACACAAAAACATACACACACGCACACACACACATAAATGAGTATATGTGTGCATGTGTGTGGAAAGAATAGTTATATAAGTTAAAGATAAAAAAATAGAAAGTTAAGAGCTAGAGGGCATGTATTCCAGAATGGGCCCCTTGTGTCTGTTCAAAATATCTGGCAAAGTAATGTTGTTGTTGTAACAATGGCAAATTCGATTTTAGTTCATAAAGTGTGTCTCCAAATATGTCAAGATTGACCACCTTACTAAGCTCATTGAATGACGATATCATTCTTTTAATTAGTAATAAGACATTTATCCAAGTCAATAGTAATATATATATTTCAAAATAAATCCATATCTGTTCGTTGAAAAAAATGACAAAGGAATGAATGGAAGGGTATTTATTTATGATAGTGTCATAAAAAGTAAATTGCCAACACCTGTGGTGGAAATGCAGCTCGAAACCATCACACAGCCTCCGCTGTGTTTTACTGTTGCTCTCTTATTTTGATAAAAGTATTCTTCGTTGAGTTTTCGCTTAAAAATCAATCTTTCATCCATTTCTTATCATTTTTTTACATTGAACAGATATAAATTTATTTTGAAATATATATATTATTATTGACTTGGATATATATTTTATTAATAGAAAAAAAAACCGACCCGATCCCTCCATAGGTGTCCGCAGTACTGAGCGACTTGTTTGAATATACCACAAGTGTCCGAATATTTTCGTGAGTCACTGTACTTACTCAGTTGTATAAATATGCATAACGTTTTGTTGTGGAACCTATCCTCCTGATGATATTTCGGTTTCTGGGGAGATTTTAGTAAATTGTGTGTATGGCTTGTGTTAATTGTTGCTGGTGGCGGCAGCCAAATGCGAATTATATTCATGCTTTCTTTTCTTCAAATTGTCATTTGTTTTTTATATTTACGTTAAGGCAATAAAAATTTTTGACTGAGTTTTATGATAGGGTGTTTTTAGGCTTTTAGTTCGATTTGAATGTAGTGGAAGCCACTAATATAAGTAAGTTTTAAAGTATCTTATCTTTCAGCGTTTAAAGAGATGAGCTATAATATCGGAGACGAGGTTTCTTCGAAGGTTGATGTTCCTTATAGACCACGAACTCGTCATGTCGGTTCGCATGTATCAGTTTTGTTGTCTTTGGGGCTTGAGCAATTTGAGGTTTGAAACGTGAGTGAGATTTTATTGGTATTGTAGAGTTATGTAGGCGTTTTGTGGTGACTTGTCCACCATGTGTAAGGTATGTGAATGTTGTCTGCTCCATACACCAAGCATTAGATACATTCTCTTAACAAACGCGGCTTATAGCAAAATAATTCTGTTATAGCTTCTGTGCTAGTCAGTTAGAAGAGGAGTCTAGAATAGAAATCTCTCTACCAAATTTCCTTTCTACACCCCTAACGTCTATTCGTCTCAATAGGTGATTTGTTACGGAATATATGAGAACTACTTTCGGTCTACTTTTAGGTGATCTAACGTTATGTTTGATTTGGTTTTGCGTTAAGCATCCCACCAGAGATTCTGAAATATTCTTTTAAGGATTTCCTAAATCGCGCAATTTACGTTGTTTGTATGGCCTTAAAAATATTGGAAAGGGTTTGAATAAATATTAAATATAGGTAAAATGCAAAGTAAAAAAAAACGTTTTTTTTGGAATGCTCTCCGGATGATCCTTTACTTACAGTGCGAAACGATTAATGAGATTTTGGTTTATGGGGCATGTGTGAAGTTATGATTTGTACTGTATGCGTTTTACGAACCCAGCATATACAAGGTATATAAACGGATTGTACACTTCTCCACTAACATTAGAAAGAATTTCTCTAATCGCAGAGCAAAATAATACTATTATTACTTTTAGATTATGGACCTTCACAAAGTAACGGCCATTACATACCTCATGGTTGACTCTTGTGAGTGAAACGAGAAATTTAACCACCGCCTCCTGGTCTATATTAGCAAGTGGAGAACTCGAAGGTGCGTTGGCAAGAGCACGAAGAGTAGGTAGTGTTGCTTTCTGTTAATATCAATAATTTCTTATTTACATCTCACAATCACAATACATCTCTCTAGTTTTATTTCCTTTGCACAAACAGCGGACATTTCCAATATTACTCTTCTATTCTTAGACATTTATCATAATAGAATTTGGGATTTTAATTATTAAATTAATGTTCTATTAAACTATTGAATTATACATGTGTAATTTTAATAAGTCTACAACTTTAAGTAGTCACGTGACCTAATCAAAAATAGAAATGAAAGGTAGAGATGTAGCAGACAGTGAGTAAACACGCAATGATGTCATCAACGCATATCGTGGATTGGATTATTAGAGTTTTGAGATAGTTAGAATAGGATGGAAGATGTACTAAAAATATGTTCTGTATGTAACTAAAATCTACAACCGTAAAATTTATATCCGCGGCCTCTTTGGCGACAACGTAGGCAATTTATTCTGTTTCCAAAGAAAAACGAAACTTTTTTATATTATTATAATAACCTTAATCATACCAAATTTCATCTATAATGTTCTAGCGGATTATTCCAGACCGATAAGCAGTTCTTCGGCAGTATGGTCTCATTTCGTATACCTAAATAATAATTAAATATTATAAACTAGTTCTCCCGGCACCTATCCAGCGCTACGGTATCATCTTGGGATCGGTATATTCCTAGAAATAAACCACTGGGCAAGCACAGCCCTTGTGTATTTATTGGAAGCGTTTAAGTTTTCCTTTATGTTCCTCACCTGTATTTGTTCCTGTGCTCCATCCACAGTGGTAGGAAAAGTTTGAAAGAATATACCTATAGTCTGTCGCAAAATATCTTCTTCCACTAAAAGATACAAATTAAAAAGTTATATACTCAATAATTAACATTTTCAATTATAACAGTTTAAAGACACTGTTAATAAAAGGTCACAGAGAAAGTCTACTATACTATTGAGGATTGCTCAGACGATAAAAATGCGTGGACATAGCTACTCTGTGACCCTGTACAAACCGTAATGTCTAAATGTAACTTGTAACACGAATTATACTTTGAAAAGAGCAATTGCCGAGTTTCTTGCTGGCACTTCTCGTTAGGAGCTACTTTCCAAACCAGCAGTAGAGTTGAAGATACAAAGTACTTGTTAACTAGTTTACCTGAATACAGAATATTTATAATTTGCATTTGAATTTACATATATAAACAGCAATTTAAGAGGTCGTCGTAATCGCGCATATAATGAGCACAGCCCATAGATGGCGTACTCAACGCTCAAAGAACTATGTTTCTGGCACTATAACAGAACTACCTTGCTATAATCGCATTGCGATTTTGTCGTGGAGCCTATCCTTCTAATGATTCTTCGGTTTCGGAGCGAAACGATCGTTGAGATTGTGGTGGTGGTTGTGTGTGCTGCTTGTGTTCATTGTTGCTAGTGGAGGCGCCTTGGGGTGCGTGTGGTGGCTTGTCCTGCATGTATAAGGTGCCTAAATTTTGCCTGCTTCATACACATTGGCTTTGCATCCATTCGCTTAACCCGTGCAGATTATTGCAAGGTAGTTAGTTCTGTTATAGTGTCTGTAATATGGAATTCCGCAAAGTAACGCCTGCTTCTATTAATCATTTAAAACTATGTTTCTGATCGAAGTAGTGTAGGAGCAGGTAAATAAGCTTCGATTGTATTAAATTTCAGCACTATTGCTCCAGTTACCTTGAAAGCATAACAGACAGATACACTTTCGAATATATAATATTAGTATGAATTGTACAATGTATCCTTAAAAGCTTACCTGTAGCTGGATTAAACCAGAGCAACAACAATCTGCTAAGTATCGCAGGCGAAACCAGGTGCCCGAGGTACATAAGGCGGCACAGACCTTCGACTATAATCAGTCTAAATGCCGGACACTGTAATTATAGAAGATAATAAATTATTACGATTGATGCAGAATTGGCTCAAAATCATATTCGAATTCAAATTATTCTTTATTCATGTTGACTTTTACAAGAGTACTGAAAGGTTTATTAAACGAAATGTAAGAAATATGCTTATACGTTAAGTATATTATAAAATTGAAGATTATTTGGGTTTGGATGATATTGACACTTCACGATCCAATAGTGCTTGAAAGAGCTTATTTGAATGAAGATTATTTTCATTTCATTTTGGTTTTGAAGGTCTTTCGAATTGTCAAATTGTAAAGTCCAAATGTTTCGGCTTCGAAAAGGTGTTGTTACCGAGAAGAACTAGCAAGAAACTTTTCGGTCACTCGTTACAATTTTTTTAAATTTTCAATTTATTAAACAAATTAAAAAAAAAGAAGTTATACTAACAGGATTATCCATAATTTTTAGCAGAAGTTCAATCACATTGCTGTGCATCGAGGATACGGATAAAGCGGACTCAGATATGGTACCTACAAGAAATAAAAGTCCATATTCATAACAAACTCTTTTTGAATCTTATCATTCCACAACATCACTTTAATCAATTCTATTTGTATTCATGTAGCGTATATCTTTCATTTTGTTACTTCATTTCTTCCTTTTATGTGTTACCACATACATACACTAACTTCAAAAAATATTTCCTTCCTGATAGATTTAAATATAACCATGGGCTCGTCATTAGTTATTAATGGTTTATTATTAAATAAAAATGATTATTAATTCCTGATATTGTTTTATTAAACCTTTTAACTGTCAGTTCAGTAAATACAAATTAGTTCAGTAAATACAGATTAATTGACTGACCAATAAATTTGATTAAATTAGTTTTTTTTTCGAAAATGAAACAAGACGATTTCGGTGCTTTATGAAATTTCATATCTTAGGGTTTTTAGCAAATAAATAATTAGTATTAACAGATAATAAAAAAAAAATTACAAGTACAGTTAAGTTTATAGTGACACCCGCAATTTAGTTTTAACGTAACATCAACAATACAATATGTCTTAATCCCGATAGAAAACAGGGTTTTTTTCTAACGGGTTATTTTATATAAGTTACCGCAACGTATAAACTTCATGTATAAATTTCACCAATATTGGTACCAGACAAGTTTTCACATTTATTAGTATGGATGTATATGTGATTATTTTTTACCATCAGCTTCAATTGGATCAATGGAGTGTTGAGTGTTCCGTTTTTTTTGTGAATCGGTTTTTGATTCATCAGACGCGGTCTCAGTGTCGTCTTCGAAAACACGGGCGCCATGAACGCAGAGTAAATCAACTATACATTTAAGCACCGTACTCACTATGGGCTCGTTAGCTGTGTCAATTAGCTAGAAAAAAACAACAATTATAAGTAAGTATAAAAATACGTAACGGATTCATAGTTCACAAAGGAGTTTTTGGATTTCTTTTATAATATATAGTAAAATTATACTAAGGGTCGTCCGCCTTCAAGGTATCTTAATAATGATATAGGTGAAAGATATAAAAATAGATATACATATAATTTCTTTAAACGCAGATTCGAAGCACCAACAATTGTGTTTAGAAAACGTTGACCCTGTGCAGGAATGGAACCAAAACCCCGGGAGCTGAAATCAGGATAAGTGCCATCTGAACCAACGGGCCAGTCGAGTTTTATAAAAGTTGTCTCGGCTAAATCATGACTATCTTGAGGAAATGGGTCGAGTAGTCCGTAACAGGAGCTGACCCATCGTGTACGAACAAGTATTGCCGAACTTAGATAATATATACCACGACAATGCCTTGTTGCTGATGACATCAGCATTACCAAGACCATAAGAAGGAGCAGCGTTAAGAGTCTTTACTTTACGGTGGGGCCTTTCAAAACAGAAAATACGATGGATAACTTTAACAAAATATAAAGCCCCTATATACCTAGACCACTAACTATAAAAAAGTTATAGTACGATTAACTGCAAGAATTTCACATAGATAAACCTAGGTAATTGCATTCAATACTTACATTAACGAAAAAGAATGCCTTATGATCCCTAGCGAATTGCTTGTCAAGCATACCAAACATCGCTACTGTTTCGAGCGCAGTAGCCAATATGTCCGGGTTTTGGAATATTTCACCCTGTAAAAGAACAATAAAGGAAATTGTAGCAAACAACAAAATGTATATAAGCAAAAGAAGACATTTTATCTTAGAAATCTCTTGAAGATACTCCCGTAAAAGTTTTGTATTACAATTGTAGTCTTAACTTAATATTTTTACGCGTCGCCTTAAGTTGATCTAACTGAGCCAAGCCAAAGTAAACCACGACAGTTGAAATCCATAACTGCACGCCAAAGCCGTGAGATCCAAGTGATAACTCCGTAGAGCTAAAAAAAGGAACTGACGCCATATTGTCGTTCCCTACCGCTAAGAGTTGATGCGTCAATATAAGCCGTAACCAGCCATTTCTGGATGTCTTTGATAAAGTATGTGAGTATGTTATTAAGCTGGAGCTGTGATAGCCTAGCGGTGAGACCGTGCGACTCTTTCGAGGGAAACACGAGTTCAAACCCGGGCAGACACCAATGAGTTTTTCTATAAAAACTCATGGTGTCTAATTGGTAATTGCAATTTATCACACGCTTTTCGGTGAAGGAAAACATCGTGAGGAAACCTGCATATCTCTAGAGAATTCTGGAGGTATGTGTAACCTACCAATCCGCATTGGAGCAGCGTGGTAGGTCTTAGCTCCAACCCTTCTTTCCAGAAACGGAGAGAGGACCGCTACTTTACTTTACTTTTATTTTATGAAACCGTAACGGAGTTTCATTATCATTAATTACAATATACATAAAAAATACAGACCTCCAATTCGTTGAAAGCCATCTGCAGCATAGGTGTTATGGTTTTCAGTTGCGAAGTGTCTAAAGCGCAATTCAGTATTGTCAGACATTTATTAAGAGTTACCGCATCACACTGCTTCTCCTTTATTGTCTAAAATTTTCAGGAAATCCAGTAATTGATTGAGTTAATCAATTGGGTAATATAGTTATATTATATATACTGTAAAATTGTAACTAATTGAGATGCCCTCTACTTTTATTTTATTATATTACTCTTAGATAACAATAAATAACTGATTTGGTAATTTTAATTTTATTTTACAACGTATACAAGAAACGCGATTATTAATATCATTTAGCACTTCACAATGTAATAATCAATTAAGTAAATTTTAAACTAGGCTCCATTAAGAATTGATTGATAGATATTGGATTATTGCAGGTATATTTTATGCTTACCGGCATAGTTGGAGGTGGAGGTGGTTGCGCTAAAATATTCAATTCGTCAAGCCTCTTCTGAATATCTGCTACCTATATTGAAATTCCACTTTATATTTTTATTATCATTCCTATACAGCATATCGATAATATATATGTAGAAGCGGGTATAGAATAACTGGGACATAGGAGAAAGAATAGAAATACGTTTAATGATTATAATTTAAGCCGTAAAACCTATAAAAATATGACCGAGCAAGTCATACTTTGTTTCGATTCATTCATTTATTCATCGATTCTACAACCAGTTTGGAACGCTGTCATCTACTGAGAAGAGCTGGCTAGATTAGTTTAGCGGCTACCTTATCACGAATAGTAATTATTTGAGGTTAGATTATAATTATACAGAAGGAAATGTTGGAAGGTGCGGATCTACCTTATACGTGTATGAGGGTAGATTCTATAACAAAGCATATTAAATATAGATAAATGTGGATCGTCCTAACCAACTTGACCAAATTGAAACGACACAATAACTAATGATACTAGTTGCGTTAGTAATGACTCAACAAGATCGAACCTACTTGTTGTAACGATTCAAAACAAGTCGTAACACAATCTAAGCGCGTGTGCGTTTAATAATTGTACAAGTTTCGTTTACAAGCTAAAAGCATCTAATAACCGTATGAGTCAAGTTTTGCAACAAGACTGGCGTCCCTATGGCAAATTATTTAAAGCAGACACACGAGCCCGTCATTTTCTATTGGTCATGTGATCACCGCGATGCCAGTCTTAAGTATTAAAAACTAAAGAGATAATATCACAGAAGCGCCGGCATATATTTTAAGATGTATATTTTCAGACGTAGCTCTTGTAGTATTCATTTTCATTCTCTTTGTGGCCGTGCGCAACATGCAGGATTGGAAGCATCGTGATGAGTGCTAAATGCGGAGGGTAGAACGAAGAACTCAACTAGGATCGGAATAATAAGAACGTCATTACAAGAGCGCCTTTTGTGTATTAATGAAATATAACAGTCTCTCTTCCTGATTTAAACGTTACGCAGACTGCAACACACATACATTTATACTTTAGGTATTGTTACGAATATACAAACTCACCATCCTTATCCCGGGTTGGCACAACATGTTACACACATGTTGTCACATGATTTGGCTACGTATTTTACGACCGGCCACCTGCCTGAAGTCAAGTTACCTTAGTCGTATTTTACGACCCTCGGCATGAAAGAGGGTAGTCCATTTTACTCAGCCGGATACCACACGGCGGGTCGACTTACCTTAGTCGCCTTTTACGACACCTCGGTAAGGAATGAGGTTGGTCTATTCTATTCAGCCGGATACCACACGGCATGTTACAAATATACAAAAACGGTTTGCAATACTTAAGACTTTACACACACTTATTTTGTGTTCCGTATGTCTACCATTGACTCGGGTTTGAGAAACAAAACTTTCTGGAACGATCAGTTTAATATATATGCGGACGTATTGTGCGATTTCGGCGTTAAATTTCCGACTAGCTATCAGCAACGAATTCTGAAGCGAAACAAGTTATACAATAGTTACGTCGACTTTACTGGACTAAGGACCTGTTCTGTGATTTTTAAGTACCGAAATTCGTACCGAAAAGTTTAAATAAAGATTCTGAACAGTCAAAAGTTGTTATTCTCCAAATTTACTAAACCTGTTCGTCACGATATAACATTTTGATAATATATAAACATATATTTTACAGTGTTACTTAACTTAGCTTTACATTCAGCAGCAAGTGCATAGTTTTCATCGCGAACAGCTTCTTCTTGTGCCTCAATAGCGACATTTAACGAAACGCGCAATCGAGCTCTCTGTAAATAAAAGGATAAACTGATACATAATTATAGAATTTATATAATTAGGCGTTACTTTGCGGGGATCCATAATACAAAAATAATAATAAACTTTTTTACTGTTATCAGCGATAAAGTAAATAGAAAATATATATAATACTAAATGTATCACTATACATTTTTCACTACCGTTTTTTCAAACCCGATATGTGATAATGGGTCTTTCCTTTAGCTTAAAAATAAATTAAAATTGATTAAACGGCATGATATTATAAGGTCAATACGTAATTTCGTATAGGTAATGGCTATAAAAGAGGTTTAACTAGACGTAGTTTACAGAAATATCTATAATTATGCTTGAATATTATAATAGAGCTAGGGATTATAGAGTTTCTGTTCTTTTTAATTTAGGTTATCTCGTTATTATTCATAAACCTACGATAGATACATATTACGATAGGACATATTGACAGTCGATATGTAATACTGTATAGTATCGTTGTAATTTTAGCGAAGTGTCAAATTAATTTATTGAGTTAAAAGTGCTGAAAGTATTTTTGAATATAGCAATCTATGAGTTTTAGGTTTTCATTTAATTTTTAAATAACCATCATCATTCTCTTGTCCTTATCTCACTCTAAGCGGGGTTGGCACAACATGTTATAAACATGTTGTCACATGATTTGGCTACGTATTTTACGACCGCCTGCCTGACGTCAACTTACCTTAGTCGCCTTTTATAACACCTCGGTAAGAAATGAGGGTGGTGTATTCTATGCAGCCGGATACCACACGGCACTTACCTTAGTCGCCTCTTACGACATCTCCGTAACAATGGAGGGTGGTTTATTCTATGCCGGATACCACACGGCTATAATTTTTAAATTACCATATAGTAATTTATTAAGTTTAAGGGCCTCATTTAATTCGACAGATTACCTGCATTTTGATTTCCGTGCAGTCCACAGGTGGAGGTGGTGCCGGCTCCTCAATCTCAGGCGGTTCACGTAACGCGGCCATTATGCCGCATATAATTTCTATACGCGGTGTTACATCTGGCACGACCAGTTCAAGCGCTGATACAAACGCGCGAATAACATCTGCGTTCAATGGGCCATAATCACCTAAGTAGAAAATAAATATACGTATTAATCTATACTAATATTATAAAGAGAAAAGATTTGTATGTTTGTTTGTATGTATGTTTGTTATGTTTTCACGCAAAAACTACTGGACCGATTTCAAAAATTCTTTCACCATTGGAAAGCTGCTTTTTCACTGAGCAACATAGGCTATATGTCATTTAAAAAAAAAATAGGGATCCCTAATAAAATTGTAATAACTTGGTATAAATTTAGTCGTAAACATCTATCATCGCGTGCGCTGCGGAAACTATTGATGATAGAACAAAAAAATGTTCTACAGTATTATAGAACGTATCAATATCCACAAAAAAGTTCGCGATACCATATGTCTAACTATTATAGTTATGCCAATATAACTACTTTTTTACATTGTAAAAGTTGGTAAAAGTGCCGACAATAATCAAACCATTTTATTAATATCTCTGTATTAATCCTTATCCCATTAAATGATATTTTATGAATAACTGTTTCAATACCTGTAAAATACTTTTTAAATTATTAAAATCCGACATCCCAATCAAAAGATTTTACGAATTTAAGAATGTAAATCGAAATCAAATAATGCCATAACAAACCTAACCTACCGTTATAGCAGGGCCTGCACTTGGTGAGTTAAGTCTTATTCCAAGAATACTAATGATACCCATTTTTTATAATTAAATAATCTACAAATTAAATCTATAGTCCGACTTCGTAGACTTTCCACTACCACGAGATCTGTTTGGACGCGGGTGAAACCGCGGGGCTTTGCTAGTCCATTATATATTAATGTGTGAATCCAAAGCTTTGTACCACTTTTTAAAATGAGCGTGAGATTTAGCATTATTTAGGTTAACGCGGTGCAGAAAAAAGTACGTATACTGTGTTTAATTTCTTTTGAATGAAAAATAAAATAATTTAAATGCGTAAAATGATAAAATTTTGTTGATGGCAAGGAATTATTTTTTTATGGATTCTATTCTTAGTGTTCTATTTCATCTATAATGTAATGTTCGGTTGTCGTAATAAGAATGTTCTATTAGTACTTTATGCACGAAGGATTCATAAAAAGCATGCAACACGAAACCACTACCATCACACACACTAGCACTGCACACATTCACTACGGCAATATCAACACTAGTTTCGTCCTTTACGCAAAAGCATCATCAGTACATGTAGTATGGTGACTAATAGTGCTAGCGTATCCTAACGAATTATAACATAACACTTTTTTCTTTAATTAGATTTTTTTATTCGCGGTTTATAGCAAAATTATTCATTGTTTTTGTGTTTTAAGAAACGCAAAGTAACGTCTAATTCTAAAAAAATTCTCTCACTTGCTAACGCTGTCAAATGCTTTTATAACTAACAGGTTTAGGGTTAATAGCAAATTATTTGAAAATTCTTAAAAAAGGTTACCAGTCAGTATATCAGTGATGAGTGTTTTGAGTGAACTACGACCGGCGGGGTCGCTGGCATCGTAGACTCGTAGCATGCTGCCCAGTTCGTGCAATACATTTTGACGAGTGCTAAATCCTACAGGATCTCCTGTTTCTGACGGGCATGCTGACTCGACTATACTGTATTTTGAGGGTAAAATTTTCATGCACACTTACTAGTTACATAAATTGTACCCGAAGCTTAGTTATCTTTTAGGTATATAAAAATCTAAAGGTGTTAAAAATATACAAGGTTTTATTACTTATACGAGATTAATTTTAATCTACAAACTTTCGCAGCGTAAATAAAAAAGCGGTAGAGTACTTTTACTTAGCTTTCTTTGACTACAGAAAATTATCTTCCGTTCTGAAAATTTGCTTCATGATATATAATTTAATATTTCTCACTATACTATACAAATACGTTTCACAGTCCTAAATTAGGTAATACGTAGCACAGCCTTGAAAATAACGAAACCACGTGCTCTTTATGACGCTGTTAATGTTAGTTCACTGACCTGGTATGCCATACCAGGTCAGTAAACTATTATTAACAAAGAGCGTTCTGAAGAATTTCCCTGTTTCAAGATATTAAGTTTAAAAAAATATATTTTCTAATGTATTATTTGAATACATTTTAGTATGCCAGAGTTATCTAATACGGTCAAGGGAACAGTAAAGACATTAAAAGTCGTATAGTCGGTACTACTATCTATTACTATTCTAACGTACATCAGGAATATATACATATATAATAGTAGTTACTGTTTGAAGAATTACATTAATTATCACTGAAACAGGTCATCGTTGAAAACCAGCGTGCAGTGACACCCCTACTTAACCTGATTAGTAAACCAATTTGTAACTTCACATTTCTGCACAACTACCTGTTCCAACGGTTACTACATTAAACTATTATATGTTGAAGATGTAATATTGCTATTATTTTATGTATTATTTCTATTATTTTGTGTTAAAGTGTAATGAATCGTATTTTACTATAAGACGTGAGATTGAGTTTTCTTCTTATGCTGTGATAGCCCAGCGGTGAAACCGTGCGTCTCTTTTTAAGGCATCATGGATTCAAACTCCGTACAGGCATCAATGAGTTTTTCTGTTAAAACTGTTCTGAGTTGTTCTGTTATGTGTCTAATTGATAGTTGCAGTTTATCACACGCTTTTAGGTGGAGGAAAACATCGTGAAACCTCAATATTTCTGGAGTTTTCTGGGGATATGTGAAACCTACCAATCCGCATTGGCGCAGCGTGGTAGATCTTAGATCCAATTATTTTCTCCAAAAACGCAGAGAATAGGCCTATGCCCAACAGTGAGATAGTAACAGTCGGTTACTTTTTCTTCTTATGTCCAAAGCCATAAGAGGCATAAAGTCTAAGTTAACAGGATTCACAAAATAAAAGCGTCTTAAGTCTAAATACTTACGCGCGTATATATCCAGTAAGCACTATAAGATCAGGCAATACAGTCTCCAAGGTTTCATCGTCATCAATTTTCTGCAAGTGCTGCGCTAAATGGCGCCAGTACCACGCTGTTTCTTTATTTAGTTTTTCAGCAGGTATGAGCCGCAGTGATTTGTCAGTCGGCAACCATTCTAGCAGTTCGGAGATAGGGAGACGTCTGAAAATACAAGATTTTTATATAAAGCCAAGCTATGATAGCCTTGCGGTAAAACCGTGCGACTCTCTAGAGACGATCATGGGTTCAAACACCGGGCGGGCACCAATGAGTTCTTCTATTAAAACTTATGTGTCTAATTGATAATTGCAATTGCATCGTGAGGATACCTGCATAAAGTAAAAAAAAAAAAAAGATCTCTAGAGAATTCTAGGAATATGTGTCACCTACCAATCCGCATTGGAGCAGCGTGGTAGGTCTTAGCTCCAATCCTTCTCTCCAAAAACGGAGAGAGGATGCCTTAGCCCAGCTGTGGGCATAGTAACAGGCTGGTACATTACCTTTTTTATTTTTATATAGAACCAATGAAGCCCAGTCATAACACCAGGACCTATCCAGAGTTCTAAGACACGAGGTCTTTCCAAAGCGTCGTTAACAGCTTATGGGTTTTAAACTATTTGAGCATACTTCATATGTACATATTAGTATAGCCATTTTTAATGGCTATACTAATATGTACATATGAAGTATGTAATGACACATATGAAGTGACACGTAAGTTATAGAAAAACTCCTTGGTGCCTGCCCGGGTTTTGTATTCGTGACTCCCTCGAAAGAGTCGCACGTTTTCCCCCTGGGCTGTCACAGCGCTCTCAATTATGTATTACATTGTTTCCTGCCTATTCCGTTGGAAATATGGGATCTTTATTCCTATTTTAACGCCGTAAATAAGTTTTGTTGTCCTGAAATTCATCAATATTGTTCCAGCGGATTAGCCGTAAAAAGGTAACAGACTGACAGACAGATTTTCAGATTTATAATATTATATGTATGTGCTATTCTGTGCTGTGATACAAATAACTTACTTAAATAGTGATTCCAGAAGCTTCCCCGCGACATATTGCGAATCTTTAGAATCATGCGCATTGTCTAAGCGAATAGCTTTAAGTAAATTTATGATATTGCCCTTGAAAGTGCTCAACCAGCCGGGTATCAGTATTTCTTCTACCACACGTCGAACACGTAGACTGCGTTCAGTTAGACCTATCTAAATAATAAATTACATAACTAAGAATGTAAAATTTTGGAACAATAAGGTCAGTAAAAAATATATTTATCTACATACAACCCATTTAATTGTATATTTATTTAAATATATATATAAATAAACTAATATTTTTGTCCTATTGAATGAATATTTAAATTCATTATAATAAAATTTCATGATCAAGCTTAGCTTTGCCATGTCAGCCATTTAAAAAACTAATTAAAAGATGCTGATACAAAAAGCCTACTATACACTATTGAGGATTACATAAGTGATAAAAATAGTAGTCTTCACACTTGTACAAGATAGCAATGACAAAATGTAATTAGTAATAAGAATTATATATTACGCCAAATAGCATTTTTCTGAATGATCTAGCTGTAAAGCTGATGATTCAAAAGCACTTGTAAAAGTTTATTGAATAAAAAAATATATATGAATTTAAATGTATAAGATTGAATAATTTATAGAATTAGGCGTTATAATTTTATTATTACTTTTGTATTAGATTGAAATATCGGGTTAAGGGATCCTTATTTATGATATCGGTAATTATTATATATGCATTTACCTTCAAGGTAAGCACCCGTTGCCTAACCCTTAGCTTAGTGACGTTAATTGCTGATATGTAGAGGAAAGCAGCACGTCTCACCGCTTCGTCAATATCGCATAATCGCTGCAGAACTAATGGCACATTTCTCGTGCATTTGGCTATCGACATTACAACGGCCCTATAAATAAATTACATATATTAAATACGCATTCTCATAAATTCACTTGAGCATTACTGTAAACCAATGCTGGAAGTAACTTGACAACACTGCCACAAAGTCTTACCAAAACGGGCGCAATCTTCAGTTATAATACTAATAATAATAAATATATGGGACACTTGACACACAGTCTTCTGTCCCAAAAGTAAGTAACTTAATACTTGTGTTAAGGGTTACTGAGCTGGTAGATATACTACATATATAGTTTTAAATACATACATAAATACACCCAGGCTTGAAGCACCTAAATATTGTTTGTAGAAAATATTGGCCTTTGGCGGGAATCGAACCCGCCAACCACAGGGCTGAAGGCAAGGCAACCCACTGCACCAACGGGCCGGTCTAGTTGTGGACTAGAATTGTCAAGAAATTGACTAAGGATAAAATTACCTACAATCCTTATACAACATTTTACATTTTACTTTAATTAAATAACAAGTTGAAAAATTAAAACATATACATAATTAATAGGTGTTTATTATTCTTCTTCCTTTCTTCCTTACCTTCTCACTGAAGCACTAGGATCACAACTCATGTGGAAGTAATAATCACGAGTGACTTCATCATCTGGATTCATAGGATCTTGTAATCTTTGAAGGGCCAGTACCGCGCGACATCGCACCGCACCGCGCGTATCTTGTAGACGTTGCGTCTACAGAATTTACAAAACAATTCACAATGATTTCACATATACATTATTACATATCACACACCTTGTATTTAACTGACCGAATACAAAATTAAGCTTAATTTAGACACATTGTTATCCTTATTTCAATGCCATCTATGACATTACACTACAAACGATTAAACAAACTAGAGTTTTCTTGCTCTTATCCTGAATGTACCAAAAAATCACACTTTATAATTTGTCGAAATTAGATTGGTATTTTACACACCTTGAGTACTATTTATGTCCCAATGCCACAATGACCCAAATTACACAATGTACCATTGTTCTTACCTGTGTTGGGAGCATGTGCTGACATATTTTCAGCTTTTATAAAATTATGAAGGTGAACCTGAGTTCACAGGCTCTTAGGCTATAAGTTTTGTAGGTGCTATGCTGCACTTTATTGTAATTTGACATAAAATAACTTTTTGAACTAGGTCACACTAGTCAGCATGCTATATAATATATTAGCCTTTTTAAAATAATTAAATAATTCTATATTATTAGTCAATTAATTTATACTGTTGACAATTAAGGAAAACTGATTTAAATATTTTTAAGCAACATTGCACGTTTACTAGTAAACCCATAGCTATCAACATTAAACTTAAAATATAAAACTAAATACCTGTGATGCAAGTAGTTTATCACATAAGTTATCGTCAAGTGAAGCATCATCACCAAGAGCAGCAAGGACAGCTGCTAACAACTGACTAGCTCTGTATCTAACTGATTGACCTGATACACATTGGCACTGAAAGTAAATTAATTTGAAAATATATATTTTTAAATATTCATTATCCTTTTTAGCTTTGGCCACTGCCATTACAGAGTATGTGATCCTTACCAAAGACTGAAATAGTCTGAGTATTAAACCAAGGTGCTTAAATGATAGTTATAATTTATTTCGTGTTTTACAATAGAAGAAAACTCATAAAAGGTGCATATGCTTAGAAATTCGAATATCATACCATTCTGCACTAGTATAGTAAGTATGGTGGCTCTAACCCATTTTTCCGAACCGCGATAAAGCTTAATTTTCTAACTAATTTGGAATTTATTATTATATACAGCAAAATTTATTATAATCAAATATTTGGTTTTTTAAATCGATAATATTTAAACATAATTTTACTAACATATCTTAAAAATACTTTAGTAATATTCATTTAGAAAACATTATTATTAATTAACACTTTCTATAGAGTAGTTTGAAAGGAGCAAAAAAAAGAAGGAAGTAAAAAGGAGTTAACCTATGACCATAAACTTTTAAATGTTAAATATTCTGCAATACAATTTAATTTAAAAAATGAATGCATATAACCATAGAGTTAAAATTTCTTACTTACATCAAATATAATCTCAAAAATAAACATAAGAAATTCATCTTCATCATCAAGGGTGGTGCAAAAGGTTGAAACAAATTGAACAACTCTATCAACATTTGCACTTGTATCTCCAAAAGTAAATAAATAGTGAAGAGCGTTTTTGAAACTTTCCCTAAATGCATCATGATCAATCTGTAAATAAAGGACAAATAAAAATATATGATCTACATTGAACTTTAAACTTGATCTATTTTCAAGTTTCTTGATGTTACAGTCATGAAAAGCATACTCTATCTCGTCAATGAGCCGATTGTGTTTCACTGAATTTCGATGAAAGATAAATATCGTAAAAAATTACCGAGCCTAGTCATTTCTTACTAATATTGTAACAGTTTATATGAGTAAAAATCTACCTTTCTATAAAGTTTTTTCATCTCCTTAATATATTTTTTGTGCTGTACTACATTATATTGAACGTTTTGAAATATTTGGAACATAGTAGGATTGTTTCGCGGATTTGGTTTGACAATGGACACTGGGCCATCCACATCAGTAGGGGGCATTGTTATATCAGTTAAAAACAATTTGCGACACTATAATAATATATATTTAATAATATTTCGAACACAAATATGAATTCGTCACTTATGTTTTTGACAGATATGGCGGTTACAAGCAATATAATTTAAACATTATAAACCTAAAAGCACAGACAAAATAAAATTAAATTAAGATTGCGTTCCAAATAAGGTTCTATACAATCGAGAGTTTTTGTCTGGCTTCTGTCGAAAGGATCTTAAGGTAGGTATCTAATGCAATGGACCTTAACCCCTCGTTCGCACGGCCGTAAAAATTACGTCGCGTTAAAATTCAGCGTACGCCCCATTGGCACGGGCGTAAAAATTACGTCGCGTTGAAATTCAGCGTAGGCGTAGTGGGTAGTGACCCTGCGTTCATCTCCGCGGGTCGCGGGCTCGATTCCCGCCGAGAGCCAACATTTTCTGTAAAACTTAAATTTGTTGATTCGTCGAATTTTTGGGTAAAATTTAAGTATGTATTTAAAATTACATATTAGTATATTTACCAGTTTTATTAATCCATAATACAAGTATTAAGTTACTTACTTTGAGGATGTACGACTGTGTGTGTAAGTGTTCTTTATATTTATTTATATTATCATATATTTATTTATATGTTTAATTTTTTTTAACAATAAGGTTATTTTCTTTTTTTTTCAATTTACAGTTTAACCACTGTTTGTCATTTTTAACTCATGCTGAGTTAGCCTATAAGTGAGATATACGGGTTAGTAATACTAAGATAATTGTGTCTATACATTATATTGTAAACTATATATTGCGTTGACTTCCTATTAAAAAAAATAAATGTAATAATATAAGATAAATAAAATAGAATACGATCATTTGATAATTTTATGGAAATATTGGTCCCAGGATAACACATTTCAAGCCACTAATATGCGTTCAGCAAAAATAAAATGTACGACGACTGACTTTAGCCTTAAAGTAAGGACAATAATAACGAAATTACTAAATGATCGTGCTTTGCTCTACTGGAACCGATCCATTATTACTGACAGGTATATTGTTGCCAATAAACCTGATATAGTTTTAGTGGATCGGTCAGCGCGTTGGGCAATTATTGTTGATATCACTGTCCCGCACGGCGATAATCTCATATGAGCAGAAAAAGAAAAATTAATAAAATATTTAGATTTAGCTCATGAGATGACCGCCATGTGGGATATTGATTCAACAATAATTGTTCCAATTGTTGTATCGGTTAATGGTCTTATCGCGAAGAGCCTCGACCAACATCTCAAGAGGCTCTCGCTTAGTTGCTGGATCAAGCGCAAGATACAGAAGGCGGTGTTGCTTGAGAATCTAATCTAAAGCCGAAAATTATAAGTTCTCTTATGAATTATTATGTATTTATCTACTGTAAATATTTACTGCTACTAATAGCTAGGAATAAAACATAGACATATCCGCCGAAAATAATTACAGAGATAAGTATAATCAATAGTTTCTATAAAATTGTTGAAAGACCGATTATAAATTTTGACAAAATTATGTCAGAATAAAAAGCTTTTTATGTGGTAAATATTATTTATTAGATTCATTATTTCAGTTAAAGTTATACAACAGAATTTTCAGTTATATGATATAAAATAGGAATTGTGAGAAGCATATTTACGATATAAATATGACTAAAATATAAAATGTTTATAGAATCAATTATATATTTACATTTTGGGTGATTAAAAATTTCGCAAAACTTTATAATATTAGTACTTATTATAATCTTTCATATTTTTTCGGTTAAAATTAATAATGACGAATAAAATTACATCTAAATGGATTTCATATAGTTAAGTTATCCTTTGAGATGCTGTTTTAAAAAAACTGTTATATAGTGTTAATTGCGGTACACTAATTGCCATAAGACTACTCCTTTGGAGTAAGTCGCATTCGCAACAGTTTAGCCCCGAAATAGTTTAGTTGGGGCACTAGTTTATCTATTGCCCCGGATCCTTTGGGGACCTAGTTAAACAACTGCATATAATATATATTTTAATAAGTTATATTGTTTCTTAATTAAACATTCATATAATTGTGCCTCATATAATGGTTGATTATTAGTAAGTATACATTGCCCCTTACATTTAAGATTGCTTTAAATAGATTAATTTGCGAGATGAAACTTCGGCGTCTACTTGCATTTCAGGCAAAAAATTATAATATCCATTTTTCAGTACTCATACAAATAAATGTTAATCTAATGTCTAAGAAAAGAGATGATTTATAATTAATATATACTATAATTATTTATAAAAAAAGCGCGTTTACTAATTGTATCCATGTCGTATAATCCAACTTTATATGTGATTGAAAAATTAGATTTATGAGACTAATGTATTTCATAAAAATAACATCGAATTATAATACTAATCCATACAATTTTATGTCTTATAAATTATACATCAGTGGATCAGTGGTAAGCTAACGCTTCAGTGTAAGTAAAGTTATCATTTGCTAAAGCTTTATTCCAGATCTTCAATCAAAGAATCTAATTCTTTCTGGAGTGTAACTGACTTCTCCTTCTGAATCAGAACGTCATCTTTTAATCGGTCAACATTCGCCATCAGCAGAGCATTGCCTTTTTTCAAAGCATTGACCCGTGTTTCATGCCTCTTGAGTCTCTTTGATAAATTTTCTTTCTTCTTGGGTAGAGGAGCATCCTAGAATACAATATTCATATAATACATATTCTTCAATCTTTTAATTATTGCAAATATCATAGAACCTTAATCTTATAATACTTAGTACACACAAAGAAACTTAATTAGGCAAACAACAACAACAAGAGACGTGAATTTTATAATTTTTTTTTTCAAATCATTTAACATTCGTGAATGGGCAATCAAATTATGGAGACAACCATACTAATATTACAAATGCGAAATTCTATCTATCTGCCTGTTTGTTACGGTTTTATGACTAATCCGCTGCACCAATATTGATTAATTTAGTGGGATTGAAGCTTATACACCAGGTTTTACATAGAATAAAAAAATCGCCAGAATAGGGAAAGACATATTATTAAGGATACTTATAATGTAATGTCTTTCCTTGTTGTATTCTATAAAAATCATAAATTTAAACTAATTTTCAAGGATGGATATGTAATAGGAACGAGTTAAAGTTTACGTGTCTACCTTATTGATAATAATAAAAAAACTACAACAAAAATTGGGTTATAAAAGTTAAGTTTAACAATATAATAAGAAATATAGTCTTTCTATACGTGTATTTATTTATATTCGAAAATTAGATCAATCACACTGAAGATATCAGCTTAAATATCATATTGGGCATTTACATTTAAAAAAAAAGTTATGCCGTGCGATATCCGGCTGAGTAAAATAGACGAACCTCATTTCTTACAGAGGTGTCGCAATAGGCGACTATGGTAAGTTGACCCACCGTGTAGTATGCGGTTGAGTAGTATAGACAACCCTATTTATTGCCGCGGGGTCGCAAAATACGACTAAGGTAAGTTGACGTCAGGCAGCCGGCCGGTCGTAAAATACGAAGTAATGATTGAAAAAAAAGTCATAGATATTGTGTCTGTGGGGTAAATGTTCATAAATAAAAAAGTAATCGCGATAACTCGATTTGTTTATTTAAAAATCTTACCTCCGGTTCACTTTCACTTTCGGTCTCACTTTCAGTTTCTTGTTCGGTTTCGGTCTCTGTCTCTTCTTCTTCCTCGGATTCGCTCTTCTTATCCTCGTCTTCAGAGTCTTCGTCTTCGTCATCTTCTTCATCTGTGCCGACCTCTTTCATCATTGCTGCCATTTTATCAACTTCTCGTTTTAATTCCTTAAACTTTCGTTTTTCATCCCTGAAATTATTGACCAATAATAATTTATAATATACTAGCTGTGCCAGCGGCTTTGTCCGCGAGGAAATCAGCGTCCAATATTTTTTTTCTAAAATTCAAATTTTAAACATAAAAGTAGTTATTGTGAGATATAAGACATAAGACATAGAGACATATTATCGCTGACTTTTTTGTAGTAGTTTATTATATCTATAATTCTCTGGTACATTACTTTAGCCTATCTCTGCTTGTTCGCGCAGCGCACGCGGCTAAAGCTCCCAGCAAGCAAGTTTGTTTAACAACTGCGCGATCTCTTTAACACAGTTAACGTAATACCGATATGTACTATTTACTTAAACCATCCGGAAGTATTGCACTATCTTTTGGTGAAAACCGCACATAAATCCGTTCAGTAGATTTTGAGAAAATCGATTACATACAGACAGAAAGCCTTTTGGGACTTTGTTTTAAAATAAGTATAGATAGAAAGATTTATAATGATAATCGTTTCTAGTCGCGGTCTTTATAATAAAATTAAGTAAAGAAATAACTACTTCAAACGACTAAAAATAAATACGTTACACAACAGCACTTATTATTTTAGACTTCATTGTACTAAAAGCCTTATAATATTACCACACGAGTGAGTTGAGTTGAGGCAAACTACAAGTAGTACTGTATTATTGTATAATGATACGAAATCGGCGATGAATTGAAAATAGAGGGATGATGATTTAGCATTTCATAAGATAGTTACAATGCGTAATTGTTTAATGAATGTCTTTTATCACAATTAATCAATAGAATAATTTTTACTAAATTAAAACTTTTAATTATCTAATACTATTCATGCTAAGTTTATAAGTATTAACTTGAGACACGATTGTTGATTCTTTAGGGCCATCTTGTATGCCATTCTTTCTCTTTTTATATTATCTTGCTTCTCTTTCAAATGGCGTATTTTATTTTTCATGTTGCGTATCTCTTTCTCAATTCGCTTCTGCTTCTTTTCTTCACTTTCATTCTGAAATTTAATAAGATGAAAATAAGATGAAAAAACATTTAGGATTATTTAGTAAAATTTGTTTATAATAATGTACTTATTATTTCTTAATTTATGTTACTATGTTTGAAATGAAATAGCTACCTCTTCTTCTTCTGATTGTTCTTCTTCTTCAAAACTGTCATCTTTTGCCATGGACAGTTGTTTGATAGCGTGGCTCGATCGTCTTGATCCAACGCTTGTTGGCATGATTCCCTAAAATTCCCACAATAATGTATGTAATTAATGAAAATATAATATATTTACTTCATCATCTTTGTGATATTTAGTAAAGTATTATCATCCTCAGCATCAGCAGGATATTCTTCCAATAGTTCAACCTTAAACTAACGAACATTATAAATGTTGATTACAATAAATCAATTATTGTTTTTCTTTTACTTAAATAATTAATTGTTGTCAACAAAAAGTAAACTTTTCTTATTTTGTAAATGATGGTGTATGTAAAGCAAGTATTATTTTTAGTATTTAGTTAGTGTGCGTACTTACAATTAAGAGATCAATAAATTATTTTACTCGTAAAAATTACATTTCTTATTTACTATAGATGATCGATTACTCACCTGAAGAGCCTGTTCCATTTTTTTTTCTAGCTCTGCGTTTCTCCTTTTTAATTCTTCTAATTCTGTTTGAGCCGTATCTCTTTCATCAGCTGCTTGTAAATACTGTTTTTCCAGATTATCTGCTGTTTCTTTTGCTTTTTCAACTTCAATTTTTAGACTATTAACTAATCGTTCATCATAAGCATCTGTAACCGATATAACTGTTTTATGTTGCTCCTGTTTAATGATAGCACGTTCTCTTGCTACTTCAGCTTCTAAATTTTGTATTCTTGTCAAGAGCCGTTTATTTTCTCTTTCTTGGGCTTCTCTATTTCTGTAAATAAATATTAAGGAACATAAAGACATCAGTTTTGACAAAATTAAAATTACTTCACAGCTAAGTAACATTACTATATTCTGCATCTAATGACTCTGCCGAGACCTCGAACCTTATACAAAGATAACTCGATTTTGTAGCGCTGTGACCCGTTTATTTATATAATAATACATTTAATTAGTTTTGAAATCGTTATTTTAATTTTGTTATTACATTAATTATTACATAATTAATACGTTCAAGAATATTTTATCAAATTAAGGTAACAAACAGGTTCTTTATTAATATTATTATTAAATAGGTAAGTACTGCCAAAAATACCTAAGTTCCATGGCTAGTAATTGCTTAGTTGACTGAAGATCATCTCTAACTTTATCAATATCATCCATTTCGTCTATCTCTTCTTCTTCAGTAGCCGGTACCTGGGGATACCATAAAAAATATTAAACGATGATAAATGCATCCTTATTGTGTATATATATCATTCCTTATATATTACTTGAACTTCTGCCCCCGCAACATTAACTCCTGATGGTGAAACAGCGAGATTTGCTTGTGACATAGACTTTTGTACTTGTTCCTCTATAGTCATTTGTCTTCTGAATTTTCTTAATCCTTCTAAGTTAGGTTTACTTCTATCGTTAGTTTTCACTTTCTTGAGTTTCACACCCTTGTTAATTTCTTTCAGTAATTCATTATGTGAATTAGGTTGTTCCGACTCGAATATAAATTGTTCTTTATTTTTAACTACTACTGACTTTGTAATTATTGGTTTTGACCTAAAATGATAGATTCGTAATGCATAGTTAAATATTTTATTGAGTTTTCTAGTTTTCTATCTGTTCTACTTTTAACTATATGATAAATTCTACTTACCTATCATTACAAACAACGTGTTTTAGTTTCCTTCCTTGTTCTACTTCCTTCATCATGTCACTCCAATCCGGCCTCCTTCTAGGTCTACTACGAAGCTGTTCTAATTTTTTAAACTTTGTTGGATCGACTGGTGATTTTTTAAAATCTGGCGGAGGTGGCATTTTTGGGGGCAATGGCGGTGGCATAGGTGGTGGTGCAGGTTTCAATAAACCTTCAAAACATTGTTCTTAATATAAAGTAATTTTATTACAATAATAAAACAACTATAGTAAAGTAATAAACTTCTACAATAACATTACGAAAATAAACAAAGCTTAAATTATTTATTTAACATTATGTTTTACGGAATATTGTTATGGGGTAAATGCGCAGACATTGAAAAAAATTTTGTGTTATCAAAAAGAGCCATACGTGGCATTTACAATTTAAATTCGCGCGATTCCCTGTGAGAGAAGTTCAAGCTAACAGGTATTCTTACATTGGCTTCACAGTATGTTTTTAGTAATTTAATTTTTGTACATATGAATATAATTATAAAAGGATTGGCGATGTATATAATAGACAAAGTAGGAACCGACATAAGCTTGCGGTTCCTGCTTTGCGCCTTGCAAAAGTTCGTAATTCGTTTGTGGGTTTGAATATAAGATTCTATAATAAAATTCCACAATCTACATTAACTTTACCTTTACAGCAGTTTAAAAATACTTTTAAAAAAAGGTTAATTCAGAAAGTCTATTATACTATTGAAGATTACCTAGAAGATAAGAATGCGTGGATATAGCTTCTCTTCAACCCTGTACAAGACATTAATAACTAGTATGTAGATATTAAACTAGTGATAAGAATTATTGTTGGAAAAGAGCAACCGCCGAGTTTCTTGCCGGTTCTTCTCGGTAGAAACAGCTTTCCGAACCAGTAGTAGATGTTGACGATTCAAAAGCACTTGTTTACAAGTTTACTTGAATAAAGAATATTTTGAATTGAATTTGAATTTGAATTTCAAAGCAAGAGATTATTTATAAATATAATTTGCTACATTAGTACATAATTATATAAGGCAACTATATGAAGTAACTATAAATATGTTTATATACGATTTCTATACAAATTGGTCTACTAAACTATAAGATATTTAAATTTGCGACTTGTATATACTTATACGAATTGCAATTTATAATATTTTAGAATTCAGTAGAGAGAGATTTGTTATCGAAAGAAGTTTAAAGATAATTCCTTATCTTACAGTACCCCTATAACTGTTCTTCTCGGCCATTTCTTCAACTGTAAATCACCGTCTATGTTGAATCGTTCAAACTTTATTCAACGTTGGTCTTTTAAACTTTTTAAAGAACAATGATACATAAATAACGATTTTAACTAAACACTATGCACTATTTTCTTTTAAATATTTTAACATTACGCAAAGACTTATAATAACGTCTTCTACGTGTACGTACACGTTTGCACCTGAAAGGCGTCTCAGTTGTATGCGGAACTGTCCAAGACTATTTTGGACCTGATTTAGACCACAAACTGTCTAGGAGGAGATCAAAAGGAATAGATTGAAAACAATTTTAACGAGCCTAAGGAAGACATTATTTATAGAGAAATATGGCCCTTTCAGGCATATTTGGCTTTTATCGTTCGAAATGGTAAATACCTTATACAAATTATTTGTTCTCAGAAATCAACACATGAGACAAAGAAATCAACAATCTATAAAATTATGTCTACGGGTGTCGTTATAATATTTCTGTATAGTATAGTAATTTTAATCAATTAGGAATAAAATAAAAGAGTTTACAATACAATAATGTAAAGTTTCTCAGTTTTTGTAACCTAGTCGAAATCCTATCAAACATAATTTTGCATGCCGGTTGGATTCAGCAAAAGACTGAGGAATAATTACTTTGGATCGTCTAACATTTTACTAGGGTTCCAATGGCGTGTTTTTTGATTTGCACCAACCTATTGTTACATTAATACACTTACTTCTTAAACTCTCGTTTTTAGTCAGTGTATGACCTTTTGGTATTTCATTAGCCAAAGTCTTGTCAATGTTATCTTTGACACGTTCATGAAGAGGATCCCTCCATTTTTTCTGCATAACTTCATCTTTCGACGGAGCTTTTTGTAAAGGTGGTTTACGCGGTGGAAGCTGAAAAAACATTTTTTACAGCTGCAATTAGGTAACTCACCCATGAAATACATTCATATCTTAGTGGAATGTATTAATGTTATGCAATAGCATATTGACATAATTCAAAAATGTATAGTTAAATAAAACGATAAAACTTACCTTGGAAGGTGTTTTTTCTACTGGAGTTGGCGGCTTAGTAGCCATTTTCTTCTCTTCAGTTTTTTGTTCTATTTTTGGTTTATCTTTCTCTGCGTTTTTTTCAAGTTTTTTGATATCTTTACTGTTGTTTTCTGTATTTACAATACTAATCACTGTTTTATTATTTGAAATTTTATCATTTACCGCGCTATTTTGTTTGGTATTATCATTTTTATCTTTTTTGTCGACAATACTAACAGATTTTTCTTTAGCTTTGTCATCAATAGTTCTCACAGTTTTAAGTATAGGCTTGTCAGTACTGTTTTTATCCTCCGATTTTATTGTTTTATCTACAGATTTTAACGCAGGCTTTAAAAATTTTGGTTTTTCTTCGTCAGGCTTTAAAGCTTTATCGTCTAGTTTAGCCGCTGAAGGTTTGACCAATTTCTCTTCTGTCTGATCCGAAACGCCGTTTTCAGTTTTATCTCTCAATGTAGCTTGCTTCTTTAAAACAGCTGTAACAATTATAAAAGAGTGATTTAATGAAATTGGTCAAAAAAATTTAAAATTTATTTACTTGCCTGTAATACATATGATTGCAGAATTTATAGCAACTGCATTAACTATGATAAATTCCTAAGCTAACAAAATATCCACTTATCTGATTTATTCCTAATATCAACTTGTAGGAGTGTACTCTGTATCAATCTAAGAGGTGAAGATTAACGACTAGACTATGTTGAATGCATTCATTAAGATACATATATTATTTTAAAAGTGCTTTTAGTATTGGGAGTAATTTTATATCAAATTCCCAATGCTGTAAGTTTATTATTATGCTATGAAATTGCGCATGTCTAAAATTTAATAATTTAATAACCATATACCTAGGTACATATCATGGGCTTTTATTAAATTATTAAGACATTCTTAATTTAATAACAGGCTTTTTGTATATCTAAGAAGTAATTGAATTTAATATAATAGAAGTGGGTTTCCGAATCTCAGAAACGGTGAAATTATAAAACAAAGTTTCATTTTAATAATGCTATCCAAAAGCACAAAGAGCTATCAAGGCGTTGCGTACACATACATGATGTTCACAGAAAATTATATTTTTTTATTTTATTTTTATCGGATAAAATCTGACAAAATAAAAGAGCACGTGTGTTGTCCCCATTTCGATGCATTTGATAGCATTAGCGTACGTAAATAAACATGGGTGCTGCCAAGATGGCGGAGAGTTGACCTTCGCTATTTTAGCAAGATTACATTAAAAGCCCTTGTGGCCAATATTCACGCTGTACTCATAAAATATCAATAAAGAAGTTAATTGCAAAAATACTTTCATCTTTGACAACACTAACCAAGAACTTGGGTTGAAGAAACCAATGAAATATTTCAAAATGTTATTTGCGAAACACAACCTAGAATATATAAATGCGATTTCATTTTATTGTGATTATTTTTAATGTTGCGGTCATATCGCGAAAGATAGAAATCTATCGAAACATGAAACACGAATAGTGTGTTCTTATAAATCATACAGTGTAAACCCAAGATCTTCGTTTATTTTGTAAAATGTCCGTCCTCTCTAAAAATACCGCGCATCGTTGACGTCGACCGCCACTGAATATCTCAAACTCGAATACCTATTAGACACTACGATAACATCATTAAAGGCTACGAGACGATATCGAATCCTACTTCTTCTTCTTCTTCTTCGTCAGCCGATGGACGTCCACTGCTGGACATAGGCCTCTTCATGGGATCGCCACACCACACGATCCTGCGCCGCCTGGATCCAGTGGCTCCCTGCGACCTTTTTGAGGTCGTCTGTCCACCTCGTAGGGGGTCTACCGACGCTGCGCTTTCCAGTGCGGGGTCGCCATTCCAGCACCTTAAGACCCCAGCGCCCATCGGTCCTCCGCACTATGTGCCCCGCCCAGCGCCACTTCAGCTTCGCGACACGCTGAGCTATGTCGGTGACTTTAGTTCTTCTACGGATCTCCTCATTTCTGATTTGATCTCGTAGAGACACTCCGAGCATAGCTCGCTCCATCGCCCGCTGAGTGACTCTGAGCTTTCTTATAAGGCCCATAGTGAGCGACCACGTTTCGGATCCGTAGGTCATCACTGGCAACACGCACTGTTCGAAGACCCTGGTCTTCAGACACTGAGGTATTTTGGACGAAAAGATCTCGCGTAGTTTCCCGAACGCTGCCCATCCGAGTTGGATTCGGCGACTAACCTCTTTCTCGAAATTGGACCTACCCAGCTGGACCGTATGTCCCAGGTATATGTACTCGTCTACAATTTCGAGTGCAGAGTTCTCAACGATGACCGGGTGGAGCGGAACATGTGAGTTGGACATGATTTTTGTCTTACTCATGTTCATTTTAAGGCCCACCTGCTGAGATACTCTGCTGAGGTCGTCGAGCATTGTGTTAAGGTCCTCCAGACAACCTGCCATAACGACTATGTCGTCGGCAAATCTAAGGTGAGTGATGTACTCGCCGTTGATGTTGATGCCGTATCCGTTCCAATCCAAAAGCTTAAAGACATCTTCCAATGCAGCGGTAAACAGCTTCGGGGAGATAACATCTCCCTGTCGCACACCTCGCCGCATTTGGATTGGTCTCGTAGTTTTGTCTTGGATACGGACAGACATTGTGGCGTTTTCATACAAACACTTCAACACTTGGACGTACCGATAGTCGATTCGGCATCTCTGGAGCGACCTTAACACAGCCCATGTTTCCACCGAATCAAAGGCCTTCTCATAGTCCACAAACGCCAAGCAAAATGGCTGGTTATACTCCTCGGTTTTCTGTATAACCTGCCGCAGCGTGAATATGTGGTCTATGGTACTATACCCTTTTCGGAAACCGGCTTGTTCGGAAGGCTGGAAGTCGTCAAACCTACGAGCGAGACGATTCGTTATGACTCTCGAGAACAGCTTATAAACATGATTCAGCAGCGTGATGGGTCTATAATTCTTCAATAAGGTGTTATCACCTTTCTTGAAGAAGAGAACCACCACGCCCCTGTACCATGCTTCCGGCATAGAGCCTTCGTGAATGACGGAATTGAACAATCGCTGAAGGACTTTAAGTACCGGTTTACCACCCGCCTTCAGGAGTTCAGTAGTGATTCCGTCATCACCTGGAGCCTTGTTGTCCTTAAGTTGTTTGAGAGCCATACTAATCTCGTATAAGCTGACGTCCGGGATATCTTCGGTATAGAATCGAATTCGAATCCTACTATAGACGGCATTTATGGCAAAAAAATATGTAATCTTAAACAGTGTAATTAAATAGTACTATCAAAATTTTATACAACAGGTAAAGATGATTGAGACATTAGTGACATTAGAGACATCACTATTTTTTCTACTGGCTCTTGCATGATCGTGTAGAGGGCATACTCAGGTGTACTCGCGAATCATCGTCTATGATCGCCTACGATCGCCTACAACCGGACACGCGCCAAACCGAGTCGCTGGGTGATACGTATAATAATGTATAACGTATAATAGGTATGCTAATACAGACAATTATATGGACACTTGCACGATAAACGTGTCGATTAAAGACGATCACACTATCATCGTCTCAGTGATCGCAATAACGCAAAGGCATACAATATATAATATGCTATATGATTTATTAGAGTTATTAAGATTTATTTGCAATTGTCGTCTCGTAATTGATAAAAATACTTGTAGACAGTGTACCTTAAAACATTCGAATATTACTGAGTTTTACTAATAATTCCATAATTAAAAGTTTTGTGATTAATTTGTAAAATATATTTATCGTAATGTATTAAATAATTGGTCTATTAGTTGAGCAACGTGTAGTGAGCAGTAAAACCAAGTTTTATCATACGTAGAGGACTCTATAAAGTATGTTGGAACAAATAAATTAATGGAAAGAACCTGCTAAGTGTCAACATCAAGATAATCAAGTTTAGATCCAATACAAAATAGCAGGAATTAAATATATTCTTTAGCTAGCTTTTTCCTACATCATCAATTTCTAGAGATAGAAATAAAATTGTACATAGCGTTAGTCAACATAATATAAAAACCGGTTCTATCATAAATAACGAGATATCGTGATATCGTCACGCGAAGAACTTGATCACACTATGCCCGCAAATAATACTTTTATCATCAGCATCATTATATAATACCACATTTAGCTTTCGGGCCTAATTTTTTTTTAAAACGGCATATGAATTCTTGTTTTCGTTTTTGGCATCGGGTTGTGAAAATTTGACCTATCAAAACTGTAAAGTCATTAGATTGTACATATTTTAACGGGATTACATTCAAATTCATACACATTTAGCTAGGATGATGCAACCAGTATTGTATAATATTAGTGTAAAATACGCTGCTACTGATATTACGATTATATATTATATTATTCGCTTGTTTGGCAATTTATATTCCTTAAAAATTATCTCGCAAATGTAATAGTTTGATATTTTTTGTTTGAATTTCTAATATTCGATATGTCAGTGCTGCGCTTGCTATAAGAGATGACAATCTATCACTATGGATAAGTATTTTCGACATTTCTAGTTTCTATACTAAGAAATCAAGATAATATTTTTTTTTTGACCTTCGAAAATAATTCATTTTTATAAAAGAATATCTCAACTTTTTTTTATCGTTTCATCTATTTTATTATTGTTCAAAGATATATTTTTTTAATATCCTTAGAATTATAGCGATTATTATAATATATATCAGTAGTATTATAGCGAAACAACTAAATTTTATGTTTATTCCAGTGTGTGTATTATGTATAATATTTGTTACGTGTAATACCTTATTTTGTTATCTGACATATATAAAAAGCCAATTGAAGTCTTTTGAAACGTTTATAATATGGCTCTTGAAATTTGCAATGACTTGCATTTTTTCAACATCCTACAAAAGTCTAACAAATTATTTGGAATACGCTTTTGAACTTTCCTTATTACTAATAAAATAAGGACTTTAAAGTTCCAAGGAGTTTCATTGTACACTTATATAAACTATACATAGGACATTCCAAAAAAATACTTTAGATGTGTCAAAATTAACGCATTACGGTACACAGTGTTCTCTTTTAACTAATAGTACTAGTAGTAATACTATAAATACTCTACCCTTCTATTTATTATTTAACCGTTGAGAAAACTCACAGCACAAACGCACTAGTAAGTACAAACATTTTGATAAAAACTAAAATCACTACTGAAATGTTTATTCTTTTCCCACCAAAAACGAGCACAACGCGTTACGTCTTCAGCTCCAGACTAACAAACTTGTTCGCTTTGGAAGATTCAAATATTAAGTCCCGAAACCCTGCCAAAGTTTCGGGAAGATGTTGACGTCACTTTGTAGGCGAATACACGAACATATATATAACTAATAGTGCACTTTGAAATATTGCCCTTTCGCAAACGACGACGACGCTGAAAAAAGACGCTGGGAATTTTTATTCGTGATTGTTGCTAACTGTCCTGTAAATACATTTGCTGGAATTATATGGTGGAGTCCAGTCATTGTATCCATTTTAATAAACAAATATAGAAGGATTAAGTTGAAATTTGTTTTTGTTCCTTCTGGACTGTTTTATTAAACCTGAAATCTAGGGGATTCTAATCTCAATATAATAGGAATCCGACGGCTACCTTCATCATTGATGAAGTTCGGATTATTCTCCTATATAACAGCAATATTTTTTGAGCCAATAACGGATTTCTATTATTGTGATACAATTTTTTTTATTATGTTTTAAATTTTTAAATTCATTTGACCCTTCTGAAAAGTAATAATGAAATTATTTTGCTATAATCTGAAATGTCATAAAAAGAAAATATATGTTTGGCATTACATGCCAAATATTTTCATTATTCATTATTACAATATATTTTCATTTCATTACATGTAGAGTGGAATATGCGTTTTCATATTTGATACATACAGGATTCGTTAAAATACATGCACAAACCTCAATCACCGTCACCACAATACACAAGTACTACACACGGTCACTATCACAAACTCAACAATCGTTTCGCCCCGCCACCGAAGCAACATCAGGAGATAGACTCCACGTTAAAATCACAAAGCAGGTGCCTTTTTTTGCAAAGTATAGGTTGAAACCCAAAATTTATCAAGATTTATCTGCTATTTTTTTATCCTAATATTTAAAGGTGGCGATTTAATCCATTTTTCCAATTTTCCATATTATAGATAGGAGAACTTCTTATAAAAATTACTTGCATCATATGTTCATAATCATAATTTAAACTTCATCAGGTTTATTCAACTAAGATGTACTGTTATCAGAGTATAAGAAACAACGATGATTGAACGTACTGATAATAGCGAAATCCGATGGCCGCAAAATTATAAATGCTACGAGGAAACAAGGAACTTATATATAGGAATAATTTCTGTTTCATTTCATTAAACCCGTCTCAAAAAAGAGTCCAAGCACATACCTAAATACTTTAACTTTTCTTCCGTTGCTAAAATGTTATTAAGCTTTCACTTTTTATATATAGCATGTTATTTTAAATCCTGCGATATTGTGTAATAAAAACATCAGCATTATAAGTATATAAAAGCATTATTATTTTTATATTATTATCATCCAAATATATATAATAATAGTTAAACGTTAAATAATAATGGTGAAAGGCAATCCCCTGTTTTAGACCTTGACTGGTCTTACAAATAAATAATTTCACTTTATTACATTTTCTTTCAAACAACCATAAAATGAAATTATTCACCTTGGTAAATTCTGGGTGATGTGTATTGAAAGTCACATCAAGCTCAGACAGATTTTTTAAACAATAAATTTTAAGATCGCCAATTTTTTTGCCCTTTTCCCTAAATTGGCAACGTTACAACAAAATCAATGTTTATCTACCAATTTATTTGTGGCAACATAATGTCAACAGTTGGTTTGTGGGCGACCTACGAAAATCAGACTTAGTCACGATTAGTATACAATTTAACACGCGTCATTCTGTCACTAAGCCCACTAACGATTGATGCCAAATTTTGAGTAAATGACCAAGACGACCATGGTTTTTTCTCCATAGATATGCAGACAGATGGATCTCATCTACAATCTCTCGTTAACGTCTTGATCATTTATCCACCCCTGTACACCTAGCTAAGCTCTGGATTAGGGATAACTCGATCTGTGAGTGTGGTTTAGATGAAGGCACTGTATCCCACATCTTCTTGAATTGTCCTAAACTCCTATATCATCTATATGATATTCTCCCGTCCAAAATCCCTCATCCCATAAATGTTGAATGTTTGTTAACGTATGTGTTTATCCCTATTGTAAATATTTGTGTTAATATATTAAATGTAATGAAATAAAATTGTAAGTAAAAAAATTTGTAAGTATTTAAAACATTTAAGTATTTATATATAACATGTTTAGTATATGTATGTTCACATTGTGTTGTCCTATTTGTTTCAGGTGACGGGTTAAACAAAAAGATTCCACTTTTTGTAGAATATTAAAAATTTAAGTTTTATTCTTTAGTTCACCGTACAATCTTCTTTGTGTGTTCTCCACCTTACGTGACATTGGCGAAGTAATTTGTGCAAATAATACACTCCTAAAAGCCATTGAATAAAAAATTGAATTGAATTGAGTAAATGATTTCAATTTTTTTTTAAAGTTCCAAAACTGTCATAATTGAGTAAAATTAAATAAAAATTAAGATTTTACAACTACGTACATGTATTATGATACAATTATGGAATTCCCCAAGGTTCAGGATTTACGCGGGAAATACTTTCTGTCACGAGTGATTTTCGCGGGCAATACGCGGGTTTAATCGTCTTGACTGCTTTTTCATAACTTAAAATATATTAGTTTTGGTCCTAGATTTGTCAATTAAATGATTATAAGAAAATAACAAGTAAACAATTTGACAAAATATATTTAAGCTTTAAGTTTTTAAAGTAGAGTATACGAACAAAGTCTCTACTGATTTGAGTTATTTATTTCGTGGCACAGTTATCCTTTATTCTTTATTACGTAAATATTATAGCTAAATATTTTTTCAATACTTGTTATGAATAACATACAACAAATCCCATTACTTTGAGATGATCTTTATTATTTTAATACTATTATAGGTTCGTTCATAAAAATCATAATATAGCCTGTTTAGGATAAATAATATTGTTTTGTAAACTGAAGGCTTGATTAAGTTCAATAACTAAATTTTAGTTTCTTTTCTTACATACAATGATCTATTCGAAAAGTTGGTTCGTATACAAAACTACAACTCATACGTAATAGAAAATAATGTATACACTATAAGCACAAAACTGTTACACGTGGAATAACGATGTAGTTTTCCACTTCGTTACGTAAGATGAAATCAAAATGTCGTATAAATGTTAAACTGCATACATTATAATATCCCTATTTGACTATATTATAATAGGGAGCATTTAAAAATTGTTACAACTCGAGATTACGACAAAAATGTTATCGTACTTAATTCTTTAGCTTTCTTTCTTAGATCACGTCCTTTGTGGCTGAAAGGTACTTATCGCAGTTTTTACATGGGAATCTAACATAGAATAAAAGTATGTTAACTTACGTTTTAAAGGCGCAGGTGTCGGCTGTGCGTATGATTCTGTGGCGTCTGTTTTATCAATGCTCTTTGCAGTTTCTACTGGTTTCAGTTTCCGAAGTGTCCATGCAGGTGGGGCTTCTGCATCCTTCTCCTTGACCCATGGCGGCCGAAAAGTTTCCCGTTTTGGTGCAGCGCCCCTATTTACGTTACCAATTGGCATCTTGATGTTCTGAGAAGAATTTGTAAAAGTCAAAGTTCACGTAGGTGTCTTAATTTACACTGTGCTTTGTTCCTGCATAAGTTTCATATAGATACATCATCCAACTAACGGTAAAATAATAAGTTACAAGAAATATGCTGGCTGGGAGATAATGCTTAAAGCATTACGCCCGCCGTTTGTGTAATTATTTGTATATGCATATATGTATTGTAGGTGTAGTATAGTTTACAAATATAAATAAAATAAGAATGTATATATCACAGAAAAATCTTCAGTATACGTGTCATCAAACTAATGGAAGCAAACTTATCGAATTAATTAATTTTCCATACTAATAATATAAATACAAAGTGTGTTTGTCTATATGCTATTCTTTCACAGCTAATTTTCTGAACCAATATTGATGAAATTATATATAAATACAATTTAACTTTATATACTGGGCCAGAAAGTCGCAGGTATAGCTTAGATGGGTAAAAAAGACGAAACGGTATGAAAAGAATTCCAGAGCGGTGAGCAATAAGAAACTATGATTTATTACGTATATTATAAATATTACAACTTTTACGCGAAAATAAAATGAAAAAAAATTGGTGTCACAAACTATCGAACAAAAGCATAATCGCGTTTTTAATAGAAAGTTTATTTATTTGTATTAAATAAATACTAAGTTAGATTAACGAATTGTATATGTGCAAATGGACTATAATTCAGCCTAGCGTGAAAAATGTTGAATGCACTAAAACAAAACAATTATTCGGCAAATCCTACAAAGTTGATTTTAAAAATATTTTAATCATACGATTATTTAGTTTATTGCGTTGAACCTTGTAAAATTTGTCTTACGATGTTACGACATAAATAGTTTATTGCTGTCAAGTATATAAAAAATGTTTAATTTAATTTTTTCATAATTTAGACTTACAAATTTTTATCAGTCATTCTGATCATCAGTAATAGATTTGTGAAAGACTATTAAATAATAAAAAACTACGCGTAAAATTACTTCAAGTCGTTTGAATTCGAACTTCATGTAACTAATTTTAAAGACAATAATACGAAAGCATTATCCCTATTAGTTCGCTGTTACGATTTGCCAAGATATTTGTTTTAGTTTACGACGTTTCATGAGACCATCCAGCTGTTCATTTTCCTGAACTTTTGAGCTATGCTATATATTATAAACCTTCCTAATAACATAAACCTTATACAATTTGTTCAACTAATCTTAATAAATTCTATAGTCGATGTTTATCAATTGATAAAATACATAAAGTAATTTGTTGATTTTTCTTATCATTCCTAAATTTCTGTTGAAATTTAACCTAACCTAACAGATATTTCGGCAAACAATTGTATATGTCCGATAATTAGTGGCTACAAAATTCCGATACTATTGTTTATAATTTTATTAAAGTTAACGCTGTTTATTAACAGTGCATTATCAAACAATATACATAATGTTAATTTGCAACACATTCTTTTAGATATACCGAGGTACACTGAAATCTATCAGTTATTAGTTTTTACAATTGTATTTACATATTGTATTTATTAATGTTGTATTTGTGTATAGCAATTGAATTGTTAAATATAACAACGAGTCTCATTTCAAAAGTCGCAAACTTCCTGTATCTTTAGCGCGTTAGCACAACTGTAGTCTGTAATATATAACTTTTCAATAATAATATGTCGTTACATATTATTATTGAAAAGTTATATATTACAGACTACAGTTGTGCTTCTACAGTTGTGCTTCAGAGCAAGAGGGGTCATTAAAATCGTTATTTTAATGACCCCTCTTGCTCTGAAGCATTTCTTAATCTGTATGTTTAAATTTAAAGAATTCTATATAATTTATTGTTACTTAAATTAATGTGTTATCTTACATTGGTGTTGGAGTATTATACATAAAAAGTGTTACGCACTTAGTGGCAAACACTAATCACTACACTATTGTATCAGCCGATCATTATTAAAAAAATTGTTAATCAAATATGAAAGAAAAATGGTTCAGGACGCAGCGTCAAGCGCGCGTGATTACCGACTAGCTGCGGAATTTCAGCTTCGAATACACTGGAACTTATAAATAGGTGCGTCAAGATGGCATGTAGAACGTATAATTCGGGAGTATAAGCTCTCTTAACATAATAATATCTTGTACTGGTCGTGAGTTTGTTCGCGTAAAACTATTAGAATACGTAAGCGGTGGGAATAACTTGCTATGAAAGTTTCAAATTCAGTTTGATTTATCGTATTAAAAAATATACAGCAGGATTCTTTTCCTACCAATTCATTTATACCTAATTTATTCATAAGAGAATGAGAATTATCATAAGACAAAATGTGCATTGATGCTTCAAACGATAGATTTGTTTACAATACAACATAAATATTTTAAAACCATTACTACAATTATACTAATTTAAGCATTAGTTGATGTTATATATGCACTAAATGCACTGATTTTTTTCTTGACTGGTCACCCGTATGACTTCAGCAGTACATCTTTCCTTAACCCAAATACGTTATATCGTTAATGTCGAAATAAATCCTCACAACTTATGGTAAAAAATGTTTAAAACGCTTATCTTAGCAATTGTTTGTTTGTTAGACGAGTTAGAAGTGTAGAAGAGTTATATAAAGTAAATACATATTTTGTAAAATGCACACTTTCAATAGAGGACTAGTCGGGCGCTACTAATTGTGAAGATTCAAAAAGAATTAAATTCCTGAAGTATTCAGATATAATGGTCCACACTTATACCAGCGTCTGTTGAAGTAAAATGCATACCCGCCATAAATAAAAACATAATGAATGCTTAGTTCTGCATGAATGCTTAGTTTTGCATGAAAGCATCAAGGTAAAAGAATAATTTATTATTCTTTTTACTTTTAAAACTATAAAACTTTTACCTTGATAGCATACGGTGACAATATTAAGCTAATATTATGCTTTCTAAGAACTTTTCAATTAATAATCATTCCGCCTACGCATCTTACATTTACTTGCCGCAATTCATGCGTTCAGAACAATTGCTAATCATAAGCTACATAATAAGATATAATTCTTCACACGTTTATAATATGATAAGATTGGGTACATATCGACTCTTGGACCTTGTACAAAATAGTAATGACAAAATGTAACTAAATATAAAAATTATAAAAAAAGCAAATGCCGAGTTTTTTGTTCCTTCGACGGAACAGCTTCCCGAATCCGCAGTAGAGTTGAAGATTAAAAGTACTTGTTTACAGATTTATTTTAATAAACGATGATGATTTGATTTGATGAAGATATAATATGGTTTTTTTTTCATTTCTGAACTGCAGTCTTTTTTACAAAGTCAGTATACTCCTATATAGTTTTAGGTCAATTTTATTTGGCCAGTTTAAAAAAATCTATTCTCTTTTAAATAAAAGAAAACTATAAACATATCCTTTATTATGTAATAATCAGTCTCCGTCATTAATAAATACAAGCCAGTAAAACATTAAAAATAGAGTCTATGACGTTGGCACGTTATTTAAAAACACTCCCGGCAGTTTCTGTGTAAAACAGCGTTTCCTTGTTTTTCTAATGTTTAACTATTTTTCAATGAAACAATCTGGATGTTCCACAAGATCTGCTTATTATTCCAAACCTGAATTAAAATAATACCTATTTTTATCAAGATTTGTAAATATGTACAGCACTAGGTGAACGAACACTAGCTCATCATTCTCCTGTCCCACTATAAGTGGGGTCGGCACAACATGTTACAATCATCTTGTCATATGATTTAGCTACGTATTTTACGAACGGCCGCCTGCCTGACGTCAACTTACCTTAGTCGCCTTTTACGACACCTCGGTAAGAAATGAGGGTGGTTTATTCTATTCTGCCGGATACCACACGGCGAACAAACACTAGTTAAAAACTTTAATCTTTAAGTTCTAAGTTTCATAAATCTCATATTTTAATAGAAGTTATTTTATATATATCATTTACATGGGCCTAAATGGCTTGATGGTTGGTTGGAAGTAGGATTGTTGTAATCGTCGACGATAGAGATGACGATCATATGTTTATACTTTATTAGTATGTATATTATGAGATGCATTATATAATATGAATTTCATATTATTATGAATGCGAAAGTTTTTCTGTCTGTATTTGTGCTCTTTCACGGTTATACAGCTATTATTGATTATATGTTTTGGTACAATTAAAGCTCATAGAGTTCATGGGCTCAAAGCTCGAGGACCTGTGAGTTTTTTGTTAAAACTTATGTCCCTAATTGATATTTGAAATTTATCACATGCTTTTCAGTGAATGAATACATCGTAAAAAAATCTTTATATATTTAGAGAATTCTTAGGGTATTTGTTATCTACCAATCAGCAGAGCAGCGTAGCTCTAATACTTCTCTGCAAAGGAGAGAGCTAAGCCTAGCAGTGGGAAAGTAACAGACCGTTACATTACTCTTTACTTGATGAAGTGCATATATCGGGTAAGCTTAAAAACCATTTTTCATTTGAGAACTGTATAAAATACATTATTGAAGGAATAATAAGTTAATGCGAATGAAGTCGCAATCACAGCTAGTAATCAGAAATATAAAATTCACAATTTTAGTTACCATACTCCTCCGAAACGGCTTAACCAATTTTTATGAAATTTTATATGCATATTCTCTAGGTCTGAAAATTGGCTACTATTTATTTTTAATACCCCTAAATGATAAGCGTTGTCTACCCCTATAATTCATTTTATTTTTTGGTCATTTTTTATAATGTACACTAGAAATTCCCTAGAATTATAATATATGGCAAAACAACATTGGCTGGGTTGGCTAGTATAATATAAATGACTTATTATTGTAGAATATTATTTTAGATATTTAAAGTAATTTGAGTTGAGTGTTATACAAACACTGAAATCAAAATATTTTTCCGTAATAGTAAAACTTTGACCAAATCATTATCAACAAATGGAAAATCTCATCTCCGGTCAGGAAAGGCAATCTTAAAGTAGCATAGAAAATGGCTCTAAATACAATTGATCCAAAGCATTTAAATTCATTATCATATGATGTCAATTGAACTATATTTATCCTAGAATCTTCTTAATGTTTCCTCTTAATCATAACGTGAACCGTATTTCCTGCCGCGCCTGTCCTTACGCAACCCTCGTTAGACCACACCTTCAGACATTCAGTGAACTATGACAAGATATGATTTGAAATATGTTGACAATAGATTTCGGTTATATTCTAATACAAGCTTTGTAAATAGATAATTAACTTGAACCTACTTGAACATTAATATAAAATAATATTGTAATAATCGTGAGAGATGGAGCTGATTAATATTTTATGATATAAATTTTACACATTATTAAAAACGATAGGTGATGTATGTAATAGACAAAGCAGGAACCGACATAAGCTTGCTGCTGCTGCTTTGCCCCTTGCAAAAGTACGTAAGTCGTTTCTGGGTTTGGGTTTAAGATTCTATAATAAAATTCCGCAATTAATTTTAGCTTTGCCAATACAGCAGTTTATAAAATGATGTTAAAAAGAGGCTGATACAGAAAGCCTACTATACTGTCGAGAATTACTAGATGATAAGAATGTGTGGTTATAACTACTCTTCGACCCTGGACAAGACAGCAATAACTAAATGTAATTAGTAATAAAAGGAACAACCTCCGATTTTCTTGCGGCTCTTCTCGGTAGGAACAGTTTTCCGAACACGCAGTATATGTCGACGATTCAAAAGCACTTGTTTACAAGTTTACTTGAATAAAGAATATTTTGAATTTGAATTATGTCACAGTACATTTGAGCTGTTAAGTTAGAGATATGCAGTTTTCCTTACCATGTTTTCCTTCCCTGAAAAGCCTGTGATAAGTTGCATATAAAATTAGTCAGATAACATTTAATTCATTCATTGGCTTGCCCGGAGTTTGAACCTCAAAAGAGTCACACGGTCTCACCACTGAGCTATCAAAGCATTAGAATAGCATGGTGGATCTAAGCTTCAACCCTTCTCTCCAACAGAATAGAAATAACGAAGAGGTCCTTTCCTTTTTTAACATTCTAGTAATGCATCGTTAATACTCATAAGTACCTAGCATATTATTCCAACGGTATACCTTATACGACAAACCCAAGACATAAGATTATAGTTATTTTCTACTCTCGCTGATCGATTGTTAACTGATTGGAAAGGCTCACTGTCAGACACTATTTCTGTATGAGTCATAAGCTTCATTCACCTTGACTATTACTAACCTCCAAAATAACTTGGTAAAGCATTATCTAACTTGACATAATTTCTACTATTAGTGTCAAAACTCCTTCATCTCCGTTACTACGAGTACGTCATAGCATAATGATCGCGTTTTTATAAACATTTTAAACAACCGGAAAACACAACACATTGTAAATGTGAAATACTACGGTAAAGAACCGCCGCGTCTCCCGTAATATGGTATGTTGATTTGTATTCAAATACATTTTATTATTGCGCTAAATAAAATCCTAAAAATAAATGCTATCAATACGTAGAAATTTTTTATTCGCATATGCATGGTTCATTTGTTTATTGATAATTTTCAAAAAAAATAATGATGTTGTGTATAATTATGTTTTATCACTTAGTTAAAAAATAATTAAATAATAATAGATTAATACTATCACAAGCGAAGCAATTTCCTTACCTCAAATGATGTATCTCTCTTATTTATTATAGTCGTAAATATGCTGTTGAACCTCCCTGCTTACATATATGCTTTTACACCATCTCTGGATGAAAAATACTCTTGAACACCAAATCGTAGTATGGACTAAACACTTCTCTAAATTTATAACTTAAGCTTTTCAATACTTAGCTACATTCTTAGATTAAGTTTAAACTTTCTTATTTTTCTTAATTATGTACTTAACTTGTAGCTTGTTTATATTTTTTAACGTATCTTCCTAAATATATTTTATTTAAAAATGAAAAAAAGGATCTGAGGATATCTTTCTTATTACCGCCTTATTGCCTGCGAACTTAAATGCGTTAACTTATCATATAAAACAGTGAAGTATTGCAATAAAAAATATTTATGTGTTACTACTACTACATACTACTACTAAGTCTTAAGGACTACCAAAAAATACGTTTAAATAGGGTCGCAGTTGCAAAGTACAAGTACTTGTATATAATTGAGAAAAAAATAACAAATAACAAAAAATCTTTACGTCCTAACGAATTTTTAATAGAACTAGTAGCTAGTACCCGCGTCTTCATCCAAATAGACCTTAGTAGCGGAAAAAAAATAGACTGTCTCTAGCACTGCAAATATTGTATCTCCATTACAAAATCAAGTCGATCCGTGAGGTTAAATTGCAATCACTCGTCGCAATGATTCCGCTACGCGAATACGTCGATAGTAGTTCGATTTCCTGCGATTATGTATACTATCTATAATGACTGCTAATTGGCAAAAATTTATTTGCACAAAAAATATAAATTAAATTTCGAACCGTTAGTGACTCGCAGTGTCGTAACTCTAGATACGAGTTTTGAGTCTCCTAATTTATTGAGAATATATACTTATATGAAATGAATACATTGTATTGTATATATACAAATATGAAATGAATACATTGTATTATACAAAAAAAAATGTTAGTGAAACATTAACAAAACACCGTTATAATAGACAGCATCCGTCTCTGTATCTTTAAGTTTGAAACTCTATTTAGTCTCTACTGATAGATAATAGAACACATACCCTTATATGTTTAAAATGTTTAAAAATTCCTTAAAGGTTTGTTCTGCGAAAGTCAAAGTTAAGAACTTTCGCAGCTTCATTACATATTATAAAATATTCCCCCTTCCGCGTTAGTGTACGTGAAAAATAAACAGATATATAAGAAATAATAGAAAAAAATCCTTCTTACATTAAAAATTAAAAACAACAGTATCAAGATCTTAACGGACCATCCTAAAAACTAATTTCTAAACGGGTGCTTGATTTTTTTGTAATCGGACAGCCTTTAATTATGACAATATCAAATATAAGGTAATTAGATACGTAATATTTTTATAGAAATAAAAAAATCTTTATTGCACCAATTCATACAAACAGTTTTACATACACAACCTAACTAAAAATATGAATAAGTGTACAAGGCGATCTTAATATTTATTGTCAAGAGCAATCTCTTTCTGACATACTTTTGTTGAAATATCATTTTTGTGGATTACACACGGTAGCGCATCAGAAAATATTGTATTAACAGTTTCAATGCACATAAATTGAAATAAATAACAATACACAAAAGTAAATTATTGCGCCAGCAAAAACATACACATATTATATTTTATGAATCTATTGGCCATGTGATTTACGTTAGGAGTTAGTTTCAAAATTTAAACACTAAAAGGAAGACAAACTAATGTATCAATCCGTTCAATCACCACAACATACTGCATTAAAAACCATAATGCACCAATAAACTCCCGACATGGTAATGAGATCAGTTACAACATCTATAAACATGGGGAATCTGTCCATCAATTCTCAATTTCTCTTAGCTATAGATTGTTTTTTGAGGATGGGCCAATTTGCCATAATTAAGTGGAGAACCTTGATGTTCAGGCGTCCAAATTGAACATCGAATTGAGAAAAAATAACCAATTATTTTTACCAAGGCGTTTATAATTCATCACTCAGTAGTTTTCCGCTGCTAGTCCAATTATTCTAGCTGATAATTATTTCTAAGGTAGATATATAAGTTGTTCGCTCGTTGTCTATTAAACCTTGCTACATTGTGACAGCTAGTGATAGAAAAATATATCTCTAAAGGGTAGAGTGCCAAAAATTCATATAATACTAGCTGACCCGGCAATCGTTGTTTTGCCATATAAATTATAAAAAGGTTGGGGGTAGGCCAACCCTTAGTACTTAGGGATATGAAAAATAGATAGTAGCCGATTCTCAGGCCTACTGAATATGTATATAAAATTTCATAAAAAAACCGTCAAGCTGTCTCGGAGCAGTATGATATATTGGTATATTGTGATACGAGAATTTTATATATAAGATTTATAGAATGAAAGAATACCTTTTATTCGTTGGTAATCAACAACGAATAACGAATAAAAGGTAGGTAGAAACTATACACCTACGATAAACAAAGGCCCTGGGCTAAAAATAAACTATGGCCCCCAACAAAACTATTTAAAATCGTTTTGTCGCGTTCCTGGAATCTGGTTTATTGATATTTCTAATGTGAGAGCAACTTTCACTAGTTCAATTGGGGCCCCGGGGCACTGCCCATCTGGCCCTCCGGTAGCTAAACTGCTGATTTCCATAGACACTATCTTTAGCATCGACTATATTGTCTTTTGATCTTGAAAATCCTGTAGAGTTCGAGGTTTTTTTATTATTATTATTAATGTAATTTAATTTAGCGTAAGGTAATTTATTTGGTTATCGGACATCGGTGAATAGGTAATTAGAATCTACGAATATAACGTTGGAGCACCTACATACACTTTGGAGCTATAAATATTCATACAAAATATTATTAAACAATGATTAAAGATAAGATGTTTATGCTCCTAAGATCAATAACACTATATGCGAGAATATAGGAATATCCATATGCATGAGAAGTATTTGCAATAGTTGTTGCATATTTAAAAAATAATAACAACTATTCCTAAGTGATGATTATGATAAAAAATTGATTAAAGTTATTTACGATTCAATATTATAAGTTTATCAGGGCTAATGAAAAAATCCCCGCTTTCTCATAATAGCGCCATTAATCATTTTTGAATTCTTCTCCACGAATATTGAAAGATAAAAATAAATACAAATCCCAGGGAAAAATTATGATTCATTTATTCGTATTATACGTGTCTATTAATGTATGATTCTATTAATACACAGTGACAAAAACTTCATAAATTAAATATAGGTATAGATTACATTATATACTCTGTCATAATTTCTATACCTATTATACTATTATTTAAGAAAGACTAAATAAAGAAGTATAAGGTAGGCTTTTATTACTTACAGAACATTTTATTTTTATCTGTAAGGGCTTTTCATATACTTTTAGTGGAAAGTTCTATGGGAACTAGAAATAACAAGAGTCAATTATTAACAGCAAACTGCTATAACATAGCATGCAAACTAAAACCAAGAATCTAAGATAACGTAACGCATATGCAATGTTAAGGATTTTTTTTATTAAATAATTTTTTTTTTAGTTAGCTCTAATAACTTTTATAGTGTCAATGAGCGGTAACTAAACATCAAGGTTGACCTTAAAGCTCTGCTCCCACGTCGCCATTAGTGATGATGTGCTGTTATTATTAAATTTTAGTCGGTACAATTTTGACTTGCAAATTATTGATATCAAATGTTAACAATATTGAAATACCTCAAAATTGTACCTAAATTATTAGGGGTATATAAAAAATATGAATAACACGAATGTCATTGATCAGAAGGTTAATTTTTGTTGTGAACGCAGCATCATAAATAGTATAGCGTTATACCAACGCAGCATAGAAAAATATTTTGGTACGTGTTTCAACCGCCTTAAGACCATCTGGTATGGAATTCTCTTGAAGGATCAAATCAAAAAATAACAACTGAATACAGTTTCTTTCAATTCATAAAATATTTAATAGCGGTAGAGCATCGGATGACTGTCATATGACCATATTGTGTTTTAACCATTGCTTTTCTATCGCGTTGTTACTCTTGTACTTGAGAGGTTAAAGTGTTTGTTTATTTTGTTTTGAGCATGTGACCGTGATTGTTTTACTGCTTTTCGAGTAAACAACTTAGGTTCTGCCCCACAGGGAAACAACCCTTTTTGATTATGTAATTTTTAATGCGATGTTATATTAATATGTCGTCGTAACATCATCAGCACAACGTACCTATTAAGAAATATGCATCGATTGTTGGGCAAAACTATATTGTTCTTTTTCTCGCTGATCAGAGACTTAAGATTGTGAAAAGAGATAGAAGAAAATCATCACGTTACAGTCGTCATTATTTGCTCAATCAATAACGTTATCGACTTGAATCACCATGACGATTTTTTCAAGTGTTTAGGGCCAAAGTAATTACCCGTCAAATGGCAAATCATAGTGCAATAGATATCGCAATCCGTAATGAAATATCTCCGAATCTTTTGTGAAGAACCGATTACTTATCGTTCTATCATTAGCATATACATATAAACACGCGACATATGTGCGACATTATTAGCATAACCGTGGTGGCATAAGGGATCCCTTTGTGAGCTTCTAATAATCTTATTTAAGGTAAGCTTTAAAGAACTTACATAAAATTATTTCTCATTTTTCTAAGTTATATACGTGAAGAAAAAACTTTGTTTTGAATGCACATGACTCGCAAAGAGTTGGGTGGAGGCCTAATAAAAGTTCGTGTAGGAAAGAAGTAAAATATATGTACAATTTGTTAGGAATATCTTCAATGCAAAATATTGCCTAGCTACGTTTTGTGTTGTCAATATCAAAAACTAAGTGTATTATTTATTTTACATACACTCTAATTAAGCCTCTACATAAAATATCAGAGACAGAAAACGGATGTGATTCCTGTAAAAGAATAAATGGAAATTTTTATTTTGTACATAGTTTATAAAATGGTGAAAATATTTTAAGGGGTACGGGTCCTTTGCTATATACTTTTATATATTTTTTGTTTTGTATCACTAATTTAATTTAGGATCTCTGCGTGAAAGGATTGCATTATTTGGTAATTTTATTACGGCTAGGCGATCTATTATTTACTAATTCAGTTATATCAGATTCCGTAGGGGAAATTAAAAAGAATTTAATTATTAGTATTAGAAAAGTAACAAATATTAAGATTTTATTTTACCGGCTTATGGTATCATTCTAATAGCTTATGATTATGTTATAATTGTTTTTTTTACCAAATTATCAATGATAACATTGCCTTGGAATAATATTTAATTGTTAAATGATGATAAAGAAGGTAACGGAAACGTATTATCCTTCATGGGATTATTTTACACGGCTTCAATAACTAGACAAATTGAAATAATTATGAACTTATCTAATCGAAATGTCTTGTTTATGTTATTATTAATAAATACATAATTAATAATAAAACAAGTATACAGACTTAATTTACAAAATACAAATAGACGGACTAACTTCGTCTGTCTATTTGTTACGTTTGTTCACCTATATCGCAAAAGTAATAACAATAAAATTTGGTATGTAGAGATAGTTTTAATTGCCGTTTGCTACTCAAAATAATAAAAAATTAATTAATATTTGAAAAATTATATATAATTTTTTTTCCAACCAGTTAACACTTATCTTTGTCGTAATCGATCGATCGGTTTGTAATTGTCAGTGTTATATTGCGTAATTATTATTAAAAAAAATTAAGTTTCCTTAGATAATCATTTTCGTTACGATCGTAGATCATGTGATCGTCTATAATCGGCACGATCGTCGTGGTAGCGTCTACACGATCGTCCATATTATCATACTATACATGATGGTACGCAATACACAGCGATACTATTTGATGCGTATGCGAAAAAACGGACCCGAAAAAACCCCAGATTCTATGTGATTCTAGGCGATCATAGATGATGCTTGGCGATATACAGCCATGCATCGTCTGCCCTATACACGATCGTGCTCGAGAGTAATCGTTCTTAGTCACCGATTTTCAAGGGGAGCCATTTATTTTTTAAATCTTCTCTACCATATTAGTAAAACAAATTTATGCAGATGCAATATTTTATTATAAGTATGGCTACTTACGTCTATTGTTACCTCCTACACAATGCAAAGTAAGATCATTTGAAAGATGTTACACCCATTAATTATATCAACCGGTTTGAATCGGATGGATTCCTTTCCAACTTACGTATATGTATCACCAAAAACTGAATTGAAAATTTTCCATACTGAAAGTGGACTTAAATATCAATGGATTAAAATAGATTTTTACAAAACTGATTACAAACAATATAATACTGATACAAATAATGATCGCAGAAACATTCGAGCCTCGTTATTATTTGAGTAGTATTCACTTTACAGAAGTTACTTCCTTCACAGGTATAATACAGATTGGTTATAGACAGTTATTAGTATTTAATCCATAGAATTATTATACTTAGACTAGGGAAGCCATATTTAGGTCTGTAGGTGACATAATAAATAATGAAAGCGAAGATGAGACTCGAATACTTCATCTTAGTCTAATCACACATAAATGAGTGAGACAGGTAGATCACCCGCATATACTTTCTCTTTATTGTAATATGGCATATTTCAGGCTGACTTCCCTCCTTTAAGTATAATAACTATAATTTAAGCCCGATAAGAAACTTTCTACTAGTGTAGTGGACCGAGGTGTAGTAAAAGTGACTAAGGTAAGTTGTCGTCAGGCAGGCGGCCGATCGTAAAATACCTAGCCTAATCAAATCACAATATGGTTATAACATGTTGTCCGATCCCACTTAGAGTGGGATAAGGGCTGAAGGATGATGATGAAGGAATTTTCTACTAGTATAAAAAGTTGAATAAGCCCTTATTGCACTAAGAGCCAAACATACTGTAACTAATTATTCTACTGTATAATAAAAAATTTTCGAAGATAAATATCAACATTTCCACCACTAAATTTTAATGAATAAAAATATGTAAAATAAAAGATATTTGAATGGACATTATTGTTGCAGGAAAATGATTCTACAAACTGCCTTGATACTTTTGTCCACATTTGTAATCGCACTTAGCCTGCCAAATCCACGAAGTGTCGCCGAAGAATGTTGTAAGTTAATATTTGTTCATTGGTTGACTGTGATGTCATCTGATGGGAAGCGATATCTAAGATGTATATACCATAAAATTGTCCACAAGCTAATTGACTTATACTATGTCTAACACAGCAGAGATTTACCCTAACAGTAAATAAGTTTAGGCTGGCAACTTCGAGGGTTATGAAGTCTGCGCTTTTGTTCGACAAACCACTGGGTGAAGTTTTAGATACCACAGGTGCTTTCAGCGTATCCACAAACATTGTGTAGAGCAGTAGCGATTTCTTTTTCAATTAGAAAAATGTTACGCATTACATCCCATTTTTGATTCTGGAGGGATAATCAAACTTGTCAATCTGGTAACTCTTGTGGGATAATCAAAGTTGTCAATCTGGTAACTCTTGTGGGATAATCAAACTTGTCAATCTGGTAACTCTTGTGGGATAATCAAACTTATCAATCTGGTAACTCTTGTGGGATAATCAAACTTGTCAATCTGGTAACTCTTGTGGGATAATCAAACTTGTCAATCTGGTAACTCTCATAGAATAATGAATCTTGTTGAATCTTCCTAAAATAACAATTATAGAGTAGTAGAACAAATTTCCTCTCGTAATACCAAAGTCTCAAAAATAATCTTATTTGTCAAACTAGAACTTACAGTAGAAAGCCTCACCAAACCTACCTATATACCCTTACAACACCACAGTTTCACATACTAAATCCTCTGTCGTCAAAGCTATCTTGAATTTTATATATTCTGAGTTCTAAATTTATACCTTTCTTATAATTACAAAATTGCTAAAATTACAGCTTACGGTAGATTCAACTTAATTACACGAATCGGATGGAACGCAAGGCCACCACGATCGATCACAACACTGAACGCGCCCGTGCAGTTGGTGATCATACATCACAGCTACCAACCAAGCGCCTGCCACAACACCAATGATTGTTCAAGGGCCATGCGATCCATGCAGGATCATCACCAACTTACTAATGGATGGGAGGATATCGGATATAAGTATGTTATCTTATTCTATATCATCATCGTTCTCCTGCCCTAAATCACTCTAAGTGGGTCGGCACGACAAGTTTTAAACATTTTGATACATGATTTGGCTAGGTATTTTATGACCGGCCACCTGCCGGACGTCAACTTACCTTAGTCACCTCTAACGACACCTCGGTAAGTAATGAGGGTGGTCTATTCTACTGAGCCGGATACCACAACATACCTTAGTCGCCTTTTATGACACCGCTTTAATGTGGATAAGTAAGTTACACATTACTAAGAATTCTCTAAAGACATGCAAGTTTTCTCACGACGTTTTACTACACAGAAAAGCGTATGAAAAATTCAAATATTCATTTGGCACATAAATCTTTACAGTAAACCTCATCAGTGCCTGCTTGGGGCTTAAACCCGTGACTCATATATACTTACTCTCATTTTATGTATAAAAAAATATATAGCGAATGTATACTTTATGTGATAGTACGATGTACCAGATTTGTAGTTTGGTATTAGTTTTCTAAGGTACAAATAGTCTTACTGTTAATAATTAAGTTATATACAATATAGTATCGATTACCACGGCAGACGTTTAAAATGTTTTTAATAATAAAATCTCACGACTTGTGTTGCATTCCCGCCAGGGATCAAAATAAGACAAAATGTGTGTCCTTGTTTGTTGTGTTGTTTGTATCATTTAATTTAGCAATTAGAACAAATGCTTATAATTTTCAGCATGTAACCACTTTACCACCTAATCTTTTCTTATAACACTAGTTGCGTTATTATCCAGCCATTTATATTTTATTTGTATTGTGGATTAAAGCATAATAATTCTTTAATTCTTGTGTTTATCAAGGTAATTTCCCAAAGTAGTACAATTTACTTGGAAAGTTATTTAATTAATAACCATGATACTTGAGCTTCACACGATAAAAATTATTTACAATACCATATTAACCTGATAATAAAACATAAGCCTTACCAGTAAAGCGCGTGACTTCAAAGACTCAAGAATATAAATCTAAGCCGTGCTTAATTGATATTTTTAACTTGCACTTTACTAAGAAAACAAAAATATCGCAATGATAAGAAAATTAAGGCTATGATAAGATGATGTACTTTTTACTTTTGTACGCGGTTGATGGTATACTCAATATCCCTTAAACCATGGAAAGGAGGGAAGATTTTGTGCAACGTTAACAGGAGGTTATTTTATTATTTTAATAAATTTTATTATTATCATAGTTTCGCTGTGGGTAGCGATGGCCTAGCATATGAAGGAAGAGGTTGGAATCGTGTCGGTGCGCATGCAGCTGGCTTCAATTCAAGAAGCGTCGGCATCGTACTTATTGGCGATTGGAGATGTGAGTACTTGTTTTTAAATATAAATTAAATTTGTCCTAAAATATTTAGAGCCGATAAAAAAGTAAGTACCTATCTTAGATCTTAATAATCTTCGAACAGTATCTGTTGCGATACAGGTACGATAAGTTTAAAATCTAGAGTTCAGAGATTAAAGCTTAGACTTTTTCAGCGTGCGATGGCACCAGATACATTGGAGTGACATCGTATTCGTAGTTTTGATTTGGTTCTATATATCATTTTGATTCTTCTTGAAATTTTAAGAAAGCCTTAAAGTTAATAATATAGCTAGAAGCGTCGCTAAGCTTACATAGTGCAATATATAGTGTAGAACCTGAAGGTATTGGGATACCAAGAGGCCTGTAGAACCCTTCTAGATTGACCTCAAAAAGATAGCGTGGAATCTTTTAATGAGCTATAAAACAAGAAGATGAAATACTACGTGCATTCAATGTTTCCAATCATATATTCGAAAAAACTTTTAGCAAGGTCGTGTGTAGGTTGAAGGGTCTGTAATGAAACTACAGAGTTAGTTCCGTAACAGGCGTGATCATATTGATAAGTCCGTCCATTTATATGATTAATCATAATAGGCATTAGGATTACCTAATTTATATGGTGAATATTTCAGTGAAATCTTTGAATTTTGAAACTTGTGAATTAAATAACTCTCTTAGCGTTTTGGACTTACGAGTAAGTTATTCAAACCGGGTGCAGAATTACTCCTTGAAAGTTTAGCCTTGATCATAAATATCAATCAAATATAAATTCACTCTGCCTCAATATGGGAATAAAATTCAATAGAAGACCACATCAATATCATTCTCGAATTAGTTTTATTCAAAAGTAAATGTCCACAATCAAATTTTGATTACGATAAAGTTCTAGTAGATATAATGATGTCAATGACAAGGTTAAGTTTAGGCGCATACAAGCATTATTTAAATGTCAAATTAATAATGTAGTTTGTTTAATATTAAAAAATGAATTATGGAGTCTAACCGAATAGATCGAAAAATTCTAACGTCTTGCTTTAAGTGTTATTCATTTTGAAGTTTAAATTGACAGTAATATGTTCAAATTCTGTTCAAGTTCTTATATGCATATAGACAGCAGGCTTAATGGCTTAATAACGGTAATGTAGAAGTCTAATGAATATTCATTTTTTGTACTTCTTTAGTAGTAATTATATCCGAACGTATGGCATAATATATAATATTAAAATTTTTTTTATGATTTTGATATTGTTGTTGACTTTATATTGGTTAATTTTTTATATAAATTACTGCGTCCTATCTGGCATGTACCTTATATATTTTTGGTTTGTTTAATACTTTTATGTGTACTGAATTTACTATCTAAATTACGGTTAACATAAGACATGAGAAAGACCCTGTTAAATATTGTAGAGACCTACTTTATATAACATATAATACTAACTGCCTTGCTGTTATAGTTTGTGTTGAAGGCTTCTTCATAAATCAGCATTTCTACAGAGGTATGAAGGTTTCTTCACGATTTTAAAGTTTTCTTATTAACTATTATTATATTAGTATTAGTATACAATGATCTTCTTGACCATTAAGCAGTCATGTACCAACTCTTCATTATAGTGTGGCTTAGAACGTGACTGGACATCGTTATTTTGTTATATTTCTAAGAAATATTTTCAAAAATAATGACTAACATTGTGACAATGACCAAAATCAATTATAATGGGGAACCCCTTAATTTGTGGTATGCGAGGCCAGTGATGACCTACATGGGATCGTTTTTTTCTTAAATGCCCATGCCCCATACAAGTCATCACTAAAGTAAATTTGTGTATTTTTACCATTGCTATATAAGTTGTAACGTGATTAGACATTTTTATAATGAATAAAAATGATGACAAACAAGCTGTAGTATATATAGCTGTAGTAGCAAGTTATAGTAACTTTGCTTTCTTTTTTTATATTAATAATGTCTATACATAAGAATCAGACTTTAAAAAAAAATTCAATAAAAAATTATTAAAAAAAAAATGTTTTAGACTTAACATGTCGTATCCTAACGATAATTAAACAAGACATCAAACAGATAACTTTATTTGATATTAAAATATGAATCAAATACAAATAAATTAGCATTAAAGAAACAGAAATCTGTTATAGAATAGATAGAAAACAAAAACAATATTTTATAAACAAAATACTACTTAATAATGGAAATTTTGTTTTTTTTTTTTTAATTTAAATTTGAGACTTTGGTAAATGTTTAGGAAGTGATTAATTATTTTTTACATCCTTTGACAAAAATAACGGATATTTTGTTTATCTTTTTTAGTTGAACTTCCACCTCAAGAACAGCTCGAGACCACGAAACAAATCATAATAACTGGTGTGGAACTTGGATATATTAGCCCTAACTACAAGATAATCGGACATAGACAGGTTTCAGCTACCGAATGCCCTGGGGAGGCTCTGTTCCAAGAAATTTCAACTTGGAATCATTTCACGACTGAACTATAAAAAAAATATAAAAATTATTTTCGTTATTTTCTGTTGTTTTTTTTTACACATTTTACATATTAATAGGCGAAATGTAAGCAAGTGGGTTAACAGACTTTTAGTGAATATTTATGATGTTTTTTGCTCTTGACCTGTCCAATGATGGTCATAGGCATACGGTGACCGTAAAAACAAAAAAAATATTGAAAAAAACGTAAAAGCAAAATATTTATTAAATATTATTGGTATAACTTAATAAGCTCATTTCTATCCGATACAAAAGAATGAAAAACATCCTTTTTTACATTAACAGTACAATGGAATTGAATCTGGAACTTTTCAATTGTACTGTCTCTGCTTCGCTAATATGTCACAGAACCTTTTATATCTGATTCCGATCGGAATTTTACTTTGTATACCATAAACTTTTTACAATGAATTAAACGAATTAAAATTCCATAATTATATAGCTGTATTATAATAGAGCATCATGTCCTTAGGTATATAATGGCCAATCTATCATCCGTAAAAAAGAGTGCATGACTCATAAATCTTAAATAAATTATCATCCACTAAATATCAGGCAGCTTCGTAGCGGGGTATCTACCAACGCTGCCTTATTTATGCCTTATTCCAACACCTTAAAACCAAAAGGCCCATTTGCACGTTCCGTGCTCTCCATATTAAACACAGGGCTTACAAATTTAAAATTTAATAGTGATAAAGTTACTAGAGCTTGACTTAAACATATCAATTCATAAGACTATGATTAATGAAAAAAACTCCTTTATAAAATTAGGGTTTTACTTAACTTAACTTACGTAAGTAAACTTTTATATTAAAGAAGAAATTTTGTATTTCCTTATATTTCTTTTATAATTTTTTATATTTCTTTATGAAAATTCTTTTGAAATAGCACCCGCCACAAGTCGAAAAAAATAGCCAGAATGAGGGATGAAACATATTTGGCCTTTCTTCTCTCACTTACGAGTATGTTTTGATTTATAATTAGCATCAAACAATATTTTTCAACGTTAGGCTACCCATAAGGGTAGGATGTATCATAAGATTCAGGATGTATCATAAGATACACCCTGAATCGACGCAGTAACAGAAAGAAATATAATTAACATGTCATGGAGTAACATTAGAGCTCTATTATTCTAAATGTTCTTAGACCAGGACAATTAATAGTAGGCAGTGAACTGTTCCGATTTACATCATTTGGTTTGGGAGATCTCAAGTCGTCTTGTTTAATTAGGTTAAGAAACACGCTATGAATACACTCTTGTTAAATTCCTCTATACTCTATCAAGCCGCAAGTAGTGGATAAGTTCACATCTAACGCTCTTCCATAAATCTCTTCTTTAATCAAATATCTTCTTCCTTAACACGCGTGCTCACTGATTATCCTGATGATCCTGATCCCTCTTTTTACGGCTTAGCTGGCGCCATTTGTCCCGTTAAGCAGCACATGTATAGCAGTGCTGAGTTCAATATCAAGCTGTTCAGCCGCCTGAGCGGTCTGCCTTTTTGGTCTCCGACTCCTGGATTTCTTCACGTCTACTTTCCGAATTACCATATTCGCATCTAAATCAACAGCAGTTCTGTATTTAAGAGAGCTTCATGTTGAAAAACAAATAATAATATAATAAAAATATTAACGTTATTGTAGTATTTTTGTTTATAAATAATATGTACGTCACCCGACTGATAAAATGATAATAATATTGACTGACGTAATAACATGACCGAAATATTCCATCACGTTTGCTATGGCTAAAATTTTTACTAGAGACAGATAATTAGAATTTAGGATAAGATAATTAGATAGGGATTTATTTTTATATACCTTATTGTACCACAACCAATATATATGAGAGATAAAAAGAACACTTTTATCGTTAACCAATAACTTTACACTAGGAATGTGTAAAGAATGGAAGGTGGTATATAAACTTCCATAATAATAATTAAATAACTTGCTTAAATAGTATAAAATATCAGAACACAGCACACGAAGTATATATAGATATATAAATATAAAGCAGTACATAAATAAGAATAGGTAAAATAATTAACGTAATTTAAAAATGCACGTTTTCGATAAAAGCTCTCAAGAGTCTCGACTTTTCTTGAAATTTTTAATAATTATTGTCATTAAAAATTAATTAATTCAATTAATTTGTATAAAACCTTAAAAATTATACTATTAAAACTTCCCTGATCCCTCTGTTTAATTAGCCACACCCACAGGAAAATACTTTTCCCCCGTTTTTGATTTTATCGCGAACAGACAGACGCGGCGTGGCTTATTTTGTAATATGTATTAATGATGAAAGCCTTTATTACACCTAACACCACAATGCAATCTATTTCCCGTAATCTCTCTATTTCTGATCTCTTTTAATATATGTCTAACACGTAGAGGTTTACATAAATAATTATATGAATTATTAGATGAAAGAGTAAGTAGCAAAGCCCGCCATTCTTCGGCAGTTAGATTAGCTTTTTCTCGTCAATAAGAAATCAGGTGCGATCTGTCGAATAAACGTTGCTTAAAATTAGTTCATTTTACTGACATCGGTATTTGAGTACATTGTAACTCCAAAGGATATATACACTGAGCTTTAAGCAGCTAAAGTCAATTATCTAATATATCTCTTAAAAGACTGGGCATAGTTTTATGTCAACTTGTTTAAAATGTCAAATGTAAAATTAAAACCACTAAGACAGTGATAAATGGACAGGAAGCCAGAGATGAGACGCGGATGTCTTTCGTAGGTAGGCCAAATATAATTTACTATAAAAAATTTCCCAAAAGAGTAATAACCCTTTACCCATGCTATAAATATGTTTCAAGTTCATATACTTAACTACTTATGCACAATTTTAGAAATAAAAATGTATTTTGTCCGTATTATAATTGTAAAAGTAACAGCCTGTTACTATGCCCACTGCTGGGCTAAGGCCTCTTCTCTCCGTTTTTGGAGAGAAGGATTGGAGCTAAGACCTACCACGCTGCTCCAATGCGGATTGGTAGGTAACACATATCCCTAGAATTCTCTAGAGATATGCAGGTTTCCTCACGATGTTTTCCTTCACCGAAAAGCGTGTGATAAATTGCAATTATCAATTAGACACATAAGTTTTAATAGAAAAACTCATTGGTGCCTGCCCGGGGTTTGAACCTATGTCGTCTCTAAAGAGTCGCACGGTCTCACCGCTAGGCTATCACAGCTTATAATTGTAGTATCCTAATATTAAATAAGTGGATATCCATATTTTAAAAATCTTTAGTTATATAAATATATAACTAAACATTTTTAAAATATAGTTAAATAAAGATTTAACTTTTACTTAAAATAAAATAGCAAAAATCATTATTTATCGAGTAAAACATGATACAACACATTGTGTCATAGAAATCTATAGCTTCCATCAATCAGTGGACTATTGCCCTTAATGAGAAAAGCTAATATGTAACATGAAATAAGACGTATTTAAATTGTCCTTTAAGGTTTTTCCCCGATATTATTGTGTATCGAATCTTTTAATATACTCTCTATATTAAAAGATTAATCTTGTCAAAATTATGATACAAGATATCAGATTGACCGTCCGATTATTATCGGTTAATTTAATTGGAATGGATTAATTGCATTTATCAATCAGTAATTATCATAGGTCGCATATCAGATTGATCGTCCGATATTATATCATTCATTTTAATTGGAATGGATTAATTGAATTTATCAAACAAAGATGTTATTAAAGTCTTGAGATTACAAATAAAATCTACGAGTATTTTACCATTCATAAGCTTATCTTATCTGTTTTCTTAAGTTTAGGTACCTTCATGATTTATTTTTATTACCGATCTATATAAACATAAACCACAAACACGAATTAAATAATAATTTATAGATTTAGAAGTTACTATACGGTGTTCCATGACATAAAAGTGATGATAATATTATTTAGTAATTAAAAATCATCATAAGAGAAAGATAATCGCTTATTAATCAATAGAATAACTTACATAATATATACTCACACAATAGGTTTGGAAACAACTAAACAACTAGATATAGATTTTATTTATATAATTTTTAAATATTTACTTAAACTTACGTAGGAAGTTAAAAATTTCGTTAAAATATCCTAATATAATTTGTTTTAAAACTTTTCCTTAAGCAGGGTAATAACCCTTCCCTTTATTGTTTTACTTTTAACGACATTATATAATTTATAGTCAAAATTTATGTGCGATAAAATACACTGAGGGTTTTTTAATAATTTTCATGGTGTAAGTTGTATTTGCAATCAGATAAAATTATTAAATTCCTTGTATCAGGATTGTCTATAATGGAGTGATAGTAACGTCACGAAATAATATGAAACTAATAACGTGTTTAAGATATTGACGGTATGCCATGAGTATGTATTGTATGTACACTTCGATCTCATTCAAGTCCCCCGATTTCTTGTAGGTTCTTCCAACATTCTTTTACTGATTAGAAGCCATAATGCATTTGTGTTTAATTAACTGTACATATATAAATATGTAACACTAATTTTGGTTAAAGTGACCACCTACCAAAATTTGTAAGACCAATTTTATTCGATTAACCAAGATGATTCAATATAATGACGCATCATTAGCGAAACGATCAATTTCTTTACTAGAAGATGAAACACTTGTACAACAAAAATACTCTTATCGCTACGATATTCGATTAATTTGTAAACATTTCTATTATCTACAATTGTTAACTGTTATAATTCATGATTCATAACTTTATAGTACTACATTTACTATAACCTTGTGAACTACGTACACAGCATTTAAAACATGAATATATTATTTTCACACATTTTTTAAAAACACATTTTGTAGTAAATAATTAGTTTATAGGCCACACTAATCAATATAGATCGGCAAGATGCATGCATTTTTCTAGAATTTTTTTTCTTTCATCGTACGGGACATGATTGGTTGTAAATAGCAATAAACCACAAGTATTCACTTAAAATATTTACAAGCGCGGGATTTGAATCTATGGATTCCTAGACGCTTGCATCGTTCGGCCATCATGACTTAATTCTTCTTGTTTTATTAAAAGAATATATTAATAATTATTCTGTAATAAAAGAAAAGCTATGAGCTCTGCAACGTAACGATCTAAACGGAAGCTTGTATTTACATGGTAAATTAACGAAATTACAAGAGTACTAAGATGGAACATGCTTTCTACTTTGATCGATTTAGCGATCAGCATTCTTAGGATATCTCGGATAGTTCGTACCAGGAGATTTTAAGGATTTACCAATACCTACATACATACGTCGGATACATGTTATATGAGATTTCTGTAAGAATTTTGAGAGAAAATTTCTGAAATTTATTGTTAGTAACAAATATATTTTCACACATGAATCTGTTGATAATTTAACTAATGTTAAGGTTTATACGATTTTAGTGTAAGTGTCAAACAACTCAAATACAGAAAAGGCACCGTGTCGTGTTATACTCACATCAGAACGCTGAATAAGAGAATTGGCTATCTTCAAATCAATGTGTCAGAAATTGCGCTATTACGTAGCGTAATCAAGATTGCAAATTTGTTTTGCGTTAAGTTTTCAATTAGGCTTTAACACCATAAACTATATTTATCCGTTGCAACTGAATTACTGAATGAATTACAAAAATGTCTTAGAAAATACTCAAAAAAGAAATTGCTTAATAAAACTACCGATTTTAGACTAAATGTTAACAATCACATAATCATACCATATAAGTAGTACCCGCGTCAACATAAATTTTAATATATCCGAATTTATTTAATATATGTTTTTCGAATTCCAGTAGAAAAAATGGTATTTTTATCGTATTTTTTTAGACTTTGCTATGAAAGCATAAGAGACAGACAAACTAACGGTCAAATTTTCGCATTGGTAATATTAGTATATTTATACATAATTGCAAACACATATGATAATTTAAAAACACGCCTCTAGTAAATAAATTTGAACTACAGTGTACTTTGAGAGTGCCAAATTTTATTTTCGTATCAAATAAAAGCATATTCTTTCTCGTTTCCCGTTTCGTTGGCACTCAGTGTTTATGGGTCTCACTTAAGGTTAGTTATGGCACACTTTTCGTGCAAATCGCGTGCACGTGCTAGTTCTTAATATATTTAGTGTGGGAAAGAACCGCTCAATTAAATAACTATATAAGGAGTGCTTGTGTACAACTTATCAAAGGAAAATTATAGAGCGGCGTGAACATAGTTGTAAAAATCAATATTTTAGTAAATTTGTAATTATGTCTTTATCTAGTATTTTCACGGCTTTAGTGTTATTTATGCACGTGTATTCAATAACTGGAGGTCCGATGCCAGTTGGTAAGCAAGCAATTGTATTCAGTGAAATTAATAAAAAAAATCGTTATTTAATGGAGATATCGGTAAATTTATTGTTTTATAAAAATATAAATTCACAACAATCTCCACGCTTAATATCTTAAGGGATGCCTCTTCTCAAGAAAAGTAATTTTGAAAAAGAGTCTTTAGAAGTTCATTCGAATAATGTAATATTTAGTTTTAAATATTACATTATTCGAATGAATATTCGAAATAAGTTTAAAAATTTTAATTAGTGATTCTTATTGGTACCCCACAATAGGGTACTATTTTAGCTTTTACTTGTTAATCCTAATAAAATTAGTGAACTTTGTTTCAAATATTTTATCCACTGGACCAATATCGATTAAATTTAGTACAATTAAAGTTTATACACTAGTGTAACATATAGGATTTAAAAATCTCGTTGTTCTTGTGAGAATAGAAAAGAACACAATAGCATTAATTACTTACACTGATTACTGAATTATTACTTAAATTGATGCGAAAGAAGTCACGGGTACACCCTTGCCCTTATCCCACTCTAAGTGGGGTCGGCACAACATCTTACAAACATATTGTCATATGATTTGGATACGTATTTTACGAGCGGCCGCCTGCCTGACGTCAACTCACCTTAGTCGCCTTTTACGACACCTCGGTAAGAAATGAGGGTGGGCCATTCTATGCAGCCGGATACCACACGGCATTTACCTTAGTCGCCTCTTACGACACCTCGGTAAGAAAGGATGGTGGTCTATTCTATTCTGCCGGATACCACACGGCTAACCCCGTATATGTGTTTGTGTGTGTGTTAAATATTGTATATAGAAAAACAAAAGGACTTTTAAAACTAAAATTTCAGGCGTGGAAACACCGTTCAAACTTTTCTCAAGAGAAGAATGGGGTGCCACTCCCTCAACAGATCTTCGTCCCTTAAAGACACCAGTTCCCCTAGTAGTAATACACCACACATATCTACCAGCAGCGTGTAACACCACAACGGAATGTACGGCGGCAATGAAATCCATGCAGAACTATCATAATAGCATGAACTGGGGCGATATTGGATATCAGTGAGTATTTAGGGTAGAGTTATTATATAAAGGAGGGCTATACAGAAAGTATATGAAAGTATCGCAAGACATAATGACTTTGACTAGCCTGCTGGTTCAGTTGGCAGTGAACCTGCCTTCAGCTACAGGGGTCGCGGGTTCGGTTCCCGCCAAGAGCCAACATGTTTTATTTATAATTTGTTGGTTCTTCGAGTCTGAGTATCTAAGTATTTATTTATAAATATATATGTATATAAAATTTACCTGTTGTCTGTCACCCATAACACGAGTAATAAGTTACTTCCTTTGGGGACGGACGACAGGTATGTTAAAATACGTAGGTAAGGTGTTTAACCGCAAAGCAAGTTTTAAATATTTAACAGTAAGGGAGATATTGGCTATAAATCAGCCCATTGAAGGAAGTTTTTACATCAGTGATTTATTGATTGTTATTTGAATTTATGTGTGACCTCTCTATCAGCTCTCTTGTTTTACTATTTAAGATTTGATTCACCGTTGAGGAAATTTAAGTATACTGAACAGGTACAGTACAACTGAATGAAGACCCGACTAAAAATTGTAACATCATCATTCTCCTGCCCTTATTCCACTCTAAGTGGGGTCGGCACAATATGTTGGAAACATGTTGTCACTTGATTTGCCTACGTATTTTACGACCGGCCGCCTGCCTGACGTCAACTTACCTTAGTCGCCTTTTTCGACACCTCGGTAAGAAATGAGGGTGGTCTATTCTATGCAGCCGGATACCACACGGCACATACCTTAGTCGACTCTTACGACACCTCGGTAAGGAAGGAGGGTGGTCTATTCTATGCCGGATACCACACGGCAGGACTAAAAAATTGTAACAAGGCGATATTATATTTCATTGGAAATTGCCAAGGATGACTAATAATTAACATTTAAGATACTGTGATGGCTGACGGTAAAAGAGCGTGAACCTAGCAAGGTCGTGGGTTCGAATATTTTTCTATCCAATTCATCAATCAAAATTAAGCCTCTTAAGTAAAGCGTTGGGTAAGATTATCTTGGTGTTAAAGTGATAATTATTTCAAAAAATTACCGCACCGTACCAACGTATTTGCATTTTCACTAAAACGAAAGGCCTATTTCAATGGTATCGTGAAGATGTAACATAGTTTCATGTACATAATTTATTAGCACTTTAAAAGAGTTAGACATATAGATAGATGTAAATTCATACGCATTACTTTACACAAAGTACATAAAGAATAAATTGACTGGCCCGTTGAAGCAGTGGCTAGTGACCCTGCCTTTAACTTCGCAGGTCTCAGGTTCCGTTCCCATTTTCTATAAACACTGTTGGTTCTTCGAGCCCCGGTGTATCTGTATTTAAGTATATATTTAAAATTATATATGTATATATTTACCAGTTGTCCCTCATCCATAACACAAGTATTAAGTTACTTACTTTATGACAACTGTGTATATAAGTTCCCCATACATTTATATATATTAAAGAAAGAAACTTAACTAAAAAAAACATAAGGCGCGCAAAGACGGTCTTATTGCTAAAAGCAATCTCTACCAGAATCTCTACCAGACAACCTTTGGATAAAGAATAAATCGTAATATAAAATAAGATAGGTAACATAAACAAGAACAAATATAATAGCTATGAATTTAAATACATAAAAATAAAGATATATGTACACTTTAAATTATCAATTTATATTTTTTACAAAAGATAATTTTGTTCCAGTTTCTGCATCGGCAGCGATGGTACTGCGTACGAAGGGAGAGGTTGGCAAACGGTCGGCATACACGCTGGCCCTGTCAACAGCGTTAGTGTCGGAATCTGCCTTATAGGAGACTGGAGAGGTAGCTATGATTATGTACATTACAATAGACGTTGGAAGTCTAAGATAGTTTTCGCATTCAATTTCCCCTATTAACAACCACGTTTTGTAAATCTGAAGACTTAAATACATTTCAACGATTGAAGAATTAGATCTAGCCGAGGTATAAAAACCCACTTTTATCGCATATTTTTTTATTGACAAGGCATCGTTCTTCTTTTTCGCATTAACTGCCCTGTCTTATTAAAATTTATGAGATATGGTGCAAACCTTCCTATTGCGAATTACTTATGCGGCTCACGTTCCCATTCGTAGTTCAAGTATATAAAATATTTAATGTTCCATTTCGCTCTTCACTTTCTATGCTAAGAACCTTGAGCGACTTTATTTTCCTAAAAAATATCATAAACATATTTGAGGAGAAAGTGGGTTACAAAAGAGAAAATAATAGATGGAGTCATGATTTTAATGAGTCAGTCTCTAGTAATTTTCCTATTTGATAACATGTCACTTATGATAATAACGATCATAATAATTATACAACAGTAGACCTAATAATGAAATGTAAAATAGAATTTACATGTAAATACATGTAAATAATTGATTATCATAAATATTCTATGAACAAAAACGAAATATCTTGAATATTTTACTTTATAAGTTAAATGCATTAATAAGCAAAGAAATAATAATATGTATAAGAATTAATATCAAAATGAAAATTTATCAATATTATTGTCTTCGATATGTTGTTCTTACACCGTTCTTGAGAATAATTAATGATTATAATTAGTAAACGTATTCTATGTTAAGGTCATCATGCCTTCGATTTATATAATACTAGCTGTGCCAGCGGCTTTTTTTAGAATTCCAATTTTAAATATAAAAGTATTTATTGTGAGCTAACCATAAGAGATAGAGACATGCTAACCCACGACTTTTTTGTAGTATTTTTATAGATCTCCACTTCTCTAGTACATTACTTTAGCGTATCTGTGCTGCTTTACGCAGCGCACGCGACTAAAGCTCCCAGCAAGCAAGTTGTTTAACAACTGCTCGATCTCTTCAACACAATTTACATAATAACGATATGTACTATTTACTTAAACCATCCGGAAGTATTGCACTATCTTTTGGTGAAAACCGTACAAAAATCCGCTCAGTAGATTTTGAGAAAATCAATTACATACAGACAGATAGCTTTTTGGGACTTTGTTTTATAATAAGTATAGATTTAGTGTGAGCATATATGAGTATATGAATAGAGGGAGACCTAAAAAGATGGATGGATTTTGTAAAATATGACATACACATAAAAGGAGCAGCGCCCGAGTTGACGAATGATAGAGAATGGAAAAGAAAAATATGTTGAACCGACCCCACCTGGAGTGGGATGAGGGCAGGAGAATAATGATTAATGTGAGTATATCCAAATTAAAAGAGAACTAAAAAGAGTATACTAACTTAAGTAAAAATTTTATTTACAGTAGAGCAGCCACCTCAAGAGATGCTGGATACAGCAAAATCTCTTATCAACGTGGGTGTTTCAAACGGCGTCATCAGTCCCACTTATAAACTAAAGGGTCACAGTCAAGTTATGTCCACCGAATGTCCTGGCACAGCCTTACTTAACATCATATCAACATGGGACCATTTCTCCAGTGATGAGTTTGTTGTCAATAAACAATAATACAAATTTATTGGTGGAAGTATTTATTTTACATATGTATATCCCAAAAGATTATTTTTTTAATCACCTTTATATTTAAAGAAGTTTCTGCCTAAAATTTTCAAATTTTGATTGCGAGAGTTATATTATAAAAAATATAACTCTGTTGATTCCATTTATAATGTAATTGTGAAATTTAAATAAATAAATAAATAAATAAATAAATAAATAAATAAATAAAAAATGTAGTTTTTTAGCAAATGATTTCTAATACTTTTATGGTACATTGAATGTTTACAAATGTTATTTACTTATAAGCCTCTGAAAAAAAAATTATTTTGGGACCATATTACTTTAAAATGTCCGAAAACATGACACTTGTAAAGGCCTACGACCATATTGAACGATATATTGATAATCATTTACATTACGAGTTTTTTTCCTATGCTTCATTTGAGTGGATTTTGTACCAAGATTTTCACCTCCCTAACGATCTCCATAACATAATCACATGATGATTCGTTATTCCATTCGTACGAGATAGATCGGGCAAACAAACAACCTATCGTATATTAATAACTCTCCTATCTGAACTTTAACTATAACTTAAACGTTGTTTGGCCATATAAATTAATTCTTGGAAATTTCTAGTGTATATCATAAAAAAAATTTTTTTGTCCAAAAACATAAAAGTCAAGGGTGGACGACCCTTATCACTTAGAAGTAAGTATGAAAAATAGATAGTAGCTGATTCTCAGACCTACTGAGTATGCATATAAAGTTTCATAAAAATTGGTCAAGCCGTTCCGGAGGAGTATGGTAACTAACATTGTGACACGAGAATTTCATATATTATATTAGTAATTAAACAGACAACACCTTTCTATTAAGTTTCTAAGCTGGTCAGGAGTATTTGTCACATTAAGAGCAGATAAAAACGATCCTCTTTGATCGAACCAAATGTGACACTCGTAATCCGTAATAAAAATAAATTAAATTAAAAATATTTAATAGTATTTCTGTGGAGGGTAAATTCGCGTTCGAAGCATCCAGTAATACATTTTGGTGTAGTCGAGATGAACAGAAAATAATAGACTATGGAATGTAAATCCTCCGGCAGCACAGCTTTGGCTATAAAGTTTTGTATTGAAATAAACGAAATTGGAAGAGAACAGAAAAGCCCATACTTTATATATAATTGTACTTAAAAACATCAGTTGAAGCAAACTTCTTGTTCATTGAGTAAAATTATAATTTAATTTATAGCTATCTCCCGCAATGCAAAGGAGATGTAAAAAGATCGACGTAGTGAGTGTGGTACATAGAATTATATATTCTTTAATACATTGGTGTATCGAAATATGGAGTGGCGACAATGCAACGGCAAAAGCAGTCCCGCTCTTCTCTAATCTCGAAATGGTCGCAGGGGGCTCCCTAATCAAAATAATCTTTATTTAAATAAGGTCTTTCAAGCACTTTTGAATCGCCAAAACTGTTGTTCTTAGCGAGAAGAACAAGCAAAAAACATTTTCAATTTTACATTATTTAAGCATGTTACGTCTACTCAGCGATTGCCGCTTTCCCAGACTTCACTCGACACCGGAGGTGTAGTGTTCCACGCCTGGGAAAGAAACTTCGCGTCACCTCGCCTTTCCCTACCTAACTTCGGTGGGATCGGACGCCGTTAGTATTTAAGATTTTAGCATAGTACATAGGATAAGAAACATTATAATTAATTACTTGTAAATAAATAGATTTATTTGGATAGTGAGTTTTGTGTACCCAACAGTCGCCACCCATAATATAATTGGCGCAGTCTGGGTGCGGTACTTAACATCGAAACAGTATTTGTGGAAAAAATACGTCGCTTCGTGTTTGGTGCCGAAATAAGAGGCTGACTGTTGGAGAAACCCACGTACGGATCTCGTTCGTCCAAAAATCGATGAATACGCCGATCGTGAAGTTTCTGTAAGTACACTACTCTGATAGTTTAGACACTATTCCTATGAATCCTATCCTAATTAAATATATAAAAAAATAATATAAAAATAATTAAAAAAACTAAATTGCTAATTTAAGTAGAATAAGGAATAGGAATATAAGCGATCGCAAACTTGCATTGGGCAAATTGATGCGAATCGAAATTCTAGTTTAGATATAGATAATAGTATAGAATTAAATATGACCGCTCCTTCTCAGCCCACTTTTAACATGGAACAAATATTAAGATTTATAAAATTGTTCGAATCATATGTTAGCATTCAAAATAAATTCTCTTATCTCGAACCGCAACGTAAACAGAGAGTCCGAGATGCAATATGAGCCGAATAAAGACGTGTACATACGTATTCCGCTTACTATAAGACAAAAACTTGCACCTCAGGCCATTCAGGATTAAGTAATTAGTAACCAACCAATTCATATTACACATCTAACTTTCGCGGACTTGTTGCAAAATCACATTTCAAACGAAAAAAAAAATTGTTTTAGGTACTTTCATTTCCTTTTAGGTTTATAACATATATATAACAATAATATATTTTTTATTTCCTTTATTTTCATAAATAAACAGAAATTACACAGAGCTCTTACTTTAGTCGAAAAATACGACTTCTAAAGATATAGAGCGATTAAAATACTTCACTTTGCTTGGGCAAATTTTCGCCATGTTGACCGAAAAATGCGCAAGACCTTCAGAGTGAAATTATTAGTATTAAGGACATATTAGCTTATTATTTTTACTACTTAGTTATTTTAGACTCCAAAATTTTCATAATTATTAAATTACCTGTAGATACTATTTACAACAACCTAGTACCTTTTCCGACTTCTTCCTGTTCCTAATAAAGAAATTATTGTAATATTGCCTCCTTCCCCGTATATAGTTACTAACTTGAAAGAGTATGTGCACATGGAAGCTGAATGCTCGAAGTTTAGTTATATTTTCGAAAACAAGCTGAAGATGATTATACTCGAACAAAATTTTACTGTATCAACAAATTAAAACTTATACAGAAGATCGATCGTTATTGCACATTCTCGTCTGGCCAACATTATATTCCATTTTGAACTCGAAATCTCACTATATTGCAGCTCACTTGCAAATTGCAACGATATCAAATGTTGCAAGGCAGCTATCTCGTGACAACACCACAATGCGACAGTAGCTGCCATCAGTGAAGAAGAACACCATACCGCAACATTTGGTGTTAACATTACTGCCACCAAATAGTTGCTTTTCTGGAAGGGGAGGTGTTACGTCTACTCAGCGATTGCCGCTTTCCCAGACTTCACTCGACACCGGAGGTGTAGTGTTCCACGCCTGGGAAAGAAACTTCGCGTCACCTCGCCTTTCCCTACCTAACTTCGGTGGGATCGGACGCCGTTAGTATTTAAGATTTTAGCATAGTACATAGGATAAGAAACATTATAATTAATTACTTGTAAATAAATAGATTTATTTGGATAGTGAGTTTTGTGTACCCAACAGTCGCCACCCATAATATAATTAGCATTAAGCCTTTAAGCTGAAAGGGTTTGCAAATCCATGATTTGTAAATATTACAAATATAATTTTAAATATTCTTACTAAGCTTCACTTTTGTAATATAATTTACGTATAAGCATATTTCTTAAACTTAATTTAAACCTTTCTGTGGACTGGGTCAGTATGGATTGTGGAATTATACTATAAAAGCGAATACTGAGACCAACGAATGAGTTGCTAACACTGCTGAGTCGCGACACAGGAATCACAAGCTTTTTATGACGTCTCGTATGTCTCGTATGATGATGAGTAGATTCAAATGGTATTAAATCATATGCTGTTGAAATCAATCAAAAAGACCTTTTTCTGACAGTCCAACGTTCATTGGTTGAAAAGAAAGAGAAAGGTGAAATGAAAATTACATTCAAGTTCCAAATTTTGCTAGAGTGCAAAGCATAGAAAGCATATCTATACGGGTAACTTAGGTTTTTTTAATTAATAAAATTGCTTGATATACACTAGAGTCCATCGATTAAAAAACCTGATTTATTTATGCAGATGTAGCTGTTCCACGTTCACTAAGTACTATCCGTAATGGTGCAAATTTTTATAATGATGATCTTACTAATATTATAAATGCGAAAGTTTGTGAGTATGGATGGATGTTTGTTACTCTTTCACGACGAATCCACTAAAACGATATCGACGAAATTTGGCACAATTATTCCTTATACACCGGGGTAACATATAGGCTATAAAATCCTGTTGATTCTACAGGAATAGGATGACATTCAAAAGCGCCATCTATTAGCGCCGGGTCAACTAGTATAACATAATGCAATGCATGCGGGGATTTAAATAAACGCTTATAACAAACAAATTGCTGTTGCCACGATAAAGTATCATAATTATGAAGGCAAATAAAGGTCCAAGTACAATGGAAGGTTTTAAAATGCATTATGCAACATGTTTTGATCTCGACTCGTTCTAGGGCAGAACAGTCGTGCTCAAAATTGAATATATAACTTTTTAGTTACTTTCTAAAATCATGTTCCATAAAACAGATTAATTAGAAAAATTAAACAATAAAAATGAAATTGAAGATTTTGTTACTGTAATTAACAATAAAGCAGATCATTTAATTTATTACACAAAGTAATTTGTGCGTTTAAACATAGTTTTTCAGGTGTTTTTCTCTCAGATTCGCTTTAAGCTAAACGAATTAGATTCGACTAGGTAACAAAAACTTTTAAACTAAATTAAATGTTTTTCTTATGGCTTACCAGTAGTACTAGTCTAAACCAAACAATTTCATGGTCAATAGAAGCATGACACATCAAATTTATGTATTTTCAGTGAACTCGCATTCAAAATAAATTATTTACAACTTTTATGTGCTAGAACGAGAACTCTATGATATGACAATATTTAAATATAGGTACGATATGAGAATATTAATAAGTGGATCAAAGTTAACAACATCAAAATATTCAATTAAAAGAAATTTCCTAGTTTTAAAAATATGGCAAATGATGTCTCTAGTACAATGAGGTCAGAAGAAAGTCTTACTACCGCTTACTGGGGTCAAGACCACCTTTCATTTTTTAAAGAGAATAATAAGAACTGCACCATACTTCTTCAATGCAGATTGATATCCGAGATATCCGAGACATACATATACATATCCGAGATATTCCCCAAAGATAATGATGACATAAGGATTGTTATCATCATCATCATCCTCCTGCCCTCATCCCTCTCAAAGTGGGGTCTGCACAATATGTGACAAACATGTCACATGATTTGGCTACGTGTTTTACGTACTCACCTTAGTCGTATTTTACGACCCCTCGTTAAGAAATGAGGGTGGTCTATTCTATTCAGCCGCATACCACACCAAACGCAAACGCAGCATTGGAAAACCCCTTACGAGGTGGACATACGACCTCAAAAAGGTCGCGGGGAGCCGCTGGATCCAAGCGGTACAGGACCGTGTGGTGTGGAGATCCCTTAAGGAGACCTATGTCCAGCAGTGGACGTCGATCGGTTGAACAAGAAGAAGAAGAAGAAGCACACCACACGGCGGTAACATAAGGCGATTACATAAGGATTGTAAATATCAGTTAAGAGAATAAATTTATAAAATATACTGAATTCAATTTATATTTATTACTCCTGAATTTATTTCTTTAAGTATTTTGGTTCTAGATCTAGAAGGTACTAGAAAACCTTGGTATCCCCCATCAGTTATTTTCATTTTAAAATGACCTTATTATATTATGGGCAACATCATATACCGGCTTAATTTCCAAGTTATGTAGACCCATAGGATAGAAACTATTGATATTTTTAAGAGGTTTTGCCCATTTTTAAGGATTAAAATTAACTTTTAACAACCGTGCATCAAAATACTCATCTTGAGTTAATCGTTAATTTTAACTTTTAGTCGACATCCTAAGTGATTGACAGTGACGATGCGCTTCTTTTTATAGTTTTGATTCATTAATAATATGGTATGCTTTTATAGCATAAGAACCTAGCTATGTATAAATCAAATATTATATGAAATGATATTTATTAGCAACTATACACGTCAGTTCCATCACGTTTCTAAAAAAAATTACGTTATTGGAAACAGACGCAAGTCTTAAAATTAATTAAATATACTTAAAGAATTTTAAGATTTTGATGGAGCTCAATCAACGAATTTAATAAGACTGGGCAGCGATCTGATAGATACGCAACACATGATCGTCACAAATGTGAGTGTCTGCAATGGAATATAGAAAACACAGTAGTATTTTTATGGGCATTCGTGAAAAAAAGAGTTTACAAATGAATTGTAAAGCTATCTTTAAGGGCAAATCTATAGTTGTGGAATACCCTTATTGTAATTGTAATAGTATATCGGTGTAATTGCTGTATATATGTTGGTTTAAATTATTTTTTTAATTATTGTTATATACGTTCATTCTTCCGTTTCATGACATCTATATAAACAACATCTTCTAATATATAAAAATGAATGTTCGTATGTGTGCCCTTCATAGACTGTGACACGGCAGGACCAATTTTAATAAAATTTTCAGACCACCTTTCGAATGACCCAGCGGATGATCCTGGAAAGTTTGGCCTGTGGCCATCGTAGCATTTTGTTTAACTGCTGAGTTCTGTTTCGAATTTGAAACCAGACTGAGCCACAGCAACGCGTGGCTGGACAGCTAGTTTCAGATAAAATAATTGAAAAACATGAAATAGGCTGTTGCCAGAGTGTTGATTTTAAATTATTCCGATGACAAGTATTTGACATTCATGTTCTACATCTTTTTGCAACATCCTCTGCACTGACTTTAGGTCTGATACGAAAAGTAGCCTGGAACTCTGCATCTCATCATTCCTCTATCTTCCATACCAACAATTACATCTATCTGTTTCTGTTAAACGCTGACCTTTGATAGCTAGAGATTTTGTATCCCTCAAATAGAGTTGTTCCGAGAAGACGAATGTGTCTTAGGTTGTCTTAGGCTGGATCCCTACAGTGGAAAGTGAATAAAATTAACAATACATTGTAAGGAGAACGGCTATATAAAAAATATAATATACAAGTGCCAAGGTATCAGGTGTCACTCTCCGTGGTGAAGAAATGATTTGTTTTACGACGCTCAATTCTGATTTAAAATCTTAAACTGTAAATCTTATTATAAAACAAAGTCCCAGAAAGCTGTCTGTCTGTATGTAATCCATTTTCTCAAAATCTAATGAACGGATTTTTGTACGGTTTTCACCAAAAGCTAGAACAATACCTCCGGATGGTTTAGATAAATAGTACATAACGGTATAATATACATTGTGTTGAGGAGATCGAGCATTTGTTAAAAACTTGGTTGCTGGGAGTTTTAGTCGCGTGCGCTGCGTAAACCAGTAGAGTTACGCTAAACAAATGTAGTAGAGAATTGTAGATCTATAAAAATACTACAAAAAAGTCTGCGATAGCATGTTTCTATCTCTTACGGTTAACTCACAATAACTACTTTTATGGTCAAAATTTTAATTTAAAATATTACGTTATTTTCCATATAGTTTTCTTCTGTTTGGTATAAGTCCTTCTCAAAGTAAATGTGTTAGATAGCTTAGCCATTTAATATAGATCAAAATTGTCCTTTACGTATATAAATCAAATAAATACTTTAGAAGAATATTGCAAATTTAAAATTAAACGCCACTTTTTATCTTAGAGTTCCGGCAAGAAAAGTTTATGACACATTGATTGGCGCGCGGGCAAAGCCGCGGGCATAGCTAGTGTGTTATAAAATGCTATTTATTTATATTATATATTTTATATATTTATTTAAATTATATATTTATTTATATTATATTTATATTATATTATATTATTACTATAGGCTTTTATCATAAATTTCCAGCTAATTTAACTTTAAGCAATGTATGTGAATGTAGTTGTATATTTTGCTTCATTTGTAACATCCTATTTTTGGCAAAATGTTATCTTCACATTTTCATGCCCTTGAATATATTGGTGCGGTTAGCATCACTATAATTTATTTTCCTTCCTTTTTTAGATTTTAAGAATACTATCTGACGACTGCAAAACACTCGTTCTATGGATATTACTAGAAGTTATAGTAATATGATTTAATAACTTTATTATATTTGTTTATTTGTAAATGAATATTTAAATATAATGTTTTATAACAAGTAGAAACAGCGCTTAGTTTCGTTGTTCATATTTATTCTTACGCAGAAGATATCAAATATCCTACAAACATTTAATTGCATTCTTAATTTTTTCTACGACACAGAATATACAATTACGAATTGTCATCTTTGTTGACGACGCTAATTTACGTAATAACTAAATAAACGAAATCAGTAAATTGATTTATTTACAATATTTAATCATTAATGAAATAATTAATTTTGTGAGTAACATTTTGAACATTGGACGATAAAACATTATAAGTCGTATTAGTTGATGGATAGCTCATAGATAGCAGAAATAAGATGCCTATCTACTTATGTGATGCTAAAAAAGAAGTGATATCGTATAATATGTTTTAAATCGATTGGGTAAAATAAAAAGTAGGTTCTTATAATTATCATGACTATATTATTTGTAAGGTATGACTTTCACTGTGTATGATTTATATTGATTACGTTTCTAATAAGTATTCTATCTTATCATACTTACAATAGTTGTGGTGATTAAAGAATACCTTGTGAATGTAAATTTCTAATTTAATAATATAGATAGAAGCTTCATTTTTCTTCCTTTTAGTGTAAAGACCTGAGGCCCATGGAGTCCGGACGTTCAATAGAAGACTCGTAGAGCGTATCGGGGACCCGAAAGCTGTCAGCTACTTTGCCCAACGAATGAGTTTGGGCATACAAAGAGGTGACGCTGCCAGTATTTTGGGAACTTACCCCCACTGCAATGGAGGAGTCGATGGTTTCGATTTAGTGTAAATATATCAAATATGCAACATGCGTTGATACGTTAGCCTCGTCCCATATCAGAGAAACGGCTTCAAGACCTGGAGCTGCGGCGGAAATGACCAAATCCGGCAAGCGGCAAAAGTATGCATCTGTCATCGAGAGTCATATATTTGTGCCGTTTGCAGTTGAGACCCTAGGGCCTTGGAGTCAAAATGCAAAAAAATATCCGTTTTAACACCTTAGTTAATTGCTTCTTCAGGTGAAAAGAGGGCTGGCTCCTATTTCGCACAAAGAATCAGCTTAGCGATTCAACGCGAAAACGCTGTTAGCATTCTTTTATTTAATAATTTAAATTCAGTAGAAATGTTATAATTAAATAAACTAACTTATTTAATCCTCTTTAAAATTATATGTGTATGTATGCAATTGAGCCTTGTTAAAATGTTTCGAACATTATTTTTATGTCAAATCGCATTTCACAAGTCTGCGCTGTGTATAATAGGTCAATCAAACTTCAAAGACAAACTACAAAATGTGCTTTAAATTGCTTATTTTTTGTAATAGTGTTTTCGCCTCGATTCATTCATGAAACGGCAGGGGATAAACCTGTGCGAGAAGGCGACTATATACATAACTACCTACCATGTTATATATAGTACGGTCAACACCGTCAAAGAATTGACTGTTACTGTCTCCGTTATCTTTTGTTAGATTTAAATCCTTCTTTTATATTAACTTATATTTTAATAGTGCGTGACTAATTAGTAATGGCCCTTGTTACTCATAATAATTGAAGCTGATTATTAGTTTCATCGAGTTGATTATTTATCACACAGATAGGTAAGTCTGAGTTACATAAGAGCTATACGTTATATAGTTATGCATTTCAAAATGCCGTATATATCACAAGTAAGGACTACAATAAAAAACGCTAAAATCAATTCAATTATTAGTAATAACCGTATAAAGTAAGGTAAGAGATACCTAATGAATATCATACGTAAATTATTATAATAGCGTCCTTTTTAATATGCATGTCGACTGAATGATCTTGACTTTACCTGCTAGAAATTTATTTCTTCTCGGATGTGACACGCAAACCTAATTTAGTCTTTAAACTATGCGTAGTAGTTCATAAAAAAACGCTCTTTTTTAAGTTTATTTTCTTATTATTGTATCCAGTTTAATTTTTTCTAATTATTGTATCTAGTTATTCTAATTATTGTACTTTATTGTATCCGTTAAAGCATTGGATAAGTAATCTATCAGCCCAAATAAATGATTTCATTCATATTAAAAAAAACCATTTATTTGATAAAACTGCTTTTTTCTATAACATTTATTAACATACTAATGCTTCGTTCAAAAATAAAAGTCAATACGTAGTTTCTTTATAAGTTTTTTGTTTATGTATTCAATTAGATTCAAAAAACATCCATAAAATACATCCATTTTATCAAAGTAATATATTATAAATATTTTCTTGTAACCTTCAAAGTGAATTGTGTGTTTTCAATGATCCTTTTTTTTTAAGATCGTTAGCTAAGAAAGGTTAGAACTTTAGTATAATAATAGGCCTCACAGGAGGCGCCCTTAGGACGACGTTCCCCGACTTAAGTAGAGCTTCTGCGCTTTACTCTCTGCATTTCGCAACCTCGACGATGCTTCTGCGCTCGCCCGTCCCGCCCAGTGACGCTGTAAAAGCCATTAGGGCTAACAGCATACAGTCAGTTCGAAAAAAAAAGTACAATAATAAGGAATCAGAATTTTTTTCAATATATTTGACATCTTTGTAGAGGTCAGCTAAAGGGTATTTTATAAGATTAAATTGACACTAGCATTACTACATAGCGTCCCGGGTTTGGTTTTTTCAAGCGCTATTATTTTTATTTTTCAGTTTTCTGTTAAGATAAATTATTTTAAAATTACAACAACTGTAAAAAAAATATAAAGAAATTGAATTAAGTACATTAAATTAATTCCGCTTTACTTTTGCAGTATTCTTTTTTCAGTCTCAAATTCGATTTCCATGGGATTACTCATTCTATATCAATTCAACTACGTTGTAATGACGTGAATGTGATCGCCATTGATAAATTATCAGATCAAATTATTACCATAGTAAAAAGATATCGAGTGATGTCTGTATATTTAAATGTACGAAAATCTTATCATTACAGTTGATGATAGAAACGCATTTATGTCAGCTTACTTGAAAAGAGAGAAATTTAAAATCTTAATTAGATGCATCCGATGAGCGAATTTTTTTTTTATGTAGCCTGTAGTTACTCTGAGATAATTTGATGGTAAAATTATTACTATCATTATTTTATACCACTTCGAGGTATTGTTGCCAGGCGTTTTTTTTAAAGAAATATTTTTCATAATTTGTCCAATTTGTCTACAAAGAAATAACTAGTAGATAAAATGAAGTATGGAAATACACAATACGTGATAGATAAGAACTTATCAAGTTGGAGATGGGTTTATTACACAAAAATATTGAAAACGCGCATGTTGTACAATGCAAATTATTCCTAATAAATTATTTTGTAGAGAAAGAAGTGTCTACGGTACAGCAATGGTTTTTCTGCAATTTGTGATGTGTACTAATGTTTTGGCCGTTGCTGTTGGAGCACCTGCATTGTTTTCACGTAAGTATTAAATAAATCAACATTTATCAGACAGAAGATACAAATTTCTGTTTTGTTTTGTTAACTATCAGATAAAGAAACGTAGTATAATAAATCATTGAGAATAAGATTATGCTATACTAAATATGCTTTATTACATATTTGTAAATAATTATGTATATAAACCCTCGGAATACAATTATGATAAATGTAGCAACAAGCAGTGTCCCTAAATAATGTCAGAAAGAAGTATTTGCTAATAGTAATTTTAAAAATCTATGACTTAGCGTCGCGAAATTTCACTATAAATGAGCGCCGCTTTATATTTGTTTGAATATTAGAAAGACAAAGCCTCGTGAACAAAGAAAAGTTCGTACATTATATCACAAAAACTAATAATATGTAAATAAAATTAAATTCAATGTTGGTTATTACGAATAACATTTTACTAAATGTCTTGATCAATGATCACCTAAGTAAGACATCATTTATTATGACAAGTATTACCAGGCATTATGATTTTTGAAAACAATAATTCAGAATGAAATTATGTATCTAAATAAGAAGCGAGATAATAATATAATAATATGGGACATTTACACACACGGTATGATGTATGATAGTTTGAACTTAATGTAAAACTAAAAAAGAATATATTCGAAATAACCGTAATATTCATTCAGGATTAGTTACACTTTATCTTTGGATAACACTTAATTCGAATTCGGCTTAATTCGAATTTCATTAATCTAAGTACTATGTAAGCATAGTAACCATTAAATAATACACATAAAATAATCTGATAAAAATCTAACTGCCAAGTACATGTACTCTTTAAACATTTCTAAGGATATTTCACGAATTTTCAGGAAAGTCGGACGATAACGAAGTGTTGCCTTATGATTTTTCTTTTGTAACACGAGAGGAATGGAAGGCTCGGACTCCAAAACAGATACTGCCTCTGCAGACACCTGTACCCTACGTGGTTATCCACCACTCATACTCCCCTCCTGCTTGTTATGATGGCGCGCAGTGTAAACAAGCCATGAGAAGCATGCAAAACTTTCACATGGACGATAGGGGATGGTGGGACATTGGATACAAGTAAGTTGATTAATCAAATTGCGTTTTAAATGTAACAGAAATGTATTTACCACGTTTACCAATTAGTGATAAGCATGTTACCACGAAAAAAAACAATGTGATGTGTGAGTTTTGAATCTGACATCCTACATCGGAAGAAACGGCGGAAAGATATGGGTCTTAACTAAAGATCGTAACTCTTCCAAGTTTATGTACCGAAATTGGTTCTTCTCACGTTTAATTATATCGTATAACCCTGACTAGTTTCAATCCCACCGTTAGCCCCTTTTCATGAGCTCTTTAAACAGCGTTTCCGGCAGTAACGCCGCAGCTACGAGTTATTACTCAAACAGCAAAAATAATAAAAAAACTCTTTCTATCCTAGTAAACTAGCCCAGCTCTAAGGTAAAGTAGGCTTTTAATTTATTCCCATTGACTAGCTCCACATAGAGCAAGTCCAACACAGTAGTTTACCCTTCGCCCAGTACATCCGTAACGATTTGAAAGGTATATAAATAATCTTATAGCTCGCCTTACCGTGAATCAACACTTAACACTAACTTTCAAATAGGCAATTTAATTTCAAAACTTTAAGTTCTTATTAATAATATATTGTTATTTCAAATTATAGTTTCGCCGTTGGGTCGGATGGAGTCGCCTATGAAGGCAGGGGGTGGAATATTCTGGGCGCCCATGCTAAGCATTTCAACAATGTTAGCATCGGAATATGTTTGATAGGAGATTGGACAGGTAAGTCGTCCTAAATGCGTTTCGCATTCAAAATTTCGAAATATAGACAAAGTAGCATTCTCTGAAACAATATAAAATACATAGAAAAATTATTGAAAATCATATGACGTATAAAATAAATGATAAATTATGAGAAAAGGATAATTATACCATGTTTAATTGCTAATTGTCCGCTTATACTTTTTTTAACTTTCGTTGAACTAATAATATTAATTGTGCAAATCTACGGCACTAACAATTTATATAATTCATCATTGAAAGAAGTTAGGAAGCGTAGCTTATACTAGCTTATATTCTTATATACCTTATATATATGTGTATATATATACATATTTATACACTATCTTTTTTGTTATTGTCCACTTGCTAGGTAAAAGTATCCCTGTCTTATTCTCTTTGGTAAACCTTCTCTCCAAAGAGTGAAGGGCTTTCTATTTTCGAAGATCTACCTCAAGATTACGCACGTTAGACGTATTCTTGAAATTATTTCACGATAAACCATGGAGTTCCGCAAAGAAATAGCGAATTCTATAAATTACTTTTTTAAGTTTGTATCTAATAGGCTAAAACTTAAAACTTTATACATGATCAGAGAGACATGTGATCCATAATACAAAAGTAATTTTTAACTTCATACCCAGTTACTTTACAGTTTATGATAAAGTAACCCAGCAGTTACTTTATCATAAAAAAAATGAAAATTTCGCTATAGTATAATTAAAACAGTAATTAACATTAGTTTCCGCCAAGTACCAAGATAAGTACCAAGAGTATCTTAGCCAATAATAGTTACTTAAAACAAAACAAGATATTTTTCAGATCTATCAGGTCTATAAACTTAATAATACAGTAATCATTTTTTTCTTTCAGACTCTCTACCACCATCAGTTCAATTAAAAACTGCTCAAGCCTTAATAGCAGCTGGAGTAGAACTGGGATACGTGAAAGAAGATTATAAGCTGGTCGGACACCGTCAAGTCCGTGATACAGAATGCCCAGGGATTACGCTGTACGATGAAATCCAAAAATGGTCGCACTACTCACCTTTTCCAGCATCAGTAAATGATTTACCGAACGTTATAGAGCTTAAAAAAGCTTAAACAAAAAAGAGATCATATTTAAAAATACAGTTTCGTTATAACGAAATTCATGAAACCGTGTGTTTTTACGCTATAAAGATAGCGTACGTACAGAAGGTAGAAGCTTCTCTTTCGTAGCAAAATTTAGCTTACCACAATTTTAAATATTTAAGTAACAATGGATACATAATTTTTTAAAACTTATAAATGTAGCATAAGATTATAATTTATTTTTACTTTACAAATTTATAAAATAACATTTTTCGTTATCTCACAGCACTTTCTTTCATAGCTTAAAAGTAGGATGGTGTCTGATTAAACAACATTTGGCAATCTATCAGAGAAGACGGAGTTGTGATTTATTTGGAATAAAATATGATTCTACCTGTTTAGAATGTCATCCACTGAGCATTGGCAAAAAACATCATCTACAACAAACATGGTTACTTTTTTCGGAAATATTAATGATACATAATTATGAAGTATATGAAGACGGTTCATAGTTATACATTTCATCATCACAATCTATCTATCGAACGTATAACAACAACACAATGTTACTAATAACTGTAATGCATTACTCGAAGCATGGTAAGTCTTGTCTCAACACAAGAGTACACCTATTCATATTCAATAGCGACTAAGCATTCTATCAAATCCACGTTTAAAAAAGGACTAAGTTCCATATAGACAACTCTGCTATTTATTTTATTTTTATTAACGCTTGCCGTTCCTATAGGTACATGAATCATGTACAATTTGTACAAATATATTCTAGACTCAAGTTCCTATTTATAAATAAGAGTTATTTTATAGTTGTTTACTTTATAACGTTTAATTTTATTATAGCATAACGTTCATTTGTGCCATATAAGAAAGTTTTATGAGTAATGCTTATTTTATACTGAAAAAAGAAATATATTTGTTAAATTTTTATGAAGGTTAATGTAAATTAATTTAAGCATTAATGGTGTAACGGTATAATCGTTAATGGTGCAAATATTATATAATAATATTAATAAAAATAGACAATTATGTACACATGACATTAGCATAATAATAAAAGAAACAAAATATTATTATTGTTTTTATTTTTCAATATTACCTATATATAATAAATTTACATGTGATTAAGTAATAAAAATTGTTTAATTTCAACAAAATTACACAATAAAGCTATTGCTGCACGGTAATTTCCCACAAAATATTGGGATCAACTCATGCATCGACCTATGTCATAGAACTTCATATTAACTCGTTGCGTAAAGTAGATAAACACTATGATTCATAAATATTGTTTTTAATAACCTAATTTATATTAATTGCTTTAAATCGATTTTAATTATCATGTACATACAATGTATAGAAGAGATACACTATTGTAAGAAAAAAAAGTTTTTTACTAGATTTACCCCTGGTTTACGAAACTGATTACTTTAAAAAACGGATACAAAACTGACATTAAAGCAAAGACTTTTATCCAAAAACTCAACACTTTCTATCAATAATTTTTCAGTAAATATTATTTGGAAGTCCTTATAATAAACCTTCACCGCAGATGACTCCTAAGTAGCAATATGAAACAAGTTTGGTTTGCATATTCTTTATACATATAAAAGGCTGTGATCAAATAGATTATTTGTTTAAATTACAATAAGTTATCTAAAGCCCCTATAATTTGATCTCATAAGGAAATAAAAAATCAAAACATTATTTTATTTTATTTTTATAATTCTTAAATTTGTATTTATAATATATACCGACACATACCTAATACAGAATTATAATTCAAACACAAAAGAGAAATTTAATTATTTTTAGCATGAGTTATTTAAAATATGAATTTATTTTATTCTTTATATAATAGAATGTAGGTTCCATTATTACTTAACCATTTATTGAGGTATTGTATTTTATAAAATACTTTGTCGTCTAGATTAAATTAAAGTATATTTTAGTCTTAGATTAAAGTATATATACTTTAATCTAGACGACAAAGTATCTTTATGCCAATTATATGCCAATATACCTTAGTAACAGTGTTTATTACGTCAGGTTGGTTAGGTTTAACATCTCGAAAATAGAAAATAGTTCATCGAATTTGAATTTTTTTACTTTCAAACGGTCGTAGAATTGAATTCTCTAACTAGGTTCTTCTTCATCTTCTTATATACAAAATTCTAAAATTGAGATTGAGAGGTGTTTAGATACTATTCTGAGTTTTTAATTAAAAATATTACCATAAGACGTTATGTATAGTAGAAATTACTATGGTCCTAAAATATATGAACTTTATACAGGGAGTGAATGTAGACTGCAAAGCTGTACAATCTACATAATGATCTTTTAATATTGTTTTGCAAGTCATATTAAAGAACAATGAAGATAAAAAACCTGCCTGAAATAACTACATTGTGAATTACGTCGTATCATAATGTTAAAGTTCATTCCAAGACTTACGGTGATCCTCGGTGATACATAAAATAGTAAAAGTATATTATCAATATTATTACCAATTAGCTGTGCCAGCGGCTTCGCCCGCGTGGAAATAAGCGTGTCACTATTTCTTTCTAGAAATCAAATTTGAAACATAAAAGTAGTTGTTGTGAGTTTACCATAAGGGAAACAGACATTTTAAATGATTTATAGAAGCAGGCGTTACTTTGCGGAATTCCATATTACAAGCAATATAACAGAACCAACTACTTTGCTATAATCCGCAACCCGTGCGGATTATAGCAAAGTAGTTGGTTCTGTTACATTGCTTGGATAGAGACATGCTATCGCGGCTTTTTTTAGTATTTTTACAGACCTATAATTCTCTAGTACATTACTTTAGCAGGTTTTTTAACAACTGTGCGATATCTTCGACACAATTTGCATAATATCGATATGTATTATTTACCTAAACCATCCGGAAGTATTGCACTATCTTTTGGTGAAAACCGTTCAAAAATCCGCTTAGTAGATTTTGAGAAAATCGAATACATACAGGCAGACAGCTTTTTTGGGCTTTGTTTTATAATACGTATAGATAGTAGGGGGAACATAACGGAAATCATTATGCATTAGAATTTACGGACGAAACCGACGGCAAAACTAGTCAGTAAATAAAATCAAGTAGGGAAATACACAATACTTGATAGATAAGAACTTATCGAGTAGATGGTGTTATTATATAAAAATATCGAAAACCTACGTCTTGCAGACCGTAAATTATTTCTGGTATCTTATACGAAGAAAGAAGTATATTTGGTGATATTATAAAATACTGCAATGTTTTTTCTACGATTTTTAATGTGTACTAATATTATAGCCGTAGCTGTGATTGCATCGGCATTATTATCAAGTAAGTAATTAAATAATCAGTGTTTTCTATAACAAAAACATCAAACACAAGACATAAGGTCCGATTTCTTTTTTTTAATAACCGTTTACGTACGTTATATATTAAGTTTTGTGTTTAATTTAGCTTAAGTATTGTGAAAAAATTTTCATACTTTATATTGCCAAACAGAAATATCTGTTATACAAATTAGTTTCGATGCAACTACGTTAGGATGAGATGCCGATGATAAAAATGATTATTTCACTCTAAGTGATCATCACGCAACATTATGAAATGTTATGTCATAAATAGTATAAACGAAAATCATAAAAAATCCCAGCTCGATCTAAGATGTTGAAGAAATTTCTAATGCATATTTGTTTAATGAAAACAAAATATTACGATCCATTGAACGTTATGATACTATTAAGATATCAAAAAAGTTAAAAAGTCCACTCGTAAGTACTTATTATGTAAAAGTAAGTACGAGTATGTTATTATATTACCGCCAAATATATAGTTGGTGGAAATTATAGAAATAAAAGATGAAAAGACCAATAAATTAGTAGTTCTTGAATAGTTTCTACTATAAGGTAGCGTATATTCAATGAAATTATTATTCGCAACTTTATCTTCACCATATAGACACGGTAGGATCATCTGCTAACAGATTGTGGCGGAATTTACCATATGTGCATAATAGACATGACTTACGTAATCAATTTTTTTTCCTATCTCCAGAAAATTCTATTCATAACGAAGAGTTTCCATTTAACTTTTCGTTCATATCTCGCGAGGAATGGGAAGCACGCAAGCCACTTCAGACAGAGACGTTGTCAACACCCGTTCCATACGTGGTTATACACCACTCATATTCTCCTTCCGCTTGTTATGATGGAGCACAGTGTCAACAGGCTATGAAGATTATGCAGGACATGCATATGGACGACAGTGGATGGTGGGATATTGGTTACAAGTAAGTTGAAAAATAATTGGTAATATTGATGTTTAAAATAAATTTGATGCGTCAACATTCAGAAGTGGTTTACGACAAAGCATTATAACCCTTTTATATCTTGTTATCATCATCCTGCCCTTATCCTACTATAAGTGGGATCGGCACAACATGATACAAACATGTTGTCACATGATTTGGCTATGTATTTTACGGCCGGCCGCCTGCCTCACGTCAAGTTACCTTAGTCACCTTTTACGACACCTCGCTAAGAAATGAGGGTGGTCTATTCTACTCAGCCGGATACCACACAGCGGTATAACCCGTAAATTTTGAAATCTTTTATTCCGCGAATGAATGTTTTCAAGTAGATATTTCAATGTCCACAAGCATGCTACAATGCTTAACATTCAAAAAACTTTGATCCATACTAATACTATAAATACGAAAATCTAAATCCTCCTGTCTTTCCATCTGTCTATAACGCTATCACGACCCATCTACTTGAAAATTTGTTAGTAGATTGTATATAATCTCCCGCCCAGTGTACCGGGCTAATGTATTATGATTTAGTATTTATTTTATTATGTTCTGAAAATCCCCTCGTTTTATTGTATTTAAAAAATATATTCCTTGGTTAGAATCTACACTTATTCTAAAACGAAGTCCCCAAAAGCTATCTGTCTGTATGTGATCTATTTTATCAAATCTATTGAATGGATTTTTGTAGGGTTTTCTTTAAACAGGTAGTGCAATTCTTCCGGAAGTTTTAGGTAAATAGTACATTACGGTTTTATGTATTGTGTTGAAGAGGTCTGCCTGTCGCAACAGATAGTCTGTAATTAATATCACATATCTTTATAAAACTTTACGTAGATTAGAAGACAGTTACTGTGATTATTACTTCTACATTAATATATTGAATTTTAAAATATACGAAAAGATCGAATATCTGATCATTTCCCATTTTATCTTAAATTGTAGTTTCGGCGTTGGCTCCGACGGAAGCGCTTATGAAGGTAGGGGTTGGGATATCCTTGGCGGGCATGCTTTGTATTTCAACAACGTCAGCATTGGAATATGTCTTATTGGAGACTGGAGTGGTAAGTTTCCCAGTTTGAAGTATTAGTGGTGGAGATAAATAAAATCCTTTATAAATTTAAAAAATAGGCGCAGGCAGGGGAATGCGAACATCAAAAAATATCTTCAAATGTTATGTTGTTAATGATTTGTATTAACATAATACGAGAATGTCTGAAAGTTGCGTCTATAATTCGTCTATTAAGGACATACATGAGTAGGTAGGTGACTAAACAAAAATATGAATGTGGATGGATATGTGACTAGAGGCCGAAAAGGAGATGACATGCGTATAAAAAGAGTAGCCTAAGAGTAGACAAATAGTGGCCAGAATCTTAGAGAAAAATAGATTGTGTCGACCTTACTTAGAGTGAGATAAGGGCAGGAGAATGACAACGTTAATATATACAATAAAAATATATGTTTTAATACGAAACAGATTTTTGTAAACTTCACAGACTTAAATGCATTTTTTTTTCAGATTCTCTTCCACCTACAATTCAACTAAAGACTGCTCAAGCCCTAATAAAAGCTGGAATAGAATTGGGTTATGTGAAAGAAGATTATAAGCTGATTGGACATCGCCAAGTTCGTAACACAGAGTGCCCTGGGGATGCGCTGTATGATGAAATTCAAACGTGGCCCCACTATTCGCCTTTCCCAACATCCGCCGATGATTATCAAACTCTATAAAATTTTGAAATATTATCAAACGATGGCCCGCGGCTTCGCCCGCATCAAAATCATCCCGCATGTAAATCAGCATTTTGCAAAGATTTTCCGCGTGAATCCTGGCCTCACGGGAATTCTAGGATATAAAACTTTTATGTTGATCCACAACTTGCCCTATCTTCCAGTGAAAGTCCCATCAAAATCGGTTTACCCGTTCCGTATTGTGTATTAACTAAAACTTTCCTGAAAAATCTAACAGTCAAAACCATACAAAAATCCGTTTAGTAGATTTTGATAATATCGATCACACAGACAAGACAGTTTTTAGGGACTTCGTTTTACAATACGTATAGATGTATAGATTATCACTAATCATAGTGTCAATGCAAAGTGACGTAATCAAGTCTTCTATTCTATATGGTATTTCCCTGTGTTTATAAAAAACGAGTTATGATGATAATTGATAATCATATGACAAGGTTACTCACACCTCGGATATATATCTCTAGAGGTATCTAAACTCCACTATTCGTCCACTGACCTAGTACATCATTGATGACTCATTTATATACTACATTCATTATTATAATTATAACTGCCGGGCAATTTAACATATATATTATTTATTAGGATTTTCCCATGTACCTAAAAATATATTAATGTGTCGAAATCCGGATTCTTTGAAAGGAAACAAGGCCCGTTGGCGCAGTTGGCAGTCACCCTTGCTTTATTTTCGCGGGTCGCGGGTGCGATTCCCGCCGCGGGTAAAATTTTCTATAAATAATTTGTTATTTTTCGAGTCTGCGTGTATTTATGTATTTATTTTAAATCTTGTAAGTAGTCTTTTTACCAGTTCTCTGTAACCAATAAAATACAACTATTAACTTACTTTTGGAACAAACGAAGCTGTATGTAATTGTCCCTTACCTATTTATTAATTATCGGATATTAAAAGAAACAGGATAATAAACGGAAATATTTTAATGACAAGATTATTTCACAAAAATAGTTTTTTATTATAAACTAATATTTAAGTTTTTAATTTAATATTTAAGAAATAATATAGTGTTACTATTATAAAGTAATATAAGGATAAGGTACCTCACGTAGTCACTATCGCATATAATATCGCATTTTAACTTAAATATTTGTGACACATAGAATTAATTTACAGTTGGACTTCTAGAAAAATTACAGTGGATTTATTTTAGTTATACAGGTCGACTGTCTCCGTATTTCCAACTAAACTATAGGATGACAAAACAAATTAGTTTTTGATCATCTTATCAAATTAATTAGCCATCTTATATATAGACATATATATTTTTTATAATAATGATATATTCAATTTATTCAATTTTTGCCTATTCTATTCGGAGCTCGCTGTTCTTCGGTAATACAATGACAGGCGATTAACAGTTTAAGTAACATGTCAAGTTATAATTAAAACATCCCTTCGTTTTACAGTAGGAACAGATTATCATAGACATATTTTTTTTTCGAAAATAATTTTCAATTTATTGAAACAATGCTAAGTTTTTAAAACATATTTAAAGAGAATTAATCGTATAGCATTTTTATATAAGATAATAAATTTTTTTGCTACTTCAAAGCATTTTATATTTATATAATATGTAAATATACGCAGTTAAGATGGCAAATGAATTATCATATGATTATAAGAGCAATATTGTTCGTTTATTTCTTAATAAATGAGAAATAACTTTTCAAAACAACATTTCCACAGAACAACAAATGGTTCTTTAAAACAATAGATTATTAATGATATCAATCAAGGCTTCCGGTGCCATTGAGATAAATATAATCTAATACACTCGATCTTCGCCGCAGATAACTTAGTATTCGACGGCGAATGCCAACGAGATAAATAAGCACTCAAATTTGATGGTAAATTCGTTTCGGTGAAATTTAAAACCAAGCTATGCTGATAACAGTTTTATATTTAAGAAATAAAGCATATTACAGCAACACTAGTTATTGTTTGAAAAATATATGAATTGGGATCTCATTTTTTTTTCTAACGATTCTGTTGTAGCATATTAAATCTTACTTTAATATTAAGCTCAAAATGCTTTACAAATAAATAGCTGTGGATGTCGATATAAAAAATTCGCTGAAAAAATGTTACCAAACGTGTCAAAAATCAGAAAGTATAACGATTTATCACTTTAAACGTAGATTAAATACACCTCATCATATTTTTATTTTTTATTTTTCAAGTCTATAATTATTTAATAAACTCCTAAAAAAGATACCCACGTATAAATTTAGAAGCACTAAGTCGTGTATATTTGAACTTTTTTAATAACGTCTCTTAAAGTTTCCTATTAGATTAAATTAGCCGATATTTTTATTATACAAATGTTTTTTCCATCGCATATTAAAGAAATCAAAATCGCTAATGTATTGCGTTTTACGTCGCTAACTGTTAAGTCCATGACACAGCTTTAGCTGCCATCGCTGAGTGCGCTAAGTAATATAGCTGTTTTTTTCACCTCGTTGTTTTCCAGGTCATTCGCAATAAACCACTGGTTAAGTCGACTTTTGTATGTTTGCCAAGATTGTAAATTATGGTCGAAACTTGATAAAATACCTAAAAGAGCCATTGTATACTACTGTGCATTTTATATCGATAACGTGTGGGTAGTTCGCCGCCACTGTTAAGTCGATGACACGGGATGTGAAGTGACACACGGTCGTTAGCGCACTGGTTTAACTAACATATATAGCCTCAGCCATGATTATTTTTGACCACCTGGCTAAAGCACACATTAACCCGGAATGAGTTTTTAAATAGTTTTTATTCAACTTGCCATGTATTTATGTGAAGGTGGAATCGTGAAAGGCAAAATTGACCCACTCGCCGGTTTCCCGGCTGAAATTTTAAATACTGTTCCAGTCCCGATGACAATGCGTGTTATTGATAAGTATGACCTAATGCTGCTGCCTGGATTAGCTCCAGACGAGGGAACTCCTCAAGGGTTAATAGTAGGGACTTGAAATTTTCTTAAAAGCTTTTATGAATAGCCTTGTTTTACTTAAGAGGGCTTAAGAACCGAATAAGAGGTTAACTCGTTCATTGGCTGCAATAGTGACACAACTCAGAAAAACATGTTTTAAGATAAATGGGTTCAAAGTTTTCATTGCTAAGGAAAATGCATATAACGCTTAATGCTTAAACAAACGGCCTAATATTGAATTATTAATTCTGGCGGTATTGCTGCTGAAAAGAACGTTTATGTTAACATTTTTGAGTTGAACTACTATTGAAGCATATGAGTGAACTGTCGTTACGTACTTTAGTAATTTGATAACATTTTAATAGCAATTATCTAGTATATAAGTATCTAATATCTTTCTTCTACATTTGACACAGTGTACTTATAATACGATTTGATCGCTCTTGGACGCTCTTGTAAATTACGATTTCACTTATAAAAAATAAATTATACCTAATATACCATTAGATATGCAGTGCTGTAACCGTTAAAACCATACATCATGCTTAATTTTGTTGACATTATATTATAATCTGATTGCCGCATCATCTAATATCGCTAGAATTATCAAATGTCAACATCTGTCATGCATTCAATTTATCTACGCTTTTTTACGAGTTAAGTAACATCATTCAAATAAAATTGAATTAAGTAACTATTAGTATATTGTATTTCAAGAACCAGTATAACTATTATTAAAACTGCAGCGTTTTGACGGTCGCCTAAAATAATAAAATTTACTGATAATATATTATGTATTTTATGTTAGGGGATTTTGTATAATTTCAATTATTCAATTGTATCCATAAAATTATACATTGTACCCTTAGTATTAAAGTGACCGAATTCAAAATTTGACTTAATTGAGTTAAATACATTATAATACTCATTTCAATGCCATCTATGACATCACACTACGAACTATTAAAAAAAGCTTGTGTTTTCGTGTTTTTCCAAGTTATAGTTCTCTTTCACAATCAAGAGTTTCGTAGACGCTACGCTACGCTATTTTGTAATTTATTATTATATATACGCTATTTTGCAACAAAACAACTTTTTAGAATTCGGTCACTTTAATACCAAATATGGGATATATTTTAATTTTAGGTCTACAATAATCTGCAAGCCATTGATATACATCGCATTTATTGTTATTTTCTTTATGTGCGTTAAAGGTGTTATAATTTGGATTAAATAAATTTGTTTAGAAAATTATTAATTCATCCCTCAATTACAAGCACCACTTCAGATAGTGTTGTCCGCCTAAAAACTTTATTTTTGTTAAGAAAAGTAAAATAATTGCATTTATTGTGTTTGAGGATTTATATACAAATATTTATAAAATTAAATAAACTTGATCAGAAAACCATACGTTCCGACATTTATATTTACGGGCATAGACAAGTAAATACATAACAGAGAGTGAAAAGAGTGTTCTGTGATAAAAAATTTTATAAATATTAAGCATACATCGATCACCAATAATATTATTATATAATTGAATATTAAAGCATATGGTAACATCAACAAAAGCGTTTTATTACAATATTCATAAACATATTTAGGATTAGGTGCTATAAGAGAGTATATGGGTAACTTACAGTACCTAATATCTATAGATGAATATAATAATAGTTTTCAAAATCTTCATATAAAATAAACCACAGTAAAAGTTGAATTAGTCGATAACTTATTGACAAGTTTTTAATATTTGTTTTTTTTTATGATGATCGTTGATTATGTCATCGTCTATAATAAGAACGATCATTGTGCGGTTCATACGATCATAGGTATATCACCCAGCGATTCCTTTTGATGCGTGTCCGAAAAACCGACTAATCCTAGGTTGCAGGCGATCATAGAGGATGATTGACCAGTACAAGGTTACAAGCAATATAACAGAACCAACTACTTTGCTATAATCCGCACGGGTTAAGTGAATGCATGCAAAGCCAATGTGTATGAAGCAGGCAAAATCTACGCACCTTATACATGCAGGACCAGCCACCATATGCACCCCAAGGCGCAATTCACCAGCAACAACGAACACAAAAGCAGCACACACACCCACCACCACAATCTCGACGATCGTTTCGCCCCGAAACCGAAGCATCATCAGGAGGATAGGCTTCACGACAAAAATCGTACTGCGAGTACGATTTTTGTGGTGGGTGTGTGTGCTGCTTTTGTGTTCGTTGTTGCTGGTGAATTGCGCCTTGGGGTGCATGTGGTGGCTGGTCCTGCATGTATAAGGTGCGTAGATTTTGCCTGCTTCATACACATTGGCTTTGCATGCATTCACTTAACCCGTGCGGATTATAGCAAAGTAGTTGGTTGATGGTTCTGTTATATTGCTTGTAATATGGAATTCCGCAAAGTAACGCCTGCTTCTATAAATCAGTACAAGGTTATTTTTCGTTTTGTGTGCGTAATAATATAGGGTCGTAGATCTTTATAAATCGTGTTTATATTTTTAAAAAGACGTAAAATAATCCTTTGGCTAAAATACTTAGCTGAATTAATTGTTTATTTTCATTTAAGGTAACTAAAATTAAAATTAATGTCGTATGACTATTACCATGCTGTATATAAAAAAAATATAATCAATATAGTAAATAGCTTATATCTCGAGTAGCATATAAATCTATTACAGTTCTACCCATTGACCGCAACTTTACTTGCGTGAACTACATTACCAAGATAAAATAAGTATTTGTAACTCTACATTAAAATTACATTGGCATGATTTTGCGTTCGGATTAAAAAGACGTTGTCCTCTTCTTCACACTTTCATATTTATAATATTAGTTTAATTATCCTATTATATTTATGTAATACGAGATAGCTTATACATCTCTATGAAATATCTCTAATGTATATTTTAAATATATTACGTTCAGATATTTATTAAAAACATTTTAGTAGAATATTTATCATAGTTTTTTTTTGACAATCAGTGTTTATAACAAACAGTTATGGCGTAAATGGATACTTAATTGTTACATCTAAGTCAATTTCATTTAGTAGTATAAGTAGTGCTGTAGTAACTGATAAGTTTAGTTTATTAAATTAATGTCGACCACCAAAAACAAATAATATTTGTTATTTACAATAAAAAAATGCTTTTGTAATTTTAGCAGTTGGATAAAGCGTGTTTATTCCTTTTTTTATTTACGACCTGATTACGTTTTTACGTAAGGCCTATTGTTGACGTTTTTTTTGCCGTGAAAAATTACGCTTTCTCTCTCGAAAAATATAAATTGTATTTAGTTTGTTGTTATATTGTTATATAAATAAATAAATGGGACACTTACAGACACGGTTGTTCCGTCCCCAAAATGAGTCACCCATAACATAAGTATTATGTTATGGGTGACGAACAACTGGTAGATATACTACATATATAATTTTAAATACATACTTAAATACAAATATACACCAAGGCTCGTAGAACCAACAAATTGTTAATAGAAAATGTTAGCCTTCGGCGGGAATCGAACCCGCGACCCACGAAGCTGAAGGCAGGATCACTACCCACAGGGCCAACAGGCCAGTCGATAGATGTTATATGTTTGCTGTTATATTGTTGTATGTATATTGATGTATGCTTTTTAAGTTATTACAAATAGTAAAGTTGTGTTGAGGACAATTTAAAAACTCTAAAACTATAAATACTTTGTTTATTCAATTGTAATATAAAAAAGAAATAAAAGATTATGTTTCATATATTTTCGTTTGTTACCGTCTCATGTTATCCGTAGTTTAACAGCGTAATTAGATTGAAAGGTAAAAAATCCATAATTTTTTCTATAATGATTTTCTATAATTACTATTTATATTTAACCATTAATTTAAATATTTTTTATAATGATTTTATTCTTTTTCAAATAAGTGTGGTATATAAATTTTAGGATTATGTACATTCAATATACAAGGCACAGGGGAATAAGATGATATAAAGGTATTTGATATTAGTATGTTATTTAATGCAGAAGAAAATAATCTATCTCTCTTTTCTATAATATAATTTCATATTAAATTTTTTTACTTATAGATATTTTTTTTCTACAATATTATTGTTTTTTATCATTTAGTTTAAAATATTTGACTTTTTCTATGCATAAGTATTGGTAGGATAACTGACCTATTCGATTTAGTTTTAAATACTGAGCAATTTAAACTTTCGATCTGTTATTTATTATTTTATAGAAAACTATATAAAATTTGTTATTTCTTAATCGTCACATAATAAAGCATAATTATACTCTCATATTCCATTCATATATCCAGTTTAAATTTTAAAAATAATTAATAGAGCTCTATGTACTCAATATAAAATTTTAAGCACATCCTTATTGTTACCTAAGCTGTAGCCTAAATTAGTCATAAAATATTTTTTATAGAAAAATGAGAAATTCAAATTTAACCATTTATTTTAACGCATAGAATAGTTTAAAAAAAGATTCTTATCAAAATAAATATTGTAAGGATTACCATTAAACGTATATAGGAACGTGTAAATAACGTAGCGTTAGCCATTTATTAAAAAATACTCCTACATTAAAAAGTACCTAAGATTAGACGTTTATATAGTCTTATAAATCACAATACACAAAACATTATAAATTATGTAATAAAGTACACAGTAAATAGATTATATTTGTGTCATTGTATTTTAAGTTTTAATATTATCAATTAGTTTGAACTATGCCAATAATAATTAAAAATTTTGTAAGATAATTCATACGTTATCCAATAATAAATATCATTTTAAAGTACATCAATACATATAATAAAATCGTTGAGATGTCAAATCTGTACATTTAATATTAAAAGAAAAAAAATAGTGTAGTCGTCTCAAAATACGCTCCTAAACATGAAACAATAGTTTTTAAAATTTTTGTCGGTTTATCTGTTTGTCTGTTTGTCGGTTTGTCTGTATGTCTGTGCGTTTGTTCCCGCTAATCTCAGAAACCGCTGATCCGATTCGGACGCGGTTTTCACTAATATATAGTCGGAAGTCTCACTTAACATATAGGGTATGTTTTATTCCAATCGGTCAGCAAATAAAAAAGATATGTCAATTTTAAGGTGAAAGGTCGTATACTTTAATACTGGTACAGTAGGCCCAATGGAGTCTCACATTGACTGATAAACTGAAAGACGCTGCTGTCCACTAAGAGAGGTTTTACAAATTTCTTATGGTTTTGATTGAATCTTTCCAGTGCAAATTAATATCATTGTTAAATAACAGTAATGGCATGAAGGAAATTAAATTTAAAATGGAGTAGTAGATAGTAGTAGTATTCGAGTAACGTAACAATTGTCATAGGAACTGCTATTTAACCCCCCGGATCGATTTTATTTTTGTGATGGAGATATTTGCAAGGTTGGATACCGATAGAAGCTATTGAGTATTACAGAACTACGGTCCACGCGGACGAAGTCGCGGGTAAAAGCTAGTATAAAATAATTCAGTGAAGATATCCTTACAGCGATATGAATTTTTGATCCACTCGTGCTATTAACTTTTCACAAATGTCTTTCGATTAATTCACAGCAGGTAAAGTACTGAAAAGCTACAGTAGCTACATAATTATTTTGCAACTACTGTTTGAAAAGATGTACCTTAAAAAAAATAGAAGTACATGAAATGTGTTTGCTGACTTCCTATGAATTTTTTTAAAATAATATTTTTATCTGAATGCAATGAAATTGATTAGCCTTTATTATTATTAATACCATTCAAACATAATGTTAGACTATCATATTATTGATTTAATAATTCAAAAGTTCAATGTTAGATTTTTGAAATGTACAATCGAGAATGTTTTAGTTTATGTTTATTAATAGATCTATTTTTTTATTGAGTGTTTTTGCACAATTTTTCGAATTGGCTTGTTAAAAAAAAATTAACAAGTGTTTTCAACTCAGAAGAAAAACACGTCGGGCAATTTAGATACGTTAAAATGCCTTCGCTCGTTTCGCATTTATTTATATTTCTACTTCCTTTTATATTTCTATCTATAAAAATAATTCATTATTTTTTTATAAATACGAAACAAAATATAAAAGTAAGTAAAGTAAAGTAACAGCCTGTTACTATGCCCACTGCAAGGCTAAGGCCTCCTCTCTCCGTTATGGGAGAGAAGGATTGGAGCTAAGACCTACCACGCTGCTCCAATGCGGATTGGTAGGTTACACATATCCCTAGAATTCTCTAGAGATATGCAGGTTTCCTCACGATGTTTTCCTTCACCGAAAATCGTGTGATAAATTGCAATTATCAATTAGACACATAAGTTTTAATTGAAAAACTCATTGGTGCCTGCCCGGGTTTGAACCCATGATCGTCTCTAGAGAGTCGCACGGTGTTACCGCTAGGCTATCACAGCTTAAACAAAATATATTACGATCAATATAATGCGTTATTTAAAAGTATTTAACCCTGAATACATAATTAGTTTAGGCTTTTGATATAGGTCTCAAAAGAAAAAACTTAAACACTTATGTAATGTACTGTATTGCTGATATCGGTCAAAAAGGTCATTCGAATGTTAGTTAGGTAAAACAAATACACGCTCGGTTAATGCTGACCGCATGACTCATTTTTGAATAACATCTTGTTAGTAAAAAAACATTCAACTTCCTTTTATACTTAATTTTTTTTATCAGTATTAACGTCGTGGAAGAGCACCTTATTTTATAGATATACATTTATTATAATATGTTGAATATTTATAACTTGTAATTTATGTTATAATTATATGCGTTACATGTTTTAAATAATCTATATTAAATATCAAACGAATAATATTTTTTATTGAATACTCGTCAACATTAACGAGAAAAGTGTACAAAAATTCTTGTAATCACAAAAAATAACATTCAATGAATAAGAAATTTTTAATATGTTTAAAATATCTAAAATAAATATTCTAGTCGTAAAATTACTAGCCCAATCATCTAACAGCATGTTTAAAACATGTTGTGCCGACCTCACTTAGAGTGGAAAAAGGGCAAGAGGATGATAATGATTTAAAGCGTGGTTTGAATTTGAAATGATTTAAATGATAATACATTGAATTGTAATCCAAAGTAAATAAAAAATAAAAATTTACCGTGAAACTATTTTTCCCGGTTACTTTGTTTTTGCTTAACTAACTTGCCCTTACAAAAAAAATACTTAATTCGATGTAGAATTTATTAACACATCTGACATATCATTACAGAGATGCACCACCATAACAAGTGCACACCAAAGAAGAACCAAAAAAAATTCAAAGACCAGTGGAAGTGAAAGAATGTAGCATAGGAACTCAAACCTTCTTACACATTCAAACTATAAGAAGTAAAGATAAGCTTCATTTATAAAAATATCAAATAGAGAAGTCAGTAGAGAATAGTAGCATGTAAAAAATTCGTAAGAATATTGAATGTACAAGAGAACTACTCACAGGTTTTGCAAAGAACCGTATATCTAATCAAATAAATAAATAATTTTTTATTAAGAATATTATATAAAACCAATGTTTATTTAACTAAATCTACATAAACTTTTAAAAGAATTCTACTCAAACTGCACTACGATCAAGCAAATTTACAGTCTGTTTAACAGAGTGGAATATAGTGCCTACAGACATAAAGACTTCGTCACAGTTGTCCTAATAATCTGATACTACATTTGTAATTTATGATTCATCTAATTTATAAGACTAGTTTTTATTCGAACATTCGTACAAAAGTAATAATAAAATTATTTTGCTATAATCCGCGATACAGTAAATAGAAAATATATATAGTGTTTAATGTATAGTGGACTATCAGTATTTTCATACCCGATACGTGCAGGATTCGTAAAAACACATGCACAAACCTCCACCACTTCCACCACAATACACAAGCACTACAAGCTTCGGTTGCGGGGCGAAACGATTGTTGAGTTTGTGATAGTGAAGCTGTGTAGTGCTTGTGTATTGTGGTGGCAGTGGTGGGAGTGGTGGAGGTTTGTGCATGTGTTTTTACGAATCCTGCACGTATCGGGTATGAAAATACTGATAGTCCACTATACATTAAACACTATATATATTTTCTATTTACTGTATCGCGGATTATAGCAAAATAATTTTATTATTACTTTTGTATTATGGATCTCCGCAAAGTAACGCCTAATTCTATAAATCGAACATTCGTGTTCTATGATGCGTTATATTGATCATTGTCTCTTATGAGATCCACGTGTTTCTTTTTATATTTTGAACTTTATTTATTCTCTATCAAAGTTTGAACTTGCAGAACCAAATCTCTGGCGAGAGATAATACAGCGGAAGCATCGTGACGCTCGGCCATTTCTGAAAATAAAACATTGATGTTCTTATTATAGTGCTTCTCATGCTATTTTTTCAGTATCAGCTTGTGTATCAATGTGTTCTAAGTATTTTACAATGCAAATATAAATTAATAATAAATAGATATATATAAATAGATTGTACAATTTTGCATAAAATCATGTTTTTTTATTTATTTACATCACCTAAGGGCGTAAAAACGTACGACCGTTGAATATAATTTTAGAAGAAATAAGTCATATCTGATATAATTGCCTTTTCAGCTGATAAGACTTGAAAAAAATTGCTACATCTTTTCACTACAAAGAAACGTTTTGGCGATTTAACATGAAAACGCAGCTATTATTCCCAAAATTATTCAACATCAGTATGACTGATATTGTATTAGATCGCAAATTAATTAAATATGGTTGGTAAGCTGTAAATGATCGCAGTCGACAAATTAACAAAGAGTCGCGCTTCTCAGGAGTGAGGGAACGATTTGAAACACTGTGTACTGATTAAAGTAACGATTATTAGTATACCACAATGATGAAGGCCTTGTCTTGTCTCTCTCGTTTGAAAGAAGGATTCAAAGGATAATCACGTTACACATTATACCAGTATTCTCTAGGGTTATTTAGATAACATCCCCTACGTAGTAGAGTATACAGATGTTGCTATCCTACAACAGAACTACTTTCTCTCTCCTTTGAAAGATGAATTGCAGCTTAGACCAACTTGCCGCTCCAATGAGGATTCACATGTTACATACATCTCAGGATTGTTTTAGGAAACTTCAACTGTTCTACAACGCAGCTCTTTAAATTTTTATATATACACTTCTATGTCTATATAACTATTTGATACCATTGTAATTGTAATAAAAAATGGATTATATAATAACTTATGAAGTTACCGTTGAAGAACTTAATGATGTCGGTAAAGTCCATAGAATTAGCCAATATCACATCTCTATATGTTTCGAGCAAGGCCAATGCGATGAATAAAACCATGTGCTCGGAAGCTACATATCGTGCAGTCCATATAAGTTCCCAAGCAGAGAATACCTGAAAATATAATGTGATAAAGTCGAAAGAATTGTTTATTTTTGAAACAATTTATTAGACTTAATCGAAACTCGTGCGTTTGCACGATTAGTGATGCTTCTGTTGTCCAAATGTAACACTAAATGTTTGTCTTTCTATTCTATTTGCATGTCTAGAAAGTTGACAGAAATATTATCTTACAGTTTTTTGAACTACGCATCTTATGTTATATCACCTATAGAGTTCACCGGACTCAACGTACAACACTAGCATTATAGTTAAACTTAACTAATAATAATATCATAAAACTTTATAATGTATTACATTTTTGTATTTATTGTTATACTGTTTAACTTACTCTACCGTATGTTTGATTAATGAAATCCAAATTGACTTAAAATTATGTTTTCGAAATGTAAACTTATAATACCTCCATGTTGTACTAGTAAATAAAAAAAATGCAAAGATGTGTCTATTTGTTCGTCCGTCATTCACTGCGGATCTATTTGATATTTTATTGCATCTATGTAATTTATGGTGCAGAGGTAGTTAAAGTGCTGGGGTTGCTATATGTTTAAGACGAGAATATAATCAGAAGATTGTTTATTGAATGCAACAGTGTACCTATTTGTTTATCCGTCATTCACGTCTGAACGCAATGGCTCAATGCTAGTTCTAGCATGAAGATAGTTCAAAGTTTGCAAAGTGAGATAGGTTACGTTATCTCAGTACTGAAGATCATACCAATGAAGTCGCAGGCAGACAAGCAACCAATAATACTCACATCTTGATACAACAGCTCTCGTTTGAAGTCAAGTAAAAACCAGCGATAGCAGAAGTAAAAGTGAGTATAGTCCCCGTGTGCGTGCATTAACTCGTACAACTCGCAATCCAAGATCTGGATAAGTGATCTGTATAAAATGTAATTGGCTTTTAAATATTGTTCACAAAAAAAAATCATATTGAAAATAATTTCAGCTCTTAGAGCTTTTTGCAATACTATTATCACCTCATATCAGCGAAATGCGCGTCCATAGCCTGCCCAGATGGGAAGTTGTCTCTAGCTCGATGCATGACACGGGAAAACAGCGCGTGCGCTACGGCTTCTTCTTTCATTATCACTAACAACGGTGCTGCAAGGTCGCACATTCCTTGCATATACCCGGTTTCTAGATGTTCCCAAACGTATCTGTAAAAAATAGCAAATTTTGATTCACTTTATTATATAGACGAGGATAATAACACCTAAAACTAATAAGTTGAAAGGAATATGTATAAAATCAAGTAAAACAATGTTTTGTTAAAAAAAAATTATAATATGTACGGGGTAATAGTGTAATAAATATAATACTAGTACCCGCCGTGTGGTATCCGGTTGATTAGAATAGACCACCCTCATTTCTTACCGAGGTGTCGTAAAAGGCGACTAAGTCCACCCGCCATGTGGTATCTGACTGAGTAGAATAGACCACCCTCTTTCTTACCGATGGGTCGTAAATACGACAAAAGTAAGTTGACGTCAAGCAGGCGGCCGGTCGTAAAATACATAGACCGGCCTCACTTAGAGTTGGATAAGGGCAGTATGAAGAAATATTAACTAGTACATAAACTGCAACAAGTTTGACAGTCTAGTCAAAATAGACTCACAGCAGCTGTAGAAGGTCCTAAACTTTCAACTAATTTTATTAATATCTCATGTAGGATTGTGGTTGGAAATATAGGACTGTTTGATTGCTGAGCATAATCCATTAAAGTGAAAGTGAACGTGATCCGAGCGGATCAATATAATCTGTTATTTTGCACGAAATTATGTAGAAAACAACTTACGTGCACATTATATTTCTCAACTTATCCAAGTTCTCGTCCGTAAAAAAAGGATAATTTCTGTCGCATCTTTGGACATCCTTTTCAATTCGATGTAAATTCAAAGCGAAGCTTTCCACTAACTCATTCTGAAGAGAAAAATATTGCTGTATATTATGATTATGTGTCTATGTATATCTGAGGTATTATTTATTATACGTGATGATATTATCTTTATTACTCGACGTTTCAAGCGTTGGTTTTAATAAATATCTCGTGCCATTACCCACAGGAAAAAAGACATTCTATTACCCAAAATCGTCGCTCTTTCTATATTATGAATACGCGATAATATTATATTTCGGTGTGCTATTTTTAATGTTTTGATTATTGAGCAAAAAATAAAACTTTTTTTGAATAATTTTACTACGTGTTTTATTGGTTAACGTCACTGAATTTTCCTATCTATTTTTGATTGTAAGAATTACTAATATTAAATTACGATTTAATAAATTTTAAGAAATCCTTACAATTTTATCTTTGTGCTTTACTATAACATAACCATATTACATAAAAGAAAAAAACCCGAAAGGGGAAGAAAACCCGATTTATCATTTTAAATCAAATGGGAGTATAGCGCATTTGCACATATTAAAAAAAATTATAAATTAGATTTAAAACTATATTGTCGGACATTCGAATATTTCGTAAAAATACATATACTACCACTAGTTTTAAAAGATTCGATTTCCTGATAGTCTTAAATACTATTTAGCTGAACTTTTACAAGAAATATATATATCTAGAGAAATTAAAAGTATAATACAGAATAAACTCCTCCATTAGAGCTGGCAGGAGAGACGCAGTTCGAACGGTTATCGGGTCGCACGTCACTTGGTTCCAAAGTATCAAAGGATGCTCCTGCTGAGTGTGATTCCTCTCGAACAACCCCCAATGGACTACGAGCCGGACTCACATTGGCTAAAAAATATAATAATGAAATAATACTAATTATCTTCAAAAAAAGTCTGAAAGGTTTAAAATTAAAACAGAAGCAGATACTTAAAAGTACATAATATGCTGCGAGATTTTTAAATACAAAAATTAACTAGTAACACAACTAAAAGCGCCAGGTACACCTAATAATGATACTAATTTGTTCTGTTTGTATGTTCTGTAACCATCGTTCTAACAAAAATTACAAATTCCTTCGAGGGGAGCTATTTCCGTAGTGCAATATGTTGCAAAAACTATATGACATAAATTTTGTTCATGACCATTGGCTACTTTTATAACAATCATCACAGCAAACGCATATAAAGCAAAAATACAGAGTACATTAATTATCACTTTAATTTCATTTAATACGCTCACTACTATGTGTCACTTTGTATCGCATAAAAAATATTTTATGATCAAGGAGATTTGGTCATTCTTTGCCTATTGACCTATTCAACTTCTACAAGTGTAACATCTCACCTATAAAACCATCGTTGTCATACATTTTTTATTAACACGTGTCACAATTAATAAAGCTTCAAAAACCGTATAAAATTATTAAGTACCTGTATTTTCACCAGAAGCAGGAGAGCCCGACTGTACGAAATCAACTGAAGGATTTGTTATTATCACACTCGTATGTTGTTGATGTGTGCTTGATTGACTTTCATCTAATGACGATCTTAAGTCATTACCGTTTAATTTATGTTCGTTGCCACTATCTACACTGCATAATAATCCTCTTCCATCACCTTTTTGTACTATTCCTTCTGCCAACCTCTTAATTTCAGCTATACTTTCGCGTCTCATATCTGGATTTTCAACAACACTTTTGATATAAACTTCTTCGTCATCATCATCATCGTCTAAATCGTTAAGACTATCAAGTTCGATGTGATCCTTACTGTTACTATTGCTAGTCTCACCATTAATATTATTATCTTTCCCTTTCTCCTCTGAGTCCATTTCAATATTATCAACTTCATCTATACTTGGTGCTCTTGAAAGAACTGGTTTAGTTTCAGCTTTCTTTTGCTCGTTTTCACTTGGCTCAGGCGAAACTATTGGTGGATTATCAGATATAACACTGCAATCATCTTCAAACACCTGTTGCAGAAAAAATACTTTTTTCTATATATTTTCAAAATTATAAATAATTAAATATCTATAATAATTGTTACGTATTTTTATGTTATAATTATGTGTTTTGATTTTCTTTCATCATTATTTTAAAAATAAATATTTTTATATTATTGTTATTTTAACTTGTTTCAAAATGTATGAAATCAAATTGTCACTGATTGTTGAAAGACAAGTGGTCTTAAAATTTGAATTGATTTTCGACTATACATTAGTTTTTTAAAAGGCATAGTAGAAAATCCTTATGTACTTACTTCGTTAGACTCATTGGCCTCTAATCGTAGTTTTCCTGAAGATTCAGTAAGACGTGCAATTGAAGCAGCGGTGGCTTCTCTATCTCTTTGTCGCACTATGGCTTCCACACATAACCACTCTGACATTGTTGTTTCATATTGTCTGCGATATATTGTATCCTGTTCATTTCTTTCGTCTGCTGTTGAGCCGAATCTAAAAATTACTGACTTTAAAATTTAAATTAAGGCAGTTCCAGCAAGAGGGCACGGCTTCAAACCTCGGAAAGGCAACAATGACTTTCTTCTATTAAAATTCCTGTGCCTAATTAATATTTACAATGTATCACGCGGTTGTCGGTGAACGAAAACATCATGAGGAAACTTACATATCTCTGCAGAAATAAAAGGTTTTGTTTAAAGTAATCACGTAGAGAAATTATATGAAGTTATGATGTCTACATGCTGTTAAAAGATATAAAGTGATAAAACTTACTCATAATATCCGAGAAGAAAAGGCCAAACTTCTCTTCTAATATCATGTTGTACACCACTATAATAAATTATTCGGTACACTTCATCCTTGTTACTAACAGCGCCTCTATTATCCATCATTGAACGCCACATCTCTTCTGTTAAACCGCCTTCGGTGTCATCTAGATCATTAAGAATTTTATTTTTATTTACAAATAAAAAAACTGGCTTGGATGATCAAGGAAGTAATAAAAATGTTTATAAAACGAATAATAGTAGAATATTTTTAACATTATTATTAACTAATTCGTTTTAAAAGATTTTTAATTTCGTATATATCTCAAAGAATATAGGTACTCAGCAAATAGGGAACTTAGGCATAAATATTGGCGATAAGATTAGGACTCTATTGATTTTCGTTGTCATTAATTATTAGTAATTCCCGTCTCAAGAATTGGCTCGTCAGAAATCTTACTTCACCTAGAAGAGTTTGGCTACTCCATATCCGAAGTGTCAAATATTAACACTTTGCTACAAAATAGAGCGACTCGAGAAATGAACACAAAAGTATCCAATATCAACAATTCATATTATTTTTACAGTTGTATTGGTAAAATTGTAGTAGAGTACCTCGAGGTACGATAGTAGGATTTACGAGCCCGCTCAGGTGAGTTCGTACAGTAGACAGATGTCGACAATACGCAAGCCAGCCGTAAAATGCTCGCGAGATTATTTGACGACGCATTGTGCTGCATACAAGTTCAATTGATGCTATCTGCAAACAAGTAACTATAAAATATATATTTTAACAATAATAATATTCTCGTATTTAATAGGTAATTTGATTACCATAGCATGAGTGAAAGATTTATTTTATGGACATACCTCTTCAACAATGGGATTAGGCGTCAGCAACGTAGGTGGGTTTCCATTTAGTCCAGCGGAATGAGGACAATCAACAGACATAGTTGATGAGTCCGAAGACGTTGTCGATGTAGAAGCCAAAGGACGACGAGGTGTTCTTGGTGGGGACTGCACAAAACGTTCTAATAATGAATGCCGCATAGCTGAAAATTTAAAAATACCTCTCAAGGGTCTTGTATAAAATCAAATAAAAGTGCTATATGTTCCCTAACAAACGAAGAGAAAAAAGTAAGAAAGAGAGTTAAGAATAAATCATAGCAACAAAAAGCAAAAAACACTAAAAACTTATTATATAGAATTTTATTTTTTATGTTACATATCTCCTACTAATCCATTACAAAGCCAATTTTAGTGTATATGTTCATTAAATTAATCAAAGTTTCTGTTTTCGTTTTTTTTTTATATTTTAACTCACCTTCTCTATCTGTAATAGCATTATTCATTATTCTAAATACATAATCTGCAGCAATTTCTTCCCATTCAGGTTGTTCGTTTTCTCCGCTCTCGCATAAGCTAGGCATTGGCCGTCTGCGAACTCTGCCACGTCCAAAGACCTAGCGTAAAGCGAACAGCTATAAGCCCTTTTAAGACATGAGTAAAATCTCTAGGGGATTGAAATCCCTTTTTTAAGTCAAGCGGCGGGTATTTCAGACTTGCACCGATTAAAAATCTGACAGTGCTCCATCACGCTACTGGTGGCGGGGACAGGGTACCGTTGTATACATTGCCCCCATCCCCGCCAGTAGCAACTCTGAACCCCAGAGTGCACCAACACTGAGTTGGACCATCTCTAAAAGTGGCCCCTCCCTACGCTATCGATGCATCGGGAGCACCAGATACATCGAATGCCTCGGAGACCTTTTCAGATGGGTGTCCGATAAGACACCGTTCGGAATGAAGGGGATTTACACCCCTTGCTTTAATGCGAGTTTCTTTTACAGTGGGGTTCCGCGAAATTTACGTGCTTTTTTATAACATTCAAAGAAGTAGCGCAAAAAAGTAATAAATTAACGGCACTACTAAATTCCACTCTCTAACCGGGACAATTGGTGCTTTTATCGTGCAGGGCTTCCACAATAAAAATAACTACTAAAAGAGGTCCACTTGTCAAAAGTTTAAGAAACGCTGCTTCAATATATCAAAACTTCTGATCAAAAATATTAGTTCATCTTTGAATAATTAGGGTGACAATTACCTTTCCTGAACTTCTTTGTGACCAAAGAGGAGGATCGAGTTGTCCGTGAGGTAATAAACCAGTCTCCAAATTACTCAAAAAAGAGAGCAAGTGTCCGCCTGAAAACAAAATTATTTTGAAGTTAATGAAATAGTAAAATTACTGTAACAATAATTACAAGAATTAACACCTACCTTTTGGGAACTGTATAGGCGGTCGCTGGACTCCGTCCTGTCCAACCAATATGAGAGCATCACTCGTTTGCGATCGATGCACATGAACGTAAACGACTTCCCATACGCACACTTGTAAAGACATCGCCCAGTATATACTGTAAAAAAGGTTTTTTTATTTTGACTATCACTCGGCCATGCGTTGCTGTCTCAGTCTGAGACCCACTCACAATATTTTTGCACGCGTTTGTTTCCATGACACGATTAGATAATCATTTAAATTTTATGGTGTAAGAAATCATAATATTAAGCACAAAATGCCTAAAGTAACTAACGTAATTAAGTTGGTATAGATTAATACTATACCCGTCAATAATAACTAACTAATAACTGCATACATTAAGTATTACTATTTATAGTAAGTCCGTCTGTCACGGCTAATCTGCTGGGTAATATATATTAAATTTGGTTCAAGTGAAGCTTATGTAGGACAAAGAAAATATTTTGCCTTCAGGAACAGTAAAAGCATCACATATAATTGTATAACACTTTGTATATAATTGACAGTATATAAATAGTAAAGTTGACGCTAAAAAAGTAGGTACAAGTAGTAAGAATACGTAGTAAGTAGTAAGAATAAAAACTAAAGTTTATATAAAACGTGTATTTTCGTTGTCTCACCTACAAAACAGCGGTCGGAATACAAACTGCAATGTTTAATTAATCATCATTCTCCTGCCCTTATCCCACTCTAAGTGGGGTCGGCACAACATGTTACAAACATGTTGTCACATGATTTTGCTACGTATTTTATGACAGGCCGCCTGCCTGACGTCAACTTACCTTAGGTGTATTTTACGACACCTTGGTAAGAAATGAGGGTGGTCTATTCTATGCAGCCGGATACCACACGGCAGATACCTTAGTCGTCTCTTACGACACCTCGGTAAGAAAGGAGGGTGGTCTATTCTATTCTGCCGGATACAACACGGCGTTACAATGTTTAATTGATATTAAAATAAAATGGAAAAAATCTTAGTTAGTAACAAAGTAGCAGCCAATAATAAAGTTTAATAAAGGGGCAAGCATAAAACAACAGAACGTACCAGTCAATACATAGCGGACCAGCGCATCGCCGCCTGTACACACTGCAAGGCTCTACACTGCACAGAATACACTCGTGTGGGCACGCCGACGCATGCACTAAGTGCCATCGGAGCTGACTACACATACAAAAGCTTACTACCATGCTTACGCCAAAATATTCACATGTGGACACATTTTTGAGAATATATATCATCCCGCAAAATAAATTTCGTCTTCTTAGTTTGACGACGCGCATGGAAACTATGATTCATCTATTTCGCGCCTAGACATTCAAACTATTAAGCTACAGGCATATTCATAGATTTTAGAGCGCAAAGCTTTTAACATTGCAATAAATTTAATTTATTTACAGTTAAATCGTAACTAATTTAATTTTAATATTTATTTTCGAAATAAAGACAACCGAGTTCACTATGCCTTCGTAAATGAGGCTTTAGAGCTTTATATATTCGTACATATCATGAGCAATATGTATTCAAGATCTCAATGAAAACTTCAGGCGATAGAGTATTCTCTTAGTACATTTCATAATAATTTAAATTCGATATTTATATCCGAGAAACAGTGAACATTTATATGCAAAACCAAAACAGATATAAAGTAAGAAAAGTATCTTATATTTGCAACTTTAAAGATAGTTAGTACAATATCTTACAGCCTTTGGTCACCGAATATTTTAATGAAAAAAAAAAGTACTATAACAATACCATACTATAAACACTACAGTACAACAGCAATTTGTAGTATTTTTGTAAATATATTTGTTTGTAAAATGTATTTACATGAAAATTTTATCAATTATTTAATATTATTAAGAAGGCGTATAATATATATTATAAGAATTCAAAAAATACATCAAAGTCAAGCACTATCTTTTTCAACGCGTATTATCAGCAAGCTGAACAACTAACTTTTTGGCTGTGCAAATTGACTAATGAAACAAACACATACACTAAAATATCGAATAAAATAAGCAACATCTATAAAAGATATTATTTCTAGACGGAACATACCTTTTGTCGATACCTTCATTTTCGGCGTATCCGTTCATGAGTTGATTTGGAGTCCATTTGATAATAAGACCAGCAGCTGTTTGATGTAGACTAAGGTAGCCAGGCATTGGTTCTTCTACGTCTTTCTATAAAATTGAGTTCACTTTGTGTTGGTGACTGATCATAATACTCTAGTTACCGCGAAAAAGCGCAGTCACCACAAGGGTTTTAATTTATTATACAAAATTAAATTATAAAATTAAAACTAATCTTGTAATTGTATTAACACCACGTTCTTTTTAGATTATGATGCTTATACAACACTTTTATTGAATAAACATGTTATTTATAAAAAAATGCATAATTAATAATTTAAACATAAGCATTATGTCAAAAATATTGTTATTAAAAAACCACTTACTGGTTGTACGTGAACATTATTTTTTCCATATAGGAGCGTTGCCCGAGAGTTTTGGTGTAAGCTCTCAACGTAATCTTTGGCATTAGAAGCTGTTGCATTACCAGTACCTGTTTATCAAGAAAAAGATTTATATTTTTAACTTAAAGTGCTCAGAAGAAAGTCTTCTGTCTGACTGTTCGGGAGAACTCAAATCCTATATTTGGAAGGCTATTTAAGCAAATACAGGAAATATTGTTTATGAACTGTGGCAACTTTATCAACTACCAATGGTAAACTAATATCTAAGAGAAATCCTTACTGCAGATTAAATTGTTTTCACATGTCAAACATACTTGAAATAGTAATTCTAGATCTTAATTTAACATTTTAGACAAAGACTCCATTCAGTTTACCCAACAATGGAAATGTATAGATCGAAAAATACAATGTAATTATTATGAAAAATATACCAGACGTAACTGCTCCACCATCATCGGAAGAGGCATTAAGACTTCGACGAAAATTGAGGATCGGTCTTCGGACAGATGGCGGTGTAGTCGTGCCGGCAGACATTCTGTGTCTCTGAACCTAAGATTAGGTTAATTATAAATGGTAACTTTAACCTTTAATGATTTCTATAAATTCCTTAAAATATTACCATGTATACAAATTCAATAGAGACAAACAAATTTTACTCTAATATCAATCACATGAAAAAACAACATTTTTGCAGCATTATCTATTTTTAGGTCAACATATAGTTGACATAATTTTTTTTTTTTTTAACAAAGAACCTAAACATACTACATTGTTAGTATTAAATATATTAAACCCTAATTATAATTTTGTGTAATTATTGAAATATGTAAATATCTCCAGTTATCTTTCATATAACAATATCTTTAAAATAAACATTCGAAAATTATTAGGGTGAATCGGGATATATTTGTTGGTCAATAACTTACAAGTTCATCCGCCGGAGGATCCGTCCAAAAGCAGGAAGGCGCTTTTGCCTTAGAGTACTCCAAGGCGCAAGGACCAACGAGCAAAGAACCTAGGATGCTGCCGTAATCAGGGTCTGCTACCAAAGCGTCTCTTTCGTAGTATCTAGTTGCGTTGTTCACCAGATGTTCAATAATTTTAGCAAGCTGGCGTTCAAAAAGCGCTAACCTTATCCAGAGGTACCTTGGTCCACAAAAAATATATATGACATTAGTAATGTGTACTCCAGTGAAAATATTTCACTGAAATTTACCAATGATAATTGATTGAGCTGTACGAGTAACATGTGCTCAAATCATATATGTATTATCGTCATAAAATTCATTTTAGAAAACAGCCTATAGCGCTGTACTTGAAACTCATTATTGAATATATAAAATAAAAAATAGCGAAATAAAAATTCTCTCTTTATTTATTTATTTATTTATTTATTTATTATTTAATTAGAACGGACATGGTCCACTTACACTAATTAAACACAATACATCACAAAAAAAAGAATACATAATTTTAACTGTAACACAATAAAAAAGATAATGAAATTGAATAAAATAAATCAATTAAAAAATAAAATAATAAAGTAAAATATGTAATGATAATAAATATAAAATTCTTCTTCACATCCCATCAAATCTCTGCAGTCACAGTTGCTCGCTGAACTGCATGCATTGCTTTGCAATATTAGCCCATTCATCCGCAAATATGTCGCAGTGTGGGTACTCTGTTAACATTTTATTAAGCGCAGACAACGAACGCGGTATAGGAGAGTTGGCGCGAGATACAGTGCGACATGCGGGGACAGCGAACAATCTGTGACGACGTAGACGACAGTAGTTATTTGGTGCAAATATATTGCATAATTTGTTATGCAGCACAGGACAGTCTACCTTACCGTTTAAAACCTTGCAAACAGTCAAAAGTTGGTCACAAGATCTTCGTGTTTCAAGAGAGTGAAAGCCCAACTGACCCAATAGAAATTTGGTGGGGTACAGGAAAGGATAGTAACCATAGAGACGTTTGTATAAGTATCTCAAGAATGCTTTTTGTACTTTCTCAAGAAGCAAAGTATAGGTTACTTCATACGGATTCCATACACAACTACTGGTTTCCAGTGTGCTACGAACAAGTGAATCAAATATCAGCTTAATGGTATGGCGGTTTTTAAAGTCACGACTATTGCGCAACACAAATCCTAAGCGTCTAAATGATTCTGAGGCGAGAGTTATTATATGGCTATGGAAAGTTAATTTAGTATCAAACGTTACACCTAGGTCTTTGATGACCGTTACTCTTGGTAATTCTGCTCCAGCTATATTGTAACTGAATTGGACTGGATTGTTCGTTCGCCCAAAAGTCATAACGGAACATTTATTCATGTTAAATTCCATACCATTAACGACACTCCAGTTTGCTACAGCAGTAAGGTCTCTCTGGAGAGCTTCACAATCATGTTCTGATGTTATATAAGAGTACAATTTCAAATCATCGGCATATAATAGGCATCTGGCCTTTCCAAGAATCGACGGTAAATCATTAATCATTATTAAAAAAAGGAGAGGTCCTAGTATCGATCCTTGACTGACGCCTGAACGCGTATGATAAGGATTAGACTCATACAGGCCGAGACGTACAAATTGCTTACGGTCGCGTAAATAACTTGAAAATAACTGTAAAAGGTTAGGAGTGAAACCGATTTTACTTAATTTGGTTAGTAGTATGTCATTATGTACTCTGTCGAAAGCTTTTCGAAAATCAAAGTATAGAACATCTACCTGCCCACCATGATCTAAACAACTGGATATGTAATCAACCAATATTAATAAGTTACTATTGACTGATCTCTTGCTCCTAAAACCGTGCTGCTCTTCACAGAGAAATGTATTTATTTGTTTATATATTATTTCATGGAGAATACTTTCAAAGACTTTTGCTGGCGATGAGATAATGGCTATTGGGCGAAAATCCTCTACAGTTGTAGTCTTACTTGTTTTAGGAATGGGTGTGACTCTAGACAGTTTCCATGCTGATGGATAAATGCCAGTTCTTATGGAAAGATTAAATATATGGAGAAGAGGATAAATGACTTGATCAAACTTTTTAAGCATTAAGGGTGGTATTCCATCGGGTCCCAAAGAACTATTTGCTTTAAGCTTCTTGATGCTATTTTTTATATGAGCAGAAGATAGCAGCGGTATGCTTATGTTATAGCTATTACTGATTTCATCATGCCTAGATGCCTCGAACGCATTTAGTTTGGGAACATCAGGCAGAAATACATTAGAAAAGAATTCTGCAAAGGCGTCGGCTGCTTTAACTCCTTCATATCGCTCGCCTTTGTAATCTACGATAGGTTCAAATCCACCCTTAGATCGCAAACTTGAAATATGAAACCAGAATTTTTGCGGATTTTTCCTGATCTCATGCTCAATGTTATGGACATAACGGTCATAGGCAGCTGATATTTGTTCATTTAAACTAGATCTCATTTTGGAAAATAGTTTGTAGTCGGTCTCGGATTGAGACCGCTTCCATTTTCTATGCAATTTAATTTTCCTTTGGCAGTCTTTGATTAAGTCTTTCGTGAACCAAACAGGATACCGGCAAAGCATTTTACTTCTACACTTTTTGGGAACACAGATATCAAACAGGTGATAAAGGATTTCGTAAAAATGATTAATTGATGTGTCAACGTCAGTAGATTCATAAACTTTGGTCCAACTTACCTCAGATAACAAGTGCGATAACAATTCATAATTACATTTTTTTAAATTCCAATCTCTTAATCTGTTTATATTACTAGGCTCGATTCGATCATTATGACGGGTAGTGTCTAATATAGTAAATATGTCTAGGGGCGGATGATAGGCATCCGGGTTGACCATACCTATAGAGTAGTGGACTGTCACATCAACTTTATTTGGAAGATCTTTTACCAACACTACATCTAAAATTGAACCATGCGTGTTTACAATATTGTTATTTTCGACTAAACTACAAAATGACAAAAAATAACAATAATAGTTTTTGATATTCTGAGAGGCACTGTTAAGATTCAAATCACCCAGTATGAAGACGAAACCGCTTAAGTTAGCTATGATTGATTCTACTTTACAAAACCAATTTAGATAATCTGAGTCGACAGCACTTGGTTTTATGTAAACAGTACAAACATAAACAGGTCTATTACGCAATGTCAAAACCACCCACAGATCCTCACCAGTATCAGTCTCTAAATCTCGCCGACGTCGAACTGTGATGCCTTGCCGAACAAGAATCATAACTCCCCCACCTATTGTAGTAGTGTTACGATCCCTACGAATAACACACCAACCATCACAGGCAACTTCAGAGTCTTCAACAGAATTGTTAAGAAATGTTTCTGTTGTTGCGACGACATCAGCTGTCGATTGTAACAGATTTTTTCTCCAGACATCAAGTTTAGTTCGGATTCCGCGTACATTCTGGTAGAAGATGGTAAGAGTAATCTCAATTGCTGGCTTGGTCTTGGGCATGAAAGGGCTGCTGAAAGCTACCCGATCTCTTTTCTTTTGATGATGTCTTCTTAAAATGAATCCAGGGTTTGATTTTAGCGTTAATAGGCCAAACATTCTGTGTGTAGCAAGTCTCATAGTACATCTCAGGTACGGAAATTTTATATGATTTATAGTTTCCTCTGGGCTTAAGTATTTCCACACTACAAGTTCCTTCTGGACAAAGTTGCTGCAGATATTTAAGAATGTCTTCAGCGTCAGACTCCATGTTCCATAAGTGTAAGTACTTACGTGGCTCCACAGCTTTCAGGGTCGTAACTGAAGGACCAGCTGTACCATAGAGTGAAAGTGGTCGCGTACTTTTCTTTTTACGGATAACTTTCAAATCGTCGTTCGTTGTTACGTCTTTCATGTTATCCTGTTGCTTAACATGGGATGATACAATCGTAGCATAGTCAGGTTTCTGATTTAAGGTAGGAGAAATTTCATGGTCTTTCGGTGGGCCTGATATAGCTTTTAAAGAATTAGAAGTGTTTATATTTATAAAGGCCGGGTCTTGATTTAATATAGGTTCTTGCAACGTTGAGGAATTCGGTTCAAATGAATTGTTCGAATTGTTCGAATTAGTATGTTTTAATACAACCTGCTGCGTTTTTTCACCGATGTGTTCAGAAAATCTTATCTTCTTAATCTCTTATCTTCTTATATCATAGTTATGAAGTTGAAAGAGGCGTTTAGAAAACAAGATTTGATGAATTATTTGTTTCTTATAGCAATTAGGTTTCTAGTATTAAATGTATTATAATTGTTTATTAATCGATCGAAGTAAGGCGTTAGAGTCCCAAGGATTGGTTATCGTGCATCGAAAAATTGTAACTTGGGTAGACACAACAAGCTAGCTGGATGCAAGCGGCATAAAAAACCCTCGAAGGAAACAGCTACATCCTTTGAATTGCATTGTTTAAAAAATAAAGTTAAATAATATGTACAATATATAATACAATTCATATGTAAGATTACTAGGTCGCTCCATTTAGATTTTGTACAATGCGATGAAAGCGACTAATAAAGAAATAGTTTTTTATTTTACTTTACGCGTCTTCGTGTAGAGCACCGATATAAACTTTTTAAACCTGTGTAAAAATGCTTTAACATAGCTCCTAACCCTTTTGATGATGTCATTCGCACCGGTAATGTGTTAAAAAAAATTTAAACATACAAGTCTAGTACCCGGCAATAAATAGTGCACATCGAGGCTTGGAGAGAGAAAACGGCTAGATTCTGCTTCATAGAGCATTTTCTCTGACGCACAGACTGACGAACCCGTGTGAAACGTCATATACTAACTGAGTGACAGTGACAGCGCTCTACGAAACCGAACTGGCCGGCTGTTTCGTTCTAAAGATCGATGAGCATTATTTAATGCCGGGTACTATACTTTAGTGGCACACACAACGACACAAATTTTCTGCTGTTTTATACAAAACCAAATAAAAAATCTAATGAAAAATCATTCTCATTATTGTGTTCATTTACGATCGGTCATAAACTGACAATAAAGAGGAACAGACAAGCAAAGTTATCGACAACTTTTACGATGTTGAAAAAGCGGCTTTACGATATGACCGTAAGATCGTAAGTAATAACGATATTGCAGGTCTCTAGGGCATGAACAATCTCATAAAGTAGAACCATTAACAGGGCGGTTTTTAGTATATAGAGTCAAAGGAGCTTTTGTGATCAGTATTCGTCGACGATATATGCTTTGGTTGATGACTTTCTTAAGTGCTGTATTGTTAACAATATAAAGAAAGTTAAACTGTCCTCGATAAATTTTCAGCTGCATTTTCGCGTGCAATGTTTAACCTATATACTTTGTTATTCGTTGTTTTGTAATACCATTATTTTGAGTAAATAATATCAAATTTAATTTTGACTGGCCCGTCGGCGCAGTAGGTAATGACCCTGCCTTCAGCCCCGCGGGGTCGCGGGTTCGATTCCCGCCGAGGGTCAACATTTTCTATAAACAATTTATTGATTCTTCGAGCCTGGGTATGTATTTATATTTAAGTATGTATTTAAAATCATATATGTAGTACATTTACCAGTTGTCCGTCATACCACAAGTATTAAGTTACTTACTTCGGGGATGAACGACAGTGTGTGTAGGTGTCCCATATATTAAGTTATTTAATCTCAATATATTAAGTTATTCAATCTCAATATAATATTCAATCAAGTAATGTTCAGAAACAATAGCTATTTTAATAAGAAATCAAGGCTCATGTAATTAGTTTTACAAAGTAAAGAGCGACTTTTTATAACCCTTTTATCACATAAATGACACGCTGAAAAAGCTCTTTAGAAGTTCATTAAGTCTCAATCTTAGCTTTTTATATCGAAGGTTCTTTTGTTAATATTTCCTTTGTGTGGTAATATAATGGAATACCACGTCGATACACGTGTTATGCGCGTTCACGAGTATCGAGAATGTTAATTAATTTAAAATTGTAATAATAAATATATGTTAAAAAGAATCCCATTCATAATATTATCATAAATGCGAAACTCTGTCTGTCTACAACGCATTCACGGCTAATTTGCTTTTTTAAGAAGAATTTTGGTATAATTGATGTTTTTATCCGGGGCGAACATAACAGAGAAATAATTTCGTTTTTTATCAGAAATAGAAAAAAAACAATATCTTACATAATCAAAGGTCAAAATCAACACTACTGTCGATGTGAACGAAGTCGACAGTACCACTAGTCTTATATACACATATTATAAAACAAAGTCCCCGAAAAGCTGTTCTTCTGTATGTGATTGATTTTTCTTAAAATCTACTGAACAGATTTTTGTAAGGTTTTTACCTAAAGTTAGTCCATGTCTTGATTAAGGTTTAACTTAATAGTATGAGCTATTATAGTATGATAGCCCAACGGTGAGATCGTGCGACTCTTTCGAGGGGAGAAAAGGGGGTAGGGGAAGCACCAATGAGTTTTTCTATTTATAAGGTACCTTGGTTTGGTAATTTTACTTAGAATATTAAACAAACAACCACGCCATTATCATGTCAAAAGTTTATACGTGGCACTAGGTAAAATCCAAAGTAAAATCAATTAAGACAAACTTCAAAGCAATTCGAAACTATAAGAGCGTGGCTTTATTTAATTAAACTGTTGCGTCGCTGTTAAATTGTTTTTGAAACTAACAATTCTGTTCTACATTTTACTTATAATCATGTGGTTAACCTTGTAAGCGCGATTTCATTGCTTTAGCTAATTAGAAAATTTATGTTGTACCTAATAATATAGAACAATTTTAGTATACACTATTGGAGCTGGAATTACCGCGGCTGCTGGCACCAGACTTGCCCTCCAATTGTTCCTCGTTAAAATATTTAAAGTGAAGTATAAGTAAAGTAAAAAATTAAAACTCATTCCGATTACGAGGCTTCGTGAGAGTCCCGTATCGTTATTTTTCGTCACTACCTCCCCGTTCCTAGAGTAGGTAATTTGCGCGCCTGCTGCCTTCCTTGGATGTGGTAGCCCTTTCTCAGGCTCCTTCTCCGGAATCGAACCCTGATTCCCCATTACCGGTGACCACCATGGTTGTCGGATAAACTACCATCGAAAGTTGATCAGGCGGACATTTGAAAGATGCGTCGCCGGTACTGGACCATACGATCGGCAAAAGTTATCGAGATTCTTCAAAATTGACGACTTCGAACGCATTTACAGTCTCTTACTTTTTTCATGCAAACTTATTACTTTATACCTGTCCGCAACGTTTCACCAATCCCGTGTAAACTTATATGGTATAAGTAGGTAAAAGCTTCACCGTATTAACGTAGAATAGAAGAACGCATAAATAAATATTTACAATAAGAAAATGTGTACTAAAAATTAAAAAAGTAAGAATAAGAAATCTAAGAATATACAAATAAAAAAGAATGTTTGTCTGTATGTCCTTGATAGACTCCGAAACGGTTATTTAAACCTACGGACATATTTAAATAAAATTTTCAGATTAAATGAAATCTTCAGCATGCGCCTGCGGGATAATCCTGTAAAGTTTGGCGGTGATCGAAGCCCTTTTTTAAAAACTGTTATGTTCTGTTTAGGGAAATTCTAAACATGACTGAGCCACAGCAATACGTAGATAGCTAGTAGATTTATATAAAAGAATATAAGAATATTTTTTCTTTTTCTAGTATATTACAGAGATGTTTTGTTAAATATTTGTCCGTTCTCGTGATATTTTGAGACAGTACGTCAGAGGGAACAAAAAATTCATTTATTAAAGGTCGCTCTTTTGTGTAATGTCGCTCACCTTAATTTCTATTTATAAACTGCTCTCAACCCATTTACCTGGTGTACCTTTCAACGTTGGGCTGATCGGCGTGACACATTAACAAAAAGATCACGGCCGAATACTGTATCTAATTTTTGCAGACAAACGAGTAGCCGAATAATAGGAGTAAAAATACCCTATTGTAAAAGAAATCGATATGGTATAATAGCTAAGTAAATTTCACAATCAACTACTATTCTCTTGCAAAAAAGATCTATTTTCTCAAACGATTTCGCACACGTTTTAGAGGCTCAGTATAAATAACACCATAGAAAGCCGATTATTGCGGATAACCATAACGTTCGTGATGCACTCGGAACTTCTTCATAACAGCTTCTTGATTTGATACTCCGAGAAAGCTATATGTCGTAGTGAGTTTTAAAATAAAATGTTTGATTTTTTTAACCTTCGCCTCTTTTAGATCGATCCACCAATAATACAAGCGCTCAAGAGCGTCCTATGGGACTCTAATGATCACATCACGAGCATACAGATAATACAAAAAGATAAATTGATGTTTTAACCAGATTTTTTCCTTTCTCGTACAAAGAAAGAAAGTCACTTACAGCCTAAGAAAACAAGTCACTTACAGCCTAAAATTTTTCAGTTAATATGTTTTTATTAAATTACTAGCTTTTACCCGCGACTTCGTCCGCGTGGACCGTAGTCCTGTAATACTCAGTAGCTTCTATCGCTATCCAACCCTGCAAATATCTCCATCACAAAAATCTGATCGACCCGGGGGGTTAAATAGCAGTTCCTATTGCACTTATTACGCTACTCAAAAGTCCATATTAAATAAGATTTCCTTCATGCCATTACTATTATTTAGCAAAGATATTAATTTGCACTGGAAAGATTCGAACAAAATCATAAAAAAATTATAAAACCTCTCGTAAGTGGGCAGCAGCATCTTTCAGTTTATCTGTTAATGTGGACTCTATCGGGCCTTCTGATTAAATTAAAAATATGCTATAATTTTTTTCACAAAAATTCTAAACATTAGTTTGATAACTTTTTAGTATAATCTTCACTATTTATATAAATTACTGCTCTTAAACCAACATCAATGAAATTTGGCACAATTAATGTTTATACTCGTCAGAGTAACTTATAGGCTATGATATAGGTTCTAGAAATCTTGTTAATTTAACAGGAATAGCGCGAAATTAGTTAACGCCATCTATTATCAACCTATCAAAGTCACATCTATAATTTGAAGAAGGTTATATATATCACGTTATTTGACTTACATCGAAAGAGTTATTAAAAAAAGTTTTAATATATTATAAAGTTTTAATATTTCTATTTACTAAATAAATTTAATTGAGCTATTAAAATGTAAAATTAATGTAAAAAGTAATACAAAAAAGTAAATGCAAAAAACCGCCTGTCTGTTGCGTTTTCACGCCAAATCGTATTGGTTCACAATATCGATAAAATTCGGCACAATCAGCTTTTTTAACACAGGGTAACATAAAGGCGAAAGAAATTCTGTGAATGCAACAGGAATACGATGACATTACCATTACTTTACTTGCATAAATAATACGATATGTCGTGAATCCTTTTGAAATTTCACTCTCTATGAAGGTACAATTAAGTTACTTGAATCTTTGTACTTTTTGTCCAATCTTTAAGCTTGAATCTTGTCTTTGTAGACAGACCCTTTGAATAAAAAAACGTGCTAATTTAATGTTAGCTAAAATTGCCTTCAAGAGGCGAATGGCGAATGCAATTCGTACTTAACTGCCCCTCATTTTACGCGTTTCCGAAGCCCGCATATCGGTGTGATGATCACGGACTGCTATGAGTCTTGCTTTACGGTTTTATACCGTTTTTGAAGCTTCAAACTTTGAATGACAATGGTGATATGCATTTAATTGCTTTTTATATTAACTGAATGTCTCCGAAGTTCGCAGTTGAGTGTGTTGATCACAATCTGCTGTAGTCTTCAGATGCAAGCTGAGCTGATCTTATAGAAGATCAAGACTCGTAATAATGACAGCGATTTGCAATGAAACGCAATTCATATTTAGAGAATACTTTCGAAGTTTGCATTCTGTATGATACTCACAATCGATTGTAATATTTCCGGAAGACAAAGAAATTTTTCGTTTTTTCTAAAGCATATTTTATTTTAGTAAATAGTGCGTATTACTTACATTTGTTATACATTGTAAGAGATAATTTAAAATTACCCTATAAACAAATTCCAAAATTTATAAAAACCTCTTCCTAAAATAACTTTTTCGATGTAAGCTAAACAACGTGGTAAAGAACCTCCTTTCAGTAATAGATTTGACTGATGCATAGTGAATTAAAAAACTTTGATAGGTTGATAATAGATGGCGTTTTAAATGCCATACTATTCCTGTAGAATTAACAGGATTTCTATAGGCTATATGTTTGTTTTCTGTTTACTGGATAAATTTAACTTAGCTATTACAACAAAAGTAAGTAATACGAAAAGTAAATGCGAAAGTATATCTGTTACGTTTTCACGGCAAATCAGCTGAACCAATATCGATGAAATTTGATACAATAAATGCTTATACATAGGGGTAATATAAAAGCTGTAGAAATCCTATTAATCCAACTGGAATATGATGACATTACCATTACTTTACTTTCAGAAATAATACAATATCTAATTAATCCTTTTATGAATTGCAATCCCTAAGAGAGTAAAAATTAAGTTACTCGAATCTTTGTACTTTTTGTACGATTTTGAAGCTTGAATCTTGTATTTGTAGACCCAACCCTTTAGATAAAAATATACACGTGTGCTAGTTTAACGTTAGCTAAAATTGTCTGCAAAAGGCGAATGGCGTATGCGATTCGCACATAACTGCCTCATTTTGTGCGTACGTTCCCGAAGCCCGCTTATCGGTGTGATGATCACGGACTAATATGAGACTTGTTTTGATACCGTTCTTTAAGCTTTTTGAATGACAACGGTGATATTAACTGCATATCACCGTTGTTTGCTCTTAACATTGAGTGAATATCTCCGAATTTCGCATTTTAGTGTGTAGATCACAATCTGCTGTAATCTTCGGATACATGCTGAATTGAACTTTTGAAAGATCTAGACTCAAAATAATGAAAGCGAGAAGTGAAGTGCCATTCATATTAAGAGTATAGTTTCGGGATTTGCATTTCTGTACTCACTATACTCACTCACAATCGGCTGTAACATTTCGGGAAGACAAAGAGATTTATCGTGTTTTCGTAAGAATAGTTTATTTATTTAAGTAAATAGCGCGTATTACTAATACTTATTATACGTTGTAATAGCTGTCAAATTTATAAATAAATTCATTTATCCGGTACACAGAAATCAAATAATATAAAAACTCTCACCTCTATAGATTGGACTTAAAGGGCTCGATTCCAGACCGTTAATATATAAGTAACTATGACAAATTGTAAACAAAAATAACTTATTATGTTTATTATAGGTATTTTTGAACGTCATTTTATTCCTGTTGAATTAACAGGATTTCTATAGCCTATATGTTACCCCGGTTTATAAGGAACAATTCTGCCAATTTTCATCGATATTCGTTCAGCGGATTCGCCGTGAAAACGACACAGACAGACAGACAGACTTTCGCATTTATAATATTAGTAAGGATAAGGACCGCTTGTAAAAAAAAAGATATATAACATTTATGAACACATGCCTATAAAAAGAGAAAATTGTTCATACTGTACGAAAGCGGACTTCTATTGAATTTAGTGATTCGATAACAATTCAATGCATAAAAATTTAATGTTTCTACTGGTCGGGCAATGTTATTTTAATACTTTCTGCTTCAATTTTGTTTTTCTTTTTTTGTTTGAGTATTTTATTCGATTAAGAAAATGACAAAACGTATAATAATGATAAAAATATTTCGCTTTTGTATGATACTAATTTAATATTGACTAGCACAATAGATATCTGAACGACAACGGATACAATAGGCTGATTCCAGATAATAATACGCCATCAATAGAATTAATGAAAAAAGCGGTCCGGCTGCTGACGAGATAGCATTAAAATTAATTTATGTGGCTAAGCTCGTAGACAATTTGTTTTGCTAAATTTTCAACGCGAAATACTAGCTTAATATTTGCGAAAAATTATACCAAGTACAGAAAAAAAAATTATAACAAAAATCTTATAAAACAACCTATGATACAACCAAAGAGCCATCAATCAGTAACAAAAAATATCCTTACAATAAAAAGTAAGTAACAATAAAAAATGCTTTTCTAAAATCTAAAAATAATATAATATCTATGTTATTTCGCAATTGGTCAAAATGTTCATATTACACATGTTAGTTATCATGTTTGATGTTTTGTAATCTTTAGATGTTTCCTAAATTACTTACTTTGTTTTAAAACCTAGTAAAGTAAAGCAGGAAACTATCCATTCCACATTTCGATTCTTCTCAGTAAACTATAAGTCAGTTTGTTTTATGCAGAATTCTTGTGTTAACGATAACTTTTACATAAAATTAATTGTTCAAAAGTATAATTAGGATACCATCTTATATTATTAGTCATACACTTACTTTGACTGTGGTGGTGATTGTGACAGCAAGGAGCCAGAGCCTCTCTTGCACAAGGGTGGCCTCGGTGCTGACGGCCTCCTTTCAACTCCAGAGGCAGATCTTGTTGCAGGAGTGCCTTCTGCTGCCAAAACTCTTGCCGATACTAACGCTGCTTCGGGGCAATGCTAGAAAGAACTTATTAATGAATTTAAATACTCTTGATTCTCTGAAGAATAAGTAAATATATGTAGTATGTAGTTGGAAGTTGACAATAGTCAACTCTGCTCTTCAATGAGATTGTATTATTATAAGTATCTTCATCATCATTCTCCTGCCCTTATCCCACTCTAAGTGGGGTCGGCACAACATGTTACGAACATGTTGTTATATGATTTGGGTACGTATTTTACGACCGGCGCCTGCCTAGCGTCAACTTACCTTAGTCTCCTTTTACGACACCTCGGTAAGAAATGAGGGTGGTCTATTACATGCAGCGGGATACCACACGGCATTTACTTTAGTCGCCTCTTTTTTGGTACTGAGCTATAGATCTAGAAATATCTAAAAACCTAAAGGTCCGTCTCTGATGATTCTTTAAAAGTTACATTTATTATGAATTAAAAATGAAATGTTTAACGGGTAAAAGCATTCGGAAGACTAACAATCATATAATTTATAAAATCTGTGTTACGTCGTTATACCCAAAATCCGTCTAAGAGCATTAGAGGCTATTGTTTCACCAGCCGAAAAGGGTCTTATTATTCATTATATTCCAAATGGACTACGCCATAAAACCTTTTGATTATAATTACAATTTAATATTACTTAAGAGAGTAATTCATGCTAAAATATCGTTGATAAAAAATAAAATTATGGTTTGCCATAAGTATAGTTAAATAACGCTTATTAATCAAATCAAGTCATATTAATTAAAATTCACAATGTTCCTGCTTGAAAAAGCGAGAAGAGGAGATTATTGTTTTGTCAGCGAATTGGGATATGGAATTCTGCCCATAAATCTCTGTCCTCAATAATGCCTGTCGTTGTATGAAACTTCCCAAATAAATTGAAAATGTTAAACAACATTATGGCCTCATTTCATGGAATATTTGGAGTGAAATTTAAATATTACCAGTACCTATAATGGAAAATCAGCGAGACAGATTTCGAGTAAAAGTTATATTTCATCAGCTAGCTCACTCGTATAAAAAAATCCTTAAGACTCGTGTTACGGCGCTCTACGTATCGATTTCCGGGGAAAAATATCTAGAGTATTTATTTTAATAATCTTATTATGTTCAAGACCGCCCACGAAACATATTAGGGTTATGTGAGACTAACTACTCTATCATCATTGACAATTATATAATCTCAAGTTGTTTTAAAATCGATAAGATATAGGAGATACATAATTTAATAGTCATGTCACAAATATGAGCCAAAAGTGTATAAAAAAATAAGCAAATTCTTAACCAATTCAAAAGTTCAAAAGTAATAATGAAATTACTATGCTATATCCGCGATAAAGTAAATAGAAAATATAATGCCAAATGTATAGTGGACTATCTGTTTTTTCATACCCGATACATGTAGGATTCATAAAAAAACACATGCACAAACGTCCACTATTTTCGCACTTATTCGAAACTTACTTTAATACTTTTGAATGAAAATATTTTCCATGTTTTTTTCTACAAAAATGACAGGTATTCAATAACAAGCTAGTATTGTTTCGCTTATTCTTTTTAATTAACACAATGCTTAATTGTTATTTTCTACCTTACAATGGAGCTTAGAAAACCTTCAGAGCTCAAATGTAGTAAATAAAAAATAAACGTGATCAAGCTTAGCGGCGCATCTCTAATGCTCTTCCGTGAGGTAATTAATATATGATGTAATAAAAATTATTCAAAGTTTTTATTACATCATATATTAACGAATAAATATTAATCCGTACCAGACGTGAATAATTCAACTAATAAATACGCAGTCCTAAATAGATTTACGTTAGAGTTATTTAAAATTGTATGTGTGACATAAAAGACTTATCGACTTCAATAAACTATTCACCATATAATTAGGCAATCCTAATGCCTATCATGATCAAACCTATAAAAAGGACGTAAGTTGACTTATATATTATATTCACGCCTGGTTTGGAAATATTATTCGTATTATATATCATGAGATGACTAAGCTTATTTTGAGATAAATGTTATGAAAGTTTTGCAATTGTTTATATTTGTTAAAGCGATAAAATACAGAATAGCAAAATACAATTACTTGAAAACACAGTTGACCTACATCAGACTCCAAGAAACAATTTAGTCCGTGTGCCGAGGGACGGTGGGATATGTTTGTTTTCAAGTTACATGCGAATAAGAAATTGCTATTACATTTATTTAGGAGAAAAGGGTAAGCCAAATCAGTTTTTCAATATATTTTGTATCTATTTAGTAAGCCCCGCTTTATTTTATTTCGACGTAATAAAACAAATATTGCAATATTAGCATATATTGAGAAATGTAAGTATTGGAGATAGACCCACTATGCCGCTCTAAAAAAAAGATTGACAGGTGTCACCTACAAAATCGCACCGTTCTCTAACCCTTTAGCCATCACAGCTACAAAGAGGCAAAGTTTTTGCAACCAAACGAAACAAGGTTATGTATAGGTTATTGATTGATAAAATATTATTTCTAAGCGAAATGAATTTCCATTGACTCTTTGGCATGTTATCCTCTCGGGACCGGAGCGGTTATTGAAATAGTTGCCTGTGACTTATTAGAGAAACCCATATTCCCTGCTGACATGGAGCGAAACGAGAAAATCAATCTCGCTTTATTGTAGTTGAGGGCTTAGATTTACTAGTTTATTACTCCGCATATCCCTAGCTACATATCTCAGTTGCCTATTTCATTTCTAACTACCTTTGCTTGCGGTTTCGCTCGCAAGAAAATCAGTTTATGTAATTGAAGTTTTAAACATAAAAGTTATTACAGTGAGTTAAACATAAATATTTAAAAGATTGACCGCCGAGTTTCTTGCTGGTTCTTCTCGGTAAGAGCAACATTCCGAACCAGTTGTAGCTTCATTAATCATATTGATGCTTGACGATTCAAAAGTGCCTGAAATGGTTTATTTGAATAAAGATTATTTTGATTTGATAAGAGATAGAGCCATGCTGTTGCGGTCTTTTTGTAGATCTACAATTCTATAGTACAATAATTTAGTGTATCTCTGTTGGTTTTTTGTTAGTCTATTATTTATTTGCTTGTTGGTAATTTAACTTAAAATTCAGTTATAAGTTAATACTTATTAATGTATTCTTAATTTAAACGACTTAATAGGCTAGTTACGTTACAAAATTTACATGATTTCACGGTACGACACAATGTCATTGTTCTGTAGACTTAAAGGGGAGGGGAAAATGCCTTCAGCCTTGTTATTAATTAATACGCATCACAATTCAGCCGTTTCATTTCATCTTGCGAAAATGTTATTTTGGTAATTAGATTTTGCCCTCATCTCTTCATAGCGTAGCTTAAATCTTTCCAATGATGCGTATGTTATAAAAAGAGATTGCTGACACAAAAAAATTTAGAATCAATTCAAATGGATTGTCACTAGAATACATTCGAATCAATCATAAACGCACGCAACAATACATATGGTATCTTGGTCAGGAAAAGTGAGTTTCTGGTCCCCAACGTAACAGATTACAACCATATCCCGACGTTCTCAAATGTTAGTAGAACAAAACTGTTAAGGCTACTGTAATATTGATATTCTAATAAAAAAAAAACATAAATTTGAAGATGATTTCGTAAATGTATATATGTGGTAGTTACTCAGAGTTAGATTCTGATGCAATGGCAAGATAAAAAAAGGATCTGAAAATCGTCAAATTAAAATAAATAACCTTAAATTATTATTATTTAAACAAATTAAATTTTGTATGATTACCGTTATCTTTACTATTATACAACGCACAAAAAATTTGAGTCGAACACATATCAATCAGTTCTACACACGGATTCGAAATTAAGTCATCTAACTAATTTATAGAATTAGGCGTTACTTTGCGGAGATCCATAATACAAAAGTAATAATAAAATTATTTTGCTATAATCCGCGATACATCGCGGATTATAGCAAAATAATTTTATTATTACTTTTGTAAGTCATCTAACGATCGTCAAGTCTCAGCACGAGACTGTATTCTTTTTTTTCGAATTGGCAAATGCTGTTAGCCCAAATGGTTTTGACAGGGTCACCGGCGAGCGCAGAAGCGTAACATTGGTAAGAGCGAGTGTATTAACGCACCCGCAACCCCTAATGAGCGTCGCTTTAAGGGTGTCTCCCCGAGATCGGACCTCTGCTTAAAGCGGCGCGTTTTGCAGAACTATATCTAACAATTGACTTTGAAGAAGTCTGCATCACGCATAGGGCTGCGGTCGCTTGACACAAGCAAGCGGGGACCTCGTCTTACCCAGCGAAGGCGCTGTTTGTGTGTGTGTTGTGAGAAAATCTTGTTAGACGATGTTATAGCATCGTCGGGGTCGTTAGGGATGCTCCTAGGACGCCTGTGAAATCTGTTGGAGAAGTTAAACAGTAGTTGGACGCGGCCACCATAAGGGGATTTGGGTAGACCAAACCTAAACCGCTTTTCGTATCTACTCGTATTCCCCCGCTTAACTATAAGTCAAACTATTTATTTTTATATTTAGTAAGCTCATAAATTGTTGTAACATTATTAACTTAAAAGCTACATAAAAAATTTCCCCTTAGAAATACAATTACATTGCGTAGAAATTACACAAATCGCTAAGTCATGACAATGAGATCAATGATACTTTAATTAATGATGAGAAATCAGTTTATCAATTAATTTAGCTTAAATTGATTGCTACGCGACGTAGCGTAAACGTGACTTGCTTTAAAGGAAAGAGACTATCACTTTAAGATCTCTTTAAACCCTACATTAATCACATTGATTCCCTGTTAAACTACAAAATATACATCCATATATTAAGTATATCGTACACTATTAGTTGCTCCTTGCCGATTACCGAGCCTTTATATTTACGGATTAATGTCAATTGTATTGATACACTTATGTAATGACTTAATTAATAGGGTGTTTCGGAAATTGATGTAGTCATAACTTTCTACACTCGTTGATACTTTTACAGGAATAATGTTGTTTAAGATTTATACGTCAGCCTCTAAAAGACTGAATTGTCAAGCAATATTTGAATTGTATCAGAGTAAAAAAGTTAATTTTAAATGAAGGAAGTCCACGATCTGTTAATTTTTTTTTACTACAAGAAACAAAATCTAGGACACTATTTGGTATTCACTGTCTTACATATGCAGGAATAACAAATTATATATGCTACAACGCACAATTTCACTTATTGATTTTCTGTCATGGAATCTACCTCTCAGCAAGGTCATAAGAAGTGCGTAATGGCTTAATAAATGTGTTAAGATATTCTATTAAGATATGTTATATTCATTTACTAATCCTGCATATACTGTAGTCATAGAGCAAGTAGCATATGCACCTATTACTATATTTTATAACATAAGATTCCCAAGAAAATAATAATTAGTAATTTTCAAATAGGTAGATGCAGATTAGCCGGTGTTTAAATTAGCTGGATAATTTGATTGGTATTCTTTGAATTGATTTGTATCAATTTAAATTAATTTGTATTATTTTAAATCCACATTATTAAGGATATGAGATACAACTCGTGGTCATTAAACAAATTAATGAAAATAACTTATATACCACTTGCAATTACCCAAGGTCAACGAGAAATTAGCTCGTGCAAATCAATGGATATTTAAAATAATGATACATGATAGCTCGCCTACCATTTTTTTAGCATATTGTATTTTTGTCTAAAGATTTATATACCTAACAGAAAAATAAGAAACATTTTGTCTGAAACTTGATAAAACTTAATATAAACTACACGTAAAAAAAGTAGATCTAAAGAAAGTCATTGACTAGGTATTTTAAAAATCGAATCTTTTTCATACTGTATCAGAATAGAATAGGAAAACTTTATTTGTTCTCTAACCACGATTCAAATGCATTATACAAGTAAATAAACTTACCACTAAATAAATTAATAACCTTAAAAACCTAACGATTAACTTTACCTATACTTTTAGTTTTACCTATACTTTTAGTTTTATTTTAGTATAGTATTTGTACAGTGGTGTGACACCAAAAAGGATGACCACTCAGCTGTAATTGGAGCATAGCCCCAAAAGTGATTTTCAGTGGCCGCCGTGTCGTGGACTCGCAGACGGCATTATAACAGTCTCAAATGCAGTTTATTATTTTTTTTTATTAAATGGGTAAATATTCGAATATAAATTTTAGAGTATGTAATTATGTACATTAAAACAAAAATCCATATTGAAGTAGTAAATGCATCTACAACAAATAGTTTATTAAACACAATTAAAGACGAATTCCAGTTAATTACGACTCATTTATAAAATATAGATCGAAGTACCTTAGCAATTTTATGTAGAAGAGCTGTCGTGGAGCTTGTTTTAAAGAGACCAAGGGCTCGACGCCTTAACCCTTGACCGAGACAAGCTTCAACAGCACCACACAGAGCAGTAACTCCACCGCTATCTTCGTGTACGAACTTCCTGGTTACAGCCTGATTAAACAAAAATGAAAATAAAAAAATCGATTTTTTCTATAATCTTCATCTTAAATCTACTATTAGCTACCTTTTCGCTGCGGGTAGTACCGCGGAACGCCGCTAGTTTGACTAAAATTGTATAGTCTTTCTAAAAACACGATGTACACTAGAAAAACATAGTCTACTCCTTGCGAGACTAGAAGCTAATTTATTCACAATTAAATCGCTGCCTTATTAAGTTACCTGTACTTTATTTTTATGAAATTGTATCAGCAACACAGCCTTTGTTAATGGACTTTTTTTCATAAGACGGAGAACTCTTACAGGAGAACTTCTTTTTTCCGGTTAAATTTGTGATGTTTCTCTTTAAAGTATATTAAGCTTAATAGCTGTAAGTTTAAAAAAGTATGTTGTTTTTAGTTTAAAATAGCAAGTTTGTAGTTTAAAATTGCTTAGAAATGTTACTGTTACTGTAATATACTAATTAGTACAATCAAAAATCTGAATTAATGGTATACATGACATGGTCGAATTTTCCTAGTGCTTTACTAAAAAAATTAATAATAACGAACTACGAGTAAAATTCAAATCTTCTCTAATGGTTAATATTTATAAATGATAATTTCTATACTTGGTATTCTAATTAGTATAATAGTTATGTTTATTATATATTATAATATAACAAGAAATCTAATATGTGATAAAGTATTTTAAATTTTTAAAAATCAAATTAATAAATATAATTAATTTTTAATTCGTTTAAAAGATTGAATATAACTTCAATGAAACTTCTTGGATGGGATGATTATTTTTCAATATATTTTTGAACTAGCTTTTACCCGCAACTTTGTTTGCGTAGACTATAGTTTTGGAACAAACTAAAAAAACTCTTTCAAAACTAAAAGAGTATTAAAAAAATAATGTTTTTTTTAGTTGTTAGTGTTTTTATATTTCCTGAATGAAGAAAGAACTAAGACTTTAAAATATAATTTTTAAATACAACTGTACCTCTTCCATTAACTGTTTCACTTCTTTTTTAACAGCAGCTATCAGCCTCTCTTTTTGCTCAGTTTCGGGATCAGTCGCTGTCGCTGTCGGCATTTCTTCCTCACTTTCAACTAGTATAATAAAATATTTTATAGCAAAAGGCTTACCATTAAAATTAAATATAATACAAACATATAAACTTAATACAGTCATAACTCAGCAGCTAATCGGCAAGAATTAAAAGGAAATTTTTATAATTATTATCACCAAAAACATCAATTCTTACAATTTAAATTGTGATTCAAACGCAGCGTGATTATCACTCGTAGACCAGAAAAAAGTATAAAATAATTAAGGAACTCGATCGCGCATATTACAAATGTATACCTTCGATACTGATTTTCAATCCATGTTGTTTGGAAAACTGAACTCCATTAGCCTATGGATGAGTTATATATCCATAATAATATAATAAACGCGAAAATCTGTCTATTTTTCTTTCTGTCTCGCTCTAACGCTTTTTCGGATAATAACACACTGAAGCTTATATGCCGGACTAACATAAAAGAAAAAAATCTCAATTGACAGCAATTTAACACTGAATTAAATGCAATCGAAGTTACGGGTACACCTAATGTCTACATAAATAAATATATCGTATATACAAAATTCTCGTGTCACAATGTTAGTTACCATGCTCCTACGAAACGGCTTGACCGATTTTTTATAAAATTTTATATGTGTATTCAGTAGTTTTGCGAATCGGCTACTATCTATTGTTCATATCCCTAAGTGATAAGGGTTGTCCATCCTAACATTTATTCTGGACCAATTTTTTTTTATATTGTACACGAGGAATTGCCTAGAAATAATTTATATGGCAAAACAACGTTTTCGGAACATCTAGTATAATATATAAATACAAGGTCTACCGTTGTGCGCACACCACGGGAAAACTTTTGTCTAACTGTAATTACTTTTCCTTAGATAGTTGACCTTTTCAAAAGGAAATGTGATATCTAAATTAATTATTTACTGATTTAAAATATAAAATTATCAAAATTTAAATAATCAACACTTCTTACAAGCATTACGCATTTCATGATGGTTTTCGCCATGGAGAGATGGTGAAAACGGTGTAGCGTCTTTAACTGGGTACTTATACTTAACAATCTACTAAACTTTGCGTCGCAGTTGAAACTGCAGTGAGCAGCCAGTTTATTGAAAATTTTTAGATATCAATTTAACCACTTTATTTTTATCAAATCTATAAGATATGGAAGCTGTAATAGCCCAGTGGTGAGACCGTACGACTCTTTCGAGGGGTCGCGGGCTCAAACCTCGGGCAGGCACCAATGAGGTTTTCTGTTAAGGCTTACATGTCTGATTGATATTTGCAATTTATCACACGCTTTTCGGTGACGGAAAACATCGTGAGGAAACCTGCACATCTGTAGAGAATTCTAAGGATATGTGTAACCTACCCATCCGCATTGGAGCAGCGTGGTAGGTCCTAACTCCAATCCTTCTCTGCAAAAATGGAGGGAGGAGGCTTATGCCCAGCAGTGGGATAGTAATAGGCTATTACTTATAAGGCAATAAGACGTGTCGAGTTTATCGGAAAAGATTAAGGAAAAAAATTATAGCTGACCAAAAAATCAGCACAATCATAATGATTACAAAACCTATGTGTTATGAACTTATTTTAGAATAAATGACCCTATAAACTTCGTTACAATCTGGAGAAATTTCAAAATGTCTATTGTAAACATGTAAGATTAATTCTACGCATAATAAGTTATAGCCCTCGACTACTTGTTGAATAAGCATACCCCACGCCAAATAGGTCAACGCCTTCCACTTAAATTGATTTGCTTAAAATCGGAAGCGACTTTATATGACAACAAGCAGAGATTATATATTTGGTAAAGGTTAAATCTTATATACCAGCTATTACCGCGGCTTCGCGTGGAAATCAGCGTGTTTAAAAAAAAATCTGCTTAAATTCCAATCCTTCATTAGATCTAAGGAACAAGTTGAACAACCTCCTCTATCTGCCAGTGAAAGTCCCAACTAAATCGGTGTAGCCGTTTCGAAGATTACACAATTAACTTAAAACTTCCTTAAGAATTGCTCTATTTTTTTATAAAATCCGTAAAAACATCCGTTCAGCAGATTTTGAGTAAATCCATCACATACAGAGAGACAACTTTTAGGGACTGTTTTATAATATACATATGTAGACACTTATTCTGCCAAGAAAACTGTACAGATATTTTCAATGTTAAAAATTCGTACACAATTTTAAGCCGTCTATAATATTATAAATCATGTGTGAAATTTATGTGTAAATAATGTTATAACTAGACAATCATATTATCTTAACTATAATTACACCGTGACCACGGTACTTGCGAGAGGCATGCACCCTTGAAACTATCAATGCTGATTAAGGCGCTGAACAGAGCTGACGTAAATTCAGATTTCGGCATATAAGCCACGCCCACAATTTCTGCGACGGCGTAGCGACAAACTTAATTTTTTAACACCCATTGTAGGTGTACACTATTTTATCCAAACTTTTTTTGTACAATTTATTTAAAAAACTTATGTCTAATTAATCTTATAAAACTAAGTATGCTGAAACTATAACTAAACACCTAAAAAAAGACATATTATCAACAAGGAATAGTCACAAAAGGCGGCAGCTAGCGACGCACGTCCGTATAGCAGCGCGCCTCAGCGATCACTGTCTATATTCGTAGATGTAAAAGAGAAGCGAGACGATGACTCGTTTCAGATTTGCTATTTTCTAAAAAATATTTAATTTGAATGAAATATCTTAATTAATTCAAAATTTAAATCTTACATTCTCTTTATATTATAATGATTTATTAGTCTTATTAATTTTACCAATTTTTGTTGACAAATATTAGAGATATTTACGATCAAAGTAAAAATCAGAGGTCTATTTACCAATTTTTTTTATCGAAAAAAAGTATCGTAATCATGTTTTGAAATCTTACATTCTCTCTGAGATATGATGTATATTAACATATATTTTTCTTTTAATCGTCATCCCTATAGCTTTTGTTAAAAACGTGTTTAAAGTCAGCCTATTTGGCTCTGTTCAGCGCCTTAAGCTTTCGAGCTCTACACTGTGGAATTTTCCACAAACATCGACGCTTCTGTGGTGATGCTAAAAGCCGTTAAGGTTAACAGTATATTAATCCTACTAGTCTTACTAATATTATAAAACTAATATTATAAATGCGAAAGTTTGTGAGTATAGATAGATGTTTGTTACTCTTTCACGAAAAAACTATTGGACGGATTTGGATAAAACTTTACAGTTATATAGGTTATACATCGAAATAACATATAAGGCTAAAATTTGTATTGATTTTATGTTATATAACGATACATGTCAATAGAGTCGGAAAAAATCTGGCCTCTGAGAGTTATCTCGGCGTACGCTGCCTAAACCATTAGAGTTACACAAAGATGATGTACCGCAGTATTGTCTGTCTTTAATAGCTCTAAATAAAAGTCCGCGACAGCATATATCTATCTTTTATGTGGAAGACACTATGACAAAAATTGTGAATCATAAATTTTAATTAAATTAGATACTGCGGCAGAGCATTCCTCACGAGCGAAGCCGCGGGCTAAAACTAGTACTTTAATAAAGAACGCAACATCTCATCCGATACATAGAACTAACTTACCAGTACTTTTTGGCGCAAAAAAATGAAAATATTCCACCTTTTATCAGAGCAATCTGTGTTTTTTACTTTTTACTTTAAGGAGAGTCATACGCAGCCTTTTAAGTGAGAGTGTCACAGTAAATATGAAATGAAACTCGTATACTGCATCCTTATCTAATCACATATAAAAAAGAGAGACATAGATTTCACACCCTGATTTGCTTTTTCTTTGTAATATGGGACATTTTAGGCTGACTTCTCTGCTCTAGTAGTAGAACTCTATGGGCTTACTTGATTTCGTGTGATGTCGATTACGTGTATGAGGCTGTAAACCCTTATGGCGCCGAGTGTGTCTATATTTATATTACCTAGCCTCCTCTCCGATCTTTTATCATCGCGTTAGAAGCCTTTTATGATTAGAAGACAATTTCAATCTTTATTTATTTAAATACGTAATTTTAGTTACCTTAAGCATTTCACGCTTAGCATGATAATCTTGTCTACTAAATAATTAAAAAAACAATTTTTATCGAAATTGTTATCGTAAACTAAATACTAACGTGCGCAAAAAATAATTTGACGGCGCGGGTATTATTCAAAAATTATTATATATAATTGCAAACCCGGGATGTGTCGCAAATCTATACGTATTATAAAACAAAGTCCCAAAAAGCTGTCTGTCTGTATGTAATCGATTTTCTCAAAATCTACTGAACGGATTTTTGTACGGTTTTCACCAAAAGATAGTGCAATACTTCCGGATGGTTTAAGTAAATAGTACATATCGGTATTATGTAAATTGTGTTGAAGAGATCGCGCAGTTGTTAAAAAACTTGCTTGCTGTGAGCTTGAGTTGGGTGCGCTGCGTAAACCAGCAGAGATACGCTAAAGTAATGTAGTAGAGAATTGTAGAGATCTGCAAAAATACTACGAAAAAGTCCGCGATAGCATGTCTCTATCTCTCATGGTTAACTCACAATAACAATTTTTATGTTCAAAATTTCAAAAATTTGGGAAGTTTTATAAATCACTGAATTCCACGCGGGCGGAGCCGCTGTTGGCACAGCTTATAATTATAATTGTAATTTAAAATCATCCCGAACGACGATAATATTAGTATGTATTAGAATATAGATATTATAAGAATAAAATGAATCTCTAATTTGACAGACAAGTCTAGCTTAATATTATTCGGCCTAGCAATAGGAAATAGTCATCTCATTTTGTGATATGAGATTTAATTACATTTTATCGACGACCTTGGATAGTTAGAAATAGTAAAAGGTACATTTTTAAATCATATTTCATATAATAAAAGAAAACTATAACAAAAATAAAATACAACAGAAAAAATAATTTCAGACATTACAGACAATAAAAATGAAGGAATAGAAGAAGCATCAGTCAATCAGAAGCTTTTAGTAAACTTTTTCTTTTCAATTAAGGGCGCACTAAAACAATACCCTCCTACACTCTCCGGAAGCCTTCTAAATGCTGAGCGACTCTGAGAAAATTTCAACTTTTTCCGCTTCTTTTCACAATTAATTTTTTTTCCTTTGTTACTAGCTTTTAAACGCAACTTCGTTCGCGTGGGCTGCAATCTTATTATTTGAGTAAACCGTAATACTTATATTAATTATGGCTAAAGTGGGTTAACTTTAAAAGCTAGATATATGCTGTCGCAGACTTTTATTTAGAACTTTTAGAGGGGAACGATTTTGTAGTACATGCTTTTTGAATAACTTTCACCGTTTACTTAACGCACTCAAGGAAAGCCGATTTCACAACATTTTTTTATTCCAGCTTCTCTGCTATTTATCTTAGCGTTATGTTAAATAGTCTGTAACCTTTCTCGATAAATGGACGATCTTACACTCAAAGAATTTTTCAAATCAGTCCAGAAGTTCCTGAGATTAGCGCGTTCAAACAATCAATGAAACAAACTCTTCAGCTTTATATTATAGTATAGATACTACTCAAAAGCGAATTGTAAGATAAAATCTATTTTTATTAGTGGCTGAGACTTGAAGACTGAGTAGGCTTGAGCCTAGAGCGGTAGATTTTTGGTCCTCATGATATATTGAAATTTCAAATTTTAAATGAAATAAGACTCGATTCAAGCTCTTTAGATAAAGTAGGCGCAATATCTAATGGCGGTAATATTCAGACATGCACTTTACTTTACAATCCTCTGAGCGAAGACGCCAGCTTTAGTCTCGTTGCTTTCCGAAATGAAAATTATTTATATTTATTCGTCATGTTTAAAATAGCCCTGATAGCCAAACAGCAACAACATGTTATCTATACCGCGGGTTCAAACTCTGCGACGCAACAATGGGTTTTATATTATGACTTGAATTTTAATGTGTTGAATTGTTATCTACAGTTAAAAAAACATCGTGAAGAAACCTGTATATCTCTGAAAGATTACTAATAAAAACCAACATATCCGCATTAGAACAGCGTGGTGGATTTTAGCCCCAACCTTTCACTCCAAAAAGAGAGTATAGATTATAATAGGCCGGTACTTTACTTTATGTATATTTAAAATATAAAATCAAATTTATATTCAAAGAGACCTATATTCATTATTAATGTAGCTAAGTCCTTGTGCAACCGGTTATTTGGGAGAGGCCGATGTCTTTGAGACTGTGTCATATGTCGATGTCCTATAATTACAGGATTGACTTTAATATAATAATATTATAAATTTACCATTAAAAATTATTTCAATGTATCTTTTAACTGTTATTAAGTTCCGGATATATAATTTCTAAGAACTAGCATAATTTATATAATTTTTTTTTTAAACAATACACTCCTCTACTACTCATCTTGGCTAAAGCTTCTTTGGAAGTTATAGTGAATGATATGATAAAAAGCTTTTGTTAGGCGAAATAGCATACATTATTCGATTAAATGTTTAGATTTTCTTTAAATTAACTGTATAAAGTCAGTAATGGAAACCTATTTCGAGATCCAACCAAGATATTATCTAAGCAAAGTTGATTATCTTTGCAAATCTCACCATTACCTCGCCTTCAAAGTCGGAAAACCAAGATTAATTGCACACTCTTCAATCTCCTTTGTGTAAGAAAATTTTCCAAGACATTCAAGTTACACTACTATATTAATCATCCTGGCAGCTTCACCCAACATATTATGAGCTTTTAATGATCATATTATTTCAGGACAAGGATTTTCGTCTATAATTAATCAAAATCTGACGAAAATCTTGATAACTTGTTCTATCAATTATAAATTCATATTATCATTTATAATGTACACGATAATATTTTCATAAAAAGTTTCCGACAATTTTTTAGTTGATTATTCAATACATTAATACTACCGACTGTGAATAAAATACTACCAATGTAATAAAATGTATTTCTAAATTTGCATAATTTAAAATAATTAATGTAACGTTCAACATCAATTCATAAAAGATTCTCTTTTTATCTATCGGCATAAAACATGCCAAACATCACATGGCAATTCGTCGCCCACTCGCTGTTATCTTTACGTCAAAACGACATACATATTACTTGTACTTCGACAGTTAGAGTGCCCTACATAACACAACCTTAGCCCATTACCATACTATTTGCATAGAAAAAAAGGAAATAATCGTCTAATGTGTAAAGAATTTGTTTCTACGTTATTCCTTGAAGAAATACACGTACCTTTATTTGAAGCGGCCATTGTTGGAAGCCAGTGAAGTTTGTTGCATTATTTACGCGACAGACATTCACATGTCTCACTTTATTTGCCAAAATAATTATTCAATACAGTTGGACGCTCAACAGAACGTGTTTACAATGTCACTGATGGTTGAAAATGGCTTGTTTGGTGGAAAAATCGATGTCGCGCCGCGCGCAGTTGGCTGTTAGCGGTACGCAAGTGATAAGAGTCCTGAACCATCGCATATATCTATCCCTCGTATAGGTGGATACCTACTCTGAAATTCGGGCACGTACCGCCCGCTTCTAAAACGACTGATTGGCTCGATTGTTTGGAATGTTATTTCAAATCCAGAGCTTTATTTTGTTTTTAAGGGATGTTAAAATTTCCTTTTCCAAGAAAGAAGATAAATCTATATTTTAAGTCAAAGTTCTTACTGCTTTTGTTAATTCCATTAGATTGTCTTTTTGACAAACATTAATTATTACGTCCAGATTCTTCTCAGACGTCCAAGGGTTTCAAGTCAATTTGACCTATATGTATATAATAAAATCGTAGGGATGCTGACTCCATGCATCTAATTAGTTTAAAGAAAAATTAAGTGTTTTCATCCTTGTTTCCGTTTGCATATTAGACTTTCTAAGAAACTTTGTCAAAATTAAAGAGTTAACGGTACTGGTTACTAGTACTGTTACTTTTATAGTTTTTCGTCATACCTGAAGCGGTCTCACTTTTTCGATGTTATATAATGCGATATCTATAAGAAGCACAATATTCAACTCTTTTTACCGATATCAGCTCACGGGACGGGCTGAAGCCAATATAACGATTATGTGAGATTTTCACACGTTACATACCAGTTTTTTTAGTACAACATTGTGGGTTAGTTTTAGATGGTATATGTAAATGTACAAGCTACCAAAACTAAGTGGTGAGCCACACTTATCGGAAGGATGTATAAGTGCCGATCATGTCTAATCAAGTTCTGATATCGTTGTTATATATCATATGATAGTTAAATATAGGGTGAATGAAATTATTATTAAACGTTGTAGTGTTCGGGTAGTACGTAAAGCCACTTTTAGATAGAATGTACCCAGTTCAGCCTACGACTATATCGTTTCTGTGCAACTGGCTCCTGTTTGGTTAGAGTAAAATATTGCTTAGATCCTTCTCCAATGTGGAATGGCGGGTTGGACAAAACTCAGACATTCTTTAAATATATCATTAGCTTCACCGTAAAGCGTAATCATCTCTAAATATTAAGTAAGCACGTGGTTTTTTTTATACACGATTACGCGAACCCCTTGAACAATTGTCACGGCAATTTACCTAACGTGGTAGGTGCCACTATTTAGTAACAAAATGGCAACATAAGTGAAACTGCAGTCGCTTAAAAGACACCGAAAACGTGCCATACGTTCGCATCGGAATAATAAGTAAACCTTCTTTCAATACCAAAAGTATATTAATATAATTGTATTTTTACAATGCCACAAGATTCGAACCCATATCTTTTGCTAAAGAAAAACGGCTTTAAATTCTGTTAAGCACTATAGAAATATTATTTAAATCATATAGTAAAAGATCTTCATGAATATAATATTACAGGTAGGTTTGTCTTTTGATTCACTATGGTTAAATCCATTTAAAATTGGAAAGGTTGAAAACTTTCTTTTTTTATGATTCATATCATAATAGCTTTCATTGCATTTAAAGGGCGGGAAGACGAGCGCTAATGTGTCACTGATATATTTATATAGATACTTAGTGTTAAGAACACTAAGTATCTAAATAAAGGGCATATGTAATAGTAGAATAGTATAGAACTTGTCATCATGCCGTCGGTAATCAAGGCCAACACGAATTAACATTACAAAAACAGATATATGTATAAACAAAACAATCTCTATGAAAAGATCGTCATCACTCGTAGCATTGGTTTTTTTTATCTTAAATTTTATTTGTTTCAAGTTCATGTAAATGTTTTCAAATTTGTAGGAAGATTAAATTTACTATTGTGATATCTACTAATATGATAAGGGATATATACAATTTGCTATTAAACGATTTCCAATCCAATATACACAAAATATATAATTATAAAAAGATTGGCGATGTATATAATAGACAAAGTAGGAACGTAGGAAAGTAGAAAGTTCGTAGGTCGTTTGTAGGCTTGGGTATAAGATTCTATAATAAAATTCCGCAATCTACTTTAACTTTACCATTACAGCAGTTTAAAAATACTATTTAAAAAAGGCAAATACAGGAAGCCAACTGTACTATTGAGGATTACTAGACGATAAGAATGCGTGGATATAGCTACTCTTCGACCCTGTATAAGACATTAATAACTATATGTAACTAGTAATAAGAATTATTCTTTGAAAAGAGCAACCGCCGAGTTTCTTGCTGGCTCTTCTCGGTAGGAACAGCTTTCCGAACCATTAGTAGATGTTGACGATTCAAAACCACTTGTTTACAATTTTACTTGAATAAAGAATATTTTTAATTGAATTGAATGAATAGGCTATATAGTGTATTATCTATGGGCTATTATTTCTAATTTCGTCTTCAATTTCAGACAAAAACTGGAAGACATATATGATATACTATAATATCTGTAAGGCTGTTTTAATACTTATAATATAAATATGTGGGTAACGCAACGCAATATATAATATGCGTAACGTCCTAAAAAAAATACGACAAATTCAATTTGCTAAACCAATCGGCGAGAAATCTTGTGTCCAATCACGTTTGACGGCAAACGCATAGAGTTATTACCATAGAATCAACCTCTGAGCGCGAATCCAAAAAATTAAAAGAAAGAAAAGATGAAGAACCTACTTATTTTTGTCTATTAACACACGGAAAAAAGAGACGTATAAGTAGCATTATTTTCTTTTTTTTCGATATACACATTTTAGACTCTATGGTCAAACGGCCCATTGATAGAAGTATTTATAATTTATATGGTTATGTATAAACAGATATACACCAATCTCCATGATACTAGGGGGCATTAAAGAATTGGATTCCAGCCATAAATAAAATTTGTGATTTATTCTATAATCTATTGTTTATTTTGTGTTTTTTAATTCTTTTTCTGTTTTGAAGTCATAATTGTTGAGAATTAAGGAACTGAGAGAGATTTAAGAGTTAATGAAGGAAACAAAAATGAGTACCCATTTATCGGGTGGAAGGTTGAACGTTGCTATATTACAAGAAACAATGAGAAAGGAGTTCTTAAATCTTTTGCAGTTGTGTGAAGGAAAGAAGGTACGTAACTTTTGATGTTTGTTTTTAACTTTTAGTTATTATTCTTCGTGATTTCCTAATTAAGAAGAATAATAACATAATGTAGAAGTTTTTCTTTTTAATCATTTTAAAATATATTTTGCACCTTTTAATTAAATAATTCGCCATAGCAATTTTGTATGTTACTACTACTTTTATCCATTACTCATTAGGTGGTGCTAAACTTTCTTTCATCTTTAGAATCCCGTATTAAGATTCACATTCACATGTTATGAGTGTAATACACCTCGATGGCATATGATCAGAGAAATGGAAAACATTTGGACATTCAATAAATGTTTAATCATATAAAATAAATATATATATATATATATAAAATTTATTGACAATGTCAATAAAATTAGTGATCTGATAAAAAAATAATGTTGAAACTTAAATCTTTCTTCAGGTTACCATTTGGGATGAATGGCTGGCAGGCCCTGTAGGCCTTGTAGCACAATATTCCTTGTTAAAAGAACATGAAGTTGTTGACATGTTTCCCCTAAGACCAGGCAGCCTGCCTTCTATATCAGTGAAACACATCATATTCATTGCTCGGCCAAAATTAGGACTCATGGATCTAGTAGCAGACTATATCCACTCTTTAAGGTAATTTCAAAACTACTATATTCGATCATGACCTTACTAAATCATTTGTCTGTTAAAGTTAATCAATTTGCACTTAAAAGCATATTTACTAAATAGTACATAGTGTATGTATGTGTCTCACAATAGTGTGTACTAGATATAGTGACATGAACAAAATCAAATAAACAATTTACAAATAATATTATAAAGGTATTATTTTTCTATAACAGAATCAAACAAACCTCATCAGTTGAGTTTCATCTTTTGTTTGTGCCAAGAAAGAGTGAACTATGTGAGAAACATTTGAAAAACAGAGGGGTGCTGAGCAATCTTTCAATTCAAGAGTTTAAATGTGATGTTTTTCCCTTTGACAGTGATGTCATGTCTTTGGAATTACAGAATGATTTCAGGTACATTTGCTTATAATGGTTATATTGTAAAGAATGAGAAGACGATGCCCATTGATCATCATTTTTATTTTCATTTTTATACATAAATCTATCAAGATTGTATAAAGTAGAAATTGACAGTTTATATTTTATGTATGGGTTAAATAATATGTCTTAAAGTTAATGGTACATTGGATGGTTTTGTCATCAGTAGCTAGCTATTAATAACCAAGTTATGCATATTGAAGCATGTTTGCATTGTTTGTCTTACCATTCTTGTTTATATTGATAGATGATCTAGTGATTCATTTGTAATAAATAAAATTAATCTTAGATAAAAAAAATTACCCTCATTCAATTTATATTGCTGATCAATGAATTTCTTACTGAATGACAGCATTATGAAGAATATTTGAACCTAACTACTTTGCACAGTAAAGTAGGCTTTAGCCTTGCAGTGTGACAGTAAACAAACGACTAGTTTTTATTGGCTTGGTAGATTCTTGTAAAAAATTGATTGTATATAGCATAATTCATATAATTTGTAACAGCTTATTGCCAATAAATCTTGTGATTCCTTGTTTTTCTCTGCAAATTGATGACCAAAGCAACAATTTTAATAACAGAGAAAATATTCTGGAAGGTGATCCAACATGTCTCTACAATGCAGCGCAAGCACTTCGGACAATACAACATTTATATGGAATTATACCTCGGGTTTATGGAAAGGGAAATGCTGCTAAACAAGTAAGAAGGAACGATCAATCTTTCACTAAGAATTTGTTATGACTATTTAACTCTTGTCTTATATTTTAAAAACATTAACTCTAAAAGCCTTCCACAAACAAACTGGCAATTATACACATTTTATTTAAGTGCATAAAACTATGACTTAATATTAATTTTTCTTTACACAAATTTAGTAACGGCCTGTTACTAGCCCACTGCTGGGCATAGGCCTCCTCTCTCCGCTTGGAGAGAAGGGTTGGAAATAAAACCTACGACTCTGTTCCTATGAGGATTGGTAGATTACACATATCTCTACAGATATGCAGGTTTCCTCAAGATGTTTTCTTTCACTGAAAAGCATGTGATAAATTGCAATTATCAAGTAGACACATAAGTTTTAAAAGAAAAACTCATTGGTGCCTGCCGGTGTTTAACCCATGAACGTTTTTTAAACTTCTTTCTTTTTCACACAAACACGGCGGCTTAGTATTATAATATTTCTGGGAAAATACTAAATTAACTTTATCATGAAGAAAACATATAAATAATACATATATAGTGATTACTAGTATGTATCTCTTAAAATATATGAACATCATTAACTCAGAATTTTCATGGAGTCCGAGACAAATTCCTCAACTGCTATAAACTGATGATACTAAATTGATAATTTCATCATCATCTTCGTGATGCTCAACTTGCCATGGTTCATATGCACCACAGCAACATATGCATAGTATTTTATATATAGCAAATTGTTTATTATTTATGGAGAATGAAAAAATATTTATTATAAATAAAAATCAAGTATAATAAGCTAGATACTTTTGGTAGGTTTGGGATCTACTCTGTCGCTTAAATAAAGAGGAGCGTGGTGTAGGTTCGAGGGGTTCAATGACGTCTTGTATCGACCAACTGCTGCTTCTAGACCGCGCAGTGGATTTTACTAGTGTCATGTGCACACAACTAACATATGAAGGACTTATTGGTGAGTTTCAATTTACTATATTTTTTTTACGAGTTACTTCATATATTTTAATACAGATCAAGAGCTTAATATAATAATAATAATAATAAGCCTTTTATTCCGAACAATTAACACGTATTGAGTTCTTCTAATTTTGCTTATAAGATATCTCTTAGCTCGGTGTGCCTTTTGGCATAGGCCTCCTCCAACATTTTCCATTGTTCTCTATCTTTTGCCACTCTTGTTGTTTGATGATATGATATATAATTGAGCTTAATATAACGAGTTGTGAAATATAATGTCCTAGGGCCTTTTTAATGTTTGATCATTTTATATGGTCATATTGGAAATCATTAATAACTTTTCTAACACTGGTACAGCAAAGAATTACGGAATATAGAATTGACGACGAAATCAATCTACTCTACTCCATTTTAATAAAAAAAGGATCCCAGAAATAAACATCCAAACATTTATACATTAAAAACATATGCAGAATTGTGTACATGACTGAGGAGAGTGAAAAAGTTTAAGCAAAGCTTAATTATTTGAGAAATAAATAACCGAAAACCAACATTGTATTTAAAGATAACAAACACTTTTGTTTAAACAAACCTCAGCTTGATGGCGCGACCGAAATATCGTTGCAGAGCAGCGCAAGTACATACAGGCCTTTTTGGTAATATCAGTGACGTATATATTAATAAATAAATATATGGGACACTTACATACACGGTCGTCCATCCCCACAGTAAGTAAATTAACACTTGTGCTATTGCTGACGGACAACTGGTAAATATATACAGTATAATTTTAAATACATACTTTAATACAAATATACACGTAAGCTCGAAGAACCAACAAATTGTTTATAAAAAATGACGGGAATCGAACCCGCGAGGCGCAGACCTGAAGGCAGGGTCACTACCCTTGGCGCCAAAGTCAGTATATCCGCTTAACGCTTCGTTGGCACGGGCGTAAAAAATGCGTCGCGTTAAAATTCCGGAATTAGGCGTTGTAAGAAGTTTCGTATGGCATATTCGCCTTAACGCCCTACGCCCTAAAGCCTAAAATGGAACACTGCGCGATAAAAATACGTCGCGTTTTAAATGCCCTGTGGTGTGAGCAGATAACAGACCAGACAGAATAGACCAGCAGGCCTACCATGAACTCTTATTGCGACTCAATTGAAGACATAAACGGCGCAACCGCAAACCGCTTTCTTTTCGTACCATGCAGTGTGAATTGCATTGGGGTTGTAATATTTGAAAAGGATAAAGCTATATGAACTATAGATAACTCTGTCTCTTTTACTCACATGTTCTTAGAACGAATTCCGAACGCTCATTCGGCAACAACTTAAAGTGTGCGTCTTTAAGACGTCATGGTATGAAAAAGCAAAATAATTTCGTTTACGTTTTCAATTGAGTCGCAATAAGAGTTCAGGTAGGCCTGCCATACCCAATTGTTTCATTTCGATGTATTTTTAACGCACGGTAAAAAACCTCTCGTGCGTGGGTAACGCAGAAACGTAGCGCTTGCGAAGCGATGACGCTACGATGGTCCTTAAAACTCCCAATATTGTGTCCATTTGTTGTAGATGAGTTGTACGGTATAAAGAGCACGACGGCTACATTCCCCGGCCACAAATTCGTAAGTCCAGATGACTCGACTCCCGAAGTTACCGCCCGGGAGTTTAAACGCATTATCCTAAACTCCAGTGAGGAGATGTTTGCTGAATTACGAGATTGTAATTTTACTACGGTCAGTATTACATATTCTATCATATTGTTACGTACGGGGTTCGTGGACTTCGAAACAAACACCTGCAGGACTACCATGAACTCTTATTGCGACTCAATTGAAGAATTAAGCGAAATTGTTTTGCTTTTTCATGCAATGACGTCTTAAAGACGCACACTTTAAGTCGTTGCCGAATGAGCGTTCGGAATTCGTCCTAAGAACATGTGAGTAAAAGAGACAGAGTTATTTATATTTCATATAACGTTATCCTTTTCAAACAGGACCCCAATGCAATTCACACTTGTACGAAAAGAAAGCGGTTCGCGGACGTCGTTTACGTCTTCAATTGAGTCGCAATAAAAGTTTATGGCCTGCTGTTGACTCTTTCAGAAACTTTCAGGATTTCAGTACAAATTTCAATATTAATGTTGAGAGACCGGCTATACTCACGTCTTATTTTATCGGATGAGGCCGACTAGTTTCAAGCCCATACGGGGCTCTTATTCATGAGTTCTTTACGCGGCGTTATCGCGGCGGGAACTCAACTAAAATAAGACGTGACTATAGCCGGTCTCTCAACATTAATAATGAATACCACTCACGATAGTTTAAATTCAAAAATTTCAATAGCTACAATCACAAAAAAATAGCGGAGGTCACAATTGTATCACTTGTTTTTGAACGAACGAATTTAAACTCTATGCCTTGAGTATTACAGATCGTTTTTACATGGTCAAAATGAATTATCACTTATCATTATCTGAGAAATTGTTTCTCACCAAATATGATGTGCTTATGAGACGTTACTGCAGGGGATAAGAATGCCTTTGCACGAATTTTTACAAGAATGCTTTGTGATCATTATGAGCATTTTCATATTTGTTCGATCTACGTTGTCATTGAAAATATCTTTAATTACTATTACTGTCTTTGTATTATCTGCCTATAGAACTACTTATGGGAGAGCACGGAACTTTTAAGTTTACAAAGTTGGGAGAACAGACCCTATGGATTCAGGAAGCTATTAAGCTATTTTTCCCAGACAATTTATTTATATTGATTATAACTATTTCTTTTACTTTTCTGTTTCTAAGGTTGGGGCGGCACTATCAAAGAAAGCTCACGTCATCAAAACCCAGTTAGATGAACGACACAACGATAAATCAGTGCAGGAGATAAAGCAATTTGTGTCGCGCTTGCCTCAAATATTGGCAAACAAACAGTCCTTGGCCACACACATGGCCATTGCAGAGTATATAAAAGAAGTAATTACAATTATTTACTGTATTTATAATATAGTAAAAATAGTTGTTTCTGATATTTGCAAAGGCGTCATAGGTATACATTTATGTACATGTAAAAAAAGTCGAATTTTTTAAGTAAAGTAATATGCTTTCTTTAGGATGACTGGCCCGTTGGTGCAGTGGGTAGTGACCCTGTCATCAACTCCGCGGGTCGCGGGTTCGATTCCCGCCAAGGGTCAACATTTTCTATAAACAATTTGTTGGTTACAAAAGTAATAATAAAATTATTTTGCTATAATCCGCGATACAGTAAATAGAAAATATATATAGTGTTTAATGTATAGTGGACTATCAGTATTTTCATACCCGATACGTGCAGGATTCGTAAAAGCACATGCACAAACCTCCACCACTTCCACCACAATACACAAGCACTACACAGTTTCACTATCACACACTCAACAATCGTTTCGCCCCGCAACCGAAGCATCATCAGGAGATAGACTCCACGACAAAATCGCAAAGTGAAGCGTTATCCAAACAAGCGTTGTTAAATAGTACTCGGTTCATCCCCACCCTTTATTTACCTCGGAACACGTGCAACAAGCTTGAACTAGAGACATTTATCTGCTCGTTAATGAGGGTGCCATTGTTATGCTTAATGATTTCTAATTGTTCCAAAATATTTAATTTCAAGCTTTTTTCGCAGGTGTGCAGTATTTCGAAACAATGGTCATTAGGAACTTTATGACCGCTTTCTAACAAATGTTTAGCGAAATGTGAATTTTGTGGCTTATTATTCCTGAAAGCGACCATATGTTCTTTAAAACGGGTTTCAAAATTACGACCAGTCTGACCCACATATGTATCATTGCATTCAGGACATTTTATTTTGTAAATACCACTCTTTTTCGGGCTTTCTAATTTGTCTTTATTATTGCATAATATCTTTTTTAAGCAGTTATTACTTTTAAAACCTAATTTTATATTTGACTTTGTTTTAAATATAGCTGAAATTCGTTCTGACAATGTTCCAAAATAGGTCAAACTGGCTTTGTATTTATTATCTTTGTAATGTGGCACCGCATAGAAGTGTTTTGTCAATTGCAACTTCTGTTTGTTTTTTAATATATTTTGTACTAATTGCTCATCGTAGCCATTGGAATGCGCCATCTGGTTGATTATTTGCTGATATATAGTAATACTGATAGTCCACTATACATTAAACACTATATATATTTTCTATTTACTGTATCGCGGATTATAGCAAAATAATTTTATTATTACTTTTGTATTATGGATCTCCGCAAAGTAACGCCTAATTCTATAAATTATATTTTGTTGGTTCTTCGAGCCTGGGTGTATATTTGTATTAAACTATGTATTTAAAATTATGTATGTAGTATATTTACCAGTTTTCCGTCAACCATTACACAAGTATTAAGCTACTTACTTTGGGGATGGACGACCGTGTGTGTAAGTGTCCCATATATTTATTTATATTTCTTTAAGTAATATATGACACTGAAATAGGTCTAAACTAACGCGATTGGTTTTTTTACAGTTTCCTTTATGTTAAGACTTACCAAATGAGTTCCAAAAAATTATAAATTTCTATTTCCTAAAAATACGTATTTTAATCATATATCTTTTATATTTTATTTTAATCTTATATCTTTTATGTAAGCTTGTAGTTAAGTACATACTTTTAATTACATTGATTTATAGTAATTAAATTTAAAAATTTTATGATATAAATCAAAGAAAAGGTTTCAAGCAGATTACTTGAATCATATGGAGAACAATATAGCATTTCTTAACTCCTCCGTTTATTCTAATATTCAAATATTTTGTTACGAAAAATCTATTGTAAACTGTTTTAAGAATGTGATATCTTTTCAGATAACGGACACCTTCGATTTTCATGATACAATCCAGTGTGAAGAGGAATTGTTGAATTGTATCGACAATGAAAAAGTATCCCCGTTTATAGAAGATCTTATTGCTCAGAAGGCGCCCTTGACTAAGGTAAATTACATGTAATTTTCGTTAACAATCTTAGTTAGAATCAGTATCAAATATCCTATATTACGCGTCTATCTCAATTTACTACAGTAATGATCAATTATCTAACTATCTACTGTTTGCAAAAGAAGGTAAGTCGTTTGTAGGTTTGAGTATAAGATTCTATAATAAAATTCCGCAATGATTTTTAGCTTTGCCATTACAGCTGTTTAAAAACACTATAAGTTGATATAGAAACCCTACTATACTGTTGAGAATTACTTAGATGATAAAAATGTGTGGATATAGCTACTGTCCCTGTACTGTACAAGACAGTAATGACTAATTGTAACTAGTAATATGAATTATATTTTAAAGAGAGTAAACGCGGAGTTTCTTCCTAGCTCTTCTCGGTAGAAACAGCTGTCTGAACCAGCAGTAGTTTACGATTCGAAAGCACTTGTTTACAAGTTACTTGAACAAAGAATATTAAAAAATATAATTATACATCAGTGGTTAACTAAAATTTCCAAAGATCTGATTATACTTAATTATTAGTAATTTTTTAATGTCGTAAACATCCTTTATTCCGATGGTTTTAAAAACAAATCCCTCGTCACAATGCTACATTCTGCAGTAATTATTCAATGTATAATATTCGTTAAAATTATATAATGTAATAGAAAATGTTTTATCAGAATTCTTACTTTCTGTATATTTTAGGTTGAATAGTTGCAACTACTACACAACTACTCGTAAATATAGAGTTTCACAGACTTTTCTGTAAGCGTCTTCAAAAGTGTAGTAGCGTTAACTGTTGAACTTTGCCATATATATCGCACGCTTAGTATTAAAGTGACATAATTCAAAATTAGGCTTGAGCTAGGTACATTGGTATAGTTATTACAACGGCATCATATGAATCACGCTACGAACTATAAAAAAACTAGTGTTTTCTTGCTCTTGGAAATTCATGGTCTCTTTCACACTCACGTGTTTTGTAGGCGCTACGCTAAACTTTATTGCAATTTTACCATATACCTTTTTTCAGTTTCACAAATGATTAAAAGTAAATAAATAATGATAAATTATTCTTTGTTCAAGTTGGCTTTTTACGAGCTCTTTGGAATCGTTAAAAAAGATACACATAAATTTCACCGTAATTATTATTTTCTTTTCTATACTAATATTATAAAGAGGAAAGATTTGTATGTTTGTTACGTTTTCATGCAAAAACTACTGGACCGATTTCAAAAATTCTTACACTATTGGAAAGCTTCTTCTTCACTGAGCAACATAGGCTATATGTCATTTTCAAAAATAATAGGGATCCCTAATAAAATTGTAATAAGTTGGGAAAAATTTAGTCGTAAACATCTTTCATCGCGTGCGCTGCGGAAACTATTGATGATAGAACAAAAAATGTTCTACAGTATTATAGAACGTATCAATATTCATAAAAAAAGTCCGCGATACCATATGTCTAACTATTATAGTTATGCCAATATAACTACTGTTTTACATTGTAAAAGTTGGTAAAAGCGCCGACAATAATCAAACCATTTTATTCATATCTCTGTATTAATCCTTATCCCATTAAATGATATTTTATTAATAACTGTTTCAATACCTGCAAAATACTTTTTAAATTAATAAAATCCGACATCCCAATCAAAAGATATTACGAATTTAAGAATGTAAATTGAAAGCAAATGATGTAATAACAAATTCATTGTAGCGACCGTTATAGCAGGGCCTGCATTTGGTGAGTTAGCTCTTATTCCAAGAATAGTAATGATACCCATTTTTTATAATAAATTAATCTACAAATAAATCTATAGTCCGACTTCGTAGACTTTCCACTACCACGAGATCTGTATGGACGCGGGTGAAACCGCGGGGCTTTGCTAGTGTAAAATAATTTTTAAAAAAACAACTGGATTGAAACGCAATGTTTCAGATACTTCGCCTCATCTGCCTCCAATGTGTGACCGGTTCGGGGCTTAAGCCAAAGGTCCTGGAATATTATAAACGCGAACTGGTTCAAGTGTATGGTATGAACATGTGGCTCTCTCTTTGCAACTTGGAGAAGTGTTTGTTACTTCGTCAGCAGACTGGCACTCGACAGTACGCAGTGCTTAGAAAGGTAATTGGCATATTTAGAACAAAGCAGTGGTATAAATACAATCCATGCAGCATGTCAAAGGCCCCGACCCGGGGTGATGAAAATTGAGTAAATATTACAAAAGTCGCAAAACTATTTTGTCGTGAAATCTATCTCCTGATGATGCTTCGGTTGCGGGGCGAAACGATTGTTGAGTTTGTGATAGTGAACGTGTGTGTAGTGTAATACACAAGGTATTGTTGTGGGGGTGGTGGAGGTTTGTGGTTTGTTTGTGTTATTACGAATCCTGCATGTATCGGGTATGAAAACGGATAGTCCAATCTACATTTAGCATTGTATCTATATTTACTTTATCGCGCTATTTACTTTATTCGATCTCCGCAGAGTAACGCCTAATTCTATAAATTATTTTGAGTTAATGCTAAAATAAATATAATTACAATAAATAATATAAATAAATATATAAGAAATTGTTAAAGCTATTAAAGTTAACTCAATCCGTCGCTAAGTGCACTCGCGTACTACTGCTGCGAAACAGCTAGAGCAAAAAAAACCCATTTGATCATTCTATTACCGACCTATAAAATTTCCCAGGCCAATAATATTAAATTCGAAGATTCTTAGGTAACAAAACACAAGAGTTTATACAATTTATATTCTTTGACAAAGGGATGCTGATATAATCGAGAACCAGAGTACCTATATTTTAAATTGTTTGTTCGTTCATTGAACTGTACACTTAAAAATAATTTATTACTTATTATATATTTAAAAAATATTCATAATTTTCAGACTCTCAATCTAACTACGGATGATTCTAAATTAGATGTGAAGGATAAAAGTTATCTATCGAGTAAATATGTACCTCTCACTGTGCGTCTTAGTGAACATGTATCAAAAAACAAGGGATGGGCTGGTAAGTTGACATATGTTTTAGTTCAGGATTTTGGTACGAAAGAAAGTTTTAAGTACAATATTCGAGTTCAATACCTGTAGGCCTACCATGAACTTTTAGAAAACCATTCAATTCAAAGTCAGTACCTAAACTCAACCGCTTTCTTTTCGTACCGTGAAATGTGGATTGAATTGGGGTTGTAATGTTTGAAAAGCAAAACGTTATATGAACTATAGATAACTCTGTCTCTTTTACTCAAATATTTTTAGGACGCATTCCGAACGCTCATTCGGCAACGACTTAAAGTGTACGTCTTTAAGACGTCATGGTATGAAAAAGCAAAACAATTTAGTTTACGTCTTCAATTGAGTCGCAATAAGAGTTCATGGTAGGCCTGCTGGTAATTTGTTCAAAATCGGTTGTGAAAATAACACTTCAAATGATTAAAATTAATCTGTTGTTCATTAAATTTAAAACTGAAATTGATAACATTTCAAATATTAACAAAATGGCTTATCAACAGTCAAGGACAATGGCGCCAATTTAATAACCTATATACTACGTATTCATACATATTTGGGCTATACATTAATCAAACTCTCCACCGCTTCAGCAGTCTCTATATCAAAAATCTAATATAATCTATAACCAGTACGGGCGCGAAGAAAGTACAAGCTAACAGACGTTGGCATCTGTAACTATCTATACTTATAATAAAACAAAGTCCCCAAAACTGTTTGTCTGTATGTGCTCGATTTTCTTGTAGTAGTTATTGTAGTATTGTATTGTATATGTAGTATTACTACACAGAATTTAGTACGGTTTTTACTAAAAGGTAGTGTAATTTAGGTTAATAGTACAAAACGGTTTTATGTAATAATAACGAATCCTATATCAATGTAAATTTAATGGCCTCCTTAATATATATGGAGATCCACTATATCACCAAAAATTTGAAAGAAAACTATACTTTAAATAAAACTTTTATATCTTTATTAGGTCTGATTATCTAATAATAACAATGATATCAACTGTCAATAAATAAACACAATTACTTAATAAAGTACTTTTTATTTATAGGCATTACAGATGTATTGGGCAACCTTCCTGGAACAACATTTGAAGAGCTCCAAAGTTTACAGCCTCGAATGACTCGACGTAATTCAATATCTAGTGAAAACTCATCCTCGATGGAAAATTCTAGAGTAATTCTAGTTTTCTTTATTGGAGGCTGCACATACCATGAGATAGCTGCGCTCAGGAATATTAGTCAACAAGAAGATTCAAATGTTGAATTTGTAATACTCACTACTAAATTAATAAATGGCACCACGTTCATTGAAACATTGCTAGAAGATGAATAAACTTAAAATGTAATTTTAAAAATTTAGCCTATTATCTGTTAGAGCAACATGAGGACAAAATTGACAGAATCCAAAAATATTTAATTGAACAAAAAAATATTAATTTTAAACTTATTTTTTATTCAGTATATAATAGTTTTATTCAGTATATCACAATAATATGATGTATGAGTAATGCCCAAACTTGCAGATGTGATTAAAACTCGAAATTTTCAATTTGGCATGTGGTCAATATTGTTACAGACACTATAACAGAACTACTTTGCTACAACCACACAGGATTATAGCAAATTAGTTCTGTTATAGTGTCTGTAATGTGGAATTTCACAAAGCAGCACCTGCTTCTATAAATCATCAATTTTGTTCTCATGGTAAATAAATAAGAAGTATATAAATAAAAATGTATTATTATAATTATATTCACCACAGACATTTCCCTGAACTGTATTGTTGTATATTTGGATCAATCAATCAATAAACATGTAAGTATATTTTGCCTATTGCATTTATTTTAAAAATGTTTGTAAAAAAAATCTTTAAGTTACTAAAATCAAGTAGAAACTTATCATTGCCTGTAAATAATCATGTTCTTTATTATTAAAATAAAAAATGATGTTTCAGGAGTCTTGGTTTATTAAAATTTCATATTATTTAACCTTCATATAATATAAATTTTAATTTGATCAGTTTAAATAATCTTACAAAATTTTGCATGCTTAATAACTATATATTACATTATTAAAGCTTCAGCATAATAAAAATAATTTTTCATTCATCAACATTAACTGAGGTCAGAGCTAGACTATTCTCATAAATATTCATTACTTGTGTATGTGATGTTTGATTTCTTTGGTGGTGTAATACTAACACCATATTTTGCTGCTAAATCTAATAATTTCTCATTGTCATAACCAACTCTATCTTTGTAAGTTTTTATCATATGGGGCATCACTGTTTCCAAAATGAATTTAAAATTTTTCTGTGCATAAGATGAATCATTGCCAAGTGAATACTTTAGTCTGGAATTAAATATAGCATATATACATTCATCCACAATATCCATCATGTCCTTAGTAACAATATTTAGGCCAACATTCTGTACTGTTATAACTGACTGTGCAAACCATATAGTACTACTTGATAAATCCACCCACGTTTCATTTATCACATACCTAACTAAGATAAGGCCCAAATTTTCCATTTGTGTTAAAAATTTGTTAACCCCTGCCTTTGTGTGCATGTTAACAGGAGTCCATTTGTCTTCAGATACTTTAGTTTTCATCGAATCCACAATCTTTTCTTTATATTCTTTTAAAGCTTTTATAATAGGAGTTCTTAAACAGCTGTTCATTTGAAATCTTAGGTCTAAACCAAATTCACAAAAAAGCATACATTGATCTCTCAAGCTCTGCACACACTCTAAAACAGAATCTAAAGCACACTGTGGAGTAAATACTTGTTTTATTATTTGGCTCATCAGAGTTCTAAGTTGAATACTAGCCCAAATTACAAATGCACTTAATTTGTTCTTAGGAAATAATGAAATAAACTCAGTTAAAGCATCACTTAGAGAGCAGAAGAATACTTCACCCACTTGCTTAACATAACTGTGAATAGAGCCCTCCAATTGTACACCTTTGACATGGGCTTTCACAGTGTGACTACAGATGTCAAGAAAAAGTTCACATGCCTGACTAGTCATATTAAACTTATTGAGAATAAGTACCGGGTGACGTGATGACCTTAGGCCACCTCTTGGGCTCCAGTTATGTGAGACATCAAGCTCTTTAAGTAATATCTCAGTTAAAGCTTTTTGCTTGACTTCAATTTTTTTTAATATATCAGTTCTTTGTGGGTGGGTTCTAAATTCTTCTGTATTTAAAGTCTTTTGAGCTAACATCATTAACTCATAGGTTTTTTGGAAATGTCTCTCTACTATGAAGACATCTAATTCTTCAGTTACATCAGCCAACCAATCTGGCAGCGGTGGGACTTGTGGAGATTGAATCTCTTCAACTGAAAGACTTGGGGACTCCAAAGATTCATGTTTTGGTTTATCCTGCATGTCCTTTTTCTTTTGCTTAGAAGTTTCTTTCTCAATGTGCAATTTCTTGGCAACATCAAACTTATCAAGCCAATCTTTTTTTATGGTTAGACTATTACATTGAAAAACTCTAGTGTCTGGAAAGGCTAACACTTTAAATGCCTGCTTTACTGTGCCTAAATCACGAACATTAACTACTGCTAAGGTACTTATGGGGTAACTAGTTTGAAATTTGTATCTCATTGGGCCTCTACGATTTGATATCCAAGAAGTCAGCATAAGGCAATCATTGAACAGATATACATGCATTCTTTGTAGAGCAGTGTTTTCTTCAGCATCAATCTCTAATAAGTCACCTTCATGTAATAAATGTCTTTCTGGCACATCCAGCAAATTCATGCAGCCTTCAACTTTTTCGGAGATTGAATTAAGTTTATTCTTACGTTCTTCCTCAACCCTTTCTGCTTCTAAATTATGATTTTCTAGTGACTCGCGTGATAACGTATTTTCATTGCCTAATATAGAAGCCTGAGATAAAGTCGTCAGTACAATTCGTTGATCACTTAACAAATGTGATAACTTGTACATTTCTGTTTCTAAGTGTGATATTTCAGTGGCGGTTTCGATGAACTGCATATAGTTTTCATACACATTTTTCTTGAGGGCACTAGCGGTTTCTTCAGCTAAATTTTGGATTCTGTCCTTCTGCTGGGCTAGCTCCTCCCCTCCGACACACGACTTGGCTAGCTCTTTCACATACCGCTCGGGTATAAATTCTGGCACCGCGAACTTCTCCATATTGATATCCGACATAGTTACGCATATATATATACAATTTCGATAATTATTTTTCAATAAATAACACAATTTCTCACATCATTCGATAATCGAACGACAGGACGTATCAATCAACCCTTAACTGTCAAATTAACGTTTCGGTATTGCATATTTTTATATGTCAGCTGTCATTTCAGTTTCTTGACAAATATAAATCATAAATAGTATTTTGTAAATTTCAATTTATATAGAAGTGTCAATTGTACTATATTATCATAGATAATACACTATAATATATTATAATGTATAAAATATAAATCATAGATCGAAAAGAATGGGGCCCTTTTAGAACATCGAACGTTACGTGTCTTTGATAGTTTACTTATGCTAAGCCATTTTACCTATGTAACCAAAAAAAAAACATTAAATTTAAAACACTATCTGAAACTCGAGAAAGAGCAAGAAAAGTTCTTCAACGTCTTTTGAGCCAGTATCTCTCATTCAATAGTTAAAAGACTTAAATCATATTCGTATGTAATACCATTGTTCATTATGTTTTCAAATATATTGGGTTTCAACGAATATTTGCCTCTGATCATAAAATTTCAAAGACATGTTATTACTGTAATTGTAATTATGTTAGAGATCTTTCATTCTAAAAGTGCACGCCCCTCCACCAAATTACATTATTTTAATATGTGAGAGAAAATATTGACTGTACTATTGTATATGTGTGCGCGCAGCAATTTCAAAGTTGACTCGACTCATTCGCGCACTTAAAGGTCAACTAATTGCTCGACTGGCATAAGTCAAGCATTTATATGGCGGAGAAAGCACGCTTTGTATGAGACAACACGTCTATTCTGTCACGCGTTCCTATCATTTGTGCACTGGCTGACCAACCAATCCGGTTACACGGGGTACAAGTAACGTTTGCATAAAAATAAAATTAATATTATGTAATATTTATAATCAAATTTATGTTGAAAATCCTTTAGAGTAAAAAGTAAGTTTTTAACGTTTCCCTGGAGTAATAGTAAGCGCTGTGGATTGTAAACGGGAAGTTCCGCATTCGAATCCTAGAAAAAACATATTAGTATATTTCTAAAATTTATCCCTGGTCTTGACTAGATAGATACTTCCGACGTACCCTTCTAACAAAGACGTACCACCAAGCGGTTTAGCATTCAGGTACGATGTCGTGTAAAAACCCTGAATAGTTACACGTTTAATCTCCAAACTTAAACTACATCGGCATCCACCAGGTGAATTCGCAATCAAGAGCTAGCTTGCCAACTTAATTTAATAAAGATCATATCATATATTCATTATGCAACTATTAGAATGATTAATAAAACGTAATGTACAGAAGTCTGTTCATTTATTTTATTAGTAAAAAAAGAAAAAAATTAAACCGCAATAAATATTTCCTATTTTAACGCTATTCACTTACGTCGCTATCTTCAGATTCAGACTCAACATTAATTATAAATTCAAAATTTTTCATATATCTATATCATTCACATTTCGACACGTATTTTCCCACATATTCCTATCAATCATGTCAATTCGTTCCTTAATTAAAGCAATGGCTTTAATGATGAAATAATGATAGATGTTAAGTTTCGCCCGTTTTTTTTCACCACATAGTTTTATAAAATTCTCCATATTTTTCTATTAAAGAAAAAAATTATCTTATTATTATTTATTAAAAATAAAAAATAAAAAATATTTATCCTCTTTTTTATGACATGCTAACTGTACTTTTGGCAATAATGGATGCGTGCTCCTACTTTCGTTTCTGTCCGGCAACTGAGTAACCAATTAGAATAAAAAGTTGCGTGTATTTCGTCTGTACATAAGTTTTCTGTGTGTGAGTAAAGACATTGGAGGGGCGTGCACTTTTAGAATGAAAGATCTCTACTGACTTATTAATGATCTTTAACTTATTTATTATCCACTATTTTACCTGAACTGTTCTTGAGATAGTATACAACTTTCCATATGATGACTAAACTTATAACTAAAAGTGGGTCTTGTAATTTCAGAAGAGATTTAATGTCAAGAATTCCTAATAGTTATTATCTTTAGTAAATGTAGTAACACACAGGAAAAATAAAATATGCAATTATGAAAATGTTTATTTTAATACATCGATTTTATCGATCCAATGTTAAAGAAATATAAAAGAAGCGAGTAATTCTAAAACGTAGGATCAATTCGCAAATGAAGTCGTTATTTCTATATTAAATTACTATTATTCTTTTTTCTCTGGACTTTCCACAGCTGCGTGTTCAGTTTGCTCCTTGAGATCGGTAGTGAGTTTAGTTGGCACATTGAGGTCGTCTTTTTCGGTGAAGTTACCATTGCGCTTAAATCTGTAGTAGCGAGTCGAGGCTGCTTCGGAGTGAGACTGGTAGCAGCTCACTAGGGCGTCGCCATGATGATCTGAATACATTAAAAAATCATAAAATATCTTATTAAAATTATAAATAAAGCCTAGTTATACATAACAAGGCTATATTTATAATATATAAAATAATCTAAATAAATAGAAATATTTGTAAATTTTAATACTCTTATATAAATTTAAGTGATTCAGGCTGACTTTGGAGTATAATATTAGTTATCTAAATAAATTAAATAAGAATCGGAACATTCATCACGTAGGTTTTTCTGATCTAATTTTTTTTATACATAACGCATTCAGTTTAAGCTACCACACTTTCGTCGTTGTATATTTGAAATTGGACCACATTTATAAAGTATACACTGGACATTCACAATTGGTGAATCGCCGTAACTGAAAATGGCTAAACCTTCAACAGAAATAGGATTTTTAACATTCGAGACAGTACCGATCGTACAATTGTGTCATCTATACTAATATTAAAAAGAGGAAAGATTTGTATGTTTGTTTGTATGTATGTTTGTTACGTTTTCACGCAAAAACTACTGGACCGATTTCAAAAATTCTTTCACCATTGGAAAGCTGCTTTTCCACTGAGCAACATAGGCTATATGACATTTTCAAAAAAAATAGGGATCCCTAATAAAATTGTAATAAATTGGTAAAAATTTAGTCGTAAACATCTATCATCGCGTGCGCTGCGGAAACTATTGATGATAGAACAAAAAAATGTTCTACAGTATTATAGAACGTATCAATATCCACAAAAAAGTCAGCAATACCATATGTCTAACTATTATAGTTATGCCAATATAACTACTTTTTTACATTGTAAAAGTTGGTAAAAGTGCCGACAATAATCAAACCATTTTATTCATATCTCTGTTTTAATCCTTATCCCATTAAATGATATTTTATGAATAACTGTTTCAATACCTGTAAAATACTTTTTAAATTATTAAAATCCGGCATCCCAATCAAAAGATTTGACGAATTTAAGAATGTAAATCGAAATCAAATAATGCCATAACAAACCTAACCTACCGTTATAGCAGGGCCTGCGCTTGGTGAGTTAAGTCTTATTCCAAGAATACTAATGATACCCATTTTTTAAAATTAAATAATCTACAAAATAAATCTATAGTCCGACTTCGTAGACTTTCCACTACCACGAGATCTGTATGGACGCGGGTGAAACCGCGGGGCTTTGCTAGTACAACATATTTTAAGGTAAAAACCTGTTCGCTCCATTTACCTCCAGGACAGGTGCAGACAGCGATGTGGCGACGAGCCATGCAGACAGCTCCTGAACCGCACTGCGTGTTACCAAGGCAGGGGTCCACACACTCGAAGCCAACACATGCTAAGTGGTCTGCGCACTGGGAGTCCAACTCACATTCTCCCTGCCAATTTTATTTCATTATTGTTCAATTTCAAATATTACTAAAAAGAAGAAGTATCTTAAGACCTCGAAAAGTATTGTCTTGTTTTAAAAGTGCGCACTCTTGCTCCGCCTTACCCTATTAATTAACGCGTGATGCGATCTGCTTAATCGCTATAATGCGATATATAATTTTTTATATCGTTTATTCTGTTATACTACTATCATTTCGTTCATGACATTGTGATCATAATATAAAATTTGTATATGAGGCGAAGAATAGCTTGTATACGGTTTATCGAAGCAGAAAGCGTAAGATAGGTAATGATCGCCTTCTCTATTGTAGCAAACAGTCTACTATACATTTTTCATACCTTTTCGCATGAGACAAGTGCATTCCCGCGGTATCCGGTGGGGCAAGTGCAAACAGGCCTTTCGGCGCCGGTGCGGTCGTGTCCAGGGGTACATTTAGCGTTAGCACCGCACGGATTAGGCTCGCAGAGATCACCTAAAAACATTAGTCTAATATCGATTGAATCGAACAAAATGAAACGCAAGTAATTGAGAGCCAAGATTTCAAAAACAATTTGTTGGTTCTTCGATTTTGGGTGGTTATGTATTTAAGTGTTTAGTGCCGTGTGGTATCCGACTAAATAGAATAGACCACCCTCATTTCTTACCGAGGTGTCGTAAAAGGTTACTAAGGTAAGTTGACGTTAGGCAGGCAGCCGGTCGTAAAATACGTAGCCAAATCATGTGACAACATGTTTGTAACATGTTGTGCCGACCCCACTTAGAGTGGGATAAGGGCAGGAGAATGATAATGTATTTAAGTGTTTATTTGAAAATCATGTATGTATATATTTACCGTTTGCCTTTTATATCTTAGATATTAAGTTATTCAGTTTGTGGACGGATGACTGTTCGTGTAATTACAATAACAAATTCATATTTGGGACAATTGTCCCAAATATTAATCTGTTATTGAAGCGAACAATAAGATACTTTTTTTATAACGTTCTTGTACTTTATCGAGCCGTAGTCTTTCAATAATTTGTCACATACCTCCAATTTGTCCACTCCTTACATTTGTCAATAAAAAAAATATCAGAAACACTGGCTGTATAATAAAGTATTATATGAGCTACTTACACCCGCACCTAAGTTCGCCTTAACTTAAATATTAAAATACCATTCAATTATATAAGAGTAAAAAAATATGTAATTCGCGAAGCAAAAACTGGATTATTTTATCTTATGTTAGACCCTTTATACGTTTTAATTGTATTGAACATCATCAATATGTAAAAAATGTGAAAGCATTATAAATAGACTAACAAAGTTCCGTATAAGTATAATTGCATGATTTATTCCCTCTATTGTGACTAATTCTGAATATGACCCTCTAAATCAACGCGGAACTGCAGCCTACATTCTTGGGACCATTCCAAGTTGACATGACTTATAAGGTAATGCACGACTCTTATGTTAATAAGCATAGATATAAGTTGTGTTGTAGTGTATTTCTGTGTGCATGTACGACTACTACATGATATGCAACAACTCCCCATGATTAAAATACATATTTAAATCTGGTACGTAAAAAAATGTGTATATCAGAACCATCTTATAACTTGTAGTAATAATATATTCATTAAGCAAGCAATATAGTATCGTAAAGAGACAAATGAATAATGAAAATACAAAAGGAATGATAATATTTTTTTACTTTATTCGCGATTAGAGAAAATTAATGTATTGTTAAATGTAGAGCTTATTATTCGTGTTTTTTTTTTACTTTTATACATGATTCATAAACCCGATGCACTGTAATCAAGAACCGTCAATCTACTCTACTAGCACTGCGCACATGCACTACTACAATCTCAACAATCTTCTCACCTCGTAACCGAAGCATCAACAGATCATCAGATCAGCAAAATAATATTATCATTACTTATATGTTACGTACCTACAAAGTTACGTCTAATATTATAAATTAATAATTTGTATACAATTACTTACGCGCTTCGAAAGGTCTGCAGAAGGAGAATGGGTCACCCGTGTGGGTCTTAGGGCAAGAGCACACAGGCGTCAACCCGCGGAGGTTACAGTCGGCATTTACACCGCACGCGTTTGTACAGGGATTGATGCAGGCGTTGTACACACATGCTGGCTTATAGCTGGGACATTCGCTGTCAGACGTGCACTCCGCCGAACAGATGCGGTAAGCATCGCCGTGATAACCCTATTTTATAGAGTATAGATACAAACTTTATCGTACATAAAATTTATCAACAAATATACATTGAAAACGTAATTGATGGTACAATAGCAGTAAATAACGTACAAAGGGTGGTGTTATTATTAGTTAGTAATCTCTTCCAGGCAACCCCTAAGGAGAGAAAAAGACACAGATAGATGCAACTAATTTATCTTTTATCTTTTATTGAGATTGTGGTGGTGGGTGTGTGTACTGCTTTTGTGTTCGTTGTTGCTGGTGAATTGCGCCTTGGGTTGCATGTGGTGGCTGGTCCTGCATGTATAAGGTGCGTAGATTTTGCCTGCTTCATACACATTGGCTTTGCATGCATTCACTTAACCCGTGCGGATTATAGCAAAGTAGTTAGTTCTGTTATATTGCTTGTAATATGGAATACCGCAAAGTAACGCCTGCTTCTATTAATTATCTTTTATCGTATTTTTTTTATTTATACAAAGATGTTGGGTAAAATTTGTTTTTTAGTTTGCTCCACAAAAAGTTGGTATAACCTAATGGTCTTAAATTATATAGGTTAGCGTAACTGCGTGTAAGGCTTGTTAACGGGTCATGAGTTCAAACCCCGAGTTTTCTACAAAAATGTAAGTTGATATTTACATTCTTGCGATGAATGCAATCATCACGATGGACTTTGCATACACCTAGGAATTTCTGACATATAAGTTCCCGGTAATACGTATTAAATCAGTGTGTTGTCTGTACGCACTACACATACTTATATATTTTGCCCAAAAAGTGATCTTTAACCAGGTATATATTATATTTTTATACCGCACGATGATTATTGTGAAGTAACATGAACTTTAGGTGATAAAATTCAATAGGTTACGTTAAAAATTTTCGCTGGGATGTAACATACTAGAGAGTGAATTGTCCTAAAAAAAAATATTACAAATTTGGTGAATTATTGTTCATAGTGAGCAAAAGTTTTTATACGTACTCTAGGGCATTTGCAGATGGCACGATGAGCAGAAACAGTCTCGCAGTCAGCGTTAACACCACAATCGCTGCAAGGGCTCACACATTTGAAGTCGCGACACGATTGTTGCGTGCTGCAATCGCTGTCCGAGTCGCACTCGTGTTTGCAGCCTGTTAGTGGGCTGCCCTAATGACAGAACAATATATTCATACTAATTTTATAAATGCTAGAGACTGTCTCTCTTTCTGTCTGTCTCTGTGTTACGCTTTAACGGTTAGTCCGTTGAAGCGATATTGCTGAAATATGGCAAAATTGACGCTTATACCGGGCTAACATATAGGATAAAATGTTCGCATTTTTTTCTTCTGGAACAGGAAAGTTACGGCGAACCAAGTCGCTCTTACCACTAGTTATATATCTGTAGGTGATAGCTCAAGGGCCTTAAGTCACATTTTATAAATTATTCAGTAGAGCTTTATTCTGTTGCGTTTGAATTTTCACGTTTAGGGATGTAATGTCATTTATAATTTTACATCCTAGAAACCAGTGGCTTTACCATTTGACTAATACGGGTATACTGAATCAGAATCATTGAAAATAAAAAAATGAACCTAAGGTCCTTTAGCTTTCACCTACCGATATATGAACCTAATTTCAACGTTTAATATGGTTTCTTGTTACTATCTAAAACAATAAATAATTCATTAAAATGTTACATAGTAGTTCAAGAAACGAAAAGTCATTACTCTATATCCAGGAAGACAAGTGCAAATCGCCTGGGTTTGGGAGACGTGACATTTTGTATTTGGCCCACAGGGAGACGGATGACATGCTTCCTCTGCAAAGAAAGATGTATATAATTTATATAAAGATGTTTTCTTTTCCACGATTATTCAATGAACATCTTAGTACGTACTAAAAAAGTACTTTTATCCAATTATTACGCATTATAGTCCTCGATAGTGATTTATTATTGTATAGGAGTGTATGAAAAATCAGGTCGTGAAATGTTGAATATTTATATTTTCAAATTATTTAAATTATCCCCAGTTACACAGTTGCGAAGTTAGCTGCTCGTTCCATTATAAATATATTTCACGAGGAAAATATTATTTTTGATTATCGAACCGCTATTTTACCTACGCAAAGGCATTATTAACGAATTCGGAAATTTTACAATCTTATATGAAAATACCAAGAAAATTCGGCTTGTCATTACCGATTTGTCATCACCTGCCATGTTTGTTTTATACCAAGAAACCTTACAAAATTCGTGGGCGATAACGCCCACCTAATGAACCTTTAATTAAAAAAAATACAAAATGTAAATTATTTGCGCAGAATCCTAAACACTAAGTTACTAGCATTTAAGTTCCAAAGTGTTTGGATATTCTATTGTATAAGTTTAATATTGTTGTTTTCAAATCTTTCATCATGTTTTATTTTCTTCATTGTGTCTTTAACAAGCTAAGCCAATAAGTCGGGCTACAATGTATGTACGTTCTATATGATTGTTTTAAGTTGTTTGTGTTTTCGACCGTAAAATGTTAATGCCCTAAATAATTACTTAGTAATACAATCTTCATCATTCTCCTGCCCTTACCCCACTCTAAGTGGGATGTCATCATGTCTCATGTCACAAACATGTTGTCACATGATTTGGCTACGTATTTTACAACCGGCCGCCTGCCTGACGTCAACTTACTTTAGTCGCCTTTTACGTCACCTCGGTAAGAAATGAGGGTGGTCTATTCTACTCAGCCGGATACCACACGGCATTTATCTTAGTCGCCTCTTACGACACCTCGGTAAGAAAGGAGGGTGGTCTATTCTATTCTGACGGATTACATACGATAAATAGTAATACAATATCAAGGACTTTAATTTGACTTCTATCATTACATACCGGGATCAGCTATTCTGCAAGATGAGAAAGGATCGCCAGTATAACCTGGAGGGCAAGAACAAACAGGGACGTGCTGCCGGACCTAGAACACAAGATAAGATAAAAAATAGACCATTTTACCATTGAATTAATAGTATTAAGCAGACAAAATTTTACGTGTTGTAATATTAAATGTTACTTCAAGCTACTCATAACGACCCCCGTAATCTTTATTTATGTATACTTATCATAGAGCACAGATTCTTTTTATAACATCTTTTCATAGTATACTCGTCATTCGTTTGTCTATCTTACATCGCAGTTAGCGTGATGTCCACAAGCTCCCTCGCAAGGATTTATGCAATGTTGATTGACACATGATTGGTGACCACGGCATTCGCTGTTATCTAAAAAATAGGTAAAATACATATTTTGTGCATATATTAAATTAAAATATGATTTATTTTCCAAGCAATATCTATAATTTCATAAACTATAAACTACTGTTACTGTTATATTAATTATTAAAGTATACACAAATAAAAAAATAAAATACACTTAATAGGTTTTTTACCACTGTAGCATTCGGCAGAATAGAATAGACCACACTCATTTCTGCGTGTCGTAAAATGCGACTGAGGTGAGTACTGAGTTCAGCCGCCGTGTGGTATCCAGTTGAGTAGATTAGACCACCCTCTTTCTAACTGAGGTGTCGTAAAATACGACTAAGGTAAGTTGATGTCAGGTAGGCAGCCGGTCGTAAAATTCGAAGCCAAATCATGTGACACTATGTTTTGTTTTTAACAAGTTGTGCCGACGCCACTTATAGTGGGATAAGGGCAGTAATTCTACTGTCAGTAGTTCTACTGTTAGTCATCTAACGAGTAGAGGAAGATGACTAAATTTTATACGAAATTTTAAGAAACTGCATGTTAATCTATGAACTTACCAACACATTCTATTTTAACGCATTGTGTCAATGGATCTCCGGAGTATCCAGGCAGACAAGCGCATACAGGTCTCACACTACCGTGAGTGCAGTGCGCCCCGACTCCGCACGTGCTCGGCCCGCAGCGCACTAGATCGTCCGAGATAGAGCGGCCGTGCTCAAATAGGTTGTGACCGAAGTAACCTCTTGTGTTATAGTTGTAGTAACGTTGTGCTGGTGGCAGAAAGATTTATTGGACTCAATTTTTATCTCTGTACCTTCTAAAAAATATATATATTTTCGACGTTTTCTAAAATATTTTCTTAATTTAAATAAACCTCAATGTTACAAAACCTTATATTTCTATTTACTATTAAATAACTCTAGAAATCTAATTTTTAAAATAAAGTGAAAGCATAGGTGTTAGTAGATTGTTTATAAAGAATTTTGGTACACAAAAAAAATGGTAATGGTAATGTAAACGATCTGGGTGGAATAGTCCAGAATTTGGAGCTGACCACCTGTCCTGTACCGACAGGCGTCCCCGAAATCGAATATAAACAAATTTTAGAAGCCAGATTTGTGAAAAGCGATGAAAATGTAAGTTTTGATTAAAAGATATATCATTTTCTTAACAAAATAATCGGGCAGTGACGTTATTGTTCTATCTTAAAGCCAGAACTCTCGGGTTCAGTCATATATTTTATTTTTTGAAAATTAATTAATACAAAGATCTTGTGAAAAGAGCACCTACTAGTCACTGGCTAGTTCACCCTACCGGCACTACCACTACACGGCGATACCGTTATTATAGTTCAATATAATACCGAGAAGAAACCGTTAACGAATTTGGATACTATAACCATTTAAGTTTTGATAGCATTATGTCCGTATCTTAGACTACAATAACACCTAGTACTGATACTAGGGTTTATTATATTATATTGTGTTATTGTGTCGGTAGGTACCAGTTTAAATTAAAAATATATGAAACGATATTAAAATTGTGCACGCTCCTCATACATCAGAAGACCGTGAGGCGGCGCTTGACCCTGACAACAGCCTTATAAGTACGTAAACGAGTGTCGCCCACATTAAACCTTTTGTCCTTGTCCACTTGACGGATCTCGGAAGCTTATTGGAACAATTCTTACGTAGTCGATTAATCGCCATTATGAAATCATTTACATAACAAACTAAAAGATAAACAATCTGTTTAATAGATATTGTATTCTTATTCTTTTAGTATTATTCCAATTATCGAATTTTTCGCTAAAGGAAATATCAACATATGTATATCGAATAAAGAATTATTCGTTATATGTAGTTATTTTAGTATATCGAATGAAGAAAATCTTGACTTTTACAAAAGGCAAAAGTCTCGGTGTTCCTTCAAAACATTCTTTTTCAGGATTATTGGGTTTATTGGATTTGTCGATTCATTACCTAGTTGGGTCTTTTGAATACATTAAGATTTTTTTAATTGGATTGATACCTAACAGTAATATATTCACAAAGACGAAAACGTGCATACGAGTATATACTATAATATGTATATAAGAATTTTCAAAACTATGGGCATCAAATAACAAAGAATATGTGTTAATTATTACACGTCAGTAAATTCTTGTGGGTTTTTTAATATCTTAAAGATCTTTCGAAAAACATGTAGAAATATCTAATATGAGGTGATTTTTATAGTTTGGAGTCAATGAACTTATTGTTAATGAAGACAAAGTGTAGGTTGACACAATGATATCAAACAAAAAAGATCTACAGAATATCATTAATGCATAGAAAATAAATCTATAGTCGAATTCACAGTAAATAAAGACGTGTCTTAAAAATGCGTATGTATATACTAGTATTCTTAGACGCGTTGTAAACTCCCGTGATTATATCTACTCGGACAAATGAAAAGATATAGATCAGTCAATAAATAAATAGTTTATCTACTTTTTATTCATTGATAAAAAAGATATGTATATTAACAACTGCATTAATGAACTCAGATGTCTTCATTTGGGTGTTAGACTTTTAATAGCAATAGGATATTGTCTGAAAAAATATGATATATCGAAATTTTTTATTTTCTAAAAACGCGTATGGCACATGTCAGGTAATAATTCCAATTTAATGCTCTTTACCTGCTCTAAAACTCTAAATATCGACGTTACTTTTTATACATCAAAGTTTTAAAACTCAATCTTTATTCTTTTTATTACGAGCTGCTCCTTTAACGTAAAACGTTTCGCATATCATGGATAGGGTTGCCCGTTACTAATTCAATTCCTGTATATTATCCGATGAAGTACATTTATTATATGTATTTTTAAGGAAATTTTGACGCTACTGAACACTTTGCCAGTGTTTCTTATTAGAATAAGATAAAATAAAAATATACCAAAAGATATATAAAAAGATACCACCAAATGATAATTCTATTATACAAAAGTAATAATAAAATTATTTTATATAGTATAAATTAGATAGCGGATTAGTTTTGTAATATGGATCTTCGCAAAGTAACGCCTAATTCTATAAATTATTTTATTATTTTATTATTAGAAATGAAGATGGCGTATCGAACCGATATCGAATATGCAAATTTGATTATACCTATCATAACTAAAAAGGGCGTACGAAATTGATTGATTGATGAGATCTTAACTCATTTTGAAATATCAAATATTTCAAAATGAGTTGATGAATGATTTTATAAGAAAATGGGAAGGAATGATAACATTTCTTATCTATATCTCGTTAGAGTGTAAAAATGAGCTTGAAGAAGTAGTATGGAGTATGGAGTGTAGTATGAAGTGTAGTATGGAGACGGACCGAATTAAATTCCCAGTTAAAAATTAATGAAATCCAATAGTATAAAACTTATGCTGTGTTTTAAAATGTATACTGTAAACTTCGAAATTGTATAGAAAAGGCAGGATAAAGTATATTCGTTAGTAATAAAACTTTCTTGTACTAAGAAACTTACCGTTAACGTTGTAGCTAAAAGCAATGAGCGCAAAAATCGCTAAGTACAAAATGTTTCCCTCCATCTGTAAATTACATAACTTAGTTTTAGGAAAGCATTTATTGTGACCACGATACCGTTAAATCAAAAACCGTGTACTGAGACGTTCACGCTTTTTTCATTTTTCATTCTATGAGATCACATCAAATATTTACCGAAATTAATATCGTCGCATACCTCCATCAATCATAGGTCAAAACCCATTCATCGATTATAGGTCATCGTTTAATAGAAGTTTGCATCTGTTATAGACTAACGAAATTTACGCAGGCTCAGTTATATGAGACTAGTCTACCATACTTAAATAAGCGAATTTACTAATTTGGTATCAGACAAACTGTTTTACGAGATACTATAATAATACTATAGTATGCGCTTGACAGTCATTTAACATTTAAAGGTACGACATATTACAAGATATGTACACAACAAATTGCAATTTTTATCTTGTTTGTTCTTTTGCCTAATGGTACAGTTTTATATCACAATTATCATGTTTAAAATATATTAGATGTTACCCAGTCGTTTTTCGAACCATGATAAATTGCACAAAAATAATCCTTGGGAACTTCAGTTATAGGTAATATTTTAACGTACCAGCTAAGTACCTGAGATGCTATTAATCCAAATATTTTTTTCTATGGTTTTATTCAACAAATTCAAATTCAAAATATTCTTTATTCCAGTAGACTGTTTCCAATACTTTTGCATTGTCAATGGTTTTAATAATATTCGTGCATTTTAACATATTTACTACCTCTGGTAAAACCAACTAAATAGTATAAGATTTCTCCAAATTTGTTACGAATATACGCTTTCGACTTCAAATTCTAAAGTATGTATACTATATTCAACGCAAAGCTATTTTATTTTTTATTAAAATTTTAACTTTATTGTAAATGTCTTTTTGAGAAAAATCGAGTTAAAAATATAGTTTACTTATAGAAAAATCGATGGCAATCAAAACTGTAAAGTTACATACTATTTAATTGCCACACTTACGTTTTTTACTCACTTACGTTTAGAAAATACTAATTCACACTTTCACAGTCAATGAACAATAGATAATAATTTTTAAAATGTAATAAGTGACCACTGATAACACTTACACCGTCCATCTGTCCGTGTCGCAAGGAGGAAAACGTGCCTTCAACTCATATGTTCTGTCCTTATACCACCCGAGGGCGCCTACGCCTTGCGAATTCGTCAGACTAACCGAAAAAAATCTGCATATTAAAATATCATGTCACATCCGTCAGTAATTAATTATCCTCAATTCTTAAATCGTTTTAATAAACCGATGATCTAATTTTGATATTCCATATTTTTTCTCCATAAACATCCCAAATTGGTCTCACTACATATTATAAAACTAACAGACCCGGCCAGGCGTTGCTGTGATTATTTTTGCTTTCCCATTCGTAAATTTCATTATATTATGGCGTTCGTTAATTTTAGTTCAAAGCTTTTATTTAATTTGCTTTGTATGTATGTGAAGGTGGAATCTTGCAAGTTAAATTTGACCCACTTCTCGATGTCCGATTGAGCTGACATTTTACATTGGAATTTTTTGGATTGGCTCCAGACGAGGGAACTCCTCAATGGATTATAGTAGGGACATGATATTTTGTTAAAAGCTTTTTTTGTCGGCACACGACAGAAATTTTTTCATAAGTACAGTCAATATAGTCTATATAGATAAAGAGGTCGTGTTACCCAAGGGGTTGCCGGGTAAGATACCCACCAACCCACTGATTAGTTTTCTATTTTCTTAATTTTTTAATTTAGTTTGTGTTTAATTCGCTAAATATATTCTAATTGTCTAAAAACTTGCATATTTTAAGAGAATTCATGGTATATTTGTACCCTACCAATCCGTATTTGGACTAGCACCGTGTTGGATTACGCTCCAAGCTTTCTCCGAAAGGAGAGAGTCTTTTCCAAACAGTTGCATAGTAATAGGCCGCTTCTTAAGTTTTAATAACGATAATTTTTAAGATTCAAATTATCTGTCACAAAGGATTATGATATTGAGCGTGAAATGCTTATGTAACTATGATTTATAGCGTTACTTTGCGGAATTCCATATTACAGGTACTATAACAAAACTACCTCGCTATAATCCGTACGGGTTAAGCGAATGCATGCAAAGCTAATGCGTATGAAGCAGGCAAAATTTACGAACCTTACACATGCAGGACAAGCCACCACACGCACCCCAAGGCTCCTCGACCAGCAACAACACACACAAACGCAATGCATTGCGATTTTGTCGTGGAGCCTATCCTCCTGGTGATGCTTCGGTTTCGGAGCGAAACGATCGTCGAGATTCTTGTGGTGGTGGGTGTGTGTGCTGCTTTTGTGCTTTGTTGCTGGTCGAGGAGCCTCGGGGTGCGTGTGGTGGCTTGTCCTGCATGTGTAAGGTTCGTAAATTTTGCCTACCTCATACACATTAGCTTTGCATGCATTCGCTTAACCAGTGCGGATTGTAACGAGGTAGTTTTGTTATAGTGCCTGCTTATGTAACTATATTTAAGTAAATCGTCTAAATAGCTTGCGAAATACTACTAAAAGTTTTTACTCTCTAAGTAAGTTTTAACAACAATGTATAAATATACATATAATTTTATTTAGCTAGTTTTTCTAGAGTATCATTATACAATATAAGTTGGTTGTACAAAGTTTATTTAAACTTACACGCATAGTGTCCACATTTGTTTTAGACCATGAGGAGTGAAAGTAGACTGAACGACAAAATCTGAATACAGACAATCTGGGAAATTTTAATTACAATTTTTAGGACTAGTTCGGTTGCTCATACAACATAAAACGTTTATTTTTATTATGGTTGTTGGAAAAATTAAAATGATTCCTTGGTTTCTAATTTCTTGGTTTTTTTTCTCAAATAGTCATGAGCTGTTCCACCACAGACTACTGGTTGCTTTTGATGTCGTAAAATTTTAAGACACGTATTGTATAATAAATACGGTAACTATATTTAAACAGAATATAGCACAACATTAGTATTGTACGGTCATTTTTTTTGCCCTTTCGCTTTATAAATATCACCAAAACTACAAAATCATATTCCAAAAGTGTAATTTTATAACGTAAATAATGTAATTTTAAAATAAATCATACGGTTGGTATTTATATTATTGATACTGCGGGGACTATACAGATTACTAGCTTATTCTACCGCGTCATACCACCGTATTAGGTTAAATCGCCACAATACCTTTCGTTTAAATAGTGATGTCATGCAATTCCTGGGTCTAAAACTAGATCTTATTGTATAAGTTTTCCTTTCCTAGTCTTGGAATTAATTAAAAAAATAAAAATTTTACAAAACGAACCGCGATATCATTAAAACTAGCTGCATCCCGGTACTACCCGCGGCTAGTAGGTTTATACGCATTAAGAGTAAGATTGTAGACGGAAATCGAGATTTTTAAATTTTCTAAGTTCAAATTCAAAGTATCGATTCTCTAAAGTTTTTGCAATTTTGTTTAGAAAATTATAATCAAGCTAGGTTTCTCTAACCTAGAAGAATCATTAAAAACTCGGTGGTCACTGCTTGAAAAGTAATAATATAAACGTATTGCATTTAAAATAAATTTACAAACTAATCTCGTAAAAAGCTAGTTCTCAAACCATTTTTATTATTTATATAATATTTAATAGTATACCATTGTAAAGAAATGCACTTTTAAGTACTATTTGAACTTTGAAAAGGTTGGTCCAAGTAGTCTTGGTTTTATTTTTTTTTGGTTCCTGTTTGAATTATGACTTATATCGTTAAGCTGTGACAGCCCAGTGGTGAGAGCGTCGCTGACTGCCCAGCTTGGGCGGTTCAGCGGGCGGAACATTCGTGGCACATGGTGGACGGGGAGAGATCGTGGGAAGCGATTGCCTTCTGCGAGGACTTAATCTCGCGGAGGCGGCGAGGCGGATTCGAGAAGTTGGGTCCTTGGAACCGATCCGCCACAGCCGAGCGGGGCGCAGACGTCTCGCCGAAGTCCGTCGTTTGCCGCCCTAACGGGGACCTCTGGGCGTTTTAAAACTGTCAGAGTTGCTGCTGGTGGGGATGGAGGAAATGTGTCCAACGATACCCTGTCCCCGCTATCAGCAGCGTGGTGGAGCAGTGTCAGGTTTTTAGTCGGTGAGAGGAGTCGGTGACATACCCGCCGCTCGTCCCCGTCGGGAAGCTGGACCCATAGTGGGTTTTCCTGAAAAAAAAGCGGTGAGTGCGTGCGACTCTTTCGACGGGTCACTGGTTCAAACTCCGAGCAGGCACCAATGAGTTTTTCTGTTAAAACTTATGTGTCTAACTGATAACTGCAATCTATGCAATGCAATCTACGCTTTTCCGTAAAATAAAACATCGTGAGGAAAACTGCATATCTTTAGAGAATCCTGGGGATATGTGGAATCATTTTACATCTTGGAGCATCCTCATTCTGGAGGAGTGTGGTGATTTAAGCTACAACCCTTCACTCCAAAAACGGAGAGAGGAGGTCTATGTCCACAGTAGGAGTATCAGCCCGCTACTTTTGTATCGCTATTTTATTAAAAATGATCTAATTTTGTCACACAAATAATAAATTAATGTTAATCTATTCTACAGCTTAAGTTGAAGCCCCTACTAAGACTCTATCAATCTCTCAGTCACTCTATCTCATCATATTTGTTTACTAGGAGTAGATGTTTATGATCTATTATAAAAATGATTCCATTCCAAAATCCGTATTTATATATTTTATGGTCCTCGTAGCGATATACCGTCCGATTATGTTAATCATAAGTGTTCAACTGCCCTTGATAAGGAAACGATATATCGTTAATGAGATATATTGGAATTGAAGAAGATTTTGTTCAAAATCCGCCTATTATCCATCGTAAATATCAATATTAACATTTTCATTTGGATATGGTCTTAGGCCAATCTATTCATCTTGAGCGGTAACTGAATCAATCGACCCACATAGATTACGTAACGCTTTTATAAACGACCGACATTATGGAAAGAATAACAATGATATTAATGTTAGTATTGTTGTTTAACATATTATACAACAAAAAATCCCGCGTCTAACCATCAATCGCTAAAACCATCTATGAGGTTAGTTTAAACTTTCATAAGATAAAGCAAACGTATATAGGCAGTGACGTCTTTACTATCAGATCAGAGGCTGCTTGACCTTTATCTAAATTTTCAACAATTATCATCATATATCAATTAATGTACATTAACAGTTGCAGGCATAAATAAACATATGACGAAAACCATTAATTACATTCATCCAACCATTTTAATTTTAACTGAAATCTACTAGGTACTTGAATTTATTATGGCGCTACTAGCGCCATCTATGATGAGCTTTAATAACTACGTTTCAATAATAAATCGTCCTATCCAAAAATTGTATTAAAATTTTAACTACTGACTACCTAACCAGCAGACCTACCATGAACTCTTATTGCGACTCAATTGAAGACGTAAACGAAATTGTTTTGCTTTGTCATATCATAACATCTTTAAAGACGCACACTTTGAGTCGTCGCCGAATGAGCGTTCGGAATTCGTCCTAAGAACATGTGAGTAAAAGAGACAGAGTTATCTATAGTTCATATAACGTTATCCTTTTCAAACATTACGAACCCAATGGAATTCACACTTCATAGTACAAAAAGAAAGCGGTTCGCGGTCGTCGTCTACGTCTTCAATTGAGTCGCAATAAGAGTTCATGGTAGGCCTGCAGGTTTTCAACCGAGTGATAGACATGACAACACTCGACTGACAGACTTGACAGACAAATAATCGGAAATAATTTTTATTTTTAAACGAAAACAGGAAACAGCTGACCGCCGCGCGATTTGACAACTGACACTTCGTTATATATACATTAGTGTCATTTTCTTTTTATTATTCTCCAAAAATATTATAGTGACAGATAATGAACGGCGCAAAAACCTTGACTCATATAAAATAACCGGTTTTAATAAATAGCCCCCCTCTGAAAATGTCCGCAAGTAAATTAGATGCCGTTTATCGTAGTATTCTTCTTACTAAATTTTTTACCAAAGGTTGGGGTAAGCCTGAAAATTTGCGAAGGTAAAGGTATTTTATCATCTCTTTTACTTCTATATTATTTAATAGATTAATAAATAAAAATATGTAATATAATCTACTTAAGTAAAATGTACTTAACCATTTCATAACATCTTTCTTTTAGGTTATTTGAATTCAGAAAGACAGTGTCAAACCGTGAAGAATGCTTTAAATTAGTTGAAAAAGATTATCCAGTGACAATTACTAAGGTATAGATTTTCTTGTAATCGATTATGAGAAAAATCTTAAGATTTTTTATTATTTTTCTGTTATACCCCTAACATTTAGAATTAACTACTAACCTAGAACAGTTAGGAGATAGGTAACTTTGTGTTATGTGATTGAACATAATATGACTATCAAGAATTTTAAAGTCCAAAGCCAAGCCTAAACTGAATTCACTTAATTGTTTATTATATAGTTTCACAAATTTCATTATTAGGTGAATATGAGGAAATTCAAATAAATATATAAATTTATTGTTTGACTCATTGCAGCTCTTCTTATTTTTACTGTACTGGACATAATTATTACCTGAATTTAACTATCGTGAGTGGTATTCATTATTAATCTTGAGAGGCCGGCTATACTCACGTCTTATTTTATCGGATAAGCCTGACTAGTTTCAATCCCTTGAAACTAGTCGGGCTCATCTGATAAAATAAAACGTGAGTATAGCCGACCGGCTATACTCACGTTTTATTTTATAAGAGACCTCTCAACATTAATAATTATTACCTTGGCAGGATTTTTAGTGATTGTATATTTTCCCTATCTCATCAATTATACTTCTGTGCTTATATATTTCTGTGATATTCAGTAAATTGGTTTCGTGATAAAGAAACTACTTATTGTAGTATTCTTTTTTATTTTTATAGGAACAAACTCTAACAGACTGTAAACTATTAGAGGGCTTTTTTCTTTCCCCACTGGAAAGGCATCTACCTGGCATAGTACCAGAAATTGCACAAAAGGCTCATTTTCAAATTCTACTGCCTATTCATTGGCCGGATCCTGGTTGCAAGCCAGTATGCTTACATCTTGCAGGAACTGGAGATCATGTAAGATTTCTTTAGTTACTTATGAGTAAAACAAAATTAATTTTCCTAATTTTTGATAAATGAGAACAATATTTATTTACATTTTACTTTTATAACATATATATCTAATTTCATAATATTTTTGTATGATTGTAATTTATATATCTTATTAATGAGCTATTGTTATGAGAGATTTCTCAGCCATGTAGACATGTTCATATTCTTTGTGTATTGAATCTGATGGCAAGAAGGGAAGCGGCAAACAAAAAAAACAAGCTATGAAATTTATACTAGTAATTTTAATCTTCCATGTGCTATCAGTTAATCGTGAACCATTACATATTATATTAAAATTCATCAAAATGACAGTATTTTATTTTAATTAATATTTTGATTTGCTATTAACATTCGTGTATGTTTTATTTTGCGTTAAATAATTTCCTGTGATTGCATTACTATAATAAGCAATAAACAAATATCTTTTAACAGAATTGTTTCTGTCATTTTCAATAAATCTTGATTTCAAGATTTATTGAAAATGTAATGTAAATTATATAGATTTTAATTACTCTGCTATATATATAAATAAACAAATGTTTATTTATATATATAGCAGAGTAATTAGAATCTATATTTTGTTTGACAGTCAAACACTACTCACCATAATCATTGAATTAAAATTAATTTTGATATGTACGAGTCAAATATTGAGTTGTATATTATGTTTACTATCTTATAACAAAATTTACTAATATAATTCATATAAATATCTGTTCTTGGCATTTGTAATGTCTGCTTCTATTGATAAACATAAACAACACACCTACGCGTAGCGCTTACATATACGATACTTAGTGCTATGACTGTTCTATAAATACTATAAGCAGATATTTAAAGATAGTGCATATTTTTGCAATACATAGTAATCAAATCGTATTTGTATATCAATTTACGAATTATCGTTCGTACATATTCTTCTATTAGGTTCTACACACCGCGATGTGAAATAAGAGGCAATTTTTAAATATTATTGTTTCTTAAAGTTGCGGCCTGTTACAATCCCACTGCTGGGAAAAGGCCTCCTCTCTCCGTTTCTGGAGAGAAGGGTTGGAGCTAAGACCTACCACGCTGCTTCAATGCGGGTTGGTAGGTTACACATATCTCCAGAATTCTCTATGCAGGTTTCCTCACGATGTTTTCCTTCACCGAAAAGCGTGTGATAAATTGCAATTATCAATTAGACACATGAGTTTTAATAGAAAAACTCATTGGTGCCTGCTTGGGTTTGAACACGTGTTCCCCTCGAAAGAGTCCCACGGTCTCACCGCTGGGCTATCACAGCTATAGCAGCTATTACAGCTATAGATAATTGTTTCTTAATTATCTTTTATTAATTGATCGACAATTATGGGCTTATTTATAATAAATGAAGTCATATAGTAACGTTGCAAAAAAGAAATATTTAAAGTCATTGATCTCGGAAAAATTGCGTAATTTTGGATTTTTGGTTTGAGCCTTATTTTAATAAGCAAGTTTTGCACTTACATAACGTACTTACATAACGTACTTACATAAATACAAGCTTTACCATTCGTTTATAAATCATTTGAAAACTAGTGTTTCAAACAAATAATTTATTCTCTGTCTACGGTCACTAATATCCGTAGAAACTGGCAGCTTTGCCAGCTTGATCCAATCTTGTAAACTTGTTAAATTGGTTTTAAACAGGGATTTTTACAGGAAAGGAAAAATCTGAATAGGGTACCTAATAGAAAATTTGTTTAAAATATGACGCATGAAAATAAAACACATGAAACATTTCTAAGTTACATATCGCACGGTTTCGAATTCATTTAATGTAAAAATTCATCCCACCACAAATTCGTTCTGCAGTATATTCAACGCACGTCATAAATCTAAAACAAATTTGTTAGTGTTTATATATGTACTGCCGTGTCGTAACTAATTCGGTCTTGTAAATATTTTGATATTTTTATCGTAGATTACTCAAAAATAATCTGGTTTTATGTTTACCATGGAAATTCACAACAAACATCTACTCTTACGAAAGGATTGGATTCTTTTCAGTTTTTTTGGCGAAGGAGAAACCTAATGGTAAAACCACTGTTAAAAGAAGCCGGTATTGGTGGGATTATCCTTGACAACCCCTTTTATGGACTCCGTAAGCCCACAGATCAAATGTAAGCATATATTTATGAATATTAACAAATGACAAACACAGTGACTGATAATATTATCAGATAATAGATCGAGTGGTATGTGAGTATTTAGATTAGTTGAAAATATTTTTAAAAGTGTCTAAATTCCTATCAATTTGACGTTCCTTGATGACTGCTATTGATCATCGCAGTCTGAAACTTGACATATTGTTTGGCCATTATAAAGCGTACTGGACTGGAGTTTACTCTTTAAAGACATGATTTCGTCGCAACGCGCCATTTGAATCTTTTTAATGTTGGAGAGTCTGAAAACACTACATTTTCCGGTCCAAGGTTGCCACTTAACCACCTTTAGGCCCTAACTTCCTGCAGTAATTCGAACTGTTTACCCATACCAACGGCACTCAAACTACGCTGAAGCGCCGTTGAATTCTATAAAGGAAATGTTTAGTTGAAAAGACTGAATGAGTTTAATTGAAAACTCAGTTACATTATATTATTTCCCGTAGTCGGTCATCGCTACATAACGTCTCGGACATTTTTGTGATGGGTGGATGCTTAATTCTGGAGTCGTTAGTGCTCTTCCATTGGTGCGAGAGGAATGGTCTAGGCCCACTGGGGGTCACCGGACTTTCTATGGGTGGTCATGTACGTATTATTTTCACAATCACAATTTTTAATTAAATAGCTATGAATGAAAGTTGTCGATGTTTGATAGAATAAAATTGATTTAGAGTAATGGTTATGTATCGTATAACATAAATCCATTCGTAAATTCGTAGCTACTTCTAAAAGTTATTATTGATTGATTTTAGCATTTCGTGAGGCGCAAATCAAGTCGTAAGCTTAAATTGGTTTCTCTATTGCCATTATTAGCCTATCACGCGTTTTTCGACGAGGGAAAACTTCGAAAGTAAATGTTTATACCTTTGAAGACAACTACTATATGAAAATTGAGTTTCCCCACGAGATTAGTTATATCTGTGCCGCATTAACGTTTCGGATCTTAGATTACTCTCAAAAGTATCTGCTGATTTTAAGCGGGGTTTTTTCATCATTTTTCAATAAATACGCTTATTAGGTAATATAAAAAAATACTAAGTTCTAGTAGTAGTAGTTTTGTTTTGATATAACAATAATTGATTATCTACAAATAAAAAAGATACAAAGTTTTACAGATGGCGTCTTTAGCTGCAACCAATTGGCCTAAACCTCTTGTATTGGTTCCTTGTCTGTCGTGGTCAACAGCATCAGCGGTGTTCTTGCAGGTGAACTATGAAGTATAGTTATACAGAAAATCTCCTTTCCTCCTCAAGGGATGAAGCCAATATTCACCACTGCTCTTTTAAATCATCGTCATCCTCCTAACCTTATCCCACTCTAAGTAGAGACGGCAATATATGTTATAAACATATTGTAATATGATTTGGCTGGGTATTTTACGACCGGCCCCCTGCATGACCTCGACCTTAGTCGCCTTTTACGATACCTCGGTAAGAAATTAGGGTGTCTATTCTTTTCAGCCGAATACCACACGGCCGGTCAACTGACCTCAGTTGCCTTTTATGACACCTAAATAAGAAATGAGAGTGATCTATTCTACTCGGCCGGATACCACACGGCGGCTCGCTGCTCTTTTAAATAGAATTTATTAATTTAAAAAAAACCTTGTCTTTAAAAGACTTTTATTTGCCTATTTATAATGATTGTGAAATTGAACATATGCAGAATTTTTTAAACTCATACAGATTTCATCATAATTTTTTTTACTACGCCTAGCAACTAAGAATGCAGAAAAAACATCAATTACACACATTATTAGAAAACAATTACCTTCCTGGGTTTCAAACCCGCAAACTCTCGCTACGTTCACATGCTCTATGCACAAGCCCTTTTTTTATTTAAGACTGGTTGGCTGAAACAGATTGCGATTCTGGAATAAGCCCGCCTTTGCACATTATTTTGTTTTTTTAAATCATTTTTATATTAATGTATATTTGTGCAATAAAAAAATTACAAACAAACAAACAAGCCCATACTACACCATAGTTTAATAATATTGTAAATTACTTTGTTTAAGGGAGTGATGTCCCACTCAATTAACTGGGACCTTTTAGAAGATCAATATTTATCAGATGGAGTTTATAGAGAAAAACTATCAAAAATGGTGACTATAGTAGACGAAGCTTTCTTAGCAGGCAAAAAATTCGCACGAACTTATTCAGATAATATTTATAATAATTCATCGGCTATAACACAAACGACAACGCAAGATACAATTATAGACTCTATAAAGTGTTCATCATTTAAGAAACTGGATATCACATATAAAGAGTCCAGCGATAAAGATAATGCTCAAGACTTAGATAATAATAAAAATATAATAGGTTATAAACCAGAAGTGCCTGCTAGTGCTAAGAGTGTAACAGCGCAGGAGAAAAGTTTAAGAGAAGAATTGAGAAAACTCCTGAATGACCAGAAAATTACTCAAAATCTTTATGATAAATTAACATCCAATAGAAATTTTGAACTTGACGCACAGGATATTGAAGTTATAAATAAATTAAACGATGAAAGTGTAAAGGATTTATTACTTAAATTTACAAATGGTAAGATTTTGTATTTCAACTTTTATTTATTTGCAACTGAATCTAGTGTAGATCTTATCAGTAATCGTGTTAAAATATAAAATAATTGTCATAGTATAAATACAAAACTAATTCATTTTTAATAATTCGTTGAATTGTTAACATTTTATTCGTGCAAAATAATTACGAGAACGATAATAAGATATTCATTTTTAGATGTAGAAAGAGAGTCCTTACTAGAACAGGTAAAAGTATCTGTAATAACTGAGACTACAAAAAATAACGATGCTTTAAAGAATATTGTTCCAACGCGCGAAGAAATAAAAAATAATAATACTAATGAAGCCTTTGATGTCAATACAAATATTGCCGATGATAAGGGATTAAAAGATCTTGAGCCTAAGAAAACTTCCAATAGCGTTATGCCAAATGAGGCATCTCAGAACGATGCAAAAAATGAAAAACCTGACAGAAAATGGAACGTGTCTGATCTTACGTCGGATCTTTGGGTTAATTTACCGTTTATGAAATCGGTTGGAAAAAAAATAGATATAGGAAAAATCCATTGGAGGGACAGAGAGGCATTACAATTCATGCGCGGCATTATGGACGAATGCACGCACTTAAGCAACTTTTCTATGCCCTTTGACACGTCCTTGATAATAGGTATATTTGATATATGAATTTGTGCAACTATATTGTATGCTTTATATGTGCCTATTATATTATTTAATAAACTTAATATACCTAATCAATATAAGCTGTGATAGCCCAGCGGTGAGACCGTGCGACTCTTACGAGAGGAATACGAGTTCAAACCCGGTCAGGCACCAATGAGTTTTTCTATTAAAACTCATGTGTCTAATTGATAATTGCAATTAATCACACGCTTTTCGGTGAAGGAAAACATCGTGAGGAAACCTGCATATCTCTAAAGAATTCCAGAGATATGTGTAACCTACAAATCCGCATTGGAGCAGCGTGGTAGGTCTTAGCTCCAACCCTTCTCTTCAGTAACGGAGAGAGGAGGCCTATTCCCAGCAGTGGGATTGTAAGAGGCCGCTACTTTACTTTTACCTAATCAATAAACCGAATCTAAATATTAGGGATGTTACAACGGTTTGACTCCGATTCCAGAAGATCGGTTCCGATTGCATTTCTCTCAGACTCGGAATCCGGCTCTAATAATTTTCATTCGCAGTATATAAGTATAATTAAATTGTTGTTAAGTATCATATTTAATAATTATCCTTTTATTTACATAATATAACTGATTAAATAAATTGAATAATTATATTTCATTGGTCTCTTTTTTCAATATTTTAACTCCCGTTCCCACTCCGATAATTGAAAATTGAAGTCTTCGATTCCTGTAACAGCTACCTCCGTCAAATCACTATTACATACTATATTATATCCTTTTATTTCTTTAAATATAAGTATTTTGTCTATCTAAGCAACGTGTACGTTAAATCATTTTAATTTTACTGCTACAGCGGTTTGTGCCAAACACGATGCGTATGTACCACGTGACGATGTCGGTACCCTGGAAGAGATCTGGCCTGGTGCTGAAGTTCGCTTTGTGGACGCCGGCCACATCTCCGCCTACATACTGCACCAGTCACTTTTCAGGTCAGTAAAGTTAAAGTTTCAAATTGATTTAATACTTCTTTTATTTAATAATAGCTGAACACTCCTCCTCGTGTCGATATCCTCATTACTGAGGGTCGTGATTCCCCATTTGAGAAAGTACATTCTCTTTGACGATGGTTCGTCATTTGGATCTGTCTTTGGCATCGTGGAGAGCATTGTGTAAATGAGTATTTAACGAAGGATCTGGTCTGACCATCTGATGGGACTACGGCCTCTAGAGCGTTTGCCATCAACCTTTCCGGTGATAAGAAGTTGCTCTAGGTTGCTACCTTCTTTGCGGGCGATATGGCCGAAAAACTCTAGCACTCTTTTCAAGCATATGGTGGACAGTCTGGTCTTGATATGTAATTCCTTCAGAATAGACGCGTTGGTGCGGAAAGCAGTCCACTGTATCTGAACAAGACAGTACTTATTTTTAAAACGTGATACATGATGATGATTATTATTTCTAATACATGCTTAAGTTACAAATGTTTTAACTTATTTGTAGAACTATTTGAATATAATTTATCGTAAATGTATTAAAAGTGCGTATGGTAAAATAGTTACGGAGTTTCTCTCCTGTAGGATTTAAATATATAAAAAGTATTTATATTCGTAGTGATTATAATGTTGCGGTAAAATTTCAAAAAGAGTGGATCGAGCCTGCCTTGTTTTCTAAAATATATAAATTTCTAACTCTACCTTAGTTACATGAAAAATGGACAGTTTTTATATGTACATATTAAATTTGTAATAACAAACTTAACTATAAATGTTTTACTTTATATTGATTAATTTCGGATCTGTTCATGATCTCAGCGAATAGACTACATCCAATCCAGCTTAATATTGACGACGCTGGTTTAAAAAATTCCTATCCCCAGTTTTAAAACAGCCAAATCTAAATTGTTGACTCGTCAGAATAGTTATATACGAGTTGGGCAATTTCAATAAAAAATACTATAATATAAGTAAGCATTTATAATTTGTTTGCAGGTCTTGTATAAAGGAAGCTTTCGAAAGATCTAAGAAAAAATGGAAAGATGGAAAACATGTTGCTTGACAATTGTTCAATCGTTAGAAACAATTCATGGTCAATACACTAGCTAATTAACTATCATACATCATCCTTGCCAATATTTTACCAGAACATATTTTCGTGTCAGAATATTCCTTCAAACTGGTCTCACAATTCTACATGAGTGATTTGCGCCTAATTTGCGCTGTACATGCCATAAAGAAAAAAATAATAATAAGGCATCTTTGCTGTCTCATAATATAATACTTTTAAATAAACATAAATAATATATTACAATATAAATGTGCTCAGTGCTGTGAAGTTTATTTAAGTAGATGAACATATAAATATTAAATGAAATTAAATAATTCAGTATGTGGCAGTTTTAGCATATTTCGATAAATTAGGAATGAGTATGAAATAAATTTAATCCAAAGGTGCTTTTAATATACCAAGTTTACATTTAAACATGTTAGTATTACTCTCGAGAGAATAAATCTTTTACGGATTTCACTCGTGGCCACGAACGAAAGCTATGTCTAAATTGGTAGCTGTATATGTACATTTTTATAGAAGTAGGTATTGCTTTGCGGAACGATATAGAATACAAATATAATGTACAATTATTTTGCTTTAACCATCAAAATTTATGTGCCTTTGACGACCTGGATAATGTTGTATGTGAATTCCGTGCCACGAAAGTAACTCTCAATTGATTAGCTTTAATTGATTGGAAATATGTATCCCATTAAAGTAAAAATTTTGGATATTGTCAGCGTAACCTGTATATCTATATTTTATATCTGATACAAAAAGATGTTGCACTTTATATAATTGAATTCGCCTCAATTGAAGACGTAAACGAAATTGTTTTGCTTTTTCATACCATGACGTCTTAAAGAAGCACACTTTAAGTCGTTACCGAATGAGCGTTCGGAATTCGTCCTAAGAACATGTGATTAAAGAGACAAAGTTATCTATAGTTCATTTAACGTTATCCTTTCCAAAAATTACGAACCCAATGCAATTCACACTTCATGGTACGAAAAGAAAGTGGTTCGCGGTCGTCGTTTACGTCTTCAATTGAGTCGCAATAAGAGTTCATGGTAGGCCGCAGGTATCTGGTTAGTAGAAGTTCCGACTTCAACCTGCGTAATAAATAATTCTTATAGCGTAATTGTAATGAGAATCCATTCACAATATACAACAAAACGTCGAATGAACTAAATTAACACTTTTCTGGGGATTATAGCAAAATGATTGTTCTGTAAAAATAAGTTTCATTCTTTCAGTGGTAATGTCTCATTGTGATATAATAGGCTAACTAATAAAGTGAGATTTGATTATAATCGATTAGTCTCATGTATGCCACATATATGCCATATCTTCAAAATACTAGTGGCACGCGAATGGCAACAAGTTCTTCAATGTGGAGGCGACATTTATACCTATACGTGACGTTAAATTACCAAGGAGCCTTAAACATTTACTTGAAAAATCGATGTTTATGTATGTACACATAAATATATTAAATTATCTAAAGTGCCAACCGACAAACTAATTTAGAAATTGACTATTTTCAACAATTTCCGTGTAGCTCTTGTATTGTTTTTATTTAAACAAAATTTAGCTGCTTACTTAACTAGTCTTATTTATTATTAATGGGAGTATTATACCCGATGATACCAGGAATTAAAATATATATTTATTTAGCCCTTTATCGTCATCTACGTTCCCAACCCACGAGTACAAAATATATTGATTTTGGAACGTGTGATTAGTATAGATTACGTTTATACCACGCTTCTAGATATTTGTTATCGTTTTTTCATAGTGTATAAAAAAAAATCTCTATTGAGATTGTAAAGTGTAAATTATATTTTTTATAAATAAATATATGTATTTTAACAGATACTTTTATTTTTAACTAAACACCTTTAGATCTATAATAGCGTACTTTTACTACAAATCTAATAAAGAGATGCTACCATGTATCAAATACGAAAAAACTTATATACCTACACCAACACCTTTAAGAGTAAGGTCTTCCCGAAGACCTTCCACGCCACACTTTTGCGCCGCCCGAATCCAATGACTATCTAAGCATGTATTTATTTGCTTTTTAGTGCGGCGACGCAACTCCAGTATCTTGACACGCCAACTTCTATTAATAACTATTATTCCCCACCCCCTCACCTTTTCGGTGTACTTATGTGTTGATTTGAAATTGTATGCACAATTTTCCCGCTATAGTTTGTCGACTTACAAAAACCGATATAAAAAAGTCGTTATGAAACCAGCATATTCCTAGAGTATTCCTAAGATTAAACTCATATCCGAATTACAGCAGCGTGGTGCATCTCACCTCCAATACACTTCACGGAAAAGCAGTCTCATCTTTTTTTACTGACACTGGTTCGTAAAAGCAACGTTGCTTTTACGAACATGCAAAAATGTTTCGTACAACTTAGTACATAGAGTTCAAATTCGCTTCAATGCAACTATTTTATTTACAAATTGAATTGAGAACGAAGAGAATTGTGTTTTGTGTCCCCACTATTTTTAAGTACGATTCGGGACTAATAGAGGACTTTCAAGTTCGCGGCGCATGTTGACTATTTTAGGTAAAAAAAACACACATCTATAAAACAATTTTTACTTCTTCCTAATCATTAATGTAATTTGTTATAATAGAAAAGTTGGGTTGTAAGAGAAATCAATTTCTGATTCACATAAGGGAAGTAGACTATCTAAACTAATAACATAAAAGTGTTAAGAATTTATCGAAAAGGAAACAAAAAATGATATGACAAAATTTCCATTTCCTTAAAATAATGACAAAAACAAAATATATACTGATGTACAGGCATCAAACATTAGATACCTAAAACACTATAAAACTTTGGCAGAACTTATACAAAATAGTTCGACTTTTATGTATAAACAAAGCAAACCCCCTTATTCACATCCAACACGTGAAATAAATTACAACGCGTGCAAATTTTTAATTGTTCATCAAATTTCAATGTGTATTTAACAAAAATTAGGGTGTGATTTTGCCGAGTATACATATTTTAATAAAATCAGTATATTTTGATTAACAAAAATCTACACTTACAAATAATCAAAAACAAATTTTGATAAACTTTCTTAAATTATTACATAACAGCAGAACAAAACCATTCATATTTCTAAAACATTATTCTCGGACCCAATATATTACAATAAAAGCATCCACATTACATCATGAGTACATCGAATGAAATTTATAATATTTTACGCTGCGCTTCAGTATTAAATCGTGCCAAAATTCTTACTATAAGGATAGAAATACTTAGTATTACTTAAAACTAACTAGACTATTGGCCAATACCCAAGTATTTTTATGTTTCAATGTTCCAATATCAACTACTTGTTATTCCTGATTAAATATTTATTATTTCTTCCCAACTATTATACCAATATACAACAAATTTCACGTTTCAGTTCACCATAACTCCAATTGATAGAAAATGAAACGAAATCATTTGGATGATTTTTTTTACCGAAGTTAGTATTCATAAGGATGGCAACTGTACGGAAAACAGATAATCAAGAGGCTTTAGATCTTTCTTTAAAAAAAAATTATATTATTATGAGAACAATATTGCTTAGCATTTTGGCGTCACATTTACATCGAATTCTTAGATATATAAAAAGGTAAGGTAAGGTCTTAGTTGTATGTATCCTATATTATTGGTTTTTTTTAATAATTTGCGATAGTGTAATGGCAAATATTGATCTCGAATCTATGTTTGAAAGTAGACGATTAAGAAAAACTAAGCTACGTTAAAAATTAAATTATTTCCTTGTAACTTAAAAATTTCTACTTAATAAAATTATATGTAAATGTGGCGTTGAATGTTCGCAAATTCAGCACCACATTCAATAATTTTTCGAATGAATTAGATTTGTGTAAAAAAAAGCACAAAGAAAGTCCAATTCTTTCCCATTCTATTTCATTATAATTTCTTTTGACTCAAAAATAAAAATTAAAAATTTTGCTCGACAAAAATTATATACACTATAAAGGCACCTATAGAAAATAATAGCTAATATAACTGATAACCTGAACTTATTGAATCGCGATTGATTAGTCGAGTCAACGATTCACACTTTTGCACTTTTGCATGCACTTTTTTAAAAGTTTTGAGTTAAGAATATTCTGAATTTTAAATTAAATCATATATAAGAATCAAGCGGCAGATCTCACTTAAGAAATCTAATTAAATATGGTAAAATAAGATTCGCCTAGTACAAAGAGTAGCGTTTTTTTTCGTAATTTACGAAATCGAAAGTGAAGGGTAGAAAACAAAAATACCTAAAATTATATTTTATCTAAGAGACTTTTAATATATTCAAAAGGCACAGATTAAAAAAGACCGTCACTAAAATTGCCAGAGGTGCCTTTTGTACTGAACGATTTATTTGTATAATATTCGAAATCTTTTCTATCATAATCAAAAATATTATACGGAGTGTAAAAAACAATTTTTACTGTAAATCATGCATTATTGCAAGTAATTTATTAAATGATAAAATCTGTCTATACTTTTAGGGCTACTTCCTTTCTATAAAAACTGTTAAATTTAACGCACCATCAAAATGTCTCTTACATTTTATGAATGTATACATTTGTTAGGAAGGCCACATTATCCGTATTCTAATATATATTAATGTGTAGAAAATCTCTTTTTATATATTAATAATAGCTAAAATAATATAATCTACATAGAAAAACCAAAGAACAATTATCCCCATTACTGGAGTATGTAGAGTGTTATCTTTTATATAATGCAATATATATACTTTATACGCTGGAAAATGATTCTGTGGATTGGCATAAAAATTTACAAATAAAGAATTTCTAAAAGTTATTTACTTCAATTTTTCTATAATTCCTACGAAAATTTAATGATTCCAAACGTTTATACCTAGTATTCAGGTATTTCAGCGTCGAGCAAAGCGTGGGTTTATAAGATGTGCAGAATTTAAAAAGGTCCTTCATTAGTAGAATAAAATAGAAATATACTTTATTATATACCATAATCCTAATATACAATTTGGTAAAAGGTAAAACAAAACATAATGCTTGTATATTTCTTTTGTCGTTTGTATTAAGAGAAAGTTGGAAGATTCAAGACAGGACCATTTGTGATGAAATCGCTTAAGAATCAATCTCAAAAGCTAAAATTAATCCGTTAATCGGTTGAAGGAATTTAACAATATTATAAAATGATTGCGACACGAATTATCTCTTGATAATGTGGCTCAACTTAGGGGCGTCCATTTAGTTACGTAACCTTAAATCACGCGAAATCAGTAAGTTTATAATACAACACGCAACCACCACTATATTTCTGGGAATATATATTTTTTTCGAACTGACTGTATGCTGTTAGCCCTAACGGCTTTTACAGCGTCAAGACTGCGTCAGGGACGGCCGAGCGCAGAAACATCGCCGAGGTTGCGAAATGCTGGGAATATAAAATATAAATATAAAGGACTTACATACACACACACGGTCGTCCGTTCCCAAAGTAAGTATCTTAATACTTGTGTTATGGGTGACGGACAACTGGTAGATATACTACATAGGTATATAATTTAAAATACATACTTAAATACAATTATACACCAAGGCTCGAAGAACCATCAAATTCTTCAAAGAAAATGTTGGCCTTCGGCGGGAATTGAACCCGCGACCCGCGGAACTGTAGGCAGGGTCACTACTTACTGCGCCAACGGGCCAGTCAGGAATACCCAGTTATTGAAGGTATTGAATATTCTAAGATTCTTTATACTTTTACCTGATCGTTTATTCATTGACCCAAGAAAGAATAAAATAAATTTAAAACTTTTTTGTTTAAATGAAACGCTATAACAATTGTCATACGTTGGACATTAGTTATTCGACGACTTTTCACCCGTCCATTGAGATTTTACTGAAAACCTCCACCCATTTAAGTTCACGTAATTAATAGACGCCCCTTCAGAGTACGTATTTATTTATTAAGCAACATATTTCTAAAATCGGTATTGCTGAGCGGTTGTTTCTGGTCACCGTTGTTGTGGCTGCCATTGGACGTTGACTTACTAGTGGATGCAGTCTGTAACACCCTCGGGATGAAACTGCTAAGTTGCGTTCTTCTCCTGCAGAAAACATACTCGTACAATGCTTATGTTAGAATCGGAACTCTGTCTCCATCTGAACATAGACTCGATACAACTAATAGCTACCTTGTCATGTCAGTCGTGGTTGGTGTAGGTGTTATGTTACTCTTGTCTAAAAAAGTCTTTAGATGGTGTATGTTATAAATACAATGTCAAAGATCGGTTTTATTTTAATATTCCGAATAATATCAATACTTACTTATATTATATAGGTTTTATTATATATTAAAACCAATATAATATAAGTAAGTATTGATATTATTCTGAAAACTTGGGTGTACTTGAGTAATACTGTAATACATGTAATACATGTTTCCGTCGGGAACAAGAAACTAACATAGTCGGGGGGTATTTTAACAATTAAAGTAAAGCAAACAAATTCGCGCTAATAACTAGTTACCCATATCAGTAAGTTTTATGGTTAATTTGTATTAATTTAAAATACTTACATTCCCCCTCCATAATCCCTTTTCGGCTGGCCCAGAGACATGCTCGTGCTTGACTCTTGTCTGGGAGGAGGAGCACTAACTGCTACTTCTATTTTTCTGTCTCCTACCAACAAGCCGTTTGTTTTCAATAAGGCTTCTGAAGCTGCCTTTTCATCTTCATAGTCTATGTATGCTAATCCTTTAGGTTTGCCATCTCTGAAGATAAAAAGAATATAATTATAGCAAATCCGACTTATAACAAATATTCCTTATGTATTACTAAGGATCTCTCACTAAATAAAATTACATATTTAAAACTTAGCACCATCAAATTAACAATAAACTCACGGCTCGCTTTGAAATTAAACATTGACAGTAAAATCGTCTAGGCCCTAAGCCCTGACAAATAATGTTGAGCAACAAGAAACAAAGACGTTTATTAGGCGTTCTTTAAAAAATCAACATTAAAGTTGGAGAATTTGTAAAAATTTGTAGCCGATTTCTATAAGCTTCAAAACAATATTTTATCCGTAGATACGAATTCATTTATGTAAATACAAATGCCCAAATAAAATATAGGCAAAATAATTTTACGCGCTTATTAAAAGCGATTTACTCACTTAAAGGTCACAACCCGTATGTCTTTCAGTATGCCGAATTTTTCAAATATTTCGCTTAAGGCCTCTTTAGTGCAATGCGCGAAAGGCAGGTTCCTAACAAAAAGCTTGTTCCGTTCAGTTGTCATGGCATATTTAAACAATGGCTTTGATTTCTTAGCTGAATATCGTGAGAGAAACATCGGTCGGCCGTCCAGCGGCGTTCTGTCATGCTTTATTGCTTTGTCTACTGATTCCTGAAAAACGATTACATACATCTACCACATTTATCAATACTAATATTATAAATGCGAAAGTCTGTTCCGCTTTCATGGCTAATCCGCTCAACCAATGAGAATAAAATTTGGCACGACTAAAGCTTATACACAATGACAACAATATATCTGGGAAAAACATATATTGCATTATTGAGGGGACTTAAAAATGTTAAAGTTACAATGTTAAAGGTAAATTAAGCAAGTAGTTTTTTTTCTACTTAAACTATGGTAAATTTTAGAAAATGCAATATGCGCTCTAACAATTTACTTATAAAGTGAAAGGAGGAGGGCTGGTTCTCCTTCACACAGATTGTAAAAATCTAGGAAGGGAACCAGTTATTTGTTTAAATCGGTTCTGATTATGTTTGTTAATATGCAGTTTTAATATTAAGCCTTATTGTAATACCATCTTTGTTTATTTGATTGAAATAAATTTGATTTGATTTGATTTTGATCAAAAACATTAGGTCTTCATTCTCCTGCCCTTATCCCACTCTATGTGGGGTCGGCACAACACGTTACAAACATGTTGTCATGATTTGGCTACGTTTTTTACGACCGGTCGCCTGCCTGACGTCAACTTACCTTAGTCGCCTTTTACGACACCTCGGTAAGAAATGAGAGTGGTCTATACTATGCAGCCGGATACCACACGGCAAAATCAAAAAAAAAATTTTTGTTTTTTTTTATCAAAATCATTAAGTCTCTTAACATAAAGGAAATTTGTAATATTTATATTAATCGTAGTGGTCACGAACTGACTCTACTCTCAGTCAGTTCGTGACCATTGTGGATGCAACTCTGCCGAAAACGTCGAACCTCACGCAAAACTCGATTTAGTCGCGATATGACCCGTATTTTTACATATTAATAATTGTAGATCTACTAAAATACTACAAAAAATTCCGCGAGAGCATGTCTCACAATAACTACTTATGTTCAAAATGTCAATTCGGAAAAAAAAATGTGACACTGATTTCCACGAGGGCGAAACCGCTGTAATACCTAGGAAATTATAAAACAAGCTTTGAAATTTGTTCATAGCTTACCGGTGATTTATATTGGCAGTAACAAATAGAACCACCGAAAGCTTTTACGCCCGCCTTCACTCTCATCGTAACTATATCACCGTATTCTGCTAATTTTTTTCTTAAATTCTGTTCATCTACCCTGAAATTATAGGAGGGGTGGTATTAGGTTTTGATTGTATTTATTAGTAGTAAATTCTTAAATCCAACTTTATATCTCCTTTACTCGTGCTATTATGATCAGCCAATGATGATCGATGATAGAACCCTATTTTATCACTTAGGTATTACTTAAAACAAACTCAAACTAAGGTTAAATATATCTTTCTTTGTATTTGTAATTAAAACCAAATATTTAAATATTAATAGCCCTTCCATAATAAAATTTGCAGAATCAATCCCAGAAAGTAATGAATTTTTGTAGATGAACATATGCGCTTGGGTGATATTCTTAAGATCATGCAAAAGCGTTTGTAATTCTTAGGATATAGAATTCAAATTAGTTAGTTACTTTATCATCGGGATTAATCGAGAAAAAGAACTTTCTGAATCGATTAGATTACTATATAAGCGGTCGGATTGCGCGACTCGGGGATTTAGTATTCGTATAACTATCACTAAAGAACTTGGAAACGAAACAAGGAATTCAATAGTGACCTGTAACAGACCTGCTCTGCGTTTTGTACTGAAAAGCTTTAATAAAGTTTCTGAACGAGTCACCAAATATTTTTCAAGTGTGATATTTACAAATGATCTTACATTATGCGTTAAAAGGAAACACTGTGGGGCAATCATCAAACGATACTATATGCATGGCAGTTATTAATAATAATGTTCATTTCATACAGCGTTCCCGCAATTGAAATTACGTAATAAATAACTTACTTGAATTCCAGATTGCTAACAAAAAGAGTGCAAGCCTCTCTTCCGCTCACGCCTATGTCTGACGAGCTATCCCTTCTTTGTCGTTTACTTTCTGTTTCTGTCAACAATGGGGTTTACAGCGATAAACAGAGCCAGTCATAAGAAATTGTTTGGTATACGAATTGCTAAGGTTTTGGTTGAAGATTGAAGATTGGTTAAAATACGATAAAAATTGTTATTAATGTCGAAAAAGTCAACCCGAATAAGTCACCTGCTTTCATCAACACTGCCTCATACCTTTGATTGATAACAAATAATTTATGGTACAATATTCCCCTTTTGAGTGGTGCTTGAAATGAGTTATTTAAGTAAAGCATTATTTAATTTAATTTCATATACACAACCTTAAGTGATATTTATTATTCAGTAGCGTACCCAGCCCGCTTGCTGGGCTAAATTTATAGATGTCAGTATTAAAAACTGTCATTGTCACTTTTAAAAAAATGCACCACCCCACTTTACAGAATCATCCGCTGGGTTATTCTACAGATTGTCTGAAATTCCGTCCACCCATTTAGGAATCATAAAGGACACATAAAAAATTGTCTAAAAATAATGTTAGGGGGAAATCCCCTAAGTATGTACATAAGTGCATAAGTTTTCGGTGGAGTATGGTGACTAACCATGCGACACGTGAATTTTATATATAAAACTAGCTGACCGGGCAAAGTTTATTTTACCATATAACTTAATTCTGGGGAATTTCTAGTGTACTTTATAAAAAAATATATTGTCCAAAAGATAAAAATAATGTTTGAGGTAGACATCCCTTATTACTTAGGCGTTTGAAAATAGATAGCCGATTCTTAGGCCTACTGAATATGCATATAAAATTACATAAAAATCGATCGAGCCGTTTCGGAGGAGTATGGTAACTAACATTGTGACACGAGAATTTTATATATAAGATTACGTGTTTCTTTATATGTTTGCGTTTGTTATCTGATCGTCATGGTCATATAGAACGCTTTTTGGACGCCTATATTTTATAGTGGTCAAACCTAACTGGGAGCAACTGAACTAAGAGGGTTCGGATGTATCTAAGATTTTAGACTATGCGTACTATGAAAATGACTATCGACTATGAAAATTGCAGACTATGCGTACGTGCTCGTGGAAGGCCATGGAAGGTTGAAAGGTGACACCCATGTACTTGAATTTCTGTTGCCAGTGAATCAGTGTATCGTTAAGAGAAATTTTCGTAGGACTGTCTATGTAAGTTAGGAAACGATTACCGATAAAGTGCATGGCTGCACTTTTATCAGGGTTTATTTCAATTCTCCATTGGCGGAACCAACGTCCGAGGCTGCCTACCGCTATCTGGAGACGTCTAGTGATAACTCGGGATCGGCGGGATGTGGTAAAACTTGAACTATATACAACTGAAACTTACTTTCAGTGTCCTCTTCATCATGGGCTCTCTTCACCCCACCACCAGTGTCGCCTACCTCGTCTGGCACGTCTACTTCCATATCTGCATCTTTTTTTCTCTTTATTTCGGTGTCTTCGCTACCACTGTCAGACTTCCTTTTACCCTTGTTAGGTCTTTCATCGTTTTTCTTAACCTCCACTTTTAATTTTTTGTTCATATTCTGTTTACCTTTCTGTTTTTTACCTATCATTTTATCTTTCATCGCTTGATAACTGTCCCGCCAGTCTTTGAGTTTTTCCTAGAAAGAAATATATAAGCTTACAATTTATCATTTCATTTATTTTGTGGTGAAGATTTCTAATTATGTTGCCTATAACATATATATAAAAACAATACTATAAAACTTGTGTGCTATAATATAAATTTCTATATTAATTATAAATATTAGTTTTGTTTATTATATAAATTGGGCATTACAATGTATTTTAAATCACAGTGAGTTACATCGTATTTACTTTTATTTACACTGAAACTCAAAATTCTTTTACAAATCCTCACTTTCGTATTTGTTTTTTCTAGTTAAAATAGTTTTCTCCTATCACTAAAAACAAGTTCTTAACTTACATATCTATAAAGTATATTATTTAATGCAACTTCAACTCGATAAAGTTCTAACCTTGAATAACATAACGAAATTCCTACCTCCGAAACTTGGTTGAAATTATTTACGAAACACAGATCGGTATATTTATAATAGGAACCTACTTAGAGTGGGATAAGGGCAGGAGAATAATGATTTAGATTGGTTAAATTCTTACATCATATAGATCAGTAAAATTCTGTATAGATTAAAATAAATTCTTACGTGATATTAGGTCGGTTAAATTCGTACGTCATATGGATCAATAAAACTTTTATATCATATAGAAGTGTTATATATATATATATATATATATATATATATATATACTGGTTAAATTCTTACGTGGCACATGATTGGTTAAATTTGTAGGCCATATGGGTCGATAAAATTCTTAAGTCATATAGACCGGTAAAATTCTTACGTCATATAAACCGGTTTAATTCTTATCCTATCGTACTTCCTACTAATATTATAAATGCGAAAGATTGTGAGTTGAGATTATGGATGTATGTTTGATACTCTTTCACGGAAAAACTATTTGACGGATTATGATAAAACTTTACAGTAATATAGGTTATATATCGGAATAATATAAAGGCTACAATTTGTAATGATTTTATGTAATAAAACGATACATGTCAATTAAGTGGAAAAAAATCTGGCCGCTATCTTTGCGTACACTGCCTAAAACATTGGAGTTATACAAAAATGATGTACCTTAGGATTGTTTGTCTTGAATAGTTCTAAATAAAAGTCTGCGACAGCATATATCTATCTACCTTTTATTTGGAAGTCACTATGATAAAAATTGGATGTAATTAAATTGGGCTCTATTCTACAATGGACATTTTAATATATTTATCAAACTCTTATACAAATCAATATATTTATCGCGTTCAGTATTTCATGTAGATAAACTTTGTTTTTCACGCTAAGTAATTTTGCCGAATAATCATAAAGTTGGCGCTCCATTCAAGTCAATCATATCATGATATGATAGAGATAGTGCGATAGAGCGCCTATAGGCAAAATAAATGTAAGAATATATATTTTTTAATAATAAGGGAAAAATATATCTTCTTCTTCTTCTTTGGTTTATGGCACTTTTACTGCTTTTGATGTTAGCAGTAATTCCGCCAATGTCAGCGTAGTGGAAAAAACAACATGAATGAGTTAAAATATTTTTTGATAGCAACTTTTTGAAGAGATTGTTCGGTGAGATTAGTTAACCTGCATGACAAACACAAATATATGTTAGATATATTTATAATACATTAATAATTAATATATATTACTAGTTAGTGTGTTAGTACATGTAAAACCAGAGTCCAAATTTATTCTATTAATAATAATTAAAAATATTTATAGAAACCATAGACTAACATATTGACATCACAAACAAAAGCAATATATAATTTCCCAAAATCACATGAAAAAAATATATATATTTATTTAAAATAATCTGTCACCGAACTTGACAGATGGTGACAGGTGTGGTATTCCACACGAGGGAAGCCGCGGGTAAAAGCTAGTATCATATATATATATAGATTAAAGTCTCACCTCACATAACTCCGCGCACTCCACACTGCTCGGTAAGTGCCCGTAGTCGCGCTCGTAGTCGGTCCACAGTCGCGCTATTGCCGGTGGATAGTCGCTAACACTTCTCAACGCCCTCTTGTGGAGGTCGCGCAACTTGCGATACGGAGCGGGCGGATCTCGGGTACGTTCCAAGTTTATCAGAACCTCCCAATATTTCGAAAGTGTCTTATTGTCTCCATATTCTGGAACAAGGCACTTAAAAATCTCACGGAAACCCTTTTGTTTTGAATAAAATGACGCGCGCGACGCGACGCGAACGCAAGCTAGGCCGTTTTATGCATTCGTTCACGACCAGAGTGGCCCCCCGCCAGTCACCCGTCAGACACGATAGAGAGGCCGCGCGCGGCTTGGACGCGGCATCCCTTTGCTTACACACGTGTGATTTTGCGTTTCGGGTGTTATTCTCAGATTTAGTGACGCGTTTAATCAGTGAAGCGTTTGAGAAGACGCGACCGTCCACGGTTTTAGTGCGCGTTGGGTTACTATTCCCCGATATAGGGACGATTCAATAACGTGTGACCTTACGAAGGTTGTGTGCACACTGGGTGTTATTTAACCGATATAGTGAAGTGTATACTCCGGGAGAAACAGACATTACGTGTCCGTGGAAGAGTGCTGAGGCGAGCCAACGGTTTCGGGAATCGGCCAAGTACATACAAGCACACACACACACACGTACACATATACACGCAGTGACTCATGAGACCGGACCACATACAGCTGACGGCCGCATATGGTAGGTTGAAACGCCGAGACGACGGGCCCAAGTCCCGGAGGTTGTTTCATCCGTCCGCATCCGTTGCATCCGTCCGTTTGCGCGGAACACTTTATTAGCTAACAATTTTTCTTATCAGCCAAAAGATCGCATTATCTTGTTAGCACGCGGTTTGTTTATTTAGCATTAAATACGTCTCATTTTTATTTTAATTAATTATACTTGATATTTACGTTTATAATTTAAGACTGGTTGGCTGGAAAGATTCCAATCCGGGATAAACCCGCCGTTGCACGATCATTATTTTGTTTTTTTAATCATTTTTGAATTAAATTAACAAAATTCTTCAAAGTACATAGTAGTGACCTCTGCATAGGAACTCACTATTCCCAATTCTCAATCGTTTTCGGTTGGGTTATATATTTTCTTATCTATTTGTTCGTAACTCTCTGTAGCCAAAGTGGATAAAAGAATGAAACGAGTGACCCTTATCAATGTTTAATTTGTAGATATATTATATATTTGTAATATAGTATTAAAATTATTAAAACACAATGTCACCAAAAGCAGTCTGTCTATATGTGATCGATTTTGTTATAATCTACTGAACCGATTTTTGTACGGCTTTTACCAAATGTAGTGCAATACTTCCGGAAGGCGTAGGTTAATAGTGCATCACGGTTTAATGTAAATTGTATTGAAGAGGTCGAACAGTTGTAAAAAAAAAACAAGCCTGCTGGGAGCTTTATTCGCGTGCGCAGGGTAGACCAACAGAGATACACTCAAGAACTATACATAACTAGCTGACCCAGCGAGCTTCGTACCGCCTAATAGTCATTGGTGTGTTACCTTTTAGCTGAACTAATTTAGGCTTTGATGAACTTAATACAATGAGACAAAATAAATTTCTGAACGCACGCGTAAATGTTAATCATTTGTCATTATTTCTGTACGCACGCATAAATATTTGAAGAACTTCTATGTATCTGCTTAATGCATTTTCAACCTTTTTAAATAATTAAAAAAAAACAGACAATAGTTTATTGACCTTTTTTAAAAAGTTTACACAAAATACATTTCTGAACGCATGCATAAATGTTAATCATTAATTGTATTTGATAGGATGGACAACAGATGTTTGACGGGTACGAAACGAATGAACATTTAGGGAAAAAGGTTCATCTTTCATAATTATGTATAAGTCGATTTTTCATTGTTTTTAAGATGTATTCTGCTTCTCTGGGCCGAGAAATATTCAACTAACCAAAAACCATAAAAATTGGTCCAGCATATCTCGAGTTGTGTGTTGTAACAAACCCGACTTTGTTTTATATATATAGATATAGTATTTTAGATCTAAAATAATAGCACAAAAAATACGTGACAGCACGCTTCTTCCTATCTTTTATAGTCAACTCACAATAACTACTTTTATGTTCAAAATTTTAATTAAATACACTCATTTACACGCGGGCGAAGCTACAAGCACAGCTAGTATTTAAAATATTGACAAATAAAATACTAATGAAGGGAAACTCATATGATATCTATATGAGGAACCAAATATAATAAAACTTACTAAATATCTCTTCAAATATTTCCTTCCCTTGAACAGGATCTTTTATTCTTTTATATTCGAGTCTAGCCCAAAACAAAGGTACTTCACAGTCATTTGCTTCTGCTCCCCATGCCTGTGTATAAGTAATTTTAAATAGGTCATAAGTCTATTGTACAGCTTGATGTTATTTATTTATCTAGCACATACGCTTATGTTTAATAATACAAATATAATACTACGTAAATATAAACTAATTGAGACAAATAATGAAAGAAAATATAAGTTATGTAAAGGTTAGATAATAAATAAAATAGTAACTGTAAATACGGCACAAGTAAACTAAAAAAACACGTCATCAAAATGTAATATGAAAACTAAATTTTTAAGTATTCTATTTAGCTATTTTTAAATTTAAACTATCATGAGTAGTATTCATAGTTACATGCCCCATATAAGTGCATAAGCGCCCCGGACGGGTTCAAAACTAGTTGGGCTAATCCGATAAAATTAGACGTGAGTATAGCCGGTATATTAACTATTCTATTTAGCTGTAGACAACAAAGACCAGAGTCAACAAAAAAACTCATCTTTAATCGTTCAATTGCGATTTTAAAATTTTAACATGCCTTGCACACATATATATTATCCGATAACCAATAATCATTAGACTATATTTCACCAAAGATTGATGATTATTATCAGAAATAATAAGTACATACCTATTAAAGTTACAAAAAATATATTAAAAATTCTGTTGATGAATCAGCGTAATAATAGAACCGACAATAATCTTTGCGATGATGTCTTATCATCATTCATTATTCTCCTGCCCTTATCCCACTCTGAGTGGAGTCGGCACGACATATTATAACCATGTTGTGATGTGATTTGACGACCGGCCGCAAATATGACGTCTACTTACGACATCTCGGTAAGAAATGAGGGTGGTCTATTTTACTCGGCCGGATACCACACACACGGTACTGCGAAGATGTGATATATAAATCTTAAACAATAAGAAAGTAAGTACTATTGGATATTAATTTGATTTGGGTACCTCTGCTAGTGAATCCCAGGCGAGTCTGAAAGATCGCCGTAGTCGGTCCACGTGTTCCTGCGTGCTAAAATCTGTGCGACGCCGCGTATGCTCCAAGTAACTCAACCACAGTGCTTCCGCTTGCTTATACGACTCCATGCCATAGGATAGCGCCGACTCGAATATCGCCTTCACCTGACGAGCAAACCACAAAAATTTTTCATAGGCCATAGTTTAATGGAAGTATTTTCATTTGCTTATACGTGTAAGAACACTTTATCGAATAGTAAGTATCGAAAAATTATAAAAATGAACCGAAAGGATAATTAAGTGGAAAACCTATTCGATCGACACCTGTTAAAAATTCCTTATCGAGTAAAAGTAGATGGTAACGGCCTGATACTATGCGACTGCTGGGTATAGGCCTCTTCTCCATTTTTGGTGAGAAGAATTGGAGCTAAAACGCTGCTCTAATGCGGATTGGTAGATTACACATATTCCTAAAATTCTCTAAAGATATGCAGGTCAACTAATCGGGTGATGAAGAAGAAGAAGATGCAGATTTCCTCACGATGTTTTCCTTCACTGAAAAGCATGTGATAAATTGCTATTATCAATTAGATACATAAGTTTTCATGGAAAAACTCATTGTTGCCTGCCCGGGATTTGCACCCATGATCATATCTAGAAAATCACACGGTCTCACCGCTGAGCTATTATAGCTTACTTAGCGAGTACAAGCATCAACTAAAGTCTCGATATCGATTACAAAAGTGTCGGTATCGAAAAGAAACATATTCGGTACCACAGTATCGATACTTTTTTCGTGCGCATGAGTACGCATGTACGACCGCGATTGCGCGCGCGTTTACGTCGTGTGTGCGTGCGTACGTTCGTTATTTATTGTATTTTTCCACACAACTAAGGTACCGCGATATGCTTATTCTATTGCATATGCCAAACTATATATTTAATATTTTTATCAGCAACTACCAAATGTTAGTTGGTTTGAATTATTTATAATAAAAATCATTGTTTATTTCATTGTATTTCTTTTAAATTACATTCTAAGCATGGATTTAGTCATTGTATGTTGCAATATATTTCAGATCCCACATTTATATAATGTAACCATGGTAGCGCATTTATAATATTAAAATGGATGTAGTATAAACATTACCTCATCGAATCCTTTATCTTCGTGCTCGGCCTGTTGCATCTTCAGCGTCCAGAAGGTGGCTTTCCGCGGACATCGCCTCGTGCATATGTCCAGTGTGCGGTGTATCGTGGCACGCGACGACGTGTTCCGTACGTGCCTGACCAACGCTACGAGCAGACTGGTGGACTCTTCGCACGGCGGACATCCCGACGTGGCACGGTCGTAAAGAATCTGGAATAAGGAGTTTGTAAAAAAGGAAAGTCTATATTTCTAAAATAATACTTTTTACTTTCGAAATCAATTTTGGTCATGCCATTACAGCAGTTTAAAAACGCTGTTAAAAAGAGGCTGATACAGAAAGCCTACTATACTGTTGAAGATTACTTAGATGATAAGGATGTGTGGATATAGGTGCACTTCTACCCTGTACAAGACAGTAATAAATAAATGTAACTAGTTCTAAGATTTATATTTTAAAAAGAGCAACCGCCGAGTTTCTTGCTGGCTCTTCTCGGTAGGAACAGCTTTCCGAACCAGCAGTAAAGTTGACGATTCAAAAGCACTTGTTTACAAGTTTACTTGAATAAAGAATATTTTGATTTGATTTGATTTGACTTTAATTAGCCGTGTGGTATCCGGCAGAATAGAATAGACCACCCTCCTTCCTCACCGAGGTGTCGTAAGAGGCGACTAAGGTAAGTGCCGTGCGGTATCCAGCTGCACTGAATAAACCATCCTCATTGCTTACCGAGGTGTCGTAAAAGGCGACTAAGGTAAGTTGACGTCAGGCAGGCGGCCGGTCGTATAATGCGTAGTCAAATCATGTGACAACATGTTTGTAACATGTGGTGCCGACCCCACTCAGAATGGGATAAGGGCAGGAAGATATAATCCTTTTTACTTTAATACTATCGGTATAGCATTAATGACTCTACTTTATGCCCAGTAGAGTATTTAAAACTAATTGTACATACATACGACATTAAATGAACCCACTGATCACTTAAACGTTTTAAATACTTCGGCACAATTCAATCCTCTTAAATGTCGTTATAATTTTTTAAGATCTGGCTTTGTTAGTAATGAATGAATAATTTTAAAAAAGGGGTAAACGATAACATTATAGTTTTGTCTCCCTTGTACTTTTTGTACGTTATTTAGTTTTAGGAAGAGATCCGTTCTGGGGATAAGTCCACCTTTGTACATTTTTTTCCTTCTCTTTTCTGACTAAATGTAAGGTACAATAAAGAAATAAATAAAGCTTTTAGGCCAAGGTTAGAATGGCGTGTACGGTCATTGATCTCTATTAATCATGTTTCTTATTTTAAAAAAATGTCAATTAATATCTATGGCCAAAATAGGATTTTTTAATGTAGGTTACTGAGGTGTGTAGGTACCTAAAATTAAAATTAATGTCGTATGGTTGTTACCATCTTATATATTATGTGAAACACTAGCACAGGTAACCCTCCTTTATTATTATTTAATGAAATAGACACAAGTTTTAATAGAAAAAGTAATTGGTGTCTGGCCGGAGTTTTTAACCCGTTACCTTATCGAGTCCACGATCATACCGCTGAGCTATTATTACAGCTCCAGGATATACATATGTCACGATAACAGTCTTCGCTGTAAAGCACACGATATATTTTCCATTTAAATATGCTTCTAGCATGCCCTAAGTGTGAAGTATAAAGTATTCTAACTGTTTAACGATCCCAAATTCTCACACTTCAAAGAAACTAATGTACGTGTTTTTTACCTTAAGTATGCCTTTGTTATCGCAATCGGAAAATCGATCCTGATGGGACAACTCTTTCACAGTATCAATGTATTCCTGGTATACTTTTAATTTCTCCTCTGCGTCTCTAAAATAATCAAATACAATAAAAAAACATTATTCTCCCTTAACACACCAAAAAAGAATCATTTTTATCAGTTCTCAAACATTTATGATTGAAAAACATTCAAAAATTAGTTATCGCACATCCATACCCTAGGATAAACCAGGATAGGTCTGATAAGCTTTTGTGTCAAATCCGCTAGAGCATTTATGAAATATTGATTGAAGCTTTTTAATCAAGTAAAATAAAAAAATCTCTTTTTTCTTTTGGGAATTGGATAAATTCAAAAGTAAATTTTTTAAAGTAGGTTTTTTTTTTAAACTAAACAAGTCGAGCGAAGTCGCATGTACACCAAGTTGTCTATCTTATATATAAAATTCTCGTGTCCCAATGTCATTTACCATACTCCTTCGAAACGGCTTGACCGATTATTATGAGATTTAATTTGCATATTCAGTAGGTCTGATATTCGGCTACTATCTATTTGTCATACCCTAAGGGACAAGAGTTGTCAACCCCTAATATATATTTTTTGCACAATTCTTTTTATTTTTTTATAATGTACACTAGAAATTCTCTAGAGATAATTTAAATAGCAAAACAACTTTTGCCCGGTCAGCTAGTATTTTATAGGATTTATTTGTATTGTAACATTATAAAACTGTTAAAAGTCACTCAGGTTCGAGTCTAACTCGATAGATGCAATATGTGGGGTAGTTTAAAACGATTCTTCTATAAGATTGTTATTTTCTTTCCCTTAATTTTAATTTTCCCAGTCTATTAAAGACTAAAACTATTTAAAGATACAATCATGAAAGCTAAATTTTGTATCGATGATTGTGATAAAAAGGCATGGATTTTGTTACAAATACATGTTTCAAATAATTAAGTCGATAATATTGACAACATTGTCGCCGTCAATGTAACATTTGTGCGTGTTTTGGGCTCTCTCGATTATTCTTGGCTAACGAAGGCACGGTTGCATCAACTGACCTTTTATTCACTTGTAGGGTATAAGCTTTTTTAGTAGGTCATCACCGAGCCAGTCACTTGCCAAGACTCGAGTGACTATTAGATGCTGATATCTAAGTCTTAAGCTAAGCTATAATGTGTGCTAGGCTGATATGATGGCCGATGGCATGTGAAATGAAATTTGAAATGAAATTTTTTGTTAGAGGAACAACACAAATGCATTAATACAATGGCAACGAAGATCATGTGTCTTGGCGAGCCAAAATAAATTGCGCGGTGGCCACAAAATTTTCCGTGCGTTGCAATTTATTTCACACAATTAAACGAATGTAATATTTACAAAAAATTTTAATTGAAAAGAGCAGCCCCAAAGGTTTTTTGATAGCCCCCTCTTGTTAGGAACAACAAAAAATTATAATATTCATTAAAAATGTTTTATTCAGAGACAACTGTTTCAATACTGGCACTCTCAACTAAGACAAGTTTTATAGTAGTACAAATGGTTTAACTCACTCAAGTGTCAATAGCTTGTCTTCGAAAGGTGTTATTCTCTGTAAGTATTCTAAGGCTGCGTCATGTTGTTTCTTTACCTAATTGACATAGAAGAAATTTATAAATACAAAAATTATCAAATACTAATGTTTAATAGAATATAATATACGAATGACTTTCATGATTACGAAAAAAACAGTAGCATTAATTGTAAGCAAAATTCTGCCGAGTATTCTGCTCATAATTCAAACGATTTTGTGAGAATACTAAATACAAAGTTTTATAATCCATTTATGAAGCACACGTTAAGCGCACGATGAATTTATTAATTAAGCACATATAATAAATATTACAGAAAACTCTTTGCCTGCGGTAAATAATCGCGCTTCCCTAATGAAAAGGGTAAAAGATCACACGCTCTCACTATCTATTTCGCCTTAAAAAATGTAAAATAATAAAATATGATTCATTTATTACAGTACAAATTTTTTATACTTAAAGCAAAACTTTCGAACCCATTTTTACGAAAATTACGCGAACACATGAGTGTTGTTTTTTTCATATTTAATAAAATTGTTTTAATTTCATGAAAAATACATTGAATCTATAACAAAATCATTAGGCACAGACATATATGGTCTTTTTTTAGGGTTAATCTGTGGTCCAATTGAGACGAGAATAATATTATTTTTCTGAAGAATAGATAGAGGATAAATAATATTATTTGTCTGAATAATAATTATTATTTATCTATGTATAGTAATCTATATTGATATACAATAAACAATGACATAATTAGGGTTGATTACATACAGTTAAATTTAGCTAAAGTGGTAGGGTTACCACCTTAGCTAAATTTAACTGTATTTCAAGAGCTGTAAGTAGCAAGGTAATCTAAGGGCCTGGGGCAAAAAATAAAGTCCGTTCCCGACTAAACTATTTGAATTTTTTCCGTTTTATTTGTTTTCCGAATTCGATGTACTCCAAAGAGGGGGGTCAAAGCTTAATAAAATATTCCTTATACGAGTGTTACTTATTAGCAATGAAGAAATTATATTGATTGATACACTTCCAAATTTTTAACTGTCTTGTGTGACTAAGGTAAGTAGACCGCCGTGGTATCAAGCTGACGGACCATCCTCATTTCTTACCGAGGTGTAAATGGCGATAATGGTAAATTGACGTCAGACAGCCGGCCGTACAATAACTAGCCAAAACATGAAACATGTTTAAAACATGCTGTGCTGACTTCACTTAGAGTGGGATAAGGGCAGTAGAATGATGAAGAAATTATATTGATTTATACACTTCAAAAATGTTTATTATTTGATTGAGCTAAAATCACTTTAGGCGAGAGTAGTGCACTTCATATAATGACCACCGGGTGACCAGTTAATATTAATCAGACATGTTACCTTATTGACATAGTCTTGATCGTGCGCTGCTAGTGCCAGTTCCTCAAACTGGGGCCATGCTTCGTCATTCCGGAGTAAAGGTCTAGATACTATTTCTTCCAGCGACCACAATACGCGGTTTCGTTGTTCTTTATAAATCGGGTCCTCTTCGCTGATTTAAAAATGAAAATATTTCTAACTATACTATATATATTATAAAGAGTGTCATTTTCAAAAAAATAGGGATCCCTAATAAAATTGTAATAAGTTGTGAAAAATTCAGTCGTAAACATCTTTCATCGCGTGCGCTGCGGAAACTACTTAGGATAGAACAAAAAAAATGTTATACAGTATTATAGAACATATCAATATCGACAAAAAAATCCGCGATACCATACCATAAATCATATTTTATTAAAAACTATTTCAATACCTGTAAAATACTTTTTAAATTATTAAAATCCGACATCCCAATCGAAAGATATTACGAATTTAAGAATATAAATCGAAAGAAATTGCCATAACAAATTCATTGTAGCGACCGTTATAGCAGGGCCTGCATTTCGTGAGTTAGGTCTTATTCCAAGAATACTAATGAGTCCCAATTTTTTAATTAAATAATCTACAAAACAAATCTATAGTCCGACTTCGTAGACTTTCCACTACCACGAGATCGGTATGGACGCGGGTGAAACCGCGGGACATTGCTAGTTCTTTATAAATCGGGTCGTCTTCACTAATATAAAAATAAAAAATAAATCTAACTGCAAATATTACAATTATGATTCTATTCGAATAATTAGTATCTTATAAGCTCGATACATTTTTAAATCGCTTCGATACAGATGATGTAAATAATTTATAGAAGCAGGCGTTACTTTGCGAAACTCCGTAGTACAGAAGTAACAATAGTATTATTTTGCTATAATCACGATAAATACACGATAAATCACACGTATCACAATAAGCTGCCACCAGCAAACCACACAAGCAATACACACAATCATTACTACAATCTCAACGATCGTTTCGCCCAAAAACCAGCGTTGAAGTACTCCTCAACTTAAGCTGAATGGTGTTCCAATTCGTAACGTCACATTTCTGTATATTTATTTTATATTATTATTTTTACTGTTATCTACTTTACAATGACGTTATTAATGACAGATTTTGATTTGATTTGATTCGAAACCGAACCATCATCAGAAGGATAATCTCCGCGACAAAATCATAATGCGAATTTGTACATTATAGCAAAATAATTCTATTGTAACTTCTGCAGAAGATTTAATTTAACTTTCTTTTCTTCACATTTATTAACAACATTCTGATGTCCATCTTCTCTAGGTAACCTCAGTCACGACGGTTGCCCTTAAAGTATATAGGAAACGATTAAAAAAAATTGTTTGAATGTTACTTTAATCCCTACTAATTTTGCAAATGCGAAAGTCTATTTATGTTATATCCCTTGTTACCAGTAGTGATGAAATAAGCCACAACTAAATTGAAACGGAAAACGGTATATACTGTCTCAATAAGCGATTCGGATTTTTAAAATATCGGCAACAGAATACACTTACAGCTGTACGCGTGGCCTGAAGAGATTTTGATTGAGATTTCACTGTAAACACGCGTGGAAGTCCGTGTAAATCAAAAAATAAATAAGTCCAGTTAAAAATGCTTTTGAAAAAGCTTTTCACAAACTTCCACGTCCCTACTATTCACCGTTGAGGAGTTCCCTCGTCTGTAGCCAATCCTGGCAGAAGCATCAGGTCATGCTTATCATAAACATAAATTGTTATCGAGACTGAACTTGTATGTAAAATTTCAGCTCAATCGAACACCAGGAAGTGGGTCAAATTGAACTTGCAAGATTCCACCCTCACATATATACATTGTAAGTTAAATAAGCTTTTAAAAACAATATTTACTTCATAGATTCAAATTTGGCCTTCTCCATTTCGAGTCTGGCGTCCCAGAAGATCTTGCCTGAGAGCGGATCTGCACCAGCACGACTCAGCACTTCGTCTAATTGCTCACGAGCCGATGTCACCTCACTAGCGCTTAATGACCACGAACACCATTCACTGAGAATTGGAATTGCTGAAAAATAACAGTGACAAATATTAATTTATTTATTTATTTGTTTGTTTATGTACCATAGAAAAACGTAAGAAAAACATTATAAATAAAAAAAACAGTATACAAAGGTCAACTTATCCCTTTGACAGAGATCTCTACCAAATAAACTATGAAGTGAGACACTTTATAGCAAAACAGTTTTGGTATGTAGTATAATCTTAATCTTACAGTAGCAGTCAAGTGTTGCCTGCTGAAACAAGTTAGCGATATGCTCGCGTGCTTGTGGCGAATGCGCGAGCGTCTCTTCAGTCTGCAGCCGCAGAAGCCAATGCTCCGCGCGCAGCACTGATAACTTCTGCAAGCGGTCGAATGCGGCACGCCAGCGATCAAGTTCTGATAGACTCCTTAACAAATAAAATGAATTCAGAATGTGAATACAGATAAAAAGTAAAAAAAAGTAAATACAGAATACAGATAATCAAAAATAATTGTTACAGGTGAAGGGTTAACTAGGAAATTTTCACTGTTTATAAAATAGTATTAATACCATTTTTGTAAAAATTATATCATTTCAATCATAAGTTAATGGAACAATATACAATATACTCCTATGAGTACTTCATCGTACATGATACTGGCCTAATAATGTAATAGTAATCTGTGCCCAGTTGGCACGCGCAAAAAGAAAGAGGAATAAAAATTTTAACTACCTTCATTAAAACAATGTTAGATGACGTTGATTGTATTAGTGTGTTGATTGTTTTAGATTGTAGTTAATTAATCTTGAATTTAAACTCTCCTGCCCTCATCCTACTACGATCAACCGCCTGCCTGACTTCATCTTACCTTAGTCGCCTTTTATGACACCTCGGTAAGATATGAGGGTGTTCTATTCTACACAGCCAGATACCACACAGCAGGGTTTATAATATATATTTCATTGATGTTAAAACAATGATAACATAGCAAAATAAATATGCTATAAATATCTTTATTTTACTCATTATTTTGAAGTAGAATAGCCTACCAAGCAGCAATAATGAAAACAGAACTGTTACAACTTTTCAATTATCAGCTATCAGCTAGCAGCAGATAGTTATACACACAGTCATAAGTCCCCAAAGTAAGTATATGTACTTGTGTTATGGATGACAGACAACTGGTAAACACATATATATAATATTAAAAAATCGAAGATCCAATAAACTGTATTCAAAAAATTTCAGCCTTCAGCGGGAATCAAACGTGCAACCCTCATAGCTGGGTCACTGTCACCTGTACCAATGTGCCTGTCTGGTATAAAGGTATGAAGAATGCTTCTAACAACCAGTGTTAATAAATAACTTTAAAACTTTACTGCTAAGTAATTGTTAGACTGTGAACATTAAAAAGCAATAAAGTTTGTGAAGAAAATCCTGATGTTGTGTGCTTAATCTTGTGATGTCATTAATCGTTAAGTTGGAGTCATACTCTAACTTAACACTAATATTCTATTAACTCTCTTAAAGATGCACCTAGTGGACCATAATCTTTACTAACCATAAAAGAAAAATATTTATGAAGAGATATTAATATTTATTGTCTACTTTTAAAATTTTAAAACTTTTTATGGCAACATTAAAATTATATTCAAGTAGTGTAGACATCAAAAAACATAGCTAAAACATAAAATTTAGAAGTAATTACACCTTACCAAAGAGCTTGAATCAAATCTATATGATCATTGTAGTTGTAGGGATTATCTGCTATTCGTTGTTCTAAGTCCACCACTTTTTTCTCAATGGCCTCTTCATCATCATCGTCCTAGAACCAAATTACATTTTTTTTTATTTATGCTTTGTGAGTTAGGTTGCTAATACATTTGTTTTAATTACAAATCAAAAACAAACTTTCAATTCATATACTATTGTAATAACATTTTTTTTAAGTTAAAGAAAACAATAAGGTGATCATACCATTTAAAACTGACCCAATAGAAAGGTGTCATAAAAATATATTACTTTCTTTAAATTAAATATATTACTTTTCCTAAATAATTTCTTTCAATTCAAAGATGTTACAAATGTAATACTTAAACAACTTCATAAATACTGTCAATTACTTCATATGCTTAATGTATATAAAACTTTTCACATCATTGATCTCTTTGAACTAGCAAATATACTTTTATAAAGAGTAGTGAATCAGGGATTTTTATGTACATTTTTTATTCTAACCTATTACATATAATAGTGGCTCTTGTACTTGGACCATATGGTTTAATTTAGCAGACATCTCCCATCTAAATCTAACCTTAGCACTGCTAAAGAGCGGTACTTTTCTACTAAAGTGACTAACATATGTAAACATGTTAAAGATAAATGATTGACATGAAGATATGAATTTCACTTTTTAGGGATAACCATCCAACCATTAACCAACTACCAGTGATAATAACTTTGATTGACCATTATACATGTTTTCTGCAAATAAGAATAAATAGAAAAATTATGAAGAAATAAAACACTGAAATATTATTAAACCATTAAATTAGGTTACCTCTGAAACTATAGAATCAGAATTATTGTAGCCTGATTAGTGTTTTGGACGTAGGCCTAGGTCACCTAGGTGTCGAGCTAGGGTGGGGGGTCTGGGAGTGGTCCTTCTCAGACCACTGTGCTTCTAACATTAAGTGTTATATTTTATCAATTACATATTATAGCAAAATCATTTCATCTTCTTAATTTTTATATTAAGAATTATCAATTTCTCCTAATCAATAATAAGCTTGATGTGCCTGTAAATGTAACCTTGGAATTTTTGATATCCTATTTATTTTATTGAAATTTAAGCTCCTTTTATTTCAAGAGAATTAACCTGAAAATATGTCTATTAACCAGGTTTGTTTCTAATAAACTAGAAAACTACATTCAAATAAAAATAAACAGTAACAATATTTTCCATTACTTACAAGTAAGAGATACTTGTCTTAAAATACATATTAAACAAGTTTACGTAAAATTATAATAATTTATAGAGATTTAAAAACCCATAGAATGAGAGATGTTCTTCCAATGGAACGTGCAAATAATCCATAACGTCAGATTTTTGAAACGAAATGTAATAGATAGAAAATTAATTCCAATAATTTGTAAAGTTAATAATCAATAACCAAATATTTATTTTCATTTCTAGGATACTTAAAACTAAGAAGCCAAACAAATACAGATATTTAATTTTTAACTGTAACAATTGGGTCTTACAAAATTTACTCGAGAAATGCTTACGTCCGAATCTTCAGAATCCTGATCTGCATCGTCTTCATCAACAACGACTTCAATCTCGTTTTCTTCTTCTGAGCCATTTCTTACCTCATCTTCTACGATGGCCATATTTTGAAAAAAAGTTTCTATTAGTTTTAGATATTTCTCCTGTTATCAAACAAGGCAAATATGATGGCGCTGGCGATCGTAGCATAAACTGTCAAATTCAAATGACATTATAGAATAGCGTTTTTAAATTTCTTATTGACGGCCTGGAATCCAGTCTTTTAAGACGTATAGTAACATGACAGGCACATAGGCGCGGATGGTAGTGCTCTTTGCCTTCAGCTTCCCGAGTCGCGGGCTCGATTCCCGCCGAGGACCAACATTTTCTTACACTATAATCACTTACAATAGAATACTAAAAAAAAAATTGATTAATACTACACGTTTTTATGACAAGTCAAAAAAATGTTTGAAAAATGATTAACTATGTCAAAATAAATTTGTAGGTAAATTATGGAAACCTATACTTAGCAGAATTCATAGAATTATATTTTATTAATAAGTTTATCATAACTTTTGCATGTCAAAGTCTAAAAACTAAAGAAATAAAAGACCCAAAAATAACTTAAAAGCATATTTTTGTACTAATCTTACTATAATTTACTATACTGTACTCTAATTTTTAATTGCAATACACTACACTAACATTTTTTGAATAAGAAATAATACAGGCATGTCTTATTAATCCTTATGAAATACTAAATTGTTTTTCCATATATTTTTGCACCAATTATGAATAAAAAATATAATTTCAATAATAACTGTGTAATCGAAGTGTCTGTTACACTATTATGCTATTCATATTCAATAAAACTAAAATCAACGCTTGTTATTAACATTAAATTTATGAACCAGAAAGACTAATAAGTAATATACAGTTTACATATCAGATTATTAAAAACTAAGTTCACATAAAAAATATATACAAATATATAAATCATTTACAAAGGTGTATTTTCAGCAGTGTAAATTATTAATGTAAATACATTCAGACAAATGTATGTTTACAATATTTTATATACCCATTATAAAAATAACATAGGTATGTTTTTAAAAAAGTAATAAAAGATCACAAGACATTTAATTAAATTATTAGAAATTCGATTGTTTACTACACATAAAAGCAATAACACATGCACCTGTTAGATAAAGTGATGGGACTGCTAATGCACATATTTTTTTTGGGTACACATACACTTTGTCAAAATGTCTGCGACAAACTCTTCTGTTGCTGTACACATAATCTGCTTCTAATTTATCTAATTGACCTCCAATCTTCTCTAACCAAGTTTTAAATAAATCCATTTTTTTCAATGGATTTGGAAACCGGTACATAGAAATGGCTGAAATAATTTTAAGCAGATGTAAATAAATAAATTTTACAATTCAAGTATAATCATGTAAGTATTAATTCATTAACAAGTACTCACCATCAAACGTTGATGATCGACAACCAGGTACACAACAATATTTTTGGGACATTTTATTCAAGTTATTTTATTTACTTCGCTTAACAATATTCAAATCGAAAGGCTACAGTGACCAAGATAAAAAAATAGTTATTGTAAAACGTAAAAGTTAAAAAAAACAAGTTCAAAAAAACACAGCAGCATAAAACACGCAGATAACATCAGGGTCAGAAAGCAAATAAATTGTAGAAATTCTCAAATCACAATCAGTGCAAAAAAATATTTATGCACACAATTTCACAAATGACAAATCTCATAACTGATTGAAAAATTTAAAAACAGATTTGTGCCAAAGACTACAAGTTTATATACACCATACAGATAAATCTTTAAAAATATGCAGAATTCCTTTAATTAAAATGATCGGAAATATTATGTTCTTTTGTAAAAAAAATAATTAAAAATAATGACAGGAAATAATATTTGGCAAAATACCTATGTATGTAATTTGCAAATTATCATTTTTTTATATTTTAACACTACACTCTAAATATGCCACACGCTCCTAGATGAAAACTAGATGAAAAAACTAGTCTAGAATTGGTAGAGATCTTTCATTCTAAAAGTGCACGCCCCTCCACCAAATTACATTATTTTAATGTGCGAGAGAAAATATTGACTGTACTATTTTATGTGTGCGCGCAGCAATTTCAAAGTTGACTCGACTCATTCGCGCACTTAAACGTCAACTAATTGCTCGACTGGTATAAGTCAAGCATTTATATGGCGGAGAATGCACGCTTTGTATGAGGCAACACGTCTATTCTGTCACGCGTTCCTATCATTTGTGCACTGGTTGACCAACCAATTCGGTTACACGGGTTACCAGTAACGTTTGCATAAAAATAAAATTAATATCATATTTATAATCAAATTTATGTTTAATATTCTTCAGAATAAAGAGTGTTTTTAATGTTTTCCCTTGAGTAATAGTAAGCGCGGTGGATTGTAAACGGGAAGTTCCGCATTGGAATCCTAGAAAAAACATATTAGTATATTTCTAAACTTTATCCCTTGTCTTGACTAGATAGATATTTTCGACGTACCCTTCTAACAGACGTACCACCAGGCGGTTTAGCATTAAGGTATGATGTCGTGTAAAAACCCTGAATGGTTATCATATGGTTACCCTGAATGGTTACGTTTAATCTCCAAACCCTTTCAAGTTAGCCCACTTCCATCTTAAACTCATCGGCATCCATCAGGTAAATTCGCAATCAAGAGCTAGCTTCTCAACTTAATACTGTACGTAATGTACAGTAGTCTGTTCATTTATTTTATTAGTAAAAAAAAATTAAACCGCAATAAATATTTACAATTTTAACGCTATTCACTCATGTCGCTTTCTTTAGATTCGGACGCAACATTAATTATAAATTCAAAATCCATGTCAGAATTTTTCATATATTCTCAATATCATTCACATTTCGACACGTATTTTCCCACACATTTCTATCAATCATGTTAATTCGTTCCTTAATTATAGCAATGGATTTAATGATGAAATAATGATAGATGTTAAGTTTTGGCCGTTTTTTTTTCGTCACATAGTTTTTTTTAATTCTCCATATTTTTCTATTTAAAGAAAAAATATTTATCTGACTCCGGAGTTGTTTTTTTTTGTGACATGCTGACTGTACTTTTGGCAATAATCGACGCGTACTCCTACGTTCGTGTCTGTCCGGCAACTGAATCATAGACTAAAACATAGATTATACACTTATAGTAGAGATAGATACGCATCTCGCTTTTCAAAATGAATAGTTTTATTCCTCAGACTAAAGATGGCGCTGTTTTTATGTTTCACAGGGAGCTCATAGATGGCGCTGTTACCACTTATTATTATTCCAGGATTATTTTAAATCGATTTTATTTTGCATGAAGTTCTTTTGTCTGATTGTAATATGTATTACAATCAGACAAAAGATAATTAAAAGTTATAACTGAATGAATGATAAACAATAAATTTTTTGAACAATTTATTGCACGCAAATTTTGAAAACTTAAAATAAAGTAAACTTAAATTAAGAAACAAAAATTAAATTAAAAGTAATACGAAATAATAAAATTATATTATAAATAAATAAATAATAAATAATAAATTTTATTTCTTTTTATGCTTAAATTAATTACAGGGTTTTGAGACCTTCTAGTAAGCATGACAATGCATGTATCAGAAGAATCTCGCTCTTCCATAACAATGATAATTTTAAGCTTACGTGGTTTTTATTACTATTCGTATAATATTTATATATTTATAACATTTATATTTATATATCTATATCTATCTATACTTATTGTTGTGTTTTTGGATGTGTATGTGTTTGTGTGTGTGCATGTGAGTTATTCGAATGTTATATTTTTATTTTATTTTTTTATTTATTTATTTATTTATTTATTTTTTATTTGTTTTTTTTTTTTTTTTTTACTTACGATATAATATAATTATAAGATTGGTTCCAGTAAAGCTTCTGTTTCCTCATAACTTAAATCTGTTAGCCATGCATTTAATATTTTTTTGCATTCATATATTGTCTTAGAGTAAATATAAGTTTTTTTATTTATTTTGTTGTACAACACCGTAGATATTTTTTTATATTGACGTCTGGCAAAATTAGTTTTAACTGAAATTCCGGTGACAACAGCGTTATTTGTTCTTCTAAGTAAAAGGGTGGAGTCAAAATGTACTGTTTTATGTAATTTTAGAATAGTATTAAAAATATATAAGTGTCTGACAGTTAGTAATTTACTTGTTGATTATAGCAGGTGTGTGGGATATCTATATGGTTTAGAGTATATTACTTTTAACAAATAGCGCTGAGCCCTTTCTAGCTCTATAAATTTTGTTTTGACTGCTCCTCCCCATACCGGTATACAGTAGGTAATAAGGGACTGAGCTAATACTATGTATATTTTGTTAAGTAAATCGGCCGATGCAACATTTCTTAAAATTTTAAACATCCATGTTAATTTTCTAATCCTGTTCGCTACGAGTTCAATATGATTGTGCCACGACAATCTTTGATCCAATATAACACCCAAGTATTTAGTAGAGGATACTTTGTGAATAATTGGACAAGTACAATTTTTATTCTTCTTCTCACAATTATGTATCCTTATACTGAAGTGACTTTGTGGTTGAGTATTGTTTTTTATTGAAAAGCACATGTAATTGGTTTTAGAGGCATTCAGAGTTAGCAAATTAACTTTTAACCATGCAGCAATCTTAGCAAGTCCTTCTTCAGTTGCCATTTGTACATCATTCCAAGAATCACCAGAGAAAACTATCGCCGTGTCATCAGCATAAGAAAAAACTTGGCCATTATCCACCTGCATATTACACATATTATTGATGTAGATTAAAAATAATGTTGGCCCTAAAATACTACCTTGAGGAACTCCATAGGTCGTATATGTCTCTGCACTAACATATTTACCCACTTTAGTGCACTGTGTGCGGTTACAAAGGTAATCTGAAAAAAGTTTCAGTGGCTTTCCTCTTACACCAATCTGTTCCAGCCTGCTTAAAAGGATGGTGACAGAGACAGTGTCGAAGGCTTTTTTCAAATCCAAGAACACACATAAAGATTTTTTCCTTTGATCTAGCTGATTAACGATCAATGAGCTAAGTTTTAGAATTGCATCTTCGGTTGAATTGCCTTGCCTAAAACCAAATTGGGAATTCGATAAAAGATGAAATTTATCTAAGAAATTAATTAGTCTCTTATTTATTAGTTTTTCTAAAATTTTTGAGATTGCTGTTAAAACAGAGATTGGCCTATAATTATTAAGATCATGTTTGTCACCACTCTTATGTATAGGCGTGATTATTGCACGTTTAAGCAGGTATGGGAATACACCTTCGTCGAAGCATCTGTTGGCTAGATGGCAAATAATTGGGGCGACCTCATTTTTTGCTAGTTTTAAGAAACTTGTTGGTATATTGTCACAACCTGGAGCACTATCAGTATTAAGACAGTTTATTATGTCACAGATTTCTTGTATAGACGTATTTAGAAGGACAAAAGATGAATGATGTGCATAAGCTTTTCCAAAAGAAAACTTATGTTGTTGTATGTCGTTATTCAAAGCTATTACTTCTGCCAAGTTTTTACCAATACTTGCAAAGTAATCATTAATGTAGTTGACTGACTCGAGTGATGAGGGTTTCTGACTTAGCAATTCAGTGTTAGTGGGTTTCATCTGTGACAAATTAGTAATACTTTTAATATTTTTCCAAAACATTTTAGAGTTTTTAGAGGATTTATGAAGTTGTTGGCTGTCATATTTTCATTTAAGTTTTTTAATGAGATTATTGCAATAGTTTCTGTAACTTTTATAAGATTTTTTCAAAACTTCATTATATGGATCCAACTTTACCCTTTTTTGCATTGCATTTCTGTTTTTAATACATCGTAATATTCCGGGCGTTATCCAGGGTTTAATTATGCGTTGATTTCTAGAAATAGTTATTGTTTTAGTATTCTCTTGAAGCGAATCTCTTATTTTTTTGATTAGTTGTTCGACAATCGTGTTAGGGTCTTGACAAAAGAGTAATTCCGAAAGGTTAGTTTTAAGTAGGCTATTTAATGCATCATTAAAGTTAATTATAGGTTTACTTTTTGGACATAGACTTTTCCGTACTGAATTTATTTGATGAAGGAGGACCATGGAGTGATCAGTAATCGTAGTATTTAGAACTGCTATATGTGAAGAGGTTCTTTTCGTATCATGTTTAAGGAAAACATGATCCAGACAACTGTCCTCTCTTGTTGGTAATATACATATGTCCAGGTAATATTCCGTGAAGAGATAACATGTTTAAATAGTGCGATCTATTTTTCCTTTCATATGCTTGCTCTGTTAATTTAGGTATTAGATTTATATTAATATCTCCAGTTATTATAATGTTTTTAACGGTCTTAACAGTATCTAAATAATTGTTTAAGGAGTCAATAAATAGTTCAGCGTCAGTATTTGACGGTGAGCGATATACACCAAGTATTATAGTTGACTCGAGCTCAATTTGTAAACAAGATGCATGTGTTATATTAACTTCCTTAATATTAGCCATAATCGAGTTTTTAATATAAATTACGACTCCATCATTTTGATTTAAATGGTTGCTGGTCATGAAAGAATTATATGTGAGCAGGCTTGGAATGGGTTTACTCAGACCTAACCAACACTCTGTTAGTATTAAGATGTCAACATCGAAATTTAATGATGAAATAGTCACCTCAAGATCATGAATATTGTTGTAAATACTCCTAATATTTTGGGTAATAATTGTTAGGTCCTGTCCGTTAATATGAAAGTGTTTAGAGAGATCCCCAATGTCACATTGAGTAGCCTGGGCAATAACAGCTTTGTCTATTTCTTGTAAATAATTAGAGATACTATCCATTAAGGATTATAAGAAATAGCTTCGATACATAAATACAGAAGGCATTTAACAGTAATATTAATACTATTACAGTAATGAAAATTTGTTTTCCCCTTTTAGATAAATGTTGATTAAAAATAAAAACAATGCTCGGTGATTTTATATGTAAATAAAGTGTGTAATAATTTAGATATTTTGATGTGTTGTCGTAGTTGTGTGTTGATTTTGTAAGTGTGTATATAATTTGTGTTAGCATAGTATGAAATGTTAGGTTTATTATTTGTGTTGTGAAGCATAGATTACAAATTAATACTAGTAAGATTGATAATTTTAAAATGGACGATAGCGTACTATATATGAAAAAGATACCGAGATAATTTGCGTGCACTCCTATCCCTAGTCATTTTTGAAAAAGTTGTTGTACTTGGGCTTCAGAGTGGATGGCAATAATAGCTGATTTTTCATCCTTCCGAACGTAGACCTTTCCGTATGCCGTCCAGCAATATTTATAAGTTTTTGTTTTGGCAAGATCTCTCGCAAGAAAGTACAAACGGGATGCTTTGGCTGTCAGTTGTTCCGATATATAAACTGGCGTGTCAACGTTGCTTTTAAAGCCCAGTTGCCGAGAACATAATTTAGTTCTATGGTGTATGTTATAGAGTTTACACTTTTTGAGCAGACCTATTTTCAGCGAAGTTGAAGCAGTTTCAACAATTATGGTGCTATTTGCTTTTTCTTTTTTTCCGCGCAGCCTATAAACATCCTTTATGTCTGTGTTTTCAATTTTGTAGTCTACATTTTTCGATAGACTTAAAACTATCTCGATGAGATCTTCTTTAGTTTCATTGGGTTGCGTAGGAACATTTTTAATTTCAAAGTTACATTTACGGCTTCCTCTTTGCAAATCCTCGATTCTGTCCTCTAGGGTGGATATGTACTGTTTGTCATCATTAAGTTTTTTCTCCAAGAACTCAATTTTCTTTTTGAATTCTTCATTTTGGGCGGCGAGGTAAGAAACAGAGCTCTCAATGTTGAGGTTACTTTGCTTAATTTCTTTTTGTGCTGCAGCAATTTTTTTTAGTTCTATTGACTGCGAGGAGAACAGTGAGCTTATCATATCTTTTATTTCGCTTTTGAAATCCTCCAGTTCTATGTTCATATCAGTTTCCCTACATCTTTTTTTGCGATAGGCGACGTAATTCGGTGGAGTCTTATTATCCTTACAGATAGAATCAATATCCGGAAAGGAGGCGGACTTGTTGAGTGAGACATCCATTGTACTAGGATAGTAAGTTATAAGCAGGAGAAACAAGTTTATATTTTATACAAATTCAAAAAGGTACCGTAGTAACTTGTAATAATGCTTTAATTGCTGTAGCATATATTGAAATTATTAACGTATAATTTTTTCAATGCATCAGGGCGGCCAATTAGCTATCAGGAGGGCGATATCCAATGTGATTAGTGTTCACAGTTGTAATGTCGGATTATAATGACGATCGTTAGCAATTGGGTGGAGATGCGTCCAATCACGTTAAAGTGGGCGGAGTTGAGCTCGCTGTTGCACAAAGGCGATGCTTTATGGGCGGAGTTGACGGCGCCGGCGCAATATGGAAGCGGCTGTAGGAGGAGCTGAGGCAGTGACGCTAAAATGGTGGTTGATAGACAGAACTGACTCACTGTGGCGTAGCGTCCAATAGCCTTCGACTCGAGTACTAGGGTCACAGAGTAATGAGATGGTGCATCCACGTTTTAGATATTTTCTTCATTTCATGTATTCCTATTATACAACACTAATTTATTTGAAACTAAATTTTTTATTTTACTTTAAAATTAAAATTTATAAACACTTTTTCACAACGTCTACACCTAACGGTGGTCCGGGGGGAAGAGGACATATTACAGTATATATAGTAAATATAATAATATATGTAAATAAATATATGTAATAAAATAATTTATTTCCGATTCTTTTTACAATAATCAAATGCTTGCTTTTTAACATGGTCATTCTTATCAAATTTCGTAATCTTTCCGGATAGTAATCGATTCACCCCTAAACACCAATTATGAATACTACAACTTATAATACTAAAATCACATGCACAATCAATGAAAAACTTTATTTCATCATGTAAAAATTTACTCTGTGGTTTATGCATAAGCCATACAATAATCATATAATAAATTTCATTGATTAATTTTAGAATAAATAAAATGAGAAAATAAATGGAGAGAGGAGGCCTATGCCCAGCAGTGGGATAGTAACAGGCCGCTACTTTACTTTATATAGTAAAGCTATGTTAAGAATGTTGTCACAATTTATAATAGCATAATTTTAGTATCATACTATGTGGCTTAAAGATGTTAATTTGAAATTATAGTCTTCTATTTATACTGATTTTTTATGAGTTTACTGAGTTTGTCCACTGTTTGAAGGACATATAAACAATCTTTTCTTGATAGTTACAAAAAATTATGATTTGCTACTTCTCTTCAACAATACAGTCTTACAGTGACAAAGGTTTATCCCGTTAGCCATCTTATTAAAACTATTTACCTTTAGAACCAATTTGAAGCTGTTGCGGGTTATTGTGAAAAGTTGAATGAACTGGATCTAATGATGCACTAGATGTAGATGGCATCACAACTTCAAGATGTTGCTGCACATCTGTAATACATTTGACAAAATTTCCGCATTACTTTAGCAAGTCCTTGATGTCCGTACCCATGCAAGTAATAGTAGTCAGAAACTTTTTTATTGATGAATATTCGGACACCAAAGTGTGTTGGAATATATTACTCAGTACAGCGAACACCTATGGAGGGATCGTATTGGGTTTTTTCCTAGTAATAAGATATAAGTAATAAGAGATTTATCCAAATCAATAATAACACATATATTTCAAAATAAGTCCATATCTGTTCATTGTAAGAAAAAATAAAGGAAATGAAAGTAAATTTTTATGTTATAAAGTATTCGGACACTATACATCGTTTTTTCTCTGAAAAAGAAATTCTTTCCAAAATTTCAATTAAATGTTTACAAACACAGCTATAGCTTCTCAAAATGGGCTATGCACTTGATTATACTATACTGTTCCTCAGTATTATGTGTGGAATTCGCGAAAATGGGTTGCAAGAAAAGTACATCGTTCGATTCATGCTAATTAGTGATTCTCCGTCGCGAGAAAGGAAAACCTTAGCGCGAAATTGGTTTTTTACTTAATATTAATAAGAGTACGCTCGCGTACATTATCCGGAGGTTTAGAAATGAAGATCGTATCGACTTTATCTCTTAAACTAATGGAACAGCCACTGTGACTGCGAGAGACAAAAGAAAAATTAAGGAAATCCTCGGTCGACTGCTCTGAAATTAACGGTGGAATATGAAGAAGAAACTGAAAACTCCATAGGTGTTCGCTGTACTGGGTAATTTATTCCAACACATCTTGGTGTCCGAATATTTTTGTGACTCACTGGAAAATTCTGGTTACTGGTCAATATCACCCATGGTTGTCACTGTAATTTATTTCATAGTTTGTATAGATGTAAGAAACTTACTAGTATTTAGTGTGGGTACAGCATTTAAAGTCAAACGTCGACTAGGAAGTCTATATTTTACGTCAAAATGCCTGTAGCATATTCGTACTGAGTTATATATGTAATTATTGCCTTTTTCCTGTGTTTCAGGCGTAAGTATAGATTTCCACTGATTAAATCTTTCAGTATGAGGATACTCCCACAGTGGAAATCGGTGAAGAGCACCTGAAAATGATATTTTATTTACATTATAATAAACTAGCGGATCCGGCCCCGCGTGTTACGTCCACTCAGCGGTTGCCGCTTTCCCAGGCTCCATACGACACCTGAGGTATAATGTTCCACGCCTGAGAAAGACACTCCACGCCGCTACGCCTTTGTCCTACCTAACATCGGTGGGACCGGACGCTTTAGTTATATAGAACATAGAACATAGAACATAGTATAAGATAAATTTTAATTATAATTAACTGTACCTAAATAAATAGATTTATCTGTATAATGAGTTTGTGTACCCAATAGTCGCCACCCATAATATAATTCGCGCTGCTGGGGCTCAATCTAAAGTTCCATCTCCTATAATTTCCGCGCGCGTTAATTTTTATTATCGCGATAACTTTTAAGATATTCATTAAAATTATATAGTGTAATAAATCAAATCAATCATTTCATAAGCAAGAAATGCTTAAAGTAACTAAGGTTTTTAAATTTATAAGAATTAATACTGTATCCCTCTAAATAGCTTTCCAATGTCAGTGACCATTTTTATAGAAGTTACAATGGGTATAGTAAGCTATCGTTAAAAGCTAGATACATGCTGTCACGGACTTTTTTTTAGAACTTTTAAAGAGGAACAATTTCGACATAGATAATTTTTGTACATAGATAACTTTCACTGTTTACGCAGCGCAAGCAAGGAAAGCTCTCTCGAACGAAAATATTTTCCCGTTTTTGCCACATTTTTTATTGCTGCTCCACTCTTATCAGTTATGGCGCAATGTTATATAGCCTACAGCCTTCCGGGATAAATGGACTATTCAACACAAAATGAATTTTTCAATTCGAATCAGTAGTTTCTGAGATTAGCATGTTCCACCTAACAAACTTCACCTTTATTATTAGTATTAGATTATGCAAGCACAAATATATTTGAAAACTTAATATGAAAATTGAAAATAGCTTATACAGTCATTATTGTGAACATTATAAGTAACTTATAAAATATGTATCCATAATGCCTGTAGATGTATGTATACAATCCACAGCTCATATTTATATTATGATTATACATTATGTACAATCATATTCTTCTTATTGTTTAATGGCACTTTTACTGCTCTTGCTGTTAGCAGTAATTCTGCCAATGTCAGCGTAGTGGAAAAAACAACCTGAATGGGTTAAAATAAATTTTTATAGCTACTTTTAGGACATTGTTCGGTGAAATTATGAAATCTGTAGGAGAAACACAAATATATGTTAGATATTAGTTTGTGAGTAGATGTAAAACAACAAACAGAACAACATTTGTGTGATTTATAACAGTTAAAAATATATAAAGTAGCCATAGACTAACATATTTGACTTCACAAAAGCAACATATGATACCAGTATATATAATATCAGACAAGACATAAAAACAATGAAATTCGATTATAATGTAAATAAGACTCCACAATAATAATTATAATTTAATATTACAACTTTTTACATAATTACACTATATAGAGCTGTGATAGCCCAGCAGTGAGACAGTGCGAATCTTTCGAGAGGGTCACGGGTTCGAATCCAGGTAGACAGCAATGAGTTTTGGTTAAAACTTATGTGTGTAATCGATAATTGCAATTTATCACACACTTTTCGGTGAAGGGAAGCATTGTGAGGAAACCTGCATATCTCTGGTGAATTTCTATGGATATGTGTAACCTGCCAATCCACATTGGAGCAGCATGGTAGGTCTTAAAAACTTAAAAACTACAAATAATTTGAAATAAATTCATCAAGACCCTAGTCCAATTACCGGACTGAAGAATTATACATTATAACAAAATTATTTATTACTTCAAAACTAGTTGTAAATATACATTAAATATATTTTTAATCATAATACTATCACACAAGACATCACATTCAAATATGTATAACACTAATTGGCAGGACTTTTAAATACAATATACACAAAATTTGCTTATGGTATCCAAGAACGAATAATTATGGTAAAACCATACTATTTGAAGGAGCACATTCGTACAATAATTTGCCAAATAGGTTTATAGAAAAAATAAATAAAAAATAATAAAGTAATATATTTGGAATAAAAATATCTAAAATCTATGATATCATTCTCATCTGTATTTATGTTTAAGTTAGTTCTTCTTTTATAATAAATTAACTAAATTTAATTAATATTGGTAAATATAATAATGCTTAAAGTTTTGAGTATGGTTTGTGGTGCATGCTTCCAAGCAATGAAATATTTAATTTTAACGCTTATTTAAGAGCACAAGATAAAAATTGTTGTTTAACTTGAAATGTAATAATCTATGATATTCCTCAGGTAAACATCTGATTAAACTAAACGATACTAAACTAAACTAAACTAATGATAAACTAAATGGCTTTTTTTATAGTTATATAGTCTTACTTTTATTGACCTAGTTATAATTATTTCGGGTTATATTGGCAACGTTGAGCACTTATCACAATGTGGCTCATTTATCTTAGGATTAACTAGGATTCAGTATAATCGCTGGCCCTTGAAACTAAGATAAGTAGTAATAAGAGTAAATAAAATGAATTAATTTATGTTACTTACCATCAAGGTCACATCCAAAATAGCATTTTAAGCTAGATGCTTTCGGCATTGTATATTACCAATTCGCATCAGAAGTCCGTGAGAAGCAAAGCCAGGTAATCAGGTAAGAAGTATCGGGTACAAAAAACGCGCCAATGGTCAGTATGATAAATGATGAATAACAATATGATAAACAAAAATCCGTAGTCAAGCCAAGTCGTGAAAAAATAATGAAAACAAATAAAACGCAAGCGAAAGCACTGAACTCCAAACAAAAACAAAATTTGAAAATGGACAACGGACGGAGATTACCACAGATTGTACATCACAGAGTACTTCTACACTTTAGGCCTTACACAGATTATACAATTATGTTTTACCCTAAATTTGCTTTAGCATTGCCATCTAGTGTAAGTTAATATCCAACAGTTGCCAGAATTAGCCTTCCTCAAACTATAGGTGGCATTAGTTTCTAACAAAAAATTTCAATTGGGGATTTGTAGGCGAGTTACATCCCCCTGGATTAATATATATATATGGAAATAGATGGGTAACTCTTAAAACATGTCCCATAGAAAGTAGCTCTATCTAGTGATGATGGTTGAAGCTAAAATTTATACATCTACATATCTATATGTAGGTACGTAGTTATATAATCATATGTAGCTATAGATACATACAGCTACCTACTTATATTTATACAGTCCAATCTTTACTTTTTTTAAATAGAATTTTCAATGTGAATTAGTAATTGAAATTATATTTGACCATTACTGCTAATTGTAACCACTTTGAATTACTCAAATGAATGAAATTTTAAAATGTACTAAAATTAATGCAATATTTAAAGGAAAATAAAAGAGAAATAAATTGTATTAACAAAAGTTTATTTGAATATTTTTTTTAATTTTGATTGAATAAAATTAATAACGAACGCGTGCTCATTAAAATCATGAAAAAAACTTTGGAATCTACTAAAGATTTTTTTTCTGGTGCCATAGGAGCTAATATCATGCCCAATGCTGGACCGTTAAAAGCTGGATAAAAACAATAGAAGGGTTTAAATTAATACTAAATGAACTTTATAAATGTGGTCTTACCTTTATATTTTTACGAAATTTCAATCAAGATCCCATAGACATTTTTTTGGTGCCTTAAGAGCTCATGGTGCGCAAAATATCAAGCCTAATGCTAGTCTTTACAGCATCATATTTTTTATATTTTTTTATTAATCAACATGTCATCTCTAGATTCTGTTGGTGCAGTATGTGCAAAGGATAATTTATGCCTGTTGGAATCACTGGAAGGATTTTTCAGCAGCAGTTCTGACTCTTCTATTACCAATAAAGAAAATATGGAAGTGATGGCAGAGCATTTGTTGATTGAAGAAGTAGATGTCACTCAATTAATTACAAGCCAACATGTTATAGACATTGAAAGTGCAGCATAAGTGAGAATAATTTAGAAAGTCCACTTGCTGAAGATTTTCACAATTACATCAAAGTATGTGAATAATCAGACAAAAGTTGGCGACAAAAATAATCAAACAAAAGAAGTATTTGACTGTTTGGTGCAAATAGAAAATATCACAAGAACAGGTTGCATGAACATACATTTATTTATCCAGATCTCCAACAGTACTAGATTTAACTTAAATAATCCAAGAAATACCCTATATAGTTGTAAATTAATTATGTACTATTTATAGAAGATCAAATAGAATTACAATATTACAAACATAAGCAATTACAATCAATAATACTTGAAAATCTTAAAACTAACAAATGTGGTGCACAGTAATATATAGTATGTGGCATTAACAATTTTTCTTATTTTTAAATTTGTTTTTTATGTGATAGTTCATTGCTGCTTTTTGCATAGGATCACCCATGGACGTAGTATATACTGGACGGCGCCAAAAGACGTTGCCGTTCTTGCGTCTGTGTGTAAGCGATTTATCGTTTGTCTCTGTTCTTATCGCGAACTATACATAAGAGTGAAAGAGATTGTGATGAAGTTTGGCAACGTCGCTAAAAATGTGTCCAGTTGGTGACACCAAATGAGGCCATAACATTGAGTTTGTTGAAGATTATTTCTTGAAGTCTAAAGCAAATACGAGTGTTACTGATATATTTTTTCAAAAAAGGTCGAATATGACGTGTGCTGCCTTATCATGTCCATCAAGAACAACGAAAGGAGGAGTTAAAAACACGGAATTATCATTTCATAGGTAAATCTTTGACTCTCATTTGCGTGCTAAATTAAAGCGTTTTATTCAGTTAAAGCGTTTCAGATTATAATGTATCAGTACAGTTTGATATTCTCTAGCCGGCACGAGTGTGGGATACTGATAAAACATAGAAATTAATCATTAAATATTCGATTGTTTTGTGTTACCTACGTAGTGATGTACACACTAACGAATTATTATGTATCGATAAATATCAGTCAAAGTTATATTTACTAGCCAAGTAAATGCGAATTCTCTAATTTTCGATTATTTTCTTAGGTTTCCTAAATGCCCACATATAAGAGAACAGTGGATAAAAGCTGTTAGACGAGGAAATTGGGAGCCTACTAAAAATTCTAGGCTTTGCTTAAAACACTTTGAAAAATCTTGTTATATTGAAGGATTGTCATTAAAACAACTTAAAACTGATGCAGTTCCTACCATATTTGAAGGATATACAAAATCCTATCAACTGGTAAGTATTCTTGTTTATAACTTCTCACTAAATATTCCATGTTATCCTTTGCATCTAATGCATCATGGTATGTTTTAGGTTGTGAGGAAGAGAAAAGAGCCTACAGATCGTAAGGATACCGAATTTATTTCTCCCAGGAAATGAAATGAAAGGAAATGAACTATAGCTTCGTTAATGATCAAAAATATTTAATAATAAAGTCAATTTGCGAAATATTTACAGCTTAGGATACATTATGTTATGAAAAATGCCGTGGTGGAAAACAATGTAAGAAATATGTATAATAAATTGATTTTGTTTAAGGGGCATTAAGATATATGCGGGAGGTGACCAATTAAAAATATATATTTTTATCTTGCTATGTATCATGTAGCTGTTGGATTAGAGGATAGGGAGCCTACAAAAAGATCCTGGCTCAAAATGTGTTAATAATAAATAGAAGCTGTTATATTACAACCTTGTTTTATTTCACGATAAATAACAAACATATTCTGAACAGTAAACCAACTAGGTTGGTTACAACTGTATTAACTGTTTATGCTTCGGAGACATGGTGTCTGTACAAGGGTGACATCAGACGTCTTGACGTCTTTCACATGAGGTGTCTCCGTGCTATCCTTCGTTTGAAATGGCAGGATCGTGTCTCTAACTCTGAAGTTCTTCGTCGGACTAAAATGACCGGTATGGAGAGTCTGCTAATGAAGTGTCAACTTCGCTGGTCTGGACACTTAGTGCGTATGGACTCCTCAAGGCTGCCAAAGTCAGTATTTTATTCAGAGCTTAGCTCAGGAAAACGCAAACCCGGAGGACAATATTTACGCTACAAAGATGTTCTGAAACGCCACCTGACTTCCTGTGGAATATCTTGCGATTCTTGGGAGGAGCTTGCTACTCAGAGACCGGAGTGGCGTAATGCTGTCGAAATAGGCATTAATAATTTTGAGCGCGCTCGCGTCGTACATCTTGACGCCAAACGCCAGCTTCTGAAAACTCGACCCAAGCCCTCCTATAACTACACATATAGCGGGGAGCTACACTGCGCTCTCTGTGACCGAATATTTAAAACCAAATTCGGTTTTGCGAGTCACATTCGCGCTCACGATCGTCGAATTAATTGTTAAAAGCAGTGTGTCGCCGTCGACGGATACGTCTGGGAGGACATCATCATCATTAACTTTACAGTACCTGAGCTAGGCTTCGATAATTATCGATGCCTAGTTTAGCTTATCGATAAGCTAAGTACCTCCCTAATCACGCACACTAATGCAGTTCTAAAAGTTCACACAAGCATAAAACGGCACACAAAAATAGCTAAGGCGGCATCCAGTGTATTATTTATCCAAGGGATCACCACAATCACAATTTATTTCCCTACCTGACAATATTTTATTAAGGTGTTTACACCACGTAAATATATTCAATATAATACTTTTTTGCAAAAGAAAATCAGATACTAACGGTCTTATTCATAAAAAGTTATGACACTCTTATAGGCTATAGTACGTTTTACAAAAAGTGTTAGGTATTCATAAACGCATTTTAGCGCTAAACCATTCTATAAGTCTACTATAACTTTATAGAGCTCATAACCCTACTATATCAGTGCTATTAGCTATAAGGTAAAAGATGGCCGACTTTCCTACAGCTGATTATTATGAAAACGACATTTGATGACTTGACGTATGTATGCACGGATTGAAATTGAAGTGGGTCAATTCACTCAACTGTGGTCTGTTATATTTATCGGTCTCGTTTAGTGTCAATTAAAAAAGTCAAAATTGCAGTATTTTATTGTGATTCCGTATTCTCTATACTTTTGTAAATATCACAATTGTTACGACGTATTTTAAATACAACCTCCTTCATATAGTTGGCCAGTAATAAAAAAAAAAACATTGTCGCTGTCATTATGTGTTTAGTTGTTGAAAAAGATTAAATGAGTTGACTTTTGGAAAATTGCTTCTTATTAATTAATAAGTATAAAGGAAAAATATTGTTGTTGTTATACAATGCAAGCTTTACAAAGTCTGGATGTTATCGAAGTTATGGAACGACTTCAAAACCGTCCGCTTCGAAGTAAGGTGTACAGCGACTATCGTAATTAATCTCGTACGCGACGATCTTAAATTAGATCGTAGAGGTTTTGGTACCTTACCTGAAATCCAGGTTTTAACTGCCATAAGATGTTGGGGTCGCCGAGAGGCAAGTATTAATAATCATAAATATATCTTGCTTAAAGAAATATTTTCTATTCTACTTTAAATCGTTTCTAAATCATGTCTTAATTAGAGGTTCAAGAAAATGCTGGAGATCACCATGGGTTATCTCAAGCGACCATCAGTCGGATTTGTGCCCGAGTCGCACTTGCACTTGCTAGACACTCGGCACCTTTTATTAAAATGCCTAATACCTTTGCTGAAGAACAGCTCATGATGAGGGAATTTCACACAATCCGAAATTTCCCAACTGTTATTGGTTGCATTGACTGCACTCACATAAAAATCTGTAAATGTGATGGAGATGCTGCCCAATATTATATAAATAGAAAGGCATTCTACTCGCTGAATGTTCAGGTATTTTTTATGTCCTTCTATTGTACAACATATGTGTTTGTGTGGTTACCATAAGTCTTTGCTTAGTTTAGTATCAGATAAGATGTGTGTGGGTAATGCCTTAATGGTATATCATTATATTTTTATTCCTAATATGTTTTTTATGTTAATCACAGGTAGTTTGTGATGCACATCGCCGCATCAGAAATATTGTTGCTAGATGGAGAGGGAGCACTCATGATGCTAGAATCTTCAATGAGTCATCGCTAAAAGAGTGCTTTGAAACAGGATCATTTAGAGGGCGACTTCTAGGTGACTCTGGATATAAATTAGAACGGTATCTCTTTACTCCTCTTTTAAGACCTCAAAATCGAAGTGAGGAAAAATATAATGAAGCACATATTGCAACAAGAAATACCATTGAACACTGCTTTGGAGTTTGGTAGCAACGCTTTCAATGCCTTTTACATGGCATGACTTGCAACCTCCAACATGCCAAAACTACAATAGTTGCTCTAGCAGTGCTTCACAACATTGCAGTTGACCATGAAGATACGCAGATAGATGGTACGAGTAGCTGTGACAATAGTACAGATGAAGTAGCCCAAGAAGCTACAAGGGGAAATGCAAATGCTGTTTTACAAACATTTATTAGGAGACACTTTAGTTAGTAGTACATTAATAAAAAATCTTGTTAATAAATTAATATTTGTTTATTTTAATTTATCCTTATAATATAGCAATTTATATTTCAAAACTTCTTTTAAAAGTAAATTTTTAAGCTTTTGTTTTTCATTGGCCATCTGCGCCTCATGAAGCTCTTTTCTGCAAGCTGTTTCATTCTTTGCTATTTGGAGTATAGCACTCTCCTTAGCAGTATTACTTATCTGAAATACAAAACTCTTATTATTATTTCTATTATTTTTTAATAACTCTTGTTGAGTGTCTAGGGTAGGTTAGTATAAATATTGTTTATTATAGAGTAACTAAGATTAACAAATATTGCTAGTATGGTTTTATTTATTATATAAAAAAAAATCCTATGCTCCACAATAATTAGTCACAAGGCAAAAATAATTAATTAAGAATTGACTACTTAATTCAAGAATATAAAGAAGAATAATACCTTTTTATAATTATGTCTATTTTTAGGAATTTTTAGTGTTATATCTTTTCTTTCTTTACAGCTTATATTATTACTTGTAATTACTAATGATCCTCGGCGACAGGCTGTCTTCCTTAGGAATGCACTGGATACAGTATAATGACTTAAGTTTAATATGAACTCATGTTCCTTTTTTCCTCCAATGTTCAGTTATGCACAGAACATCTACATTAAACTTATTTAGAAAAAGTTCTATTTCTAACTCTTTACCAAGTAGGCCCTGTATATTTTGATGTACAACAATAATTAATTATAATTATATTACTTGCATGTGCAATTGTAATTTCAGATTGCAAGTAACAGCAGTTAGATTTGTTGATGAAGTTTTTAATTCCATTTTCGAGCATTCAGCCATCAGACCTAAGACACTTAATAAACTTCATAGATATATCAACATAGACATTGGAAACAGTACATATTTCAGAGTATTTAACACTTAGGTTAATGCAGTTGTTGTGAATTAATTTAGTCATACTTTTTTGCCATTTAAGCACACTACTAATACACTTATTTTGTTTCTATTAATAAATAATTCCTATAAGTGGATATATGAAAACAAATACGAGCGTATGTGTTGGTGTTCACAAGTGTTAGCGAGATTGTAGTGTTTTTTCGGCCCATTTTGTTGCTTTTAAGAGTGTAAATAGTTGGTATTTTGTGTACTAACATTATTTTTTTGTCCTTATTTAGTATACTAACATTATTTGTAAATAGGTAAGTTTTTATTGTTCCTTATAAATAGTTTCTCTTCTTTAAAAAAGCGTCTCCAATATGGAGATCGATCCTCCATCCGAACCACCCGATAAGGGTGGTACATTATCGACTACGACACGTAAAAGACAAATTGATGCTGAAGATTCTAATTCCATCAAAAAAACAATAGTTGACCCTACTTCAGCCAACCCATCGATCCAAACCACTTTTGTACATCCATCGTTGTCCGAAAACCCTCTAAGTTACATGAAGGACGACAAAGGTCCTTTCATTGTTCAGGTGTCGCGGGACATCCCAGACCCAGCCTCAGGAACTACTTTACGGGCTATTTCTTTTGGTCAATTTTTACACAAACATAAAATAACCTCGATAATAAATGATGGCGTCAAGAACGTCGGCCGAAATAAAGTTACGGTCGAATTTAAAACTGCTGAGTCTGCCAATAATTTCCTTGTTAATCCTTTGCTAAATTTAACAAAATATAAGGCAATTATCCCAACTTATAACATTACAAGAATGGGTCTTGTAAAAGGGGTCCCAGTTGACTGGTCAATGGAGGAATTTGTTGAATCTCTGGAACTTCCTTCTGGCTGTGGAGAGGTACTGAAAGCTAGGAGATTAAATAGGAAAACAACTAGCGACGGCATTGCATCTTGGGTACCGACTCAGTCGGTTGCTCTTACTTTTAGAGGTCAAATTCTCCCTGCTAAAGTATACTCATACCACACTTCCTTACCTGTTGAGTCGTATAAACTTCCCACCATTCAATGTCAAAACTGCTGTCGTTTTGGCCATATTAAGCTTTCTTGTAGATCGAAACCCAGGTGTTACAGGTGTGCTCAACCTCACACAGGAGATTCCTGTGAAGTCCCCAAAGAGCTGTCTACATGTTTATACTGCTCTGGAAAACATTTTGCAACTGACAAGGATTGTCCAGAGTTCTCTAGACAACAATCTATCAAAATGGTAATGTCGCAGGATAATGTATCATACATGGAAGCATCTACTCAATTTTCTCCTGTCCGTCGCTCCTATGCTGAGATTGCGAAAGAGATGTTTACACCTCCAGCTTATCCTCCTCAAAGTCCTGTAAGATCCCAAGGTAATACTAAATCCTACAGGCAAACAGTTTTCCACAGTCCCCGTCCTCGTGCACCTTTAGGAAAAGGTTTTGATAAGAGAGCTCACCAGGACATCATTGGTGATTGCTCTTCGTCCCTTCCCAATGGTTGTGCTTTGAACAATGACCCCACCCAATCCCCCCCTACTCAGAACAAAATCTTAGATATTCTCTCCGAATTTCTGCTGAGCATTGTTGCTCCATGTAGTGAAATCCCTTTACCGCCCAACGTTGCCTATAACCTTACCCAATTGTTCAAAATCCTCAAAAACGGCCCCAACAACATTTCTTCAATGGAACAGTAAGAGTGTTAGACCCAAAAAACATGAATTGCTGTCCCTTATAAACCTGCATAAGCCTACCATTGTTGCTATCTCGGAAACATGGTTGACTCCTGGGGTCCGATTTCGGCTTCCAGGTTTTTCCTGTTTGCGGGATGACAGGAATGATGGGCATGCAGGTTGTGCCCTCTTTATCCGGCACTCCTTACCTTATTCCTCTATCTCCCTGCCTCCCCTCAGCCAACAGATTAATGCTGTTGCTATCCGTACCCTTAACATCTCTTTCCTTTCTCTGTACATACCTCATCCCTCCCCCTCCATCATGCCTGAATTACAAACCATCCTCTCATCTTTGCCCACTCCTATCATAGTTATGGGGGATTTCAACGTTCACCATACTATGTGGGGGTGCTACTTCAGTGACGGGTTAGCTCCGTTGCTGGTTGACATCTTTGATGATGTGAATCTTTGCATCATCAATGATGGCTCTCCAACACGTAGAGTCTACCCAAATCAAAACCCTAAATCTGCTGTAGACCTCTCATTATGCTCCCCTAGTCTTGCCTCCCAATTATCTTGGAGAACTCTCCCCTCCACATATGGTAGTGACCACTTCCCTATCATTATTTCCCTAAATTGTAGAATTTCACCCCCTCCCAATTTTGATCCCTTATTAAAATATAGAGTTCAAAAAGCTAATTGGTCAGGCTATTCCCAATCAGTCGATGACATGATGAGCTCTCTACCGAGTCTTGAAACAATTGGTGATATTTTGGTTTATTATGATCTTTTTTTAAACTGTCTTTTATCTTCGGCCGATCTCAATATTCCTAAGAAACACCCTCCCAAAAATCATATGCTTTCCCCTCCTTGGTGGGACGAGGAATGCACTGATCTTTTTAAACTTAGAACTTTCGCAGAAGAGACATACACAAACAGTATGACTCAACAAAATTTTATCAAATATCAACGAATTGACGCGAAAGTTAAAAAACTGGTAAAGGTTAAGAAAAAAATAAGCTGGACTAAGTTCTGTGAATCCTTACTCCCTCGATCCCCCTCCACAGTTGTTTGGAATAAAGTTAAGAGATTCCGCAGATCTCTTGATCTTGTTACCCCTTGTTCCAATAACCCTTCTGACTGGCTTAACGTTTTTGCTGATAAATTAGCTCCTCCTTTTGCTCCTTATAAGGACATGTTCCTTGATTCAGCACCAACCCCAAGTTCAAACGAAATGGATGCCCCCTTTTCTCTGTCTGAATTGCAAGTAGCTCTTAATGGACTTAAAGATTCTACTCCAGGAAAAGATGGTGTTCCATTCTCGTTTGTACTTAATTTAGGAGACAAAGCAAAACTTTGTTTCTTAAACATGATTAATATTTTTTTTGAAACTGGGATAGTTCCTGATGCTTGGAAATCTCAAATAATCATTCCTATTCTAAAACCTGGTAAAAATCCATCAGATCCTAACTCTTATAGACCTATAGCATTGTCGTCTACTTTGGCAAAAATTACTGAACACCTGCTTAAAAACCGCTTGGAATGGATAGTAGAAAGTAGAAATATACTTCCCTCCTCCCAGTTTGGGTTTCGTAAGGGTTTCAGTACAACCGATAGCCTCAGCATAATTACAACAGACATTCGATTAGCCTTTACAAAAGGAGAGTACCTTGTGGGTGTTTTCCTAGATATCACTTCTGCATACGACAATGTCCTTCTTCCGTTGCTCAGGCAAAAAATGCAAAAGCTGAGTATACCGCCGAAGATTGTGCATTTCATATGTAATCTGCTGTTTTGCAGATCCATAGTGGTGAAACACCATTCAACATCTCTTCCCCCCAGACTTGTCTGGAAAGGTCTCCCTCAAGGCTCTGTTCTAAGCCCTCTGCTATATAGCATATATACTCAAGATCTTGAATTGTCTGTAAATAGTTTCTGTGACATCTTGCAGTATGCTGATGATATCGTTCTGTATTATAGTTCTAACTGTGTGAATGAAATATCTTATCGAATAAACTCTGCTTTGTACTACCTAGGCCAGTGGCTGTCTGACCATGGCTTATCCTTGTCCGTTCCTAAGTGTCAGGCAGTGGTGTTCACTAAAAAAAGATCTATCCCTAATTTCCAGTTTTCTTATGAAAACCAATACATTAATCCTGTAGAGAAGGTAAAATTTTTAGGCGTTTATCTCGATAACAGACTGAACGGAATTTCTCATACAAATCACATTATTAAAAAATGTGAAAAAGGTATTAACGTTCTTCGAGCTATAGCAGGAGTATGGTGGGGTGCTCACCCCTACTGTCTTAAACTACTGTATAATGCCTTAGTTCGAAGCCATATGGATTATTGTCTGTTTGTTTTAGAGCCCTTTAATAAAGTAGCATCAGAAAAATGAAATAAAATTCAGTATAAATGCCTCAGAATTATTCTGGGTGCAATGAAATCTTCCCCAACAAACGCCTTGCAGGTTGAATGTGTTGATCCTTCTTTATACCTCCGTCGACAATATTTATGTGACCGATATATTAGTAAATCGTTACAGCTGTCCTCCCATCCTCTCTGGGCAAAATTAACTCTTCTCTCCCATTTTCCTATATCCCGAAATTCAAAATCAAACATATTAGACAGTTTCTTAAAATATTCCTCTCTTCCTAATCCTATGTTACGCTATTTATCAAATCCTCTTTTCTGTACTCCTTTTGAAGCGCTTACATTTAATCCTTCAATCATCACAGATCTTGGTTTTATTAAAAATTCTCCTGATACACATCACAATTTTCAAAATTATATTCATCACAATTGCCAGAATAGTCTCCTGATATATACAGATGCATCAAAGCTATCCTTGAATAGTTGTGTTGGTGCAGCCTGCTGGATCCCCAAATATAAAATTGTGTTGAAATTTAAATGTCCTCCAGAGTCTTCTGTGTTTACAGGAGAGGCCATTGCTGTGTTAGAAGCAATCCTGTTTGCACACTCCCATAACATTAAACAGACTGTTATCTTGACAGACTCTCTTAGTTGTTTATTGTCTATTAAAGAAAATCCATTTCGTAGTAAGTCAAGATTTCCTATTGTTTTGAAGATTAGGGAGATTCTGTTCTCCTGTTATCAAAAAGCATTACCCATTTCTTTAGTCTGGATCCCCAGCCATTCTGGTATTCCTGGAAATGAGATTGCTGATTCATGTGCTAAGGTTGCAGCCCAAGATGGAACGCTCGAGCACTTTGAGAATACAGCTAATGATCTTTGCTCGTTAGCTAAGACTTTCCTAGACAAATCCTGGAATTCGTTCTACGAGACCTCCAAAACTAACAAGGGTAAGTACTATGCTGCCCTTCAGCCAGACATACCAAGACGACCATGGTTCTTTCTCCTTAAATATGCAGACAGATGGGTCTCATCTACTATCTCTCGTTTACGTCTTGGTCACTCATGCACACCTGTACACTTGGCAAAGCTCAGGATCAGGGACAACTCGATCTGCGAGTGCGGTTTAGACGAAGGCACTGTATCCCACATCCTTTTGAATTGTCCTAATCTCCTTCACCCTTTATATGACATTATCCCAACCAAAATCCCTCGTCCTTTAAATGTTGAATGTTTGTTAACGTCTGTATTTAGTCCCTTATGTAAATATTTATGTAAATATATTAAATGTAATACAATAAAATTGTAAATTTTTTTTTTTTTTTTAGTTCAACTATTTGTATATAATATATATTCATATTGTGTTGTCCTTTTGTTTCAGGTGAAGGGTTAAACATAAAGTTCCCACTATTTGTAATTATTCAAAATTTTAGTTTTACTCTTTGTTTCACCGTACAATCTCCTTTGTGTGTTCTCCATCATATGTGACATTGGCAAAGTAATCTGTGCCAAAATGGCACTCCTAAAAGCCATTAAAGGAAAATTGAATTGAATTGAAATTAAGTGGATATATATAACTAAAGGTACCCACAACATTTTCACGTCAACTTCAGTGTTAAATAACCCTCAATTGTTTTGTAATTTGCAATTGTAATTTTAATACTCCCCAAGGAAACTCCCCAAACCCAGGATTTATTTATATATAGCTAAGATTCCAGCAAATCAACTTGAAAGGGCAATTGACATGCAGACTTTTTAATTTATAATATTATGGATGGATGTCTTATAATTTTTTGTTAATCATTTTGATCTATGTATATATAATTCATTATGTACACATGTGTTTTAGTTAATATTTGTTTGGTTTCCTTTTACATCAGAATGGAGCACTAGGTCATTGTATATTTATTTCAGTGTACACAAAGTAGGAGACCTGAAGAGTGGAAAAGGCTGCTTTAATAACTCCCACTAAATTGCTTGCAGACAATGTGATAGGGAAAATCTAGTAAAGATTTAATTTGAATAGTGTAAATAAACAAAGCTTTAGTATCTGCTCCATTAGCACATTATTATACAAAACAACTTAATTGTATTATGAAAATATTAGTATTTCTTTGAACTATTTTAAGGATTACAAAAGTAGTCAGTTTAAGTATGTTATACCTGATAGATGAAGTGTTGGTACTGCGATTTTGCTTAGACGGCTTTTGATACCATGATACATGGTATCAAAGTGCCGATGACAAACCCTTCGATTGTTGTATACATAAGTTCGCTCCAATGTGCCGATATTTCCTCCTATATTCATAATCCAGGCTTGAAACCGTTCTTGGTCGGAGTTAGGATTTGGAAAACGGTGAAGCGGAATACCTTCAAAATATACATGAGTTAAAATGTTATAGATATCAAAGTTAATAATTAGATGACTATATAATATGTTATAATTACCGTCTCTTAAGCTGACAAAACAATCCACAACACAACAAGTCATAAACGACATAGCGTGAAAGAAAAAAAACCACGAACAACGTAAAAAAGAGTCTTGTCTCAAAATAATGCGCACAAGTAGTAAAATTGCAAAACTATGACGGAGGATAATTCAACTCGACATCAGTAGCACAGAAATTACTTCCAAAGTTCCAAAGCACTTTTTAACGGTGAACGTTAAAACCAAAGACTACAGTGTACATTTTGAAATAGACTGGAACTCGAACTCATTATTGGAGATTTGTAAAAACGCCCTCTAGGAGACGGCTATGGTACTAAATCGACGCCCGTTGGCGCAGTGGGTTTGAATCATGCCTTAAACTTCGCGGATCGCGGGTTCGATTCCCGCCGGGAGCCAAACTTTTTCTATAAAATTTATATTTTTTTCTATTTGTATTTAAGTATGAATTTAAAATTATATATGTATATATTTACCAGTTGTCCATCACCTATAACACAAGTATAAAATAAAATCGAAATTTAATTGATTCTAATTTTATGCTAAATCAATTACCTTATGTTAGAATCACTATGTCGATATATAAATACAAACAAAATAAAACACACAACTATTTAAGCCTCATCTATTTTCGTATAAGAAATAAAAAATAAATAAGAGAAATCTCAGTATCGCTAATACAGTGAACAGTTTTTTCTTTTCTTGAGATCACCTTCTTTTTAGCTAAAAAAGAAAGAAATAATTGTATATTATACACTGTCCATTATTATTATTTATCTTTCTTTATGGCCTGTACAGCGCAAATAAGGCGCAAATCACACTGCCAGTGTCACGTAAAGTGGAAAACACACGAGAAATGAAATTTAGAATTTGTCCCGATGACAACGCACCAAATTAGCAAGCTACCTAAAATAATACAAAAAACATATGATTATGAAATGAAACTAAGAATAAAACTAAGAATATACAAACAAAATTAATTAAACTTTTAACTTATTATCAACAATAAATTGACACAACTTTTTAACAAATGGTTTAGTAACTAACATCAACAGGCACTTAATATTGGTAGGACGATGAATTCCAAATGGTAGAATATCGTACAAAGAATATTTGAGCTTAGGACAATTAAAAACAATATGATCAGTTGCACCTTCATCCAAACCACATTCACACAACGAATTATCTTTAACCTTTAATTTTGCCAGATGCAAGGGAGTACAAGCATGGCCGAGGCGAAGGCGGCAAATAATTGAGGTAGTCCTCCGATTTGCTCGACGGTAACGAAAAAACCAAGGGACTGTAGGGATATCTGATTGGATTGCACCATAATATTTACCTTTAACTGATTTAGAAGCCGCCCACAATTTACTCCAGGAAGCAAACAAATTTCTGTTTGCTAAAGCAGACAGGTCTTGAGAAAAATTATAAAAATGTGTAAGAGAACCAACTTCTGAAGCAGATTTAGCGCAGCTATCAGTGAATTCATTGCCTTGAATACCAGAGTGACCAGGAATCCATGCAAGATTTATACTATACCCTTTCTGATTGCAAGAGAACAAGGCCTCTCTAATTTTAAGAATGATGGGAACACCTGACCTGCTACGAAAAGGATTTTGTTGAATAGCTTGTAAAGAACTTAAGCAGTCAGAAAAAATGATTACCCTCTTAATAGCATGTGACTCAGCAAAACGGATAGCCTCAAGCAGAGCTATCGACTCACCAGTAAAAACAGATGTCTGAGGAGGACATTTAAAATTTAGAATAATTTTGAATTCTGGAATCCAACACGCTATTCCTACACAAGCATCATCACAAATTTTAGAAGCGTCAGTAAATATAGATAAGTAACCCCCCCAATTCTTAACCAACATCTCGTTAAATTTTTTATTTACCCCCGGATCGTTCTTACCAATACCAAGATTAGTAATAACGGAGGGAAAATACGTTAGAGCATGATATGAAACTGTATATAAGGGATTAATATTAAATTTATAAATAGGAAAAATCGTATACTTAATAAAACTTTTCAAAAGACATGAAAATGACTGATGAGGCTTCATTACTTGGGAAAGTTGTTGAAGGCAACACAACAACGGGTGAGATGAAAACTGAAGAACTTTACAAATGAAACGATCACATAAATACTGTCTACGCAGACAAAGAGGCGGGTCTACGCACTCAACCTGTAAAGCATTAGTCGGAGAGGATTTCATAGCTCCCAATATAACACGTAAACACTTATATTGAAATTTATTCAACTTCTCAAAAGCTAATTTACTGCCAGGGTCTAAAACAAATGTCCCATAATCAAAATGACTGCGTATAATTGAATTATAAACAAGCTTCTGAGAATAATGATGAGACCCCCACCACACTCCAGATAGAGAGCGCAGAACTTGAAAATTTTTCTCACACTTTTTCAACACATAATCTACATGAAAAGAGCCCGACAATTTAGAATCCAAATAAACACCTAAAAATTTAACAGAATTCACAAGCGGAAGTTCTTGATCATCAAAAAAAATACCTACATTAGGAATAATTCTACGCCTAGTAAACACAACAACTTTACTTTTAGGAACTGACAAGCCTAGACCATGTTCTAACAACCATTCTTTCAAATAAAACAAAGCAGAATTTAACTTTGCCACAATTTCAGGCATTTTTTTGGACGAAGTGTAAAGAACTATATCATCAGCATACTGAAGAATACTGCAGAAGCAATCAACCGATTTATCAAGATCATGTGTATAAAAACTATACAGCAAAGGGCTCAATACAGATCCTTGTGGTAGCCCTTTCCAGACAGACCTGGGAGGAAGAAGAATACCCTTATATCGAACATTTATAGATCTACCTATGAACAAATTAAAAATAAAATTAACTATTTTATGTGGCAAATCCAAAAGAAGCATTTTTCGTTTTAAAAGCGGTAACAGAACACTATCATATGCAGCAGAAACATCTAAAAAAACCCCCACCAAGAACTCACCCCGGGAGAATGCAAGGCGAATCTCTGAGGTGAGAATACTAAGGCTATCCATTGTACTAAACCCTTTACGAAAACCAAATTGAGTTTTAGAAATAATTTCTCTACTTTCTAGTATCCATTCCAATCTATTTTTTATTAGATGTTCAACAACTTTACCAAAAGTACAAGATAAAGCTATAGGCCGGTAAGATGAACAAACAAGCGGATCATTGCCAGGTTTAAGAATAGGAATTATGATCTGAGATTTCCATTGAGAAGGCACTAAACCATTATTAAAAACCCGATTAACTATGGATAGAAACGTTTGTTTAGCTGTATCACTGCATTTTATTAAAAAGGAATAAGGCAACCCATCCTCACCTGGCGATGAATCCCTCAATCCACTTAAAGCACATGTGAACTCCTTTAAGTCAAATGGCATCTGCATTCCACAAAGGTTGGTTGGAAGAGAAATAGAATCAGAAAAACAATCAAAATGGGGAACAAATGGAGGGGCAAGGCTATTAGCAAAATGTTCTAACCAGGAAACTTCACTAGAAGTAATATTCCATAAATCACTAACTGCACCTCTAAATCTCTTAATATGCTTCCAAACAATGGAAGAAGGGGTGCCAGGATGGAGACTTTCACAAAATTTAACCCATCCTAATCTCTTTTTCTTCTTAATAAGCCTTTTGGTACTAGCAGCAACATTTTTGTATGCAATAAAATTTTCAGAGGACATACAATAACGGTAATCCAATTCAGCCTTTTTATGGTTCTTAATAGCCGATGAACATTCCGAATCCCACCACGGAGGAGAAGCCCACCTACGAGCCCCAGATACTTTAGTGGGAATATGAGCATCCGCAGCCGCACGAACAGTATTAACAAACTCTTCATAGCATGCCAAAATGTTCTCATCATTCACAGCTGGAATATTTGTAATATGATTGTCAATGTGAAATTTAAACTGTGTCCAATCCGCTTTTAGTGTACAGTATGGATTAAGCGGATTCAAAAGAGGAAATGGCGAAATCTTCTTATGCAGAGAGATGGAAATTGGAAAATGATCGCTGCCATATGTAGAAGATAGAACTTTCCAAATAATCGATGGAGCCAAACATGGTGAGCAAAGGGTAAGATCCACTGCACTTTTTGGATTCTGGTAAGGATTCACCCTTCGAGTTGGGGAACCATCATTAATGAAGCATAAGTCAGAATCATCCATTATTTCCAACAATGATATAGCAAATGAATCATTGTAGTGACATCCCCAAGCAGTATGATGGGCATTAAAATCACCCATCACAACAACTGGGCGAGGTAAAGATGCGAAAATTGATAGAATATCTGGAACTAGCGATGAATGAGGATGAGGAATGTAAATGGACAACAATGTAATACTTGAAAACTTGATTGCAACTGCATTGATATTAGGATCATGAGATGGAAGTCTAATTTGAGAAAAAGGAAATGATCTATGGACTAAAATGGCACTACCACCAAAACCATCATTCCTGTCATCCCTCAAACATGAAAAACCTGGAATACGAAAATGCCTCCCAGGCCTTAACCATGTTTCAGCAATGGCAACAACAACAGGTTTACAATGATTTAACAGATGAATAAGCTCAAATTTATGACGATGAAGACTTTTGCAATTCCATTGTAGAAGATTTACTAAGTCCATTAATGACAGACAACAAAGAAGTAAGTTTTTGAGCAACGTGGTACGGTAAAGAATTATTAGAGTTCGATGCAAATTCAGTAACCAAAGACATGAGAGAATCTAACAAATGCTCTAACGCCGAAGATGTGTGAGGTGAATTCAATGCACACCCATTACCTGAGGATGTGGTGCAGGAAGAAATTAATCTTTGATGAGCAACTTGATCATAACCCTTTGCTCTATGAAGATGAGGACGAGGACTTTTAACTAGAGTTTTTTTATATGAGTATGAGTGATTAGACAAACTCTGCTGGGTCAACTTTCTATCAAGATTCTCTGAAGGAGAAAACATTTCCTTAGCTACCTCAGAATATGGTCTTTTGACTGGAGGATATTGACTAGAAGCCTCTGCAAATGAAATATTTTCCTGTGACATTAACATCTTAATAGCACGTTGCCTGGACTGCTCGGGACAATCTTTATCTGTAGCACAGTGTTTACCCGAACAATGCAGGCAAGACACCATTTCTATATTAACAACACAACCCTCCCCACTATGGGGTTGACAACATTTAAAGCACCTAGGTTTAGAGCGACATTGAAATTTAGTATGGCCAAATCTACAACAGTTAAAACATTGGATAGTAGGAAAATTATAAGTTTCAACTACCAGAGAAGTATAAAATGAGAAAATTTTTTTAGGTAAAAATTGTCCTTTGAAAGTCAAAACAACTGACTGAGTAGGGACCCAAGAGGACACCCCCTCAGTCTGCTGTTTTCTATTTAACCTTCGTGCTTTTAAAATCTCTCCACACCCATCAGGGAGCTCCAGAGAACCAATAAATTCTTGCATGGACCAGTCAAACGGTACACCCTTCACCAGACCCATACGTGTAACATGATAACTTGGGATATTTACTTTATATTTGTTTGATTCTAAAACCGGGTTCTGAACAAAACTATTTGCCGCTGCAGCTGACAAAAACTGCACACTGATCCTATTGCGCCCCATACTTTTAACACCATCTCTACAAATATTCTCAAATTTGTACTTATGCAGAAATTCACCAAATTTAATGGCCCGAATAGAAGTACCCGCGGACGGATCTGCTTCACTTCGGGAAACATGTACAATAAATGGCCCTTGATCGACGCTAGAGTAACTACCAATGTCTACAGAAGTATTTACATATACAGACTGAATCGAAGGATTGCTAGAGGCAGGATCAACAATAGTTTTTTTTATATTAGAAATAATATTTTCATCGTCACCATGACGCTTTCTTGATACACTAGCTACAGCTATCATATCCGAATCCGGAGTAAAATATTTTTCACCCGGATCCGGTGGCTCAGGAGGAATTTCCATTCCCATTTTTGACTTATCAGAAATGAGACATGAAAAAAAATTTATATTTACATAAATAACAACACTTACCTACGAAATATAATACAACTTTTATCTACAATATTTACACTAAATATATGAAAAAAAATCAAATTTAAACCCAAAATATTTTTAAACGTGTGTCAACCACAAAGAACACGATGACAGTCACACACTGTCCATTATATTAACCATCTTTTGACAGATTGACGATTTACATATTTAGTGATGTCCTAAAGATTCTCGTATGCGATACCATTCCGATATGCGATACATAGTACCTACTATCATTAATCGAATTACGTACCTAAGTAATTCGATTAATGATAACCTACGTAAACTAATAACAGATATAGAAATCAACATTTTGATTTAATATTGCCTTAGTTTTTTGAAAATAAATGTTAATCCGTGTGTATTTATTATAATCATAAAAAATATATTATACATCAACTGGCAACATCAACAGACCTTCCGCTCGGCCGCCATTTTGACGTGATCTGTCACTCTCAACGAAACGCCCGTGATAGTCACACGCATTTACGTTCGCTGAGTGTTCTCTCGCATCTGTTACACCTTGAGTTAAGTAGCTTTATTCCTCGGAAAAACTTTTGTGAAACTTATATTAATTGATCGTGAAAATGCCGAAAGGACGTGTGTTGAAAGCACAATCGAGACAGTTAGTGTTAAAACTTCATGAGTATTTTGAGCAAGAAAATCAAAATGGCGGACCTCTTATACCTATCACGCAAGTCCGAAACCGTGTTGCAGCCGCGTTGGGGATCAGTCTATCAACTGTGACTAAAATCACTACTGATGCCTACGGCAGGAGCGGCTTGGAGCAAAACAAACCATCTACACCAAAAAGAAAGCGCCGGGCTCATAAGGTGATGACAGCTGTTGATGACTTTGACGCTGACGCTATTCGTCGTCATGTATATGATTACTACTTGAGAAAAGAAATTCCAACTTTGAGAAAACTTATTGTTTCTTTGAAAAGAAGTGGTCTATTTCATGGTGAAAAATCTTCTTTGGTCAAAGTTTTGAACACAATTGGCTTTTCATATAAAAAGTTAAATAAAAGAAAATTATTAATGGAACGCACAGATATAGCTATAGCACGTTGTGATTTTTTAAGAGAGGCAAAGAAAATACAAGATTGGGCAAATATTGTATGAAACGGATGAAACATGGCTCAACGCTAACCACACACTATCTCGTTTCTGGACTGATGATACTGCTGATTTCACTTCCTCAGTACCAATGGGAAAAGGTGAGCGCCTAATCATTTGCCATGCAGGTACAGCAAAAGGATTTGTACAAGACGCACTGTTGGCATTTAAATCGAAGAAATCAAATGACTACCACGAAGAGATGAATGCAAATGTGTATGAAGAGTGGTTCAAAAAAATGCTCATTTCATTGGAAGAACCATCAATAATTTTTATTGATAATGCGCCCTACCACTCCCGTCAAATTGACAAAATGCCAACACAGGCTAATAAAAAGCATGAAATAATTAATTGGCTTCGGGACAATGGAGAAAATGTGGACGACTCAATGTTAAAAGTTGAATTAATAAAAATATTAAAAACCAAAAAGAGAGCAAAACGCTATGTAATCAATGAAATGGCAGCAGAATATGGCCATACTGTTCTTCGGATTCCTCCATACCACTGCCAGTACAACGCAATAGAACTTATATGGGCACAAGTAAAAGGGCATGCTGCGAGATGCAATACAAGCCCCCCATTCACAGCGAATAAAATGTTGCAATTGCTAAAAAATGCTTGCACCCACGTAACGGCCGAGAACTGAGCAAGTGTGGTGGAAAGAACTAAAAGAGTAATATTCTCTGATTGGGAACGTGATATTGCGTTTGATAATATATTATCTACACAAGAGCTAATAATAACTGCTACTGAAGACTCCTCATCGGAGGAGTCTAGTGTTGATTATCATTCCGACGACTCGTGCTAATAAAATAAATTAAAATATCCTGATTGTTTTATTTGTATTCATGTATTAACTAAGAAGAAAGTAAAACTTTATATAATGTTATTAAATGTCTTTTAATACTCGTAACATCGATTTCTACCGATTATTTTTAATCTGTGGCATAATCGTAGTAACCATTATGTGTGACATCACTAAGTGGGCGGTACCCATCCATAAAGTACAAATATTATTTGTATGATATTTGTACGTAAGCAATACAAAACTTAATGAGCGTGAGCTGTCAAAAGACATAATATGATGGACGCAGTATAACAAATATCTCCAGTATCACATTATAACACTATCTATGTCTATCTGTTTAAACAGAATGATACTCAGCTTATAACCACCAATCCAATAAATCATGACTAAAATAAATAATTCTGACTGAGTATAATATTTATGAATATTGGACATCAATTTTTCATAAACTGATCAATTTTATATAAATTTTATAGTTTTGAATTAATGTATATATATTAAGTAATTCCTATCCCATTGCTATTAAAAGGCCTCCTCTATAAAGTTAAGCTTTTGCACGATATTGATGAACACTCTCAGGTAACATATATTAGGTCCTTACATATGAAATTGGCGTTTTCTATGGGAGGATCATAAAGTCGTTTTTTTTTTAATGAAATATATTTAATTAATCAAAGTAAGTACCATTGCTATGTATGCACTTTTGCCATCTCATAGGTAGTTCATTGATCCCCTTACTAAAAAAACCATTCGGGCGGGAATCAATAAAATCTTTGAAGGCGGTTTGGACTGCCCCATCGGAGTTGAATTTTTTTCCTTGCAAGTAGTTATCCAAATTGCGAAAAAAATGGTAATCTGTTGGAGCAAGGTCCGGAGAGTACGGTGGATGTCTAAGACATTCTAATTGAAGCTCCTCTGATTTGGTAGCCGTCTGTTGTGCAGTGTGTGGTCTAGCGTTGTCCTGAAGCAGCAGTGGCCTAGAGCGATTGACCAGCCTCGGTTGTTTAGCAGCTAGCTTTTCCATCATGGTTTGCAGTTGCTGACAATAGATATATGCCGTAATCGTCTGGCCAGATTTAAGAAAGCTGTAGTGAACGACACCGGCACTAGTCCACCAAACACTTACAAGCAACTTTTTTTTAGTCAATTTTCGCTTAGGGCAGGATTTGGCTGGTTCGCCAGGGTTCAGCCATTGCGATGAGCGCTTCCGATTATCGTAGAGGATCCACTTTTCATCACAGGTAATGATTCGATTTAAAATTCCTTCATTATTATGCCGGTTGAGTAACGTAACGCAGCAGTCGACGCGCGTTTGTCGGTTTGCTTCACTCAATTCATGAGGTACCCACCTTTCAAGCTTTTTCACCTTCCCAATTTGCTTCAAGTGGATTAGAATAGTTTTATCACTAACACCGGAGCCTGCAGCTAACTCGGACGTGGTTTGCGATGGATCCGCTTCCACAATAGCCTTCAATTCTTCATTATCAACTTTAGTCTCCGGCCGTCCACGAGGCTTGTTCTGCAGGTCGAAATTTCCAGAACGAAAACGTTGGAACCAAAAACACACTGTTTTCTTTTGCGACACCGTCACCATACACATCATTAATTCTTCGGGCCGTTTCTGCAGCACTGGTGCCACGGTGGAACTCATACTCGTAAATAACGCGATATTTCATGTTTTCCATTTTGTAAACAGAGTGACTCAAAGAAAAAAACAAAAGAAGAAAAAACAAATAAATTAGGGGGTTTGAAACAGAAATGCATGAGTAAATAGCTGTATGAATTTAAATTTGGAATTCCTAACCATAAAGGTAATATTTGAGTTCAAAGTGGCCAGTACAACAAAACGCCAATTCTATATGTAAGGACCTCATATTTCAAAGAGTATGCAGGTTTCCTCAAAAGATATTCCTTTATAGCAAAGTGCATGACAAATTATAAATACCATAACCCCTGCCAAGATCTATCTTGGACTTCGATTTTATAAAATTTAGATATATTTATATTTATATGTATTGAATAGTTTTAGTGAAATTACTGTTTGATAAGTAATTTTTTCGCAACATTCATTGTAGGTATATAAAATAATCATATAAATAATAAATTCAGACTTGGTACAATAAATTAATATTATAGAAAAAACGAAAAAAACTAATAGTTAGATTTTACGTGTTTTTTAACGCATAACTTTTTTGCTCACAAAGACTTTATCAAAATATCTGCAACAAACTCAAAAGCGGTTTTAAAAGGGTTTAAATAGTTTAACGAGAAAATCTTAGAAATTTTTAATAGAAATGTCTCTTAAATGTCAGAAGAATTTAAAAAGAAAACAGATTTGTGACAGATATATGTTTTTCTGGTACACAATTTCTTTTATTAAAATTATTTAGAATATTATTCATTTTTTTATTTTATTAAATTTAATTTAATGGAAAGAAATAACAATTAAAAAATACTTATGTATATAATTTTCAAGATTTTATTTTTTCAATGTATAAACACTACACTTTTTAGTTTAAAAAATATATAAACATTGTTACATAGTTATATCACGGCTCCGACCTAGATGTCGCTATAACCGTGTCTGGAACTTTAGTTCTAAGAGAACATACCAGGTTAAAACTAAAAGTGCCGATGCGCATGAAAAAGGAACATGCGCATAAAAACGGAAGACATTTTGTCTTAATATTTAGTTGCCAATTGCCATGATGGTTATAATCAGTCTTAAAAAATATTAATATATATAAAAATAAAACTTCTTTCTTTCTCCTACCCTTATCCCACTCTAAGTGGGGTCGGTACAACATGTTTTTCTCTTCCATTCTCTTCTATCATTCGTCAACTCTGGCGCTACTCCTTTTATATGCATGTCATACTTCACACAGTCCAACCATCTCTTTTTAGGCCTTCCTCTAGTCACATATCCATCCACATTCATACTCAACACTCGTTTGATCACATGATTTTCATCCCTCCTCATTACATGTCCATACCATCCCAATCTTGCACCTCTCATCTTTTCTATAATGGGCGCAAGTTTCAGACTTCCCCTTATATACTCATTTCTTATTTTATCAAGTCTTGTCACACCACACATCCACCTTAACATCCTCATCTAATTTTGCATGTACTCTTCTTTCATCCATCTTTTTCATTGCCCAACATTCTGATCCATACATTACGACAGGTCTTATGACCGATGTATAAATTTTTCCCTTTAGTTTAGGGGGCATTCGGGGGTCACATATTGTGCCTGAGACCTGTCGCCACTTCATCCATCCTGCATTCATTCTATTCCTCATATAAGATATATGTTATCATATCATATATGATACAGTTTTATATAAAAATAAAACTGTATCATAAAAAGAAATAAAATATGCATGAAACAATATATTATTTTAAATAATTTTTAGGAGAAAACTTAAAATAGTCTATGCAATAGTAACACTATGTGCAACAAGATTACGACGATCCACATAAGAACGTTAGATGGCGCTAGTATTTATACGAAAAGATATATGTTCGAGGAGAACACAGCGTGAACTGAATAACCAATTAGAATTACAAGTTTGCGTGTATTTCGTCTGTACATAAGTTTTATGTGTGTGAGTAAAGACATTGGAGGGGCGTGCACTTTTAGAATAAAAGATCTATAATTAATTATACCTTTTTATTTTTGAACTTTACAAAGACCTCAAAGTGTTATAAATATCTAAGTTAAAATTTTCTCTTTAGAAATGTCACTGCGAATAGCTAGCTACTTATTATATAAATTAAAATCAATCATAAAAATAGATTGAGATGGTATTTGTATTATATGAAATTGTCCAATGTCCGGTATGTCTACGTACGACATAGCTCTATCCATAGATAACATTATATTGAAAATGGATCCAAAAGTTAAAATACTCAGTAAGTTTTAAACTCGGAACTGCATTTCGGGTCAGTTGCGAACTGGCTAGTCTATATTTTAAGTCAAAGTGCCTATATAGCACAAACGAAGAGAATTAAGTTTAAGGTAACCAGTGCATTTAAGTTTATAAGGATTAATGATGTTTCAGTCTCTATAGTTATCGCATTGTACGTGTAATATTGTATGTGGCAACACTATAAGTTAAAAAAAGGGAATGGCTTTAATACGTCATTTTAATCAAATAAAACAAATTATTTTAATTAATATTTTATTTTTTTATAAAAAATATGATTACATAAGGCTATATATCATTTATGATTAATTAATTACAATAGTCACAATTCGTTGACATTTTCAGTTCAAAACCAACCTTTTGTGTCCAAACTTTGGCACCAATTATATCTATATTGATCGTGTAGTTATCTTTCTAATAAATCTAAAATGTTATGTTTGTCATTCAATATTTTACTACTAATAACAGTAAGAATGAGATTTTAGATTTCACTATGTCTAATTCATAAATGCACCAATAAGGGAATTATACTTTGAGACCTTTGCACACGAATGCTTATTAAGATTGTCTTGACATATTACACTGGGTATGTTTACAAGCGGAAATGTTATATAAAAACTGCACTATCTATATTAGTAAGGAATAATATATCTGAGTAAAACATAATACTTTCTCAACGTAAGTTTCGTGTGCAAATTTCGTACAATTTATTGATCAAAGGGCTAATTTATTAATTTAATATTATAATTTTAATAATTTATAATTTTAAGTACAAGTATTAATTTTAATAGAGATTTGCGATGGAAAACTTACGAACATTTAGACAAAAAATTAGGAAATTATATTTGACATACCAAAATAATTAGGAAATCGATATACCAAATATTAATTGAATAAAAATCCCATATAATCATTACTAAAAAATAGTATGTATGCGATTATATAACTTAAATACTAAAGATTAATAAAAAAATAATTTCAGAAAATAATACATTCGGGAAGATAAAAATATCAGTCATTTTGAAAATAATATTGAATAATAATACCATGAATAATATTGATTAATAATAAAAAAATTCTAACACTACATAATACAGTTTAAATGAAAGTATTTGAGATAAATGGCACATGTTAAAAATAAAAAAGTCAGATCAAGATTAACGATTTGTGAATGATATTTAAATATCGAGATTAATAACGCATACAGTCAAAAATACAGAATTTTAATTGTGGAAAGCATGCGTGAAAAAAATATATGAAAAATGAGTTTACATTAATGGAATAAATAACAAATGTCGCAGAATACACCTTTACTTATTGTCAGTATTAAGTAAATACTAAGGTACAAAAAGCGGTTTTGTTTCTTAAATTTTTCTAAAGTCACATAACTATTAGTAGTATTATAGCTTTAATTATTTTTATAACATATTGTATAATTCCTTTGATAAAAATTAAGCCTGGCAATTTTCGTTTACTATAACAATCCTAGATTGCGGTATTACTTGCTCGATAATTTTATTTAACACGTTCAACTAAATACTAGATCAGTGAGGATAACAAATATATACTGATATATTCATAAAGTAATATATTATATTTGCCTAGACAAATTTCGAGAATAGATTCTCTATGAATAGATAAATCACTCGTAAATATGTAAGACACCAAATATAAATCGTTATTTAAATACATCCAAAAAACAACCAGTAATTAAATTTATGTTAAATATCGATATACTAACAATTATTTTTTTAGTTTTAGATACAAAAAGAAATACGATGAATTATGTTAGAAAATTACTAAATGACAGCTCTTTGAGCATTTGGACTGTTGTTAAGATTTTATTATAAATATGTGCCTCAGTCATCAATTGGTAATTGGTAAACATTAAATTGTACGATTAAATAACGCACAATAAATTGTTATTTACATTAATATAACTAAAAATTAAACATACAATGTTATTGCGAATATTAGGTCGTTTACACTATCTATAAATCTGTTATAACGAGTACAATAAGAAAATCTAATCACTAATAAAATATTACTATAGTGTTCATAATGTGAAAAAATATATAATGTTTTAAAATTAAAAATTAAGTTCCAATTTGTATAGGAAAGGAACGTAATATCATATCTTAAATATTTCGTATCTTTATCGATTGAAACTTTATTTATTGGCCAATGGTAAATAATAATCCAAACACACATGATATCGAGAAAAATGCGTGGATTAACTAATAAACCATTTAATAACCAGGAGTCTTTATTTTCAAACAATTATATCAGCTATAACTTGACATACTAAGAGAGAAAATACATTGTTCAGTCTTTCTAGCGGGATTGCAAAAGACTATTTATTATACCCACCTATAAGTTGAAGTCTCGGGAATGTCATTTGTAACACTTACGTACTTAAGCATACATACAAGTAATACAAGTAATACTTTAAGCTTCACAATTTATATAAAAAAAACCTTCTGAAACATTTCGTCAATTATCGCCCGAAAGATACGCATAATAAATGTATACCTGGCTCTTGAATATTTACCGCAAAGTATATGTGTGTAATTATATTTAATGACTCAATAAACTACAATGATTCTAGCAATCTTATTTATTTTGACATTGGTTAATTATTTTTATAATAGAGTTTCTAATATGAGCTCTATATATATTAATAATATCTTTATACTTAAATTTCAAAAGAATTTTAAAAAAATGGGTTCTAGTTAATATAAGTTTAATGAAGAATATTGCATAAATTTTTTCAACTATCACTTTTTTTACTTAATAGCATTTTGAGAATTTTTATTTTTCTCGTTAAAGTTGGTATTTTTAAATATATAGCTGATATAGCAAATTGACAATATTTTAACTTAGTGGAGATTACATACGCGCCTACGATGAATAAATTTACGGTCTAGTAGTAGCATCTATGGTTCGGATATTAATATACTTATATTATTTAATCTTTAATATAGTTTTCAATAATCTAATAATTAATAATAAAAAGACACTTGTCACACCCACGTTGTGCTTACGGTAAATGCCTTTCTCCAAAGCTATTTTAATTAATACACGAATACTCAAGTCAGTCGCAAATTATTCGCAAGTACAATTAGTTAAAGATTTCTAGTTTTAGTGTTTAGACTCGTCAATTGTTTAAACTATTGTTGTTTATACTACTCTATATATTGCTATACTACTCATATAATATACTATCAATTGAATATACTAAGAAATATGTCATGTTAATAAACGAGTGTGAGAAAAGCGTATATCAGGGCACATCCCGAAAGCCTTAAAGGTAATCTGTTAATAGGCGATTCTTATAAAATTCAAGCTTTAAAATAATTTTATAGAAGGCAATCTACAGAAATCTATTTACCACGTTGATAGAGTATTTGGAAAATACATCGAAAATAATGATGTCTATTCGAAGACTTTAGTAACAATTTATAAGGTTATTTGTACAGCATACATAAAGATTGGAATGGTGAAAGCAACCATTTTAATGTGTGTAACAGATACTTAACATCACTTTGTTTGCTTAGCACTGGTCAATATTTACTAACATTATGGGCATAGTTTATTTTGATTGTCAGGGTCAATATATTGTTAATGATATAATAAATCCAGAATAATTAATAAGGATGACGAATATTCATAAATGTACATCATATTTTTGGAAATAAAGTTCAGATTACACGTAACAAGATTTATGTTAGTTTATTTCATGAATTATGCACGCAGTATACGAAAGCGTTCAAGATAATTTAGATGCTTTTGCGTTTATAACTAAAAAAAAACTATCCTCTGTTCCTCCTATATTGAACCATTATTAGTAAATAAAAAATATTTTCAATTTCAAACACACGCACATTACTCTGAAATATTGTCAGGGAAGAAACTGTGATTACTATTTACTTTATTCATCACGCACCTCTCAATCACTCGCAAATCTCTCAAATCTCAAACGCTTTATTATAAAGCTATGGTTAAATAACTAACTGATTTAAGCGACGATTATTATATTTGCTGATGTGTAAATATATGTCCTAACATCTCATATTTTTTAAATTACGTGTAATTCAGTAAAGTACAGAAAGTAATTCAGACTCCCATTAAATCCAGATCAAGGGTCTGGAAAAAAGTAAGGTTTCATTGTGTAGCTTTTCAAATTCATCTATAGCAAATATCACATACACCTATTGCTCCATTCGGGCTTAAAAAACAACAAAACAGAAAAACCGTCTTTCATTATTAATATACATTATTACTGTTTCAATGACGCAATAGACAAAGCTGGCAATCCCTAAGAGATTTTCCTTTTTTCTATATGTCGCTTAATGCAAGTAGACATTGAACCATGAATACAAATTCACAATGGCGAGGTATTTACATAAGCTAATTGATATCATTATAAAATTGTATTAGGATGGATAATCCGGTGTTTCGCTCGTTATAAAATTGAAATGTCTCTATTAATGTATAAGTAAGATGCCAAGACAGAGGCTACACCAAATTTTAAAAAAAAGTTCTAAAATAGCAAACTAAGTCCTCTCTGACAATACTAAAAGTTAATCTGTAAGTCATAATTAAAAACCTTGTTTACGAAAAAACTTTTAATAAGAGCACAAATAAACAACATTTTATCGTCTGTGTTAGTGTATTAATCTTATGATTTTCCAGAATTGGAGTCTGATTACTTGTAACACAGGTTACCTAGTACAAAAATCTGTCACATCATTTTTATTTGTACCCTTAAGAATTACACCATTTAATTGGTACTTTGAAGAAACAATAAATGTTTGATTATAGTTAATAACAATGATAATAATAATAAATATAAATATATGGGACACTTACACACAGTTGTCCATCCCCAAATTAAGTAACCTATTACTTGTGTTATGGAGGACGGATAACTGGTAAATATACTACATATATAATTTTAAATACATACTTAAATACAAATATACAACCAGGCCCGAAGAACCAACAAATTGTCTATAGAAAATGTTGGCCCTCGGCGGGAATCGAACTCGCGACCCGTGAAACTGAAAGCAGGGTCACTACCCACTGCGCCAACGGGCCAGTCAATAATAATGATAGACAAAGTGTTAAAGGACCTTAAGTCACATTTTATAAATTATTCAGTAGAGAGCTTTATTCAGTAGCGTTCACTTTTTTACGCTTACTGACTTAATACGTATATTGAATTAGAATAATTGAAAATGACTGGCCCGTTGGCGCTGTGGGTAGTGACCCTGCCTTCAGCTCCGCGATCGATTCGATTCCCGCCGAAGGCCAACATTTTCTATAAACAAATTGTTGGTTCTTCGAGCCTGGGTGTGTATTTGTATTTAAGTATGTATTTAAACTTATATATGTAGTATAGCTTCCAGTTATCCGTCACCCATAACACAAGTATTAAGTTACTTACTTTGGGGACGGACGACCGTGTGTGTAAATGTCCCATATATTTATTTATTTATTTATTTATTTAAAATACAAAAATGACAAAAAATGGACTTAAGGTCCATACAGATTTATCACCTACAGATTTGTAGTATATTTCATAGTTATTAATAAGCCATACAATAGTACATTTGTGCTAAACAAAAACATAGCGGAGCCAGTGTCATTGAACTCTTATCTTGTTTGATTAATACATTAATTGGAAGTAACGCAGTAGGGTATAACACGTAGTATTGAGTTCACTACGTCGCAGGCCTCCGACAACTGGACCGCCCTACCAATGCCCAGCTGGAATATAAAAGTTTTTTCAACTTACTATAGCAAAAATTGTATCACAGAACAGTAAAGTAAAAAAAAGTTAAGTAACAGCCTGTTACTATGCCCACTGCTGGGCTAAGGCCTCCTCTCTCCGTTTTTGGAGAGAAGGATTGGAGCTAAGACCTACCACGCTGCTCCAATGCGGATTGGTAGGTTACACATATCCCTAGAATTCTCTAGAGATATGCAGGTTTCCTCACGATGTTTTCCTTCACCGAAAAGCGTGTGATAAATTGCAATTATCAATTAGATAAGTTTTCATAGAAAAACCCATTGGTGTCTGCCCGGGTTTGAACCTATGTCGTCTCTAGAGAGTCGCACGGTCTCACCGCTAGGCTATCACAGCTATTCACATAACAGTAGTAAATTTTAAACTTTGGCGATTCATACTTATTATTATATAAATAAATGGGTCACATCGCGGCAAAATGGAGTATGGTCACGAACGATGTCGTGAACGATGGCGGATGCAACTCTCCCGTAACGTCGAACCTTGTAAAAAGGTAACTTCATTTTGCAGCGATGTGACCCGTTTATGTATATAATAACACATTACAGAAATATTTCATTACGTGAAAACTACGCTTAGTTAATAGTTTATATACCCCGTTCCCGAACGAAAAACGGGGCTTATTTATCCTATAAAGTACCCAAGTGTAAAAATTTGGTAAATTTTACTTTTCATTAAGAAACATTAGCCGAGAAAATGTAACAGATGGATAGACTTTAGCATTTATAATATTAATTAAGATGTAAGCGATTCATTTAAAACAATCTAACTTCAACATATTATTCACTATTAAAAAAACTTATTAAACCTTAAATGGGCTAATGTTTCATCATATTATGGCTTCAAAATTATATATTGTATATAAAACATAATAAAAAAAACAACGATTCTCTCTCATTATCCCAATTCTGGAATCTATACTTATAATACTGGCCCGTTGGAGCAGTGGGTAGTGACCCTGCCTTCAGCTCCGCGGGTCGCGGGTTCGATTCCCGCCGAGGGCCAACATTTTCTATAAATAAATTGTTGGTTCTTCGAGCCTGGGTGTGTATTTGTATTTAAGTATGTATTTAAACTTATATATGTAGTATATCTACCAGTTGTCCGTTACCCATAACACAAGTATTAAGATACTTACTTTGGGGACGGACGACCGTGTGTGTAAATGTCCCATATATTTATTATTATTAATAAAACAAAGTCCCCGAAAGCTGTCGGTCTGTATGGAATCGATGTTCTCAACATCTACTAAACGGATTGTTGTACGGTTTTTACAAAATGTTTAGGTTAAAAGTACATTTCAGTTTTAATATAATAGTGTCGATGAGGAGGTCGGGCAGTTGTATAATAACTCGCCTCCTGGGAGCTTTACTCGAGTGCGCCGCGTGAACGAGCAAAGATACACTAAAGTAATGCACTAGAGAATTGTAATTCTACAAAAATAACCCAACAAAGTCCGCGACAGCATGTCTCTATCTCTTATGGTTAACTCACAATAACTATTTTTTGTGACACACTGATTCTAGGCGGACGAAGCCGATGGCACAGCTAGAGTAATATAAATTCACTAAACTATTATGGTAGATTGAAATAGCATTTATTACCTGCACGGTATGGGTGCACTATGCGGAAGTAGTACTTGCGGCCGCCTGTAGCTGCATCTGACGCTGCATCTGTTCGAGCATCTCTTGCATACGTCGCAGCTCCGCTTCCTGATGAGAAATGATGGTTGAAAGAGATGATGATTTTTAAAACTGTTACAAAAATTTTGGAGGGTACAAACTATATTGTTGGACAGCCAAGATTAAATTAAACAAGCACGACTTCACTTTCACAACCTTATGATAGGTGTTCTAGCTACCACGTTACAAAACCAGACTGCCAGCTCAGAGAACTGATTCCCCCCAAGTAAACAAGAATGGAAGGGAGCAACAACGATCCTTCGCGGTATTATGACAAATAGTATCAATACAAGTACTAGGTATCATGACAAGCTTTATCCAAGAACACTATATGCAGAATACTACGAATCCATATGAAATGATATAATAATCCTAACAATATAAACAAACTGAAGTCACTTGCAGTTTAAAGAAATAAGTATAGAAAGCCTTGTGGTATCCGGTTGAGTAGAATAGACTACCCTCTTTCTTACCGAGGGGTCGTAAAATACTACTAGTAATAGTATAAGGTAAGTTGGCATCAGGCAGACGGCCGGTCGTAAAATACGTAGCCATATCAAGTGACAACATGTTTGTAACATGTTTTGCCGACCCTACCTAGAGTGGGATAAGGGCAGAAGGATGTTGTATAGAAATCGGTCATAAGACAATTTTATATCGACGTTGTATGCTGAGCAAATCAGTAAGCTTTGGCGATAGCATTTATCTTGCCTCGTCAAATAGATGACGTCATTGCTACAAATTTTCTTTGTTACGAAATCTACTTACAAATAATAATATAGAATTAGACGTTACTTTGCGCAGATACATAATATATAAGTAAAATAAAATGAAATTATTATCCTATAATTCGCGAAATTATTTCCTATAATTAATTCACAATATACAAAATATTTTTTTACAAACCTACTTACATCATGAATTCTATTTATCATAAGTATTAAGATGTCTTGCAGCTTTTTATTAGGAAAGAATTATATTCTAAAATATAATTTTTGAATTCTAAAAATATAATTAATCTACAAAATAACAAATAGTAAGATGCATCAATCTTTTGGCTGACAATAAAACGTTATATGAATGGTGTTCATAGGATTGGAAATATACATCATAAATTTAAATTAAACTATATAAATTAAACTATATAATAAATAGCCGAATCATGTGACAGCATGTTGTGCCAACCCCATTTAGAGTGGGATAAGGGCAGGAGGATGATGACCTCAAAATGTGTTTACTGAAATTTGAACCGGCGAACCTTTAGATAGAGTAACTTTATGAGTATGACAGTTGAATATCATAATTAAACATAGTCATATTCTTTATATTAATTTTTCAAAATCTACGTCACTGACATTAGGGCCTATAATATAAATACCTTTTCACGTAAAGCACGTTCGCGTTCTGTGGCGTCCTCATTCGATCCATTTGTCAAGCCAGAGTCTGATTCACTAAGGCCACTCTCAGTAGATCTATGCCACGATATTAAAAAATTAAATCGACTGACAATTTCATATTGTTAAGTATTTATAATTATATTTTAAAAACTAAACAAATCAATATAATACTCTAAACTCATATTTTATTTTGTACATAATATGACCTTGGGCTCCTATTTCATTATATACATATAACAAACTAGTCGTAGCTGCGATTTCATTCGTTCGTCTTTACTATAAAAATACCCTCAATTATGTTGATACTCTCCTATTTTGAATATTTTAATTCTGTATTAGCCGAATAAGCTTTGATTGTGTCAAATTTCATATAAATATCACATATATCAGTGTCCCAGTATAAGGGTTCCCATATATTTATTATTGTTATGTCGTAGCCGACACGAAATGCATGCGTGTTCTTCTCCTTGGGTTTAGCGCAGCGATGAAAACGACGGGAATTTTGATAACGTGTTTTATTTAGCGTATTACAAATTATGAAAAACTAGAAGATAAGAAAATAGAGTTGCCTTTCACAAGTTTGAATTTGTTGCGTCTGACGTTTGACAGCTGATTGTCAATCAACCTACTTTGGATGAGCAATCACAATCGCTGTCAGCTGGCGTTCCGTTTTGGCCTCGAAAATTATTATTATTAAATTTAATCTATATTCCTTTAGCGATTTCCCGTGAAAACGTAACAGGCAGACAGACAAACCTTTTACATATTTATTTAGTATGAATCTACTGTACTAAAGTTGAAGAGCGATTTGATTGATACAAATGCGATTATATACTATCCTATAACAGCTATAATTAAATTACGCCGTACTAATATAGTTCAACATTAATTGTAATGTAATGAGAATGATCTTGCTCCTGAGTTAAAGGATGTCGCTTAACCAAGCCAAAGAAAATTATATTTCTTTTAAAATGGATGGATGAAGAAAAACTTTATGTATAAAATGCGGTGTCGTTTTGAAAAAAAAATTTAAACCATTTACGTTAGATTATTTGAAAAACTATGTTTTCTTGGATTATTAAGTAGTATAAAACTATTTTCGATGCAGTATAACAAAATTAATTAGTGAATAAGGGTGGAAGTAAAATAATGCTTAGTAACTGCACTATATATTCAAGCCTGACTATATGTAATTATAAACGGTAAACGATGATTTATATTTTCACTGTAAATTTTCACAAATTCAAACTATTCTCTATTCAAGTAAGCTCGTACAGAAGTGGTTTTGAATCAACTCTACTGGTGGTCAAGATAGATGTCCTTACCCAAAAGATTCAACAAGAAACCCGGCGGTTGCTCTTTTCAAAATATAATTCTTATAACTAATTACATTTAATCAGTCTTGTACAGGGTCGAAGTGTAGCTATGCCCACGCATTCATTATCATCTAAGTAACATCATCAGATTAAACAATCAATAAATACTCACGTGTGTCGTTTGGGAATCTGTCCGTTCCGAGCGAGCCTTTCTGAACGGTAGTTCTCATAGTGAACTTCTTGTGTTACTTCTTGTAGATCTTGCATGTGGGTACTAAGGAATAATATTATTGAAAAAAACTAAACATACAGTATTGTACTACACCCGTTTTGAAAATAATCGAATGGCCTATATATAGTAGTAGGACATTACTTTGCGAAATTTCGAGGAACAAATACATATTGTTAAAGAATGTTCAGAAGTGAGTATTAATGAATCCTCAATCTATAATTCAACTTATAGTTCCAATTAATACAATAATACAAAGCACGCGTCACATCACACAAGATGGCTCCTTGTTATTCTGTCTCCATGGAAACCACTATTTGTTTTTAGGCGTTGCGTCGACAACGCCATCGGCGGTGTTTGTTATTCATCAGCTGCACTCGTAATACGCACGATAGCAACGACCTCTTGTTATTACCCCTTACCCAGTTTGCACGAACCCTGTCTATGACTTCGTGGGTTCGATTCCCGGCGCGGGCCAACATTTTCTAACAACAATTTCTTGGTTCTTCGAGTCTGGGTGTATTTCAGTATGTATTTAAAATTATATATGTAAATATTTACCAGTTTTCAGTCAACCGTAACTCACGTTTTAAGTTACTTACTATAAGAACGAACGATCGTGTGTGTGTCTAATATATTTATTTATTTATTTACTATAATAATCTGCGACAATTTTTTTGAACGATTTACACACTGGACAAAACTATATACTAAAACTTACTACCACCTCATAAGAGTCCTCATCTTCAAGGCAAACAACTGGAAGCTGAACCAGAAAGCGTTGTATGTAAGGCAAATTAGAAACAATTCTTTTAAATATTTTTTTAAAGGGCTTGTTCAATTATGAACATTCCACCCTTAAAATAACCCCTTACAAGATGCTACGGTCTACGTTTTAGCCCGATACAATCTCAGAACAAGAATCATGTTCTACATTTAATTTGCAATGACTTTGTTCATTGATCTATCTCATATCAAATATACTGTCCGCTTGAAAACATTTATACACAAATGGAAAGGAATGAACAAAACTTAATACCTAGCACTTATGCAAACGAACACTGCATCATCTACATCATTATCTCAATAAATAAACAATATTCAATTTATATTAAAGGGATTGAATATATAGATATAGAGAGAGGCTGAAAAAAGATGGATTGTGTGAAGTATGATATGCATAAAAAGAAGTTGCGCCAGAGTTGGTGAACGATAGAAGAGAATAGAAGATGAAAACATTTTGCTGACCCCACTTAGAATGCGATAAGGACAATGAAGTAACCTTCTATGGTAAAAAAGTGACAATTTAAAAAAACCTATATTTTAAAGACCCAATATTTTTAGTTTTAATGATATAAATATCTATATAATTTATAGAATTAGGCGTTCCTTTGCGGAGATCCATAATACAAAAGTAATAATAAAATTATTTTGCTATAACCCGCGATACAGTAAATAGAAAATATATATAGTGTTTAATGTATAGTGGACTATCAGTATTTTCATACCCGATACGTGCAGGATTCGTAAAAACACATGCACAAACCTCCACCACTTCCACCACAATACACAAGCACTATACAGGTTCACTATCACAAACTCAACAATCGTTTTGCCCCGCAACCGAAGCATCATCAGGAGATAGCCTCCACGACAAAATCGCAAAGCCAAAAAATATCTATATGATATATTTGATTTCTGATACAGAACAAATGAATTTAAGAAATAATATTTATTCATATTTCATATGAATAAATATTAATATTTATTCATATGAAATATGAATCATATTGTAGCATTCTTACATCAATGGGACTATGAGTGCAAAATATTTATTATTTTTTGCTAACGGAACTGGAGAACCGCAACTGTAAATCAAAAGAGACAGGATTGAGATAGGAGAATGATGATTCAATTTTAATTTGATTTTTTCTTTCCATTTTTTTATGCGAATTATAAATTAAAGCTAGTGTGTAGAGATGCGGTGCTCACATGAGCATTGTGCGGAGCTTGATAAAGTCGCAATGGTCTGGGTTCTCAACTTCCACCACCCCCCACGGGTAGAGTCTGCCCCGAACTCGTCTCCCTCGCACTTCCAACTGTTGGCCCGCTCCGCACACAGCGAACGGCACTGCGGCTTTTAGTTGACGGACCTGATACCAAGTAAAAGTATCTATTAATAACTATTGCACTGACATCTTTTTGATGTAAAGAAAACCCACTATCTCCCCCACTTTGCCAGCAATAGTCACCTGAAATCAACTATGTTATTATAAATTGAATTTATTTATGACTGTGACATATAACCCACACATAGGTTTTAAGGCGAATCGATCACATAGTTGCCTAATACGCCGTGTGGTATCCGGCAGAATAGAATAGATCACCCTCCTTTCTTACCGAGATGTCGTAAGAGGCGACTAAAGTAAGTACCGTTTGGTATCCGGCTGCATAGAATAGACCACCCTCATTTCTTACCAAGATGTCGTAAATCGCAACTATAGTAAGTTGACGTCAGGCAGGCGGTCGGTAGTAAAATACGTAGCCAAATCATGTAGAGATCTTTCATTCTAAAAGTGCACGCCCCTCCAATGTCTTTACTCACACACAAAAAACTTATGTGCAGACGAAATACACGCAAACTTGTTATTCTAATTGCTTACTCAGTTGCCGGACAGAGACGAAAGTAGGAGCACGCATCGATTATTGCTAAAAGTACAGTTAGCATGTCATAAAAAAAGAGGATAAATATTTTTATTTTTTTATTTTAAATAATAATTAGATAAATTTTTTCTTTAATAGAAAAATATGGAGAATTTTATAAAATTATGTGGCGAAAAAAAACGGGCAAAACTTAACATCTATCATTATTTTATCATTAAAGCCATTGCTTTAATTAAGGAACGAATTGACATGATTGATAGAAATATGTGGGAAAATACGTGTCGAAGTGTGAATGATATTGAGATAGAATATATGAAAATTTTTGAATTTATAATTAATGTTGAGTCTGAATCTGAAGATAGCGACGTGAGTGAATAGCGTTAAAATAGTAAATATTTATTGCGGTTTAATTTTTTTTCTTTTTTTACTAATAAAATAAATGAACAGACTTCTGTACATTACGTTTTATTTATCATTCTAATAGTTGCATAATGAATATATATGATCTTTATTAAATTAAGTTGGCAAGCTAGCTCTTGATTGCGAATTCACCTGATGGATGCCGATGTAGTTTAAGTTTCTTGAAAGGGTTTGGAGATTATACATGTAACCATTCAGGGTTTTTACACATCGTACCTGAATGCTAAACCGCTTGGTGGTACGTCTTTGTTAGAAGGGTACGTCGGAAGTATCTATCCAGTCAAGACCAGGGATAATTTTAGAAATATACTAATATGTTTTTTCTAGGATTCGAATGCGGAACTTCCCGTTTACCATCCACAGCGCTTATTACCCCAGGGAAACGTTAAAAACTTACTTTTTATTCCAAAGAATTTTCAACATAAATTTGATTATAAATATATAATATTAATTTTATTTTTATGCAAACGTTACTTGTAATCCGTGTAACCGGATTGGTTGGTCAACCAGTGGACAAATGATAGGAACGCGAGACAGAATAGACGTGTTGTCTCATACAAAGCGTGCATTCTCCGCCATATAAATGCTTGACTTATACCAGTCGAGCAATTAGTTCACCTTTAAATGCGCGAATGAGTCGTGTCAACTTTGAAATTGCTGCGCGCACACATATAAAATAGTACAGTCAATATTTTCTCTCACACATTAAAATAATGTAATTTGGTGGAGGGGCGTGCACTTTTAGAATGAAGATCTCTTACATCATGTTTGTAACATGTTGTGCCGACCCCACTTAGAGTGGGATAAGGGCAGGAGAATGATGATGATCACATAATTGCCTAATGCATCAGCTAAGGTTGGCTGGTTAAAATATTATTATACACATTTCTATTTTACCATTTAATTAAACGTTCTTTTAATTAACTTTTCTTTTTTATTATTTTTTATTAAATAAAGCCCAGCCTTCTACTATTTACATCTTAAAATATCTTATTACAGCTGAAAATAATATTTCAGCATACAATAAATTTACAAAAGTAAGGTCTGTTACCTGTTCTTTATAATCTTCGTCTTCGTCACTGTCACAATCTGGTAAAGCGTAGATTTTAATTCCTTCCGTTTCTATCTCCTCCATAACCTACGAAATGGGAAAATTTCAGATAGAATTGTAAGGTTCAATAATTTAAGAACAATTTTTTGGACAAACGTTTTAATTTATTATTGTATTTTTGTTAAATAGACTAAATAGAAATCATTTGACTAATATTATAGATTTCAAAATGGACGGTACCAGGTGGAGCGGGGACAGTACGTTTTGTAAAGTGTTACAGTGAAGACGAAAGTAAATTGTAACGTGTGAATATTGTGAGAAATAAATATATATAGTTGGAATTGAAAGGTAGTTTGTATTACTTTGTGCGGCCGTTTTTACAGAATCAAAAGTACATATTAAGAAATATTTAGAAAAAAAAGGATATATACAGCCTACAAAAAATAATCTTATTCTAAATCTCAAGAAATAATAAAAATGTGTTATTTTATAATATATAAAACACATATTTATATCTAAACACGATCACTGAGGATACCAGTCAACCAAACCTTAAGATCCAGAATTTTTTATTACATTATTTTTAATTTTATAATATTAACCGTAAGAATGATTTGTAATGCTGTATTACGAACTGGAGAGAGAGCTTAAAAGGTAAAAATGATTCTAAAGGCTTTTATTTTATTTTTATTTATTCGTAAATAAACAGCTTCATCTGTTTATACATTTCCACATATACAAAGACATCAGACGGGATGGGGCTCGCCCAGAACATCGCCGAGTTTGCAAAACGCGGAGAATAGAGCCCAAAGCTCTTCTAAGGTCTGAGAACATTGTATAAGGGTGCCTCCTGTGAATAATGCTAAAAAAGACCAGTTGGATATTAAAAGCTTCTTACCCTACTTTTGAGCCGCTGTACTTCCTTCTTGGTGAGACAATCGGCTTTTGCGATAACGGGAACAATATTTACTTTGTTGTGCAGCTGTTTCATAAACTCTATATCCAGTGGTTTAAGCCTAAAATTAAAAAGGTCCAACTCTCAACTGTAAAATCAAGTTCCAAAAATAAATTGACTACAGAGTTCAATGTAAATATAAGGATCTTAACAGGCCTACCATGAACTCTTATTACGACTCAATTGAATACGTAAACTAAATTGTTTTGCTTTTTCATAACATGACGTCTTAAAGACGGACATTATAAGTCGTTGCTGAATGACGTTCGGAATGCGTCCTAAAAACATTTGAGTATAAGAGACAGAGTTATCTATAACGTTCATATAACGTTTTCCTTTTCAAACATTTCGACCCCAATGAATCATGATGCGAAAAGATAGCGGTTGAGTTTAGGTACTGACTTTGAATTGATTCGTTTTCTAAAAGTTCATGGTAGGCCTACTGGTGTGTTAACAATAATTCTTACTATTATTACTTTAATGTAATTTAACTAAATACATGCCAATGAAAATGTTATCAATCATTTATTTTCACGTTAAATATATTAATATAATATACTAGTACATATATCCAGTCCACTTCGCAGATTCATTCAAAATTAATAATGAATTAAATTAATAAATAAACTTGATTCAAAGATACGTATATGAATAACGGTTATAAAAAATGCTCCGATCGCCACCAACCTCTACATCCGGTTGGTCAATCAAAAGATTATCTGAAAATTTTATTTACATCGGTACAATATTATTTACCAGTCGTTTCGGAGTCTATAATGGATACACACACAAACATTCATTTTTTATAATTAGATATATTTAATTTGAACCAATACCGATTCTCGGAGTTCTAGCGAAGATAATATAACAATTATCAGACTTTAACAATTTATGATGCGTATAAATTTGATATAGCGCTTTATATCAATTCATTTTATAACAAGATGAGGGAGCTAATAATAAAAGGGCGATGACATCACTTACCGCCTTTCGGGAACGAACTTATGATACGTAATAAATAACCAGAGGACAATAATTGAAACGATTGACAATTAATTATAGAAATGACTTAGTGACTGCTATTATTTATTGTTGGTGTACTTTGCTCAAGAACGTTATGCAGCCAGAACAAGGAAAAAGGGATGATAGTGTCCAAAATTAAAAAATTAAAGTAATTTTCGGACCTATACTTGATTCACACGAACCGATTTTCTTCGTACGCATATAAAATACTAAGCCGACATTGGGACTATTATTTTGTATTCTTTATTTTATTGTTCACGTGAGTCAGCTTTTCAACTACAAAATGCACCCACGGCTACGTTCGTTTCGATTAAAATATTAAAATACCTGCAATTATAAATCTTTTAATATAAAAGGCAAATTAAAGACCCTATATGTGCAAGCTTCAATTGTTACAAATTTTATCAATATTGTTCTAGCGCATTAGCCGTGAAAGCGTAACACACAGGCAGACAGACTATCGCATTAATATTAGTATGGATTTATAAAATGCTACCAATTTTCACGCAGGGCGACCGCCATCTGACATACGCCCTATCAGCAGGCCTACCATGAACTCTAATTGTGACTCAATTGAAGACGTAAACGAAATTGTTTTGTTTTTTCATACCAGGACGTCTTAAAGACGCACACTTTAAGTCGTTGCCGAATGAGCGTTCGGAATTCGTCCTAAACATGTAAGCAAAAGAGACAGAGTTATCAATAGTTCATATAACGTTATCCTTTTCAAACATTACGACCCCAATGCAAAAAGAAAGCGGCTCGCGGTCGTCGTTTACGTCTTCAATTGAGTCGCAATAAGAGTTCATGGTAGGCCTGCAGTAAGTGAATTAATCATCGATGCTAGCGAGAATAACCGGAACTGACGTCGTAACATAATCTTCAAAGTACTAAAGGGTGTAGTTTACTCGTAATACTTCAAATATTCACCACATCATCCAGTTTAATGACTTTACTGGTCAACAAACAATAATCTACTGATAATTTAAACCATGCCGTACTTACACAAAAATTTTCTATAATTCTTATTATATCTATACATATTATAAAATAAATTCCACAAAGTCCAAAAATGGTGGAAACTTTATTAGTTAATGATGTATACATTTTTACTAGCTACTAAGTCTTGCTATGGTTTAATTTAAAAAAAATAAAAATAAAAGTGTATGTCTGTATGTGATCGATTTTTTAATGTATACTGAACGGAATTTCGTACGGTTTTTACTAAGACAATTTTTGAGGATAGTTTAGATTAATAGTAAATTACAGTAGAATTCCCGTAGGGTAAAGTCCGATTTACGGTAGAAAAAATTCCACTTTCCACGCGGGCGAAGTCGCGGGTACAGATACTACAAACTAATATCGTAAATGCGAGAATATTCACAGTTAATCTGCTTGTGCAATATTGATGAAAATTGACACAATTTACTTCTTTCAATTTTGTTCTTTTACATACAGGATAAAAAGTGATAATAGCTTTCGTTTTCTATTCTCATATATATAAAAATAACCTCCTCAATTAAAATATGCATTTGATTTATTAATACGGAACAATCCTAACTCTCCTCTAAGTATTATTAGTTGGAATTGATAAACAAAGTTAATAAGTTGTAACGTATTAGTCATTTAGAGGCTAAAGTTATTATTACTATAGTTGAAATATATCCTTTATTGTACATAATATGATATTATTCAAGGAAATATATCTTATACGATAAACATAGCGGAGGACTGCAAGTAACAATCAAAATTAATAATAAATAATTATTAATTACTAATTTACAGTCATATATATGTCAGTGTAGTTTTTAGTACCAAATAAATAAATCATTCATTTATTCAAAGTAATGAATATTTGATAAATAGGCATTACTTTGCGAAGTTATCTCTTCAACGGATCGAAGTCTACTGTTGGACACAGATCACTTTAGAGACCTTCCAAACATCACGATCTTGTACCACCTAAATCCAGCGGCTCCCTGCAATCTTTTCGAAGTAGTTTGTCGACCTAGTTAGGGGGTCTGCCTGCCTTTTCCACATTTCGGTTTTCAGGTGTGGAATCGCCATTCTAGCACTTTGAGGTCTCAAAGTCCACCGCTTTTTCGAAATATGTGCCGCACTTCGAACTATGATTTTATTATTGTGATATAATCCACATTTTATAAAGAAAATCTATGTAGGGCCAAGTGAAGGAAGTACAGTCCGTTCGCATACCTTATACAAGTAGAATAAGTAACCATCTGTATCAAAAAACTTTCTAGCTGCGTAATCGTCTTGCGTTAAAACAAAACAATTTATTATGGGATTATTTCTCTTTTAGAGATTAGTAGAGTAGTCTGCAATGGCATAAATCTATATTTTAAGGATATTACTAGACTCGGTCTAGCTTCTAAGAACATGGTAACGTTTAATGTGGTAATCAGAAAGCTATTTGAACGTAAACATTATCAACTTAAAAATGTTAGTTACTAATGATTTCTTACACCAGATAAATGCCCTCATTAAGGGTCTAATACTCGTATATCAAACTAAGCTTGCAAAGCAGGGCGAGTCGGCTAGCTAAATAAGTAAATAACAAACGTTCATATAAGTATCGTTCAATGATAATAAAACCGTCGAATAACATTGCAAAAATGTTAAATATCATGTTCAGCCGTATTCAGCGACCGATGAACGTTATCACGCACGTAACCACATTTTTTAAATGGTTTTGATGCAAAATTTACAATATTATGCTTTATATGTACAATATTATCGTGGATTATAGCAAATAATACCTAACAAATAACGACTGGCCCGTTGGCGCTGTGGGTAGTGACCCTGCCTTCAGCTTTGCGGGTCGCGGGTTCGATTCCCGCCGAGGGCCAACATTTTCTATAAACCACTTATTGGTTCTTCGAGCTTGGGTGTGTATTTGTATTTAAGTATGTATTTAACTTATACATATAGTATATCTACCAGTTGTCCGTCACCCATAACACAAGTATTAAGTTACTTACTTTGGGGACGAACGACCGTGTGTGTAAATGTCCCATATATTTATTTTATTATTATTATTTTAATTCTATAATTAATGATTTTAACACTCAGAAACTCTTTTATTACTAGTGTTATGAGCCGCTCAAGGACATACTTAAGTACAGCTGTTGGGTGTTGCTATTGCAAATAAATCTTCAAATCGACAGATTAAATTATTGTGAAAAAAAATAAACAAACCCATGTCCAAACGGCGAGATGAAATAAAAGCAGCAATGAATGCGGTTATCGACAATGTTACGTCGGTTGAGACCGCTTTCATCTCGCAAAAACCGCTCAAATTGTTCATCGATGTATTGAATAATTGACTGAAAAGAAAAATAGCTTACATATTTGTACACAATAATATGCTTTTCTATATGATTAAACATATACATATAATGATATTTCTATACATTACATATAATTATAGTTCTTCCTGGAAAATGCGATAGCCCAGCTGTGAGACCCTTTAGAGACGATCATGGGTTCAAACCCGGGCAGACACCAATGAGTTTTTCTATTAAAAGTTTTGTGTCTAATTGATAGTTGCAATTTAACACACGCTTTTCGGTGAAGGAAAATATAGTGAGGAAACCTGCATATCTTTAGAGAATTCTAAGGATATGTGTCACCTACCAATCCGCATTTGAGCAGCTTGGTAGGTCCTAGCTTCAATCTTTCTCTTCTAAAACGGAAAGAGGAGGTATATGCCTAACAGTGGGATGGTAACAGGCCGCTACTTTACTTTACTTCATTTCTTTCTATATTCATTTTAAACACGAAAATATTTACCCTGAAGCAATCTGTGTTATCAATTGCATCACCATAGCCAGGTGTATCTACAACTGTAAGGCGTAGTTTCACTCCTCTTTCTTCAATCTCAACAGTTGACGCATCTAATTTGACAGTTTGATTTGTTTTCTCTGCAAACACAACATTGCTGAGGGAACTGACATATCACATTACTAGGTTTTGAGCCCTCGTTAACATAGGAGTGAATAATATACAGAATTAGGCGTTACTTTACGGAGATGTAAAATGTATACTCTAGTTACTGCATTATACAACAAACATAATACATACAAATACTATAGATAACAATAAAAAAAATACAAACCTATTGCATCAGGAATAACCCTTTCTGGATACAAATCAGTAAGGAACAGAGAGTTGACAAGGGTGGATTTCCCAAGACCACTCTCACCTACTACCATAAGGGTAAATTCAAAACCCTTCTTTACAGACTTTCTGTGCACCTGATTGGGTAAGTTTGCAAAACCAACATAACCAGGTGTCTCTATATTTGAAAACTGCAGGAAAAAAAATACATAAGTATAAAAATGTTATTTAGCCTAAGCCATAGTTATATTACACTTTAAATCATTATTAAAAAGACATGCATTGATGCCACACAGGCTCTTCAGGTGTTTTACTGTAGCCATATCAAGAGTTACAATGAGTGCCTTTACAATAGTACAAATAAATGCTATTGAAAATTTACTCTTTAGACCAATAAAAAAGGAATATCCTTCTATTATACTAATATCTTGTTACTGTCAAAAAAAGTTGTTGTTGTCAAAAAATGTTTTTTTAATTTTATTTGTTTCGAAGCATTTAAAATTATTGTTTGTATTTGCACCATTTTATTATAGAGTGATTGTTATCATCAAATGCTAAAACTGAAACACCTAAATAACAATATTATTTAGCGTAATGTGTTATATAACCTCACTACTTTCAAGAACCCAAACATACAAACTTTATTCAAGTTAATTATGAAAAACTAGTTTTTGACCGCGGCTTCGCTCGCGAGGAATTTGCTCTGCCATAGTATCTAATTTAATTAAAATTTATGATTCACAATTTTGGTCATGGAGGCTTCCACATAAAAGATAGATATATGCTGTCGCAGACTTTTATTTAGGACTATTAAAGACAAACAATACTACGGTACATCATCTTTGTGTAACTCTAATGGTTTAGGCAGCGTACGCCGAGATAGCTCTCAGAGACCAGATTTTTTCCGACTCCATTGACATGTATTGTTATATTACATAAAATCATTATATCCTATATGTTCTTCCGATGTATAACCTATATAACTGTAAAGTTTCATCCAAATCCATCCAATCATTTTTTCATGAAAGAGTAACAAACATCCATCCATACTCACAAACTTTCGCATTTATAATATTAGTAGGATATTAAATATACTAGAATACTACAGTATCATCGAGTGACTTCATAAAAGATTGATATTACAAAACATTAAACTAATCTAATATAATTGCATATTATAATTGTCTAATTGACTCGGGACTATGTAACTTTTTATTATATTATACTAGCTGTGCTTGCGGCTTGGCCTGCCTGTATATCAGTGTATGTAATTGCAATTTAGCACATAAAAGTAGTTATTGTGAGCTAACCATAAGACATAAGAGACATACTGTCGCAGACTTTTTTGTAGTATTTTTATAGATCTACAATTCTCTAGTACATTACTTTAGCATATCTCTGCTGGCTTACACAGGGCTCGCGACTAAAGCTCCCAGCAAGCAAGTTTTTTAACAACTTTTCGACACAATTCACATAATGCTGATATATATTATTTACCTAAACCATCCGGAAGTATCTTTTGGTGAAAACTATAAAGAAATCCGTTCAGCAGATTTTGAGAAAATTGATTACATACAGACAGACAGCTTTTTGGGACTTTGTTTTATAATAAGTATAGACTAGATGAGCAAGTACAAAATTTAAATTAAAAAAATATATTAATTTTCTAATTACTGAACAGGAAAAAGATAAATATGTACTTATTGATTAAAAGATTGTTAAGTTAACAAGATTTAAATACATTGACAATGTTTCTACACTTAATTTAAGTTAGATTGGGTCATTTACATTTGTTTGAGCATGTATAAAACTAGTCCTTTAAATTTAACATATTTTAAACACAAACATATTTTAAAACTTATAGAGTAGAACAGTTTTATCTAAAATCATAGATTAAAAACTATACAAAAACATGTAACCAAAATCGTAATTACAAAAGTAAGGAGCCTGTTAGAACATTAAAAGCTGTATTGGAAACAGTCATCTGATAAATATTCAGTCGGCACGCGTAAACACTGACATACATCCGCCACTAACTGTATCGACTATCGAAAACCTTTTCACCAAAGGCACGCGTAAGTATCAATTACCGCTATAAACTTGCATATGTAGTTCGACTAAATATGTCGACATTAACATGAGTCATGAAGCTGGGAGCCTTCTATATTCGAATTGGAAATAGAATTTATCAAGGTATGAACATAGGGTCTATCCGACAACAGAAACAAAAACTTACATTCTTTGCAGTTTCGCTGGACATTTTATCGCTTGGTTGAAATGCCTTGTCTGTATTTTTTCTATAAAATGGTGATTTTATAATTCTTCAACACTATACAAAATATTCTTATTATACAATGATTTCAATAACAATGAATGAAATGATTATTATATTAGAATTTAATTTATTCAATCTCATTGACGTAAATGACGACAAATTTTAACAATTATCACCAACCATAGACTAAACATAGATAAAATAAAAAAATAGCATAAAGCTATAGAATTTTCATAAATTATATTTTTTTAGGTGGTGATTAAAGAACGCTTTTATATTTTTTTATTAAATTTGGAATATAATCAAGTAAACCTTATGTTTATATATTTATTTATATATTTTACATTATATAAATTCTATATATATTTTATACGTAAAATAAAATAATCCATTTTGTTTTTAGAAGAATATTTAAGATACGAATTTAAGGACCTTTTATTCTAATTATATTGTAGCAGTTTTTCATAGCCAAGAATAAAATCTTTTCTAATAATAAAACCTAGCTAGATCGATTAACAAATAATCGATTCTCTTCTTTCAAAATAAATCGATTTGTAAATCTATTAACTCGAAAGGAAATAATCTATTATTTAATAGAGGTTTTTTTTTGACTACTTAAAAATTTGCTTTTTTTTAGAATAATTAGAATAAAGAATAATGAAAGTGGACAACTACGAAATTCATTTAATATGTGTTTTTTGGAAACTTTGGTTTTATCCAACACCGCATTTCCAATCTTAAAAAAACAAGAAAAAGGGGGTAAGAAAAAGAATAAAATGAGCGTAATTAGCAAAATCCAAGCAAAATAACAGAACTAACTACTTTGCTATATTGCTTGTAATATGGAATTCCGCAAAGTAACGCCTGCTTCTATATATCATTTAGCAAAATCCATTTAAAAAAATCGATTTTTAATTTTTAATAATTTCTTATTAAAGATCGATTATTTTGAATTAATAATCGATTATTTTTTGACATCCCTAACAGTAAGTAGTCACGGCATCAATTCGATGAGCGAGCAGCAGATAAGAGTTCCTTGCGATTGAGAGCGAGACAACATGAGTTCGGTTGACGTCACCTTTCTTGATTCTGTACCAAATCACGACTCATGAATCACGAACTAACCCCTCGTACGCACGGACGTAAAAATTACGTTGCGCTAAAATTCCACAATTGGCGTTATAAGAAGTTTCGTATGGTATATTCAGTTTAACGCCCTCGCTCTAACGACTAAAATGGAACACTGCACGATAAAAATACGACGCGATATAAATACGATGTCGTGTGAACAGATACCTGGATACCCATTTGTTTCAATTCTGCGTAACTTTTACGCGCGATAAAATTCATCTCGTGCGTACGAGGGATAACGAACGATGAAGCGGGAAATATGGGACTCGATTCCCGTGATTCGTCTGTGGGAGTGATTCATTCGAACTAGTTCGTTCGCGAACTACACAAGTCTAGTTTATGATAACAAGTATAAATTTATTATTTTATTTTTGTACTTTCGTGATTAATTTAAATAATTTGTGTAAATTAATTAAAGTTAGAATAAGTATAATACACTTCCTTTGAGACCTCGAGAAAAATTTGCAGGGTATTCTAAAAATTTAAAGATATCTCAAAATAAGTAATCCCCTTTTCTCTGGGTATTTGTTTAGAAACTTGCATGAACATTGAACAATATAGAGAATATATTAAAATTGATTAAAATTGATTAATTATAACACATTCAGCTTGATGTGGAGATACTCCGAATTTAGATATGGAATTTCTATGAGCAAAATATATTTCCTCTTTGAATTTTGTAGTAGACATTGTAATGTGTATTAACATACTTTTTTTATTATGTTATAGGAAGTTTGATCTTCTATTGGACCTAAATAGCTTTCAGATTAAGAAAGTATTATAAGAGAAATAATTATTGAATTCTGTATTGTCTTTCAAGTTATTTCTCTTTAATTATGGAAAGAAGTAAGTTGATCCATATTTATTCCAGGTAATATATAAGGTCTGGTCAGTATTGTTTGTACTGTCCTTACACTCAATACAGAAGAGCAATAGAACATACAATTTTATCAAAATGCTAATCGTTAGAAGAATATTTATCTAATATATCTGTGTTTGAACTTTACTGATTATTAACATAAGCATTTTAGTTTATATCTTACACTAGGACTGTAAAGTTAATTTTAGATGACTACATAAAAATGTATAGAATTCTTCATCTAAAATTCGCTAACTACGTCACAATATGATAGTCAGTTTTAACTGACTTAAAGATTTTACAATCTTGCTGCATAAATCTATATTTAAGTAATAAATTAGTTTCTCTGATCATGTTAAGACAACCAATAAATAATTGTATTGAGTAGTGCCATTGATACATATTTCTTAATTTAACATTAAAATTATTTATGATAGTTATGTTGAAGCTAGTATTATTTTACAGCAAAAACAACATGTATGGAAAAAATATTTGGCACTTTGGCATTTACTTTCATATCTGCTGTGTCACTCATTATTGCTGGTATTGTATTAAGTAGTATTCAAGAAACTGAGATAGTTACTGAATCCCATAATGTAAGTATTTTAATTTATTTGAAACTAAGATTAGCAGTGCTTAGTCTACATCATAGTTATTAAAAACATTTAACATTTTTTTTTTCCTTATTTTATTTTAAAAGTAGATTTTAATGCTGTATTACTTGAAATCTACTACTACTACTACTACTTGTTGAAGTATTTATTAAAGGGACATGACGTCCCTTGGGCCACAGGCATTTTTACTTTTGTAGTTTTGTTTCATGGTCTTGTTTGTATGTTTGTTTTGTATGGTGTAAACTGACTGCAATTCTAAAATTTAAGATGATTTTAAGTGGGACAAAGTTTACATCAGCTAGTTAAGAATGATATTTTTTGTAACTGTTTGGCTGTCTTATAATTAATCTGAAGTTAATTAAGGAAAACATGCTTAAGCAAACCTCTAATTTTATAGCTTATTTTATTGTGATTACTCTATGATATATAAGCATCAAATTCAAGATTGGTTTATTTTCAGCATAAAAATGAAACAAGTATTTTTGTAGATTATGCAAACTGTATACCCGTTCAATTGAAATTTAATTCATGTGAAGAAGTAATTGTAACTACATCATCCTGTCACTGTGACATTGATTTCAATCTTGATCAGAATCTTCAAGGGAAGATTGCAGTTTACACCCAGATAAAAAGCTTAAATGAAGTTGATTCGACGTAAGTATTACTTATATAACAAAAGTAATAATTATTACAAAGTGATAAATCTGCATTAAATTTATAAATATTAAAATTATAGGTATTAAAAATCGAAGTACATTTTTTTTATATTCGAGAAGTTTTATATAATGAGTTAATTAACTTAATTTTTCGCCATCAGATTCGAACGACTTCTTGATAGGATAGAGGATACATTTAAAGAATGTAATTTGTCCACATTCGAGAAATCTACACCCGATTTCTATTGTAAGCCTATCCCAGACGATATATTTAATGGTAAGTGCTTAAAGACAGGTTTTCTGTTACATCCATACTTTTTATATACATTTACTTTTTGTTTTCATATTTTTAATTAATGACTGCCCCGTTAGCGCAGTTGGCAATGACCCTGCCTTCAGCTACGCGGGTCGCAGGTTCGATTCCCGCCGAGGGCCAACAATTTCTTTAAACAATTTTTTGGTTCTTCGAGCCTGGGCGTGTATTTGTACTTAAAAATTATATATGTATAAATTTACCAGTTGTCTGTCACCCATAACACAAGTATCAAGTTACTTAGTTTGGGGATGGACGACCGTGTGTATGTGTCTCATAAAATAAATGAATATCTATTTCATTCGAGTCTTTTTGCATCATTCTAATTGGTGTAAAGAACACACACACATGTTGTTATTATCAAGGCTTTGACTTCATACATGATACATATTGATTAATAATAAGAAAAAAATATAAGGAAATATTTATTATCACATAATTTTAATTTAATCATTATTTTTAATTATGTCCAACTTTTATCATAATATGTGTTGCTATACTGTGTTAAAATATAAACGCGCATAATTTTCCTGTTTGTATGATTTTTATTTAGAACATACGGCTTGAGATTTGAGTATTTTATATACTGTGAGTTTTCAGTACAGGATTATTATTAGTATTTTTGGACCGAAGCATATTAAGCTAGTCCAGTCGGCGATTTCACTTGCTATAGTTTCATCTAACTGACAACCGACTAGGCTGTGTTAACTTATATATCGAAAAAAGGTAGACAGCGTTGTTATTAATGAACCGCTGCATTCAAGCGGATTGAATTGCTGGGAAATTTTAGAATTTAAACTCTCTGGATTGGTATTCATTGTATAGAAACCTAATATACTTACGTCTTATTATATTGGGTGAACCCAAATAGTTTCCACCCCACCAAATAGTTTCCCAAGAGTTTATGAATAAGGAACCTGGATGGGATTGAAACTAGTCGGGCTAACCCGATATAATAAGACGTGACTATATACATACATACATATAGATGATTTCTATACATTACCAATACTAAGATATTTTTAAAAGAGGAACGTCTGGTTCTAAACATGGACATGCAGACACAAACAAAAACACGAACACACACGCATTTACACCGTCAGATGTACATAAAAACATCATGTTGAAAAATGTAATATCCTTAGGCTTTATTCACATTAGGTTTAAAGTGTATATTTAAGTGTGTATGTATATTTTAAATAACGTAATTTTTGTACATAAAAATATAAAGAATTATAAAACGATAGGTGATGTATATAATAGACAAAGTAGGAACCGACATAAGCTTGCGACTCCTGGTTTGGGTATAAGATTCTATAATAAAATTCCGAAATCAATTTTGGTCATGCCATTACAGCAGTTTAAAAACACTTAAAAAGAGGCTGATACAGAAAGCCTACTATACTGTTGAAGATTACTTAGATGATAAGGATGTGTGGATATAGGTGCACTTCTACCCTGTACAAGACAGTAATAAATAAATGTAACTAGTTCTAAGATTTATATTTTAAAAAGAGCAACCGCCGAGTTTCTTGCAGGCTCTTCTCGGCAGGAACAGCTTTCCGAACCAGCAGTAAAGTTGACGATTCAAAAGCACTTGTTTACAAGTTTACTTGAATAAAGAATATTTTGATTTGATTTGATATAATAAATCTATTTACATTGTATTCTAAGTCTAATTATATATTTGTATTATTTTTTTATACGTATTCAATTTTGTTTGCAGATATTTTCACTCTCAGAATGTACAACTCTTCCGATGAAAGTGTAGGTAAGTTCTATAAATATTGCAAAATTAGATTATAAATAAAGAACGGAGAAATCGGCATATACTGTTCAGGATTTCAAAGCTTAGGTTATTTTACAGTTAGTTATACAAGTAGTGAATTTGATAAACTACGTTCTAGATTCGGAGTTGATGTTATAGAACGTTGCCGACGGGAATTCCCTAACTAAATAACTAACATGATAAACAAACGGTCAAAGCACGTGATCTTTACTAAGGGTCATGCATAATTCTTTATGCACCTTACGATAGAGAATCCACTTCGGGATGAAAGCTGCCTAGTCCTAGAGAATTCCTGGTATATACCTTCGAATTTGCATTGGAACAGGTGTCCTAACTCCACTTTTTTTTTACAAGGACAAGGTGGTAAACATATAAAACAAAACTTTAATGACAAAATGTTAAAACTGTCAGAATAGTTTCAGATACCTTCTTACTTTGGAACTTAATACTGTTGAGTCGAATAATATGTGATTGACTGCCAAATTACCTTCAAAACGCCGCTGATCAACGAATAGTAGGGTTATAGATTGATTTCAAGGGTAATGGTTAATATAAAATCTCGACAATAAAAAGCAGGACCAAGGAACTGACGAAAATGTATTTTCCGCACTGGGTCCTTTATAGGTTTATCAATCTGGTAAATGTTTCTTTGGACATAATGTTTAAATCGTCTATCAGTATCCTATATGTAAGTTAATCTTATTTACTTATTTATTGGGATCTTCAACAGCATTATATAATAAATCATCGAACAAATATCCCATAAAGTTTAAATTAAATATGTTGTACCATTTATAGAAGAACACATCATTCTTAGTTACCTACAATGTTACAACTTACAATCTTCCGTTTTTCTTACAGCATTGGCACATTTTAGTAAATCCAACAGTTCAACAGATTATCTAAAGATGGATTATGAAAATCTTAAAAACCGAGTGGTAAGTTTTTGAGAGGGAACGACAAAGTAAGTTGTGTAGAGATCTTTCATTCTAAAAGTGCACGCCCCTCCACCAAATTACATTATTTTAATGTGTGAGAGAAAATATGGACTGTACTACTTTATTTGTATGCGCGCAGCAATTTCAAAGTTGACTCGACTCATTCGCGCACTTAAAGGTCAACTAATTGCTCGACTGGTATAAGTCAAGCATTTATATGGCGGGGAATGCACGCTTTGTATGAGACAACACGTCTATTCTGTCACGCGTTCCTATCATTTGTGCACTGGCTGACCAATCAATCCGGTTACACGGATTACAAGTAACGTTTGCATAAAAATAAAATTAATATTATATAATATTTATAATCAAATTTATGTTGAAAATTCAGAGTTTTAGTAATTTTATTAATTCAGAGAATTAAAAACTCAGTTTTTATTCATTTAGAATAAAAACTAAGTTTTTAACGTTTCCCTGGACTAATAGTAAGAGCTGTGGATTGTAAACGGGAAGTTCCGCATTCGAATCCTAGAAAAAACATATTAGTATATTTCTAAAATTTATCCCTGGTCTTGACTAGAGGTGTAAGAGTAACAATATTTGTGACGTAGTACTTTTCGCAGATGACACATCATTATTATTTAAGATTGACAAAACAAAAACGAAAGTTGACGATGTGAACAGGGCCTTGTCACAGGTATCGCATTGGTTTGCAATAAATAATTTGATATTAAATACAAATAAGACTAAGTGTTTAGAATTCGCATTGCCTAATGCTGAAAAATTAGTACATACAGTAAAAATTAATAATGAAGTAGTAAAAACAGAAGAATTAGCTGTTTTTCTGGGAGTTACCTTGGATGTAAAGCTGCAATGGGGACCCCATATAACGAATCTTTGTGGTAAACTTAGCTCCGCTGCTTATGCCATTAGGAAGATTAGGCAATTAGCTGATATTGAAACAGCAAGACTTGTCTATTTTTCTTATTTTCATAGCATCATGGCATACGGTATCTTGCTATGGGGTAAAGCAGCTGATATCCAAAAAATATTTGTTTTACAAAAGCGAGCTGTTCGTGCGATTTATAATATGAAACCACGTGACTCGCTTCGTGATAAATTTAAAGAAATAGGTATTCTTACTGTAGCTTCACAATACATTTATAATAATATAGTGTTTGTGAAACAAAATATACATCTTTTTAATAAAAAAAGCGATATTAGTAATAGGCAAACTAGGAACCGAAATAAATTAATAATACCAAGGCTAAGGCTTCAGAAAGTACGTAGATCGTTTGTGGGCTTCGGTATACTTTTTTATAATAAAATTCCTCAATCAATTTTGGACTTGCCTTTACACAAGTTCAAAAAAGCAATTAAAGAGACTCTCATTAATAAAGCTTACTATAATGTTGAAGACTATGTCAATGATAAGAAAGCTTGGAACTAAATTGCGACCAGCTATGTACTAGACGATATTATAATCTAAGTTTGTTAACAATAGTTAATACAAAACTGTACTATTTATTTTTTAAAAGAGTGACCGCCGAGTTTCTTGCTGGTTCTTCTCGGTTAGAGCACCTTTCCGAACCAGTTGTAGCTTCAATTTAATTTTAATTTGACGATTCAAAAGTGCTTGTAATAGGCCAATTTGAATAAAGACTTATTTGAATTTGAATTTGAATTTGAACGACAAAAAGCGTACCCGTATGTGTTCGTTACTACAACAAGTAGTACTCGTTACTATCGTATCGGTACTTTATTCGTTACTTTTGATACCTGATACCATAGCATTAAAGTAACGTCTCAAGTCGTATTCCCGTACGGTATGATATCGGCGCGACATAGTACTTACATAAAGCTGCGTAAGGCAAATTTTATCATGTACTTTTTTCGAAATCTTGATTTACTAAAAAAAATTTGAATTGTAGAATAATTAAAAGCACAAGTAAATTGTAGGCGGAATCTACTGGATTTGGCAATGGATTTAGTATTTTAACTGTGAGAATAAAATAGATATTGTTTCGCTTAGAATGAAATTTAACATAAAATATGATAAAAAAATATTTTAAATAATTTAAAAATATTTATTTTACGGGCCTAATAAACAATTTATTTTACGGGCCTAAAAAACAAACATCGTTCTTCGTAAGGTACGTTTACATTTATCGACAGCACACATTCAAATGTATAAAAAATGTAGATAATACACTCTTTCCATTACATTCTTTTTTTTTCTTAAGAATTATAGTAAAAAAAAATATTCCCATTACTTTTGTATTATAGACATACGCAAAATATCGCCTAATTCTATGAACATATTAAGTAATAAATATTAATTGATCCTACATCATTTCAGAACCAAACATTAAGAGTCTCAATGGAAACTGATTCGAAAAATATTGAGCTCAAAAACGGTCTTATAAAAGGAAAATACAATTTAAAAATGACTTGTAAGTTACATGTACTTTTTAAAGTTATAAATCCACAAAAACACCTGAGCAATTATTTAATCAAAATATTTTCCCTTTTCTGTATTTATATTTTTATATTTTTTTTATGCAAACAAACTAGAATCTTTCCTTAAAAAAAAGTTACATTTAATTAGTGTTTTTTTTTAATTTTTCAAACAAAAGTTCTCTCAGCAAAGAGAATAGCAGACTGGCACCGAAAAACATAGAGAGGTTTAACTAGCAATAAATGGCACTACTTTTTCTTATTAGATAGACCGAGAATTTATGAAAATACTACTCGAAAAATTGTGTTCTCGACAGAACATATGGTCACAGTGACGACTACAAATTCGAAGATTAGCGGCCCAAATATTATTGGAATAGTCACATTGGTCGTTGGAATTATACTTGGTTTTCTATCATTTGTTATATATACTCTACGTAAACGGATACCAGGTATTTATAAACAATCTTCTTTTCAACCTATAGCCGTCCATAGCTGAAAAAAGGTCTCTTCCCATGATCTCCATAAAATACGATCCTGTGCTGCTTGTATCCAGGTGCTACCTTTTTGAGTTCTTTAGTCCATCTCGTTGGGGGTTTACTGACGCTGTGTTTTCCAGTGCGGGGTCGTCATTCCAACACATTTAGACCCCAACTCCTATAAATTCTCTGCACTTTAGCCTCGGGACACTTTGAACTATGTTTGAGTATGTTTGTTTTGTTATGTGACTTTTTTCTATGGATCTCCTCATTTCTGATTTGATCACATGGAGATCGAGCATGGGCCGCTCCATCGCCCGCTGAGTCACTCTGAGCTTGAAAAGCCCATACAACAACTATCAAAGGAATAGTGATAATTTTAATGGATTCATCAAAATATACATTAAAACATTTTTCTTTCCCACTATTGTATTGGTTACTTTGACAATTAGTCTATTGTTAAGATGAAACTTTCGCAAAAAAATGTTTTTCTATACTTATATTAAACAAAGCCCCAAAAAGCTGTCTGTCTGTGTGTAATTGATTTTCTCAAAATCTACAGAACGGATCTTTATACGGTTTTCACGAAAAGATTGTGCAATACTTCCGGATGGTTTAGGTAAATAGTACATATCAGTATTATGTAAATTGTGTTGAAGAGATCGCGCAGTTGTTAAAAAACTTGTTTGCTGTGAGCTTGAGTCGCGTGTCAGTTTTATTTACAAAATTTAAATAGTAATGTTAAAGGTTATTATAATATGTTAATGGAAATGTTTTCATGTAATTCGACATAATATTTAGGAATATTTAAGAAATTCCTTTTTTTATAGGATTAGAAAAGAACAATGTTACTAACGACCCCACAAATAACGTATCACCTAATTCTCGACACCTAGAGGCTCTGGCAGAAGAGAAACCTTTATCGTCAACAAATAATGATACTTAGATATATTTTGTATACAAGGTACTTAAATAAAATAAATAAATAAATATATGGGACATTTACAGGACAATTTCACATTTAGTGGCACGGTCGTCCAGCCCCAAAGTAAGTAACTTAAAAGACAACTGGTAAATATACATATATAGTTTTAAATACATATTTAAATATACACACCCAGACTCGAAGGACCAACAAATTCTAAATAGAAAATGTTAGTTCTCGGCGGGAATCGAACCCGCGACCCGCGGAGCCGAAGACAGGGTCACTGCCAACTGCGCCATGGGCCAAATATCATATCATCCTCCTGCCCTTATATCACCATAAGTGGGGTCATGTGACAACATGTTACAAACATGTTATCACATGATTTGGCTTCGTATTTTGCGACTGGCCTCCTGCTTGGCGTCAACTTACCTTAGTCATATTTTACGACCCCTCGGTAAGAAAGAGGTTGGTCTATTCTACTCAACCGGATACCACACGGTGGGTCAACTTACGTTAGTCGCCTTTTACGACACCTCGGTAAGAAATAAGGGTGCTCTATTCTACTCAGCCGGCTTACCACACAGCTTAAAAAAAATATCATTATGAGTATTTATTAGGTTTAAATGACACGGTGCTAAAAATTAGTCATAAAAATATTAATATTGTTGTTAAGTTACTAATTTTTCTGTAACTTATTTATTATTCTATATATTATTCTGTAAAACTCCCAATTTAACTTTGTGTTATTAATGACATTAAACAGTCATTTACAAAAGTAATTAAAATATTATTTTGCCACATAACACAAGCAATGCACAGTTTCACTACCACAATATCAACCATCGTTTCACCCCCTGACGAAAGCATCGTCGTAAGATATACTTCACGAAAATTTTTGTTATCGTGGAGTTTGTATTGTTGTGTTCTTGATGGTGGGTAGTGCATGAATTTTTACGAATTCTGTTCGTATTAGATATGAAAACGGATAGGACACTTTACATTTAGCATAAAATTTTTTCTTTACCGCGGATGATAGCAAAATAATATTTTCATTACTTTCGTATTTTGGGCCTCCGCAAAGTAACGCCTTAAGGCGCTGAACAGAGCCAAATAGGCTGACTTTAAACACGTTTTTAACAAAAGCTATAGGGATGACGATTAAAAGAAAAATATATGTTAATATACATCATATCTCAGAGAGAATGTAAGATTTCAAAACATGATTACGATACTTTTTTTCGATAAAAAAAATTGGTAAATAGACCTCTGATTTTTACTTTTATCGTAAATATCTCTAATATTTATCAACAAAAATTGGTAAAATTAATAAGACTAATAAATCATTATAATATAAAGAGAATGTAAGATTTCAATTTTGAGTTAATTAAGATATTTCATTCAAATTAAATATTTTTTAGAAAATAGCAAAACTGAAACGAGTCATCGTCTCGCTTCTCTTTTACATCTACGAATATAGACAGTGACCGCTGAGGCGCGCTGCTAAACGGATGTCTGTCGCTAGCTGCCGCCTTTTGTGACTATTCCTTGTTGATAATATGTCTTTTTTTAGGTGTTTAGTTATAGTTTCAGCATACTTAGTTTTATAAGATTAATTAGACATAAGTTTTTTAAATAAATTGTACAAAAAAAGTTTGGATAAAATAGTGTACACCTACAATGGGTGTTAAAAAAATTAAGTGTGTCGCTACGCCGTCGCAGACATTGTGGGCGTGGCTTATATGCCGAAATCTGAATTTACGCCAGCTCTGTTCAGCGCCTTAATCTATAAATTAAACAGTTATTTTATTACACCTGGCGTAATAGTATGCTTGTCTGAGATATTTATAAATGATATTGTATACTTGGAAATAGGTGTTTTAAAATTTTAAGTATTATTCCATCTAAATGTAAGATTTTGAAGTACCGCATCCAGCTAGGGAAGGGTAAAGATGTCTATCATCGGAGATGAAAGATCAGCAAGAGGCAATTAGTTCACTCACTTGACGTTAAAGGGTCATCCAGATCCCAAATACACACAAGAATCCTCTAAACATTGTGCATTTCCAATAAGAAGCGAATCTAAAAGAACCAAAGATTTATAACTGTTAGTTTTATAAAAGCTATGTATTGTAAGTGGGTATATTTAAAGTGGTGTAATATTGTTTGTAATCTTATTAATTTAGTAATTTAAAATTAAATTTTTACTACATCTGTAAACCTAAAGATGTATTTGTGTGATGTTTGTGTCTTATATTTTTGTTTTTAATATAATATACTAATGTAGGTACTTTGTAGTATTAGAAATCAACACAAAGAAAATTAAATATTCAAATCATTTTAAATATTATAAAAGTTTATTCTTGTTTTATTTTATTATTTCTATAACCGACAAAAAGTCATGACTAATTATTGTTGATTTGAAGAGAATTCGCGATGACCGAACAGTCAGCACGCATGACCCAAGAGCGGGGTTAAAGTCCAGGAACGCGTCTAAGAAGTTTATCCAGAATATAATTACATACTAAATTGATATTTACAAATCATAATGCGTTTCACGATTCAGAAAAATTCCGTATTGGTAAGCACATGATATGCTTATTGATTACTACGTCAAAGAATATATCAATAAATAATTTGTTTATACACCCAAAAATTAGTTTTTGGAAGTAGTTTAATAATCAAACCTTTAATATTAACCTACTCCCAACAATTTGTACTTAACTTAAAAATAGAGACATGGACAAGAAGTTATAACTTATAATAGTTAAAGCTAAAAAGGTTATAAATAGTTATTCGCATAGTTTTCTACGAAAATCCCTTACTGTAAGTCAGTAATGCCAGCTTGAAATTTGTCCATCAAAAAAAGAGAAAGCAAATGTGCTTTCTCTTTTTTTTGACTAGATAGGTAGGTGTGAGAGATCTTACACTCACAGTCCTAACTATGGTTACCTACTCTATGTATAATAACTCTATGGTCATTCGAGTTACAGATTTGAGTTTCCCTGTGGAAGTAGTCTGTAGCTATAGGAATATGACAAATAGAAATGACAGTAGGCATAGACTACTAACTAAAATAAAGACGACAATGTTTCATACTTTGGCGCGTTAGAATATTAGGAAGAGTGGGAGATGGTGGGAGGTGCGGATACGTACTATAGGTACTAATTATAGTCATTCATAGAAATGTATCTGCCTCTCACCCGTTTCATTCATAAATCCGGAAATAGTCTCAGCTCTGACTCTCTCTAACACATGGAAATTTACTACGCGTAATATATATAACGAATGACGTAAATTCGTAGTAAAATTAGTGATGTACTTGTTGTGCTAAAACCGTAACTAGTGATTCCAAAGTTTTATCGATTCGTATTTTTCTGTTACCGATTATTTCAGTTACCGGTTTTCTTCTACATACTAATATTAATCTTAAAATTTAAATAAAACAAAATATTTTAGTAACTTCTTTATTAAATTTATTATTGAATTAAAAAAAATGTTTTAAAAACAGCGCATAGAGATGCAAAAAATTTAACTCAGCATACGTGCTAAAAATTTTTTTTTCCTAAGCACGCTAAAAGTATAAAAAAACACAAATATAATTTGTACATAGAAAACAGAATAAGCCGACAAAAAGTTATTCAAACAGAGATTTCACAGGCCTCAAACATAGACACGTAAGCGATCATGTATCTTTAAATTGGATTTGTAACTTATTAACAAAAAAAAAGGAATTTTATACATTCACTCGAAACAATTTACAAGATCAATATTTGAAACGATAGATGTCGCTTTTGGTAAATTATAAATATTAGAGTGAGAATGTATGTGCAATCGCATATCACTTATGGTAATGAACGGGTCTTATCTCTACTTATATTATTTACAATCAAATCAATTAACACCTGAGATTAATACATAGTTAAGAAAGAATGAAATCACGAAATTATAGTATTATTTGAAATAATTATCACGCTTAAACGAAGTATGCTCCATAACTTATTTAACTAAATGGAAACATGTAAAAAAGTACTTTGTAGTAGTAGGCACAAAACACATTATTTTACCATTAAACCATACAAATATCTAATATATAACAACAATATATAAACTTAGTTATAGTTTTCGCACTATTTGATTATGGCGTGATTGCTATCAATATTTTTTTTAAACTTTGAAGCAAATAAATAAGTATTATTTAATATCAACTTATAAAAACCTAAACATAAAGTATTTTAAACATTTTCAAGTATATTAATAAAGTATTACAGTATCACAGAGTTAATTCATAGAATATTGATATTATGTTACATACGTATATATTTATGTTTTGCTATACTTTAATACGGCAAAATATATATAAAATACAAGGTACAAATATTCAATTTTATAAAATAAATATTCATTAAAGATATTATTTTGACAACTTCAGTTCAATTTGTATTTCTTCATTTGTCAATTATATTATTGTAATGACATGGTTTTGTTTGTTTACATTAAGTGAAGTAACTACTTATGGAATATAAAAATAATAAAATTTATCCAACAAGAAAACTATATCGCTTTACAAATGTTAAGAATAGGAATTTCAGTTTGCTACTTTTGCCTCATGTATTTCAAATAACCCTACTTCTGATAAAAAATTTACATTTCAATTCCCTTTTTTCAGCTATCTGTAAATTCTTCTAGTAAAAATAATAATATAATTTTTCAAGTAGACTAAACAAATCGTTGACTTAATAAGTCTTTTCTTAAACATATATAATACTGTTCAAAAGACATAAGTTTCTGTGATGGATAATATAATTTCATACATGTGATGTCACTGGCAATATATTCTCTATTTTTTATTAAAGCAATTTAATCAAATCTTTCAATTTTATTAGAAAACAGCGTACTTATAAAAATTTCAAAATTTACAAAATTCAGATTTTTCATTCAAAGAAATATATCGCTTGTGGAATGCAATAGTGGCACTATTAAAAAACACGTCTATTGGAATAGGAATAAAATGTGTAAATGTTAAAGTACACATTCTATTCAGCACCAACACAAGAAGAACTCATGGTTCAATATTAGGCCGTCGTTTCAAACTATAACAATTTTTATACATTTTCCTTAGCAACAAAAACTATAAACCCATTTCAAAAAATCTCAATCAACCAGTCTCAAAATATAATTTTTTGCGATATATCGATGTACCGCACCGAAAATATACGGATTAGATTTGGAACATATTTCTGATGGAATATTAGGTTCTGTAACTATCAAACTTCTGCCTATCACTGAGAATTCCTAACATTTTATCACTATCATCGGCACATTAGCATACAAAGATTTACTGGTACTAATATTATTAACCAATAATGTTTTAAACTAACAAAACAACAAAATTACGATCAGTGCTAGTGTGTCAGCTACCTTATCTATGATTATGAGAAAAAAATCCATGGGCTCCTAGTTAACATCCTTCAAACTTTATATTGTTTGTCAATTTGAATATTATGAATACAATTTTATAGACATTGGTTTGCTTTTTCTTGAGTCTCAAGCATCAAATAGCATTGACTTTTACAGCTGAACTTCAAAATTCAGAATGGTTTGAATTTACTGACAAAGAGAAATTTTAGATGTCCACTACTATAATCAGAACAGGTATTTTATGCCAAATTATTATTAATATTGGTGCTAAATAATTGTGATCCAACTGAAGCTCTTCATATATCTTCATCTGCATCATGTGGCTGGTAGATACTTCCCGGCGGAGGATTGTGCAGCTACTGATCCTGTAATGCATATGTATTGTTTAAATAATGTTATGATACTAAAAATAGTGATTGCAAAAGCAATCTTACAGACAATCTTGGCATATAGAATTGACAATATTTTGGTAGATGCAAAACAATAATAAACTTGCGCAATTTTATGTAGAAATAAATACTACGTATAACAATTAAGAATTTTCCTTTTATGAAAATTATTCTTAATCTTAGAAAATTTACAGGAAATAAAGTATTATAATAGAAATGTTTAAATATACAATTTGTTATTATAAACTGTACCAATATTATTAATCTAGTATTATTTAAATAAACCAAGAACTTTAATAAGACATTTTATAATAATTAGAATTACGATCTGTATTTTATCCTGTTCTCATAAGAATAACAGGGTTGCTTGCATACTTAATGTTACAGCGAGTTATAAATGTCTATTTTGTGAGTTTTATTTAATAAATAAATAGAGAGTGGCTTGTGTACATTAGAACACTCCTAAAAATATATATAATATTTTCCTGTTCCTGAAAGAAAATTGAACTCTTTAACCCTATCTGTTAGTATATAAGCTTCAATTGTTGTGTATTGTGTGTGATGCTTTAACAAATAACAGACAGAAAGATAGATTCTATATTTAAAAATATATTCCTGCTCTTAAATAGTGTACTCAAAATATTTTTATATTGGTCTTTAACTAACAGACTTGACTGTGTCTAGAGTTCTGATATTTAGGTAAAATCTCTACAAGTGATGTCTAGATGTCTTACTTTGCCAGTTTTATATAGACACTATAAATATATATTTTTTTTTGTTGTTAAATAGGCGAGCGCTTGACTGTAATCATGCCTCATGGTAAGCAATGATACAGTTTAAGATGGAGCGCGCTTACCTAGAAGATGCCTATTCACTCTTGCCTTAAAGGTACCCATATTGTAAGTATTGGGAAAGATAGATGCCAGGAGAGAATTCCATTCCCTTGCTGTGTGCAACAAAAAAGACGAAGCGAAGCGTTGTGTGCGTCTTCGTGGAATGTCGATGACATAAGGGTGGAACTTCTCCTGGTGCCTAGCGGTGCGATGATTGAACGGCGAAGGTGAAATAAGTTCATGAAGTACCTGGGCACACTCTCCGAAATATATCTTGTAGAAAACCGATAAACAGGCAACTCTGCGCTGGTGTTGCGGACTCTGCAATTTGGCATTTGTCAGGGTCTCATCACCTATGAGTTCCTGGCACGTCGATCCACCGAGTCCAAAGCATCCAATTGGTATTTGGCAGATCCTTCCTACAATGGCAGCAGTATATTTTAAAATTAATAAAATAGTAGGTATATCTGTGTCTCTTTGTAACTTAAATATCTTTGATTATGTACTGTTAGCAAACCAGGTTTTAAATAAGAAGCTTTCCAAATACTGTAACTCAGCATCATTGTCACATGACAAAAAAAAGTTAGAATAATTATCACTAACATATCTTTACATCTGTTCTTATATCACATACTTATATCACTCTAAAAGAGAAATAATTGATTTATACAGTATTTTATTATATCTCAAATCGAATGGCCCACTATGTATATCAGCTTCAGATGTACCTAATTTTAAGTGAAAGTGAAATAGCCAGACAGACATACAGGCATTGAATTAATATTTACTTGCCTTCATCTTGTCATAAAAATTGGGCTAATCATTTGCTTCATCCCACAAAGCATCAGCATATATAGTCTAGGACGTCATCCCACTGAGTACTCTCTTTGGCAATTACAAGGTTGGTCTGAAAAATATTACACAAAGATTTCAATAAACATGGAACATCGATAGTATCGAAATAACTTTATATTTGACTGGCCCTTTGGCGCAGTGGGTATTGACCCCGCCTTCAGTTCCGCTGGTCGCGGGTTCGATTCCATCCGAAGGCCAACATCTTTTATAAACAATTTGTTGGTTCTTCGAGCCTGGGTATATATTTGTATTTAAATATGCATTTAAAATTATATATGTAGTATATCTACCAGTTGTCCGTCAGCCATAACTCAATTTTATTATTATTATTAAAGAATTAAAGATTGTCTATAATATATTTTCTCTTACAGAAAAAATAATAAACTATCAATAAATAAATACTTTAAACATAGGATATAACTGATATTGGTTAAGATTCGATTCAATGAACACATAATAAATATTATTATGAAAGGAAATGTTTTAACAACTTTGTATATTTTATTTTAAGATTAAATTTTATAATATTAGTATGTCGAATAAAAAAAAAGATCTTTGAGGATCAGCTTTGAGGTCCCTGCCTAACACCATAGAAACATATTAAAACAGATTGAAAAATCCAAATGTTTTCATCACCAGCAAAAAAAGTTATTATAAAATGATTTATTGTATTCAATGGGGAATTTTATAACAAAGAAATTGGTATATCAATTATAAGTATAATTATTATACATATAGTAATAACATGATCTAAAAATTAAGGTAAAAAATTAGTACACCCTCCTGCTTCTTGTCAGTCAAAGGGTTAAAGTTATTACTTGAATGATTTGTAATAAAAAAAAGACTTACATACTTAATCTTGTTGTCACAGGTATGTGTAGAAATTGTTAGATAAGATGGTAGGTAGCTTGAGTGTCATCTTTTTCACAAATATAACTGTATATATTTATAGCCTTTAGTCATACAGTCTAGTCTTAAATTTCTGAAAATATTTTTGGTAAAATTGAGAATAAATTCTGTTAAGTACAAACAGTAGCATATATAAGTGATTAATTAAACAAAATAATTATTCTTTTGTAGTATTATTGAACAGTCTTTCTAAATTGCTATTATTCTTTCATTCAGTACACATAGCACTATATTGTTTATCAGCACTGTAAATGTAAATATATCTTAAACCACAAATCAGATCATGTGATAATCAAATTTAGACAAAAATTACATAAATTTATTTTGAGTTGCTTATATATTACAGAATATGCAATTGATTCAAGAATCCTGGGATTTGACTTTCTGTACATCTGTTTAAACAGTCTTAAAATTTGCTTTGGCTTTTTAATTACAAACCAACAATAGTTTTATATAAAGCAATATACTCTATTGCTTTATACAGAATAAACTTTCTCTATTATACTATTTACTCGTTTTTTATCTGAGTGTCATTTTTAAAAACCTGACAATAAGTTTTAAATTACATGTTAATATATTACATGTTACTTCAATCAAAAATACTGTAAAGAATGTAACTTTATGTTCACACAGTTCACAAGTATTGGTTTCTAAGCTATCTATAAAATTAAGGTATAAGAGGTACACAATGATTTCCAATGAGCAAGCGGATCTGAAAATATTTTTACATTTTTAGCTATGACAGCGAACTTCATTTTTCAAAACCATTTTAATTCTGTTCACATTATTAATAACTAATATTCACCCTTAAAACCATTTAAAACAGCTTCTAATAAACTAACTTAAGACTTTAATGCTACATTATTGATCGTTTATAGATCAACAAGACCACTAGACCCTTTAATATAAAATTGCAGGACACAATATATTAATATTTAATACAGGTAATTCGTCAATCTAAATTAATGTGCGTAACGTACAACAGTAATAATAAAATTATTTTGCTATAAACCGCGCAATTTTCATATTACGATAATTGAATCAAACAGTTGTTAAAAATTTTACTGTAGTAATAGTTTTGAAATACAATTTCAGCTTGCAAGGAATTAGGTTATTATATTTGGAATGTGAGAATATAAATTTTAAGAATGCTCTTACTATTATAGAAATGCACAAAATTCATTAAAACTCAATACTTACATTAAAATTAAGTAAATCCTCTTCGTATTGTTTTTCCACGTGTTAACACACAATTTTATTTCATTAGTACATATTTAAGAAATATCTCAACAGATATTAGTGAAATAAGACTTTATACATTTAAATTGTAATAAGCAATATTTGTTTTAAGTATATTTCTAACTAAATTACAATAAAAATTATCAATTTTTGTTAAAATTAAAGTAGTTAAAGTTTTCAACGGGAAGTTTAAAAAATTTAAAATGGCTCCCTTACTTTCATTGATAAATTTTCTTGTTATATTATACACTGTCAAAATAAGAATGAGTGCGTAATTAATATGTATGGCGGAGTGGAGCGAGATGCAGCTGAGACTATTTTCATACGATTCATTCATAAAAACGTGCATGTGCAAGAGGGATGCAAGATCTCTTGTATTGGCGCCCGTAGTAAAACTGCCCTGACAGTAGGTGTTAATCTATGGTAGGTGTTGATTGTTGGATATTTGCCGTTGTTAACAATTAATATTTAATATATTTTTGTAAGTGTTAAACATTGCAGGGCCATAAAAATGGCGACTTCGAGTGATACATCAGATCAAAATGTAAAGTCTAGACGTCCCGCAGGTAAATTTCATAAAGTAATTACTTCACCTTAGTGGCCTCTCACATTATTGATTGGACTATTACTTTTTTAGAATCAGCTTTCAAACAACAACGATTGCCTGCCTGGCAGCCAATTCTTACTGCGGGTACGGTCCTTCCAACCTTTTTTGTAATAGGCATTGCATTTATTCCTGTGGGCATCGGATTACTTTACTTTTCTGATGAGGTAAACTAAATATAATTTAATGGCAACAAATTTGTAAGACTTGTTGGAACCGAATTATCATTCACTTATTAACCTATTTGCTTTATTCTCATTCTAAGTAATATTATAAAACAAAATTGATACATAAAATGACTCATAAAAAGTTTAAGGAGGTCTTTAGGTTGTTATTTATCAAAGCGATTTAACACAGCGTTATTAAACATATTTGATACACGATATAATAAAGTAAAATATATCATTGTCAATAGCCAAATGTCATTTGAGTTTTTCAAACTCACATTCTAAGTTTTTTTATTAGGTAAAAGAACATGTAATTGATTATACTATGTGCCTGAAAGAAGATGAAAATATCACCTGTGCTGACTATATAAGGCAAAATAATATGGAGCCATGTACCTGTCAAATTGATTTTAACTTGACTGAAGATTTTAAAGGAGATGTGTACTTCTATTATGGACTGAGCAATTATTACCAGAACCATCGTAGATATGTAAAGTCAAGGTGATTGATTCTTTTTTAAATCCATTTTAGTTTTCAGGTCAATTTAGTCTGAACTCCTAGATCTATATTGAGCCTAAATCAAAACCTGTTGCTTTTGTGTGTGTAACTGCATATTATTGTATCACAGTTAGATGTTAATGAGAAAACTTTATATTTTTCATATTACCTCTGTGGTTTACAGTTTCAAATTTGTAGACATCCAGCAAGTAGATATGCAAAATATATTTGAAGTTAATTATTATAAAATTTTAAAATTAGTTTCTATTATTCTCTAGATTAATCTAACAAATAAGGTTTACTTTTAATATATTCATATTGATATGGAAAAGAAATATTGTAAGAAGTAGCTAAGTAGCTCTATAATCAATTATAGCAATTTACTTTCCTTACTCTTCTTACTCTGATAGTTATTATTTGCTCTGATGATTCACGTCTCCATAAACTTACCTTTTTACATTTATTTACAATCTATTTGTCTTATTCAGAGATGATAATCAACTTCTTGGCCGTTTGTCACTCACACCATCATCGGATTGTGAACCATTTGCAGAAGATAATGGAGTGCCAATAGCACCTTGCGGTGCCATAGCCAACTCTTTGTTTAACGGTATGGTTGTTATTTTTGTATTATAATTTCAGATACAATTTCACATATAATATAATGTGCATGGTTACTTTAGAGAGACTCTTTTTCAGTTATCTGTTAAAATTACTGAAATTATAAGTTTTATCATGAATAAATGGACAAACTGGAGATATTGAAAAATACTTGTTAACCTTTTCTATCATAATTATATAGATTAGTTTTGATATCACAAATATAAAATTTTATGAAAATAAAATAATACTGTCATTACTTCTGGGAAACATAAAAATAAGGTTCTACATAAACAAGTGTTAGCAATTTTAACATTTATAATAATAATATTGTATTGATATCAATTATTGTATTAAGTTAAGTGTATTTGGAAGTTTAAGTATTGGCATTAGCCTCAAGTTGAGGGGATATTAAAAAAGGATAGGTTAATTCATTTTGGCGGCATTCTGGTGTGACGAAAAATAATTAATATAAAAGTAATTACGCGTAATAAAGTGTTTTAAGAATGGTATTGATATATTATTGGAAACCTTTATAAGTATTTTAATACAAGTCTGGTGTAGGTTTTTTTGCTATAGATTCAGATTATTACATTTATTTTAATTATTTAATAATTAAATTTATTTATTTATTTCAGATTATTCATAGAATTAGTTCTTACTTTGTGGAGGTTCATAATACAAAAAATATTATGAAAATATTATTTTGTATAGTTCAATGATAATTGTGGATTATAGTAAGATATACAAAATAATATTTTCATTACTTTTTTACATGTCAGTTCTCAATAATATAATAACTCTTTGGTAAAATGTTTTACTTTTTGCAGATACTCTGGCTGTACATTCAAGAGATCCAAAAATGAATACACCTGTGCCAGTATTAAGGACTGGTATTGCTTGGACTTCTGATAAGTATATTAAGTTCAAAAATCCACCTGGAAATCTCACAATTGGTATGTTGTATTGCTTCTTAACATTTTAAGCCTTATAGATTATAAAGCAAAAATAAAAAAATAATATTTAAAACATATTTGATTAAAATGACAAAAAAATGTAAAAGTATAATTTAATGAAAACAAGTTAGAAATACATTATATTATTATATTGTATTATAAAAAATAACAAGTAATGCAATGTTACGAAGATCCTTTAAAATTGTTACCCATTTACTTTCTGTTTTAGCATTTGCGAATTTCACGAAGCCTATTAATTGGCGTCGCCCGATATGGATGTTGGATCCTAATGATACTGACAATAATGGCTTCCAGGTAATTAGTTCACGATTGAATTAGCTCATAATTAATTTAAAAAATTGTTTATTTAAAATAATTTTAAGTTGACAACTTGAAAGCACTTGATAACAACTGTCAACTGTCCCGAAAATTGCTCCTTCCGACAAGAGCCAGCCAGCAAGAAATTCGGCAGATTCTCTTTTCAAAATATAATTCTCATAACTAGTTAGGTTTTGTCGTTGCTAACTTGTACAAGGTCAAAGAATAGAAGTTAAAGACATGTTGGAATTCAACATCAGTCATTTTATTACCTACAAAGTAACAAATATGGTGATTTACTATGTAGAGAATTTTACACTTCTTTTTAAGATTAGTTTAATTAATATTGGAAATAGCTGTCGCAAATTATTCTATAAATGAATTATTCAATATATTTACGAAAGAGATGTCGCTATCGATTTACATGAAAGAGCTAACTTATCTCCAATTCACTTCTGCTGTGTTCTGAAGTTTTATTATTCATGAATTATTCATAACTGTCATAGCCAATGGTTTCAACCTCAAGCAGGCAAATCTAAGTTTCAAGCCTTCTCTCCAAACAATGAGAGAGGAGGCCTATCCCAGCACTGGGATGGTCGACCAATGGGCAATGGGAACGACCTGCGGGCCTACCATGAACCCTTATCGCGACTCAATTGAAGATGTAAAAGACGACCGCTAACCGCTTTCTTTTCGTACCATGAAGTATGAATTGCATTGGGGTCGTAATGTTTGAGAAGGATAACGTTATATGAACTATAGATAACTCTGTGTCTTTTACTCACATGTTCTTAGGACGAATTCCGAACGCTCATTCGGCAACGACTTAAAGTGTGCGTCTTTAAGACGTCATGGTATGAAAAAGCAAAACAATTTTGTTGACGTCTTCAATTGAGTCGCAATAAGAGTTCATGGTAGGCCTGCAGGTCGTTACCTCACTGTACTGTCACGTCAATCTTTATCGCACTGACAACTAGTGATGCTGTCTGACCAGTTTTCTATATATGCTGTATTCTTTTTAAACGCTTTTAATTATTTTTCTTGTATGTATGTTAAGGTGGAATCTTGTAAGTTAAATTTGACCTACCTACCTATCTACCTATCTACCTTAATAATAAATATGACCTAATACTGCTGCCAGATTTGGCTCCAGACTAGGGAACTCCTCAATGGATAACAGTAGGGACATGAAATTTTGTTAAGCGCTTTTTTAGAAACTTTTTTTAACTTGACTTGTTGTTTTCTAAGAATGAAGACTTGATAGTGTGGATGCGAACTGCAGCGCTACCGACGTTCCGTAAACTGTACCGGAGAGTGGATCACTCACAATATGGCTTCAGTACTGGACTCCTTATGGGCCCTTATGTGCTTCACGTTGAATATAGTAAGTACCGTTTTACGATAAAGTTGGTTAACTATTTAATGACATTGATAGTGATTTTGTTTAACCTAACAAACGTAAAATGAAATATTAGATATCATAAACATAATCATTATACATTGATCTTACATTAAGATATTGTGGTTTACATAATATAGCTACATAGTAAAACGTAACACAACTATAATCGAAGTATTGAGAAATTAAATAAAATAAATAAATAAATATATACACTTATTAACGTACTTACTTGTGTTATAAGTGACGGACAACTGTAATTTTACTACATATGTAATTTTAAATACATAATTAAATAGAAATATACACCCAAGCTCGAAAAACCAACAAATTGTTTATAGAAAATGTTGGCCCTCGGTGGGAACCCACAGAGCTGAAGGCAGGGTCACCACCCACTGCGCCAATGGGTCAGTCTTCTTAACCCTTCGAACGATAGGTTCCCTTAGATGATCATAAAACGAATTTTTGACATCCATTTTTAGATCATGTTATTTACTATATAATAAATATACCTATGATTTGTATATCATTTTCTTTGTTATAAAATTCCCCATTGAGTACAATAAATAATGTTATAATAATAATTTACATTTATCGTTGGTGACGGAAACATTTTGATTTTTCCAAAATATGATCCATAAAATCTCGTATCAAATTCACGTAAATTAACATAAAGAAACTCACTTTTTTAAAGACATGTCCATTCAGCTATGTGAATTCACAATACTATTTTTATTGGCTATTGGAAATTGAATCATACAATATATTTAATCTCCAAACCCACTATATGTCAGTTGAGCACCATGTGAACATAAGAGGAAGTACCAAAGATAAGTGTAACTTACATTATTAATATATTATACAATATTTGGTTGCATTCGATTGGGAATTTTATAAGGAAGAAAATGGTATGCTAATCATAGGTATAATTATTAAGTAGTTTAAAAAATGATTTAAAAATATATGTGAAAAATTCTGCGCGACGATTTGTGCACATGGTGCACAGCGACGGCGGTAGGGTTAAATTTCTTTCTAATAAATGCAGTCCATTTATAAATCGGTAGTCTGGTGCTTTAGTACTTTAATTATTTCTTTTTTTTATGTACATTGCACAAGATATAAGTCGAAACAGTACAAGTTCATCAATTCTCTAACATAGAGTTTTTGAATAATTTATAGAATTAGGCGTTACTTTGCGGAGATCCATAATACAATAGTAATAATAAAATTATTTTGCTATAATCTGCGATACAGTAAATAGAAAATATATATAGTGTTTAATGTATAGTGGACTATCAGTATTTTCATACCTGATACGTGCAGGATTCGTAAAAACACATGCACAAACCTCCACCACTTCCACCACAGTACACAAGCACTACACAGGTTCACTATCACAAACTCAACAATCGTTTCGCCCCGCAACCGAAGCATCATCAGGAGATAGACTCCACGACAAAATCGCAAAATAATTTTATTATTACTTTTGTATAGAGTTTTTGTTTTGCGTTCTCTCACGCACGCTTTGTCTCTAGTGCCATTCACGCAACTTACATAATAATATGTATAATATACTAACTAGCTTACCGGGCAAACTTTGTTTTGTTATATAAATTATTTCGAGGCAATGTCTAGTGTACATTATGAAAAAAAAATAACAATTTCGTCAAAATATAAAATAGAAAAGTTAGTTGTGGACCACCCTTACCACTTATAGGTATGAAGTAGTCGATTCTCAAACCTATTGAATCATCATCCTCCTGCCATTATCCCACTCTAAGTGGGGTCGGCACAACATGTTACAAACATGTTGTCACATGATTTGGCTTGTTATTTTTCGACCGGCCGTCTGCCTAACGTCAACTTACCTTAGTCGCTTTTTACGACACCTTGGTAAGAAAACCTAACCTCGGCATCTTAAACCTATTGAAAATGCATATAAAATTTTCCATTATGTAACACACTCGTGTCACAACACGAGAATCTATACTAATATATAAAACTGTAGAGTTTCTTTGTTTGATTGTTTGAATGCGCTAATCTCAGGAACTACTGGGCCAATTTGGAAAATTCTTTGAGTGTAGTATATATATTATAATATATAAGATATATATTGTTAAAGTAAAGATTACAAAGTTATAATTAAACCTGTCCGAACTAGATGCTGCTTCTACTCTAGACACAATACTCACTTTTCTCAAAAATCTCGTAACTTTCTTGGTTACCAATTATATTTTGCTATATTATTGTCCTTTGTGTTTCTGTTTTATTTCTTACATTTTTTTTCAAATAACCATTGTTATTGTTTGATAAATAATATTTGTCTTATATATTCAAACTCCGGGCAGGCACCAATGAGTTTTTCTATAATTACTTATGTGTCTAATTGATAATTGTAATTTATCACGTTTTTCGTGAAGAAAACCATCGTGAGGATACCTGCCTATCTCTAGAGGATACTATGGACATGTGTAACTTACCAATCCGCATTAGAGCAGCGTGGTAGGTCTTAGGTCCAATCCTTCTCTCCAAAAATGGAGAGAGGAGGCCTATGCCCAGCAGCGGGATAATAACAGTTACTACATATTGTAAACTTATAATATGTAGCGAATTAATATTACAACTCTAAAAAACGAGCTGAGATCTCACTGTTTTATATAAAAAAGTTTAATTTAAGATTTCAAAAACATAATTTTCCTCGCAGATTATCCGGTAACAGATTTCGACGGAAGGAAATCGTTTATAATATCGACCACGTCGCTCTTGGGTGGCAAGAACCCGTTCCTGGGAGTGGCGTATGTGGTGGTAGGCACGCTATGCCTGCTATTGGGGATCGTGCTGCTCGTCATACACGTGAGATGCTCGAAGAGGTAACACTGTTTTTACATTAATTCTGAACTAATTCTGTTTTTTATAGAGAACCATAAGTGTGAAATCGGTGATAGCACTTTTGAACCTTTGGTAAAAGACTTTGCTCTAACCGTTCGGCCGTCACGGCTATTTATTTGCATGTTATAACATATAGTTTGTTTTTTGTACGTACTGACGATAATGTAATTATTAAATACTGAGTGTTTGAATGAGTTGAGTTTTGCTACTTTTTCAGTGACCAGTATTTTCCAATTAGGGGCCCAGGTTCCCTACGGGGGTTGTGATCTAATTATTAAGGGGGAGTAATTTGAAAATAGACACGAAACTCGATCATCGATCGATCTTGTTCTCACGAAAATTAACATTGGTTTAACCCTTTCGCTCCAGACCATTTAAATGCAATGCTTCCTTAAAGTTATCAGTTATGTTTCAGAAATCGTCAATTCTATTTTTGAATATTAAAAGTAACGTATGTTACAAATGGGACCATTTTCAAGAATTTTAGAAAAGCTAAAGTGGGGCATGCACCAAAAAAAGTTGGGAGACACTTTATAGACCAACTTGAAACATTTACAGTATTTGCCCTACTCATACTATTCTATTTTTATTAAAGCTTTATTTAACAGGAGGTTTATTTGACTTGCCGTGTATGTAGCACGGCACGGTAAAGTTGTGAGGGTGGCAAGTTAAATAGAAACCCTTTTCCTGGTGTCCGATTAAGTTGAAATTTTACATAATGGTCCAGTTCCGATGACACTCCATGTTTATGGTAAGCATAACCTGATGCTTCTGCCGGGATTGGCTCCAGACGTGGGAACTCCTCAATGGTTATCAGTGGAACATGAAATTTTGAAAACATGAACATGTTAAAAGCTCATTTTTTTTTACTTGACTTTTTTACCTAATCATTTGATAGAAATATCTGGGACTCTGCACAAATATGGTTATTTTTATTATATTTCTATATTTTAGATACCCTCCCCCCATTCCTTTCTCGAGCTACGTAGAGCCTGTACCAATTCCTGAAAATGTAATCGTATCTTCGTAAGTTTTTGTTATCAAATCTGTAGTTTGATTCAACATTCATTATTGAAATTAATCTAGTACCTTATAGTTTAATTTATAATATGTGGTAACTTTGCATATTCATAAAATACTCAAACCAAAATGATGAGAGATTAATACAATTAATACTTTTTTGACAAGCAAAGATACAGTTATTGGAGAAGATTTTTACTATATTTTTATGATTCCATATGCCGCCATACTTTTATCCTCTTATAAGTTCCTACTATATAAGAAAGCCATTATTGTAATTTGTTCAAAAAAACCAATCCCTAACGCTGTTATTACACCTGTGAATTCGCATGCGGCAGCGAAACAACAAAAAACTAAGTATAGTACGCTGCAATAAGTAATGCACATCGAGGCTCAGGGAGAGAAATCGGCTAGATTCTGCTTCATAGAGCATCGTCTCTGTCGCACATACTGACGAACCCGTGTGTGACAGTGACAGCGCTCTACGAAACCGAATTGGCCGGCTGTTTCGTTCTAAGTTCTCGATGTGCATTATTTGTTGCCAGCTACTATAATATGGTAGGATTTCGCGTATGATATGTCTCACTCTAGCACAAGGCTAGGTGGGATAATTGCGTCCTTGTCGATATTGTTCCGCAACGAACTGTGCAATTGTCATTCCACAAACACATAAGTTTCGTTCGTAGTGTTTCGCATCATAAGGCGTTCTCTATGTGAGGACAGATTTTCGTCTCTCGATGCCGAAAATATTGAATTGTTAAATTACTTTCGAGAGTATTCCGCAATTTTATACGCAATTGGCTATGCAGATTATAGAAGTACTTACAAAAAAGAAGTCTGCACCCGCAGTCCACAAAAATTACAATGCATACATTTCTTTGCGAAATATCTGCAGTGTACTAAAATTCCGCAGTTATTTCGTTACCGCAATAGTTTCTCAGAGATTCGCTGTCGCATAATACGTATATATACTAAAGCGGTAACTAATAATATTCTGTCTACTCATCAGGATCTAACACAGTGATTCCCAAAGTGGTCTATATCGACCCCTAAGGGTCTATGACAACCTGCATGGGGTCTACGTCAGCGAAAAAAATTTTGGGGGTCCATGAAATGAAAATGGGGGTCCACGATAGTGGATCTCAACACATACACTAATAGTACCTATTTACTTACATCATACTATCTTATAGTATCAAAACATATACATTATTTATAAAAGTACCTATGAAGTAAAAAAAAAATTATATATGTTTATAACATTGTGTAAGTTGTAGGATGTTGGTATTCGCTTTGTGGTCGCAATACATTTTATTTATAGTTTATTTTATGTTTATTCAATGTTACGTATATTTTACATAACAGATACAAAATTTTATTTTGAGTAGTTTTAATTTAAATGCAATTAATAAATGTATAAATTAACACGTGTTTTTACTTTAAGTTTTTAACACTAAACTTCACTACAGTTAGAAATTTACAGGAAATCAATATCAGGTAAGTAAGGGGTCTACCTAACACAGAAAAACATGGCAAGGGGTCTATAATACAAAAAAGTTTGGGGAACTCTGGTCTACCAATTCATAGTGCGTTATGCAGGAACCATGCACTATCTGGTTTTTTTAATTTTAGACATATAATTCATATTAAAGTAAAAATTAAAATAAATTTATATGCATATGTTGCTGTAATCTTTCAATGTTGTTTTTACTGTACAAACACACGTATCTATTTAGTATTTGCTGTGTCTTGTCTAAAGTATTTCCTTGCTATGCCCCAAGTTTGCAGTAAAGTAGTTTAGTAAAGTAGCGGCCTGTTACAATACCACTGCTGGGAATAGGCCTCCTCTCTCCGTTTCTGGAGAAAAGGGTTGGAGCTAAGACCTACCACGTTGCTCCAATGCGGATTGGTAGGTTACACATATCTCCAGAATCCTCTAGAGATATGCAGGTTTCCTCACGATGTTTTCCTTCACCGAAAAGCGTGTGATAAATTGCAATTATCAATTAGACACATGAGTGTTAATAGAAAAACTCATTGGTGCCTGACCGGGTTTGAACTCGTGTTCCCCTCGAAAGAGTGACACTTTCTCACCGCTGGGCTATCATAGCTGTAATGTTACACTAATCTATACATACAGGTATAACACACCCATCTAGACACTTACACACATTAACACACACATGCACACGCAAATTCACACTAAACCATAGTTTCATGCTAAACCAAAGTCCTGTTAGTTTTTTTTTACATTTAAAATTTTTTTAGTATGCATATTGTCATGAAGAGCGAGGCCTTACTGACACAGATGTTGTTACACTTTAAAGAAGGTCCCAACCTTGATGTTTTTATATTTATATGTATCTAACGCAAAATAAATTATTATTATTAATGCTCTCTTGTTTTATATTTACAGCACCACTGAGATGATCAACGTAAATCCACGGACGCCGTACTCTTAAACATTCTTTACTTATATCTTCACATTGAGCTAGAGAACAAATGGCCTAATTGTTTTATTCGATGTCTTGTATTACTAGTATTTTCTATGTTTAATTAGTTTTGATTATTAAATTTCTCTCACACAGTCAAACACTCGAGCCTTTAGTAGATGCGTTCAAAATGATTATGTAATTTTGACACAAAAAACAATGTTTTTTTGTTAATAATAATTGTATTTACGTAATTACGTAATTGTAATAAACGACAATTATGTAATGTACTGTCCGATTTCATAGCTTCTGAATGCAAGATTCGTTAAACGCATGCACTACAAACCGCATTACAGACATTAATTCGATGGATTTTCTCCAATCGTGGGTAATATAATAATTTATTTAATTTATTATGGAACTCTGCATAGTAACGCTTATTTCTTTAAATTGTATAAAGTATGAAGTAAATGCAACTTCGTTCGCGTGGACTGGAGTCTTATTATTTATGTAAACCTTTTTACTTATATTAATAAAGGTTAAAGTGGGTAAACCTCAAAAGCTAGACATATGCTGTCGGGGACTTTTATTAAGAACTTTTAGAGAGAAACAATTTTGTAATACATTTTTTATTGGAAATAAATTTCACCGTTTACTTAGCGCACGCAAGGAAAGCTTTAAATTTTGTCGTTTACGCAATATTTTTTATTGCTGCTCCTCTCCTATTCGTCTAAGCGTGAAGTTAAATGGACTAAAAGAATTTTTCAAATCGGTCTAGTAGTTCCTGATATTTGCGCGTTCAAACAATCAAACAGACAAACATACAAACAAACTCTTCATCTTTATATATTAGTATAGATAATTGACACTTTATTTATTTAATGTTTGAATTAGCTACTTATTTGGAATTTAACTACCACATTTCAACCGATGATTATGGGAGGTAAATATGGTTTTAATTTATGATTACTGCGTTCTTCTCTCTTTTGCACATTTCGATGCTCGTTAGAAATGTATTTAAATATAAAATTTGATTTTAAATAGATATGGAAATACTTTTTACACTTTTAAGTTTTTAAAATGTACATAACATTCTTTTTTCTTGTCAACTTATTCTTATTTATTAAATTTAAATAATGAAGAAACACCTCAAAATAAAAAAAATCTAATAAATTTATCTTAACATTCACAAAGCTTTAAATGATGTTTTTTTTAATGTTTCATTATTTATATGAGTGCAAGGTCAAAGAACTACGATAAGCGGAAAATTAGAAGTTAGTAATACGATTAAAATACAAGCTTTCTTATTTACCTATGCTTCCCGATTTCCTCTTCAAGGAACACATATTTTTTATGATATTATTATGACGATTACTAATAATATTAATATAGTATATTTTAGTGAGATTAATATTAATTTAACGTAACTCCGCTTAACTTAAGGTCCCAAATATTAACTTGGTGGTTGAAGCGAAGAATACCATGACCCTGGCCGATGTTTTAATGTGCAAATGAAATTTGAAATGTATTTTTAGATGTTTATCATATTAGTATTCTTGTAGTTATAGTGAATAGTAGTAATTATATCTATGTAATTTAGTGATGCTTACGTATTCTAATATTATTCAATGTTTTATCGCATTCTAAAAAGCAAAGATACCTAATCAAAATAATTAGTGAGTTTGAGCTTAGTTTTCAAAGTAAGACTAGAAAACGTTTTTATATTACATTTATTTTTATGAGTCAATTGATTAAAAAGCGGTTGTTTTACAACCCCTTTTTCTCCTCCAATCATAATTTTTGAGTTAGGTCATTTAAAAATTATGTTAAACCAATAACTACTTTCTTTAATTGTGATATATTTCTTATGCAATAATTCGTTTAATATTATAGTAATATATTATATGACATTAGCATATAGCCCCTTACATGGCATTACCATGTAATACTATTATTGCTATATATCATAGACTCACTATACTAGAATAGACAAGCCTGGATGGAACAAGATGGAAACTTGTATACTTATCTTTGTCTAATCATACATGAAAACGAGAGACAGATACAGTCTCATTTGCTTTTTCTTTGTTTTAATATGGTACATTTTAGGCTGACTTTCCCATTCCTGTATAATAACTCTATGTTATATATGCTGCTATAAATTTGACTTAACCTGTCACGGTTCTTTTAAAATATTTGTTAGACTTAAAATAATACAAATTATTGTTACAGTTAGTTATGAACAATTCCAGAAACTAAAAAAACTTATAAAAAGCTTAAATGTCGATCATTTGGTTCCACGATTTTTTAATTATTGTCAGCTGCTATCTGTAGCGTAATTTTGTGAAATAAAAATGTTTATCTGTTTATCTATCTGCTAGACAATTATTTGGACATTCAGAATGGAATTTATTTGTGTCATGAGTTTTAACACTAAGTTACACAAAATATATAAGTTTCAGCACATATCTAGTATCACAATTATACACAGTAATAAAATTTATAAAAAAGACATTAATAAACAACAATCCGTCATTTCGTGTTAAATGTTTTTTATATCTTTAAAGAAATTGCTAAGATGATTTAATGGAACTATGCCTTTAAAATCGAGTTAGATAAAATTGTTGTTTGACATTTTCAAACCACCTTACGTAGTATTATGTTGAAATAAAACAGGTTTTTATATGTAACTTTGTCACGTATTAAATTGGTTTTAAACTTTGATAGGATTGTGTGATTATTGCATAATATCCGTACTAGGTGTAAATATGTTGATAAGTCGACTTACGTCCTTTTATACGTTTAATCATAAGAGGCATTAGGTTTGCCTAATTTATATGGTGAATATTTCATTGAAGTCGATATATCGTTCATCCACACGTGAGAATAATTAAATAACCCTCTGAAACGTATACTAAACTTAAACCTATTCAAGCTTGCACTGAAAAGTGTGTGTTTTGGACTTGTCAAGTTATTCATACCTTGTCGGATATATAATTTTAAAAAATGGATTATTGTATTATAATTTATTTTTTAATTAACATGCATGTTTATATTAATTTTATTCATAGATGTGACTATTTATTCATTTAAAATAAGTGTTATAAATATCGCATTTGTAAAGTGTTTCCAAGTAACCTTTTAAAATCGAGTCATGTAAGTGCTATTATAAACAAAACATTATTTGTTGGATCTCCTAAACTTTTGTTCACATTTTAACTTTTATGAACACCGTAGTATATTTATAAATTTATAAGAGATTAAGAAGTTGTTTGTGCCTTTTAGAGAAGTAATCTATTTACATTAATGTTTTATGTGTAACATAAAAATTATGTTTTCATATAGTACTTAATTTGTCTTATTCGTATGCGAAAGTGAGGAAAGCCAATAGATAAATGTATTTTCGTCATATTATCTCCAAGAAAATGTACAAAGTTCATTCCTGACAATTTTGGAATGTTACATTTGTCCTAAAAAATTACCAACTTAGGCTTAGCAGAGTATTTGACGGTATTACTATAGGTATTTCGTTTATATTCAAAGTGCTTTGTGCTATGAGAAATTACGTTGACCTTAAAACATTAAAATGTAATAGATCCCCGTAATTTTAAATTCCAATCCATAGATTTGAAATGACAGTGATAGAAAAACTGTTAGATAAAACGGAAGCTGAATACCAACCTTCGCTAGTAGGAAACGCATTCGAAATAGCGAAAACCTGTTTTTTTGTATAACAGAAACTAGTTTTAGGCGTTTAATTGAAATTCAGATACGTTAACAATACATAATGTGAATAGTTATATTAGTTAATGTTACAAATTTTATTATTAGTATTTTATGCATAATTAAGTTACGATCCGCAAACCGCTAAAAGCGTTGATAAAAATTTTTGTTATTTAAGCACTTCAATTACGTGTAAGCTATTTATTCTCTGTATTTACTTATATACTCTCCGTTTTCCTATACACCATGAGTTTTAATTAAGGTATTTTGTTATTCGTATTTTTTGGGACGCCAAGCCAAGCTTTTTCATTTATTCGATATTACCATTTAATTAACAATCCTTAATGTTTTCATGGCACTATTTTAAAAGCAAATAAGTACATGTAATTTTTATCTAGATGTCTATTAGCCATTTCACTAAATAAAAATTTTAAAATTGTTGACGTGATTTTTATTTTGAATAACCTGGATACAGTAAGTAGTAGTGGGGTGTAAGGGGGAGGCTCGTCCCAGTCAGTCTCCTCAATTGTCAACCTCACCTGCACGTGGTACACCCTGCATTTTAACCGACGAGGCTCTGGCGACCGATAAATGGCGGTATAACCATTTCATTTTGCTGACCTAAATACCAGACCGACAGTGGGCAGCAGCTCTGTCGGTGCGAAACGGTCAGCACTGCGATCACCAACCCGCATGCCAAGCGTGGTGATTACCGGCAATACCCTTCATGGCATTACAAAATCAATCACAGCCCCTAGTTCCCGGCAGCTCCGCTATTCCCAGCTCTGGCAGCGGTTTGGGTAACGGCGGGGCAGGGGGTGTCAAGAATCTCCGGAAGAGATTCCGCTGCCAACCCCGACGACTGGACCTGGCAACGTACAACGCACGCACTTTGAGGGAAGACGAAAAGATACTCGAGCTGGAAGAAACAGTAAGCAAGTTGCGGTGGGACGTGATAGGATTATCTGAAGTCCGAAGAGAGGGGGAGGATACGATGATCCTAAAATCCGGCAACTTGCTTTACTACCGGGAGGGAGAACAACAGTCCCAGGGTGGTATCGGGTTTCTCGTCCACAAGTCCCTTGTCAACAACATTGTTCAAGTCGAGAGTGTGTCGGGCAGGGTCGCGTTCCTTATACTCAGAATTACCAAACGGTATTCGCTGAAGGTCATACAGGTTTACGCACCGACATCGGCACATCCAGACGAAGAGGTAGAGGCCATGTATGAGGATTTATCTAGAGCCATGCATGCCTCTAAAACCTTCTACACTGTTGTGATGGGGGATTTCAACGCAAAGCTGGGCAAGCGAAGCGGCACAGAGGTGAGAGTAGGGCAATTTGGATACGGGCAACGGAACCACAGGGGCCAGATGCTGGCCGATTTCTTGGAGAGTGAGGACCTCTACATGATGAATTCTTTCTTCAAGAAACGGCCGCATCGAAAATGGACCTGGATCAGTCCCGACGGTTCCACGAGAAACGAGATCGACTTCATCATGTCGACCAGGCGTCATATATTCAATGATGTCTCTGTGATCAACACCGTTAAGACCGGGAGTGATCACCGTATGGTTAGAGGCACATTGAATATATGCGTACAGCTGGAAAGATCCAGATTGGTGAAGTCTACGCTCCGACCAACTCGAGCCCATATTCAAAACCCCGAGAAGTTCCAACTCGAGCTGATGAACCGTTTTGATTGCCTAGCTGACAGCGCCTCTGTGGACGATGTAAACAACAGGCTGGTGGAAACTGTCCATACGGTGGGGTCCAAATTTTATAAGACACACCGTAAAAGACCCAATAAATTCTCGACCCAGACTCTCAAGCTCATGGATGAGAGGAACGAAATGAGGCTACAGTCTTCAGTAGATGCGACACGCTACCGTCTGATCAATAGACAGATTTCTAAGGCGCAGAAATGCGACCTGCGACACTTCAAAACCGAGTACATTCGAGAGACTATTGAGCGTAACAGGGGCTCAAAAGTGCTCGCAAGAGATCTATCTATTGGGCAGCGGCAGCTGACGCGATTGAAGACCGATAGCGGTAGTATCATTTCATCTCGTCCTGAGATTTTGAGAGAGGTTGAGAAGTTCTATGGACAGTTATACACCTCAACACAACAGCCTGTTGTCAGTTTGGCAAAAGACCCAAGAGCTAAGCTGACCCGACACTATACCGAAGATATCCCGGACGTCAGCCTATACGAGATTAGTATGGCTCTCAAACAACTCAAAAACAATAAGGCACCAGGTGATGACGGAATCACAACAGAACTCCTGAGGGCCGGTGGAAAACCCGTACTTAAGGTCCTTCAGCGATTGTTCGATTCCGTCATTCACGAAGGTAATACGCCGGAAGCCTGGCACAGGAGCGTGGTGGTTCTTTTCTTCAAGAAGGGTGATAACACCTTATTGAAAAATTATAGACCCATCGCGCTGCTAAGTCAGGTTTATAAGTTGTTTTCGAGAGTCGTTACGAATCGTCTAGCTCGTGGGTTTGACGACTTCCAGCCTCCCGAACAAGCCGGTTTCCGCAAAGGCTATAGTACCATGGACCACATATTCACGCTGCGGCAGGTTATACAGAAGACCGAGGAGTATAACCAGCCACTTTGCTTGGCGTTTGTGGACTATGAGAAGGCCTTTGATTCGGTGGAAACATGGGCTGTGTTAAGATCGCTCCAGCGATGCCGAATCGACTATCGGTACGTCCAAGTGTTGAAGTGTTTGTATGAAAACGCCACAATGTCTGTCCGTATCCAAGACGGAACTACGGGACCAATCCGAATGCGGCGAGGTGTGCGACAGGGAGATGTCATCTCCCCGAAGCTGTTCACCGCTGCATTGGAGGACGTCTTTAAGCTTTTGGATTGGAACGGATACGGCATCAACATTAACGGCGAGTACATCACTCACCTCAGATTTGCCGACGACATAGTCGTTATGGCAGAGTCTCTGGAGGACCTTAACACAATGCTCGATGACCTCAGCAGAGCATCTCAACAGGTGGGCCTTAAAATGAACATGAGTAAGACGAAAATCATGTCAAACTCACATGTTCCGCTCCACCCGGTCATCGTTGAGAACTCTGCACTCGAAATTGTAGACGAGTACATATACCTGGGACATACGGTCCAGCTGGGTAGGTCCAATTTCGAGAAAGAGGTTAAGAGGTTAAAAGAGGTTTAGTCGCCGAATCCAACTCGGATGGGCAGCGTTCGGGAAGCTACGCGAGATTTTTTCGTCCAAGGTACCTCAGTGCCTGAAGACCAAAGTCTTCGAACAGTGCGTGTTGCCAGTGATGACCTACGGATCTGAGACGTGGTCGCTGACTATGGGCCTCATAAGAAGGCTCAGAGTCACTCAGCGAGCAATGGAGCGGGCTATGCTCGGAGTGTCTCTACGTGATCAAATCAGAAATGACGAGATCCGTAGAAGAACCAGAGTCACCGATATAGCTCAGCGCGTTGCGAAGCTGAAGTGGCGATGGGCGGGGCACATAGTGCGGAGAACCGATGGGCGTTGGGGTCTCAAGGTGTTGGAATGGCGACCCCGCACCGGTAAACGCAGTGTTGGCAGACCCCCTACGCGATGGACGGACGACCTCAAAAAGGTCGCGGGGAGCCGCTGGATACAAGCGGCACAAGATCGTGTGTTTTGGAAAGCCCATGAAGAGACCTATGTCCAGCAGTGGACGCCTATCGGTTGAGAAAGAAGAAGAAGAAGAAGTAAGTAGTAAATTTTCCTAACACGTTAATCGGCAGCTGCAGTGGACTTATATACGTGCGGTACGGTCGTAAATTAAAGGAATTAAGGAATACACCGTTCCCGAGTACACCCTATTTACACCCTACATGTAGCGGCCTATTACAATCCCACTGCTGGGAATAGGCCTCTTCTCTCCGTTTCTGGAGAGAAGGGGTTGGAGCTAAGACCTACCACGATGCTCCAATGCGGATTGGTAGGTAACACATATCTCCAGAATTCTCTAGAGATATGCAGGTTTCCTCACGATGTTTTCCTTCGCCGAAAAGCGTGTGATAAATTGTAATTATCAATTAGACACATGAGTTATTAATAGAAAAACTCATTGGTGCCTGCCCGGGTTTGAACTCGTGTTCCCCTCAAAAGAGTGGCACGGTCTCACCGCTGGGCTATCACACCCTACTAGAGAGTGTATTCTGTAATTCCTTTACGTGTTCGTTAGACGTGCGTGTTAATGTTGACGACCGGAAGTACGCGGGTCAAAATAATATATAACAATGATATTTTCCTTAACATTTATTAAATAAGCAATTTTCTCAAAAGTCAGCTCATTTATTCGTTTTCAACAACTTGACACGATGACGGAGACAATTTTTTTTTTTAATGACCCAACTATTTGAAGGAGTTTATATTTGAAACATGTAACAGATTAGTTATAAAATGAATGTCTGAGAATTTATTGGAAAAATTACAATTTACGCGCCAAAATATTATGAGAGGGGAAATCGACATCAGACTCAGTTTTAACCAGTAGGAGCGTACCGGATCTAGAAGTAAATAAAGACAAATATAGGGATGAATTTCTGCCTTTTAAGGATCATTCCAAATATTATTATACCTCAATAACAAAAGAAATATATACCTTATATAGCCAAACACTAAAGCTAATTATTATTTACGAGTGTATTAAATATTGAATAATGCTCTCGCTTGTTCATTAAGACTTCATTTATCTTTGATCTGATTTCTATTTATAATATATTTAATAGGATTTAACTAATTCATTAAGTCTGCAGTTTGTTAAGATGCTTATTGTTAACAAAGTGCATAATAAGTAATTGTTTTAGATTTTGCTATGAATTTTTACGTAGGAACGTGAACAAAGGCGCCGCTGTTTTTGAATCTTAATCTTTGACATATATATTTTCGCGATATTTTCCTTACAAATTAAACTGATGATCCTACTATATATTATGGTTGATAAGATACCACCTCAATTGGTATCTCAATTACTGCTTCCTGTTAAATCAACATTACACAAGTCTATTCACGCATCTCGTCATCCATTTACGAATCTTTTCGGAATCTATGGATGTGAATATTATGTGTATATTAGTGCTCCTCTTTATGTACGGTGCTTTAGCTCAAAGCAACGACGGATTATTTGAATTGAATATAATACATTATAATGATTTCCATGCGCAGTAAGTTATTATTAATTTTATTATTTTCTATTCTTAAGGGCAATAAAAAAATCAATCATCATCATCAGTTACGATTATCCTAAACTAAAACGCAAAACTTTTTTTGAACGCGGAATTTTAATGATAACTCATAATTATAAGAAATACAAAAGCATATAAAGTATCGACTGGCTCGTTAGCGCAGTTGGCAGTGATCCAGCCTTTGCGCCTTTGCGCCTTTGTGGCGCAACGGGTCGCGAGTTCGATTCCCGCCGAGGATCAACACTTCCTAAAATCAATTTACTAGTTTTCGAGTCTGGGTGTACTTAAAATTACATATGGATATATTTATTTACCAGATGTATGTCACCCAAAACATAAGTATTAACTTTAGGGATGAAGACACGTGTCACGTGTGTGTAATTTATTATGCGTTAGATTTATATTATTGATTAGTTAAATCTTACAACAACCGAGCGTACTTTTCTATATGCCATAATAAAAAATAGTACCAATGTTACGGAGACTATACAATCAAGGATGTATAAAAAGAATAACATAGCTTATGTAACATCTTAACTTAAGACTCTTCTTAACTTAACTTAAAAATCTTTAATGATTTAAAATAATAATAGAGTAAACACATATAATCAAGTTACCGACAAGCGTTAAAATAAGTAGTTGATGTTATGCAAATAATAAATATACCCATTTAGATATTACTTTAAGCCAATAAGTTATTCACTTAATCTTGATATTTAATACTAATACGTAATTAAGCTCAGTAATGCCGTCCCAACTTTTTTTTTATTAATTCGTTTGCTCACTGACTAACTGACCGAAATTTACGAGACACATGTTCCTTATGATGTTTTATTCTGAAAATCAATACAAACAATAAAGTTTTATAAAAGTTGTCGATATTCCAAAAATAAAACATAAATTTATACGAAACTAAACTAAACTAAAAATTAAGTTTAGTTTTAACGAAACTTACTAGATTTTTCTCAACGATGGCTCTGTGAGTGAGTTGCCTTACAATGATGTTATACGCATAAAGAAAATCAAAATAAATATATAAAGTGGCATTTTATCGACTGTAACATACTGTAGATTAATAGGACAAAGATTCATGCCGTTGAAGGTATAATTATATAAAATTATATAAATATACGTTTATATTAACTTTAAAGCTTCGACGAAATAACTTTGAGTGGTGGCCCATGCAGCTCGGATGACGAAGGATGTATTGGGGGTATTGCTCGCCTTTACACAGCCATTAACCAGGCCTTAGAGGCCGAACCTGACTCTCTAGTTTTTAATGGCGGCGACACTTTTCAAGGGACCATGTGGTATAACTTTTTACGCTGGAACGTAACTCTTCATTTTATGAATCTGTTGCCCAAACATGACGCTCATGTAAGTCCTGAAATTATTTTATTTATCGATAAAAACAGGTAAACATTTATGAGTGTCTAGTCTCTTGCCTATTGAGTTATAATTTATAACCTGCAGCTCAAATAATACTTACAGTTATTAAAAAACGGATCTATTGGGTACAAAATGATATCTTATCTCTGGTTTCGATGGTAATACCTAGATTACCTGTATTATTTTTGATGATCGGTTTTAAATAACAGTTTAGATAAAGACAAATTGAATCGATAAGATATGTGACGAAAAAAATCAGTAAAGTTAATTTAAAGTTTTTAGAAATGAGGCGCTAAATTCTTAGCAGAATTATTTCGTACGTTATAAAATCATTTCGCAAAGAACTTGATATTTCTTTGAATACGTAGATTTGCTTTATTTGAGAATTCTAAATATTGAAAAATAATTATATATACGAAAAAGAATTGGTACGTACCCATAGGTATTTATGTACCCATAGCCTTACCATAGGTAGCCCATAGCCATACCATACCCATAGGTATTTATATGATTTAGATAGATATTTATCATTGCTATTTCTGCTTTTTAACGTTCGCAATCCTATAGATTAAGTATATATTTTTTTAATTTAACATCCCGCTTCAGGTTCTAGGTAATCACGAGTTTGATAATGGCATAGATGGGCTCCTTCCATACTTAAGAGGTCTAAATTCCCCCATGTTGGGTGCTAACGTTAACACTACTTTCGAACCGGAATTGGCTCCTTTCGTGAAGAATCATATTGTAGTCGAAAGAAATGGACGCAAGATTGGGATTATTGGAATATTATTGACAGGGGTATGTTGATCAGTTTTCGAAATATGTTTTAAGAATAGCGAAATAGTCTAACAAAAGCAAATTGGTCAAGAGTTCAAAGTCTTTTAAGCAAATATATACGAAATTATATTGCGTAAAAATAAAAAAAAAAACAAATTTAGACCAATAGTTAATTCTAGTGAAAATCATTAATTATGTACCGTACGTGGTTTAGTTATAAAACTTGTCAAAATTAATTGCCTTCACCGGATAATCGAAATCAATTGACTAGTAAACGTAGTAACGTAGTAAGCGATCGTACGATGATACTTTATAGTGATAATTAATATACAATTAAAATAAGAAATAACTGTTAACTCCTGCATAAAAACCTACGAATGTTTGATATTTGTGCAAATATTTTTTTTTTAGTTTTCGGCACCAATTGGAAGAGTTATAATGGAAAATGAATTAGAAGCAGTAAGGCGCGAAGCCGCTATTCTCACGGAACAGGGGGTGGACATAATTATCGTGCTTTCACACGTTGGATACACATCTGAATTGTAAATAATATATTTAACATCGATTCTGTTGAATATGTGCGCTATTGTAATTTTTACACTATTGACGTCGTGAAACAGACTTAACAAACGTCTAAAGACGAAAGTAGGTGGTGTCGGTAAGACAAAATAAAATAGTTCACTTTCTTTGATACGGTTTCTTTAATATCACGTATAATTAACGTTAATAATTATAATGTGATTTAATTGAATGATTGAATAATATGATTACATTAACAAAAGGGTAGGTGAAGTAGCGTAATGTTTTCGTAACACGTAGTAAAAGCTTGTATGCTTCTATAAGTTTGACAGACAAGATCTTCAACTGTTAGATCTTAATCTGCTAGTAATATAAATAAAAAAAAAATGTTATGTAGTAAATGCTTGGAATGACGGAATCTTCTTATTTTTTAATTTTCCTATTAATAGTATTTGGAAAATTTTGTTTGATTTAATGATTGCTCAATAGCATTATTCACTAATCTTCTCCTACATATCATAATCTTGTAACTTTAGCAAGAGTTTTAATTAATTTATTATAACATGTTTGAAACATTATCAGTCTGCATACTTGTTTATTTTCCGTTTTACCAGGAGTTTAGCAGCTCGAATGCCACCCGAGGTTGACATAATAGTGGGTGCGCATTCTCATACCCTGCTTTTTAACGGCGAAAGTCCGGATGGCTCTTGGATAGGTGGACCTTACCCTACTGTAGTCACCCAAACTAGCGGCCATAGAGTAAGAACTTGATTTTTGATAGCTTAGAACGTAAATCATGTAGGACCTCATGCTTACCGAATGAGACAAAAGTGCAGGGAAAAATAACGATAATTATTTATCTGATATTCACTATCAGTTTTTTTAACACATATTTTATGCTAGTGATTCCCACAATTTCGTATATGTTATCCCAGTCTATAAGATTTAATTGTGCTAAATTTCATGACTCATGATGACCGTCATTATACGTTTCATTCGTATTGCTCCAGTGAGCATGAATGAAAATCAAGCAATGAAACGTATAATGGTTAATCTCAGATTAACCGTGAAAGCGTGACAGACAGACTTTTTATAATATAAGTATGGATCATCAACCTGTGAAAATAGTGCGTAGCTACAACTTTTTTTTAACAGATCCTCGTCGTACAAGCGTCATGTTACACTCGTTATTTGGGAGATATAAAACTATACTTCGATGATGCAGGCAAATTAGTTTCTTGGGAGGGGCAGCCAATATACCTTGGCACTTCAATTGTAAAAGGTATGTTGAGGTTTTCTTTGATACATATTCTTTTTAAAGATAGAATAGAGCGAGCGTGACTTAATTGAATGTACATGAACATACCTTAGTAGGTTTTGTCTTGGGCGGCATTTCTTCGTTCTTGTTTTTCCTAAGTAATTGCGGAACTCTTTTGGGAACAGAATAGCATGAAACCAAAATTTAATGCATTGATCGCCGTGGAAACCTATTATGAAGGGTGACCGTGACTCGGATTTTCCCAAGGATAGAATTAACCGTGCCCTAACAGACGATCTTATCGCGGTTGCAATTTAAAGCACTAAACGTTCTTAGTCCATTCAGTCCAATCTTCGGTCAATAAACAATTCATATAGTTCATTTTATAAAACATGATTATGCAAAATACAAAAGTGCTACAGTTAAAATTCTAAAATGCAACAGGCAACGATATGTTCAAACAACCACTTCGAGTTCTGTGCTAAAAATGAAAATAAATAACTGTTTTATTAATAACATAGCTGTTTCTGTTAGCACCAATAGAGTGAAACTATAATCTTTACATTTCACTAAACTACTCTCATGTTCGGAACTATAAGGTTCCCTCAAAAGTACTTAGTATCCTAACGTCTGCACGAGGTTTTTACTTGAAATTCTGAAGAGACGTCCTCGATCTTTATATTTACTTATATGCGTAATTTATATTTACTTTTATCTCCTAAAACATAGAAGTAAATACCTAAAGGTCACAATTTTATTAATTGATTTTCAGATCCCCACATAGAAAGTTTATTAGATCCGTGGCGTGAAGAAGTTTATGCTATCGGAAAAGAGGAGCTCAGCGTGTCACTAACAGACTTGGATCGTGGAGATTGTCGCCGTAGCGAATGCAATATAGGCAGCTGGATCTGTGACAGCTTTCTAGAAGAAGTAAGTTTTGTTCACTGATCTATAATTTTTTCGAGTGTTAAAAAGAGAGGGACAGAAAAAGAAATCTGTTCGAAATTTCATAATGAATTTTGTCTACTTTTAACAGGTGATTCCACGTGCGACAGGGTCAGCATGGGGATACGCTCATGTGTGTTTGATCAACTCTGGAGGTATTCGAACTAATATCGAGTCCGGCGGTAAGACAATTTTAAATTGAACTTTTTCTCAATACTTTCATGTAAATTAGCCGCATATTTGATTCACAATTTCTGGAATCTTACAAAACCTATTATAACTTTATAGGAAAACCTTAACCAATAAAAAAATGAAATGTTTTATTTTCCAAAAAAGATGGGTACATGTTAAATATCTTAACGAAAATTAACTAAAATCAGCATTAAATATAGATAACTTTTCACACTACAGTATATTAGTCGTAGCATAAAGCAATCATTTTTTAATGCATATCAAACTAATAAACATATAACTGCCTGTTACTAGGTAATACCTACAAACATTTTAACAAAATGACATTGTTTCGGGGTTTGAAGCGGCGTATAATGATAATTTAAATTTTAATAAAAACTTGATAATTTTTATCTGAACTTCTGTAAGAGAAACACCTCGACAAAGACTCAAGAAATTCCAGTTTTTTCGCAACTTTGAACAAGTTTTCGGTAGTTATTAAGCCTAGTCGACTAGCCTTAGGTTTGCAAACCCAATTTTGACTTTGATGATGTCTTCAGAGCCTATATTATTCGAAATAACTTTTCAATAAAAACAAAAGAATACGAGCAAACGGTTATGATAATTATTTGTATGGTACTGGCACTCAAAATCTGACCGCCACATCCAAGTGCCAGCACTGTTCTTTTTACCGAAAAACACATGTGCGTAAATCAATTATCATCAAAATGAATTATATTATTAATTAGTATCAATTAAGTTTTAGTTTCAAATTTTGAAGTTTTGTTTCAAGATTATTATTACCATTCTATGACATGTGCGGTGAGGTCTAATGAAATCTTGTATCATATTGAAGAAATATTGAGCTGATGTATGATAATGACACAAAGTATTGTTTTGATACAGTTATAACAACTGAAGCACTTCTGATGGCAGTTCCTTTCGAGAATTTTGTGCAAGTGTACGACTTGAAGGGTTCATATTTACTTGAGGCATTGGAGTTCTCAGTAGGTGTAGCACAATCAAACCCTCAAAACTTTAATAGTGGACGTATGCTGCAGATTGGTGGTAAGAACATTTTCAAAATTATAATGCCAATAATTTAATGAATAGGCTGTATTATTGATTTATATAACTCTAAATAACCGGCAAAGTTTGCGGCCTTAGTTTCAAATGAACTAACAGCCTGGTTATTATACACCTAGAACTAATTAATTACGAACGAAACGAACTAACGAATTGTACTTCGACAATTATGAGAAAATTGTATGGACGTATTGGGTTTCAAAATTTTAAATAAAAAAAATGAAATCTGTTTTCAATTAACAAACGTCAATACAGTAAATCCTCTAGGGGTACAGTCATAGAGTTATCTGAGAAGTTCCATACCAATATATAACTTATTTACAAAGATTATTTAATTGATGTCTGCGAACTTTATTGTTGGATGTTAATTTTTTTGCTTTAGGACTGCGAGTCGTTTACAACGCATCGGCCCCTATAGGATCCCGGGTCCAATCTGCTAGAGTACGATGTGTGGACTGCGATGTACCGCGCTACTTACTACTAGACCCCGAAGCAACATACCGCGTTCTTACTCAGGATTACATCGGTGATGGTGGTGGTGGGTATACTGTAAGTCTTCACTGATAAACATCTGAATCTAAAAGTAAATCTTGCAACATTAAGCCTATGTATATCATGCAAATAAAAATCCTTATTTCTTGAAGACAGTTTTAAACAGTTGAGTCATTATGCGAATTCCACTCAGATTGGCAGTGTTTGGAAAGTTACAGCAGATTTTTTCTTCCAAATCACCGAAACTATAGTCTTCAGAGTTCGTGTTTCGGGATCGGTTTATGACTTAGACTAAAGGTCGCTGATTAAGAGTGTTATATAAAAGCACCGAATCTCATAGGGGGTGATGAAGCATAATTTAAAAAATATATATATTGCGTGATTCAATCAGAAGCGAGATCCGTTGATGAATAACAGATACCATCATATCTCATCATGAGGCACATGAATGTTGAGCGTTGGGTTCGTAAGTTGTTCGATCAGCAACATAAAACGTTTTTAGCGACGATGATGATCAAATCTTGATGGGTACTTATCGATATCATCGGTGAGGCGCCCCAAAGTTGTTTTAATTTTACTTCAATGATTTTATATTTTTCAACCGCTGTATTTTTAAAAAATAGAAAGATGTGTAAAAAAAAATTTTCATAACCTTTTGGCAAGAACGTGGACATTTTTATATATTTTTTTATTTGAGGTTCCAGACCACTCCTTCCATCCAGGCGCCTATTGTGTTTAAAAGCGCGTACACACATCGCGAAGCGTGGGTTGCAAATGGTTTGTCTCGCATGCCACAACTTGAGTCATACAACGGTAAATGTATACATGTGTCCCGAATGACATATCCTCAAGCTGAGCATATAAACATCCACGCATGGTATTTGTCGGCCGTTTCATCAACACAGTCTTTTTCATTCATTTTTACACATCTATCACTTTTAAACTTTATTCGGGCAGAGTAACACCTTACACAACGATTGAAAAAAATGCTCTGTCCCTAACAGCAAGCAGTCTTATTTTATAAGTCACCAACAATCCCGCCATTTTTCCCCCCCTTACGTCATAGCTTTTCCTAAAGACGAGTTGAGTAATTCAACAAACATTTAGTTACTATTAAATTAATATTACATTAAACATGCAGATAGAAATCTTTGTATGTTATTATAATTAATTTTATACAATTATAATATTTATCATATAATAGTTACAATTTTTAACATTCATATTAAAAAATTAAACATAAAATTGACTATAAGTTTATTTTATCACGCAATAGGCCAGCCGCCCATATATTCGTCAGTAGAAAAATGCCTCCAACTAGGCGAGACGTGCAGTTTGCACCTGCGTCCTATATAGTAATTCATGAAATATTAAAAAAAAGAAGACGCTGATGGACAAAACGATTGTTGAACTGATTATACTATGGGAATACGTTATACGACGATAAGATGATAAACATTTACCGCGCTCCATGACTCATGAGTGTGCAACGCAAGCAAAACGTCCGTCTACACGGAGGGCACAACCCCGACGATCAAATAACGATCGCCAACACAGATACACGTAATACACACACACAGCGTCTTCGCCGGCGAAGACGAGGTCCCAGTTTTCTGACGTCGGTCGGTCGTGGCTTTTCGCCACCCTTCCGACGCCGCAATGACTAATCTAAGTCATACCATGAACCCTCCACTACACGTCGCCCTAAGCCGTGGTCCGGCCTCACAGGAGGCACCCTTAGGACGACGTTCCCCAACTTAAGTAGAGCTTCTGCGCTCTACTCCCTGCATTTCGCAACCTCGGCGATGCTTCTGCGCTCGCCCGTCCCGCCCGGTGACGCTGCAAAAGCCATTAGGGCTAACAGCATACAGTCAGTTCGAAAAAAAAAAAAAAAACGGAGGGCACAGCTCGTGCCTCGCACTGAGGCAGCGTTCGCAACGATCGTATGACGCAAATGCTCACTGTGACCACAGACGTCCACACAGCTCGAGGCATGCGAGACGAACCATTCGTAACGCATTCCTCGAGATATCTGTACGCGCCTTTAGAAGGGCCTATTCACTGCTATCATTCGTAAACCCTGTCACTACTACAATATGCTTAACATACTTCACACTATCGACCCATCTCTATTTCGTCCTCACTCCAGTATATATTTAAAATTACCACATAAATCATTGTAATATTTTTCCAATATTGTATTTATCTTATCATTTTCTATAACAGATGTTATATGAGAACAGAGAAAACCTCGAGTACTTGGACGTGGACTACGAAATGCTTCGAGATTACCTTCGACGGCACGAGACCGTCTTGCAAGACTTGGATGGACGAATTCAGATAGTGTATTAAATGTTAATCCTGCTGGAAGTGTGATATAAATATAAATATCTATCAAATATGATGCAATTATATAATATGTACATAAATAAATCTTTTATTTTCGACTTAAATACCAACATTAAAAATTATGATAGCACTAAATTGTACCAACTACTATTTTCTTGAAAAACTGATGTGCTCTATGTTCAACTACCGCAGTATGTGTGTAGATGTAATGACATATATATTCAATCTTCAGAGAGGTATTAGAGAAGTCGGGGCCGATGTATAGAAATTTAAGACGACTATGTATAGAAAATTTATAATAATATAATCCTAGAACTTGTTTAATAAACGTTATACCCAATCGGTCTGGCATGTGTTATTTTTTATGTCCTTTTAACTCCACTTGTTTATCCACTTTAATAAAAAAATAAAAGAAACCATTTCGGCGTATGATTAGCAAAATCTCCATCCACCATTGCATAAATTAAATCTTAAATCCATAGGATAGATCTATATACTATTATTAAAATAATATTTCACATTAATTACGTATTCACAAATATAGGAACATAAGGGCAACACAAAATAAAATAGTTGGATCGGATAAATACAAAATTTATTTAAATATCGATAATTTTTTCAGAATGGATATTGACCGCCCGTATTTAGTCGATATATGCCCGCCCTGTAAGAAAAAAATATTTTAAGTAAAATTATCAATGGAATACTCTTAAATAATCTAATAATTTTTTATAAAAATAAAATTTATAAACAATCATATTTTTCAAGAGAAATTTATTTTTTTAAGTAATAGATATTATGAGAAAATGCCTGAACGCAAAGAGCGCGTGACTTTTACCAGCTCAGGCAAGCTTAAGAAACCACAAAAGCGAAGAAGCATTTTCAGGCTCTGCGCAAATTCACAAAACGCATTTTGTAGAGTGCTAAAGCTTATTGTCGTTAGACAGGAACAAAAGATATAAATAGATAAGAATAGACCTTATAAAAGACGTCTGTCTATATTTTCGGTGGTTTGACCTGACGTCGATGTAGATAGGAGCTCCCGATATAAATGGGTTCGGGTGTAACTTTCTTTTAATCTTTTAGAGGAATTGTGCTGTCTGAACTTACCCCCACTTAGTCAAGTCATCGTTTCCCATATTAAAATTTAATCCGCGACAAGTGTCAGCGACGACCTCGGCAATGTCAGCACACAGTCTCCCAACGAGATGATTGTGTGTAACAGTAGCGGCGAAGAGTTCCCAAGCTCTATTATGATTACAGTTGATAACGTTGCAGTCTGGCTGGCTAACACCGCCGTTGGGATAGAAGTCCGCGTCGCCAATAGGAGTTAAGAAGCCAATACCGAGACCAGAAGGACCTGTATCGGTATGAATCCCTTCAACGTATATAGCATCGCCTATCCTAATACGGAATGGACTTGTGTCCCACGGCGCACCCGCAGGATCTAAACCTATGAAAGAAAATTATAGATGGAAATTAATTTTAGAACATTAATAACTGCAGAATAGCTCATAGGCTGCAATAGTAGCACAACTCAAAAACACGTGTTTTGGACTAGAAATAGGTGAAAATATTAACGTACACATTCTTTATAGCAGTATTTATTAATATCCTATATTTATTTTTATATAATCGAATGCAATCTTTCGATCTACTCGAGTGTATCAACGATGCATTTTCGAGAGATGACTATATCTACGGCAAACTTGTATTAACTTATCAGAAATGAGGCTGCTGATAGTAGCTAGAATATTGTCTTCACATAAATATCACTTAAGATCAGTGTTTCTTATTTAATGAAATATAGTTAATTATTATTTCAATACAAATATAATATACCAGTCACACGTGCCGCTCTGCCATTCAATTGTCTACCAGCATTTCCGGCAACATGTGCACCCAAACTAAATCCAACCAGGTGGAAGGTGCTTAAGGTTGCTCCAGTAACACCACTGAGAAAAGTAAGAAATTGACCGAGGCCTCGACCGACTGCTGGTATCCCAGCTACAGCAGTCATGTATTCCTGAGAAGCCAGTTCTCTCCAATCCATCACGAGGACATTTACATCTCCTTTATTAAGGTAGGCTGTGAAAAATGAACTATTAATTACAAAACGCGTGTAATTACACGATTTATATTAGCTTTAATCGTGTGTGTTTGTTTGTATATAACCGACTTCGTTGAACTTAATTTTGGCTCATTTTGAACCGACAGTTTTATCTGATCTTAGTACACTTACCAAGAACCGGTGACAATACAAATAAATACATAGCTTTAAATTTTATTTAATATTTAAATCAAAAACTCGCACTAAAAGGGGAAGTAATTGTTATAAAAAAACACGCTTTTATCGAGCTAAAAAGTGATATACGGTGAATCATTCTTAATATAGTACAAGGAACGAAAATATAATTGTGAAAATAGGATAGGGCCCTCTTTTTTAGTATATATATGGCACCCCCGCGTATATATCTACAATTTTTTTTCGTTCCATAATATTATTTAACTATAATATTATTTTAATATTCTAGGTACCTCTTATATTACTAACGACAAGAAACAGTTTTACAAAAATAGTACGTTCAGTCATATTATGTGTTTAGCCCCCATTTACACAATAAAAAAAATATGGGCTTGAAATCAGTCTGACTCATCCGATAAATTAAGACGTGAGTATAGTCAGTTTCTATATACTAATTTAAAAAAATACCATTTCTGATAGCTTCATTGTTCGCGGCGCTCATGCTTCCCATCCAGCCATGGACGGAAATTACTGTCGGATTCCTAGCATTGAAGTTAGATGAAAATATGCTGTTCATGTTTTGAAACAGCCTTTGGGGCGTGGTCGGATTACGTCTAAAAGAAAAAATATTTTATAGTAACAAAAAACTATTATCTATCGAAGTTCTCGGACGTATAGTTTATGTAAAACATTCCCTACATCTCTCTAAATATAACATCTTGAGCCCTTATCTATTTTATCTTACCGTACCTTGTGAAAAGATAGTACTCGTTGTTGTTCGGGTTTCTCTCCATTTGTTCGACAAGTTCCGCATTGGGCTTGGCTTCTAAATCAACTACATGTAAATTGCCACTATCGTCCTTTAATTTTACAAAACGCCGATAACTGGCCTCTGCATCTTCCACGGGTACAGCAACTATTGCATGGACTAAAATAATAGTGAGAACAATCCTTAAACACAATTCAATCAAATGAATTCATCCCAAATGCTTATTGCATGCGTGAGGTTACTTTTTATTTTCCTTCATATATTTTTATAAAGTCCCACGTAGAGGTTTTCTTATCAATAGAAGTGTAAAACAGTGTGAATGATTATAATTATACTTACTGCAAATATTATTCTGTAAAAATGCACTTTCCGAATTGAAATCGGCCACAATTGAAAAAAGAAAAATGTTACTGAACAAAGACTATTTAAAATGTTATTTTTATTTTTAAAAAATAGGGTTGATACGAAGGAATTGGAATATCCGTAGTTCCTTTTGAATGTTGTATTACCTATTACCAGACCCGGCTACACGTTGCTATACTGTGGTCTTCGATAGTCCCGTTCCTAATATTTTGAAAATTGTGAGCTTCAATTCTGCGATAAGTTGGACGATATTCGTTTAAATTATAAATGGCCATAATGTGAATCACGAAATTAATGCTTAGTTTAAATATTGTTGACAGAACGCAGGAATTGAGGCCATAAATTTAGATTAAATACTACTAATCTCTTTAAAAGTAAAATATACCTTTTTTGATCATTGAACTTATATACAATATAATTAGGTAATTAGATAGATATTTTCAAATATCAGATTGACAAATTGATTTTATCTTTATCCTTGAAACTCGAAACAATAATATATATTTATCTTTTGGCAATGATTACACGTGTCTGTAAGCATGAAACAAAAGCCAGTGGGTTCACACCCCTGGCAAGAACTTACGAAATTATTAAGTGCCTCAATATCTTAACCGTGTATTTTTAGTTATCTGCAACTCATCATAAACTTTAGATAAAGAAAAGCGTCGGAAGGAAACTAGCAGATGCTCAGAGACCTAAAAAATCTGTCACCCGAATCAGCACTGTAGCATTGTAATGGTTGTTTGATGATTGTGATCAATGAAAATTATCTTTCCCTCCCAGGAAATAAGTATCTGAACAGCGGTGCGACTGTTATATGATATTATTACAACAGAAACCGTATTATTTGACTATTCTATATATAGGTAATTATTTATAAATTATTGTTTCGCTACCTTTTCAAACATATTCTTAGCTTAAAATGAGCTTAAAGAAGAATACATTAAAAACAATTTCAAAGGTAACAAAAGTTCATACCTGCAACAGATAATAAACACAAAAAAGTCTTCATCGTTCGTCGTAAGACAAACGTGTTGTAAATAATTCATACAAGTATTCATTTTTATTTTGAGATTATTTCATTTCCAATTAAGTGATGACTTGTTTTCTTTAGATTATTTATCATGGATTATTTTATGTATCTGATGTTCACATCTTATCAACAAATCGAAAAATCTACTTGTATATACATATAGAAATTTATTTGTTCATATCGACTGAAATTTCAGTAATTGTGTGGTTTTCTTGTCTCTTTTTCTTTGCAATAAAGAAATGCATTCTTTTTGTATATGTGTCTATTCATATTTATTGATATACCGAAAAAGCTATAAGACAACGAGGAAGAAATTTGATAAAAAAAGACGCAGAAATAATATAGATCAATAATCCAAAGTAGCACTGCAAAATTCTATCTGTCGGTGTATAATATGTATCTATGGTATGTCCCTACGTTGTAATAACAGGCATCCACAGTAATTTATAATACAAATTACCCTCAAATAGTAATTTAAATAGGTACTTTTTCTTTGCCAATAGCATTCTAATTATTGCATAATATTATCAGGATATTTGGTTTCAAAGTACCTACCTATTGCCGTAAAATCGTCTATAAAATAAAACGCTTCTTTGCAAAATCACATGCCTAGTAAAAAGGTAATCATTTGGCTATAGTCCTCGAAGATAGAATGTTTATCTATTGCTTTATTGTATATGGGACTAGTAAATAGCACGTACAAAAACACCACCAGCACCACAGCTAGCACAGTAGCACTGCACACATTCACTAAGACAATTTCAATGAGCGCTTTATCCAATTGTCGTTTACGCAAAGCTACCAGAATTATATTATGTTCGTTAAATCCCCTACCCCTTAATACGCCCTCGGAAAACAATAGTATAAGATTTACAATTACTGCATGTATAAATGCATAGCGCATCCTGCATTAACCATTACATGATGTGGAAATAACAAATTATTTGTAACGCTGGAATTTGTCTTATAAGCTTTGATTAATTGTATATATTACGGTTCTGAAGTCTATTTAATAAAGCACTATGATATATAATAAAAGAATTCTTTTAACAAATACGTTTATCAACGAAATAATTTCGAAGTTTTATTTCGCACGTGATCTTTTCTTAATTTATTACATTTTTCTTTAAAATCCTCTTTGATGCCTCGCCGTATTGATTAAAGAACTAAAAGACTAATTTAAAATGATAATAGCGCTTCTATGTAAAATTCTTCATTAATATCCTATGTTTATGGAAATCAATAAATTCACCACTTAAATACGCAGTGATTCAGTCATTACAAAAAAAAGTGGTAAAATTTCATTAATAGTCGCAATATAAAATCTGTTTTTAAATATTGTTAGTGTAAAGACATCACCATAATTATTTTAAAGTGTAACCAAGAAAGATTCTTTAATAATAATAGAATATACAAAGTAAGGTTAAATAAAAAACAATTACAAACATAGCCATATATTTTTGTTCAGAATACCCAAAATATTAAACTAATCACAGATTGTATAATTAATTATACTTTAAAAAAAATTATATTATATTTTTTTTACGTCACAGGTAAATTATTTTATTTAACTTTCGAGTTTTCTTAATAGGTAGGTTACAATCTTTTTTAGGTATAGTTATATGTCAAAAATCACAATAGTTGTAGTTTAAATTCATTATGAATATAATACAATCTGCATAAAAGGAATAAAAACAAGATTGTTCAATCAAACGAAATGATCACGAGAAATGGAAAAATAAATATAAACTTATTTTACAAATAAATTTATTTCATTAAAAAAATAAAACTAAAATATCTACAATATAATACTTTGTAATAAAAAATTATATTCTGATATCAATAAGTCACAAAATTGGTAAAAGTTTCGGTTTTTTTTTTTTTAAATATAACTTTAAACATTTTTTTTAAATATAGTTTAATGTGTAAATCTTGCAAGCTTTTTTTTCATTACACTTTCCTATGCAGAATGCGTAGTACATATTGATAACTTAAAAACATCTATCACAATTCGTGAAGTAAACTGTGAAGTAATAATACAGTATTGTACGTTATTTACATTAACTATCAATTTATTATAATAGAGTATTTTAAAAATAATTTCTTTTGCTTGGATTCGGAAGAAAATAAAACCAAATTCTATTTATAGTATGTCATTTTTTGTTACTTTTTCGAAACTCTATTAACCAGTCAACATTGCGCTAGCTCTACTTTAGGAACGTCTACGATAGGTAGATCTACTTTAAAATGATTAATATCTTTAATGAAATCCGCATTGTTTTCATGCGTGTCTCCAATAGACTCGCTGGCGTCCAAATATTGCAACGAGTAATTCTTTGGTTTTACTTCAGTGCTAATCGCGTTGTCATCTTTCGGTTTATTGCCTACAATCTGGACAAAATAAATAAAACAATAAATATATTGAAATTGATGTAGATTTATGATCATGTATGATTTTTCTATTTAGAAAATAATATAGTCAAGGTCTATAATTTTTCATATCCGATAAGGTTATAATTTTTTAAATTAAGGTGCATATTTATCATACATAGTACAGTAAAAGTACAATCCCACAGCTGGGAATAGGCCTCCTCTCTCCGTTTCTGGAGAGAAGGGTTGGAGCTATGACCTACCACGCTGCTCCAATGCGGATTGGTCGGTTACACATATCTCCAGAATTCTCTAGTGATATGCAAGTTTCCTCACGATGTTTTCCTTCACCGAAAAGCGTGTGATTAATTGCAATTATCAATTAGACACATGAGTTATTAATAGAAAAACTCATTGGTGCCTGCCTGGGTTTGAACTCGTGTTCCCCTCGAAAGAGTCGCACGATCTTACCGCTGGGCTATCACAGCTCATTAGCTCATTATCTCAGTTCATAGTACAGTAGTAGTATGTAAATGTTTAGATTACAACATTGATTTTCGAGATCAAAATTTAAAAGAGCATTAATGCAATCTATATATTTTGCACATATTCCCATTAAAAAGTTATGAAGGACATTTATTCCTTTACCTGCACGGATAATTTTCTGAATTGAGATTTGTTCCCAGTAGGGAAATGATTTTCGATCCAACTCATTATGTCCGCCAATTTTATTTTTTCTATTGCTTCCGCCTAAAAAATATCACAGTTAAATTGTATATTTAGAAAAGTTGAAATTTATATTTACTTAATATTTATTAGGCACAATAAAGAATGTTATGTTTTATACTATATTTGTTAAATATGAATAAGTCAATACCTCGTTAAACAGTCTTTGAAACTGATATTCCCGGCTTACGATTTCTCGCCAATTTCTTTCAACCTGTAAAAAAATATATATTTCCCAAAAAGTTTAAAGCTACAACATGTTATCTTTCATTGTTAAACACAATAAATAATTTTTGTATTACATGAAATAGGAGGTGTTTGGAGAAATTTCTTTTGCTAGCTATTTTATGGTATTTTGTAACCAAATCATGGGTTAATATAGCTCACTCTGTTTGAATACCTTTCTAGTCGTCAATTCTACTGCTGGTTCGGAAAAATGATTTTATCGAGAAGAATCAGCAATAAACCTCACTATTATTCAACAGTATACATTCGTATTATGAATTCCCTGCCTGCATAACTATAAGTTTACTGTCTGTAACACTTTCCTTTTACTCTGTGACATTAATGGATACGTGTACGCTCTAAGAAATAAAAAGTTATAAAACAGCTAAAACACTTTATTTCTATATAATTCAAGACTTACTTTTTCTTTTAATATTTTTTTATCTATAGTATTTCCAACCATTTTGACTTATGCGGCGTATGATTCGTTATTATTACATTAAAACCCGTAGTAAACAAATGCATTGCATTATTAGCACTTTGTTTTTTTTTTACAAATAGTGATGTGGCGCGTTAGTTATCACCGATATTAATTCGGCCAAGCTAATTGAGTAGAATGATAAAAATCCAAACACTATTTCGTTGCGATTGACACAAAATGGCCGTTGTTTTGTTTGCAAAGGATTTTTTAGTGTCTTCAACTTACGAGGATGTTATTCATAAATAATAAATACTTTCTTCATTGTTTCATTGTTGTCATGTTTTTTTAAGTAACGCAATAAATGCAAGTACATATTTATATTTTAATACTGACAATATAGTCATTTAAATGCCTGTCTATTTTAATAAAACAATACAAAACATTGATTTACACTACAATGTAAATAAAATCGATTATATTTAGAAATCGAGTATGACATGTAAATAAATAAATATAAATAAATATATGGGACATTTACACACACGGTTGTCCGTCCCCAAAGTAAGTAACTTAATACTTGTGTTATGGGTGACGGACAACTGGTAGATATACTACATATATAAGTCTAAATACATACTTAAATACAAATACACACCCAGGCTCGAAGAACCAACAATTTGTTTACAGAAAATGCTGGCCCTCGGCGGGAATCGAACCCGCGACCCGCGGAGCTGAAGGCAGGGTCACTACCCATAGCGCCAACGGGCCATGTAATTTGGACATCACTACTTTAACTGACAAAAATAAAGGATTGGAAAGACTATAGTCAGTCAGTTCGCTAAATCCACGCATTATTATCATTTATGTTATCATCAATATATAGTATAGTATGCTCTCTGTATCACCCTCGTATTTAATTTGTACTATTTAATTTTTTCGTACCTCCTCCTTCAGTTCGTAGTCCGTGGTGTGTTTGAGCTGTACTAGAGCCCGTCGCGCCGCCGCCAATGCTTTCTCACCGCCACGTTTAGTATCACGTATAAATTTCTTTAGGAACGCCTCAACTCGACGGTCTACGTGCGACACACTATTAAAACCGGCATATATGTTTATATTATTTAATAATTTACGATCATGGGTGATTTTTTTATTTAGTAAATAATATAGTCAAGGTGTATAATTTTTCATATCCGATAAGGTTATAATTTTATTAAATTAAGGTGTATATTTATCATACATAGTACAGTAAAAGTACAATCCCACAGCTGGGAATAGGCCTCCTCTCTCCGTTTCTGGAGAGAAGGGTTGGAGCTAAGACCTACCACGCTGCTCCAATGCGTATTGGTAGGTTTTTTGGTCCAGAATTCTCTAGAGATATGCAGGTTTCCTCACAATGTTTTCCTACACCGAAAAGCGTGTGATTAATTGCAATTATCAATTAGACACATGCGTTTTTAATAGAAAAACTCATTGGTGCCTGCCCGGGCTTAAACTCGTGTTCCCCTCGAAAGAGTCGCACGATCTTACCGCTGGGCTATCACAGCTCATTAGCTCATTATCTCAGCTCATAGTACAGTAGTAGTATGTAAATTCTTGTACGTAAAATATAAAATATAAATATAATAATACGTATAAAATATACCGGTTTTAATTAATTAAAACCGGTATATTTTATACCTTTCAATCCATATTGGAGTGGTGGGTCCAAACTCCTTTTCTCCAAATACGAGTAAGAGAGGTAAGGACCCAAGAATAGGATAGTAACAGTAAAGTACCCGGCACTAAATAATGCACATCGAGGCTTAGAGAGAGACATCGGCTATATTCTACTTCATAGAGCATTGTCTCTGTCGCACAGACTGACGAACCCGTGTGTGACAGTGACAGCGCTCTACGAAACCGAACTGGCCGGCTGATTTTTTGTAAACATCGATGTGCATTATTAATTAATGCCGGGGTACTATATCGACTGTGAACCGGCAATATGTCCTATCTCAATTTTAAGCCAAAACACTTTTTAACGGCATTGGGTACTACTGCTCATCATTTACCGTATCAACATGTATTATCTACTAGAAATTTTGTTAATAAATAAACATATTTAAAGCCAACTGTTTTTTTATTTCTTTAAAATTATTGCGTATGTATTAATAATCACGTTTTTTCTTCGTACTGATAAGTTGACAAAAATAAGATAGGACAATTTGCCAGTTCACAGTCAATATGTTTTTTTAATGTAAACAAAAGTATGGACATAAAATTATTTACAATTTACTACTTAATTTAAAGAAATACTATTAATATAATTTAGTAGATAGCATTTATCTAACTATTATAACAAAAAATACACTACCAATCAGTATAATGAGAGTAGATTAGTTCTATACTAAGGTGCGGGCGGTGACCTCTTGTATATCACGCTACGGATGCTCGCTCTCGCACCTACCTACAACAGTCACCCTTTTCGCCCTACCTCCTCGCTCTTGTACCCCGCAGGCGAAGTCTGAGTTAAACAGTTAGCCTATAGATGTGATGGTAAAAGGCACTGACTTTCAAATGAATCGTTCCAAGAATAAAAGTAATGAGTGGTAACTAAGACTTCGTGAGCGCCCACTTAAACGTTTTAGTGCCCTCAATAATGGAATGTGTGCATTTTCATATGTGTGAAAAAATGATCTAAAATTTCAATTTCAGAGTATAGTAGTTGAGCCTTAATTTTGTTGTTTTCTCTTTTTTCAATGTTTTGTAATATTCTGTAGTGTTTATTTTTAGGGTTATAATTGTGACTATAAATAAGAATGATGTGTTCTTATATAATTGGTACTACATATTTAATTTAAAACTATATGGGATATATTATGTTGGATGATTTATCGTGTAATGTAATGTTATTGAAGATCCGAATAAATAAATAAATAAATAAATAAAATAAATAAATGGATCTTTCTGAATGTTTTAAATACTACGTTGTTTTAAATACCGAACACCAAGTGTATTATAACTGACCTGAATTTGTCGACCTGTGTGTTAACAGTAATAGAGAAGCCGAGAACGCCGAACGTGTAACGCATCATGCTGAAAACGCTGTAGCCCAACTGCTCTTTGGTTCGTAAAGCATCGAATACTGGTTCTTCCATTAACATCTTTAAAATGATAAATAATTAGTATCATAACTGAAAGATTAATTTGAAACAGACTCCGCTTGCGGCTAAAGGACTTATTATTTCAGCCCTTACAGGCTAAAATCTTGGTTGAAACAGAATGATTAAATCTTGAAACATTAAAACTGAATAATAGATCACAACGTGTTGTTGGCCTTTTTTTAACTTAGGAAAGTCTTTATAGGTACTGCTATGCGCAGGAGACGATAGAAGTTATGACTAATCCTTACCGGCAATTGCTGTGGTTTTCCACGTGATAACAAAGTTACAGGTCTACCGAACGAATCACAAAAGTGTAAAGGAATAGAGGTGAACACAGGGTCCTTATGAAGGTGTCGCGGCTTCAAATCCCGAAAGCACATTTATGTTTCTTATAACACTTATTTACTCTATTGTTCTATATCTTTTCTAATTACTAACATAGGCTAAGCTATTCTTTTACTAACATTATGGACAATATGTCTGAGATAAAATAAATAATAATAATAAAAATTGATAGTTATATCCACCATTGGGTTTTTCGTGCAGGAATTTTTTTTTAAGAAACCCAGCAAATATCTTGATAATTTCTAGAATACGTGTAGTTTTCCAATACGCAATGAAACAATGTAGTACGTGTACACAGTGATAATTTTCTTTTCAAAGAGGGAGAGGGTCTTTGCCCATTAAAGTAACGTTTTTTGTTACAAAGATATGATATAGAGCAAGAGAAAAGGGCCTCGAGGCACCAGATGTATATGGTTCTAGTGCGTCGGATGATGGTAATGGGTCTAGATAAATAGACCGTAAAAGATGTAGCTACATTACTACTGATGCTGCTGATGAGAGTTCAGGCGTGATGTGTTCAGTATTTCTGTACCCTTATCACCAAACAGTAAGTAAAACCTTGAGATTCTATCCGCTAAAAGTATAAAACCGCCATAACTGCAATACCACTCTCCGGCATTCCCATGAAGTGTTTCCTCATGTAAAAAAGGAAGATACAATGCTATCTCACCATGAGAACTTCAAGTGTGGCGGTGTCCTTGGATGTAGTGCTTTCACCCTGATAGTAATTGGTAACAATACTGTTGGTAGAAGCAGGGTTCAAACTGAGGACTCTGATCTTATGGTCGCCGAGTGGTAACTGGTACACTTTGATCTGATAAACGAAACATATACAGATTTTGTGTTACTAAAAATATTCGTTAAGCTGTTCACAATTGATTATTAAAAATACAAACAAGAAGCTTCCAGCATTAAAATATAAAAGTAGCAGCCTGTTACAATCCCACTGCTGGGAATAGGCCTCCTCTCTCCGTTTCTGGAGAGAAGGATTGGAGCTAAGACCTACCACGCTGCTCCAATGCGGATTAGTAGGTTACACATATCTCCAGAATTCTCTAGAGATATGCAGGTTTCCTCACGATGTTTTCCTTCAACGAAAAGCGTGTGATAAATTGCAATTATCAATAAGACACGTGAGTTTTAATAGAATATCTCATTGGTGCCTGCCCGAGCTTGAACTCGTGTTCCTCTCGTAAGAATCGCACGGTTTCACCGCTGGGCTATCACAACTTGCATATAAGTAATTATTATAAGACACCAAAGACAAATAACAAGACAGCACGGCACACGATTAATAAATTATTTAAGGTAACGTAATTATCAATAAATAAATATCAACTTAAGAATTCCGAATTTATACGACTCGCACTTTACGTCAAACACAGGTAAAAAACATGTCATATTGATAGTTTTTGTTTCATCATTAAAGATTAAAGCAATATTAAAATTTATTAGTAAAATTCTACATTATTTTTACAATTTTAAAGTACATTCAATAACTGAGATAGCTATCTGTACTTACCTCTGGCATTTCTTCTTCGGATATGCCTTCCCATTTAATATTGTATAAAACATTTTCCGATATTTTGATAGCGTCGTACCATTGTAAATTTCCTTGGACCAATATCTAAAAATGTACATGTATGTGAACAGGCTGGCTTAAATACAACCGTTATAAAATTTAATTGCGAAATACTGTGATTCTTGTTATACATTTAACTGTACAAAGTTATTTATGCCAACCACAAGCATTGTTGGTCGGTCTTTAGCAATTGAAAGTGCGTTCAATACCTATGAGTTGTCTTTAAGAAAAACTCACGCCTTGAATATTATATTTTCAACTCAATGATTATACATTATCCGCTATAAAGCAGCAAAGAATTAAGATAGACTATTTATATATTTTGTCGGTTTATTATATTCTAACCTGTAGATATAGTCTGTCTAACATCCGGACCGTAAACTCCTTGAGATCATTCAGTGTAATATTGTGGATAATCATGGCCTTATCGCGCGGTGATATATAAGGTTCCAGTAAAATGTTCATACGAACATCCCTGAAACATAACGTAAATGTGCAAAAGTGTACTCGCGAGACTTTCTTATGACAGAATGTACTCAAAAATTTCTTCATGGTCATCTTTTTATCGCAACATTATTTCAAATTTATTTTAAATAGAAATACTTCATCATTCTTCAGGAAATGTAAGAAACTAAAAAGTGAAATTTAATAAATTATTATATGACAGAATGTAAGATCTTATCATTTATAAATAAACCATATATGTTAACAATATGTTTATTACAAAAACCACCAGTAAAAAATGGAGTAAACAAATTAATTCTTTTTATTCTTCATTTAAAGCTGTGATAGCCCAGCGGTGAGACCGTGCGACTCTTACGAGGGGAACACGAGTTCAAACCCGGGCAGGCACCAGTGAGTTTTTCTATTAAAACTCATGTGTCTAATTGAAAATTGCAATTTATCACACGCTTTTCGGTAAAGGAGAACATCGTGAGGAAACCTGCATATTTCTAGAGAATTCTGGAGATATGTGTGACCTACTAATCCGCATTGGAGCAGCGTGGTAGGTCTTAGCTCCAACCCTTCTCTCCAGAAAGGGAGAGAGGAGGCCTATGCCCAGCAGTGGGATTGTAACAGGCCGCTACTTTCCTTTTTCTTATTCTTCATTTATATATAAACAATATTCTTCAATTCAGTATTATATAAGACCAAAAAACTCACTTAGCCAATTTGTGTGGTTTAATAAGCACGTTGTGGTAAATGCGGGCGCGAGCTTCGCGCACTGCTTCGAACATATTCTTCGTAAGATCGGATGTAGATTTTCGCATCTCACGTGTTACCAACTCTACCAACAACTACAGACAATATTTCATTAGGTATGTTTCATCTAATACAGGGCATACCTTGCAATTTTTTTATACCTAAATAACCCCACCACTTATCGCATAGTTACCATAACTTTAATACATTATAGTGCTATCCGCGACTTTGTTGGCGTTGATATTAAATTAGGGACGTTTATATATTTTTCATAAGCTCGGATCGATTTTCAAGATATTAAATGAGGCATGTTTGATCCAATATAGACGACATCGTGCAAACTATTTCATACCTAGCTGGGGGTTTACTACTTGCTAATTATGAATTTAACATATTTATACCTCACTAGAACTACCTGCGACTTTCTTTGCGTCGTAATTAAGGGATACCTCATCCAATATAGGTCATACCTTGAAATCCCTCATATCTAGTTGGACCCACTACTTGTTTCATCTTTACTTGCAAACATGAGTTTTCAATTTGTTCGACTTTGCACGCGTCCATATTAAATTAGAGATGTTTTATCCAATATAGGCGACAATAAGAACTTTCAATAATCGAATAGGCAATGCCAATTTCTCAGAAGGCCTTTCTATTGCAATTTCTAGTTGGGCCTACTACTTCTTGCATCTTTATTTGGGACCATAATACTTTATATTTATAACTAGTTGTTCCTTAGTGGTAACTTCGTTCGCGCAAACTTAAGCGTTAATGTTTTTCCTTGTTCCCGAAAGAAAAACGGGAATTTTGAATCCTATATGTTACCCCGGTGTATAACTTAGCTTTAACTTTCCCTTATTCCATCAATATTCCATCATATTAAAAGTGGGAACTTAACAGAAATTTTCGCATTTATAATATAAGTATAGATAGTAAAAAAATTATTCAAAAATTCCTTTTATTTTATTGATGGACCCTTTGCTTATATCAAGTAGAAGAATATAAATAAACGTTTCTAAACACACCTTACACTGAACCGCGAATTTTATTGAGAAAATTCAAGAAAAACTGTCAACTTACATGTAAATTTTGACTGTAACCATCGACTTTCAAAGTCAATCCTTTATCGGACACGTACAAGGAGTGAGTCAAATCCGCCATATTTGCTGGATAAACCTCTTCCTATGAATCCAATAAAAAATAATATATTAGTCTTGACAATGCATTAATTAAGCATACTGATGTAATTACATCAGTATGCTGTATACTTCACTATCACATTCTAACCTTGAGCCCTTGTTGTAGCACATCTGTCCAGAGATCAATAAGACATGCTCTGAAATTAAGGAAACTAACATTTAATTGCCTCTATATTAATACACTTGAATATTTTATAGATTTTATATGAACCAAACTTTTATTGGGATAACCCAAGAGAATTTATAAGTACTCTAATCACCTAATGGTCGAAATTCTACCATATTTCATAATGACTAAAATAAAAAATACCTGTAGTACAAGCAAAATTTTTTTGACATTCAGGAAGACAATGTTTTTTTTAGAAATTAGGATGGCTACACTAAGCTATACTTAAAAGGTTTTTCTGTACACCTATAAAATATTTTTTTAAATATCTAAAACGGGATTATGCAGCATATTCAAAGAAATCTCGCGGGCGGCTTGTTTTAATAACATAACATCGTTTTAACATTTATAATCATATCGCCCTATACAAAGAACAAAGTCACATTTCCTATGCATATATATGGGAGATGTAACTTTGTTCTTCGGATAGGGTGATCTGAAATGAAATGTTTTATTTTTCCAAAAAAGATTACAAAAGGAAAATAACTTAACTTAACTGAACTTGACATTAAATACGGTAACATTTACTCGTAGCCCCCAAACTAGGTAAACCTGTATTTTGGGCGGCTAGAGTTTGCCTTCAAGATTATATCTACAATTAACATTAGCAAAATGTTAGTACATATTCTCTATAATCAATATTGAAATGAGCAAAACTTAATCTAAAAGTTGTTCAATATCATGATAACTTTGAGTGTGAAGCCATTTAATTATTACATCTTTAGCTGGTTTTGATGGTAGTAATTTTATATAACATTTTGTGACTACCTTGTTGTATAAATATGAGTGAATATAATAACTGAAACGTTTAACAAAACTAGTGGATACATGTGGTACTGGTATTCGATAAACTCTTTTATTAACTAAATCTTCGTATATATCAACCAATTTAAGAAATTATACACCTAAACCTTTCTTATAAATCACTCTGTCTCTTGGAATCGTAATAATTCGGTAGTTTTTTATTGTTGTATCATAAATAATAATAAATAAATAAAAAGCCATTTTATTTCTCACCAAAAAAAATGTTTTACAAAAAAATTATTGTCAAATGTCCAAAAATATAAATTAAAAAATAAAGCCTAGTGTAAAATAATTATAAGATAAATTAATAATAAATTAGTCAAATTTGATTTTACAGTTCGTAAGAATCCCTCTTAGGGAAAAGGTCTCAAGTTCTTCCAATTGTCCCGATCCATTGGCAACCGGCCACCTTTTTTGTTATATATCATAATATATATCATAAGCAAAGATAAATGAAAATCAAATATAAACTAGATTTAAAAAATCTAGTTTGCCATTGCAATGGTGTTAGACGATTTAGTGTGTAATGTATTTTTTTTTAGATTTTTTTCTTAGTAAAGAAACAACTTACTCTCGGGGCGATTTAAGACTCAACGGCGTAATGAAATACAAGTAAAGAAGAGCAGTAGGAAAACGGAACTTGAAGTCTGGCTTATACCACAGTTCCATATGGCGGTTCTTGCGCAGCAAATTGGGTTGATCTAACCTGCATTAAGTCAATTTAAACATAATTAAAGTAGTGAATTCTATAAATTTTTTCCAATAGATAATTATCATTAGAAGCGTAGTAACATTTGAAGCAGCAAGTGTAACATGAAAAGGGTTTTTAGATGTTGTCATTTGTTCTCTAGTTTTAAGTAGCGTCACGAAATATTAAAGTAAAAGTAAAGTAATGGCGTGTTACTATCCCATTGCTGGGCATAGGTCTCTTCTCTCCTTTTTTGGAGAAAAGGGTTAGAGCTCTAAAACCCACCACGCTGCTACAAGGCGGATCGGTAGGTTGCACATATTCCTAAAATTCTCCAGTGATATGTAGGTTTTCTCATGATGTTTTCCTTCACCGATCATGAAATAATGTTAACTTATAAGCTTTGTCCGCGGTTTCACCCACTTCGTAATCAGTGTGTCTACGATAAAAAATAGCCTATATGTTATTCCACAACCTCCTCTATCTTCCAGTTTAAGTCCTTTCAAAATCGGTTAGCCGTTCTGGAGAATGTACTATTAACCTAATAAATACCGTAAAAATACAAATCCATTTGGTAGATTTTGAGGAATTCGATCACATACAAACAGATTTCATAAACTTAGTTTTGTAATTTGTATAGATGTAATGCGATGAAATACAAAATATTGAACATACAAATATGAATTATATGTTCACAATATAAATATAAGTATTAAATTATGGAAATAAATTAAATTTACAAAATATACCACTTATCTATAGGCTAACCGTTTAATTCAGACCTCGGCTGAGAGGTACAATGGCGCGTAGGATGTAAACGGGGACTCTAGATGCGGGCTATCACCTCATGTATATTATGCTATGGACGCTCGCCTCAGTCCTACGCGCCCTTGCACCCTGCAGGCCAAGTCTGAGTTAAACGGTTAGACTTTATTACAATTCGTTTTTGTATAATATTAGCAATTAATATATAAAAAACATCAGCCAACAAAAAGAACCAGCCAACACTTACCTAAAATTATTCACTGTCGCAATCAAATCTCCCTGCTGTAGAACAACTGTAGTTTTATGGCTCGACGACACTTTTTTATGAATATCTTTGACAGAACTATTTGTGAGATCAATACCGAGTCTGCTAGCTTCCTCGAGGTACTGCTGTGCGGGCGGAATGAGCTCAAAATTAGTGGTGAGATAAATGTTTTTGTCCGGAAAATGGAATTGTTCATATGGCTCTACTGTCAGCCATCTGTGGAGCCATTGTGTAGGAATTTCTAAAAATAAATGAAAGAATAAAATTATAAATATAAGAATGTATTAGAGTTGAGTAGCTCGCGAGCTAAAGACAAGAAAGATATATATATCTCTCCAGAAGATATAATCACTCTCTAGCTCGCATGTGTTTCAATTATATCTCTATATCTTCAATCTTAAGAGTAAATTTTCGTGATGAGTTACGGCTCGTTCAGAGTTAGAGTGAAAGAGATGAGCTTATATAGCAATTTACATGTCAAAGAGAGATACGAATAGCTCTATTGCACATTTGTATTAAAAATGTAAACTACGGATTTTCGGAACGACAACACGCGCCGGCGTTCAGCTTTTTTGTGCTTTATGTCAAAGACATAAATTGGATGCAAATGTACCAAAAAAAAATCACTAATTCGCGAACGATTATTTATTTACATTTCATTCTTAGTGGGAAGAAGTCATCCTTACCTGTACATATCAGAAAAGTGTAAATAATAGTGTACATAATAAATAGAAAAAAATAAAAAATAAAGAAAATATGTAGCATAATTTATATAATAAATAAAAAAGTACAATACCGCCTTACTGAGTTCTAAGTCCGGGCTAAAAGAGCCGAAGATATATCGAATATATTTTTAGTCTTAGTTGCTTTATACTCTCAAGCCGTACTGAGCTAAAAGAGTTAAAGATATAAAAGAGTGATATATATATATATATATATATATATATATATATATACATCCCGCTTCATATCAGGCATCCTTTCATTTTGCATTATTGTAACGTCCATCACTTGTACTAGGTTTAGGCTAGTGCTTTCGGCGAATACTGGCTAATAAACGTTTAGGAATATTGGTAAGCAACTTATTTTCATGGAAAAATTAACTGTTTTAATATACAAATATATGTATATCATCATGCAAATCGCTGTTGTTTAAGACTCCCCTTTAGACTCCTAATCGTCAGGCTTCCTGTGTATACTAATTAAATAACATTCAATTCTACGACTATTTTGCATCCAATAAAATGCGACGTTGCCAATTTGTGTATTGTGTACGTAAGTATGAGGTAACGAACATCGTTACACTAACATATAAAAAAAGCTGTTTCAGACTTGATTAGGCGAAGTTCAATGAATTTATTTACGATTTTCCAAATGTTCTATGATGAAAAGCCCACTTTTGACTTCATAAAATCAAAAGTAATAATAAAATTATTTTGCTATAATCCGCGATACAGTAAATAGAAAATATATATAGTGTTTAATGTATAGTAGACTATCAGTATTTTCATACCCGATACGTGCAGGATTCGTAAAAACATATGCACAAACCTCCACCACTTCCACCACAATACACAAGCACACACTACACAGGTTCACTATCACAAGCTCAACAATCGTTTCGCCCCGCAACCGAAGCATCATCAGGAGATAGACTCCACGACAAAATCGCAAAGCGAAGCATTATCCAGACAAGCGTTGTTAAACCACCCTTTATTTTACCTCGGAACACGTGCAACAAGCTTGAACTAGAGACATTTATCTGCTCGTTAATGAGGGTGCCATTGTTATGCTTAATGGTTTCTAATTGTTCCAAAATATTTAATTTCAAGCTTTTTCGCAGGTGTGCAGTATTTCGAAACAATGGTCATTAGGAACTTTATGACCGCTTTCTAACAAATGTTTAGCGAAATGTGAATTTTGTGGCTTATTATTCCTGAAAGCGACCTTATGTTCTTTAAAACGGGTTTCAAAATTACGACCGATATTAATACGAATATATTAAATGCGTAGTAGTTCAGACCAGCCTTTTTCTCATGAAAAACGACGAAAACCGGAAAAAATGCAAATAGCGTTATCATAGTAAACGACCTTCCAACTTAAAATTGACATATTATTTATTTGCTGACCAATGGAACTAAAAAATGAGGCTTTCTCCATGTTAATGAAAACGGCGTCCAAATGCCCTAAAAAACTGGAATCAAAAATTCTTCAAACAAATCAGCTTCAGACCGGCCTAGTTCTCATAAAAAGATGTATGCTTCTCTTAGACATGGTAACATATGTAATCCAGTAAGGAAGATTGCTTCATGAACACCGAAAAACGTTATAAATGCAAGTACCAGTATCATAGTACACGACCTTTCACCTTATAATTGACATCTGTTTTTTTAATTGCGGACCGATTGAAATAAAACATACCCTATATGTTAAGTGAGACTTCTTACTATATATTAGTGAAAACCGCGACCAAATCGGATCAGCGGTTTCTGAGATTGGCGGGCACAAACGCACAGATAAACAGACAAAATTTTTAAAAACTATTGTTTCATGTTTTGGAGCGTGTTTAGGGACGACTACAGTTATTTTTTCTTGAAAATATTAAATGTACAGATTAGACATTTCAACGATTTTATTATATGCATTGAGGGTTGAATGTCTATATATGGGCGATAGGATGCCTAATATTATAGAATATGAATGTTTTTACTCATTCGACGTCTGTATAATACAATTTTTTAAATTAATTATATTTCCTTCAGTTTTGGGCCCAAAGACCCAGATAAAATTACATAACTAATGTATGTAATCAAGTATATAATAAAATAGCATCTCGATTGATGCCTACCAACTACCTATATATGGACGTCGATTGTTGTGCAATATGAAATATTTATGGCCATTCTACATCCGTATAATGCAGTTCTATTAGTAAATAATAATATTTTGAATTAGAAAAACAGTTATTGGCATTAAATTGGTTAATTAAATTGGTTATCGAGTTGAAATTAATTTGTACTCAATTTTAACGTTACCTACGCTACATTTGTACAGAAGTGAAATGTTCATATATCATGTATGATTTATGCTTATCTGACATTCGTTTGTTATTTTTATAATAAACGAATTAATTAAACTATGGATTATTTGTAAAATCAGTTTAGGTACGAAATTTAAATTACAATGAATTTGTACTCGTTACAGTAAGAACATATTACAACATATAAATCACTTATATAAAAAAAAGTATTACTTAAATTTTAGCTTTTCAACAAGCATTTCTTGAAGGTACCCAAGTTGACATCAATTTAGAAAAGCAACTAAAGAAAGCTCGTTTCATTTCCAGATAGGTAAGAAGAACGAATTGAATCTCGTCATTAGATTAGAGAAATCAACATTTTTCATTACGACGTAGGTTTTTATAGTTGTATTTATTCGGCATTTCATTAATTTTTTTGGACGTCAAAAAACAAACTGAATGTACGGACGCATGTATAAAGAATACTCGATGGGCGAAATAAAAAAATAATTAGAAAATCAAAACATTGGTAAACAAAACATTTGTATTTAATAAAGGGCACGATTTGGCAACGTCGCTTCAGTAAGCGGACGTAACATACTGCATGCTATGAAAACATCGGCAAACAGCAGTGGCGCTACTGTTTTTAGCGATGACAAATTGCTGAACTACGAAAATATTCAGTACCTTCAGCATGGAACCCAAGTGACGCCCAAATTTTTTTTTTTATTTTTACATTTCTGTGCTCAGTATAGAAAAGTGTACGCGATCCTCGCAATCTCTCGTTCAACGTCCGTATATCGGACGCCGTAAGCAGGTGGACGTCACATTATATGCAAAAAGGCCCATGTAGGGTGCAGAATAGGTTACAGGATGTATATATATATATCACTCTATATTATATAAAAATAATATATATATATATATATATATATATATATATATATATATATAAGAGTGGGATATATATCCCAAGAGCGAAAAGATATATATCACTCTTTTCTTGGCAGGGATGCATTTCGCCCATGTCTAGAATGTATAGCAATATCATCATTCTCCTGCGCTTATCTCACCCTATGTAGGGTCGGCAAAACATGTTTTGGCTAGTTATTTTACGACCAGCAGCCTTCCTGCCGTCAACTTACCTTAGTTGCCTTTTACGACACCTCGGTAAGAAATGAGGGTGGTCTATTCTACTCAGCCGGACACCCACGCCGGGTCAACTTATTTTAGTCGCCTTTTACGACACCTCGATAAGAAATGTGGATGGTCCATTCTACTCAGCCGGATACCACACGGCGGAAGAATGTATAGGAATAGTATAATTAAGTAAGAGTAAATTCGTTTTAAGTACAATAACATAAAAAAAAGAATACAAATGAACTAAAAAAGGGCACGGACATAAAGTCTGTGGTAAGTAATGTCACTATTTAAAAAAAAAAAATAATAAATGAAAAAAATAAAAAATAAAAAATAGTATAATTAAACAATGTGCAATTAATAAATTGTATGTGAGTTGAAAGATTTCGCCGCGAAGAGGATCGTGTAATTCTCCGAAGATATATATATATATAACGAAAAATCCACAGTGATTATAATAGGCAATTCTCATTAAGGATATAAGTTTATAATACATTTTAAGGTTTCGTTTCGAAACATATACGTAAATAGGTTAATGATATTGGACCTATTACCATACTTGAATTTCGATACTGATGATATTACGATATAAGATGAAGAGTAGTGTCATAAATAAATATGGTCCTTTTAATATCTGAGATTTCCTGGGATATATATAACCTGTTCATTCGCATTGTAGACAACATTATAGATCCTAATCTTTAGCGACAGATGAGATAAGGATCTGATATTATAAAATATTTTAACTGATTCTTTATAGTAAGGTAGGTAGGTAAGGTAACGGCTTGTTAATATCCCACTGCTGGGAATAGGCCCCCTCTCTCCGTTTTTTGAAGAGAAGGATTGGAGCTAAGACCTGCCACGCTGCTCCAATGTGGATTGGCAAGTTACACATATCTCCAGAATTCTCTAGAGATATGCAGGTTTCCTCACGATGTTTTCCGTCACTGAAAAACGTGTGATAAATTGCAATTATCAATTAGACACATAAGTTTTAATAGAAAAACTCATTGGTGCCTGCCCGGGGTTTCAACCCATGATCGTCTCTAGAGAGTCACATGGTCTCACTGCTGGGCTATCACAGCTCTTTGTTCACAGATGTTTATATTAAAATGTTGAAATTTGTTTATCACTAACCTATTCTCTTGTAGATCTCTGCAATTATATAATATTTCAACTGCTTGTTACATTGTTTATAGTAAAATGTTCATAGTTGTTTATCACTAACCTATTCTCTTGTAGTCGGTACCGAACCACTTCTCTTTAGTATCATACTGTATGGGCACTTTATGTTTATTAGACAGTATCATAACGTTTACTGTGTCCGCACGCATGCACTCCAATAATTGTGTTATACCCTGAAACGGATATCGTAATCCTTAAATTTTAGACGACCAAAGTACTCCAGACGCAGAAACAAATAAAAATTTAAGAAATTTTAAGATTAGGTATTATTTAATTAATTCACAAACAAAACCATAGCTCACATGTTGTATAGTTTTAAATAACTAGTACATGAGTTATGGATAAATAAAAAATTAAGCGAAATAGGCATTTATATTTAATTATAATTTATGTAAATTGGGTTATTAATACCTTTCAATAAAAATTATTTAATTTAAATTAATTTAATATAGGAAATACGTTACGTCACTTACGAAGTGACGTTATATTTCCTGTATTTCGCTCCCCCCGTTGAGACTCGTAGTATATAAGCTAATGTATTTTTCTTGGTTATATATTCTCTCACTTACTGTAACTTGTTATTAGCATGTCAATAATATATTCAGTTGTTATACATCACGTCATATCATTGAACGCCTTAGGTTCCATTGCGTTACTATCTACAAAACGCAGCATTAAACAAAATCAGATTTATTATAATTAGTATATAAAGTGTAATTACCTCGGGGTCGTATTTGTAATACAGTCTATCACCAGTGATATAATGCTTAGAGGGGAAAAAATGCATATTCTCCGCCAGAGTTTCAACGTAATCTGCTGGTTGGGACTCTTCTTCGAATCGAAAACTCGTCTCTTCTATAGTCTAAAAATTTATTTACCAAAGTTTACCATATTAAGTTAAAGGTTGTCTGTAAGAGATTAAACGCCTTAATGCAGTAATAAAAACGCCTTCATACAGTGTAAATTTAGCTTTATCAGTTATTCATATTTTTATGTACAAAAATTATTAATTAATAATAAATCTTATACTCGTTATTTGCATACCATAATTATACATATGTATAGTCATATATTTATCTACATGAATACAAATATATTATGTTACGTAGACATGCACGAAATTAGTATATTAGGAGAAGTATGAATGTTACGCCAATTAGAGAAAAGATAAGAAATGCGATAAAAAGTTGGTATGGTCATGTAATAAAAAGGGTCCAAAATCATGTGACCAAAAGAATTTTAAAAATGAATGTGGTTAGATATATCACTAAAGAAAAGCCGTAAAAACGATGAATGGATTGTATTTATGAAGTATGATATTTGCATATAAAAGGAGCAGCGCCAGAATTGAAAAAATAAATGTTTTAAAATGAGAACACAAAGTGCGTAAGATAACCTAAATATACCACACCTTTATTTCATCATATATCCTTTCTGTCGGTCCAATTTTCTTCAACATACTAATGTATGAAAATATTGCTTCAAGAACCTATAAAAAACGTAAATACTTATTCCACTTATGCCAATTCTATCACAAAGGAGAGTGTACTACAAACAGTTGACGACAAAATCAAGATAATTATAAAGTACAACTTGTATTATAATTAAAATTATAATTGAATAATAATATATTAGATTTTTATATTATTAATATTTTACACTATATTTTATATTTATGAAATTAAATATGAATATATAAAATTAGAATGATCAAAATTACATCATAAAAAATATATATCAAATACAATTTAAAATATTATTTTTTAATTAATATTTTTAAAGTTCGAACGTCACGAAGATCGAAGTAAGGTTTTGGTATGAAAACGCATCTGTAGGTGCGTTTTCTAGATGCGGAAGTCGTAAAACTTTAAACATAGTTTTAATATTTAAATTAAAATTTAATAGTACGTGATTATTTTGAAAAACACTTGCCTCGTCAATATGTTCAAGGCCCTCTTTAGTGAGTACAACCTGCGTTGAAAATAAGCTATACATCGATGTATAGTCAATGCCGCTTTCAGAGTTGCCAGTATAGATACCCAATGCCCATACTCTGAAACAAATTACTGTTGGACAGAATCATGAGACATACAACGTATAATATGAACTTTATTCTTTACTTTTTGTCATTGACCATACATAAATATTTTTATATAACGGAATTCAAGACATACTTTCTATAATTCGTAAAACGATTCTACATATAATATTTTATCTCAGTCAAATTCGGTCAACGCAGTGATCAATACAGATTTTAAAATGTTGTGATAAAAAAAAATTAATAAAACATTAATATATCTTTTACAGACTTACTTCTTCCTAAGAAATGACAGCAAACTGCCTTTGCCCTCGTGGCCCAATAAATATGAAATATATTGATGAGGTTTAGATTCATATTCGGAAAGTAAAGATCGCATGCACCAAGTTAAATGCACCTGCAACATAAGTAAAATAAATGAATACAATACAATACATACAACAACAAAAGTTAAAACAACAAATATAAAAAAAATAGTGAAGTAAAAAAATATTAAATGTATATTAAAAACACCGGCGCACTCAATACTCTTTTTGCTTTCTCTGTATTTTGTTATTTAACAAAATGAACAAAATATTATATTGATTTTCAGGCACTTTTTTTAAAATGTCGTGGACAATATCTGTTCAACCTCCCAAAAGACACCATCATCATCTTCATCATTCATACTTCAAGCGTCTATACCTCTTTTCACTTCCATAGCATTATGTCTTATGGAATATTGCTGTGGGGTAAATGCGCGGATAGTGAAAAAAATTTCGTATTACAAAAAAGAGCCATACGTGGCATCTACAATTTAAGTCCGCGTGATTCCCTGCGAGAGCAGTTTAAGGAAATAGGTATTCTTACATTTGCTTCACAGTATATTTTAAACAATGTAATTTTTGTACATAAAAATATAAAGAATTATAAAACGATAGGTGATGTATATAATAGACAAAGTAGGAACCGACATAAGCTTGCGACTCCTGCTTTGCGCCTAGCAAAAGTACGTAAATCGTTTGTGGGTATGGGTATAAGATTCTATAATAAAATTCCGAAATCAATTTTGGCCATGCCATTACAGCAGTTTAAAACCACTGTTAAAAAGAGGCTGATACAGAAAGCCTACTATACTGTTGAAGATTACTTAGATGATAAGGATGTGTGGATATAGGTGCGCTTCTACTCTGTACAAGACAGTAATAAATAAATGTATCTAGTTCTAAGATTTATATTTTAAAAAGAGCAACCGCCGAGTTTCTTGCTGGCTCTTCTCGGTAAGAACAGCTTTCCGAACCAGCAGTAAAGTTGACGAAAAGCACTTGTTTACAAGTTTACTTGAATAAAGAATATTTTGAATTTGAATTTGAATTTCCTATCCTATAAGCTCCTATCCTTTAAGCTAGAATCAGCGTTATTTAATCGCTGACCGTGGGGTAGACGTTTTCTGGAGTGGAGACCGCGAATCGGAAAACGTAGCGTAGGACACCCTGAGACTCGATGGAGTGACGAAATACGTAGGACAGCGGGCGAAGGGTGGAAGCAGAAAGCCCAGAATCGGTCTAAGTGGCGTAGAATTGGAGAGGCCTATGTCCAGCAGTGGACTGAAGTGGGCTGATGATGATGAGCGTTATTGTAATTTCATTCCACTAAATTGGGTATCGAGATAGGATAGATTTAACAATACAAAAGTAATAATAAAATTATTTTGTTATAATCCGCGATACAGTAAATAGAAAATATATATAGTGTTTAATGTATAGTGGACTATCAGTATCAGCAAAGCCTTTGCGATTTTGTCGTGGAGTCTATCTCCTGATGATGCTTCGGTTGCGGGGCGAAACGATTGTTGAGTTTGTGATAGTGAACCTGTGTAGTGCTTGTGTATTTTGGTGGAAGTGGTGGAGGTTTGTGCATGTGTTTTTACGAATCCTGCACGTATCGGGTATGAAAATACTGATAGTCCACTATACATTAAACACTATATATATTTTCTATTTACTGTATCGCGGATTATAGCAAAATAATTTTATTATTACTTTTGTATTATGGATCTCCGCAAAGTAACGCCTTATTCTATAAATTAGATTTAACAATATTATCATTAAATTTATTCCATTCTTATTCCAAAGGCCCAACTCCAAAATATGTCTACAATAGTCCCAGAGTTTTATAATAACTCTTAATAATATATCTCTGCTTAAAAGTAAAATTACGAATATTTAATAAATACATATTTAAATTACGAATATTAATTTATACCTAAGACATACCTCTGTGGCATCGCTGATGGGTTTCACATAATAAATACTGTTAAATTCTGGCGTGACTGTATCTGGTTTAAAGGCATATTCCCGGAAATCATCTGCAGGCAGTTTATTAGTGGGAATTTGCCCAAATGTGTTTATTACGTATTGTTCTAAGGAAGGAAGGTCCATACGAGCCTGAAAATATATACTTCTATATTGGATACCGAGCGAGTGACAACAGCTACTTAAGCCAATTAAGACAGGTATCGCGAGCAGTATTGCTTAAATAGATTAATTAGTTATCAAATTAAAAGTACCAGAAGTACTCGAACTAAGCCTGGGAATTAAGTAAAACAATTATTATAGATGGGTGTGTAAACGTAGAAATTACTTTTATTTTTCTCGCGTGGAAAATAATTCTTAAACTACTACTGACTGTTCGTTTAACAAGTATCCTTTACTGCATTTAATATATTGTACTTGCTAACTTTATATAAGTTTTAAATTAGCTGCGACGATTTCAATATTTTTAAAATATGAATATATGTAAGTAATATTTCCACAGTCTTTCTAACTAAGCTATTTTATCATATGAATGTTGATTACCACTTGTATCATCTAAAAAGCATTAGAATGATGTTCACAATAGTTAAATGCGTTGAAAACTAGTGTTGAGTCACCACTACCACTGTGCCACCTTTGCCAATTTAACATATCGATATTCTTATATTAGATAACATATGAAATACAAATCAAATTAACGAGTAATAAGGTAGAGAAACTTTAACCTGTTTATCGTGACCTCTTGTCTGTAGTTACTTTAATAGTTTGACTGACCTGAACTGCAACAGTCATTCTATGCGCGCTGTAATGCCTTTTGCGGAACTCGTGAGCAGCCTGATAAAGCTTTTCGTCATCTTGTATGTCATCTTTCAAGCTTCGCAGATTGCCCCAAGTGAATGTGCGAGCCGGGTGACCCTCCGGAAACAGACTTGACAGCAATTGGTCCTTACGATTGGAATCAGATGGTGAAGCGATTGCAAACTCTAAAATATTTATTTACAAAAGTAATGGAAATATAATTTTGCTGTAGTGCGCGATAAAATAAAATATATGTAATGGTAAATGTAGAGTGTACTGTCCGTTCTCATACCTGATACATACACAATTCCTGAAAACTCATGCACTACACGCCACTATTAACACAAAAAAACCACAAATTCTGCACACATTCACTACCACAATCTCACCAATCGTTTCGCCCCGTCACCGTCAGGAGATAGACTCCACGACAAAATCGCAAAGCATTCCATTCATTCTCCTACCCCTATACATGTTAACATGTTGTACCGCCTTTTATGACACCTCCGTAAGAAATGGTCTATTCTACTTAGCCGGATACTAGCACACATCGCATCGAAACACAAATCGCAAAGCATTCCGTAAATATTTATTTATATAATAATCATCACCTTATTTGCTTTTATTAGTACTTATAATAAGCCACAAAAAATATTATTAAAATTGATAAAATTTCATTACTTATATGCTATATGTAGAATACTGCAAGCAACTAAATTAAACTACGCGCATATAATCTGTTTTATTGGTTATAGTTCAAATAATTTTATAATTATTCCAGAACGTGACTACATGACTTTGAAAAGCGTTGAATGTATCGAGAAAACAGAAACAGATCTGATTATTACAGTTACTTCCACCTACGCAAAAATATAAGCGCCTACAGAGGGTGCAATACAAACACACTAAATTCAAAAATTGCCTTCTCCACCTAACATGAAGTCCCAATTCATTAAAAATGTATCAAGTAGTCGTTGACGTAGTCGAAGAATCGCGTTTAGGATGTTCGTCGATGCTCAAAAGCCAAAAGACCCTTCAATATTCAATAATTATCTACATCGACAATTGCAAATATATGTCGCAGAAGATAAATCGGTTTTATATCTAATAAGTATTTGTCTTCCATTGGTGAGATTGACCTTACCTGATTCTATGGCCTCTCGTTCACGCTGCATAGCCTCTTTCATCATAAGTGGACTGACAAAGAACTGACTGAACATATCCATTGCATGCGGCAAGTGTTTTTCTTGTATTTCGAAGTAAAACGTCGTCACTTCACAGTCCGTAGATGCATTATCGGATCCCCCTTTTTTCTATTAAATTAGAAATATACTTTGATATCTCTCTCACGATTAGATTAAGACCAGACGGTAAAGTAACCAATATACGTACGTAAAATACCGTATGCAAAAGAAGAAAGATCAAAACTAGCTTTATAATGGTCTTCAAACAGTTAGTTATAAATATTATCAATACGTGAAATAACGCTAGTATACACATTGAAGAATTTGACGCTTTTTTTACTCTTAAACTATTCATCAGTTATTGCCGCGAGTACTTCAAAATTGTACTTGGACTCATCACCCTCCTGCCCTTATCCCAATCTAAGTGGGGTCGGCACAACACGTTATGAACATGTTGTCACATGATTCGGCTACGTATTTTACGAAAATGCTAAATGCCAAATAAACGATAACAGTCAGTGTGTCATAGCCCTTCATTACCTAGGCACATGTTTGAATCTTACGACAATGTTTGAAAAAATAGTGTTACATGTATATCTGAAAAAAACCTACAATAAAGGATTTTTTGAGTGTATTAGCAAGTTCTAAATCTATAAATTATATTGTTTTTCACGATTATAATATTCCTGCTAACATTTATCATACTACGTTTTTATATTAGAATTTGTTCTGATATTAATGCATCATAATAACATTAAAACTTCGGAATACTTAGGGACTTCTGAAATAGCATTTCATATTAATCGAATACTATATACCTTTATGAAGGAATCAAACTCATTCTCTTTGGGATACTTCTCGCTGCCCATGAAAACCATATGCTCCACGAAATGTGCGAGTCCTTGGATATCGGGGGGATCACTATAGCTGCCCACGCCCACGCAGAGAGCACATGCCGCCTGCAAATTATTATTATGACCTAAGTTTGTAAAAAAAACTGTTATTATTTCTATAAGTAATAGCTAAAGGACCTAGAGTCCATTTGTTGACATCTTTGTATTTCCAATGATTCTTATTCAGTACAACCATATCGATGGTAAAACACAGCCACTAATTTCGTGGATGTAAAATTATAAATGACATTAAAGTCCCTAAGCGTGAAAAACTAAATACTGAATAAAGCTCTACTGAATAATTTATAAAATGTGACTTAAGGTCCTTACGCTTGCATCTACAGACTCTTTCACAGACACCAACTGGCATACAAGTATAAACACAACACAAAAGTAATAATAAAATCATTTTGATATAATCCGCGATAAAGTAAATAGGAAATATATACAATGTTAAATGTAGAGTGGAATATCCATTTTTCATATACAGGATTTGTAAAAACACATGCACAAACCTCCACCACGGCCACCACAACACACAAGCACTACACACGTTCACTATCAAACTCAACAATTGTTTCGCCCCGCAACCGAAGCATCATCACGAGATAGACTCCACGACAATAATTCGTGGCGTGGAAAAAACAGGTCTTTTATCCTTTATGTTGCCCTGGTATGAACGCTTTAATTGTGCTCAAATTCATCGATATTAGTTCAGTAAATAAGCCGTGAACTCGTAACATACCGACAGACTTTCTTATTTATAATATTGGTTTGGATATATGCGGTTCATGCTAATTTACATGCGTCAGAAGTAGCATCGTTGAGGGACATAAATTAATGGATTAGTTAACAAAGGCACAATATAATCTTATATTAATGTTTTCTATTCGCGTAGTATTTATTTATAATATGGTAATTTGTTACATATTTTAGTAGCCACATCTTTATGGAATCTTAACATATATTGACTTGGTTTATTGCATATAGTGGTAATTTTACAGGACATCATAAGTACTAAGATTTTTACTCTTAGGTAGAGATCTCTCATTCTAAAAGTGCACGCCCCTCCAATTTCTTTACTCACACACAAAAAACTTATGTACAGACGAAATACACGCAAACTTGTTATTCTAATTGGTTACTCAGTAGGAGCACGCATCGATTATTGCCAAAAGTACAGTTAGCATGTCATAAAAAAGAGGATAAATATTTTTTATTTTTTATTTTAAATAATAATTAGATAAATTTTTTCTTTAATAGAAACATATGGAGAATTTTATAAAACTATGTGGCGAAAAAAACGGGCAAAACTTTACATCTATCATTATTTCATAATTAAAGCCATTGCTTTAATTAAGGAACGAATTGACATGATTGATAGAAATATGTGGAAAAATACGTGTCGAAATGTGAATGATATTGAGATAGAATATATGAAAAATTTTGAATTTATAATTAATGTTGAGTCTGAATCTGAAGATAGCGACGTGAGTGAATAGCGTTAAAATAGTAAATATTTATTGCGGTTTAATTTTTTTCTTTTTTACTAATAAAATAAATGAACAGACTTCTGTACATTACGTTTTATTTATCATTCTAATAGTTGCATAATGAATATATGATATGATCTTTATTAAATTAAGTTGGCAAGCTAGCTCTTGATTGCGAATTCACCTGATGGATGCCGATGTAGTTTAAGTTTCTTCAAAAGGGTTTGGAGATTAAACGTGTAACCATTCAGGGTTTTTACACGACATCGTACCTGAATGCTAAACCGCTTGGTGGTACGTCTTTGTTAGAAGGGTACGTCGGAAGTATCTATCTAGTCAAGACCAGGGATAAATTTTAGAAATAGACTAATACGTTTTTTCTAGGATTCGAATGCGGAACTTCCCGTTTACAATCCACAGCGCTTACTATTACTCCAGGGAAACGTTAAAAACTTACTTTTTATTCTAAAGAATTTTCAACATAAATTTGATTATAAATATTATATAATATTAATTCTATTTTTATGCAAACGTTACTTGTAATCCGTGTAACCGGATTGGTTGGTCAACTAGTGCACAAATGATAGGAACGCGTGACAGAATAGACGTGTTGTCTCATACAAAGCGTGCATTCTCCGCCATATAAATGCTTGACTTATACCAGTCGAGCAAATAGTTGACCTTTAAGTGCGCAAATGAGTCGAGTCAACTTTGAAATTGCTGCGCGCACACATATGAAATAGTTCAGTCAATATTTTCTCTCACACATTAAAATAATGTAATTTGGTGGAGGGGCGTGCACATTTAGAGTGAAAGATCTCTAACAAAGACACCACCAGTTTTCAATACCGGTATTAGCGACCTCAATAATAAATTGTTATTGGACGTACAGTAGGCCTACCACGAACTTTTAGAACGATTACATTCAAAGTCAGTACCTAAACCCAACCGCTTTTGAAAAGGACAACGTTATATAAACTCTGTCTCTCTTACTCAAGTATTTTTAGGACGCATTCCGAACGCTCATTTGGCAACGACTTAAAGTGTGCGTCTTTTAAGACGTGATTATATGAAAAAGCAAAACAATTTGTTTACGTCTTCAATTGAGTCGCAATAAAAGTTCATGGTAGGCCTGCAGGTCAATCCAATAGTACTATGTTACCTTAACAGCACTATACGTGTCAGTAATAATCAAGCGATTACAGTAGAGCAAGGCTATTTTCTTGAAACGCCTCGAAGATATATTAGGATATACTTTTAGGACGCAGAAATCACCAATGCATAATTTACATGTTTTATTAGGTATTACGCCACCACGTTACTCCAATAGGTATTGCTAGGTAACAAATATCCGAAAAGAATTCTTCAGGGATATACAGATTTTTAAACGATAGTTTGCATTGTCGAAAAGCGCATATTTGCAAATATTAACGAGGCAGCTCCCCCAAAGCTGTGAGCCCCCGAAAGACAGTCAGCCGTTTTTTAGCATTCAGCCACCACAACTTTATAAGCAGTATCCGTTGAAGAAAGATCAATATACCAACGATAGAAATACATAGGTTAGGGCGATATCAACGAAACAAGACGAAAATAGAATATACTAACTCTTTAATATACTAACAAACTACTTATGTACGTTATGTATGTATAAAATCTCGAGTCTGACTTCATGTGTGTTTGTTAGGCACTTTTCGCATATAGAAAGTTTGTAAAATTTCGCTAATAACTTGAACGCTTAAATATGGAATACAAAAGTGCCAAAGTCTTGCAAACCGGTTCAACTTTCATTGTGTAATGGGATCGCGAATTATGTTACTGCAAAACTATGTTTATTGTAAGCTCTAGTAATAATGAACACTTATACCAAGGAAATGAAAATAAAATTAAGTCACAAGTTTGACTATAGTTGTTACTAATGAATACCACTTCAAACTACTTAAATAAAAGTAAAGTAACGGCCTGTTACTATCCCACCGCTGGGATTAATAAATAAATATATGGGACATTTACACACACGGTCGTCCATTCACAAAGTAAGTAACTTAATACTTGTGTTATTGGTGACGGACAACTGGTAGATATACTACATATATAAGTTTAAATATATACTTAAATACAATTACACACCCAGGCTCGAAGAACCAACACTTTGTTTATAGAAGATGTTGGCCCTCGGCGGGAATCGAACCCGCGACCTGCGGAGCTGAAGGCAGGGTCACTACCCACAGCGCCAACGGGCCAGTCAGCCATTAAGCCTATTTTCTCCGTTTTCGGAGAGACGGGTTAGAGCTAACACCCACCACGCTGCATCAATACGGATTAATAGGTTATACATAACCCCAGAATTCTCTAGAGATATGCAGGTTTCCTCCCGATGCTCTCCTTCACCGAAAAGCGTGTGATGAATTTTAGTTGAAAATTGACACAAGTTTTTTAATAGAAAATCGCTTTGGTGCCTACCCGGGGTTCGAACTCGTGACCCCCTTTTAACAGTCACACGGTCTTACGGCTGGGCTATCACAGCTCTTTCATACGCTACTTATATGTAAACAAGAAGACAAATTTTACAAATAGAAGGATAATGATCGAAATATAACGCATTACACCTATACCTATTATTAAATACATATTGCGAAGCCCATAAAATACGTATTTAGTGAGTTACTTTGTCTTACGTCACAACATGCGAACGATGCGATTGGAATAGTAACTCACTCGTTTTATAAAACAAGTAAATCTTATTGTAAAAATATCTAATACGAAGCTCTCAGAATGTATGAAAATATACCATTAGGAGTGGTATCTGTACTAATAATGTATGCAATACATAATCAGATCACGTTGGGTAAAAATTAATGATCAAGTTGACGAACGTAACAAAGGACATCGATGCAGTTTAACATTGCCTCGTAACGTATTTTAAGGTTGGCCTAAATTCAATGAAAATATCATGATGAAGTAAAAGTGGTACCAGCACCTCATACCGTGTCAAGTGAAAGTGGTTTTTGAAATATCTTGCATCGCTTTCTAGATATCTGTTCGAATGTATTCTTCACAAATCTAAATATATTGCGCCTGTGGCGATAAACCTGTCGAAGGTATGACGTTTTAGCATGGAATTGAACAATACTAAATACCTACAGCAAAATAAATACATGCATACATCAGGTTCATCTCAGTGTCTTGAGTGTGATCATCATGTTTATGTCGAATGGATAAAATATTTTACTTATGACCCGAGCCGATTTCGCACAGATAGAAGACGTCTTACGCCTTTAGTGATTCCCACCCTTCCCACGACGCATTAGTTTTCTTATCGCGATAACTTCTAAGATTTCGTTTTTAATTATATCATGTAATCAATCAATCAATTTTATCTTCGCTATTACATCAGTTTAAAAAAAACTGCTAAAAGGAGGGTAATAAAGAAAGCCTACTGATAAGTATTGATAAGAATGCTTGGAAATAGCTACTCTTCGTCCATGTACAGGATAGTAATGACTAAATGTAACTAGTTATAAGAATTTAATCATTTAAAAAAAGGAATCGCCTTGTTTGGTGACTCTTCTCCGTTAACAGCTTTTCGAACCAAAGGTAGAGTTGACGATTCAAAAGCACTTGTTTACAAGTGATTCTGAATCGTCGTCGAAGTGAATTAAGTATATTCTGAATTTGAATAAGAATTTAAAAGATCAAACATTATCTAGACATGAAATACTTGAGGCAAATAACGTAATAAATTTAGTTTACTACTGCATCCGTAGTAATAATTTAACCTACTGACTTAATGTAGTAAAAATAGTCATAGAAGTAAATTAAGTTACATAAACCTCTGTCCTGAAATTACGAGTACGTGACGAAAACTATTATCGTAAAAACATTAACTGTCGCGACCTAATACATTTGTGGGGTAAAACGCATATTTACGCGTTTTAAGTAACAAATAAAAATCATTTATAAGCTATAACTTTTCAATCAATTAATGTGTTTCCCGAAATTTGCCCAATGCGCTCTACGTGAAACTAAATTTCAAGAGTTCCTATGGCGAAAATATTTCGAATAACGAATCTCGCTTGCCCGTGATAAATATTTCGTAAAGCTGGCCTCTAATTCAATCTTAAGTGCGCTCATCAGATTGAAATTGATAGCTGCAGAATATTTGGACTGATTTTCGGATGTGTACCTAAAGTAATGAGCAATTGCTTGTGTAGAAAAATCATTGGTTCACGACTGTCCTGTCGGTTTAGAAATATTTGATTTAGGCGATGAAGTATTGGTTCTTGTTTACAAAATATAGACTTCTGATATCGTCAGACAGATATTTATTTATGATGTGTATGAATTTGGTAAGACAAAAATATACTCGCTAGATTTTTCAATCCATGTGAGTTTTGACCATTGATATTATTTTGTATATAGGTAAAACACTATTCTGTCACTCAATAGTCACTTACCCCCAGGAGTGAAAAATTAATATTAAAGCAAATTGATAATGAATTAGAAATCTGTATAACACAATTGGCCATGCACTTAAATGAAGGTCATATTAAATCGCTTGTATATTTCACGGTCATTGTTGCAACATAACTGCGAACAATAATGCATAAACAGAATACTGTTAAGCAGGTAAATTTATGATATTAACCAATTATTTAGTTCCAACAACTTCACAATTACTAAGTAATTGCTACTACTAATACATTAATTTGAAAATAAGTTTGTTGGTTTACATCATTTTATTTTTACTACATCTACATGTACAAATTTTCACACATTTAGATATATCTGTCATCATGATCATAAAACTTCAGCTTGTTTTTGTCTCACAACAGTTATGTTCTAGAGATCTATAGTGAGTAGGTACATTGGCTTCAAAAAAATTAAAATTATTTTTAATACATATTCTATTATCTTAAGTATCAATATTCTGATTGCATAATAGAATAGCATTAAAATTCAAATATTCTTTATTCAAATAAACTTGTAAACAAGTGCTTTTAAACCTTCAACTCTACTGAATCTGTCAATTCTACATTTAATTTCAATCATGACTACTACAAAATACCCTAAATATATAATTATTATAATACCTTGAATGAATCCAATTAAAAAAATATATAAGAAATGTTGTTTTATTAAATTGTTATAATAAATAAATATTGTATTTAATTTATTAAATATATCTCACCAATTTCTCCTCATCAAATTCTCCTCTTCTTTTAGTACCATGCTGGTCACTGTTGGTAGAATGTCCTGACTTAGCGCCATCACTATCTGGTCCAGAACTATCATCTGAACCACTACTCTCTTCTTCACTTGAACTATTCCCATCAACAATAAATTGTCTACTTGGATCTGATATAAGGAGTGCTGTCAGGCCATTTTCCAGTCTTATAGTCCTCAAACAAACAATTTGCACATAAATTTCAATTACTTTTATTTGACATCAGTTATTTTAAGTAAATAATCCCCTACAATACACTCATAAATACTTTAATTTGAATGTTAATACCTTATAACTGGATAAAATAAAGTTATATGCAATTTGCTACAGCACAAGTTATTAGAATAAAAAAGTAATGTATATTATTAATTATAGAAAGTTAACAATGCAGAATATTAGTCAAGCAATAATAAATTTCAAATAAAATTTAGTTTCCTGTGTTTAATATCATGTAATGTTCATGGAAAAAACAAAGTTTGACACTAACAGCTTAAATTATTTATTAAACTTATAAAAGTGCAAGTAAAAGAATGCATAAAGTGTATATACAATCCTCTAGTGCAAATATTGCTTTTAGACAACTTTATAAGAGATAAGCTTTGTTAAAAAAGTTTGTTTACACAATCAATTTCTTCTTCTTAAATCAATCTTCTAATACTAATAAATAATGATTCTAAAACTATTCTACTAACAGGAAATATAAACTGAAGTTAAAACTAAAAAAGAACAATATTATGTTAATGTATTGTATGTTAAAACGACGCGCTTCATTTTTAAATTGAAATTGAATAAAAACTTAATAAGCAAATTGTTGTGAACTCCTGAGATAACACTTGATTAGGGCGGATTCAAATGATAAAAGTATATTTATGAGACAATTGTTTTTACAATTGAAGTGTTAATATTAAGAGATAGACTTACTTGTAAAGTTTTTTGTCAGCAACAGATTTGATAGGTTCATTGAGAATTTCAACTTTCTCCTTTCTATTAGTTGTGGTAACAGTCTTAGGAGCATTATTTACTACCTTCACTTCAGGTTTGAACTTTGGAGCTCTGTGAAAACTTCTTTTAAACATTGTAAATATTATGTGTTTCGCCTGCAGATTACTAGACGTTGTTTGAATATGGTTTGAATTAAAGAATTCGATGTTTTTATATACATGAGGTTTGAATGAATTTAGAAAAAAAATATGACATTTATTGACATAAACTATCAAAGTTGCTATCGTACGAAATGATATCAAAAACTACTATTTAAAAATTAAAATTTCAAATTAAATGTTTTGTTCAAAGCATTTTAAAATATCATATAGGTACTCTTGTTTCTTTAATTTAAATATATCATAAACGATGGTTTTTACTATTTTTTTTCTTAAACAGTACACTTTTTAGTAGAGGTGTAAGAGTACCGACAAAAAGCGTACCCGTGTGTATTCGTTACTACATAAGTAGTACTCGCTACTATCGTATCGGTACTTTATTCGTTACTTTTGATACCTGCTTCCATAGCATTAAAGTAACGTCTCGAGTCGTATTCCCGTACGGTATGATATTGGCGCGACATATTACTTACTTACTTGCGTACCCAACTGCGTAAGGCGAATTTTTTCATTTTTTTTTTACAAAATCTTGATTTAATAAAAAAAAAGGTAGAATTGTAGAATAATGAAAAGCACAAGTACATTGTAGGCGGAATCTACTGGATTTTGAAATGGATTTATTACATTAAATGTGATAATAAAATAGATATTGTTCGCTTACAATGAAATTTAAGATTAAATATGATAAAAAAATATTTTAAAGGAAATTTAAAATAATTTAAAAATATTTATTTTAAGGCTTAATAAACAATGAAAAAAACAAACATTGTTCTTCGTAAGGTTCATTTTAATTCACCGACAGCACACATTCAAACCACAGAATAGGTAGCGTATTATGTAGTTGCTAATACGTGTCGATACGAAAGATGCGAGTAACGAGTAAATAGCATTCGTGAGTAACGATTCGGTACTCGGTACTAGATGGCGCACCCGTTACTCAGTACCGAATCATACGTTTGCTTACGGCTTTACTTTTTGTTTTTAGTAAGTTGGCTAGCATGAAGTGAACATCAATGTCAGTTGAATCAAAATTTCAAAATAAAAACAGCTAAGTATTAAAAAGTTATGGTGCCTTGCAAACATATTAATATACGCTTGTTCAACGATATTTAAATATATAGAATGTAAAATATTGGTGACGATGGATCAGTCTTATTCAGACGGTGACATTTCATTGTCTCCATCTCAAATTCTAGAACGATTGCAAATGCTTCGACAGTGGCAATTATTACAACGAGGGAAACTACAGAAACAACAATTGCAGTATCACGAAACGTCTGAAATTACCTCAAGCATTACAGAATTGGTGAGCCACTTTAGTAACACTACCAGTTATAACACCTTTCGTAGTTTACTGCAATCTCCACAAGAAAATTCAAGTGAAATATCACCGCAAGTACATACAAGCAATTTATCAAGAAAGGCTAATTTACATAATGTTATAGATGGTATATCCATTTTAAATTTATCTGAAGAACCTGAATGTATTAACAGTTCACCTATTTCGAGTAGAAGTACAAGATCTGTGAATGTAGATATAAGTAAAGAGCAATCGACACTACCCTCTGAAACAAAATCAAAGAAACAGATATCTTTAGATGATATGCCAATACTTTCCCTAAAAAAAGATTTTGAAACCTTAATTGCAGATGAACTTAAAAATGAAACTGCAGCAGAAATAAGTAGTGTTAATATACCAAGGAAAAATAGTTCTAATAATAAACCGTTTTTAAAAAAAGGACAAGGGACTGCTAGATATGGTCTTAAGAAGAATGATTTTATTATACAAAATACAAAATCTTTACCTTGGCGAAAAAATATTTTGAGTAGACAAAATATTTTATCAAGAAAAGAGATTACAAAATCAAAAGAATCAAAAACGAATTTTAATGTTCCTGTTCAAATTATAGTTGATGAACCTAAAGTACTTTCACCACTAATGAAACATGATCCACCAAATTTGGAAAGTATATCATTTTCAAATGTAACAAAAACTAATATTAATGATGATAATCATCAAGAGCTTGTGACAAAACAAGTTGAAATTTCAAGCAATTTAAAACCAATTTGTAAAAATCCTTCAAGTACTATCAGTTTTTCAAATGAAAACCATCCCCTTTGTACCACAAAGGAAAAAACATGGGCAGCTCTCTTCACTAAAGAACAAGATGATTTTTTAAGGAAACTTAAGCAAACTGCATACTATAAAAGTTTTGCTTCTCCTGCCAAAAGCACAATTTCAGATTTAAGTTCAGATGAACAGCAATTTAATCTAAGGCAAAAACGAGAAGAAAGTGAACAAAATGTTTTTGAATTAATTGAAAACAAAGTTTCTCGTGAAAGTTTTGCTATAGATAATTCATTTTTCAGTCGTTTTATTAAAAAAAATGACTTGGAATTTTCAGGTGAAAGTACTCCTTTGGTTCTGCAAAAATGTTTAAACAAGAATCCAAATTTAATGCATATTCATCCTGATATTGTGCAAGGCAAGAGAAATGATCTCTTGTGCAGTGATGCTGAAACTTGTGAAAGTGATTGCACAGAATGCATTGATAATTGTTCTTCTGTATCAAGCTGCTGTTCATGCAAATCTCAAAGTAATTCAAATATAACTTGTATTCAAGGGGATAAAAAAAAAGAACAAGGTTCAATGAAAAAGGTTGAACAGTCAAAAAGAATTGAAGTTGATAAAATAATTAAAAAATGTCACAATGACAATTCAAGACAAGCGAATGAAGCAATTAATGTTAATATAGCAGATATGAATTCTAAATTATTGGCTACTAGTGAGTTATTAAAAGAAAGACTACGGGAATTAGAAGAAGAAATAGAAACATTTAGGAAAGAAAATGCTAATTTGAGTAAAATGAGGGAGAATATTGATTCAGAGCGCCAAAAGTTTTTTGAAGAAAAAACTACATTTGAACAAAATTTCAATGAAGAAAAAATTCTGTCTGAGTACTATTTAGCAGAGGAAAAAGAGAAATTAAATAAACAAAAACAGATGTATGAACGATATGTAAGAGAAATTCGAGGTCGTTTAAATAAAAAGGAAAAAGATGAAATTTTGAACTTAAAAAATGAAATTCAGTGTCTTAAAGAAGAAATCAAAGTAAAAGATGCAAAGTCAACTTCAACAATTGCACGTCTTCGTAGTCAAATTAAAATAATGGAAAAAGATAAAAAAAACTTAGAAGTAGAAGTTGAGAAATGCAAAAAAGAAAATAAACGACTACACCACAGTAATGAAATAACACGAAGGCTATCCAACTTAAAATATTTAGAACAAATTAATAAAAAGCTCACCAATATGGCTACTAAAGATACTAAATCAGAAGTAAAATTAGATTCAGATGTTAAATATCGGTCCTATGAAATTGAAAGACAAAGTAGAAATAGGAAAATTTTGCCACATTCAAAAGGCACAACCAGGCCGCGTGCAAAGAGTGTGCCGAATTTAAATGTTATTTCTCGTTATGCAAAGTATTTCAGTCAAAAAGACACACTCAGTGATAGGGAAAAGAATAAAATAGTAGAAGATGATAACTTTCATATACTTACCAGTAACTTCGAGGATGAACAATTAACAAGTGATAATGAAATTAATTTGGATACAACAACCACAAATAAAAATAATTCAGACAGTGAAGAAGAAAACCATTTAGAGAAAATATATAATGAAAGGTTCAAATTCCTTTCTCCAAGCAGTAAAAAGTCAAGTTCCTCTACTTCTGTCACCAGCCCAGAATTTTTTAATGATGATGTTGAAAACAGCCACTTTTTTATAAAAACAACTACTCCTGGCTCAAAAGAAACATCTTTATCAAGAGAAGTATTGCCTCCTCTTGAACAGACATTTTATAATGTAAAGTCAACACCATCAATTTCATCTAACACAAATAAAAGCAAAAAATTAAGAGATGACCAGTCTTTAACCACCATTTTGAAGGTAATCACACATCAGCAAGCCTTAAATTCTGATTCTCATGTGAACCTGAACGGTAGAACAAAATCTCCTGTTTCAATCCTTACTAATCGGTCATTGTCTAGTCAAAAATCTAATACAGTTATACACAAAGAGACTCTATCTGATGTGAGATTGATTCCAAGTCCAGAACCAACATCAAGCAAAACAAGCTTGACTAAAACAAATTTAAATCCAATAGAAATACGAAAACCAGATGGTACAAAAGAATTGAAATTTCCTAATGGTAATATAAAGATAATTTCTGCAGATGGTAAATATAGTAAATTTATGTATTACAATGGTGATATAAAAGAAAACTTTTATAATGAAGGTAGAATTAAATACTACTATGCAGAGACAAAAACTGTCCATACCACCCATCCAGATGGATTAGAAGTATTAGAGTTTCCAGAGTAAGTTGTTATGTAATGCTGAGGTGATCATTACGATTATTCTTTATTTTTGTATAATTTGAATTGATATGTTTTAAAGATAATATTGTATGGACAATATTACCCCTTTAAAATAGATAAATGTCTAAATTCACTTAGTCGCTACATAAACTTGTTGTATTTGTATTATAAGATTAGTGACAATTAATTTCTGACTTACTACAAGATGTTAATATGGATCATACTTACAGTGGCCAAGTGGAAAAACGTTACAAGGATGGCTCATCCGAAATTCGACTGCCAAATGGCAGTGTGCGCTACTTCGATCCAAAGAACGATCATGTGCGTGAAGAATGGAGATTACCAGACGGAGCTACTCTCACAGTATCCGTAAATGGCGAACAAAGAATCGTATTTCCCAACGGACAAGTTGAAGTTCATACCCAAGATCATAAGGTAAGTTTATATATATTAATTTATACGACTAGGCGTTACTTTGCCAAAGTCCATATTAAAAAATAAATGATGCCATTATACGCAATTAGAGGAAATCCAAGTAATGCTGTAAGTAGTGTAATATCCATGTGCACAACATGTTCCATGCTGGATAGCAATCCAGCACGCACTTACTAGGAACCCGCCAACGCCGCCACCATACTACACTATAGTGTGCATATTCATCACCACAATCTCAACAATCGATTGGGCACCGTATAAAAGTATCATCTACTAGATAGACTTCACTCACCCTTCAATCGCAAGCAAGTTTGCAAGTGGTATAATTTCATTATCATGTCTAAATTTTTTACGAAACAAAATTAAAAATCTACCTTCGAAATTTGAATGAAGACAAGATGAAGAAGAGAGCTTTGAGACTATTCGAGAACGAATATAATACACGACCGAATATAGAAAATAAAACATTCAGGTTGCAATGTGCAAAATAAAATACATCTAATAACACGACTTTTTTTGTAGCGGCGTGAATTTCCCGACGGCACAGTAAAGTTAGTTTACAACGACGGTACTTCGGAAACGCGGTATGCATCGGGTCGTGTAAGGATTAAGGATAAACAAGGAAATCTTATTATGGACTCTGCATCTTGACAAAATATTACATTGATTATAAATGCAATTAATTCCAATAATATGGACATTTTTAGAATAAAGCGTTTGCGGAGTTCCATGGTGAAAGTATTACATTTCTATAAAGATGATTTTAATATTATCGATAAATAATATAAAAGCGACAATCTGTTGAAGTTATATTGATGAAACTTTGGTACAATTAAATTATTACGGGTGTACCTAAGTACTTGATTTTTATAATTTTATTTTTAAAAAATGAAATGAAATTTTTAAAACTAACTTTTTCTATAAAAATGCTAAAATAATATAGCCTTTATTTAATGGACATTCAGATTTTTTTGATACTGTTCAATAGTTAAAATGACGTTTGATTTATAATTAAAACTGTGATTTTCGTGCCTTATTTCATTAGGTGAAGTGTAGAAATGTAAATTATAATATAAATATAGAAACTTATTGACATTGTATAATTAATATGAAAAAGAGTTGTAGGATATGAATTACATAAAATTGTTAATTATATTAAAAATATAAGAATAAAATTACACTTATGACATAAAATGTATTTATTTATTTTTTCTTATTCATCTATACGACTAACAATTAACAATTAATTAAATCTTTATCCAATGCGAACTGAAAATCTTGTAGTAGAGTTTGATTTTGGTATACCATCCAAGTTAAAATTAATAGGATACATATTTTCTTCAGTACCAAATATCTTTTTCAGAGCTTCTCTAGCAGCCATTTCTTTGGCTGTAGCAACTGTTTCACCAAATCCTAAAATGATAATGATATATATCTTCCAGCATTCAGAATCTATTAAAATCACATAATCTTAAGTCATACAAAAGGTTTCCATATGCATATTTTATTTTTATTTTTAATTTATGTAAATTAACCTCTCATCTATTTGGAAGAAATCTGTACTAATTTAATTATTTTATTAATATAAAATAATTAAATTAGTACAGATTTCTTCCACTTGTAATAATATAAATCAATCTTAGTCATCGATTGATATACTGAGCATTTATATTAATAACTGCACAATAAGAGATACCTATATTTATAAACTTGGTTCCTTAATAGTAACAATTTCTCTAATTCTTTTTTGTTGTGTTAATTAATGACAGGAAAAGGTTCTTATGAAGTAAAAATGTAGGTTTAGCTGAATATTTGAAAATAAAAATAAATACTCAATTTTCATCTATAAATTACATATCAGCGAATAGGTAGTTAATAGGCATTGAGAGAAAGATGGATAATCTTTCTCTCAATGCCTATTAACTACCTATTTGCTGCAAGTAGTACAGCAGGGTACAGCGAATACTTTTTAAAAGGAAAATATTTATTATACCTGAGGATAACATCTTCTTGTCTACATAAATGCCAACTCTATAACAAGCAAGCAGCGTGTTTTTGCCAGTTTCTCCAATTAACCTTGGCTCCAGTTCACAGCTAGTTTTACCAATTAGATCTGTCAATAATGTCCAAGGATCCTCGATATGCCAGAAATCATTTATATCTTGCCCTGAATAATTTAAGCTTTTTTTAATTTCAAAATTTTCTTATAAGATTTTTACTAATAAAAATACTGATCGTAAGAAGTGGCAAAAGATATGTTAATATATACCTTGTAGATAATTGTTACCAAAAATAATTTGTAAAGATTTATTTTATAGAATATAGAAAACATAATTATTATATTTTTCTTTTATTTTTAAATCTATATTCACATAAATTTCTGGTTTAAAAATATTCATTATTAAAAGCTTTAATAAATACTAACACTTCTGGATCTGTTTAGCATTGTACAAAAATATTTTAGCCAATTTTAGAACATTGATATTGTGTTCAAAAGCTTTATTTATTATTAACTGCTCACCTTGCAATTGTGTTATTACAAAGTCCCTCACAAAATGTGCAGCTCTCACTTCACCAGATGAATGCAATAAAGCTGCTACTAGAGCTTTAAAAGTGTTTGATAGTATTGAATTACTTACTGGATACTCCTTCAATGAAACATAATAATTACAAATTTTCAAAACATCAAATACCTCACTTGGCTCCCAAGATAATTTGTTTGCCATACATACTTCGCTAACTAATATAATAATATAAGAGCCATCTTTAAGCAATCTCTGTCAATTCATCATAACAGCTATTTTTGAAATATAAGGTAATATAAAAATATTTCAAATTATGTGATGAGATTTTACATAATATGAAACAAAATTCTTCATTATTTTTATTTAAACTTTTAATGTAATATTTCTCATGAAATTACTTACATTAGCTAAAATAATATCTTTTGTACCTAGGTGTAAGGAAACTTTAGCTAGAATATATTCACTTAAAAGATAGTTATGTATGTTAGCTATTCCTTCCATGGGATACTTCGGTAGTGATGTCTCCAAATATAGTTGGATATAAGTTTCCATGAATTTTTTGCCTGAGGAGTGGAAAAACTGTTAAAGTATTATATTTTAAGACTTTAATAACTTTCATGTTTTTAATGTTACAGATAGTAAAAAAATAGTATAAATTTAGGTGCAATAAAAAAAGTTAAAAAGTATCAAGGGGTTTGAATATTCGACACTAAACCTCATAGAACTTATCTTTACTTATATCATCAATAGAATTCATAATTGCTAGGCAGAGTTTTTATTATGAGGATTGAATTAAGACCATACAATTTTTAACTTAGCATTTTAACTTAGCTGTAGATTATTCAATGTTATATTATACCTTCTTCAGCCAATTCTCTATTGTCTTTCATTGATAGTTCGAAATTCATTTCTTTCTGCTTCATTTCCTCATTAATTACATAGGACCTATCTGTAAAAGCTTGAAGTAAAAGATCAGGTTCAAATTCTTCATTCAGTCGTTTCCCGAAGGCATACAATTCTGCTTCTAAATTCCATTCCAAGAACGTGTTTCTTGGATTTATTACTTTACCACCCTGTTTATCTTCTCGGCGCTTTAATATCATTAAAGTAGGTGCCACCCAACGATGAATTCTTTGCCCTAAAATAAGTATAATAAACTATATACCTTACACAACTCAGATTTTTAATACGCTTTAAATAATTTACACTCATAGAGTATGCTAAGATTGTGCGTGAGTTTTAACACTATCGTAATGCACATCTAACGTGCTTCAAGTGAATATTCAAATTGAAAGTAGACTTACTTTGACTACCTGCGTGCACATTCTTTAAACTTTTCGTTATTAGAGGAACACAACGCCTAACGAAAGCCATTCTTATAAACAAATATTACATGCAGCACATTCACAACATAATTCGCCACAAATGTCATAAATGTAACAGTTTTTTGACGTTTTTTGTGTATTATTACTGCTACTTTTTTTTTAGTTTATTTAACGGCTTCGAATCGAGTCTTTTAAGGCCTATGACTGCTACTAACTAAAATAAATTATAGACATAGAATAACGTATAGTATGTAATTGTATACTTAGTATTTATATAGTATATATGTAGTAATTGTATACTTATTAGAATACAAAGTGCAACTTAAAAGTTAAACATCTAACAGTCAAATATTAAGCCGATTATTTATCGTAACACAAAAATGCACACATAGATACGTAAAATTAGGTCGCTTACACCGTTGTCACGTACGTTCGGACTTTATAATATATCGCATGACTTTAATTCATAAAGCTCATTTAGCCTTTCAGCATTTTGAAATATTACTATTATAATATTATATATGGGTAACAGCTTACCATTATAATTTTAGTACTTACCCCGGCTTAATTTTACGTGTCAATAAGAAACGGACTTGCGGTATTTGGAAAGTTATTTAGACGAATACCGTATTTAAATACTTTTCTTCCTCAAGTATTTCATGTTTCAGTTATATTAATGAATTACGGAAATAAAATCTATATTTTTACATCGTATAATTTAATGAATACCTTATAAGTTACCAAAAAATATATATTGACGCCAACTATAGTAAAAGCAGGCAAGCAGGCAGCAGCAGCAATATAAATTGACGTGCAACGCACTGAGTCAGCTAGTCTATACTAATATTATAAAAAGGAAAGATTTGTATGTTTGTAATGTTTTCAGGCAATAACTGCTGGGCCTATTTTAAAAATTATTTCACTATTGGAAAGCAGCTTTTTCACTAAGCAATATAGGCTATATAAAATTTGTAAACAAAAATAGGGATCCCTAATAAAAATGTAATAAGATGTTAAAAAATTAGTTGTAAAAATCTTTCATCGCATGCACTGTGGAAACTATTGATGATAGAATAAAAAAACCGCGATACTATATGTCTAACTATTATAGTTATGCCAATATAATTACTTTTTTACATTGTAAAAGTTGATAAAAGTGCCGACAATAATAAAACCATTTTATTCATATCTCCGTATTAATCCTTATGTCATTAAATGATATTTTGTTAAAAGCTGTTTCAAAACCTGTAAAATACTTTCATAAATGATTAAAATCGGACCTCCGAATCAAAAGATGTAACGAATTAAAAAATGACAATCTAAAGAAAATAATGCTATTACAAATTCATTGTAGTTACCAATCACCATTATAACAGGGCCTGCAACTGGTGAGTTAGCTCTTATTCCAAGGATACCAATGATACGACGCTATGCCTTTTAAAAAATTCAGTCCTCACGTAAAACTTCCTTTGCCTTAACCATTAATAGGTCCCAGAGCATAATAAACTTATAAGTATAGTCCTATATACAAATATAAATCTATAGTCCGACTTAGTATAGTAGACTTTCCACTATGACGAGATCTATATGTACGCGGGTGAAACTGCGGGACGTTGCTAGTAAGAAATAAAACAATATGACGTAAAGTAGAACCATGTCATAAAAACGAAAAATATTTTAATAAAACAGTAGCTTTAACTTCGTCGAGTCGTAAGAAATCCTCGGACTGAACTAAAGAAACCACGTTTCATTTTATTCAGAGGCTGTGTAGTATGGTTGCTATAGAATGACGCCGATGTGTCGTATAGAGACGAAGTCATTTCTAAAGCCTAGAACAATATACATTAATTAATGCAGCGGATCTGAAAAGCGCAAATTAATATCTAATCTTGAGCATAATTATGTGAAGTTAAAATTTCATATTGCATAGAAATACTAGAAAAAAAGTTATACGTACACCTAAAGAAGTGCTTATATGATAAGAATCAACAGAACTATTCAAACTGGGAGGTTTCCGTACTGGCACTTCTTTCAACATATAAGTTTCTGCTGATCGCATTACTAAGCATGATATTAATCTTTGAAGAAATGGTTTTTTGGGTTTAGAGTCACCGGCGTATAGAGGGGCTTTAACAGATTTGATTGTGCTGCATGCATTAGTTGTGTCCGAACACAAAGAATACGCCGAAGTTCCTAAATTTGGCGTTACACATTTCCTGGTCACAGGTCCTGTTAAATTTTATTTATCACTTTTAGAGGTGGCTAATTTTGCAATGTTTGGTTACAAAATATTTTACAACGAGAACAAAAAAATAATTGTAATTGACATTTGATAGAACATCTGAGAAAACCATATAAATCTGTACCTTTAAATAGCGTATGAATTGAATGTTTTTGAGATTTATGACAATCGATCGTGTTATGATTTCCATCCCCGAATTGCGCCGAAGATATAGTAACATGTTTCATGTATGTAACATTAGCATATCGAACGTCCATAGATGATACAGTTTGACGAGCAATATCTTCGTTTGGTTTCAAATTTCTTTCATTTACGTTGAAATCCATGTCATTGTTACTTTGTGCATGGTTTACTTTACTTTTCAATGAATTTCGTACTTTTTTAATTTGTGTTTTACATTGCTGTGGTGCCTGTATGTGTATACATCTCACATTTCTTTGGATTTCAGATCGTTCTGTTTGTACTTCGCGATCGTATCGAAAATGTTGTAATCTAGGTTTAATTTTAATTTCACCGACAGAAACTAGATTACAATTTCTCAGACTGCACCGTTTTCGTTGGTCTACACTTAAATTCTTTGATATAGTAAACTGAATTGTTTTTTTAACTTTATCGTATTGTTTCCGAGTTAGAATAATAGGTCTTTGTTTAGTGAATTGTTCTAGTTGTAAAAAAACTTGGATATTGCGATTTAGGATTAATTTTTGTTCCCTAACAGGTTCTTTGTGAATAATATCTGGATTTATATCAGTTTTGTTCTGTGGGACACTTGTAATGGTGACAGTTTCTTTGTAGGGTGCTTTTTCGTCTGAATCATTTGTTTCTTCCTTTTTTGTTGTTCTATTTTCTTCTTTTTGAGACAAAGTTTTTGTTATTTTTTCTGATTTTTCCTCAGTTTTATTGTTACCTTTTTGAGGCATAGCTTTAAGGATGTCGCCTTTTGAAAGTAGTGCAGGTAGGGAGCCAGACGTTCCTTTGGTTTGTTCTTTATCTATTGACCCTGTCGCTGAAGCATTAGAAACTTTATAGGATTTCGTGATAACTGTTTTCTGTTTTTTATTTAAAAAAGTTTGAGTTGTGTCTTTGTTTGCGTCCTCAGATGCACGTTTTTTAGATTGTTTCGACGAATTTACTATTCTTTGTCTTTTATTATTCCTCTCAAGGCATTTACATGCAAAACACTTAAAGACACTATGTCCCGTCATTAACCCTTCTGTACTGCTGAAACACAATAAAAAAAGGTAACAATTCTATTAAATAATATAAAACATACCGAGTGTAATCGAAAATAAATAAAGAAAAATAAACCATTTTTTTCGACAGCAACAGCCTTTTTCCTTTTGGTTCTCAGGAAGATTATCCTATAAAATAAACATTAAACTATCGTTAAAAGTAAGTTAGAACTTAATCGATGAATCCATACTAATAATGTAATATGTACTCATATTATAAAAGCGATAATCTATGTCTGTAATGCTTTTACGGCCTAACCACTGGACCAATATTGATAAAATATTGGTGAATAACCGTATTAGATAAAAAAACCTCTTTTCTTCTTTCGGGATAAGGGAAAAAATATACCTATTTTTTTACGTATATCCATCATAATGACAATTGAATGCCGCGAGATTTTTAACGCATTTTAAAAAAACTGAATTGAAAGCTGAATGCTGAAATTATTATATTTAAGTCTAATTAGACTTCTAATTAGAACTAACAATTTGCAAAGGTTATCTTTTACGATTACAAAGGATATCTATTATTAGAGTGATATGCATATAAAAGGTAGCACCCGAGTTGAGAGAAGGATGGAAGATGAAGACATATCGTGCCGACCTCACTTAAATCGGAATAAGGGTACAAAAATGATGATGATCTAGTACGATTGTATACGATATTACGAGTTACTAAATTGAAATATTCCCAGTGACTTTTGGCAAACGCTTTGTCTACCTTCATACAAGTTTACACGCTGGTCTACACACACCACAAAGAGAGACAACTATTTGGGTGCACTCATTGTCTTGTGTTTGATCACTCGAAAATTTTCCAGAGTCCTTTCTGACATCACTGCTTCAGTCAGATTACCATGTATCGCATGATCCTTTTGTCAGACCTCTTAATATCATGCGGTTCAATATTTAATAATATTCAAGATATTTTTGCAATATTATGTTTATAAGACACTGTGTTACAGTAGCCAGAGCCTCGTTAGTTCGCGAGCGTGCTATAAAAAAGGGTCGTTTGTGTTGTTAAAAAACATACAAACTAGATTCCTTTTTACAATACTTAATATTATCAAATAATTACTATACCTTTGTGTCAGCAGGAACATCCGTTTTTGTATTTCGTTTATTCCTTACAATGCCCAACAACTCTCTAATTTCTTTATCCCTTTCATTCGGATCTGGTATTGCGCAATCATCGCCTCGAAAGTGCTTTACAGGTGCTGTAATATGCAACAGCGCTCTACATTAACAAGTCATCTTGCTACATCTATTTAAAATAATGTGGTTTAATATTATAACTTGATACTTTTTTTGAGTAGTGTTTACTTGTGCATTTGTCTTATATTCAAAAAAGCCTCGGGCTATGTTTTTCGTCATACTTTTTTATTCTGTTTTTACTCAACAACTGGACACGACTGCTATAAAATCTTACCTAAAAAGTCTGTATTGAAGGAGGGTTCTTTTACATCATATTTGCCTCTAATGTGTGTAGGGTGTAAACGTGAACCGACTCGGCTTTCGCGTCTAAAAGGAAGAATTTAAATAGTTTTATTAAATAGAAAAAATACATTTGATTCACACATTACTTTTAACATATAAATGAGCTCGAGCATTTCTTTTTCCTAGTATTTCATTATTTCATTTAATCCGGATTGTTATCGATATATTGCACTTCAATCTACACAGCTATCATAGAGATATCCCTTACATTGTATTAACTAGATAGTTTATTTTATACAACAAAACAAAAAACGTGAAAAAAATAATCTACCTGTAACAAAGTTCTAAGCTATCTCTGACATTTAGTCTTGACTCTCTTATCATTAAATTTGAAAGATCACGTGATTCCTGAAAATAAATATAGAAATCTAATTCTTTGCGAAAAAACACATAAAACGCATATTGCTTAGGATAAAACACGACCTACTCGTGAATAAAGTTCTGCGTCATTAGTGCCTTTTATTTCATCTGATAACATCAAAAAGTTTTCCATAGAACTAACGTCAACTTCGTTCTCTTCATCGTTGATTTGAGAATACTTTTTTAAAGTTTTTCGGATAGTTAAACCTGTATCGAAATTACGATCCTCAAATAAAACATCGTAGCGATCCTTTTTACCATCAATATTAATTGAAATTCTTGAAGTATCTTTCGGTGCTAAAAATTTTCTGCCACGATGATCAATTCTGTCAACGTTCTTTAAAAAATTATTTACTAAGGCTCGTTTAACTTCTTGCGTATTAGCTTTTTTACCAGCTTTTGAGTTCGGATGTTTCAGTAATTCTAAATTGCTTAAATTCTGTGGATAGTAACAATCACAACTTTTCTCTTTTGTAGTATAACTTAATTTTTCTTTAGATTTATTTCTCTGACGTTCTGGACTAGCGTTATTGTTTTTCCTGAGTCTTGTGCTTGTGCTTTTTTGGTTATTTTTGTCAAAGATTTTATTATCAGTTCTAGATGTCATAGGTTTATTTTGTATAGTTTTAGAAGCTGGCGAAGGTGATCTCCTTCGAAATGATTTTTGTTCAGACTTATTAACTGAAGTTGTTTCATCTTTAATTTTTTTTCCTTTGCTAGATTTAGAAATATTGTAATCCATATTACTAACAACTTGTTTTTGTGGTACATCTAGATATCTAATAATCTTAACAGAGTCATGTATGTTGTCTTCTTTGTCATGTCTAGGATAGACAGATATTATAACTAATGGACTTTTGCATTCTTTCAAGGCGTTATCTTCAGTTCCCATATTAAGTACATTTCCAGTAATTGCATTGCTACAGTTACATTGGACCACCTGACTTTTAAAATCTTTGGATTTAATATTTGTCACCTGATTAAAGTTAACTTGTGTAGCTTGTGATGCCATTCTATAAGAAAAAGTTGTATGACTAATCTAAACAGTTATTTTTATCAAATAACACAAATATCGCAGTTACCTATACTTCGTATGTTTTAATCATAATTACTGCATTTCTTTTCATTACAAATATCTGTCTGAATATGAATTAGAATCGTGTGGAATATTAAAAATATATCATTAATAATCGGTATTTTAACCGTGTAATATAACCAATGACGACCATTTTAAATACGAATATCCACCCAGACTCAAAGAACCAACAAATTGTTTGTAGAAAACGTTTGCTCTCGTCGGAATTGAACCCGCGTCGTAGCTGAAGTTATTGCCAAATGCACCAACGGTAAAGTCACATTAATTCAAATTCAAATTCAAAATATTGTTACGACGTGTTTTAAATACAACCTCCTTCATATAGTTGGTCAGTAAAAAAAAAGAAAAGCATTGTCGCTGTCATTGTCATGTGTTGAGTTGTTGAAAGAGATGAAATGGGTTGATTTTTGGAAAATTGCTTCTTATTTATTAATAAGTCTAAAAGAAAAATAATGTTGTCGTTATAATATTCTTTGTTCAAGTAAACAAGTGCTTTTGAATCATGATTCAAAAGCACTTGATTACAAGTGCTATCTTTTAATTAATCGCAATTTATTTTAATATTGTCTAGTAGTTTGATATTCTGTCCAATATTATATATTATAAAGAAAATCACCCTGAATTTTCACACAGTTTTCACAAATGGACATTCACGGAAAAGGTTTCGGTGATATATATCTTGTCAGGGTTTTGAGTAAATTAGTTGAAATATGATAATAATTGTTGAAAATATTTCGAAAATTTTAGTTTGAGATATACCGAATCACATATTGTATCACGCAAAATGTGATATCTGGAGATCCATTTAGACGAATACAGTATTAATCCTTATCAACCTAAATACGTTACCTGCAGCATTTACATTGTTAATATTAACACCATATAATATAAATGAAAATCCTAGAGGTTTTCGCCAAAATAGAAACACTAACCGGGTCTATTAGATTATTATAGCAATGCCCCGCGGTTTCACCCGCGTACATACCGATATCGTGGTAATGGAAAGTTTACTAAGTCAGACTATAGACTTATTTTTTGTAAATTGAAAGTTTGGTCCTGGGACTTATAAATAGTTAAGGCAAAGGCAATTTTTAACGGAAAGTATTCATAAGTACACAAATACAATACGCTACAATTGTTATGGCATCTACTTTATATTAACCTTTTTAAATTCGTTGCATCTTTTAATTGGAATGTTCGATTTTGAATAATTTAAAAAGTACTTTACAGGTATTGAAACAGTTTTTAATAAAATATCATTTATTGGGATAAGGATTAATGCGGAGATGTAAATATTATGATTTGATTGTTGTCGCCACTTTTATCAACTTTTATCATGTAGAAAAGTAGTTATATTGGCAAAACTATAATAGTTAGACATCTGATATCGCGGGACTTTTCTGTAGTTATTGATACGTTTTATAATAATGTAGAACATTTTTGTGTTCAATCATCAACAGTGTTCGCATCGCACGCGATTAAAGATTTTTTACGACTTAATTTTTTACACCTTATTACAATTTGGTAGGGATCCCCATTTTTTTTAATGTAATATAGCCTATGTTGCTCAGTTAAGAAGCAGCTTTCCAATGGTGAAGAATTTTTGACATCGGTCCAGTAGTTTTTGCATGAAAACGTTACAACACAACATACAAATCTTTCCTCTTTATAATATTAGTATAGATAATATATAGATAGATATAGATATACAACTTGGGGTTTCTAACTCACGCGTTTGTGGGTTTTCTTGTACCGTTGGCACTCGCGTTGTTGTATGTTTGCACAAAATTTGTTGTAACTGAAAATAACACAAGTTACAATCTAATTTTCATATCCTTAGATACTTGCTAATAAAACAGTAAAGAGCTTACTAGGTTTATCATTAACTGTTGCTGCACATTTTAACACATAGCGATCATCACGGGTCAATCCTAACTGGCCAACTATAGTAACTTTGCTTTTCCTAGGATTTAAATTTTTAATTTCATTATCATTTTTGCCATTATGACAGGAACAGTCCAAATTATTATTTTTATTGTCAATTTTAACGTTCTTTTTATTCTTTCGTTTATTTTTTTCCATATTTAACGAGGTAATTAACCGTTTTGAATTTGAAATTTGTTGTATAGATATATCTTCATATTTTGTATTAACAATTTTGCTTAAATTTGTACTTTCGGTTGTTTTTAATTCATACACTTTCTCGTGCCTTTTTCCTTTAACCGTTAAATAAATATTTTGACTTTTGATTGAGTTTTCTTGATTTGAAACAGTACTTTGTAGTATTTTTGTTTTCTCGCGACGTTTATTAAACACTTTAGATGTTTGAGTTCCAGCTACTTTTGGTATGACTGTTACTTCAATCATAGGTTTGTTTTTACCTAAATAGTTTCTTCTATAATCTTTAGTAACTTCTAAATACTTATTAGTATTATTATTGAAAATAGAATATTGATCATGTATTAACTGAAACAGAATTTTTAAAGATTTAAAGATATATAATTTAAATCAATATATTTTTTCAAATTTATAATTGTTGTATAAATACAAGTATAAAGGACATATTACCTCTTCTGTTCTTTTATTCAAAGATACCAAAGGGTGTAGTTCGGAACCGTATGAATTCGACGGTGATCTAATTTGTTTTATTTTTGTTCGAAAATCTTTCATAAGTTTAACATCAGTTTGCTTATGATAATCCCCACCGAATAACAAATCACTTCTTAAAGTGTTTCGTGAGTTATTAACTGGAGGAATGAGATAATACAATGAATCTTAAGGATTAACAAAAATAAAAATAAAATATTCAAAAAAATCTTTCAAAAAATATTTATAGATCTAACCAAAAAAATTAATGCTGCAGTCTCCCATATCGTAAATTTTGATATTAGTATACAGTTAATAATTCAGACATTCTTTTAGAAAAAAATAAAGTCAACCATAATAATATATTTGACAGACTACGTTAAATGTCATGACACTGATACAGTTAAATGCAATATATTATTTTTCATAAATTATTATGCTAAATGTTGACAGTATTTCATTGACAATTTGTTACGAATTTGATTGAGTCGTGTCTGGAGTGTTTTGTTTAAATTATTGTGATATAACACTCAGTCACTTCTCTTAGTGTTAGGGATCACCTGAACCATTTTTTCACTCGTGTCTCGAGGTTGTCTACTAACGCCCGCTGGTCTATAGGCGAATGACCCCTCCCGTATCAAACGCAATATGCAAATGTATTTGAAATATTGATGGTATTCGCAGGTACGCACAAAATATGTCTTTCCGACATGAATCTTTCATATTGACACTGTGCTGTTTTTATTTTCACGGTAGATATAAGGCACTCCTCGGCTATGGAACGAATGCGGAACACGTGCGCAATCTAAATGAGATGCGGTAAGGCGAAAACTGTTCAACTTCGTCTTTCTTTTATACTATTCAAATAAAAAGAAATCTTCAAGTCTGTCGTGCCCTAATTAGGAAACACTCACAATTTCCTCATACTTAAGTACAAACTTTTTAGTAAAAAAAACCTTATTTTTATTTGACGTATTTGTTTTGTTACCTTTCAGAAAAAAGTTCACAAAACAAATATATAAAATAGTGTATCATCTATGTATATAAATTTACTTACTAATAGTTTCGTTTGACAAAAAAACTAATAGTATAATATCTCAATAAAAAACTTCAGTTAAACTTCGAAGATTTATAAAAATTAATAGACGTAAACATGTATCGCTAGAGATTAATGTATCACCCAAAAAGGGTTTGAAAACATTTATATACATATTAACTTTATTTGTTCTAAAACATAAATACTAGATAAAACCATAAAAATACACAAATAATATAAAAATAATGGCCGTTGCACTTGAAGATAGACTTGTGACACAAATGGTTATACCTGTGTCCGAGGGAACTTATTTCAACACTAAATGGAAATCAAATAGAGAACAACTGTGTGCCTATGATATGCTATACCATCCACCAGATTACAATCCAAAGGCAGCTAGATCAGATCGACAAGAACCCAAGATTATACGACGGAATATTTGGGATCAGGTAGTAAAATAAATAAATATATGGGGACACAAGCGGTCGTCCGTCCCAAAAGTAAGTAACTTGATACTTGTGTTATGGGTGACAGACAACTGGTAATTATATAATTTTAAATACATATGTATATACACCCAGACTCGTAAGAACCAACATATTGTATTTAGAAAATGTTAACCCTCGACAGGACTCGACCCGCGGAGGTGAAGGCATGGTCACTGCCAACTAGACCAACGGGCCAGTCAAAGTGCTTTAGCGGCTAAAGGGATTTATACCAAGTTTTAATCAGCTTAGGTCTATTCTTCTAGTAGGTAACACATGGGCTAATTCTAATGCTGATAAAAGCCATGATAGAGAAAACCGAATCGATTTTCGGTTGTGTTCGGTACATCGTTAGTAAGTTAATTAATTATAGACCGGTTTTTATAGGGTATTTATTATGACTTGGATAATATTAATACACATAAGATAAGTGGTAGTGCGACACCATATATAGTAGCCACTGACTCCAGGTAGGTAGGTTATCAACTAGTGATGTACCCTAACATTAGTGACGTATATATTCTTAACATTTTCTTATGTATTAACAATATTGTCAGTATCACTAACCAATAATTATATCTCTTTTTAATGATATTCTTTACTTTACTTAATAATCTTAGGAAGTTCACAAAGGCATAGCTTCGACAACACACTTTCAACTTAGCAGGCCGAAGTGGGAACCCTGTGATTTGCCGACAAAAGAATTTGTACGAGTTCAAGGTTAGCTACAACTATACATAAGTTCGTTTGACGAATTTAAATTTAGGTTACCTTTAATGACGTTCATACTATATACATCTTGTTGGTAAACTTATTGAAATACAATTATTACTTATTTTCAGTCAAAAATGAGAATCCTCACATGCGTATAGACGGCGTTCTGGAGTGGGCTGTGCTACTCACTGAAGGAAAGCCGAGTTTATGTAATCAATAAATACAACATCATTCAATTACAAATCATTTCATTTTCTAGTACCTTGTGACCTAGATGTATCAGTGACTATGTGAATTTATGGAACTGCAGCAAGGAGTCAAAGCGATGTCACCTCCCCGAAAATATTTACCGCTTCAATCAAGGAAGTACATAAGCTGACTTAGTCAAATCTTTGGTCTTACTAAACTTAAACTTTCAATTTGGCATCAACATCGAAACTAAGAATATCAGTCATCTGACTGAATATATTTGTAGGTATTTTTTATAGCAGTGTCTGGAAACATTGACACAATACTCAATAAAATCAGCAAAATATTTTAACATCTCAGAACAAATAACTTTCATAGTGCACGCATATATTTAAATAGTATCTAGTAGACATTAGACGATTGACAATTGCAACTTTAACTATTACACTGACTTTTTAGTAAACTTTTACCAATTATTATCAATAGTGGACATTATCTACTGCTTTGAATGAGAGAGCTGTGATAGCCCAACAGTGAGACCGTACTCTTTTGAGGGATCACGAGTTCAAACCCTTAGCCGGCCCCAATGACTTTTCTATTTAAACTTATGTGTCTAATTGATAATTGCAATTTATCACATGCTTTTCGGTGAAGGAAAACATCGTGAGGAAACCTGCATATCTAGAGAGGATATGTGCATTCTACCAATCCGCATCGTACTTTACTTTTGAATGAGAAATTTTAAGATCAATTCAAACATTATGAATTCGTATTTTTACGAATGTCATTTATTGTTTTGTTTTTTAGATTAAAATAACTGGGCAAATCATTTTGAGTAGATTCAATTACCTATATCTCTTGACACACTATTTGAACCCTTCAACGAATGTTGTTGTAATTGGGTCCTTTTTATCCTAAATTTAATTAGCTGTCAACTATCTTTTACATAGTCTGTCACGATTGTACCAGATTAACGCAATTTGGTTTCCTACTAAAATAGTTTCCTGATTATTTTCAACATAAGGGTTAATTAAACCGATATTTTTCATCATATTAATTAATCGACGGTAATGAAGACGCAATATACTAATAGGCAAATAACCTGCCTAGGTAAAGATGAGAGACCTTTTATATAAATAAATTTGTTAGAAAGTTATACACCATGCATTTCTCTTGAGTTTTTTTATAACTTTTAAGTCGAAATAATCTCATTCATTCACTCATTCGAAATAAGGATTAGTGCGCCATTGCAATATGGAAAAATTAGGAACCGATATAAGCAGGCGGCTGCTGCTTTGTGAATTGCAAAATTGTATGAGTCGTTTGTGGATTTGGGTAAAAGATTCTATAATAAAATTCAGCAATCATTTTTAGTTTTGCCATTACGTCAGTTCAAAAAGATTGTTAAAAAGAGGCTTATACAGAAAGCCTACTTACTACACTGTTGAGGATTAATTAGGTGATAAGAATGCAAGGTTATAGCCAATATGTACACTGTAGTCTTTGGTTATAGCTACTCTCCGGTCATGTACAAGACAGTCATGACTAACTGTCAATAGTAATAAGAATTATGTTTTGAAAAGAGCAACCGTCAAGTTTCTCGCCCACAAGAGCCATCTCGATAGGAAAGGCTTTCCAAACCAACAGTAGAGTTGACAACTCTACTGTTGTACGATTCAAAAGCACTTGTTTACAAGTTTACTAGAATAAATATTTTAAATTTGAATTGCGCCATATCTAATTACACGTATCCCAGGAAATCGACGTGCAGGTTTCATTGCAATATTTTCATTTACCACTTATCGCAAATTATATTGTCTTGTTTTTCTTAAGTGCTATTGTGATTTTTTTGAATAAAACACCTAACTGTTAGAAGTATTTATTAATAAATGTAATAAGTACATACTTGATTAAATACAGCTGTTAGGCACAATATGTCGTAATAAAATAAGTATGGTCTTGACCTTATTCTAAATAAACCATCATTTTTAACACATAATTCATAATTACAAAGTCTACATCATTTTTGTCTGCTAAAAGGAATGAATGATATTCTCTTAAATAATTTTACGCTCACCCAATCACACGTGAAATTAACTCCTAGTTATTGACACCACATGCCCTCATAGTTAACAAAGAATTTTAATACCCGAATGTTATTATACTCGACATTTCTAAATAACTAAGAGTCAACCCACTCACTATATATTGTAAATGCATGGGGACATTTTATAATTACGTCAATACAATTAGAATCAATATTGTATAGATAAAATGTAATACCGATTTCTGCAGTATTAGAAACAGGGTTAATATAATGCCAATAAATTTAAATAAAACCCCATAGAGTATATGTCCCTAATTTGTTTTTTTTATACAAATAAAAAAATGAACTACTCACAATAATTATACCTTATAATTATTTAAACACATTTCAAATCATTCACTGTTTTCATATAGTTGAAAACCTTTGCGATTTTGTCGTGGAGTCTATCTCCTGATGATGCTTCGGTTGCGGGGCGAAACGATTGTTGAGTTTGTGATAGTGAAAGTGTGTAGTGCTTGTGTATTGAGGTGGAAGTGGTGGAGGTGCGTGCATGTGTTTTTACGAATCCTGCACGTATCGGGTATGAAAATACGGATAGTCCACTATACATTTAACACTATATATATTTTCTATTTACTGTATCGCGGATTATAGAAAAATAATTTTATAATTACTTTTGTAGTTGAAAACCATTACACATTGTTCCATATGAAATGTCTTGAAGTGTCTTTATAACATACTTATAAAAAGAAGATAACAATACATATGTAAAAACATAATCTAATAGTTCATTTTTTTTATGAAACTTTTTATTCTAAACTGTAAAATTGGAAACTCATGTGCTATACTTGTTTCAATAAAATATGATACATTTGTTTACATTTTAGGACATTATATGGGTACAGAGTATGAATAATACTTGTAATGACGTAATTTAAAGAGGGCTCTAAAGAAATGCATGAATAAAATCAGTCTAATGCAACAAATTCTTATAGATCTATTTTAGCACCTCGTGAAATTTTCCGAGATTGATGAATTCCATACAATCATAACTAAATAGAAGATAATTACAAAGTATATAAGATTAGTTTGGCAAATATATACCACATATATATGATTTTATTAAATTTTACTCTGTTATGGCAGGTCTTTTATAAACTTTTTTTTAAGAGAAAGTATGTATATATGACCGATTTTAATGATATTTTCAGACAATCTTTACATTGACCCAACGGATGGTTCGTTGGTTAATCTAAAGATTGTACCTGTAAAATTTGGTGGCAACTAGATCATTTATTTTAACGGCAATTATAGTTTTTTTACGAGCGTAAATTGGAACCAGAATGAGCCACAGCAACGCTAGGCCGCACCGTTGAATGAATGAAGAGAAAAATAAAGAGTTCATTACAAGTTTTTTTTCATATGCTAGCCGAAATTTTATAAAATATGATGTTTGATGAAATGAAATATTTTCCAACCTGCCATACGAAAAACTTTTACTGTTCATCCTTATCTTTAGCGCCGTGCTTAAGTATACGCGTAAACTCAACGTAGTCGAATAGGCCATCGCGTATAGGCGCCTCTCGAAGCATTTCGTCAACGTCGTCGTCCGTGAACCGATCGCCCATGGTTGTCAACAACTCGCGGAGACGTTCTTCGGCTATCACACCCATATTTTCTTCATCGAAACACCTTAAAAACCAAAGTGAATAATAAATAGACATGACAAACATCCTGTCGAGTTAAGGGACATGATCATATGAAACTAAAGGCCTGTTACTATCCCATTGTTGGGCATAGACAGTATCTCTGCGTTTTTGTAGAGCAAGAATGGAGCTAAGACCTACCACGCTGCTTGGATGTCGATTTGTTGGACAGATATACCTAGAATTCTCTAGAGCTATGCAAGTTTCGTTACGATATTTTCCTTTACTAAAAATCTTGTAAAAAAAACAGTAAAGTAACAGCCTGTTACTATGCCCACTGCTGGGCTAAGGCCTCCTCCGTTATTGGAGAGAAGGATTTGAGCTAAGACCTACCACGCTGCTCCAATGCGGATTGGTAGGTTACACATATCCCTAGAATTCTCTAGAGATATGCAGGTTTCCTCACGATGTTTTCCTTCACCGAAAAGCGTGTGATAAATTGCAATTATCAATTAGACACATAAGTTTTAATAGAAAAACTCATTGGTGTCTGCCCGGGGTTTGAACCTATGTCGTCTCTAGAGAGTCGCACGGTCTCACCGCTAGGCTATCACAGCTTACCGTGTAAGCTTACTGCTTAAAGAAAATCGTGTGATAAATTGCAATTATCAATTAGACACATAAATTTTTAATAGAAAAATTTGGCGCCTGCTGGGGTTTGAACCTATGAATGTCTCTAGAGAGTCGCAGAGTTTCATCGCCGAGCTATCACAGCTCCGCTCATATTATCTTATAACAATACAGAAATATAATTGCAGATGAAATAAATCTGATATATGTCTAGAGGGAAGCCGAAAAAAAGATGGATGGATTGTGATGGAAACGATATGCAAATAAAAGGAGTAGCAGAATCGATAAGAATGGAAGATGACGGCCTATTGTTCTTAGCCAACCTAGAGTGAGTAATAAAATGAACTGTACGTTGTAATTTAATTCAAACAATTAGTTTATATTTAAGAAGTGAAATGTTGTACCATTTTTTACCATTAACAGTTTTGACTATTAATATAGATTTTTATGATGATAATATAAAGTTGGATTAATTTTTGTCTGTAAAGTACGGCAATATCTAGTATACAGAAGTTACACATATACAAATTTTGTTTCTCAATGGATTGGACTCGATCTTTTAAATACTTATTTTAGAAATATAAAATAAGTTTTTGAAAGATCGGTTTCGAACAGATTTTACAGCGGACAGGGCAGGATGGGCGAGCGCAAATTCATCGCTGTATGTGCGAAATGTGGCGAGTAGAGCGCAGAAGTTATACATTTACGATTCCTCTTGTAAGGCCGGCGAAATACGACTGAGAACTAGCGTGTTTTACTAATAAAAATAGTCATGTAGCAAGAGGTCAATAACTTATTAAAACCTCTAGTAAAGTATATATTAAATAGTTAGTCACATTACTTGAATAATTTATGAATTTGATATTGCTATTGCTAATTTAGTTAAACTATAAGACCTAATAAAGATCTTTTTTGACTTAAATTTCTTTAAATAATTTTGCCCTAGTTATGAAAAGTTTAACATCAGGTTATCACCTAGTCCCATCCTGAAAATAAAGTTACATATTCTATGTTTATATATAGATTTAAATTTGTTCTTAGGATAGGGGAAAGTGAGACTATAAATTCATTAATAACTTAAGATTATCATATTGCAATTTACTTCGGTTTACAAATAAGGATAATAGTCTAACAAGAACTATTTAATTATGGTCTGAACTTTAAAATACTTAACATTTTTTTTTATTTTATATTATTTTATTTTATATATTATATTAATATCATTGGGATAGTTCAGTTTACTTTAATTGCAAAGTCGGAAAAATTTAACAAAGTTAAATTTAACAAAGGAGAATTATTTTACCCAAAAGCATTTTTAATTACATCCTCCGGGTCAGTTCCTTGGAGTCGCTCTCCAAATAAGGTGAGGAACATAGTGAAGTTGATGGGTCCTGGTGCTTCATTCATCATACCCTCCAAATAATCTTCAGTGGGGTTCTTGCCTAAAGAAATGGACTTGGTAAGATGACAAGAAATCAAGTAACCCAGAAAATAACAGGAATTAATAAAATTCACTTTAAAATGTGTTCACATTACAGAATCCAGTAATATTATCTACTTAATTGCAATACATAATTGATGATCTGGGCTTTGAAGGCCTTCAAAACTCCATCAATAATCAGGTAGAAAAAAAAATACACAAGTCACTTTTTTGGTTATAATTGTTAAACAGTTTACTGAGCCCTAATAGGCTTTAAAATTATATAACATAGCAAATTCATTTAATAAGAACAACTAAATTAGAGCCTGTATTTATTATGGAGTTAAATTCTCACTCAGCTGATTCAGTATGTGTTCACAGTTCACACTAGTAACTATTCAATTTCAAGTCATTTAAATATTGTTAAAGCACTATAAAATAGTACAAAAGCATAAAATTTACCTATAAAAAGGCAGGATTTCTTTTATCATTATGTTTATAACTATAAGATAGGTTCATTATATAGATAGTAGATAGATAAATATACTTACCAAGAGATGCAAGCATATCATGCAGGTCATCCTTGTCAACAAACCCATCACGATTCTGATCAATCATATTAAAAGCTTCCTTAAACTCAGCAATTTGAGCCTGGTCAAACATGGCAAAAACATTGGAAGTAGCACGTTGGGCCCTCTTCTTGTTAGTGCCACGACGGCCGGCAGTCTTACGAGATGACATGATTGAATTCTATTAAATCATAAAAGAATAAGTAAGTAATATAATAATCATAAAACCCATACTAGACATGGAACAAAGTAAATAGAAGGAAATTAGATATTAAATTAAATAGGACTACTGAGTGAGACTACATCTTTAATATCAAGATAAAAATTAATTACCTTCATTGCAGTTTGATAAAATACACATATATATATAATTTTGCAATTTATTGTTATAATAATAAAAAATATAAAAATAATTACAAGGTATGAATAATGAGCTATATCAGTCATAAAAATTATTGTTAAAGTCAATAAATTAATTTTCTAAGAAATATTTTATAGAAACAATTATTAATGATAATTTAGCTTAATAACATTTTTATATTGTTGTAAGTATTGATAGAGCCAAAACCCCACATCAAACTGTTTGAAAGCCAAAACATGTGAATATCTTTTGTTCAAACATTGCATGTTAGTATATGTGATTGTTAATATATTATTATGAACAAAATATATATATATGTATTATACGAGTAGCATTTAGCTATAATTTTCGCAGTCCACAAAGCTTACTTAAAGTGTTATGTGTCATGACACATTAAGACTTTAAATTATGTTATATGAACGATGGCGTGGCTTTAATAACTTGGGATCAAATATTTAAAAATAATAGAACTAAAAACTACTTAGATAGTTCTAATGCTTACTAAATAATCAGACACACAATTTTATAATACCCGAACAATTCTGGAATTATTCTGAAAGTTGTAGTAACATCGACAAAATACTTTAAGTACACGTCTCACACATGTATAGTGGTGACCAAATCGCATAGTGAGTCACAAGTCCATATATAGTAAAAATATTCTATATAAATGAAAACAGCTGTGAACCTTCCCTTTTATTAGAACACGATGTCACAACTTATAGCCTCGAAATTAGAAAAACCTTTTAAGGTAATGGGATATAAGGCAAAATAGCCTAAAATAAGGTCAATATCAACAATCACTTAACATCGCAAAATGTAAATATTTAAGTAACTTACTTATCTATAATATAAAATTAAACAGATTTAACAATTTGGACGAAGGCACCAATGAATTTTATCCTTATTCGGTATTTTAACTGAACGATGACTAACAAAGAATTAATTTCAAAACATAGACTAATAACTCATTTATCGAGCATAGATTACTGACTACATCGAGCACTTTTATATCGATACCAATACTTTTGTACTTAATACTTTGCGATATACTTTATGATTGGTATCGAGTACTTTTTAGAGCCGAAGCTGTTAACATCAGGCCCAGTCAACTTTGTATCGAGAGTATATATACATACCTGTTGGCTTTGACAAATGCAAAACATTTTGTGTCAAAGTTATTTTTAAAAACTCAAAAATCCATATTTTAGTCATGCATTTTCAAAATCATTAAAGATGGCAGCAGTGCTGCCAACCCCAACAAACTACATTACAGCAGTTCACGACAAAAAGTCGAAAACAATAGATAAAGTAAAAAAGGCTGATTTCATACTGTTTTAATATAATATAAACAATCATCTTTTATTATTATTTATCAGGAAGAGTCATAATATACTAAAATATTGATGAAATATATTAAAAAATAAAAATGTATGTAAAATTATTTTCTACTTTCATTCGCGGTGCGTAACAATGTGACTGTCAATCTCTTCCCGGCAAGAGTAGATACTGTAATCTAGTGTTACTGCGTTTTATTGTATATTGGTTATCAGAAAATATTTTCATAGTATAATAGGTGGTACTGAACATATTGAAAAATAGTAGTAGGTAATCAGGAATAAAACAGGGGCATCGATGTGAAAACAGTTAAGTTACTGTTAAAGCAGTAGGGTTGTTAATACTGACAAATAGGGACACAAAATATATCGATATTTTCTTGTTGATGCTTTTGTGGTATTGATACTTCTTTACGATACTAATCATAGACACATAACATAGCTCATAGCTCATGAGTACAGTATCGATACTCTCTATTCGAAACCGTGTCACTAACTAAATACTATATTTATATACAATACTGATACTACATAAGTAGTGTATGGCCGATTATGCGTATCGATTTTTTCAAACGAAACGATACTGTTAATCATTATCACAGATGCTGTTTTTAGTAATAGTAAAATAAATGGTCAGAGAGAGCCTGCCGATATATTTATTTAGTCTAGAATACAAAAGCAATAATAAAATTATTTTGCTATAAATTATTATAAATCTACGCAAAGTAACTCCTCATTCTATAAAGTATCCGTGGACACATTAGTTCTAAACACGGAGTCTATTATAATCCTTTGTCTATAGCAGTTTCCAAAATTTACATTTGACATTGACACATCTTGACAATGACTTTGATCACTAACTTTAATTGTGTAATCTTAAATACATTCCTTGATAATGTAAATTCAAAATAAAACATATAAAATTCTGTTATTTAACTTCCTAAAAGTAGATACAAGCCAAACAGCAAGCTTTTGGTTTTCGATATATGCATTGAAACAAATAATTTTCTTAATTATGCAGTAGCATAACTCTAAAACCTTGTAGTTTGAAATGTTAGCCCGCACTAAGAAAAATTTTGGCTTAAATGTTTTCCGTACGTTTAACACAACGTCTCGATTTGAAGCAAGTCATTATGATGTACTTGGAGTGACGCCCAAAGCAACTCAAAATGAAATTAAAACTGCTTACTATAAATTATCGAAATTATATCATCCAGATAAATCTAAGGTGAACTTTTATGCGTATATTGTCGTTTTACGTGTTTCAATATATTATTAACTTTCGATAGTTTTATAAAAATAACTAATTATTACAGGGTGAGGAATCAGCAAAAAAGTTTAGAGCAATTACTGAAGCTTATGAAGTATTAGGAAATATTAACCTTAAGAAAATGTATGATAGAGGTAATGCAACTTTTTTTTACAGTTTATCACCACATTAAAGACTAAATAGAATATATAGCTAAGTTAATACATTTATAATCATTTCCTTTTGTAGGTCTTTTGGTAGGTAGAGACAGAGAAATGCCTCATACTGATTACAAACCTGAAGAAGAACCTACAGACCCTTCACTAAAATTTTATAAGTCTCATAAAATGAGACATGTTGTACCATCAATGGATGGAAAAACACCTATTTATGACTTTGATACCTGGTGGGTATTATTTATTTCTATAAAACACCCCATCAGGAGAATAAAGCTCTATGTTACAATTGTAGATCATGTAACTTTACACTTCGGATGGGGTGAAAGATAAGTAAAAGAGATGTGTGTTTATTAGTGAAAATCGTTTATTTTGTATTTGAGACTTGTACTGGTGATTGAACTGTGAAATTGAGGTTTACTATTTACATATTTTTGAACAGAATCATCAGGCAAGCTGTGACCGAAACTAGCTAAATAACATACTTTATAAGAGAGAACCAAAATTTCATGTAAAAATTAAGATAAAGCAAAGAAAAATAGACATGTTAAAAATATTTTTTCAGGTCTAAACATCACTATGGCAACTTATTGAAAAAAACTCAAACCGAAAGAGAATTTACCAGAAAGCGAAAGCAAACTCGAAGTGATAATGTGAAAGCTATTAACCAAGAAATTACACTTTATACAATGTTTGGTATTGGTGCATTTTTCATAGCCTTAGTAGTTTATGGCACTAATGATTATGATATTGACAATATGGAAAAATTAAATAGTATAAAGCCACAAAATGATGGCAAACATCCTAGTGGTTAAATAGTATAATATATTAAATAGTATATAATAGTCAATTAAAAGTACTTTACAAATATTAAATAAATCTCTTATTTACTCTATGTAAAATGCATAGCCATTAAATAAAAGATGTATAAATTGTACATTGAAGATTAATTAATGTAGCTAGTTATGATTGTTTCAAATAAAATGTTATATTTATTATATTATTAATTTATTATTTACATTATTTATATTATTATATACCAATGTTGTATTCATAGAATATTAATTTTATTTAATTCATTACATTTTATTCATGGAAATAAAAGAAGTTATTTTTTGCATTTGTTATAATACAATACATACACTAATAATACAATATTTATCTGCATGAAGTTATTTAAGATATGCAACTAAAGAACATCTTAAACATAGAATCACCATTTGTATTTTCTAGTTACATTTTTAATTCAGACAAATTTCAATATACATTTTATTATCTAAATAGAACTATCATCAAAATAGTTTGACAAGATAAAAGATAATTATATACTTTAAGAACTTTATTAAATCAACGTTATATTTAAAACATGATATCTACAAGCACCAGCAATAAGGGGACTGTTAAAATTTGTTACACATTCCTTAATAATCAAGATTTATTTCCTATTTAAACATATGACATTACAATTCTTGGATTAGAACAACACAACTACAACTTGGTTGTTGAATGATAAGTCATAATTTTTGGTTTGCTATCTAAGTTTTCTGATATAAAAGTTAGTAATTCTTCATAAAATAGTATGTAAGTATTGATTTAGCAATTTTTTTACCTACGTTACAAAAGACAAAGATGTTTAGTTACATAATTTTTATAAATCACAGATAAATTAGTGCATATATTTTCCAAGATATCAGTGCAATAAGTTTTAGAGCTTGTTTATATATTTCATACTGTATTTAAAAAAAAAATTATCAGCAAATTGGTTTCAAAAATGATTGCCATACATACCTGGCATAGGCATATTTAATGGACCTACTGGGTAAGGAATATTTGGCACACCTTGATTTCCATAACTCGGATATGGTAAATAAGGTTTGGCAAGTCCATTGCCATAGGAGCTTTGGCTGCTACTTCTTAAAAGTTCATTCATTTTCTCAGATTTAAATTTTCGCAGATGCATTGTTTTACGAATTGGTTCAAAATCTTCAAGAAATTTGTCAACATCCATTTTGCCTGTGAGGAAATCCTGTGCAACATTTTCTGACTGTTCTTCTGATTCTGCTGCTGCTGTTTGTAACAGTGCTAAGGTTGTGTCAGGTGATATACCTGCCGATTTTGACTCTGAAAATTGTAGATTTATTTTATAACTTTGACTACTACTATTAATGGTAAAGTAGCAACTTCTTACTATGACCAATGTTGGACAAAGGCTTCCTCTACCTTTGAGTGAAGAATAAGATCCACCACTTTGCTCTGAATGATCAATCATCCATTTATAAAATGTGCAAATGGTGCAAATATATTGATAAAATAAAAAATTGTATTCATGGTTAACATACTGTAATCACTCAACAGTTCTTGAATACGACTGCATAGCTGTTCTCCTGTTTCTGACTTTTCCTGTACCTCTGCTTTCAGCTCTTGTAAATCTGGCTCCTTGCTCAAATTGAATTCTGCTAAGGATCTGTTACTAGCTATTATCATTTCTTTTTCAGTCTCCCAATCTTTCACCTTAAAATAAATGCATTATACCTGTTTAGTTATAAATCAGAATAATCACAATCAAGATATTTTGTTTACATTGCAGATCAATGTACAGTATAATCTCACTAATCCAGCACTATTAAAAACCAGAGGATGCCAGATGAATTGGAATGTTTCGATTACTGGATTATTTTGAAAAATTAATAGGTAATTAATAAAATAAAGCATTTCACAGAGGAAATAAATTGTATGTAATATATTAAATTAACATGTACATGATGTACAAATAATCCTTAATCCAGGTCTGCCTTTGCTCAACTTGCAGTACTTGCTTAAAAACCTTTTCTCACATGTTGCAAAGAATTATAATATCTTTGGCAGATATGCTGTTTTCTTCTGCCCATGTTATGCGGGTATTGAAACAAATCAATGCATCATCTAGTTTTGACTCTTGCAGTTGTGGTAGTAGTAGTGAGTTTGTAAAATTGGATGTGCTGATCTATCGAAGTGCTGGATTAGTGAGATTATACTGTATATAAAATTTTGTGATTTATGGTTCAGTATTGTTATCATACTTTTATGAAAATAAACACCTAATAATATGAAGTAATTTTAATTATGACCTTATATCATATTTAAATAAGTATAATACTAAAGTAAATTTTATTAAATACAAAATCAACATTTTGTTAATATTGCCACCAGTAAGTTTCACAAAGCAAGGGTTGCTAGAAACACGAAAAAACTAAATAATTTATCGTATTATCATCTTTATATCTTTATTTATTTGATTCACAGTCCAAAGTTTCTTTAAAACAAAAGCATGAATCATATATATTCTGTAGGTATATAATAGTGCTAAGCAAAGAGAAGTGCAACAATCCTTTGAAAATTACCTGTTTAACATCTTTGAGCACGGTATCAAATTTGGAATCGTCATTGAGCATTTCTTTGAGCTCATCTGAATTAAGATGGGCCAACAATCCAACTGCTGAAGGATAGTCCGGTTGTATCATTTTAACTTCCTGTCACGGAACACGTATAAATATCTTTATGTAAATATATAATTTCGAGTTATTAAAAGTATTAGTAAATAATTAACTACCAAACTTCATGCGTTTGTGCCTAAATAAAATTTATCTTCCTTTTGTTATTTTATGATTTCAATCAGAGACAAATAAAATAAAAATCACACTCTATGATATTGATAGTATGCCTTGTTAGTGATGTTCAATTTTTAGATTTTTATATTAATTATTATTTTATTACTATAATCCATGAAATCCATGCGTTATGAAATCGATTATATTAATAACAATCTTATTTTGTCTTCTTATTTTAAAAATATCCTTATGTTTGCGTTATTGGATGAAACCAATGCAATCAAAGTCCACATTTTAATCGAATTTTTCTGATTCGATTTATCTTATTATATCATCTATTTTAGATTACTATTTCTAATTAATTATTAATACTGGACTGGTACTTGCTAATTTTATTATTATAAACGACGGCAACTTTTCCAATAATTTGTAAAACCTTTTATTTTTGGTTAATCGATTTTGTACAATCCGATTTATTATATACATAAATATGGCATAAATCGTTTGCATATTATAGTATTCTAGTTACGTACTATGTATTATAGTGTATTGTCTATGGTCGTTGTAGGGTTGAGTCGTACTAGGCAAAACTAAATACTAAGTATCACTGTGACTGTGATTTAAAAATACCTGTCACGAATACCTGTTACTAAATACTTGGTAATATAGTGGTAATATAAAACAACAATAGATACATAACAATAGCACAATCAAAAAAAAATGTGCTATACGAAATTAATCTTAAATGAATGTATAGTACAAACGACTTTTTTCCCGACTTACAAACCCGCAACAAATAAAAATTCAAAGAAGCAATAATTGCTTCTTTAATACTTGCATATAATATATTTTTTGGAAATGATAATTATTGAGAAATATTTATATAAGTTTAGGTTTTTTTGACACTTTTTTGTGGCACGCCAATTCTCGAAAGTTGTAAGTTTTTGTATCCCCTTTTCAAGCACTGTTTTGAAAAATACAGAATAAACAATTTACTTTCTTTTTTTATTAGTTGAAAACATATCTTTGAAAATAAAATGTTAAGTTATATTTAGGTATATATACATTTAAAAAAAGTTAACTTTGTGGTGGTGGAATATGGTACATAACTTTTAAAGTAGTCTCCAAGTTAAAACCTATTTTTTCATATGTTCAAAATTTCGTTAATAAAGTTTATTATTGTTTGTTTACTCAAATTAATACTGACCAATCATAAATATTTCTTATTCCAAATTTAGTTACATTTAAGTAACTTAAGTTTGTTACTAAAGTGCAAAAAAAATATGTTTCCCTTTGACTCTTTACATGGTTAAATTAAAACATAAAAACTATGTTTTGCGTTCAATGAATACTGAATGTAGTAGCAGCGCCGCATACGTGTTCTATTTCTTTCATTTTAACAAATATTATTGTAGAAACAAAAGTGACAAAGAATGCAACGCGCTTCTCTTTTCTTTTTATGTAATTGAAGTGAGACGTCTACATAGTATTTTGGAACAGGTATCGGAAATACTAGCCTAGTATTTATGTACGCGTCCCTGCGAGGCGTACTTTATGCTCGTCGGCGCCTATTATTTTATACCAGTAACAAAACACAAGATGAGTATTTTGTAAGAGGGAGTATAAAATACTCGATGAGTATTTTGTCACAGGGAGTATAAAATACTCGTCGGTAGTATTTGAGTATTTGTGTACCTGTTCCAGACTGTTACTTTTTAGTACTTAGTATTTATACCTGTTACGATAAATACGCCTCACCTCTAGTCGTTTGTCTATAGTTGGTTAATTTAGTTTACTTTTAGGTTATTTCTAAAGATAATTATGGATTTTGAAGCTGTAATTTGAATTAATTTTGTATACAATGAGCATTAAAACGGATAAATAGAAAATACTCACTACCCGTTATACGTGAAATATAATATTCTAGTCAGAAATGTTATTTATTGACTCAAATAAATTAGAACATTTCTATACCTTCTACTTAAAATTTGTGTCGGAAACATTACTTTATATAAAGAATTTTATATTGTATATTAGTGTATGGTTAATAGGATATTTGTGTGTCTGTTGTGTTGTGTACCGTCGTTACGCCAGAAAGTTACCCACAAGGACCCGAGGGGCACTTGGTGCTAAGAGAGTGCTTTTGGTAATTGCACACCCAGACGACGAATGTATGTTCTTCGGCCCCACAATATTTAGATTATGCGAACAAGGCGCTGAAGTATATATACTTTGTTTATCTAATGGTGAATTTTTAGTTGTGGCTATTTACTATGCATCATTTAAAATTTAGTTATAAATTATTTAACAATTGTATAAAATATTTCCAATTATTTTTTTATTGTAAAATCCTCGTTCACATGTGCTATTTTATTATGTGCCTGCCAATTAATCTCCATAATCAAGTAAGAATGAACAAAGGCAATGAATTTCTATCTGCTTAGGGGTAAAAATAATTTTAAATGTTGTAATAATTAAGATTAATGATTTAAAAATCTCCGCTAGTATGAATTATTAAGTGAATTACGAAATAATTCATAACAGTAGCTCTTAAATTTGTTCACAATACTCTCTCCTACTGTTTCTTAATTTGATCTGTTTACTTAGAAATATACTCTGCATAGCTTTTCAAAAAACACGCTTTCTATGGGTCCCTAATGTATTATAAATATTGTAATCTCAATGAAATTGTTAGGAAATGATGTAATAAAAAGTATATGAACACAGTATAACTCAATCAATTGAAATTTATAGACCAATATTATTTTATTTATCTTTTAATTAATTTAATTTCCTTATATATTTGTATAAGTATTGTTGATTAAAAAAAATATAATTTGAGTTTACTGGTTAATGTATGTTATGTATAAAATATGATGTTAATACCAATTATTTAATAACTAATTTATAGCATTAGGTGTTATTTTGCGCCGTTGCATAATACAAATTCAAGAAATGTATGTGTACAGATTAATTATTGTGAATATTATGTTGTTGGCATTTCTAATAAATTAATTCAATAGATGCCAGTTGCCATATATATTTATCACATGATAAAGGAAACATATTTTTTGATTTAAGGAAATTATGAAGGAAAAGGAAATCAGAGAAGAAAAGAACTTTGGGAAGCATGCAAACATCTTGGAGTACCAGACACAAATATTTGTCTTATCACAGACTCTAGAATGCTGGACAGTCCAAAGGTTCAGTGGCCTGTTCCTATAATAGCAAAACTTATTGAGCACCAATTGGAAGCTTTGGAGATTGACACTCTAGTCACATTTGATAGAGGTGGTATCTCTTCTCATCCTAACCACTCAGCAGTATTTTATGCTGTAGCTTACTTGTTTGTTGAAATGAACATGCCCCAGAGTAAGTATAAGAAATATATGAAAGTTTATATTCTATCAGCAATTCAGTTAAATTCAATTTTCAATTAATGGAGGAGCAGTACCATAATAGCATAGATTATATATGTAAGTTTGTGCTGTATCTATTTTAATTATCATATAAGTATGAAAATTATTTGTAATATTTTTATTATATTTATAATATACAATTGTTAATTTTATCATAGAAATCATTTTAAATTTTATACTCCATTTATAATTTCTAGAATTTTGCAACAAAAGCATATATATATTTCTTTGTTAAGAAATTTATTTAAAAATATACCAGGAATATATTACATTAACTACAAGGTTACACTATATAAATCATCCTAATATTTGTCATGTCTAGGCTGTGCTGTGGGAATATACAATATAATTGTTTAACTTTAAGTCCTGTGCCTGTATTCTTTTAAGGAGTGGTAAAAATATTTTTAAATTATGCTATTTTTTTTCAGGGTGTACAGTTTATACATTGGATTCGGTTAATATCTTAAGGAAATACTTAAGTTTTTTAGACCTGCCGCTGAGCTTTGTTTTATCGTCAAAAAGGTAAATTAACTTCAAAATTGTATAAATAGTATAATGAGATCATGTGACCCGTTCTAATTCTGATTTTATTTCTTCATGATTTTTGTTTTACCTATCTTTCGTTTCATCTTTTGTTTTATCCATCAATAAATGAAAATGCCAAAATGAAGGTAGTTTCTACACAATAGACAATTTAAAAATTTTGTTATATAAAAGTTTTTTTTTTTAATTTTGCTATAATCCATAAAGTTAATAGAAAATAAATGTAATGCTAAATGTATAGTGGACTGTCCGTTTTTTTAGCCTACCCGATACATGCAGGATTCGTAAAAACACATGCACAAACTTCCACCACCGCCACCCAATTTTAGATTAGAAAATTAGATTGTTTTATGAAGAGTGTATTTTCGAATACATAAAGGTGATATTGAAAAAAATACAGTCTTTTTTGTTGCTTTGATAATTCGATCGTAATAGAAAAATGAAAGAGGTTAACAGCTTGTGAAGGGGTTATATTATATATTTTAACGGTCTGGAATCGAGTCCTTTAAGATGAAACGTCAGAAGTCTGAACAAAGAGCAATAATTATTTATCCATTTTTATACTTTATTATAAACCAAATTTAAAATTACAAACATTTGATTAACACTAAACATAAAAAGAAAAATTTTGTACTGTAAAAGGCGGTCTTATCGCTTATCAGCGATTTCTTCCAGACAATCTTTTTATTATGTTGTGATTATGTTGAGTTATCTTTAAAAAATTTATAAATTTCAGGTATTTTCTTCGTTGGACCGAAAGTCGTCGTGTGACGCGTGCCATGAAGCGGCATAAGAGTCAAATGGTTTGGTTTAGGTACTTGTATGTAATATTTTCTAGATATATGGTTATTAACACTCTCAGAAAAATCAATCTTGCCGACATCGAACTTGAGTTAGAAGTCGATGATTAGCGTCCAATAATGTCTGATAAGTGAAGTTGAAGTTGCTTAGAGAAATAATGATCATGTCTTATGAACTGAAAGCAATTTTAACCATTGGGCCCATACTGTTTATTTATTTATTTATTATACTATCAACAATGGTTACAATGATAAAATTGCAATGGCTCCTATTTCTAAAACGTGTTTAGTTGAATGTTCGGCGTCATTGTAGAATTACTCCATATTATTTTATAAAAGTAAGATACATTTTGTATAATATTCTATAGTTCGTTTGCTCATTCACTACATGTTCCCGCCACATTAAATAAGCTTGCAGGTATGAAATTTTATCTCTTAACTTTTCTTTATTTATATATAGGATTTATTATGCCTTCGTACTATCAACTTGTAAAGTCCGAAAACAGCTTTATATAAAAGAAGATCGTGATTCAATAATAAATTTTACAAATGGAAATTAATTCCTTTATGCTTTTTGCAATGTACATCATTAAGTCAGTACTGAAATAGTCAGTATAGTAATTATATCGAGCTATTATACATAGAGTTGGGGAGCCATGGGCAGGCCTGTAAGTGGGAGTGTCAGAATAATTAATGAGAGGAAAGATGAAACTTATATTATACTTATCTTTATCTAACCATAGATAGAAAGAAAGATAGCTTTCATTGAGAGATTAGTCACATCTGCTTTCTCTTTTTTACCAATTGACACAACTTACGCTTGCTCCCCTACTCTAGTATAATAACTCTATGAATTGTATATATTACCCAGTATTAAATCTACCCGCATTTGTAAATTATAAAAAAATGTTCAAATTAATTTAAGAATATGATTATACATAGAAACAATTTTATATTTATATGTATTTAAAATTCTGGCATTATGAAAATGTTATTTAAGTATGGTTTTAACTGTAATAGTTATCTCTAACGCTAAGGTTCCTGTGTATGTGATTTGTGAAATAAATTATTTATTGATTTAGCGCTATTTAGTTAAATAAAGCCAAGCTGTGATAGCCCAGCGGTGAGACCGTGCGACTCTTTCGAGGGGAACACGAGTTCAAACCCGGGCAGGCACCAATGAGTTTTTCTATTAAAATTCATGTGTCTAATTGATAATTGCAATTTATCACACGCTTTTCGGTGAAGGAAAACATCGTGAGGAAACCTGCATATCTCTAGAGAATTCTGGAGATATGTGTAACCTACCAATCCGCATTGGAGCAGCGTGGTAGGTCAGCTCCAACCCTTCTCTCCAGAAACGGAGAGAGGAGGCCTATTCCCAGCAGTGGGATTGTAACAGGCTGCTACTTACTTACTTTTTTAGTTAAATAAATTCGTGAATAATGTGGAAAATATTTCTAAATTTTAAAATGTTGAAATATTTTTACCACAAAATCAATTTGGTACCTTGGGTAATCACAAAGTTTCAAGTTTTTGAAGGAAAATATTTTAGACTCCTTAAAAACATTTTTTCCCATTTTCCATATGACTTCTATAAGAATTAATTAATATTTTAGATATTATTGTTACACCATCAAATGTCCATAGGTTATAATAAAACTTAGAATAATATTGTAAATAATTTCATACTGTGTGGGGAAATTTGTTTATTTTGCATTTATTACACGTTATATTTACATTATATATTTTTTTTACTTTGAGAATAGACCTTTAAACTCGGCTTAGCTTGCCGTATATGTGATATTTATCTATTAAGGGATATAATTTTTCTTAATAATACGCGCTAGAGCAACATACATACATCATTCTCCTGCCCTTATCCCACTCTAAGTGGGATCGGCACGACATGTTACAAATACGTTGTCACATGATTTGGCTACGTATTTTACGCCCGGCCGCCTGCCTGACGTCGACTTACCTTAGTCGCCTTTTACGACACCTCGGTAAAACATCTCGGCGCTAGAGCAAATCCTAAATTTATTTTGAATATTGGTGTAATTTTGCTGTACGTTGAAATTTTTTTTGAAAGTTTTCGTTGAAAGTTAATGCAGTCAAAGACTACAGTGTATATCGTACGCTTACTATTAAAGTGACCAAATTCAAAATTAAATTGACATTCTTTTTTCAATGTCATCTAGGACATCACGGTACAAACTATTGAAATAACTAGTGTTTTGTGGTTCTTCCAAGTTATGGATCTCTACGCTACGCTTTATTGCAATTTGACACAAACAACTTTTTTGAGTTAGGTCACTTTAATACTAAGCGTGCGACATATAGAATGCAGTATTATATTTATAGACGCAGGGAATTTTTTTTTAATCAACTTTGTGAAATCTTTCAATTAGTCTGTTCCGATCGTTGTCTCCAAATAGTTTTTGAGCAGCTGTGTAGTATACTAATACTATATTTAATATCACAATGTATTATTTTATTTGTTTTCAATTCTATTTGTATATTATTTAAAATCGGATGATGTTGCTGTAAAAATTGTTTCAAAATAAATTGATTCTATAATAAAATTGTTGAAAACTTATTTCCGTAAAATGGCAACCGAAAAACTTAAACTTTTGAACTATGCATAGTTGTCGCACTCTTGGAATCAGTAGGTGGCTTGCTATTTATATGCTTGAATTTCATAATTCCTGGATTATATACTTTTAGAGTTTGCTAAAGTCTCAAAACTAAAATTTCTAATTACGAGTTTAAATCATATCCTGGAACCACCTTATTTAAAAATAATTAATATTATGATTTTATATGTATAAACTAACATACGTAACAACATAAAACCAAGTCGACCCAACAATCGTCGCGGAAGCAATTTTAATGAAAACCCCATTTTATTTTTTGTCTATCATCTACTAAAGTTCCAAATGATAGGGAAAACAATAAGAGCCAAATCGAAGGTTAAACGTATTTTATTTCTGTTGGCATTCAAAATATCATAATACATTTTACAACAAATGTTATTTACCTTACAGTTATAGAATCAAACAACGCGAGAACTCGTCAAAACTTTTTTATTTGCTACATATAAAATTGACAATTTCGGCATTCTAGAATATGGGATGGTAACATGCATATTTCATATAGCATATTACGTAAAGATCTATCGATACAATGAGTAGATTGTTAAAGTTACAAATTTCAATAAGCAATTATTTAATATATATTTTACGAAACGCATGCAAATTAAATCAACGGAGCGTATCAGACTGATCATCTATTACTTTTTATTATTGATAGCTAAAATTTGTTGTAGATTTATTAATAAAATCAGGAGTTTATACACAAAATAAAATTGATTTTATAATACAAAATAAATTTAGTCATGCTGTTCTTAAAATGAGTTTAAAAATCATATAAAGCGACATAGACAAACATAAAATTTTAATAACAACCAGAGCTACATAAATTGATATAAATCAACTTTTTTTAATACGCGATCCATGTTATACTAAATTAAATGTTATACTAGCCTCTAGTATTATATTTGAAAATGACACGAATCTATAAATTTATCGAATATACTCAAATTTTAGTCTATAGATGTTGTTAATAAGAAAACAAATTCATTTGTTAGCACAAATAAGCTATTTTTATTTACTCTACACTAATGTTATAAGAAAATAAAAATAATATTGTGTGATCTTTTTATTTGGTAACTGCATAAAAAAAACCTTAATAATAATCGCAGTAACACAATTTATTTGCGGCATTAGATACGATAAAAAATATTATGTATTATTTAGTAAACAGATACAACTTAATTACCTTAAATGCAAACAGATAATAAATAAATTATAAAAAAATAGAGGAAACATACAAAAGCGCTATGCGATGCTAAAAGCAGGATGCCAATTACTCTATTTATAATCTTTCAATAAAAGACTACTCCCAAAATATATCACGGTGTATTTAATGTAAAAAAATATAACATGTTTTTTGAATAAAAAAAAAACTTATGATAAAGAAAGCACAACAGATACCAGAGCTCCTGGAAAACAATTCATTTCATTTTCATATTTATACCAAGCCTTTTTATTAAGGCATGCACTTTATATAAATTTATAAACAATGACCTAATGAAAGTTCATAGTTACAAAAAAGGACCGGCTGCAATCTTAAATAAGGAATTTACTAGAAATTTGAGATTTTTTAAAATAAAATTTCCAAATATTCGATAATTTTGAAACATGTGATATAAAAGTATTCATAAAAATCTACACCACTTCATATAGCTTTTATAGTTGAAATTTGTTCTCGTGTATTAGAAAGTGATATAATTTATTAACTCTATGAAAGTAAATATATCTTAGATTTTTTTTACAAATAATAAATAATACAAGTTTTTTATACACTTTTACACAAAAATTCACCTTTTATATATATCTATATATAAAAGGTGAATTTTTTATAATGTATTTTTGAATCAAAATGTTTGTCTTTCGTGTCTAAAGCCGAAATTATAAGAGGCATTGTTAACTTAAAAGAGCATTCATGTTTCCTAGAGCTCTGAAACTTAATATCAAAGCAAATAATCGGCCACACACATTACTGTTGTAAATAAACGTTGTACAATACACCTGACTATTATCCATAGCGAAATATTTATATAATTTTTGACATACATTGTACTGGTAATAAATAATGCTAACGTTATGGAATTCCATATGAATTTAAATATATATTTAGTTTTTATGACAGAGAGCTGGATGGAGATATAAATCGTTCATTGTAATCTATACTATATATTCCCCACAAACGGCCCTTGGTATAGAATCTGGAATGTCCCACAAATACTAAAATACTGATTTGTTAAACAAACTTAATTAAATGTACACACTCACCGAGGATGTTGCAATCTGAACTGTAGCTTTAGTTACATATATGCCACGATATACCACACTTTGACCAGAAACCGACGCATAAAGAATCTTTTAACAAAATATTTCACCTTGCAACACTCCTCATATAAATTAATTAACCAAGCTACCGATTTAATACCACAGGATGCTGTTAATGTATATTGCACCAATAATTTTCCGTGTTTACTAATTTATTGACTATAACGCGAAATCATTTGCAATTTTATATGATATATAGTACAGCGTTTCTCAACCTATAAGCGACTCAATCTCTTAATTACATCATATTTTTATCAATTTTTATAACTGGTAGTACCAATTATGCCTGGTAATAATGTCATAAACAATCAATCTTTATTTCCTATTTTATAAGGCATGTTATGTACAACATGCTTTATAAAATATCTGTTAACATCTGTTATCTGTTAACCTATAATATTATTTATAAAAAAATATAATATTAACTAAGTTAAAGTATAGTTAGTGTACTTCTTTATTCGTTTAGTAGATATTAAGCACGGGATAAATTTTGTCTACTAAAAGAATATGAACAGTCGAAGTTTCCTAGTACTGCCGATGTTTGAAAACACGGAAAAATATTTAAATATAGGCTTCGATGAACGTTCCAAGCACTAAATAGGTTAAGAAACGCTGCTTTGTATATCTATTGTAATATAAAACACAACAGCCAAACAATACCCGCCCTAGACAGGTGTTCACTTATATTATTTGTTAATCTATATATTAAACAGCGTAATATTTTAAATGTCCGATCTATACTACAATGAATATAATTTCATAAATTTTCACCGCCATAAGTATTTGTCAGAAATATTTACCTTGAATTTATTGGGAATTTGTTGGCTAACGACAACACTACCTTCAACCACTGACTACAACTTATTTAAATATCTATATACCACATTTCAATGAAGTTATTTCACTAATGGTGTATGCCCTTGCTCCCGCCGAGATCGCTAGGTCAATATGTTATAGGCCTAGTTCATTTTGGACTACGCTAACGCGAACCGATTTGTCGTCTATCAATTCATTATCTTCAAAAAATATTATAATACTTTGTTACAGTATTATATTACCGTAAATTACTAAATGCATAATTTTCAAAAGTACTTACTAATTATGTCATCGACTTGTTGGTGCGAAGTAAAGAATTACTTATTGTATATTTTTCGTAAATCAACAGACAAGCTTTTAGAAATAGAAAATTAACAAGTAGAAAAAATAAAATATAAAGAATATTCGACCTTAAAGAGTAGAAAGAACATGTTCCCAGTTAAATTTTATTTTATTTTACCGTTACACACGTATAGCGATAAAGAACGTTAAGTCGATTTTCATATTCAGGTAAAAAAAAGTTAACTCTTTTCATGGGTTCTGAAGATCAGTTATAGAAAATAGATGTTTTAATTATGCAACTTAAAAGTATAAAGACGTGTCAAATCGGCCACGTGAGTGTCTAGCCTAAATACAATAAGAAGTGATTCAATGAGTACGATTTTAACTAAACTAAATTGCTTCCAATGTATAACAGTAGTTACAACAATTTAAGGATCGAGTGCATAATGAAATTTGTCAGTATAGGAACATTTGTCTAATTCTACAAATCAAAGAGATTTTCTATTGATTTAACTAACGTTGTATTAATTTATTGTTCTTCAAGGATCTCTAGTAATAAATATTATATGCGAATATAAATAATGAGCAACCAACTGCCAGCAGTCAGTGCAAATCGCAATCTCCAATTACGAGGCTTGGGCACTGCGAATGCCTTGTCGTCAAACGCAGGAACATTTATTAAAAGTTCTGGTACTTGGCAACTACATCGTTGTTTAAAATGCAAAGCGTTTTATTTATCTGCTCACCTTACCTTTTATCTTATTTTTTCTTTGACCGTCGGATAAAATACATTGAAATCATACTACTCGAGAACCTCTAAACTTCCTGAAAAATGACCCCATGATTTTATTTAACTTAGTTACGTGGTAAAAATAATAGGGAGGAGATAATAATATAACATTGGTTTAACGATTTCTGTATGATATTAACGTCCAATGAAAGTTCTCCCTCGATATAGAGCTTATTAGCTCTATATCGAGCAAAGGGAATCCATTAGTTATGACAACGACGTCTTCTTATGTTTAAGTACTTGAGTACACCTTTACTACTATATGTGTACGTTATATGTATGTATCTATACTTATTATAAAATAGAGTCCCAAAAAGCTGTCTGTCTGTATGTAATCGATTTTCTCAAAATCTACTGAACGGATTTTTGTACGGTTTTCACCAAAACATAGTGCAATACTTCCGGATGGTTTAGGTATACAGTAGATATCGTTATTATGTAAATTGTGTTTAAGAAATCGCAAAGTTGTTAAAAAACTTGCTTGCTGGGAGTTTTAGTCGCGCGCGCTGCAGCAGCAGAGATACGCTAATGTAATGTACTAGAGAATTGTAGATCGATAGCATGTCTCTATCTCTTATGCTTAACTCAGAATAACTACTTTTATGTTTAAAATTTGAATTTGAGCCGCTGGCACAGCTAGTATATTATATAAGTCCAATTACATACAAAATAACTCGCAGTTACTTTTGTCCATACAAAACGTTTTGCATTAAAAATTACGACGTAAGTCAAATCTTGGGCAAAATGAAAATTATTGCCTGTTCATATTTAAATTAATACTATATTATTCCTGCTTACGTGACATATGTTCCCACATCCGACGCAACGACATTCACGTTTGCACACGTACGCGTACGTAAGTACGTCACGCGCACTTCCTCACGCACGGGCACGTCTACTCGTTCTCTGCGCGCATTCCTCGCACTTCACCTTCGCGACGGAGCTTCTCCAGTTCTTCCTTTGTGCGGTCTTCGATCGCGCGGATATCCGCCATCGTCATGCCGAACCAGTCATCCATGGAGCAGAACACTTGTCTGAAATCAACGAGCAATATTCAATAAATAAATAAAAATAAAAAGCCTTTTTATTTCTCACCAAAAAATTGATATACAAAGAATTATTGTCAAATGTCCTAATTATTAAAATAAAAAAAGAAAGTCAACTGTTAAATAATTATAAGAAAAATGTTAATAATAAATTAGTCAAATTTCATTGATCGATTTTTTTTTTTTTTTTAGTTCGTAAGAACCCCTCTTAGGGTAAAGGCCTTTTTAATGTCATCTGCCCATCGCAGTGCCGGCCTACCGCGAGCAATATTAAACATGCATCCAAATCATCATCCTCCTGCCCTTATTCCATTCTGAGTGGGACAAATGATTTGGCTAGGTATTTTAAGACCGGCCTCCTGCCTGACGTCAACTTAGTCGTATTTTACGACCCCTCGGTGAGAAAGATGGTGGTCTATTCTACTCACCCGGATACCACACGGCGGGTCAATTTACCTTAGTCGCCTTTGACGACACCTCGGCAAGAAATGAGGGTGGTCTATTCTACTCAGCCGGATACCACGCAGTATCTTAAACATGCATCCAAGTCATATGTATCAAAACCGGAGGCAGAAAGGCAAAGCACAAACGTCATATGAGAAATCAACAAAAAAAGAGCGATAAAAAGAGTGACTTTAAAATAAAAAAATATTTTGTTAATTACGCTCTCTGCGAGAATTTTTACAACACAGAAGTATCTTTAAAAAATATATACCTAAAATTGGTTGGAAAAGGCATAGATATTCGTTTTACATGGCATTTACATGAATTTCACGAGTAACTAAATCGTATCGAAAATACAAACTTTTGAAGGTAAAAGTTTCCTCAAAACTTCAGAGGTCTATATAGAAATGCCGATTTTTTCAATTCTGAAAATAAATATTCGATTGCATTTTTCTTAATGATTAGAATAACTTAGGAAACATACCTATGGAAAATTGTGAATAATCGTCGTTCTGACTTCTGGATTACATTTTCCACCTTACTCTGAAAAAATAAAATTAGAAGTTATAATTAAGTAACCGCTAAAGAATCATAATAATAAATACTTAATAGTTACTTATTAATAATACTTAGTTAAACTATACTCACTTAGTATTAAAGAAACAAAATAAGACGCTTTCTATATACTTTGTTTCTTACTATAATTAAAAACCCAATGGTCACTTATATGAGAATAAAAACTAATTACAAAAACTTAGGTGGTCACCAAAAGACCTGCTCGTTCAACAGTTGTAATTGACTTTATTTAATTTCTAAAATGTGTTTCGCGAGAAGTTTTTTAAAACTGTTGAACGAGCTGACATGTGTAATATCCGATGGTAACTTATTAAATAGTAGTGCTCCTGCATATGTGATATTTTTTTGACGTAATTTGTACGAATTTATGGGACAACAAGTAGACTTGTATTTTACGTAGGATATACAAAGTAATTAACATGGGAGAAAGGTGCATGATGATTGAAATGATGATTTCCAACTGGTATTTTGACAGTCTCCCTGATTCAGTATTAACGCAGTTTTAAATGGTGTTTACCTGCAGTCCAAACCACTTGAACTCAGCGGTAACGAGTTTGTAGCAGGTCATAACTGGATTCTGCTCGTTCTTCCAGGTGGGCCCTACAAGTGGTCCCCGTCCGGTCTTGACGGATTTGAACTTGGTTGGATCGGTCTCTGCCTTGTAGTCGGTGGACGACAAGGGGTCATTAGCAATGTCAATATTGACTACTTCACGATTCTTTAGTTTCTCTGGTGGCAGCTCATGTACCTAATAAATGTTTTAATATCATTTAAAAAAAATTATCAACGAAAATACATAAGTCATTATGAGTAGGTAATACATGAACATTTGTGAGTCCAATACAGCAGATTGTGTATTTATTATATTTTTGACATATGTCATAGTATCAATTTGACATATATATTTTTTAATTAAGTAAACACTGTTTTCTGAATACCATATTCTATATATTCTAAATTCATTGTAATAAAAGATCTTTGTAAATATCTCCTAAATTTTAACTTTTGCATGCTATTTATTAGCGAAACATGTTGCCCATTTATTTATAAGCTTATTTATGTAATTGTAATACCATGTTTCATGCAAAATAAAGATTTGATCATGTAAAATCATGTGAAAAAGAGTTTTTAATATGAATGTAGATGGATGTATGAATAAAGGGAGGCCGAAGAAACGATGGATGGATTGTGTGAAGAATGATATGCATTTAAAAGGAGGGGCATCAAAGTTGAAGAATGATAGAGGATAATCGAAGACAAAGACATATTGTGCCGACCCCACTTAGAGTGGGATAAGGGTAAGCGAATGATGATGATGGTCTATTCTAAATTACTTACACTCTAGGACTATACAAATAGCAGCGCTTTCCGCTTTGAATCGCTAAGTTTAATTCTATGCGCGGAAAACGGAGCCAGCCCTCTAATGTTTAACATATGTATATAATACGCTAAAATGTTCATCGTCATGCTCCTGCCATACACATTTTACACCATAATACATGTCGTAACATGATTTGGTTAGGTATTTTACGACTGCCTAACGCCAACTTACCTTAGCCGCCTTTTACGACCCCTCGGTAAGATATGAGGGTGGTCTATTCTACTGAACCGGATACCACACAGCTGGTCAGAACACCTTAATCGCTTTTTACGATACTTCGGTAAAATATGAGGGTGGTCTATTCTACTGAACCGGATACCACACAACGGGGCAACTCACCTTAATCGTCTTTTACAATAATTCGGTAAGCTATGAGGGTGGTCTATTCTACTGAACCGGATATCACACGGCGGGTCAATTCACTTTAATCGCCTTTACGATACTTCGGTAAGATATGAGGGTGGTCTATTTTACTCAACCGGATACCACACGGCGGGTCAATTCACCTTATTCGCCTTTTACGATACCTCGGTAAGATATGAGGGTGGCCTATCCTACTCAACGGGATACCACACGGCATAATAGACTAAAATCTTATGTATCATAAATCTATGATTGTGTCATTTATATTAAAATCAGATTGAAGATGTTTTTCTAATGGACAATACTCGTAAAGACTTTAAATTCAAACAGGCAAGAGCTTATATATTTTTAAGAGGCAATTAGTATTAATTAGTAATCCTCTAATTTATTCCTGCCTTGTGTGCCAAATAAACGAGTGAATTTATAAAACCTAATTATTTACGTCATCGTGAATTATTCTGATACTTTACAACAGAATAAAAATAGATTTCAACAAAATTAATGAATAAACATTTATCCGGGTATAAAAACTTATGCTTACTTCTATTGCCATTATCATTCAACCATTTATTTTTGCTCCGTGCTTTCGATTTATTTATAATTATTCATTTTAATTTACTAGAAATATACTATAAAGTCGTCGTGTAGATACGTCATTATTATATGCAAGTACGTTTTTTGCAACGCGCCGCGGATATTAAGTGGCATTAAGTTACATAAGTGAGTTTGATTGTCTCGAGCAAGTGGTAGGACAACCGTTACCCTTGACAACTAGATGCTCGTATAATGTAATTAGCAAATAAATACATTGTTATGAGAAATCCTAGAATCGAAAAAAAAATTTTTTTTTAGAAAATGTTGGTCCACGGCGGGAATCGAACGCGCGACCCTTGCAGGTAGGTTCATTGCTATATGTAACAACGGATCAGTCAATGATGAAACAAACGTATTTTGTATTTAGAAAATATTACCTACTATATACCTATGCTTCTTTAACATTGGTTTGATTAAAACCTCTTAGAAGGTTTGAAGACACTTGACCTTAATTCAGGGTTAATTTGTAGTCATTTCAATGACATTGAACATTCGTTCGGAGCCAATCGATTTTTTTTAAATATAAGATATAAATAAACGTCGTATAATACTTGATCATGATGTTATTTTAAAATGTGCAAGACTGCAATTTACTGCAATTTAAATACTAAATTTGGACTAACATCTTAATAGAGCATAAAAAATACGCTTCAATACCTATGCATGAAGCAATAAGATCTTTAAATATTTCAAAAGAAAATCTTTTTTCTGAAAGTCATATCATAGACTTTTGTATTGCACGCCTAGTATTAAAACCACCTAATTCAAAATTGGGCTTCATTGACTTACATACATTGTAATCTATATTTCAATGTTATCTATGACATCACGCTACGAACTGTTAAAAAAGCTAGGATTTTCTTGCTCTACAAATTATTAAAATTATCTTTAACGCTCACGAGTTTTGCAGGCGCCACGCAATCGCAATACTTTATTGCAATTTGCCACAAAACAACTTTTTTGAATTAGGACACTTTAATTCTAAGCGTGCGACATATAAAATACAGACTTAATATTGGTATAATATTAATTGTCAAGAAGAAAATAATTTACAATATTTACTGATCTCTGTGTTATTTTTAAGGCTGTGTCGGTAAAAAGGAAAAAAGAATAGTAATGTAGTTACATTACTTTTATTACAAAAGGTTATTTAAGCCAACCAAGTTCTACTTACATTGTATTGGTCTCCGACATCTGGCAAGTGCAGGGATTCTATGCAAATCACAAAGTTCTCCTTCATGTAACCGGGATTCTGAGGAAAAATGTTATAATCAAATAAATAGCATTTATATGTATTTACATACAACCTGTATATAGCTGTAGGTGTAGATTGCTCATCGGTGAGGGTCACAATCAAAACAAAAAAAATGTAATTTATTACACGATTTTCGACGAAGAAAAACATCGTGAAGAAACCTGCATTATCTCTAGAGAATTCTAGGGACATTTGTTACAAACAAATCCACATTGGAGCAGCGTGGTGGATCTTAGCTTCAACCCTTCTGTGTAAAAAATTGAGATAGGAGGATATGGATTTTCAGTATATGATACTTGGATCAAAGTCCTTTCATTGAGTTAACAGTATACACGCTTACATCGCATGTTAAAGTGAACAATAATAAAATCATAGACGTAATTAACCTGATTTATTATAGTATAGTATAAAAATTATGCTGAGAAATCTATTACAGAATCTATAACAGAGCTACTTTGTTATAAACCGCGTTTGTTCAGAGAATGTATGTAAGGCTAAGTGTATGAAGCAGGCAAAATTCACATACCTTACACATGCTTGCTTGTGTGCTTTGTTGTTGATTGAGGCATCTCCGAATACGCATGGTGTCTTGTCGTGCATGAGTAAGGTATGTGAATGTTGCCTGCTTGATACACTTAGCATTACATACATTCTCTTAATAAACGCGGATTATAGCAAAGTAGTTGTAGCTTCTGAAATATGGAATTCCGCAAAGTAACGCCTGCTTCTATTAATCATCTATTCTTCTTCTTCTTTCTCCTACCCTTATCCCACTCTAAGTGGGGTCGGTACAACATGTTTTCCTCTTCCATTCTCTTCTATCATTCGTCAACTCTGGCGCTACTCCTTTTATATGCATGTCATACTTCACACAGTCCAACCATCTCTTTTTAGGCCTTCCTCTAGTCACATATCCATCCACATTCATACTCAACACTCGTTTGATCACATGATTTTCATCCCTCCTCATTACATGTCCATACCATCCCAATCTTGCACCTCTCATCTTTTCTATAATGGGCGCAAGTTTCAGACTTCCCCTTATATACTCATTTCTTATTTTATCAAGTCTTGTCACACCACACATCCACCTTAACATCCTCATCTCATTTGCATGTACTCTTCTTTCATCCATCTTTTTCATTGCCCAACATTCTGATCCATACATTACGACAGGTCTTATGACCGATGTATAAATTTTTCCCTTTAGTTTAGGGGGCATTCGGGGGTCACATATTGTGCCTGAGACCTGTCGCCACTTCATCCATCCTGCATTCATTCTATTCCTCACATCGCGATCAATTTCACCGTTCTTTTGGAAAAGCGAACCAAGGTACCGGAAGTCGGAGCAGACTAGCGAAACAACACCATTTAAGGTTATTGGAGAAAAATTGGAGAGACCACTGAAATCACACTGCATGTGTTCAGTTTTGGTCAGGTTGATCTTTAAACCAAAACCCTCCAATTTCTCTTGCCATTCTACAAATCTGCTCTGGACCTCAATTGCATTTTCACCGACAATCACGATATCGTCGGCAAATAGCATACACCAAGGAGCCTCCTCTTGAATATCAGCAGTAAGTGCATCCATCAATAAGAGAAATAAAAAGGGACTTAAAGCCGATCCCTGGTGTAAGCCTACAGACACATCGAAATTGTCAGTTACTCCGGCTTCAGACCGGACATGAGTACTAGCTCTGGCATACATGGAATATACAATCCGTACATACTTCCCAGGCAGGCTCTTTTCTTTCAAAATCCACCACAGAACTTCACGGGGAACACGATCGTACGCTTTTTCTAGGTCAATAAAAACTATGTGCAGGTCCTTACGCGCATGTCGATATTTCTTACATAGCTGGCGTAAGGCGAAAATAGCGTCCGTCGTGCTCCGCCCTGGCATAAAACCAAACTGGTTCTGCGTTATCGTACACTCTTCTCTCATTCGTCGCTCTATCACTTTTTCCCAAATTTTCATACTGTGTGACATGAGCTTTATCCCTCGGTAGTTGTTACATTCTTGCACATCCCCCTTATTCTTGAAAATGGGTACCAGCGTACTGGTTGACCACTCTTCTGGGATTGCTTCTTCATGTAACAACTTGTTAAAGAATAAAGTCAGCCACTTCCATCCATCCCCTTTCAAGCACTTCCACGCCTCAGCTGGTATGCCATCCGGCCCTTAATCATCTATTATGTCTTATTAAAAGAAAGTTTATAATAGGTATGAGCTCTTGTATATCTCCAATTACGAAAGTCATCTGCGCATGGCGCATCTTATTAACAAACTAATAACGTTCTAATAACAAATTAATAAAAAAAAAATTAGCACATTTAAATAAGAAGTGAAAAATAATTAATATTAAAGGCAGATTAAAAATAACGAACGAAAAATATTTTTCACAATAATACTAAGTTTTTGTGTTTTTTAAACTTTATTTATTCGCCATTAATTAGTGAGAATGGTTTTCGAAATCGAATCGAAAAGACATCGAAATTTATTAAATTATTGTTTTACCACTGATTCGTGATAAGTGTACAAAATTTGAATTAACAAACTGATCGCAGGCTATCATTGTACGAGTAATAATGATTGCCCGTCAAATGATTATTAACAACCATTGAGGTATAACAAACGTCCCCAGAAGAAAAATTTCCAGCTGTCCATTAGACGAAACGACGACGAAAGGGATGAAACTAAAGACCAACGAGAGTATTTGAATATTGGATCTAACCGTTAGTACAGTCCGGCAGTACGGGTAAGCGTTCCATGCTTCTTCGTGAACTTCTAAAGATCCTTTTGGCGCCAAAATTCTGATAAATGTTGGCACCTTAGACGCCAAGTGGTAGATCTTGTATGTGTATTGTCCCGATGAGTATTTACCACCTGTAAAAAGTAACGTATTAATGCACATTGTCTAAATTAAACAAAGCTATACTAATAAAACTAGTTTAATACAATCACGAAATACTAAACTATAACTAAACCTAATTATTACAATATTCTAAATGCTAAAGGTCTTTACGCTTTTACTGCTAATCTGCTTTGGAGTACTATTGACGAAATCTGGTAAAGATCTTTCATTCTAAAAGTGCACGCCCCTCCACCAAATTACATTATTTTAATGTGTGAGAGAAAATATGGACTGTACTACTTTATTTGTATGCGCGCAGCAATTTCAAAGTTGACTCGACTAATTCGCGCACTTAAAGGTCAACTAATTGCTCGACTGGTATAAGTCAAGCATTTATATGGCGGGGAATGCACGCTTTGTATGAGACAACACGTCTATTCTGTCACGCGTTCCTATCATTTGTGCTCTGGTTGACCAGCTAATCCGGTTACACGGACTACGAGTAACGTTTGCATAAAAATAAAATTAATTTCATATTTATAATCAAATTTATGTTGAAAATTCTTTAGAGAAAAAGTAAGTTTTTAACGTTTCCCTGGAGTAATCCCTGAATGGTTACCCGTTTAATCTCCAAACCCTTTGAAGAAACTTAAACTACATCGGCATCCATCAGGTGAATTCGCAATCAAGAGCTAGCTTGCCAACTTAATTTAATAAAGATCATATCATATATTCATTATGCAACTATAAGAATGATAAATAAAACGTAATGTACAGAAGTCTGTTCATTTATTTTATTAGTAAAAAAAAAAAAATGAAACCGCAATAAATATTTACTATTTCGACGCTATTCACTTACGTCGCTATCTTCAGATTCAGACTCAACAATTATAAATTCAAAATTTTTCGTATCTCAATATCATTCACATTTCGACACGTATTTTCCCACATATTCCTATCAATCATGTCAATTCGTTCCTTAATTAAAGCAATGGCTTTAATGATGAAATAATGATAGATGTTAAGTTTTGCCTGTTTTTTTTCGCCACATAGTTTTATAAAATTCTCCATATTTTTCTATTAAAGAAAAAATATTTATCTTATTATTATTTAAAATAAAAAATAAAAATTATTTATCCTCTTTTTTTATGACATGCTAACTGTACTTTTGGCAATAATCGATGCGTGCTCCTACTTTCGTGTCTGTCCGGCAACTGAGTAACCAATTAGAATAACAAGTTTGCGTGTATTTTATCTGTACATAAGTTTTATGCGTGTGAGTAAAGACATTAGAGGGGCGTGCACTTTTAGAATAAAACATCTATATCTTCTGGTAAAAAAAAAAAAACAAATAAACATTCTTATTATGTATTTGTATCTTTCTTTCATTGCCTTAGATTTAGGTTCTAAAAAGATTGTTCAATTTAGTAAACTTTACAAAAAAAATGCAACGTACGAAGTTGTAATTATTTCGTAATCGTTAAAATAAAATACAAGACAATCTTCATAACCGAATGGGGCAAGGAAATCATAAAAGCAGCAACACGGCTGTACCACACACCTAACAAAACATTGATCATCTGTATTTATAAAGGAGTGACGTCATATGTAACATGAACAAATTTTATCAACCACAAAAAATGCAAAAAATACTTTAATACTGCAAATAATAAGGTTATATATGCAGTGTACAAGACACTGCGGGTCTCACGCATTGTTCTTGATAATGTTAATAATTGGAGATATTAGTATAGATAGGGCGATAAAAATGTAAAAAATTATTGACTGTAACATTGAAAAGGTTCGGTACTGATAAATCTAGTCATAACATTATAGTAAATAATTACGTAAAGTTCATTAAAAAGAGCTTTTGACTGTTTTTATTATCAAGACCATTGTTACGATCAGTAAAAATATAAACACACTATTTTCTGCAAAGTCTTCAGTGTAGAAAGAATACATTTACCAAATTATTTATATGTGCTTTAAGCTTTACTCTTGTTTGTTTGTTTTGTTGGTAATAATGGAGGAGGCATATACTCAATAACTCTCTCTATAAAAAAAAAACTCCTAAACATAATTAATTGATTAATTGAGCTGCGATAGCCCAGCAGTGAGACCGTGCGACTCTAAAGAGGCGATGATGGGATCAAACCCCGGGTTGGCACCAATTAGTTTTTCAATTAAAACTTATATGTCTAATTGATAATAGCAATATATCGCACGCACATTAATACACACTAAATTACAGTACATTCGACTTTTCAATATTTTCATTATGTCATATTATTATTATAATTAACTATAAGGAACACTGTATATTTATGATAAGGAGTAACCCCTCGTACGCACGGGCGTAAAAATTACGTCGCGTTAAAATTCCACAATAGGCGTTATAAGAAGTTTCGTATGGTAAATTCAGCTTAACGCCTTCGCCCTAACGACTAAAAAGGAACACTGCACGATAAAATACGTCGCGATTTAAATACGCTGTCGTGTGAACAGATACCTGGATACCCATTTGTTTCAATTCGGCGTAATTTTTACGCGCGATAAAAATCATCTCGTGCGAACGAGGGGTAAGGCGTTGATCACTGCAACGCAGTTTATACAAGTGCAGGGTCACCGTTTTTCACTGTGTTGTGTCCTGTGTATTGTTCCTAATAAAAGTTATTATTTATTATTATTTTCGAACGAAAACATCGTGAGGGAACCTGCATATTTGCAAACTACCGATCCGCATTGAAGCAGCGTGATGGGTGTTAGCTCCAACCCTTCTCTCCACACACGTAGAAAGGAGGCCTATGCCTAGCACTGGGATAGTAAAGGTTACTTATTTTACTTTAAATAAATTAATTGACACTAATAATTTACATAAACTATAGGAATAAAAGACGAAACAATTTGTGAAAATTAAGACTACAGATAAAATTAAGTACCATTGTAGGCATTAAATCAGCTTCACTCTTAAAACTTATATAAGATATGTAGAGGCTAATAATTCAATACTGGCCCGTTGGCGCTGGAGGCAGTACGCGGGTTGCGGGTTCGATTCCCTAGGGCGAACAATTTACAAAACACAATTCGTTGGTTCTGGGTGTATTTATATATGTATTTAAAATTATGTTTACCAGTTGTTTGTCACCCATAAAACGACTACTAAATTACTTCGGGGACGGATGGCAGTGTGTGTGTTATTTTTCCTTTTTTATTTATTTATTTATAATGTGTTCAATATAAATACTTCTCAACATCCAAGCTGCAATTTCAATTTCAATTTTCATTATAAAATTAAAGAAAAACATGATTGCAATAAATATAGAATATTCCTGCGAAGGTCAATTGCCGTATTGTTACCAAACTGTCGAATAAATGTAGTCTATTCGAGATTTTATACATAATGATTAATAATACTGTCTTATTAGAATTATTTATTAATCATTCTAACAAGTAAACGTCAGAGTCTACATTTAAAACAATTCTGCAATGAACAATAATAAACAAATATTATTAAGAGTATATAACCACCACAATTAAGTATTGACCGATGATTAAAACAGATAAACGATTTTGATAAAGTGCTAAATATTTTATCTCTAAACAACTACAACAGTATACTATATTCATATAAATTAGTCATGGATATTGAACGAACATATATTTTTAACGACATACTATAATAACATAGGCTAAACTGAGTCTACATTTACTCGTAAATACCTAGGGTTTAATTACCGTTATTTCTACTTTTAATTTAAAATCTTATTACAATGAGAAATAAAGATTTTTACTTATAAAAGCGTTCATCAATTTTCTCGATACACTAAAACTGTTTTCGAAAGGAATAAACGAAATTTAGAAAATTCGTAGGTTGACAACAAATAATTTTAAACGTTTGTCCTTGAAATGCTCATTCTCTCTAACCCACTATATTGAACAAATAAAAAAAAACAAAGTAAAAGAAAAAATAAAAAAGTTACGACAAGAATAGATCAACAAAAATAAAACATTCACGAAACATTATATAAAAGGTGGCTTTATCGCCAAGATGAATATCTCTTTCTAAAACAGGAAAACAACCTTATGATTATAATATGGCAAAAAGAGAAATAGGAAGCCATAGATTTATTTTCAATTATATTCTTATAGAATAGAGAATAAAGACGAAATTTGTTGTAACAAGAATTTATGTAAATAGGTATATAAAGCCGTAATCGTTAATTAACTACGACGGAACTTTTTCTCAAGAACAAATTGGTATTAATAATACTTGTATTCATAATATAAAGCGAGCTCGATTTAATCGCGATGTCACATGATGTTAATATAATATAATAATAGTGATTTTTCAATATAATATTTAACAGTATCGTTAATACTGAAAAATTCTATTTAAACCTTAACTGCATGTAACGTAAATGTAACATTATTTAATAGCTATTTGAAAGTTTTATTTATGGATTTTTATGTTATTATACAATATAAGAATATTCATTAATGAATTGATTATCATTGTTTTGAAACAAATGAATCTTTACTTTACAAATAAGACAAATGTTTTTAAGGTTGGCAACCCTGATTAAGTACCGAGTATAAGAAAAACAAATGCACACGTCAATGTGAAGAACACGGAAGGACACGTGAGTCCATAGTTCAACGCCAATGTATAGTATTCATTTTGATTTCTACGCTAAGTTTTATTTATACTTTTAAAATGGGACAGGATATTTTACCAGCATCTTCGATACATGGACCACAAGTTGAACAGGATTCGTTTGGATCACTCTTCAAACTTGATGCGCTTTTAGGATTTCTTCCGACTAAAAAAATAATCCATTACAATACGTAGAGAACGGTCCTAATTATTAATAAGTAATTTTTGTTTTTCATAATATAGCTTTCACAAGCTGCTTTTCTTATAATTCAGCCTTTAAGTAATTTTTCAGAAAATAATCGTTATTCTACTAAACACGCATTGAAGCGTGATGTTTGCCTAATTAGGTTACTGTATATCAAATAAAAACAACATTTAAGTACGGTTACGAGTTGGTAGTAGTAAATAAATGAGCTTAACAGTAAAAACACGAACTAAGATTAATTTTATAAGATATGATTAGTTTCTTTACAAATTAAGATCCAAAATCAACCTAAATAACAGACATAGATCGAAGAATTGCTTTTACGAACATCCAGAATTACAATTTTTTCAATAAAGTTATTTTCACGGGAGTTCATTTCGTATCGAGGTGTCATAAAAAGTGATTAAGGTAAGTCGACCCGCCGTGCGGTATCCGGCAGAGCAGAATACATCATGCTCATTATTTACCGAAGTGTCGTAAAAGGCGACTAAGGAAAGTTGACGTCACACAAGCGGCCGGCCGTAAAATAACAAGGCAAACCATGTAACATGTTTTAAACATGTTGTGCTGATCCCACTAAGAGTGGGATAAGGACAGGAGAATCATGAATGATGATATTCACAAAAGCTGACCCTGGTTTCATTGTGCATTTAAAAATCAAATTTCTTGTTGAAATGGGCAAAGGTGAGTAGTTACAGATATTTTATTAGTCGAAGACTAAAGCCAATTCCTATCGTAGATTTATATAATAATTATATAGGATCTATTCTTGAAGCAGTTTCAGTTCATTTTTGCCAAGGTGTTCGTTTTCACTTGACACGGACAAGAGTCCGAGAAAAGCGGTCAAGGTTGCAGAAGATTGTATGAATATGCTTTAGCAACATGTGAGAGTCGATATTGAATCTTTTTATACTTTCATCTAATAAAAGCACAAAGACGCGTTAACACAATACATGCTTAATTAACACATAACCTTGTTCTATTTATGAACATTGATAATTACGTGATAAATAATATTTTGCTGAATCTGATTAGTACAGCAGACGCGTGCTTAGAAAGTTATCTTCTGTGACCCACTGGTAATTTATTTCCGCTATGGTGGGTTACAAATTCATTAAAAGCTGTTGTGTACACTCGATTTAATTATAACCATTTAAATTTAAAACATGCATTTAATTTTAAATAATTAGGTAATTATAAAACATAAATTTAGATAAAAATTTAAGTAAAGATTAATTAATTAAGATATTTAATGCAAAACGGCGGTATCTGCTGGCTACATTTTATCAAGCGTTATCTATTCCTTATGCTTACGCAAAATAGCAGTAATATTTCCATTCGTTCGATACAAAAGTATTCCGAAGGCGCTCGATCGAGCAATCCTGAAAATTTAACGGTTTATTTTGATTTCGAGGCCACCTTCACTTTCACCATTTTAATCGCTGTTAAAAATATATATGAACATTTTTAACTAGCCAACCACCTACAGATAAATATTTATAGATTATTGATTAAATGTAGAAGTAAGGCAGCCAAATAGGGCCTTTACCTCATAATAGGTGAAATATGATTGACTGTCGAGTTGAATAATGTAACAGTATTTCGGTAAATCTACACCTAATAATTATAAAAAAACAATTTTACTCATATAAGGAATTATAATATATGTATTTACTATGTCCTTAAATCATAGTTAAGACGAGGCAATAACGAAAATGTCAACATTGACATATTGTATCGGAGATATGAGTGTAGTAGTATGGGGTATCCCAATAAAGCATGCTCTTCGATATAAGAATCGATACTCGTAACTCCTGTAAATACGCGCATATATATCCGTAAAGGCCAATGTATATTGGCCATATTAACGTTATGTATAAATATGTGTAAAAAGAAAAATGTGACGGTGTAAAAAAATTTAGGAGCGCCCCGCGATTTAATTTTGGTAACACCACCTTTTTCAAACCTGTGGTAGAGATCTTTCATTCTAAAAGTGCACGCCCCTCCACCAAATTACATTATTTTAATGTGTGAGAGAAAATATTGACTGTACTGTTTTATATGTGTGCGCGCAGCAATTTCAAAGTTGACAAGACTCATTCGCGCACTTAAAGGTGCTCGACTGGTATAAGTCAAGCATTTATACGGCTGAGAATGCACGCTTTGTATGAGACAACACGTCTATTCTGTCACGCGTTCCTATAATTTGTGCACTGGTCGACCAACCAATCCGTTTACACGGATTACAAGTAACGTTTGCATAAAAATAAAATTAATATTATATAATATTTATAATCAAATTTATGTTGAAAATTCTTTAGAATAAAAAGTAAGTTTTTAACGTTTCCCTGGAGTAATAGTAAGCGCTGTGGATTGTAAACGGGAAGTTCCGCATTCGAATCCTAGAAAAAACATATTAGTATATTTCTAAAATTTATCCCTGATCTTGACTAGATAGATACTTCCGACGTACCCTTCTAACAAAGACGTACCACCAAGCGGTTTAGCATTCAGGTACGATGTCGTGTAAAAACCCTGAATGGTTACACGTTTAATCTCCAAACCCTTTCAAGAAACTTAAACTACATCGGCATCCATCAGGTGAATTCGCAATTAAGAGGTAACTTGCCAACTTATTTAATAAAGATCATATCATATATTCATTATGCAACTATAAGAATGATAAATAAAACGTAATGTACAGAAGTCTGTTCATTTATTTTATTAGTAAAAAAAGAAAAAAAAATGAAACCGCAATAAATATTTACTATTTCGACGCTATTCACTCACGTCGCTATCTTCAGATTCAGACTCAACATTAATTATAAATTCAAAAATTTTCATATATTCTATCTCAATATCATTCACATTTCGACACGTATTTTCCTACATATTTCTATCAATCATATCAATTCGTTCCTTAATTTAAGCAATGGCTTTAATGATGAAATAATGATAGATGCTAAGTTTTGCCCGTTTTTTTTTTTTTTTCGCCACATAGTTTTATAAAATTCTCCATATTTTTCTATTAAAGAAAAAATTTATGTAATTATTATTTAAAATAAAAAATAAAAAATATTTATCCTCTTTTTTTATGACATGCCAACTGTACTTTTGGCAATAATCGATGCGTGCTCCTACGTCCGTGTCTGTCCGGCAACTGAGTAACCAATTAGAATAACAAGTTTGCGTTTATTTCGTCTGTACATAAGTTTTTTGTGTGTGAGTAAAGACATTGGAGGGGCGTGAACTTTTACAATAAAAGATCTCTAGCTTGATTGTAATTTTACGACTTGGAATTTCTCGTTAAAGCTTTTTTCAATTACAAGCAATATAACAGAACTAACTACTTTGCTATAATCCGCACGGGTTAAGTGAATGCATGCAAAGCCAATGTGTATGAAGCAGGCAAAATCTACGCACCTTATACATGCAGGACAAGCCACCACATGCAGACAAAAATCGTAATGCCGTGGAGCCTATCCTCCTGATGATGCTTCGGTTTCGGGGCGAAACGATCGTCGAGATTGTGGTGGTGGGTGTATGTGCTGCTTTTGTGTGCGTTGTTGCTGGTGAATTGCGCCTTGGGGTGCATGTGATGGCTTGTCCTGCATGTATAAGGTGCGTAGATTTTGCCTGCTTCATACACATTGGCTTTGCATGCATTCACTTAACCCGTGCAGATTATAGCAAAGTAGTTAGTTCTGTTATATTGCTTGTAATATGGAATTCCGCAAAGTAACGCCTGCTTCTATAAATCACTTTTTTCAATTAGAATCTAAATTTGAATTTTCAAATGTAAATATTCCATCGTCTTTCAGCAATGGCTAGACTAACTATACTCTCCTAAAAGGGTTTATTTTCTTATGAAATTTTCGATAGACTACGTAGTGGCCGTTAATGTGATTAGATAACGAGTGCAATTGATTTTGCTATAACCATACAAACGTGCCGCGAATTTTATCTATAACGCGCCATTTTTATTGTAACAGTTGGTAATGTGAATGAATCATACGATAAAATGTAAGCGAATGGAACCGATTTTCAGCTTATTAAATTTTATCATGCACAACGACACGCAAGTTTTTTGGATTTGTTTTCAAGATACAGTTTACTCGTATTATGTAAACAAATTTTACGATACCACTTGTTAGCTGACCTAATTAAGCCCTGTACAATTATTGTATACTATAACATGCAACAACTAAAGTCATTCCACAAAAGATGTTGAACATTTTGACTTAACGAAATGTTAAAAACGTTATTAACTAAATCATTTCACAATACAAACTGTTTTATTTAAATTGAAACTAACTCCCATCACGACAGTAAGGGACCACGAACTTCAAATCCTTGTGTCTGTGGTAATAACAGTCGTGGAATATAATTTATAATTAATATAAATAAGTATAATAATATAATACGTAAGAAGTAGGTGTTACTGTGCACGAAAGATAACAATCCAAAAAAATATTTCAATAGGCAAATTCAATTAAATGAAATTATTGTACTATATAATAAGTCTTTCTTTTGAATATCTTCATGATTAGAATTGATAGGTTAAAGTAAACACATAATTTTAATACATATTGATGTTTTTCTTACGTTTTTTTATGGTACATAAATAAATCCATAATAGACTTTCGATAGGCGAAAGAAGAAACTGTATACGTATGTATTAATTACAGGTGAGCATATGAATATAAAATAAATATTAACTTACCAAGTAAGGGGTAGTCTTTGAATGGTTCATTTTTAATAACTTCTATACCTTCACCGCCGCCGGTTTCGTTTTTGGAGACCTCCGCCACACAAAATAACTGCGCAACTTGGTACTGGATAAATAAGAAAATATAGCTTAATTTTATACAATGCAAGTCAAAATATTGCGACACGGAGTCGAATAGCCTGAAATTTTTTTTTTCTACATTCAGCATTAGATGTCCGTTGAATATTCTCAAGTAAGCTGTGATAGCTCAGCGGTGAGACCGTGCGAGTCTTTCGAGGGGAACACGAGTTCAAACCCAGGCAGGCACCAATGAGTTTTTCTATTAAAACTCATGTATCTAATTGATAATTGCAATTAATCACGCTTTTTGGTGAAGGAAAACATCGTGAGGAAACCTGCATATCTCTAGAGAATTCTGGAGATATGTTTAACCTACCAATCCGCATTGGAGAAGCGTGGTAGATCTTAGCTCCAACTCTACAGAAACGGAGAGGAGGCCTATTCCCAGCAGTGGGATTGTAACGGGCCGCTACTTTTTACTTTTGGGTGACGAACAACTGGTAAATATACTACATATATAATTTTAAATACATACTTAAATACAAATATACACCCAGGTTTGAAGAACCAACATCATAGAGAATGTTGGCCCTCCGCGGGAATCGAACCCGCCACCCGCGGAGCTGAAGGCAGAGTCACTTCCCACTGCGCCAACGGGCCAGCCAATATTAATCGTAGATGAGCAATCGAATCCAATTCGGTCGAAGTAAATCCTCATTCGAGCAGTGGTGAGGGTGAAAGCCCCAAGCCTCTCCAAGGAGATAGCAGACCTTTACCTAGCAGTGGGATATTAGCAGTCCACAATGTTGCTATATTTTATTGCAGTACGTAGTACGTACATAATTAGTACTTTGTATAAAAATCATCAATTCTATAAGAACGATATTCAATTCAGAAATTATTTATTTCTGATGGTTCCCGCGACTTCGATGGCGTCGATCTGTGTTAAATTACTCACAATTATGTTTTTTACTGATCACGAAAGAAAAGTGGGAATTCTTTATCCTATATATTATTAGCTTCAATTGTACCAAAATTGAATATAAACATTAATATTTTTTCAACTTTCAAATATTGCTTCAGCGTCATCATTACATATTGTGTCAGGTAAGAGACACCTTAAATGCTTGAGGTGTAAATTATTTATTTAAAGAAAACTCCTTTTGAAAACGATCTGGTCTATCTTAAATTTGTGTGCTTAGTTATATTTCGAGAATATTTATATAAATGTTTAATGTTAAAATTTGAGTTTAGTATTACATAATCATCAAAAGCCAGGAAGGCATGTAAAATAATGAGGACAAATAAAAAATAGCTAATAATAATAAACAATATTTAAAATTATAAACCGGAAAACAGACTATACATATGATTATGATAAATGCTATAATACTTGTATAGTTGAATATATTATTTTCGAGCAATTAACATTTATAAAGAGTTTGTTTATAATTTTTATTTTTATTTTATTTTATTTTTTTTATTTATTATTTTTGTTTATAATGTATAGAGTCGATAATTTTCAGAAATTTCAAGTTTTAGTCCCAACTTTGTGATCTATTAAGTTGAATTTTGTCTCTTCACCCAGCCAACTCTACGTGGACAAGAGGCCTCAATTATTACCGCGATTGTCATACACGATAGGCAATATTAGTACTCGATTTTTTATTAAGTGACCCATCAAAAGCGAAGCTGGTCAAAAATTCAAAGGAAATTCATTTTTTATTAATGGGTAATTTAATTTTTAAGTTCGTAATGTAGTATCTCATACTACTATTATTGACTAGGTCGCTTTTCTACTGATGGTCAAGGATGCGTCTTAATGCTTTGTGTTATAGATGCATCAATTCATCTGATCTACAAATCATCTTTCTATTAATGAAATCTAATATTTTATTGTTAGAAAACAATTTCACCATGGTTTAAATTTTTAAAAGCGTTTGTCTTTTTGCATAGTGTGTCTTACTTTTATAAGGGCTTTACGATTTTGTCGTAGAATCTATGTGCTGGTAATGCTTTGTTTACGAGACGCAACTATTGTTAATATTGCACTAGTGATTGCCTGTAGTGTAGTTTTAGATTGGTGGAGCCTTTGCTTTGTTATGCATGCGTTTTGTGAATTTATAAGGTCTGAAAACGGATAGTACGTTCTAAATTTAGCGTTACATAATATAATAATAAAAATAATACATTTTCTTTTAATTATACCAAAACAAAAATGTATATTTGTATATGTGTATTTTGTATTTTGGATTTCGTCGAAAGCCTGATTCCATAATAGTAAACTTGTTTTGTAATTAAATCTACTTTGTAAAAATAATTTTTAAATCTTTCTTAACATAACAGATTTTTTTTAAATGTATAGGTACTTAAATAAAAATATGTTGCACAATAGAAAGTCGGTTACAAAAACGCGAGACGTGAGAGATCTTTACTGCAGCGGCACTAGGTCAAGGATCAGCCGCGATGAAGGGGTGCACGTAACACGTTTAGTCGTGGTTTACGACCTTTTACATACAAGCTCGATAATCACAATTTTTTTCATTAATTAAGTAAACTGTTTTTTTTCATAGCCCAAATGGACTGGCTATACCTAGGTTGAATAAATCTTCATATCGAAATTTCCTAAACTATTTAATGAAAGTGACTATAAGGTGGTGTCGGTTATGAGAGACTTTTCTTAATTTGCAAATTAAATTGCAAAATCTGTGGCACAAAATTTGCAAATGGATATGCTAGTATACATTTAAATTTAAAGCGTATTACTGACTGCCTATTGGTGCGGATTATCCTGCCTTCCAATCCACTGGTCTATTCCAGTTAAAGGTCAAAATTTTTAAACACAATTGTTGGTTCAAGTCTGGGTATGTATATAGTTATAAATGCATATATTCACCAGTTCTCTATAAACCATAATGCAAGCAACATTAATTGCTTTGGGAATGGACTATGACATTTATTTATTTATCAAGTGACTAAAATAGTATTTTAATTTTCTTATTACCTTGTCCCCTTACATAAACAGTGTGTAATAAGAATATTTGTTTTAAGTTATACAAGTTAAAATTCATGACAATCACATATAATATAATGAAAATATGGAATTGTTGCTCAATATCTACTTTATTATCTTCAATGTGAAAAAGTAGTGTGTTTTATCAAACATCGATTAGCTTCTTAAATATATAAACTTTATAATAAATTAATAAAATTTTATCATTACTTAGGTGGCACTGATATGAAGACCACATTCATACTTATAAAATTAATATAGCAAAAATATGTTAATTTTATAAAACATTATGTAACAAACTAGGTATTATACAATCTTTGTGTAGAATAATATGTATTCAAATATTCTTTAATAATTAAAAAATAAAAAAGTTTTATCTAAGCAATGGGACAAAAATATATAACTAATTAAATAATAAAAAAGGTCCTGTCTGAAAAAAAAACTAAAACAATTGAATGCTTATCAATTTTCTATGGTATTCAAATATTGTATATAGAATATTTGTGAGCTATGAACTTGTCATATGAGAAATACAGTACTTCATATATCTTATCACTTTATATTAATCACTAGCACTAAAATAAGATAACAGATTACATAATGTTCAATTACAAAGATATGTCATGATTAAAGGAAATAGTTGCAGTTAGATATATATGTTTTTATAAAAAACAATAGTAAATCACCTGTTACTATTAAGAAATAGTATTGTAATTATCTGTTTTAAATAATAATAAAATTCAATGTAATACTTAATAAATTACATCAATTTTAAAGTCAAATCAATTCTAAATCAAATATAAAGTTAGAACAATTGGCTGCAACTATATGTTTTATATAAACAATGTATATGATTCACTGATTATTATTAATATAGATCAACACCTCATTCAGATTTTATTGCATGGAAAAATTTTTTTTTCATATAATTTACAAGACAATCACTTATAGTGAAGCTATGTTTATAATCAAATAACATGAATTGACATTATCATTTTATTAAACTCCTGGTGCTATTTTAGTGTTGGTCAGGATACAAAAGTTAGAGTATCCTAGAGAATCTATTTAGTATTAGGGGTAGAATATGTATTCTTTTTTATATCCATATTGCAACCTGGATAAATACCTCATACAATTAAAGATATGCCTACACTACTAATGGTATAAATAATATATAGGTCAAAATCTATATAGTTACAGGCAAAAAAAAATTAAATTCTTACCTCTTCTACTGTTAATGGAAGAGTAACACGGCTGAAATATAAAAAAAAACAAATATTAAAGTTTTCCGAAAATGTCTTTTAACTTTTAAAGATTATATGATACGGAATGGCCATCTGCCTGAATAATAAACGTAGCTCTGAACGATTGTCATGTCAAAACAATTCAAATAATGATTGAGTTGACAAGACAAAATTGTTTAAAATAAAAGCTAATAACTAATATTAACAGCGTCAGATTTAAGTTTTAAAATATAGCTAAAGACCTAAAAATCGATCCATATTCACAAAAGTATAATATAACCTTAATAATACTTACTATTCTTTAATAAGCATTTTGAATAATTACTTTATATCACTTAAATGCACATCAGATTAATCACTACAACCTTAAAATAAACTTATCACAGTTCAACACTTGAGCGATGGCCCGATTATCCGATTATTGTAATTTAAAAAAATCTTTGATCAACCAATGACTGAAAAATGACAAGGCGCATGCTTCAGTATATGATGCAACGGATATTACGTCAACACTTTTGGTCCTATTCAAATTAAATTGAAGCTAAGGTTTTTCAATAATTATTAACAAACCTTAAGAGTTTTAATAAAAATTTGTGCGCAATTAAAAATTAGGCCATCTATCTGGGAAATGCTGGTAAGTAATAATCATTAATCGCTATTACGTGCATTAAACGTATCTTTATAATTCTGTCAAAGTAGTCTGTAGTTGTCAAGTTCTATTTCTCTTGTCTGTGCTTAGATTTCAAAGATTTATTAATCTACTCGCCCTGTTATTGTTGTACAAATTACAAAAATCAGAGTTGAATTATTTTTGTGATAATTAATGTAAAAATAGAGGGGCTCATTTATAGAACATGCTTTAATAAATTGTTTATATAAATCTATTAAATAGATTGTATACCTGTAAATTCCAGAGTAATTTCCAATACTCTAATACTTGTAACATCTTTTAACATGAGTTTGGTTGGAAAGAAGTGCGAATCAATATCTCTTATTGAACCAAATAGAGATGAAATTCTGCGCAGCGATGTTACACCAGATGATGTTTTAAGATTAGATAAGATAACAGACACATATTTATGTAGCCCCGAAGCTAATGTATACGATATAGACTTTACAAGATTTAAAATACGTGATCTTGAAAGTGGTACAGTTCTATTTGAGATTGCAAAACCACCTACTGATTTTGGTATTGACAATGAGGGTGCTGATGAAGTTTCGGAAGAACCTTTAGATCCCAATGCAGGCAGATTTGTTCGCTATCAGTTTACACCCCAGTTTTTAAAATTAAAAACTGTTGGCGCTACGTAAGTATTGTTTATATTTTCGAACCTAAGTTATACTTTTATGGTTAAAATGTTTATAGAATTAGGCGTTACTTTGCGGAGATCCATAATACAAAAGTAATAATAAAATTATTTTGCTATAATCCGCGATACAGTAAATAGAAAATATATATAGTGTTTAATGTATAGTGGACTATCAGTATTTTCATACCCGATACGTGCAGGATTCGTAAAAACACATGCACAAACATCCACCACTTCCACCACAATACACAAGCACTACACAGGTTCACTATCACAAACTCAACAATCGTTTCGCCCCACAACCGAAGCATCATCAGGAGATAGACTCCACGACAAAATCGCAAAGCGAAGCGTTATCCAAACAAGCGTTGTTAAATAGTACTTGGTTCATCCCCACCCTTTATTTTACCTCGGAACACGTGCAGCAAGCTTGAACTAGAGACATTGTTATGCTGAATGATTTCTAATTGTTCCAAAATATTTAATTTCAAGCTTTTTTCGCAGGTGTGCAGTATTTCGAAACAATGGTCATTAGGAACTTTATGACCGCTTTCTAACAAATGTTTAGCGAAATGTGAATTTTGTGGCTTATTATTCCTGAAAGCGACCATATGTTCTTTAAAACGGGTTTCAAAATTACGACCAGTCTGACCCACATATGTATCATTGCAATTGCATAAAGTTCCTAATGACCATTGTTTCAAAATACTGCACACCTGCAAAAAAAGCTTGAAATTAAATATTTTGGAACATTTAGAAATCATTAAGCATAACAATGGCACCCTCATTAACAAGCAGATAAATGTCTCTAGTTCAAGCTTGTTGCACGTGTTCCGAGGTAAAATAAAGGGTGGGGATGAACCAAGTACTATTTAACAACGCTTGTTTGGATAATGCTTCGCTTTGCGATTTTGTCGTGAAGTCTATCTCCTGATGATGCTTCGGTTGCGGGGCGAAACGATTGTTGAGTTTGTGATAGTGAACCTGTGTAGTGCTTGTGTATTGTGGTGGAAGTGGTGGAGGTTTGTGCATGTGTTTTTACAAATCCTGCACGTATCGGGTATGAAAATACTGATAGTCCACTATCATTAAACACTATATATATTTTATATTTACTGTATCGCGGATTATAGCAAAATAATTTTATTATTACTTTTGGTTAAAATGTTATCTGAGTTGTCAGATCATTCAAATTTTATAAGCAAACAAATTTTATCTGTTACCTACTAATTTCCTGGCTGTTCTATATGTTATAAAAGGTCAGAAAATATTAACTGCATCAAAAAGTAAAAATAGAAGAATATATGTGGTTATTACAGAGTTGAATTCACTGTGGGTGCTCGTCCTGTGAACCATTTTCGAATGATAGAAAAACATTTCTTCAGAGACACATTACTCAAGACTTTTGATTTTGAATTTGGCTTCTGTATCCCTTTTTCAAGAAACACATGTGAACATATTTATGAATTTCCATCACTGCCACCAGATTTAGGTAAACAAATATTTTTTTCATTTACCTTTTGATTGATGGTGAATATGAACTATCTAAAATATTTTTACTTATCTTCATATTTTTTATATAAAAATCTCACATCTTAGAAAACTATCCCAGGCATGTAACAATTTTTTTTTATATTACAATTTTGAAATTACATTAGGTTAAAAAAAACAAGGCATGGAATTAAAATATGCAACATTTTATATTGCTATATAAAATTTTACCATAAAAATAAAGTCAATTAGCAATGACTGCCTTACCTAAACATGGCTTTAAATCTTTTGTTATAATATAATTGGTCTAGGTAAAGAAAAATACACTTATTATAAAATAATAATATTACCTTTTTCTCTTAAAAAACTGAGTAAATGGTTGAAATAAATTTCTGTCAATATAAAAGTTTTTTTTTTAAATCATTTTTCTGTTTCAATGTATAACATATTTTCATAGCATATTTGCATGCTTTATCAATTCATTCCAAGCTTATAAGATTATATAAGTCAGATATTCAACATGGGTGTAAACTGATAATTATGTGTGATAAGATCAGGAGCATGTATTTAAATTTTTTGTTTTAATTCCAGTTGAAGAAATGATAGCAGCACCATTTGAGACCTGTTCAGATAGTTTCTACTTTGTTGACAATAGTCTTGTCATGCACAATAAAGCGGATTATGCATACAATGGAGGAATGAACAACTAAAGTTCCATGTAATTTTCTTTCACATATGTTTTTATTGGCACTCAGTTTTTAATTTAGTAATTTAATGTATTAAACTATACCATAGACCAACCGAAACTATGGTATTGTTTCTATTTATTAATTTATTTCATTACAGTTTTTTTCTATATTAATTAAACACTAAAAAGCTAAAGTTGCACTAAATCTGCACTTATATTTTCTTGGGGGTCTAAATTGATATTTCAATAATCGTGTATTCCACCCATATTTGTAACTAGCAGTGCCAACAATGGTTTCGCCCGTGTGGACTTCAGTGATTTACAAAACTTCCATTGTAAGTTTACAGTGAGACATAGAGACATGCTATCGCAGACTTTTTGTTGTATTTTTATAGATGTACAATTCTCTAGTACATTACTTTAGCGTATTTCTGCTGGTTTACGCAGCGCTCGCGACAAAAGCTCCCAGCAAGCAAGTTTTTTTAACAACTTGGCGATCACTTCAACACAATTTACATAATACTGATATGTGCTATACATAAACCATCCGGAAGTATTGCACTATCTTTTGGTGAGAACTGTACAAAATTCGTTCAGCATATTTTGAGAAAATCAATTACATACAAACAGACACCTTTTTGGGACTTTGTTTTATAGTATATACAAAGATACAGATAATCAGTGTCCATAAATCTAGTGGTGATAAAATACAGAAAAGTAGCTAGAACTGTTATTAATGCTCTATTTGATCTGAAGAGATACAAGAAATTTAAAAATTTGATTGTATAGATGTAATATAAGTTATCATTAGTATAAAATATAAGTGCCCTGAAAATGAGACCTGAAAATCATTCCGTATAATTAATTGATTGTCAGTGTTGTAACATCAATATATTATATTTAAGCTGTGTAAAATGTCATTTTTGTTATAATTTTCAAAAAAAATATTACAGAATAAGTTATGGACAATGTGTGATAGTTGCTATTGTAAAAATAATAATTTACCTAAAGGTATATAGACAATATTTTATTTTGTAATTATTTTTCCCAGAAAAAATTTGAAGATTAAATTTATTATATTATGATTCATTAGCTTCATTTCTGGGTTACCTATTTTAATTGTAATATTTAGCAAGAAATTAAAAGTCCAATGATATGTAGCGAATAATAATATAAACAATACTTTCCTCTACTCACTTGGCTTCAATATAAATTATTGTATTATTAGCACATGAAATATGATGTGAATTGGAATTTTGAAAACTCTTTAAAAAAATATTATAGTCAACAAAATGATCTCTTGATTTTAGTAAGCATGTTTGTTTTATTGTTGTTGTCACTTTGAGCACTGTTTGATTCACTAGATAATTTTCGGTGTATAACACTGTTTGCATTATTTATAGAATATAAGTGTATGTGGATTAGTGTTTATCAGTCCAATTTGCAAAACCAAACAAAAACAGCTTTTTGTGTCAAATTGCAAAAAAAATTAAGAGGCAAGATAGGCTTTTCAGATGAAGCTAAAAATATTACTTATTTTTCAATATCAATTTTTGAGAGAACCCTCACTCTTGGAACTCCACACTTACTTAAAATTTCGATGAATTTTTTTGTATTGCAAATTGGAATTAAATGTGGAATACTATTAATTTTAACTAAATTCTAGTCAAGTGTAAGTTTTATGTTATTTTATTAAGAAAAATCAATCTGTCCGAGGCTTATAGTTAAGTACTGTTAAGTACAATAATATTTAATAACTACAAGGAATGGAAACTGAATAATGTGTCGTACATTTCAACGCTTGATGTTCTAACAAGCCATGTAAAAAAATCTTTTGTAATGTTAAATCCTTAACCATTTTGTGACTGCGAGATTTTCTTCTTGCTTAAGTCGTCAATCGTCTCTAAGCCCAATATCACTTTTAACGTTCCTATTCTATTGTAATCGCCACTGCTGTGTTCACTGCCAACTCTGATGACTGCCAAAAATTGTAGGATCGTTTTTGGTAGTGAGATGTTTGACATCCTATGGGCATAGAGAATGGGACTTTAGGAGAGAGTAACATCAGTCAGCACTGATCAGGATATCCATGCGTTTTTTCTCCACCTCAGGAATTTATTTGTATGCTTTAGGCTATATCTATTCAAGCCACAGTGCGCCTGTAAGTGCTCTTGCATACACAAGTTTTTCTGAGGCAGCCTTTTTACTGAAGGTTTTCAGTAGAGGTTTCAAATAGTCTATTTTTAGATTTTTTTAACCCTGCTGCCGGGGGCTTGTGAACCCCGTATTCATAATTAATGTTTTATTAACGGATGTTTTTGTAAGGTTTATTCATAATCATATAGAAACTTTATGGAACATTAGGCTATAAACCACCTACCAGATTGTGGTCACACTTGCCCTAATCGGCCCTAATCTTTTAACAAAATTTAACATTATGACCTATATTTTGTATATCAGACAAGGATCAAATTTATAGAAGTCATAAAACGGGTACAGTAATTCTGCACGAAATTTGTTTTGATGATATTCAAATGACTTAATCTTTTAAAGTCCAATAAGTCACTTTTTACTGTTAGGCTCTTTCTGCTGATCTCACCAGTAAAGATATTTTAAGTACAGTTTAATCACGATCTCGTGTAGCAATCTTTACAAGTTAGAAAGTTCAAGGGTAAAAATAGAGAGAGAGGTTAGCATTATAATTTTGAAGGTAACTATTTCTTGCCGTCATATTGTAAACTACAATAAAATTTCATGTATGTATTACAAATATTGGCTTTATGCGTCGATCATAAATCTGATAAAACTTGTTAGTAATTGGAATTTTCTAGCTAGAACTTGGAAAGGTATGTTATGCTATGTTCACGATAAAAGTCGGCGTAGGAATTTACGCTGTGAAGTGAAGAAATAAAACCTAAATTACTTGTTATATAAAATTAATTCTATACAAAATTTGATCCTACATGAATACGAATATAATATTGTCATATTGTTGATATAAAAATTATATTTCGGTGCTAGTTTACACGGTTCTCTGCCTATCGCGGTTTTTTATTTCTTCTTCACCTCGAGAAAAAAACCTTTAATTAATTAATTTAATTTAATTAATTAGTACCTCTATAGTCCGAAGCCCTCGTAAACTTCCCGGCTGCCTCTAGATCAGTTAATTTAAATACATTACTTCTATCTACGCATCATTACATAATATATAGTTATCTCATTCCCTGAAACAACAGTTTTATGTTTAAGTTGTTTCCGTACAGGTTTATGTTGATTATATTCTGCGATTTACTCTTGTAATTTCTGACTTCAATAAAAAGGTCGTCACTCTTAATACCCTTACCGTAACAATTTTTTTGGTTTAGATGGTTTGGTTTAGATATATTTTGTATGTTATACATAGCAAAATCGATGTTATATCGATCGGTTATGTTTTTAAAAGAGAACAGACCAAAATACTCGCATTCATAATATTAGCATGAGTAATATTTGATCTATTTAATTTACAAATCCACTCCAAAATTCACACGTGCACAATGAAGGTTGAGCACAAGCCTTTTAGAAGGGTAGTCTGTTTTTTACAATAATTTTTTGCACGTTCTGAATTAACAAGTATATTTAAAAGTATTTACCAATCAAATGTGTAGATAATAGTAATGATTTCGGAAATAGAAGTTATGGTACCCAAGGTGCAAAATCTATTTTATAAGCACCGATATAAACGGTTTGTGTGAAGTGTGAGGTCTTGAGGGCCACGTTTATTTTTATAGGATTTTCAACACTGCCAGCGTTACAAAAAAATTGAGTTGAATAACATTTACTAAGCTTATTTATGCAATTTCATTTTGTGATTACAGTCTTATACTTGAATTACAAAAAAGGAAAACACTAGTTTTCTATAAAAATTTACATACCTAATTTCAAATAAAAGTTACAGGACGATAAAATCTCATTTGTGCCGTCCATAATAAACCTTTACATGTACAAGTGTCCTTGCTTAAAATTTTTAAGTCAAATATACGACCTACTATGTGTTCATGTTCTAAGTAAAATTCTTTAAACTTTTTTCATTATATGATAAATGTTGTTCATTGAACAAATCGTTTACCATGTGCATTTATGAATTATTAGTAAATCAACCTGTAGTAGAGTACGCAAATTGCGATAAAATTACTTTGCAATAATCGGCCTTACGAATCTTAACCTTTATTCTGGTATCTCGTAACTAAGATTGGGGATTAGCAACCTGCTTTATCCGAGCCACAGGCTTCTCTTTAGATATAAAGTTGCGTCTTAGCAGTTTCGAATGCATAAATAAATATTTTGTGATAAAAACCCGATCTTTCAAACGATATGCAGGGCCAACGGTTCCATTGTTCACTTTATCTTTGGCCCTTAAAGTTTAGCACACCTGGTTAAGGTCATAGTTATTTACTATCCACGCATAATAGAAGCATGAGCTTACACCAGGCCTACCATGAACTCTTATAGCGACTCAGACTCAAACCGACCCAACTTTCTATAGGTCTGTTTAACGCAGACGGCCTTTGGGAACAGATTCACGAAGTACGCGAATTTTTGGCTGCGCACCCTATCGACATCCTTTTAGTGCAAGAGACATTCCTGAAGCCTTGCAATCGCGATCCTAAAATAGCAAACTTCGTCTTAATCAGAAACGACCGACTTACAGGCCCTCTTGGAAGCGCAGCAATTTACTACAGGAAGTCTCTTCACTGCACCCCTCTAGATCCCCCTCGACTTACTAACATAGAGACCTCAGTATGTCAGCTAGGTATGACCGGCCATCAGCCGATTATATTGGCGTCAATCTATCTCAGACCATCTAAATCTCTCCTGGAGAGCGATATTAGGACGCTTTTAGAACTTGGAGATGCCGTCTTACTAGGCGGTGACTTCAATTCAAAGCATAGTCAATGGAATCGATCGTCTCCTAATGCCAATGGCAATCTATTACATAGATTAAACAATTCCCCGTTCCTTAACTTTGAGATTCTAGCTCCAGACGAGCCCATACGGTACTCTCGCCCTACCCACCCCATTCAGACTGCCAGTAGAATCGAAATAAACCCGGATAAAAGTGCAGCCATGCACTTTATCGGTAATCGCTTTCGATCTCACATAGACACGCCTACGGAAATTTCTCTTTACAATACACCGATTCACTGGCAACAGAAAGTCAAGTACCTAGGTGTCACCTTTCAACCTTCCATGACCTTCCACGAGCACATACACGTAGTCTGCAATAAGGCTGCGTATGTCATGGGACGACTTTATCCGATGTTATGCAAGAAAAGTAAGATGTCGCTCCGCAACAAAGTGACACTCTACAAAACTTGCATAAGACCAATAATGTCCTATGCGAGTGTTGCGTTTGCGCACGTTTCAAAAGTCAGATTGCTCAGGCTCCAAAGACTACAGAACCGATTTATGCGGACAGCCACTGGTTGTCCGTGGTTCATGCGGAACGTTGACCTCCATAGAGACCTCGATCTCCCTACCATTACTCACCTCTTTAAACGTTTTTCGAAATCTTACTTCGAGAAATCTGAGGTACACCCGAACCCCCTGATTTCAGTTGCTTCTACCTACATCCCAGTTAGGTCCGACCATCGAAAATATAGGCGTCCAAAAAGCGTCCTGTATGACCCCGACGATCAAATAACGATCGCCAACACAGAAACACGTAATACACTCACACAGCGTCTTCGCCGGCGAAGACGAGGTCCCAGTTTTCTGACGTTGGTCGTTCGTGGCTTCTCGCCACACTTCCGACGCCGCAATGACTAATCTAAGTCATACCATGAACCCTCCACTACGCGTCGCCCTAAGCCTTGGTCCGGCCTCACAGGAGGCACCCTTAGGACGACGTTCCCCGACTTAAGTAGAGCTTCTGCGCTCTACTCCCTGCATTTCGCAACTTCGGCGATGCTTCTGCGCTCGCCCGTCCCGCCCGGTGACGCTGTAAAAGCCATTAGGGCTAACAGCATAGAGTCAGTTCGAAAAAAAAAAAAAAAATTGCGACTCAATTGAAGACGTAAACTAAATTGTTTTGCTTTTTCATACAATAAGAGTTCATGGTAGGCCTGCTGTTCTTCATCTAATATTAGTTTAGTTCAATTTCAAACAAAACGCATAACAGGTTTTCTTTGGTGGCTTATTGCAATGTGATTTTCTTAGTGTCTTAGAAACTACCGGTTTTCGTTCTGTAGATTTTATGTTCAGCTGAAGCTTGTATTTAAAGTTGTAACAAGTATTTGGAATTAAAGTATGTACAATAATTTGTTTTTCATTTTATAATACCCTGTAGTTGTTGGTATTATAATCAGCATTATCCTTCATAATCTAATATTTATATAAAAAGGTGTAGTAATTCACACATACCCAGGGAAAATATTATATAGGAAAAATATGTATGTACTCATAATTCAATTGTAAATTAATTCTATCATAAATAATATGGGGATCACTAGGTAAACATTAGCAGAATCTAAAAATTTAACCAATTTGGTTAGTTGCGACTAGCCGATTTACTGGCGGTTTACATTTCTCCGTGCTATTAAGACTAGGGATGTTACGGAGGTGGGTTTACCGGAACCGGAGATTTCATATTTGAATTATCGGAGCCGAAGACGGAATCGGAGTCGGAGGCGGAGGCTTGTACTTCCGCCTCCTTCATTATTAATTTAAAAATGGACCCGTAATCTGTACTTAGACAATATGACTACCACGATTTCAATAATTTAATACTTAAGCGCGTCTAACCATTAATACTGAAAAAAAAAAAACAAATGAACGAGAGTTGCACGTGCGACGGGAGATACCCCTGCACAACGAGTTAAAACTTGTTGCTGCGCTAGAGTTGAGTAGCTCGCGAGCTAAAGACAAGAAAGATATATATCTCTCCAGAAGATATAATCACTCTCTAGCTCGCATGTGTTTCAATTATATCTCTATATCTTTAATCTTAAGAGTCAATTTTCGTGATGAGTTATGGCTCGTTCAAAGTTAGAGTGAAAGAGATGAGCTTATATAACAATTTACATGTCAGAAAGAGAGACGAATAACTCGTTCAGAGTTAGTGAAAGAGATGAGCTTATATAGCAATTTACATGTCAGAAAGAGAGACGAATAACTCTATTGCATATTTGTATTAAAAATGTAAACTACGGATTTTCGGAACGACAACACGCGCCGGCGTTCAGCTTTTTTGTGCTTTATGTCAAAGACATAAAATGCTTAATTGGATGAAAATGTACTAAAAAAAAAACACTAATTCGCGAACGATTATTTATTTACATTCCATTCTTAGTGGGAAGAAGTCATCCTTACCGGTACATATCAGAAAAGTGTAAATAATAGTGTACATAATAAATAGAAAAAAAAAACATATGTAGCATAATTTATATAATAAATAAAAAAGTACAATACCGCCTTACTGAGTTCTAAGTCCGGGCTAAAAGAGCCGAACATATATCGGATATATTTTTAGTCTTATACCTTATACCTCCGACTATAATTTATCGGAGTCCGAGGTTCCGACCTTTCGGAACCGAAGTCGGAGCTCCCTAACATCCCAAATTAAGACGCATGAACGCATACAGCGTATAATAACCGTTTGTCTAAGGCGCTGTCTCCACGGGCGAGAGAATCGCGACGAGTCCGCGCTACTATCGTCGTGTATTCTCCACGAACGAACGATTATTCCGTCAGCGTATCGTCACGACTCGTGACGGAATCACAGCGTGTCCGCGACGACTCGTAACGGAATCGCCGCGTGCGCGTTGTGCTAATATTTCTTGAATCGTGAAGGGCCTCTTTCTCACTTCAAGTATAAACTTTTCAATGTCAAACATTGTACTTGTTTTGTATAAATTGGCGCGCCTAGCCAGCGAGCTTATCGGTAAGCTCGCGTCGAGGCTCACTTGACGGGCATTTCTAATGCGGGGTCACGTACGGTCGCCGCTCGCGTTTATTACATAGTGTTTTAGTAACGTTTTGAATTACGATAAGACAGGACGTGCGCGCGCACCTGTATACGGCATTCCTTATTGTAGACCATGGTTGCACAGACTTATTAAGACTAGGGGCCACTCGGGCAAATCATGAACTGGGCGGGCCGGCCGCCAGAAGTATAGGTAATTAAAGACAATAAAGAATTGATAATAATTTATTAAAATTGAAAAAGAATTAATTAATTGGAAGCGTGGCACTGCATAGTGCTTACAATCTTTTTTATGTTTGGCGTAAATTTACTTGTAGCAACACGTAAAACTGCTTCCAAACTTTCATTTGCAAGGCGGTTTCGATTTTTTGTTTTATTATTATTGAGTATTGAAAAAGTTTGTTCACATATGGGCCTTTCTCTACTAACAGGAAAATCATAGTCCAAGCATTTTTTTTTGACTTTGGCTATATTAATGCATAGTTTTGTTTATTAAAACACATAATATATGACCGGTTATTTAAGGAGTCAAGCTTAATCAATATTTACAATCATGATTATTTCATAAATTCGGTCTATAAGCCACTAAAAAACAGTCCTCTGTTATGTCCTAATTCCGCGTCTAGTATTATTCGGTTCGGTTTTCATTAGTTGTATTTAAAAATGTAAAATCTTATAACTCTATAAACATAAAGAATATTGAATGCATGTAAACAAAAAACAATTATAATTTTAGATAATTTTTTAGTACCAAAAACTAGTGTTCGAATGTTGTCCAATACATTTTTGAACAGTCCTCTGTCACAATTTGAATATCACGCCACAAAAATATTAAACACTATTGTGGTTACATTTCCCGTGAAACCGAACGTTAACAGTGTGAAGTTTGCTCGGTCGTCAAGCTAAAAAATTCGCCTTCATTTTGCGCAATTAAAACTCCGCGTCTGTATGGGAGTCACGTCTCTGTAGTGTTGAGTGAACATTCCTCTGGTAAGTCTATTTTACTTTGTTTTATGTGTTATAATTATATTTATTTAACAAAAAAAATGCTTAGTGTGATAATTTATAGCTGCTTTTGTGTTATGAAGTAATATTCAAACTGATACGTAGTATGACATTTTTCACGTAAAAATAACAGTCCTCTGGAAATTTATAACACAGAGGACTGTTCAATGTGACAGAGGACTGTTTTATTTGACGTCCGTGTATTTTATTAATATTCTTTATAGTCTGCACTAACCTACTGCTTGTTGATAGCCTCCTTCTTTCTTACATTGGCCTGTCACGCTAATTCAGGTCTTTTGTTTTCTATTATTGTGGATTTTGGAATATAAAATAATATGTACCTAGTAACTACCTGTTTTTAAACCCTTACGGTTTTTATAGAAATTTCATTTTGGAGGGTCGAGACTTCAGCTAAGTCTTCATACTGTAGTAGTGTATACCAAAAACTCTATTAAGTCTTATTGTACTGTTTCCAAAAATCTTACACATTCACCAGCTGCTATATGGGCACATTTGCGGCCAATCTTTAAAACTCTCCCACCTAACATAAAGAGCATCCATTTCGTCAGCGATGGACCCGTAACTCAATATAGAAACAAAACGATGTTTTACATCCTGGCATCAAGGCTTCAACAAGAAGTTTTAAATGTGAAGAAGTTTACGTGGAACTATTCAGAGAGTGGCCATGGCAAAGGAGCCCCTGATGGCATTGGAGCGACCTGCAAGAGAACCTCTGATGCCGTCGTCGCGACAGGTGGTGATATTGATAGCTTGGAATCATTTGTAGAGGCCATTCAACGAAGATGTTCCGCAATTACCTTGTTCACAATCGACGATAAAGCTATCCAAGAATTGACAGAAGATCTTCAAAATGAAACAGTTAATTTAAAAAGCTTTAATGGCACTTTAAAAATTCATCAAGTAAAGGCTGAAATATTAAGAATTCCTCTGGAATCAGCTCCAAGTGCCACTAAACTCGTAATGAAAAGTTTAAGTTGCACTTGTAAAGACGAGTGCCAACATTTCAATTTAGGAGTGTTACGGTACAAAAACAAGACAAAACTTAACGTAGATGATATTTACACAGACTCTGAATTTGAAAACATGGACAACTCACAGGATTCCACAATGGAGACCGACGACGACGCTGCACTGGCTGGACCTAGTTCAATCAACCAACAGAATTACACCATCGGTGATTACGTCTTGGTTAAATTTCTAGTAAGAAACACTGAATATTGTAATGCTGCAGTAATCAACAAGATAGACACGGAAGAAGGCGAACTAACAGTAACCTTCCTAAAAATTTGTGATGACAAAGGACACACATTCAGAGTCGATGAAAATGATGTTTCTGATGTGTCCTTTGACCAAGTATTAAAGAAGTTACCAAACCCAGATATTGCCCTAAAAGGGAAACGAATATTTTATTATTTTAATATACCTGTACCTGTTTTTGAGAAATAAGTCTGCATTGATAAGTAAACAAGACTGATTCTTAGTACCTAAGCTTAATTTTGATTATAATTATTTTAATTCTTTACTTAGAGAGCTGAACTCGCAATTTGTTCGTGATAAATATGTATAAGTATTTAAATTCTGTATGTGATACAGTATTCAATAAAGAAGATAATTTATTTGATTACATTTAATGATGAATATTGTGTTTTTCTTCATATAAACATTGACATAAACTGTTCTCTGGGTGGAAAAAACAGTCCTCTGGGTAGCAAAACAGTCCTCTGCCGCACTTTTTTATAAAATTGCCTATAATTCGAAAAATAAGAGAAAATTACAATGGTTTCTTGTTTATATATATTTATATTTTAACTATCTATCGACTTAACATATTATATTTTTAATTTTCTAAAAAAATAGGGTTCGGACAATTGTCAATAAACAAGTTTCCAGTTAGTAGAGAAAGGCCCATATATAGGTAGAACCAAACAAGCTGGCACATTTCAGAGCGTTTATGCGCAACTCTTCGTACATATTTTTATCAATGCAACGGTAAAAGTTCAGCAAGTCTCCTTCGTTGAATTTGTTGCGTAAATCTTGGTCGTTTTGAATGTCGATAATTTCTAACTGCATTGACTCTGGAGCATTCTCAACTGAAATCGTGAAAGGATTGCTGAATATGTCCAACAGAGGTTTCACTTTTTTAAACTCCGAAAATCTGTCTTGAAAAGATTGAATCAATATATCTAGCTTTTCTACATAACTGAAATTAAGCGCAGTTTTGTTAAATTTTTCTGCCATTTTCTTATAATTCGGAAAATGATTGTAATTTCCAGAATTCAATTGTGATTTGAAAAGTGTCAGCTTGCATTGAAAGGATGATACATGAGCGTAGAGCTGGGATATCAGTTGATTTTTGCCTTGAAGCCGTGTGTTCAAGACATTCAAATGATTTGTAATGTCAACTAAAAAAGCCAAATCACACAACCAATCAGGATTTTTAAGTTCCGGGACATCCCTTTGCTTTTCCGCCAGAAATATTCCAATTTCTTCTATTAAATTTAGAAATCGTTCCAGTGTCAATCCACGACTTAGCCACCTTACTTCTGTATAATACAGTAAATCTCCGTATTCGCTTTCGATGTCATCAAGGAATTGTTTGAATTGTCTGTGGTTGAGTCCTCGAGATTTTATGAAATTTACAGTCGAAACTACCACTTTCATGACATTTTGAAATTCAATTTTTTTAGAACAGAGGGCTTCCTGGTGTATAATGCAGTGAATCTGCATGAGATCTTCAGCGTTTATGTTTTTTACTTGCAGATGCTTTTTCAGCAAAGTAACTAACCCGGAATTAACACCAATCATCGAAGGAGCACCGTCAGTCGCAACTCCCGATAATTTTGATAAGTCCAAATCAGTTTTTGAACACTCATCCAAAAGTACATTGAGTATATCAACTCCTTTGGTTTGACCTTTCAATGAACACATTCCTAATAACTCTTCTAAGACTTCAAAATCTTGAGTAACACCTCGTATGAATATGAGAAGTTGAGCTGTGGAACTAATATCAGTGGATTCGTCGAGAGCTAATGAAAAAAATTCAATGGTCTTAGTTTTTTCAATTAATTGTTCCGCAATATTACCTGACAAAGACATAATTCGTCTTTGGACAGTCATACGATTCAGTTGAATTTTCTCAAACTTTTTTGCTGCTTCTGGACACATTTTCTTAACGGCAATTTCTATGCATTCTTTTACAAAATCGCCATCATTGAAGGGGCGACTTCGCTTTGCTATCATTCGAGAAATTTCATAACTAACTTCTGTAGCTGTTTCTGAATCTTGAATGGGTTTTGTAAACATAGCTTGCTGACCAATAAGCTCCCGTTTTAAAGACAACATTTTTTGCTTTCTTAATTCGCCTGTAAACTTGGTAAAAGAAGGATGCTGCGTTTCATAGTGCCTTTTTACATTATATTCCTTTGCAATCGCAACAGAATTCTTGCAAATTAAACAAACGCCTTTGTTATGCGACCATACAAAAAAGTATTTCTCAGTCCAAATTTCTTGAAACTGCCGATTTTCATCTTTAACCTTACGTTTTTTACTAGGTCCTGGCTTCTCCATGTTGCGTTCTAATCCTGGCTAGGATTAACAAAGCACCTAAAAACAATTACAGTACCTAATTAAATTACCCATCCTTTTTTAAATTATCAAAAATAATTGGTTGAATATTATTCCTCAGAAATTTTAAGATTTTTATACAGATTTTATATCTGAAATAGTGAAGTAATTAAACAGTTAAAGAAATTCTGATAAAAATAGTAATTTATTTGTTTTATTTTAATATTTGGCCAATATTAAAGCTAAATTGGATTAAATATGATTAAATAGGTAGGGAAACACTTAGTTGTGGCGTGGCGTGTAAATAGCCACAGTCCAGCGGGATCGTAATCGTAATTAAATAATGCGTGGCGGCGCTGTGGGTTCTGGATTCTACTAATCTCGACAAGTGGTTAATATTAAAGCTCCACTTACCGTTCTGAAGACTGCTGATGTCTCTTCAGGCTTCAGGATGTTGTTGCGGTCAGCCCCACAGTATAACACGACGAAGGAAGGGAAGGAATGCGGACAGTATAAATTAGGTTATATAAAGGTGCGGGCGCGTTACATCTAGCACAGCGAGCGAGGATACGTGTGCGATGCGTTGGAATATTGCGGTGCGAATGCGTAAGCAGCGTAACCTCGTAAGGGTCGCTAAGGGAAGAAAAGGGTAAAGGAGGCGGGGGCGGAATTGTGCAACAAAGGCACCAAATGTGGGACGCAGACGTGGGAACAACTTACCCGGAAAAGACAAAGTATCTGCGAAACAAATTAGCGCCCCAGGTGGTACATGTGGAAGTCAATAAATAACTCATTTGTCAAGACCAGTAAAAAATCTACCCATCTTGGCGTCACCACACTTATTAATGACAGAGTTCTACTTACGATTTCACAACAAAATTATACACGGCACTTGACGGGTTAACACTGCAACAGGAAATCTACGTTGAATGTGGATCAAAATATATGACACCGGCCAGTAGAGTTAAAATCTACTCTAGAACTATTGCCTCCCCAAAACACTATTAAACTGCACTTATTCTCAATCACTTATACTTCGCTTTGTATTTTCGAGCTTATTTCTTTCTGTTGACACTTCACTCAAATTAAAACCGAACTGACGCGAGCAATCAGGACTTCGTGACTATTTCTATCTCGCTTGCTCACACCGCGATAGAAATTCTTGATTTCTCTACTATTTTGAACTTTATATAAAGGCGGCAAGCGATGTTACTTGACTTAGCATTTTTGGGCGCTAGATCCAAATAGCGCGCGCGCGAGATTCAAATTACTTTTCGAACATATTTTGTCTTGGAATAGAATTCGATATTTCGGAATGTACGAGAGTATTATTTTTGCTGTCGGCGGGCCACCAGTATTCGACTGGCGGGCCGCATGCGGCCCGCGGGCCGCGGTCTGTGCATCCATGTTGTAGACGCACGCGCGTAATGACGCGTTTTAACTAGTGAAGGGTGTGGTTTTAGATAATACTTATGCGATAGTAAAGATAGTACCACGACTGTATTGACTTTTGATATTGATATAAGTATTTAGTGACGCGGTCAATTAGTGAAGCGTTTCGAATACTACAAAGATAAGACGCGACCGCGACGCGGTTCGAGTACGCGTTGGGATTAATGTTCGCCGATATGGGACGATTCGTACGTGTTCGTGGAAGACTGCAGAGGCGAGCCAACGGGTTCGGGAATCGGCCAAGTACATACAAGCGCACACACACACGTACACATATACACGCAGTGATTCATGAGGCCGGACCGCATATAGCTGACGGCCGCATAAGGTAGGTTGAGGCGCCGGGACGGCGGGCCCAGGTTTCGGAGGTTGCCTCATCCGCCCGCACGTTTGTGCGGAACAATTCAGTACTTATAGTTTAAAACGTCCTTGCTTCGCGAAAGGCACCGGTAAAATTTCTATATGTACACTGTCTCTGGACTCTCTGGCTAAAATGACTCTCTCGCCGTGCCCTCGCTGCGAGAGCGCCACGTTCTGCGGCGAGCGCGCGGCGGACGCGCCACCAGTAGCGACGATACCGCGGCGATACGATGACGATACGCGCGCACATTGCCACTCGTCGCATCGCCGCGATAACATCGCCGTGTGGAGATGCGTTCAGTAATAGAGGAACTAAACGATATAAATGCTCTTTTATATTCACATTGGACGTGGCACGACGATATCGCCGCGATTATATCGCTCGTGGAGATAGCCCCTAAACCTTTATGACTTAGTATAAATAAAGATATCACAATTTCTCTTAGATAAGGTCTAATAAAGTATCTAAAGAATAGATTCTAGAATCTCATTGTAATCCATCAATTGGTTTTTCAATAATAAGCGCTTAATGCCAAACCACTACCCAATAATTAAATTAAAAAATTAATCTATTTAAAAAAATGAATATTTGTCTGTATGTCCTTTATAAACTAGTCGTTTGCTGGACCGATTTTAATGAAATTATCAGGCAATCTTTAGAAAGATCCAGCGGATTATCGACTGTTAAGTTTTCTGGCCATCGGAGCATTTTTTAAACGGTTGAGTTTTATTTCGAAGGGAATTCGGAACCAGACTGCATCAAAGCAACGCGCGGAACGCAATTAAATAAATAAAACAAATTTTTGCCATATTTATTTATTATCATTTACAAAATCATTGTATGGAACATTGGAGCTATGGTGGACGTTTTATTTTGCATGTAAAAATAAAACGTCCCACAGTACTAGTTGATTGGATATTACTAGTGTGTAAGTAATTTAAGACACAACTTTTCTTTCCCCATAGTTGTTTCAATTACCATAATCATTAATATCTGTGCGAAGTCAATCTGTTCACGTCTCTGATTTATACACAAATTTGACCAAGTCCAAAGTAAACTAAACAAGTATTCAATTTAAATTAAAAAAATTGTATTGAAATCAATAAATGAATTGTATTAAACAAAAATAGAGTGCTTTCTAACTTGATTTCTACTTACCTAAATAATCCCTACAATTAAACGACCGTTTTAAGCTTCTGGGTATGCAGTTTACTCCAAACCTTGGGCGTTACTTTAATCAAACGTCTAAAACTAGCGCTAGGAATATTGAAATTATGATACGACAGAGTATTTTACTCTAAAAACAACCTGGGATATTATAAGCGATGAAACAGGCAGACATAAAACGCATAAATCTGCCATTGAGCTTAAAATTGGGAATGAACTTATAGATTCCGATACAGCAGTGGCTAGTGCATTTGAGCATTTCTTTCAAAATATATCCATTTCCACCACTAGCTCAATAAACTCATCCCCAATGGAAGCTTTCAATGTTTTAAAGGACAGCGTCACGGAGTGCAATGTTAATTTTAAATTTGAACATATTTCCCCATACGATATTGTCAAAAATTTTAAAACTTTAAATATTAAGGAAACAACTGATCTGTGGGGAATGTCAGTAAAATTAATTTATAATATTATTGAAATTATCGCCCCAATTATGGCCAAGATCTTTAACAAATCTGTAGACACAGGGATATTTCCAAATTTAATGAAATATAGTAAATTAATCCCTCTTTTTAAGTCCGGTGATAAGAGCGACCCTAACAGCTATAGACCCATTTCAGTCTTGCCAACTCTAAGCAAGATTTTTGAAAAGATCATCATTAATCAACTGCTCCAGGATTTTAATTCAAATAACATACTTCATCCTATAGGCTAGCATGAACTTTTAGAAAACGATTCAATTCAAAGTCAGTACCTAAACTTCTTTCTTTTGGTACCATGAAATGTGTTTCGGCAACGACTTAAAGTGTGCGTGTTTAAGACGTCATTGTATGAAAAAGCAAAACAATTTCGTTTACGTATTCAATTTAGTCGCAATAAGAGTTCATGGTAAGCCTGCTGGGATGGATTTAGAGCCAACACGACTCAGTGGTTAGACGCGCTACGTCATTATTAGTAAACATAAGCCGATTCCCGTTAGAGTGCATCAGTAGCTTTCCATAAGGGAAGTTCCAAGTCAGGTACGAGCATTTCCCAAATTAAAAACAAACAATATTTACCCCCCGACAATTTTTTATAGGAATATCATAAATTAAAAATTAGAAATTTAGACTATAGGCTATCCGTGTAACACAGACTTCTCCTGCGGGATATTTTTACCGGTTCATATAATATGGGTTTTTTAAGAGCAAGAGTGAATAAGCATCTTCTAGGCAAGCGCGCCATATCTTAAGACTGTATCATCGCTTACCATCAGGCATTATTACAGTCAAGCGCTCGCCTATTTATGCAATTATTAAAAAAAAAGGACGCGGAGGTAGGAAGAGAACGGGGTATGGGTAATTGAGAGCGCCCGTAGCGTGATATACCCCGCAGGCGAGGTCTTAGTTAAAGGGTTAGCCTAGTCTTTGGAAGAAAGAAAGAGTAGTTGAAAGTTAAATTTATGTGATAACACAGTAATTAAAATATTGTATTAACTAGAAATCAACTACATGACTCACATTATACAGAATTTCTATACCTAATATGCTTAAAACATAAGCAAAGGACAATATTATTAATAAAATTAAATTTAAAATTTTACAAACATCACAGCCCTCAAGCTAATGGCATTTATGTTTTGACCCAGAGGTGATAATATAATATTATTAATTGATTAAACTACTCATTACAAAAGACAATACATTGGATAATTCACAAGTAATTATGTGCCTATAACTGGCATCATCTGTCTGATAATGTCAATGTGAATTAAGATTACATTGCGCAATAAACAAGATATATATTAATTGCGTCTATATCTACTTTTGGAGGTATCATCTATATTTATATAGAATTTATAAAACAGTTGTTGAGTATGGAGGAACGTTAAAGCATGCTTTGTAGACAGTACAGCACAGTTCCCACTATCGATTATTTCTTTTACCGACTCAGCGTGAGAGTAGCAGGTATGCATGTATTGAAAACTCCTCCGTTGGTCATGTTTAGTGTAATAATGGATTTTATATGACCATCTAGAAGCTGCATTTTTTGTACCGATTAGCTGAACCATCATAGACACGGTCTCTTTTTCACTATTGATCTGGATGTGTACTAAGAAATTGAAATTTCCTATATTAACCAAGTAGACAATTTTTTTGTCTTCAGTAATATTACTCAGTGACATTTCTTTGTCAACTTCAGCTACTCGTTGGTCTCGGTGAAACTCGTCGAAGTGAGCCACAAGTTGATCTAATTTGCCTAAAAAATACCAATTTTTTTTAAAGTCCCAGTAAAAACAAGAATAAAGCTTATTCAAATATGAAAAAAAAAACAATAAAATACTTTATTGCACAACTAGAAAAAAAGAAACAAAAAAAATTTTCAAAATTTTTAAAAATTATAGATAGTGCAAAGGCGGCGGCCACTAAAAGTAAACTCTTACAGGCAACCTGTCTTAAGAGCAACTAAAACTAGGAGTATATAGGACGGTGCACAAAGTATTAATAAACGTAAATACATAAGAATAATTACACAGTAATACATATTATAATAATTATACACTAATACATATTTAAATATTTATACATGATAATGGACACATACATATATACGGTAGTTAAATTAATACACAATATTTACTTATATATTAATTTACAAAGATAAATAATGAGTCTTGAGACGATGTTTAAAAATGCCAACCGAAAAATAGTGAACCGTCTAGTGTAATATAGACTTGTACTGTATATTTTACATATTTCGATTAATAATTCTTTTAAACGATTCACTCATTTCCTATTGTACCTACTTAAAATTATATTTATATCACACTGAAATTAATTTTTACTTCTACATGTTACATTCTATTTAGTTACTGTAGCATCTATTGGCACTTACTCTTTGTTATTAGCCAATATATATTGTGACTTGTAGACTAAGTAATAAATAAAAAATAATTTATATCTTTTATTTCAGTAGTCTCCTTAAGACCGAAAATTGAAGTTGTCTATATTTTTTTTTACTCTAGTAAGAAAAGTCTTAACTTAGAAACATTGCTTTATCTAAGAAAAGACAAAAGAACCGCCGGCTAACAATTAACGAAAAATTTTAAAACGATAACGCTTTGGAAGAACAGCGGCCGGGGCGTGACAGCGACGCGACGTGAATCTGATTGCAAAAAAGTAGAAAGTTGATAATTTGGTAAATAATAAATAATTATGTAATTCTTCAAAACGTCGACATTTTGAAGTAGGTATAGAACCTCATGGGTTCCAGTTCTCGGAAGAGTATGGTATTCCCCATATTCATGACGCTTTAGGATCAATTCGTGCACCCATTACGCCGTTTTTTTGCTAACACAAACGAAAGCAACACAGCTTCCACGTATGTATAGCTCGATATCTCCACAGGTCACACTGCGGGCGGGATCATCACACCACACCGCGTTACGTCCCGCCCCTTTCGTTGTTTGACCAAACTTCAAGTGACAATTTTTTTACTTGCAAATGCCTGGTTACCATCTCGCCTGATGGAAACCGAAAGATGCAGCCGCATCAGGTGGACCGTACTTGCCAATATAGCGCCTATTCAATCTTTTTTTAAGTAAGGTAAATCGTAGAAATCCGGAAAAATAGATGCAGGAAGGGAATTCCACGTCTTGGCCGTACGCATGAGAAAAGAAAGCCGAGCCGTTTTGTGCGAATTTTTGTAATATTAATTGTATAACGGTGTGTTTTCGCGATGCATTGTCCTTGAAAGCCAATATCTTAAGAGTTTAAGTAAGAAATTATCAGGTTAAAATCCATATCTGTTAGAATGGATTTTACTGGGCTCGGCTTGAGCCTGACGGGTGCTGGAACAGATTACACAAAATGAGGGACAGCCTCAAGAGGTTCAGTATGAAAACTTATCTAATGTTAGAGAGTTGAGAAACGCATCTCTTCTGGCTGTTTGGAGAGCATGTATTCTGTTGGACAGACAATTTTGTCTTGATTGTTGTCATCTTATTTGTAACGGTCGTCTTGAGGTTGTCTACAGCAGCTGTTAAATTTCTTAGTTCCTTCTGGATCTCCTGTAGGCCTACCATGAACTTTTAGAAAACGATTCAATTCAAAGTCAATACCTAAACCCAACCGCATTCTTTTCATACCATGACGTGTGTTTGAAAAGGAAAATGTTATATGAACTATAGATAACTCTCGTCTCTTTTACTCAAATGTTTTTAGAACGCATCCCGAATGCTCATTCGGCAACGACTTAAAGTGTGCGTCTTTAAGACGTCATTGTATGAAAAAGCAAAACAATTTAGTTTACGTCTTCAATTAAGTCGCAATAAGAGTTCATGGCAGCCTTGAGTTCGTTATTGCTGCTAGGGTTTCTTTGCCTCTTTCTTGCTGGAGCTTCTTCGTTGGATGTATCCTCCGTCATCTGTCTTTTGGTGGATCGAGTCTCTGTCCCTTCTATGACCAAGGTCTTCACCCTCGTGTCTGGTATTGGAATCAGAGACTTTTCTCCTCGCTTTACGGACAGTACCGCCCCGTCATTGTCGGTATCAACTTCTGAGGGATCTCTTCTGTAGTGGAATAAGCTGGATATGTTGGGCTGTTGGGATGATAGAGATGCCTCATTAGATGCAATTTAACCCTAAGACATTACAAACATACCTTTCCATGCGCAACATCCAAGAACTCCCATCGAAGCACATGATAATTCTCCAAATCGACATTCTTTTAAATGTGTTTCCATATAACCCTTTTTAAAGGAAGCGTTACATCCTTTAAAGGGACATCTCTGCATACTCTAAAAAATATCACAATATAGAAAGTTAATTACAATATCGAAGATCAGATGATATGGTAAAAGCTCGAATTTAAGAAGCTAAAATTTCAATGAATCATCGTGTTGCGGAAGGGCCGACTACAGTCGCTCCGTATAAGTGATTGAGTATGAAGTACAAGAACATAATAGAAAACAAACAATTTCGTATAGCGTTAATAAGGTTTTATAATTTAACCATATATTGCCATCCACTGTATACCTTATATTAAAATAAATTCGATATTCTATCATTATTTAAACTGAATGAAACTTTGAAAACTCTTGTATGACTTGTTATCATACCATAGTCGTCATAACAAACCTTATTTAAGTTTAGACTCAATTTAAATTAGAGACATTTGAAATGTAGCATCGCGGTTATTAACATACTATATAGTTTTTTTTATCAACGTAATAAAAGAAAAGTAAAGTAGCGGCCTGTTACAATATACCTATTCCCAGTAGTGGGCTACTGGGAATAGGCCTACTTTCTACGATTCTGGCGAGAAGGGTTTGGAGCTAAGACCCACCACGCTGCTCCGATGCGGATTGGTAGGTTACACATATCTCCAGAATTCTCTAGAGATATGCAGGTTTCCTCACGATGTTTCCTTCACCGAAAAGCGTGTGATAAATTGCAATTATTAATTAGACACTTAATAGAAAAACTCATTGGTTCCTGCCCGGGTTAGAACTCGTGTTCCCCTCGAAAGAGTCGCACGGTCTCGCCGCTGGGCTATCACAGCTCCTTAAGTATATTAGCAACTTAAGTATATTAAACTAATAATACTCAAAGTAGATTGAATAAACATGGTACCCTGTAGTAGGTCCCTAAACACCATACCGTTTCTGGTGTTAATATTGATTTTACCCATTACTTTTTCCCACTTAGGATTCGTGTGGCGATAAATTTTGTGTGTCGTGTTTCAGGCTTAATCTTTGAGCAAATATAAACTAAGCAATAGTAAATGGTATTATAAAATTTTAATGAAAATAAAATTTGCTAAAGGAAATCACTGACAGATCAGTAGCGCTGAATATCGTTGTAATAAAAATAGAAAAATTCGTACTGAGTTACTAGTCGTTGTCGTCGGTTTTATATCAGCCAAAGTCGCTTCTAGAGTGATATTTCTCATAGCTGTGATAACTTGATAACAAACACCACACTGAGCCTTTTTTAATCTGCACTCTTTACATGAACTATGTCCATTGTTGCACTGATAAATTTGTTCAAACAGTTCATTTTTACAAGTTACACAATCTATAATGCTTTGTCCATTTCTTTTACGTGCAGTGTTCCTGCAACATAATTATTACGACATACTGTTGGAAGTAAAATCGCTATAATTTTATGTATTTGAAAACCAACTGATTCCCATTTTTTTAATGTTTGTTAAATTTAATTATATAAATTTATACATGAGAATAAGTATAGTTTATTATTTTTAGAATAAATCAATGATTAATCGATACTTATACTTTACCTAGCATTTGAAGTTGGATGTTTTGACACAGGTAGAGAGGTCTGTCGTTTAAATTTAGTTGTTTCACTCAACGGAGCTGGTGGAGCACTAGGTATTGGTGGAGCGCTAGGTATTGGTCGAGGTCTAAAACATACTTCATTTTATTAAAAAAATATATACACAGTTTAGCTAAGACATTTCTAAAAATTAAAAAAACTATAATACCTAAAATTTGGCCTTATTTTTGGACATTTACGAAAGTAGTGATAATATTTTATACAATCTTTACTTATAAGCATATGTATAGGAAATGGAGACTTTCCCTTATCACGAGTAAATAATCTACTACTATCTACAAAAGTAATAATAAAATTATTTTGCTATAATCCGCGAACCGTTTCGGTTGCGGTGCGAAACGATTGTTGAGTTTGTGATAGTGAACGTGTGTAGTATTTGTGTATTGTGGTGGAAGTGGTGGAGGTTTGTGCATGTGTTTTTACGAATCCTGCACGTATCGGGTATGAAAATACGGATAGTCCACTATACATTTAACACTATATATATTTTCTATTTACTGTATCGCGGATTATAGCAAAATAATTTTTTTATTACTTTTTGTATTCCTCCGCAAAGTAACGCCTAATTCTATAAATTACTACTACTATCTTCGATACCACACTCATATCTCCAAGTTATGGTAGCTTGTACATATTACTTACTGACTTCTAGAAAAATTGGATTAAGGTGTACAGTTACAGGATTGCTAAAAGGTGGTCAGTTTTAGGATTATATAATTATACCACATTAAAGTAGACTTTTTGAAAATGACAAGTAATGTTTTTTTAGCCATAAAAGCCCAAAGTTGATAACAGACACACTTGCTGCTATTTATTAGTCCTAGATATAAGCTGTATGACAAAGAATAGTACACTGTACATTCATGATTCAGTTGACATTAAATAATTCTTTTTACCTCCAATGCTGTACTTAATACAAAAATACCTTTGTATTAAGTACAAAAGTAACAAATATATTTGTGTTAAGTACAGCTTTGTTTTTAGGTTCTCTAAAGCCATAGAAACATAGGATAGGAAACTATTGATGGATCTGATTAAAGTGGCCTTAATTGCAATAGTTAATCACTAGTTATGACATATATTACTTTTTTTTTATTTTACTTTATTTTACACAATGTCAGCTTATTTGTGTAATAGAATTAATAAACTAATTGTTATATATCCCGAAAATTATTATCACTGCAAGAAAAAAATGTATGAGTGGTTAGGAGCCTTAAGTTATGATCAGACTGAAAACCTGTTATTATATAAAAAATAATAAAAAAAAGAAAGTACACAGAAGATTTATAATTCATAACATGTTCATCCATTTCCCCCACATACACACACACAAACACACACACCAAAACATACACACAAAATATATATAGATAGATGCATACAATACAATTATAGGTGTTAAAATATTTTTATTTTTTTAAATCAAATGTTTTATATTATTAATTTACATGTAGACATATATATAGCTATGGAAGGATGGAGGCTCCAAGTACAGACATTAATTGCTTAAATGGAGCTTCCAGTCACTAGATTAAGTTTAATATAAACATGTAAGATTGTTTTAGTAAAATAAATAAATAAAAAATATATATTTTTAAAGTATGGTGCACTTACTGATATGATGAAGCAAGACTATGTGATCTATTTGTACCATAAGATGTTCCTGGAACATCTGGTGAACTGGGCATAAAACTGGTACTGGTACTGGTAACTGGTCTAGAATAAACAGCTGTTGTCTGCATATTGTTGTTCTCTACATTCAGATTTGGATATAATAATGTACTCGGGGAAATAAATGATTGACTGGAAAAAAGTATATTAATTAATTTCTCACATTTCTAATAAGACAGTTGGTGAGAAGGCTTAAATTTAGTATTAATGTTTAATATTAAATTAGGTTACTTTACAAAAATGTGCTAATATAATTTTTATAACAAAATGCAACATTTGATTTTACAAATTGTTTCAAATTTAAATTTTTTAAATGATTGTTATTGCTATTATTTAATAACAATCTTTTGCGTTAAGTTTATATTGGAGTAGTTTGCATTTGGGGAGTTTCAAAATTTAGGATAATATCATACATAGATTATTTAATGTATCCATTACAATTTCATAGCTATACAAAGTAACTGCTTACTGCAAAGTAGTCTCATTTAACCTTTCAGAGACAAGGATTATAGGTTATATTCTCAAAACTGTTGCAGCAGGATTGACAGACTACACAAATCTCAGAAAATCTCTGGATTTAGGTATTTAAGTTTAGTGTAGTCTCTGTAAAATATGTGATTGTAAATATCTTTGGCGAGATAAATTTTTATACACAAACTCATTGGAGCTTGCTGGACCTGCCTTATCATAACATTATAAACATAAAATTTATGTATGGAAAAAAATGCTTTGCTGAAAGTGTATGTCCTGACATTTTAAATAAATATGTCACTCTTTGAATGTTAGAAGAGCAAGATAAACAAAACTTTACAGCTATTGAATTAGCTAAAAAGGTGAAATGTTTTTAATAATAAGTTACTAGAATATTTTAGACCATTTTAATTATAACAAAGAAGATTATAATTTACTTGTTTTGGTTAAGCTGGCTTCTATTTGTTGTGTTATCTTGATTTTGTAAATAGCTATTTCTTAATTCTCCATATTGTGCTTCATACATAATCCTTCGATTTTCTAGGGCTTGATCAATTTCTTCAGAAGTAGGTTCATCTCTAAAAAATTTAACAAGATTGTGAAGAATCTCAAGAGTGTGACAGTAAAGGCTGATTACAACTTCATATACTTCCCTTTGACTGGCCCGTTGGCACAGTAGGTAGTGACTCTGCCTTCAGCTACACATGTGGGGGGTTCAAATCCCGTGGAGGGCCAAAAAAATGGTTGTTTGAGCCCGGATGTATATTTGTATTTAAGTATGTATTTAAAATTATATATGTAGTATATATACCAGATGTCTGTCACCCATAATACAAGTATTAAGTTACTTACTTTAGGTTCGGGCGACCATGTGTGAGTCCCATTTATTCATTTATACATGCATATATCTGAGTGTATGTGTGTATGTATAAATTACTATTATTAATACTCTTACTATAAATTCTCTCACTTCATAAATTAAAGAGGTTAGATGTCAAAGTGATAAGTTGACTATTCTACACTTTTTTTTATCAATAACATATTTGTTACGTTTTTTATAGTACACAAATATATAAATATGTTACTTTAATAAGGCACTTTACTAGGCTAGGCAGGTTACTTTAATACAGCTGGGCTGGTTTTCTCTCCTTTAGGTGAAGAGAAGGGTTGGCATAGCTAAGACCAACCATGCTGTTCCAATGTGGATTGGTTACACATATTCCTTGAATTCTCCAGAGATATGCAGGTTTCCTCACAATATTTTCCTTCGCCGAAAAGTATGTAATAAATTGCACTTATAAATTACACAAAACTTTCTTGACAAAAAAGCTCACTGGTGCCTGCCCAGGGTTTGAACTTGTGACCCCTCAAACGAGTCACATGTTCTCAGTGCTGGGCTATCACAGCTTATGGTTTTAATTGAATGGCAGTTTATTGTTCTTTAATGCAGTGATAAATAAATAGTTTCAGTTATAAATATGATAATCATAATTTAAATATTTTATTTGCGATTGCGGATTTCAGCGAACAACTTAAGGCTTTTAAAAATTGAGTCTAAATTTCAATATGTATTTATAATAAAACAAAGCTTATCAATCACAGCTAAGCAATAAATTGATCTGATAAGCAATAACCTTAAAGACCATATAATTACGTACCTTAGTTTCCGTGAATTTTTTTTTGAGATCTCGGAACCCATTGTTGATTTACCCCGTTTCTAAATTTGACTTCTAGTTTTTAACTTCGGCTTTATACTTTGATAATAATATAGCTATAATAAAAATAATTTAATAACTTCACTTGCTCTTGCCAGCAAAGCAGATTACAATATAAGACTAGTGTTCACTGTTCAATGTTCATACATTACAATTACCAAAAACAAAGTGTTGTTGAAAGATATTTGGTTTTCAATGCATGAAACACATAATACACAGATAGTATATCGATAAAACCTCTTAAAATACTTGAAAATAACTTTTTTCTTTGATTTGCGTCAGTCCTATTCAATAATTCAATATTTAATGACGGTCGACGAATGACCAACTTAATCTTATGACTTATCTTATGTATTGTATAATGTATACTCAATACTGTAATCTAGTCTATGATATACATTTTCGATAAAATATGTTTTGTACCGACAATAGAGTTTTTTTCCTTATATTCGTGGTTTCAATGAGCACGCTAAGGTCGATAGTCTTTCATATTTTTTGAATTGTCTATGATGATCAAACGAATTCAACTTTCTCATCTTCTTCAATGATCTTCATCATATTCTTTAATGATCTTCAACCAATATTTTTTTCAATCATTTGATATCTTGTTTGTTGTGTCAATATGTTTCATTCATCAAAAAAATTGTTTCTTGCAAAAGGTATGTTATGTTTGCTATATTCCGCGTTTATTAAGGAAATCTATGTTATGCTATCAAAATTACTAAATTCTTATACGAAATAATTTATTAATGTTTCTGTATTAGATTGTGCGTGAATAAAAACGAAAAAGGTTATACGAATAATAAAACATTAAGTAAAATGAAATAAACAAATTATCAAAAAAGTTTAATTTTATCACAATTTGTAGCAACCAAACGTATTACGAGGAAGCCCCGCTCGGTATTTAGATTAGTACCTAGTTAATTATTCGTTCCCGCCTCTTTGTTGCGTCTTTAAAATTTGAGTGAGACTACGCCTCCGCGGACGAGGTGACACATGTCTGAGTTTTTTTTGTTTTTTCGGTGAAGTTTCGGCATCTTGTTTTAAGTTAAATTAATCTCACAGTTTTAGAAGTATGTAATGTAAATAGTTTAGTTCTTAAAGTCAACCTTAGTATACGAAGTTCTGCCCAAACTATTTCTTTTATTTCGGGATATGGACCCCCCGTTATTTTATCACCCTACGTGACAGGCGCCTATCATGCTATTAGGCGTCGCTACGTTACAAATTTTATTTAGTCCTATTGCAATAATGTAAATAACTAGAAACACTACGTAATAATAATTATTGTAAGTTCTATTTCCTTAAATAATAAAACTTGCTCACTGTCACAATTTACGCAATTTATACAAAATATTATGATAGGTTCATCAGGTATTTTATAGAGAGTTAGAGACCGTCAGAACGGAAAGGTTACTAATCTAGTCGGTCATCAGCGGTCGCCTAACTTAATCAAAATTCTACTAACTGCAGAAGGGCGTTCGTTATAATGTGTAAGAACTATTCTTTATATTACTTTCATCTGAATGTATGTAAGACTCATTTGAAATTAATTTTAACTCACTTTGCGCGGGAAAATTTAATTAAAAATTTGTACACTTATCAAGAACCAGTATAATCTATACTTATTATAAAAAAAGTCCCAAAAAGCTGTCTGTCTGTATGTAATCGACTTTCTCAAAATCTACTGAACGGATTTTTGTACGGTTTTCACCAAAAGATAGGGAAATACTTCCGGATGGTTTAGGTATATATTACATATCGGTATTATGTAAATTGTGTTGAAGAGATTGAGCAGTTGTTAAAAAACTTGCTTGCTGTGAGCTGGTCACGTGCCGGTGCGTAAACCAGCAGAGTTACGCTGAAGTAATGTAATAGAGAATTGTAGATGTATAGAAGTACTACAAAAAAGTCTACTATTGCATGTTTCTATCTCTTATGGTTAACTCACAATAACTACTTTTATGTTATATAAAATTTTAATTAAAAATATTGTTATTTTCGAGACTGTTTTCTTCTGTTCTCTATAACTCATTATCAAAATAAATGAGTTTGATAGCTTTGCCATTTAAGTCTCATGCTGTACCGACATCATTTATCATGTATATATATATGTGTGTGCATGAATATATGATGTGTATTATTAACAAATTAGTGGTTCTTTGAGCCTGGGTGTGTATTTGTATTTAAGTATGTATTTAACATAATATATGTAGTATATTTACCACTTGTCCGTCACCCATAACACAAGTGTCCCATATATTTATTATTATTAAAATGCAAAAATATTATGCGATTATGTCAGAGAAACAGAAATGAAGAATTAAATACACTAGGCAGGTCAAAGTTTCGACGCTATTAGTTTCTGCCTTCACTCTCCTCATTTTGCACATTTTTTACTTGCTCTTCTGGTCACGTGCCTGCCCGTGACCTGTCAAAACAGTCAATTCGAAAAAAAAAAGGATCTTTAAATGACTCAGGGTTTTCATTTACCGTAGCTAAAACAATGGAGGTTGAAATAACATAAATAAAATGGAACCTAGAATTTGATAATTCACCATCAGTTAATTATATATTTTCATTTTAAAATTTTTAGTAATAAAACTACAAGTAATCATTTTGTTAATGATCATAGTATATACACTGTTTTATTCTTCTTAACAAAAAATATAATTACACTATAATGGAGTATGATGTTAAATTTTGTTATAGTTGAGATAGTAATAATGAGATATTACAGGAGTAATGCAAGTGGTATTTAACCAAAAATTGCATGAAAAGTAGTCCCCTTGAATCCAACATTACCAGTAGGTTCGTCTTGAAAAGTTATGTACATCCTAAAATCATAAATATAAAAATTAATGTCATAGTTACAGGCCAAATCTCATTTTTTGTTATTGAAAACTTTAGGACAGACCTAATTTCCTATTTTTTTAGAGAACTTTGGACTACAGATTCCCAATGTTATGGTTATTATGTATATGGTTAGGGTCCATAGAATCACGATCTATTTTTCAACATAAAGATAAACTCATTTTGGGGCTCAATATCAACTTCAGTTAATTAACAAATCTTCTTATTTGAAATAATGAACAAGATCTTTAAGAATGTTTGTCACTTTGTTCATCCCCCATTTGTCCATAATTACCTACTTAAGTATTTTTCTGTAATTTTTATTAACAAAGTAGGTGTCTGGTGACATTACTGTAGCTCAGTGTGGTTTTTGAATTCCCCTCAAAACAGAACTCAGCAGTTAAAAAAATGCTCTGATTGCCACCAAAAGTTACAGGAATGACCCAGCAGATTGCTGGGTCATTCCAGAGATTGTCTGAAAATTAGCCATTCAATTTTTATAAAAAAAAGAAGATATTATGACACCTGAGATTGACTGAATTTTATGTAAATTCAAATAATATTAAGTTAATTAGTTTTTTAAAGAACAAACGAAAAAAATAGATATGGGAATTTTTTAATATTTTGGCTATGGGGGTCTGTGAGATAAGTTCAAGTTAAACATATATAAGTATAAGTGAATTGACAAGTTTTGTAGTCAATCAAGTTAACTAAAGTTTTTTGTGAGCTGCAACGAAGCAAACTTAAGTTTATCTAGAATATCTAAATGAAATTTACAAGATCTGATTTACCTATCCGGTGATACACCCAACTCGTTTTCCACAAGTTCAAAGAGTACTTTTGCATGCTTTTTGTTTTGCTCCACGCCCAGAGCACCAATTGACATAAGATTTGCAATAGCACAAGGATCAGTAGATCCACCAAAATTCATTGGTATGTCGGGGATGACAGATACAACACAGTACTAGAATATAAATTATTTCATGATTGAGAACAATAATCATTTATAGCTACTAGTTTACTTCATTTTATTATAAACGATGTTAACGTAGGGGTGGAAAAATAACTCTGAAATACCTGTTCCGGTTTTCCTAGGGCTTTAGCCAAAACTGGTACAGCTTTATTTACAAAATCTTGTGGAATTTTGGATTTAGGCACATTAGTTTCAATTCTAAAATGAGGCATTTTTATTTTTTAATATGCCGCTCCCTGAATCCCGATAACTGTTTCCCCTAATGAACAATAGTAAAATAGAACATCAACATGGTGAATTTAGAAGTGAGGCGTATTTATCGTAACAGGTGTAAATACTAAGTACTAAAATGTAACAGTCTGTAACAGGTACGCGAATACTCAAATACGCGATGAGTATTTTATACTCCCTGTGACAAAATACTCATTTACCCCTCGTTCGCACGAGATGAATTTTATCGCGCGTAAAAATTACGCTGAATTGAAACAAAAGGGTATCCAGGTAACTGTTCACAGGACAGCGTATTTAAATCGCGACGTATTTTATCGTGCAGTGTTCCATTTTAGTCTTTTGGGCGAGGGCGTTAAGCTGAATATACCATACGAAACTTCTTATAACGCCTATTGTGGAATTTTAACGCAAATTATTTTTTACGACTCGTTCGGACGATCGTAAAAAATGAAACAAATGGATATCCAGGTATCTGTTCACACGACAGCGCATTTAAAACGCGACGTATTTTTATAGCGCAGTGTTCCATTTTAAGGCGGTAGAAATGGGCGTCAATCGAATAGGATATATGAAACTTCTTATTCGTATTCGTACGAACGCGAAAAAATCGCGAGCGCTGCTTTCAGTCCGTCGCGAGCTCCCTCGACGGTCTGACGTGTTATTTAATTTTTCTTGAGAGTGCATAGTACGATGTCGTTTATCGATCCAGAAGTTATTATTATAGAAGTGGATTCTCGTGCGCATCTATATGCGAAACATTTTCCAGAATACTGAAATAAAATTATGAAAAGTAAAAATTGCTTTGTACTTTCGTATTTCACTCGTTTATTTATATACAAATTGATTTACATTTTTAAATAATTTCTACAACAAAAAAAATCATTTAAAAATATTAAAAAAATGCCATCCACGGAGAGCGAAGAGAGGACCCAAGCTCCCGGTGGTTAGGGCTACAGAGTGAGGAACCTCCTCACTATGCGTGCCGTCTCAAGCAACACTGCCTTCTGTATCCTGCGCTTGATCCAGCAACTAAGCGTGAGCCTCTTGAGATGTTGGTCGAGGCTCTTCGCGATAAGACCATTAACCGATACAACAATTGGAACAATTATTGTTGAATCAATATCCCACATGGCGGTCATCTCATGAGCTAAATCTAAATATTATTAATTAATTTTAATTTTTCTTTTTCTGCTCATATGAGATTATCGCCATGCGGGACAGTGATATCAACAATAATTGCCCGACGCGCTGACCGATCTACTAAAACTATTTCAGGTTTATTGGCAACAATATACCTGTCAGTAATAATGGATCGTTCCAGTAGAGCAAAGCACGATCATTTAGTAATTTCGTTATTATTGTCCTTACTTTAGGGCTAAAGTCAGTCGTACATTTTATTTTTGCTGAACGCATATTAGTGGCTTGAAATGTGTTATCCTGGGACCAATATTTCCATAAAATTATCAAATGATCTTCTTCTATTTTATTTATCTTTTACATTTATTTTTTTAAATAGGAAGTCAACGCAATATATAGTTTACAATATAATGTATAGACACAATTATCTTTGTATTACTAACCCGTATATCTCACTTATAAGCTAACTCAGCATGAGTTAAAAATGACAAACAGTGGTTAAACTGTAAATTGAAAAAAAAGAAAATAACCTTATTAGTAAAAAAAATTAAACATATAAGTAAATATATAATAATATAAATAAATATAAAGAACACTTACACACACAATCGTACATCCTCAAAATAAGTAACTTAATACTTGTGTTATGGGTGAATAAAACTGGTAAATATACTAATATGTAATTTTAAATACATACTTAAATACACCCAGGCTCGACGAATCAACAAATAAAAGAACAAACGGTTTTTTGTCTACAGCAGAAACGGTTTCTAAAAAACTAGTTGTTTTGAGTTGTCTCAATGTGCCGTGAGCTGTCATATATCGAAAGACAAGCACGCAACGATAAATGCGTGAGCAAATTTCCCCTTATCTCCCTCACACCTTTCATAAATACGGTTATAATAAGCGAGACGGAGTGATCACTCTACAAAGTCGTTTCAACAAACAGTTTCTAGAAACTTATAAAATATACCTTGGAGATATGAATAGAAAGCTGATATTTCTTTGAAATATATATGTAGCTTTATAAAACCAGTGTCTTTAGTGTAGCAGCTCTTTATCGGACCTATGGAACTGGTTAGTGTCATAGGTCATTCAATTGAAGAAAAAATAATTATTATAGGTTTAGTCGCTATTAATTCGTGCCATTTTTAAGCGTCTTTTTAGAATACAGTACAAAAATGAGTGTTTTTTGAGAAGATATTAACCGTTTCTTTTCGTCTAATAACTGTTTCGTTTCATTGACAAAAGTAGTTTTTGCCCAGTTCTAGGGACAAGAGTTCGAGCAATTTTTTTAGTGTATTTAATGGCCTGGAATCAAGAGAGACTGTTGAGACCTATTCGAGCAATTAAAGTTTAACAATTAGGGACATGGAAAGTATTTAGTATCGTTTCTTTAAGTTATCGAGTACATGTATATCGATTGCTAGATAATGTGTTAAATACGCTTATAAATACTCATAAATTCATATAACGATTATGTGTTTGTATAATAAGAAATATAATAAATAGAATTAATTTAATTTAATTTGATGGAAACGGAAGTAGTCAAATGTCATTCATTATTTGTTTCATAAAACGGAAACGGAAATGCTAACAACAGAGGTTATAAATAAGCCAGTTAAGCTTATTCTAGTCACTAGAGGTGTAAGAGTAACGACAAAAAGCGTACCCGTACACGTTTGTTACTACAACAAGTAGTACTCGTTACTATGGTATCGGTATATATTCGTTACTTTTGATACCTGCTACCATAGCATTAAAGTAACGTCTCGAGTCGTATTCCCGTACGGTATGATATCGGCGCGACATATTACTTATACATACGAATTTTTTTTACAAAATCTTGATATAATAAAAAAAGTTAGAATTGTAGAATAATTAAAAGCACAAGTAAATTGTAGGCGGAATGTACTGGATTTTGAAATGGATTTATTATTTTAACTGTGAGAATAAAATAAATATTGTTCGCTTAGAATGAAATTTAACATAAAATATGATAAAAAAAATATTTTAAAGGAGATTTCAAATAATTTAAAAATATTTATTTTAAGGGGCTTAATAAACAATAAAAAAAAACATTGTTCTTCGTAAGGTTCATTCAAACCACAGATTAGGTACCGTATTATGTAGTTACTAATACGTACCGATACGAAAAATGCAAGTAACGGGTAACGAATAGCATTCGTGAGTAACGATTCGGTACTCGGTACTAGAGGGCGCACCCGTTACTCAATACCGAATCATACGATTTGTTTACGGCTTTACTAGTAGTCACTTTCTTTACTTCTTCTAGTAGTCTTTACTTTTTTTTACTTTTAGTCTGCTGTTAGCGTTTAGTGTGTCTACACTCTACAATCGTGAAGTGTAATACGATACCGATACTTTCGTACTCTATACTTTACGATCGTTACTTTGTTCATTGAGTACCCACTTCGTGTTAAATATAATCTTGGTAGATATCGAGCAATTTTTAGCATAGATTAGTGATTACTTTCAGAGCTAAAGTTCAACGCTACTCATCAGGCCCAGCAAACTTTGTATGAAAGTTGGATTAATTTTAATTTTCGTAGTTGCCGTTACTTAGTTTTACTTGTCATTTTTTTTGGTTATCACTTCGAGTTCAGAAAGAGTAAAAGCAGTTATCAATATCTTGTGATATCCACACTCTTTAGCTGACATAGTAGATACACTTGTAAATAGTTACATAGTTAGTTTATTACAACTAATTTGTGGTTTTTGTTTAATTTTACTTTACTTGAATTGAGTTGAGAAAATTTAAAACGAATATCCTTTAAATGTATGCTCATACCAAGGATATTAAATTATACGGATTCGTAAGCCTGGGACAACAAATATACGCCACTAAAAAAAATCCAAAATAGTTAATATACCTAAATTAAGATAAGAATCTGAATAACAGTAGCAATTATCATCTCACGGAAGGAGCACGAAAAAGTATTTGTACTTCTACTGGATACCGTGCCCCTATTACAATTTAAGATAGATTATATATAGGTATAATTAATTATTAGTAGGTATATATATTTGTTTGTAAATTGTATTCTGTGATTGTGTTCTTTGATCTTATTTTCCTTGACCCCTCGTTAGCACGGGCGTAAAAAATACGTCGCGTTGAAATTCCGCGTAGGCGTAGCTGTACGTACGAACGTTTTTAAATCACTTTTGTTTCGTCTCTTGCTTAGTAAGACGTGGAAATAGGCTAGTGCAAAATTATTTGCAATAGCCGTTTGTGATGCTAGAAGACGAAAAAGAAACCAAAAAGCATTCTGGGTATATCCTCTAAATGAAACGAATTTGAATCGATTTTTTTTATAGTATAGAGACTGACTTGACCCGTTGCCGCAGTGGGTAGTGACCCTGCGTTCATTTCCGCGGGTCGTGGGCTCGATTCTCGCCGAGAGCCAACATTTTCTATAAAAATTAAATTTGTTGATTCGTCGAGCCTGGGTGTATATTTGTATTTAAGTATGTATTTAAAATTACATATTAGTATATTTACCAGATGTATTCACCCATAACATAAGTATTAAGTTACTTACTATGAGGATGGACAACTGTGTGTGTGTAAGTGTCCTTTATATTTACTTATATTATCATATATTTATTTATATATTTAATTTGTTTTACTAATAAGGTTATTTTCTTTTTTTATAATGTACAGTTTAACCAGTTTGTCATTTTTAACTCATGCTGAGTTAGCCTATAAGTGAGATATACGAGTTAGTAATACTAAAATGATTGTATCTATACATTATATTGTAAACTATATATTGCGTTGATATCCTTTTAAAAAAAAAATAATAATATAAGATAAATCAAATAGAATAAGATCATTTGACAATTTTATGGAAAAATTGGTCCCAGAATAACACTTCAAGTCACTAATATGCGTTCAGCAAATAACCAGTACGACTGACTTTAGCCCTAAAGTAAGGAAAACAATAATAATGAAATTACAAAGCAATTTTTACTTTTCATAATTTAATTTGAGTATTCTTGAAAATGTTTCGCATATAGATGCGCACGAGAATCCACTTATATAATAAGTACGCGGATCGATAAATGACATTGTACTACGACTCTCAGGCAAAAACTAAATAACACGTCAAGCCGTCGAGGGACGGACGGACTGAAAGCAACGCTCGCGATTTTGTCGCGTTCGTGCGAATAGTAATAAGAAGTTTCGTATGTTCTATTCGGGTTGACGCCCAACACCTATTGCCTAAAATGGAACACTGCGCTATAAAAATACGTCGCGTTTTAAATGCGCTGTCGTGTGAACAGATACCTGGATACCCATTTTTTTTAATTTTTTATTTATGATAACTTTGTTGCATACAGGGATATACAAACAATATTGTTAAAAACTAAATTATAGACAAAGGGCGGCCTTATCACTAAGGTGATCTCTTCCAGGCAACCATTACACTAAGGATCTAAAACAAAACGAAACGGATAAGTGCAGACAAGATTCAATAAATATACAAATGTACATACTAATATAATATAATACATACACTAAAATAGTAATAAATAAATATAAAATAGATAAATACTTCAATAAATATTTATATTTCCACATATATACAAAATAAGCGATAATACATACATAGTGATATATTCATAAATACATATATAATTATAATAATAGTGAATGTAAATTACATAGATAGATAATTATTCTTTACACGCCTCTTAAATATATACAAAGATTTAGATTGCCGAATTTGTGGTGGAAGTGCGTTCCACAACCTAACAGCTGTGACTGTGAAGGACACACTGTACAAATGGGTGTTAAAACGGGGCCATTTGAATCTGCTATCAGTTTTGTTTCAATTCGACGTAATTTTAACGCACGATAAAAATCCTCTCGTGCGTCGAGGGGTGTTTATTGTATTTAATATTTATGTGTATTATCTAATCTATGATATTGATTTCATTTACTAGTCTATGGTTGTTTATTCAATTTTATGGTACTAGTGACTTGGTCCCGCGTCATATAATGGATTTATTAATGAATCCATCTATTTATCATTACCTTTATACGTTTATTTCATGCACTGTAAAAGACTTGTAAATATAGGGTATACTCTTATTATTATTTTTTTTTTCAAATTCAAAATATTCTTTATTCAAGTAAACTTGTAAACAAGTGCTTTTGAATCGTCAACGAATATTATTATTATTATCTATGGTTGTAAAATACATTTTCAGAAACAAGATATTTCCGTTCAGAGCATGGACGTAGTATATACGTTTATTATTTATCCAAGGTTCAGAGCTTTGACTATTACTGACAATGACAATTTACAAGGACATAGGACATGCAAGTTAACAATAACATGATTTATTACGTGAATTACACTGATGAAGAATATTAAGAATAAATAGGAGACGAATACGATATGAAAAGAAAGAAAAATATAAATTTACGAAAGACAAAATATTGGATATGACTACGATGACGTATATAAGAGAATATGATGAAGTTAACACTAGAAGAAGAGTATACTAAAGAAGAAAAGAACTCGTTTTATTATTACGAAAGACATAATTATTGAATATGACTACAAAGATGTATATACGTGAATAAGAAGAGATTAAAATAGAAGAAGAATATACTAAAGGAGAAAAAACTAGTTTCATTATAATGGACGATTAACAAGGCGGTATGGTCAACGATCTTAGCCTGTTCGTTTAAACACGGGCGAATGGAAGGAAAAAAAATGTCTATGGTTGTATTTGATTTGCTGAGGGTTAAAATCCATAACAATTTTGATATTTCAGAGCAATTGATTGTTTCATTGATAAATACTGTAATTTATTATTTTACAGTTACTTCAAATTTACTTATATAGTAAGTTTTCAAAAATGGAGGACCAGAGGAATGTAGAAGACACGCCAGTGTCCCAAAGGCTCACAAATGAAGACTTTAGGAAGTTGTTAATGACACCTCGTTCGACTCCAGCCCATGGGGGAGCCCATCCAGCCGGTTCCGTAAGGGAGGCCATGGCAAATGCAGGGTAATATATGTTCATAATAATAAAAAAAAGTTTGAAATTTGGATGTGGGTTTGTGTTAGTTATAATATGCATATAAAAGGGGTTGATGAATGATAAAAGAGAATTAAAATAAAACTATTGTGCCTGATTGGAATAAATTTTTGTAGTGTGGCTCAGTTGTAAAAAATATCTTTATCATATGCTATCATCATATACCATTATAACTATAGATAGAAAGGAAGCTTTCTGGTGATAAAGTGATACATGTTACAACTTTATTTTTTGGAAAATACAACAGGGAATATCTGTTTTTTACATGATCATCAACTCAACAATAAATATAACAAATATAATATTAACACTAAATTTAACAGATTATTAACAAGAAAAAAATAACAAGAAAATTCATTTTAATGTTACAAATGTAGCTCTTAATTAGTACATTTTTACAATATAGATCAATGCCACCCCCCATAGAGAACAAAAGTGAACTTCGACGTAAGAAGAAATCTTATTATGCTGCACTAAAAAAACAAGAAGACAATAAACTGGCAGAACTTGCTGAAAAATACAGAGACAGGGCAAGAGAAAGAAGAGATGGGCTTAATGACATAAATGCGGCTGATCCAACTAGTAACACTAGCAGTGCTTACAGGTATAGCTGATTCAGTTTCTACAATATTTAATAAGATTTTTTGTAATTACATGCAATCTAAACTATATTTTAAAGCATGTCTAATGTTTAGTGAACCAAACACATTGTGACATAAATCTATAATATATCTGAAAAATATTTACATATTTCCTCATGAAAAAAAAGAAGTCTTTGACAAGTCTGAGAAAATTAGCAAATAATTTAATTTATTCTAAAGACAAATGGTTTATAAGTGCTATGAAAACATAGGAATATATTTTGTGGTCATTTTGGAAGGATTGCAAATCATATCTTTGTATACTATATTAACTATAAATAACTCATTATATTCTATACTTAATTTATAATAAAATATGAAAAATTCTTTATAATAAAATTTTATATATCTGATAAATGATAAAATATTAATAAATAAAAATGTGCACTGTTTACTGTTAGGTTCTCATAGCTTAGCTGCTGCTTCCAAATTATGATTTCAAAGGTTTCAAATTATTTGAGTACTGCTAAGAAAAATAAATAAGTAAATATATGCGACAGTCAAAAAGTAAGTAACTTAATACTTGTGTTATGGGTGAAGGAGAACTGGTAAATTTACTACATATATAATTTTACATACTTAAATACAAATATACAACCAACAAATAGTTTATAGGAAATGTTGGTCCTCGGCGGTAATCGAACCTGCAACCCATGGAGCTGAAGGCAGGCACTACCCACTGCGCCAACGGGCCGGGCCAACTGTACTATTTTAAACCCTAAATTTTACAAATTATCATGTACTTTATCGAAGGAAACATATGTACACATGCATAATATGCGTACATGTAAAACCTGTCAATTCGATTGTAACACAATCAAAAGGTGGAGACCTGGTGACCTGTAAATATGAGTTTCATACTTACCATAGGCACTAACAATGCACATCCGAATACGAATCTGTGTACGAAATTTTTACCTATGACTTGTATACCGACTTCTTTGTTATAAAATTCCCATTGAATACAATAAATCATTTTATTTTAATAGCTTAAATTTGTTGTTGGTGCCTAGAAATTTGAGGGGTTAATAACTTGCTTTAAAGCGGCATAGTAGCTGAAGCTCTAAATCTAGCTAAGGTCCAAATAGTTTTCACTAAAATCTGAGAATTTTACTGAACATGGACTTTATTTTTACTTAAGTTGGTTCTGACACAAATCAATGCAAGTTTCACACATGTTAGCATTTCTGTCTGTATATATTGCCAGAATAATTTAATTATTTTTTGTAACTATATTATTGTTAATTCTATTTTAGGGCTGTTGCTCCAGATTTGAAATCAGGAATTGATGCCAAAGAGAGAAGACGGCAAATGATTCAGGTATATTTTGCAATGCAAAATAAGCACCCTAACACTGCCAGTGTTAGGGTGCTTATATTTTTTAAATAATAATTTTGTACGCATTTAAAGTTTGTATGACATTGAAACTGATACACGTAAAATATTAGCTCTAAGTAGAACAAAATTATGCAAACTAGCAAGGGTGCTTACAGGGCACTCTAGACCAGGGCTTCTTAAACTATGGGTCGTGACCCCATTTGGGGTCGCGTAGCAAAATTCTGGGGTCGAGAGATTTTAATGTCAAATATATATTCAATAATGTCATTATATATACGATTTTATAACATCACTAGGGTTAGTGGAATACACTAGACGGAATATACTAGACCCGCGTATTTGTTGAAGGTTTTGAGCTATCTCCACCGACAGATAGATTTTGTATGTTTCAAAACGAATTCAAATATTTTCACATGTATATGTAAATGTATATTGATAATAATAAATAAATCATCAAAAAATATTAATTTATTTTTCTTGTATATTTGTATGGGGTCGTCAAGAAACTCGCAATCATAAATGGGGTCGTGAATGACAAAAGTTTAAGAAGAGGCCTACCATGAACTCTTATCGCGACTCAATTGAAGACATAAACGACGACCACGAACCGCTTTATTTTCGTACCATGCAAATCCTATATGACTGTGGTGAATCATAACACTCTCCTAAGGTCACACTATTTACGCACATGAGGTGAAAAATCTCGGTACCGAGAATATCATGGAATTTTTTGAGGATACTCTTATTGACAGCGAATTGTGGCGATCACAAAAGATCAGCAATTGTCAAAGTAATACTGGGCCTTAAGGACCTGCATAGGCGCTACTTCTAGAAAACAACATGATGACATTGAAATATTCTGGTGTTAAATATGTCCATCAATAGGCATTTGTTTAGTTGAAGAATTAATTGTAACAGATTACCTTAAGTATATTCTAGTTTCGTGTGGTATCCGGCTGAGTAGAATAGATTACCCGCATTTTTCACCGAGGTATTGTAAAAGGCGACTAAGGTAAGTGCCGTGTAGTATCTGGTTTAGTAGAATAGATCACCCTTATTTTTTACCGAGGTATCGTGAAAGGCAACTAAGGTTAGTTGACGTCAGGCCGGTCGTAAAATACTTAGCCAAATCATGTTACAACATGTTTAAAACATATTGTACAGACCCCACTTAGAGTGGGATAAGGACAGGAGGATGATGATACCTTTAATGTATTTTGATGCTTTAACACTGCCTCTTATTTTGTTTCAGGAATCCAAATATCTCGGTGGAGATATGGAGCACACTCACTTGGTGAAAGGTCTTGATTATGCTTTGTTACAAAAGGTATGTAGTAAATATTTTTGATCTCAACAAATTTTGAATATTAATATCACTTACGTTTGCTTACATGACCTGGTGGAGCAGTATGATGATTGTTTATTTCTTCATTGTAAAACTGTTTTGACGATTTTCTTTCTAAAATGCCTTAGACAGCTTGTTACAATATGAAATGAAATGAAAAGAAAAGAAAATCGTTTATTATATAAATGTGCTTACATAACATACAAAAATATACAAAACTAAACATAATTATAATTATAAAAAATGTATATAGCACAGTGCAGAGAAACTCTTTAGAGGCTTTAAACTCGGCATAATACTGTGTGCCACGAAAGGAAGCACACAGAACTGATTTTCAGTTAAAGCCTCGTGAATTACGTCACGGACAACAACTAATTGAACTGACTATCAGATTGATTGTCCGATATCTGATGTTGATTTGTTGATGATTATTTAGTATGATTTTCACATAGAACTTTAGCATATATACAATATAAATATACAAGAGTAGGAAAGCCAGCCTAAAATGTGCCATCTATAAAGCTGAAGTGTTTGTTTGTTTGAACGCGCTAATCTCAGGAACTACTAGACCGGTTTGAAAAATTCTTCGAGTGTAAGATAGTCCATTTATCGAGAAAGGCTATGGACTATATAACATCATAATACGATGAATAGGAGAGAGCAGAAATAAAAAATATTGCGAAACGGCAAAATTCAATGCTTTCCTTGTGTCCGCTAAGTAAACGGTGAAAGTTAATCAAAAATCAAGTACTACAAAATTGTTCCCTTCTAAAAGTTCGATATAAAAGTCTGCGACAGCATATGTCTAGCTTTTAAGGTTAAGCCACTTTAACCATAATTAATATAAGTATTACGGTTTACCCAAATAATGAGACAGCAGTCCACGCGAACGAAGTTGCGTTTAAAAGCTAGTATTACAATAAAGAGAAAGCAAATGAGGGTGCATCTGTCTCTCTTTTTTACGTGGGATTAGACAAAGATGAAGTATACATTTTACATAGTTTCAACTTCTATTTCATTATTTATCGTGATACTCAGTTACAGACTTGCCTATAACTCCCCTAGTCTAGTATGACTCCATGGACTGTTATCATGAAAAAGTTTAAAATGTAAAGAAATGTTGAAAACTAAAATAAGGAAGCATCATTGAGTTTTCTATTAAAACTTATGTCACATCTTTAATATTTATCACACGCTTTTCAGTGAAGGAAAACATCGTGAGGAAACTAGCATATCTTTGAAGAAATCTTTGGATATGTGTAACCTACCAATCCGCATTGGAGCCGCGTGGTGTCTCTAAGCTCTAAACCCCTTCTCTAAAAAGAGTAGTTCTCTGCCCAGCAATTATTATTGCCACTTATTTTTTTGCAGGTCCGTTCCGAGATTCAGACTCGTGAACTAGAACAGGAGGCGGAAATGGAACGCCTAGTTTCGGCTCCTGAAGAACCAGTGAATGAAAAGAAAGAAGTTGCACCCGTAGTAAGTTTGTTATTGTTGGTTAAAAGTTCACATTTAGGGTCCGGTAAGATCGCTTTTAAACATTCCCTTTCCCTTATACAGTATTCTTCCATTTCCATTCATTCATCCAATTCAATTCTTCCGTGAGTCTTTGTTAATTTGTCGATTCGCCACTATCTATTGCGATCGGTTGCTCGGTGAAACTAAATATATCCAGTTGTTTGAATATTTAGTCTGATCATCGTTTCGGAATTCAACTTTTCTCTCGTCGAGGTTTCTTTTTCTCCACTCTTCCTGCTACTGTCAGCTGCTCTAAATAATCTTTGCTCCTACTAGAAAAGTATTGCAGCATCCTATGCAAAATAATAGAAGACATTCTGTTCCAGAAATCTTCACTTAATTAACAGCCTTAACAACAATTTATTAAAAAATCTAAACAGACTTTAAATGATTACCTTACCTTAAGTGGGTTTTAATGCCCTAAGTCCCTAGAGAATTTACATGAGTGACCTACCCACAATGATGCTTCAGTCCGCTTTGCAGCATCATTGTAGGCCTGACCTACAGTCCTCTCCATAAAGAGAGAGTGAACCTTCGCCCAGCTGTGACATAATGGGACTCTGGGAGTGATTGGTGGGTTGTTATAAATTTAGAATATTTTTGATTTATTAATTTTAAGCAGGGCTCGAAATTTTTTAGTGCCTTACAGCCTGATCACCAGAATTTTATTAGATGATAGATGGGGATGCCGCTTCCAACGGAACGAAAAGTAAAATAATTTTTCTAGGTATACGATATTATACATATTAGGTCTTAATGTAAACAGTATGATACAAACAACTCATATAAATATCTTACACTAGAAACCAATGAGTTGATCATTCCCAAAAAAATTTCGACAATTATGACTTCTAAATATTCATGTTAAAGTAATAACATCTTAATAAAAACATATATATATTGTCACGAACATGCCAAAAGAGTTCGTATACTATATCTCATAGAGTTCAAATTCGCTTAACTAATTCTCTGGAACATTCGGCTTGTTTACCAAAAGTGTTTACAAAAGATTGTTTACGATCTCCCCAAGATCTCGCGAATGTTTTCGCACATCGGTTCGTTCGTTATATAAGCAGACGTATTGTCCGCCTCGAGATTCAGTTTGCGACCGATCAAGAGCGAATAACTAAGCGAAAATAAAAGTGAAATAATTGTGACCTCGGCATTCTTATCCTAATAAAATGTATTATTTAAAATGTGCAGTTGCTTTTAGAAACTAACGTCAATAAATTTACTTAATTTTACAGGAAGAAGAAATACAGTTTAAAATACCAATGGCGAGAAATATTCATAATCTAATAATGGATCAAAAGTAATTATAAATTTATTATACTCTCTTCTTATTATTAAAATTGTTGTGTCAATTGTGTTCAGCCCTACTATACTTAGAGTAGGGGATTCATAGGCGCCTATAAATAAGAGTGTGACAATAAGTAATGAAAGGGAAGATGAAACTCGTATACTTATCTTTGTCTAACGATACATAAAAAAGAGAGACAGATAGATTTTATTGCTTTTTTGATTAGCTCATTTGCTTTGTGTTTATTTCTCTTTATTGTAATATGGCACATTTTAGCTGGCTTTCGTACTCGAGCATAAAACTCTATTCAAATCTTAGTAGACAGTTAAGTTTAAACTTAAAACTGCGCTTAATGGTTACGTATGTTATGTCAATCAAATCAAAATAATCTTTATTCGAATAATTTATAGAATTAGGCGTTACTTTGCGGAGATCCATAATACAAAAGTAATAATAAAATTATTTTGCTATAATCCGCGATACATCATGTATCGCGGATTATAGCAAAATAATTTTATTATTACTTTTGAATCTTTATTCGAATAAAGATTTTTAGTCACTTTCGAATCGTCAAGAGTAAATAAAATTAAGAATTCTACAGCTGTTTCGAAATGTCGTTCTTACTGAGAAGAACCAGCACGCTATGCGGCGGCCGATCTTTTAAACTTTTTAATCTACATAATTGAGCAATCTTGTTCGAAGCTACAGGCTTACCATGAACTCTTAATTGCGACTTAATTGAAGACCTAACTGAATTGTTTTGTTTTTTCATACCATGACGTGTTAAATGCACAGCTTAATTCGTTGCCGAATTAAACCCAATACTGAATCGCAAACTTATTTTCACTCTTATTATTTATAAAGTGGGTGCGCGATCCAAATGCAACTCAGTTAAAATCATAGTACGAAAAGTAAGCGTTTCAGTTTACCGGCTTTGCCATTGAATCGTTTTCTAAAAGTTGATGGTACGCCTACTGGAATGATTATCAAGTTTATATTTATCACTTACTAGATGTGCCTACAACGGCTTTGCCCGCGTGGTAATCATTGATTCACGAAACTTTTCCCGGATTTTCGAAATCTTGAACATAAAAGTAGTTATTGTGAGTTAACCGTGAGAGATAGAGACATGCTCTCGCAGACTTTTTGTAGTATTTTTATAAATCTACAATTTTCTAGTACATTACTTTAGCGGATCTCTGCTGGTTTACACAGCGCACGCGACTAAAGCTCCCAGCAAGCAAGTTTTTTAACAACTGCGGGATCTTATTAATACAATTTACCTGATACCGATATGTACTATTTACATAAACCGTTTGGAAATATTGCACTATCTTTTGGTGAAAACCGTATAGAAATCCGTTCAGTAGATTTTGATTCGATTACATACAGACAGACAGCTTTTTGGGACTTTGTTTTATAATAAGTATAGATAGATATAATTTGCAATTGTGAAATATTCTTTATATATAAGCATTTTTCTTACACGTTGCGTACGTACGTAACTTTGCGTACGTATTACTGAGGATTTTGCTAATTCAGTAAATTTTTCAGAAGTAAAAAAGTGATGCGCAACGAATTATTCGTGTCAGGTCGGATGGCTTACGTAGTGGAGTTGGATGAAGAGGGCACCATAGACAGTGACATACCGACCACTTTGACTCGAAGCAAGGCGGATGTGCCCGAAGCGGACGAGCGAAGTTCCGCTTCGGCCGCCAATGACGTCGTTCTGGACAAGTTGGCTCAGATCTTCTCCTATCTACGACACGGTAGACATCGCAAGATGAAGAAAGCCAAGGTAAATGATTGACTTTTTATGTTTGTTTTACCTATTCGACTTGTTAGTCGGTATAATATATAACTATTCACATATTTATTAACCTACCGACGGCATAATGTCTAAACAAAGTCATACCACCTGAACTCGAACACGTTGCCATAGGTAACGAAATAGTCAGTTCGATAAAAGAAAAATAATGATAAACTAGCGTCTCTTATTACTTCGATAGCTGTAGTTACAAAAGTAATAATCAAATTAATTGGCTATAATCCGCGATTAAGAAAGTAAATAGAAAATATAAATAATGCTAAATGTACTGGACTATCGGTTTTCATACCCGATACATGCAGGATTCGTAATAACACAAACCTCCACCACCTCCACCACAATACACAAGCACTACACACGTTCACTATCACAAACTCAACAATCGTGTCGCCCCGCAACCGAAGCATCATCAGGAGATAGACTCCACGATAAAATTGCAGAAATGCTCTGAAATAGTAAAATAATTTTATTATTACTTTTGTAATGTGGATCTCTGAAAAGTAACGTCTTATTCTATAAATTATTTAAAGGAGGTGTGCTGTACTTTGTTTATTATTGTTAAGAGTTGGAATATAAATTTCTGCAGCAAATAAATCATTAGCATTTTTGAAATATGTTATCTGGAGGTGACCTATTATTAGCATGTAACGTGGTAAAGATTTTCCGCCGTGTGGTATCCGGCTGAGTAGAATAGACCAATCTCTTTCTTACTGAGGTGTCGTAAAAAGCGACTAAGGTAAGTTGATGTCAGGCAGGCGGCCGGTCGTAAAATACGTAGCCAAATCATGTGACAACATGTTTGCAACATGTTGTGCCGACCCCACTTAGAGTGGGATAAGGGCAGGAGGATGATGATGAACGGGGTAAAGATTTTTGTACCATATAATTTTACTCTTAAATCGTTTTTTAGGATAAAGCAACAGAGAAAGGCCGTAATGACGATTCAATATATGGTGAAATCGGGGACTACGTCGCGGGTGACAAACGTGAAGACAGGCACGAGGAGCGTCCTAGATCGGGCTACTTCGACAAACCGCTCGAGAATGAAAAGGAGGAAGAGGGTACGTAAACTTTGCAATTCTTTATTTTCCATCTACCGAAGGAAAAGTCTCAAAGTGGCGCCCATTATAGAACTGCAGGCCTACAATTAACTTTTATTGCGACTCATTTGAAGACGTAGAATACATTGTTTTGCTTTGTCATACCATGACGTCTTAAAGACGCACACTTTAAGTCGTTGCCGAATGAGCGTTCGGAATGCTTCCTAAACATGTGAGTAAAAGAGACAGAGTTGTCTATAGTTCATAGAACGTTATCCTTTTCAAAAACACTTAATGGTACTCAAACTCATACTCAAAATATTCTTTATTCAAGTAGACTGTTTACAGTACTTTTGAATCGTCAAATGTTTTCAAGAAGCTACCACTGATTCGGAAGTTTGCTTCTATCGAAAAATCTCCTGTACGAAAAGAAAGCGGTTCGGTTTAAGTACTCACTTTGAATTGAATCGTTATCTAAAAGTTCATGGTAGGCCTACTGATCACTGATCTTCTGTAACGTTATATTGTTCGAACAACTATTTCGATAGTTTGCAAGTCAAGTTAAAAAAGCTTTTAACACAATTTCATGTCCCTATTACAAAATTCATCTCTGTTATATTAGTTTAGGGTCTACAGGATATCAATAAACGATGCGAAAAATAACAATTCAAGTTACAAAAGTTTAAACAAAATTTCATGTCCCTACTATTAACCGTTGAAGAGTTTCCTCATCTGGAGCCAATCCTGGCAACAACATCAGGTCATGCCTATTATAAACATCCATTGTCATCGGTTCTGGACCTGTATGTAAAATTTCGACTCAATCGGACAATGGGGAGTGGGTCAAATTTAACTATCAAGATTCCTTCACATACATACATACTATCCCACAGTTGGGCATAGGCCTCCTCTCTCTTTATTTTGAGAGAAAGATTGGAGCTACGACCTACCACGCTGCTCCAATGCGGATTGGTAGGTTACATATATCCTTGGAATTCTTTACAGATATGCAGGTTACTTCACGATGTTTTCCTTCACCGAAAAGTGTGTGATACATTAAAATTATCAATTACACACATAAGTTTTAATAGAAAAACTCATTAGTGCCTTCCCGGGGTTTGAACCGTGGTCTCCTCGAAAGAGTCGCTTGCGTTGTTGTGTCACAGCAAGTTTTTTCTATTCTTTATTAACTTGATTTTTTATTTTTATATAAAATTACATTAGAAACTACTTTGCTATAATCCGCGCGGGCTAGGCGAATGCATGCAAAGCTAATGTGTATGAAGCAGGCAAAATTCACGTATCTTACCCATGCAGGACAAGTCACCACATGCATCCCAAGACGCCTCCACCAGCAACAATGCACACAAGCAACACACAATCACCACCAAAATCTCGACGATCGTTTCGCCCCGAAACCGAAGCATCATCAGGAAGATAGGCTTCTATAAATCATTTAAAATTACATTAACCTCTCAAAACCGCTCTCTGGGTTTGCACCGAGAGATTGATAGGTTGGCTCCTCGAAAGAGTCGCACAGTGTCACCGCTGGGCTATCACAGCTTCACACTAGGGATGTTACGGAGGTGGGTTTACCGGAACCGGAGATTTCATTTTTGAATTATCGGAGCCGGAGGCGGAGTCGGAGGCGGAGGTATTACACTTCCGCCTCCTTCATTATTAATCTAAAAATTGACCCGTAAACTGTACTTAAATAATATGACCACCACGATTTAAATAATTGAATACTTAAGCACGTCTAACCATTGATTCCGAAAATAAAGAAATGAACGAGAGTTGAGTGTGCGAGGGGAGATACCCCCGGGCAACGAGTTACAACTTGTAGCTGCGAGTTCTGTCAGAATTCGCATGATAATTTCACTTTCGTTATACCTCAGACTACAGAATTCACTACGACAGGTGCGAATTCAATCGGAGGTTCCGACCTTTCGGAACCGAAGTCGGGGCTACGTAACATCCCTACTTCACACATATACACGTCAAGTTAAATAAAAGCTTGTAAAATACAACTGTTTCTTGGTTTTAGGTCCAGGTCCGCTGGCTCGCCGTCAAGTGGGGACCAATCCGGAAGAGCGTGATAAGAGATCAGCCGCTCTTCTGTCGCGACTCGCTGCCGAGCCTGAGGGCTACGCGGAATGCTACCCCGGCCTGCGGGAGATGGACGACGCGATCGACGACTCGGATGATGAGGTCGACTACACCAAGATGGACGCTGGCAATAAGAAAGGCCCTATTGGTGAGTTTCATCATCCTTCTGCCCTATATATAAGTAGTTCTTTATTTTGGATGAATTAACAGCACATAGCCTCAAGAAAATTTCGGCCCTCGCCGGGAATCGGGGATTTAAAAAAAAACTTAAATATTAACACAAAAAAAACCGCTAAGGTTTGTCGCTAATGCTATGAGCAATTCACCTCTTGTTTGAAGTTCAAATCAAATCAAATCAAAATAATCTTTATTCAAATAAACCATTTCAGGCACTTTTGAATCGTCAAGCATCAATATGATTAATGAAGCTACAACTGGTTCGGAATGTTGCTCTTACCGAGAAGAACCAGCAAGAAACTTGGCGGTCAATCTTTTAAATATTTTGAATTATACATTATTAAACCGCTGTCTTGTATGAAGCTGAAAGGATTTTCAAATCCAGGCTTTCTTATCAACCAAATAATCTTCAATTTTGTAATATGCTTTACGTATAAGCTGCATAAGTTACATAGGTAATACCAAAAATTATTTTTTATATAAATAATGACTAATAAACAAGAACTAAACATTACAAAAAAATCCGTTTATGCTTTAGGAACTAAGTAGATAGCAGTAGCAACTAGTAAGTAGTTACTAACTAGGGAGCTTAGACAGGGTTCACTTGCGACAACGGGCCAATTATATATCTTTGTGACTGACATTTATTAATTTTGTATCAGGCCGGTGGGATTTCGACACGCAAGAAGAATATTCCGCGTATATGAGCAGCAAGGAGGCGCTTCCTAAGGCCGCCTTCCAGTACGGGGTCAAGACTCAAGATGGCCGTAAGACCAGGAAGACTAAGGACAAGAGCGAAAAGGCTGAGCTCGATAGAGAATGGCAACAGGTGATTGTACTTTTAGGTTTACATTAAATTTTACTTTTCTCAGTGTTCAATAATATAAATTTAATATTCAATTTCAAATTCAAAATATTCTTTATTCAAGTTACCTTGTAAACAAGTGCTTTTGAATCGTGAACTCTAACTGCTGGTTAGGAAAGCTGTTCCCACCGAGAAGAGCCAGCAAGAAACTCGGCGGTTGCTCTTTTCAAAATAATACTTATAATTAGTTACATTCTATTCAGATAATAGAACCTTTACAAGTAAAGGTTCGCACAGTAGTAATGTTCACGCATTCTTGTCATCTAAGTAATCCTCATCAGTATATTAGGCTTTTTGTATCAGCCTCCCTTTAACAGTTTTTTTTAACTTCTGTAGTAGCAAAGCTAATTTTATTATAGAATCTTATACCCAAACCCACAAACGAATTATGTACTTTTGCTTAATTGTTCGTCAAACCAAACTAGATGGCGCTGTAATTATTGTTACACGCCATTAATTTCCCATCCACTTATACATAAGTTATATCGACTGTAACAATTAATATCACGATAACGCCATAAAAGCTATTCTAGGTAGCAACATATTGACAATTTACGAAAAAATAAATAAAGCGTAAGTTTTACGACAATACATATCAGCAGGTCTAACACGAACTCTTATTGCGACCCAATTGAAGACGTAAACTAAGTTGTTTTGCTTTTTCATACCATGACGTCTTAAAGACGCACACTTCTAAGTCGTTGTGACTTAAAGTGTGCACAACAACCTAAATTGGATTGCAAACGTATTTCATTCATTTTCTTTTTTCGTATCATTGCTATTAAAATAATGAAATTGATGAAGTTGATGGAGGCATATTTGTGAAAACTTTATTTTCTGTAGTTTTATATATATTTAATGTCGCTGTAAGTTTTCCTATCAAAATAAAATAAAACACATTTAGCCTAAACTTACTATGCACTTAAAGATGGCCAAGTGCGTTTCAGGGTTTAGGGTTTGTCTTCGAATTTTTTTATGAATATTTATTATGAATTTCGATTTAAGAAAAAGTAAGTTATAAACAGAATTTAATATTATTTTTGATATTTGTTGCAGATTCAAAATATAATACAAAAACGTAAAGCACCGCAGTATAATGGAGACGAACCTAATTTCAAGACTCCACGGTTTTAAGGAACGTCTTTTTAATATATTATCAACTATGGAAGTTTATTATATATTATGTATGCATTTATAATAAAACTAGAATTAGGTGTAAAACCATAGAGTTTTAAGTATTTTTTAACCCTTTAAGACCGAGGAAGCTAGGAAAGTTCCGAAAATAAAATTTTAGTATATTAGTTGAAATTTTTTTTGTAAATTTTAAGATTTTTTCAAAAATAAAAATCGTTGTGATCAGTGGAAATCTTTTGTGTGGATATCTTTTTAGATACAGGAAAGTTAAGCGATAATATTGAATTATTGCATAATTGTTTAATACAAATATCTTTTTTTGTAGTCATACGCGCTTTGGAGAGTTTCTTAGCGGCTGTGTATATATATGTTTGTAAATAGTGATGTAATAAAACTATTTTACATACACGTCTTTTAATTCTTAACCCTTTTGTATTAAAAACCCGTTATAATAAAACATTTGTGTATCAAAATCCTGTGTCGCGATGTTCGTTTACACTGGATATCAGAAATATCTCAATATAATTTCGTTTAAGTTTGAAAATATGTGTTGTGTTCAACTTTAGGGGCAGGAAATGCTGCGACACTTTTGAATATTTCCTTTTAAGCACAAAATTTACGCAAACTTAAAGTTTGCGTCTTTAAGACGTCATGGTATGAAAAAAGCAAAACAATTTTCAATTGAGTCGCAATAAGAGTTCATGGTAGGCCTGCAGTCCAATAATTAGTAATGTTCATTAATATTCACTGTGGTTACCTACAATATTGAAGCACATGGGCTGGACACCTTTATTCAGATTTTTGTTGAAATGCGAGAAGAAAAGAAGAAAGAAAGAAGAATCGTGAGAGGATTACACTGTACAAATAAATTTATATTATTCAGTTTTCACTTTAATAAATATGAATAAATATATGGCAGTGTTATCCACACGGCTGCCTCTCCCCCCCCCAGTATAAATAAAAAAACAACAATAGTCATAATGTATAATTTTAAGTCTAATTAGCCTGTTAAAATCCTGATCCTGTTGTTGCTTCGGTTTCGGGTTGAAACGATCGTCGAGATTTTGGTGGTGGTTTGTGTGTTGCTTGTGGAAGCGTCTTGGGATGCATGTGGTGACTTGTCCTGCATGTGTAAGATACGTGAATTTTGCCTGCTTCATATACATCTGGTTTACATGCATTCGCTTAACCCGCGCGGATTATAGCAAAGTTGTTATAGTTTCTATAAGAATACATAAAAAACCCTTGAAATAACACAAATGCAACTGTAGTAGATAATAACAGACAAATAAAACTCTAAATAAAGACTGACTCCCGCATCAGAGAAAAAAGAAAAAAAACCTACTACTCGAGCTGCAGGCATGGTCACTGCCAACTGCGCCACCGGGCAATTCAAACTGATGTTACTCTTAGGCAGCGGTACAAAACGTAATCTGATAAGGCTATTTTATTTTATTTTATTTAATATTTTTATTATTTTTAACACCAAAAAAATAACTACAAAACTACGCAACGCAAACGTACAATTAAAAGTACAGGTAATAGCGATCTCGTTCCAACAATCTAAGGGCATAAATAAAATAGTGAATGGGTGTACAAAATAAACTATACTGCGTCCATCATATTATCAGTCTTTTGACAGCTCACGCTCATTAAGTTTTGTATTGCTTACGTACAAATATCATACAAATAATATTTGTACTTTATGGATGGGTACCGCCCACTTAGTGATGTCACACATAATGGTTACTACGATTATGCCACAGATTAAAAATAATTGGTAGAAATCGATGTTACGAGTATTAAAAGACATTTAATAACATTATATAAAGTTTTACTTTCTTCTTAGTTAATACATGAATACAAATAAAACAATCAGGATATTTTAATTTATTTTATTAGCACGAGTCGTCGGAATGATAATCAACACTAGACTCCTCCGATGAGGAGTCTGCAGTAGCAGTTATTATTAGCTCTTGTGTAGATAATATATTATCAAACGCAATATCACGTTCCCAATCAGAGAATATTACTCTTTTAGTTCTTTCCACCACACTTGCCCAGTTCTCGGCCGTTACGTGGGTGCAAGCATTTTTTAGCAATTGCAACATTTTATTCGCTGTGAATGGGGGGCTTGTATTGCATCTCGCAGCATGCCCTTTTACTTGTGCCCATATAAGTTCTATTGCGTTGTACTGGCAGTGGTATGGAGGAATCCGAAGAACAGTATGGCCATATTCTGCTGCCATTTCATTGATTACATAGCGTTTTGCTCTCTTTTTGGTTTTTAATATTTTTATTAATTCAACTTTTAACATTGAGTCGTCCACATTTTCTCCATTGTCCCGAAGCCAATTAATTATTTCATGCTTTTTATTAGCCTGTGTTGGCATTTTGTCAATTTGACGGGAGTGGTAGGGCGCATTATCAATAAAAATTATTGATGGTTCTTCCAATGAAATGAGCATTTTTTTGAACCACTCTTCATACACATTTGCATTCATCTCTTCGTGGTAGTCATTTGATTTCTTCGATTTCGATTCGGTACTATAATCGGAATGGTATCGCATACGAGAATCTTTAGGACATCACTAAATATGTAAATCGTCAATCTGTCAAAAGATGGTTAATATAATGGACAGTGTATAAGGAATATGTAAAACGTGTACAATGTTGAATAAATAAGACGATAGAATATTTAATCATTCCCTTAGTTGTAAGCCAAATCTGTCTATACTTATTATAAAACAAAGTCTCACAAAGCTGTCTGTCTGTATGTGATTGTGATGATTTTCTCAAAATCTACTGAATGGATCTTTGTACGGTTTTCGCCTAAAGATTGTGCAATACTTCGGGATGGTTTAGGTAAATAGTACATATCAGTATTATGTAAATTGTATTGAAGAGATCGCGCAGTTGTTAAAAAAGTTAATATTGCTTTCGGGGAGCTTTAGTCGTGTGCGCTGCGTAAACCAGCAGAGATACGCTAAAGTAATGTACTAGAGAATTTTAGATCTATAAAACTACTAAAAAAAGTCCGCGATAGTAGGTCTCTATCTTTTATGGTTACCTCACAATAACTACTTTTATGTTTAAAATTTGAATTCTAGAAAAAGTGTTTCAGGTGTTGCTTGCTTGCCACAGTTAAAGCGGGACTAGTGCCGTTAATTGTCAGTTTATCTGTAATAATTTATATTCAATGAAATCTAAATGGAAATAGTTATCTCCCATCGGCCAATCGACCTTCGGTTTTCACTATTGCAAGACAAAAGTACGACATTCCTTCACGTCGATCCGTAATGTGATGACGCGTCGCGCAAGAGAAATGCGGCCGAATTCGCGACGATTCATTTGACACAATGCCGGTTCATCGGCACTGCTCGTTAGCTACCCATACCCTTAGAGGCGTCTTCACAGGTGCGTAAGCGCAGGTATAGCCTCTGCGCCTCACCCCGCCGCCGACCGCGCCGCGCGCCCACTCAACGGCCATCTTGAATTCCGCTCACTCAGACCCGCGCCTGTCTCGCGGCCAACGCACGTACCCCGCTTGTGTGACTAGTGACCTAACAATAACTTATCAAATTAGTGGCTTCCAGTGGTATAGTGTCATGTGATAGTGAAGTGAATAAAAATGGAATCGACGCCGATCTGTCGGTGCCGTGTATTGTACCTCGGCTCGGCCGTACCGCAGCAGAGCAAGGACGGATTACAGGGTATCCAGGAGCCTTTACGTGAGTTGTATCCGGAAAAAGGAGCGACTACCGGCGGAATAGATTCGTGGCTCTCCGTTTGGTCTAATGGAATTTTGCTAGAGAACGTTGACGAGAGCGGCTCGAGAGTGTCAAGGTTTTTCCCGATTTCGAGTTTGCATTATTGCGCAGCCGTGAGACGTGTGAGCGTGGAAGGTGCGCCTAGATTTTTACCTTTGGATTCTCCGTTCGCCAGAGCACCAGCGCCGAGACGTCCTCCCTTATTTGCGGCGGTTTTACGTCGAACACAAGGTATTAAAGTTCTGGAATGTCACGCGTTCATATGTCGTCGCGAAGCGGCTGCAAATGCCCTTGTTCGTTGCTGTTTCCATGCGTATGCTGATAGTTCATATGCAAAACGATTAGAAGCTGAACGATCGCCTTCGCAGTTACCGCCCGAGCTTGACGAGGAAGTGGAAGTATTCGACGGTGATGAGAACCATAAAGTGTGGGTCGGAGAAGTCGACCGCGATGATGCTAGCGACGATATCCCTCACCCTACGCGAGCACCACGGCCTCGACAGATCACTAGGCCCGCATCTGTGCCACCACCGCCTCCGCCGCCTGAGGAGCCTAAAAAGAAATCAACATCGAAGAAATCAAAGAAAAAATCATCAGCATCGGCTGATGAATTGTACGCTACGATGCCAGGTCCTGCACCCATTATGAACGGTAGATCATTAGGGCGCGCCCCACCGGCATGGGCGGCGGCAGGACATCCGATGGTTTTAGTGGCACATCCGGCTGCCACACTACCACATGCCCGACCGGCTTCAATGGGCCACCGAGGTCGCGTACCGGCTGCATTAGCTCCTGGTCCCTTTCCACCTGTTCCCCCATCAGGAAGAGGTCGAATACAATACGCAACAGTTGATCCGAGACGCTCGAAACCTCCTCAGCCAGCTATGAAAGCCGCTCAAAGTATGACTGGATTAGAAGCAGTCGAAGATGCGTGTGGTATCTATAGGAAGAAGGGACACCTAAACGAACGTGCCTTTTCTTACAGTATAAGACAGGAGCACAGAAGTCGATCACATGGCTCTCTTGCTAATCTTAAATTCGCTGCTCCACCAGAGGTGAGAATCGTTAGTTATACGTTATTATGAAATTTTAAGTTGTTATGGGAAAGGCATTTATGTAATAAAACAATTTTTTTGGTTCCTAACTGCTGAATCTGGTTTTAATTGATTAATTGAATTCTTTAATATGTGGTAAAACAAGCGAAACAAAAAATAATACAACGCAACATCCATTAGTAAATGAAATTTACATTGAAAGCATATCGTCGGTGAAAAATTGCTTTAGGTATATGTACGGAAATACTTTTCTAGAATGCAAGTAATTCAAAAAAGATTACAGTATTACAGTCCGATCATCGAGCCGGGCCTCTATTGCGGTTACGTCGATTAAGGAACTCGCCGTCACACGCGGTCAAACCAGTTAGAAATGTTGCCGACGATGGTACCATACATTTGTTCGAAGTCGCTAAATATTCCAAACTAGCTATATCTGCGACTGCGTTCGCGTCAATTTAGTGTTGAAATACCTTTAATTACGTATTTTCCTGTTCCTGAAGAAAAACATAAATTTTATCTTATATGTGAGCTCAGTGGAACGTAACATCCTCCCTTATTACCTTAGAAACCTAACAGAAAGAGGACAGACGGACAGACTTTCGCAGTAATATTTGTACAGCTAATTATAAAAATTCATTAAACGAAATTACGAACTATTGATTATTAAATAAATATAAGTGACAAATTGACAAATAAATATAAGTGACAACAAAAGGATAAATTACATACAAATGGCAAATTTCCTTCAATAACAATAATGTAAAAATCTAGAAATACTGCTGACACAACTATAAATGTAGCTTTCATAACTTTAATTAGCAATGACTTGCATTTATTAGTTATTTCGTATTTGTACTAATTGTTTTTATATATTAAAAAGATATTTCCATGAATACTACATTAGCAATATATTACTATTGTCTTATATTATTCTTGTCCTTGCAATTCATGTGAATCGAAAACACATTGGAATAATTAGCATATTGCAATTAAACTATACCATAGCGGTTTAGTTTAATTAGTGTAATTAACAGTTAAATCGGAGATGACATAGGCCATTCAAATTTAAAAAAAAACTTTACTATAGGCTGTATAAATAAGTCTTTTTTGATACTGGCATTGTATAATTAAACATTTTTAAGTATGACCTTCGTTCGTCAAATGTATACATTCCGAGCGGTCTCAAGAAGACTACAAATAGACTAATTAGATTTAAAGAAATCGTTAGCAACTTTATTGCAACGAAATAAAGATTAAGAAACCGGTATATAATATTGTACAAATGACTATGAATGAGCTCATCATAATATCTCTTGCGTAAGCGCTATCGCAAAAAATGTTACCAATGTGCATTTATAAATACATTTGCTTTGGTAACACATTCCTTATACATACATATATTACATCGCATGGCGCATGTACGTAATTTACTGGAAACCGATTTGATTGCTAAAATCCCGGTGTCAGGTTTTCGTCACCGTTTTTCCAGTTTTCGAAAGCAAATGCCGCGTAACGTAAATTATGTGCTTATTCATGTTTATGTATGTTTACATAATTTGAATAAAAAAGTACTATTACAAAACTATGTTTATGTATGTATTGATCAATAAAACTTCTTTAAAGATTTTTATAATAATAACATTTATTTACTACAATATAATTTTAGATATATTACAAAAATATTAAAGTATTAATCCCGCTTTACTAATGCTCTTTTATCCTACTTAATTTTATCATTAAAAGTATGAGATTTAAACCTACAACAGTTTCTACATTTACGCACAGTAAAGATAAGGTAAATAGTGAATGTACATACGTATTTTCACAAGATGTTATATCTAACGATTTAAACAGCGTCATTGGGAGGTGTAACGTAGAATTTTGACCGTTGAAGTGTTTTGAACTTGATTTTGTTACTAACACCCCAAAAATAATACAAATAACACGTATTAAACATAATTTATAGAACTAGGCATTACTTTGCGGAGATCCATAATACAAAAGTAATAATAAAATTAATTTGCTATAATCGCGAGTAAACACGACAATATCGATTTTGTCGTGGATTCTATCTCCTGATGATGCTTCGGTTGCGGGGCGAAACGATTGTTGAGTCTGTGATAGTGAACGTGTGTAGTACTTGTGTATTGCAGTGGCGGTGGTGGAGGTTTATGCTTTGTTTCTGTTTTTACGAATCCTGCATGTAACTATAGTCCACTATACATTTAGCACTGTATATATTTTCTATTTACTGTATCGCGGATTATAGCAAAATAATTTTATTATTACTTTTGGATATACACGTATTCGGCGTCGGATTTGCTTAACTAGTTTCCACGTGATGAGCTCATACCTGAGATTCGTAGATGAGTTGTGAACTTAGCTTTTTACTTGGTATAATTTGATATTAGTAAGGTAGTAATTGATATGAATTTTTGTCGTAATAATTTCGTATTTTATGATAGTACGAGTGATTGCGTTGAAGTATTTTCTAAGATTTATCATACGTTAATACAATAAGTCGTGATTTCAATAGAACCGATAAATTTTATCGTTCACTATTTTCCCTTCGTTCATTTCCTTAAAGCATATGAAGTTCATAAGGACAATAATCAAATAAGAAATATTTTCGAATATGATAAATAGATACCAATGTAGTATGTTAAAATATAAGATTAATATTTTAAAGATATTAAAGGATTCTTGAGTACCATAATTTACCGTAGGAATTTTTTATATCCGCTAACAGGTTGCGTAGGTGTAGGAATGTGACTTAAATGCGTATTATAAATCACGTACGTGGTGCGTTTAATGAACAGAAACCATAAATTAAAAACGACATTTATAAGATCACTAAACTCACTTCAAAAATCATTTAAGTAAATTTAAACCTAAGAGTTCGGAAAATATATTGTTAAGCGATAACAACGCATTGAATATTACTTTGCAATTTGTGTCTATCTTATACAGAAAGTATGAACAGCTACTGATTTTCTCTGGTTCTTGCGAACGTCGACCATCATAGAGATCGTCACTATAGCTTATCTCTTTTCGAGATCGTAGTTTAATTAATAAAACACATTTTGATTGTAGGCAACATCTGTTCCATGATAATTATTAGTAATACGTAATGGCGATATGATGATTTACTATGTATTATGTAAATTGCTAGCAGAAAATGGCTCAGACTTGCCGTGTTCAACACGTTCTATACGTAAAATCGTTGCGCCTATATTTCCTGATCTGAATTACCTAAAAGTTTAATATCGTTTTTTAAATTTATATCCGTAAATACCTACAAATCATTGACAAAGTATAACTAATATATGAAAAACTTGCGTTCATTTCATTTTCTTTTTTTAATTTATTTTATTATTCTTTATTTTAAGCTTAAAGGAAAGAATAATATAATTACTATATTAATATAACAGACAATATAAATAGTGATGTCTGTGTTTATTGAGGAAACTAAATTAAGTATGCATCACAAATCTCACAATCTACATAAAGCTTGCCTCTACACAAGTAAACCATTATGAATATGCTAATATATAAAGCATATTACGCGGTAGAGTATAATATGAATGATAACGTGGGTTTAAAATCGCACCTTAGTGATATTTCGTATTTTGTTATATCAAACAGATCAATACTGGCTACTTCTGTGGCAACAATTAGAAGAAACATCTAAGACGAATTGAAGCGGTTTTTGCTATAAGTCCCAGGCCACACTTACACTGCACTACTTTACTTTGACGTGATTCAACGTGCGACCCTCTATTGTAGATTAGTATACCAATTTATAACACCATTTTATGGGGAAATTTATGCTTTATATCTCGGTGTTAAAGCGTATATAGTTAGATTAACTTAGTTTGCGACTTGCCGTGCGATTGCCCGACAACGGTCAATGGTTTTGTATTTTAAAATTTAGCCAACTTTATTCTATTAAAGCATAGTCATACTATTAATGATGTTGTCAATAAAAATTGTTGTTGTCCCAAAAGTTTACTTACAATATTTTCATATGACTTTCGATTAATCAATCAGTGGGAGTCAACTTCCCTTGAAATTTATATTAGGAATAATATTTCCTTCCAAGCATATTCTAGACCACTGCTGCTGTTTGCAAAAGTTTATTAATACCATGAATTTGTCAAGCTTCTATTTCTTGTAGCTTCGTAATTATACGAATACAAAAATAATGATTTTTTTTAATTTCTATAATCATTGATAATTAGCGGAAGATATTTTTTTATTACTTTTGCCAAGCTTCATATTTTTAGACTAGACCAGACTGAGCCACATGTTGCTTGGCTCAGTCTCGTTTCGAATTCTTCTTGAAACTGAACGCAACATTTAAAAAAAATGCTCCGATCGCAATCAAATTTTACAGCAACATCCACGAGTCAATCTATAGATTATCTGAAAAATTAAATCGGACTAACCGTTTTCGAGTTTATAAAGGATATACAAACAAACATTCATTTTTATTCACTTCAGATTTAAGCATTTAATTTCTTTAAAAGTTGTGTACTTTTTCATGTACTTTCATGTATAATGTTCGAAATAAAAATTCAGAAACTAATTTACGCTTTACGCTGCATTACATTTATATAACTAGTTACATACAACTATATTTTAGAATTTAGAATTATATTTTAAATGGAGCAACCGCCGAGTTTCTTGCTGGCTCTTCTCGGTAGAAACTGCTTTCCGAACCAGCAGTAGAGTTGACGATGTAAAAACACTTGTTTACAAGTTTACTTGAATAAATAATATTTTGAATTTGAATTATAATGTTAGATTTATAATTGTGTGCTTATGTCTCAGAAAACATATCACTGTTACTGAATTTTAATTAATATAATTATGCTAACAAAGTAAAGAACCTTCTTACCTTACTTATTTAAGTAAGGTCTCGTTCAAAGCGTACAATTTAAGCCAAAGATCTCTTAGAGGGTAGAAAAAGTTTATAACGTATAGCAATGCAGATTCCGTAACGAAATCCATTGCAATATCGCGGACTAATGCGGGCATATTATTTGAATGTAACAAAAATTTCTACAGGTCAAGGATTTTATTTTGTGCTATGAAATGCGCATACGAAATATGACTAATACTTTCGTAGGTCTGAATATCTTATAATTTTATTATACTACTGAATTCTTTAATTAATATGCACTGAATATTCACGAAAATAAATGCGTTTCTATGGTAATATACACAATAGCGTAACTTTATTGTTTAAACAAGACTAGAAACTGGCAAGTTGGGGAAATGGCACATGGCAAGGATAAAATAATTAATATTCCAATGTTGTTATATTGCTAATCTAATTATAAATTAATGCTTAGCTTAATAATGTGATCGCTGGCAAGAGAATGTAAAACAAACGTCAATGGTTCTTTTAGTGCCAAAAATTTTCTTAAGTACTGCCTTATAATATATAGACCCTTTTTCATTATAAAGAACTTGCGGAATTATTAACAGTAACAACAAATATTTTATTACATAACAGCACAATTAAACGTTTTGCTAGTTTGTGGTCTACTCAGGTAAGATAATATATTTGATCGTTAAAAACTATATTTTCTTACATATCAAAACTGGAAAATAAATACAGCACAGTAAAGTCGCAACGTATACATAAGTGAGGCTGTCATTTTAAATTAAGTATAAGAGTAGGCTATTTTCGAGCCGTGTTATGGCATCAAAGCCACTTCATTATGCCAATGCTAATAAATACGTAGGTGGATACAAATATAACCAACCGGCTCCTGTAGCGTAATATTGCCTACGTACGCGTAGAACTCTCATTAACGAAGCACCATTAGCAGAGTAATATTATACAATTTAAAACAAAACTCGAGCTCAACTTGCCTTAACTTAATTCAATTATTTTGTTAAATATTTTAAGCTTTTTAGCGATTTATAATCATAGACATTTATGCTAAACTGTACTAAATAAAAATAAATATTAGTAGTTCATAATGCAACTATCACCAATGTTTGCCGGATAACTTTCATTTAATAAATAAATATTTGGGACAACTACGAACACGACTGTCCGTCCCCGAAGTGAGTAACTTAATACTTTTGTTATGGGTGACAGATACTGATAAATATATACATATATAATTTTTAATACACCCTGAATCAAAGAACCAACAAATTGTTTTAAATGGTAAATAGTTATGGTCTGTTGAATTTTGGACTACGATACTAGGATACCACAAAAAACCCGCAAAAAATAACTATTATTGTCAGTATACATGTGTGTAAAGTTTTACTTGCCAACTACGGCACAGTTTGTTTCTTGAATGTGATTAGGACAAAACAAAAAGTACTAACGTAACTTGATTTTGGATTTAATTGCCAAAATTTTAAAGACAACTGTGTCAATTAAGTTAACATGTTAGCTGAGGGTTACAGTTAGATATACGATTGAAGTATCAATTACTGGCGCGGTCTAAATAACGATTAAGCGTAACGTATTGTTTTGCCTACTTCAATTATCAATAACGGAATTATTTGTCAACGGCGAGACATAGCGGAATTTGTTTGAGACGGTCAAGTTTCTTTTTATTTTATTTCTTAAAATGTTACCGAAATATTTCAATCAAACAACAACTATAAAAATCTTAGAATCTATATACATATTATAAATCAAAGTCTCCAAAAGTTACTGTCTGTATGTGATCGATTTTTTTAAATTTGATTGAGATTTTTATACAGTTTTCTGGACCGTTGGTGGAATTTTTTTGAGACGTTCAAGTTTCTTTTTATTTCATTGCTTAAAATGTCACCGAAATTTTTAATATTTCTATCAAACTACAACGATATAAATCTGAGAATCTATATACAAATTATAAAACGAGTCCCCAAAAGCTGTGTCTGTATGTGATTGATTTTCTCAAAATATACTGAACGGATTTTTGTACCGTTTACCGGAATTTCATTGAAAGATAGATGAGGTTGTTGAGGTACTCTTTATCCTAGAACACGCGGGATTGGGATTTACGCGAGAAAAATTTTATGACACACTGTGGGCACAGCTAGTTATAAGTAAGATAAAAAATGTTGCACAATGGACTTCCATTGTTTCAAACGATTTACTTGGGTTCTTATGATTTTTAAGCCTAATGGTCTATTGCAGTTTGGAGCAAGTAGAACGCTGCAAATCACTTAAAACGTTCTATGTATTCGAAAACGGATCATTTTAGGATGGACGTAATTTTAACGGACTTTTTTCGCCGTGTGGTATTGGGCTGAGTAGAATAGAGCACCCTCGTTTCTTACCGAGGTGTCGTAAAAGGCGACTAAGGTAAGTTGACGTCAGGCAGGCGGCCGGTCGTAAAATACCTAGCCAAATCATGTAACAACATGGTTAATACGTGTTGTGCCGACCCCATTTAGAGTGGGATAAGGGCAAGAGAATGATGTAATTTTAAAGGCGTTTTTTGCCACCTCAGCATCGTTGAGATATTAAATTATTTTTGGTTCTTCTCCGGTTCGCCATCATCATATCAATCTTATTATTGGAGGTAAAGGGGTGAATTTTACTTACCTCCATACATATTGCAAAAAAAATAGCTTTGCTCGAAACTTGAAAAGTGCACAATATCTGAACTCGATGTTGAGGTTTATTTATCGATAGGACTAATACATCTGGTTTTTATAAATTTCATAGGCTTAGTATAGTTTAGGTTTTAATAGATGTTTAATTTCTATTTCGTCTGCGTTTGCTTTCAATATTCAAAAATGGTAAAAGAACTAATTATTTATATTATTCTCGGGACAGTAACAGATTCTGGTTAAATACAAGAAAGAGCTTTCGGTAGATTGGAGAGGGTGAGATAAACATATAGTAATAATTTATGATTACAAAAATTATATATAACTTTCTTAGCTTTAAATCATAATGGAATCATTTTTTAATGCACATACTAAGTAAGCCGATAGAGTATGAACAACACTTTCAGAACATGGAATTGCTTTTGACAACCTCTTTGATTTATGAACCATCGCGGTTTACCAGTTTAACGGTTCCTTCATAATACTTAATTACTTTACTTTGTGAAGTCTGCTCTGTGGCCTTATACTGCGAATTTCAATAGAACTGTTTTTTTTTTGTTAACTCAGTATTGAAACGAGACGCTCATATTGAATAAATAATATATAATATCGAAAAAAGCTGTCTGTACTTCTAAATTGTTTAACGTTTCCCAAACCATAAATGCGTGTTTCGATAATCAATGTTGAGATTTAGCCAAACCATACTTCGTGCCTTGGAAAAAACGTTTACCCGCTACAATTATTGACGACACCAACATTAGCATAAACCTAACATATCGTAAACCTAAAGTTAATATTATAAGTTTATTTTGGTTCTTAGTTTTTCTATTATATATATTTAATATAACTTTTTTTTATTAAAATGATTTATATTATGTGGCACAAATGCTATATTACTAGAACTGTATTGCAAAGCTACAGCAATAAAACAATAAATAAATATATTAAATTAATTAACAATAAATTAATTAACAATAAATAAATAAAATAATTTTTATTCAAATTTTTCTCAAAGCGAGTCACGTGGTTTTGTATTTCATTATGTATACTGTAATCTCTGGTTTAATTCAAAATATTCTTTATTCAAGTAAACTTGTAAACAAGTGCTTTTGAATCGTCAACTTTACTGCTGGTTCGGAAAGCTGTTCCTACCGAGAAGAGCCAGCAAGAAACTCGGCGGTTGCTCTTTTTAAAATATAAATCTTAGAACTAGTTACATTTATTAATTACTGTCTTGTACAGGGTAGAAGCGCACCTATATCCACACATCCTTATCATCTAAGTAATCTTCAACAGTATAGTAGGCTTTCTGTATCAGCTTCTTTTTAACACTGGTTTTAAACTGCTGTAATGGCATGGCCAGAATTGATTTCGGAATTTTATTATAGAATCTTATACCCAAACCCACAAACGATTTACGTACTTTTGCTAGGCGCAAAGCAGGAGTCGCAAGCTTATGTCGGTTCCTACTTTGTCCATTATATACATCACCTATCGTTTTATAATTCTTTATATTTTTATGTACAAAAATTACATTGTTTAAAATATACTGTGAAGCAAATGTAAGAATACCTATTCCCTTAAACTTCTCTCGCAGGGAATCACGCGGACTTAAATTGTAGATGCCACGTATTTCGTATTACTCTTTTTTGTAATACGAAAATTTTTTCACTATCCGCGCATTTACCCCACAGCAATATTCCATAAGACATAATGCTATATATTTATATTAAAAACGCTCATTCTCAACTGGTTGCAGTGTTTAAAATAACCGGGCTTATGTTCACACATAGAAAAATAAGATCGAAGAAGAATCATGAAATCTTCCGAGCTATTACTGCAGCGCTTAATAATAAATTTCATTGCATAAAAAATCCAAATATCAAATGAACTTGGATTTTTATATTATCTATCGGTCACCTTCGTTAAAATCCAGTTTATTGTTTATGTCGAAGTTTTTATTATACTATGAACCTGATCTTAAACTCGTAAACGCAGTTGAAATGAATAAATCATTTTTTAAACGACGCATAACGCATAATTTAATGTAAAAAATATCAAGAATGTTTACTTATAATTTTTGTATATTTTTAAAGAGGAATTATAACGAATTAATTTTATATAATTGCTTTTAATACTAGTATTTGATGAATTTAATTGCGAATATTTTTACAGTGGAGACTCGCGAATATATTGCGTATATTGTTGCAGATAATTCGGATATAGTATATATTTTTTTATTAAAATATTAAGTTCTGCTTTTTTCCAGTGTTTAAAGCATATTTTATTTACTATAGAAACACGTTCTTTGTTTCTATAGTAAATAAAATATGTCATTAATTTTGTTGTAGTTAATTAAAATGTATTATCATATTCACCTTCTCCATATAACGAAGTCTCCAGCCTGTTTATTCACAATATACTCAAAACAACTTAACTGTTTTGTAAGCGTTTATCACAAGTAGACATAGTAATTCCCGACAAGGGTTTAACTTATATACTTAAACGGTGATTGTTTACGCAAAAATTTAACCATTTGTTAAGATTTTGCGTTAACTAATTGAAATATGATGACGACTATAGTCGAAAATTTGGGAAAAAGTTAAGCCGCTTAGGAGCTTATGTTGAAAATAATGACGTTCGTTTTACTAAAAATGTATATTGGGGATATTCCTTCTTTCTGAGTAGGTACATAAAAGTTTACTATATTTATTCTAGCTAAGCAATATTTCTACAGGACAGACAACAATAAAAATATGATAATATCATCGTTAACTTAACTGTGACAAGATACGCAACGGGTTATATGTCTCTTTCATAGAATGTATTAATTTGATTTTTACGATTTGAGCAATATTTTAATGAATCTTGTTTGAAAGTTGACGAGGATATCCGCTAAGTTTTATTGATCGATAATGAATTGATTTTCATATAAACGTGTTAATGATTAATGTCTTGGCAATTAAAAAGTAAATAACTTCGAAAAGGCTGTTTTACAAATAATTTTAATTCTGATAGGTTGCTATAAATATTGATGTTCTGCTTGCTGTTTTGCAAAGTCTTTGCTGATAAAAGCAATGTATAAAAATAAAATTTCTCTTGAACGACTTCATGATTTATTAAAATTGAATAAATATTTGAGTACAAAAAACTGAGGTTCAGGAGAAAAAACATGAGGTTTCTTCATGGAAACCATTAGCTCGAAGGGTTCCTAGAAGAATAAAAGGTTGAAGACCTCTGCGTTAGCCTTTAGCTTCTATTAAGAACCATAAAAATTATCTTCCTTAAATGGCGGTAAGCTTTTGATTCTTCGACTAAATCATTAATTCTGATGTGGTGAGAATCAAGGACAAAACTAATCAAGCTGAAACAGAAATTTATTTGTAATTATCGGCGTTAACGCATTCTTCGATCACGGCATAGCAAATTGTCTCAATTAATAGTGAATTGACTGTGTAGAATTCGCCTAATGATTTTTGAAATACAGACAGAAGGTTAACTTGAGATTAGGCTGACAGCCGCGAGGTCATCTTAGTATTGTCTTTTATACTTAGGCTTTTATATCTGAGAAAAAGGACGGTAAAATTATTTTCAAAACTATTACTGTGAAAAACGCCACACATCTTTTTTTCATACTATGTAAACTGGGGATTAACAAAACAATGATTTATAATGTTTTGAAATATTAAATATTAACATTTTACAGAATTTTAATAAAAATACTAGTATTGGATTAAAAAGGAAAGTAATAAGTTAGACCGATAGATTGATTGAGATTTGGCGAAGTATTTATGGGTAAATTACAAGTAAATACATGCTTCAAGGACAAGACAGGCGTAGGCAAAACCTTTACTGCAGTTGTTTGATAAAAATATTATAATTATATTAAAAGTAATTGTGATAGCCCAGTAAAGTAGCTGTGATAGCCCAGCGGTGAGACCGTGCGACTCTTTCGAGGGCAACACGAGTTCAAACCCGGGCAGGCACCAATGAGTTTTTCTATTAAAACTCATGTGTCTAATTGATAATTGCAATTTATCACATGCTTTTCGGTGAAGGAAAACATCGCGAGGAAACCTGCATACCTCTAGAGAATTCTGGAGATATGTGTAACCTGCCAATTCGCATTGGAGCAGCGTGGTAGGTCTTTGCTCCAACCCTTCTCTCCAGAAACGGAGAGAGGAGGCCTATTGCCAGCAGTGGGATTGTAACAGTTCGCTACTTTACTTTACTTTTTAAAGTAATGTAAGAAACTATAAATCTTTGTATTTGCTATTACAGCTTGCAGTCTGAAATCCGTAGTCGCATCTTATCATTATGCCATGAATTAGAATTGAGTAATGATAGGGAAAAATAGGTTTAATGTGTTTGCAGTAACGTGCACATTCCCATAAAATAAGTAAGGATTTTTTCACGGTCTACGAAGCCCATGTTATGTCGACAAGTTGTGCTCGCATGTGTTGTTACATAACACTGTCTTGGAATGTATTACGTTTCATCCATAAATAATAGATAATAATAGTTTATAAATTTATATTAACGTTCGATAATTGAACGGCGAAACTTAACTTTCACTGAGTAAATATACTAGCTTGTAGTTAGAGACATATTGAATGAAGATTATTTCAACCTGATTAAAAATTATGTAAGAAAGCGCCCGCACGAAATCAGTGTTTCACAAAGTTTGTCCCGCGTAAATCCAAACCCCGCGGGAGTTAAAGACAAAAAGTAGCCATTTTTGCGCCACACTCCACACATCTCTATCTTCCCGTGAAAGTCCTATTAAAATCAGTGTAGTCGATCCGTGAATGTACTATTAACCTAAACGTTCCTCAAGAATTAAACTCTTGGTAACAATTATACAAAAATCCGTTCAGTAGCATTTGAGAAAATCTTTCACACATAAACAGACAGCTTTTGGGGAGTTTGTTTTATAATATGTATAGATATAGTAATTATTGATAAAGGCGGCTAAAATAAAAAAAATGATATTTTTCAACGGATACGTTGAAAAATATCATTTTTTTGAATTTTCAAAATTTTCAATTGATGCTTATATACCGAGCTCACAGATATGTGAGCTCGGTATATAAGCATCAATTGTACCAAATAGCATTAATTAATATTGCTCCGTAAAGCGTAACAAAGAGACAGACAGATTTCGACGGTAATATAATAAAGCTACACTAGAAAATTAAATAAAAAGCTTAATAAATGTATTTTATGAATCTTAAATTCTAATGTCTATGTTTAATTAAAACTAATTTTTGAACAAAAGTTTAATGTATAAAAAAATTGTATGTAAGTTAAATTAAAATTGTAAACAAAGAGTACTAAGTAAAGTTGGATAAAATGTGTTTGTTATGTGGAATATTAGAAGACATGCTGTTTATAGCGGATCCAACTGCATAATTATAATTAGACTGTTCGTACACGTAAAGCACTTCCTTGTTTGAATCCTTATTTGTATATGCATATCCACGCACAATTAATGAAATCTACTGAGTTCTAGTGCCAAGTAAAATTTCAAATGAAAAACAATACTCAACCTTGAGCTGTAAACAATAGGGTATATGGAATTAGAATATCTTTAAGTAGGTGCAAATTACGTTGATGCAAATGTCAGACAAGTGGAACGTCGATTGGAATGCGGGTTTCAAACGAACTCGCGTTCCGAATACTAAACCTCGTTTAGGGCAGGCGCAGACTACATATTTCACCTAATGATTCGGTATTAAGAAGACATTAAACATGATCTTGGATTATTTCTGCTAGCCCCGTCTTCCGTGGGATAAGCAATCAAATCAATTCCGAGCACGGTGTTCTTGGAGCTATTAGAACCGATAAGCCGTGTATTCTATGAAGCTGAAAGGACGATGAATTTTGCATTGATTCGAAAGTAGCTGGTTAACAAAGTCTGGCCAATGTATTCAATTCTGATTGTGTCAGATACTAAAGGATACTTCATCTGTGCTTATAGTATCATTTTATATTTACAAAATCCTTTCTACGGCGAACCTGGCCCCATTGTTATCCAGTCTTAACAAATTGCTGTGTTGATTCAAGTTAGAGCCAAAAAAATTTAGGTGTCCTAAAAGCATTCTACAAGCATACTTTTATCAGGAGAGGAAAAATGCTCCAAATATAGCGATTAAAATTTGTTATTCCACCGTTGGTTGTTGATATTTAATCTGACAACCCCATATCTGACTTTTCCAATCTATTCTCAAGTAATAATGACAACCAATTTTAGCTGAAGATTAATGAGCATAATTTATAAAGCTTTCGAGATAAGTAGTTACAAAAAAATCAGTGACCTTTTGATAATCTACACATTTTGGACGTCGTGAAATGATAATTTTAACTCGGAGTGGAGAGTGGTGGATCTTGTGATGAATTTTAACAGCGTATGACAATCACAAGACTATCCAAGAGATAAGGTGCTGGCGACGGATGCTCCAAGTTTTGTGGACTGAATTCAGAAGTAACTAGTCTATCCTACGAAAACTGCGAATCAAGTAGCGCTGTCCTCACTATCTTTGACAAGACTTATTCTCAGTATCTTTGGGCATGTGTCTCATCGGTGAGATGCCTTCGTGGAACGCCCTGTGATTCAGAGAAATTGAAGCTACGAGACTGCGCTGCAAATCAACGATGCGATGTTTACAGAGGGAAGGCTGCCTCTCACGTCTCCCTTCACGAATGTGCCAGGAAAACAGACCGAAAAGAATGGAATGGAATTATAAAGCATTTTACAAAGAGTGCAGCGACCAAGAGGATATTTTTCTTAAATTATCGATTGCGAAAAAGTTTAAGTTTAAAATTACAACTTGTGAAGACATTTCGTGAATATTCAATAATGGCTTTGTTCATAAAAGCGTAGTATAATTATTAAGTTCTTATCTTTTATGAGATATTATTGGGCGCGGAGATGAATAGGACAGGTTTACACGCCGACTTTCTTATAGTATTGTAAGAATCGAAAATTTTATGGTAATTCGCAATTATTTACCGCACACCTATAAATTATTATGGTACGAAATGATGTAATCTGTTTAATTTTATACTACATCCTCTTTATAGAGATCTTTTTATTACTTTTAATTACGTAATACGCATGATCGACAATATTTTATCGAGGCCTACAGAAGATTAATCACTCATATACAGAAATGGAACAATGTGTAAATATTTTTAATGCAATCTTTTTCTTTGAGTTAGAGAGCCGTGATCGCCGAACGATGAGATCATCAAGATTAAGATATCACTAATATTAAGATTTCGGTTTGCAATTCTGGATCGGCACGGACATTCGAACTCCGACAACTTTAATTCTCATAGCAGAATTTGACGTTTTATTTACTCATCGACATCTTTCGTCAGATCATTAAATTTAAAGTTTCGTTTTAATAGTGCAATAAAACGGTTTCATTCACTTGATAATAACCTTGTATGTGTATAGAGAATATCGATCAGCCCGGTATTGGAACCAATTTTTACGTCTTTGGGTTTATAATTTTGGATTGTTTCCCCCACGCAGTTTTTTTTTTATCTGAGTGTACGGATAAAAATATGTAACAAATATGCTATATTCCAAAGAAGTACTTGTCTATCAAGAAGTATTAAACGTACTAGAAACAAGTACGTAAACGTACTTGTTTCTAGTACGTTTACGTACTTGTTTCTAGCTTCAAAGCCTCAAAGCGTCTAGCTTCAAAGCTTTAATAAAGTTCTAGCTTGTGATTTAAACCAGTCCAGTTATAAGACATGACCAGATGGTTACCAGTGGAGTCATTCTCATGTACCAGTGCGTGTCGTGAGGTTATATCGAATGTCAAACGGTCAGTGATCTCCGTTTTGGCGGGAGAAACTCAACAGACGGCTTTTTTGTGTATTTTACTTTCTCGCCGAAACGCCGAAGACTGCGGCCTTTAACAAAATCAATAAAACCGATACGCATTCATGGTTGTTTTTCTTGAGAGACATTCGGTTTTGTTTTTTAATGAATACTTTTGGTCTGGGAATCTGTATTTAAACTTTAAGGATCAGATAAAACTGCACAATTGTTGTTTTAATTTATTATGACCTTTCGGCTTTTGGTAGTAAATATCTAGCGCCATGTTGATAATCTAAAAGGAAATATTTTTTTGTTATATTAAGAACTCCCTAGCGCCTGGGGTTCATTATTTTTACAATAGAATTGCATAATTTAGATTATTATTATTATTATATGTATAATAAAAAAAATATCATGTATATTTGCATTAAAGTTTAAACGTATACAGCTAAAAACTAAAGATATAACTAACTTAAAGTGGTCCGTATGCTAATTTAATCTTGAGTGCACTTTATTATAGAAACCGTATACCCATGGTTACAACTTAAAAGTGATATTAATTCAGTGAGTCGACAGTACGAGCATAGTCAATCAGCATAGGCGATATAATTTATCTTGATTTTTGGTTTCGTAATTGTGTATTTCTATTATAAAATTATATTTAAAAAAAATTGTCGCACTATATTTTTCCGCTATGGACATATTGTAGTTGTCTTATCTTCCTTTTACAAAAACTAAGAATCTACTTATAGTTTTTTTTAAAAATTTTACGCTTTTCACATATGTGATAATTATATAAAAATTACATGTAAGACTTGCTGTAAAGTATTTGAATAATGCCTTGTATGCCTAAAAGTATAAGACTAGATATACAAATGTACGAGTAAGTGGGATGTCTACAAAGGCGTTGTACTTAAAAACCCAACAATATAATAATTATAAAAAAACATAAAACAGAAGATAACTTGTATTTATAAATTGTACATGTTTTAATCGTTTTATATCACAAGAGCATTACTTTAACCAACAGCTACAGCCATCACCATCTAATAATTACATCTATTTAACAGATCTATTAGTATTATTTCTCGACAGCGTATAGCAAAAATAATAATTGGTGTAAGAATTAGAAGCTATGGCGATGTGCAGCTGATTGTGTGAAAGCTGTAACCTTGAACGAGCACAGTGTCGCACAGTGTACGTGAATGGACAGTTCTGACCCACTAACGTCACTATCGAACTGTGTCCGATATTTTTCTAGCGGTACAAATCGAATTATTACTTCTTCAATGGTATTGTTACATGATAGCATTGTATGTTTTATAATATTCATTATACAGACCGTTTACACAAGAAAAAATAATATTCAGATAGTAAACGATGTCTTTAATTTTAATCAATCAAAATCTTGGATAGATTATTTTTCTAAGTTATATAGGAAGAATGACTTCACTGTGCTATTAAAATGGAGGCTGCACAAACATTTAATAGGCAGATAAGTTATCTTTAAAAATAAGATAATTTTCAAGAGAGAGCTTATTTTTTCGAGTTTATTGTAAATATGTAAAAAAATAATTATACATGTTAGTTAGTTTATTTTGTTATTTAATTTTGGCAAATAAATTAATATTTTATGTACTGCTAACTTGCATTCGAAAACTTTACTAATATTACATAATTTAAAAAAAATACGATTTTTTACTCTATCGTATTTTGCTTTATTCACGTCGCGAACAAAGTTGCTAACGTAATTCAGTAATTAAATGCAGTACACATCTATTTTATATTTATTATAAAAAATACAAAAACATTGCTGATTGTTATAAGGTAAATCTTAAAAGGTAAAATTCACTTTTAGAATTATGAGTAAAATACAATATATTACTGTCTTGAAGTTTCACATTATGATTAACAACTCATAACTGACGTGGTATAAGAAAAAGATGACAATAATTGCTTTCTATGCTCGTAGGTTTTCACTGTGAATCATTTCCTAACTTGACCCGATCAGGATTTGAAATCAGTTGTTCTTTAGTGTTGTGACGTTTTTTGCGACTTTAAAAAGAAGAAATCAACTTTATGTAGAAAATAGTAATATAATAAATTTAATGTACAAGTATCATAAGCTGTGATAGCCCAGCGGTGAGACCGTGCGACTCTTTCGAGAGGAACACGAGTTCAAACCCGGGCAGGCACCAATGAGTTTTATTAAAACTCATGTGTCTAATTGATAATTGCAATTTATCACACGCTTTTCGGTGAAGGAAAACATCGTGAGAAAACCTGCATATCTTTAAAGAACTCTGGAGATATGTGTAACCTACCAATCCGCATTGGAGCAGCGTGGTAGGTCTTAGCTCCAACCCTTCTCTCCAGAAACGGAGAGAGGAGGCCTACTCCCAGCAGTGGGATTGTAACAGGCTGATACATTACATTACATTACATTACAAGTATCATAAGTTGAGACTCTAGGGGCCATGGAGCCAAAGTGCGAAAAATTTTTTACACATCGGCTGATCGCTTCTTCGGGTGACAAGAGGGCTGACTCCGCACAAAGAATCAGCCTAACGATTCAACGCGGAAACGCTGCCAGCATTCTTGGGACCATTCCACGTGGACATGATTTGTATAGTAGTAGCGTGTAAGTAATTTAAAATAGATATAACTTGTACATATATGTATTCAAAGTAAAATAATTATCTTACATTATGAATTACATTTTTAATATAATTTTACTTTAAAACTTTGTCTAATATTATTTACGACAAAGATTGCGTTTGTCTGTTCGGAATTGTTTTGAAGTTATGAAACGTTTTTATAACCCGTTTTCACCGATGGTATCAATTTTTTTTTATAGTTTAGGTTATATTTTTAAAAGTTTTTATTTAACTTGCATGTGAACTTGTATGTGAAGGGGAATCTTTCAAGTTAAATCTGACCTACACGCTGTCCGATTGAGCTGAAATTTTACATGACATAACGGCCTGTTACTATGCCCACTGCCACTAAGGCCTCCTCTGTCCGTTTACGGAAAGAAGGATTGGAGCTAAGACCTACCACGTTGCTCTAATGCGGGTTGGTAGGTTACACATATCTCTAGAATTCTCTAGTGATTGTGCAGGTTTCCTCACGATGTTTTCCTGAAAAGAGTGTGGTAAATTGCAATTATCAATTAGACACATAAGTTTTAATAGAAAAACTCATTGGCGCCTGCCCGGGGTTTGAACCTATGTCGTCTCTAGAGAGTCGCACGGTACCTCACCGCTGGGCTATCACAGCTTGAAATTTAACATACTGCTGGATAATGACCATCCATGTTTATGATAAGCATTGGCAAGCAGAATTTTCTCTAAACTACTTAACGGTTAACATGAAATTTTAGTAAAAGTTTTTTTTTATTTACTTGTTCAATTATTATATTAGCGAACATTAAAAAAAAAATAGATCCAATCGGTCGGCGTGTGTTTCACGACGTACTCTTACTGTTTCATTTTCGGTAGCACTTATTATTTCATGATACAAACAATACCGTACTTAGTGCTTAAGCAATTATTAAATTAGTAAATAATTGCGAAACTCTTAAATTTCGAAACTCCATTATTACTACAACGTTATTTAAAAGAATCTTATATCTTCTATGTATATAAACTAAATTAAATTTATCATTTTTCACGGTACGATGAAAATAGATATACGCTTTCTATGTTTTACTATCCGTTTTTATTCCGCTTTTCGCATTTTTACGTACTTTTTATGTTCAATTAATTTTATATAAGGTCTTAACATGCTATATTATTAATAGTAAATTACATAGAAGATTCATTAATTTTGTTTATATACGTAATTTACTATTAATAACAATGCAATAATTTCTTTAAACATTTCTTAAAGTTGCGAATTTGATAATATTGAATTTATAATTTTATTATAATTGACTGGCCCGTTGGCGCTGTGGGTAGTGACCCTGCCTTCAGCTCTGCGGGTCGCGCGTTCGATTCCCACCGAGGGCCAACATTTTCTATAAACAAATTGTTGGTTCTCGAGCCTGGGTGTGTATTTGTATTTAAGTATGTATTTAAACTTGTATGTAATATATCTACCAGTTGTCCGCCACCCATTACACAAGTATTAAGTTACTTACTTTGGGGACGGACGACCGTGTGTGTAAATGTCCCATATATTTATTTATTTATTTATAATATTGAACATTTCCTTTTATGTCAGTATATTGTTACATTTAAAAAATATACTTGATTCTTATCTCTTTACAATATTGTTTTGGCGTCAAGCTGTTAAATGAAAATAACTGCTTTATTACCACGCGACTTCGTTGGATTATTATATCGTATATTAAACGATTATTTTTAGTGTTTTATATCATTCAAGATTCAATTTGCCGTTGCGATGGCAGGCGAGAAAAAATTATAACAGACCAACTTACTTTCGCATTTATTATATTAGTATGGGTTAAGCAATTATTTTCTTCTAATGAAATTATAAAATATTAGCAGACCTGGCAGCAATTTACCATATAAATTATTTCTAGGAAATTTTTAGTGTACATTATAAAAGAATAAAAAATGTTAGCGACAACCCTTACCTACCACATAGGGGTATGAAAAATAGATAGTAGCTGATTCTAAGACCGACTTAATATGCATATAAAATTTCATAAAAATCGATCGTTTCGAGTATAGTAACTAACATTGTGTCGCGAGAATTTTTACATATAAGATTAGAGCGCTTCGTTGTTTTAAATATTGTTTCTGACGTATACGGTTAGGCATTATTTTTTACTAAAACAGTCTTTTGTAAAATTATCAGCTCTTACAGATATCATCACGACTCTTAAATTTATAAATAGGTAGCTATAAAAAATTGCATAGTCAATACAAAAAGTTATCGTGATGATCATGATTTATTAAATACTGTCTAGTCGTGGTATTTATGACATCATACATTAAGGACAAACAGCCTTACTTGTTTAAGCATATATTATATTGGATGTTGTATAATTAGGGTTGTCAAAGTGTATAAATGCCTATGAATAACTTAGTACTTAAATTTATGAGGAGAGTAAGTACTAGCGAATATATAAAAAAAAAATAGATTCAATCGGTCGGCGTGTGTTTCACGACGTACTCGTACTGTTTCATTTTCGGTAGCACTTATTATTTTATGATACAAACAATACCGTACTTAATGCTTAAGCAATTATTAAATTAGTAATGAATTGCGAATCTCTTAAATTTCCAAACTCTATTATTGCTACAACGTATTATTGGATGTTGTATAATTAGGGTTGTCAAAGTGTATAAATGCCTATGAATTACTTAGTACTTAAATATATGGGGGGAGTAAGTATTTCATTGTTTTTTAATTACGAAAAAATTTTAGAGCTGTAAAGCTTTTTTTAAATTTTTTTATGATCACAAAGTAGCGGCCTGTTATTGTCTCACTTTTAGGCAAAGGGCTAAGTTAACTTTTCTTTTGGAGAAAAGAATTGGAGTTGATACCCATTATGCCGCTTCAGTGCGGACTGGCCGATTATACACATCCCTAGAGTTCTAAAGAGATATGCAGGTTTCCTAATGTTGTTTGAATAAAAAATTCATTGGTACTTATCCGCTTGCGGGACCCGCCTCACACAAACGCGGATTCAGGTATCTCAACGTTCGACAAACAAGGCCGACATTTTATACTAAATGGCAAAAAATCACAGTGCGTCATCGTAATTTTACAATATGATTGCACTACCAAGGCATCGATATCTAATCCATCTGCGGCCATGATTTTCAGGAAGGGCATCGAAGTATGTGACCTGATCAATAACTTTTCATGTCTGACTATAAATTGACATTGATTTAGGTGTCCTATAATAAATAATAGAGGTTTGAAATATCATTGAATTAAGAGCCAGATCTCAATAAAAATCATGTATTTTGTTCCATTTTAGATACATAATCTTCATCTCTTAAAGAATCTTCATCCTTGTTACCCGTAATTTTTCATAACAATTGGTAATTCAAAATTCATAATACATGCATTGTTGTTCTGTTAATCCGACGACCGCTCATAGATATTTTGAATCTGTAGACAAGGTTATCGTTAAGAATATGTGCATACATAAACAATATTAACACTTCATTATGTGTACAGAGCAAATGGACACTGTTTACACAGTTCTTAGAAAGTAAGACTTTTCATGCCAACAATATTGAGATGTAGATACGCATGTATTGTTTGTGTTTCACTTTTGCTTTGCTTGTAAGTTACAAGTCTAACTCTAGTAAGGAATGTAAGAATAGATTTTTTATGAATGGCTCCTTCACATCGTTTGTACCGTTCACACTGTCTGTAAATATACATTGTTTGAGTTTTATTAGCAGCTATATGAACATTACTTTCCTGTAATATTATACAGAGTTTAATAAACAATTTTGAAATATAAGCAGATTTCTATATTTAATAATATTGCACATCTTCCAAAGAAGGCTTGATGGTATACAGTGTCACTAAAATAGCTTAGAAGTTAAAAGTGTATTGTTTCATCTAATTATCTTCTTACTTTAAGAGGTTCTAAGTTTAGTTTAAAGTTACTTATACTTATGATCGACAATATGTGTTGCCAATGTGCAGATTGATTGATTTTTAAGCATGAGTTTCTGCTTGCTTTTAGATGACCTGGGTGGATGTTCCTTGGTGTGTATCCGAGCAAGTAGATACATATGTTACTACACCTCGTACGCCTCCAAACCCGTCATTTGCTGTTAGTAATTTTGTTTATATAGGTCGCTGGTTAATACAGTTAAAAATCAAAAACCTTGCGTGGGATTATTTTTGTTCGCAATGCGTATTATGTGTTTAGGAAGATCTATTATTTATGTTATCTCAGATAAAAGAGTTATGTGAATGAATAATGTAATAAAGTAATATTAGGTCCTTACATATGAAATTGGCGTTTTCTATTGGTGGAACATAAAGTCGTTTTTTTTTAATGAAATATATTTAATTAATCAAAGTATGTACCATTGCTATGTATGCACTTTTGCCATCTCATAGGTAGTTCATTGATCCCCTTACTAAAAAAACCATTCGGGCGGGAATCAATAAAATCTTTGAAGGCGGTTTGGACTGCCCCATCGGAGTTGAATTTTTTTCCTTGCAAGTAGTTATCCAAATTGCGAAAAAAATGGTAATCTGTTGGAGCAAGGTCCGGAGAGTACGGTGGATGTCTAAGACATTCTAATTGTAGCTCCTCTCATTTGGTAGCCGTCTGTTGTGCAGTGTTTGGTCTAGCGTTGTCTTGAAGCAGCAGTGGCCTAGAGCGATTGACCAGCCTCGGTTGTTTAGCAGCTAGCTTTTCCATCATGGTTTGCAGTTGCTGACAATAGATATCTGCCGTAATCGTCTGGCCAGATTTAAGAAAGCTGTAGTGTACGACACCGGCACTAGTCCACCAAACACTTACAAGCAACTTTATTTTAGTAAATTTTCGCTTAGGGCAGGATTTGGCTGGTTCGCCAGGGTGCAGCCATTGCGATGAGCGCTTCCGATTATCGTAGAGGATCCACTTTTCATCACAGGTAATGATTCGATTTAAAATTCCTTCATTATTGTGCCGGTTGAGTAACGTAACGCAGCAGTCGACGCGCGTTTGTCGGTTTGCTTCACTCAATTCATGAGGTACCCACGTTTCAAGCTTTTTCACCTTCCCAATTTGCTTCAAGTGGATTAGAATAGTTTTATCACTAACACCGGAGCCTGCAGCTAACTCGGACGTGGTGTGCGATGGATCCGCTTCCACAATAGCCTTCAATTCTTCATTATCAACTTTGGTCTCCGGCCGTCCACGAGGCTCGTTCTGCAGGTCGAAATTTCCAGAACGAAAACGTTGGAACCAAAAACGCACTGTGTTTTCTTTTGCGACACCGTCACCATGCACACATGCACATCATTAATCCTTCGAGCCGTTTCTGCAGCACTGGTGCCACGGTGGAACTCATACTCGTAAATAACGCTATATTTCATGTTTTCCATTTTGTAAACAGAGTGACACAAAGAAAAAAACAAAAGAAGAAAAAACAAATGAATTAGGGGGTTTAAAACACGAATGCATGAGTAAATAGCTGTATGAATTTGAATTTGGAATTCCTAACCATAAAGGTAATATTTGAGTTCAAAGTGGCCAGTACGACAAAACGCCAATTTCATATGTAAGGACCTAATAGATAAAAAAAACAATCATGATATTCAGGCATAAGAGCCGGTTATTTTGACTGTGCGGTATCCGGCAGAATAGACCATCCTCCATTCTTACCGAGGTGTCGTAGGAGGCGACTAAGGTAAGTTGACGTCAGGCAGGCGGTCGGTCGTAAAATACGTAGCCAAATCATATGACAACATGTTTGTAACATGTTGTGCCGACCCCACTTAGAGTGGGATAGGGGGAGGAGAATGATGACGCATTTTGACGCATTTAATGCAATTTAATAGAAATCATTCACAACACCTTTAGAATTAATCAAACACCTTTACAATAGGCTATTGCTGTAAGGACTCCACTAAGTTAACAATATACGCCAAATTTTCATATTTAGGTGACGCAAATAAGAATTTCGATAGTAAATTATTTTATTATCATCTAAAATATCTAAATACAAAATAAAGCATCATTATAAACAACACACCTCAATGTCTGCAAAGCTAAAATTATGACCGGCGTTTAAAAACTTAGAAACCATGGTTGTTCTGGGTCCTAAGTTAATCGAATAGTGACCTAACAATTTTGAACCATTAACTACCAAAGATTTCTTACAAGTCACTGGCATTTTGATCTAAAGATCACAGTCTATATAATATGCCATGATACGGAAACAATCTTTATGTAACCCGTTAGCAGTTGTGATTTCGCGTTAAATCGCTAATTGCCTTTTACTCTTCCCACACGTCATTCAACGGCGGTATTTAGAAATTCGGATCAAATACTAGTGTGAAAAAAGGTTGTTGTGCAATAAACGTAGAAGGCAAGTTTGGATGGAAAGTTGGTTTGCCGTATGTGTCAACTGTGGCTAGTCGGCCGAGAATGCGATTCGTCCGTCACACTTGAAGGGAAATTCGTTAAAATGAACCCGTATCGGTTTACCGAAGTAAGTTTGAACAGTTGGCTCAATAGTTAAACGGTTTCAACCTCATTCAATGTGTATAGCACATTTCTTATAAAAGTATTCAGGTGATTTTTTTTTATATTTGTTACAAGATGGTTTAAGTACGTTTCTTCATATATTTGGTCGATAAAATAAAAAAAAAACATTGTCGCTGTCAATATGCGTTGCGTTATTGAAAGAGATTAAATGGGTTGACTTTTGAGACTTTTTATTTATTGAATAAGTCTTAAGGAAAAATATCGTTGTTATACATTGTATATGGGACAATATTATGATGAATATATACATTTATATTTTAAATAAATACATGTATACACGTAGACTCGTGATGCCATGAAGGTTTTGCCGGTAATCACCACGCTTGGCATGCGGGTTGGTGATCGCAGTGCTGACCGTTTTGCACCGACAGTGCTGCTGCCCACTGTCGGTCTGGTATTTAGGTCAGCAAAAAATGAAATGGTTATACCGCCATTTATCGGTCGTCAGAGCCTCGTCGGTTGATATGCAGGGTGCACCGCGTGCAGGTGAGGTTGACAAATGAGGAGACTGATTGGGACGAGCCTCCCCCTTACACTCCTAAAATGTTAAACGTAGACTCGTAGAACCAATAAATTGTTTTTCTAAGAAAATGTTGGCTTTCGATCGGAATCGAACCTGACCTGAGCAGCTGAAGGCAGTACGTCCAATTTACGTTAGAATGGGAATTGGACGGATAAGAGGAAATAATAGGCTTATTTTCTACATTATGACCTGTGAGACCGTAAAACTTCTTGTAATGGACCATTTTAAACCATGGGCGTAAACCTCCGGCGATTATCTTCAAACTTATAAACCCATACTAATAGTAAAAATGCGAATATCTGCCTGTTTGTAACGCTTTATGGTAAACTCGCTTGACTGTGAAAGCTTTAAAACCGTGGTATAATAAACATTTATACCCCGGGATATGTGTATTATGTCTTTTCATGTGTCTATCGGGAACAAAAAAAATACACATTTTACATTTAAACTAAACTCGTTTGGTTTCAGTCTTTAGTTAACTTTAGATAGTAAAAATAATAAGAAATTGTTTGTTGATTTCATTATCAATAATGATAACATGATATTTTGTTTATGCAATTTTACATTACTTAGATCTGTTGTATTAAATGAATTTATATCATACATTAATGCTTTATTACAATGCTCATAAAGTTAGTTAGTGCTAAACTGCTTTTTCTCTGTTATGGTTTTTCATATGACTATTACTGACGATTATTTATAAAAAGCTGTAATTTTCCCTTCTTTTAAAATATTTTTATTGGATTGTTATCAGGAACACCGTAAATATGTTTCAAAAATTGACATAAAGCGTTATTATAAAGTTAATTTTATTTAATTGGAAACATTAAGTTGTAATTTTGTGCTTTTTCTATTTTTAATAAAAATGATTCTTTTGGACGAAAACGCTATCAAAATACATTTTTTTTACATATTTTAGAAATATTAAATTAATGTAAATTTAAATTTCAACAACGGCAAGTGCTGTTAGTTAAAGTTTGAGGAAGATAAAGGCTTTATCTTCAAAATTATTCCTATAAAAGTCTATGCAGTTAGATTGTATAAATATTTTATTTTGCCATTATTGATAAAGATTGAAGAATGGCCATTGTTGTTTACTTACTGTATTTAACATTTTTGTGCTGCTTCAATTTTTGTCTTGTAATGATTCGTTTGGTACATAATACTTTATATATCTATAATATAATTTAATTTGACTGGCCCGTTGGCGCAGTGGGTAGTGACCCTGCCTTCAGCTCCGTAGGTCGCTGGTTCGATTCCTGCCAAAGGCCAACATTTACTATAAACAAATGGTTGGTTCTTCGAGCCTGGGTGTATATTTGTATTTAAGTATGTATTTAATATTCTATATGAGGTAAATTTGTCAGTTGTCCCCCATAACACAAGCATTAGGTTACTTACTTTGGTGATGGACGACCGTGTGTGTAAGTGTCCCATATATTTATTTACTTATAATATAATACTAAAATAATAAATATCTAACTGTTATAGCCGAACGGTGAGACCTTGTGTAATCCCGGCAGGCACCAATGTTTTTTTTCTGTAAAAAAATGTGTCTGATTGATATTTGACACGTGTACACACGCTCTTTGGTGAAGGAATACACATGGAAATCTGCATATCTCTAGAGCATTGCAGCGTGGTGCGTCCAAACCTTTGCAGAAGAGAGAGAAGGCCTTTGTCCAGCAGTGAGATAGTAGTGGGCCGATACTTATTACTAAATGCCTTAATTTGTAAAAAATAACTTCCGTCCACGCGGGTCCATAAGGAAGCAATATAGTTTATAATACTGCATCCCACTGCAACCGATTATGGTACGAATTGCGTAACATGTTACGTATCGGAACGGTACCGCGATCGAGTACCGATTTGTAATTTACTAACCGTTTAACATCGCGACAGCGTGCAACCTACATTCGTCCGATTTTATTATATTTTCAGCGTCCTAAATGTTTTCCAGCAATTTATAATTGTTTCCTCGATTAAATCATGCAATATAAGAAAAACTATTGCCTAAAAGATATTATAATATATATGATGATTTCATTCAACATAATTCTTATACTGAAATTAAATTTTAAAAAATATTAATGAATGAAATGAACTAGAATTTTAAGTCATTTGCTGACGTTGTGTTAGTGTCCTTTATGTTTTGATTAATAAAGTAAAAAATTGTTGTATCATTAATTTTGGTTTTATTGAGGTTTGTGAATGCTTACTTGGCCAGGAGGAGAGTTAAATGTCTTACTATATTATCCCGTTTATTATTCCCATTGCAGAACCTCACAAGTATCATATTGAACTATAATAGTACACACGATAGATAGAACAAGTATAATAACTATCAAGTGTGTTTTAAAATCTATTTTTAAACACACTTGATAGTTATCTCAATCATAATCCAATACGAGAAAAGATATGTCAATACTTTTGTTCGGAATTCCTTCGAAACCATACTTTAAAATAGCATATTGGTACATATTGGTCTAGTCCTGATGACAAGTGCATGTCTATGATAAGCATGAGGTGATGCTGCTGCCAGGATTAGCTCCAGACGAGGAACTCCTCAACTTCTAACAGTAGGGACGTGAGATTTTGTTGAAAGTTCTTTTAAAAGCTTTTTTAAATTAACTTATTTATATTATTTCAGGTGGAGACAGGTCGGGAAGAATTAAAGAAAGAGCGAGAGATCATGCAGTTGGTGGCTGGACTGCAGCTCAACTCCGATGAGGTTGAGCGTCGCGAGGTGCCGCCGCATATGCTTCGAGCTAGACATGGTCCAAGGTGAGGAGAAGCTAAGCCTTATATTTTAAAAACAATGTTGTAACTAACCATGGATATTGTACAATGTGTAGTCAGTTTGTGGAATTACCAGTGTCTGCGACGTGAAGGTACACCGGTGCGCTGGCGCGCAACTTAAAACTATCTTCGTAGTCTATGCGTCACACGATATAACAAAATGGCATCAATACGTGCGATAACTAAAATTAATTATTAAAGCAGTCAAATTTTTATCTTGTTTAATACAATTTCGCCTTAAACAAGAAGTGCGGCGACACTTCTTGTTAACACTTCTTGTTGTTTAACTGCTTTAATAATTAATTTTAGTTATTGCAAGTTTATAGTATTTTAGTTATAGTTTTAAGTTGCGCGCCCGCGCACCGCAGCAACTTCACGGTGCAGACAAGCAGTTTTCAATTTTAATTTATTTTATATACTTACATAAGCTAAGCTAATGAGTTTTTATATTAAAAATTATATGTCTAGTTAATAATTGCAATTTATCACACGTTTTTCGGTGACCGAAAACATCGTGAGGAAACCGGCATATCTCTAGAGAATTCTGGAGACATGTGTAACCTACTAATCCGCATTGAAGCAGAAGGTAGGTCTTAGCTCCAATCCTTCTGACCTGACCAAAACGGAGAGAGAAGGCCTATGCCCAGCAGTGGCATAGTAACAGGCGATCGACAAAAGTTCGCGATATATTTTATCGCAAATTGCACCAAAAAATATATCTGAACTTTTTTATGACGCCTAGTTTTATAAATTATTTTATATACTATATTATGACATTTGTACCGACATTACCGAATTGTTGATCATACAAGCATTACAGATTTACGCATGTTTTATTGGCGATTTCGAGACCAACGGCTTGTGTTCTTGCTATAGCAAGGAAGGGCATTTGAATAACATTTACACATTGGCGCAACTGTAACCTATCTAACGGTATTTAACAGCCAGAATCTTCAAAAAGTATCTATGTATTATGTAAAATGAACAAATTTAATAGCCGTATGCAACATATAGCATCAAATCACATTACGTAATAACTCACTTACACAACTTAATTTTTCGCTTGATTGAATTCCTACATTAGATACTTTTAAATAAACAGTTCAATAAAAACTTGCATTTAAAGTAGGTTTTACCTTTCAGTCTAATTTATGTGTCTGAATAAACAAAGATTGCCCAGTCGACTATTACATATCACTGAATATTTCCCTTTCTCTATATATATCGAGGTCAGCACGTATACTACAAATGCATTTGATATCACAATAAACGGGATAAATCGAACCTGTTTCGCGACTTTCCTGATTGTTTATACATATATATACTATTGAATATTATTAACAAGCTGTACCAGAGAGATCGTTGACGTCAACTTAAATGCTAACGTACCCTCTACTATGTGTTTCCTGTTCTCGAAGGAGAATCGAACTTTTTTTAAACTATGTGCTTCCCCATATAAGCTTTAATTATACTATATTTTGTCAATATTTCTACGTTATCTCTTTTACTGCACTGTTCTGGAGAAATAATACTGTTAATGACAACATACTACAAATTCGATTCCGTTTCTGGAGTTAATTTACTACATAATATTTCCGATTTGTCCATTTTTACTCACGATAATCATTTTTTAAAATAATAGTTATGCTGTCAGATCTAACGGCTGTACAGCGTCACAGGCAGAAGCATCGTCGATGTTACGAATTGCGGAGAGTAGACCACAGAACTACAGAACCATACTAGTGTCGGGAAACGTCGTCCTAAGGGTGCTTCCTGTGCGGTTGGACCACGGCTTAGGGCGACGTGTAGGGGAGGGTTAGTAGTATGATTGCGATTATTCATCACGCCGTCGGAAGTGTCACGAGAAGTCACGGTTGTCTGACGTCAGAAAACTGGGACCTCGTCAGAAAGGCTGTGTAACGATGAACTTACGTTACCACTGTACCATTACCCACAAGATTTCAGATTCTTTATCTAAACTAAGAATTGTTAGGATGCTTTGTAGGTCAACGTTCGGCATCAGCGTTGCGGTAATTGTAATAGAATATACTACCTGTGCCTACAACGACTTCGTCCGCGTGGAATTCAGAGATTTAAGAAACTTTTCCCGAATTTTGAAAATTTTGAATATAAAAGTAGTTATTGTGAGTTAACCGTGAAATAGAGACATGCTATCGCGGACTTTTTTGTAATGTTTTCATAGATCTCCAATTCTCTACTACACTACTTTAGCGCAACTCTGCTGGTTTACGCAGTGCACGCACTAAATCTCGCAGCAAGCAAGTTTTTTAACAACTGCGCGATCTCTTTAACTCAATTTACATAATACCATTATGTACTATTTACCTTAACTATCCGGAAGTATTGCACTAGCTTTTGGTGAAAACCGTACAAAATTCGTAAAAAAGTAGATTTCGGGAAAATCGATTACATACAGACAGACACCTTTTTGGGACTTTGTTTTATAATAAGTATAGATACGCCACCATCTCGTATCGTTTGCTTGTCCAACTACGACTATACTGCATAGTTAGCTGGAGAGTAGTGTGGGTGCTTATAGTGACCCTGCCATATGTGAAAAAAACATCATTATATTCCATATCAAATCTAGCAGTGAGAAAAATCTCTTAAAGAATATAACATTATAAACACATAGTTATTGTGAATTGTACAAAGGTGTCCTTGTCATTAGCTTTCAAAAATAATTTTGGATACAGTTTCGAATGAGTGTAACAATTTATTGATGACTACAATTAAAGTTTTTTGTTATAGTTTTTGATAATACTTCTTTTTATAAATCATCATTATTCCTTATCCAAGTAAGTAAGTAATCCTAATCCCTTTAGTGAGGTCGAACAATATGTTTTCATCTTCCATTCTCTTTATTCCATTCATCAACTCTGGCGCTATTCCTTTTATAAGCATATCACATTTTGCACATCTTTTTTTTGGCCTCCCTATATATTTATCTACATTCATATTTGAAACTTTTTGGTCAGATGATTTTCATCCCGTTACATGTCCATACTGATTTCATCTCGCACTTTTGTTCTTTATCTTTAATAGGGGCAGATCTTTGCAAATAATCTTACAAAAGTTATTATCGTAGCGTAAGTGAATATCGTCAACATAGCTTACTGAAATTTGAACTTATAGCAATAACAAATATTTGATATATGTCTTAAGAGGTATATTGTGACAAGATACTTCTTTGGACTTATTTCGTAAGAATTTCAGTGACCTTTAACTACTTAAATGTATTAATCGCCGTTCGTTACTTAGCTAACATGCACACGTTTCCAAGGAAATATGTTTCATTTCATTTTAGTAAAAATCGTGACGCGCCTAAGAAACGAACCAATGCAGTTGTATGAAAATAAAGTGAGTTATAAGACCCTAGGAACTATTTGAGAGTTACTTAATACCACTAATGCAACTCCAGTGCGGGTTAGCGTGTGAAAACTAGTTTAGACTTTCGTTTAGGGCACGCGTTTATACTTTACTTACTGAGAAAATATAATGTAACGACGCATATTTAAGTTAAGAGTGAATGAATCAAAAACGAGTACAATTTCTAACATATAATGCAAAGTTAAAGGTATAGTTAGATAACAACTCTTAATTAATCTTTCTATTTGTAATAACCGAAATTCTTATCATCTATGTATAATATTAATGTAAAAGATTATTAAAATGTCATTATTAGAGATATTATTATATTTTATTTATAACAAATATCTACAAGTTATATCTATCTTAAATTACTTACACGCTACTACTATACAAATCATGCTCACGTGGAATGGTCCCAAGAATGCTGGCAGCGTTTCCGCGTTGAATCGCTAAGCTGATTCTTTGTGCGAAAAAGGAGCCAGCCCTCTTGTCACCCGAAGAGGCGCTCAACCGAGGTGTTAAAACGGATAAATTTTTTTTTGCACTTTGGCTCCATGGCCCTAGGGTCTCAACTGCAAACGGCACAAATATATAACTCTCAACGAGAGATGCATACTTTCGCCGCTTGCCGGATTCGGCCATTTCCGCCGCAGCTCCAGGTTTTGACGCCGTTTCCCTGATATGGGACGAGGCTAACGTATCAACGCATGTTGCGTCCCACATAAGGGCCCGTCCCCGTTCCCAAGGAACCAGCGTCAGACCGTCTGGTCTCTTGCCATCATCCCGACATATCCCGGAAGGCTCGAGAAGAGCAGGAATGTCGATGGTGGCAAGAGCTCTTTTGATGGTGTCATTAATATCTTATAAGAATATTTTATTAGGTTTTTAAGTTTTAGGACATGACGTTGCCTATGTATATAAATGTTGGAGTGCACATATTTAGAATTATATGTTTACATATTGACAAAATATCCATACTTTAACCAATAATGGTTTTCTATAAAAAAATTGATAAACATTAATGACTGGAAAAGATTCTTTCCCAGGTTGAGGTTTCTTATATATTCAGCTAATGAATATAATGCTCTTTAGACGACCGGTTTCCATCTACATATATCTGAATATAATATTTTTATCTTCTCAGCAAGAATTGATATTTACTAGGACGGCAAAAGTACGGTTTGACATATTATAAAAAGATCTTCATTTTTCTCATTTAGTAGGCGGTCTGCTGTGATAACCCAGCGGTGAGGCCGTGCGACTCTTATGAGGTGAACAACCCGCGCAGGCACCAATGAGTTTTGTTATTAAAACTTCATGAGTCTAATTGATAATTGCATTTTATCACACGCTTTTGCGGTGAAGGAAAACATCGTGAGGAAACCTGCATATCTCTAGAGAATTCTGCAGATATGTGTAACCTACCAATCCGCATTGGAGCAGCGTGATCTTAAGTCCAATCCTTCTCTCCAGAAACGGAGAGAGGAGGCCTATTCCCAGCAGTGGGATTATAACAGGCCGCTACTTACTTATTTACTAGGCGGTCTGTGCCCATAAATGGAACATCAACAGTTTGATACTTCATTAATATATCTTCTTTTATCGTTTCAGATAACATTAAGCCACATCAGCAGTGCCATGCCAACCACGAGATTATGATAAAACGACGATTAAGCGCTGCTCAAGAAAATCACCTTTTCAAAATACGATTATAGAGCACTTCGACGAAATGAACGCATTACGCTGAACGATAACGTTACGACATCAATACGACTAAAACATTACAATGTATTTCTTCTTTAATTCGTGATATATACCAATACTACAAGATTGTGTATGAACGGATTTTTTATTATTTTGTAGAACAGTTTTAGAATTGCAAGTGATAGTTTTGGTGTAGTAAATGCTGTCGTGTCGTTATCGAAATAGTCGTAAAAGCTTCGTCCAATAGAAAGTGCTCTATATCGTTATTTGCAAGCGATCGCACGGTTACAGAATATCGATCGTGGAATTGAATCGATGTGAATATGTAGAGACCGATTCATATTCATTTGCATCGATTTGTCACGATCATACTTCGCGGACCTGAATAGAACAATCGAATGCTATCGACCATTTATAAGTCAGGTCATTGTTAGCTGTATTTATAGAACGATTGTTTCGAGAAATAAAAATGGAGTTAAATGCACGACTGTACTTATTTGAAGTTCAGAAGTGTTTATTTCCGCCTTTGCAAGTTTCTTTCATTTTGCCACTCTAGGCTAAGTTAACGCATTCAATTTAGATTTATAGCAACTATCCATTCAAAAGAAGTGGTATCCGGCAGAATAGAATAGACCACCCTCCTTTCTTACCGAGGTGTCGTAAGAGGCGACTAAGGTAAATGCCGTGTGGTATCCGGCTGCATAGGATAGACCACCCTCATTTCTAACCAAGGTGTCGTAAAAGGCGACTAAGGTTAGTTGATGTCAGGCAGGCGGCCTGTTGTAAAATACGTAGCCAAATCATAGGACAGCATGTTTGTAGCATGTTGTGCCGACCCCACTTGGAGTGGGATAGGGGCAGGATGATGACGATATCCATTCAAAGCAAGTCCAGTAAATAAAAAGAATGCGTGAACTTGGCTTTACCATTTAACACATAAAATCGATATGATTGGGTAAAATGGAGTTAACAATAAATAAAGAAAAGGTCTACAAAGCAATTGTTGGAAATAAAAATAAATGCATAATACTTGTTAAATTTTCATTATATTAGAGGAATCAAATTTGTAAATCGCCCAGGAGTTCTTATCAGTGATCAAGATTTTCAACTTTTATCCATATACTATATGATTCACTGATAATGCAATAGAAGTTGTGAATTTCCGCTTCACATCTAGTTACCGACGTATACCACAACTGCTTAAACAATAAAATTGGATTATATTATCATACTGGGACCAAGGTCGAGACATTGAGATGATAAACTTTCTAGCAACTTCCATTGAACAGACTATATATAGTACATTGAATTAATTGATTCTAATTTGAACGAGTAAGTCGTGAGTCGTTTATTCCGAATGCGTAAAATAAATTGGTAAAATCTTAGTCATTTAAAATCTAATGTAACTTAACAGATAATCCAAACAGGGTAAAATGTAATTAATCTTGCGTTATATGTACCTACTTGGCAACTTTCCGTTTTTTGGCAACTAGTGATGAAATAAGTAATTATTGTTACGGACTTCCAACTATTTGTATTTAATGGCTGAATTGGAATTGGTGTTAATAGCGCAAATTGAGGAAAATGTAATAAAATAATCGATAAAGCAATTAAGTTATTACCTATTGGATGAAATCAGTGGTATTTGGATATTTCTTAGTTATTAGCTTATTTTTATATATAAAAATAATTTTCAACGAAGCATAACAATAATTTTCAACGAATGAAGATGATACTAATCACTATTTTATAATAATCTAATTGTTTTTAATTCACGATAAGTTTTACTTATGCGTACATTTAGAATTGTTTAAAATCCTCAATGTCTCTATAATCTTATATTCAATATTGTTTCAATGTTTTCCTTTACCTGCTTTAAAAAAACTACCGCAAATATCTATTCAACCATCGCAAGACAAATATTGTATTGATATAATTGTTGAGTTGGTAAAAACACCGGATTTTACGTTTTTCATTTACATTCCTACACAAAAGTCAAGTGTCTTTCAAGGTAAACAAGTTATTAAAAATATTTTATTTTATTTTTAGCAGTATCTTAACGTTCTGTATTCTTTGACCATAATGTAATACCAGAATTATGTTTATTTTAATAATTACTTTGCTAAGATACAATATATATGACTATCTTAATCTTTATTTATGAAAGTATGCTGATCACGAAGTATTATCTCTAGCCTTATGATATTAAAAAAAATATAATACATTTTTGCGCGTTCCTTTACTTTCAACAAAAATGTAATTTTTTTGTTTATTCGACAAGGAAGTATAGTACGCGACAATAAATAATGCACATCGAGGTTTTGAGAGAGAAATCGGCTAGATTCTGCTTCATAGAGCATTGTCTCTGTCGCACAGACTGAAGAACGCGTGTGAAACGTCACATACTAACTGAGTCAGAGTGACAGCGCTCTACGAAACCAAACGGGCCGGCTGTTTCGTTCTAAACATCGATTTGCATTATTTAATGCCGGGTAATATAGTGATAGTTTAAAAATCACAACAAGTTTCCAATATAGATAGCGGGGAGATAATGTAAAAACTTTCATAATTAGGACCCTTTTCTTCATTGCAATAATAAATTTACCGTAATTACATAAGCACACACCCATTTCTTGAGCTGTGATAGCCCAGCGGTGAGACCGTGCGACTCTTTCGAGGGGAATACGAGTTCAAATGCCATTCAATGCCGGGCAGACACCAATGAGTTTTTCTATTAAAACTCATGTGTCTAATTGATAATTGCAATTTATCACACGCTTTTCGGTGAAGGAAAACATCGTGAGGAAACCTGCATATCTCTAGAGAATTCTAGGGATATGTGTAACCTACCAATCCGCATTGGAGCAGCGTGGTCGGTCTTAGCTCCAACTCTTCTCTCCAGAAACGGAGAGAGGAGGCCCTATGCCCAGCAGTGGGATTGTAACGGGCCGTTACTTTACTTTACACCCATTTATAAATTCCTGAATTGGTCGAGAAGTTTCTTTAACCACACCAATAAGTCACATCGCCGTTACGTGATGAATCTCGGGCGTTCAACATTGTTTTCACTAGTTTATATTTACAGAGGCCAAAGAAGACTCTACAATGTATTTGAAATTGTCAGCTCATAGAGTTATGGCTCATTATTATTCATAGTCTTTAGTCACTTTATGACAGATATATGTACGTACCTAAAGATTTAATTAAAGTACACAACGTAACCTCATTTTATAGTGTTTAAGGTGTATGGCCGTATTTGTATATTGCGAAAATGTACAAAAATCATAGATATAAGATTTAATAAAGTAAGAGACATATTACAAAGTATTTTAGATCTGTTAGAGATTATAATTATCGCATTGGACTTATTTTTGAAAATATTATACGTGGTGTATTTAAAAAAAGGTTTACAGGCGACATTTCAAGCGACAAGTAATTATCTTGTTACAGATTAATGTTAGCGCTAATATAAGATTTGTTTCCTTCATTATTTATATAGAAAAGGCAATATTAAAACTACGTAAGAAATAATATAAAAGAGGGTGAAGTTATAATTAATTTTAAAACCGTGTTCTAATATTATACCAATATGTACTGTTCACCAAACTTGTATATAAAAATAAGTGTCATTGATAATAAACAAACGGTATATATAATTAGTTTAGTTGAAAATTAAGCTGACCTATGGCAAACAAGTGTTATAAAAATAAAAGAAGTATAAACGCGTACATCTTTTTAATTATTTTTGTCATAAAATTAACGAGTGTTTTATATCTAAACCAATTTAAGTGGTTGTTCATTCATTCATTCACATGTTTTCAGTTCCTCCAATACTTATATCACACAATTATGGTTTAGTTTTTTAATAGTTTAAGACATTTAAAATCATGGTACTTTTGTACGCTTCATTTAAAATTTTATTTTTTCCTGTTTAGGTATTTAGGTGAAATCTTTATTCGATATAATTAAACGTTAGAGTAAAGGATTAGAGAAGATAAATTTTCGTTAATTGCGGTACTTAAATGGTTAACTGAGGTTTGGAGTGTGGAATTGTTGATTTATTTAAGTATTTACATACATGATGTGTATATCCATATGGGTGCACTTCGATTTCCGTCGATTTCGAAGCCGTCCGTTTCGATTAGTTTTATTGACTTCTGACGATCATTTATAAGCTTGGTTGTTTTTTTTTCCTTAAGGCATTATTTTTTTGCTAATAAACAATTTTTAGTCCTTCAAAAGCTGTATCGTGTCACATATAACCCAAATGTAATAAAGATAGTGGTTGAATTGTAATATATTAAATCAAATAAAACATTCTTATTAACAGAAATGAGCATTATAGTAAATTTAGATACGTCCGACATGTCACATACCTATCAAGTTATGGTAAATTCATAATTTCCATTCCATTTTAAAACTTATTTAATATGTCTCTTACTTAAAATAAATTAATGTAATTTATATGTATTATTTGATTGTTATTTGTAACAGCTTTTCATTTAATTTTTATTCATGACTATGTATTTTAAAGAGATTTTAATTAATTATATGTAATTATTTGCATGTGGCATGTAAATATTAAAAATCACAGTCAGATGTTTGATAAATATTTTAGGCTATGAGTGCCATTAAAATGAATTTGTTATGGTCTTTGTAATCAACGAAGTAATATAAAAAAATATTTTTAGCGATTTAATAGGAATTGTGTGTATATAAGTTTATTTGTAACATTACATTCTAAGTCTATTTCAAAGATTAAACAACGATTGTATCCCATTCATTCCAATTTTATACGATATTTTATGGTATGATATATAGCCTGTAATTGTAAATAAATGTGTTTTATTTTGAACACTTATTGCTAAATATACTAGCGTCGCTTGGCGTTATTATGATTACGTATACATTATTGTACTTTCTCAAAATTCGCAATTTTTCATAAAGCATATAAGTTAGTTAACCAATGTATGCTGACATCATTGCGTTGCAAAAGCTGTTCAAGTGCCAAGCTTTGAAATATATCCATACTAATATTATGACAGCGAAAGTCTGTCTGTCTGTCTTTCTGTTACACAGCTAATCCGCTGACGCAATAAGATTTGGTACAATTGAAGCACACATACAAATAGAAAAACAAACGGTTTTTCTTTCGGGGTTAGGAAAAAAAAATAAGCACACAATTGAGGGTATTTCAACACTAAAGTTGAGTACCAGTGAAAAAACGTGATGGAGGAGGATGGATGGAGGAAGATGGAGTGAAAAATAAAGCATTTGTCTGACAAGTAATAATCTGTAGAAATACAGCAAAACTAAGCCGACTGCCTTCAAAACCGAACTAGCGTATTGCATGATTTTGATTTATAAAGCTTATTATCATTAAGAATGATTATTCAAAACGTAAGAAGAACGTTTTGAAATATTGCAAATACAATATATGGGCACATCAATGGGCGCTGGGGTCTTAAGGTGCTGGAATGGCGACCCCGCACCGGAAAGCGCAGCGTCGGTAGACCCCATACGAGGTGGACAGACGACGACTCAAAAAGGTCGCAGGGAGCCACTGGATCCGGGCGGCGCAAGATCGTGTGGTGTGGCGATCCCATGAAGAGGCCTATGTCCAGCAGTGGACGTCCATCGGCTGACGAAGAAGAAGGACACATCAAAAGCCGACGGAATCACTCTTGACATCTAAGTCACAGATTAATTATTTTTATTTCGATAAATTCGTATCGCAAAATATAGAAAAGAAAAGACGAACAATGTTGCTAATAACAGAATATTCTTTTATTTCATTGGTCTTCAATAATTGTGTTTATTGTAACGTAATTAATTTTTCGCAAAATCATTTTGACGATTTTTAATGATTTTGGAAGAATGGGTTCCCTCAAACTATACAGCTCGCATTTGGTTCGTCAAGATTCGTGTAAATGTGTTGTTAATCATCATTCTCCTGCCCTTATCCCTCTTTAAATGGGGTCGGCACAACATGCTAACATGTTGCCAAATGATTCGGCTACGTATTTTACGACCCCTCGGTAAGAGAGGGTGGTTTATTCTACTCAACAGGATACCACACGGTGGGTCAACTTACCTTAGTTGCCTTTTACGACACCTCGGTAAGAAATGAGGGTGGTCTATCTACTCAGCCGAATATCACAGGGCGGTGGCGCAGTCGGTAAATGTGTTGCTAATATGGATACTATTTCAAGAATGTTCTTAAATCAATTAGATCAAGAGCGTCACCATTTTTTTATTGGTGTTGATCTAAGAGTCAGATAAAGATATCCCTAAGTACAAGTTTCAAGACAAGAGGGCTGGCTCCTTTTTCGCACAAATAATCAGCTTAGCAATTCAACGAGGAAACGCTGCCAGCATTCTTGGGACCATTCCACGTGGACATGATTTGTATAGTAGTAGCGTGTTAGTAATTTTAGATAGATATAACTTGTATATTTTTGTTGTAAACAAAAAAAAGTTTCAAGTATGAGTCCATAATGATAAGACATATTATGACCACCGGACGATCTCCCGAAAAATCGACTAGAACATATTTCTGAATCAAATTGGTATATTGGTATATCTTCGTGTGTGTTATTTTAGTTATAGCTTCGTCTAACTTTAGTTTTTATGGGTGTGTGTAATATTGGCCTAATTATCTTACAATGGGGGTTGGCCGAGAAAATCGGGATATGGATATTGGTATATGGCCAAATACTAAGCCAAACACTTCGGTGTGCTCTGTCTCTTTAGTTATTTAAAGTGTTATATTGGTTTATTCATTATGACACTACTTTATTTTAAAGCTTACATAATTATTATTATAAATTTACTAGTTTCGTTCGTCCGTTTCGCTTGTCAAAAAAAAATCAACGATGCAACGCCATCTATTAAGCCCTCCAAATACTCAGTTCTAATTTCACATAGGTTCTTGTTTCTCTATTCACTCATATACATCAAGATCATAGTAGTAAAAGGCGCGAAATGTACCTGTCATAAGATGGCGTGACTATATTATGCAAAGTTGAAGTTTCTATTTACTTTTTGGGAATATTTAATAAGTTTGGTATACATACTTTAAATTAAAATTGTGAAAGACTTTTACTAAAAGGTTTACTTTATTTATTTACGTCTCATTATTTAATAATAAATATTCTATTACGTTGAAAAATATCCATTCCGCATTGTGTATACGCCTGAATACGAAATGCGACACTTAGCCACGTTAGAGCAATTTGCCATATCTTTCAGCCAAAAATTTATAATTATGTCGTCTTAAATATTTCATAATATCTCTGCGATAAAATAAAAAAATACAATCTTTTTATGCAAATATATGTAAAGATATGGTCATGCAACAATTTGGACGGTCTCATTATTCATCATTCATACGAAAAAGCTATCTTATTTTGGTGTGTCTATGGCATAAATTAATAGTACCTGTAGGTATTACTGAAAAATAAAATTAGGTCACCATAATAGAGCCTGTTAGATTTTTCTAAATAATTTTCTTTATGTTGAATACAATTTAACTTGGTAGAGTATTTATGTTTAAATCGATTGTTATTCAAGCGACAAGTATTTATGAGTAGGAATAACGGGCGTAGGGGAACGCTCTGATAGAGCGAAAATCTTGTGTGTTTAAATGATTTTTTTTATATATTTTAGTATTTGATTAAATTTTTCCACACATTTCCTATATAAGGAAACACTTTTATGGACCCTCATTAAACAAAAATTGCTATGGGATGACAATGTTTACTTTTATGTGGTGTATTTTTAATAAGTCATTAAAAAAAAATTTACAATACCAATTACGAATATTTTTAATAGTATACAGAACAAATTAAATAAAATTTAAAGCTGCTTTGTATCTATTTCCTATCGGTGAATATAACTCTTACAAAGAACTTGAAGTTGACAATAAAAAGAACACTTTCAAATATTTGTTGTACAGACTGAAATATTTGAAAATTTTAAAAGTATTATTCAAAGAAGTTTGTAACTGAATGTAAACGCATTATATTTTTTATTAATGAAAACTAGAGCAATTAACTCTAATTAGTAATACGTAGAGGTAATACGTTATTCATTACGTTATTAAATTCATCTTTCCAAAAGTGCACACTTTCACAACCTTGGCACTCGCGGGGGAGCGGTTAGATATACAAAATGGTAACTTTCTCGGACATATTTTTGTAGAGTCTATAATTTTTACGTAAGGTTCAGCCGTATTAACTATTTAACATAATTTTCCTAACAAAAATTTCTTATCTCTTTCTTAACAAGAACAACTCTTATATCGCTTATATTATTTAACTGAACTGTAACCACAGGAGCTGATTAAGAAGGATTATCAGTTTCTAAACTTCATATTCTGTTTTTTTTTAAACTTGTACTTGATATACATATAACTATGCGGGGGAAGTATGTTAATTGTTACGATAAAAATGGTATTGAATTTTGAGTACAATATCAATTTTATAATTTACGGTACATATGTGTGTAAATAACATTTTTTAATTTCAGCCATATGTATTATAAACGGTAAGGCACCGTTGTTTCAGCGCGTGCATTTGCCGCCAGTTGACCACCGTCCGGCAACTTAAAAGCACGCTGGCACGCGACTCCCACTAAGTTATTTATTGATGCTGGCACGCGAACAATTAAAACGCCCAATTAAAAAGAAAACATTGTCTATGGATGCTACGCGCGCAATCTAAATTTCGAACGGACATTATTTGGAATGTGATGTGTCTTCAGTGATAAACTCCGTGTTAGATGATCTACAATTTACTGTTTTGTTGTTTTTGAACGAATATCAGTTGTTTTAATTAATATGTTATAATTTTTGGATTTAAAGCTTGAAACATTTTCGGATTTTTCCCAGTGGAGTTTTCAGCGTTTTACTATGGTAAGTCATTTTCGGAGGCGAAATGTTAAATATAATGTTTATTTTAAAACTAAAATTACATATCGTTCGTTGCAATCTATTTGCTAAGATAAAAAAAATAGCCTTTGATGAAACTTTCACTGCGTAACTATGTACGGTTAAGAGTATTAGAGTATTAGGGAAAACTCATCGCAGGGATGGAGGATGTTAAGTGAAAGCATGAAGGGTTCATACTGGGAAGCTGATAGAATTCCAAGCTTAGTATGTAGTCAAAGTATATTTTTATGACACGATTTACTTTACAATAAAGTTTATTCTAAAGGTTTTTTTATCAATCCTATTAGAATAAATGTTTCTTAAATGAATAAATCCTTTTAGAATAAATGTTTACGCGTCACAATAATTTAATTTTATGGTTAATGATGATTGTGGATGATGATTGAAATTTTTGGTTATGTGTTTATAATTGCTTATTGAAGAACTTTATTCTAACGGAATTAACTTTTGATTATATAATTAGCAAAGATAAATTCAACATGTTCGTTATTCAAATATACATTTACAAGTACTTTTGAAATCCAAACATTAGTAATGATTTCTGTTAATGATACATACTGTAGCTTAAGCTATAGAATATTTTCTACGTAACTGATCCTGCTTCATAACCTGATTTACGGCTAAATCGTTAAGACGCCTTGACGTTATTATCAGCACTTGGAATCTCTTTCAAAATCTGTATACGCTTTAACATTTAAAATCCCTTTCATTGCTCATGACAACAATGAGTTATTCTGGATTTAATCTACTAGTAATATTACATCGTATTTTAGCATACCTATTTAAGTATTTCTTATTAAGCAAACTTCATATAATTTGTATTAAGAAGCTTATTTATCTAGTGAAATAGTTCGTTAGTTCATCGAATTTCTCTCTTCTTTTTAGAAGTGGATAGGAGCTTAAACTCACCACACTGCTCTAACGTTAAGTTACACACATCTTAGGAATTCTCTAGATATATGGAGGCTTATCTTTCCTTCCCAATAAACAACATTGAAAAAATTTTGTAAAGTAGCAGCCTGTTACTATGCCCACTGCTGGGCTAAGGCCTCCTCTCTCCGTGTTTTGGAGAGAAGGATTGGAGCTAAGACCTACCACGCTGCTCCAATGCGGATTGGTAGATTACACATATCCCTAGAATTCTCTAGAGATATGCAGGTTTCCTCACGATGTTTTCCTTCACCGAAAAGTGTGTGATAAATTGCAATTATCAATTAGACACATAAGTTTTAATAGAAAAACTCATTGGTGCCTGCCCGGGGTTTGAACCTATGTCGTCTCTCGAGAGTCGCACGGTCTCACCGCTAGGCTATCACAGCCTATATAAACAACATTATGTATTGTAAATATCTAGCATACGATTTCTTGAACATATTTCCCTGCCCGGGGTATGAACTGGCAAAACGTTGTCAAGTGTCATGTTTCTTACAGTTTAGTCACCACAGCTTTTCACAGCGTTGTAGAATCTCTTTCTCTGACACCTCATTATTTTTAATCGTAATACTTTAGTGTAACTGGTGTTAAATAATCAATTTAAGATGTTTTTTACACAACTCACTATACTTTTCGTAGGTAATAGGTTTCACCACAAAACATTAGCATAACGCACCAAAGATTGCGTGATATATTGTACTTAAGAATTAATCGAATAAGCTATAATAGCAAACTCTGAGGCATTTGTGAAGTGTTTTTATTTTTATTTTTGTTTTCATTTGTTTTGATTCGATTAGAGATCGTAGAGTAACCTTTTTATCTGTAACCTTTTTATATTCATTAATTTGAGTACATATTTGTCAAACAGAATTAATACTCATTATTTTAGAGTTGAAAAAGCTAAGAACGATTACGGGATAAACGCACAACCATTTGACCTTTTGATTGCTGACAAGATTTGCGGGCTTGAACCATGGGCGAGCACATAAGTTGCCTTATTAATGGTAACGTTATATAATCTAAATTGGCTTTGGCTTGTTGGCGTAGTTGGCAGTGAAGCCTTCAGCTCCACGGTTTACGTGTTAAAATCCCGCCGAGGATCTATCAACATTTACTAAAAATTATTTGGTTCTTCGGGTCTGGGTGTATTTGTGTCTTTACATATGTTTTAAAAAAACTATATATGTATATATTTTTGTTGTCTGTCACCCATAACACAAGTGTTTTTTTTTAAATATACAGAATGTCTGGGATATGTTATTCGTGCCCGCGTAAGCCCGATGTCCCTTTCTACTTCTGGTCAGAAGGCACATCGACCTCCCATGTGTAATGGACGAGGCCCTATTTTTTAATATAAACTTTTGTACCTCAGAATATATTTAAATTATTTTCACCCTCAAGACACCTATACTGTTATGATAAGATGGTATTATTGAATGAAAACTGAACATATAACTAAAAGTAAATATATTTGTAGTAAAGAATATGATCATCATTTTCCTTCCCTTGTCCTAAGTGGGGTCGGCACAACACAAATATAATTACATGTTTTGGCTAGTTATTTTACTACCGGCCGCCTGTCCGACGTCAATTTTCCTAAGTCGCCTTTTACTACATCTCGGTCAGAAATGTGGGTGATCTATTCTACTCATGGCGGAATACTTTTTTTTTTAATACAAACTAACATGATCAGAGACTTTTTGAGGCAGGTTTTTATTGTACATTTTTGGCGGAATACTGTACTTTAAAATATAATAATAATGTATTTTTATAATTTAAAATCACTTAACTAAATTTCAAAATGTACAACCGCAAAACGGCACGAAGTTATTTAGAGGAATCACTTTCAAAGGCTGCTACATTCTTGGTGCCGTTATTTGCTGCTTTACTTATAGCTTGCATGCTCATGCTATATGTTTTTAGGTGTAGAATAAAATTTAAAAATTCTTTATCTCTATATTATCAACCTACTACATCAGAAAGTTGATATGAAGAACTTGAATAACTTGTTTTTTAATTATAATAATTAGGTAATAATGTTCGCATATATACTTTGTTTATAAACTAGATTTGCAACTGACTGTACAATCTGAATTACATTAATTAAGTTATATAATAAGTAACATCCCAGGAGTTTGCTTATTTATAAAAAATTTCTTATTCAAAAGTAGGTTCAAGCGCGCAAGACTCACCAAAGGAATAATTTGTGCGAAATCGGGGCGGGTTGCTTACATATTACAAACCAGTGGTATCTGCTTCTTTGTTCGTAAGTTTAGTGTTGGAACTTACGTACAAGGCTGATAAATTATGGACGATTTTATCTTATATATAAAATTGTCGTGTCACACTGTTAGTTACCATACTTCTCCGAAACGACTTGACCGATTTTTATGAAATTTTATATGGATGTAGTAGGTCTGATAATCGGCTACTATTTAGTTTTCATAACTTTCAGCGATGAGGGTTGTCCACCCCTAACATTTTCCGCGCTTGTGATGGAAAGCTGAAACGTCCTAGCACCTATGTACATTCGTTTGTTGCAGGCCTACCATGAACTCTTATTGCGACTCAATTGAAGACGTAAACGAAATTGTATTGCTTTTTCATACCATGACGTCTTAAAGATGCACACTTGCAGTCGTTGCCGAATGAGCGTTCGGAATTCGTCCTAAGAACATGTGAGTAAAAAAGACAGAGTTATCTATAGTTCATATAACGTTATTCTTTTCAAACATTACGACCCCAATGCAATTCACACTTCATGGTACGAAAAGAAAGCCGTTTGCGGTCGTCTATTACGTCTTAAATTCAGTCGCAATAAGAGTTCATGGTAGGCCTGCTGAAGAACACAACAAACTTGATAACTTTTCTTCTCTTGGGAATTCTTTTGAGAAGACGCGCACTAGCTGTCCACACGAGTATTCGTCTATATTGACACGACGCGACGTATGAGCTCCAATGTGGTGACCAGTTCATCATTGGCATGATGCATTTAGTATGCCTATTTACAGCATGCATGCCAATGCACTTTGTATGCTAATGTACAACAGGCATGCACATAACACGAATTTTTATGCGATAGCGGAATGATTATTGTACCAATGATTCGAGGAACTAAGATATAAGTACTTGTCCGTTATGGAAATAGCCTTATTTTTCTGATACGTTAGATATGGAATTGTCAGTTCATGTTTTAGAAAGTCGCTCATTCATAACACGCTTTTTGCCTGATGTATTTTTCTATAAGACTTTTATTATTATACATTTTAATTTTTAAAAAACGCCGTGTGGTATCCGGCAGAATAGAATAGACCACCCTCCTTTCTTAACGAGGTGTCGTAAGAGGCGACTAAGGTATGTGCCGTGTGGTATCCAGCTGCATAGAATAGACCACCCTCATTTCTTACCGAGGTGTCGTAAAAGGTGACTAAGGTAAGTTGACGTCAGGCAGGCGGCCGGTCGTAAAATACGTAACCAAAGCATGTGACAACATGTTTGTAACATGTTGTTCCGACCCCACTTAGAGTGAGATAAGGGCAGAAGAATGATGACGACATTTTGATTTTAAAAAAATGTTTATCTTAATAACGCAAATGTAGCTTGTAGTTCTATCCTAACTATTTCTAATACAATTGTTAAATACTTTAAAAAACTATAAATTTTGTAACTTTAAAACAAGAGAATAGTTACTGTATAAATCAAGGAAAGAGCTTATACTTTACGCACTCAACAATGCTTCCTGCCATGTTCTGAAAGCCGTTATAGAAAACACTAAAAGTATTGTAAATTTACAATATAAAAAATATATTTTGCGCTTAACATAAAAAACTGGAAAAGTGTATATTTTATCAAACACACATTAGCGGGATTAGATTTAAAGTTATTTTAGGCCGCGACATCGCATATCTATAGCGATGGCAATAAAGTAAAGGGCGGCGTACGCTTTCCTTTACGAAAGCGTATTAGAAGCTTGAGATCAAAGATTAAGCAATGTACTACTGTTTGCTTGCTGTAATGGATTGTATCCTTTTACCTCCAACATTACGCTGAGCCAGAACCTTTTCATTGGCACGACACATTCTAAATTTATTTTCTATATGATGTCTGTTGTTATTGCTCTCTGTATGTAATCTGTTTATTTTGTGTTGTGTAAATGAATAAAGCTATACTATTCTATTCTATTTGGTTATAAAAAAACTTTGTAGTGGAGGAATACTTTACCTCATATTAAGTGATTGCTATTTAAGATAAAAGGCGTCGATAAATGTGCATGAGTAACGGAAAATAAGTATACATATTTATTTTCGTATATCGATTTGGACATAATCTCTCTATTTTGCAATTTTTTCTTGAGATATTTGCAATTAAAAAATTTTAATAGCAGTATTACACATGTTTAGTATACGTATTTGTGATAGCAGTGCTCTGATCTTCTTCTTCTTTCTCAACCGATAGGCGTCCACTGCTGGACATAGGTCTCTTCATGGGCTTTCCAAAACACACGATCTTGTGCCGCTTGTATCCAGCGGCTCCCCGCGACCTTTTTGAGGTCGTCCGTCCATCGCGTAGGGGGTCTGCCAACACTGCGTTTACCTGTGCGGGGTCGCCATTCCAACACCTTGAGACCCCAACGCCCATCGGTTCTCCGCACTATGTGCCCCGCCCATCGCCACTTAAGCTTCGCAACGCGCTGAGCTATATCGGTGACTCTGGTTCTTCTACGGATCTCCTCATTTCTGATTTGATCACGTAGAGACACTCCGAGCATAGCCCGCTCCATCGCTCGCTGAGTGACTCTGAGCCTTCTTATGAGGCCCATAGTCAGCGACCACGTCTCAGATCCGTAGGTCATCACTGGCAACACGCACTGTTCAAAGACTTTGGTCTTCAGGCACTGAGGTACCTTGGACGAAAAAAATCTCGCGTAGCTTCCCGAACGCTGCCCATCCGAGTTGGATTCGGCGACTAACCTCTTTCTCGAAATTGGACCTACCCAGCTGGACCGTATGTCCCAGGTATATGTACTCGTCTACAATTTCGAGTGCAGAGTTCTCAACGATGACCGGGTGGAGCGGAACATGTGAGTTTGACATGGTTTTCGTCTTACTCATGTTCATTTTAAGGCCCACCTGTTGAGATGCTCTGCTGAGGTCATCGAGCATTGTGTTAAGATCCTCCAGAGACTCTGCCATAACGACTATGTCGTCGGCAAATCTGAGTTGAGTGATGTACTCGCCGTTAATGTTGATGCCGTATCCGTTCCAATCCAAAAGCTTAAAGACGTTCTCCAATGCAGCGGTGAACAGCTTCGGGGAGATGACATCTCCCTGTCGCACACCTCGCCGCATTCGGATTGGTCCCGTAGTTCCGTCTTGGATACGGACAGACATTGTGGCGTTTTCGTACAAACACTTCAACACTTGGACGTACCGATAGTCGATTCGGCATCGCTGGAGCGATCTTAACACAGCCCATGTTTCCACCGAATCAAAGGCCTTCTCATAGTCCACAAACGCCAAGCAAAGTGGCTGGTTATACTCCTCGGTCTTCTGTATAACCTGCCGCAGCGTGAATATGTGGTCCATGGTACTATAGCCTTTGCGGAAACCGGCTTGTTCGGGAGGCTGGAAGTCGTCAAACCTACGAGCTAGACGATTCGTAACGACTCTCGAAAACAACTTATAAACTTGACTTAGCAGCGCGATGGGTCTATAATTCTTCAATAAGGTGTTATCACCCTTCTTGAAGAAAAGAACCACCACGCTCCTGTGCCAGGCTTCCGGCGTATTACCTTCGTGAATGACGGAATTGAACAATCGCTGAAGGACCTTAAGTACGGGTTTTCCACCGGCCCTCAGGAGTTCTGTTGTGATTCCGTCATCACCTGGTGCCTTGTTGTTTTTGAGTTGTTTGAGAGCCATACTAATCTCGTATAGGCTGACGTCCGGGATATCTTCGGTATAGTGTCGGGTCAGCTTAGCTCTTGGGTCTTTTGCCAAACTGACAACAGGCTGTTGTGTTGAGGTGTATAACTGTCCATAGAACTTCTCAACCTCTCTCAAAATCTCAGGACGAGATGAAATGATACTACCGCTATCGGTCTTCAATCGCGTCAGCTGCCGCTGCCCAATAGATAGATCTCTTGCGAGCACTTTTGAGCCCCTGTTACGCTCAATAGTCTCTCGAATGTACTCGGTTTTGAAGTGTGGCAGGTCGCATTTCTGCGCCTTAGAAATCTGTCTATTGATCAGACGGTAGCGTGTCGCATCTACTGAAGACTGTAGCCCAATTTCGTTCCTCTCATCCATGAGCTTGAGAGTCTGGGTCGAGAATTTATTGGGTCTTTTACGGTGTGTCTTATAAAATTTGGACCCCACCGTATGGACAGTTTCCACCAGCCTGTTGTTTACATCGCCCACAGAGGCGCAGTCAGCTAGGCAATCAAAACGGTTCATCAGCTCGAGTTGGAACTTCTCGGGGTTTTGAATATGGGCTCGAGTTGGTCGGAGCGTAGACTTCACCAATCTGGATCTTTCCAGCTGTACGCATATATTCAATGTGCCTCTAACCATACGGTGATCACTCCCGGTCTTAACGGTGTTGATCACAGAGACATCATTGAATATATGACGCCTGGTCGACATGATGAAGTCGATCTCGTTTCTCATGGAACCGTCGGGACTGATCCAGGTCCATTTTCGATGCGGCCGTTTCTTGAAGAAAAAATTCATCATGTAGAGGTCCTCTCTCTCCAAGAAATCGGCCAGCATCTGGCCCCTGTGGTTCCGTTGCCCGTATCCAAATTGCCCTACTCTCACCTCTGTGCCGCTTCGCTTGCCCAGCTTTGCGTTGAAATCCCCCATCACAACAGTGTAGAAGGTTTTAGAGGCATGCATGGCTCTAGATAAATCCTCATACATGGCCTCTACCTCCTCGTCTGGATGTGCCGATGTCGGTGCGTAAACCTGTATGACCTTCAGCGAATACCGTTTGGTTATTCTGAGTATAAGGAACGCGACCCTGCTCGACACACTCTCGACTTGAACAATGTTGTTGACAAGGGACTTGTGGACGAGAAACCCGATACCACCCTGGGACTGTTGTTCTCCCTCCCGGTAGTAAAGCAAGTTGCCGGATTTTAGGATCATCGTATCCTCCCCCTCTCTTCGGACTTCAGATAATCCTATCACGTCCCACCGCAACTTGCTTACTGTTTCTTCCAGCTCGAGTATCTTTTCGTCTTCCCTCAAAGTGCGTGCGTTGTACGTTGCCAGGTCCAGTCGTCGGGGTTGGCAGCGGAATCTCTTCCGGAGATTCTTGACACCCCCTGCCCCGCCGTTACCCAAACCGCTGCCAGAGCTGGGAATAGCGGAGCTGCCGGGAACTAGGGGCTGTGATTTATTTTGTAATGCCATGAAGGGTATTGCCGGTAATCACCACGCTTGGCATGCGGGTTGGTGATCGCAGTGCTGACCGTTTCGCACCGACAGAGCTGCTGCCCACTGTCGGTCTGGTATTTAGGTCAGCAAAATGAAATGGTTATACCGCCATTTATCGGTCGCCAGAGCCTCGTCGGTTAATATAAAGGGTGTACCACGTGCAGGTGAGGTTGACAATTGAGGAGACTGACCTGCTCTGCTCTGATCTTAGAAGAGTTTAATAGCTAAAGAAGATTCGTTGGTTTATAAACCAACCACGAGTAAATGAGTTTGACTGTTGAGGTAACTTGAGACGAGCACTCTTGCACCCTTGCACACCATTACATGACTGTGTTATAGGGTCTCTATAAAATATGTATATTCCGAAGTTTGCTTATAACTCTATAAAGGCTCGAGCGATTTTTATGAAATAGTAAAAAAAAACCACACCATCGTATGTGATATGTCACACTGTATTGATGTTTGTGAAATAAATGACATCAATCGATTTAATTCATTATTAATGCCAATATTGCCATTAAAATGAATATAAATTTTGCATTATACTTTATATTAAATTATAATTTTCAATATTTATTTTCCAAAAAAAATCTTTAAAAAAAACAGGAGAGTTTGAGTCCTAGAACCGCATCTATCAGGTACTCTGTAACAGAGGTACATGATATATCACATAGACATTGCAAAAGTCCATACTATCTTGCATTCTAACATCATAAATAAGATATTAACTCTATCTATAATTATTGCGTTAAGTGGAAACCGATTACGATTAATATTGTAATACAGATTAATTAGGCTATTATCATAAGATTAGATATTAGAGACGAATTTAGGCTTCTCATAATTATTATCCTATGCAGAAAACTGGGATCAGCTATTATTATCATAAATCTTATAAATAGTGCGGTAAAAAGTAGAGGTAAAAAGTAGAGGTAAAAAGAGGTAAAGGTACTCTGTAACAGAGGTACATGATATATTACATAGACATTGCAAAAGTCCATACTATCTTGCATTCTAACATCATAAATAAGATATTAACTCTATCTATAATTATTGCGTTAAGTGGAAACCGATTACGATTAATATTGTAATACAGATTAATTAGGCTATTATCATAAGATTAGATATTAGAGACGAATTTAGGCTTCTCATAATTATTATCCTATGCAGAAAACTGGGATCAGCTATTATTATCATAAATCTTATAAATAGTGCGGTAAAAATGAGAGGTTTTTTTCAGTAGAGACCAATAGAGTTTTTTCTAAACCGTCGATTGTTGAAATGGCCTTGGAGGAACATGTTCTAGTTACGCATAACGTTACTAAAGTTTTGAAGTATAGTACGCGGCAATAAACAATGCAAATCGAGGCTCAGAGAGAAAGAAATCGGCTAGATTATGCTTCATAGAGCATTGTCTTAGTTGCACAGACTGACAAACCCGTTTGTGACAGTGACAGCGCTTTACGAAACGGAATTGGCCGGCTGTTTCTAAGTTCTCGATGTGCATTATTTATTGCCGGGTACTATAGCTTCCTGGTAAGCATTAAGTTCGCGAGCATCACAAAAGTGCGAATAGCGCCCCGGTTTGTACAAGACACACTTTCATATACCTCGTTATGTCGAGCAAGTCATTGGTACCATTTAGTGAAATAATTTGAAGTTTATAACTTCCTTCAATATATTTTTTATGTTGATTTAATTATATTCGAGATAATGTAATTAATACGTTGTTTGATATAATTATTGTACAATATATGAAATAAGAGATAAACGTAAAATTATCTCGACATTACGTTTTTTTCGAAAAAAATATTTTTATCTTTTAATACACTTAAGACTATTTTTGACGGAAGTTTGCAATTTTTTTAGGAAACATTTATTACACTAAAATTAATGTTCAAACGCAAACTCTCATAACAGAGTCGAGCACTCTCGCATTCACTTCCAAATGATATTTAACACACTTTCAGAATGACTTGTAAGTCTTGGATGAATCTTTTTGACACTTATTTTCGTAAGTCTCGGATCAATACATCGATGATATTTTCAACCAGAGAAATTGTAAATATTTTTTGGAGATTTAAATAAGGCACCAAGTTGTTTTATAAAAATTGTTTTAAAAACAATATTTTCGGAACTATTTTATTAAGAACACATTAGGATAATGGGACAATAAAAAATGGCATGATATATCCTAACATAATTCGACCATTTAGGAATTACGCGCGTTTGACAGCAATTTCTTCAAGAGCGGTTCTGCTTTAGAAATAGTTCTATTTGGAGAGCAATGGCAAATTTCAAAAATATTTCTTGTAACTTTTTCTTTATATTCAATAAAGAAAATATTATAAGAAATATTTTACTGAACATAATTATGTCATATTCAATTTAACAAAAATATGTAAGCTGTGATAGCCAGCGGTGAGACCGTGCGACTCTTACGAGGGGAACCCGAGTTCAAACTCGGGCAGGCGTCAATGAGTTTTTCTATTAAAACTCATGTGTCTAATTGATAATTGCAATTTATCACACGCTTTTCGGTGAAGAAAAACATCGTGAGGAAACCTGCATATCTATAGGGAATTCTGGAGATATACAGGTTCCCATATGTAACCTACCAATCCGCATTGGAGCAGCGTGGTAGGTCTTAGTTCCAACCCTTCTCTCCAGAAACGGAGAGAGGAGGCCTATTCCCAGCAGTGGGATTGTAACAGGCCGCTACTTTACTTTACTTTACAATATAACATAAAAATATATGTTTTATTGAATGTGATATAATGTATGTATGTGACATGTATATTTTGTATTTTATTAAAGTTAAGAAATGTCATTGATTTACGATTATAATTACAACATCAATACTCGATTTAATATCGAGTAAATGGTTGTTTGGGTAATTTTTATTGCATTTTTAAATAATATCAATCCCTTCAAGGAGTGAGATATTAGTAAAATTAACGAGTCACGCGATGTCGCCGTCCCACATTACTTTTTACGCTGCTTCACATTTTCGTGCAGTAGGTTACTGGTATGCGATTATATGTGGTGAATCAAATTCTCTACTTTAAGTACGATGCGGTAAAATTTGATTACTAGACCGAAATAATTAAAGTACTTTGATACTTACGGCAATAACGGAATATTCGAAAGATAACATATAGAGGGCGAGAGACATACGTACGAGTATCTTTATAAAAAGTTGTTGGTAACAAATCCAACAACCTTTTAGTTGATGAACTATGATTTAGTACTCATCAAACTCGCCGGGTGATGCTGTTTGTAAAAAAAATTGCCTATTGAATTAAGAATAACACTTTATCGATTTCTATGATTGAATGACTGCCGTTGAATTATATTTTATCCAAACCATGTTTGTAGATATTTATACTAGTTACTAGATACGCACATAAATGAAAAATTAATTTGTTTACCGCCAAATCAATTTTTATTTATTTATTAATTTTAAGCACGTAAAAAATTATTATAGCGACAATGTATTATTTCAAAAGCTTCATCGTAGGTTACAGAACAGCCTCATGAATTGCTTGTCGCCGATCTAATTTTGCGATACGATGAGGTATGCCAGTCGCAATTCTTCTACCTTTTCTTGAACTCCTTTCAGATATGATCAGACTGACTTTCCCTATTTTTTTTTTAAGTTTTTAAATATTTTTTATGGATTACATTTATATATACGACGTCCGTACAAAGTACCACCACATTGACAACAATATGTATTGTCTCGGTATATATAAATGTATATTGCATTAATCTCAATTTCATTTTACAATAAGCGGTATGTAACCCCTAACCCTAACTTTCGCTGACGATACAAACAACTTATTCGCTTAGTCATTTTGAACTTGAAAACGTGCACAATCCTCGAACAAAACACGATATTACGTTACACCTACGTGACAAGTACTTCAAAGAGAAATTCGCTTTTTGTTTCTCGTAATGCATTTCGTACTCGCATTTGGACAATAACTTTGCTTCTTTGCAATTTTAATGAGTGCAACTCATTGTTCCGTGCGTTACGGATAACGTTTCAGTAAAAGTAACAGTGTTCAAATACATCATACGTAACTTCTTTTATTGTTCTACGTAGTAATTAAACATGAGATACAGCAAGGTACACGGGAGAATTCGAAAGTTTTTCCTTATAAGGTCATTAGAAATTGTGTCGCTTTCCATCAGGATCGATCGCAGATAAAAATACTTCATTTAATTTGTAACTTCTATTAACCTTAAATATACTAGTCATAGATTTGATAAAATAAAGTTTAAGCTATTATATGTTACGAACATTTCAGTGACTAAAGATCCGATTACTTTGACCGATCAGATGAAATTATGTTCCTAAAATATTTAACTTACGAGAGTTTTGTTGTACTGAGTTAGCACCATACAAATAACATCGATATATTACTGAAAAAAAGTGAAAAGTGTACCTTTTCACCAAACACTATGTTATCACTTAATATTTAGTGACATAGTTATCAGTCACAAAGGTTTAACTATAAACTGTAACATTAAATTATTTCTTTCGTTGATAGAAGAAATAGTGAAGCTATTTCTTTTTTCCAACTTTTTACTCGTTTGATACATACTTACCAAAAAAATCTTTAAGAATCGTTTAAATTAATCGGTAGCATTAATTTGAAAAACACGAATGCTGGTATATTGAATTAGCTACTTTCTATCGTTGGTCACTAAATCTTACAGTCAATCTAGAAATTCGATGCTAATACTTAATTACGTTTAGAACTGGGGAACAGAAAGTCCGTAACCACTTTATAATATATTGTATTGATAAATATTATTTGACAGTTGTAAAGAGAAAACTGGCTTTAGTGCGTATATAAGCACGTAAGCAATCAAGGCAAGAGTTATATTATTATTGGAAGATATATAGTTTTGTTGAATGAAGTAAATGTTGCTAAAAACATACCGTATGACTATCAGATCATCTACAGTAAATCAAAATACGTAAAAAGTGTATAATGTGGATCAAATACCACGTCAACATCGCATAGTTTATATAATTATAATAGAATTCCACATTGTAACAGAGACAATGTTATGCCTGCTTATAATTGTTGAGACAATAGAGGTACTTCGCGGAAATTTATAACGTGCATGATACAACATAATTTTGCATGATATTATGAGAAATATATACTTGCATTTACATGAATAGGTTTTACGAAATGTTATGAAAACCAATATTGCGGTTCAAATTAGCTATAACCGATTATAGTTATGATTAATTAATTAAGTGCCAAGAAGTGACTTTTTCTATAGTTTGCAGTAATAGGATTTTATATATATGGTGCCTACATGCAGATTGGACTAAATATATTACACATTTATAATGAAAACATATTCGGTACATAAAAATTAATTAATCTATACCAGGTATTCTCACATTTATTCCAAAACGCACATTTTGCTCCGCTAATGAAGTAACGTAAGTATAAGTATATATTACGAAACAAAACTTAGAAATTTTGATTAAGTCATTTTTATTGGTACAATATATTGTGTAAGAAAATTTAAGTTTCACTGATTTTTGTACTGAAATTTGAAAAACTGAGTTTTCTTAAAATTTTTGGTTTATTTAATATTGTATAACAGTATATAATTAATCTTATATATAACAAATAATCTTATATTTAACATCTCTGTGTGTCAATTCGATATGGACAGTTTAATTTTATTTCCGTATCTATTTATTCTAGATGAGTAAATTAACATTGCATAGAGTTTTTCATATATTTTTGTATCATATAAGCGCCAGGATTAAACTATACTTACTATGAGTTACTAGCAAAGTAGTAAATAGTAAATTAACAACTAAGTAAGGTACAGTATTAATAGACTGAATGAGCACAAAATTATTCATTTACATTTATTATTAATTCGATGCTTTAATTATTTGTTGCAAATTTAAAATTGGAATTATATTGCACGAATTATGTTCCACATGTCCGTAGCAGGAAACCACCTGTATGAAGAAATATGAGCTAAAAAAGGGAAGTGAACTGAGTAGAAAAAGTACAGTTTGTAGGAAATGAAATTAAACTAGTTGCGAGTCAATGGCAGTAAATGAAGTAACTCGCTTGTTGAGTTGCTTGATTAAGCATTATTGATTGATGATTTAACGAGTAACAGCTATATCAGATGCAAATTTACACTTGTAAATATTCATAGTTTTACGATTGTGAAATGCGCAATTTGGGCGTTAAAAGTTGTTGGCTTAAAATTGTTAGGGGAAACTTTATTGTTCGTCTCATATTATATTTGAAACAAATTATGATGTTTAAAATAAAAGTTATAAAATCTTAAATTTGCATAAAATGCATCTCGCTGAGATGCTTATAGTTAAATTATATGTAATTTTGGCCGTAGCAGGGTAGGTATACGGAAACGAATTCTGCGTCGTAAAATGTTATCTATAAACAATTCTGATATCATTCTCAAATACGAAACTCATTTATAGTACATATTTATTTGAACATAATATATATTTATCATAAAAACATCATCTCAGAAATTACTTTCTTTCTTTTATTTTTTGTCTATCGAACAACAATTATCCTTAACACCAGGATGCACGGGGATCCTGGTGTTAAGGATAATTTTACTTTTTAATTTTTAAATGTTCTTGAAACTTATGCTTGAATTATTTGCTCACTAAAGCGATCGGACTTTTTTGTTTTAAAAAGATCTTTCTACTATGTTTTAAATACTTAGCCAAAAAAGGCTTCATTTTTTATTTCTGTGGACGTCATCTTTCTTCTTTTAATAATTGGAAAGCATCATTTTATTTTAGAAGAAGAAGAAGAATACTCTTTATTGTACACACAGACAAAAATTACAGGTATTAAACATATTATTATTATTATTACTTTAGTATGAAAGAAAATGTAAAAAAGTAAAATTATTTATATAAAATCTATGAATGGATGTCTAAAAAATTAATGAACACATTTGTTCGGTCATACTGCCATTCGCTGAGATATTTAATGGACTTGAGTGATCTCTGCAATATCTGAATTATACTTTAATGATTTGATTACTGTTATCTCGTACCGTAGTAGTTATTTGTTGCGTAAATTGACATTATTTCATTCTAGCCTTTGCCGTGACTTCGTCTGTCGATTGTTTAGTAAAAAGTAAAAAAGTATAGTGTGCACCGTCCAACTCGTCACCTATCTCTGTAATATAAATAACATCGATTTTTTGACACATTAGTATGGATAAATTTATCTATCATCACCGAAAAGATTAATAAAGGTATGGGTGCAGTGATGTCAATTTGTTCATTATTAATATTACCATGTTTTTAGAAGTTTACATATATTTTAAACCTCTACGCCGTGTGGTATCCGGCAGAATAGAATAGACCATCCTCCTTTCTTACCGAGGTGTCGTAAGAGGCGACTTAGGTATGTGCCATGTGGTATCCGGCTGCATAGAATAGACAACCCTCATTTCTTACGGAGGTGTCGTAAGAGGCGATTTAGGTAAGTTGACGTCAGGCAGGCGGACTGTCGAAAAATATGGAGCCAAATCATATGACAACATGTTTGTAACATGTTGTGCCGACCCCACTTAGTGGGCAGGAGAATGATGAGTAACATATCGTGCCGACCCCACTTAGAGTGGGACAAGGGCAGGAGAATGATGATGACATATATTTTAAACCTTTCTCGTCTATTAATCGTCTTTATTACAGTTGCTCCTTAAATATGAACATAGATGAAAGCTCATTTTTTAAGGTTTTTTTAATTTACTTAACTATTATTACAGTTACTGAAATTCTTGAGTTAAAAAGATGTCATCTTTTTGTTAGTATCATTTTAGAATTTGGGTTAGATAAACTAAATATTTGTAAAAAAAAATATTTTGCTATATTGTGTTAGTATAAGCATTTTAAGAGTAGGACTGCACTTCCCTTATTATTGACAATCTTACTACTCGTATTATTAAAACAACGTACCTAGTCATTATGTATACTTAACTGTGATCATTAGTCAATACACTGTTTTGTGCCTGTTTCGTATCATTAAAATTATGATGGCCTAATTTTGCCATCATCTACATACTCTAAATGTCAAGTAATTAGTACAGCCTCGATTATATATTGAAAAATAAGTTCATTTTCTTAAAAATACAAGCTGTGATAGCCTAGTAGTGGTGAGACCGTGCGATTTATGCGTTTAATTGAAAATTGCAATTTGTCAAACGCTTTACGGTAAAGAAGAATATCGTCGGGAAACCTGCATATCTTTAAAGAATGCTAGAGATATGTGTAACCTACCAATCCGGCAATGGAGAAGCGTGACAACTAATCTTCTTTCCAGAAACAAAGAGAGGCGGCCTTTGCCCAGCAGTGGGATAGTAACAGGCCGTTACTTTTACATAAAAATAATCTATATATCCCAAAGAATAGTTTGCTTACTCTCAACATGTGGATGTCAATATAGCATCCATAAATAACACATTGAGGCTTTTTAAAGGTTGTAGTAACAGCCAAATTTCGTGGGCAGGTATTATTCAGCTTACAGATATATAGTTTCTTATGTAAAAAAAAATGTAGTTATAATCAGTAAATGTATTATGATTTTTAGATCTTTTTTATCCAATTTATATGTATTTCTTTGCAAACAGAAAATTGTGAGTTGTTAATAAGCGATTACATCAATTTTTTTTTGTTACACTTTTTTATTGTGTATAAAGTTATTGAATACGTTTTAAAAACATAAGTGGCATTTTGACTGGCGTGCTGCTTCAATAATGAAGGACCTGCTGTGAGAAATAAATCTATATTTTCAAATTGTCGTCTCTAGTGTAGTCTGGAGAGAGGCGGTTCGCTCTGCTCTCACTTTGTACTTTGATCGCATGCGATGCGGTAATTGGAAAGCTTTTAACACGGATACAATATTAGTCCTAGTAAACGTAGATACGTTAGTTAACTTAAGCATTTCATGCTCACTTTATCATCCCTTACACTATGTAATTTAAATTTATATCTTGGGAGTTACATAGAGTAAAATAAAAACTAATACGGGCGACTTAAATGAATTTTTTGGAAGTTACCGCGAAATAATAAATGGAGGATTTCAGTCTGGGCGTATATTGTACCCGTGTGCAGCTGAGGCAGGTTGGATTGTCAATAAAAAAAAAGACTTTTATGGATAAAACCTTATAATTTATGCTCTCTGGTACTGTGTTAAGTAATGCTCAAATACTATTTACAAGTTATTATAACGCCGTCTCAGAATCAATAACACCATAAGTGTTATAATAGAGTGTGGTGGTTTTATCTTAGATTAATGGATCTAGATTGTCATTCAAAATATAAGAACTCACTTGTCTGATACCAACTTAAGATTAAAGAAGATTATTACTTTGTAATCTCATAAGAAATTAGTATGTGACGACTTAAAACATCAAGTATATACTTATAAAAAGCTTTCACCACTTAAACGTCGATAAGAATTATACAATATAAAAAAAATATTGTACTTATACTTTTACCGTTACTTTGCTTATTTTAACGTTCTCGGTTCTGCATAGGTTTTATATATTATATTTGAAATTTAAGTTTATATTAATTTTTATTCACAATATGAAGCGTTGGAATTTGGTCGTATCATCAACAAAATATAAAATTATTATAATGTAAAGGGTAAGGAATTATGCTATTAGAATTGCAATTACATAGATAGTATTGGCCTGGAAGTACATGGGGCTACTTAAATCAAAAATATGTTAATATATTAGTGAAAAAATATCTATTATATGCATATCATTAAATATATATACGAAAGTATGTTTATTAAAAAATTATAGGTCAAGTCGACTAAAATATAGTTTTTTATCAAAGACATTAATTTGCATTATTAAGATAACGTTTCCGATTTACACGACGGCGTAGTCCCATAGGTTTTCTACGGCACTCCTACTTCTATAGGATCTACTTTCATACATAACTATAAAATATTTTCCACAATTACTATAAATTGAAGACAGAGGATGATGCCTCCTCAGTATTCTCTCACAATTAATTCTTTTTTACAAGTAGATTTATTATATATATTATAGTATTATAATATAGTTTTTTTTTATATGAAATATACAAACTTTTTGTTATTAAGTGTTTAAAACTACTCTGTTTTGCCTCATTACATGTCCTTGCGATAACCAGATTCTCATTAAAATAATTTTAAAAGGTAGATAATCGTAAATATGTCCTCTCTTTTAGCGACACGTGTATTTTATAGATATCAAACGTCTTACAGCTTCCGCGGATGCACTATGGGTCCGACATCTCTAAGAAACACATTTCTTTCTCATCCCTGGTAGCGTCAGGGTACGCTATATCCAAATTAAAAGAGTCAAAGAGCATATGAGATAAAAACGAAATTGTTAATACGCTACGTATTAGAAATTTCAATATGCATTGTCAAACAAAATAGAACAAGCATTGCGGAATAGAGTGGAATAAGCATCAAATATTCTCCAAAGCTAGCCACCAAACAAACACTCGTTACACAAAAGTTTGAACTCTAATGTTACTTTTACTTTTACCTCAATAAAAATTTTAGAGACATGAGAAAGAATATTAAATCAGTTATTACAGTTATTTGCATAATAAAACTGGTTTTACGAACGAAATCGACACATCATTACGTAGACTTAACGATTCATTTGGTCTATAGTTAAATAAAGAAAAGTTATCTTTTTCCAATGTGACAGGTGTTATCTAGGGCCCAATTTGTAATGCATAATTTAACACAAATTATGCATAAGATTTAAAATTAAATATGTTAAAATAAGGGTTAAAATAAAAATAAAATAATGATTGGCAGAAGTTTAGAGAATTTCATTTGAGTGTATAAAAATAAAGTATATAAAAATGGGGTTGCTTAATCTATTACAGGACCTGGTTATTGTTATGATATCATTAATCAAACGTCGTTAAACTACGTGTGAACGTAGCATTATTAGTGAATGGTGTTTAAATATTACCATAGATTATAACGATTAAGAGATGAAAGAATGATGTACGTTTCATTCCATGTAAATTTCGAATCTTCAACAGCATTATAAATCATCCAACAAATATATATTTTTTTTAATTTATTTTATTTTATTTAAACAGACATCTTAGCCCATTGTGTTAGTAACATTACTTAATGACTATGTTAGTACTTAATAGTTAAAAGTGACCTAGTCCTCTGAATGAGTTTCCACACCTGAGGACTATCATACTTATGAGCTATATTGCTCAGAATACGGTTACTGCTACCACGCAACCTGTTAAACAGTAAGGCTGTCTTTTTTCGCCAAACGGCATCGAAGCCATCGGTCCGCGCCTCGGCAAACATTGCCGAGGCACTACAGTAGCGAGGTAGCCGTAACAGTACTCTGAATGCATTATTATATTGGACGCGCAGGGTACTATAAGCCTTTTGCGTATACTGGAACCACAGGCTTGCGGTGTAAAGAGATGTACAGAACGCTTTGAACAATGTTACTTTCACGGCGTCTGTACACCTGGCAAACCGGTGGGCCAGCATATTCGCTCGGACTGACAGTACCCTACGCTCCCTTTCAAGATCGGAGTCATCTCCAAGGTTGTCGGTTACCAAATGTCCCAGATATTTGACTTGGTAGCTTCTGGTGATTGTAGCTCCATACAAAATTAGTGGTGGAACACAAATTGGACATATATCCCATATAGTTTTAAATTAATTCTGTAGTACCAATTATAGGAGATCACATTATTCTTAGTTAAAATGTTGCAATTATAAACCTGTTTACGATAACTATAACTTTTATGTGACTGTTCCGATAGCAGTCTATATTTAGGAGACTATCTTAGCTCTACTAAAAATTTCTTTACAATATTAATGTAATTATTTTAATCCATCAATATAAAATCGTAGCTTACTGTACAGTAGATACTAAACCAGTCTACAGAAATAAAAGGTGAAGTATACGATATATCCTTAAACTTGAGCTGTGATAGCCCAGCGGCGAGACCGTGTGACTCTTTCGAGGGGAACACGAGTTCAAACCTGGGCAGGCACCAATGAGTTTTTCTAATAAAACTCACGTGTCTTATTGATAATTTCAATTTATCACACGCTTCGTGATAGAAGGAAAACGCTTACGTGAAGGAAAACATCGTGAGGAAACCTGCATATTTCTAGAGAATTCTGGAGATATATGTAACCTACCAATCTGCATTGGAGCAGCGTGGTAGGTTTTAGCTCCAATCCTTCTCTCCAGAAACGGAGAGAGGAGGCCTATTCCCAGCAGTGGGATTGTAACAGGCCGCTACTTTTTACTTTTATATGCTTAAACGCAAAGCATATTACAACATTGATAATTATTTGATGATCTGCCGGGACTTGAAAATTTTTTCAGCTTCATAGAAGATAGCGGTTTAATAATGTAAAATTGAAAATTTTAAAAAGATTGACCGCCGTGTTTCTTGCTGGTTCTTGGCAGTAAGAGCAATATCCCGGACCAGTTGCTTCATTAATCCTATTGATCCTTGGCGATTCAAAGTGCTTGAGAGAGCTTATCACTCACGAAAAACAAAGTCAGGAAAATGTACATGTATTTTTTTTAAATCAGAGTTATACATTATTAATCATATTTTTTAAAAGTCAAGCTTGCGTTTATGAGATAAATATACGACTAGATATACTCTTAATAGAGTTAGTCATAGAAGATCGCTATTTGAGAAAACTGATCGATGGTTGTTTTTTTTTATACTAGACGGAATGAACTATAATAAGCCCTAAAGAATTTTATTGTGTTACTGGGAGGGAGTGAAACATAGATTCGTCGTTTAGGGTACAAAAGATGTAAAGCTGTAACCCACTTGACAAGTGTAAAATACTTTCAACCAAACCAAATAAACTATATCGCTCTGTAAACTCTGGTTTTTGCAGACGTCTTACTTACGTCTTTACGTCTTAAATACTGTCGAAGTAAACCAAATAAACTATATCACTATGTTAACTCTGGTTTTTGCAGACGTCTGGAAAAACACTCGTATCGTGTAACGTTGCATAATTATTTGAAGATTAATCGGGAAATTTGATTCATGTGTTTTATTAAATTGGTTGTTAATTGGCTGCGCATAAATCGTCTCAATATTGCTACTCTTATTTATTTTTTAACTTTATTAGTCATACCGTGAATAAAAAGTTCTTTGATTATTCATCATTAAATAATTTCATGTATTTGACAAGATTAGTGCATTTTGATTAGTTTTATTTTGAAGGGAGAAAGTAGAAATGAATACTATCATCATGCTTCTATCTGACTACGTTAATACGAGACATATGCAATTTAATCGACTTAAGCTTTGATTAAATCTCTACAGCGCGTATAAACCTACATACTGCTTTATTACTTCGACTTAGCTCTCTTTGCAATTAAACCTGTTTAATAGTAGCACATGTGTTACAATATCAACATGGATATTTATTGACACACGATTATGGACACACGGTCGTTTATCCCCAAAGTAAGTAACTTAATACTTGTGTTATGGGTGACGGACAACTGGTAGATATACTACATATATAATTTTAAATACATACTTAAATACAAATACTCACCCAGGCTCGAAGAACCAACAAATTATTAATAGAAAATTTTGGCCCCCGGTGGGAATCGAACCCACAAACCGTGGAGCTGAAGGTAGGGTCACTACCCACTGCACCAACGGGCCAGACGTATTTATTTTTATTATTATAATTTTCAAGACAGATTGTTTGCATTTTGCTCATATTATATTTCGTCGAACGTAGTTGACCTATAAAATTATACTTCACAACAATAATTAAAATTATTTTCTATGCAGGCCAAAAAATAGATGATGATTTACGCAACCTACCCAAGGTTTAAATAACTAAAAATAAAATAAATAAAAAATGTTAAACATGAAACAAATTTTTTAGACGAATAGATGACGCGCAACCACATCGCAATATTTCATGGTATATAATACCATGTTATCTAATCTAACCACGATCTCACATAATTGTTGAAAATATAAAAGTATAAAACAAGTTATAGTCATTAAACGTTTAATATCAACGTTAACTGCGTGTCACTATTAGGTACTTCACCGCTTTTCTACGTTGTTTCGAGCGCCGTGTTTATCAAAACCGGCACAATATCAATCTGGTCATAGTAGAGAAAGCGGATAAAGTTATCACGATGTCGTAAAAACTCGTTATAATTCTCGGTTAATAACGCCGACTCTTAAGATTTTAGGTTGTTTATCATTCATAATATTTCTAAGAGGTGTTAACTCTTTGACAAGAAATTTTGTCCATGTATCTCTATCTCATTTTATATCATTAGTTCATCGCTGCATGTCCTTTGAAAACTATGGAAGCCGAGATAATGATGGATCTGTATCAGTAGTTTAAAATACTGAAAATAAGCTTAAATTTTTTATAAAATTATCCGTAATGTGTCCAGTAGGATTATAATAGCATAAATATCATTTAATGTTTGAGTCGCTTAAAGACAGTTGACAAAATGTCGAAGTGAAAAAAGCAGAAAAAGAAAGATCTAGTTACCGTTTACTTTATTTCCGTTGCGTTGCGTAGAATAGACCACCCTCATTTCTTACCGAGGTGTCGTAAAAGGCGACTAAGGTAAGTCGACATGCCGCGTGGTATCGGGCTGAGTAGAATAGACCAAACTCATTTCTTACCGAGGTGTTGTAAAAGGCGACTAAGGTAAGTTGATGTCAGGCAGGCGACCAGTCGTAAAATACGCATCCAAATCATGTGACAACACGTTTGTAGCGTGTTGTGCTGACCCCACTTAGAGAAGAACAAGGGCAGGAGGATAAAGTAAATAGGAAATATATATATATATAATGCTAAACACAAAGCATCGGACATTTGCAATTGCTTTGCGATTATGTCATGGAGTCTATCTCCTGATGATGCTTCGGTTGCGGGGCGAAACGATCGTTGCGTTTCTGATAGGGAACTAGCTTGTGCATTGTGGTGGCGGCGGTGGAGGTTTGTGCATGTGTTTTTAACGAATGCTGCATGTTCCAGGTATGAAACCGAATAGTCCACTCTACATTTAGCATTATGTATATTTCCTATTTACTTTATCGCGGATTATAGCAAAATAATTTTCCTATAACTTTTGTATACGTGTTTGTTTGCAATGTCTTTAGTGCACAAATTTAAATTAATTTAAAATGATTAAAAAAACAACATAATGGGGCCTTATTCCTGAATCTGAATTCCAGCCAATCAGTCTTAAGTAGAAAAAATATTATGTATAAATAATAAAAATAAATAATGATGATTGGCGATCTGCCACCCAGAACTTTTTCGTTGGCTAGTGCTCCACATCTCTCTTTGTGAAGGAAGTATAACAATATGCAAACCGTTAAGTATGCCATGAAATCGACAAAAATAAAAATAATATGATGACCTACATATTACATGAAGTTTCTCGATATAATAATAATAATAAAGAATTCTATCTTTTATCTAAACTTTCATTGTAGTATTATAGTGATATTTGATAACATTCGAAATCTGTATTTTCATTTAATGGTGATATTAACATACATAATAGACAAATTCAATTTACGTTCGCTCTTTCATATCTTTTATTATTACTGTATACCTAAACATTTTTAAACGAATTATTTAAATATAATTTCAGGTACATTAAATTTTATCTATACCATAAATTATATTCTCCAAAATTGTTCTGTCATGAAATTTTATTACATATATATTTGATATCATTCTTGAAATCGGTATATAATTCAGTTTTGATTGACTAAATTAAAATATATACTACATTCTTTTATAAATTCAAATAGTTACACCTTTTTATGTTCTGCTTTCGTTTTTTAATTATTCATCCGATCGCGATGAACTTTTGGGAGTTAAGATGAACATACGCAAATAAATATGTTCCCTAAGGATCTTGAGCAAAAAAACGATTCAATTATAAATGTATTTTTTTTAATCATTTTATTGACCACCACATTTTACCACATTTTATTGATTATCATTTCTTACTCTAATCATTTAGCCACCGCATCATAAAAAGTATATCAGTGGTCTGTCATTATCTGATTGCTGGGATCTCCATTGCCTCCTGCTTCCTTTTAGTAAGAACGCCGAAGTTTAAACTTATTATACTGCTCTAATGCGAGTTGGTAAAAAATACAGGAATTCTCATCTTAAAATGCATATAATTATTTTTTAAAGTAATAGGGCACCTATTTCCGTTGGGTCTTATACTCGCGAAACCTCGGTACAGATCGCGCTCTTTAATCATTTTGTCAGTGCGAAATATTGTGTACTTTTACAAAGTCCCAAAAAGCTGTCTATGTGTATGTAATCGATTTTCTCAAAATTTACTGATAGGATTTTTGTACGGTTTTCACTAAAAGATAGTAAAATACTTCCGGATGGTTTAGGTAAATGGTACATATCGGTATTATGTAAATTGTGTTAAAGAGATCGCGCAGTTGTTAAAAAACTTGCTTGATGGGAGCTATAGTCGCATGCGCTGCGTAAACCAGCAGAAATACGCTAAAGTAATGTACTAGAGAATTGTAGATTTATAAAAATACTAAAAAAAGTCCGCGATAGCATGTCTCTATCTGTTATGGTTAACTCACAACAACTACTTTTATGTTTAAAATTTGAATTCTAAAAAAAATGTGATACGCTGATTTCCACGCGGGCGAAGCCGCTGGCACAGCTAGTTAATTTATTTTTGAATAAGTTACTGTTTAAATTTACGCTCAAATCAAGCGTTTATTAGCTGTCGCTGCAACATTTCAACTTAATACAGCGATATTAATCTCGTGAAGTAGGGTAAATCTGTAACTGTACGACGAGGACCCTCACTGTATGATGTAGGGTTTCCACTGAGGATATAATTAAATTAAATTTACTACTTTATCCGAATGCTGAGATGAATTGGACAATAACTATAGAATTGGTTTATTATGTGGTGAATGAAATTATAAAATTTTATGTTATTATTGTTCTATGAACTTCTAAACGGAGTTAAGTTGTACGGTAAAATTCACGAGAACTATATACTATAGTACGTAATAAGGCTCAGTATATAGTTGTGCTAACCCTAAGTAATACACAACCACCGTTTACGTTCTACCGTTATAATAGGTCCAATGCTATCTTTTGATTGAATTCGATGGTAAAAGCCGGTCAGTTATAGCGGATTTCTGATTTAGAACAGCAAGAATAATGGGCGTTTCACTGTGGACATTACAGCATGTGTTACTTGAAAATGAAAGCAAACTTTAGGTACTTACTAGTATGCGTATATTTGCCTGGATACATTAAGAACAATAAAAAATTTAACTGAATGGAATATTTTTTCAGATTTCTGAATAGGACATATTTTTTGTTAATGCTATTTATTGTTCACTGTGCCGTGTGGTATCCGGCTGCATAGAATAGACCACCCTCATTTCTTACCGAGGTATCGTAAAAGGAGGCTAAGGTAAGTTGACGTCAGGCAGGCGGCCGGTTGTAAAATACGTAGCCAAATCATATGACAACATGTTTTTAACATGTGCCGACCCCACTTAGAGTGGGATGAGGGCAGGAGAATGATGACGGTATTTATTGTTCACTAACCTCTTAATAGTTAAATAAATATATTGTGCCTTGCCTCTCAGCACTCTTAGGAACTCTAATGAATATGTCTGTGTCATGAAGTTCTGAAGCTTGCATAATCTGCTACAACAGATTAAACGAAAATTAAAAAATATATATATAAAAAGTATTATCGTTATATTGTATTACAATATACTTAATATAACGAGTCTAGAGTATATAGTGTGATGTGCCATTTGCGACGGTGTTTTGTGATGCGTGTGGTGACTGGTCCTGCATGTTCATATAAGGTATGTGAACGTCGTCTGCTTCCTATACTTAGCATAACATAGATTCTCTTAACAAACGCGGTCTATAGCAAATATCGTAAAATATCGTAATTTCAAAAACTAAATTGTCTCTCGCAGCAGAGAAATCGCAACAGAAAGCCGGTTATCTCCTACTAGTAAATTAAGCATGTTATCGGTAAACAAATGCGCATCAGGCCTTTTAACCAGAAGTATACGGCCTAAGATTAAGTTATCTAATAATTTATGGATTTGTGTCATTGTCTGAAGCTTTACAAGACCTTCCTGTTTTGTAAATTTCCACCGGTATAAAATAAATTCCTAAAATATATGCTCGCTGGCTCGTGAATGTTATTACGTAAGTGACTATTAGACGAGTTAATTAAAACAATTAATTCCGGTAATCGTTTTACGCCGTTTGAAATTATTAAACAATAGGGTTTTGACTTTCCATAACTTGTAAAGTATTATGTATAGAAAGGCAATTGTTTTTATTTGAATTTTAATGCTAAAACTGCACTGGGCATATAAAGTATAAAATAAATATTAATGTATTTCTAATAGTCTCTAAGCCAAAAAATATTTTTGCACATTGCATTGGACTCACGCAGGACCGTGATAGGTGATTGATTTAGCATAATTTATAGAAATAGGAATTACTTCGCGGAATTCCATAGTTCAAAAGTAATAATATAATAATTTTGCTATAATCCGCGTTTGTTAAGTAAATCTTATGCTAAGTGTAGGAAGCAAAATCCGTTCTCATACCTTAAATATGCAGGGTTTGTTATCGTATCTATCACAACACGCTTACTATTACCACCAACACTCTACACAAGAACTACATCCAGTCATTACGACAATCTAAACGATTGTTTCGCCTCGAAACCGAAGCATCATCATATTTATTTGTTGTAACAAACTTTGAGACTGCAATAGATACTCGAATGACTCATAGTTCTATTATGATATAACTTATGATCCAACAAATAATATATTGTAGATATCTTTACAGTGAAACAACTTGAGGTCGGAATAAAATGAATATTTGTATTTGTATTTTGAGGGTAATTGCTTTTGTACATTTCCATATCTCTTTCAAAAATCATATTCAGCATTAGATATAATGTAAAACAATTTATGTAATCTTAGTCGAAATTCGTACTTGCGAAACAAAAAAAAACAATTTACATAATTTTATACATTATTACCTATAATTAAACAGTATTAAAACCTTCATGTAATTATTTACCTCTATATATGATTGTTAACATATTATTTAACTATAATACAGTATTTTATTTTATTGCTTCTTATTTAAATTCTTTGATCAACTCTACGTGTTCCTCGCATATTCTCGGTATTTATTCAGAGATGAGCAATTTTTCCAAACTGTGATTTCCATCTGAACTGTATCAGAATGAACCAGTGGCACAGGGATGAATAACTGACCTTCAGTTAATCATCACATGTATGTACTAATAACCAAAACTGAAGGATTTGAAGCTCAAAATACTCTACTTTTTACTCTCGTTTCACATCCAATATTATTATATTATGACCATTGTTATCATTTTTAATCTAATTTCGTTTATACAATCTCCTACCCCTCCTTTCAATTGAATGACGTATGATAATTATAAATTATTTTTTAAGTGATATATTGCTTTTAAAGAGATTGTTATGCTAAACATTTTAAATCCAATATATTTCTACAAAAGTAATAATAAAATTATTTTGCTATAATCCGCGATAAAAAATAACTAAATAAATTACAATATATTTCTGCGGCTTTTTGCGTCCATCTTTTAGATAGACAGTTGAGGAATTTGAAAACACTGTTTCTTCTCATGTCATGACTGCAACAACGGAATGATCAAACATCAGTTCTTCAAACTATGGTTATTTAATTCATTATAGTAAGATAATAAAAAAAATACAGAATAACTTTCTGTATTACATCACGAACAATTAGTGACGAATAGAAAAATAACTGATTACTATGCGGTTATTATACGTCCAATCTTTCTTTTTTTACAATACATAACTTTTTATACATATTATTATCAATTAATAAACTATTACTATAAAAGTCCACGTGGAATAATCCCAAGATTGCTGATTGCGTTTCCGCTTTGAATCACTAAATAGAGAATGCGTATGTATGTATTTAAAGAGGGATGATAAATATGCTATTTACGTAACAGATCTCCATAAGTTGTTTACTTAAACTTATATATACCTTTATATACTTAATATTTGATATTTTTATTTCGTTTCAGTTTTCGAGAATAGCGAGTGGGAGTGTCACAATATGCTAACAAATATTGGGCCCAGGGCCCATCGATGTCAGAAGACGTAAGTATTCTAGGATTTCATCTAGTCGATCAGAAGGGATTTATAAAACCGACACACATAGAAGTTTATACTTTATTTGAAATCAATTTTTTTATCGAGATTCATAATTTTATCTTCCTATATATACACTGAGTCTTTATTTAATTTACAGAATTAAGCGTACCTAATACGAAAGTAATGGAAATATTATTTCGCTATAATCGGCGGTAAATGACAATATATGTGCTAAATGTAGAGTGTAAATATCCAGTCTTATACCTGATACATGCAGAATTTATAAAAACTCATGCACTGCCAACTTCCACCACCCAAAAACTGCAATTCTTTTGTGCGATCTATCTTCTAACGATGCTTTGATTAAGGGGTGAAACCATTGTTGAGATTGCAAAAGTGAACGTGTGCAGTGCATGTGTATTGTTGTGTTATTGGTGGTGTGAAGTGCATGAGTTGTTACGAATTTTGAATGTATTAAATATGAGAACGGTTAATACACTCTACATTTAGTGCGAGTTTTTATAGTAAGCATTTTGTTATATGTACATGCCTAACATTAAATCCGAACTCTTAGAATTCGAGAAGAAAACAGACCGTTGAAAACAATTCTTTTCTGTAAATTAATTTAATTAAATAAAATAAAAAAACATATTTTCTGTTAATTAAATAATAACATATCTTTGATGTAATATAAATTTCTTAATGGACTGGAATGTTACATAGTAGTTATCTCGCTACTTTTAGACCGAACTTAAAAGTACATAATATGAACACAATCAAAATTGTTCTAGTTTTCATGCATTTGTTTTATATTTACACAATAGTATCGTCGTAGTAATAAAGAGATGTAATTATTATGACTGTTATATAAATTTATTATGCTGCAGACCAGTTGCGAACTTTAATTTTTAGCATATTATCTTATTAAATTTTCTCATCGTGTTAGTTAGTTAGCATACTCCTACGAATCGGCCCAACCGATTTTTATGGAATTGTCTATGCATATTCAGTCTTAGAATGAGCTACTATGTATCTAAGTGATAAGGGTTCTCGACACCTAATTTTTTAAAATATTTTTTAGACAAAATGTTTTTTTACAATGTACACTACAAATTCCTAGAAATAACTCATATGAAAAAACAACGTTTGCCGAGTCAGCTAGTATTATAGTTAATAAAGATACCGGCTATACTCACGTCTAATTTTATCGGATTAGCCCGACTAGTTTCGAACCCGTCCCTCTTTACACGACGTTATCGGGGCTGGAACTCAGTTCCCGTACGTCGTGTAAAGAGCTCATGAATAAGTGCTCCGAACGGGTTCGAAACTAGTCGGGCTAATCCGATAAAATTAGACGTGAGTATAGCCGGTATCTTTATTAACTATGAATACTACTCACGATAGTTTAAATATAAAAACAGCTAGTTTTAATTCTATAAAATAATTGATTTTCAACTGATTCGCACAGTTAAGAGTTGGGTAGGTTAGGTAGGTATTATCAATAATTTTATATCTATATTATAGTTAAAAAAGTAATCAATAAATATATTTTATTGTCGCAAAGCCTTTGCGATTTTATCGTGGAATCTATCTCCGATCATGCTTCGGTTGCAGGGCGAAACGATTGTTCAGTTTGTGATAGTGAACGTGTGTAGTGCTTTTGTATTGTGCTGGCGGTGGTGGAGCTTTGTGCATGTGTTTTTACGAATCCTACATGCATCGGGTATGAAAAAACGGATAGTCCACTATACATTTAGCATTATATATTTTTTCTATTTACTTTATCGCGGATTATAGCAAAATAAGTTTATTATTACTTTTGTATTATGGATCCCCGGATTAAACTCTTTAAAAAATAACTTTTTTTACAATACTGACTGATTACATCTTTATACGACAGACGTTTCTAATATATAATTATTTATTTGTAATATTAAAAACATTCAACGACACTGGGAAAAATTATCTCTTAAGTTTTTAACAATTAGTTATAGTGTAATTACAGAGCAATAAATTGTGTCTGAATTCCGTCTTAACAAGACGATTATAATATAAAAGTTGGTAACTTACATAAATAATTCCAAATCTGTTTATAACAGTAACATATTTTATGGTTAGCCGTTATATAATATGCTAAAATAATAAGTTTCACTTTTGGACCCACTTCGACGATAAACTGAGTGTGACATGATTCACTGTTATTGTTAGTTTTTTAAAACTCAACCGTAATTTTTAATAGCGCTAAAAAGTTTTTAAGTTCCGGTCTTTTTAACGGACGTTCTTGTTCTCAAGCAACAAAATGCTGGGAAGCGAAGGATTTCATATCATTTTTCCGTTTTTTCTAATGAATGCCGTGATGCTGTCACAGTCACAGAGTTAATGGGTTCTAGAACGGGCAGATTATTGACATTAAAGAAAAAAAATAAGAGAATACCTGCATATACCAAAAGTTTTATAAATAAATATTGGAATACAATTGAATTAATAAGCTATACTTACTCGCACAATACAAAATACATTCCAGATAAACTGAGATATAAATGTTTCAAAATTTTATATAAAAAAAATTCGCAATAATCAATTTTAAATTTTCATAGGATTAAGTTTCTTTCCAATACCCAGTAAAGCGATATGTTAGCTTAAGTTCTCTTCCGTCGTTCTTCGGTGAAACTAAATTTAAATATAAAAGGCAATAACTGACTTTTTTTTTACTTTTTTAACCAGAATGGGGACTTCCAATTAATTCTACATTATCATTAGATTTAGTGTGACATAAAGGCGACATCATTTTAAAAGTTCGGTTCGAATTAATTAATTCTTCTTGAAAACAATAGGACTCAGTAATTCACTATTCTTTTAATTCATTTAAAGTTATACCCACTCCTTTATACATGCAATTTCGTTTATCTTTCGCTACTTGGTAAAAAATACCACGCACGTCATAGTATATCTAAAGTACAGAAGACTATTCTCAACTAGAAAAACCGTTTTATACAAGAGGCTCTTTACTTTATGAATATTATGCAAGAAGAAAAAAATTCTCACTAAACTTAGCTCGTCACGCTTTGGAAGCCGAATATTTTAAGTTGTTCAATCTTGACCCATGCCACACCCATTTCTACTTACACTCAGCTATAACCATAACTTCAAAGTGCCTTTTTAAAAGTTTTTTAAGGCTAAGCTACTAGTAAATTAGTAAGCTATTTTTATTACTGTACCCCCCATCGGCTTTTGCCTCGTCACTGTACAGGCGTACGTGTTATTAAGACGTTCACTTTAACAGATGGTAACGTGTCAGAACGAAGAAACGACACTGGGCGGCTTCCATCTAGGAGTTCATGATGACTACCGGCCGCGTGCACCCAGTGTCTCCTCACTATCACTCTACAAGCAAAAGATCGATGCATTGTTTGATGACTCACGCTCTATTGGCAGCCTACCGCAATATGCATCTCCGTCAGATACAGGCAGAAGGGACAGTAAAGTGAGTGTCAAACATTTATCCATTCTATGCTGCTTTTTCTTATGCCGGACACTCTTGAACTGAAATGACCAACGAACTGTGTGAAGTGGCTATGGGAGTCACTTCAGTGTAGTGACTCGTTACCACTCCGTTTTAACCGTTGTTTTTCTGATCGTTCCCTTTCTGGCTCACACATGCAAGGGCAACATCCTATCCGACCCAACGAGCTACCACGCAACCTTACACTTTCCCTTGCACTTGATACATCATCAAGTCTTTTTAAAGTGTGCCGATATTACCTATTTTTACGAGTAGTGTCTAAAAAGCAATTCATATATCCACACTATTTCATAAAGAAAATTCAAACGTATCTATATGTAATTTGAACCCATGAAATAATGGCGACGAGCTTTTGCATCAACCTACGTAGCCAAGGCCATTTGCCAAGGCCATCAAGACTAGTTTTATATAAGTGTCTACTTCGATTTGATACAAAAATGAGTTATAAGATTTGCTAAATGTTCTCGAGTAACCTTTGTTCTACTCGTAAGTATAACAAAATTGATCGATAATCGTATAAATGGTTAAGGAGTGACAAGGTCACAGATAGAGTTAAATTTCACCTTTATAATATCACTTCGGATTAATCGTTATCGAGCTACTGAAAATCACTAGCCAAAGGCACTTTGAGAGCGCGTTTTCTCTTTATTACCATCTACATCGTTCGTTACGGTACCTCATTCATATCCAGGTCGGCTACAGAGAAAAAATGTTACAATATGTGATTATGATACACGAAGGAGATTATGGCGTCTTTAACAGGACGGCTAGTTCTAATTTGGAGCTTGAATGTTTTAATTGTCGAATCGTTTATCTATCCCATGAGCCACTGACACTAGTTTTGGATTGATGGCTAAAGTTGAAATTTTGGAAAACACTTTCTATGTGACTAAAATATCAACAATCTTATTAAAAATTTCATAACAACCTAAAAAGGTCATTTGTGTAAATGAACTTGTTTTAATGCGTTTTTCAAAAGTTTTATTAATATTTTGCAAATACTTTCTTTCTGGTTCATCTGATTTTACTTATACTCGTTTTTTATTTTTTCTTGCTGACTCAACATCGCAATTATTAATTTTGCAGGCTAGTGTAACACAAGAATGTAAAGCTATTTTTGAAGATGAAAATGGTTACTGTCAAAGTAAAATTAAGAGAATCAACAACACTGTACAAGACCGGATAGAAAGAATGTTTGCAGATATGGCTGGGGACAACAAACATTCAACTGAAACCATCGGAGTGCAAATTTTCAATGTTCATTACCTTGGTTCGATACAACTCCATAGTAAAGTATCTAGCCTTTCTGGCCTCCAAGATCCGCTACGAGATTTATATTTTTCGTACAAAAGAAATTATCGCCAAAAAAGTTCGTTTACTGGTCGATTAGAAATCTCTAAAAGTGGTCTCAAAGTAAGATACAAAGGAGAGAAAGGAGATTTAGAACAATTAAATCCTTTTCCAACTATAGCTGTCTGGTCTGCGGTCAAATTCATAGTTCAGCCTTTAGAAAAAGATCGTAAAGATTTAAGCTATGCTTTCGTCCCTTTAATCACCGATCCTGATAATATCGATCGACATGCTCTTTTCAAAGTATTAGATTCATCCGAAAAAAAATATATCCTCTCCCACAACGAAAATTCGCATTCACCCCTTTTCGCTGTTGTGATGAGGAAAATAGGTGTCGCAAAACAACTAGAGTGTCATGGGTTTGTATGTCAGACGACAGAGGACGCTATCGTTATAGCGGCCACGCTATACAAATCGCTTATGTCACATATGAGTCGGCAGGGAAATAACGAAAGTAAAAAATTCAAAAACCGCAACGGAGTGAGTTGCTTGAGTGTCTCAAGTAGTGTGCCAACAAATGATATTCCCGTTAGACCTCCGAGAAAAAAACGCAGTACGTCTTCAATTAGCGGGGAAAGTGACAGGGCTGATGGATTTTCGGCAAATGAACCATTTAGTGAAAAACCTAAATTGGAAAAAACAAAGAATGTAACCGACTTACCCCACTTTGCAGCGCCATTCATGATGCATTTGGAACCTAAAAGAATAACTGTTGAAGAAGTGAGAGCAAAATTGGATACCATAAAGCATGACACGAGTGGCAGTGAAACACAAGACTCTAAGAAGTCCATTAATAATGATATGCTTAGCCCTGTACAAGTTATGCCGCAAAACCTTCAGGTTAACAGTGAACATTTAATTGGAACTAAGATCTCTGAAAAAATTGAATTATTTCGAGAGCTGGAAAGGCGAAAAAGTATTCAGAGACCTCCAACTTTACCCCCACCTATACCCGCCAAACCACCTCCGCAACCTCAAATAGACCCACCTAAAGAGTCTTTGAGAAGAAGTCAAAGTAGTCGAAAATCACTTAGCGAATCAGGTGATATACTCACTAAAGTTGCTATCCCCCGTTCGGGTAGTTTTTTGAACGCCGGAGGACTTACACGTTACAAATCTATTGGACAACGGTACGTTAACTTTTTAAACTTTTGTCAAATGAAATTCAATATATTTGACTAAAAAAATTTATACTTTACCATTATTTAACATAATTTATATTATAGTTTTAATCGGAAAAATTGCTATATAAACTAGATCGAATAAAGCATGTTTAGCGAAGTGTTTCGGCATCTCGCGTGTTAGTAATTGTGCTAATGCAACCGCATCTTCTACATTCTTGTGATCTGGAGTAATAATAGCGACTTAACTGAACACTTTAACTGCATTTCTGAGCATTGTTCGAAACTATTTATTTTTTAATCTTAAAATTTGTTTTTCTGTGTTTTCAGAAATAATGGAAAAAAAGGTGGTGGCTCGCCGTTGGGGTTTAATGAACTGTTTAATGAATTTAGGGTTCAAGAAAATCTGCACTCAATGGATGAAATTCTAAATGTTATAATTGACCCAGAAGGCATGTCTTTTAATGATTTAAAACCAATTTATAAGGAATTCCTCCTAAAATTGGCAGTTACACTTACTAAAGACGAAATATTTCAGCATAGTAAGGCTATAATGAAGAAGCAGAAGAAAAAAATCTTGAGACGTAACAGTACATTTCAGAATAAAAGAAGAAAAATCTTTAAAGGAGCTAGCGGACTTCGAATGGTATTTAGGTTACCGTTCGGAAAAGAATTAAGAAGGAAGGATAGGAAAAAGCCACAGAATACACTTGATATACAAAACATAGAAAGTACTTTGACTATAAAAGACCCTATTTCTGAGAGTTCAGTGTCAACATCCAGTTACGATTTAAGACAGTTCAGACCGAAGGAACCCGATTTGCCAGCTCCAAAACGGCAATTAAGGCAAAGAAGTTCGAAACGTTCTGATAAATCTGTGCATGTTTCAAAACGAAGTGGGCAAGGGTCTAGGCCAGGAGAGAGGACCTCAACATCTGAAGATTCAGACTTTTTAACGTTAAGCAATAGATTGGGTTGCCAGAATAGGAACAGTTCAAGTGGTTATGTTTCATGTTCTGAATGTGAATCAGAAAGTTGTGTTGATCGATGTTATTGCTCCTTGAAAGCTGATTATAAGGGAAAATGCTGTACAGCAACAGAAACTGGAACAGACCCGACCAAGACGAAGCTGTTGGGGAAAAACTGTAAAGAATGCTCAAAGTAAGTACTTTAACTGTTTTTAGAATTCAAATTCCAATTATTCTTTATTTAAACTCTTTAATACACAGATAGGGACAGAAATATCTACTTGCTTTCTAATCGTTCGATTTCTATTTAAATTAAGTGAGATATGTGATACGTAAAAGGTTTCTACCTTGTCCCACCCTATTAACTCGATTTCTTATTTCTTTTATCAACTATCGGCGACGAATTTGATAACGAACCGATAAAACTCTGGTAAGTAACTAATAGTGATACAATTATTTGTACCAGAGATAGCCTGTTATTGATGTGCGATCTTGCAGGTAGTAAAGAAACTTTTTTTTCAATATGGTTCCTAGATTTTTGCATTTTGATTTTAGGCTGTCTACTTGCCATTCTGCCTGTTTGTTCGTGGTGAACTTTAAACTACCGAAAGAATTTCCGTGCAGATTTCACTATTAGTCAAAGTGACATATGTTTATTTATTTATTTATTTTCTTTAACAAAATCCACAACCCTTATATTAATTTACAAAATATTAATAAGTTTAACTTACAGCCAATTAGGGCTTTTAATTTTGCTAACAATATTATGAATATAATAAGGACGCCAGAGAAGTGTGTGTATGTGTGTGTGTAGATGTGTTGCATGTGTGGAGAAGTGTGTGCACATGGTTGAGTGCATGTTTATGCTATGCGTGGAAATGCTTCAATTTGTGTATATTTTTTATTAAAGTTTTTCATATTCTGAATAATGTCTAGATTTTTTTTCTTAAAACATTCCTTTGAATTACTAAATATATCAATCTGGGTATAATTGAGATTATAGTTTCTTAGCAGTCGACATACTATCGAGTTTCCTGCATAGATTGATTTAGTGGAAGGGACACAGAAAAGAGGCGTTTTGCGAGTTATGTTTAGGAATGCGCAAGCGCACTATGTTGTTTACGAGATCAACGCAGTCGAAATGGCCGTTGCATATCCGGTGTAGGAAAAGCATGTCTAACATGGATCTTCTATTTTCAAGAGACATGAGTTAATAAGTCGTACATAACAAATATGTCGTGTTTATCAAATGAACTGAGAGATGACGATAATTAATTAAAATGTCCAAAAAGTAAAGCCACATCTTTCAGTAAAAAGCCTTGTTAGACTATAGTAAAACAATATATGGTGGGATTATTTCTCTTTACAGAAAAGTCGGCAATAGAATATAATATTTCTAAGTATTGCTTACCATACCATCAAAAAGTTATTTTTTTTTTTACATACGGTATTTGATTTTGATATTTTTTACATACGGTATTTGAAACGATACTTTGATGGATAGAGAATCTTTATCAGATTAAATAATACTTTACTTAGTTACCCTAAACATTTCATGCTTAACATAATAATCCTTCCCAACAAGTATATTTATTAAATGTTTGGAGTTAATATAACTCGGAGTTATCGTCAAATCAAAGCTAAAGCACTTTCAATAATTCAATCAAGCCTGGGTCTTACTCGAAGTAAAATAGATAATAACTTAATCTAAGACTAATAATTAGTATACTAAATACATTTTCAGGCACTTAAAGTCATACATAAGTTGTGACATATAAAGTGCGTTTGCCGAAAGCGATAACAAAACCTATTATAAATAACATATAAAATTAAAACGTTAATTTTTGAAATATTAAGTTAAATTGAAGTATATTGCAATTAATAAGTACATGCCGTGTGGTATCCGGCTGAGTAGAATAAACCACCCTCATTTCTTACAAAGGCGTCGTAAAAGGCGACTAAGGCAAGTTGACCCACCGTGTGGTATCCGGTTGATTAGAATAGACCACCCTCTTTCTTACCGAGGGGTCGTAAAACACGACTGAGGTAAGTTGACGTAAGGCAGACGGCCTGTCATAAAATACGTAGCCAAATCATGTGACAATATGTTTTTAACATGTTGTGCCGACCTCACTTAGAGTGGGATAAGGGCAGGAGGATGATGATTGCAATTAATAAGTACATAGTGCACATCGAATTATTGCACATACACAGTAAACATAGAAAAGCGCATTTCAGGGATAAAACCGTTAAAACAAAAGAAATCTGTTTAAAAAAATAACTCGACACATCTACTATAATTAAGAGATTGAGTTGATACTGCAAAGTATTTTTCGGCTGACGTAACAATAAAAATAAAAACTTTCTAATGCATTTTATTTTATAACTGTCTCGGTATATAGCAAGCAATAGGTAATAGATATGATACATTTAGAATTTATTTTATTATGTGCAGCTTTCCAAACATGATTTGGTGGGGTTAGTAATGTGTATGCAAATGGCAAGTCGTTCATTGAAGCTTTCTAGTAAATATGTGGAATATTGCGTTTGCAGTATAAATTGCAATATATTTTTAATGCAAATCAATTTATTTAGCTATTAATACATCAAAAATAACCAAATACGTAACACCTCTTAGAAAATACATATATGCACTTTGTGTATATTACAGGGCGCAAGTACCAGCCGTTGATTTTTACTTAAGGCATATTTACCAGTAAGCCATTCTGTAAATTAATTTATACCTAATTGCCATACCATTACTCAAACTGGGATGACGTTGATTTTTTTTCGATGATTAATTTTGGTACAAAAGTAACAATAAAATTATTTTGCTATAATCCGCGATACAGTAAATAGAAAATATATATAGTGCTAAATGTATCTCTCTAATCTAATGTATATACTGTATATATATGACTATCAGTTTTTTCATTACATGAACATACATACCCGTTACATGCAGGATTCGTAAAAACACATGCACAAACCTCCACCACTGCCACCACAATACACAAGCACTACACACGTTTACTAACACAAACTCAACAATCGTTTCGCCCCGCAACCGAAGCATCATCGGAAGATAGACTCCACGACAAAATCGCAAAGCTTTGCGAATCCTGCCTGTAACGGGTATGAAAAAACTGATAGACCACTATACATTTAGCACTATATATATTTTCTATTTACTGTATCGCGGATTATAGCAAAATAATTTTATTATTACTTTTGTATTATGGATCTCCGCAAAGTAACGCCTAATTCTATAAATTATTAATTTTGGTGGTGACAAAAATCCAGCTATGTTTGTTCTCTCAAAGTCATACGTTTCGTTTAGTACCTTTGCTATATACAAGGAAGAAATATCGTGTACGGTTCCATATAATATAGGCAACTAAAATAAACTATTCCTATCTATCGTAATATTCGCGGTAAAACGTTAAATGTTAAAGTATAGCTTTAAACTTTATGGTATTAGAAATTTTTGGTAGGATCCATAAAATATTTTTTAAAAGTAGAACTAGATTTATTCCGTGTCGCAAAGAAGAGAACGGCCATACTTATATGTTTAAAAGCCCCGAAGTTGCCTTCATAAGCTTTTACGTGGGGAATTTCGCAGATTGTACAAGACATAGAAGATCGCTTAAAGGTCCAGATTGTCAACAAATAACAGAAATGTATCTATAACAGTCCTACAATTACTTCACTGATAATAAATAATAAAAATATATATATATAGTCATCATCTGGCCATATTGAAGAATTTTATCAACCTTATTTTCCTATCTGCCACATTTCTTCATTTTACTCCGACTAGATTTTTACTAACAAATAATGCCCCACGGCTCTGGCTGCCCGCGAGTATGATAATGAGTATCCATCTCATTAGTTTCCACTAATACCGCTTTCGATTACGTTTCAAGTTTCTCTAGGTTCATTGAACCGGTTTTGATACACTATAACTTTATTATGACCTTGGTGATAATATTTCTGGTATTTAACCAAGGTTAAAATACCGGATATGTTATTTAACTTTATTGTTTAATCTACATTTTTATGTCTTCCGTCCTACTTCCGTCATCTCAATCAGGTCTTCTTATTTTCCCACTTATCTGCTAGGAAGTGTATTGACAAGAAAAATATTATTTAACCAATTTAATAAAATTCGTTCGAAGTATCTAGGAAGAGGATATAGACGTGATTTAGTACAAATAATCTTGATGAGTCTAAATGTGCTTACAGTTGCATTTAGACCCTTCCGTAATATAATAATTACAAAGTTATTGCTTTGTAATTGTTGACTCCCTTGAACTGTTAAATGAAGGTCTTAGAATATATTATTATTATATAGATATTATATAGAATATTAGATCCACGGTATCTATTACCACAGAGCGCAGGTGAGATTCAAAATTAGTGTTCATGAGTGAGCTTCTTCTGTGGAAAGATAGACATACAATTGGCAGTGGTATTTGTCAATTTGAAGTACTATTTCTCTCCATGTTTATTAAAACCAGAACGGAGTAAATTATATATAATGAATATCCAACTATAACTTTCGTAAATTTGCTTTAACGGGTTAAACGCTTTAATCTTCATTGTACATTAATTTAAGAAATCTTTCACGTGACAATAAAGTAAAAACGCAGTAATAGGTTTCTGTTTTAAATAGTCTGCAATATTCAAAACTTTTCTACGTGTTTGCTTCCTACTTAAGATTAATCTAACAACCATTTGTATTGCAATCTTCACGCTTAATGAGCGGAGAGTCCTAGAAGCATGTTTAATATTCTTTTATGTGTTCAATAAATTAATAAATTTAACATTTTCTACTGTTAAATTGTATATGTTAGTGTTTATAAAATAGCTATTACGTGCAGTATAAATGGCGAAATGTTAATAATTTTGTCTTAAATCTTTAATATTCATAATGCATCAATCAGGTATAAGATAAGAAATATTTTAATGATATGTTATTTTATTTTCTAAAAAAATGCTTTTGCCACCTTTTAAAAATAAAAAATAGAAAAAAAAACCTTCGCAATAAATAGTTGCCGTCTACAATAATATACAAAAGTCAGGTAAATAGGTCATAACTTAGACAAGATTTAAATATAAATAGCCGTGTAAATCGTTTTGGCTATTTTATTACAAACAATTATTACTTTAGATTTATATGTCTTCAGTTAACGTCGAATAAAACTCAACGTAACTTATACGTTTTAACGTGGTCACAGTTTCGTTACGTAGTGGGTATTATATACTTACTACATAATATAATTCCTCGCATTGAATAAACATTTCATTGACACAATGGAATGCGTGTGTAATGCGGCGTTGGCTCCTAATGTAATTATTTTTTTCAGCTTAACAATAGCTAAATTGCCGTAGATACCTTTTTAATAGTTTTGCACTGTTACGAGAAAACTTTTATATCTAGTTGAAAATTCTTATAAGATTTATTTTTAATTGTACTTTAAAATTAAACGAAGAGTTACGCGATACTGCAAGTAACAGATATTAAACATTTTTCATATAAGAAGTGCAGTCTTAACTTTTCCTCGCTACGTAAACTAAAAAATATCAAAAAATCCGAATAAATTTAATGATATCGTTTGACCCAATTTATGATTCGGATATCAATTACGCTAAAAGTAAAATACGAGAAAAATAATATAATATGCTTTTTAATTAGGATCCATAGAACTTTACTAGGATACTTTTCGTTGAGTTGGAGGCGTACATAAATTGCGTCACTCACTATCAAGTGTGATCATACCTATGTTTAAATTCCAGCAAAATAGAATTCAAATGAAACTACCGTAGACACCGTACTCTGTATTAATTTGGTATACTCGTAGTTAAGCGAGACGAAGAAAAGAAGTTATGCTCTGATTCGTAACACATTTCATTTCTATTTGAGTAATAAACGCTAACGTGAACCTTAATGTCTTGATTATAAGTATAAATTTGGTCGTTTTCTTTAATTACTGATTATTAATGCAATTATTTAATACAATCTCTTCACTGAGGTGCTTACGCGTTAAATGAATTGTAAAGACGAATGAAAGCGGCGGAATGCGAAAAATGTATAATCTATCTATATTTATTATAAAATAAAGTCCCTAAAGCTGACCGTCTGTATGTAATCGATTTTCTCAAAACTACTTTCTACTGGACGGATTTTAGTACGGTTTTTACTAAAAGGTAGTGTAATTCCGCTGAAAGGTTTAAGTTAATAGTACATAACGTTTTTATGTAAATTGAGTTGAAGAGGTCGTTTTACGTCAATTTTTAGTGGGAGTAGTATCAAACCGGTGTCGATTGTAGTGTAGAGGGGGGGTATAGGTATAAAAAGTGGTGTATGATATCATAGAGCCAGTCTCCTACCGAGACTCGAGCGATATAACATGATGAACTGAATTTCACGCGGGCGAAGCTGCACGTATTTCTAGTTTACAATAAACTGATTAAATGTCCGTAAAATATTTTTTTAAAGAAAGGGTTTGGATTAGTTGGATCCAATCGGCAAAGTCACATAAAACAAAACAATACTGGCAAAACCATTTCGGTTCCTGCAGAAAACTTTGAAACTCAGAACTAATGCAGGCTAAAGCGTTTTGAACGTATCAACACCATTACTTAACATCATTAGATAGAAGTTAAGAATAATTTGATATCTTTTTGATAAAGCAATAAATTAGCTTTTGCGATTATGAAAAGTTATATACAGAAAAAAATCACACCCAGAAATATACTATTCTTTTAATAAGCAGTCAAATAAAGTTGTAAATGCTAGTTCTGAACATTTTCAGAGAGGTGTACGACGGTGATTACAGTTATTGTTCATGCGACTCAGAAAGTTGCGCTGACAGTAATAAGTGCTATTGTACGGGCCCCAGAAGGACTATACAGAGCTCTCAAAGTTTGGAATACCTTAAGCCTACGCCCGTGAAAACTAACTCTGATAGACTGAAACGGAGTTTTGATGATTATGAGGGGAAAACAAGGAGCAGGTAAAAGCTAATTTTGTTAGAATTATCATGAAATTCTTAGTTAGTATTTGTTATAATTTTTTTTGTCAAGAATTACGTTTTTTGTATTTATACGTCTTAGTGTCCTATCGGAGCATCGACGTTGGGTGTGTTACGTTCATTAGTTGGCTTACGTTTCAAAAGCCAACTGATTAATTCCCACACTCAAGGCCTGTCCCTAGTCTGTCATACTATTTGCTCATCTCTATACGCTCTTATAGGAGTCATACTTCAAATCCGTTTAGTACCAAGGTCCATATAACATTTTCAAACGAACATATAAAGCGCCTCAAAAGTGCTAACAATCGCCAACACAAATACATAATACACACACATAGCAATAAAAAGTATAGTACGCGGCAATAAATAATGCACATCGAGGTGCAGAGAAAAAAAATCGGCTAGATTCTGCTTCATAGAGCTATGTCTCTGTCGCAGACTGACGAACCCGTGTGAAACTTTAAATACTTACTGAGTGACAGTTACAGCGCTCTACGAAACCGAACTGTAGGACTACCGTGAACTTTTATAAAACGATTCAATTCAAAGTCAGTACCTAAACTCAACCGCTTTCTTTTCGTACCATGAAAAGTGTTTGGAAGGACAACGTTATATGAACTATAGATAAATCGGTCTCTTTTACTCAAATGTTTTCAGGACTCATTCCGAACGCTCATTCGGCAACGACTTAAAGTGTGCGTCTTTAAGACGTCATTGTATGTAAAAGCAAAACAATTTAGTCTACGTATTCAATTAAGTGGCAATAAGAGTTCATGGTAGGCCTGCTGGCCGGCTGTGCATTATTTAATGCCGGGTACTCTTTGAAGTAGTAACAGACATATTTCAGCTATCCACGATGCGGTTATCTAAACCTAGTTCGTGGACACAGGCAGGTGTTCGTCGTCATCATCAGAATATCATGTAAAATGACCTCTGTATGAAAACTTCGCTCATGGGCTGTATGTGGCTTAGTTCGCTCAAACAAATGACTTAATATTGAATTATGAGTTCTGCCGGTATTGATGAAGAGATTGTGTATTTTAAAATTAACACCTATTCTTAATCCAAAACATTTTGGATTAAGTTTATTTTATTTATTAGTTTATTTGAGTTGTAGCCCATTAGCGATCTGTTATCCATAAAGACGTAACACGCGTAGCAGGCGGCTTTTATAGAGGTCATAATAATGGCCGCCAGAGTTTGTCGGTTTGTTAGCATGGTGCATGAGTAGATTAGCAACTTAGCTGAATATGGGCTGTTTCCTCCTTAGAAAGCTTCTAGAATCGATCTATCATTGCAGTCTTGTGTTACAATTAATTATAAAAAATTAATATAAATCCAAAAAGAACATATCCTTGATTTGGTGATTCGTGATTAATTTTGATAAGACTGTCCTTTTGCACCGATCGTTGTAGAACCATTTTTAAATCACTATATAATTCTTTAATGAAAAAATTACAACAAAATTAAAAAAATATCCGAAATATATGATGCCAATAAAGTAGAAGCAGTTTTTTGACAATTGGGAAAATATATTACATACATTTTTATTAACCATTTAAAAAAATCCTATGCATAAACATATAATTGAAGGAGGTCAGTTTTAATCCGAAATCAGTATACAAAAGTAATAATAAAATTATTTTGCTATAATCGGCGATACGATCCGGATTATAGCAAAATAATTTTATTATTACTTTTGTATTATGGATCTCCGCAAAGTAACGCCTAATTCTATAAATTATCGAAATCAGTATATTAGTTTTCTTCTTCTTCTAAATGAGTATAATCTATTTTAGGATTGTCTGCACGATTTTTAAGGTACATGTTGATAATTTAAGGATTTATATCAGATAATATGTACTGGAAATATAATTCAAATTCAAATTCAAAATATTCTTTATTCAAGTAAACTTGTAAACAAGTGCTTTTGAATCGTCAACTTTACTGCTGGTTCGGAAAGCCGTCCTATCGAGAAGAGCCAGCAAGAAACTCGGTGGAGCTCTTTTAAAAAAGAAGATTCTTAATACTAATTACATTTTGTCATAGCTATCCTGCACAAGGTCAAAGAGCAGCTATATCCACGTATTCTTATCATCAACGTAAGCCTCCACGGTATAATAGGCTTTCTGTATCAGCCTCTTTTTAACAGTATTTTTAAATTGCTGTAATGGCAAAGTTAAATTTGATTGTGGAATTTTGTTATAGAATCTTATACCCAAACCCACAAACGACTTACGTACTCTTACAAGGCGCAAAGCAGGAGCCGCAAGCTTATGTCGGTTCCTACTTTGTCTATTATATACATCGCCAATCTTTTTATAATTATGTATATTTTTATGCACAAACAAATATTCACACTATGCGTTGTGTTTCTTTTAGATCGGGAGCCTCCAGCCGCCGTCGCGAAGAACGCCGCCGCGCGAGGAGTTCGGACAGCCTTGCGCTTGACTACGAGCTGCTTCTGCAGAACAAGCCACGGGATACCCGAACGCGGAACATGCAACGCCTTACAGGTATTTCACATTTTACAATCCCACTGCCTGTTACAATCCCACTGCTGGGAATAGGCCTCGTCTCTCGGTTTTTGGAGAGAAGGGTTGGAGCTAAGACCTACCACGCGGCCCCAAAAATAATATGGCAGGTTGCACATATCCTGCAAATCTCACCCTTATATAATAAAGGATTTGTTAACGATAAAAATTAAAAGAAAATATATATGTATATCCCACTAGTAATAAATAGTGCGTATCTGCTTATTCTGATCTAAGCTTATCATTGAAATAGTTTTCAATAGTATAATAATAAGCTTTGTTGGAAAGCGTATTTTAATAGAAAAAATTCTACTGATAGATATAAAAACTACGATAATCGATATTTTTTACTCGAGTATAACAAATTATAAAAAAAGTAACGGCCTGTTACTATGCCCACTGCTGGGCTAAGGCCTCCTCTTTCCGTTTTTCGAGAGAAGGATTGGAGCTAAGACCTACCACGTTGCTCCAATGCGGATTGGTAGGTTACACATATCTCCAGAAGTCTCTAGAGATATGCAGGTTTCCTCACGATGTTTTCCTTCACCGAAAAGCGTGTGATAAATTGCAATTATCAATTAGACACATGAGATTTTATAGAAAAACTCATTGGTGCCTGCCCGGGTTTGAACTCGTGTTCCCCTCGAAAGAGTTGCACGGTCACACAGCTCAATTTTAATTTTCTTATTAATACTAGTAAAATGTTACAGAAAACTTTGTTTGTATTCTAATGACGCACCCATCCTAACTTGAGATACTATACTATTACATATTATTTGCATACTATATGCATGCTTATAATAGGCAGAATGTGTCGTTCTAGATTATATTTATGTAACATCGTTTTGTTCAACGTTAAGCAAATAAAAAAAATTGAAATTTGAATTTAATAAATAATAAATATAAATTTGAGTCACACACGGATGGGAGACGCACATCATACTACATATATATATTCAATTTCAATTCTCAATATTATGGTTTTTTTTTAATTTCATTTTTTGCGGTTTCTTTTTTGTATTCATAAGACACAAACGAAATCAAATCAAATCAAAATATTCTTTATTCAAGTAAACTTGTAAACAAGTGCTTTTGAATCGTCAACTTTACTGCTGGTTCGGAAAGCTGTTCCTGCCGAGAAGAGCCAGCAAGAAACTCGGCGGTTGCTCTTTTTAAAATATAAATCTTAGAACTAGTTACATTTATTTATTACTGTCTTGTACAGGGTAGAGGTGCACCTATATCCACACATCCTTATCATCTAAGTAATCTTCAACAGTATAGTAGGCTTTCTGTATCAGCCTCTTTTTAACAGTGTTTTTAAACTGCTGTAATGGCATGACCAAAATTGATTTCGGAATTTTATTATAGAATCTTATACCCAAACCAGGAGTCGCAAGCTTATGTCGGTTCCTACTTTGTCTATTATATACATCACCTATCGTTTTATAATTCTTTATATTTTTATGTACGAAAATTACGTTATTTAAAATATACTGTGAAGCAAATGTTAGAATACCTGTTTCCTTAAACTCATCAAATCAATTCTAATATAGCGATAAATAATGCACAGCGAGGCTTTGAGAGAGTAATCGGCTAGTTCTGCTTCATAGAGCATTGTCTCTGACGCACAGATTGACGAACCCGTGTGACACGTCAGATACTGAGTGAGAGTGACAGCGCTCTACGAAACCAAACGGGCTGTTTCGTTCTAAACATCGATGTGCATTATTTAATGCTGGGTACTATATGTTGATTAAAAATTCCGCTTGTCACCAGTAAGAAGCACTGGTGCCGGTTCCCAAGACGCTCTGAGCGTGAAGAAATCTGCAGAAATGGCGGCATTGTTTGCGGATGTCCGGTTGTCTCAACGGACTGATGTTCGCGCCCTCGGAGGAGGTCATAGGCCGAAGCCTCTACCGCTAACGCCACAGGGGGCGCCTCCCATTGCTAGAATGTTCGACCATCGACCTCTGAGCAGGAATCCCAGTCTGGAAGATACTCTGGGATACTTTCCTTGACCTATGAATAAGAGAAAGCGTGGCTTTCCTTAGAAATGCTGCTATATTATATTATAGTCATCACGATATCGACGGCCACAGTGTATCATTTTCAGGGAAACGAACTGTTTGCTTACAATCTAAAAATTTATTTCTTGAAAAATGACGAGTTAATCCATTAATTATCATTACTAATAAAAAATATTTTGTCGATTTATTCAAAAATGTATATAATTTTTCTTACACTTATTGAATATCGTAGCTTCGTATAGACTTATTACTTCGTATAGCCCCACCATATTTCTGAACTTGTGTTGGGAAAATTTCTAAATTTACATCAATAGCGGCTACGGGATCAAAAATTGGATGATAATACTTTAGTAAACATTAATTATCTATTTACTTTATCGCGGATTTTAGCAAAATAATTTTATTATTAATTTTGTTTGTTTACCTAAACAAAACTATGCGGAGAAATGTATATATATTATGATATTTGTATATGATAGTTTTCTCTTATGCACTTGAAGTTGAGTGTTGAAAAAGATGTTTTAAATGTAATTGAAATTATTTACCATTTCAAAGGTTTTATGGAATTTTTTCTCATCTCGGTCAATTCGGCCAAAAATTGTATCTTACTTAAAAAATCTTCTTTGTATTATTAAAATTTATTTTTATTTATCGATATTCATACTTAGATTATAAACACGTATTTACGTAGAAAGTTCTGTAAAGGAAATTTGATTGAAAGATTTAAAATAGCTAAGGGAGCTAGTCATATTATACAAATATAGCTTTTTGTAGCTAATTTACACAATATATTGACCAAATCAAAAAAAAGTTTTCACTTAAATTCAATACGTCTTAATTTCATATTTTCGTTTTGGATAGTGGTTAAAGCTAACAAAAAACAAACGCTAACAAACACACTTACAACTCGTCTAAATGATGGTTTATTAAACTTAGAATTCTTAGTTTAATTATTCGAGTATCTCATCAAGTATACCACCTTATTCGTAAAAATAAGGAACTAAATTAGGTATATAGTCGGTATTATTAATCTGTGTATGTAGTTATTTATTAATTAAAATAACCTTTATGCATAGGAAAGTGATTAATGTGACTTTTATTTTAATTTGATTGTCTTTAAATTCATTTTCAATAATAATATGAAATTTATAGTCTTGATAGATATAATGTTAAGGCGGTGACATGCTCGTACGTGTAGTGTGATAATAGATAACAATTACCCTTTTAATTCAAATAAAAATAAAATATCATAAAGAAAGAATGTCAAGTCACAATTATAATGTATATTAAAGTGCAGAATCGGATTTAATATAGTTAATGATTTATACTGGATTTTAATTCCACTGGATTTGTTGCCTTTTTTGGCAGATTAAAAAAAAAATAGAGAATATGCTAAGGCAGTATGTAATGTTTTTAAACGTACTTTTATTCGTTCGAGTGAACGTTGTATATAAAAATATCTCGTGGTATTGCCCCAACCACAGACAACACACAGTAATAGAAGCCATAAACAAAATATATTTTTTAGACTAATTAATACTTTATTGCAATTTAGACTTAAATTACCCTTCCAATATAAGAGTTTTACATGTTATGTATGTAAGTAAAACAGCGTTCTAGCTTTAGAGGTATTACCTAGTAACTATCATTTTTTAATAAATAGGTATGTAACGTTGTTTATTTGTATTAAATTTTATTATTGCTTATTATTTATATGTAAAAAATTGATTCCTTTCTACACTTTTGTGCAATTTTAGTGCAATATTTTTATGTGAAACTTGTGCAATATATCGATTGTAAATAAATGAATTATAAAAATATGTTTTCATTTATTTATTTTGTATTTAAAATGTTTTATTGTTCTATATGTAAATTTTTTACTAGAATTTCCAAAAACACATAATAAAAACATATATCTATGATATCCTCACATAGTATATAGACAAGGTGTAAAAGCCCAGCGATGAGAAAATCACGAGTTTCCGGGCAGGCACCTTTGAGCTTTTCTACCACAACTTATGTGTCTAATTGATAATTGCAATTTATCCCACGCTTTTCGGTGAAGGAAACCTGCATATCTGTAGAGAATTCTGGGAATACGTAACCTACCAACTCTCATTGGAGCAGCGTGGTGGCATCAACCCTTCTCTCCTATAACGGAGAAAGGAGGCCTATGCCCAACAGTGGGAGAGCACAAGGCCGTTACTTTACATTTTTATAGTATTGTGACACGTGCGGTAATAATGTATGTATGATATGAGAACGGTTTTTCCTACACCTAGCATTACATAAATTTTATTAACGAATGCGTGTTATAGAAAAATAAATTCAATCATAACATTTGTACTATATAATTTCGCAATGTGGCGACGGCCTACTTATAATAATTTAATTTCATTGTGTACACTGTAATCTTTGAAATTAATTTGAGTATGGTTTTATGTCTCGAAGTTCAAGCTCTCAAATAATACCAATCATCAAATAATACCAATAGCAACCAACAAACAACAAAGTGTTCTTTATTCAAATCTCTTTACTTCACGCTCAGAGTACTAGGTGCACAATTGTTAATCATATAAATCCTTGCTCCGTCCAATATACGTTGCCATAACGAGTAAGATATCAGTATATCGGTATTGTAGTTTCGAAGTAAAACTTTTTTATACATGCTTGAGTAAGCCATAAATTCTTGACGAGATTTTTTCGAAAAATGTGATCGGGCGAGGCGAATGGATGTTGAGAGGCAGATATAAGTTAGTTTTGATAGAAAGAGAGAGACATTTCGTATATTAATGTAGGGGTAAAACACGCAGACGTACATTTATTTCGCTTTCTTTCATCAGAGCCAGTTATAAATACCCGGCAATAAATAACCCCTCGTGAACACGAGAGGATTTTTATTGCGCGTAAAAATTACGTCGAATTGAAACAAATGGGTATCCAGGTATCTGTTCACACGACAGCGTATTTAAATCGCGACGTATTTTATCGTGCAGTGTTCCATTTTAGTCGTTAGGGCGAAGGCGTTAATCTGAATTTACCATACGAAACTTCTTATAACTTCTTATATTGTGAAATTTTAACGCGACGTAAGTTTTACGCCCGTGCGTTCGTACGCACGGGCATGCATATCGTGGCATAGAGAGAGAATTCGGCTAGATTCTGCTTCATTTTTTTTTTATGGAATAGAAGGCAAACGAGCATGCGTTTCACCACAAGGAATCACCGCCGCCCACAACCTCTCGCAGAGCGAGTGTGTTGCCGTTCTTTAAAAAGGTGGAATACACGTTTTTTGAAGGCACTTATGTTGTACCGATCTGGAAACGCTGCCAAAGGGAGATCGTTCTATAAAATGGTTGTGCGCGGAATGAAATTATTTGAAAACCGCACCGTAGTGGATCGCCACGCATCCAGGTGGTGAGGATGATATTTTAACCTGTGACGTACAGTGCGGTTAAGGAATTTAGCAGCAGGAATCAGGTTGTGTAACTCACTGGTACACTCCCCGTAAAAGATGCGGTAGAAAACGCACACTGAAGATACGTTTCTACGCATCGCCAAAGAGTCCAGCTGTTTGCTGATCACCCCAATAAATCGAGCTGCTCTGCGCTGTGTACTATATGAGTACTTTTAGCATATCTAAGTTCATAGATAATACACTATAATATAAGATGTCTAAGATACAGTGCGGGACCCCCTCGAAAGACTCGCATAGTCTGACCGTTAGGCCGTAATAGCTTATCACAAATTCAATCGTTTCAATAATAGTAGTATTCAAAAGACTATTGATAGATTCTATCTAAAATTGCTGTTGAATAAATGAAGTTATTCTAAAGCTCTATTTAACGAAGCTAATTCTAGCTGATGCTGAAAATCGCATAAAGCAAATACTCTAACCTGATGATGTATTTTCTCGTTTAAATAAAAGTTTCAATTTCAATAAACATTTATTAACATTTCACAGATACATTGTCAAAACGTTATAGGACGGATTACCAGTACAGTTTCCTGTCGATACAATATTACTTGCCTACTTAATGTATACTGTATATATTAATCAACCAAGATATTTTGTTATATTCTTTAAAATAAACTTACAGAATTACAGTAGCAACAACACCTACGTGCACTATTGAAATTGTATGTTATGTTTAGGAACGCACGACTAAGGTTTTTAGTGTTCTAATTTAAATTCGCTCATTACAAATTCTTCTTAAAGTACAGTTTCCAGATATGTATAATTCTATTTTTTTTTAATAAGAATGGAAACAAACAAGCAGAAAATCTCATGATGTAAGCTCCTAATAAATATCTGCAGCAAGAATCGTTGCTTTCACTTTATTTGGTGACCTGTCCTTATTCTGTAAAATCCTGGTATAATTTTGTAATATCGTGATATATTTTCCAATTGCTGTCCATTAATCTTGGTCTTCAAAAAAAACAGCTTCACGAATTTTAATAGTATACGTAGTATTGTGTAGGTTAGCCGCTATCATCAGGATCTTTGTTTTTTTAACATCAGAAAATAAGACTCAAATTTTCCCATTTTTATATCTATATAGTTATATTTTTCAATATCGTAAACGTTATTCTATATCTATATATATAATTAAGCAAAGTCCCCAAAAGCTGTCAGTCTATTAGTGATCGATTTTTTTAAAATGGGATTTTTGTACGGTTTTTATTTAAAAATATTACGCTTCGTGATTAAAGTTTAGATTATCAATAGCTTTTCTGGAATGGTTAAACCAATTTGAAGGCCCTTTCACTGGAAGATCGATAAGGTTTTTGAGCAACATATAGGCTACTTTACACCGGGAACGGGACTTATGCGGGAAAAGTTTGTGGCACACTGATTTCTACGCAGGGGAAGATGCGGATACAGTTAGTTATTACATAAATCTCTTTAATGATAGTCATTCAGTTAATTAATTTATATATTTATCTTAAAATCGAGGATCATAGCGAACATGAATTTATTACTTTCGTGAATTACGGACAACGGTGCCTTTTTGATGAAATTGAGGCATTCCGTTTTTAACGTTAAAATTTTTTCTCTTTATTTAAAGAGAAAAAATTTTAACGTTAAAAACTGATTTAATGCATACCCTTATTTCTTAGCCACTTCAAAAGAAATTCATTCTTTAATTTTTTTAATTATTCGAACTTAAAGATTTTTCAATAACCTATATTTAGGGGTTGTATATAACACCGTTTTTATATTATTTTCGTAGCAACGTATTATAGTAGTACTCTCATATACTCTCAAATAGGCATATAAAGACGTGAAATAGTTTTAAGTACTCGTGATTTTGAAAAAAATTGGTGGTTTGAAAAAAACATTAATTTAAACAAATGTAGTTGATAAAGAATCCAATTTCATATTTGAGTATACTAGAGAGGTATATATACTACTTTATGACGTCACTATTGGCTCTCGAGGAGTGAACTTTCGAAAGTAATTTTATGGATTATAATTTGACTCGAGTCTTAATGTAAAACACTTTTGTACGTACGTGAAAGTTGATCTAGATAAAGTTATATTTTAATTAACATTATGCATTATTTTTAGTGATTTTGAGAGCCTTTAGTTCTGGATCGCTTTAGATATTTTAATATCGAAGGACAAATCGGATGCTTATTATTAAAGGTCAAATTCAAAGGTGAATTAGGTCAAATTCAAAATAAGGCTGAACTGAGTTAGATACATTTTAATCCTCATTTCAATGCCATCTATGCTCCTGCTAAGAACTTAAAAAAAAACTCGTTTTTTCTTGCTCTTCCAAATGAGTGTTTTAAACATCCATGAGTTTTGTAGGTGCTAGGTATGCTACACTTTATTGTGATTTGCCAAATAACAACTTTTTTGAATTAAGTCCCTTTAATACTAAGCTTGCGAAATATAAAAAGGTTTTTTTAATCCGGTTGTAAGTGCTTAATTAGTAATTATCTTTCTTAAAGAGATGAATGTAGTATGTAATATATCATAGACACATGCTAATAACATAGTTAACTCTAAATGTAGATATGTATTAAGGAAAAATATAAACAATGAACAAAAATCACGTGCTAATGAATCATAATAATAGGTTTTTACAAAATCGGCTGATTATATAACATAACTAAAAAAACATAACTATATTACGCTGGTTACTAATAATATTATAATTTATATTTACAAATATATATCTGTGACGGTTCATGAGTATTTTTTTTCTACATTAATCAAGATTTTCTCATAAGTTTTTGTCTCTTTTAAAACACGTAGGGTCTCTTCTTTTTAAGGCGTGAACTTCTTCTATATTAATTTGATAGCATAATATATGTTTGCCATAAATGAGAATAAGTTTGTACACTTGTTTTATTTTAATGTCTTACAGAACTGTAAGGCGTTAAAATATAATATCATGTACAGTTTAAATTTATGAATTTCATTCAAGTCTCAATTCAAGATTTGAATTTAATCCAAAAATTTACGGAAATCTTTGTTAGTATTGATAGATTTTTTTTTAATTCAACATCTCCAATTCAATGTAGCTTAGAAAGTTTTAATCCGTACTAAGATTTTAACTTAGTATTAATTTTTACCACAATCTACGATTAGTTTTAGATAAGATTATATTAGTTAGCTTTACTTTGAAACTATATGAGAAAATAGACTATAATAAGGTACTTACATTTGTTCGTATATAGCTTTGTTATTTACATTTTATTGTCTTTTGATAAAATCAATATTTTATTACAGTATCGTTGGTTTACAATAGGTACAATGCGACATATGCAAAAAAAACAACAAATTTTAGTAATAATATACCCATAAGATGTTTGATTACAATGTAATCAAAGTCAATATCAGTCTCTTAATACATTTATTACAACTTTGCATTAACAAATCCACATTAAGTTGGTTTAAGCGGGACTACGGTCGATGTTATTTTTGAAAAAATAAATGTACGGTCGAATAGATGCTTTAAGTATTAACACTTGATTCATCGTTTATTTTCGAAAGTGAAGGCTAGATTGGTCGTGTTGCAATATTCATGAGTTCACCCATTTCTATTTTACATTTTACTATACTCAATATACTGTACGTAATAATGCAAAGTCGTAATATGATATTTGAGAGCCCGGAAAAGTCTAAACATGCGAAAAATCTACAAAATCTACTATGGCATTTTCAATAAGGTCTTACGGTACCGAGACGTCCTCTCGGTATCGGTTCAGCGTAGCTGTGCCGGAATTTAGCCGGTTGCCGATCTGTCAGGTCACGGAAATCTCTATAATCTCTTTCGAAAAATCGATCCCTATCGCCTTCAACGTAGGACTGTCGCTGCTCATCCAATAAACGAGAGCGACTGAATGCCCTTTGTCTATCATTCCAATCTCTTCTTCTATCGTCTATTACTGGCTCGATAATTTCATCTTCCTCGATGCGGCGATCCAACTCCCTCCTTTCTCTGTACCGATCGAAATCGTCCCTATGTGCCTTTGGTTCGGTCCTGTTTAGGTAATCTTCGGCTCCATATTCGTATCTCTTTATTTCGTCGCGCTTTCGGCCAACTCTCGGCAGTCTCTCTATTTCTCTGTGTCCTAAATCTGTAGCTCCTAGGTCTCGTATTCTATCTTCCTTACGTCGCTCTGGATCCCTATGAGAACGCTCCAAATCCCGATGAGAGCGCTCATTATCTCGTCGAGAGCCCGATTCTCTTTGGCGTTCTGGACGCTCATCTCTTCTTTCCTCTTCGGGGGAAGAAGTCGAACGACTGTTTCTTTCTAGCATGCTTCTTCGGATTGCCATGTGAGCTTCAAGCTCCCGGTTGAATCTCTCGCGTTCCAGGTTCATGAACTTTTCCTTGGCAACGTTAAAACGTTCTTTTGGAGACGTGTCGGCGACTTTGAGACTACCTTCGCTTGCTCCTCTTTGAAGTTTACCAAACCTTCGGTCTTCGACTCTATCTATACTTCGGTTTGACGGTTTTGTTTCGGCAACATATCTCCGCCTGTAACTTGGTGTATCTTCATCAAATTTATCGCCTTTGTCTTTGCTGGAACGTTCGAGGGATTCGTGACGGAACCGACGTTCAAATGTAGCCTGATCTCGGAATGGAGCAAGTTGGTCCCGGTATTGGTCATTGTAGTCATCGGTGTAGAGTGGTCTGTCGAAATTGCGGGGAGAGAGAGCACGGCGCGGCGGGGAAGTGCGGCGAGGAGAGGGCACGCGTCGTGGTGGTGATGCATCAAAGGCTTCGTGCATTAAGTATGCTGTACTTTCTGCCCAGTCTTCCTCTGAAAAATAAAATATTTTATTAATATTTGATTGTTTTTTTAATTTTAATAGTATTTAAAAATAAATTTAATTACATGCTTAATTGAGGAATTATTTTGTATGAAATAAAACGAAAATGATGTATTTATACATAGACTAGCCGTCTATTTGTTATTTGTTTATCAGTTTGACCTTCGATTTTTACTTTTTTATCTTGTAAAGTGGCATTAATATTGTCACGAGAAAGTTTCGAAACTCGTAAAAACTCGCAACTCATAAGATAATTTATGGCATTAAAATATTTTTTACAAATATCTTGCTTGTCCTAGTTGTCTACTTTTTGTTCGATAATTTATTCATGACTTTGCAAAACTAAATCCAACCTATTGTCAAATTCACTTTTACATATAACGGAACATTATCCGTCTTCTAAAACACGCCTTTTACGAGTAAACTTGTTTGCAAGCGTGCGCGACGGTAAATTAAGACACTCATTCCATTTTATGCAAGATAATATAGTTCTCCGCTATGAAACTTCCAATTCTTTCTAGTTTGTATGATAATATTATATTTTAATCACAAATCGTAATATGAAAATGAACAACACGTTACAAAATTTACGTAGTGTTTTTCAAGACGACAAAATTTACTTTAAAACTTTTAAGTAAAACAAAGAAATATATGAGAAAGTTTGTCGTATCTAAATTTTTTTTGCAGTTAATTTGCCTCGTGTCTACTTGGCTATGTGACATAGAAAATAACCTGCCACACTCCCACGTGCGGCCATTTTGATTTTATCACTAGGCATCACAGCTAAAAGCGCGAAATGTATGAGATTCGGATTTCACAGCCACTGAGTTTCGTTTGATGTTTATTTGTTACGATGATCTAGTTTCTTGGTTTAAATTAGTGGGAAAGTAATTAGCTTTTTCAGCAATGTTAGCTTTTGTTTTTTTTTTACTGTGACTAATCCAGAGCAAAACTATATTCAATTGTTTTTATAATTTAGTGTCAATATTTTCTTGTGAAATTCACGTGGTTTGTTGGTAAATACTTCGTTAGCCATCATGCATATCGCAAAAAGTATAATATTAAGTAAGGCCGTGCGTAATGGGTTTTGAAACAATGGCTTTTTGTCTGAGCAAAATACAACTTGCTTGTTCTCAAACAAATTATAGATGGTATCCATGAACGAACAATAGTTATATGAAGCTATAGATTATTACTTTTTATAAGTGTAATAATTATTTTACCTTAAAAAAGTATAGTACCCGGCAATGAATAATGCACATCGAGGCTTAGAGAGAGAAACTCGGCTAGTCATGCTTCATAGAGCATTGTCTCTGTCGCACAGACTGACGAACCCGTGCGAAACGTCACATACTAACTGAGTGACAGTGACAGCGCTCTACGAAACCGAATTGGACGGCAGTGCCGTTCTAAACATCGATGTGCATTATTTAATGCCGGGTACTATAAATAATATGATTAGAGATAAAATCATAATTTTCTAGGATACTAAAAATGAGGACAGGCAATTTATAATTAAGCGTAGTCTTTTCTTTTAGATGAACATTTATAAGGAAACAAAATAGCTTTTAATCCATACATATTGTTATCTGATATGATGGAGCAGCATCCGTAAAATAATTTGCTGATGAGACGTAATAGAATTAGATAGGGTTTAATTTTTAAACATAAACTTTATAAAACTGACCCGTTGACACAGGTGGCATTGACCTTGAATTCAGCTTCTAGGGTCACTGGTTCGATATCCGCCGAGTGCCAACATTTTCTAATAACAATTTGTTGGTTCTTCGATGAATTTATTCGAATTATATTATATATTTACCAGTTATCTTTCACCCATAACACAACTATTAAGTTACTTTGGATACGGCCGATCGTGAATGTTATGGTCTCATATATTAATTTAAAACAATACTATCATAACTTTTATTCGCAAATGGCATAGTAAATCTTCTATTGAGACAGAGTAGACATTCGTCAATTACGACGAATGAATGGTGAGAAGTTTGGCAAAATCGTGGCGAAAATTACGAGAAGGTCAAGCCATATATTCAATCCGTCAACAATATAATAAATTCACTGTAAAATGCAACCATCCGGCGCGAAGGTGAGCTTGCGTTCTTGAACCATTTGAGACCAAGAGATTGTAATAAGTTATATTACGCATATCGTATTGACGCTGAGTTGATTTACTATGGACTTTAACATTTTTTTTAAATTAGTTACAGGGCGTAACGAGACTAAACTTTCTAATGTAACGTAAAAGTTAAGATCGAAAGGAGAGTATATAATATAAATGTATTATTCTGTTATCATTAGTTGTTCAGTCTGCCTAGTCAAACTGAATAACTAACGATAGAAGTTTACTGCAAATTAATAAGTATTGGTTTGAAGTTATCACTTTAAGTTACAAGTTTAAACTTCAAAAGCAAACACAAGCTTTAAAAAATCTATTTTTTTTTATCTCAAAACGAAAATCTGAATGTTTTATGATTTGTGTGTCGTATCTGTTGGAATGACATTGTATAATCTGTACTGATATTAACTGTGAAAGTCTGTCTGTCTATTACGCTATCAAAAAGTTTAGTTGAATCTCTACTATTTCACGTTAGCGTTGAAATGAGATCATTTCTATTAATATTTTTAATCGTTTATCCTTTATTTAAAGTGTAATTTTTTATTACATATAACAATTTAGAATTGTTTGCAAAATATTTTATGAAACATATCCGTTTATTCGTACATGGCAACGTATTCATATTTAAAATCTTAGGTCTTTTTATATTGAAATATGTTAAAAGTATGCTAAATAATACCAATATATTAAAAATTCCATCCACTAAATTATACTGGTACAGACACGTGTGAAAATCTGTTATAATAAATAACGTTAAAATTAAACTACAAGAAATTTGTTAAACTATTGTGAATAATGGTGTCTTCCGATGCAAATAAGTGGGTGAAGTATCAGTGAAAGTTGGTAAAATATATTAACAGGAAATAATAAATAACTTTGAAACCGAATTGAGTAAATAATATAAATGTTTAGGTTATTCGGTGTACGAGGTATTCGGTATAACTCTATGTTCGTAAAAAAAAACCTAGGAGTCTCGTTAAAGATTGATTTACCTTACGCTCGTTATACGATTTTAAATTAGTATATGGAGAGGTTAAAAATGTTTTCCGAGGTTTGACTTTTAAAACTTGATAAGGATCCTCTGACAAGTAATTAAACTCACGGATTTCATACTAATATGCCCACTGCTGGGTTAAGGCCTCCTCTCTCCGTTTTTGGAGAGAAGGATTGGAGCCAAGACCTACCACGCTGCTCCAATGCGGATTGGTAGGTTACACATGTCCCTAGAATTCTCTAGAGATATGTAGGTTTCCTCACGATGTTTTCCTTCACCGAAAAGCGTGTGATAAATTGCTATTATCAATTAGACAAATAAGTTTTAATAGAAAAACTCATTGGTGCCTGCCCGGGGTTTGAACCTATGTCATCTCTAGAGTTGCACGGTCTCACTGCGAGGCTTCATACTTAAGGAGGATACAGGATTTCATACATAAGGGGTAAAATTCGTTGCTTACCGCTTGTACTATGATTATCATGTCTTTGGTATTCGTTCCGTTCTGGCGAAGGTGCGAGATCGCTTCCTATCCCGGAGCTTCCTCCCGAAGACTCAAGTTTGCGACGCGCGTTGATACCTACAATATTCTGGTTTAGACAGCGTCTAGTATCAATGTTGCTAAGGTTTCCCTTCTGTCGGTGCACTGTGTCATAATCGCGAGGCGGTAAAAGTATTGGGCTCTTACCTGAAAACATTTCCGCTACAATAATATAATTTATAAATATAGACAAAAACTAATTCAGCAAAATAGGCTTAATAAGTGCAACATTTTTTTCAAACCTTGAAAAAGCGCAACGGAAATGTAAGTTGGAAAATGGATATAAAGGCTTCCATATGCAAGCGTTGTTATAAAATTTACTTTAGTGTATTACATTAATTTTTAATAATATGTAATATATGGCTTTCTCTTTTTGGGGTTGGGAACGTAATATATCTTTAAATGACAAGAAGCGGAGTTATTTAGCATAAAAAAATATTTTTTAAATCATAGAGTAACAAAGTAACTTTGAACTAATCGTTTTCGAATATTCCATATTTACGTTTTCATTTTGCCATCATAATTTCATGATTTCAATACTATAACAGTTTCATAAAAATACATGGAACATGGAACAAAATACAGTTAATTTTTGAATTAAGAATATTTTACTGCATAAATTTGCTACAGGAAGTAGCTCTTCTTTAAAGTTAAAATATAACATAGTCTAACTCTAGCTTAAATCTACAGAAACGTTAAAATATTTCACTGACCTAGACCTTTTTTACCCGTCGACAACTTTTGTTTCAACTCGGCAGCCAAACTATCGTAAAGATTGGCCACATTTCTATCCTCATTGCTACCCGAATCCGATTCTCTGGAAATTTCGCTTCCTAGGGACGAATCAGGTGGTTTCTTCGAAGGCAGAGCTCCTCTCATTTGCAATTTTCGCTCGATATCAGCGAATTTCTTCTGGTTTTCTGGACGTTCGATTAATGCTAGAAGATGTGTGTATAGCATCTCAGCGGTGTGGTCAGAATCGCATCTGTGAAAGCAAATCACAAATAGGTATTTTTTTAACTATGGAAAGGCTGCTATTCAATCAAAGCCGTGAACATTTCACTTATTTTGCATTAATAAACACAACGTAAATTTGAAAATAATCAAACATTAATATAACTTATACGTTATTTAATATAACTGCATGATATGACTGGATATTAAAATATCTTATATTTCCTTATGCTTCTGAAATAATATGCTTCTACTGTCTACGAGCATAGACAAAATTATTATATTCTATTCTATGCGTTTTAGTAATTGAATTGAGTCATCAGAAAATTTTAAATGCCGATTTTCATCAATAATCCATTAGTCGATCATGTTAATTATTTCCTATAACTGTACTTTAAATTAGGTTATTACTCCCGTTTAAGGGGCTAGCTGTAACACCGACCGAGCAACCTGCGTTACTTCTCCTAATCCGGTATTGCATTGCGAATTGTAACGGTTTTATTAAAACGTGTCACTCGACCAGTGTTGCTAACATTTATAAAAAAAAAACACTAAAAAATTAGAAGATAAAAAAAAAGATTTCTGCTTAAGAAGCTTATTGTTAAATAAAAGGTTTTTTTCCATAGGTATTAAATATATAGAAACAATTCTCGTAACTCGTCTTAGTTGTTGAAAAGATATCAAAGGACGCGGCTGTCTAATGTTTATATGAATTATTTCTTTATTCTATATATTCTATATTCTTAATACATATATGATAACATATTATTGCAAAAGTAATGTTAATCGTTGAATCACTTTTGATCTGAGATTTTGTTAAAATGTTCCAATTAATAAAAAAGATTCTTAGAAAAAGATATGAATCAACGTTTTCGTCTCACTTAACAAATGTTTAGGGTGAATTTTTTTGTTGACATCTTGACTCTTACACTGCAGCTTTTTAATACATAATGAAAACATAGTTACGAAAATATTAAGTAGAATAGAGAACCAGCTTTTAACGGATATGACGTAACAAATGATATATACGTGGGCGGAGTCACTAACATTAATATGTGTTGTAATCATACCTATCTATTACTTATTATTTATCTTTGTTATGTAGATAATGTGGTTGATCTACTCTTGGGAGACTAGTTGTTATGCCACAATGATCGGTTTACCATAACCAATACGTAATATAAAGGACCCTGTTCATAAGATTTATTAGAGATTAAACATTCATTCATAAGATACATTAACTTGTAGAAATTAAATTTTTCATTCACAATTGTATATTTATTTGTTATTATTCTAGTTTCTTAGAGAGTAATGTTCGACTCCAACGCTAAAGTGATTTGTTGCAATTTGAACCAGCATCGCAAGGATAAAGTGCTGTAAGTATTTTGCCATCATGGTATTTGTAGTAAATATAGTTATAGAGAATGTTTAAAAGAATTGAGCTAATTAATCGATTAAAATTCTTTCGTATTCTTCTCTATATATATTCTATATATATTTATAAAAAGTAATTAATGACATACGAAACCTAAGATTTATAGGTTACCTTTAGGTTTATAAATCATTATTCTCCTGCCCTTTTCCCACTGTAATTGGGATCGCAACAACATGTTTTACACATGTTGTTACATGATTTGGCTAGTTATTTTACGACTGAAAGCCTGTCTGATGTCAACTTACCTTAGTCGTTATTTACGATACCGCGGTAAGAAATGATTGTGGTCTACTCAGCCGGATACCACACGGCGGACCCATGAGTTTATAAGTGATAATCCCAAAAATGAATAGCAGTATTTACTGTTTCGTGCATATGTTCCATAAAATCAATTTTTCATTTAAGTGGAGGCAATAATTTAAATTTTTATGGGCAATCATTACATTCAGAGGACCACCTAGTAAACATTGTAATATAAATGTTGTATAATAAAGCAATTTTAATATTATTTTCATATATCTCAACTGTATAATGTCCGGGTTCATAATAAAGAGTTGACCTTATGTAGGGGCCTCACCTGCGTCTCACTCACCGCTTAACGAGTCATCTCGCGAAGACGACATTGAATTTAAAATGTCAGCATTCCTACGCCTGGTTTTATATTTTGTATCTATGTTATACAGACTTAATTATACATTCAATTTATTTAGCTTTGACTTTTTTATCAATGACCGGTTTGACATTGGCCTGCTATTCAGATGTTGCCGGAGTCGTCATCTCAAGCGATGGATGCACACCTCTAGAAATAGATCTCTTATGTTAAGGTTCTCTATAAATATAAAAAAGTAGTAAAGTAGCGGCCTGTTACAATCCCACTGCTGGAAATACGCCTCCTCTCTCCGTTTCTGGAGAGAAGGGTTGGAGCTAAGACCTACCACGCTGCTCCAATGCGGATTGGTAGGTTACACATATCTGCAGAATTCTCTAGAGATATGCAGGTTTCCTCACGATGTTTTCCTTCACCGAAAAGCGTGTGATTATTTACAATTATCAATTAGACACATGAGTTTTAATAGAAACACTCATTGGTGCCTGCCTGTGTTTGAACTCGCGTTCCCCTCGAAAGAGTCGCACGGTCTCACCGCTGGGCTATCACAGCTCTAATATAAATATAATATCTAATATAAATTTCACGGAAAACCAAGATGTTTGGTATCTCTCATATAGGATCTATGTCATGTGGAGGTAAATCGATTTTGTCGTAGTCTTATCTTCTGATAATCCTTCGGTTACGGTGCGAAATGATTATCGACATTGTGTTTAAGAATGTATGCAGTTTTAGTAGTGTATTGGTGGTTTCTGATGCCTGCGGTTAGCGAGTCCTGCATGCATAAAGTATTAACACGGTACACTCTCCTTTACGCATAATATGGATTTCCTCCAATTACAGAATACTGTAATCCTTCCAGATTACAGAAAAATAATATAATCATTATGTTTTATGAATTACGTAAAGTAATGCCTAGTACTCTTAATTACTCTAAGAGATATGTAATTTTGGTACATATTTTTATAAATTTAAAGTTTATTATAAACATTATAATTTATCCAATTTTTATCCGTTTTAACACCTCGGTTAATCGCCTCTCCGGGTGACAAGAGGGCTCTTTTTTCGCACAAAGAATCAGCTTAGCGGTTCAACGCGGAAACGCTGCCTGCATTCTTGGGACCATTCCACGTAGGCTTATTCAGATAAACCATTTCAGGCACTTTTGAATCGTCAAGTATGAATATGATTAATGAAGCTACAACTGGTTCGGAATGTTGCTCTTACCGAGAAGAACCAGCAAGAAACTCGGCGGTCAATCTTTTAAATATTACACATTATATTATACATCATTAAACCGCTGTCTTGTATGAATACTATACAAATCATGCAAGTAATTTAAGATAGACATAACTTGTACATTTTAGTAGTAAATAAATATATGTAACATTATAAGTGTTGATAAATTAAAGTCTATGATCGGAGAGTCTTTTTAAGTTCATAAAATACGAATCGTTTCGATCACGAAATTTTAAAATTAATATTCGTGACCCGAACGTTTGCATAATCCTATTTTAATGGCTGACTCACGAGGAATGCATATATATTCAAGGTTATTAATAATATGAATATTAATGTGATTAGTTATTATTATAAAGATAACAATTATACATACTAAGTAAGAGCTCACAAGACAATGTTGTGTGATCACTGTTTGTTATATAATATTTTACAAAATACTATAAAGCAGTATAATTAACTTAAGTGATAATTGAGATCAATTAATATGTGCTATTAGGCAGACACCTTAAACAGATATAGGTTTATAAAGGCGATTAATTTTCACTTCACGCTTCGTCATCTCTTTATTGAGCCATTTTTTAATATCCAAGTAAACTTCGTCTTTGACAGCAATAACAGTTTCTACAATTTCTATGCAATAGGATAAAGCAAAGAACAACAGAAGCGGCGCAAGCATCGCGAAATTATATGATTATTTCTGAAACATATTCCATGACTAAAGATTGAAAAAAAATTCTTGACTTAATATTTTGTTACAAGTTTTATTGATAAGTAGATATTGTGTACTTTGACACTTCAGCCTATGTTTTGTAAATGGTTTGATTAAAAGGAAATAACTTGAGATTCCTCACAAAATTTTAAACATCTTGCAGCTGAAGGCTAAGGTAATGCAGCACTTATAATGTCCGTAATTTGATTTACAAGTTCCAAACATGCTTGCAACCTGAACGATTAATAACTAGAAAGTCATAGTTACTATGAAGATACGAAAGCGAGTAAAGATAATCTGTGAATATAAATAAAGCAGATACTGTCAACTCTCGCCAACGTCGTAATAGCTTAACAAATTATACCATGCTGATTATCGTACAAGAAAGATACACACTTAATGACTAAGCAAATCATATACGCACTTATTACGTTAACAATAATGGCTCTCAAAGAATCGAAGATCAGAAAGTACGAAATTTCATCTCATACAATATTACCGGTATAGATTCAAGATTTAACTCTTTAATGTATGCATTACGTGGTTACGATATTCCTTAATCATAGTCATCCATAGATAACTAAAACGTATTTACATCTATATAATAAGTGACAGGCCCGTTGGTTGAGGTTTCGATTTCCACCAAAGGCCAACATTTTCTACAATTCGTTGTTTATCAGGGTCCGGGTACATTTATGTTTTAAAGTATTTAAGTATTTATAACCCATAGCACAGGTATAAAGTAACCTATTTTAGGGATGAGCGCTCATATACATATATAAAATAACTTACTTAAGGATATCGATTACTAGTGGCATATACATATATATTTTCTTTAATTTTTATCGTTAACAAACCCTTATATAGAGTGTGGTGAGATTTTCAGTCACTTCACAATCTACAGACGAGCAAGAAAATAAAGTAAATTAACTGAATTAAATTTTAGTATCTTTTATCTTTTTGGAGAGAAGGAGTGGCTACACATACTTCTGAAGTTATCAAGGGCAATGCCCTGTTCATCTCGATTTTCCTTCATCATAACGATTGATGAAACACAATAGTGTCTTTCCAGCGTTTTAATTGGCGAGGGCAGAAGGCGCATCGTTTTTAAAAAAAAAATATTATCGCGATAAAAGAATAATACGTTTTTAACTTCAGTTTTTCTTAGCTACTTCCTTATTCACCTTAGTACAATACAATTGTGAAAAATAAATACGAGTTTTCTATTAAATCTTATGTGTCTAATTGATATTGCAATTTATCACACGCTTTTCGATGAAGGCAAACATCGTTAGGAAGCCTGCTGCATATTTCTAAAAAATCCTAAGTATATGTGCAACCTGCCATTATTATTTGGGGCAGCGTGGTAGGTCTTAGCTCTAACCATTCTCTCCAAAAACGGAGAGAGGAGGACTATGCCTAGCAGTGGGATAATAACATTACTTTACTTTTTACGTTTATGGTTTAATTTATGGTGTATCTTGAAATATTTTTTATGTATTATTACTACATTAGTCACGAATAATTTATTCATAAAACATGTTTTCCCAGATAATTTAAACGCGATTTTTAAATAATAATCACTGTTCATATAGATTCACATGTCATATAGACGCAAATAATAATAAATAAATATTCGTAAGACCTTGGCAAACAAGCAAATTGCCCAATAAAGATCTATGATACTTAAATTATTCGATTGGCAGGATTTTAGCAGCTGGCTCTCAGCTTTCCAGACCACATGAGGAGGTCATTGCTACTAGGCTAGTTCAGAATACTACGTTTCTATAATGATTTATTCATATGCTGAATATTGAAAGATACAAGTTTAATAATTCAACTTGACTAGCGAAATTTATCGCATTCAGAATCGATTACCAATCATCGGAATATTCATAAATTTGCAAATAGGATATCAAATAATTTTTTAAATTATAGATGAGTGTATATTTTAATTATAAAATAATTTTCACTCTCTAAATATATTTTCGAAAAATTAACTCAATCATTCTTTATTCAAGTAAACTTGTATACAAGTGCATTTGAATCATCAACTCTACTGCTGGTCAGAAAATTACTCCTACCGAGCAGAGCCAGCAAGAAAGTAGGGTTTTGGCTCAAAATTAATAACATTACGTGGTAAAAAACTTGTTGTGCAAAGTCGAATAATAGCTATACCCAGACATTTCATCATTTATTTAATCCTCAATGGTATAGGCTTTATGTTTCAGCCTCTTTTTAATAGGTATTTTTAATTGCTGTAAAATTTAGTTACCATAAAATAATCAGTTTGCAAAATCAAAATTTAGTCTTCTTACAATATACAATTGATTTTCAGATATGCTATTAATAAATTAAAATTAATTATTTAATTCTTGATACCTATAAGATTCGGAAAGTATCTTATTGCTCATCGTATTTTGTATACAAAATATATATCCTCGTCTGAACGGTGCAACGTTTTTTATTTCTTTTTTATTGTTTAATATAGATATTTTACTAAGTCTACTATTATTTTAAAAAACAGGATAAATAAAATACTTATAATAAAGTTAAGCCACTATTCATAGTTCAATTGCAAGTTGTAAAAACACCACTTCTTAAAAAGGGTATCATGGTTATCGAGCGTTTAATAGGCAAAAGGTTAGGCATTATATATGAAGATAGACCTTGTCACAAATACCTAGCAAGTCTTTGGTTACGACCCCGGCGGATGTGCTATACCGTGATATGTCAGTAGAGTTACCACAGGTTTAAGTATTTGATACTGCAATACTGTATTTTGAGTTTTCGATTTATAAATACAACTATATATTGTAATTTGTGAAGCTGTGATAGCCTAGCGGTGAGACCGTGCGACTCTCTAGAGGCGATATAGGTTCAAACCCCGGGCAAGCACCAATGAGTTTTTCTATTAAAACTTATGTATCTAATTGATAATTGCAATTTATCACACCTTTTCGGTGAAGGAAAACATCGTATGGAAACCTACATATCTCTAGAGAATTCTAGGGATATGTGTAACCTACCAATCCGCATTGGAGCAGGCCTTAGCCCAGCAGTGGGCATAGTAACAGGCCGTTACTTTTTTTATAATTTGTTATACTCGAGTAAAAAATATCGATTATCGTAGTTTTTATATCTATCAGTAGAATTTTTTCTTTTAAAATACGCTTTTCAACAAAGCTTATTATTATACTATTGAAAACTATTTCAATGATAAGCTTAGATCAGAATAAGCAGATACGCACTAGATTCGATAGTAATTTTTAAGTTTTTATGTTTTTATGTTTTTATTTTTATGTTTTCTTTAAAATAATTATTGAAATAATGATTTTTGCATAAAGCGACCGCCGAGTTTCTTGCTGGTTCTTCTCGGTAAGAGTACCCTTCTGAACCTGAGCTTGTAAAAGCCAACATAAATGAGGAATAATTTGATTTTGAAACTAATGTTTGAGACGGGGTATTGGAAATTCAATTTCGAATAAATTTTGATATTCGATTAAATCAAGAAAACAGTTCGACCTATTTTATTTCCCAGTTCCCAGTGCAAATCATAATATGACTAAATTATGAAGACATGACTAATTCGCATGCAACAATAGAATTGCTAGGCAAATGTCTTAATAACCATTGTAGCACACTTTCTCTTCAAAATCTTATTCACGGTGTTCCCATATGTTTGAGGACATTCATTCATGTCAATCAATATGATTGATTGTATTCAATTCATCAGTCTTTTGTTATAATATCTGAGGCATACTTAGATTAGTTTTCTGCAGCAAGTTTCTTAGGTAACAAAGGTCCGTTTATGTTAGTGTTCAGGAGAATGATAGGTAAAAGTTGTACTATATAAGTAATAAAGTCTGTTACGCAAGCTTATTATGACCGTCAACTTGATCCCAGATCATCACAATTATAAAAATACAATGGTTATTTAAACTGCGTGTTATACAAATGGCGAAATGGGTTCTCTTAATGAGTTAAACGTTTGACGTACCAAGTAATTCTATTAGACTTTTAAAGGTTGAGGCGAAATGCTCAATGATCACGCCTGTACAAACCCAATCGTCTAGGTCTAGTATTTCTTGACTCTGTACATATGTATACTCATATATGATAAACTTTTGCTATAACAACTACTCTCACGGGTTAAGGTTAAGGTAGAAATCTGAGCTAATGAGGAAGGCTTTCTAACTTAAGCCTTCTACCTTTCACGTGAAACTTAATTGAGAATGAAAATTATTTTGTTGTCATTGTTTAATTTCCAAAGTCGGGCACTGGGCTACTTAAAAGATTTATAACAGAATGTGCAATTGAATTTAAGGAAGTTATACATAGTTGGAAAGTTTTACTCTGTTTCATCTTCTCAAAGTTAATGTTTATTTGATAAACATTTAAACCATAGAGGATTTATTTTACAGTCTTATGTTGCCTTAATGGTTTCAAATTTTTAATAAGAACTAATAGATAAATATATAGGACAATTACACACACGGTCGTCGTTCAAAATTCCCGTTCCCTTAATAATGTGTCCCCTTAATATGGGCAATAAACCTTTGGTTAACGAAAACATTATATTAAATAACTAAATACACCCAGCTACGATGAAGAAACAAATTGTTTTTACAAAATGTTGATTGTTGTAATTTGTGATCTATACATATAAACTAAACTCAGTTAAATCAAAAAACGATCGTTTACATGCCTCTTGTGCGGAATTTACAGTTTCATTAATTTAAGGTAATGTTGGTTATTTAAGAATGTTCTATAATGAAGTAAAGATACAGTAATAATTTAGGGATTATTTAATAGTTCAAAACATATCTTATTAGTAAAGCTAATATCTGTTTTGTATTTTTAAATATAAATACATATTTCTCGGAATAAATTATTTGTTCTTATGGGCTCGTAGAAACCAAGTCAAGAAACGAGGTTTAATGCATATTAACATTTACATAATTTGTTTTAAAGGACACCACACAAATCTAACCCATGCACAATTAAAATATCGTATAGACCTATACAATTTCTATCGTGGAGTTTTAATTTGATTTAAAATACCAAATGATATCTTATGTATATAACATTATAATAATTTATGAACTAACATTAGGTACATTAGCAATGCAGCGTAGTTTCCAAGCGGGTTGTGTGAGTTAGCCTTAAGAAGATGAGCTGTACCGCTATTCAGGCGGATTACGAAATAGTATTAAAAGGCAGGCTTTAAATGTCAGCTGACTTTTGTTTTAGCGGCTCATTGAATTGTAGGCAAAAGGCACAGGCACAACAATATCTACGTGAACAAATAATATATACATAGACCACATTAAACTGAAGTCTATTTTTAAAATTGTTAACAATTTTATGCAAAATCGTCAATATATTGTGTTGATAATAAAAAAATATTAGTCTTTTATACTAAGTTTCTTATACTACTGTTAACGTCTTTTCAGATTCTCAGTTGTAATGTAAAAAACCTCTATTCTCCAAAGAAGCATGGAGTTTGGACCACTACGTCGCGTAAAGCGAATCGGCACATGTTACATATTATATTTGACTAGAAAAATGCAAACTGTATTTTCGTAATTATTCGTAAATCGTATTTTTTTCCTTAAACATAAACAATTACTAACTACAAACAATTACTACAAAACTATTTAGGTTAGCTTTTTTTTTAATTATGCCATTCCGGGTTTTGAACCTGTGAACCCTAAGTTACCCTTTTACTGTTTCGCTTTTACGACCGTACCGTCAACGTAGATTAGTATCGCAGACTCATTCATATTTCTCTTATGTCAATGTGTAATTTTAGATACTCGTCAATTTAAATTTAACGTCTTACAAAACGTAAAAAAACAATTTAAATAACTTTACGAAGATGATAGATAAGAAGCTGGTTTTAATTATTTTTACCAACATCCTTAATAATTAAGACTCAAAATGCCTTAACCAGTGTATTCCAATCGTTTTTTCTCCATTAGCTTTTTTAAAATTCTTATGCCCCGATTTGTAACATACATAACTTTTAATACTCAAAAATTGAATTTTCCACTTAAGAAACTTAATGGTTAGGTTTTAGGAAAAATCTTATCTAATTAGGATGTGGTTATTTTTTGTTAATTTTGGCACCAAAATCTAGTATCGCACTTAAATGGCCCGGAGCGAAAAGGTTAACCTCGTCTCGAGTCAATTTTCAAATTGGCCTCCCCCCCTTTACCAAATCAAATTGGCTCCATGTACCCCACTTTGGTGAACGCCAAACCTTTGATAAACGTGAAACATACATTAAGAAAATATGCATTTAAAACAATATACTCGTAAGAGCCTATTTATCTATATTTTTATGTGATGTACACAGTAAAGTCAACATAACTTTTGCGTAGTTGTTTTTTGGTGGGTCAGTGGCCTAACGTGATTTATCTGGTGTTGAAGCTTAAACCTGTTAGCGTGTGCTTCGCCAACTATGGGTCAAATGTGGTGTTATGTTGAATTCTAGTGGTTTGCTTACCTGGAATATATAATGTTGAACATTGGAATATTTAATGTTAAACTGAAACCGTAAAGCTCTGCTTACATTACGTGACAAGTTTACTATATTAAAAGGGACGGTCTTTTAACGAGCGGGTACAAAAGTAATAATAAAATTATTTTCATAATCCGCGATACAGTAAATAGGAAATATATATAGAGCTAAATGTATAGTGGACTATCCGTTTTTTCATACCCGTTACATGCAGGATTCGTAAAAACACATGCACAAACCTCCACCACTGCCACCACAAATCACAAGCACTACACACGTTCACTATCACAAACTCAACAATCGTTTCGCCCCGCAACCGAAGCATCATCAGGAGATAGACAAAATCGCAAAGGGGGTTGTATTCATATGTAGACAATTCAATCGTGGATTGTGGTAAAGTAAATCTTTTCATTACTTCTGTATTAGCAAAGAACTCTGCAGAGTAACGTCTAATTCTTTGAATAATTTAAGTTCTATATATTATTTAAAGCTAAATAGAGACGTAATAATTAAAGTTAATTGATTTACTTAATATGCACATCCTTCATTTAAAGCTAAATCTATAGAGTTTTGTATATCACTTTCGGTTAAATCCAGACTTGACTATATACATACATATAAGACACTAAATTATAAAAAAACGACCAAAAGTATAATTTAACATGTCTTGCTTAATCTTTAATACGACTTGCATTTCAAATAGTGTTTATAACGCAAAGAAGTTTTAACAAGTGTTTTCTCAGTTTGTTTGCGTTAACGGATTTTAGAGTTATTCAATATAAACGATATAAGTGAATACAAATATATTGTTTTCAGAAAAAACATCCGTCAGGTTTACAGAGAAAAACCCGTGAAGAAAAAGAATTTCGATCCGTCAATGTCAAATCAAATCAAAATATTCTTTACTAGCTGTGCAAGCGGCTTCGCCCAAGTCGAAATCAGTTGTCACAAAAAAAAAGATTAGCGTAACTTTGCTGGTTTACGCAGCGCACGCGACTTAACTTCCAAGCAAGCAATTTTTTAACAACTGCACGGTCTCTTCAAAACAATTTACGTAATACTGATATGTCCTATTTAGCTAAACCATCCGGAAGTATTGCACTATCTTTTGGTGAAAACTGTACAAAAATCCGTTCAGTATATTTTGAGAAAATCGATTACATACAGACAGACAGCTTTTTTCGACTTTGTTTTATAATAAGTATAGATTCAAGTAAGCTCTTTCGAGCACTTTTGAATTGTCAAGGATCAATATGATGAATGAATCTACAACTGATTCGGAATGTTCCTCTTATCGAGAAGAACCAGCAAGAAAGTCGGCGGTCAAACTTTTAAACATTTTGAATTATTAAACCGCATACTTGTACGAAGCTGAAAGGATTTTAAAATCCAGGCATTTTTATCATCCAAATGACCTTCAATTTTGTAATATGCTTTACCAATCACAAGCTTATTGTGACCTCTTGTATGTCTATGATAAACATATACACGGCGATAACTCGAATATATTAAATGTGCCAGCTGCTTCGCCCGCGTGGAGATTAGCGTGACACAATTTTTTTCTAGAATTTAAATTTTAAACATAAAAGTAGTTATTGTGAGTTAACCATAACAGATAGAGACATGCTATCGTGGACTTTTTTGTAGTATTTTTATAGATCTATAATTTTTTAGCATATCTCTGCTGGTTTACGCAGCGCACGTGACCAAAGCTCCCAGCAAGCAGGTTTTTTAACAACTGCGCGATCTCTTCAACACTATTTACATAATACCGATATGTATTATATACCCAAACTGTACTATATATCCGGAAGTATTGCACTATCTTTTGGTGAAAGCCGTACAAAAATCCGTTCAGTAGATTTTGAGAAAATCGATTACATACAGACAGACACCTTTTTGAGACTTTGTTTTATAAAAAGTATAGATGTTATTTCAAGCGAGTATGGAACATACACTACGACATTTTGTAAACATACTATTAGATGTGTCAATGTCAATATCGCTTAGTTAGAGCTGAAGTGTTAGAAAAATATTGCTTAGACATATGGCATTTGGTTTATGGATACCATTTGACCTTTTCAATTGAAATATCAATAATTTTATTTACCTAACAATGAAGACCGTTCTTTGAAAGCTATTACAGCTTTATTGCTTTATTTATCTTCCCAGTATCTGTTTTAAGCCCTGCTTGTTCAATAAATTTTGCTAAATTTATTAAATGTGGCGAGCATATAAGCATCGTTGAGTGTAATGCGCAATCTAGAAATTTAAGTTTTGTTCTAAAGGTGCCTCGTATAAATCCTCTTGTTGTCTTAATATAGTTTTTCTCTCTAATATGTACAACACACATATACACAGTTATCACACTGGCAACTGTCCTACTGTTTTTTAGAGTACTATAAAAATTATCATTAATATACACTTACTTCTCTTAGGCCGTCTCGTATCCGGCAGAATAGAATAGACCACCCTCCCTTCTTACCGAGGTGTCGTAAGAGGCGACTAAGGTATGTGCCGTGTGGTATCCGGCGGCATACAATAGACTACCCTCATTTCTTACCAAGGTGTCGTAAAAGGCGACTAAGGTAAGTTGACGCCAGGCGGGCGGCCGGTCGTAAAATACGAAGCCAAAACATGTGACAACATGTTTGTAACATGTTGTGCCGACCCCGCTTAGAGTGGGATAAGGGCAGGAGAATGATGATACACTTACTTCTCTTGTTTTAATAAAATAATGATGCTGGTTGTTATTATTCAAATTTCGAACAACTAGCATAAGTAATAAAACCACTGAAAACTTTGACAGTGAAAATGACTATGTGGATGGGTATTTACTATACACCCCACGGCCTAATTACACCACCTAAAACGTCGTTAATTAGAACTATTCTTTCTTTACATTCAATTAAAGTTTCAACGAGATTCTTCTATTCATAATTTTAAGATAATGAAGCAATATTTCAGTAACTCTGATAACAACTCATGAAGTAACCGATATTAGGAAAGTGTGAGTGAGGGCGAGTAATGTTCGGGTTATCTCGAAGATTACTCGGCCAATTTTTAAAATAATTTTTTCATTGTTGGTTAATTAATGATCTCGTGAATCTAGGCTATGCTTTCAAAACAATCGTGCAATAGACTATGCGCAAAGCGAGCGCAAGTGCGCTAGTTTACAGAAAAATATTACCAATTTCCTTTCACAGCTTTACGTGCATATATAAACAAATTAATTTATAAATTCTTATTGTGCCGTTATGAGTTCTTGTACGATACGAGTTGGCAGCTTGAATTTTTAAGGATGTTGAAAGCACTTATCCTCGTATAAGATAATATATTCGAGGTTTGAAGCAGGTTCAAGAGCACCGTTGAATACCTAGTTAATAGTATTCAAGTATTCTACTCAAGTGCTATGCGAGCTTTAAAGTTTGTTGATTTACAATATATGAATAAATTCTGGTTTTATCAGAGTCTACATACAGTATTTTTTTGCTGTTCACGTGTATGTATGGCATAGAAAATATATTTTATTAACTGCTATTAATAAAAATAAGATAAATAATATTAAATTGTTGGTTTGATAATGCTAAATTTCTATAACTATTCATAGTATAATTTGTACTTTACGCATTTCGCACACTTGGTAATGCGTCTTTACTATGAAATATTTTTCTACGTAAAAATCGTTAAGGCTCATAACATATTATTATTATAACATGTATTATTAAAAAAAAGTAATTCAATTAAATGTAATTAACGTAAATCCTTTTTAATATATGCACACTTTACTGAATTTAGAACGAATACTCTGTTTGCTATAAAGTGGTTTTCTTTGCAAACAGAAAGATTCGTTATCAATCTATTAAATAAATTAAAAAGGTTTTATAACATATTTGAATGATCATAATTAATTATCTGAAACTGGACATCACACCAAATTAGGTAAGAGTAACTAACAATTAATAAATATTGCGTTGAAAGATTATTTCTAATATAGAGACAGACTCTTCGAGATAGTCATTTTAAGCTCGGTGCTAATTATATTATAATTGGATTAAATGTTATATTTACTTGAATAGATTAGAATTTTTCCCGAAAGTTTTTCCTATTTATATTACACTAAGAAAAGTAAAATATATAAAAGCAATAGTAATAGTTAACTATTACTATTACGTTTATAGGCTTTTTAGGCCTCTTATTATCCCACTGCTGGGCATAGACCTCTTCTATCCGTTTTTGAGAGAAGAGTTGGAGCTAAGACCCACCGCACTGCTCCAATACGGATTGGTAGGTTACACATGTGACCAGAATTCTCTAGAGATATAAATGTGTCTATGATGATTCATTAGACAAGTATCATTAGACACATAAGATTCAACAGAAAATTGTTACCTGTCTGAGTTTTGAACTTGTGACCTCCTCAAAATAATTGCACGGTCTGGGCAACCATAAATATAAATTAATATATATGGGTCACTTATTACACACACGGTCGTCCGTCCCCAGAGTAAGTAACTTAATACTTGTGTTATGGGTGATGGACAACTGGTAGATATGCTACATGTATAATTTTAAATACATACTTAAATACAAATATACACCCAGGCTCGAAGAATCAACAATTTTTGTAGAAAATGTTGGCCCTCGGCGGGAATCGAACCCGCGACCCGTGGAGCTGAAGGTAGGGTCACTACCCACTGCGCCAACGGGCCAGTCAACCATAGCTGGCTATATATTACACGACTTATGTATATTACATACATTTCATTGACGTAATGGTTACATTATAACGCGGAACTCTATTCCTTTTAATGTCATTCGATAGAAATGCGCACGAACGTTATTTGAGCACGACCGCATCTTTAATATTGTAAAGATCGCTTTGTTTGTATTAACTCCTTTTGCAGGACTTATCAAACAATACCATTTTAATTATTACGCGACTTATATATCCTACTATATTATTACTACATCGTCATTAAGGCATCATCTGGATAATAAATATAAAAAGGGTGTTAAATTTAATTATTGATTACTGGGTTTCAGATCCTCTGATCATCAAATATAAAAAGATCTATTTTTTTCGTGATACACATTTTTGTGCAACATTAAGGATCTTAAATAATTTCAGAATTTACAGATTTAACTAGTATTATATCTGTGTATAGTTGTGTGCGTGTATCAGTGTATTGATTGTGCTTGTAAATATTTTTTACCAATTATCAATAGCCGGTTCAGCAATTTTTAGTAATGCTATGCCAGTTATTATTTTTTATTATCAGATGTGTCGTAATTCCTAATTTGATATGAGACATAATATGTGTATTAGCTCGCCCTAAGATCTGCATTGAAACACATAACTAACGACTAATATTGTAACATGTCATTTTGCATTGTACGGTATTTTGAGAGTACACTTTAGGACCATAAAGTGTTTCTTACAGAGACGTCGTAAAAAGCGACTAAGGTGAGTTGACCCGCCGTGTGGTATCCGGTCAAGTAGAATAGACCACCCTCATTTCTTACCAAACTGTTGTAAAAGGCGAATAATTTAAGTAGACGTCAGGCAGGCGGCCGGTCGTAAAATACCTAGCCAAATGTAACATGTTTAAAATATGTTGTGCCGACCTAGCTTAGAGTGAGATAAGAAAAAAGGCAGTAGAGTGAATGAATTGACTGGCCCGTTGGTGCAGTGGGTACTGACTCTGCCTTTAGCTCCGGGGGTCGCGGGTTCGATTCCCGCCGAGGGCCAACATTTTCTATAATCAATTTATTGGTTTTCGAGCCTGGGTGTATCTAAGTATGTATTTAAAATCATATATGTATTATATCTATTAGTTGTTCGTCACCCATAATAACAGTATAAAGTTACTTACTTTGGGGACGGACGACGACGGGATTAAAAAAAAAGTAAGCAATGATGATGACTTCAGGGCCATAGAGGTTAGCCAGAGACAAAAATTCAGTCAAATTTTGGGAAATGCTGGTGAGATTTTGACTATTTTTCCTATATGTACTTGTTTAGCGATGGTTGGACACAATATTCGAAATAAATATTTTATTGATTACTATTTTACCTGTACGCATGGACGTGGACAGGACATCCTGTGATTGGGTTGTAAAGTAGCAGGACACATGCCACCACGTCTCCTTGTACCACGGCACTAGTGATGCTGCCGTGCGGGATGAAGTGTTTAATTGTCTGCTGTTTTCCTTTGGACGTCACATTTTGAATGATCTTGAGACCTTTGTGGGATACCTAGACAAGAAAGTAAAGATGCATTATGTTAAGAAACATTAAAGTACATTGCGTTAAAATAAATAATATATTTATTATTATTAACTGCTAATACTATGTACTACTATCAGGTAAGATAAGGTAATATAAGGATATGTAAGCATACAGCTTACGTTCCTGCCCTTACCTGATACATACTAAACTACGTATTTATTCAGTATAACATTATTTAAAAATTTCTACGTTATTGCCGATATCATATCGGAAATTTTCTTTATATAATTAATATATAATCTTGGATAAATATATATATATATATATATATATATATATATATATATATATATGCCGTTGAAATAGTTTATACATTAGGTTTTAAAAACAACATCTAATATATTTTTATATATTTCATTTTAAAAAAATTTTTTTAGAATACGATCGTTAGGTACATACATGTTAGGTAAGTAACTTTAACAAAAGTTTTTCACGGTAACAGAAAATTTCATTACCTGTAGCGTAACCTTAAACGGTTCCAAGTCTCTTGCTCTCTCCTCCAACAATCTGATAGCGGGTAAAGCAAACTCCTCCCCTCTGAGACCACGTGATTCTTGAGCTCCCAGAAACCACACGTAGTACGAGGCTTTCTTTATATCTTTCTTGATTCGCAATGCCATTTTCTTGAGACTCCTATGGCATTGTTAAATATCTGGAACAATGAGAAAAAACTTTTAATTCTTACACATACAATTTCAGATAATTTATATTTCATTAATATTGTATATTAAATACAAGTATGTAATTAGATAAACAGATTTTTATGGTAGAATTAGCTCATGCCGTCGTGTGTTATCCGGCGAAGTATAATAGACCACCCTCATTTCTTATCGAGATGTCGTAAAATCGACTAAGGTAAGTTGACTCGTCCTGTGGTATCCATCTAAGTAGAATAGACCACCCTTATTTCTTACCGATGTGTCGTAAAAGGTAAAATGACGTCAGGCAGGCTGTCGACCGTAAAATACCTAGACCAATGAAATAACAACAAGAGTTGGATATGGATAGGAGAATGATGAGTAGAATTAACTCGTGGTTGATGGTATATAACACAGACTTAATTAAATTTGACGATTTAGTTAATAATTGATCAAACACTTAAGTTTTCTATCTATATAGCTTTTTGTATTTTCTTGCTTTTCAAAGTATACTCATAGGTCGTAAAAGTAACTAAAATAGGGAGTAAGTTATTTTAAATCCGTGCTAGCAATTTTTTTTTAACTTATCTTTTTATTCGAGGTTTCTAATTCATATCCTTCGTCATTAAGGTACGATACATAACGTTGGTAAAATATACCTACAAGTTTTCCTACTTATTTAAAAAAAAACTCTTACAGTAATAGAAACGCTATTTAACCATATCCTTTTATTATTTGTATATAAAAATGTTAGAGAATGCACAAAGAGCTTATGTTGAATTTTATATAAATCAATCATATTGATGGTGGCGTGAATTTATAGGTTGCTAAACTACATATGTTTCAATATAAAAATATATTGTATACGATATTTTGAACAAAAGATTAAGAACAATAAAAAAAATTGTCCCAGCAAAATATTTATCTATTACATGATATCGTAACTTTGAAAGACTTAAACAAGTAATATTATTTATTATTTATTCATGCTTAGTGCTATAAACAAATCAAATCAAATATACTTATAAATAAAGCATTTAACAGTTCGAATTGAAAATTATTCCTCAAAGTGGCATACGAATCACAAGCTTAGTTAAATTATTATATTATCTTTGTATAATTTTTTCATAAAACATCAATTTTTATTTAAACGACCGTAATAGTCATTAGAATATTATGTAATAAAAATAGAAATATTATCACCAGCGATTATACCGAATAATTATAGCGATAGTTTTCTAAAAACGCTTTTGCTGTCTTTTATTTTCATTGATCGAAAAGTCTCATACTGTTATGGAACATTGAAAAAAAAGTGGTTGTTAATTGAATATATTTTATATTTACTAGCTTCTGCTGTCGACTTCATCTACGTAAACTTCAGTACGGGGATAAAAAGAAGCTTCTATATCTCTTCCCCTTTAATTATGTCCATACAAAAACACTTGCAACCGTTTTTCCGGTTGGACATAACGCAAAACTAACAAACTTGTTAATATACGCCTATGACAATAATTGTCATTAACATGTTTCTTACAACAAGTAATTTTATTCGTCGGATGGGGCAACATCAATTTGTTTCCTATACGAAGTGTAGGAAATAATCGCTTATAATAACTTGACAAGTAGCGGCTAGCCTGCTAAAAAACACATAAAAATAACCTATAATAGCTATAAGAGGAGTGAAATATTGTTGGTGGCTGATTGAAATTATTTATAATTATGTATTCTGTGATTTTCATATTACAATACATAAAGTAAAGTAAAGTAACAGCCTGTTACTATGCCCACTGCTGGGCTAAGGCCTCCTCTCTCCGTTTTTGGAGAGAAGGATTGGAGCTAAGACCTACCACGCTGCTCCAATGCGGATTGGTAGGTTACACATATCTAGAATCCTCTAGAGATATGCAGGTTTCCTCAAGATGTTTTCCTTCACCGAAAAGCGTGTGATAAATTGCAATTATTAATTAGACTCATAAGTTTTTAACAGAAAAACTCATTGGTGCCTGCCCGGGGTTTGCACCTATGTCATCTCAAGAGAGTCGCACGGTCTCACCGCTAGGGTATCACAGCTTTACAATACATTACAATAGAATCACATTACATATTTCATTATATATTAAATTGAAACTATAAAAATATTTATTAACTAATAAATTATGTTGAACAGATATGTAAAATTATAATAATAAAATATAAGTGTTTATATTTAAAAAATGTAGTCATAAGACTTATGTCAATCTCTTTAAATAACAAACGTCATTAAACTTTTTATAGAAATTTTATGCACTGCAAATAAATATTCAAACAATGCTGCTCGCTGTACTGAAAAGGCATAAAAATTCCATGTTTGTATTTAATGTGCGGGTATTCAGATCTCGTAGATATTTAAAATTCACGACCAGTACGGTATTGGGCATGTAACAAATTGACCATAATGAAATTGGATATGTCAGATCACGTAATAGTTGCAAAATAAGGGCATCTCGACTTAAATCAATTATTTATTTTTATACCGTTTATGGTATAAGTTACTCTTAACTTAGTGCCTTGTACAAAAATAAAATAACTACGGACATACCAAATTTTAACTAATCATGACGAATATAATTTTTGACCAAGAACATTCTTGCTATATTATTTATGATATACTAACAATATTAAACGCATATATTATTATATTATTGTACTTCCTACATCGGTTTTAATGGCCGATTAAAAGTAAAAGTAAAGTAACGGCCTGTTACTGTGCCCCCTGCTGGGCTAAGGCCTTCTCTCTCCGTTTTTGGAGAGAAGAATTGGAACTAAGACCTACCACGCTGCTCCAATGCGGATTGGTAGGTTACACATATCCCTAGAATTCTCTAGAGATACGATGTTTTCCTTCACCGAAAAGTGTGTGATAAATTGCAATTATCAAGTAGACACATAAGTTTTAATAATAGTTTCAATAAGTTTCAATTAGACACATAAGTTTTAACTCATTGGTGCCTGCCCGGGGTTTGAACCCATGTCGTCTCTAGAGTGTCGCACGGTCTCACCGCTAGGCTATCACAGCTTAGCCGATGAAGTGATACCGAAATAAAGATAACAAACTTCTTCTTCTCCTCACACTTCTCTCCTCCTCCACAGTTTAAGAAATAATATAATGGTACTGATCGTATCTGAATTGAACATCTCATTAAGTTTACCGAGACAAGGAGTTACTGATTCATTTATTAATTAAAAAAAAAGAATGGATAAATTTTGGTGACATTTTCTATTAACAAATTAGATTACCGTTGTTCGTACAACGCTATTATTTACTATGGCAAAGCAAGGTCTACTAATAATATATATTATTGGTATATCTTTGATCTCGGATCACAACACGGAACCAGGTCTTCTAAAGAAATTCTCAAGCTGTTGAAAATTTCATTTTGCAGCTGTTAGGTCTAAAGTATCTGATCTCAGATGTTAAGGATCACATTTGATTGGTTAATGGCAACCACCCGCCATTATCTCTTCTACACCCTGTGACGGTTCCAACCTTACATACATTTTGGCAGAGTTATGTACTGAAGCGGTAGTATGTTAACGAATGTATATATATATAAAATATTTGTTTGTCATGTTATATGGGTTTTCAGAATGGGTTTTCGATACCCGTTACATATCTGTAAATTTTTCATGAAAATATTTTTTTCAAAATTTTTCCCATACATTTTCATTTTTCCATACTAAAATTTTCCATTGCGACCGAACGTCACGACAGTCGCGGGAAATAGATGTGGGTGGATGTCTGGCGGACGTTGCCGGGAGCGCTGCGGCCGAGCGGCTGAAAGGCGAAGGCTAACGTTTCCCGTACCAGGTACAGGTAGCGCCATGATCCCTAGCATATATTTAAAGCTTCGGCTTGCCTGAACGGTGTTGTGAGAGACTTCGGTCTTTTATCTCACAAAAAATTAATGTAATATTTTATTACATGTTACAAGTTTATTATTATTCTCGAACGCTTTATAGTGCCTGAATATAACTTGGTGAGGGAGGCTTCGCTGAGTGGTGCTGGGCACTGTACCGAATTAGACTCTGGTGAGTACTGGAGTCGGATTGATGGTTTCAGGCCTGCAATGATTTCGGTCTTTGTAGCGAGCCTCGCCTCTGTCTGCTCCAGGCTGTGAATATCATGATGGTCTTCCGTCTTGATACAGAGCAGCTAGAGTTACTTTGGTGAGTTTTGGGTGATACGGATTGAATTTTAGGCCGGTATTGATCTCCGATCTCTACTGTGAAGCCTTGTTTGATCTTTGGACGCCTAGGACTCCAAAAGTAGTGTTGGTACAATGTGGTTTCTTAAATGTTACTGATTGATGATTTGGCGTTGGAAACGATGTCTGTTGTCTTTCAGTAGTGCCGAAATCACGACCGAATGTTGCTAGATGTTGTGGAGTCTAGTTTACTAGCCGAAGCGATGTCATAGCAGTGATGGATCCGAACTGTGGACTTTGTTCATAGTTTTGCATGGAGCGTGCGGGGTAAAACCTACATGTGACGTGTGATAGTCCTTCTGAGGGCTTCCCCATAGCTTAGTGTCAGTGATACCACGAATGTTTACGACATTATAGCATGTCATAGGGCCGCTGGTCGGGTCTTTACTAACAAGATTGCGGACTAGCTTTAGAAAGTGTTGCCTGTGCTATGACTCTATCTTACGTAGCTTGCTACGTGTAACATATAAATAACTAATTCTTGTATGCCGAAGGTGCTAAGTCAAAAGAATGCAAAGCAAGTGTGCGTCGACACATTTTATTATAAATATAACTATTTAACACAATAGTGCTAGCACTATAAATGCAAATAATTGAAATATAAAAATACAACGCCAACGCTCTACGGAGTAACGAATTATTAAATATAATATTTGCCACCACGTGTGGTACGAAACATAAAACTTGCTGTTATGTGATCTCTGAGGAGTCATGTGCAAACCTACAATTTATGCCACTACGTGTGGTATCAACGAATACAAAACCTGCAATTATGTGATCTCTACGGAGTCATATGCAAACCTTCAATATATGTGCCACTACGCGTGGTGCCAACGATTACAACAATTTACTGTTATGTGATATCCGAGGAGTCATGTACAGTTTTAGCTTCGTGCTATTGTGTTTTCCACTACACGTGGTGACAACGAACGCGAAACGTACCGCTTGAAATGCTTGCTATTGGCAAGATGCACTGTCTTATTGTAAGAATTGGTTGATTTATATCAACAATTAAAGGCTTTAAGCCTCATCAAAACAATTATGGCTAACGCCAACTCAACAGCTACGGCTGAAATGAAATTTGGACTTAGGTCCTAGTATTATACCCGGGCACACGTGCCTTATCTTGGACTACGGTCCTCATTTATTATTTGCCCCATTCTCTTTAAGAGCAATGACGGGTGTTTATAAAACATATTATAAATAACCTGTGCTCAAGGGCACAGGCGCACTATAAATTACATACCCTAACCCTACGGGGGGGGGGGGCTCATATCCTATGGACGGAGCTCACCGTTGCTAGCGGGTGAGGAGCTACTGACTATCTCTTCTCTCTTTATATTTTTCTATATCGGAAGAATATAAAAGACGGGAGAAAGATACCACATTACTTAAACTGCTCTACGGAGTTGTTTAAGGGTTAGGTTTTAGATCGAGTGAATGATCTTTCTGATGGCATCAAAAATTATCTTAATCTTCCCATTATCTTGAACTTCCCATCGGGATGGTTTAAGGAGACTTGCAGTATGTTACTCGAGTGATCCTTCTGTTGGCTTTAAAATACATTATTTTAGTTATTATTGACATAACTTTATGACCCATACTGACGGCAAACAAATATATAATTAAATATAAAATATCTAAACTGTCCTCTGTCCTCTCTGATGGCTATTTATGAAATATTACGATAAAGAACATTCAACCTTCTAATGTTCAGCATTTTTTATTATATGTCATGGGTTCGATTCGTGTAATAAACATATATGTATCGAACATAAAGAATATATTCATGTAATAAAGATATGGAATCGGTTCGTGCAATAAGTATATAGAATCTGTTCATGTATTAAATATATGGGATGTGTTCGTGTAATGAATATATAGGATGCGTTCATGTAATAAATATATGGGATCGGTTCATGTATTGAACATATATAACCTGTTTATCGGTCGTGCGATTATCGTGCAATAACTAATAATAATTTATGTTTATTTTACTGCTCTAATCTGATGAATCTGTGGTCTCTGACGCTCTAAAAGGATTTGAGTTATAACAATCACAACGTTAAATGGGTCCTAACCAACTAGAAGAATCACGTGCCAAATATATATAATTTAAAGCGCTAGCGCTTATGCGCATGTTTTATGTATTTCAATGGTAGAGCGCGAGCGCTCTAACCTCATTTAAATAATATTAATTATAAATATGATGAAGTGTATATATATGTACGAAGGGTATGGGGTGGAAAACGTTACAACCCTACAACCCTTATCTCACCGCGGGCAACACGCGAAACGAAATGTACGCGCAGGAACAGCAGTTTTCAAAAAACGTGTGTTTTGTGACCAAAACCATATATAAGGTGTCCAGTGTCCAGTCGACTCCCGATCCCTTAAAGTGGTTGACCCTTTTCTGCCCAGCAATCTGAATTAGTTACCAAGTAAGTTAGAGTACAGGTTTTGTCACCAAGTCAAGTCACCACCACCACTCGGATGCAACAAAATGATGAGCAAACAAAAACAGCTAGATTAGACCATGTTATTTCACAAATGAATGTCTATTTAACAAACAATTTGTAAATGAGAATTTTTTGTGGTTAATTTCTCGGAATGTTTATTTGTAGGTGCTAAGAGGATTTTGATGACAGTTTAACTGCCTTAAAAACGTTTTTTAATGTTACTACATTTGAGAAACCACAGTCAGAAAAACTCACAGAATCAAAAATTTAATAAGAATCATATAAGTGGCATAATTTGGTCGAGTAAATGTCAAAATACTTATTAATAAAAATTGCCGATGAAAAATATTTTGTTGATAAAAGATAGAATAATAAAAAAGTACATATTAAATACTAGGTCATACCTCAAAAGAGTCTCACGGTCTCACCGCTGGGCTATCACAGCTTTTACCTATTGATCATCTTCGTGGACTGCAGTAGCAATAGAAAAATTATCTTATATCGATAAGAGCTTTAATTTTCCTGCTGTTTAAGATGTAAGTATAAAAACCACTTCTACTTCAGCCTACACGATCAATTACTACAGAAATAGTGGTTGATTTCCAACTGATTGATGAGCTATAATATCTACGTCTTTATTATTCTCCTGACCTTATCTCATTTTCAGTGGGGTCGGTATAACATGCTTTTCTCTTCCATTCTCTCCTATCATTCGACAACTCTTGCGCTACTCCTATAATATGCATGTCATACTTCACAAAAACCAATCATCTCTTCTTAGGCCTCCCTCTAGTTATACATCCTTCCATATCCAAATTTAGCACTCGTTAGGTCTCATGATTTTCATCCCTCCTCATTATAATATGTCCATACCTTAACCATTATCTTAATCTTAATAATAGACCATAATATTTGCATTTAAAGTTATATAGATTTTTATTTTTGTAGCGAGTTTGGGCACAAGATTTCCAAACTGTAAAATTAAATTATCTAAAATTCCTTGGAAAGAATAGTAAGATATCCTGACTGATATATATAACGTATTTGTTTTCTTTATTCTAATACGGTGTCCAGTAATGTTTTATTACTTGTTATTGGTAAAATTAATTCTCCCTATACATATGGCAAAGACTGTTCAAATTAAAAGTTGACCGTTTGTTTATTACGAATTCTCTCACGCATTCGTTGCTTCACTTGTTCTCAAACCTTGACTCCTTTTCTTAACAGCTAAAAGCACGCGAAATCCGCTAACGTTAATAAAATACTAAAATTGCGCAATATAAAGATTTAATCTTTGATTCCATTATCCTATAATAATGCTCAATTAAATTAATTTAACTTTTACAGACAAAGTGGAACAATACATATGGCTAATTGAAGCTTAATTTTTATATTAGCTATTTCAGATTAATTTTATAAATACTATTAAAATTAAATTTCTTTTCTGTTCTATTTCTTGTTCGGATTAAATTTAAAAAATAAAACTGACCTTTATCTGCTTTGTTACAATATCTAGCAAAAAATCCAATAACTGTTAATGTTTTGTAGTGTATTCGATAATTCTATACAAGTATTTTTGTAGGGGTAAAACTACATAGAAATTTATATATAAAATATAACGTATTGTAAAGGATACTTTATGATAGCTACTCACACAGCTTACTAAGTTATGAAGAATATTATTAATTATAATGTTAATGTATATATTTTATACCGTTGAACTAAGATACTTATGGTTACTGATCTTGGATCTGATATGGTTCTTGAAGTATTGTTATTTTATTTCTCTATATTCTCTATCACAACTGTCAATTAGTTTTTATGTCTGTCAACTCAAATACAATTTAAAAAACTATTCTATATTAAATAACTTAACATTCTAGAAACATTTGAATTATTGAGCTTGAATTAAAACAATGACGTATTTGTAATAAGCTTATTCAATGTCAAATTTAGCGATGAGACTTTTCCTTAATTTCCTAGTATTTTTATTTAAGTTGAAGTCGGCTTCGGATTCCTTAAATACTTCAAAGAATTTAAATTCTTTCGCATGATCTCGTATATATTAAAAAAATAAGTATGTAAAAAAGGTCTATCTATGAATGTATAATGTATAAGTGAGGCAAATAAAAATACTTTTTAAAGTTGTGTTTTATTTTCTCTCATAATTTAAGGTCACAAGCGGAACAGCAAACATATGCAAATAGTATGACAGAGTACGGTAGGTATTCGTGTCGACACAAGGACAAAAAGCCTATAGGCATATTATGATATTAATAAAAGCTTATAGTCATGAAGATGAATGACGTAACTTATAAGTATTTTACTCTAAAATATCGTTTTATTAGGTATAATAACTACAGATAGATTTACTTCACACAGCGAAAGAAGAAAAGGTCCTAGCCTAAAGTAGCTAGTATTTTGACATAACGTTTCTAAATTATACCTAGTATATTTAGTACATAAAGACAATGGCTAAACAGTTATTTTTTAATTATTTATAAATAATTAAAAATAATTAAATAATTAAAGTAAGGAAGGAAATTAAAAAATGAAAAAGAAGCCATACACTTTCGCTACGTGTACGTTGAATCTATCGATACCTGAGCAGGAGATTAAAGCATTTCTTCGTTATGCTAAGAATCCTTTTAAAAAGAGATGGCGTTACTGAAGTCAGTCTTTAGGACAACATCGTATAAAAAGCAGTCGGATTTTCGCGAAAAAAGGCTACTTTAATTTTAAAAGCCCCTCCAAAAAAATTAAATATAGTCATATTATGTCCCTAATTTCGTTAGCATACGTCGTGGTTGTCAATATCAGAGCAGAACATCGAAGGGTCTCCTATCAAGATTATAATTATTCATTACATACCGTCGGATTTGAGGCGTTTATGCTTGAAATTACTTTCAAGCGCTTAAACGTGTCTAAATGTTTGTAAATGATTGAACATTTTAAGCGTTATAATTATTGAGATCATGTCTATCATATTCTAGACGTCCAGAACAGGTCTGTATGTAACCGTATTTTTTGTGCAAATCATAATGGACATTTTTAGTACCATGACAAGACATGTTAACGCTTTCTAGAAACAATGACTTTACATTTGATGGATATATGAATGACGCAATCTAATGTTAGAAAAAATATATTAGTTAAGCGTTATAGACTATAATGAGACATAAGCTGTCTTAAGCGTGATGGAAAGTTTAATATGTTATTGAAGTCGATACACCGGTATTAAAGAGCAATTTTTTTACCTATATGAAATGTTATAATGCAGTGGTTTTATTATACTGATGAGTCATTCCTTTTTACATATCGGTATAATGATAATTGTATTCTCATACAATGAATATCCAATCACAATATAAGATACGCCACCCGGAACCGCTGTATGTGCTTTAGAGATAACAACATATTGACATATAGAAAATAATACGTAATAATAATAAATATATATCTAAAATACGATTATGTTATAATGGAATATTAGATTATTAATCTATAACTACCACTCTTGCTTTGCAGTTTGGAGATTGCAGTTCTGAAACTATTATGTGTTTATTTTTTTATTGTATGACATTTATGTCAAATTTATTATCGTTAATATGATGTAAAAGATATCAAATGAAGATGATAAAAGGTGTTAAGAACAAAATAACATCGATTTTTTGTCACACCAATATGGATAAAATGTATCTATCATCACCGAAAAGATTAATAAATGTATGGGTGCAGTGATGTCAATTTGTTCATTTTTAATACTACCATGTTTTTAGAAGTTCACACACATTTTAAACCTCTAAGCCGTGTGGTATCCGGCAGAATAGAATAGACCACCCTCCTTTCTTACCGAGGTGTCGTAAGAGGCGACTAAGGTATGTGCCGTGTGGTATCCGGCTGCATAGAATAGACCACCCTCATTTCTTACCGAGGTGTCGTAAAAGGCGACTAAGGTAAGTTGACGTCAGGCAGGCGGTCGGTCGTAAAATACGTAGCCAAATCATGTGACAACATGTTGTAACATGTTGTGCCGACCCCACTTAGAGTGGGATAAGGGCAGGAGTATGTATGTATGTAAAAATTGTTAAGAACAAATTCAATTTTTTTTCAAATTCCAATCATTTTTTTTTAATTAGGGAAGTTGACTTGTGACAATTTACGAAGATAAATGCAATAACAGAAATCTTCAGGTTTTTGGGGGTAAGCACACTATTGGCATAGGTTTCCCGGGGCGGTCTCGTCTCTTTTTGCAATGATTAACAGGCTTTTATTCATTTGGGGTTTAAATATAGAGAGTCTGGGCTTTGGTTTAGGTTTAGGATTTTCTCTGGCTTCATCAACAAGGGAGCTGAGCGTGGTCGAGCAAATTCAGAATATTCTTTATATAAGTATATTTGTAAAAAGTGCCTTTGAATGTCAATTTTCCGAACTCTACCGCTAGTTCGGAAAATTGCAATGCTTTAAGCGTTCGACATAACCACTCATAACAACATGCGCATAATAGTGGCCTCGATCCACATAAAACGGAGAGATATAGAACGAAACATTGTTGTTAATGAACTACAAGAGTCTCACGTAATTTTCAAGTAAAACGGTTAAATAGCGGACAGGTACCTGAATGGTATAATTAATTAGTAATTGATTGTATTTATTCAATTGTATAACAGACTCAGCAGCATAAATAATTGCTATCAATTGGCGACAGATGTTGTAAGATCCGCTCCAATTGGAAATAAAGAATTCGAATTTTAATTAACTTCAATTCATAATAAGTTTATTTTTGAAGCTTTAGATTATTTAATAGGGTTATATACGCCTATGTTCACTTTTTTGTTTGATGGTGAATGATGAGGCAATTTAAATCGCAATAAGTTAGCTGTGAAAGCTAGCGTGCGACTCTTTCGAGGGGGTCAATGGTTCAAACCCCGGGCAGACATTAATGGGTGTTCTATTTTAACATATGTGTCTAATTGATAATTGAAATTTATCACACGCTTCTCGGTAAAAGAAAACATCGTGAGGAAAACTGCATATCTCTAGAGAATTCTGGGGATATGTGTAAAGTACCAATCCGCTTTGGAGCAGCGTGGTAGGTCTTTGCCCTCTCTTCAAAAACGGAGAGAGGAGGCCTCTATGCTATGCAAATTAGCCAATAGTTATAAATATCAACTAAGTTACCTGATTTTTTTTACATGGGAACTTAAACATTATCACAAGACGTTAGTAGCATCAGAATTTTATACACTATCCTTCAAATCTCAGTAACATCTAAATACAGATTCCATTACATTAAGAGATTATATATGAGTATGCTGACACATCTTTAGAAAATTCAAAGTATTTTATCTCAGTGTGTTTATCTTAAGTGACGATTGTGAAACATTGCCAGATTACCGATTCATCACTCATAGGTATTCCAAATACACAAGCTATAATGATAAAGGTAGATATAAGATAAATAGGGAGATATTAAATGATACTTCTATAGATTTATATATTATGTATCATTTGATAAAAAGCTGTGATAGCCCAGCGGTGAGACCGTAGGACTCTTTCGCGGGTTCAAACACCGGGCAGGCACCAATGAATTTTTATATTAAAACTTAGCTGTCTAATTGATAATTGCAATGTATCACACGCTTTTCAAGGAAAACATCCTGAGGAATCCTGCATATCTCTAGAGAAGTCTAGGTATATGTGTAGCCTACCAATCCGCATTGGAGCAGCGTTTTAGGTCTTAGCTTTAATCTCTATGAAATGTATCTATGTATGAAACAAATTTATTCAAATATAGATCTTTTCAGAGCATTAAATCAAATGATCGCGACTTTTTATGGGGTCTTCTTTATAGATTAGGAGTCTTTTCACCTCAAAATTTTATTTATAGAGATATCCTAAAACTTTGAGACAATCATGAAGCTATTGTAATGGTCTTGTTTTAAATCTTTTCAAAATACGTACACTTTTCAGGCTGACCACTCACTAGATTCTTCTTCTCTCGAGTGTTAAATTTTCAATAAATGTTAATTTCATATTTTTTATGTACTTGATTCATTCAGTTATCAATAATATTGTTCAATACTGTAAAATTCCAATTTTTTAATAATACGTTATATTAAAGCAAAACTGTCCAGAAAATATATAATATTCAGCCAAGCGTTGACGAAGATTGTGGGTAAAAACAATGTTATGTAGTAACAAAATAGTAGCCAACTTAATAAAAGCTTGTATAATTACTACTGAAAAGAATAATATCTAGACTATATAGACATTTACTTGTTATTTACTATATAGACATTTACTTGTTAAAAATTCATGACTTTCTACTTATACATTTCGTTTAAGCATGTGTTTTAATTATATTTCATGAATTATGTATGCGTAAGTGAATTCGTTTGTCTATGTTTACAATTTTAAGATATGATTTCTTTAAAAGGATACGTAGAGATTTAAACTATAGTAGGTATTATATTGTAATATTTGTACTAGTCTGTATGTAAGTACTATATCGCTTATGGCTAAAAGAGCGATCTCTTGAAGTAACTTGACTTTCTTCGTCGCCTTCTTTTTAGCCGATGGACGTCCATTGCTGGTCTCTTCAAACGATCCTGTACAGCTTGTTTCGACAATTCTGCGTACAATTTCACCAGCCATACCCATTTCAGCTATATCAGTTTTTTTTAGTTTCTTCTACGGATCTACTCTCTTGTGTTTTGGTCAGCCAGAGATACTACGAGCATAGAGAGAGAGACGTCTTCCAATCGCCCTTTGAAGAGCTCAAATTTTTTACGAAGGCCTTATTTAGCCATCATCCTTACCCAACAATATTATTGTTATGGACTCGACTTGCATTTAAGATATGCAGATGTTGATCGATAAACAAAATACAGGCAAGAATAAAAATAATTAGGTATGAAAATTATAATATGTATACCTACTAAGTGATTTTTTTAAACATATTCTTATAGCAAATTATTTTTGTTCTAGTGAAAATAAATATAAATAAATATTATCACGCAGTTTATATTGTGATTTTTGTATTTTAGTGTTATTCTAAATTCTGTGGTGACCAATAAAGAGTGATCTGTCTATCTATTATTTGATTTATAAAATTAACCCAGTAAATCTATTGAGTAAGCACGTTGGGGCTAAGTGTCTCTCACATTGCTCTCTCAAATAGAAGAAGATGATTTGCCTAATTTGTCCAATTTTTGCTTGAATTAACTGTCGTTATAAATCTAAACTGATCTGTGATAGCCCAGCGGGGAGAGCGTGCGACTCTTTCGAGGGGAATACGAGTTTAAACCCGGGCAGGCACCAATGAGATTTTCTATTAAAACTCATGTGTCTAATTGATAATTGCAATCTATCACACGGTTTACGGTGAAGGAAAACATCGTGAGGAAACCTGCATATCTCTAGAGAATTCTATAGATATGTGTAACCTCCAACCCTTCTCTCCAGAAACGGAGAGAGGAGGCCTATTCCCAGCAGTGGGATTGTAACAGGCCGCTACTTAATAAATCTAAACAAAGTCCTGATACGATAGCAGCAGTAGAAACTATTTAATCCGTGCCGATCCTTTGCTAGCGTTAACACCTCGAGTGCGAATAACGGTTGGGGGTCGTTGACAGAGCGTCTGTATCGCATTGGTAAAAAATTTATTTAGAGAAGCATCAACTTTTTGTACTCACTAAGATATACAGGTATATCTATGGTATATCTATATATTAAACTGTACATGGACAAATTCTTTGATATACTAGCTTTTAAACGCAACTTCGTTCGCGTGCATTGCAGTCTTATTATTTGAGTAAACCGTAATACTAATGTTAATCAAAGTCAAATTGAGTTAACCTTAAAAGCTAAACATATGCTGTCGCGGACTTTTATTAAGAACTTTTAGAGGGGAACAATTTTGTAATATATGATTTTTTAATAACTTTCAGCGTTTATTTAGCGCACGCAAGGAAAGCTTGACGTTTTCGCTATATTTTCTATTGCTGCTTCTCTCTTATTCATTTTAGCGTGATGTTATATCGTCTATGTTATGTCGCATTTTTAAATTTTGATTCACTGTGGACGAGGATGGCTGACCTACTATGTTACAGTTGTTACTAGTACAGAGGTCAGCGTGTTTCTACATACGATAACAAATGCAAATGTACACTGAATTCTGTCATACTTTTTAATTATGTTTGTATGTATTTGATATCTTTTAGTGGTAAATAAATAAATAAATAAATATAAATATAAATATATAGCTTTCCTCGATAAATGGACTATCTTACACTCAAAGAATTTTTAAATCGGCCCAGTAGTTCCTCAGATTAGCTTTATATATTAGTAATAGGTAATCATCATTATCAATTGTCTTTATTCAATCTTTTTGCAAAAGGCAAAAGTATATATGCGAAACTAGCTGCTTACTTGCGATGAAGGTAAAGGTTCTGTGGACTTAAGGTACTGAGAGAATTATATAATATTACCAACAGGTCGAAAAACAATTGTTTAGTCAAAACAAATTGTATAATCGAGCATTACCTAAAATCCCTTTCTTACAATTATCTTTACTCCTATGTTCCACTTCAAAATACAGTAGATATAAAAGGTCTTCATTACATTTTATATTACAGGATACATCAAGATTTATATTCGATTGCAGTTGTACAGGATGCTCTCTATATTTCAAATGCCCGTGTCCCGTTATCCTGTTGCTAGACCGGTTAGCAAGAACTAAACTACACCACGCAATAGGAAGTTAACACTTAGAGTTTGTTGTTAAATTAATTGAATAGACTACAGATGTCTTATTTTATGAATAATTTCGTAACCACTTATGGCATCATTGTAAATAATAGCTCACGTAATTAAACGTAATTTTCTTTTGTTTTTAGAAGGAGCAGGTACTTTTCGGAATTATGATGCTCCCACTCGAAGTTGTGTCAGCACAACATGTTAATACACGTTGTTACATGATTTGGCTAGGTATTTTATGACCGACCGCCTGCGTAATGTGAACTTACCTTAGTTGCCTTTTACGACACCTCGGTAAGAAATAATGCTGGTCTATTCTATTCAGCCAGATACCAGAATTTTCTCAATTTTTGGAATACTTTTCAGAATTATATACCACTCAAATACTGATAAAATTACTTTGTACCGTAATGCTTTATTATCATTTCATCATTTTGCTATACATAATAATTTATGATTATCCAAAAGACCGGAAGTAAAATCATCGCCGCAAGGTGAGAATTATAAATATTAAAAGGATCGTTATGGTCATTGATTCATCACTTGCCAGTTCATATCGTTCTCACATTGACACTTTCACTTTCTTTTGTGTCCAAGTGCCAATGTCCCAATAATTTTCATTGTAATAAAATGCGCGAACAAAAGAACCTGCCGCTATTTATCTCTGTTAATGTGGTCTTTTACGACCTTATTTTCATGTCACTTTAAACACAGCTCTACGATGTAATTGAATTTGTATACGAATAAAATTAATTTCATTTGCATCATATGTAAATCTAAAAATTATGTACAACAATTATTATTAGCATAAATGTGGAACGAATCGTTTTGTTGTCGCTATCAATTAAAAATCTGAAGTGTGTGAATTTTACAATGTTTCTATAATGGTGGCAATAATAATAGTTTCAATAATGTATGTAAGGCACTGATATTTTTGTTAGGTTAAATAATGTCAACGTTCTATAGAAATATCTATTATTAAAATATTGGTTTGTAAAGAGTCTACTATAAGTTTATTACACTTAGAGTAGGGTATGCCCATATGCAAGCCTGTGATTGAGATTGTCCAACAAATAATAAGAGAGGGAAGGCAAAAGACCCATACTTCCTCTATCTAATACCAAATACAAAGAGCGAAAAAATTAGCCTCATTTGCTTTCTCTTTTTATACAAGTAATATACGCATTCACTATGACAAGCGCAATAATCGTTTCGCCGAAATCGTAAAGCTTTGCGATTTTATCGTGGAGTCTATGTAAATGATGCTTCGGTTGCGGGGCGAAACGATTGTTGAGTTTTTGATAGTGAATGTGTAAAGTGTTTGTATTTTTTTGCTGGCGGTGGTGGTTTGTGCATGAGTTTTTACGTATCCTGCCATGTCTCAGGTATGCAAACGGGTAGTCCACTCTACATTTAGCATTGTATATATTTTCTATTTACTTTATCGCGGTTTATAGCAAAATAATTTTGTGTTGTTTATTACTTGTGTGATATTATTTAACCAACAAGGATTACGTCCTTCAAATTACTATTTTATTAGTTATATTTAGTTTATTAGGTATTACCTGTTTCTTAAGGCTAAGATTTAGACGAGATCCTAAGTGAGCAGGAAGATATACGAATGAGCTCTATAATCTAATCATGATATATTACGAAATTTTTAAGATATTTTATATCGGCCACACATTCGAAGTTGCAAACATCTGCTAAGTACTTATTAAAGCATATTTCGTAAAAAATGCTTTACCGCAGTTTGTTACGTCTTCCTACAGAGTACTTACACATTACATATAACCGCATTGAAATGAAATCTCGGTCATTAGTATTAAGGTGATTATGAAAAGTTGCTCGTATAAAAAATAAGGATATTGCTTAATTCGATAAATTTCTTGATTGATTTAGAACGGATACCGTTAGTTTGCCTTTTATAGATAGTAGGGCAAATTCTGTTGCATAAATACGTCTCTGGCGAAAAGCAAGTTTTATTGAACTTTCGCCCTTGAATCGCGAATTGTGTAGCCAATATCAATATGAGATTGAATATTGATAATGTATCTATTATTATCGCGACTATATATATATATATATATATATATATATATAATTGACGAAAAAATATTTGGTAGAATTATTAGATACTCTGGTGATCATACTTGTAGTAAGTGAATGATCTGTCGCAAAAGATTCTTATAAAAAAGAAAAAAAAACATTGCCATATCAAAATTGCTGAATATTAAAGCTATAATTAATACTTTTAATATTGAACTGTCCCAGATGTGGACATAGCTGATTAGCGAATGAAATAAAACTGTGTAATTTTTAAGTGAACGAATGTACCGAAACACACCACCGTAACTATGTCCGTTCAAATGTAGAAATATTAAATTAAAAAAGCACGAGAAAGCTTGAAAGGTTTATTGGTTTGAGTGGTCGCGATCCACTGTTTTGTCATAAATGGGAATAATGACGCAATAAAAAAATACATAGCCATTTTGTTTTTAAAAGAACGAAAACAACATATTAAGGGATTCAATCAGTAAGTCTGTCTATAGTTGTTGTAAAAACTAACTTTTTCGGATAATAGTATTCATTTATATAGACATTTATATGTCATTATAGACGACAATTTCATAATTTTCATACAAGGTATATTCAGGTTAGTATTGACGATTCGTTAATCTTTCCCACTACAGCAGTTTAAAAACGTTTTTAAAGAGAGAGGCCGATACAAAAAGCGTGATGATAAAAATGCGTGGATATAGCTACTCCGCTACCTTGTACAAGATAGTAATAACCAAATGTAACCAGTTATAAGAATTTTATTTGAAAAGATCATCCACCGAGTTTCTTGCTCTTCTCGGTAGGAACAGCTTTCCGAACCAGCAGTAGATTTTGACGATTCAAAAGCATTCGTTTACAAGTTAACTTGAATAAAGAATATTCTGAATTTGAATTTGAATTCCTAACAGTGAATAATTTTTGCGTGGCAACGATAATAAAAAAGAACACAACCATATCAGTTTTTACTTAATTTTTACATACTTTTAACGATTGTGAACAACACGTTTACAGAAGTAGACTGGATGGTTCAAGTAATCCAAGTTTAACCCACATTTTTTGAGACTAGGAATTCTTTTCACTCATATTAGCTTTGAAAAGTCCTACCGCTCTTGATTACATACACCAAACCTGGTATTACATGCAGGCAATCTCAGTCCGCACTCAGGCTTGTCCCACTGTACCAGTAACAAGGCAGATGAAAGTAAGCCGTTTGCCCACCGTTTCCGCTATAGGAAGTTACGTCACCGCTACTGGACAAGTGTAACAGCGAGTGGCCAATATATTGCAATTGGTAATACTTCAATAGTTTTTATGTACAGATCTTGTTATGATTAAATACTGTTACGTATTTTGCTATAAAAAGTGGCCAAAATCTGGTTATGTTGATCTTAATATTCTTACTAATAAATTGACATCAATTGCAGTCGAACATACCTAAGACTGGCCCGTTGGCCAGTGGGTAGTGACCCTGCCTTCAGCTCCACGGGTCGCGGGTTCGATTCCCGCCGAGGGCCAACATTTTCTACAAAAAATTGTTGATTCTTCGAGCCTGGGTGTATATTTGTATTTAAGTATGTATTTAAAATTATACATGTAGCATATCTACCAGTTGTCCATCACCCATAACACAAGTATTAAGTTACTTACTCTGGGGACGGACGACCGTGTGTGTAAGTGTCCCGTATATTTACGCTTATTTATTTATATTTAAGTAAATAAATTTGTTTATATAGTTAGATAGCCTTTATGACTAATACCTTTTGACAGCGACTTCGTCTGTGTAGACTTCGTACCGAGATAAAAAGCAGCCCATGTCAATCGTGAGCCCTATAATAATACGATAATATAATATATATATAATACCTATAATAATACTAAAAATCATATCACTTCGTGGCTCTATTTCCCGACTACTACAAACACTTTAATGATTTATAAATTAAAATTCCACAACACATAATAATGATCTTTTACATAAAAATCATGGGCTATTTTGATACTTCGTTTTCTATATCTAAAAACCGAAAATGTGCCTAATTGATATTTGCAATTTATCACACGCTTTACGGTGAAGAATTACATCGAGAGGAAACCTGCATATCTCTAGAGAATTCGATTGATATGTGTATTGACTATAGAGTTATTAAACTATAGCAGGGGAGCAATAGGCATGCCTGTAAGTGATAGTAACACAATATAAGATGGAAGATGAAATTAATATAGTCGTACTTTATCTTTATTTTATCATGCATAAAAAAGCGAGAAATATAGATACACTCTCATTTGCTTTCTATTTATTTCTTTGTATTGTAATATGGCACATGTAAGCAACGTGGTGAGTATAAGCTCCAACCCTTCTCTAAAAAAGAGTCCTACTCTCAGATAGTAATTTTTAAATAATTTAATTAGAAATCATTAAGCATAACAATGGCACCCTCATTAACGAGCAGATAAATGTTTCTAGTTCAAGCTTGTTGCACGTGTTCAGAGGTAAAATAAAGGGTGGGGATGAACCAAGTACTATATAACAATGCTTGTTTAGATAATCCTCCGGTTTGCGATTTTGTCGTGCAGTCTATCTCCTAATGATGCTTCGGTTGCGGGGCGAAACGATTTTTGAGTTTGTGATAGTGAACGTGTGTAGTGCTTGTGTATTGTGGTGGAAGTGGTGGAGGTTTGTGCATGTGTTTTTACGAATCCTGCACGTATCGGGTATGAAAATACGGATAGTCCACTATACATTTAGCACTATATATATTTTCTATTTACTGTATCGCGGATATTAGCAAAATAATTTTATTATTAATTTTGTAGTAATTTGTACTTTATACATATATAGAAACAATAAGCCATCTACAAAGTAATTCTTTAAGCATAAGGTCCTACCGGCTAACTAATATGGCTAATCGATTTTACGTTTTTGTAAATGTAAGCACTGTTTTTGTAATAACCTGTCTAAGAATCTGTGAAATAGATGAAATAAAAAAATTAAACTTTCGAGAAGGAAAAAATATAAGAACCATGCTAAAGTAATTTGTTACTTTAATAAATTAACAGCTTCTTACTAAAAGGATTTCTATGTTGGTTCCCATGTGTTACGATTGTGTATGTCGAATTTCACAAAGATTGATCGAGTTACTAGGTGTGAAAGTGGAACAAACAAGCCAAATCACTTTCGTACTTACAACAAAAAATAATTTTTAACTTTCGCCTGTAAACGATAACTGTCGTTAATTTAGGTGCCACAAAATAACGATCATTCATTTACCCACCCAGATGTGTAGGCTTCTATTTTGTGTTATTAAAGACTAAATTCAGCGCGCCATTTCGCACTAAAAGCAAGAGTGTGTTAAACATATGTTAATAAAAAATATTATAGCCGAATTCCATACAAGTTCAATGAGACATTCCGCAACATTGCGAGAAAATAATATATGTATATATTTACCAGTCGTCTGTCAGCCATAGCGCATTATAACGCAGTATTAAGTTACTTATTTTGGGGGTGAACGACCGTGTGCGTTAGTATCTCATATATTTATATTTATTTAGATCCTATATATAAAAAAGTTAAATGCTAACTGAAGCGTTGTACTACTTATAAATGAAAACATAATTCAAACCAGATCAGCATTTTATGAAATTAGCGCGAACAAACGCACATACAATTTTAATATATGTAATAATATTTTATACATATATATATATGATATTAAGGTTCAAATTTGACCCAGTGGTCATAAAACGACCTGATATCTAGTGACATTCCTTTCGAGTGACTTTACATTCCAAAAAAAATTCTTATTGGCGTATTACTGGTCTACGTGAAATTTTATTAGGCATACAAAATTTCATACTCTCCTTTCACACAATTAGGTAAAAAGAGGTACAAAAATTTTACTTTACGTATTTATATATTTCTGTGTTATTTGAGAATCAAGTGTGTTGTCAATTAAAATTAGTGTATTTAAACCGGCTATACTCGCGTCTAATTTATCGCTTGAGCCCGACGTACTCGTATTGATATTAAAGTTCTTCAACTATTCCTATTACTTCAACTATCTACGAGTATCAATATTCTATACTAAAGGACCAATTAAATTTTACGACATGCAACGGCATAGTTGTGTTAGTTCATATTATCGTGGCTAATGAATTACATAGAACTTTTCCGCTTACTTTCCGACTTTCTTCGCTTTGAATCGAGCAAAAACGTGACGCGATCGACTGAGACGAAACATTCACTGTTATTAAGTCGTTTTCAATTGGCTATTTAAGTAGAATTTACACTGATGATAATTATTAGTTATATCATATTCTTTATATTATAATTTTTGTTAGTTAAAAAAATCAATCAATCTCGTTGGTAACCAATACTTTAATATTTATTAATACCAAAATTTTAGTGTACTTAAAAATGTAGGGCAAAAATATTTAGTGAAACTCAGTTCAGCAGCCTATGCTATTCGAAAGATAAGACAGTTTACAGACGTCGAAACAGCAAAACTAGTTTATTTTGCTTACTTCCATAGCATTATGTCTTATGGAATAATGTTATGGGGTAAATGTGCTGATATTGAGAAAATTTTTGTATTGCAAAAAAGAGCCATACGTGGCATTTATAATTTGAATTCGCGTGAGTCCCTGCGAGAGAAGTTTAAGGAAACAGGTATTCTTACGTTAGCTTCACAGTATATTTTTAGCAATTTGATTTTTGTGCATAAAAATATACATAATTATAAAAAGATTGGCGATGTATATAATAGACAAAGTAGGAACCGACATAAGCTTGCGGCTCCTGCTTTGCGCCTTGTAAGAGTGCGTAAGTCGTTTGTGGGTTTGGGTATAAGATTCTATAATAAAATTCCACAATCAATTTTAACTTTGCCATTACAGCAATTTAAAAATACTGTTAAAAAGAGGCTGATACAGAAAGCCTATTATACCGTGGAGGCTTACATTGATGATAAGAATGCATGGATATAGCTGCTCTTCGACCTTGTACAGGATAGCTATGACAAAATGTAATTAGTATTAAGAATCTTCTTTTTTAAAAGAGCTCCACCGAGTTTCTTGCTGGCTCTTCTCGGTAGGACGGCTTTCAGAACCAGCAGTAAAGTTGACGATTCAAAAGCACTTGTTTACAAGTTTACTTGAATAAAGAATATTTTGAATTTGAATTTGAATATGAGTGGTTTTTTCGAAGTTACGCATAAAGCGCAATAAATCTAACTTATATAAAAACAAACAGAGTATATATTACATTTGTAAATACACGTTTATAAAAGCGAAATATCCAATGACAAGTATATGAAATTGAAATTGTATCAAAAAAAATATAGCGATGTATACGAACGAAAAGAAAGGTAATATTGTAAATGTAATTAACATTATTTTTTAAAATATAAGAACCTGAAAAGTTTCTTAACACACTATCAGTGTTGCGGTGGAAACGATGTACTTTCAAATACAGCACTAAATCGATATGCAAATTACAAACTTTACGCTTCCGTTGTCAGGTGAACGGCTAATGTTAATACTAAATAAATTTACCAAACCTATTATAATAGCAGGCGAATAATAAAGTATAGCAATAGAAATATTTGTACTCTGCTATTTCGATACAGATCTTCACAATATACATATTATAATATATCTATTCACAATATATCTATTGCTAATATAGTCAATAAGTTTTTTTTAGTCAATTCAAGGATCGCTAGAATACTATTACAATACACATACTATAAGTAATGATTGAAATTCAAGTAACGATTCTTTCAAATGCGTACATATGTCAAAATACGTAATAATTTTTTTTTCAACTCTTTAGTTTAATATTCTAGAAAAGCCCAACTTTTTATCTTCTGAAGTTTCTGATTTACTGTGTTAACTTGCCCTTAAATAGTGTTTGTGAGAAAAAAGTTAAATGCTAGCAATTGCTAGACTGCCATCCTAATTAAAATCGCGTTTTACTTTAATATTCTGCTCTTTGATGGTAGTTCCTTTTATACTTACGAGTATAGCTGTCTAGACGGAACGTCGCCAGGCCTGCTTTTGATTGCACAAATGTTAATCTTCGTCGATTGGCAACAAATTGTTAATATAGAATGTAAAATATATGTAATAATGCGAATAAATTATATCGTTATATTTTTCATGGGCATGTAATAAATTTCGTAATTGCATGTCGTGCACACGGTGAATAACACGCAAGTATTAGTTAAAAACGGTTGTGCATTAGGCACGCTGAACACAAAATATGTAATTCATATTATCACGTGACATTTAAGAGAGATTGCATACTAGCAATTTGTCTGTATGTACTGTTAAAGACGACGATTATGTAAGTGGCAAATATTTATTACTAGTTCTTGCCCGCGACTTCACTCGCGAGGAATTTGGTCTGCCACAGTATCTAATTTAATTAAATTTATGATTGATTCCCAATTTTGCTCATAGTGGCTTCCACATAAAAGATAGATATATGCTCTCACGGACTTTTATTTAGAACAATTAAAGACAAACAATAATACTTCTAATGGTTTAAGCGTACGCCGAGATAGCTCTCAGAGGCCAGATTTTTCTGACTTTATTGACATGTATCGTTACATTACATAAAATCATTACAAATTGTAGCCTATATGTTATTCCGATGTATAACTCTAAAGTTTCATCCAAATCCGTCCAATAGTTTTTTCGTGAAAGAGTAACAAACATCCATCCATACTCACAAACTTTCGCATTTATAATATTAGTAGGAATAGTAGGAATTAGTAGGAAGTAGGATTATAATATTAGTAGGATTTGGAAATAACATTGTTGCTCATAATCTCTATGTGTGTAACTTATTGGAAAAAATTGTAAAACGGCAAATGATCTGTGACCGTGTAGTCCAAAATGTGAAGTTTTAGTTCAGATATTCTCAAAGTTGCATGCTTAAAGTCTGCTTAGACTGTAGAGCTCAAAATCGCTCAAGGTAACTCTAGAATAAACGGTCACAATGCTGTTGTTTAGAATTTGCTTAAAGAGTTCTGTTTATAATGATCATTTATCGGTTAAGAAAAAGCTACTGTTCCTTGAAGATTTTACATCTCTTAAAGTTCCTTTATTAACTAAGAGTTTTATATCCCAGAGAAACGTTTTATGTCTTAGTTTTTAAGAAAAGATGCTCTGACTAAACCGATGTTTATACGTCGGTTGAAATTTTCATTGATTATGAAGTTATAAAAAAAAAGAAAATGAAAAAAATCCGCAAAAATAATCAGCGTTTTAATTCAACGCGTATACGCTGCCATCATTCTTGGGGCCATTCCACGTGGGCATGATTTGTATAGTCCTAGGACTATACAAATGCAAGTAAGTTAGAAGTTAGACGTATTTGACAATAAACTAACAAGTTTAAGAATTAAAAAATTATACTTATATAATGAAATGCAAATATGTTGATATTTTACAATAGATATTGTACAATATTTTAAACGAGTAAACGCTAGATTGATTCCTAGATTTTTGTGTTCTCCTCGTGTTTCATTATTCCTCATACTATGCCACCATGATAGCGCCTTCTGATACCATTCAGTATACAAATCTGTGTTTACAGTAGTTTGATTCTTATCGTGTTACTTTAAATGCAAAAATTCCCTGCAACCATAACCCCGAGGTGTCGTGACTTTCAAGAACAATAAGCTATTATTCTACAACATTGGATTGCGGACGGAAGGCAAACCCATATTTGGATACTGACAGTAGAGATGTACAAAAAGGTGCTTATACTTTCCTAATTGTAACACTGTATCATGCTTGATTTCTACTGTTGTTCTGATCACGGTCTTATATTGTAGTTGTTTTTTCTGATTCGATTAAAACAATAAAAACTATGGCGCCATATAGACAGATTGCACAGCGAAGTTAATAATCCTAATATGTTACTTAACTGGCCAGTTGGCGCAGTGGGTAGTGACCCTGCTTTCAGCCTCGCGGTCGCGGGTTCGATTCCTGCCGAGGGACAACATTTTCTATAAACAATTTGTTGGTTCTTCGAGCCTGGATGTATATTTGTATTTAAGTATGTATTTACAAATTTATATGTAGTTTATCTACCAGTTGTCCATCACCCATAACACAAGCATTAAGTTACTTACTTTGGGGTCGGACGACCGTGTGTGTAAGTGTCCCATATATTTATTTAGTTATGTTACGTTTAGGTGATAAAACTTAACATTATAAAATTTATTATACTTTGAATATAATATGATCCACATCCTGCGCTCAGCATAAATAAGTTTTTATATAAGAGTATTTCCTTAAGTTTCAGTGAAAAACCAACAAACGGACGCGGGCGCTGGGCTCGTGACCTTAGCCTAACATATAATTAATTAAATATGCCCAAAAAATGAAATGTTTTTCACGCAAATTTAAATTAAAAAAAGGTGTTTCACTGAAATAGTTTTTATTTTTAGAGTTTATACATTTACATCATCATACATAGTATTGCGGACGCAAATATTTTTTACACTATAAGAGGCTCAGTGTTCATGAGCTTTTAACTAAAATAAGTCATTTGAAACCTATGGATTAGTTTCGAAGCCTGAATACTAATGACCCTTCCGAAAATAAAACTACGAACACTATCTGTATATTGCTAATGATCTACGGAATTTGGATATATGTACGAACGATATTATATAGATTCTGTTTTTGCTTTTAATTTAAAACGGAATAAATTGGACGTAGATAAATCCTAGAATACTACAGAAATATTGCTATGAAGTGAAGTTAATAACGTACTGGCATCGACCTACCGTTACAGCCTACCGTTACGGTGACAGTTAACGGTTACGTAACCGCACAGCCGCAACCTTGGTTAATTGCGACCACGCAGAATATAGATAGATACTCCGGGTCAACTATTTATTAGGGCACGAGTAGCGAATATTTTATGTGCCAAAACAAAGGGTAGTGAATTTTCTAGTTGGTCCGTGACTTAACTGTAGATGACTAGACTGAGAGCTGTTGGCTGTAGAAGTAGACTTAGACAAAGCTTTTATTAGCAGAACCGATTTATGCGGACGGCCACTGGTTGTCGGTGGTTCATGTGGAACGTCGACCTTCACAGAGACCTGGATCTCCCTACCATTACTCACCTCTTTAAACGTTTTTCGAAATCTTACAAGTGAAATCTGACGTACACCCGAACCCCTTTATTTCAGTTGCTTGTACCTACATCCCAGTTCATCCGACCATCGAAAATATAGGCGTCCAAAAAGCGTCCTGTATGATCCGACGATCAAATAACGATCGCCAACACAGAAACACGTAAACACCCACACAACGTCTTCGCCGGCGAAGACGAGATCCCAGTTTTCTGACGTCGGTCGGTCGTGGGTTCTCGCCACCCTACCGACGTCGCAATGAATAATTTAAGTCATACCATCAACCCTCCACTACGCGTCGCCCTAAGCCGTGGTCCGGCCTCACAGGAGGCACCCTTAGGACGAAATTCCCCGACTTAAGTAGAGCTTCTGCACTCTACTCTCTGTATTTCGCAACCTCGACGATGCTTCTGTGCTCGCCCGTCCCGCTCGGTGATGCTGTAAAAGCCATTAGGGCTAACAGCATAGTCAGTTAAAAAAACTTTTATTCAACTTGCAATGTATGTATGTGATGGTGGAATCTTGCAAGTTACATACTTGCACTTCTTGCACTTGCCAGCGTCCGATTGAGCTGAAATTTTATATACTGGGTCAGTCTCAGCATGACCTGATGCTGCTTTCAGGATTGGCTCCAAACGAGGGAACTCCTCAACAGTTAACAATAGGGTCATGAAATTTTGTTAAAGGCTTTTTAAAAGCATTTTTAACTTGTTGCACTAGAGTAGGATTGCCAGCCTAAATTGAGAATCGACATTAAAAAGAAAAAAAACGAGACTTACTTTCCGTCTCTCTTTTTTATGTGTGATTAGACAAAGATAATTAAATGAGTTTATCTTCCCTCTTATTAATTATTGAAATACTTACAGGCCTGCCTATGATTCTCATACTCTAGTATAATAAATTCAGCATGGACTCTCACACTTCGCGAATAACAAATAATATAGATTCCTTTTGAGAAAGAATTTCATTTTTATAACAATAATTTCAAGGCAATAATAATCATTATTAACTTTTAGCTCTTTATCTGCCATAATAAAGTACCTCCCCATGATGAAGTATTTAGTTATTAGTCAATAAATTAAAACTAACGCAATATTACTTTATATATGAAATACATCATCATTCTCCTGCCCTTATTCCACTCCAAGTGGGGCCGGCACAACATGTTGTCACATGATTTGGCTACGTATTTTACGAACGGCCGCCTGCCTGACGTCAACTTACCTTAGTCGCCTTTTACGACACCTCGGTAAGAAATGAGGGTGGTCTATTCTATGCAGCCGGATACCACACGGCACATACCTTAGTCGCCTCTTACGACACCTCGGGAAAGGAGGGTGGTCTATTCTATTGTTAATTAAGATTCATCAATCATATTGATACTTAACGATTCAAAAGTGCTTGCCGAGCCCATTTAAGAATTTCCCCCTTTAATAAACAAATCCCCCCCCCCCCTATGGGGCGTAGACCCCACTTTGTGAAACACTCATATAAGGCTTAGAAGGGCTGAAAAGGAATTTCAAAGGTTTGTTCAGAAAAGTACTTAATTGCAAATCAATTCATACTAATATTATAAATACGTAAGTCTGGCCGATATACCACCAGGGTGACATAAAGGAATAAAAAACCTTTTTCCTTTGGGAATAGGGAACCAAACACATATTATTGAGGATACTTAAAATCTTAAGGCGGCAGAAATGAAGTCGCGGATGCCACTAGTTATATTAGGTCCTTACATATGAAATTGGCGTTTTCTATGGGAGGAACATAAAGTCGTTTTTTTTTTAATGAAATATATTTAATTAATTAAAGTATGTACCATTGCTATGTATGCACTTTTGCCATCTCATAGGTAGTTCATTGATCCCCTTACTAAAAAAACCATTCGGGCGGGAATCAATAGAATCTTTGAAGGCGGTTTGGACTGCTTTTCCATCATGGTTTGCAGTTGCTGACAATAGATATCTTCCGTAATCGTCTGGCCAGATTTAAGAAAGCTGTAGTGAACGACACTGGCTACGAACGACTAGTCCACCAAACACTTACAAGCAACTTTTTTTTAGTCAATTTTCGCTTAGGGCAGGATTTGGCTGGTTCGCCAGGGTGCAGCCATTGCGATGAGCGCTTCCGATTATCGTAGAGGATCCACTCTTCATCACAGGTAATGATTCGATTTAAAATTCCTTCATTATTGTGCCGGTTGAGTAACGTAACGCAGCAGTCGACGCGCGTTTGTCGGTTTGCTTCACTCAATTTATGAGGTACCCACCTTTCAAGCTTTTTCACCTTCCCAATTTGCTTCAAGTGGATTAGAAGTTTTATCACTAACACCGGAGCCTGCAGCTAACTCGGACGTGGTTTGCGATGGATCCGCTTCCACAATAGCCTTCAATTCTTCATTATCAACTTTGGTCTCCGGCCGTCCACGAGGCTTGTTCTGCAGGTCGAAATTTCCAGAACGAAAACGTTGGAACCAAAAACGCACTGTGTTTTCTTTTGCGACACCGTCACCATACACATCATTAATCCTTCGAGCCGTTTCTGCAGCACTGGTGCCACGGTGGAACTCATACTCGTAAATAACGCGATATTTCATGTTTTCCATTTTGTAAACAGAGTGACACAAAGAAAAAAACAAATGAATTAGGGGGTTTGAAACACAAATGCATGAGTAAATAGCTGTATGAATTTGAATTTGGAATTCCTAACCATAAAGGTAATATTTGAGATCAAAGTGGCCAGTACGACAAAACGCCAATTTCATATGTAAGGACCTAATATTATATTATAAAACAAATTTAACATCGGTGGATAGATCGTAAATATATTCAAGATGGAAAGTGATTATGCAGTAAGTTGCAGCGTAATCGCCACTGGGACGTCTTTTCCTTGCCTTAAAAGGCTCCATATTTTAAGATAGTTAGAAATACGGATAGAAAGCATACACGTCATCTGTTTGTACTTGTACGTCCGTCTGTGCGTGACATGACATCAATATATTAGAAACCCTGGTTGCCAGTCTACGTAACATTTACTAGTTATAATATCAAATACTGTTTAAAGTAACTATAAATTATGAAGATTTTAAATTAAAAAGAAACTGATATATTATATATTATAAAATGTTATTGTTTCGAAATGAAAATTTTCAGGTAATCTTAAGGCTGACCCAGCGAATGTTACTGTAAAGTTTGGTGGCGATCGGAGTATGTTTTAAATCATCAGTGATAGTTTTGTATCGAGCGGAAATCGAAACCAAACTAAGCCACAGCAACGCGTGGCCAGACCTCTAGTTTTCCCATAAAAGCTCGATTGCGAATATTAAGTAAAGAAGTTTGGGGGCCTACATTTTAGGAAACAGACAACCACAAAAATAGTATCTTTTATTTATTTAACCGCAAAGACCAATGACCGCTTACGAAAATGTCTAGAATTAAGATTGAATTCCAAACTGTATCTATACTGCTATAAGTGATATACAATTGCTTATTTGGTAAATTTTTACGTCACCCGTCAACCCACCGTGAAACGCCTTGGCGGGTTACGCGCCGACGCGCTCCTATAAAGGAAATTGGCGACCTTTGCATGTTCGAACAAGCAATACGCCAGAACTGGTGAAGGAAAATATTGGAAATAACTTTGACATTGTTTTTTTTAAATCATACATATATTAAAATTATACTATACAAAAAAGATTAAAATTAAGAGGAAAAATAAATATATAAATATCGTTTTTAATTTTAATTTAAACGTATCGTCAATTTTTTTTGGTATTAATTTATAATGGACGTTAAGTAAATTAGGTTAGAAATTATTATATATTTCTTAATTTGCAGTTATTAATAAGCTTTGAGTACCAAAAAATTACATTAAAATAATTATAGGGTGAATGTCCTTTTATATACGAAGTCGTTCACACGTAATTCTGCAACTTGACCATCAAAAATCTCAGCTATGATATTACTTTTTTTAAAATTTTGATCTATGTTTACTTCTTAGCTAGAAATATATAATGATATTTGCACCAATTTTATTTAATTTCTTAATGGTCGCTAAAAACAAAGATACAAAGTTACCCAATGCCCTTTCATTAAATGCCTGCTGAAGAACTAAAATATATTTTCCCATAGCGATTAGATTAAGTACAAACTATTAAATTATCGAAAACGTGTAGAATATATTTGATCACTGATCAAAGACAAACTACAACTTACTAAATTTTTCTTAAGTTATAATTTCTTTAAAACTGTACTATCAAAACACTTTATGTAAATTCAACAAATCACTTGTTTGAATTGATGTTTTTAATTTGAAATGAACTGCTAACAAATTTATTTTAGATTTGCGTTTAATTTATGTATATCTTTCTTTAAATCTTTTCATAATTTTACACCTTCGCGTAACGCAATTGAATTTCTTTAATATACTCAATGCTCTACATATTCAATGTCATTGCAATTGATCTTTACTCAGCGGACTAAAATTCAATAGCTTGCGACCGTCCTTCAACTGACTATATTCGAAATTCATTATATGCTAATCAATGTATGATAACAATTGCATATGACGACGACTGAGACTTTTTTGTCATAATTATATGATGTTTATATGAAAACAATGAACAATTAGTTTTTGTTCTTCTAAATTTCAGCTCATGGTCAATAGAAATATATGTGTACAATACTCAAATTAGAGATGAAAAAATATACCAATAAATATTGTAAGGTTTGATATCAGAGGAAGAAAATGTACGTCAAGCATTAAAAAAAAAAGAAAAAGAGAAAATAAGCAACGAATTCAGGAAAATGAGGGATGATTGGGATTCGGTAGGTAGGATAGGGTTAGATTTGAAAAAAACGGTTTTGTGGTAAGAATAATGTAGTAGGAGTAACAACTAGTTTAGACACATTAATTAAGGAAGAGAAATAAAAGAGAATATTTAAATCAAAGGAAAATACAAACCGTAGTGTAAAATATAAGTTTAATTTTCTTAAAGATCACAATTTTTTCTCGAATTCAAAAGTAGTTATTGTGAGTTAACCATAAGAGATAGAGACATGCTATCGCGGACTTTTATGTAGTATTTTTATAGATCTAAAATTCTCAAGTACATTACTTTAGCGTATCTCTGCTGGTTTACGCAGGGCATGCGACTCAAGCTCCTAACAAGCAAGTTTTTAAATAACTGCGCGATCTCTACAACAAAATTTACATAATACCGATATGTACTATATACCTAAACCATCCGGAAATATTGAATTAGCTTTATTGAAAACCGTACAAACATCCGTTTAGTAGATTTTGAGAAAATCAATTATATAAAGACAGAACAGCTTTTTGGGGCTTTGTTTTATAATAAGTATAGATTTATATTGTATGTTTATTTTGTATTAATTCCGATATGTATGTATATATTTAAACATACATTTACAGCTGATCTGTCAAATGTTGTTTTGGCATATAGAGTATTTCTGGAGAATTTCTAGTGTACATTTCCAAAATAATAAAAAAATTGGCCAAAAAATAGAAAATGTTTTTGGGTTGGACAACCCTTAACACTTAGGGGTATAAAAAAAGATAATAGCTGATTCTCAGACCTACTGAATATGCGTTTAAAATTTCATAAAACTCGGTCCAGCCGTTTCGGAGGAGTAAGGTAATATTGTGACACGAGAATTTTACATATAAGATATACATATCGGAACCAGAAAGACACTAATTGTTCTTCTAAAGTTTTTAAAAGTGTTTTTCTTGAAAACATGTGACGAAGTATAAATATTAAATAGACAAAAGTTTTTTAAGAAAACTCATTGACGCCTGTTCCTGTTGCATGTACCAAAAAAACACGAAATAATGGTTTCTCGTTTTTGTTATATATCAAAGTAAAAATTAAATGCATCAGTTATCTCATACAGTTTGTAAACCAGTAAAATGAAAAGCATCTTAAAAATCACTGTTAAGCTACATCACAGATCGTGATGTTGCCTTCAAATGCAGTTTTAAAAGTATGTTCACGCGTATTTTGGAGCAGACGTTAACGGCACAAAATTCTTGTATTTGTTCCAAAGTATATAACGGTCGAGCGTACGACCTGCGGTCGTCACTGAAGACACAGAACCGTATAATTAGCAATTCCATAAACCAATATATTGGTTCCCTATAGGGAACACAAATAGTTATTTTATGCTCCATTAATTATTTTGTTAACACGCAAAGTAACATCTAATTATCTAAATTATCCATGAGCAAAATAATTACAAAAGTATGGTTATAACATGAATCAACAACTTAAAGACCTTTGCAGCTCCAATAGTTGTCTATGAAGAACTTAGGAGAGTTCGCGAAAATTAATGCTTAATTTCTAAGATTTATCATCTAGAGGAAGCAGTGTTTATCGGTGAAGGAATATTATATGGCTCTACTTTTTTACTTTTACTGTAATAATTCTGTTCCACCAAGTGCGTTGAAATCAAACCAAAGGTTTTTGACGTTGTAATTTTAATTACAAAATGCACGATATAAAAAAAACTAACTCTAGTATTTTGGACACAATGTATTTCTTCTATGACTTCAGACTCACAATTTGAAAGAAAAAGAGAGATTTAACAATTATCTTTTAAGTTATCAATGCATAATCAATAAAAAAATATGCACAAATCAGGAATTTGAATCTGTACACCATCTACGACTTTGTACCCTGTCATAGCATTACGTAAAAGAATAAACTAGTTATATAATCCTCAATAATCAATAACAATTGCAATGATGTAAGAAAATTTAAAATGATTGGATATTATATAATTATACAAAATTCAAATATTTCTTACGACTTGTTAAAATTATGTTTTTAAATTACCTTTCTCTAATTGAACAGCTTGACGACGATCGTAGAACGATCTGAAACAAGAAATAGAATTATATAAATTAATTGAATAAAATTATACTATTATATAATTTTTTTAAATAAATTAATTTACACGACAATTTTTGTTGTAATTTCTCAATGTTGTACGTTAAATATTATAAAAAAATAGATCGTATTAATATTTTAATTCAAAAGTTTATGCGATATGCTTGTTGCGTGTTAATCACACATAGAAAAGAGAGACAGATAGTTTGCATTTGCATTTGCTTTTTTTCAATGAACACATTGTACGCTCGCTCCCCTATTCTATATGGTATTTTTAACTCAGTTTACTTATCACCTCAGTCTGAATATAAGTAAGCGATAAGATAAACTTCTGGCACTGTTCTTTACATTTAAAGTTCTTAAAAGAGAACATAAATGCATTTCTTGTGTCAATTGAAACTCAAATATTTATCACCGAGATAAAGTACAAAAATAAATGCCGAAACGTGTAATTCTACATGAATTGAGATCGATATTTCCATTAGCACGCGTGAAAGTTGTTGTTGATAGCAAATAATGAACGTCGATAGCAACACTTAAAGCCCGAATCCAAATTACAGGAAAGTCAAATGAAGCGAGTATGCAAATATTATGTGAATGTGAATACGAAATTTTGCGGAATGTAAACCTTTTATTAATAGTATTGACCCATATACATTGTGATTAAAGAATTTTTTATTCGACCCCAATTTATATTTCATTCATAAAGACTTTCACAAGAATTAAGATATATGAAATGCCAATGCAACAATGATTAAACAATATTGCCCCACTAAAAAAACTAGCAAAAATGTCGGTGAGTGTTCTTTTCATCATAATTTGCTGACATTTACTATTTATCATAATTTGCTATTGATTTTAATTGCAATTACTTTATCTTATTAAGTACATGGCCGGATAAATCCACATATATATTTTTATGTTATGTTTATTATTTACTGACCTAGTGTTTTTGTGTAAAATCAGAACTATGAATGATATTTATTTATATCTAGGTATAATAACAACTGACGGAAACGTTCGAATATGATCTAGGAAATTATATCTGCAACATAATATATTCTTAGAAGATGGCAGTGGCAGGAACATCACTTATGATTTTAGCGTTCTCGCATAGAAAATGTTACCAAATAATACGTCAACAAGAGGTAAAGGTACAGCTATAACATATGGAAGAGGGGAATACAATATTGACAGGTAAAATTAATAATAATTTGGACTTATTAGGCCAAGACGAATCTACCACCAGTTCGGAATGCTCTCATCAACTGAGAAGAACTGGCAAGAAACTCAATGGTTGCTCTTATCATGAATATTAACTATTTGAGGTTAGATTATAAAACTTATCATCATCATTCTCAATCCAACTTTACTGTCAGTCACGTGATTACAGTGTTACTGAATATTTTAGCGTGCACACGCAAATAGTCTTACTTTACGCTACTGTACTAATTTGGGAAACAGTACATGCAGTACAGTATCTATAATATAGTAAGTCTTGCAAAAGAACACATATATATTAAAACTATATTGAAAATATTAAAATATATTTTAAAACCAATTAATGTACCAATTCATTTAATTGGTACATAAATTAGCAAAGGTATATACAAATACCTTTGTAGTAGTCTACAAAGTTACCTTAAATAGCTATAATACATATACAATATATAGCAGGATTCTCTACGTTATTATTGAATTTGAAGTAATTCACTATGAAGTATTATGAAGAAATGTTATTCTTCTTCGCATAGTTATCCCTTTAGTTAACAAGTCATTCTTATGCTATTATTACACTAATAGGACAATTTGCATTTACGCCGTGTGATATCCGGCATAGAATAGACCACCCTCCTTTCTTACCGAGGTATCGTAAGGGGCGACTAAGGTATGTGAAGTGTGGTATTCGGCTGCATAAAATAGACCACCCTCATTTCTTACCGAGGTGTCGTAAAGGGCGACTAAGGTAAGTTGACGTCAGGCAGGCGGCCGGTCGTGAAATATATAGCCAAATCATTTAACAACATATTTGTAGCATGTTGAGCCGACCCCGCTTAGGGTGGGATGGGGGCAGGAAGATGATAATTTTATACGCAGAAGACTAAGGTTTTGTCACACATCGACACATAAATATATAACAATTAATTGGAACAGAGATATGAAATATATTAATAGATTAAGTTTTATTTGTTGTACAATGTTATCCACACCTATAGATTCATAAAATATTTTTTTATTGACGTAAATCTGTGAAACAACTAGATACGTGACCTGTAATATGTTGATATAAAAACGAAAATAGTCGATGACTTAAACGGAATGCAACCGGTCACTCAACCGACTCACCTTGGCTGGAGGGCGCCCAGTCGCTGAACAATGGCGTGTTTACTAGGCGCGGACCATACATAACTACTAGATTGGCCGCAAGATTCATATGACAGATAATATTAAAGACTATTTTGAGACGCTCAGTATTAAGATGCGATTCTTACAGATTAGGGATATGAAAATAATCGATTTTAAAATCGATATTGTAATCATTATAACTCGATTTTAAAAAATTGACTATATTAATTACTCTCTTTTTCTTCTTATTTTACTCACTTTTTTTGATAAGATTTGCATTGTTAGATGAAACCAATGTAATCAAACTACACATTGTAATTATGTAATCGCGCAAACAGCGCGTCTATGATATACTGTTATTCGTACTAGTCCACTTTAATAAGTCTATATAATAATTAATTATTAAACAACAACCAACTTTTCAAATACTTAAAAAAGATGTATTTCTTTGATTCGAGCTAATCGATTTTTTCCACTGTAAGTCGCATTCCTTATAAAATATATTAAAAATTAGATACTGGATAGGCTATAATATATAATATAAACTTTCCGTACTGTCTTTGGTCTTATAAAACCTTTCAGACCAAGTCTAATATAAATTCATGCGAAGGCAATGTTTTCACTTCATTAACGCGTATATTATACACACGTTAGCTTAGCATTTTCATCTTCACTTTCAAGTCCAAATTAGATAGATTTCAATCATGAATTCAACATCCCCATTAACTTCGCATAAAATAATGTTACATTCAGAGTATATCGGAAGAAAATTCAGTGAAAGTCGTTCTTACAAAGTCAGATGCAGTAACTTTGTAAGCGTCGGCGTTTGCAGTCATTTTGTGCAATCATAAACATGTGAAATAATCTTGCGTTTATAACGAACATAAAAAGAAAGCTGCAAATTTTTTCACATAATACGTTTTATTACGTGATAGCAATGCGGATAAATGTAGTTTACTATAGCAGCCTTGGTTTAATCTGCTCTCGCTGGGTCACGTATTTAACTGCCACCAGCTTAGTAAAAAGCGTCACGCTTAAGTCAATATTTTTAAATCTCAGTGAGTCAGTTAAGATTAGTTTGTATTTGTTTTTAATATGGGTTTTCCGTGTTTTTCTTCTCTATTTTTCTTTTCATGCAACACCATCTTGTGGGGATTAGATCAACTATCTCCCTGCAAACATTTTTACCTTGCCTGTCCATTTAAAGGAAGGTCTACCAAATTTGCTTTTCCCGGTTCAGCTAAATCTTACTTCTTGAAATTAAAATCGTATCAACTAAACTTTGAATAAATATAGTCGTACATAATTTATGACACTAAGCTAAACTAAATGTACACATAAAATAAAAATAATACTTTAAATGTGTATATTACTTTAATGTACAGAGAATTGATTCATAGCTAAGCTAAAGTGATGTAATATAGGAACCATTCTAGATAAATAAATACGGCTGGGTAAAGATCATATCTCCCAAAGAAATTGAAGCTAAACCAATGATTCTTCTCTCAAGAATTTGGACCTGAAACCACCTGGTAGTGGTCAAAACATCACTTGTACAAAACACCTTGTAGTAAGCAATGATGTTATATGAATTAAAAAAAACAACACTCTAACCCAGTGGTTCCCAACCTTTTATATTGCACCTTAAAAATATAATTTGAATTTGCTTTTTTCATTAAATTTGACAACAATTTCCCGGAGCGAAAGGGTTCACTCGTGCCCCATGTTGAGAAACACTGGTCTATCTCCTATTTGACATTCAGGCAAACATTCACGGATCCCAATCCATGTATTGTTTAGCCTCTTTTTTTAGAACATGTTACTTTATATCACCAAGAGTAATACAATATGTATTAATTGAGATTCCGCGTTGATTTAATGTTCGAAACTTAAAATTTAACAGTAGATATTTACAACAAGCAGCGGTATATCAAGCTATCGTTTGTCTAAAACATGTTTCATTTCAAGCGTGTATAGTGATTATCGCAACCTTGTTACTTTCGCCAAGGCGATAGGTCGAGCTATCTCGAGGCAGAAAATTACCACAAACAGGTATAACCTCATTTCACCGTCTCTCTCAAGCTACTAGTTAACTTTTAAATATATGCAGAGTTATTCGAATAACAGTTTGAATTAAGTGTTGTTTGGGTAGGCTTTTATGAGGCCTATCGCATAGTCGCAACTAGTTTACTGCTTGAAATAATAGCAATGATATTTCCAAACCATTTTTATACAACTACTTAAATGATAATCATGAATTTTACCAACTAACAAATGTAGTACGTAATATACATATGTAGTACGTAATATACATATTTATTTTCAATAGGTATTTGAAACTTTCAGAAAACAAAGTTCTGTTTAGATAAATATTCTCGATATAAACTCATGAAACGATGTACACATAATTAAAATAACTATTTTCGAGATTCACTTCATTCATTTAGGATTAACCGTATTATCGATTCGGACATATTTAATTTTTATAATTAAGAAACACTAAAATCTTTGGGTTCAAGTTTAATATTATGCAAGGTGAACGCATTCTAGAGTAAACATTAGTATATTTATCAGCAGAGAAACAAAATTTTCAGTACCAAACTAAAAAGTCAGTATTTAGGCTTAATTCAGTATATTGAGGAAATTAATAGGGCGACTAACGTGAAATCTCACAACCTTGTAAAAAAAATAGATTACATTCTACGCAACAACAGTTCACTACCGCATTTTCGTATTTGGCCTTAGTGCGTAAAGCCTCTTTGCTAGAATATACTGCTTAGGGAATCCTACTATTCTACTAATCCTACTAATATTATAAATCCTACTTCCTACTACTTCCTACTACTAATATTATAAATGCGAAAGTTTGTGAGTATGGATGGATGTTTGTTACTCTTTCAGTAAAAACTATTGGACGGATTTGAATGAAACTTTACAGTTACATAGGTTTTACATCGGAATAACATATAGGCTACAATTTGTAATGATATAAAGTAATATAATGATACATGTTAATAAAGTTGGAAAAATCTGACCTCTCAGAGCTATTTTGGCGTACGCTGCCTAAACCATTGAACTTAGACAAAGATGATGTACTGTAGTATTGTTTGTCTTGAATAGTTCTAAATAAAAGTCTGCGACAGCATATATCTACCTTTTATGTGGAAGCGACTATGACCAAAATTGTGAATTATAACTTTAATTAAATTTGATACTATTTTACAATGCACATTTTAGTATACTTATAAAACTGTTATAAAAATCAATACAGTTGTCGCTTTTAGTATTTTATGTAGATAAAGTTTGTCTTTCACACTAAGTAATTTGGCCGAATAGTTTAAAAGTTATCACGATTTGATTGAATGGAGTGCCATAGGGTGCTTAATATGCGCAGTATTTTAATGTGGCAGACCAAATTCCACGCGAGCGAAGCCGCGCGTAAACGCTTGTAGTAAATAATTTCAAAGCGAGAGCTTGTGACTACTTGTCTTACGTCATGAACGCAAGCAAGATTCACGTTTTCTGTGAATAAATGCATACCAACCGCACGAAATAGTATAGTTGTAAATATAGTGGATAATATCGGCCCCTCCTAAGAATAAAGCCACATGTCCCATGTATAAACATAGGAAATGTAACTTTATTCTTCGGATGGGTCGAATTATCTTATTCCATAGCACACCGAGACGTCAAAAAGCAAGGTATCTTTTATAGTAACCGGTTTTATTTCGTAGAACTGAAGATTCCATTGTGAGATTTAACTGGCAAATAGCGTACGTAACTCCTATTATATCTCTTGACCTTTGTACTATTGCGATTTTAATTGATTACATATCTGAGGTTAAACAAAAAGTAACGTTTCGCAGCGATTGAATTCTTGCATGCTCGCTATAAATCTTAAAGTCACGATCTCTCAGTACGAGTATATTAGAAGAGTAGGTGCAAGTGAATGTGTGGGCCCGAAGGCCGGACCGTTCATGACAAAGGCCTAGAAGCATTCTATAAATCTTAAACATCGTAACAAGCTTTTAATTCTACAGCAATCTCATTATAAATTAAAATGACAAGTACACAAAAGTATGTTTTAAAGTTTAAAAAAAGCATATAAAAATTTTCATGAAAAATGTGTATATTGAAATACTTTGAATCAACGTGACATCTCATAAAAGACATTTTTTTTATCTTTTTTGCTTATTTTCAGAAATAATATTATCAATATTTTTAAATTGTAAAATTTTATATGTTTGAAATTGCTCTCCTATAAAGTCGTGGTTTGACAGAAATCACGTTGTTCTTGTAAAGAGACGATATCATCTATACATATTATAAAGCAAGGTACCCAAAAAGGTTTGTCTGTGTGATTTAGAAATAGTAGAAAAAGCTGCAAAGGATTTTCAAGGACACGACCTTCAGGAATGAAGATTACGACCGAGAAGAAGTATGTGATCGATTTTGCTTAAAATCTACAGAACAGATTTTTATACGGTTTTTACTAAAAGACAGTGCAAATTTTAAGGCAGATTTAGCTTAATAGTATAAAGGTAACTTTCCGCGGAGTTGGGATTTACACGGGAATAACTTTGTGACACATGATTGATTGACATGATTCTAGGCAGGCATAACAGCGGGCATGTTTAGTTAAGTATATTATAATCGTTATATAAAAAAAACATAGCGCTTAATACACAATATTATAATTGTTTTAGCTTTGTAGTATATTATTCTATACGTTATTTATTACTTACTTCATTGGGCTATCCGTGTTTGAAAAATGTTACTGAGATAAACAAAATGATTTGAACGTTCATTGAGTTACGTAAGCTTGTACATTGATTTTCCGGAAGAATCGATTCCTAGTAATTTGCGACTCGATACCGCAAGGTGGCCGATGCCTTACTAATCGGACATTGTTTTGGTTTCTGAAAGGTCACAACGATTTTATTAAAACGTAAGTGTATGTGATACGACGAAATAATGTAATATCAAATTAGGGAGAAAGTAACAAATGAATCACAAGAGAGATCGAAAAAAATATTTTTTATTAACTAAACCAAAATATAAATTTTATAAATAGCAAACGCGGATTAAAGAAACAATTCTATAATCACTTTTGTACTACGAATTTCCGCAAAGTATAAATTAAAAAAGTGTATTATCTTACCTTATTATCTACATTTCATTTATATTCTAAATACCCTTTATTGTACGACTCATATAAACGTGGTATGATTCTAAGGGTGCTGACTGTATTTCACGTTGCATTCCAAAACTGAATCTTTGCGGGTTCTTTTTTCATCTAAAGAATATATAGAGAAAGTAAATAGAAAAGCAGTGATATTAAAACGGTTTTTTTATACTCTAAAGTCCCTAGTGTCTCAGATCGCTAATAATAAAAATATGTTACTTAAGAGGTAAGAGATGCTACGTAATATTTACACATAAATACTATAGACGTCATACTTTTAGATAATTTTCACTTTATCGTAAGTGCTATATCCCCAGGTCTCGACACACCATATTCCTTAATATGGCACAAGTTAATTGTTATTGCAATTGCTATACTGCTGTATACTTATTTTTACCATTTACGTAAAAGGTCGGAAACTAAAAAATACTATAACCCGTACTATTCAAATTTAGGAGGTAGGTATGTTTCAAACTTTCGTAAATTAGAAACATATACAGTATGGATTCAATAATATATCATCATCACTTGTTTTCTCAAAATTTTACTTCGTGATTCATTTAACGAATGTCGCTCCAGGCATTTCATATTTTATATTGTCATATAAAGGTGTACACGATACTCTATGAAAGTTATTCATAAATTTCTTGCTGCAGTATACTTTCTATTACGAAACATGAAGAGATAAATTCTACGTTAAAAAATACAACAAAAAGTGTCTTAAAAAGTAATTGAATTAACCTTAAATTGCCTAAGAAATCCGGCGTTTCACTCCAAGTATCCACTTTAATCCAATTACAAAATTCCACCACGCACCAACAGAAATTTGATCTCGAAAGCATTAACAAAACTACATCGTTCAAAAAAAAGAAGAAGGAATATAACAAAATCCCAATGGAGGTCCCGAAACAAAAAAGAAGCTATAAAACTCGTCGAGCTGGTAAAGAAATCTAAAAAAGTCATAACATGAGGCACGCGATCAAGAATTGAACCCGCGCTATTATCCAGCCCCGCCCACCGGTTTCGAAAAAAGTTACCAACTGCAGGCGAAAGTAGTGGACCGTTGAAATATACTTGACAAATTTTGATTCGATTACTCCGTAATAGTTTGTAATAGTATAAGGCCATTTATCTATTAAGCAAGGCATTTTACACGTAGATTAAACTGTTGTATGACTCATAAATTAGTGTAGTTTTTGCCGTATTTTGTATACGTTATACGTTTGTATAGTTATCCAAAAAGAAACTGTTATTTGGCAATCTCGTGTGTTGTACTGTTCTGATTCGCGATTTTTCGTACAAATCTACAAACTTTTAGCCTTTACGGGTTATAACTGCAAAACTAATCCATAAACTTTTATGAGGGATCAAATTTGCTCTTTGTTTCTAATACAATAGATGCAAAATTTGATATTGCATCTATACGTCTAATTTTCCAGATACTGAGATAGGTCAACGATTATAAAATTACTTACATACATCGTTCCTGAAAAAATTACTGACATCGGCTATTATATCAAAATATTGATTAGGTTATCATTAAAAAAATATTCACATAGGTTTTAGACGTCGAAATATCTAACATTAGTCATCAATAACTTAATACTCATATACCTTTATGTTTTAACTTTTTATATTCTTAGAGCCCATTATGGTAAGCAATATGTAATCTTATTTTATAGGGGTTAAAATTATCCTTATCACTACGCCATTACTCCTCTGTCATTTTATAGCTGAGTAATGAATATTATAAAACAAAGTCCTAAAAAACTGTCTGTCTGTATGTAGTCGATTTTCTCATAATCAACTGAGTGGATTTTTGTACGGTTTTCATCAAAACATATTGCAATGCTTCCGGATGGTTTAGGTAAAAAGTACATATCGGTATTATGTTATGGTATATGTAAATTGTGTTTTGATGAGATCGAGTAGTTGTTAAAAAACTTGCTTGCTGGGATCTTAAGTCGCGTGCGCTGCGTAAACCAGCTGAGTTACGCTAAAGTCATGTACTAGAGAATTGTAGATCTATAAAAATACTACAAAAAAGTCCGCTGATAGCATGTTTCTATCTACGGTTAACTCACAATAACTTTTATGTTAAAAATTTCAAATTTCATTTTTTTTTTTGTGACTGATTTCGACGTAGACGAAGCCGCTGGTACAACAATTACAACGCTAATTTAAAGGAAGTGTAACCTGAGGCACACCTGTATACATCTCACTTTTACTGTCGACGTACACGCAATGCGGTGAATACAATTGATTTGTCAACCATCATGTTGGTATGGACAGAGGCGTGCAAGGTACACTTTCTCTAATTTCATTACAAATATTTTCTCCATCATGTCGATAGAAATTCCACTTCTCTTTCCATTTTACGAGTACATACTTTGTATTCCACTACACGTAGAAAGCAAACTTCAAAATGATATAAACCTCTTAAATGAAATAATTTTCTTTTCAGAATGTTAACATACAAAACTAGTACTTCCCACAAATATTATATTGTATACTAATATTATAAGTGCGAAAGAAGTGGTAAAAGACGAATGTTTGGAAATCAGTCCCTTAGAAGTTGAGCTATTGCCAAATTAAAAAATTATTATTATATTAATAGTTATTGTTAGATTAATTTATGGGAGTATTAATTTTATAAGATATACAATCTTATTATTATCGCATGATCCGAGTTTTTGCCTCCGGATGAACTCGTCAATTAGCTGTGACCAATTAAGATGGTTTACATTTTTAACTATACAATTGATATGGTGAGGGTATCTAAAAATCTTGACTTACGAGTCCTTACGAGTTAGTCCTTACGAGTAAATCCTTACGAAACTTTCACTCAGTAGGTAGATGGAAAACTAAAACGGGTAGTATGGAATGGAATGTATATCCATAACAAATTTTCGTATGTGTTTCGATTGATAATGCTATTTCATTGCTAACTCTAACGCTAACTCTGTCAGTATTCAATCGATTTGTTCGTGATTCATATCTATTTTTATTAATATGCGGTAAATGGAATCAGTTGGCTTGTGGTGTTATGCGCCTATTATTACTCAATTCTAAGAAGTTATGGTCCTACTAAGTAAGCTACTACACACCAGACAAATGTTTTTGATTTTTGGTTTGTATTTTTGTAATAATTTCATTTCCATTATTTAAATAATTAAAAAAACACTTAAACTTATTCTCACTTGTCATAATTTTCATCTAATTGTAGATCAAAGTTGTACTGTTATAAATTATTTTTTATTTACAAATAAATATACAAAAACATGCGATCTCTCAAAAGTTTTATTACATAGAAAGCATTTAACGTAGAAAAAGTAGCCAAAAAGTTGCTAGGCATTCTCTGCGATTGTATAACTGCCATAACGAATCTAGTCATTCTAAACTTACGAAACCGCAATTCATTACAAAAAGTTCTATAGACTTTTATACGTATTTCAAAACATAAAAACGTATTACTAGATAAAAGTAACTTTAAGCTTTGTTGTATAAATATTATGTAAGTCTAGAAATAAAATATTTGAAATTTACAATTAAATGGAGTAGATACTTTCGTTAAAGTATAAGTAAGTATTAACTTCGTGAATATGTTTATTGTTTTATTTAACACTATATGATCACCCTAACAGCTTTTTCGCCGGACGGAACAGGCGAGTGCTAAAGCATCATTTAAGGTGCGATATCTTCATAGAAATATAAATATATTATTAATATTTCATCAAAAATGAAATATATATATCTCAAACGTGGCCGTCGCTTGAACTATTTCAAAATAAAAAAAATAAGACTACCACTTTATAATTAAATAACGGTTAATGAAATAGAGATTGAAACTTTGGGAAAACTATATTTTAAAACTTATACCTGTACTCCATTTATTGCGAAAATGAATTAAAATGAAGGCATGCGAGTGAACGTCTATAGTTATTTATCGATTTAATGTATTCGCCGACGTTAACATGCTCCACTACCTTATTAGTTCAACGATAAAAGTCTCCCGACCTTCTATCTCATATCAAATCATCCGTTGCGTTTCAACAAAACCTCTGCTGCATTTGATAACACGTGGCATATAAAATTAATTTTCAATAAATATTTATTTAGAAAGAAAGAACCAAGTTATTTGAAAGAATATAGTAAGATGAGAATTTCTTATTATTGAAATATAAATAAAAAGTATGAGTGGTTTCATTTATGTTAACGGGATACCCATATATTTTTAAAACAGGAAACATAAAACAGGTAACATAAGATTGTAAAGTAGCAAAAATTTGTGGCAATGGCGGCATCTATTTGGCTTAGCAATATCACTCCACCACAACACCATACATAAGCTGAGCACACGATCTAGATATCAAGGCATGTAAAAGTTGTTGAACTCGCAGCAGGAGATTTGCTCTTTGACAACCTATAACGCTTTTTATACCTACCCACTCTAACTCAAAAACAAACCGGTGATACTTTGATACCCCCATTAAAATTGTCGTAAAACTACATCGTGAAAATTTATAAGATATAATTTTGCTCACTTTTTATTCAAGACAAGATGTTTTTGTTTAGTTTTAATAACACACATTTCTATAACGTTTAATATTAGTTACAATATTTAAATATGCACGTACACAACCTGTCTATCACTAAGTTTTATTCATTATAATTTTATTCATGGACGTTTGTATTGTGAAGCCAGTTTGTAATTATCATAATAGTTCTTTTCCTTGTTATTCACTCTATATAAAGCATCAGCGAAGGGTATCTAGAGAAAAACAGTAAAAAGTAAAAAAAACGCCAGCACTAGTTGCATAAGTATGTAACATAATAAAGACTTTATTAAGTAATTTATCAGTGCGATTTAATAACAACACACCGCAAAAAATCCCTAATCGAAAAGTTTTAAAAAATATGAAGAATTTTTGCTAGGCAATTAAATTAATTACATTAATCCGGAGTCGTTAATTTTCCATAACTCTTTACTTTTATATTAGTTTTGATTTTCTTATAAGACTTTGATATTAAAAACCTTTAAATTAAGACGTTTATATGGAGATTTTGACCACAAACAGAAACCACCAATTAAACGGATTAACTTCGAATAAAAAGACCAAATATGTCGAAAAAAATAGGTTATTAAAATAGGGATAGCGGTAATGTCATCTAGTACGAGTATATGTTTTCAAATAGTTAAATTTTATTACATATATCGTGGTCGGTTTATAATTAAATATTGACGACGATTAAATATGCAGCTATTTTTGAGTTTGTTTTTTAAATGATAGAAGCGGAAAATAACTTTGTTATTAACATATACAACTTTTTGTACTACGATATGCGTTTCCCTTTCGAGAAATAGCGAAGAGACGTTATTTCTTCCTGGCTATTGTTCTAATTTCCTATCAGTTACAGTGGGAAAAAAGCATATGTTTGTACAAATACGGGTTTATAAATGTTAATGAGGATTACTTAGAAGGTTGCTTCGAAGTAGTACTTATACAACGAAACAAGGTATGTATATTTTGTTTCAGGGTAAACATTTGCAGTTCCATCATTAAATATCTCTTTATCACTCCAAATGTTTTAAACTTTTCCCGCCGTGTAGTATCCGGCAGAATAGAATAGACCACCCTCCTTTCTTACCGAGGTGTCGTAAGAGGGGACTAAGGTAAATGCCGTGTGGTAGCCGGGTGCATAGAATAGACCACCCTCATTTCTTACTGAGGTGTCGTAAAAGGCGACTAAGGTAAGTTGACGTCAGGCAGGCGGCCGGTCGTAAAATACGTAGCCAAATCATATGACAACATGTTTGTAACATGTTGCGCCGACCCCACTTAGAGTGGGATAAGGGCAGGATAATGATAATGTTTTAAACTTTTCGTTAAAAAATTGTTCGAATTCGTTCAATACGAATCGTGCGATATACATACATTCAATTTAAGAAATAATTGAATAAAGAACGAAACGGAGAACGGTTTTGTTTCCTACACTTAGCATTACATAGATTTTCTTAATAAACGCGGATTATAGCAAAATAATTCTAACATAACGTTAATTATGATGTTGACTAGCTTGTTGAAGGCAGCCGAAATGGCTTTATTTAAGCGTCATCAACATCATCAAGTCATCTACTTCAAAGGTATTAAACTGTATCCTCTAATACACTTATTATCGACCCGTCAGAGAGTATCAGTTTGTCCTCTCAAGTGATTGAAAATTTATCAGACCTAGATCTCAGAATGAATAACAAGCATATGTTTGTTATTTATGAAGATAAAAATCTACATGTAAACATTGGCTACTTGTGACAATTTAGTGTCATTCAAATTACCTGGTATAAATTTTATACGACAATTTTTTTCAAACAGTCGGGATTGGCAATCGCAGACGACGAGCTTTCCCATAGCCTTTCTGTATTAAATGTTGAGAGTATGGCATCATTTTAGACATAGGCTGTTTATTTGTGATGAATTTGTAAGCTTGCTTGTGGCATGCATACCGATAGTAGAAACCGATGATATAGTCGCGTGAGAAAACGCTTTCTCATTTATACGACTAATACTTTCGATTTTATTTAAAACATATAAATTGGAATATGTAATGATCACATGGAACAATGTTGTGTCTATAAATTATTTTTCCGAAGCCTTTATACCGTACTCTGTCCTAAGAAACACTAAAGATAATAAATGTGAAATAATTATTATTGAATTAGTTTCAGCAGTACAAGTTTGGAGTGTAGATTTAAAGTTTTTGCTAACTCGTGTTATAAGTACTGTTCTGTATTTTATAGACTGTGATATATCTAGCAGTTGCGTTTTGGATACTTAAACTAAGTTTAAATTTTACCCTTAGTTTACAATTCTCTTATCCGATAATTAGAATAGGGGCAAAACTCTGTGGTTGTTCTTCTAGAGACGCATCTCACGATTTCGTTTCTAATAACATAAATTAAATTAAATATAAAATTCTACGTCACAGTAAACCCCATTTAAAATATAATAAATATAAATAAGAATAGTTAAAAATAGATTTAGAAAAATTAAGTTGCGTTTATGAAATTTGGTACAAACTGCGAACATAGCAAATCGCATTCAGTGCTAATGTATGAATAAACATTATTCTATTAACTAACGACTTCGCATCCGAGTTATGACGGTTAATTGTGCCATTATAGATAATTTAAATTGCCGAACATGGTCGCTTGTTTTGAAAATTAGCACTGCTAAAGTCTAGAAAAATTTTAATGTTCCGGTCATTTGAGAAATTTATGTTTTTATTTTATTTTTTTAATCGATCGCAGCTAAGCATTTTACAAGTGATTGTCTTATCTGATTTATCGATTTCCTCACATTGCAGTTAAGTGACGGGTTATAATATGAACAAAATAAATAATTTATATAGAATCAGGCGTTATTTGGTACATCGGGTAAGCATGACTAGTTTCAAGTCCATACAGCAGGCCTACCATGAAATCTTATTGCGACTCAATTGAAAACGTAGACTAAATTGTTTTGCTTTTTTATACCATGACGTCTTTAAAACGCACACTTTAAGTCGTTGCCGAATGAGCTTTCGGAATCCTTCTTAAAAATATTTGAGTAAAAGAGACAGAGTTATCTATAGTTCATATAACGTTGTCCTTTTCAAACACACTTCATGGTACGAAAAAAAAGCGGTTGGGTTTAGGTACTGACTTTGAAATGAATCGTTTTCTAAAAGTTCATGGTAGGCCTTCTTCTTCTTCTTGTTCAACCGATCGACGTCCACTGCTGGACATAGGTCTCCTTAAGGGATTTCCACACCACACGGTCCTGTGCCGCTTGGATTCAGCGGCTCCCCGCGACCTTTTTGAGGTCGTCTGTCCACCTCGTGGGGGGTCTTCCAATGCTGCGTTTACCGGTGCGGGGTCGCCATTCCAGCACCTTAGGACCCCAACGCCCATCGGTTCTACGTACTATGTGCCCCGCCCATTGCCACTTCAGCTTCGCGACACGATGAGCTATGTCGGTAACTCTGGTTCTTCTACGGATCTCCTCATTCCTGATTTGATCACGTAGAGATACACCAAGCATAGCTCGCTCCATAGCTCGCTGAGTGACTCTGAGCTTTCTTATGAGGCCCATAGTCAGCGACCACGTTTCTGCTCCGTAAGTCATAACTGGCAACACGCACTGTTCGAAGACCTTGGTCTTCAGGCACTGAGGTATTTCGGACGAAAAGATCTCGCGCAGCTTCCCAAACGCTGCCCATCCGAGTTGGATTCGGCGACTGACCTCTTTCTCAAAATTGGACTTACCTAACCGGACCGTGTGTCCCAGGTATATATACTCGTCTACAATTTCAAGTACAGAGTTCTCAACGATGACCGGGTGGAGCGGAACAAGTGAGTTTGACATAATTTTCGTCTTGCTCATGTTCATTTTAAGGCCCACCTGTGGAGACACTCTGCTGAGGTCGTCGAGCATTGTGTTAAGGGCCTCCAGAGACTCTGCCATAACGACTATGTCGTCGGCAAATCTAAGGTGAGTGATGTACTCGCCGTTAATGTTGATGCCGTATCCGTTCCAATCCAAAAGCTTAAAGACGTCCTCCAATGCAGCGGTAAATAGCTTCGGGGAGATGACATCTCCCTGTCGCACACCTCGCCGCGTTTGGATTGGTCTCGTAGTTCCGTCTTGGACACGGACAGACATTGTGGCGTTTTCGTACAAACACTTCAACACTTGGACGTACCGGTAGTCGATACGGCATCTCTGGAGTGATCTTAACACAGCCCATGTTTCCACCGAATCAAAGGCTTTCTCATAGTCCACAAACGCCAAGCAAAGTGGCCGGTTATTCTCCTCGGTCTTCTGTATAACCTGCCGCAGCGTAAATATGTGGTCTATGGTGCTGTAGCCTTTCCGGAATCCGGCTTGTTCGGGAGGCTGGAAGTCGTCAAACCTACGAGCCTACCATGGTAGGCCTACAGGACCCTTATTCATGAGGTCTTCATGCGGCGATATCGCGGCGGCGGATTCCTATACATTACTTACGAACGCCACTCACGATAGTCTAAAGTCAAAATTCGTTATAAACCTATTAATAATTCGATAGAGTTTTGTTATATCAGTAGTAAAGTTTGCAGTTGTAGAGTCTAAATAAAACTTCCCCCAGCTTTTATACTCGTAACACGTTTCTTGTTAAACATTACATCACCTATATCACAACGACCAACAAAATAGTTCTTTTTCGCACTTTGAATGTTTACAGTTCCCACCAATTATTGTTATTATATAACACACGTGAAGTCATGTAGAGTTAGTTGAAAACGTGTGAAATATAAATGTTAGAGAAAGTTGTTCAACAGTCAGTTTTAGGGCTGCCATATCCATTACTGACCGATATGTTATTTATGAAATCGTAGTAAAATATATATCAACCCTATAATTTTTAAGTTCCAAAAAAATCCTTATTTCAATCTAAATATTTTGAAAAGATATATATTATATAGGTATATAAAAGATAGTTTAAAGTAAGAATTCTTGACGAAAGTTTAGATGAATAGTACATTATGGTAAAATTCGCGGAGGGTCACGATTTATGAGAGTATGGGACACACTGATTTGCACGCGGGCGAAGCTAGCGCGGTTCTCTAGTTTCTAATAATTTTTAAAACTGTAATACAGCAAAACTCTGTGAACTGGTAGATAGGCTTTTTTTAATTCTTTCCTATCTTACTGTTAAAAAAATAATTATTCACGCATAAAATACTAAAACGAACCGTTTATAGCTTAAAACGGGGGTACACCTGTACTAAGCCTAACTAATCGCTGTCCAACATTCAAATGATTAATTTAGAGATTTGTACAATCATTTTGACTTGGAAATTACTCTTGAAATAGCTTACATATATTGGTTATCTAATCAAATCTCATTAAGCGTTACATTAAACAAACTTTCTATTAATATCCGACTGCAATATTGGGAAATTATATTGATCAGTTAATATCTGTCACTTGATTTTGCTTCGAAAAACTATTGTTATAGTCTGTATAGTTTGGCTGTAGTAGTCATACTATAGTTTGATGTGAAATATGACTATCTGAGCTGGACTTCGTAAGTTCCTTGAGCGAAATGAAATTTTCAAAATACCCCACAGCCGGAACCCTCCAGTGGAGTCTAAGTTTTTTGAAAGATATTTCTTCTGCTAAAAAAACCGTGTACAGCAATTGCTGGCAAGAAAACAGTATTAAATTTTGGTATTAATATAAGGTATGCGATGGTGGAATATTAAAGATTCTCTTAAAAAGGCACGTTAGGGAAGATATAGATATTAGGTCCTTACATATGAAATTGGCGTTTTCTATGGGAGGAACATAAAGTCGTTTTTTTTTTAATGAAATATATTTAATTAATCAAAGTATGTACCATTGCTATGTATGCACTTTTGCCATCTCATAGGTAGTTCATTGATCCCCTTACTAAAAAAACCATTCGGGCGGGAATCAATAAAATCTTTGAAGGCGGTTTGGACTGCCCCATCGGAGTTAATTTTTTTCCTTGCAAATAGTTATCCAAATTGCGAAAAAAATGGTAATCTGTTGGAGCAAGGTCCGGAGAGTACGGTGGATGTCTAAGACATTCTAATTGAAGCTCCTCTCATTTGGTAGCCGTCTGTTGTGCAGTGTTTGGTCTAGCGTTGTCCTGAAGCAGCAGTGGCCTAGAGCGATTGACCAGCCTCGGTTGTTTAGCAGCTAGCTTTTCCATCATGGTTTGCAGTTGCTGACAATAGATATCTGCCGTAATCGTCTGGCCAGATTTAAGAAAGCTGTAGTGAACGACACCGGCACTAGTCCACCAAACACTTACAAGCAACTTTTTTTTAGTCAATTTTCGCTTAGGGCAGGATTTGTGTGGTTCGCCAGGGTTCAGCCATTGCGATGAGCGCTTCCGATTATCGTAGAGGATCCACTTTTCATCACAGGTAATGATTCGATTTAAAATTCCTTCATTATTGTGCCGGTTGAGTAACGTAACACAGCAGTCAGTCGACGCGCGTTTGTCGGTTTGCTTCACTCAATTCATGAGGTACCCACCTTTCAAGCTTTTTCACCTTCCCAATTTGCTTCAAGTGGATTAGAATAGTTTTATCACTAACACCGGAGCCTGCAGCTAACTCGGACGTGGTTTGCGATGGATCCGCTTCCACAATAGCCTTCAATTCTTCATTATCAACTTTGGTCTCCGGCCGTCCACGAGGCTTGTTCTGCAGGTCGAAATTTCCAGAACGAAAACGTTGGAACCAAAAACGCACTGTGTTTTCTTTTGCGACACCGTCACCATACACATCATTAATCCTTCGAGCCGTTTCTGCAGCACTGGTGCCACGGTGGAACTCATACTCGTAAATAACGCGATATTTCATGTTTTCCATTTTGTAAACAGGGTGACACAAAGAAAAAAACAAAAGAAGAAAAAACAAATGAATTAGGGGGTTTGAAACACAAATGCATGAGTAAATAGCTGTATGAATTTGAATTTGGAATTTCTAACCATAAAGGTAATATTTGAGATCAAAGTGGCCAGTACGACAAAACGCCAATTTCATATGTAAGGACCTAATATTTTATATACAGTTGTGAACATCTTATACGAAGTTCAATAACGCGACAGAGGGGTAGCAAGAATCACTGCTATGACACATAAGCTACTCGTATTGATTGATTAATTCGATAGGCGGGAAAAATCTCAAGCAAGAACTGTGGTAGTGCAGATTTTTACAACCACGACTTTTTGTGCGCACAGATTTTTGACATTATTCCATACATGAGCATGGAGCCAGTGGAGTCGCAAAAAAGATACCACGGTATTGAAATGAAATGAAATGAAAAATTCTATTCTAAATATTTATTCTAATTTTTAATATTGAAATTAAAAATTTACAGAAAGGGTACACAGCTCAGCATTGCCGCATGTCCATTACTAATAACACACGGCGCTGGTATTCGGCTGCTGCCCGAGTGATATAACAGAAACCAGTTTATAATACAAATATAAATGTAAATAAAACTAGACACGATAACAAATATAAGCATAAAATAAAACGAAGTGTAAACTAGAGATATCAAATATAACAGATAAAATTATAACAAAATAAAAATAATTAAAGAAAATTAAATAAATTAAATGCAACTGGCATTGTCAAGTTTAAGTCATAAAATATGAATAAAATATGAATAAATCAAAAATACATGAGTTTAAAAGGCTAACATGAAATAACCGTTTAGGCAGTTTTTTGAAGGCTCAATATTCTGTTCGTATTACACTCCATCAACACATCAACTCAAGTTAACGATTAATAAAGTGACACCAAGCTTAGCAGATTTTGCGTTGAGATAGGATCTGTTATGACAAAAGTCTACCTGTTAATATCACGACACGGTCATATATATGTTGTAACAAAACAACATTTTAAATATCACAGCATCCTGTTTGCGACCAATAAATTACGATACTGATGATCAATGACATTTAAAAGGCGTTAAAATAATCAATATACATAATAACAAGGTAATAATCAGAAAGAGTGTACATACCAAACTGGATTCCGCGGCACACGAACCTGGAAATAATAAAGTAATTAATTAGCGATTTAATTTTTAATTTATACCATCTATTAATCATACAAGGACCTTCTTTAATGTAATTTATTACACGTATCTTAATTTTTATACCTATTGCCAAAAGGTATAGCGCGCAAGCCTATCATAGATAACACATTTTATCTCAATTTTGTGAAGTTTCAGGGCGAGTCAGGAACAGGTTCTACCACTGAAAGATTACTTTCTGTAATATTCAGCTAACATCATAGCGCCAATTCAAAACTCAGGTGTAGGGTACATCGTAATTTAAAATTATTTACAAAAGTAAAAATAAAATAATTTGCTATAATCCGCGATAAATTAAATAGAAAATATATATAATGCTAAATGGATAGTGGATTATCCGTTTTACTATACCCGGTACATACAGGATTCGTAAAACACATGCACAAACCTCCACCACCGCCACCACAAGCACTACACACGTTCACTATCACAAACTCAACAATCGTTTCGCCCCGCAACCGAAGCATCATCAGGAGATAGAATCCTTCTTCCACTTTTGTATTAGTGAGTCTATTTTTGTATTATGGATATCCGCAAAGTAGCACCTAATTCTATAAATTATTCAAAATTATTTATTTGTTTGAAACGTGGCTTTAATGTCAATGGTAATTGAATAAGGAAGGCAATTTGCAACTTGCATCGCGTACCATCAAAATAAGGGTCGAACTTATTTTTGAGAAATTTATCTCGAACTTTGTTATTGATAAATTGCATCGCAAAAATGTGCAATTAGTGTCTCTGCTTAGATTCGATGTCGTTGTGAATTTTTTCCACGCACTTAAAATGCAATGTAAATAAACGTTAATGGAAACAATGTAAAATTCAAAATGTACAAATTTTCGTTCATACATCAAACACCAAACTAACAAACACGAAACATCATCTTGCCGTCGCTTAATCTTATGAAGATAAATTCAATTACTTAATAAATAATTATATGACTTAATAAAAATACCAAACTCATAATATTATAAACAAACATCATCAAACTAAAAACAAAATAAATAGTGAGCCTTCCAAATAACACCTCGAAGTTTCTTAAAAAATCGAGTAAAAAAAAGTAAAGTAGCGGCCTGTTACAATCCCACTGCTAGAAATACGCCTCCTCTCTCCTTTTCTGAAGAGAAGGGTTGGAGCTAAGACCCACCACGCTGCTCCAATGCGGATTGGTAGGTTACACATATCTCCAGAATTCTCTAAAGATATGCAGGTTTCCTCACGATGTTTTCCTTCATCGAAAAGCGTGTGATGAATTGCAATTATCAATTAGACACATGAGTTTTAATAGAAAAACTCATTGGTGCCTACCCGGGTTTAAACTTGTGTTACCCTCGAAAGAGTCGCACGGTCTTACCGCTGGGTTATCACAGCTCGACAAACAAAAATACAAAAAAGAGTAAATCAATATTAACAAATTAAAATTTGTTTTCGTTGCAGAAATATATATAACATCAGTGCAAAAATTTGATATGTAAATGAACATTCAAATTTCAAAATTAGAGTTGAAAGTTAGTTGCGATAACGCAGTCTGCGGTTGAATTTTACCAAATTTCTAGTGTTAATCGAGATCTTTCACAACATTCGCTGATCAACGGCGAATTAGATATTACAAAATAAACTACATTATAGTTATGGAAAAATATAAAATTAAGAAAGAAACTTAGATATGATTAAATTCATAGTAATTGTAATTCTTTTACTAATATCTCATACATAGCTACATATGCAAAATAAGATGAATAGTAAAAAAATTAGTTAAGATATAATTAAAAATGGTTACTTTTGATAGCGTTTTAGTCATCACGTTAGAAAGAGAGATTTCCGTATTATGACTGTAAATACGATAGGTATCACCTCTGCAAGGATGGATCTCATTACAGCGCCTTAGATAAGAAGATATTGTTAAAAAATCCAGGATCACCTACCTACGAATGTGTTGACAATATCCCCATTTCCGATATCAAAAACTGTGTCTGGTCTTGGCCGGCGTAAGCCCTATGTGAATAGCTTGAGTTATTATATACGATTTCGGGATCATACAAAACGCTGTAAGTGCGCCTATATTTTAATCGATCTAACATAAATTTAGGTAAAGCCACTGACATGTATAGATAATGATATCTGAGCTTCATAAGAGAGCTCATAAGTTTGTCACGAAGTGGCCTACTTGGTTCTTACAAATAAGATCATTTTACGTACAATTTACTATTTATCTTTTACCTTTTCAAAAGTGTTTTACACATAGAATAAAAGTGTCATGTTGAATTAATCGTCATAAAATTCATCGAAATAATTATTAAGTAACTGAAAGCGTTTTTTTACTTCCCCAATGAGTTACCTAAATTCGATATACGAAAAAGGACATTGTTTGACAGAAACATCTTAATATGGAAACATTTGTTCAAGCAGTAGACGTTTAAGAAAATTCTACAGATATTTTGTAATGATTTCTTTTGATGCATAACCTTTAAGATGTTAATATAATGACATCATCTTATGTAAATTGAGGAAAGTTCGTAAAGGAGTCGTTTTTTAGATATCTAAATAATTTAATATTATGAAGGAATTTATGTGTGAGTTTTTGAATTCATTGCCTTGCTAGTTTTAATATTAATTTTTATGGATTTTTTATTGGTAGAGGTGTATATTTTCCTGTTGAAATGTCTTTATTAAAGCAAATATTCTATTATGTAATATGCTACTATTAAAAAATTTCCAATTATGAATCTCATGATGGCTTTTTAACTCAGTACTCCAGTCTCATCACAGGAAATCGATATCAATAGTTTTTATGTTATGAATGCAATTTACGAGTTAAACACTGAGAATATGTTTTACGTGTTAGAAACGTAAAAAATTCTGTTTTTACGTTTTGATAAAGAATACTAGATCAAACATAAAACAATCCACTTATCTTCATAAAAGAGCAATGTGATTTGAAAAATCGTTTCAATTGCATTATTCTACAATCATTTAGAGCGCAACAAGCCAGACGCTTAAACAACCCAGCAGACTTTTCTAAAAGAGATTCTAATATAACTTAGTTTTTCTTGCCATTACATTCACTACTTTTAAAACTGTGTGTGTCAATGTAATGCATCGTTAGAGATAAGAGATATCAAAAGATTTAAAGTTCGATGTATACTAGAACTAGTACTAGTACTCGTATTTAATTAAACGATTGAATGTGTAACATGGTGACGTTACAAGTATGGAAATAAATGCATTAAAAAGCAGTATAGTTCATTTATTACTATTTGTATACAAATATTATAAACGTTCTCATTGATTTACAAATGATAATTTCATTCAATTTCGATATAAAATATTATTAATTCTACTCAGAATATTTGTGAATTATACCGAAAATTTAAAAATTGACATAATTTTGATATTCTATATACCGTTCGTATTTCGATAAAAGTAGGTATAATTTTATAATACAATGTCATTTCAGATTTTTGAAAGTGTAGCTAATGAGTAGTATAAAATAAATATTCCTTTCTTAAGACGAAACAAACGCAACAGTACTAAAAAAGTATTATTTAGATTATTCTCACTTGACAGTAAAACTATAATGTATTACTAAATATAAAATATTTGAAATCTTTCACATTTACATGTTGCAGTAAACTATAATTTATATATATTTGAAAATTAACATAATTGCGATAACATCTAAAATTTTGAAAGAAACATAGATGGAATTCTTAATGACAAACTAATTTTTTGTAATAATTTCTAAATATGTACGTAACCTCGCTGCTATTCGAATTCCGCATTTTTTTGGCAGTTTTAAAAACGTGTAACCATTTAACGAAATTTAATATGATGAGGACATCTTATGTAAATAAGGTTTGTAAACATGTCGCTTTGATTATAGATATCTCATAATAGCAGATTTGTTAATTTGTTCTCGCAGTTTTTAGAATGTATTCTTATAACTCTATACCAACGTATAGTACGCGGCAATAAGTAATGCACATCGAGGCCTAGACGGAGAAATCGGCTAGATTCTGCTTCATAGAGCATTGTCTCTGTCACTCAGTTAGTATGTCTCTGTCACTTACTAACTGAGTGACAGAGACAGCGCTCTACGAAACCGAACTGGTCGGCTGTTTCGTTATAAACATCGATGTGCATTATTTTAATGCTGGGTTTATATACTTCCTACTTTGCTGAGTTGGCGAGGCAGGGTTACTTATTTTTTTAATGTAATTAGTGTTTTCGCATTATTATTATTATTATTATTATTAAAGTATCATTACTATTATATTACAGAAGCGGGACTCGGGGCTTTGCGTGAACTTAAATGTTGGAACCCCTTTTTTTGTGTTCGCTACAAATCCGATACATTCAGTCAGATCTTTACGATTAAATATAACATTATGCTTCTTGGCGGCCAAATGTTTGATGTAAACAAACAAGCTTTAAAGATATAAAAATAAACTAGCAATATTTAACTAAAATGTACTTGAATTGAATAAACAAAATCATATTGTCTCATGTTTCCACTATGTATATAAATCCTTGGTCAAAACATCGGAAATAACAAAGGCGAATATAATGAATATAAAAATACTATGCGGATGTTTTCATAAATTAATTTGTTATTGAATTTAAAGTAAGAATACAGCCGTTTTCGTTCTTGGCTAATTTTTCTATGTATTAAAATTTTACTTCAGATCACAAAGTAGTTAAAAAAATAATATATTATAATAATAATATATATAATAATATGTTGAACAATACAAATTAAATTTCTAACAAGGTTTTATTTTCAAATGACAATATATTTACAATAATGTCAAAATGTCTGTCCTTTGTTCAATTTTATTACTGTAAGGCATTCTAGCTTTCCTACCCAGAGGAAATGAAGATCATAGCTTACATTATTGTAATTATTTTCCATTGATTTCAATGTCCTGTCTGCCCATCTAACGCCGTTTTCCCACAAATACAATGAGAGGTTACTTGAGTCAGAAGTCTCAGAGGTTACTTGAGAAAGAAGCCTAAATATCTTTGATAGTTTGTGGAGTTAAATATTGAATTATCGAATTATGTAATAAATTATTAACAGAAATGTATCTATTTCAATTTATTAAACAATTTCGTTATGTTGGAAAGTAAAAAAGATAAAACATAAAAGAATCTGGCATTTATAAAAATTTAAATTCTCCTTTTGTTGAATGTCATTCTATAAATGTACAATTTAATATTCACGAACATACCTACGACCTGGCGGTTATCATATAAATCTGTACAAAATGAAGAGAAAAAAAAGGAGGTTTTATTTGACAAAATACCCGGTTTTACCGGATGGGCGAGACTTTATCTACTTAAAATTCCACCAACGTCCGTCTGTACAACTCTGAAACTTTTACTTCTGCGCTAAATTAGGTGTAATGATTTTTTAATGGTCTATCAATTGCACTTCGGGCAAAAGTGCTTTCAATATTATCATTTAATTTTATTATGATTTTAAACTAAAATATTTTAGAAAATTATTATAATTATAATTATTATAATTGGAATGCATATAAATAACATTTGTATGCATTCCAATGAATAAATAAGATATGTTAATTATATCTAATATATAGGATTCAAAAGTAGTAGTAGTAGTACATTTGTATGCATTCCAATTAATAAATCAATAAACTTATAAATACGTTTATTGATCGCAATAACATAAAAATCAATCTGGAAAAATATTTATTGTGTCTCTGTATTTCAAATATAAGATATATTAATTATATCTTATATATAGGATTCAAAAGTTGTGTTATACGTATTTAAATATGATTTATATTTATTCTTATTTTATTTATGGATAATTTTGTTATTTCTCGTACAATCCTGGCTGCATATTAGAATCTTTATTAAGGTTTTTTAGTATATACAATGTTATATATTGTACGGTAATAATAGCCTTCATGGGCAAACCGTGATGTCACTATGAAGAACACGAAGTTCTTTACGAAGGATTAAAAGGAAGAATTTATTTCCAATAAAGACTTAGGTGGTATATTAATATTTAAAATTATTCATGAGCTTTACGGTGAAGGAATCATGAGGAATATGGTATATCATAGCAGAATTTCTGCTATATCTAAGCTGCCAATCCGCATTGGAACAGTATGATGTGTTTAAACCCTTGCCACCTAAACACAATAGCCTTATTTTGCACTGAGTAATTCGGGTAGCAATATATAATATATATATATGGGACACTTACACGGTTGTCCATCCCAAAGTAATTTAATACTTGTGTTATGGGTGACGGACAACTGGTAAATATATACATATATAGTTTTAAATACATACTTTAATACAAATGCACACCCAGGCTCGAAGAACCAACAAATTGTTTTATAGAAAATGTTGGCCCTCGGCGGGAATCGAACCCGCGACCCTCGGAGCTGAAGGTAGGGTCAATACCCAATGCGCCAACAGGTCAGTCGATATTTACATATATGTATGTATAGTACAAATTTTAATTGACTTAGCTCGTAATATATATTTATTTACATTGTACCAGCATTAATCTATAAATTGATCGTAACAACGTTTACATTTACAAATTAAAAATTGTAGTTATAGTGTGACACTTCCCATAACATCTTGAGTAAAGTTTTACGTAGGTCTTTATTAAATATTTTCTTATTTTTATCATATATTATCTAAAAAGGTTATCGCTAATAATCATCAGGCACCCGGGTTAATGATCGCAGTGACCACCTTATCGTATTAAAAAATGTAGTTGCTCGCTATCGGTCAATGATAATTGGGTTACTTTAAAAAGCCAGTTTATCGTCTGCAAGTCGGTTGCCTGAATTTGGGAAACGCCTATTAGTCAGGCTAGCTATAACAAACAAAAATCCGTACACTTAACAAATATCAGCTAATTTTACTCTTTTTTACAGATTCTTCTTCTTCAACTGATGGACGACCACTGCTGGACATAGCTCTCTTCACAAAATTTCAACACCATACGATCGGGGGCCGATTGGATCCAGTCGCTCCCCGTGACCTTTTGAGGTTGTCGCTCCACCTCTTAGGGAGTCTACCGACTGCGTTTTCCTTTAGTTTGGATATTTTTTTCAAATACAGTTTGCTTTTACCTATCACCGCATAAGATGGCTAACCTGAACCGAAAGAAAAGTCATCGATGCACACGAAAAATTATTTACCTAGTATTGAAATGTGCTTATAAAAGTTAAACGGAGTTGAATCTCACTGAATATATTTTTGTATTCTAACTTTAAGCATCAAACTTACAGTTGTACTATTTAATTTAGTTAGTAAATTAGCCTAGTACAGTGCTCGGCAAACTTATTAGCCAATGAGCCAAATATGAACATTACAACAATTTAAAAAAAATTAGGAGCCAAATCTGCTTGTTTAAAATTTTAATTACCTATCTATCTTTTAACTTAAACAAAAAATTATACATGTTCTCGATTTCTAGAAGATTTTCAATTTATCAAAATAGGATGTAATTTTTTTTTATTTGAAGATATTATTGCGCCTTCCGTAGATATTTGTGCCAGAGCCGCACTTAAGGAGCCAAAGAGCCACATGCGGCTCCGGAGCCGCACTTTGCCGACCACTGGCCTAGTAGAACATTACTTACGATTGGCACTTACATTCATAGAACCTTATAACTCACAAACTCAACGAAGTAATGATAAAATTATTTAATCATTTGAAACTATTTATTTCATCATTTATTTATTTTGTTATTGATAATTTATCTTTTACTGCACTAATGTGCAGATAAATATAATAATATATAACAATGCAATTCTGAATATGGAGCGTACAATCCACTGTCCAATTTCATAGGTGCAGGAATAATTTATAGAATCAGGCGTGACTTTATGAAATTCCACAATTCAAAGTTATAAAAATAGCCACACAATATGCATGCATGCGCTCTACGATTCCTGGATGCATTAGGTATGAACAAAGATAGTACACTCTACTTTAAGCATTATAATATTTATCATTATTTCTATATTATGGACGTACAGTATTCTGCAAAGTCCTAATTCTATAAACTATTCAAACTTCAAAAATTATAAAAGAATCATTATTAAGGATATAGAACTTATACCGACTAGTTATGTCGAGTAAAGTTGGTACAAAGCATATGAGGTTTCAATCTTAACAGTTTAAAAGTAAGCATAACCCGATAAAAGGGATCGTAAGTAGCTAGCTGAGGTTGTTGTTCGGTCACGCTAAATATAGAAACGCCATAGGGCTTACGCCACCATGGGGAGCTCGTATCTAAGTTACTATAAACTTCACGAAGATATTACATGAAATTATACGTATCAACATCTACATACGAGTATATAATCTTGTATACTGAAAATATACAATTAAAATGACTAGTTTTAAGGTTATTTTATGTTTTTAGGCTTATTCAATATCATATAAGCCGTAATGGCAGAACCGTTCAAATGCCTGACTACCAGAGAGTGTATAATAACTAAAACTTTTAATTAAAACTGACATGATATTTACAATTTAATTTGCACTACAGTGGAGTAACAACGTTGTGAGAAAATCTGCATAACTCGTAATAGTTCCTGAGATTATGTGTTACCTGCCAATCCTAAGCTTCGATCTTTCGTTCCAAAGAATAGAAAAGCCCTTAGCCCCAAAAAGCTTAGGTAATTTATTGTAATAGGCTGCGTCTTTACTATCCTTTACTATATTACATGTCAAAGCATTATTACATGCCAAGGAAATCGCGTTCTATCTTTCCTATATTACTTCAAACCACCACTAATTTCAAAGTATAATTAATTACTTAATGTTCACTAAAAAAGTTCCCAGCGCGCTGGTTATAACAGCGACCATGAAGTTTTGCTTATAATAACAAACTAAATAACCACAAAAACACCATTAGTGAATCCTGCGTGATATATGTTCTGTAAGACCACGTGAGAGTTTTTCAACGTTCACATACAATGCTTTGAAGACTGTAATAAAATGACTGAAATTATAATATTCGGAAAAAGAAACTAACGAAATAGTTTAACAAGCAATTAAAAAAATATCTTTTGGATAATTTATAGAATTAGGCGTTACTTTGCGATGATCCATAATACAAAAGTAATAATAAAATTATTTTGCTATAGTCCGCGATACAGTAAATAAAAAAAATATATAGTGCAAAATGTTTAGTGGACTATCCGTTTTTTCATACCCGATACATACAGGAAATAGACTCCACGACAAAATCGATTTAGTCGTGGAGTCTATCTCCTAATGATGCTTCGGTTGCGGGGCGAAACGATTGTTGAGTTTGTGATAGTGAACGCGTGTAGTGCTCGTGTATTGTGGTGGCAGTGGTGAAGGTTTGTGCATGTGTTTTTACGAATCCTGCATGTATCGGGTAAGAAAAACGGATAGTCCACTACACATTTAGCACTGTATATATTTTCTATTTACTGCATCGCGGATTATAGCAAAATAATTATATTGTTACTTTTGTATCTTTTATCGCATTAGAAGTCAAGAGTAGAAGAAAGTTCACAATAATTTTTTTACTCCCCTTTCTACGTACTGAGCAGTCTTATATAAGTGTATATCAGAAACCGATCCAAGATATGACAATAATAATTATAGCACATCGGAAACTTTCGAATGCCGAGCGCAATAGGCTATAGATGGATTGCTTTTAAGATTGTTTTCATACGAGTACATTTATTTGATGAGTCATCTAGCTTTATTGAACCTAGTTGAGAGCTCGTGCCTCAAGAATGATTTCATTAATTATAGGTTTACGCCACACCGCTATCATTTTACTGATCGCTAATGATGCAATTTAAAATTTCTATTATATATAGTTTATATTATACTCAAACTTTTATATGCTCTTGATCGGGGTTCTATTTTCACGCTCAATTACTAAATATCGATATTGTTAAGATGCTAGCTAGATCAAATCTGCGATATATTGGTATTGATTTTGCTGCGATAATCTCCAATGTGCTGTCAACATGTATATAGGATTTCTATGTGTCCTAACCAATTCTTATATGTCTTCTTCTTCTTCTTCAGCCGATGGACGTCCACTGCTGGACATAGGCCTCTTCATGGATCGCCACACCACACGATCTTGCGCCGCCTGGATCCAGTGGCTCCCTGCGACCTTTTTGAGGTCGTCTGTCCACCTCGTAGGGGGTCTACGCTGCGCTTTCCGGTGCGGGGTCGCCATTCCAGCACCTTAAGACCCCAGCGCCCATCGGTTCTCCGCACTATGTGCCCCGCCCAGCGCCACTTCAGCTTCGCGACACGCTGAGCTATGTCGGTGACTTTAGTTCTTCTACGGATCTCCTCATTCCTGATTTGATCTCGTAGAGACACTCCGAGCATGGCTCGCTCCATCGCCCGCTGAGCGACTCTGAGCTTTCTTATAAGCCCCATACACATCTTATATGTAGTCGGCACAATTTGACTGGCCCGTTGGCGCTGTGGGTAGTGACCCAGGCTTCAGCTTCGCGGATCGCGGGTCCGATTGCCACCGAGAGCCAACATTTTCTATAAACAAATTGTTGGTTCAAAAGTAATAATAAAATTATTTTGCTATAATCCGCGATACATGTATCGCGGATTCCCGCCGAGGGCCAACATTTTCTATACAGAAATTGTTGGTTCCTCGAGCCTGGGTGTGTATTTGTATTTAAGTATGTATTTAAACTTATATATGTAGTATATCTACCAGTTGTCCGTCACCCATAACACAAATATTAAGTTACTTACTTTGGAGACGGACGACCGTGTGTGTAAATGTCCCATATATTTATTTATTATTTATTTATTTATCTCCGCAAAGTAACGCCTAATTCTATAAATTGTGGGTTCTTCGAGTCTGGGTGTGTATTTGTATTTAAGTATGTATTTAAACTTATATATGTAGTATATCTACCAGTTGTCCGTCACCGTCCGTTACTTCGAGGACGGACGACCGTGTGTGTAAATATCCCATATATTTATTTTATTTATTTATCACAATTTATATCCTCTTCTATTCTCTCGTATCATTACGGTACTCCTTTTATATGCATGTCATACTTCATACGGTCAATCTTTTTTGGCCTCTTGCTAGGCATATATCGATCCATATTAAATATTCTAGATAATTCCCTTTTTATAGAAATTTTTGTTATTATTATTTTACATCTATGACTTTAGTAGCCCTTGTAGTACAATTCAAAAGTCTTGTTTTTAATGTCATTTCAACTCCTGAATGGTAAGAGTTCAAGACCAAGCCTATAAAAAAAAGTCATATTTCTTATCGTCAGATACATCGTGAGATAACGTAGGGTAGATAAACAAACAAACTACACTGTATTCACCATATAATGTATACACTCGTGAAAGATATAGGTATTTTAAATATTTTTGAATCTTTTATCATACGTATTAATTGTCTAAGAGTACTAAAATAGTAAATGTATAGAAATCGGCTATACTCATGTCTTCTTTATCGGGTGAGCCCAAAGAGTTTAAAGTCCTTACGGGGACCTTATTGCTCCCGCCGTCCAAGTTCCCACCGTGCCGTATGGCCTTGAAACTAATCGGGCTAACCCGATAAATAAGACGTGAGTACAGCCGGTTTCTATACTTTAACTATGAATACCACTCACGATAATCTAAATTTTAAAAAGAGTACCTAAATACTCTTGAAGTATGTTCGTATATACTTATGATATAGCTTTGTGACAACATCATGAAACACGATTTTGTCATTAGTCGGGTGTGAAATAATCGAGACCGACGTCCTAAAGTGCGTTACAAAATGTGCAAATATAATGCTGACGATAGGCATGTATAATGATATTAATATATGCGGCATTCATGTAATGTGTGTTCTCTGTTTCTAAGCGATTATCCATATTAATATTATAAATGTCTTAACATACTAATATTATGAAAGGCAAGAATCTGACTGTCTTTCTGTGTGTACTATTTAATCTTCGGTTACGAAAAAAATACATAATTAAAACAAAACAGTCCATTATCAAAATTATTTTAATAGTTTGTCGTAAATACGCTCATACTGCTTGTGGTGAATTATAATTTCGCATTATTTTATCTATTAAGTCCAAAGTTACTTTTCTTGGTATTAAAAGGATTTAACGATGAGAACGTCTAACCCTTAACTGAGGGTCACGCTTTCAAATCCCTTACAGAGTCTAATGAATTTTGTATAGAATCTTATTAATGATTTATAGACGCAGGCGTTACTTTGCGGAATTCCATATTACAAGCAATATAACAGAACTAACTACTTTGCTATAATCCGCACGGGTTAAGTGAATGCATGCGTAGATTTTGCCTGCTTCATACACATTGGCTTTGCATGCATTCACTTAACCCGTGCGGATTATAGCAAAGTAGTTAGTTCTGTTATATTGCTTGTAATCTTATTAATATTTACAATTCATTAACTGCTTTCTATAAAGAAAACATTCTAAGTCATCCCTTACATCTCTGGTAAAATATTTTTGGGATACGAGAAATTTTTCATTCAACGTTGAAATAACGTGCGTAAGCCCCAATGCTTCTCTCCAAAATAACAGAAAAAGTCCATCCCTACTGATGAGTAGAATATAAACAGGCCGCTTTCAAATCTCTTTGACCGAAGAGTGATTAGTAGTGTTGTATCGCGGATTATAGCAAAATAATTTTATAATTTTTTTTTTATTTCTTTTGATTAGTAGTGATTGTTTTGGTCACTTTTTTATAGTAATTGTAGTGCTTGTTTCTTGGCTATCAAATATATTGCAGCTTAGGGGTTATGGATATGGGTGGAATAGTCCAGTATTGGAGCTGACCACCCGTCCTGTACCGACAGGCGTCCCTGAAATTAGATAAGATAAGATAGGGGGTTAAGGATATGTCACGCAACTTTACTCTGCTTTGTTAAAAAGCAGAGTAAAGTTTTTGAGGAAAAAAGATTGAAAACAAAAACGTAATTATCTGATCACAAACTTGCTTCGATTATCTTATATTTCATCAAATATTAGGAATTTCCTAGTATATATGCGGCAGCTCAGAATTCTAATAAATGATAAGCACCATTATTATTCAATATACGACTTCTCGACTTGCGTATTTCTGTATTTGTTTAAACCAAGTTAAAATGATTTTAGGACAAATAAAACTGGACCAATAGCTCATATAACAAGATATGGCAAATGACATGTGGTGAGAATGACCCACTAACTTTATATGATGATAAAATTGACAAGAAATTCCGAGCAAAGATAAAATGATAGCAACAACGACATACTTCATAGAACGGCACGGCGTTGTTTTTTTTTGGGCTTTGAATTGTTATTGTAAAGCATTCAAATTTTATCTATACTAATATTATAAAGAAGAAAGATTTGTATGTTTGTGTGTATGTTTGTAATGTTTGCAAGATATTTTTCACCATTGGATAGCTGCTTCTTTACTGAGCAACATAGGCTATATTACATTAAAAAAAAGGGATCCCTAATAAAATTATAATAAGATGTGAAAAATTTAGTCATAAAAATCTTTTATCACGTGCGCTGCGGAAACTATTGACGATAGAACAAAAAAATGTTCGACTTTATTATAAAACGTATTAATATCTACAAAAAAGTCCGCGATACCATATGTCTAACTATTATAGTTTTGTCAATATAACTACTTTTCTACATTGCAAAAGTTGATAAAAGTGGCAACAATAATCAAACTATAATATTTACATCTCTGTATTATTATCCTTATCCGACTAAATGATATTTTATTATCAACTGTTTTTGTTTGTTATTCAACAAGCAAATAATACCATAACAATTGTAGGGTATTGTAATACATTCCGTTAAAAATTTTACTTTGCCTTATTGATAAGTCCCAGAACCAAATCTTCAATTTACAGAAATAAATCTATAGTCTGACTTAGTTAACTTTCCACTACCACGAGATCGGTATGTACGCGGGTGAAACCGCTGGGCATTACTAGTTTAAAAAAAAGTGAATAGCGTAAGGTAAAGTGATCATAAGATGATCATAAACTGTCATGGGACAATAAACACACCCAATATTAAATAAATTTCAAATTATTTGTTTATCATCGACTTTTAGGGAGCATCTCTTTATTCTTTATGTATGTAGAAACCAGCTGTACTCATGTCTTATTCTGTCGGGCTAGCACGACTAGTTCCGAGCCCATCTTTTACCGACGGGAACTGTTACCACCGTGATAACGCGTAAAGAGCTCAATAATCAGGGCCCGAAGGGTCTCGATATTAGTCTAGCTAAATCGATAGAATAAGAGGTGAGTGTAGCAGGTTTCTATACGTAAACTATGAATACTGCTCACGATAGTTTAAATTTAAAAAATCTTTATAGTTTATGATATTGTATACAGTGATCACTGTTTTATATTGTAATTAGTACGTCCAGCCCGCTTCGCAGGGCTTTATTTAAAGATATTTGAAATACAGTTATAAAAAAAATGCTCCTATTGGCACCACACTTCACAAAACCATTTGCTGGGACAATCTAAAGATTATGTGTAAATTTCATTTAAATCGGTTTCGGCATCTATAAGGGACATAAAGACAAACATTCATTTTTATATATACCTGTAGATTACGTTACGTTAGATGAATGCTATTTGGTAGGAGATTGATAAATTTATTTGAAATGAGGATTTTCGAATGTGAGTATATTCGGAAATATATCACTTACAGTAAAAATCTTTCACAATCACTTTGCATTAAGGTCGTTTGATGATTTTTTGTGATTACAAAACACTATGCATCTTGCTTGCATGTCTTATGTAAGAGATATTGCAATATTATAACCTCAAGAGATAATGCGAAGTATCTTTTTTCAAAGATAATAATCCATAATATATGTATATAATGTTCGGTGAACACAAACTGAATATGGGTCCGCGTCATATATTACAAACTGATATGCGTTTAATTTCGTAAAGGCATATAATGTTTTCGTAAATTTTTGGCAAACTTTCATCCTTTGTGGCTTACTCGTGGGGAAATGGATGAAATAGCCCGGTATAGGAGCAACAGGCGCCCCCGATATTAGATAGATAGATGAGGTATCTATCTATCTAATAATGGGGGCGCCTGTTGCTTTTATTTGAGAATGAATTTTTCAAAATTCTTTCCTTGCATCTTTCATAACCTATAATGACTCTCTGTATGCAAAAGTGAGATTATATATTCTATTTACGAACAACTGACAAATAACGTGAATTAAAATGTTTGGTTTAATATTTATTAATATTAATTAAAAGAATGTTTTTATATTTAACACTAGATATACCAGCGATTTCAATATACCTATTTCTACCAAACCAATCAAAACATTAAAAAAAATTTCTCAGCCGATATTAATATATGATAATAAATATATTTTATTCTATTTATTATTTTAATATATTTATTATATGTACTATAATTTTATTTTATTATTTCATATTACTTTTAATTCTATTTTTGTTTCTTAATTTAAGTTTTCCGTATTTTAAGTTTTATTTTAATTTTAATTTTTTATAATTAGTTTTAAATTTTTATTAGAACCTCTATCAAAATTCAAGTGGTTGGCTGGAAGAGATTCCGATTACGGAATAAGCCCGCCATTGCATTAACACATGCAATAAAGAGATTACAAACAAACAAACAAACAAACTAGTGCATAAAAAACAGGCTTCTTGTGGTTTCTAGTCTATATTTATTAAAAATGACAAAAATAAAGATGAACAATATTAATAAAGTTTATAAAACGTACTCTCTAATTATAGCTACAAAAGTCATAACATAATTTCTGAAAAAAAAATGTGTAATATAGTAAGAATTTTGAATCGAAATTGCACGATCAGTCTAAATGACTAAAAAGAGTAAATCTACTGTAATAAAATTAAAGGTTAAAAAGTTATTTGAACACAAAAAAAAGATATTTATTTACTAGCTTTATAATTTCTTTTAAGACCAACACAAATAACCCTTATTATATTATCACCAGTTTAGCTACATTATAATACAAAGAATGTATAGATCTTTTATTCTAAAAGTGCACGCCCCTCCAATGTCTTTACTCACACAAAAAAAACTTATGTACAGACGAAATACACGCAACTTGTTATTCTAATTGGTTACTCAGTTGCCGGACAGACACGAAAGTAGGAGCACGCATCGATTATTGCCAAAAGGACAGTTAGCATGTCATAAAAAAAGAGGATAAATATTTTTTATTTTTTATTTTAAATAATAATTAGATAAATATTTTTTCTTTAATAGAAAAATATGGAGAATTTTATAAAACTATGTGGCGAAAAAAAACGGGCAAAACTTAACATCTATCATTATTTCATCATTAAAGCCATTGCTTTAATTAAGGAACGAATTGACATGATTGATAGAAATATGTGGGAAAATACGTGTCGAAATGTGCATGATATTGAGATAGAATATATGAAAAATTTTTAATTTATAATTAATGTTGAGTCTAAATCTGAAGATAGCGACGTAAGTAAATAGAGTTAAAATAGTAAATATTTATTGCAGTTTAATTTTTTTCACAGACTTCTGTACATTACGTTTTATATATCATTCTAATAGTTGCATAATGAATATATGATATGATCTTTATTAAATTAAGTTGGCAAGCTAGCTCTTGATTGCGAATTCACCTGATAGATGCCGATGTAGTTTAAGTTTCTTGAAAGGGTTTGGAGATTAAACGTGTAACCATTCAGGGTTTATACACGACATCGTACCTGAATGCTTAACCGCTTGGTGGTACGTCTTTGTTAGAAGGGTACGTCGGAAGTATCTATTTAGTCAAGACCAGGGATAAATTTTAGAAATATACTAATATGTTTTTTCTAGGATTCGAATGCGGAACTTCCCGTTTAAAATCCACAGCGCTTACTATTAGTCCAGGGAAACGTTAAAAACTTAGTTTTTATTCTAAAGAATTTTCAACATATATTTGATTATAAATATGAAATTAATTTTATTTTTATGCAAACGTTACTCGTAATCCTTGTAACCGGATTGGTTGGTCAACCAGTGCACAAATGATAGGAACGCGTGACAGAATAGACGTGTTGTCTCATTCAAAGCGTGCATTCTCCGCCATATAAATGCTTGACTTATACCAGTCGAGCAATTAGTTGACCTTTAAGTGCGCGAATAAGTAGAGTCAACTTTGAAATTGCTGCGCGCATACAAATAAAATAGTACAGTCAATATTTTCTCTCACACATTAAAATAATGTAATTTGGTGGAGGGGCGTGCACTTTTAGAATGAAAGATCTCTAACATATTATACACAAGTCGTTTTTATTTATGGCTACTATAATTTCATCTTATAACAAACTACATTATAAAATAAAAAAATTGAAACTAATGTACACTTTATTTTAATCTCAATAGAGTTACAATTACATTAGTGCGACAGGTTGTAAGCAATAAAATCGGACAAGTAAAAAAGAAATGTAAAGACAATTACTACAGGCATGGGTGGCCGTTGCTAGGAATTTTTTGTAGTGTATAATAAATAAACAAATGTCTGGGTCGTTCTTTTATTAAAAGTCCTTTAGACTAAAATCAAAGTAAACATTGTCATTAATTTTGATGAGACTAAGAGTAATTATAAAAACTCAATACCTAACACAATATAAGACAAATCATATGAAAAAGGCTTCGCTTAAATAGAGAGGTATACGTATACTGTATATAAGAAGCAGTCTTATTCTGTGATGGTTAGAATGGCTGTCGTGATGTCATAAAATAAAATATTTTATTAAACTTTTCACAAAAAAAAAACAAAATGGACGAAACATATAAAAATAAAAAATATATATAAGTATACCAATTTCAATGAGTAACAATTATAGAGTTATAAGGATTTTTTTACGATACAATTGCACTTTCTTTCGCATGCTATACTCGTCGCAATTTATCAAGCATAAATTGCTCGATCAATCTTCATTGGAATCGAAATGAGGAAATTTGTTTCGTGTATACAATTGATAAATTACTTTAATGGGGACTTACTGAAAAAATGTCTGCGAAAGCGTAGCAATTATTATAAATTATTTTTTTATGTAAAGAATACTTCAATGTTATATACAATTTATCGCGCACTTTTTGGACTATGAAAACATCGTAAAAAATCCGCATATTTCTATAAGCAAAAAAATCGTGATACACAGACAGGTTTTCGCTTTTACAATATTCAGCTGCATGTAATCAATTTATGTATAAAAAATTCTATTTTTTACTAAGATATTTGATACTAAATCGCCAAATTTGTGTCAAATTACGTCAAATTCTTCTAGATATTTATATCACGAACCTGCTGGCCCTGTTATTGGAGAAGATTAAAATCATGTTAAATTCGATCGTCATAAATATATTCATAATATCTTGAATAAAGATCGGTTAATATAATATTTCCAATTTATAAGATATACAATTCGTTTTCGTACGTTTTTATTACAACTGTAATATCGTAACCAATTTGGAATTTCTATTTAGTATCGTTGATGTCTTTTGTACTACCATATGAAGCCACCACGCATTTCCTCCTATTTTATTCGACACATCATGTACATCCCGATTGTATTAACTCTATCTATGCTAGAATACTTCACTAACTCAACTAAAGATTAAATAATCCCAATTTGTTATAACAATTCGTTTTCCATTTTCCTTATAAGTATAGTGATACATCATTAAGGACGAACTTAATAAACGATTTACCATTCAAAGCGAGTTTTGTTTCGCATTTTCGGATGATCTCACCACTGATTTATGTCGAAATTCAACGTACCTAACCTTATAATAAAGTAAAATACACCGAATAAATTCGAAGGTAAAGCTGTAAGTACACAAAATTAAAGTTTTAGGTATACAAATCTTATAATTCACAGCATCTCTTTAATAAATTCAAAAAAATATATCATCAACTGCGATACGTAAGTCTTTCTCATATGATCCATATAAAATTTAAATACTTGCATGTTTCTTTTCTTTATGTATTTAAAGTTTCTCTTTTTATATTTGTTTTCCAAGTTTTGACGAGCGTCACGTATTCTAAAAACTTGAGACTTATTTCATCCCTAATCTAATCAATTTTTTTTACTGTGTTACATTTTTCTTAATCAAAAAATGATCACCAGGTTAAATCTTTCTGAAAATTAAAATTATATCAAAATTATTATAATTTAATTTATATTCTAGAGTTTCATATAAATCAAAAAGTGTATAAAGTGATAACAGAGCATGCAGCATTCAAAACGCACGTATTATGTGAAATCGTCTATTCGTGGAATAGGAGACGATCGTTTGCCGCGAGAAACATTTCTTCTTGACGATGCACATTTGTGCGTTATTTTTTTACTAAACAAACAAGTGAACAATTGGCATTCTTGTTTGTTGTTTATTGATGGCATTCTTTTGTAATTGAAATATTATGTTGCAATGAAAACAATTATTTGTTAATGTAAGCAATTATATTAACAAACGTGTCAAGCTGGTCACACTGCGGTTTTGGGGTGTTTCAATACTGATATGAATTTTAAAGAGCAAATTTATGATAGTTTGAATACCGCAGAGTCAAGAAATGATCTTTTCATAGATTGGACGTATGCATTTGGCGCTTATCGACGTTATTCGTTTTTAATGGACTACGATATCTTTTGACTACTTTCTCATTAGTGTAGATATCATAAGATATACTAAAAGAAAATTCGAACTAATGGAAACCATTTATTTCCGTACTGGCATGAATATGTTGATAAGTCGACTTACGTCCCTTTATATGTTTAATCATAATATTCATTGGGATTGCCTAATTTATATAGTGAATATTTCACTGAAGTCAAAAAGGTTTTTATATCGCAAATACAAACTTGTAAATATCTAAATAACTCTTAAACGTATAATAAACGTACAACTATTTACTATTATGGCTAACCTGAAAAGTGTTTTGGACTTGTTAAGTTATTCACGTTTGGTACGGATTTGGCCTAATTGGGAAAACAAGTGGGATAAGTATAATTAATAAAGGATATTTTCATCCTCTTCTCAGAATTGTATTGGGATATGCAGTCAAGACCTATTTATTTTTCAAATTATTTAAACTCATTTCTGCACTTACATACAAAATCACATGAGACGACAAAGATGTATAATTTTAATTTGTTAAGCTCCAACACATTGCGTTGATCCAATGGCATTAAATCGTATTAGATCATTTTAAGCATGTACCTATTTATATACCATATTCACTTATAACTCATACCTCCACTCATAACTCCAATAAAGTCGTTCCTTACAGTTTTTTTTACTCGCACATTCATCGTTTAATAGGATGTAGAAATGTGAAAATGTAGAAATTTATTTTTTCCGATTTCATATTGAGAGAAAGGTTAAACTTCTATTTGCTGAATTTTCCTTTATCTTGATATTATGGAGACGCCTGACTGGTTCTTTGATAAGATCTTATCTTAACTGCAATAACCAGGACCAGTCGTAAAAACGTACATTATGCTCATTACATAACCTATTATAAATCTCTTGTTATTTCACTTAAAGATTTCAATGCTTTACTTCTCGAAAGTATATCTGGTTACATAAAAAAACTTAGGAAATCATTAAAAAAAATTCTAATTACAATAATATAAGTAAATACGAATAAACGCCTCCCTTCCGGTATTTACTTAAACGTTAATTTTAATCTTGAGTTGTTTTACGTAGTTTGTTTTAAAACAAACTTTTTTTTTCGAACTGACTGTATGCCGTTAGCCCTAACGGCTTTTACAGCGTCCCCGGGCGGGACGGGCGAGCACAGAAGCATCGCCGAGGTTGCGAAATGCAGAAAGTAAAGCGCAGAAACTCTACTAGCGTCGGGGAACGTCGTCCTAAGGGTGCCTCCTGTGAGGCCAAAAACAAATTTTAACTTATTTACATCAACATCAGCAAGTTATGGAGCTGTGATAGCCCAGCGGTGAGACCGTGCGACTCTTTCGAGGGGAGCACGAGTTCAAACCCGGGCAGTCACCAATGAGTTTTTCTATTAAAAACTCACGTGTCTAATTGATAATTGCAATTTATCACACGCTTTTCGGTGAAGGAAAACATCGTGAGGAAACCTGCATATTTCTAGAGAATTCTGGAGATATGTGAAACCTACCAATCCGCATTGGAGCAGCGTGATAGGTCTTAGCTCCAACCCTTCTCTCCAGAAACGGAGAGAGGAGGCCTTTGCCCAGCAGTGGGATTGTAACAGGCTGCTACTTTACAGCAAGTTATGCTGTGCCCAGCGGTGAGACCGTGGGATTCTTTCGAGGGGGTCACAAGTTCAAACCCCGGGCAGGCACCAATGAATTTTTTTATTAAAATTTATGTTTCTAATTGATAATTGCAATTAATCACAAGCTTTTCGGTGAAGAAAAACATCGTGAGGAAACCTGCATATTCTTCATATAGAGAATTCTGGGGATATGTATAACCCACCAACCCGCTTTGGAGCAGCATGCTAGGTCTTAGCTCCGTCCCTTCTCACCAGAAACGGAGAGACAAGGCCTAGCCCAGCAATGGAATAGTGACAAGCCATTACTTTACTATAAGTGAAGGACCAATTTAATAATTGTAATTCTGAAGCTGTAAAGCCGAAAATAATAGTTAAGTGTTTAAAAACTTTAAAGTGTCCTCGAGTTTAAAATCTAGAATCACAAATCGGATAATTTGGAGAAACTAGGATTCTGTAGTAAAGTAGCAAGCAAAAAAAGTAAATTAAAATAGTTATAAAAACAAATATAACAAGCAATATAACAGAACTAATTACTTTGCTATAATCCGCAAGGGTTAAGCGAATGCATGCAAAGCCAATGTGTATAAAGCAGGCAAAATCTACGCACCTTATACATGCAGGACAAGCCACCACATGCACCCCCAAGGCGCATCCACCAGCAACAACGCACACAAAAGCAGCACACACACCCACCACCATAATCTCGACGATCGTTTCGTCCCGAAACCGAAGCATCATCAGGATTACCAACTAACCAACTTACACCGATACGATCATACCGGCTTCGTCTTGCCACCCTTGGCAACATAAACTTGCTGCCTTTCATAGCTACGTCCATAGGTTATTGTCGGTCCCTCTCTCAAAAAACAGCTATGAAAAGGAGTTACAAATAATTTACCAGATAGCACTTTCCAATGGTTACACTACAGACACAAGGGTGGCAAGACGAAGCCGGTATGATCGTATCGGTGTAAGTTGGTTAGTTGGTAATCCTGATGATGCTTCGGTTTCGGGGCGAAACGATCGTCGAGATTGTGGTGGTGGGTGTGTGTGCTGCTTTTGTGTGCGTTGTTGCTGGTGGATGCGCCTTGGGGGTGCATGTGGTGGCTTGTCCTGCATGTATAAGGTGCGTAGATTTTGCCTGCTTCATACACATTAGCTTTGCATGCATTCGCTTAACCCTTGCGGATTATAGCAAAGTAGTTAGTTCTGTTATATTTCTTGTAATATGGAAATAAGCAAAGTAACGCCTGCTTCTATAAATCATAAAACAAATACAGTTATATATTAAAATCAAATCTGGTTATAATATGCGACGTTTTGATTCCATCACTCGCAAAAATCTAAGAAAATATCACGAACATTTAACGAGACAAGGTTAAATAACGTTACGTCATAGACGTTATCATCAGTGAGTTACATCACAATTAACCTACCCGCTTATTATCTTCAGAAGCATTGCAGTGCACGTGAGATACTGTGTAATATTATACCAGACAGGCTGTGATTCTCGCCCGCTCGATTCAATTATTTATGATATGCAAAGAGCACAATGTGTGATAGGTACACACGCTAATGAGATTCAAATTCAAAATATTATTTATTCAAGTAAACTTGTAAACAAATGCTTTTGAATCGTCAACACTACTGCTGGTTCGGAAACCTGTTACTGCTGAGAAAAAGTCGGCAAGAAACTCGGCGGTTGCTCTTTTCAGAATATAATTCTTGTAAATATTAACATTTAGTCATTTCTATCTTGTACAGGGTCGAAGAGTATAGTATAAATATAGCTATATCCACGCATTTTTATCATCTATGTAATGTATATCAGCGGCCTTTTACAGTTGTTTTAAACTGCTGTAACGGCAAAGCTAAAATTGATTGCGGAATTTCATTATAGAATATTATACACAAAATTGTAGAACGACTTCGTACTTTTGAAAGGTCCAAAACACGAGCCGCAAGCTTATGCCGGTTCCTACTTTGTTTATTATGCACATCGCTATTTTTTATAATTCTGTGTATTTTTATACACATTAATTAAATTGCTAAAAATATCATAATTTATCAATGCCTTAATTAATAATTTTTAAGACTAGATATTTCATTTGACATAAGACACAAATGATTTTGTTATTTTACCTACTAGTATTACGTAGATTCTGTTGCACCAATTTCAGTGTTTAAGTAACCTTACCTTAGTATTTTTTACATTTTTCCCAAAGAGAAATGAGAATTTATATAAAATAAATACTACCCAAAGAGAAATGAGAATTTTTATAAAATAAATACCCGTATATACTGCGCCTTTGCCTTTTCTTTTGTAGTTATATAAAATACTAGCAGTACCCGAGCCAAATTAAGAGATTAATTACCTTCAATGATGCAATTACTTTTTTCCCTGTCCTGAAAGAAAAACGGAATCTTTTATCCTATATGTTACCCCGGCATATAATCTTTTATCTTGCCAAATTTCATTATTGATGACCCCCGTTCATTAGCCGACGAAAATAAAAGTTTTACAATAATTTAGTAACGATTAAGAATTGTCTTTAGTTCTTTAATTGTAATTTGTAGGTAGTTAAAAAAATTAAGAATTGTCTTTAGTTCCTTAACTTTAATTCGTAGGCAGTTTAAAAAATCAGGTCCAATATTTCCAATTATTTAATTTAATTGAATTATGCTTTATAGTCACTAGATTACTTATTTAAAAATTCAAAGCAACAAAAACGTTACTTTTAGGATTTAATATTACACCTTGCCGTAAATGTTATTGGCACATCCAATAACATTGTCGGCAAGTTGCAGGCTTCATTGTCCTCGAGTAATATCTATACTTCGCTAATTTTTTAAACAAAACTTTAGATTAATGCAATTATCTATTCACAGTTGAAGTCTTAAGTAAGGGTTTCGGCTTATAAAAACTTCATTCTGCTATAATAATCTTAACTTAACATCGAATCAAAAAAGAATAGCTAAACATCGTCTTTAGAAGAATTATGAAATCCTTTGTTACAATTTACAACGACATTTTTATCAAACCACGTACTCTCATACTCAACTCATATGAATTTTCTACCAAAACAATGCATACTCATTAATTAAGCATAAATATTTATTTAAACAATGTATGTTGCAATTGGTATTTTGATAAAAAAAATTGCGAATGCAGTTGAAATGTCCATGAGTAGGCAAAATGTAATTACGAATCAGTTTCGTAAAATAAATTGCAATAATACATTTATAATAACACAATTATAAAAAATTCACACCTAAGTATAAAATTAGATGTTGGCAAAGCGCACGCCGATTAATGCATGAAGATTTATGTATACGATTACTTAAAATTTGTTTAGTGCTTTGATAGCGCAAGAATTCGCGGGTTCAAACTCTGGGCAAATAACTTTTCTATAATAATTTATGTACCTTTGAACTACAAGAAGCGAAATTTGACCTTCATTTTTAGATCATGTTATTTAACTATATAATAATTACAAGGAATAATTGTGCCAAATTAAATCGATATTGGTTCAGCGGTTTGGCCGTGAAAACGTAACTGACAGACAGACAGACTTTCGCATTTAAATATTAGTAAGGATACCATATTTGTATACCATATTCTTTGTTTGTTGTCTAAGGTAAGTTGACGTCAGGCAGGCGGCCGGTCGTAAAATACGCAACCAGAGCATGTAACAGCATGTTGTGCCGACCCCACTTAGAGTGGGGTAAGGGAAGATGGACGATGATTGAACACAATATATCATTTAATAATAATGACATACATTTATTGTTGGTGTCGAAAAGATTTTACTATTTCAACATTGAATTGGTGCACATGGATGGTGCTTACTAGATGTATGAGGGGGTTATTAATAGAGTAAAGGAAAATATTGTGGGAAAACTTCCATATTCTAAGAGCAATGGCATGTGTAATGTAACGTCTAAACTTGTACTGAAGCAGGGTGATAGATCTAAATTCCAATACATTTTCTCAAGTAGAGAAGATGCTGAGATTCCTATAAGGGAATAAATGGCTAGTATAAATGAAACCTGCCAATTTGCAATAACATTTCTTAAGTAAAGACGATGATGATTTACCTTCAGTGGGATGCGAACGGGCGGTTATTTATCTTCTGCGTAATAATTAGTTATAATTTAAAAAATCAAAGTAAAAAATTGAAGTTATTAAATATAAAATTAAATGTCTGGCTATTTTTTTTCCCGCCGCGATAACACCGTCTAAACAGCTCAAGAACAAGTGCCTCAGATGGGCTGAAAACTAGCCGGGCTAACCTGATAGAATAAGCCGTGATTATGTCCGATGTCTATAGATAAACTATGAATCCTATGTACGATAGTTTAATTCGTTTTTTTATACATTCGCCCGTATTTTTTTACATCTATATACTTTTGATCTTCCAAAAGTTTGGAATAGTACCATCAGCTTCACTATCTTGAGCTATCCTAGTACATTAGTAACAATTAGTATTCTGTATACAAAACCTAGAACCTTCCGAGAGTGAAACGACTCATCAAAACTGATGTTGTGATAATTTAATACGGTAATATTTCAAATTTTAAAGATTTTTTTCCTAAGATATGAACTATAACTTTGAATGTGTTAAAAAGAGTTCTACCGGCATGTATTGGCCATATTTACGAGACACCGGCATAATATTATGCGCCTTATTTGCGCAGTACAGGCTATAAGAGAAGATAATAATATTTTTTGTTAAACCTTTTTTCAAAAGCTGTTATTCTCATGATAACAGCTACAACATTGAGTTTCGATTTACGTTTCGTTTACATGCGATTTAAATGATTCAATGCACTGACAAAACGCAGTTAACAACTTACCGATCGATCCGTTCAAAGCACGCAACAAATCCTGTAAAGCACAAATTTTAAAAAATCACATATATATAAAACCTCAAAGCACTGTTCGGTCAAAAGCAAACTTTTCGCTGGAAAAGTTAGTTTTAAGAAAGTAAAAGTTAAAACACTTATGTATCACCAATTAGTTGATTAGATTCTAAGATGTAGTGTAACATTCACGTCAATTTCTCGCGACAGTCGGCAGTTTACTGGAGGAAGAGAAGTGAGGGACACGTCACTAGCTGCGCCCGCGCCAAGCTCACCTTTACTTAATGTAGTACAACCATACGGTCTTGAGCATTTAAGATTACTCTTTTTTTTAAATCGACAACAAACTGCGTCATTTAAAGCTACAGAGCTTTCAAATCAATTACATACAGCGAATAATTATATTTACCATATGGTTTTTACCTTACGCTTGTTTCGTTGTTCTATAAATAAATAAAATCATATACAGTTATGCTTTCTAGAAGCAGGCGTTACTTTGCGGAATTCCATATTACAAGCAATACAACAGAACTAACTACTTTGCTATAATCCGCACGGGTTAAGCGAATGCATGCAAAGCCAATGCGTATGAAGCAGGCAAAATCTACGCACCTTATACATGCAGGACCAGTCACCACATGCACCCCAAGGCGCAATTCACCAGCAACAACGCACACAAAAGCAGCACACACACCCACCACCACAATCTCGACGATCGTTTCGCCCCGAAACCGAAGCATCATCAGGAGGATAGGCTCCACGACAAAAATCGTACTGCCGTGTTGCCGTGCCGTTGTTGCTGGTGAATTGCGCCTTGGGGTGCATGTGGTGACTGGTCCTGCATGTATAAGGTGCGTAGATTTTGCCTGCTTCATACACATTGGCTTTGCATGCATTCGCTTAACCCGTGCGGATTATAGCAAAGTAGTTAGTTCTGTTGTATTGCTTGTAATACAGTTATGCATTTATAATTATGAATGTTCTCATTGAATTATGAAATTAATTTTATTGAAAGCTAATAATAGTATTTATATTCAAGGAATTTATAAAAACATGAAATTATACGTAATAGATTAAATAGACATCGTTTGGAATATACCCTAATCATATTTGTTGAGGCTTTTGTTTCAAATTGACCAAAGCCGTGTTAAATAGAGAGAGAGAGCGCGAGAGCGAGAGAGAGATAGCGTTAGAGCGAGAAAGCCAAATCGCAAAGCTTTGCGATTTTGTCGTGGAGTCTATCTCCTGAAGATGCTTCGGTTGCGGGGCGAAACGATTGTTGAGTTTGTGATAGTTAACCTGTGTAGTGCTTGTGTATTGTGGTGGAAGTGGTGGAGGTTTGTGAATATGTTTTTTACGAATCCTGCATGTAACGGGTATGAAAAAACGTATAGTCCACTATACATTTAGCACTATATATATTTTCTATTTACTGTATCGCGGATTATAGCAAAATAATTTTATTATTACTTTTGTCACAATTTTCGTTGAAAAAAGTATCAATTAGTGTTAATCAGCATAGTCCCGTCGACATCCCGCCATACGGCCTCGATATTCGGTAAACGCACACAAGCACATTTACTGAATATTCCACATTCATGCGTACTATTAGAATTGTTTGCCAATGATGGATGATTGCAAAAAATATTCGGCATTTTTACTTTGGATCATGTGTGAAAAGCACATTTTATGCGGTTTCGGTCATGAGAAGGCCCGACGATCACATAGTAAAAAAGTGTCTAGCAATGCCTACAGGAAAAAAAGAAAGAGGAAGGCCACTGACCACCTGGCTTACGACTGTCCAAAGGGACATGAGGAATTTGGGACTTTCCAAAGAAGATGCCTACTGCAGAGATAAATGGCGCCGCCTGATTGGAAAAGCAGACCCCGTATAGCGGGACAATGCGAGGACAATGATGATGAATGAATCTCAAACACAGTATTATAGATTGAAATATTTAAAGAAAGAATGAAGGTTTGTTTGTAGAATGTAGCAACCCCCTGTGAATATTACTCCATTAAGGAACCGGTCCTCGCCCATTGGAAAAAAGATAGGGAATAGACATAATTATTAAGGTTTCCTTAAACATTACTTACTATAAAGCGCATAATAAATTATAAATCCAGTAGTGCTTTTACCTTGAGCACATTACGTCCTGTGCTGTGAACTTTAAATTAAAATAATCTTACTAATAAAACACCTTTTATACAGACATCGATATTTTTGGATATTGTACACTAAAATAATAATTTATTTGAAGAACCATGGACAACCCGCTATACTACTAATGAAAAACATTTTTTAAATAATTAATACTACTATTTGCAGTAATATTTGTAATAGACCTTAATTGGCGAAATTTCATAGGATAAAAGTAATAATTTTTGATATATTCCGCGATTTTTAAGAAAAATCTATGTAACGTTACATGTGTAACGTGGAATAATTAACCGTTCAACAAAAACAACTACCACCACACTACACAAGCGCAGCAAACATTCATTAATACAATTTCAATTTGTTTATAATTTCTAATTTAACAGGATTCCTAAATTAAAGAACCAATATTCCAACTAGTCCTTGCTGTTTATTACTATTTATTGATTTGTATAACACTAACTTTTACTCGCGACTTCATCCGTGTGAGCCTTAGTCCTGGAATAAACAGCAGCTTTGGTCCCTGTCCAACCCTGCAAATATCTCCATCACAACCCGTATTAATTGCATTAATTATAAATTGTAAAAGCTTTTTATCGACTGAACAAAAAACAAAGTATATAAAAACTTGCATAGATCAGCTTTTTCGACATAAGCTTAACAATTTGATATAAAACCTACTTCTTTAAATTACAGATTTGATTTGACCTTGTCACATCGTGAATAAAAAACATTAATGTAGTCATAATAGATGTCGTATCTGTATCTGTATTGTATTTCGGTTCAATTACCTTTTATAGCCTATATGTTACCCCGATGTATACGCTTTTATTGTGCCAAATTTCATCTATATGGGTTCAGTGGTTCGCCGTGAAATCGTGACAGATATAGACATAGACAGACTTTTGCGTTTATATTATTAGTAAGGATACGTCTCAGTTCCTATTTAATAATCATCGCTATGTTGTGAAACAAACTTATTTCTTCTAAGTGACTGTATTCAGTCACTTAGAACAACATCACACAATATCACCAATATCTATTGATGTTGGTGATATTGTGTGATGTTGTTCACGACACCAAGCTGACCTTGCTATATAAACCATATCGCGTATGAGCAATATTGTACGAAGATTATCCTTGTCTTTTAATACCATTGCAAATAACTCTATCAAGAGTAAGTAAAGCTGCGTATGTGTTTACCTAGATATTATATGTACTTGAACAGCATTCATCCGTTGCGAATTCGAAGGAAAATTAACATTAATTAATAAATATATGGGATACTTACACACACGGTCGTCGGTCCCTAAAATAACTTAATACTTGTATTGGTGACAGATAACTGGTAAATATAAATATTTATAATTTAAATAAATACATACTTAAATACATATACACACCTAGACCTGAAGAACCAACAAATTATTTATAAGAAAATATTGGCCTTCAGCGGGAATCAAGTCAGCGGGCTAGTTCTTTTAATAAAACGTCAATATCCATTTATATTTTCATATTATGCGGTTGTTTCAACACAGTTGAAACTACGCGTGACTCGCTTGTCTAGGCGAATATAAAATTGAGAAACTTTACGCTTTAACATTATATATGCAGTTCGTAACACGAAGCTGGGTCGCGCGATATATTAGTAAGTGGACCATAAGATCACCGTTGCTAGAAGTACCGTGACTGCGAGTAAATAATGCGTAGGCAACATCATTTCATGAAAAAAACATTGAATGATTTTTCAATATATTTTATCTCCTAATTTGCCTCGTACTATAAATATATGGGACATTTACATACAAGGCTCTACGTCCACAAATAAAATAATTTAATAGTTATGGGTGACAGACAACTGGTAAATGTATACATATAATTTTAAATACAAATATACACCAAAACTCTAGGAACCAACAAATTTTTATAAAAAAATTTTGGCCTTCGGCGGGATTCGAACCCGCGTGCCATCAACATATCCCAAAAGTTAAGGACAAAAGGGTGATGTTTTGATTTAGATGTTAGTAATAAAAATGTCCTATTAAACATCTAGAAAATCAATCATGGCACACACAGTATAGCTGAGTTAATAGCAGAAATTGTCTTTAAGCATAGCGATGGAAACTATTGCTAATTCCAAAATATACTCACATATTTTTAACCTTAGATAGGTTTGTTGTTAAAAATATCTGTCACAGGGAAGGGAAACTTACAATAGATTTTCGAAATCGTATAAATATTCATTAGAACCATTTTAGTAACTTAAATAAAAATTTCATGTAATAGGTAAACTGTTTGTATCATAATTACTAAATAATATTCACTTGGGCCATATACATAACGTATTAGTCATTTATTGGTAAAATATACCATTAACCTATACTATACGATGGCTTTATATGTTAATTTACTAAATCAAATCTCTATCTCGGAATTTTGCTTCCAAGCTTTGCGGTTAATTACTATAAATTGGCACTTTGCCTAAATTTGAAAGTTTATGTGAACCACATTTTCTAAATATTTGCAACCATTTGTTGTTTAGTAACTTGTAATTTCTCACCTATCTTCATTTAGTATATTTCCTGAAGCTCCGTTTCACGGACAATAATAATGTTAGTAATAAGATGATAATAATAATAGTAATACCATAATTTTCAACTACCTTTCTGTGACAAGGTTAGGAACCTTGGGTTTATTTTTGATCAACACCTATCGTGGGCACCGCAGATAAGTGAGGTGAGTAGGAAGATGTTTAGCGCCATTGAATCTCTTGGACGTTTACGTAACTTTCTTCCTGCTTCTACAAAATTGCATTGCCTCAGTCTCTCCTTTTACCAGTTCTTGATTATGCTGATACTTGTTATATTGATATATATATAATCCAGCCGACATAACAGCATTAAATTTTGATATTCCATACAATGCCGTCAATGAACAGTTCAGATGTATGATTAATATTTCTTACCAGCAACATTACAATCTTACATTACACAATCATTTACTATCAAGTGTGATAGTGGTCAAGTACTTGTCATTAAAAAAACTGCTTTAATTAATTACGACTTCCGAAATATATGTTACCTTATACAGACGGCCTCTTACTAGACAGGTTTCGTGAGTTCGCAGCAGGTTGCGACCTACATGGACCAACTTTCTTTATACACAAAAACTACTAGTTGACAGATATTTTGATAAGGGTTAAGCATTGCGCTTCTAATATCTGACACCTTAGCGATTTTAGGCCATCGCTGATAAACAGTTCGGGGTCTTCTTACAAATTTCAACTGCCTCACGCCGACGTCCTAAGTCAAAGCAACTGCTTGTTACTCCCGTTCGTAGACCTCCTCGTTCCACCACTCTGGCCCAATGCGGATTGGATTACACATGTCCCAGGAATTCTTCAGTCATTATTTACAAATAACGCATAAATAAACGATGGTCGTTTCATTTTTGTAACAAGATTTTATTCGCATTTCCTAGACAGCAAATATCTGCAGTCATCTAAATATATGTAGACATCTGTAAGCTTTATATTATATTATTAAGAAAATAGTTATCGTGTAGCAAAGCCTTTACTGATGACACTATTCTATTCAAACATTAACTAGTACAAAATAGGGTAGGAGACAGGATATGTTTAGTGGCATAATGTTTTGTTTACATGTATTGAATTTATAATAGTATAATTAATATTTTATATTATTAATACTGTGCCTACTTCAGTGGTATTTGAATTGACGAAATATCGATAATATTTATTTAAATAAACATGAATGGTTTATAGAATTAGGCGTTACTTTGCGGAGATCCATAATACAAAAGTAATAATAAAATTATTTTGCTATAATCCGCGATACAAAAGCAAATGTATTGAAACATTAATGGATTACAAAATTACATAAAATAGTGAATATTCTATCAAAAATTTTATAAATATTCATAATTCATAATCCATGATAGCTAAAAATCGCATATTGATCGTTAAAATGCATTAAGTTAAGGCAGGCATATAACATAGACGTATAAACTGATAAATGTATAAAGACCCTTAAACAGTAGTTAGCTTGCCATAATTTGCCCGTTCAATTTGTAGACACTAATTGACAGCGGTAAATTAATCGCACCAATTACTGACACCGGAGACCTGTAAATGGTCCAAAATGAGATGTGTGTTAAAAATATGTCAAGTTCTAATATTTAACGTTTGTTGATTTAATTCCCACAATAATACATACATACACATATATTTATATATAGATACATACAAGAATGCACACACTCAGAACGGCACGCGAATACACATACATACAAACTACTTTTTACTTTTTTTAAATTACTTAATTTTTTTACTTTTGTATAATAGTCTCTACATTGTTATATTATAATTAAGGTAAGATGCGAGGCAATCCTACCAAAAGTATCCTTTTAACTTAACAGTTTCATCAAAGTAATGTATGACAACTCTCTGCATTTCGCAACCTCGACGATGCTTCTGCGCTCGCCCGTCCCGCCCGGTGACGCTGTAAAAGCCATTAGGGCTAACAGCATACAGTCAGTTCGAAAAAAAAAATGGATGATAATGAGAGAATCAATAAAGATTTGTTTTAATTATTTTTTCCCCAACCATTGTTCCCCAGCCGGGTTTTCGTCCGTTACGTTTTCAAACATAAATTAGGTTACCGAAGTATATTTCAAATAATAATAATAATAATTATATGGGACATTTACACACACGGTCTTCAGTCACCAAAGTAAGTAGCTTAATACTTGTGTTATGGGTGACGGACAACTGGTAGACATACTACATATATAAGTTTAAATACATACTTAAATACAAATACACACCCAGGCTCGAAGAACCAACAATTTGTTTATAGAAAATGTTGGCCCTCGGCGGAAATCGAACCCGCGACCCGCGGAGATGTAGGCAGGGTCACTACCCACAGCGCCAACGGGCCAGTCAAAGATATTAAGATAAAGGCTACTCCAGTCATAGAACGGGAGCGGCGAGTACAGAAGCATCATCGGAAGTGTTATCTAGGAACAGCTAACCAGGAAAAAATATTTATATAAAGTAAATATTCTAAAACCAATTATAATTACTACTATTATTATCATCGTATTACTAATATACATTATTATTGTCCGTGAAACGGAGCCACAGGATATATACTAAATGAAGATAGGTGAGAAATTAAACTAGCGTTAATACCTTAAGATCTGCTCATCTGATTAATCTATGCAAATACAGTTTAGGTTTCTTTGTTTAGTAAAAATATACTTTGAACTTATTAATATTAGAATTAGCAGTCTAAACTGTTTTTTTTTGTTTTGTTGTTACTTTATTTGTTGATAGCGTACTTTTATATTTAGTTAGTCTTATTTAATTAGCAAGTTAGTCACTTAAGAGTTCCTAATATGATACATTAGCAGTGCTCGCAAGTCGTTGGTTCCTTTTCCTTATATCTTCGTATGTTTCATGTTGCCTTCAACAAAAGCAAACGCTCAGAACAACTATATTTAATGAACGATGGTTTCATACACGCATAATATTTGCACAATTACGTAATCGAAATCCCACGAATGCATATTATAGCGTTTGGCTTTCTAGTTTCTCATGCGCATTACCGAGGCGTGGCATATCCTTCCGCCATGATCTTTAACATCATCTTTACGGAGGGCACCTTCAACATAATTAGGTAACTTTCAAAGGAATATTTCAATTTAATATTCAAAAAAGAGGTACTCATAAAGTTCCATATTTGATTTCAATTGCAATACGAAGTTTAAATATTTCTTTATTGTAGTAAGAAGCCAAATTTTGCCAAAGTGTTAAAGCAGGCGACTGTTATCAAAGGTGTGTAAGTTTAAAACTCGGTAAGATAATAATGAATCTCTATCTACTCGTATACGCAAACTTGATCATTGTTAAAGTACTCATATCATCTCATTATTCTCCAGATCTATTGCCAGTCGAAAATAATTTTCGATGCCTCCAATGTCTGTCCACGGTTTGGTGTCCAAGAGCCATGTACAAATTCAATATATAAAAATATTTTTATTCAATTAGACTGACTGTGTCCAGTTCTTTTGAATCGAAAATTTACCGAGAAACAGCAGGATATTTGGTGAAACTTTCAGTAACACTCTCTAAAAACAATTTGGTTTGCATGTGAATTGGTGAATAGCTGGAAATATGTTTCTATCACTAAAATGATCTTCAATTGTATAGTAAGTTTTATGTGGTAGCGTTTTAGAATAATTAATAAATGAATGTGTCAATGCGATGCGACACTTGGACTGCCGATGAGAAACCATATTTGTACTGTGCCAAAACATTACGCATGGCATGCCCCACCTTTCTTCTCTTAATGCTTTGCAATCATCATTGCGATCATGAAATGAGGAGTTCAAGAGAAACAACGTTTACCTTGTACAAATTCGACAATAGGAGTCATTTTTAATGAGCTATGAATATTTTTAACATTCACTCTATAGCGCATTAGTAACATACATTAGATGGGCATGCCTTTACTCACCTATTAGTTTCATTAAGTATTGCGAAATCAGGTGATATCCAACTAGTTCACCGCAAAAATGTCAAGCAGGTTTGTGTACTTTCCTCTTATACATGTAGTTACGTCGTTAGTATTTTGTTTGGTTGTACGAATTTTTTTTAATGTCTTGAAATATTGTTAATGATATAGCTACAAGCTTGTAAGCTTCTAGTGTGGAAACCATGGTGGTTGAACAGGTGACTTTTTACTTGACGATTCAAAAGTGCTTGAAGTGGTTTATTTAATAAAACTTATTTTGATTTGATTAAAAGAGTATCACTTGCTCAAACCCCTGGCAAACATCTATGAGCTTTTATAAAAACTTGTTGTCGATATTCACATTCATCGCGCACTTATCTATGAGGAAAACAACGCGGGGAACCTTACTTCTCCTCGTTACCAGCTGAACCGCCACAATATCTGTGGAAAGTTTATGGAATATGTGTAAAATGCTAATCGGCATTTAAGCAACGTGCTAGGTTTAAACTCAATTTTTTTCTCTATTAAGGTTCCATCAAATTATATAATCATACAGGGTTATAAATTTGATGGAACATGTTCGACGATTAGTTAACAAGTATTGTGGACGATATAGGCGAACAAAACTTGCATAGTGTTCCGAACAGCTAGGCTTATACTTAAGGATATATTTGTAGATACATTATTTAGACAGTATAAATTATATGCCTGCGTCCACCAAAAATAGGCGAATCTTCAAAAAAAGAGAACCTAAAGGCACAACCGATAATAAATGTAAGTCTCACTCAACGCAAGAAACAATGCAAACGACGCCAAAGTTTGTTGCAATCTACATCAAATCATACTTGTCAAATTTCTCAGAAATAGCTTCATATATTTCTTACATAAAGCAATTTTTATTTTCAGGATAAATATGGACCACACATTGCCAAATTTTAATCGGTATGCAGAGCGATTGTATCAATTCATATTTGCAAATTTATCGCTCATACTATCTAAATTTAGGTTACGTTATAATTTAATTTCTATGACCATTATTGAAAATTAAGAAATTTTAACGATCCTTTTTTCTACCTCCGTTCCTTCTTACTGCTACCCGACAAATAATATAAAATAAGAAATGAAACACAATCTCATTTTTTATAAATGTATCTTTAATTACTTTGACACTGTCAACTTACAAATTTCGTAATATATAATGATAGGATGTCTTAATGTTTAACACTCTACAAGATTATCATAAAGATTTCAAGTAATGAACATTGAAAAATAAAATGTGTGGACAATTAGTAAATTATGAGTGTCGTGATCCCGAAAACCCAAAATGTAATAGTTAACATTCATAATAAATAGAGGAATATCCTAAATTGTAAATAAGCGAACTTTATAACTTTAAGCAAATGCATTCTTAACATAAAAACCAGCGCTCGTTCCGATGTATGGATGTATGTTCACTATTGCTAAAAGTAAGTTCTATAAGGGCGTTTGTACATTACCTGAGAGTAACGTATGATTCATCAGGTAATGATTATATTTTTTTAAAATAAATATATGCAACAATTACACACGACTGTCCGTCCCAAAAGTAATAAGTTAATACTTGTGTTTGGATGACAGACAACTGGTAAATATATATAATATATATGGAAAATGTTGGTCCTCTGCGGGAATCGAAGCCACTTGCGCCTACGGGCCATTCATGATGATCACATAAGACGTCGACGAAAATAATTTTTTTTGTTACTTTTCAAAATATATACTTAATTTATCTTATACGAATATATATAGGAAAGAATAGTTAAATACTTTGCATTCATAATGTTTATTCAAGCTTCCTATATATGTATGCATGTCTTTGTTTTCTGCGTTAAATTACGTATACAGGTAAAAATATTAAAAGCTACTTAAAAACTCTAAACAAAAAAAAAATCTCTCCATATTTCTAACAATTTCACGCAAGTAGGAACACTGATAGACTCAATTAATATTCCTCTATTCATTGAACATCTTACATCTAGTACCCAGTAGTACTATGACTAGCATATTCAAACGAATTGACACAGATGATTATGTCATTATAATAAGTGATTATCTTAGGCTCGTTTCATAGTGAAGAGATCGCCATGCTTAGAACGTATTAAGTGATATTAATATGTAACGTTACTGATACTATGGCGTTTAATATTCAAAATTGGCGATATACATCCCTATGAAAGAAGCTAGAGGAATGATTATATTTCTTAAACTAAAGAGCAAATACGCTCAAACATTAACTTAAATACAATAATACGTAAAATATGCACTAGTAAGAATGTGTGAATGAGACCGGTAATTTTGAGGCACGTATAAAAACGGTCTGAATGTACATTAGTTTTCGCCTAATCTATTAGAAAGTGTAGACTTTCTATCAAAAAAATGTTACTTATCACATATTGTTAGTGTTCTACAGAATGGTTCTAGTCCAGGTAAACATTAGTATTTCTAATAGAAAAATTCAGCTACTTTTAAGTCTTTACTCTAAGAATCAATCTAAACCTTCATGTCCTACCAAAATTTATGGTGATTACATAAGTAGTCGGATATTAAAAAAAAGCAATCAATTCAAATTAATATTTAGTTACACAATTATAAAGTACGCATATTAATAAATAAAAATTAATAACTCCACTAGCGTTTTGTAAAGGGAAATTAGAAAATAATAAATAGTTAAGCCGAGAGTACACTGAAATCATAGATTATTCATTTGTTTACTATAATAATTGCGCAATGTGATATTACAATTGGCATCTACATTAAAAATTTATATTTATTCCAGTTAAAATGAATATTCGAAAATAGTTCAGTGACAATGATATAAGATTTGTAAAAATAGTTGTTTTAAAAGAATATGTCAGAGAATAGTGAAAAGTGACCCTTAAAAAGATACGGAACAATTTTTTATTTAATTTGATTATATTAGCTGTCGAAGTTTTTCATTCTTGGTAATCTTTTAAACGTACAATTCAACACCAAAGTAAGCCATCTGTAAAGATCGTTATATTGTAAATAAATGTACTTCATAAAGTAGTTGCATGCAAATATGCATGAAATGGCACATGCACGTTATAGTAGCAGGCTGCATTTTCTACTGAGTAAGAAAATATTTTCGTTTTATTACGCAGTTCTATTCCGTTTATTGCATTTAAACTTTCTAGACATGCATCGAATAAAACTGTGTTCATATTATACCTGCAGGAGTTATTGAAAATTATCTTAATTATAAGTAATATATAAAATGCAAATAAAACTCAACTTCGGCTAACATTTGTTCCTTTTGGTAATGGCTAAAAAGGTTAATCTTATTCCATTCCCTTTCCCGCAATAGTATACAAGATATTTCTTAACAATAATTGCACAATGTACTCCATTCAAATTAATTAGTGTTGTTAGTATTTCTAATAATTACACAAAGTTCAATAATAAAAAATCCGGTCTACTCCCACACCATTTTTTATATGTATTATGGATCTCAAAGTTACGATTCATTGTATGAATTACCTTTCTTTTATTTTAATTCTTAAGCCATTCAACTCATAGTCCATTCATTTTTTTAAGGGAATGCGAAGACACACGAAAAACCGAATTATTGGCAGGCAGAGCTGTTCCTTACATCGGTTTACGGGTACCTTACTCCAACTTTACTACGAGAAACTGCTATAAATAAAATTAAAGTGGTTCAGTCATTTCTGTTAGTTTTCTAATTAATTCATGCAATAACTATTATTAAAACAACATACATACAATAATTCGTTCGTATAAGCCACTGGTCAATATTTAAAATAAAAACTCATAGGATACGGAGTACATAAAAGTACATCTGATACTTTTACATCACGTTTAGAAATAATGAAATAGTACGATTTATTTGAATCAGTAATGTATATTACATATATATGAATAACAAATAAATTCGTTAAGAAAGAAATATTCTTGATGCGAAACAAAAGCAAATAGTACTAATAAGTCAACAATGACTGTGGTAACAGTAGATTAATTTTGTCTTCTTCCTAGGTATTTAACATGTAATGTATAACAATTTAACTGACAAAATCAACATTTATTGCTTCGTAGATGGGGTACCATATGCTAACTGAATGTACCAATGTAACCTGACTGAATTTGATTCTTTCTAACACTGCATTAAGATATAATACTCCAATATAAAACTGCAAATAATGAGAATATTTTGCAAAGTTATTAAAAAAATCACAGAAATAAGTAACGTATTTTAATCACTTGTTGATTTCTAGTCAAAAAAAAGTTCGCCCTTAGTAAAGTTTAGAATTATTTAGTCTGGAAATATAAAGAAAAATTGTGTATAGCGATTCGTTACAAGTAGAATACTGTACTACTGTATAATACCTATTTTACTTAAACGACGATGCTGAATGAACCACTTTTTAATAAGAACCATTTAACCTAGTGTGTCCCAACCTTTTTATGCCATGCCCCACCTTAGCTTGTATAAAATCTTAGAACAGACATAATTTTTAATATTAAAAAATTGAATTGTTCACTTACGAAACTTAAATAATAGGTTTTAGGAAGAAGAATTTACTTTTCAGTTAAATTTGGCATCGATATCTGGCACTGCATTTAAATGGACCGGAGCGAAAGGGTTAATCTCGGGTCGAGTATATTTTCGAGTTGCAACCACCACCCCCCCTCCCCGATAGGCATTTGGACCCCCTTTGAAGATCACTGATTTAAGCAAAATGCATGTATTTATGTATGCCAGAAAATCTTAAAACTGTCTCATTGACACATAATATATATTGAATTCAAGAGATAATTGATTCTTGATAAGACTAAAGATCGTCTGAATTTATTATTATATATACAACAAAATATAAATACATCATCATCAAGTGACTACATAATATATAAAATTTATAATGTTTTATCGACTACTTAATTATACGCATTTAGCACAAAATTCATACATGAATTTCACACAGCCTTATATATAACAATATATTGGTCACCTTTATATGTTTCACATCATAGAACCATTTAACAACAAAATAGAAATACTAAGTGAATAAATTAAAAGCAAAAATAGTTTAAAAGTGTTCGCCTATTTTATTTTGAATGCTTCCTTTTTAAATATTAAGAAGAAAGCGTAATATAATAATACACACGAAAAAATAGCAATATTTTCTACTGTTCGTTGTGTATTTTTTACTTCAACAACAAAAGAATGTTTTAGCATACCTAAGGGTAGTGATACCAAAAGAAAATATAAAATATAGAATAGATATAATCGCATATGAAAATGAGTTCTCTACAATTTAAACGCACATTTTTTTATTTACGAATTATCACACGCATATTATAAAAGTGAGTTAATATATTACTTTATTTGAGATTACTCAATTTTTATTTATATCAATTGTCTAATTATTGATTGAATGATAAATACAGAGTACTGTTATAACTTTAATGGTTAACTTTGCATTCAGTAGCAAACTATGATACAATATAATAAAAAGATTTTACATAGTACAATCGTGTATGTGAAACTATTAAAAACTTTTGCGAATATTCAAGGACTAAATATTAATTTAATAAAAAACAGCGACAGTGTTAATGAAAGAAGTGTGTTGGAAGCAATATCTAATTCAACATTAACCGAAAATAGATAAAAGATCTTTTAAGTTTATTTTAGAGTTGTTCTAATACATCATATTTATATTCTAGTGTTTTACATTAATCAAATCAGACTTAAATTCGACCAATTGGTTAACCAATTAAAAATATATCAAATTATCGTACTTGGCTACCTTGAGTACAATATAAACAAAATATATATGGAATAACACAATCAAATCAGTTTTTTGAGCAATTTTGTATTTTATTGTATTGTATTGTACATACTAAATACAAAATTGTATTGAAAGATGATCCACTTTCGTAATATGCGTGTTGTAAACTGCATACATAATAAGTTTAATATTTGTAGTAATCGACTATTCACGATATCATTTATTCCACACAACTTACTAAAAATAATTAACAACATCGATTGTTATACGATTAAACATAATCTACGACAAACATGAAAAATATCTAAGCACACAAGTTATGATTTTTGTGGTCTAAGTGCCGCAACCAAAGTCCTAGCAACAATTTCAACAGATGTATAAAGCAGGTATACATTTCGTTTTCATTTAACTTATTTTCATCCAAATATGCCAACTTCCTACCGTACTCCTTATATAAGACGATTCTCTTAAATATCTTACTCAAATTCTTGCCCAAAAACGATTGTTTCTTTTCCACTTCAGTCCCGCTACAAATACTACAATTACAATGTCTACCTATTTCTACTAGATTGGAAGTTTCTGATAATATAATATTTTCTTGTGATAAAATAGTATTGTTATCAACATTTTCAACATCAGTTTCATTAGAATTATCTTCAGTCACGATTATCGTTGGCAAAACAAATTCTCGGAATTCCGATTTACTACTCGGCAAGTTACTTCTTATTTTAGAAAGATTTCTAATAGCATCGCTTTTGCCTTTTAAAGATGTTCCTTCAAGAAATGTAACCTTTAAATCCTTATCTCTCGTTTCAGTAGACCCACGACAAGAATTATTATGTCGACCGAAAACATCGTCGCAACTTTTAAAATAAATTAAATTTTTCTTGATCAAGTTGGCACTTCCAAGATGTTGAGTGGTATTTTCTTGCCACAAGTTTGACGTTACGCCATGTCTTCGTTGCCGTGGATTCCTGTTTTCAGATTTCTGCCTATCCTCCGACTCGTTAGATACACTTCTGTATACATGTGCAGGTGATATCAACTCAACAGCATCTAAATCAACCTCCGTCTTGGCTCTCTCCAAATTCTCTGTGGAATTTTTCGCAGACTCCTTATACTCGTCAAAATTCTTGAAAGAAAACGTCTTTTGCAATTTTCTTATTTGAGGGGTCACCCTACCACTTTCAGAATCAATTCCCCTGTAACTTTCTTTCAGAACAGAAAACGCCATACTGTTACCTAAGATAGTATTCGTAACATCGACAGATACATGCCGGCTTTTCCCTTTAACTGGAGAAGCTGGGATATCTTCAAAGCTCCTATACTGTTCGACTCGCAAGCTCGAACCTTCCTCATCGGAACCTAACGCCCAAAACGAAACACCTACACTGTTACTGCTACCTGAAGTATCCGAAAGGGTTTTCAAATAGTTGAAAATTTCTATGCCGCGATCTAAAGATATAGTTCTCTGAAGCGGGATGTCGTGATTGAACCTAAAGTCAATTTCGATTTCCTCTTCTTTTTCATCGAATTTGTTGCCTAGCCATTTGTTGACGTCGCGACTGCTTAGGTCTAGCTGGAGGAGCTCTTGTCGAAGATCAACTTCTGGTTTGGGATTCTGTATTTCAGAGAAGCGCCTGTGTTTTTTCTGTATGGTGTTTGGTGAGTTTTGCGTAGTTGGGTCGGAGTACCTACGCGGGGCCGGAGGAGGGGCCGGCGGACGCGGCGCCTTTGCCACGTGCCGACATTGGACGCCGCGAGAATCCGCCCACGGTGACATCATGCTCAGCAAAGAGCTTGCGAAAACTGCGGACCGATACACTTTCTCAAATCAAAGGTTCGATATAGAACTTTTGATTAGGAATTTTGCGAAACCCATAACAAAAAAAAATTGCCAATTCACATCACGAACATGAGTAATATAAACTAATTTTACTGAAACTTAGAAGAAATAGTAACAAAGAATAGCACAAACATTTTAAGCTGTCAAATAATTGAAATTTAGATGTATTGTATGTTAATATTTCGACGCACTTCTCTGATGAAGCATATAATTGTTTGTAAAGCAAAGACCGATTTAATATTTAACGTGCATCGCAAGCTAAAATAATACAAACTGCATACTAAAGCAATACAGACTAAGTCAGTTTAATTTGTATTTACCAACTCTATCTATATATACTATACGTATGATAGCAGATGATAAGCTTAAGCCTAGGTTAAGTTCTTCTTCGTAAAAGATCATGGGTTATGAACACTTAATATAATTCAAACTTTTTATTAATTTATAATACCTTCGTTCCACAAATCAGTACCAAGGGCCGAAAGAGATCCTCGGAGGTGGCGTGCGTCGACCTTCATCTCGTGACGTCAGCGCCAGCCAGAACCTACCCACCGATATCACGGACGAGGACAACGAAAATAACAAAGCAAATTACTACAAAAAAAATAAAGCCTGCTTAATATTTTCAAAACTTCAATGAATAACTATTCAAAGTAATCGACAATGGCATTGTACGAACGGTACATACGCCAGTAATATTATCTTCGATTATCTTTCATAATATTGTCATTAAAATTATTTAAAAATGTCTTTTTTATAAAGATAAATGTATTTTCTGGAAATAATATGGATTTTTTGCTGAAAAGATAATATATTCACTTATATCATAATTTAGAATTGACACATTATCGACAAAAAAAATGTACAAAATTAAATACCACAAAAAAGTGTAAAAAAATAGTGTAAATTTTTTAGTACAAGTTAGAATGGAGCTCTTTAGAGAATCAAATCGAAGGAACTAAACCAAGGATGAGAATGTAAAGCGAAAGCGTTTGACAGTGTATTTACTTTCATGCGCATCCGTGCTCCGTGCTTAGTGTAACGATGATTCCACGGATCTCTTTCGGCCCTGGTCGCATTTTCCTTACATTTAAGTAATAACGCACCTAAAAACAATTGACACAATTTTGAAACATAAAACCAAAAAATGTAATCTATTCATGCGTTTTTATCAACTCAAAGTATAAATATATAATGGGGAAAAATGTACCAGAACCAATTTGAAGCGATATGATGAAAAACGTTAAATTGATATAGTGTAAAACTTAATCAAGTTATATTCTAATTAGTGAAAATTTAAAATACAGAGAATATTTCAAAACCACTCATAGCATAGATATTTCAGCATCCCCTACGTAAGCCATCAAAAGTGCCTTATATGATTAGTTTTGCCTTGAGGAACAATGAATACGCGACAATGTATTTTTTCGTAGGTTCACCAACAAAAAAATATCAGCTAGTTATTATATTATGTTTAAAAGAATCGCTCTCGTGAAAATTAATATATAACCCATTTGTTACTACAACCAGGTTTAAATAAATTACAAACAAAAAATTGTCGTGCCTTAATGAAAGTAGAAAGTGCTTCGATAGTTTACATAGCGCCCATTGATTAACATGTGCTCAGTGCAAGAAAAGTTAAAAGTTTTCTAAACTTATGGACATTTTAAATTCAATATTAATAAGAACTACGAGAGGGTTACCTCTCTTATTTACGTACTTACGAGTAAAAATGAAAAAATCATAAGTTAACAATTTGTATCCTGTTTGCAATAACTCGCGTCAGTAATTCATTGTGAACTATACAATTAATAAATATAAGTATAAAAACTATAGAAAAGTAAATAATAAGCCTGTGATTACAGGACAACAATTTTATCATTACTTTTACCACAGAATTCAGTAAAGTAATGCTTTTATAAACATTCACTTCTATAAGTTTCCTTCTTTACAAATTATATATTATATTGGCAAAATACAGATTATTAGAACAATTGTCTCGACCACATGAAGAGAAGATAAAAAAGGAAGCTTTAAATTCATACACAGAGTAATTAACAAAAAACAAAGTAAGAGAATGAATCAGAAACATAGGAAAGAAATAAAAACTATTAAAACGTTGCGACGAACTCTTAGAAATATTTTTTTATCTTTTTTTATAGAAGTAGGCGCTCGGCAGAAAGGAAGAATACAACAGATATTATACATTCATATTCCGATAAATAGCGAAGCGGTGCGTAGTGTTTTCTGCTAAATATACAACCAGTTTTATCACCTAAGGAGACCTTTGTTAAGCGTGTGTAAGTGAATATGTGGGATGCTGGAGTATGAAAATAATTCAGCTAAAACATATTTAACTTTCAGCGAATCTTGTGCGTATAGGTTGTTATTTATTTTGTTTAGGATACGATTAATGTAGTAGAATATTCCGGTAGAAATTATTATTTTATAATTCGGATCAGTTATATATGTAGTGGACTCAATAACATTTATTGGCAATTCCCTAGTCTTTAAGATTATTATAGTAAATTACGTAACAAATCTGATAACGAATATTTTGGAAAATATATTCTACTATCTTTACTTGTTATAAAAATAATAAGAATGTTAAAGTGCAATAAATGAAGATCAAAGCAATTGATATAATAAAAGGATGAAAAGCATCAAGTAAAAAAGTAAACGTCGAAAAATATGATTGCTATAATATTACAAGTTATAAGCAAAAACAACTAAATATTCTATTAACCATTTTTATTTATAACCACCATATCCATATTCCATATAACAACATGCAAAACCCGTTCCAAAAGCAAATAGAAAACTGCAATTTCTTGATCAATCAACAATTTACATCAAAAATAAAATGATGATAAAATGAAATTATAAATATTGATGTATATGATATCAATCCACTAAGAACATGTTTTGTCGTTTGATCGCGAATGTAAGCAAATTGTTTGTACTTAAGTCGTAGCATCTAATGGAATGCACAAAAACTGAAATTCTCATCTATCTTTAAATCGATAGAAAATCTAAATTAACCTGGGGAAATAACTTAAGTTCAATATTTAAATTTCTTTATATGACTATTTTCTAAGAATTTATTTAAATTTACAAATTTTTTAATTTAATTTTAATTTTTAATTTTTAATTTATTTTCCATATATATATTCAAAATTAGACTTGGGTTAGATACACTGTATTCCTTATTTTATTGCCATCTATGAAATAACGCTAAGAACAAAAAAAAATTAGTGATTTCTTGCTCTTCCAGGTTATGGGTGTATTTAACACTCATGAGTTTTGTAGGAACTTCGCTACGCTTTGTTGCAATTTGCCACAAAATTAATTTTTTGAATTAGGACACTTTAATATTAAGCGTACGATATGTTTCCTCATATTTCATTAACATGTTACAGCGTAACAGATCGATAGGCATACTTTCGCATTGAGAATATTAGTATTGATGACGTCATCTAGATAACAGAAGACAGAGACAAATGGCGATACATTGTCCAAAAGAAAGGGCTAAATAAAGAGCACTGCCCTGCACTGAGGAGGATAGATGTTAATTTTTGAGATAGGAGTAGTTTGAAAAGACATTTCTTGTTCTTCTTCTTATTTATCTATCAAGATAGAAAAATATAGGATATTAAGCTACAAAAAAAATGACGTGATATAATAATACATCGTCAGCCATTAGTATATTCGAATTGCAGTTTTCTGTAAGCAACATGTGCAGTTACACATACAGAAGTAATGAAAATATCATTTTACTATAATCCGCGACTAGAGAAAATCTATGTAATGCTAAAAGTAGACTGTACCACCCGTGTTCATATCTCATGCATGCAAGATGCATTATAAACCAGCACCGTCAACACCGCATTACCACAATATCAACAATAGTTACGTTTTGTCGTGGATTCTATCTCAAATTCAAAACATTATTTATTCGAGTAAACTTGTAAACAAGTGCTTTTGACTAATCAACTCTACTACTGGTTCGGAAAGCTGTCCTACCGAAAAGAGCTAGCAAGAAACTTAGATATCTCTATATGATGCTCCGGTGGCAGGGCGAAACGATGATATTATCATTACCTTTGTATTATGGACCATCCGCAAAGTAGAGCCTAATTCAATAAATTATTAAAAGAATAACACTCACAACTTCCTTATTCCACTGTTCCGCTTCCAAGGGGCGTCGTCAGGCTCAGCGGGCAAAGGCCCTTGTACGGGCGGCTCGTCATCTTCAGTTGCTGTCGTGCTAATTGACGGCGATGTGTCTGAGCCGCTACAGGGGCATGTCAATTTCACTTTAAGGAGCGTTTTTTTCGAAAACGAGCTTAAAAAGTCTACGCGTAAAGATTCGTAGAAGAACCTAAGTCACCGACATAGCGGGGTAGGGCACAGTGCGGAGAACCGATGGGCGTTGGGTGTCTTAGGGAGCCGCTAGATCCAGGTGCAAGATCGTGTGAAGAGACATATGTCCATCAGTGGGCGTCCAACGGTTGAAGGAGAAAGAGAGATTAATAAGCCACAATGGCAGATCAGATCAGCACATATGGTTCATGTGCTTATCTGATTAAGGATTCCTAAGCATGAATCTATAAATTTAAATTATGAATTATGGGTATTATATAGAAGGAAAACATCGTAGAGGATTCCTGGGATAAATGTATCAGTCAATCCAAATTGATCTAGAGGGTACCGTAATCGAAATTAAAGCATGAAACAATTGGAACTTTCTCCAAAATAAAGGGCACCTACTTGACTTTTTGATTATCAATTAAGTACATTTCTATACATGTTGTTATCAAAGGTTACCAATCTCAGCGCCTGAAAACCAAAGCTTCCGAACAGTGCATGTATCATTTGCTAATGATGACTTATGGGATCTAGAACTTGATTGAGGACGATATCTCAATGCAATTGCATCAGGAATTAGGCGTTTCAAGCAAAAAAGCAATTACACCAGCGTGTCGCGAAGCTAAAGTGCTAGTGAGCAGAATATTTAGTACGAAGAAAATTAGCGTCCTACGATGCCAGAATGGCGACTCCAACAGGAAGACAACGTGGCCTGACCTTAAAAAGGTCGCAGGCAATTCCTGAATCCTGTTTAAAAAACCTATGTCCAAGAGGGCATAGGACGTCCAACAGATGAAAAGGAAGAAGATTATCACCTGTCAGGTAATGGCTCAGCCTGCAACGCCTGCAATTGCTCCTCAGCGCGATTTAGTTTGAACTTCAGGTCGTTTCGCTCATGTAGTATGGCACGCATCTCACGCACGCTGAACGTGGGCCTGGACGACTGGTCCTCATCGTCCCCGCTCTCAAGAATTGCCACCCCGCATGATGTGCACTTCTGAAAATAGAAAACCACCTCAATATTAACAGGCAATGATTAATCAGTAATTTTAATTATATATCCTAAGTAGGTAAGCATCTCATCATTCTTCTGCCCTTCTAAAGCTCCGAGTGGTTTTTTTTAAACTTTTAAACTCTTCAGCACAACATATATTTTGCTTCCATTCTCTGCTACCATTCGTCAACTCTAGTGCTACTCCTTTTATATGCATGTCATACATACAATTCAAAAAACTATATTCAACTTCTTTACCACTCGTTTAGTCGTATGTTTTTCATACCATAAGGTGTCTCATTTCATTTGTATGTACTTTTCTTTCATTCGTCTAATAATAAAGGCGATATTGCGTGAATATTTGGGCCACCTTAGTCTAACTGATTTGTACGTAAGAACTAAACATAACTTTTTCACCTTTTTTCATCGTAACAATCCATAAGCCTACTAGAAACTAGTAGTTAAAGGTATCTAAAGGGAAACGTTTCAATTTTTACATAACTTTTGCACCGCAGGCAAAAAAAGGCAATTCTGCAAGTAAGTATATACAAATGAAGCAATTCACATACCTTATTATTTGCATCAGATTGTTGTAAGGCGGTAATATCTCTCTGCTGAGACTGGACTATGGCGCCCAACTCAGTGCGATCTTCGCATACTATACGCATCTGTAAAAATAAAAAAACTGACCTAGCTCGTACTTTACTATGTCTTTCCCCGAATCTAGTAATGATAAGAATTGTGTATGGCCTACTTCCGTCTTTAAAATCCATCTCTATGTAAAATTATCATAGATTATGAGGTTTACTGAGTACGGTTTATAGTTAGTTAGTTTACGATGAAAGATGGTAGAACTCAATTCACTAATTACTAGAGAGTAATTAGTGAATTAGGTTCTACCATGTTTTCTATTCTACCATGTTCTACCATGTTTTTTAATTAAGGCCCTAACAAATCCATCAAGTTTTCATTTAGAATTTGGTATACAGATACAACACATCAGTTATATTTATTATATACAACTCCTCAGGACTTTATCTCCATATGAAAAATCATCTAATGTGCATTCAGACGTGAACTCACTGTTTGAAAGGCTTTATTTGGATAAGTTTTAGTTCTGCCCTTGTTAACGTTATGGCATTTAATCGTATTATAGTAAAGTCATTAAGCGCATAAGCATTAATAAAAACACATAGAAGTTTAAGGCTTAAAAACCGTGATCCCCTAGTAAAGTCTACGTGCTTTAAGCCTAGACTGTTATGAATTATCAAAATCGTAATATAACAAAGTTTAAAAACAGGCTTGTCCATAATTATATAATTTTTGTAACATCTTATCTGTAAAAAATACAACTTTAAACATACACAAAAAGTAATGATAGAATTATTTAGCCACAATCCACGTATGTTAAGAAAATCTTTAACCCCCGTAACAATCTTTATGATTCCTACAATTCTCTTCTTTCTTCTGATTCTTACGACATCTTAACGATTTGCCTTGGAGCCTATCTCGTGATTGTCCTTTGATTACGGGGAGAAATAATCAAAATGATTGTCGCAGTGAATGTATGTAGTGCGTTATTTGTAGCGGCGTTTTGTGATACGTGTAGTAGGCTGATCCTACATGTATAAGGTCTTCTGCTTCCTATTTTTTTTTATTAAATTCTGCGTCCTACACTTAGCATTACATAGGATTTCTTAACAAACGCGAATTACAGCAAAATAAATCTGTCTATGAAACTACGAAATTCCGCAAAGTGACGTTACTTGTATAAATTAATCAAACATATACTTAGAAGAGATATATAATAATTAAATAACATGTGCAAAAATATTTACATATTTGATAAATGATTATTAAATAACCGTAAACAAAGTCATTTGTAAACTATGCTGTATTCTACTATTATATTTCGTATAACCTTGAAACATACGCACAGCTTAAAAATAAGGTTGAATTTTAAATAGTTAATACAAAAAATAAACACTATAAAAATGTTAATATTACCTGATTTTGTAGCTGCTTATTTTTCCGCCGGAGATCGCGGCTGACCTGTGCCAATTTCTCCACTTGACTCGTCAACTGTAAACCATCCAGAATAGCCATGGTAAAAATATGCACAGCAAATGCTAACAACTCTTGAATATTCCGCTTCAAAGTTATACCAGTATCACTTTATATAATAAATTCAGTATACAAAGATTAGCTTATACATTTCCCGAACACGTGATATAAATAAAAGCGTAATATCTTAAGTATAGATGCATTATAACTATGTTTTGTGCGTTTGGTATCATTGGATATTGATCGACAGCTTCAATGATAAATCTGATAATTGTGTCAGCGGATTAGATAGTCAATATTAAGATAATTCCTTACTTATTTGATAACGTCTAACTGTTCTCTTTAGATATTGATTTTAAAAGATTAAGAATAACATAACTGAATAGTTTCAATTTTCTTATTCAATTGGAAATAAGAGAGGTTGAAAGAGAGAAAAGGAGAGCCAGGTTCGAATATGCCGCGTGAGTTCAACACGCATTTAACAAATATTTAAAACACGTTCAAATTCAATTCAGCCTGAAATCGAACCTGCCTCTACTCGGTAATGCGTCGAGACCACTAAGATAGACGCCTCGTAATCGTCATATTTCAAACGGTATAAATTCAAACACATCAAAATTGTCGCCTCTTATGTCTATGGTATAAAAAAATCTATCTCAAAGATAATATACATTTAATCTTTAACAGTATATAATATGAGTTGTATTAGACAAACTTTAGAGTACTTGATTCTTATAAATGGTTCGTAGATAAAAAAAATCCTACGCAGGCACGTATGAGTTTTTGTGTTTGAATATGGTTTAGTTTCAGCTTATATTCATTGGCATAGATTTTAAAATCAATCTTGTTGGTAAAAGAAACATAGTGATAAAACCCGAAGAGGCCTGCGAATTATTTTTAGCTTCTGCGACGAATTATCTGAGGGGAAAAAAGAGGCAAATACAGCTTGGCAGTAGTAGCATATTAAAGATTTATCACATTCTCCTTAAAGGATATCCTTATAGTATAAACCATTCAATTCATAAGTGTCGCGTTCACCCGATTTCTTTCGCCTTTTAGTTTCTTTGGCATAATCTCGTTACGCAGCGTCAACACGATGAAATTAGATATGAATCAGGTGTTCTCACGAGTTCAACATCCCTCAAGCGAATTTGATATTTCTCACGTTTATATTGCGGTATATTAAAATTTTCTTTTGAAATTTAATCTCAAGGTTCTTTTAGTATTTACTTATTTAAGTATGTGCGTCATAATGTTATGGGTACAGAACTTGAGAATTTTTTAAATAAAATAAAACAATTCGTTTGAATATAAAATAATAATGAACAGGATTTTTATTTGTTTTTGTGGAAACATATCTAACAATAGAGAACTTTTACTGATCAGGCTTGAAACCATGTGACTCTTTCGCGAAGGTCGCGGGCAGGTACCGATGCTTTTTTTTGAGTAAAAAGTAAATTGATAATTGCAATTTATCACACGCTTTTCAGTGAAGAAAAAAATCGCGAGGAAACCTGCATATCTGTGGAGATTTTTTGTATATGTGTAACATACCAATCCGGTTTGGAGCAGCATGATGAGTTTTATCTCGAACCCTTGAAAAAACAGAAAGGGGAGGCCAAGGGAATACTAATACGCCGTTACTCTACTTTATATCGAAGTAAGGTTGACCCAGGTTCTAGGTTTATATAGGCTTAGGATTGAAAACTTGGTCACTTCCAGGTGATATTGTATTTTTAAAGGCTATAAATTCCAATCCTAAAGCATAAACATATAATATAGGAGCTTTCAAGTTAAGTTTACACAATACTTTGGTAAACATTCCGAGATCAGTTGTACTGAAGTCAATGTATTTGTAGTGCTAGCGTAACGAATCCTGCATTAGGTATGAAAACGGATAGGACATTCTACTTTTAGCATTTCATAGAATTTCTCTAATCGTGGATTACAACGAAACAATTATTAATCCTTGTATTATGAAAATTTGTGACGAACGCAACTATTAAATTAAATAGGTAACAGAGTTTCACAAGTTAAATTATATGTAAAAAAATAGTTTTTTTTTCATTTGCACATAAACATTCTAAGTTTTCAGGGAGATCCTTCATATTTGGTCGTACAAGCCGAGGTCACCAGTTCACCAGTCGCGCTCTGGTTACAGTACAATGGACTTTTCACTTGAATGCCTTAACTATAGGAAAATAGTGAGACTTTTTTTCAAGATTTATAACACTTAATATTACATAAATTAACAAAGTACATTGATGCTTTTCTTTTAGTAAGATTGTGTATACACTAATGAGAAACGTGAGTTAGTGAAAACGAACAAAAATGGGTCTGTTATCGAAAGAGTGAACTATATCCTCCATTCGCCTATCACAGTTATTTATGACGTAATAATGTCGTAGTACTTTCTTATAGCGGCTATACATTCTCGCTCGAGAGCACTTCTTATTTCTCTCCCGAGACGTGTAAACTAGGAGTCACCATGCACACTCTCGAGAGTGAACGACGATGCGCTCGCCGCTTCTACGAGGCGGCGCGAAACCCTTTCAATCGGGAACAAAAACCGACACGCGAGAGCAAGCATGACTCCCTCAAGTTACCCTGTGAGAGTTACCACTCAGCATTTGTCGGGATGACACGGAGTAAAGAGTGGAATTGCACTCTGCTGGTCACTCTCGAGAGTGTACGTGGTCACTCGACGCTTAGACGTCTAGAGCGAGATACAGCGTACTCTCGAGCGAGACTTATACTAGAGTAATAGAGCCTCTCTCGCACTCACGGGCCTGGTCTCTCACCTGTTCACTCTATGTATAATATCTCTATAAGTACTTTACTACAAATACAACAACGAATGCAATAGCAATGCATCAATCAATAGTTAAGTAATATTAGACATCTGTCAGAAAATATCAACCGCTTTCATGTTTCGCATGCCGCTATCTTGGTCGTAGTTATAATCCAGTCATGTGATGCATTCACTTTCAGTTCTTTTGCGCTATGAACAATGTAAATGCGACGTTTACTTGTGTTAATGAAATATTTTACCATATGCTTATGTATGTATTATGAGGAATAAATGCAGTTAAATTTGACCCACTTCCCGGGGCCCGATTGAGCTGAAATTTTAAATACTTGTCTAGTCCTGATGACTATGCATGTTTATGATAACCTGATGCTGCTGCCAGTTTGAAAAATTAATCATTCTAATATTTATTAACGACTCTCTAATATTCAGCCGAAAGCAGAAGTCCAACATAACAAATTTGCGGTCTATGTATGATTAATAATAATAATAATAAATATATGGGACATTTACACACACGGTCGTCCGTCCCCAAAGTAAGTAACTTAATACTTGTGTTATGGGTGACGGACAACTGGTAGACATACTACATATATAAGTTTAAATACAAATACACACCCAGGCTCGAAGAACCAACAATTTGTTTATAGAAAATGTTGGCCCTCGGCGGGAATCGAACCCGCGACCCGCGGAGCTGAAGGCAGGGTCACTACCCACAGCGCCAACGGGCCAGTCAAAAAGATTAACCTCGTCTGATAGCTGATATAAAAATTAATTATTCTTATATAATGAAGCCAGTCTGATAAGAGCCTTCGGGCATAGCTTATTTTAAAAACTCTAAGCCGTAACGGCAAAGCAAATTCAGTACGCAATCCAATCGTCAACTAGAAAATATTTGTTTCGATGGTAGTATAATGATAATTGGTTTGATATGTCAATAATGAAACTGAAACAGATAATGAAACTATTTTTGGGAGTGACCTTGGATTCAAAACTCCAATGGAGGACACACATAAAAACTCTTGCAGGGCAACTTAGTTCAACAGCCTACGCTGTTCGAAGGATAAGACAATTTACAGATGTCGAAACAGCAAAACTTATATATTTTGCTTACTTTCATAGCATTGTCTTATGGCATATTATTATGGGGTAAATGCGCGGATATTGATAGAATTTTTGTAATACAAAAAAGAGCCATATGTGGCATTTACATTTTAAGTCCGCATGATTCCCTCCGAGAGAACTTTAAGGAAAAAGGTATTCTTACTTTGGCTTCACAATATATTTTTAGCAATCTAATGTTTGTGCATAAAAATATACATAATTATAAAAGGATTGGCGATGTATATAATAGACAAAGTAAGAACCGACATAAGATTGCGGTTCCTGCTTTGCTCTTTGCAAAAGTAAATAAGGCATATGTGGGTTTGGGTATAAGATTCTATTATAAAATCCAGCAATCGATTTTATCTTTGCCACTACAGCAGTTTAAAAGCGCTGTTAAAGGGCTGTTATACTATTGAGGATTATATAGATGATAAAAATGCGTGGATATACATAGCTACTTCTCTACTCTGTACAGGATTGTAATGACCAAATGTAACTAGTTATAAGAATTTTATTTGAAAAAAGCAACCATCGAGTATCTTGCTGGCTCTTCTCGGTAGAAACAGCTTTCCGAACCAGCGGTAGATTTTGACGATTCAAAAGCACTTGTTTACAAGTTTACTTTAATAAATAATATTTTGAATCTGAATTTGAATTGAATAAAACGCTGTGTAGAAACTGAAACAATTTGACAACTATCGCATATATTCTAAATTAACAAGTTTTCATCATAATACTTGATACACTATGTATAGTACTTATCAAGAGAAAACCAGGCTGTCTCTATCTCCGTTTTTGGAGAGAAGTGTTCGAGCTAAGACCCACCCCACTGCTCCAATGCCGATTGGTAGGTTACATATCCAAAGAATTCTTCAGACATACGCAGGTTTCCTCATGATGTTTTCCTTCACCGAAAAGATGATAATGTAAATGAAAATATGATAAATTGCAAATATAAATTAGGCACATTTTTAAAAAATCTCATTAGTGCCTGCGTGGTTCGAGCCTGTTACTCCCTCGAAAGAGTCGCAGCGGTCTAAACACTGGACTATCACAGATTCGGTTTTTAGATAAGCCCATATTTAATTACATATAAAACAGTTTGTTTCACAACACTACCGTGTGATATTATGCAGTTTTTAAATTGTCAAATATTTGCTAAACATATTATGACTTAATATCCGATTAGATAAGATTAGTTATTTCATAAACGTTACATGTCTTGATGTTGATTGGTCAAACTTCATTCACATATGTTATATAATCGATAAAAGTAAAAGTAACCACCTGTCGATGTCCAATAGCTATAGGTGTAGGAGGCCCTCAGTTTTTTCACATAATTTGTGAAAAAACTGAAGACTGTCTAACGCAGTATCTCCCAAACTTCTTTGTGTTCGGCCCCACCTTAGCCTTTCTCATGCCCCCCTATGTAACATATATAACTTTAAACATTAAAAAATTTAATTGTTCATTTGAGACACAAATGATTGGTTAAATTGAAACTGTACATAATTAAGCCGTGATAGCCTATCGGTGAGACCGTGCGCCTTTCTAGAGACGATCTTGGGTTCAAACCCCGGGCAGGCATCAATGAGTTTTTCTATTAAAACTTATGTGTCTAAATGATAATTGCAATTTATCACACGTTTTTTGGTGAAGTAAAACATCGTGAAGAAACCTGCATAGCTCTAGAGAATTCTAGGGATATGTTTAACCTACCATTCCGCATTGGAACAGCGTGGTAGGTCTTAGCTCCAATCCTTCCCTCCAAAAAGGGAGAGAGGAGGCCTTAGCCCAGCAGTGAGCATAGTAACAGGCCGGTACTTTACTTTTATACCTAATTATTTTAGAATATTTTCAAAAGTATGCATAATCTAACAGTACACTTAAATGACCGGGAGGCGAAAGGATTAAACTCGTGTCAAGCCGGTTTTCGAATTGCACCCCTTGGGGCGTCGGCCACACGTTAAAAACACTGGTCTAACGGCTAGCCAGCACAGAAAGCAAAGCATGTACGGGCGTAAGAGGTAGGAAAATTCGATTAGGACCACTATCAACTCGACAGGTAATTATTAAATATTTCCAAATAGGAGCCAGTGTTATAAAGTAACACATGTGAAACCTCACCCTTGCACTTTTAAACTGGCTTCGTTTTTATTGCCACCGTACTGTAGTAAATAAAACGTCACCATAATTTATAAACTACATATTTTAAATTAGAATAGAAAACGAGTGTCTACGTTACGACTAAAATTGTCGTCATCTGTTTACGAAACGTTTAGTTATTTTATTAAACAGCTGTAGTAACACAAGTTATTTTTTTTCAGGCTCGTGCTATCCCACAGCTAAGCATAGACCCACTATCTTGTTCTAATACGGATTGGTAGGGTACATGCATACCAGGAATTCTTTTCGATATGTAGGTTTCCCCATAAAGGTATTCCCCATACCAAAAAGCGCTTGATAAATTGTTAATATCAATTAAGCTTTAACAGAAAAACTCATTGGTGCCTAACCGAGGTTAAAGCCCTCGACCCCTGTTTAGAATAACAGTTCGCTTAAATCGGCAGTAACATTATATAAAAGCTCTGTTTTTCAAATTCTTTTGTGAAAATGTCCTAAAAATAAAACTTTGCTTTTTCAAAACGATAACACAGTTGATAAAAAAAAGTGTACATTTCTATAAAACCTTCACATATCATAGTCACATGTATACCTAACGAGATGTTACTGTTCACCATAATAACTTCTAGTTATGCATGCACACGAACCACCGAGGTAAGTTCTATACAAAAGTAAAATTTTAATACTGAATATGTATGCAATGCGGCAGAATTTAATAACGCCGCCGAGGTGTTTTCGCAGTTGAATAGACAAACGTTTCCATGCATGATGATTGCATTGAGGAACGAACATGAACATGTAATATCTCAGTAATGTTATGCTATCTGAAGCGACAATGAATAATAAACGTCAATAACAATTAACAATAAAAAAAAAACATTTTAATGCCCTTTAAAAATCTTATTTTTTTAACGATTTAACTCTCACTGTTACACACTAAGAGCCTATCAAGAAATGTCCTTACTTATTTTACTTAAATCTATTTCCCAAAAGGCTGGCCCAAAAGGCGTTACTTTTTGGAGATCCATAATACAAAATTAATGAAAATATTATTTAGATTAAAGCATCATTACTTTTGTAAGCCCTTTCTCAAAAATTAAACCCAACTAGGTAACTCGTTTATCGCAGGTATTTTAACTGTCTACAATATCAAGTGTTGATTTCTCAAAAAAGACAAGCAGAAAATGTGTCAAGTAACATATGTATAATATTATGCTTTGTCAGAATCTTTGCCAACCGGATATAGGAGTGTAACAAATGGAAAAACGTCAAGCTTCAGGAATCTGGCCTTTCCGGGCAATCATAATGACTTACAAACTATATCTGTAATACTTCTATAAGACGAGGTAACAACCACACATTCTCGCCTGATCGTGACTAAGTCCGGCAAATAGCCTGCAAGAAGGTGATACAATCGTTTTTTATGGAAAAACCAACACGATATGCGCTACACTTCTCGCATGACAGAATTCCAAAATTGTAGGAGGATTTCTACTGATTTCAGTTCTATTGAACGTCCGTTAGTGCCTTATCATATTTCAAAATGCGCAAACTCTATTGACCATTTATTGTATTGAATGCAAAAATTGTAATCTATTTAAGGTTGCATAAATCTATAATATAAAATTTGTTGAGTCGACATAATTATAACTAGCATTGCGTTTGCAAGTCAACCAATATTTATAATTTGGGTACAATTTCGTTGCTACATACTACAATTGAACTAAAGTCGTAAGTGTATGGTTAACATTGTTAATTAACGTTATGGGTTTTTAATTTTCAGACTTTAAATTATATGAATTGATGATTGTTTAAAGACTTGTCGGACATAAATCAGTTACCAGCACATTTTTTCTTCACTAAATATTTTTTACACGAAATTTATTATAATTTATTTTTGGACTTTGCAGCCTTATTTGCATACCATAGTCATTATCGACTCCATCGTAGAATTAACTCTCAGATCTACTGAATATGCATATTCAGACACGAGAATTTTATATATAAGATTAGCCATCGGAGTATAAAACTTTATTATATATTACATCAATAGCTAATAACATACTATTTCCGAGATTCCGTGCAATCATGCAAATAGAGCACGAAGGTTTACTAAGTGTTTGTAATGGCTTAACGGATTTGTCCGAAAATACAGGTATGTATAGTACCCGGCAAACAATAGTGCACATCGAGGCTTAGAGAGAGAGATCGGCTAGATTCTGCTTCATAGAGCATTGTCTCTGTCGCACAGACTGCCAAACCTTTGCGAAACGTCACAAACTCACTGAGTGACGGTGACAGCGCTCTACGAAACCGAACTAGCCGGCTGCTTAGTTCTAAACATCGATGTGCATTATTATTATTTAATGCCGGGTACTATCGTCTTAAAAAAAATCGTTTTTAACTAAGTATCTATAGCGCATTAAACGTTTTACATAACCTTTACACCCCAAATGGGATAGCGCCGTACAGTTACTTATATGATGCCACGTGCGCATGCATAATTAATTATTGTTATCATCTACAGACCATAAATGTCATTTACATATTACAAAGCAAATCGGCTTTTAAATGTTATCAAGCGTCTACGATAAAATATATTTAGATATAATACTTGTTCTGCTTTTCTTTTTTAAAGTACAGCATATTGTTATGAAAAATGATTTTAAATTTCAGAAAAAAAAATGGAACTATCATTCACCACGATGCTTAAAGTTCTTCTTTCAAGTTCTGAAATTCTCCAGTTATAACAATATATTTCCTAAGGATGTTTTTTGGCAGTGAAACCGTATAATGAGTTGTGTTTTATCGTAAAAATGTATAGCTTTTAAAGAATTCAACTTTACGCATATAAAAGTTCATTTTCTTTATTGCCTAAAACGCCCATTCACATGCCCTTTGTAAAGCAGGTAGCAAAATAGTGTTTGAATGTGAACCACTTTTATAGTATAATGTATTTTGTCGGTTCAATCGAAGCATCTCGAAAATTTTCTAATTATGTGTGTCTTGTTTTATCCCTAACCCATAGGCAATCTTAAGACGATATTACTCTTTGAGAGATTCTGCGCTCTATTCACCTGATTTCCAACCTAAGATGATGATTTTACGTTTGTATGCTCCGCTCATTAATATTGAAAAAGAATATAGCACAATGCCACTGAAATATCGATAATTTCAAAAATAAAGGTTATTTTAATTACAGAGAAGTATATAATACAGTAAGAAGTATTGTCTGTGTAGAATAAGATGGCGTGTAAAAAGTAATTTGTGTTAAAAGTAAAAAAAGTAAAGTAACGGCCTGTTACTATGCCCACTGCTGGGCTAAGGCCTCCTCTCTCCGTTTCGGGAGAGAAGGATTGGAGCTAAGAACTACCACGCTGCTCCAATGCGGTAGGTTACACATATCCCTAGAATTCTCTAGAGATATGCAGGTTTCCTCACGATGTTTTTCCTTCACCAAAAAGCGTGTGTTAAATTGCAATTATCAATTAGACACATAAGTTTTAATAAAAAAAACTCACTGGTGCCTGCCCGGGGTTTGAACCCATGTCTTCTCTAGAGAGTCGCACGTTCTCACCGCTACGCTATCACAGCTATTTGTGTTAAACTAGACCATAAATATATATGCTAATTTAATCTGAGTTTGTCAAACTGTTTTATTCTTTAAATAGCGGTATTAACAAATATTCAAAAGTCCAACCTTTCGAAATTGTAATAGTAGGATTAGCTTATCATAAACAATATAAAAAAACTCAGGTACCGTTAAAACCTATTATTGAGAATGAATGGAATGTATAAAAGCAATCATAATCTAGGGTATTGAATTTTTCGTTCACTTTACTTTCACCCGTTCGTCTAGTCTGTTGTTACAGACCAAAAAAAACTTAATTTATGACAATTTAATATCTTAAATTAAATGCATCCGGCTTTTATTTAATTTAAATAAGACAGAAAAAAGCAAATGCAATCTCAGGTTGTTTTATTCAGTAGCGGAATGAATTAGTTGGATAAGCCGATTGCTTTAAGTAGCCGAATAAACGAGGATTCGATACGGGTACATGCCACGTTGTCTAGTTAAGGCGCTGAACAGAGCCAAATAGGCTGACTTTAAACACGTTTTTAACAAAAGCTATAGGGATGACGATTACAAGAAAAATATATGTTAATATACATCATATCTCAGAGAGAATGTAAGATTTCAAAACATGATTACGATACTTTTTTTCGATAAAAAAAATTGGTAAATAGACCTCTGATTTTTACTTTTATCGTAAATATCTCTAATATTTATCAACAAAAATTGGTAAAATTAATAAGAATAATAAATCATTATAATATAAAGAGAATGTAAGATTTAAATTTTGAATTAATTAAGATATTTCAGTTAAATTAAATATTTTTAGAAAATAGCAAAACTGAAACGAGTCATCGTCTCGCTTCTCTTTTACATCTACGAATATAGACAGTGATCGCTGAGGCGCGCTGCTATACGGACGTGTGTCGCTAGCTGCCGCCTTTTGTGACTATTCCTTGTTGATAATATGTCTTTTTTTAGGTGTTTAGTTATAGTTTTAGCATACTTAGTTTTATAAGATTAATTAGACATAAGTTTTTTAAATAAATTGTACAAAAAAAGTTTGGATAAAATAGTGTACACCTACAATAGGTGTTAAAAAATTAAGTTTGTCGCTACGCAGTCGCAGAAATTGTGGGCGTGGCTTATATGCCGAAATCTGAATTTGCGCCAGCTCTGTTCAGCGCCTTAATGGTTATTGTTTGTCCCAAAAAGCTGTCTGTCTGTATGTAATCGATTTTCTCAAAATCCACTGAACGGATTTTTGTACGGATTTCACCAAAAGATACTAAAATACCTCCGGATGGTTTAAGTAAATAGTACATATCGGTATTATGCAATTGTGTTGAAGAGATCGAGCAGTTGTTAAAAAACTTGCTTGCTGGGAGCCTTAGTCGCGTGCGCTGCATAAACCAGCAGAGTTACGCAAAAGTAATGTACTAGAGAATTGTAGATCTACAAAAATACTACAAAAAAGTCCGCGACAGCATGTTTCTATCTGTTACGGTTAACTCACAATAACTACTTTTAAGTTCTAAATTACAATTTGGATTTTTTTTGTGACAACTGATTTCGACGCGGGCGAAGCCGCTGGCACAGCTAGTTATTACTTAAAATATTTTTGCAGTTCTTCTCAGTGAATAATTCTAGCTCCAGATAATTAACTGATAAACCTCTCGTCTCGCGTTGTCCGTCAATGACATTCCACGTTCGACAGACTTATAACACTATAACGCAGCAGCTCTATATCGACTTATCTAGTGAGGGTTCACAGCGTCTATTGTACCATCACCTCAAGCACGAAATTTCCCCTTCTTAGTTACTAACTTACACGTTCTTATTACGAGAATGTACGAAAAACGGACAGATTTTGGCCATTGATGTTATAAAACATTAAGTACAATGGATGCAAGGAGTCTTCTATAATAGTAGTAATCAGAATATTTTGACAAAATTTTTTTGCATATGTTTCTTCTATATTAAGTGAATTTTAATATGATTACATTTTTTTTTGCTTCCGATAGCTAGATTACTTTTTACGAGATGCGAAATCTAAACCAATCTGCAAATATACCTGCGTCGTAGTCTAGTAGTAGCATCAGGAATTAGAGAAAAATTTCATAACATTTTATTAAGTAGATTCAAAAGGAAGCCAGAGGCGAATAAATTGCCCTCATATATACTTAGATGTTTCACCGTCCCCTAAGTCATAAAACTACTCACAGTTATCGAGTACTTCTTTATAAACCTAAGATTAAAGGAACCTGGAGGTAATAACGAGAACTCGTAAGTTACTGTGAAAACGTTGTTTATATTTTTTTATAGTTTAAGTCGATTTGTCTCTATCTAGACATCTCTTATTTAATTTTATAAACGAAAAACCAACCTATTTGGCGGCATAATTTCGGCTTACAAGTATTAGCGTACGTTACATCTAGAAAAAAAAAGGACAAAGAAACGATGAGACGCATAAATTTCGATTCAAAAAGTAGCTATGGCGTCTTTCATAAAAAAAGGAATTTGTGCATACTTGTAAACACGATAAATTATTTTAAATAGATAGCAGACTATAGCTTAAAAGCTACTTAGCAAGAATATATACGCTTAGTATTAAAGTGACTTAATTAAATATTACGCTTACTTGAGTTTATACAGTGTAATCCTTATTTCAGTGATATCTATGATATCACGCTAAGAACTTTTTAGTGTTTTCTCTTGCTCTGTGCCACTTAAGTGGCTTTGGCAAACCGAAGCGCAAAGTAGTGTGAAAAAATTCAACGATTTAAAATAAAACTACTTACTTACTTATTACTTGGGTACCACTTCGCAAGTATATATTCTTTTAATTGATTCTTTGTCATGAATAGATCCACTATCAGGTGTTACAAGGTTATCCATTCATTACGGGACACCCTGTATATGTGCCATCATCGTGCGTTTCAGAACGAAAGACAACATAGGATTGCGATTGCCTTTCCATTTGGAAGGAGAAACTTTGAATTCTCTAGTGTAGCGCACGCAAAATTTGTCGCAATGGCGGCATATATATTCTGAGTCGTGAATAGATCCAATATCAGGTGTTACAAGGTTATCCATTCATTACGGGACCTGTATATTAAGAAACTTTTTTTTGCCGGAGTTTTAACCCGCAATCCTTCGTCGGGTTTATGCGCTTTCATACCAAATCTATCCAGAATTTAATAGGGTGTTTAATAAGTGAGCGTTGACGTAGGCGTAGGCGTAATTATTTAGCTAGCAAAATATTTCTATTGTCTTTTAATGAAAACAGTTTTAATTATAAACACGATTTAGACGGGATTACGTAAAACATTATTCATATTCAACTTTTGAAGCGAATAATTAAATTTTAAATGAAAGGGTGTCTATATGCATAATAAATATAATTTTAAACTTTCACTTTACCTCTTTAGGATTGCACAGTATATACACCTTAATCAAGTTTTGTCAATATCTCTGAGATATGTTGTAAGAAATGCCCGATAGATTTAGAGAAATTCCGTTAGACAGACGTATCGTCAAGCAGTAACTAGTAACAGTAACAAGCAAAAACGGTATGGCATTACGCCTTTCCAAAATCAGCGAAGACTGTAGTTTCAGAACCAAAAGGCACCTCCGAGACAGGATCTCTTACCTTACCTTTAGATACCGAACGAATTTAAACAGCAAGCGTTATCGGCTACAAACGTTATGACAACTTGACGTGAGATTTTTATATATTTTTAGAGCATTTGACAAATTGTTCAAAGACACTTTATATGAAGCCCTATTATGGCTTAAGGAGCACTTACACTTGCCTCACTCGTACATGATTACCTACGTGTCTATAGTCAATATTATTCAATAATAAATAAGTGTTTTGATTGACGCCTTTTTATAAACACTTTTATTTCTATCAATATGTTATTGAACTTGACAACATTGTCGAATTTTTTCTCTTAATATTCACATAATGTCGAAACGTTTCTTAGTGAACACATGGTTTTATAATGTACCAAAAGTTCACCCCATTTATCAACATTGGCAAGGGCTATTTTATTGTGTAGATTGGCGTAGTAAAGGTGACGAGACTCGTAAAATTTCGGGTCGCGTGGCTCAGTGTGTCAAGCTGATGTAATATAACTGGAAATGAGATCATCAGACATTAAAGCTTAGATACGACCAACTGTGCAATTTTGCATGCTGTATAAACATTGACAATGATAAAAAAAAGACAAATACTTTACCATTACTGCTCATTTTTTGTTCAACTAAGCAAGATAACAAACAAAAAGAAAATGACATTTTCGTTGTAATATTTAATTATTCCAAAATTAAATTAAAAAATTTACTGATATAATTGTAAGATCTTCTTGCTAGTTCCAATAAGAGATGAAAATATTGACGAAGTTTTCTTTTATTTTCACCAAACAGCTAGGAACCACATACAAAGAGAAGGCTTGGTATTTAAAGAAAATAGCGATCAAATCGTTTTAATTAAGATTACATAGTTCAAAATTAGACACTAGGCTTAAAATATCGATGATAGCAAAGTGATGTATTACAATGAGTCATAGTATATATTGAATAAATAACCGGTAGTAATAAAAATAATCGATACAATAATACGAATGGACAAAATTTAGGAAAAATACATACCTAAAAGTAAATTATACATAAATTTGAGTATTTTGTATAATTTACTAAATTTTAAAGCGCTTCTAATCGCTTTCCTCGTATAGCAAACCTATGTATGTAACATAATTTCAAATGAATTTATTTTACATAACTTTTCGATTGGATTCAAATAACACATTTCAAAATCATTATTTGCAACAAACGTGATGGTACTAAAGCGTTGGCTTATTGTATAGTAAAGAAAAATATTTATAGGGGGTACAGTAAATAAATAAATAAATATATGGGACACTTACGCACACGGTCGTCCGTCCCCAAAGTAAGTAACTTAATACTTGTGTTACGGGTGACGGACATCTGGTAGATATACTACAAATATAATTTTAAATACATACTTAAATACAAATATACACCCAGGCTCGAAGAACAAACAAATTGTTTATAGAAAATGTTGGCCCTCGGTGAAAATCGAACCCGCGACCCGCGGAGCTGAAGGCAGGGGCACTACCCACTGCGCCAACAGGCCAGTCTACAGTAGGACAGGCTTGCGACTATCCTGCTGTTAGGAAAAGACCTGCCCTTTCCTTTGAGGAGCAGAATTGGGGTTTCGATCGACCACGCTGCTTCAATGTTCGGACTATTTCATCAGACTATTGGTCAGGTATCAATCCAATGTGGTTTACTATCGCCATCTAGTCGTAATGATTTATACATATGATATTAAATGCAGTTCCTATATGTAAACCGGAATAAGGTGTGAAACATACAAAACTTGCTGAAGTCTCGTCCGTTACATTTGTTACAGTCATCCAACTTAAAAATCATCATTAAAAAAACCGTATCCACTACGACCCGTTCGGACGAACGTAAAAAATATGGCGCGATAAAATTCCGCAATAGGCGTTATAAGAAGTTTTGTATGGTATATTCAACTTAACGCCCTCGCCCTAAAGACTAAAATGGAACACTGTACGATAAAATACGTCGCGATTTAAATACGCTGTCGTGTGAACAGATACCCATTTGTTTCAATTTGACGTAATTTTAACGCACGATAAAAATCCTCTCGTGCGAACGAGGGGTTAGTATCACGGGCAAGAATCTAGCCATGGGTAAAGACAAAGCTATCACAGTATCCTTACTGTTTATTTATAAAGAGATTGTCCTACTTATACTTTGTATATTTTTGTCTACTAACACCTGTATAACATTTTTTCCTTGACACACTCGATTAACAAGCTTGCATAATTGAACAAAAACATTCCACAGCCAAATAGAACAATAAGATAGAGATTCAAGAGATTATCACATTATGCAACCATGAATAATTTAAGAAAAAGTAAAAGTAACATTTACTGATAAAACCGAATAAGAACCGTTTGAGCCTCGGAGAAAGGTTGCATAATTATAATTTAAGAGAGATGATAGATAGCTGTTGCTAACAGGTTAAAACCTCAGTAACATATTGATGATTAATTGATGATAAAGCTTAAAATTAAGAACTAATGATTGACCGCTGCATGCTTAGTTACAAGTCATTAGTTTAAGCTTTATTAAAAAAAAGAGAAGAGTATTAAAATTACAAATAACTTTTACATAAACTGACAATAAAAGCATATTTTATATCCTATAGTCAATGTTTATCACCAAGAGTTTAGGCGGTACTGTTTTTTAAATTATTATTTGGGATTTTATATAAATAAATAAATAATAAATAAATAAATAAATAAATAAATAAATGGGACACTTACACACACGGTCGTCCGTCCCCAAAGTAAGTAACTTAATATTTGTGTTATGGGTGACGAACAACTGGTAGATATACTACATATATAATTTTAAATACACACTTAAATACAAATACACATCCAGGCTCGAAGAACCAACAAATTGTTTATAGTAAATGTAGGCCCTCGGAGCTGAAGGCAGGTTATAAAGTTTTCATAAATCACTTTACTATAAAGAAATGGAAGAATACAAGAGAAACGACTGTTTTTTTCTGAGGATGCTTACAGCAATAAGGTAAGCCTTTGAACACTTTGTGCTTAGTATACTTTCTACCATTAATTAATGTATTGTGTCCAATAATATAGAAATAAATGAGACTGGACACAGTAGGTTTCAATATTTATAGTAGTAGTTTTATAAATTATTATAATTAACATTAGCAGAGAATTCTAGAGATATGTGTAACCTACCAATCCACGTTGGAGCAGCGTGGTTGGTCCTTAGCTCCAACTCTTCTCTCCAAAAAAACGGAGAGAGGAGGCCTATGCCCAGAAGTGGCATAGTAACAGGCAGTTACTTTACTTTTTACACTATTGATGGTTTTTTTTGAAAGTATATTTTGCTAGCAACAGATAATCATTTATAAACCAACCAAGTTTGACCAAAGCATGTCAGCAAGCCCTGACCGAATCCCCTTTACTAAAACAAGACTGTAGTCCAACTTATTGCTTGCGGAAATGATTAAATCTACGCGTCAAAGATTCTCAATGCCGAATAAAAGCATTTGACAGACAACGAGTGGTTACATAAAAATAAATTACAGAGTTGTATTGCATATTAAAAACTTTAGAAATAATTTAACGAGTTCATCCTCTGTGTGTATGAATGTAGTAATTTACCATTAGCATAAAAATTTCACTTGCCTTGTTAGGTTATTACAAAGTAAGTTTTTAATTGAAACGGTCGAAGCCACATACCAGATATTACGCCTTACAGAGTCATCACCATAAGAAAGTTCTTATATATTCAACACTTAATATTTCAAATTCAAAATAAACTGTATATCCATCGTTACGTTGGGTTTTTGGTATTGATTATTTTAGTAACGACCTGTTACTAACCCACTCTTAGACATATGCCTCCTCTCTTCTTTATGAAGAGAAGGTATGGAGATTAAACAGGCCACGCTGCTCCATTTGGGATTGGCAGGTCATACATAAACCCTATATTTCCAGAATTTGAAGGGTTCCTCACGATAGTACCACCAAAAAGCGTGTAATAAATTAAAAATACGAACTAGACATAGGAAATCCTTAAAAGAAAAATTCATTGGTGCCTGCCCGGGGTTTGAACCCGTGATCTCCTGAAGAGAGTAACAAAGTCTCCAGTTTCCTTATCACAACATTTCGGCTGTTGATTATTTCAGTATAAAATGAAATATATTATATATCTAAATTTCAGAAGCACTGAAACGATTAAGTTTTAAGGAAAACAAAGGAATTATAGCTAATAAAAAATCACTTACGCTCTCAATTAATTGCTGTTTCTCTTGCAACTGCAACTCCTGGTGACGAAGAGTGGCTCTCTGTTTCTCTGCTGTGCTGCTTAATCGGGAAAGCACCTCTTGATCATGTTCTCTTGCCGGCGATGGTGGAGCGCTAGTACCTTCATATTAGAAAAAGACAAATTTAACAATCAATGCGTTCAATTCAAGTGATGTCTAAGTGCTTATTTAATTCACATTGTTAGTTATCGTCATAATCATCTTCGATATGGACATCCGAATGTTCTGTAACGACGAAGAACGACATGATAAAACGTTATTTATCTTCTACTTTTTCTTGTCAACCTGGAGACGTCTACAGCTGAACATAGATCTCTTTATTTGATCCACACACAACACGATGCTATCTATGCCTCTTGGATTCAGCGGTTTCCTCTTTTTGAAGTCGTAGTGGGTCTACTGCGTATTCCAGTGCGGGGTCGACATTCCAGCACCTTAAAACCCCAAACGCTCATCTGTTCTCCGTACTATGTGCCCTGCCTATCGCTACTTTAGTATCATGACACCTTTAGCTATCTTATCTAAGCTTTGGGACGCCCGACGGTATAGGATGGGTAGTCAGTTCCTATTGCGGACTACTCCACCCATGAATTCATGTTTCAATAAATAAATAAAAAATAATAATAAATATATGGGACACTTACACACACGGTCGTCCGTCCCCAAAGTAAGTAACTTAATACTTGTGTGGGTAACGGATCACTGGTAAATATACTACATATATAATTTTAAATACATATAGTACCCGGAAATAAATAATGCACATCGAGGCGTACAGAGAGAAAATGGGAAAGATTCTGCTTCATAGAGCATTGTCTCTATCGCACAGACTGACGAACCCATGTGAAACGTCACACACTAACTGAATGACATTGACAGCGCTCTACGAAACCGAATTGGCCGGCTGTTTCGCTCTAAGCCTCGATGTGCTTTATTTATTGCCGGGTACTATACTTAAATACGAATATACACCCAGGCTCGAAAAACCAACATATTGTTTGTAGAAAATGTTGGCCTTCGGTGGGAATCGAACCCGCGACCCGCGGAGCAGAAGGCAGGGTCACTACTGCGCCAAGCCAGTCAATGCTGTCCCGAAAGACATCTTAAGCTATATCGGTAACTTTAGTTCTTCTAAGGATCTCCCCATTTCGGATTTGATAACGTAGAGATACTTCCAACATATCAATTGCCTGCTGAGTGATTCTGAGCTCTCTTATGAGGCCCATAGTTATTTATACCTACTTTTAAATATGAGAATTAACATAAATATCGTGTGATAACTATTAGTTCGTTCATATATACACTAAAATTGTGGACAAAGAAAGCTGTAAAATACGACAAAAAAGGTAAGGTGTAAAAATTTTATACAATAAAACTCTGACACTTAAAGAAACCGCACAGCATATATCGTATTTTCACTTTCATCTCTATTTTTACTTGATTACGGTTTCACTTAAATTTTTTACATAAATTATATAAATTTACACAAGAGCGTTGTACATATAAAAATTGAATTTAACCTTTAATCTAAGGTAAATTTAACTAGACGTATATATTTGTGATTCTAGAAAAATTAAAACCTATTAGATCTCTCACCGCATCTGTCTGTCTGTTCGCGATAAACTCCAAAACTACGAAACGGAATTGCATACGGTTTACACTAACAAACAATGGTTCACCGTAGAGGTTTTAGTATATCATTGGTTGTGCATCAATCATTTGAAATACGACGATAAAAATTCAAAATTTCAAGCTGCTGGGAGCTTTTATCAAAAAAGCTGCCGAATCCGTTTGCAATATATAACAATGTCTTTATACTTATATACGGCTCCAAAACTACAGACTTACCATCTGCAGGCGAATTTATAGTACGACGAAGCCTTTTGTTTTCATCTTGAAGCCTCGCAACTGCTGTGACTAGTTCGGCTGACTCGGTTCTCCATTGTTCTTCAATCGCTTCTATTTCCTGAAGAAAAAAATATTTGAAATATTCTGAATGAAACAAGAACTATATGAAGTAAATTTGAACGCTTTTCGGTTGTCATAATGAGCGCATAACTTTAAGACAGCTTTCATATTTCATAAGTTCGGAAAAAACTTTTTAATAAGAAATAATTGAAAAACATGAGTCATTCGTACAAGACAGCAAATGTTTGTTGATTTAGAGTATCTGTTTTAGAAAATCCTTTGCCAATACAGAATCGGCATAAACTAAAAATGTCAAAGTATACTGTTAGGTTAGGTTAAATTGATGTAATTCGAGGAATACACCATTATATTGAAACTCGCAGTATTCAAAAAGATAAAATTGTTCAACGATAAGCGGTATAAGACAAAAATATCTCTATAAATCTTGTATCTCGAATCTCTACGTATTTTGAACTCCGTGTGGAAATTTAAATTTTTTTAAATTGGTTCAAGCTTTAACTGTTATCTCACCCATGGCAAGCGAAAATACGATACAATGAAATCACGGAAACCTAAAATGTATATAGTTATTAGCTTTGGGCACCCCCGATATGACGTCAAAAGCTATTATCGAATTTAGGTTTCTAGACCATTTTTGTTTTCAATGTTGATTTAAAATATTTTTAACTTTCATCCTCATCTTCGGGAATGAAAAATTGTTTCTTGTAAAGATAAATATATAAATTTTACAGTATGTTTTACAATACTGAATACCATATAGTCACAATTCTATTGTTCTATTTAATTACCACTCATAATCACAGATATCGTTTGACTTTTCAAATTTCAACACATGTACACAGTTGTTTTTAAAACGCCTTAATCATATGAACACAGAAGAAAAATATCCTATTAAATATCCTATATAAGATATTGTCAACTGCCATCCTCACCTCGCGGGGTATATATTCATAGAAGCCCACTCAAATAATACTCTAACATTGGCAATTTGATAAATTATTTTTTTTACTTTTCAACTAATAATTTTTTTACAGAAAAAAAAACAATTTACATAAAAAGTTACTACGCAACATACTAAGTACTGTACTATACTAATTACCTAAGCTAATAAGGCTTTTGTATAGTAATTTATATGTTTGATAATGAGAACGTAAGAATGCCTTGATCACGTTGACGTGAACTGGTTAGGAATGCGATTATATGACGCAAAAAGGTGCGATGGCGAATTTTGTTTACGATATCCGAGTATAAACGTATCAAAATTTAGTTGGATGTATAAAAAGCCTTAATTTAATGTAAAGACGCCTCTTTCTTTTAAATGATTAACGTGTTGTCTGGGCTTCTAGTGCAGTCCCGTTCTGAAATTTAAGTTAATTTCGATACAACTTAAGTAATTTATTTAGTGAATTTATTTATATAAATGTTCTCATATCGTAACATTTATAGATGAATAAAAATCAATTCAAATTTGTTTAGTTTCAGTAACAATTAATCTTGCAGCAATGCTAACAACATTACGAGTATGTTGGTCAAGGTGCATGTTATCAAATTACTTAAAGAATCTTTGCTCTCTTTAATTCAATATTATGCATATTTCTAGTATTATGTGTATTTGATAATAAATAATTAATCAATATAATTTGTCATTAATAGATTTTTTAGACAAATATTTTAATTTTATTAAGATTGACATACTCATACTACATGTTTACATACTCTCACAGACAAAATTTGAAGACTAAGTACACGCAAGACAAAAATGATCGTATTATCCATAGACTTATTAAAACTAGAGTAGGGTGGCCATATCAAATACATCAAATCAAATCAAAATATTCTTTATTCAAGTAAGCTCTTTTGAGCACTTTTGGATCGTCAAGGATCAATATGATTAATGAAGCTACAACTGGTTCGGAATGTTGCTCATACCGAGAAGAACCATTAAGAAACTCGGCGGTCAATCTTTTAAACATTTTCAGTTTTAAAATATTAAACTACAGTCATGTATGAAGCTTAAAGGATTTTCAAGTTCAGGCATTTTATCCAAATAATCTTCAATTTTGTAATATACTTTACGTATCAGCATATTTCTTATATTTCATTTAAACCATTCTGTAGGCTGGTCTAGTATGGATTTCGGAGTTTTATTGTAAAAGCGAATACCGAGACCAACGAAGAGTTGCTAACTCTGCTGAGTTCAACACAGGAATCACAAGGCTATTGTGACGTCTTGTATGTCTATGATATACATCAAATTTCGTCTTATACATATGGATATTTTTCTGTACGAATAAAATATTACTACATATATATATATTGTGACGCTACAGTAAGTATTTCTGTTTCTATGAACTTTGCACATGGCCGGCTGGTAAGTGATCGTGACACAATAAGTACTGAGAGGGAAGATGAAACTCGTATACTTCATCGTTGTCTAATCACACATAAAAAAGAAATGAATAGATCACCCTCATTTGCTTTCTCTTTATTGTAATATGGCACATTAAGACTGGCTTCCCTACAAGCCGTATACCACTCTAATTATAATAACTCTATGGCACTTTCCGATCACATTTTACAGTTACAAAAAAGAGAATTAAGAATAATGAATTCTTAACACTATGACGCATACACGCATTTAAAAGTGTTTAATAACGAATCAAAATGAATGATGACTCGATTGTTCGCTATAGAGATGTTACTGTCTACCGGAACCAGAGATTATAATTTGGTTACCAGGATTCGGAGCTCGAGGCGGAGGCGGCATAGATATGCAGAAAATATTAAATTAAAATAACACTTAAGCAGGCCGATTAAATATTAGTATTTATTGTTCAAACAAGTTGTATTAATCGAATTTAAATATAAACAAATATTTTCAGATTTAAATTTAATAACTTCACAATAGCTATTTATTAAATACGTACATGATAATCTCAGAACTGAGAGAAAAAGTGTATTGAGCTGAAGTCAAATTCAAATTCAAATAAGTCTTTATTCAAATTGGCCTATTACAAGCACTTTTGAATCGTCAAATTAAAATTGAATTGAAGCTACAACTGGTTCGGAAAGGTGCTCTAACCGAAAAGAACCAGCAAGAAACTCGGCGGTCACTCTTTTAAAAAATAAATATTACAGTTTTGTATTGACTATTGTTAAGAAACTTAGATTATAATATCGTCTAGTACATAGCTGGTCGCAATTTAGTTCCAAGCTTTCTTATCATTGACATAGTCTTAAACATTATAGTAAGCTTTATTAATAAGAGTCTCTTTAATTGCTTTTTTGAACTTGTGTAAAGGCAAGTCCAAAATTGATTGAGGAATTTTATTGTAAAAAAGTATACCGAAGCCCACAAACGATCTACGAACTTTCTGAAGCCTTAGCCTTGGTATTATTAATTTATTTCGGTTCCTAGTTTGCCTATTACTAAGTCGGAGATGTGACTTCAATAGGCAGCTACGAACTTCCGTAATCGACGTAGAAGCTCCATTACATCCCTACTTTGCAAAAATATATATTTTAGAATATTTCACTATACGGGTTGAAAAGAAAAAAATTGGTTAGATACTTTTAAAAAAAAGAGTCATTTCATGGGGTAACTAGAATTGAAACAAGAATTTTTACTTTTACCGTTAAATGCCATGTACAATACACTTGTTGGAACACGATAATGTATTGTTATTAATAAACACGTGTACGTCCCAGACAGTGTCTTAAGGTTTCAATTATCTGCATTGTAAATTAATAGAGGACTGGCCCTGACCATTTTTTGTTGCCTGTATCATGTCTAAAGTTCTTGGCTGCACCCCAAAACGCCCTTGCTTAGATTTGTCCCTTCGAGTTATGCAATACACATCACTTTGTATATACGTATAAGTGTATTTTTTATTTTAGTACACATTAACAGTACTCCAACCCTTTACATACTTGGAGGAGCATCTACTAAGTTGGACTCTTGGGTCGTATATTTCACTCCTTGCCCGTACTGAATTCGTAATAACCAAGTTTATTTAGAAAATTCTATGTTATATTTCAACAATATAGTTCAGAAAAATAATATTGCTTGTATGTCAATTACTGTTTATGTGTTATCATTTTCATAGTTGTAATATTGTATTGTAGTCAATAGATAGTTTAAAAATAAGTTAGTGCCATTTTATCCATCACCTAAATGCGCGAATCTGTCTGTCTGGCCGTTAAAGTTTCATAGCTAATGTCACCAATATTTATGAAATTTGGAGAAAGTAAAGCTTACACAGGTGTGTGTGCGCGTTTTTTTATGCCTTTATATGCATGTAGCATATAGGATAAAAATACGGTTTTCTTTCATGAACAGGACAAAATACAATTGAATTGTTGAAACACTTACGTTACCGCAAACGAACTTGTAGGTACACCGATAGTGTAATACATGACTTAATAAGCAGCAAATACTCAACTTTAACCCACAGCATATGTATTATATTTTCCCGCCGCTCTTTTTAAGACGTTTATAACGGAATTATATAGAATACTAGTAGGACCCGCGAATTTTTCGCGGGAACTTAAACGTTTGAGTACTGTCAATAATCCAAGATGTATCTTGCTCTGTTATCTTATATGTTAGTCAGGTATATAAACTTTAATTGTACTATAATACATCAAAATTCCTTTAGAATATTAACTCTGAAACTGTAACAGACAGACAGACCGACAGAATTTCGCCTTTATAATATTAGTATGGATTGTGATTACGGGAAAATATCATGCCACTGAAATGAACATTTGAGAAACTGTTACAAATATATGTATGTAGATAAAAACAACACAACACCTAACCATTATGACTCACTACAACACAAACATATTTATAAGAAACATATTGATTAAAAGTAACTGTTTACATAGAAGAGAAAAATTCAAGCCTAGACCCATTCAGTATTCTCCAGGCATATTATACATGATATTTTTTGTAATAAATTGTTAACCTCAATTTACAATAAAAAATTAAAAAAATTTTGTTCTAAGATCTATGAACAATATACTGTCAAATGAAAGTTCTAGATAATTCCTTCTTTATTGATACTTAAAATATATTTGATAATGATTATTTATTTATAATTTACTGGATTATCATGGACACTGAAAGAAAATATGTAATTTTAAATTACGAGTAAAGTAATTTCTAGCTTACACTTTTGAAAGCTAAAATGTGTTGTATTATGCCACAAGATTTGAAAAGGAAGTAATAGAAAGATTGAACAAAGTAAGCTTATAAACAGGAATGACCAATCCAATTATTCAATTGAGGACTACTGCATCTAGAAAACCAGAGCAATAAACAGCTAGTACTACATTGTTCACTTTAAATAAATGAATTTATTCTTCACATATTAGATTAGTATTATGGGTATGGTTGAAAATTTTCAAATTTTAACAAAAAGGGGAACAAAATCGAGTTACCTTTTTACAAGGTCCGACATTTCGGCAGAGTTGGGATCGTGCCAACTCTGCCACAGGCCACGAAATGACTGACTGACAGTTCATAGCGTGAGCATGGCGGATGCAAGTCTGCCGAAACGTCGAACCTTTTAAAAAGGTAACTCGATTTTGCCATGATGTGACCCTTTTTTTATAATAATACACATCAATAACCCGTTACAGACCTCATTCGGGACTTCTTGCCTGTATCTGGTATTTGGAATAAAAGCTCCCACAATTATTTTTAGTGTGTCTGTCAACTTATTCCCATTATCATTCTATTCCATTATCATATCTTATTGCCAAGCACAGTGAAACTTGTAACATATTTATCAAAAAACTAACTATAACTATTTATTTAAAAAAAACAGTGATCCTATAGCTCATAAGTTTATTTTTAAATACAATACTACTAATAAGGGTAAGTTATTATTCATCTTTGATATTATTTCTAAAATATAAGCCTTACTAGATATCTACATTGTTTATTGTAGCTCTAAAACAAAAACAGACTTTATTGATGCGATTATCATTTCTATTATCATTATTATTTACAAACTGTATCTGAGTTGAGTTATTTATATCTCTTTAAATCTTTACAACTATATTCAAAGCTGGTTTTTAATTTTTATTTAATTTCTCACAATAATAGTCACATTGGTAGCTTTAGTCTAGTAGTCTTTTCCTCTGACTTCATTAAATTACTAGATACCTCCATCTTAACACTGTCATAGAGCCTTTAAAGAGCCTGTGCTTCAATTTTATATAATTTTAGTTGTCAACACTAGGTAACTGTTTTCAAGTATTCAGTGAAACAATGTTACTGTAACTAAGTTCTAATCCTTGGCAGTCCAGGGAGTTAGATATTTCTAGTGAGTTTCTCAGACATGTACAACTTTCCAATCTGGATAGAGGCAGAGCTAGGGATCTGAAGCCCCGCTTTTACTTTCAAAGTAGAGATGAGGCTTTTGTTCAGCAGTTGGATAGTAACAGGCCTCTACTACTTTACTTGTTTTTTGATAGTTGCATATGAAGTCCTATATACTTGTTCAAACAGAATTTTATTACAAACTATAATTTTCTTAATCATTCCAAGAACAAAGAAACATCCTAATAATTATTGAAATATAATCTTATTTCCTTAAATGTTAAATATCTCAAAAAAACTTAATGCAGATATAGAATACTTAATGTAAAAGTGAAGTTAAGTAATGAACAGGTAAATTACACTTGGAACATCAATACAGCAAATTGTATGCAATAGGTTAAATATAATCATTAATGCATGAAACGAACATAGATCATAATGTAGTAAGTATTACTACAATTAGTCTGTGCAAGTGCGAATATTCTAAACATGTTTTTAATAGTTTGCTCAAATATGCGATAAAAACGTAAATAAATCGAAACGAAGTACAGGAGTCAAAGACCTACAGAATTGTCAATGCAGTGTAATATCCATAAGAACAATTTGTTACTTTTGTAATTGTACCAATGCGTTCGAAGATGTTGAAACTACAGCGAATATTTCGTGTTTTTGTATGTACTCATTCAATCACCAGATAACACTGACCTCTACCACTTACCTTTTCGAAACGCTGTCTATACTCCGCCTTCTCGATCTTATCATTTTCCAACTGTGAAATCTTCGCCGTCAGTTCATGCAACGCTTGGTTCTCCTTTTCATTTCGTACAGCCAAATTTTCCAAAAGTTCTAGCGCATTAATCACCTTCGGCAGCAGAGCTGTAACGGCTTCAGGGCCGTATTTTTCGATAATAATTTCGCATTCCTTCCCGATATCCGACGCCAGATCATACACATCGACGACGGTCACATCGTCATCGAAATCTGGCATTTTTGCGGAGAAGCGCCTGCGGTACGGCATTAAAAATCACCTAGGTTTCACTTCACCTCACAATATAATGTTACAGAAAACTATCCACCTTTCGCAAGTGCGCCATTATTACTGAATGAAGAGGAAAAAAAAAAGAATGACGAGTTGACTACTGTTGAATGAGACAACAAGCTGATGGAAGAGATCGGAAAACTTGGTCCTAGACGATAAAATATTTTGTATTTCTGTCTGTGGAAAAACGTCACATCGGGTTCTGATAGTTGTCGAAATATTGTTGTAGACTGTATAGTCTGTGGTTAAAACAGTGATGTACCTTAGAAATCGTTACTAATTTGGATAATTCAAAAATACAAATGAAAATATAAACCTAAACTGGCACAAGAAAACTGGTATCGTGTGAAATTTCTTTTACAAAAATAAATATGAATAAATAAAATAAATAAATAAAAATACTGTTTCAAACAATATATATTTTTGACATTTGGTTCTTAACACGCAGCATAATATATTATATGGTAATGAAAAACTAATTAAAGTTTAAAATTAATATTTTAAAATAATAAAACATTTGATAAACTCTTTTATTTCTCTTGATTTAACATAACTAGGTATATATTGGCCATTATGTTATTTACATATGTAAATATATAGAGAAAATTATCGTTTTCTTGCTTGCAGTACTAATTATCATACAAGTTATTATATTATTTGTAGCTTAAGTAATTTAAAATATTTCTTTATTCATTCGGTATTACTAGTTATTTTCATTTGTTACCTCATCTACCTATTATTTGTCTTTGACCGCACACAATGATGATAGAGATGTGACTTGGTATTTGATAAATATCGATATCTTAGTCATTATATCAAGAGTTGATTTGGTAGAATTGATATATTATCAATTAATAAATTGTAATGATAATAGGTTATAGATTAAGAGATAATCTAGTTAAAATAAAAAACGTATTAGTATAATACATTTAAAATATCCTTCTAAAATTATTTGGTTCAGGCTCATTCATGTAATGTAGCATTCTTTTGTTGTATCTTTACTTACTTCTCTCCTGTTGATATATTTAATAAAAAAAAACCCATTCAATAGCTTTATCTTGATAATAAGTTTACTATTTCAGAATTCACCGTTTGAAATATTGTATCGATATTTTATATGCTTTATCTTGAAGCCTGAGCATTTATTTAGTACACGTAAATCATCAAAATCAATATGAGAATGCATTAGTTCTGATAATTATTGTATAAAATTTTCATCTTAGAAACTTTTTTTTTTTTTTTATAATCTCTTACAATTTATGCTTATCAGCGGATGACTTTTATAATTTGAATTCACTATAAAACTTAATAATAATTAATTTTGAATATGAATTATAAAAAAAAAGGTTTATTAATCTACAAAAACATAATTTCTGCTCGTAGCTGATATGGAATGAATGATATGACTCATTAAATGTATTACTGTTTTCAAGAACGTTGTTAAAATATCGATTAATAGTTAGTCGCCACGCGCGACGCAACAGTTGGAAGAAATCAACGGGGCAGAGCGTGCGATGTTACTCTAATTTTGCCCGCGAAAGTCGAACTATATTTTTTGAATTTTTATAGTCGCACTATGAACTTTCAAAGTAAAGCCAATAAATATGTGTGCCCAAATGATCGTCAACTTTCCTTGCGCGCAAAGTGAGTATTAATGCACATATTAAAAGTTTGATAACATGAGTTTTGTTTATACGTGTTATACTTTATATACTATTCTAGAGATATTAGTAACAAAAAAACTTTTAAAAGGACTGTAGATGTAATATTACAAAGTCTAGTTCAACACTAGATTCAGAATTTAATATTTTATTAGAATATCAAGAGTAAATATTGAACAACTAGCAAATTAAATTTATTGGATCTAAATATATAATAAGCATTTTTAGAAGTATAAATAGGATTCTCAGTTTTTCACCTTCTTTCAACTTCAATGTCTTTAATGAAATTGATTTTTTTTCTATATTTTGAGCGAAGACGCTCAACATAAAATATCCCATATTTTAATCCAATCATATCTCCATAATTATTTATTGAAAAGTTAGTTTTATAATAAAATTTATTTGCCCTATATTCCACCTATAATAAATAGATGCAGTCTTACTTATACAGTGATACTTTTATGGAAATCGTTATGTTTTTTTTTCTTACAGCTTTAACTGTTAAATGTCTTAGCTCGTATGTCAATACGAGATTGGAAAAAATTTCACCTTTCGGAGAACCAAAATCAGTGACATGGCATAGAGTTGCGTAGTTTATCGCATACATCAGTATGCGATGACACTGGTAATGGCTCTGCACTAGTAAATGCAGATTGGGTCCAGTTCTCATAGACGGATCAGGGCAATAGATAATGATTGCAAATAGCCACTGGATCCAAGTTATCCGCCACAAGCTAGAAACATTAAAAAGCTTACACCTACAGTATTCGTTATTTTCATTAGCCCGAATGGTTAAGTTAACGAGATGATGATACTAGTTTATTACGATTAAACGCGAAAAAATGGTGCATTGTAATAGCAGGTTTTACAATATACATATACGTAATAGAAATACGGAAATGATAAAGCGAATAAAATATTTACATATATTTTAATTAACTCTAGATACTTTTAGCCGGCCCTTTAAAAATAACTTTACTTGTCAAGTGCAGTCAGAGATATTTTTATCCCTTGTTTTTTTTACTATTAAGCGGAATACACGTTAATATTAATTGTAGATCGCTGCAAATTAGGGTATCAATAGTAATTATTACACGTAACAATCATCTGATATAACGTTAATTTATAGAGTTAAGGAACGATATGTATATCAAAAGTTATACGTGACATAGGTAGTAGGTGAAAAATACCTATTAAAAATTTTTAATTTTCAAAAATTCATCACAAGATGGCATTAGGAATTGTATAATATTTAAAAATTGTTTGTTGACTAAAGGAAAGAAGTTTATAACTTTTTTTGATTTTGTATATTAAAAGCCTATGTCACTCGCCAAGCCTTGTACTATCTCGAAACCTAAAGTACCATCCGGTATCCGAAAGAAATACAAAAAACACCTTTTCGCAGTTAGAATATTATCAATGATAATAAATAGATTATTCCTAAAAATTATGCAATTAAGACTATAATTTTTAATTAGTCCAAGTACGACGTAGACGTCTTTAGGGAGATCAATTTATACCGAAAGCTCATTTAATTAATTAAATACCTTAAAAGGCTCACCAAACTTAATTACCTTTGCTAAAAATAATCCAGAGAGATATTAACTATATTTTAGTTGAGTAATATTGAGCTATTTACTGCATGGACTCAAGAGGATTCTGGAGATATGTGTAACCTACCAATCCGCATTGGAGCATGTGGTAGGTCTTAGCTCCAACCCTTCACTCCAGAAACGGAGAGAGGAGACCTATTCCCAGCAGTGGGATTGTAACAGGCCGCTACTTATACCCGCGGCTTTGGTAGTGCTTTAAGTACCCTCAATTATACAATACGTGGTTTTCCCCTGTTCCTAAAAGAAACACGAGATTTATTCATCCTGTATGCTGCCTACCTTATCAAAATTAGACCATTCGTTTTAAGCTTCGATACTACCCACAAATACACTTGTAAACGACACATTCGTCAAACTTGTAACTCCTTGTGGTGTTTGCTTGGATACCGTTAGCCGGTATCAGTATGTAAAAACTCTACTTCTATACTAATGCGCCAACAAATGTATGGTGCATTTTTGAACCATTTTAATTAATAATGATTAATTACAACTTTTAATAAACAAGCCCCTTTACTTTGATTAAAAAGGAATATTCTTAATTTTAAATTTAAGAATCATGCATCGAAATCATTTAAATATTAATTTATTTATTTATTATTGTTTGTTGCTGTTTCAAAACATATTTTATTTTAAGTGGCAAGAGTTTAGCGGAACTGGGAATCGAGAAATGATTCCCGAATTCGGTATGATTTAAACATATATTGTTTATATAAATAAGTGTTCACTATTGCCTATCTTATTTTTACTCAACAAGTGTTTAAATATATTTTATAAATAGGGTGTATGGTGTACCTTTTTACGTCGTTATACAACGTGGAGATTAACACAACCGACAGCTTATTCACGCCTTCAAGGGTCGGTTAGGTCAGTTCAGTCCATTACAGTATTGAACCAACATTGAAATTAATAACCCGCAGAATCATCATCCTCCCGCCCTTATTCCACTCTCAGTGGGGTCGGCACAATATGTCACATGTTGTCACATGATTTACACGTACTACGGCTTCGTGTTTTACGACCGGCTGCCTGCCTGACATCAACTTACCTTAGTCGCCTTTTACGACACCTCGGTAAGAACTGAGGGTGGTCTATTCTATGCAGCCGGATACCACACGGCACATACCTTAGTTGCCTCTTATGACACCTCGGTAAGAAAGGAGGGTCTATTCTATTCTGCCGGATACCACACGGCGTTAATAGGGCCACAATTACGACTAGGATCGGAGACGCCTCATTTGTTTTAAAAAGTTTACTGATTGCACCAACGTTATTGCTTGCATCGAATACTTCCCGTGTACTTCAAATGTTAAGCCACGGGTCTTTTTATTTTGGGAAAACTCCGAATGGTGATCCTAATAGTGCTCCACCATCCTATGGGTGGCATGAAAACGGTAACGTTATGCAAATTGGCGCAACAGCTCTGCACTCTGGAATGCGCGACCGAATATTTCCGGCCTATCTACTTATCACTTATAATAGAATCACTAATGCGAATAATTGTCTAAATGAAACAAGAAAGGATCGCCTCTTTTGTCTTCCTCATTGTATATGATTGGATGAAGGCTATATCTATTTTCATCCCCGGCACTTCCCTTGGGAATACAGCGCATCTTTCAGTGTGGCCTTGAGAACACACGGACCCACAGGAAAGACTACCTTATACCCTAGCCACAAATGCGTTTTTAATGAACGCGTATTATACAATTATAGGTTACATAAATTATGACAAAAAAACCTGGGTCTCACTATCTATGCACGCACTAGACGGTAATAGGAAATACAGGAAAAACCTGCAACTGGGTTTGTTTTGGGGTGACAAAAACCAATATAAATTAATTACAATAAACACTTGTTCAACAACGGGGAAAAAACGGAAGAGCTTATGCTTAATGGCAATCAGGCCAAGATGTCAGACCTACCACATTACTCCACTTTCTATAGGTGCATATATATCTAGAAATATTCCTGTATACTAGAATATTTTTCAGGTTGAAATAATTTTATTACAACCATAAGGGTTACTTAATTAATATGATTTTATTAAGATTAAAGTAAAGAAGAAGTATATTAAAAATACCCCTTAGAATTGATGAATTTAGAAACTATATCAGATTAACGTGTTTGTTTGTTGCTAACTTACATAGGTTCATGGCTTAAGGAAAATGGAAAAAAAAGACTGGAAGAGTTTGAATATCTAAAAATAAAAACAAGGTTACGTTATTGGCGGCCTTGCTACATCGTTTACTATCTCCCTACAACATCCTTTTCCGGTCGCTTTGTTTTCATTACAATCACAATCTCATGGTATTTACTGTGTTAGTTATTCACTAAGCTAAGCGTAACTTTAATAAAGCTTGCAATGTATATAAATTCTGTAGAACCTTTAATGATATCCATAATCCATCATTATTCTTTCGGGGAATAGTTTCTGATGCAAATAAAAATATCTAAAAGTGATCGATATGTGGATATTTGACAGAAAATATTTATCATAATAACCTTTTTTTAAATAATGTTTTTATTGTTAAATGTAATGTTAAATACATATAAAAATGAATCTCTATTTACCTTGTCGTGTGGAATGGATGGAACAGTTGTGCTGATTTAAACACATGGATAGAGCTGTGATAGGCTGGCGGTAAAACAGTTCGACTCTTGCGCGGGAGTCAGGCGTTCGAACCCAAGGCATGCAACTGAGGTAAATGAGACCATCAGATCAATGGCTTTCTCTGTTGAAATCTGTTTCTAATTGTTAATTGTCACTATCGTGAGGAAATAAAATCTCCGAAAAATTCTGAATCTTCAGAATTTTCTGGATCAATCCGCAGCAGCGTGGAGCAGAGTGGTTCATTGTAATATAAAATCTTATCATTTTTAAGAAACGTTAAATATCTATACTCTTTTTGTTCTTTTTTATACAGCTGGATCAAATTATGAGACTAAGACAAGATTTCTCTCATAAGCACGATAACGAGAAATAAAAATTTAATTAATCAATGTCAACCCAATCGTTAACCATGAAAGCCTGGTCAGAAAAGCATGATACAAAATAAATAAAAATTTTCTTACAATAAATTAACACAATCCGTCATAGATTCAGAGCAGTCAGACCCTTGTCATGTATTTTGCGTTAATGGTGTACCTACGATAGCTACCCCTATATCGTTACTTCGTGGGTCAAATTGAAAATCAATTTTATCTTAAACTGTGATTTCTTTAAATTATTTTTTATATATACTTATATTAAAAAGTGGAAGTCTATTTATCTTTCTGTATGAAACGATATTACGGCTAAATCACTGGACCATTGACAAAATTAGTTGAAAGTTGAAAAAAGAGGCTTTTATCGCTAACGATATAAATCGTTAAGATATGGTTTCTTTTCGCAAATAGGAAAAAATTAATGAGATTATTTTAACGTATTTATTTTAGTGTCGTAGTACTTTTATTTCTATAGAATTTGTACTAATTTAAAATTAAAATAAATAACAATTAAAAATCCAAGTTTACTACACGTAACATAATACAGGAACATACAACATACATACATACATTTTTTATATACTTTATAAAATACATGTCTATAAAGTATATGAAAAATCGAATCTAATATAGATTAAATATATATTAGACCGAATCATTTAGAGACCCTGTTTCTTAAGAACTCATTGAAAGTGTATTTTAAGGAAACAAAGAACGGTAAAACCATACATAAAAGCTGCGTAGCCACAGAAACAATATTACTTGTATTATATTCGAGTTGGGTACATCAATCAAAAGATGAATAATGATTTTTTCATTATATTAAGTAATTTTCTGGAATCTGTTTTCAATTACATTGGTCGCAATGGCGCTGTCATATTTTTTTAATATGTGGGACGATTCATGTTAATTTAATCGAATAAAAAGTTTACTGCACCTTTGTCTGGAGTCATTTCAATTAAAGCTACATCGTACGAGTATATTATAAACTAGTTCGATATTATGAGCTAGTGCGTCACAAATTTTTTTCGTCATCGCAATTTTAATCAAAAAAGCAATTATTGTTAGTTAACCATTACAGATAGAGATATGCTGTTCCGAACTTTTTTGCGGTGTTTTGATATATCTATTAGGTCCTTACATATGAAATTGGCGTTTTCTATGGGAGGAACATAAAATCGTTTTTTTTTAAATGAAATATATTTAATTAATCAAAGTATGTACCATTGCTATGCCATCTACTTTTACTTGCCACATACTTTTGCCATCTCATAGGTAGTTCATTGATCCCCTTACAAAAAAAACCATTCGGGCGGGAATCAATAAAATCTTTGAAGGCGGTTTGGACTGCCACATCGGATTTTAATTTTTTTACTTGCAAGTAGTTATCCAAATTGCGAAAAAAATGGTAATCTGTTGGAACAAGGTCCGGAGAGTACGGTGGATGTCTAAGACATTCTAATTGAAGCTCCTCCGATTTGGTAGCCGTCTGTTGTGCAGTGTGTGGTCTAGCGTTGTCCTGAAGCAGCAGTGGCCTAGAGCGATTGACCAGCTTCGGTTGTTTAGCAGCTAGCTTTTCCATCATGGTTTGCAGTTGCTGACAATAGATATCTGCCGTAATCGTCTGGCCAGATTTAAGAAAGCTGTAGTGAACGACACCGGCACTAGTCCACCAAACACTTACAAGCAACTTTTTTTTAGTCAATTTTCGCTTAGGGCAGGATTTGGCTGGTTCGCCAGGGTTCAGCCATTGCGATGAGCGCTTCCGATTATCGTAGAGGATCCACTTTTCATCACAGGTAATGATTCGATTTAAAATTTCTTCATTATTGTGCCGGTTGAATAACGTAACGCAGCAGTTGACGCGCGTTTGTCGGTTTGCTTCACTCAATTCATGAGGTACCCACCTTTCAAGCTTTTTCACCTTCCCAATTTGTTTCAAGTGGATTAGAATAGTTTTATCACTAACACCGGAACCTGCAGCTAACTCGGACGTGGTTTGCGATGGATCCGCTTCCACAATAGCCTTCAATTCTTCATTATCAACTTTGGTCTCCGGCCGTCCACGAGGCTTATTCTGTAGGTCGAAATTTCCAGAACGAAAACGTTGGAACCAAAAACGCACTGTGTTTTCTTTTGCGACACCGTCACCATACACATCATTAATCCTTCGAGCCGTTTCTGCAGCACTGGTGCCACGGTGGAACTCATACTCGTAAATAACGCGATATTTCATGTTTTCCATTTTGTAAACAGAGTGACACAAAGAAAAAAACACAAGAAGAAAAAACAAATGAATTAGGGGGTTTGAAACACAAATGCATGAGTAAATAGCTGTATGAATTTGAATTTGGAATTCCTAACCATAAAGGTAATATTTGAGATCAAAGTGGCCAGTACGACAAAACGCCAATTTCATATGTAAGGACCTAATATAATTCTCTAGTAACTTTGCTATTTTGTCGTGGAGTCTATCTCCTGATGATACTTCGGTTGCGGGGCGAAACGATTGTTGAGTTTGTGATAGTGAACATGTGTAGTGCTTGTGTATTGTGGCAGTGGTGGAGGTTTGTCTATGTGTTTAATGGGTATGAAAAACGGATAGTCCACTATACATTTATCACTATATATATTTTCTATTTACTGTATAGCGGATTATAGTAGAATAATTTTATTATTACTTTTGAATTCTCTAGTACATTATTTTAGTGTATCTCTCCTGGTTTACTGTGTATCTCGCCAGTAGGCGAGTTTTTTTACAACTACCCGAACTTTACAATTTTCATTAAACGGTAATGTACTATCAATCTAAACCTTCGGGAAAAATTACAATTTATCTTTTTGTAGAGACTGTACAAAAATCTGTTCAGTAGATTTCGAAAAAGTCGATCACATACAGACAGACAGCTTTTGTGGTCTTTGTTTTATAATATATATAGATACTAAAGTAACCCAAGGATATGAAAATCTGCTTTAACAAAGTGTCTTTAGTGAATTTTAGTTAAATTAACGCCAATAATCAAGAAAGTGGTGAAAAGAGGTGATCGCACAATGAACATATCACATAAAAAACGCTTTTGCTGATATAAATTACTTATTATGTTTACTTTTTTAAATTTAAGAATGGTTGGCTGGAAGGGATTTCAATTCTAGAATAAGCCCGCGATTGCACATTATGTTTTTTAAAAATATTAATCTCAATTTGTGCAATAAAGAGATTAAAAATAACAAATAGATGCTGTATGTCTGATACTGATGACAAAAATATAGACTGGGAAGACGTTGTCTTTTATAAAACTTAAATATTATGTACCAGGATATTCATGATCAAAAATAATATTATAAACACGAAAGTCTGTCTGTGCTTTTTTACATTCACTCTATCACATAATATTATAAACACGAAAGAGTCTTTAGACAGAGAGACAGACGTCTCTTTTTGTTTTCACGCTATTACAACTAATCCAAAGAAATTATGCTCATATATAGGATAAATAAAATTCCCAATTGTTGCTTCGGAAATATAAAAACAAAAAAATATTAAACCGTTTAGGTTAATGTTAACGTAGTCGTGGGTACATCCGGTATTCCATTAATCGCGTTTAAATAAATTAATGACTTCTTAAAAAATCATAAGAAAAGATCATAAGAAAATCATAAAAAAAATCATAAGAAAAGAAGAGTTACTGGAAAAGATTCCTTCCATAAAATATGATACTTCCTTGAATAATAATAATAAATAATAATAAATATATGGGACACTTACGGGTCGTCCGTCCCCAAAGTAAGTAACTTAATACTCGTGTTATGGGTGACGAACAACTGGTAGATATACTACATATATAATTTTAAATACACACTTAAATTCAAATACACACCCAGGCTCGAAAAACCAACAAATTGTTTATAGAAAATGTTGGCCTTCGGCGGGAATCGAACCCGCGACCCGCGGAGCTGAAGGCAGGGTCACTACCAACTGCGCCAACGGGCCTGTCAACTATTGAATATTTGACTGGAATATTTAAGGTTCTTCTTTTGTTCTTCTTTTTCAGCCGATGCACGTTCACTGCTAGATATGGGTTTGTTTAAGCGATATTCACACTCCCCGATCTTGTGCCGCTTGGATCCACTCGAACTCTTTGAGGTGGTCTATGCACCTCGTAGGGGGTCTACCGACGCTGCGTTTTTCGGTGTGAGGTCGCCATTCGAGCACCTTAGGACCTCAACGCCCAACGGTTCTACGTACTCCTTGCCCCGCCCATTGCTACTTCAGCTTCGCGACAGGATAAGCTATGTCGCTTACTCTGGTACTTCTATGGATCTCCTCATTTCTGATTTCATCACGTACTGCAAGCATTACTCGCTCATCGCCCGCTAAGTATTTAAACAGAATCATACAAAGCTTTATTGGAAATATACGAACCTATTTAATTTCGAATCTCCGATTGCCGTTACTCATGCGTAAAGAGCTTTTTATTATCCTTTTTGATGACGGTCAATATAACTTTCCAATGATTCCCTTAGTACAAAGAGCTATAAAGAATAAAAAACTTCAGTATATTTACCCTCTTCTGTTATAAAATTCCATTTTATTGACGGGACGTGACCGTTCCCGATTCTTTAGTTATTTGTACAGTAAAAAACATGAAGCGACAGTATTAATTTAATTTGATAAACGTCTTCGTCAGAATTTAACTTTTTACATAAATATAAAATAATCTAGAACGAATTACCTGATTTAATTAAATATACATATCGCACACTTAATTTTAAAGTGACCGAGTTGAAAATTAGACTTAATTAAGTCAGATATGATTTATAGAAGCAGGCGTTACTTTGCGGAATTCCATATTACAAGCAATAAAACAGAACTAACTACTTTACTATAATCCGCACGGGTTAAGCGAATGCATGCAAAGCCAATGTGTATGAAGCAGGCAAAAGCAGGACAAGCCACCACATGCACCCCAAGGCGCAATTCACCAGCAACAACGCACACAAAAGCAGCACACACACCCACTACCACAATCTCGACGATCGTTTCGCCCCGAAACCGAAGCATCATCAGGAGGATAGGCTCCACGACAAAAATCGTAATGATTTTTTACGTCCTGCATGTATAACGTGCGTAGATTTTGCCTGCTTCATACACATTGGCTTTGCATGCATTCGCTTAACCCGTGCGGATTATAGCAAAGTAGTTAGTTCTGTTATATTGCTTGTAAGTTAGATATATTGTAATCCTTATTTCAACTGGCTGATTGACTGGCCCGTTGGCGCAGTGTGTAGTGACTGGCTTTAGCTTCGCGGGTCGCGGGTTCGATTCCCACCCAGGGCCAACATTTTCTTTAAACAATTTGTTGGTTCTTCGAGCCTGGGTGTGTATTTGTATTTAAGTATGTAATTAAAATTATATATGTATATTACCAGTTGTCTGTCACCCATAACACAAGTATTAAGTTACTTACTTTAGGGACGGACGACCGTGTGTGTAAGTGTCCCATATATTTATTTATATATTATATATTAATGCCATCTTTGACATCACGCCACGAACTATTAAAAAACTAGAGTTTCCTTGCTCTTCCGAGTTATAGGTCTCTTTAACAGTCACGTGTTTTGTGGGCGCTAAGCTACACTTTATAACAATTTTGTCACACTACATTTTTACTACATTACTACACTCTACTACACTTTAATACTAAGCGTGCGATGTATCTTGTTTAGAAAGATAATAAGCGCGCTGCAAAAAATGAACGATTCAATTTTGCACGAAAATAAAAACAATCGTTTTGTACTGTCATTCATCAGATAATTGGAGTCTCATAACTAATTTGGAAATGAGAATGTTTTAATTAGAAATCTGGAATAACTTAGTAATTAACTTCTATCTCACTGCTTCTAATTGACTACTAGGTATCTATATTATCTCCCATACACCACATTATAAGTATACCTTATGGTAACGACTATGGCAAAATTTACTTTATCAGCTCATTATGTCTACTTATAGAAAAGCGTTCCACGTAATGAAACGTTACATCGATTACGCTTTCATTTGATGCATATCTACCCTTCAGAAGGGTCACTTTATCTATTTTCAGCGAATATGAATCATATATACATATATATTTTTTATTGTAATGAAAGCTATATTTTCCTTATTAACTGACAATAATTGTCCGTTAAGAAAGCAAATTAATGCATATATTAATTTGCACATTTAAGTTAATCTTTTGATTATTTATGTTATTAATAGAAATAAAAAAATTACAAAAAAATACAAATATTCTCGCGAATTTCACTACTACGGGGATGTTTTCGAGTTTTCTATAGCAACCCTCATGTTTAATTAATAATATGGTTTTAGTGAAGGAAACTATTTATCCCTGTTAAATTATTGCGACTTTTACCCTACCAATTAGCATAACCTACCGATTAGCATTCTACGTGGTGAATCTTCGTGGTCCAAAAAAAGACAACATCCTATACAACCGTGATGATTTAATGATATTCTTTAATAAATATAATGAGAACGGCGTGTAACTTGCGAAAACAGGATGCTCTTAAGCTAACCTTGGATGGTGGTCATCTACCGCAGTGCTCCCAACCATAGGATAAGAATATATAATAGCAAACTCCCAACTGGGTGAAGACTAGTCGTAACTCTACATTTAATCTTCAACTTGACGTAAACCTTCTAATCTCTTATGACTTTAATCAGAACTACGTATTGTCTTCAACAAAACATTTTATGCATTGAGCCTACTTTGTCCAATGTTATTATTACACATACATTTTATACGTAACGTATTTCAACTAATAAAATATTATGATGTAATTTTTGTTCATATCAATATATTTTCATGGGAACAAATGCAGATATTTCTATAGTATGCCATATGTTTTATTGCCATTGACATAATGCGTAATATCAGAGAGATAAAATACGAGTACCTATGTGGTGTCGAATTTAGCAAACGAGATAAAACATAATTGACAACAAAATCTCGTATAAGCGTGGGATGAGTGTTATAATTATAATTTTATGTTAACAGAAAATAAAAACATTTTGTTTTTCTTTTTGGTCTTATCCTGTTATCCGCAAATATTTGAGAATCCACTTCCTCCTCCTTGAGACACCTGCTCCTAAAGAATTTTATCGTTAAAGCATTTCGCCCTATCCGAAGGTCAAAGTCACATCTCCCACATATAATAGAGTTTGCTATTAACGATATGAAATATGTACCTAAATTCATTTCTCAGATCGTGTTTGACTTGCTTTGACTGCGGTATTTCACTCATATATAAGGCTCATGTTCACCAAGGTTACATATCACGGCTCCACGGGGGGGGAGTGTTGCCCGTAGGGAGTCCATTGCATGAGAACCTTCTAGCTATAGTCGTATATACTATATACCTATGTATACTCACGGCCGTAAGCTATTTCCAGGACATTGTTTCCAACGCGTAATACATACTATATTCATACCTCTTAACGTTGTCTGTTTAGCATTGCACATTTTTATATATTTTCTTTACAAATGAAGTTTGTATATTGCTACTCCAAGAAATATGAGTCGATTTTCATTTCAATTTAATTTATTAAAAATTATTTCTATTGACGGTTTATTTAAATTGATTGCTTACTAAATCAATATATGTCTTAATCATTAATTAATATTGTTTTAAACGGCATAAGCAAAGCTCTAAATGCGATAAAAAATAATATAGAGACACAAAAATATAAACATACATATTGAATATTTTTATCAAAGCACTAGTTTTTTAATTTTCTAGATAACACTAAATATTGTATAATAATAAGCAGGATTTGCATTTTAACTGCGCAATAACGCTTGTAAGCTGGAATCTGAAACTATCGGCATCACTTAAAACAGTGTTTTCTAATAATTTATAGAATTTGGCGTTACTTTGCGGAGATCCATAATACAAAAGTAATAGTAAAATTATTTTGCTTTAATCCGCGATAAAGTAAATAGGAAATATATATTAAAAAAAATAAATATATACTAAAAAAAAGAGTGGACTATACGTTTTCAGACCTGGAACATGCAGCATTCGTTAAAAAAACATGAACAATACTCCACCATCGCCACCACAATACACAAGCACTACATACGTTCACTATAACAAAATCAACAATCGTTTCGCTCCGCTAACGAAGCAACATCAGGAGATAGACTCCACGACAAAATCGCAGTGCCTATTTTAGGTGTATATTTATATAATCTTAGGTAACGCCTATTTAACAAATTTTAGCATTTGAGGTGCCAACTAGGGCGGAAAGAACAAAAGGGTGGAAGTAATGAAGATAAATAACTAAGTATTCTCGATTTCAATATCGGCCTAAACAATACAAAAAGTTATTATTATCATTTAAATAAATAACAAACTAAAGTTGTGATTTTAAAACGATCCGGGGGCGTTGGCACTTTGGAAAAATTAAAACAGTCTAAGTAGTCTTCTAAATAAGGTCTATAAAAGATAATAAGATGAACTACCGCTTACAGCTATGTTCTACTATTCCATACGTTATAATAATTAATTCCATCCATTCCATAATAAAATTCCATTGCGAAGGCCAGTACCAAAATGTTTAATGTTGGTAGGGTCATACAGGATGATTTTTGGACGCCTATATTTTCGGTGCTGTGCATACTGGGATGTACGTGGAACTTCCAAAACCACTTAAATTAGAAAACTCACAGAAATATGTCTTTCACGATACAATTGCGTACTCCTTTACTTTTTCTTAAAGCCAGCGATTTTACTACTTACTATTCCTTTTGAGTATTATATCATTATCTATATCTATATTTATTATAAAACAAACTCCCAAAAAGCTGTATGTCTGTATGTGATCGGTTTTCTCGAAATCTAGTGAACGGATTTTTGTACGGTTTTCACCAAAAGATAGTGCAATACTTCCGGATGGTTTAGGCAAATAGTACATACGGGTATTATGTAAATTGTGTTAAAGAGATCGGCCAGTTGTTAAAAAACTTACCTGCTGAGAGCTTTAGTCGCGTGCGCTGCGTAAACCAGCAGAGATGAGAATGTACTAGAGAATTGTAGATCTATAAAAATACTACAAAAAAGTCCGCGATAGCATGTCTTTATCTCTTATGGTTAACTCACAATTACTACTTTTATGTTTAAAATTTGGATTCTAGAAAAAAAATGTGATACGCTGATTTCCACGCGGGCGAAGCCACTGGCACAGCTAGTACTTTCATAAAAGGAATGTTAATTAATATTCTGTTCTCAGGTTACGTACTGGTTGGAGTGCTGCGAGAAGTGAGCCACCGCTTACGCAAAATGAAAGGGAAGCCATAGCAGCCGTTGTCAAAAGAGCCGAGAAGTTGGATGAAGTAGAGGCAAAGCGCGTCGGTCGTTTGGTTGCTAGACTTGAAGGTATAGCTATTATTTATTTTGTTATACAACTGATACTTATGTCGAAACTAATACAAAAGTCAGGACTGAAAAATTTGATGGTATTTCGGTTATTAATTATGGGGGTACATATTCGGTATGGAGTAACCAACTTTAAAGGCGCTATAGGAACATGTTAGTAATTGGGGCTTTAAATAGCGACGTCTTTAGCTTCATGGTCGTGAGTGATGTTTGCATTATCAGCCCATTTTAGTCCACTGCTGGACATAGGACTCTCCAATTATACGCCACTTAGCTGATCCTAGGCTTTCTCATTCTAATGCCCGCTGTCCTACTTATATGGTCACTCCATCGAGTATCAGGATGTCCTACACTTAGTTTTCCGATGCGCGGTCTTCAGTGCAGAACACTTCTACCCCAATGGTCATCGATTCTGGGACAGATATGACCAATTGCCACTTCAGCTTGCTTATGCGCTGAGCTTTGTCAGTGGCCCTAGTACTCTGACGGATTACTTCGTTACGAATACGATCCCTCAGAGAAACCCAGAGCATAGCTCTTTCCATAGCCCGCTGTGCGACTTTAAGCTTGTGAACCCCTTTAACTATTAGTTTCCACGTTTCGAAACCGTAAGTCATAAAGGGACAGTGCCTGTGAGAGAGTGATATTTATATTTGTATTATTATATTGTATTAGGTAAATGCGTATAAATGTATTTTGAAACTAGTCGAGTTGTGCTACAAACCGATGTACAAGTGCGATTGTGTTGTTTCGATGTGGCGTGGATATCAAATTATGAGAGCATCTGGTATCGTACATCGCGCAGTTTGTCTTAAGTTTCTACGTTATTATCAACGCGTTAGAAAACTGATTGTTATTATATGTATTTTCTCGGTATATGTACTCCTTTCCCCAGACGCCCTGATTTACTTTCTGCCGTACTTATATACCTACGAGATACGTATTATTCTATAATACGTATACTCGTATACTCGAAAGGCGAAGTAAAAGTGAAATTTTTAGATCAATCATGCTTCATCATCTAATCATTAACTACCAGCGAGGTGGTATGTATAGGATGAAAAATATCCTTTATATTAGCGTTTTAGAGATATTTTAAAACTCGAGTCGACGCGACTGAAGTGTCGGGGACCAAAAGTTATATAAAGATATAATTACTAACATGGATCTTACAATGTTCAATCATTTTAATTAGGTCCGCTTTTTTATTCCACATTTGGATAAGCTTCAATTACGTATGCTTTTTGCTTTTTCATGATTGAATCAATGCACTGTCCCTGCTAATGTACGAGGCATTATTATAATGAAAAGTAAATCAATAAAGTAATTATGTTCACGTATGGTCACATCTGGCGAACGAGAAGGGCTGTGCCCTAATTGATTCCATTATGCTATCCTTTTGCTAAAATATCCTCAACGCTCACAGTCAAGATGTAAAACTATTTTTTGCTAATTTTACCAATGTCCCATTTTTACACACCCGGGTGGTTAATTAAATACTGATTATTCTATATTAGGTTTAGCTGACAATCTATCGTTAGACTTTATTCCTTCAACGGATTACTAATGTACTAGAAACAATGAATACTCAATGTGAATAGAGCCTTAAGTATTTACTAGTTGTGCGACTGCGGCTCCCCCTGGGTGGAAATCAGTGTATTTTATTGAAATTTTGAAAATAAAAACAGTTAATGAGAGTTAACCATAACAGAGGGACATGGTGTCGCGGCCTTTTTTGTAGATCTACAATTTTACCTACTACATAACTTTAGTGTATCTCGGTTGGTTTACGCGGCGCACGCCATTAAAACTCCAAGCAGACGAGTTATTTTAACAACCTGCGCGACGACGACAACACTATTTACAAAAAATACCGTATAATTCTAAACCTTCTGGAAGATTGGACTCTTTTAATAAAAGTTGTACAATAATCCGTTCTTGAGAAAATTTTGAGAAAATCGATCGGATACAGACATACAGCTTTTTGGGGACTTTGCTTTATAATAAAAATATATAGATTGAATATAACTAATACAACAGATGTAGTCTCGAAACTTCAAATTATTAAAGTGATAGTTTGTAAGTTTAAGAGATTTACTTTTCTCTTAAGTCCCTTCTGTTAACCGTTGAGGAGTTTCCTCGTCTGAAGCCAATCCTGGCAGCAGCATCAGGTGATGCTTATCATAAATATGCATTGTCATTGAGGCTGGACTAATATGTGAAATTTCAGCTCAATCGGACACCGGAAAGTGGGTCAAATTTGACTTGCGAGATTCCACCTTCACATACATACACGGCAAGTTAAAAAAGGAAGAGTATTTAACTGACATAAACACCTATTGAACATTAATTCCAAAGTGTCAATAGCTAAAAATAAAACCACAACTGGGCACGAGTACACACTTAGAACAAGTAAACAATAAATTGAAAAAATTATTACTTATTTTTTGCTACCGTTTTCCGTAAATAGCTTTTTCTCTATTCTAGGCCACGACTCGAGATTACTTCTGTCAGTTATATCGCTCCCACGTCCTCTTTTTACAACAGTGTATAATTGAGTTTAATATTTTAATCAATTGTTTTCTTAGCCAATTTATATATACTTAACAAAATTATAAAAAGTTAACTAAATTCTGCTTTAATATACATTTTAAGAGCTGTGATAGCCTAGCGGTGAGACCGTGAGACTCTTACGAGGGGAACTCGAGTTCAAACCCGGGCAGGCACCAATGAGTTTTTCTATTAAAACTCATGTGTCTAATTGATAATTGCAATTTATCACACGCTTTTCGGTGAAGGAAAACATCGTGAGGAAACCTGCATATCTCTAGAGAATTCTGGAGATATGTGTAACCTACCAATCCGCATTGGAGCAGCGTAGTAGGTCTTAGCTCCAACCCTTCCCTCCAGAAACGGAGAGAGGAGGCCTATTCCCAGCAGTGGGATTGTAACAGGCTGCTACTATACATTTTAAGTTGACTCGCCATGTGATATCCGGCTGAGTAGAACAGACCTTCATTCGACCACCTTCATTTCGAGTTGTCGTAAAAGGCGACTAAGGTAAGTTGACGTCAGGCGGCCGGTCGTAAAATAACTAGGCAAAACGTCGGTCGAACGAACGACTCCATTTAGAGTGGGATGAGGGTAAGAGAATGATGATGATGATTAATATTTTTGTAGGTATGCATCGATCAGCTCAGGGTCCTGCGCCCCGCAGTTGCCTACTATGTGGAGAGACGTCAAGATTACTGGCGCCATTACGTACTTGTTCTATATGCCAAAACGCAGCCTGTCCGAAATGCGTTATTGATACACCTCCACACAGGTAAAGGCACTCTGTAAATAATCGAAATCGATGAAAAATTCATCTCATATTAATAAACTTTTATATTAAAATGACCGCTAGCCAAATTGGTGACGTAATCATTACAAAAACTCTAGAACGAATTGAGTTTTATACGTTCCTAGGTAAATTCAAATCAATCTTGTTTGTTTTATAAACTGATGTGCTCAGTTCTTTTTGGTAATTTTAAACTTTCGATTATATTAAATAATACCTTGTTTTGTAAGTAACTTTGTTTTTTTAACTCGAACTTTTATATTTTTGGCTTGCATGATGTTAACTGGTAAATGTTATGTACACTTGTTAAAGATATGCAAATCAGTATGTTTTAAAGTATGCATGTTTTAGTATAATGGTTAATGTAATAATATGTATATTGTTAGTTATTATTAAATAAATATATTCATTCTTTATTCAAATTGGCTTTCACAAGCACTTTTAAAACGTCAGATTACAATGAAGCTACAACTGGAAATGTGCTCTTACCGAGAAAGAAAATCGGCAGTCACTGTTTTCATAAATAATTAGTAGGAAAATGATATTTACCTACTAATTTCGCTTTATTCCTTAATCCATTAAGCACTAAGCATTTTATACTTAATTTTTTAGCCTATAGTCTAAAAAGTAGGAAGAATGATTTGGGGCTTATGTTATCACACTACTTAAAGCAAAGCGAATTGGTAGAAACAGCCTAGAAATTATCTATGCAAATAGAATCATTATTGTAATATAATTATTATCCAAATACAGTATATGTAAAGTATGTGTTATTAATTATAAAGGAGGAGGTCAATTGCAAATAATAATCTCAAATTATAATAGAAAAACCATAGGTTCCTGCTCGGTATTTGAATACTGGCACCCCTGTCTATGAATATAATTAAATAATATCGCGTGATGAATCCTGTTGAGTAGAATAGACCACCCTCTTTCTTACCGAGGTGTCGTAAAAGGCGACTAAGGTAAGTTGATGTCAGGCAGGCAACCGGTCGTTAGCCAAATTATGTCAACATGTGAATAAAACAGCGCGAAAGGTTGTTGAAATATAGAAATACTCGGGTTGAAAATAAAAGACGTGCGCTCGGTGCGTGGCGTAGAAAAAGAAGGGAAGGGAAGTAGCTTTATTGCAGTGTTGCCAATACAATATATTTGTTCAGAAACATTTATATGTCCTTAACAACATGTTTGTAACATGTTGTGCCAACCCCACTTATAGTGGGATAAGGGCAGGATGATGAATCTCGGGTGAGATTAATGAATTTTTTTACGATTAAATTCTCACTAACGAATATGTGTTGTCATAAAATAAATGTATAATATGAAATACCTTATGTGATTAAAATCTCTACTAATCCCAAGGAATGATCCTTTATAGAACTAGAACATTATTTTTAAATATAATAACATTTTTTTAAAGCTCACATTTTCAAATACAGATCTCCATTATATTCAAGAGAGCAATACATGTGCAACCTTTGCGCCGAAACACGGGAGATGTGGAAAAAGTCTGGCGCGTGGTTTTTCAAATCCTTGCCGAAATATATTTTGCCCGATAGAAAAACTACTGGGCGATACAACGATACAGAACTTGCTAAGTCACTGCAGGTATATCTTTAAATTATTTTTTCATACCTACTACAATATTAGATTTTAAATTATACGTTGGGTAAGAATATGTCGAGTTGCAGAAACTAAAAGTACAAACGTATTGCAAATTCCATTCCGTACATTCGAAAGTTAGAAACTACGGACTCTTAGAAAGCCATAAACTTTTTTAATATAATTGCTTACAGTTGCCCGTATCTTCTACCTTTCATTCGCAATTTATCTATAAAAATACAACATGTAGCGTATCTTTAGAACAAATCAATATTCGCTAATGTAGTTTGAAGTATACGTTACGATAAACGGGCAAACTGAAAGTAACTTTTAACTATAATTTTTTACGCTCGGCAAATGTAAATTTATTTTATTTAATCATACGCTAATCTGCGTGTACCAAACAAATTAAAATCAGAAACATGAAATAGAATAAAGTAGCAGTTTCTAAGATTCCATATTCCGTTTCTATTCCATAGTTATAAAATTGATGTTAATAAAATTGATTTGTATTTAAAAAAATAACATTAGCATATTGTATCTCCTATCTATTCTATCACCTGTATTAAAAAAAATACATTTACAAACTCGACGTTTTGAACAATAATTAGAAGTTTGTAATTTCTGTATATTTTTATATTAAAAACCCGCAATTTTAAGTTGTCCAAGAGCAATTCGCAAAAAGAAAATGTTTATATTCTAACATGCCATTTAAATCCTTTGAAATACTTTTATTATTCTATGATTGAGAATTTGAATTCAGATGAGCTTCATCATAAATCCCTAGAGGCAACCTGCGACCTTTTCAACTTATTAAAAAGTCAGAAGACGAAAATATCCATGCAAATTAAACCTGAAATACAAATAAACAACAAAGACTTCATTATTTACGTCTTAATTATTACATAATTCGTGGGAAAGTTTTATGAAACTTTTGACACTCACTTCATTATCGAGAACCCTCAATTAGAATATGTTTTTTTAAAGTTACAATGAAATAAACGCAGAACACCATAATCATAAAGTTGATTAGATGCTCCTCTGTGAAATTACCTGCTGAGGCATTCAGAAAATGAACTTCCTAAAAGTTGTACCTTTCTACTTTCAATACTGATGACTTTAAGTGTCAAGTAATTACAATATTTTTAAGCAATCTTTTTTATTCTATAGGATGCAGGAAATAGCAGCAACGAAGGGAAAACAGACTCTGAACCCGGTTCGCCTCTAAGTATCCATCCACCGACATTCTCGAGGCAGCCTAGTAACACTGATAGTAGAAAATCCATTAGTTCAACACTGGTAAGACAAAAGTTTATTATTTGTTAGCATCGATATACAAATATCGCTGACATCGCAAGATACAAGTATTTCAGCATATTACTACCCAATACGATTTTTTTTAACTGTTATACCTAACGGTGACACCGTGTGTCTCTTTTGAGAGTGTCACGGGCTCTAACTTCGGGCATGTTGCAATGAGATTTTCTTATAAATGATAAGGAAAATATCGTGCATAAACCTGCATATTTCTATTTCTATTTTGGTATAGCATAGGAGCAACGTGTTTAGTCTAAGCTCTACCTTGTAACCCCAAAGAGAATCTTTCTAGTCTTATTATGTCGTTATCACGCTAGTGCAACTTGAATTATTATTTAATTAGCTGCAACTTAAGGTTACTTATTAACTTATAACTTTACTTTTTAAGAATAATGACATATTGTTAGTTATTCTGTTGCGGTGTGTTTGAATTTATTCACTTGGTTTGAGGTGCTTGTTATAAACTTATAAATATGTGATTTTAATAATAAGTAACAGTCGCACTAACTTAGTCTTTAGCATACCAGACAAATCTTTTTGATTTTTGATTTGTATTTTTTGTGATGAGCGAGACGTTTAATTTATTTTGTTAGTATAAAGGTAATTTGGATCCACAGAGAGAAATAGAATGTACTTGTTATAATTTTTTTACACCTTAAATTATTATTAAAAATAATCGATACTAAGACTTCAAGCCTGCGATTTCTTGGGCGTACAGTTTGTAATTAGCGCAACAACATTCACTGAATTTTACGTATACAAAGTGATCTATGAAATAATGTGTGAATTGGTCTAGAAGCAATTACATTTGATGAGCATCTGTGACCCAAATTGGTAACTGTATGCTCCTAATACGATGATCAAATATAATTTTGTCATAATCTTACCCTCTAACCAATGAATATATTAGCTCGTTTACTGATCGCTCTAATTAGTATTAATTAACATCTAATGATAACAATAATTTTATTAACACTTAAAATCCCATCCCATAAATATAAATAAAAATATATAAATCGACCAAAAGCTGCCTTCTTCTTGGAGGAAGAAATTGGAGTTATATCAACACGCTGCTTATTTATACTCGTACCTATGTCGAATGACAAGTTACAAAACCTCGTAAGTGCCTGCTTAAGGTCTTAACCCTACGCTGGTAAGGATATCGCCTTTTCAACTTTCGGAAATAACACATAAAATCGATTAAATTATATACTTTAAAAATATTTCGTATAATAACATAATAGTAGTAATATAAATATTATACTATGTACTCTATGAAATATAAGAATAGACAATAGTAGATCTTTTGTTTACCACCAGTATGCCTTTGGATAAATATTTAAGCTTGGGATTGTACTTTTCCTTGGGATGGGAGTTTATTCTACGAAACAAAATTGCGTAATCTAATAAATGTTCCTTAGTTTTTCCTGGTTTAAGTATGTATTGCGGCGTTTATGGAAACTCCAAAAGTATCTCGAGTCGAAACTTAAATCCGATACACACCGAATACAACAAATAATATGCGAATTTGGAAAGAATAGGAATTATTGCCCGCTCTATTATTATATTATTCATAAAATTCATATTTGTGAATTTCATTTCTACTGACAATTTAAGTACGATTCGAAATTGTTTATAAAAAGAAAAACATTATATTGCAATGGAGCGTAATTTGGTCAAGTTAAAATACGAAATGCGTAGTTATTGCTCTGACTTTCACATTACTATTACAAAAGAAAACAAAAAGCTTATTCTGAATTTATCATTTAACATTTCTGCTGTCATAAAATAACTTCTCTCTAGTTGTTATACAATGTTGAAAAGAAACGAAATGTCTTCAGAATATTTTTCAAACGTAAAGCTTTTAGAAAGTCAAATTGGTGAATAGAAAATTAAATTACTTGAATAATGACGTCGAGAAAAGACTATACAGGCAAGGCGTTCCCAAGAACTGCAAGAAGGTTTTATTGTTTTATTCTAAAACATTATCAAGAAAAACAACAAATAGCGCACTAGAGAACTAAAAGGGAAATGACAATATTGTGTTAGAGTATTAATTTCCGTTTCTGTAATTCTATAGAGATATGGAAATAGTAACAACTTTCAAGTGCAAGGTGAATTTGTAATTTGAAGTGATATTCTGTTTTATTTATTTAGTTGTATTTATTTACGAAATACACTGTGATGGCTAACGATGAAATTCTGTGAACTCTATTATATATGTATAGAGTTGCGATTTCGAAACCGGATAAGGCAACCTGAGTTTTCATTAAAAACTTTTCATAACTAATCATGTCAGCATACTTGTTAGTAACTGTACATACTTTTCGGCAACGAAACACATCTAGATAGATTTCTTGAGAAATAAGAGTAATTTATTTTACTCAGCCGAATACCACTCGGCGGAACCGAGATAACATAATCATCCTCCTGTCCTCATCCCACTCTAAGTGGGGTCGGCACAACATGTTACAAACATGTTGTCACATGATTTGGCTACGTATTTTACGACCGTCCGCCTGCCTAACGTTAACTTACCTTAGTCGTATTTTATTTACGACACCTCGGTAAGAAATTAGGGTAGTCTATTCTAGTAAGCCGGATACCACAACCGGGGTAACATATAGGTTTAAAAAAATCCCGTTTTTCTTTTGGCAAGAAGGGAAAAAACATATTGCATTATTTAGAATTATTGAGGGTATTAAATACTTATAAAATTAAACACCAAACGATAACGGTGCCGCTAGTTGAATTATATGTTGCGTCTCTCTGTAAGTATGTGTGCAAATGCATAAGGGGTTTAGGAAAGCGTTTTTACCTCTTCTTTTTTTTTGTTAACCGATGGACCTTCACTGCTGGACACAGGTCTCTTCATGGGATTTCCAGACCACGCGATTTTTATACACACACCTTGGCTCTACCCTACAACAATCACTTAGATTGTTTGGTGATGTTATTGATACAAAAGACAAAGAAAGTTACATATAACAATTTCTTAAATACGTACTAAATATGCAGTTTCTCATTAGGACGAGACGTCTGACGCAACCCCAGATAACTCCTACAACATAACGAATGTAATATACAAGTTGTCGCGTCGCTACGTCACTCGTGATCGTGCGTCATGATTTCTTGATTACAACAAGTGGGCGAAAATTCAAACGGATACTTTTAGGGTATCTCTACTGAAAAATAAATTGATGCAAACTAAATACATTTTCTTATAACAACTTCCTAAACCTACAAACGTTTCCTCGAACAAAGCAGCAAGATGCTTTCTCAAATAACTCAGTCTTTAATATTGCCGCGAAATTAGATGTTTTATTATTTGATTATTTGTGTTTTCGGTATCGCCACAATTTTTTTTTTCGAATTAAAATTTTGAGTATAGGTATTTATCAGCTAGGTACATAGTTGAAAGAAGTACACCTAATATTGCTATATGTCTTATAATAAAAGTAACGATATACCTAATTGTTTTCGTTAGTAACGAAGCCTTCACTCTCTACAGTTAGCACGTCAGAGATGTCTTATCGGAAATGTTCATTGTAAAATAATTTTTGCTAAGTTTTAGCACATTTTACATATCATAAACAATGATTTATAGAAGCAGGCGTTACTTTGCGGAATTCCATATTACAGGCACTATAACAAAACTACTTCGCTATAATCCGCATGGGTTAAGCGAATGCATGCAAAGCTAATGTGTATGAAGCAGGCAAAATCTACGAACCTTATACATGCAGGACAAGCCACCACATGCACCTCAAGGCTCCTCCACCAGCAACAAAGCACACAAGTAGCACACACACCCACCACCACAACAATCTCGACGATCGTTTCGCTCCGAAACATAAACAGTCTATGTTTTAAAAACTCATAATGTTATTCTTAAAACAATATTCATAATAAATTCGTATAACTTCTCATTCTCAACCAAAATTTAGATCAACTTTTACATATCAAAATATTAAAGATTACCAAAATTTTACTCTGTTTTTGTTTTCTAAAACAAATCCTAACAACATCATTAGAGATTGCTTCAAAGATAAACAAATGTATTACATCTTTACCCTTCTTTCTTTTATAGCGAACTAATTTACTAATATTACTATACTTACAAGAAACTATATACTACTCGTATATACCAGTGGTCATCAATTAGTTTTGCGATCCGTTTTAAGAAATGAAATGATGGTCATTTGATAGTCGTGGTCCGGAAATCTTATTTATAAGAAAAAATATGTATTAAAGAAGTGTAATTAAGGAAATTACCAAGGTATTTTTTTAACTACGTATCAATGCAAAACATGATAATTTTTGTTGCGAATTATCAGAAGTTTGGAGTAAAATTGGTGCAAGATATTGACATTAAATACAGGAGATGTTCAGATAACTACTGCCTTACATGTACTTGTCGAGATCGAAACATGTTTGGAATTCTGTGATATATTCTGAACTAGCTAGAAACTCAATGTGAGTAAATTTTGTAAACACAAACCAATAAATGTGGATATAATTTAATCCAACCAGTAATAATTTAAAGGAAAAATAACTACTAAGTAACAAGTTTTTTAGAGTTGATAGAAACTCATGATAAATTAACCTAAAGTTTTAGAGACATATATTCATATTATAGAACATATAATACATTATTAGAAAGTGAACCAAAGTTTATTTCCTCATGAGTAAGCCTACGATTAATTCAACATGAAGTTACCAATTTAAGGCAATTTATTCGCCTTCAAATTGGCCCTCCTGTTTGTGAAGTTAATAACCCAAAAGGCCAATTAAAGGTTAATTAGCCCAGTACCCTTTTGCAACATACTGCTTCTGATACATATCTTTTGTTTATGTAAGAATTCATATAAACGATCCTTTTGTTACAAACAGATATTGGATCTTTGTTCTGGTGTCTTCGAGTACATAGCTAAAATAGCTCATTTTTAAGTACCGAATTGGTATCGCAAATAAAACTCAATGCTGTTATACAGCGGGTGTAACCATGGGGGGCATAAGAAGACTGAGGGTGTCCAAATAATAAGAGAGGGAAGACAAGAGGGCTATAGTTATCATAGTCTTATCACATATAAATAAGAGAGACAGATAGGTAGCCTCATTTTCTGTCTCTTTTTTTCATGGACACATTTTACACTGGCTCCCATCATTCTCCTTGATACTTGCAGGCCTACCATGAACTCTTGTTGCGATTCAATTGAAGACGTAAATGAAATGTTTTGCTTTTTCATACCATTACGTCTTAAAAATGCACACTTTAAGTCGTTGCCGAATGAGCGTTCGGAATTCGTCCTAAGAACATATGAGTAAAAGAGAGAGTTATTTATAGTTCATATAACGTTATCCTTTTCAAACATTACGACCCCAATGCAATTCATACTTCATGGTACGAAAAGAAAGCGGTTCGCAGTCGTCGTTCACGTTTTCAATTGAGTCGCAATAAGAGTTCGTGGTAGGCCTGCTGTATTCTATTGGTGTAACACTGTATCGATTTAATCACTGGAAATAATTAAAAGAATATAATAACGAACGTGTTGAACGATTAACTTAATCCGGAAGACGTAGGGTTTATAGACCCTTCAGATGCAACCCTAGATGCACAGAGCACCTACCTTTGGTTAAAGAGAGGTCACTGAACCAACAAGATCGTGTGCAATGAAATTTAAAATACACATGTAAACGTCTATCGTTTGAAAAAGAATTTAACTTACACGTCATATTAAAGGCGTTCCAAAGACGAAGGCAATATATTATATTATATTCCGCGATGTCTAGACAAAAAAAAAATATTTGCAAAATTCTTTTTCAACTTTTATCAGACTAAATTAAACAAGACAGCATTTTATTAAGATCTCGACAATGGATAAGTAAGGGCTTTCAAAGCTTTTTGTTATAGTTGTTTACATTCAACGTACCGAGTATCTTCAAAGCTTTTCATTTTATGTAAGCCTCTGGTCCTTTTCTAATTTATCTACTTAGATACCTCAGGGCACAGAATGTTCGCAGGATAATAATGAATGTATAAAGCACATTTGTAGAGACATTCATATGAATAAATACATATATTGGAACCCCTAACACACGTAATCGGAAAATCGTAAAATTAAATTACTTTAAAATATTTTTGAATTTAAACTATCGTGAGTGGTATTATTCATTCATTCATGATTAATTCATTATTAATGTTAAGAGACCGGCTATACTCACGTCTTATATTATCGGAGAGCTTACTTTAAAATAAATGTAATGCAATTTTTTTGCTTAAGATACGCTACTTTACGAGATAATGTAAATAAATGTTTGATAGCTAAGCAAATGCTTTCTCTTAACAAGCGATAGAATTATAAATGAGAAGATGAAATGAATCCTCCTTTTAAAAATAACTTCAGAATTTGGAAGGTTCTCCGCGTTATGTCCTTCAAGTTAAATTTCTATAGCATGCAATATAAATATAATTGGTACAAGCAATATCTAAGTTTTTTTCCGTGTACCTATTTATATTCTATTTTATCTTTACCTATTGTGGACATCGAAACGCATAGTACAATTTCGTTTCGCTAGTAGAAGTAAAAATGATTTTATAAAAAATGAAGATCCGAAGTAGGTTGTTGTTGCTCTCTTAATCGTATATAAATTAATTTTACATTTATAGCGAAGGGTTTTCTCTGTTACAGGAAACATATTGGATTAAACAATATTTATTGCCCTGTGGGGATGGTTTATTAAATTAATAAGGGCTAATTAAGAACGCGTTGTTGAAAGTGGTTTGGCCTAGTGACCGTGAACTCATGTATAAAATATTATATTGGTACCATGGTAATCCAAACCGGTGACTAGATTGGTGATCATTATAATCTAATTCTGTACATGCAGATCTTGCAAAACTTAAAATGACGATTTGATTTATTATCTATTATCATAATATTATGAGATAGACAGTAAACCACCAAAGGACTATTAGCATCTGTAAACAAAGTTCTAAAGTAGCCTTCTATAAGGCTGGATCGTATGTGTGCGTGATTGCGTGCGTGCAAATCTCTGTTTGTTTGAATGTGTGTTCGTAATAAATCGTCAACTCTATTCGCTTTTTAGCACGTTTTTGTTACTAGATTAAAACTTTTTTTCTTATTTTTCTAATCGACCTATTACTATCACTACTATGCAAAGGCATGTCTCTCATTTGGAGATTACACCAACCACGCTATTGCAATATAGATACACATATGCCAAGAATTACATGAAGATTTTTTAAGACAGATAAGAAGGTTTTCTCCCGATGTTTTTTTACACGGAAATGTGCGTGATAAATGTGATGTAAATATATTTTTTATTAGTAGCATTAGTTTTAAGAAAAAACATAGTGCGTGTCTAGTGTTTGAAACTGTAAGCTCTTAATATGGATCACAGGCTATCACACCTCTATAACTTTTTAATAGTAGATATAGATACGTAAGAGATTCTTAATTTTGTACCTTTTTTACGAAAGGTCCTTTTCAGTTCAATTCCTTGTAAACTTAGTCTCCACTTGTAAAGTATTCTTAATTTAAAGGATGATAAAAGTATTTTTAAACACAAACTTGTGACAAAGCGAGTTAACAAATCGGTCGAGGAAAGTTTCGTGGAAGCCCGAAAAATGCGGTTAGACTTTTGGAGCGGTCGTGTGTACTTGTACGTGTTGCTTTACGCGAAACTTTTTATTAGGTTTCCATGAGTTTCCAATTACGTAGAAGCAGTTTTGTATTGTTTGTAAAACCGATATAACAAAAAGTTGTTTGAAAACACACATATACAGAAAACAGAGATCATAAAATAAGAATAAGAACAGTTAGTAGTTAATAACGTTAAGGAAAAGTAATTTAATAACGTATTATCATTTGAATTCGCTTAATACAAAGATTTATTTTTGTAAATTAAAAGTTTGGCCCTGAGACTCATTAATCCCTATTTTTTTTTAATTTAATATAGCCTATGTTGTTCAGTGTAGAAGCAGCTTTTCAATGGTGAAAGAATTTTTGAAATCGGTTGAGTAGTTTTTGCGTGAAACATTACAAACATACATAAACACGTACATACAAACATACAAATCTTTCCTCTTTATAATATTAGTATAGATATAGATTCTATATGAAACAGAACTATTACAACATATTACAGCTTTGATTATAAAAAATTTCAACACGTTTATGAGCAAATATTTATCACACTATAGCATCAAATGCCAACCCCAAGATCCTTACCCCTTGCATTACGATATATTCCCTCTTAGTTGTATCTCAGAACGAATTTTTGTACTCGTAATTCCCTAAATAGAAGTTTTAACTTGGGAGTCAGCCTAATTAATGACGACGGAAATAACTACAAGTTACGGTGCTCTTAATTTTATATGTTCATTAGCCAACTCAATTTTGGTTGACTTATATATGATGTCTCGTATTAAGAATTCCAGATAACATTAGTCAATTAAACTGTTCACGGTTACTGCAAAAACATCATATATAGCAATCATCTTCCATCTTACTCACGTGCTGATTGGGTGGATTCATTCAAATGTATGAATATCTGTCTGAAGCTGTCTGTCTGTATGTAATCGATTTTCTCAAAATCTACTGAACGGATTTTTATACGGATTTCACCAAAAGATACAAAAATACCTCCGAATGGTTTAGGTAAATAGTAAATAGTAAATATCGGTATTATGTAAATTGTGTTGAAGAGCAAGAGCAGTTGTTAAAAAACGTGCTTTTAGGAGGTTTAGTCGCGTCCTCTGCGTAAACCAGCAGAGTTACGCTTAGGTAATGTAGCAGAGAATTGTAGATCTATAAAAATACTACAAAAAAGTCCGCGATAGCATGTTTCTATCTCTTATGGTTAACTCACAATAACTACTTATATGTTCAAAATTTCAATTTGGATTTTTTTGTGACAACTGATTTCGACGCGGGCGAAGCTGCTGGCAGCGCTAGTAATATTATATGACTCTATTCTCTAGCTAAATGTATATCATTTAAACAATACTGTACATGTGAATTATAAGACATACAATTTCTTTGTAACTTGTTTCTTTGTTTTCTTTGAAATTGAGGAAATAGCAACATCAAGCTGTGTCAGCAAGAATCTCATCGATGGCTCCTTTCAAAATGTAGCGTCCATACGTAATATTATATGAGGCTTGTGATGTGTGTAACTATACGAGTATACTACGCATTGTTTATCAACTTCATCTTATCCATGGTTTTAACTTAAATTTTTCTTTTAGGACCACGAATGGAACGAGACCGACATTTTATCTCACGGTATCAGCGGGCTTAGCCTCCACAGAACAGATAGCCTGAATCAGCGTCCCCTAGGACTCAAGCGAACCGGTAGCAAAGGCAGCGCTTACAGCATTCGGAGCATAAGGAAAGAAATGCCAAAACCAATTACTCAGGTGGAGAGACCACCTACAATTCCTGATGCTGGTTTCGGAACTTTAGAAATTAAATTGGCTTATGATAATGGGACATCATCTTTGGCTGTAACCGTATTGAGAGCAAGAGGATTAATAGGGATGGATATGACAGGACTTTCTGACCCTTTTTGTAGATTGGAAGTATTGCCGCGAGGTACGGAAATATTAACGTTTATGTGATCAAATGCTCTAGGCCTAACATGTCATACTTCAATTTTGCAATTTTCTTTTATTCCAGAAGGCACCTATTCCAACAGACTACGAACCAAGACCGTCCATAAAACTAAAAATCCTGAATTTAATGAGACTCTTCATTTCTTCGGTATTACCGAGTCAGACTTATCGACCAAATCCTTGGAAATAGTTCTATTCGATGATGACAGGTATCTCTTTCGTTTTTCTGTACTTTCAAATCCTACGATTATTTTGTTACATTAAAAAACTTAAAATTTTATATTAGTTAACTCCAGCTGTGTTTCAATAGAAGATTATAAAGAGATAAGATAATTGTAACGACATTTAATACCAACTTTTGGCGTTATATTGTAAAAACTATTATAGAACTCTAAAGCTATGAGACAAGTGAAGGCAGGAGATTGATAAACCTACGAGATGAGACTGATGCACGATTAGCATTAAAGTAGGGGCCTGTTACAATCCCACTGCTGGGAATAGGCCTCCTCTCTCCGTTTCTGGAGAGAAGGGTTGGAGCTAAGACCTACCACGCTGCTCCAATGCCGATTGGTAGGTTATACATATCTCCAGAATTCTCTAGAAATATGCAAGTTTCCTCACGTTGTTTTCCTTCACCGAAAAGCGTATGATTAATTGCAACTATCAATTAGACACATGAGTTTAATAGAAAAATTCTTGGTGCCTGCCCGGGTTTGAACTCGTGTTCCCCTCGAAAGATTCGCACGGTCTCACCGCTGGGCTATCACAGCTTTGCTTAGCATTTGAATTAGATCACTTTAATACGCTTAGCATTAAAGTGACCTAATTCAAAACAGTTTTTTGTGGCAAATTGCAATAACGCGTAGCGTAGTGCCGACAAAACTCGCCTACGAATGTTAAAGGAGCCTACGAATGTTAATGCTTTGAAGAGCAAGAAAACACTGGCTATTATAATAGTTCGCACCGTAATGTCATATATGGCATTGAAATACTTGTAAGGATTACAATGTTGAATTAGGTCACTTTAATACTAAGCTATATGTAAATTTTATTTACTACTACAATCATCATCATCATTCTCCTGCCCTTATCCCACTCTAAGTGGGGTCGGCACAACATGTTACAGACACGTTGTCACATGATTTGGCTACGTATTTTACGACCCGCCGCCTGCCTGACGTCAACTTACCTTAGTCTTCTTTTACGCCACCTCGGTAGAAAATGAGAGTGGTCTATTCTATGCAGCCGGATACCACACGGCACATACCTTAGTCGCCTCTTACGACACCTCGGAAAGAAAGGAGGGGGTCCATTCTATTCTGCCGGATACCACACGGCTATTATTTACTACTACAATATACTATAATAAAATAATTTAATACGAGCGTATTTTGTAACCAACAGATACGGTTGCGACGAAATGGGCTCAGCAACAGTTGCACTAAGAGAGTGTCTCAAATCTCCAGCGCAGCTACGACTAGCGCTATCAGGGGCTTCAAGTTCTGAATCATCAGGACCGAGATTGTTATTGGCTTTGTGCTACAACACAAAGAAACGTGCACTTGTTGTTACAATCTGCAGAGCGGCGGATCTCCCACCGCAGGATAGTAATGGATATTCAGATCCATTTGTTAAGTTGTAAGTGCTTTTTCTTATATACAAAACTAGAAATAAGCGCGGCTTCTCCCGCGTGAAATTCAGTGTTTAGCATGTTATACGCGCTCGAGTCTCGGCTCTCTGATTTTTTTTTTTCAAATGTGTCTAATGCTGTTAGCCCTAATGGCTTTTACAGCGTCACCGGTGGGATGGGCGAGCGCAGAAGCTTCGCCGGGTAAAATTGATAAGTAAACGAGTGTTTTTTAGGCACTCGCAACTTATTGGGAGCGTCGCCTTAAGGGTAGGTCTCCTACAAGACCGAACCTCGGCTTAAAGCGGCGCATTTTGGAGGACTGTATCTAACACATTGACTTTGAAGAAGTCTGCATCACGGCGGCCGCGGAAGACGCTGTTTGTGTGTGTATTGTGTGTATATCTTGTTGGATGCTGTAATAGCATCGTCGGGGTCGTTGAGGACGCTCTTAGGGCGCCTGTGAAATCGGTTGGGTGGCTCTCTGATACCCTACACCGCTTTTTATACCTATTCGCCCTCTAAACTACAATCAACACTGGTTTGTTACTACCCCCACTTAAAATTTTTGTTAAACGACCTCTTCAACTCAATTTCCATGAAACAGTTATGTGCCATAAACCTAAACCTTTCGGAGGAATTGCATTACATTTTAGTAAAAACCGTACTAAATTTCGTTCAGTAGATTTTGAGAAAATCGATTACATACAGACCGACAGCTATGGGGACTTTATTTTATAATAAATATAGATATATAAATCAGATCTGTGATAGCAAATGTGTACGCTCAACGTATAAATTCATCATCATTATCCTGCCCTTATCCCACTCTAAGTGGGGTCGGCACAACATGTTACAAACATGTTGTCATATGATTTGGCTTTATTGTATTTTACGACCGGCCGCCTGCCTGACGTCAACTTACCTTAGTCGCCATTTACGACACCTCGGTAAGAAATGAGGGTGGTCTATTCTATGCAGCCGGATACCACACAGCACATACCTTAGTCGCCTCTTACGACACCTCGGTAAGAAAGTAGGGTGGTCTATTCTATGCAGCCGGATACCACACAGCACATACCTTAGTCGCCTCTTACGACACCTCGGTAAGAAAAGAGGGTGGTCTATTCTATGCAGCCGGATACCACACAGCACATACCTTAGTCGCCTCTTACGACACCTCGGTAAGAAAGTAGGGTGGTCTATTCTATGCAGCCGGATACCACACAGCACATACCTTAGTCGCCTCTTACGACACCTCGGTAAGAAAGTAGGGTGGTCTATTCTATGCAGCCGGATACCACACAGCACATACCTTAGTCGCCTCTTACGACACCTCGGTAAGAAAAGAGGGTGGTCTATTCTATTCTGCCGGATACCACACGGCGAACGTATAAACTATTCTTTATATTGGTTTAACTGACATTATCAGAATGCCACAACCGTATCAGCGGTGAGCACGAGAACAATTTCGGAGCAAGCATGGTCGCGTTTCCTGGCTGAAGAATGATAGTCCCCAATTATACCGTATTATTATATTGTGTAATTTTTATCACCTACTACTTTTGATTTCAAGTATCCTCTCCTCAGCGTCATTAATTTTATTTATTTATTTAACAGCACACAAACTAATAAAAGAAAAAGATAAATATAATTTGTACAAAATAAGAGGTAATACAATCTGTGTCTTATCACTACTCTTTCAAATAATCAGGTTGACTAAAGGACACATCTCGGATATTCTGTAGCTGATACAAGAATAAGCAATATTATTGAAATACATACATAAAATACATATTTAACATTCATATATATCCAAGTCATATTATTTTTTTTTTTTTAGGTCTTCGTGTAAAAAATTTACGATAAAATACTCATTAATTTATTTTTGCACAAAAAAAGCCTAAATAATATAAATTACATGTGTATACTAATAAATAAAGCTGAAGAGTTTGTTTGTTTGTTTGATTGTTTGAACGCGCTAATCTCAGAAACTACTGGACCGAATTGAAAAATTCTTTGAGTTTAAGATATTTATCGAGGAAGGCTATAGGCTTTATACTATCACCCTAAGATGAATAGGAGAGGAGCAGTATTAAAAAATATTGCGACAACGGCAAAATTCAAAGCTTGCGTAAAATGCGCTAAATAAACAGTGAAAGTTATTCAAAAATAATGTAGCACAAAATTTACTCAAATAATAAGATTGCAGTCCACGCGAACGAAGTTGCGTTTGAAAACTAGTTTAGAATATAATTGCATTTTTTCCTAATTTTAAACTAATTCTTACAGATACCTCGATCCAGATCCGTATCACAAAAAACACAAATCTTCTATCAAATGGCGCAACTTAAACCCAGTTTGGAATGAAGAATTTCTTTTCGAAACAAGACCAACAGAACTTTCCCGTCAAAACTTGACCGTGACTGTTTGGGATAAAGACTATGGAAAACCAAACGACTTTCTGGGCAGTTTAGTGCTTGGAGCGAGCAGCAAAGGAAGAAGACTGAAGCACTGGATGGATTGCATTAAATTCCCTGATCATAGGCACGAGCAGTGGCACTCTTTGACCGACACTCAACATTTGTAAACCATTAAATTAATCCGCTTTGTTGACATAAATAAATACGTAATAAAAGAATGTTACTCAAAATGGCGCACATAATAGTAATAAGTACAAAATTATATCTATGTACAAAAAGATATTTTATTGCTTATTTGTAAAGAATAAAACAATACACAATTATTAATATAACCATAAATAAATAAGCAGTCTAAGTATTTTGGATAAAATAAATGTTTATTAAACAGTGACAACAGTTTTCTTTAATGTAAATAGATGTTGGTTTTAGTAAGTAGCTTTGCCATATATTATCATTAGATATATTTTTATATGTCTTATATTGATAACTGAAATATGCATTGTACTTAATCCATATAATTGCACATTCAATAGTTAGTTGTGTATTATCATTGTATAAATAAAGAGTAAAATTTTAGATGTTTATATAATCGTTGATGTACTAAATTCATACTGATCCTCGTTGTATGTAAAATATATTTTATATGCAAGTTGAATGTGCCAAAAATATTTATATTAATGTTAATATTGATTATATTATTGTCGTTACTACCGACTGCTTTCATAGTAAGAACTGTACGCGTAAAAATTAATGTTTTGTGAAAAATAAACTATATATATTTTGATAGATAATTTTATTTCTCTGTGCTATTAAAGTTATCGTTGAATTTGAACTAATAGTCACTGAGGCCGCACCTCTATGTGCTCGAATCGATGTATTGCGAAAATCTTGTTTGTGTGTTAGCTCTGCCTGCTGTAATAGCGCCGCCAGATGATTCGGGCAAATAAAAATGAGAGTTTGAAAACAGTGTAAAACTGAATCTCAAAAGTGTGATAAAAATACTTATGAAGCCTCGATGATGTCATAAGATAAACCGTGCACTTTTCATATTTTTGACTGCACAGCGCATACTAAACGCAAAATGTCTTTATCAAAATATAATGTCAATATGGGTATTACATTATATTGAAACAGTGCTCTGAATAAAGAGTGCGCTGGATGGCATTTCAATACAGGCTCTCATCTTTACACTACACTAATTCAGATAATTTGATTCAGTTAGAGATCATCTGAGCTAGGAACCAATAATCGGCAAGCTACCTACCAAATTCTCTTTGTTTTAATATGATAAAACAAAAAATTCGCTATGTACGGCTCTTCTTAAGAATATTACAGAAAAGAGGAGACAAAATATATAAAAGAAAAGAACATTTAAAACTTACCTCTTCCTTACGTTACTCCTATTCCGCTACGCTAATAACATTGCACTTAATTTAAACAACCGTTATTCAGTGTAGTGTAATACCCGCAAAATATTAAGAATTTTTTTTTAGTTTATTTAACGGCGTAGAATCGAGTCTTTTAAGTTTGTTATATGAATTATAACAAACTATAAGTAAAGACATGTGGCTTATTCTGTAGAAATAATAATGTCTGTGTTATTTGTCTGTGGTAAATGGCGAAAAAAACATCGTGTAAAATTCTTTTTAAAATTTAGTATTCAATTTTTAATACGCTAGTTTATGTACTCTTAAAGAAACATGTTATAATTTGTGATCCATTATGGCCTTTCTTTGTCCTGTGCGAATAAGAAGGGGGAAAAAGAAGAAATGTAAGTAATAATCAAGCATTTTATGTAAAAAAACTAAATGTCAATGACCTCAAACTTTCTTGACAATTATAAATATAGTATATTTATAAATTTATGTGCCTGCATATAATAAACCTGCTTTGCTATGGTTAATTACGAACACTTAAAAATTTATTTTCAAAAAATTTCAAAGAGAATGCTGAGAAGTCGAATTTCTTTGAGTAATGTTTTACAATTTTATTCGCTCCTAAAAACATTGATTATCTTAATACGGCGTTAACATTTTCGTAAATAACAGTAAGCACAAGCTTATAATCTTTTTTAATTAAAATATTTCGGTATACTAAATAATTATATAGGAATAAAATATAATTATCGCATTTCTAGCAAGCAGTGGTGATTCTGAAAAGGAATTATCAAGGCCAGGATCAGGCTTGAGCCCTGGTATGGGTCGCATCACAGGCTCGGCTAGTATTGAAACTTTAGTAAGAGTTGGCATAGAGAAGGAACATGGGCTCAGTCCAGACTCTAAAATGGTTGTTTTACATGATTTTGCACCATGTGTAGATGATGAACTTGAGGTAAAAAAAATTATTTAGAATAGAGACAATAATTAATGACACAGACAAACAATTATCATTCAACATACTGTTGTAATAACATAAATATTTTTTTAGGTTAAAAGAGGACAAATAGTAAATGTGTTATATCGGGAAAATGACTGGGTGTATGTTATAGTAACAGAATCAAGAAGAGAAGGTTTCATTCCTCATTCATATTGTGCCCCATGTGATCACCATGACTTAAAGAAAAAACTTCCCAGGAGTCGATCACCTACTGATTTAGCACATAGAGATGTATCACAGTAAGTTATACCACTGTCTTTTGACCAATCAACCAAAATTATTACCAAAACCAATCAAGTTGCTGAATCAATTTTATAAATGATTTTTGGAGTTATAATCTTGCTAATAAATTCTACATCTTCAAACCTTGCATGCAGATTTTGAAGGGTTTTCCAATACCTAAACATTTTAACAAATGTACAGGTTATACTGAAACAACCAGTTTTTTTTAGAGTTTCTTAGGATTTACAGTCATGAGTAACATAGAGTTATTGTGGTACTGAATATTTTTTTATATTGTTTCTTATTGAAATAAAAAAATATTTATTAGTATGCAATACTCTCATATTTTTATAACAAACATTTTTGTTTTATAGCAGTGTTTGTTATGGAGATATAAAAATTAATGATTGATAGGGAATCTTTAACCTTTGCCCTGAAATTCCAGAAAGAAAAAATTTCTCAACCAAGCAAAGAATTTTGTTGTACAACAACAACATTCTTTTCTTGAAAGCTGATTTAATACAATAATTTACAGACTCTCACTATCTGATGGGGCAACTAATGATGGGCACTCAGAGCTTGGCAGTGAAGGAGAAGCATGTTTGTTTAGTAAGGACCCATCTGGTCGATATGTTGTGTTATATACATTTACAGCAAGAGATGAAAATGATGTTGATGTGGAACGAGGAGAATTTGTTACAGGTATGTTGATAAGTTGAAAAAGCTGTGTGATTATATCAAAGACGGGGTCACCAACTCCAACCCAGGGCAGGCAACAATGACTTGTCTGTAAAAAATGTATATCCAACTGATATTTCTTAATTATCACACACAATTCAGTGAAACAAAATACCATAAACTTAAAATAAAAATGGGAAAAAAGCATATCTTGAGAATTCTGGGAATATGTATAACCTTGGTTAATGTAACTTTGACTGTCTCAATTATACCCCAAAGGTGAAATGTCTATCTTCTGCCATAATAGTGCAACAGATATAACAAGTCTCAATTATTTTTACTATTTCAAATATTTTTATTATCAATATCAATTGGTCTAAGAGAAAAATTTGTAATTGTAATTATTAAAATACCATTATTATTTAAACAAATTTTTAAAATGGCTAGTAAGATTCATTATGGTTTTAAAACAAATCCTATATAGATTATTTTATTTTCAGTGTTAAATAGAGAAGACCCTGATTGGTATTGGATTGTACGGAGTGATGGTCAAGAGGGATTTATTCCTTCTGGTTTCGTTTATCCTGCTGTAGTTCAAGGTAGTGTAGTATAAGCTTTTGGTATCTTTGTTTTGTCTATTATCCTAACTGGTCACTTGATTTCCTTTAGCCAGATCTAGTAGCATTAATATTTCCTGTTAAGTACTATCTATATACTAACTGCATCTTTATGGTTTTAAAATAACGACCGTCTACAAATATTTGTTTGTGACTACAATTAATGAACAGATAAACACTGTTTTCAATCAATTCTAAAATCAGTGAATTGTAATAAAAGTAGAAAAGTATATTATAGGCATATCATAGATTCTCTTTTTTTTAATCATGATAAAACAACCAATACTAAATACATAAGGTGCATTTGTTCCAATTTTTTTTTATTTGAATGACTTAATATTTTGAAAGAAATTACTTCAATGATTGATTAAAAACAAAATGACAATAATTAAATACATGGTTTAATCAAGATGACAATGTAATGTAATTCATTTTTATTCATAGTATAGGTAATCTTGTTTGGACTACCTAAACTCAATCTATGTTAATTAGACCAGTGACTGTGGATTTTATTTCAGCAACACAACAAGACAACACACAGCCAGTACACCCACCGCCAACAACAAATCAAACGAATACATTGTTGTCCAACAACAATAGTATTAACAACACTGCAAAACAAGATAATGATGGAAGATATCATGGCACTGAGTTAGTCATGCTCTATGATTATAAGGTACATAAAATTTTTTGAAAGTCAACTACTAGTCTATTTTATGATGTCTTATGATTATGAGTTTCAGGAGTGTCTTTATCTCTCTGTTATTCAAATAATTATTCAATAATAATATACTTAATGGTAATTTTTGAATTAATAGATTTTTCTTGAAAAAAGAAATTAGCTTTCAATTTTCAAACACATTAATTTGATAATAAAATCATTTTCTGTATAAAAATTGTTAAAACCCATTTTAGTTACATATACGTTTGTCATATTTTTATATTTACTTTATTATTTATTTATTTATTGTTTTGTACGATTGTTGTACGAATTTAATTTTTTTTAGGCAATCTTTGAAATGACCCAGCGGATGATCTTGTAAACCTTGGTGATCGGAGCATTTTTTTAAATTATTGTGTTCTGTTTTACACCGAGCCACAGCAACGCCGTACAATTAGTTTTTATAAATGGTTTTTTTTTCAGGCGCAAGCACCAGACGATTTGTCAGTGAAAAGGGGTGAATGGGTGTATGCAGATCTAACACAACAGACAGTAGAAGGGTGGCTTTGGGCACACGCCCCAAAGTCGAGACGATCAGGTTTCATACCTACAGCTTACGCACGCGCTCCCCATACGACGTCACTTTAATAGATCGACAGAGATACTGAGAAGTGTGAAAAAAATTCTCAATTTTTTTTCTACACCATGTGAAAATTAGGAATATAAGATGTTCTAAAATTTTACATACTTCTTGTTTTGTAAGGATATTTATATAGAAAAAGATGGGTGATGAATAAGGTGCCAAGCATTTATTTAGTAAATCAGTCCATTCTATTGTGATCATATAATGGCGATATCAAAACATATTCTAAAATAAAACTTTAATTATAAAATAAATAACAATATAGTAAAATAATATTATTTGCATTTTCTAAATGTTGTGCCCTGAAAGCCGAGATCAAGGCCATAAACACAATAAGGAATATATATTCTCTACTCTTGTGTTTCTTGGCAAACATCAACAAAAAAGATCTTTCTTTGTGATTTTTGTCTTTGATTCCAAATATCATTTAATTTTAAAAACTTAACATCACCTGTTACATAAGATTGAAACAAATTGCTTGTTTTGTAATACTAAAGTTCTGAGAACAGCTATTATCAACTCCAATAAGATGGACTGATGGGTGTAATAATAATGAAGCCTTCAATTAATAATATGTTCGATTAAAATAAATTGTGAATATATTTTTGTTTGCCAGAAGCTAAAAAAATATTTTAAGATTTTATTTTACAGTTAAAGTAAATAAATAAGTCTTCCTTAGAAATTAGAAATGTCTCCATGGTATATTTGAAGTTGTCATATATAAGGCCTGATTAAAATTAGCATTAGATATGAATTCTCCGTCCAAATTGACTGATATACAGTGCTCTATATTTTCATTGGATATTTTAAATAAGGTATATTTTTTAAATAAATTTCTTTCTTGATTTGTAATCTTTCAATTATTAATATCCTTGTGTTAAACCAAGTCATTTCCACACGTAGTGGTGTGAGCTTTTCAATATAAGTGCGAAATTTAGGAGTTATCTGTTTGATTTCTTGATTGTGATTTCTATCATGTCAACTCATTGGGCTGCCTTTGGGTCTAACCCGTGATCCCCTAATGAGTCACAAAGTCTCACTATTTAGCTATTGGGGATTCTTTAAATTTAATACATGACAAGACTTAAATCTGATCAATTTTACAAATGTTCAACACAATTTTAGAGAAACAAACTAAAGTGATGATTGTAGTGTACAGAATACTATTTATTGTTAACATTAGAAATTATGTAACAGTTGCTAGTGTAGATTGTTACTATAAAAGTTGTTTTTAATCCAAGAGAATATTTTTCTTCTTTTTCTTAGCTTGTGCGTTAAGCTCATCATTGATTTTCCAATTTTCTAATTGCTCTTCAACTTTTTTTATATCTTGTTCACTTACAGTTATAGGCAGTTGTAATTCAATTTGTTCGCTTCTAATAAAATTAAGTGCATCTAACTTTTGTCTCAAATATGGCCCCTGCTGACTTTCTAAAAGTTTTCTATAATCAGAAAGTTTACTTTGTCGGATGTCATCACAGTGCATCTCTGTTAATTTACGCAATGATTCTTTACGCGTCAATTTGTGATAAGTCCTGAAAAAAAAAAAGGGCAAAAAATAATAACATATCAGACTACTAAACAAAGGCATCCTTCCTTATTCTTACATAATACCTTAAAAAGTTTAAATTTAGAGTTACATATCCTAAGAATCAAGACATGACTGGCCCGTTGGTGCAGTGGGTAGTGACCCTGCCTTCAGATCCGCGGGTCGCGGGTTTGATTCCCGCCGAGGGCCAACATTTTCTATGAACAATTTGCTGGTTCTTTGAACCACCCAGGCTCAAAGAACCAGAAGAAGTGTATTTGTATTTAAGTATGTATTTAAAATTATATATGTAGTATATTTACCAGTCACCCATAACACAAGCATTAAATTACTTACTTTGGGGATAGGCCGCCGTGTGTGTAAGCATCCTATATATTTATTTATTCATGATATTTCTGATAGCATAAATTGTATATAACAATTTAATAATTTGTTAAAAAAATAAAGACTTGTAGAATTATGGACTCATTTATCTAAGATAAGGTGGTGTTATGCATTATACATGGCCTAGGAATTATATCCATAGATTATGCAGTAGTCTTTACAATATTTAATTGTACTGTAACCGACTGTCTGTATCACAGATTTTAAAGAATACCATGCTTGTGGTTTGAAAGAAAGTGTTGTTCAGACTCTCTACAATATATAACATAACAATAGACAACATAAATAATACACTATGCTGTGCCAAACTTAAAACTGGTAAAATAAATAGGTTTAATCTTTAGTCTAAATTAAATTACTGCAGTCTAATAAACAACTTATAAGCCACCACAAACTTTTCACATGGTTTAATTAATAACTTATTTAAATGCAACTTTAAAGAATATATTCAATATAGTTCTTACTCAGGATGTGCTTTATATTCAATATTAAGTTTTTCTAAAAGCCATTCAAACTTCTTGTAGTCATACTGACGTAGAAACTTTAACAACTTCTTCCTTTTATCTATTAACTCTTGGACTGTTTGCTGTAAAATAAAATAAATTTTAGTATGGCACTATTTTAATGTATTTAATATGTATTTATTTAAATTGTTTTTATCATATGTAAATACCAACCTTAGCTTTCACATTTCTAGGAAACTTTTCCATTGTATCTTGTAAGCACCGAATATGTCCTGTTAACCTGGCAACTTCAAAATTATACATATAGTAAACTAGTTATCTAATGTGAAACTGTTAATTCAAAATGCAAAGTTTGGACAATTTAATTAATAAGATGAAATTTTAAGAATACAGAAACACACAAATTAATGATATGCAAGCACCTAATAGTATGTAATGCCTAAAGAATTGAAGCTATAGTGCTTTAGACCTACAAGGTAACATAGCTACAAATACACAATAATCTACTCCAAATACATGTTGCTGAAATGAGGATATTACGATAACATTTAGAATAATATTATTAAAAAAAATGCTATATACATATAATTTCCAAGTTCGATATTGATTTTCTCTTTTTTAACTATATACCATTTGTGAGTCTCTATATAAGGATTAAATACATTGTTTGGACAAAGTTCTCTGACAATGTGAACAGACAGTCTCAAGGAAATATAATATAATATGAAATCCAAAAAGATCATATAGTTTGTAGAACCTTTAAGATAACTATGTCTAACAGTAGACATCTATTGCTTTGAGGAGAAGTACCAGATCTATATTGCTTATTCTTGTCCTCTTTATAATCATAATTTATTTCAATATAGACTACATTATACTTGGGTTGACCATATATTTTTTTTGTTTAAAGCATACTTCTAGTTTCAGCTGTATTTTCATCATACTGGTGTCTTCTAACTCTGGTAATTAACTCGTTTTTGACCAAGGTGTTATATTCTTTTTTGCCGAGATACTCCACTGAGAATATTTTTTTTACAGATTCAGGTGCACTGGAACAGTTATAAATACAAAAGTATGGAAGAAAGTTGAGAATATTTTAATAAGTATGTAACTTTAGTATTAAAACTTAGCATAAAAATATGTAAGCTTGTTTTCCTACTTTTATCCTTTATGAAAAGTTAAAAAAATATATCATGTCATAAGCTGATCATATAGTAAAAGTGTAATTGAAACATTAGTCAGGTTACTTCGTCTAGCGTAGATTGGAAGTAAAGTGAAAAATAAATATCATAATCCAATCTATCTCTCACTTTTATGGCTTGCTGTCTACTTACTGAATAAAAATTATTTCCATATAAAAAAGAACACTTAATGATACTTTTAATAGAAACTTACTCTTTCATTTCTTCGCATAGTGTATAATCTTCACCTAAAGAGTTGGCAGGGATTTGTGGAAGTCCTTCTAAATCACCCGACTTCTCAGGCTTGTAAGCAGGTACAGCCTCCGGCCTTGTCCAGTTTATATTAACCAATGGCTTAACTAGCTGATTGATTCCACGAGTGTAAACAACTATTAATGAAGCTCGTCGCAACATTTTTATTAAATATACATTTAAACAATTTTATTACAAATAGTATTTTGAAGTTTCGTATATTTTATAACCTATTTGCAAATAATAATCATAGACAAGTGATAGCTACCATAGACTACTATAATAGCAGTGTCGGTGTCTGCAAAATGCAAATGTCATTTTTTAATTTTATTTGCGCCTGGGCGCTACTTTAAGGACTAGAAAAAAGTTGATTGCAACGACTCTACGGACTATTTATCGTTTTGTGTTTTACGGATATTGGATATAGGTACGGATGTGATGTATTATTTACAGAAAATTTTATATCTGCACCGTGTATAATATAAATATGAGACTAATCTATAAGCATCTGTGTCCTGTGAATACATTTGGACGACCCTTGGAAAGTTTATTTTATACACGCAACTGCAGGCCTCCAGGTGCAACCTCGATTGGCACAAAGTTTAATATAAAGATCTACCAAATTCACTAAACCATCGCGAGCTTATTTGATATTTAAATCTCAACACAAAATTATATTTCATAATGATGGCTAATGTTTGTTTAGGTAGGCATAGATTAGTGATGAATGACCATTGTACAATAATTACTTATAATTTTGGATTCGAATCTTGTATTATAATTATGAGTGAAATTAACATGTGTTGACCATAGAGTTACTACTGAGAAAGCAAATCAGACTGAATCTATCTGTCTCTCATTCCTGTATGATTAGACCATGTTAATAGAGGAGTATTAGTTTCATCATCCCTCATTATTTATTGTGACACTCACTTACACACCTGCCTCTGGCTCCCCACAGTAGTATTAAATCTATAGTATTGATTCAAAACAACCTTTGATATTTATCTGTTACACACAATAAAAAAAAAGACAAATAGATGTAGTTTGAAAATAATGCTATCATTTTCTCTGTTACACATAACATCAAAAAGGAAACATGAATATAAAGCAAATAAGACCAACTTAAGGTTTACTTAATCTTTGTAACATATCACTGATACTTACATGCTCACAGAAAAAAACTCTGGTTGAGTATCATTTCTGTATCTCACACTTTTTCTATTTAACACAAATAATTTGCTTTACCCAGAGAGGGTTTGGTTAACATCTTGATATTGTAGTAGTAAAAGTCTTATTTTGTTTTTAAAACCACTCTTTATTATTGCTTTCAGGTATTAGAAAAAAACAAACAATGTATTTCTTATAATCTTAGTAGACTTTGTACTGACTGTACCCATTCCACATGACTGAATTGATTAAAAACTACATATTTATAATTTATTATAAATAGTAGATTCAATATAAAGATGAATCAGGTTTTGAATTTTCTGAAATTCTGGACTCATATATATGACCATTATTCAAACAAAAGTACATACATATTTTATACAAGAATAAATATTATATGATAGTAAAACCAGCAAAATAATTAATAAAAATTCGACAAACCCTCATTAACATTCCTGTAATATATGTATTTGCACACTTAAATGGAATGTACGAGATGTATCTATTAATCCTTAAAATTGATCGAATTATGAAAAAATGATTAACTATCTATTTACAAATTCAGTGCAATAATGGTTTATTCAAAAATTAAAAAGATTTTATATTACTTTTGAAGAGAAAAAGGATACTATAATATCAAAGTGACGATCTCTACTTATCCATCAGGCCGAATATAAAAAAGTTGTACTTATGTTATGTATTTGTCATTACAATGACACTTAAAGAGTTGCCACCCTTACTAACTGTAATGTCAAATGTTTAAAAAAAACAAAAATACTTTTGAATTAAACAGTTCAGGCTGCTATAACGCCGTGTAAAAAGATCATGAATAATAGCTCCATATGGGCCTGAGACTAGTCGGGCTCACAGATTCTTTAAACCAGTGCCATAAGGTGAAATATTTTACATTCCATAGACATGTTTCAAAGTAGATACCGTCTGTTGATCTGTTTAAATCTAAGTGCATACATCAATACATCACTACAACATGTGCATATAATCATGTTATAACTTTTTAAAATATATAATAAGTTGATATAGAATAATCATAAAAAAAAACGAATTCTATATATTAAAATAAAGGAATGCAAATCACTGTAATGTATACATCACCCTTATCACCCCACAAAAACTCTTATAATACTGGACTTTAATTTTCTACATATTTCATAAAATAGTTTTTTAAAACTCCTTACAAATGTCTTTATAGCTTGCAATTTTAATAAGTTTTAGACAGTGTAAAAAAACTTCAATTTCCACTGTAAAGAAATGCGCAAACAAACATTATTACGATTTATAATTACAGTAAGTATAGACGCCCACAGATAGAAGTTTATATTATATTACAAAGAGTAAATACATAAAATAACTTCAATATTTGAAGTTAAAACATCAAGAAATGTTTACTAAACAAATATTTTTTTCATCAGACTATCAATATTAACACAGTACATAGAGCTAATAACATATCAACCTATTTGTAAATAATTAGTCAAGAAGTAGTTATAATATAATAAGAATTCAAAATATATTTATTTAAATGGACTAGGTCTTCTACCACTCCTTTATAGCATCTTAATTAAGCGCAACAAAACAAATCATTTTAGACAACGCGTACAACAGCACCAAACTATTCTTAAAAGCACAGAAGAAACAATAATACTAAATAAGCAATTTTTAATATAGGTCAGGTAATGTTGAATATTTGGCACATACGTTTTTATTTTCATCTTATTTGATGTTGCTGAAGTAATAATGTCATATAGTTATTTTTGTAGTCAAGTTTATAGTGATTTTATAGAATTTCAAAGCAATTTTATGCAGAAAGGACGACATATTGTTACAAATACAACCTACTTCGAATAATTAGGTGAATAATTTAAACAATGTTGCCGTCAATGTGACTTTTGTATGTGGCCGCTCTCGATTGGAATAGAAAGATCTGAGACAATGATGCTGTGTGATCTTCGAAAGTCATTGTATAGACATATTAGCATCCTATTTACTTTGTTAAAGTTTGTGCTCTTTTTTCTAAATGTCGTAAATGAGCCTGTATTGCAATTTTCTTTATATAATTATGGGTTATTTAAAAAAACACTACGCGACCTTAATTAATTAAAATTATACATATTTTTACTCGATTACGATTATACTAAGATGAGTTTAACGTTTTTTTTTGTCTATTCCATATAAATAATGTTAATAGTTTATAAATATACCATAGACAAGTAACGAGAATAAGTTCAGCAACAAAACAAAACCAATTATTAGCATTCCCTTTTAGGAAACATTAAATACAATAATTAACATCCATTTACAATAAGTATTTCACATTTAATCAATCCATGTTTTGAGCGATTTAAGTTTAACACGTACTAGATTATATAAAAGTCACTCATTTGCGCGCACGAGTGTGTTATAAAGTTTTGTTATAAATACAAAACAAAATGGAAAGCTCACACAATATCGCACGCAAAAATATATGAATCTAAGTGCTAACACTTATTTTACTATACAGTAATTGTAACGCGAATTACATTTACGGGCAAGATACACAGCGTCGTGCGATAGCTGCTTCTAATTTCACACTACAACTTATAAATCTAACTGATGCATTAAGATTAAAATTATTTGGATATCGATCAACGAGTAGGGACAAGTAAGGGACAAGTAACAAATTATACGGATCATAATCAAAGATATAACATTTTTTTAAACCTACACTTTAAGTATAAGGGATCTTGAGAAATAATAAAATACCTTCTTGTATTTTTTTTTTACTTTTATGTTTTATAGTTTTAGTATTAGAATCTACATACACAGTTTATACATTTTACTATATATATACTATAAACAAAATGGACTTGAACTTGCCATGAAGAGACTAAATGTTTTTCTGTATCTATAAATTTATCAAAAAGAAGCTGACTGATTCAAATTTGTAATTTAAAAACAAAAAAAACTACTACTTTAAAAATGTACACTTTGGAGCTTAATTAGTTACAATTTTCGTACGCCGTTACGACGTACTCAAAATATCATTAATAATTAGCTGTAATTTTTAAAATTATTATACACAATAATATATATAATTGCGTGTATAATAATTTTCAAATTAACATTATATGTATATGTATAGATATATATATACTAATTAAGGTAGCTTTAACAGCGCCATGTCTTAGTAATAATTGTTGGTAACTTTCGACTAATCAGTAACATTAATCATATATTCTTACCGTACCTAACGTAGAGTACTTGTTTAAAACATGTTCCACTGGAAAAAAATATAATTTGGGAATAATAATAATGGGCATATTTGATATAAAATGAAGCCATAGACAATAGGATGAATGTGCTGGCTTAGAACATAAGCAAAAATGTATTCTACATATTGACGCAAAACTCGATCCTAGATATTGCAGAAATTGATAGTCACAGGAAACGTTGTAATTGATGGTTCAAGAACCAGAGTTCTTTTTTAATCTTTCCGAAAATCGCGAAGAAATTTGGGAATTGTAAGAACAATTAATCAGCTCGTTCTGAGCACTGTGTTCACAGAAATATGAGTTAACCCTACAAGTATCACTGAGATGACTTCGTAAATTGGCTAAACGATCAAAATGTATGAATGGTGACGACCCAATATCAGTATTGGTTAAATACTTGCCCACAAAGGGTTAAAAAGATACTAATAGCTTTGATTTGATTTGATTGATTAAAATTGTCAAGTAGGTACTTGAATAAACTAGATTAGTGAAGTACCTGCTTGGAAATAGAATGTCAATGACTGAATGAAATTGATTATGAATTGGATGAGGTGAATAATATACAAAATTCAAGGATTTTTGAATAACAGATCAATTGGAATTTCGATATTATAGTCTAAATTTACTCATTAGTAAATAATCGACCTTCCTGGAAATGTTTTCTACAAAATTTAAATATTCTAGAGTTCTCATGAGGGCGAGATTGATTCATATTAAAATATTTTATACGTTTAAACAAATACCCTTATTCCTGCTCTCCGTAATCCCAATTCTGATCACGATCGACTTAAGCTAATAAGCAATAGAATCCTTGGACGAGGTGTTAAGGCATCTCGTAGTCCATACACTGTTGTAATGTTTAATTTTTACTAATTTGCACGCCGGCACTATCGCTGAACGTTTCTTCACCGCCAGACTATATTAACAAAAATATGCACAAATAACAAAACATTCTAAATTATAGAAAAAAAACAGCTATGTATAAGTAAACGCATAGACAAGGTTAGGCGAACCTCTATGCATCAACGTCCCATTTTTTAAAAACAAATCGTTATTGCGAAATTAATGATTTTAATAAATAGTTCAATCAACTCAAAACTCTTTAATGCCAAAAGGTAAATTTGTAAAGTTTCAATTACCCGCGTAGTTTGATATTGTAAAATTCTATATCTGAACTTCGTTGTTGCAATTAGATGACAGATATAAATAAATCGGTGCCCAAAATATTGTGTATTGGTTCGCCATCCCTGCTACAGACGAACACAGGGTCAAATTCAAAATATTCTGTATTCAAGTAAACTTAGTAAACAAGTGCTTTTGAATCGTCAAGGAAGGGCTGAGAAGAGAGCCAGCAAGAAAATTAGCGGTTGCTCTGTTTAAAATATAATTCTTATAGCTAGTTACATCTAATCATTGCTGTCTTATACAGGGTAAAAGTGTTGCTATATCTACATATTCTTAGCATATAAGTAATCCTCAACAGTATAGTAAGCTTTCTGAATAACCCCTCGTGCGCACGAGAGGATTTTTATCGCGCGTAAAAATTACGTCGAATTGAAACAAATGGGTATCCAGGTATCTGTTCACACGACAGCGTATTTAAATCGCGACGTATTTTATCGTGCAGTGTTCCATTTTAGTCGTTAGGGCGAAGGCGTTAAGCTGAATTTACCATACGACTACCCCACGTACGCCCGTGCGTACGTGGGGTTTGTCTATTTTTTAATAGGGTTTTTAAACTGCTGTAATGCAAAGCTAAAATTGATTTCGGAATTTCATTATAGAATCTTATACCCAAACCCACAAACGATTTACGTACTTTTACAAGCAGGATTCGCGAGCTTATGCCGGTTCCTACTTTGTTTATATACATCACCTATCGTTTTATAATTCTTTATATTTATATGTACAAATATTAAATTGCTTAAAATATACTGTGAAGCAAATAAATGTAAGAATACCATCTGGGACTGGTCTATGATTACAGTAAACATATAAGAAAAAAAACGTCTTTGCACATCTATTTGTTTCATTATACGTTTTTGTGAACAGTAGTTTATTTTATGTTCATTGAAGTATTTTATTATTATTTTTTATTATTATTACTATTATAAAAAACGAGTAACTCACCGACAGGGAAGATTGTATAGACCAGCGTTTTTATACCCTATTCCTTCTTCTTGCCTTTCCTTTTCCACATTCTTTTACTATAATTCTGTGCTAACGCGTTCACTATCGATACAACGAAATAAAGTACCATCGCTAATACGAATTTTTCTAGAAGGCTCGATAATATCGAGCCTTGATTTTCAGGTATGGAAGTTGAGTCTTTCTTGTGTAGACGCGCCTTTTGGTTGCGAAGAAACTCTAATAGGGGCGCTTCTAGTTTTGGTCCGATATATGGTATCCTTTCCACCCAGGCAAGGGCTTGTCTGTAATAAAATATATTATTTTAAATGAATATAATACCGGGATAAACTATAAAGATAATCGACCGTATGTATTGATGGCATATAAGTAAATGAATAAATATAAAAATATGGGACTTACACACAAGGTCGTCCCTCTCCAAAGTAAGTAACTTAATATTTGTGTTATGGGTGACAGACAACATACATACTAAAATACAAATACACACCCCGGCTCGAAGTACCAACAAATTGTTAATAGAAAATGATGGCCCTCGGCGGGAATCGAACCCGCGACCCGCGGTGCTGAAAGTAGGGTCACTACCCACTGCACCAACGGGACAGTCAATACCAGTCATATACTTCATTATGTTACTATTTTGTTTTACGATCTCAAAATATACGCAATTTGGTCAAGAATGAACAATTAAATAGTAATTTATAGAATAAGTTATTTTGGGAACTTCTATAATAATAAAAAAAGACATATTTTGCTACAATTCGCAATTGTAGAAAATCTATGGAATGCTATAAGCAGTTTGTATTTTACGTTTTCATATCTTATACATGCATGATTTAAAAAACGCTTGCACTAACTGCACTGCAAACATTCACGTCAACAATCTCAACAATCAAATTAAATCCAGTGAAGCGGGCTTGGTATGCTAATCACGAATATAATTAAATAATCGATAACACACCTTAACCCATTAAAATAGGTATAGAAATCTCGTAGTGGTGAAATTTTGAAACGTTTAAATGTTGTCGTTTTCGATTTTAGAGTACTGTTATTATATTTTTTTGTTTGTTTCCACTTACCCAACAAGAGGTCTTATAATATTCGAAGGACTAGTTTCTCGATTTCTTCGATATTTTCTTTGTGAAATCACTACTCACTAATACTTACTATCCCATTAATATAATTGGTATAGATTTACAATTGCAAAAAAAAAATTGCAATTTATAGACGTTTTTCGATTTAGGCCGGGATTCCGTTGCCAAAAGAAACGGAAAAATTACTGGAGTTTATCATACTTTTAACTACAAATTATTTTATTGTTTCCACTCACCCAACAAGAGTTTCATTGAATGCTACAATCACAAACATCTTTTGTATGTGCATTTTGATCACAGCCTTGCCGAGTAGCGTAGCTCCGAAAAAAGTCCAAAAAGGCACCAGGAAATGCCCGCACGTAAGCCCGGCTAGATCGAAAAGCGGGTTCGGTATAGACGCACAAGCCAATATACCAGCAAAACCTACTCTTTGGACTAGCTTTTGAACCATTACTTTTGCTCTAAAAAATAAAATTACATCATTTGTAAATCTTGGGTATAAATTTATTAGATATAGTTATTTATATATATATGACATGAGGACATATGATTATGAGTACATATGACAGAGCTGTGATAGCCCAGCGGTGAGACCGTGAGACTCTTACGAGGGGAACACGAGTTCACCGGGCAGGCACCAATGGGTTTTTCTATTAAAACTCATGTGTCTAATTGATAATTGCAATTTATCACACGCTTTTCGGTGAAGGAAAACATCGTGAGGAAACCTGCATATCTCTAGAGAATTCTGGAGATATGTGTAACCTACTAATCCGCATTGGAGCAGCGTGGTAGGTCTTAGCTCCAACCCTTTCCTCCAGAAACGGAGAGAGGAGGCCTATTCCCAGCAGTGGGATTGTAACAGGCTGCTACTTTACTTTTTTCTTTTTTACTATATATGACACGCTTAGTATTAAAGTTGTTTTGTAGAATTCGTTATGTACTACTTCTCTGTACTCACTACGCGCTTATTGTAAGTGTCTCCAGTTCCAAGTCCAGTGATCAAGTGTGTAACGTTTTCGACTGTAACTATTACGAACCATTCCTTCCCACTCCCGTGTATATCAGAGACAATATTCTATCTTTCCACTCTACCATAGAAAAAGTAATAGACACAAAGCCAACACCTATATCATAGATAAGGAATTGATTCACAAACACTACACGTTACTTTTAAAGACTCATAATTTTGTGGAACAAGTAAAACCAAACTTTTTTTTGTATTTCGTAGCGTGATGTAATAGATAGCATTGAAATAAGTATTAAAACATACGAGCATCTAACTCAATCACGCATAATTTTTAATTCGGAACTAAACTCGGATCGTAAATTGAATTCCGATTGAATTCTTTAATAATAAGCGTACCATGTACATTATTTTATATAGTTGTAGTTAATATTACGCTTTCTCATAATAACCTGTAACAAGAGTTCCCTAGCAGAGTATTCATCAAAATCAGTACCAATTAAGCCCGCCCTATGTACATGATACAGAAAGTTTATTTTAACTTTGCATATATTTGTGATCTTTAAAGTGCTAATTCAATAAAGTTTTTATCTATCTTAATAGATAGATAAACTAATGTTAGACCATGTGGGGCCTGGGGCGGTCTATTCTACTCAGCCGGTTAACACACGGCGGGTCAACTTACCTTGGTCACCTTTTACGACACCTCGATAAGAGATGGGGGTGGTCTATTCTACTCGGCCGGTAACCACACGGTGGGTCAACTTACCCTAGTCGCCTTTTACGACACCTCGGTAAGAAATGAGGGTGGTCTATTCTACTCGGCCGGTAACCACACGGTGGGTCAACTTACCTTGGTCGCCTTTTACGACACCTCGTTAAGAGATGGGGGTGGTCTATTCTACTCGGCCGGTAACCACACGGTGGGTCAACTTACCTTGGTCGCCTTTTACGACACCTCGATAAGAGATGGAGGTGGTCTATTCTACTCGGCCGGTAACCACACGGTGGGTCAACTTACCCTAGTCGCCTTTTACGACACCTCGGTAAGAAATGAGGGTGGTCTATTCTACTCGGCCGGTAACCACACGGCGGGTCAACTTACCTTGGTCGCCTTTTACAACACCTCGATAAGAGATGGGGGTGGTCTATTCTACTCAGCCGGTAACCACGCGGTGGGTCAACTTACCCTAGTCGCCTTTTACGACACCTCGGTAAGAAATTAGGGTGGTCTATTCTACTCAGCCGGATACCACACAGCGGTAAAAGATAGTTTATATATAAATGAAAAAAAAACACACACCTTCCAGTCCTAGAGTCGTCTTTTTCAGCCAACTCTGCGACACTCCCTCCGGATAGTCTGGCTGCTCTCGCCATGAAGTAAGGCGGCAGTTCCCCGAGTGCTGTCCCCATACCCCACATCATGGACTCTATCCGAACTTTTGCCATAATGCTCCATATCGAAACCACACTCTTGGGGTTGATTTCTGTTGGGCATATAATGCTGAAAAAAAATTGAACTAAGTAAAGTCTCATACTATACTCATTTATTTATTTATGTATTTATTTATTTAATTAGTGACTCCAACAGAGGTACACAAAATAAAATAATAACAGGATAATTTATAGGATTAGGCGTTACTTTGCGGAGATCCATAATACAAAAGTAATAATACAATTATTTTGCTATAATCCGCGATACATCGCGGATACATGTATCGCGGATTATAGCAAAATAATTGTATTATTACTTTTTTATAATAACAGGATTTGACACATGATCTAAGTGTACCCTCTATTATAAGAGAACACAACATGCTCCATATACAGTGTTACAAATGTAATGAAAAGGATAATCGAAGAACACACAAATTTAAACTTATAAGTCTAGAGAAAGGCAAAAGAAAAAATACAAAAATCAAAGTAGAACTAAGATAAAATATTAGATGACATGGAGGATAATGAAAATAATAAGAAATAATAAAATAAAGATACAAGAAATATTAAAAAAAAACATTGGTTGAGTTACTATTAAGTAATATACTCATTACAAAATCGGAGCCCACCACGCTGCTGCAATGCGGATTGGTAGGTTACGTGCAAATGCTTATTAGGCACATCTCTTAGCAGAAAAGCTCATTGGTGCTTGGGATTTGAACACGTGACCCTCCGAAAAGATTCAAACGGTCCCACCGTTCCGCTATTATATAATTACAAATAGTAGTTACGAATATGTAGTATATTTCGTTTCATTAAACAACATATTAAACAAACGAAAGTTTCAGCGAGACGACAAGCGAATTTGAACTCTGTGCCTTACAAAATACGTATAATTTCAGCAGGTTCGTAATATTAAAAATTATTAAACATGTCGCAAGCGTAGTATTAAAGTGACCTAATTAAAAAAGGCGTTTTGTGGCAAATTTCAATAAAGCGTAACCTAGCGCCTACAAAACTCGCGAGTATCAAAGAGAGGAAAAGAGAACTTGCAAGAGCAAGAAAACACTAGTTTTTTTTATTGTTCTTGGCGTGTCATTTCAATGTCTTAGATGACATTCAAATGACGTTTACAATGTATCCAAATTAATTAAGCCTAATTTTGCTTTCAGTCACTTTAATACTAAGCGTGCGATATAATAAAAACAGAATACTCACTCATTAGGATACGGTGGAGAAGGAAAGTCCAAACTACCGCATTCGTAAGCAGCTAGTGTAACGCGCGCGATATGAGGTCCTAGGTATAACAGGAAAGTGTGAAGTCCTGTTCCAAGCCCAACCGAGCTGCACACACCGAGTATCACCCACCATCCCCACCAAGCTATGGTTACTACAAAATTCTGAAAGATATCATATCATTTATAGAAGCAGGTGTTACTTTGCGGAATTCCATATTACAAATCAAATCAAAATATTCTTTATTCAAGTAAACTTGTTAACAAGTGCTTTTAAATCGTCAACTTTACTGCTGGTTCGGAAAGCTGTTCCTGCCGAGAAGAGCCAGCAAGAAACTCGGCGGTTGCTCTTTTTAAAATATAAATCTTAGAACTAGTTACATTTATTTATTACTGTCTTGTACAGGGTAGAAGTGCACCTATATCCACACATCCTTATCATCTAAGTAATCTTCAACAGTATAGTAGGCTTTCTGTATCAGCCTCTTTTTAACAGTGTTTTTAAACTGCTGTAATGGCATGACCAAAATTGATTTCGGAATTTTATTATAGAATCTTATACCCAAACCCACAAACGATTTACGTACTTTTGCTAGGCGCAAAGCAGGAGTCGCAAGCTTATGTCGGTTCCTACTTTGTCTATTATATACATCACCTATCGTTTTATAATTCTTTATATTTTTATGTACAAAAATTACGTTATTTAAAATATACTGTGAAGCAAATGTTAGAATACCTGTTTCCTTAAACTTCTCTCGCAGGGAATCACGCGGACTTAAATTGTAGATGCCACGAATGGCTCTTTTTTGTAATACGAAAATTTTTTCACTATCCGCGCATTTACCCCACTACATGCACTATAACAGAACTACCTTGCTATAATCCGCGCGAGTTAAGCGAATGCATGCAAAGCTAGTGTGTATGAAGCAGGCAAAATTCACGTACCTTACACATGCAGGACAAGTCACCACATGCATCCCAAGACGTCTCCACAAGAAACAATGAATACAAGCAATTGTAACAGTCCAGCCCTACAGTCTTGTCAAAAATAAATAATTTTTAAAATTTCGAGATTTCAGCAAATAAGCGTTTGTTTGTCACGCAATTACATTTTTTCGCATCTGTAATTGATGCTCTAACCATAAAGCATAAGAAAAGAAAAGGTCAAATTTTCATCATTTTGACCGAAAGTCGCGACATCCGCCGTTTCCTAGTAAGAGAGCGGGCGGAACACGGAGCGCATAAGTGACCTATACGGACACTTATAAAGTATTGAACTAATATTGTTGTAGATGTGTACTGGGGCGATACACAATAATAGTTGAGGTTTTACCACGACTATTTCAAATATAAAAATTAATAACAAATACACATCTAAGTGCCCGCTCTCGTATAATGGCTCAAGATGCAAGATCGTGCCGATCTTTGGAGAGGCTGTGATTGTGACCTGGCCATTAGAGTGTAAGCGATGGTTACATCGCTTACCTCACCTCGAACGATTATAGTGTCTGAATGTTACTCGGCGGAGGAAACTTTGCTGAGTAGTGATTGGCACTGTACCGAATCATGCTCTGGCGGGTACTGGTGGAAGATTTGAGGTTTAGGCCGGCAGTGATTTCGGTCATTGCTGTGTGCCTGGCCCAAAAGTCTACGCCAGGCTGCATCTTATTGAGGCTGGGTCTAGGCCCGTGGTTGACTTTGGTTGCTGCGGTGTGCCTTTATTCGGTTTTGATTTGACACAGCCAGAGTTACGTAGGGCGTGTGCCTTTGTGATACGGATTGAGTTAGGCCGGTGGTGATTTCGGTCGTTGCCGTGTGCCTTACTCGACTTTTGGACGCTTAGGCCGCCTGAAGTAGTGCCGGTACAATGTGGTAGCTGAAATGTTACTGTTTGATGAATGGGCATCGGAAACGTTGTTCTTAGTCTCTCAGTAGTGATGGAACCACGACCGAATGTTGCTGGGCGTTGCGGAAGCTAGCCTTTACGTCTGAAATGGCGACAATGGGTAACCTAGCTAGTCAACGTATTGTGCTACGATGCTGAAGTGATACGCCGCGGCAGTGATGGACCACTATGGACTTTGTTCATAGTAGCGCATGGAACGTGTGATGTATCCATGGCTGCACAAGAGCTGTGACACTCACATGGGAAATGTTGCTTGTTGCCAAATGACTCGTCCTTTTTGGGACGCCCCCTTAGCTTAGTTAATGATACCACGAATGACCATTATAGCATGGCCATTAGTTTTAGAGCCGCTGGTCGGGTCTTTATTAACAAGGCTGCGGACTAGCTTTAGACAGTGTGGCCTGCATATCTCATACTTTACGTGGCTTGCCACGTAACATTTTTTTACATTGCTTGTTCTTGTATTGGTGGAGCGTTGAGCTTGGTGCGCATCTCGCAATCGAGTGCCTCTGTGTGTGAATCCACTATATGGTTTTGGGTATTTATAAGTTTTATGGCATTCATGTAATGCTTTATACACGACATTATTATTGAATATTATTCCGCTGCGGTGGAACACAATTACTATATTACATCTAAACGCGGAACACACCGCTAAAGTTGCCTTGCAACAGGTGCTATTTAGTTTTAAGATGATTTCCACTATGTGGAATTTATACGTTTTATACGTATTATACTGTATGTGGTATTTACCATGGAACGCACCGTTGCAATGTGTGCTGGCGACATACGCCCTACTGTATATGAGAATTGGTAATTTATTATCAATATTACCAGGCTTTGTGCCTTTGGCTTATGCCTTATTTTATAGCTCCGGCTATTTATTATTTGGGCTTCGGTCCTCGATTATATACCAGGCACTCGTGCCTATTATGTCGACGGTGGTTTTGTTGACACTCCGACAATAATGGGTTTAACCCATCATCTAACGCCGCAGGCGCACTATAAACAGGGACCCCACCTATGGGGGGGGAGCTCATATGTATGGGCGGAGCTCACCGTTGGTAGCGGGTGAGGAGCTACTGACCACCTATCCCTTTTTATGTTTTTCTTAATGAAAGACTTAAATATCGGGAATGGTGCCATTATTCCAAGCTAATCTTCGGAAAGGCTTAATATTTCATGGGGTTTATATTATCACAATCTTCAGTCCCTTCTGATGGCTAAACGATCCAATATTCATATTAATATTACATAAACTGATTATTTCACACTGATGACAAACAATCGTTTTATGCTATTACATTGATATTCGATACTTAAAGTTCTCTGACGAGCAAGCTGATATAAACTAAGAATGTAGAGCCTGACGGCTTGTTATAAGTTAGAGAATATGATATATCTTAATATTATTATTATAAAAGTATAATGTGACATTATTTTATTTTATCTAAGATTTTATTTGACTCCTTTAATTGATGGACACTCGGCCTCTGACGCTCTAAAAGAATTTGAGTTATTACAAATCACAACGTAGTACGGGTCCTAGCCACTTAGACGAATCACGAGCCAATATATGTTTAAAGTGCTAGCGCCTGCGGGCGTGTTTTACGCATTTCGACGCTTGAGCGCGAGCGCTCTAGCGATATTTAAGAAGGTAAAATATTATTAAGTCGAACGAAGGAGGAGATAGTTACACAATACACACAACCACCACCAAAATCTCGTCAACAAAATCATAATGCATTGCGATTTTGTCGTGGAGCCTATCCTCCTGATGATGCTTCGGTTTCAGGGCGAAATGTTCGTCGAGATTTTGGTGTTGGTTGTGTGTATTGCTTGGCATGCATGTGATGACTTGTCCTGCATGTGTAAGGTACATCAATTTTGCCTACTTCATACACATTAGCATTGCATGCATTCGCTTAACCCGCCCGTTTATACCAAGGTAGTTCTGTTATAGTTTCTGTAATATCATATCAATAAAAATAAAAGTGTTTTTTATTTATTCTCTTTATAGTTCACTAGGACCCAGTCCACTTTGCCGGGCATAATTTAACGAGTTAAGTTAATAAAAAATTTTAACAGAAATTAATGTCCCTACTGTTAATCGAGTTCCCCCGTTTGGTGCTAATCCTGGCAACACCATAAGCTCATGCTTATCATAAACATGTATTGTCATTGGGACTGGACCAGTATATAAAATTTCAGCTCAATTGCACCTCGGGAAGAAATTGAAAAATAAAAAATAAAAAATAAAAAATAAAATTTCACCTTCAGTATGTGAAGTATATACACGGCAAGTTAAATAAAAACTTTTATTAATATGTTATAACAGTTTTTAAAAAAATGCTCCGATCTCCACCAAACTTTACAGGATTATCGGCTAGGTTCTATCAATCTATTTCATCAAAATCGGTATAGCTGTTTCTGAGTCTATAAGAAGCATAAATACATACTTTCATAAGCTACTACACATCTTTTATAAGCTTTAATTGTGCTGTTTTATCAATATCACTAGCAGATTAGCCGTGAAAGCATAACAGATAGACACAGAATTTAGACTGGCCCAGCAGTTTGGAGGCAGAATTTTGAACTGCCAACGATAATAAATAAATAAATAAAAACAAACCCCGCCTCTCTTTCGGGAACAAAGAAAAAACAAAGATATTGCATTATTCAGATTACTTAACTAAAGATTAAGCTAGTTAAGAGTAAGTTGGCGCGAACGAAGTCGCGTGTACCTCTTGTACATAAATAAATATAAGACTACCTGTACGTACGGCTGGTGTGGTCCGTTAATATGATATGACAGAGCTATACTGCTGATCCATAATGCTGTAGCTATTGCTAACAATCTATACGCTAATAATCTGTAAAAGAAATATATTTATAAGTAAATGGGAATCAATGTGTCGCAATATTTTGACCGAATTAAAATTTCGAACATAAAGGTAGTTATTGTGAGTTAACCAGAAGAGATAGAGACATGCTGTCGCGGACATTTTTGTAGCATTTTTATAGATCTTCAATTATCTAGTACATTCCTTTATTGTGTCTGCTGGATTGCGCAGCGCACACGAGTAACGACTCGTACGGACGAGCGTAAAAAATACGTCGCGTTAAAATTCCGCAATAGGCGTTATAAGAAGTTTCGTATGGTATATTCAGCTTAACGCCCTCGCCTTAACGACTAAAATGGAACACTGCACGATAAAATACGTCGCGATATAAATACGCTGTCGTGTACAGATACCTGGATACCCATTTGTTTCATTTCGACGTTATTTTAACGAACGATAAAAATCCTCTCGTGCGTACAAGGGGTAAAGCTCTCAGCAGGCGTTTTTTTTACGACCGCACGGCCTCAACTCAATTTACATAAAACCGTAATGTACCATCCGGAGGAATTAGACTACCTTTTAGTAAAAACCGTACAAATATCGGTTCAGTGGGTTTTGAGAAAATCGACCACATACAGACAGACAGCTTTTGAGGACTTTATTTTATAATAATAATAAATATAAATATATGGCACAATTACACACACGGTCGTCCGTCCCCAACGTATCTCAATAATTGTGTTATGGGTGACATACAGCTGGTAAATATATCTAGAGCCATTATAAAACAAAGTTTCTAATAGCTGTTTCTGTATGTGATCAATTTTCTCAAAAATAATAGATCGGATTTTTGTATGGTTAGGTTGAAGAGAAAGAGAGGGTTACGTACGTATAGTACATTACGGTATTATGTAATGTGCGCGCCGCGTAAACCAGCAGAGACAAACTAAAGTAATATCATAGAGAAATAGGTAGATCTACATAAATACTACAGAAAAGTCCGCGATACCATGTTCCTATCTCTTATGGTTATCTCACAATAACGAATGTTACGTTCAAAATTTCAATTAAAAATACTACGTCAATTTCGAGACTTTTTTGTTCTATTAAGTATCAATTCTCATCTTAGTGGTTTGTTAGCATAGCCATTTAATAAAGATCAAAATTGTCCATTACAGCATATGTATCAAATAAATACTTTAGAAGATATAATTTAGTAAAATTATACGCCACCAGAAAAATATTAGCGCAACGAGCCAGCGCTCTTTCCATGACACCTGCAACCTGAACCAACGGGTTAGTACATATTACAGTACTTATAATTGAGGGTATTTTAATTTTCAATATTAAAATCGACGCGAACGAATTCACAGGTATCATTAAATGATATTTTTAGATATGAAAAGATGTGGAAGTTAATCAATGAGAGATTTACGGTTGACAGTAATAGCTCTCTTAACCCAAGATGGACTCTTAGAGGAAGTGCTCTTATCTGGAATAGATAAGGGCGTTATCATTCCTTTTTAATGATTTCCACACGACGTCGTTTAAGACCATATCACCACGACTTATATAAGTGTTTAGGACTGTAACTGGCTCGTATGGCACGTAAATTTTAGGGTTATAAGTAAGCGGAGGATTGTAGTTTTACCTAGTTGCTGCGATAAAATCGTAAAACAGTAACCACCAAACACGTTTAACACCGTCCACCGGATTGCAGAGTTGTAACAACTCGTTGTCGCTATAATTATAGTTGTATAAAAAGTCACAGATGCTATGATTATAGAGTTGAACCTAACCAAGCAGATAAGAAGAAGAAGAAGTTGTAACTAGGTGCGGCCAATTGGATTGTAGAGTAGTAAATTCCTGTGATCGATATTAGTGTTGTAAATAGACGCCATTAAAACATATATTTAAACTAAGCCGCAGGCGAAAAAATTGTAGTTATAATAATCTGCCGCTAACAGTGTTACAGGGGGCACTCTCCACAGCTAATAGAATTGTAGAGTTGTACTTAGTTAGGGACTGACAGGATTTAGTTTTTTATCTTTAGAAAAATATATAATCGAGTTATAATCAGCTATCCAACAGCCAACAGGACTGTTGTATCTAGGTGGGATACGGTATAATTTATATATTTATTTATAGTGTATTACCTAATTCCTGCCGATAGAATAGTAGTTATAATTAGCCAGTTCCGATATTTCTCCAAATAAATAAAGAGAAGACCAATCGTCAGAACATTCAACTAAAAATTTAGTTACACGCCATATCGAAAGAGATATGTGAATACTTGCGCCTTTGCGTCACGTTTTCACTATAATACATATATATTACATGATAACACTTACCTTTTAAGACCAACAGAGCATAATATATAGAGTTCGCGAAAAAAATATTCAAGTGTTATCATAGGTTTCCGCCATAGTACAAGACTTTCTGTGTCCATTTGTGAATTCTTACTTCTGCAAAGATACAGGATATTTATTTTAAAATAGACAAAATCAACTTAAACAATGATTAATACTAGACAGCTAGTCTAATAAAGTCTAATAGCTAGACAGCACACAAAGACTTGCTGCCCGCGGGCTTATATAATGTGGAAAAAGGACTCCCGCTCTTGCGCTCTCTGTCACACTATTACTGTGTTACTGGCCTTACGTCAGGCATAGTGAAAAACCACTGAGGTGTCGATCTGAATGTTATGAAAAAAGAAACAACGTTAACTGAATCCTCAACTCTTGACAGTTAGTTAGTGCTTGAAAATAATACTCTTCATTTTTTTCTAGATCTTCTAAGAATCGAAAAGCAATTATCGATAAGTGACACGCCTAGCGCACCGATTTATTTACGACACCTTCGATAGCGAGGTTTCATCTTTGGTTATCCATAGTGAAAATTGAGGAAGTGTGGATGTCATCCGTAGAATATAATGAAGATATACTTACCAGTATTTTTTGCGTCATAAATGTTGCTACTACATAAATTTATTGGGGTCGCACTAAAGATCAATGAACTCTTTATTAGGGGGACCTGACAATTGAACATCCTATGCGTCCTATCCTATAGATTGAAGCCATATTCATTAAGGAATCAAAATTTACTGACAATTATATCCATATAAATAGAATAAATGTTAAAGTCTGTTTGTCCGTGACGCTTTCATGGGTAATACCACTGGATCGATCTTGACATGGCTTCGCTTATACAGAGTCGTACCGACGATACGATCGCCTAAACGTATAAGATAACTAAGGCATAATTCAATCTTTTTAAATAACATAAAAAAATTTTTTTTTCGACCAAATCAAATATAATTTAATTTAGATCTGGCTAACTACTAATGGTTGAATGACCTGGCGCGGCGCGCTTGTTCAAAAAACAAAATAAAACAACAACGTTATAGTTATCACCTCCGCACTTGTATGCAGTCTTTCGGTCAAGGTCAATATATTACATATGAAATGGAATGGAATGGGTTACGGTCATTCACCCTTCTATATCATGTTTCTTTTATTCCAAACGTAGAATAATTTTCGTGGCTAAATTATTTTACTAAATTATCTAAAAAAAATTATATAGGTTTCTAAGGTGTGTTCGTACCTGAATTAAAATTAATGTCGCATGGTCGGTACCACCCTGTATACAGGACATAAATATCGATATTTTAGAAGCATAACGGGAATATATTTATCGATCAATATACTAACTTGATTTCTTTCAAATGTACGAGGTGCAATCCGTTAGACGGGCGCTGCTCCGTTTTGACCTGCTCTGCCGCCGCCAGCTTGTAGTACCCTAAGCGGGCGAGCTGTGGTCAAATATAAGCTTTAAATAAAATATAATGTTCCCCACTGTTAACCGTCGAACAGTTCCCTCGTCTGGAGCCAATCCTGGTAGCAGCATTAGGTCATGCTTATCATAATCGTGCATTGTCATCGGGACTGGACCATTATATAAAATTTCAGCTCAATCGGACCCGGGGAAGTGGATCAAATTTAACTTGCAAGGTTCTAACTTTAAATAGATACATTGCAAGTTGAATAAATACCATTAAGCGTATAAATTTTTAAATTTTTATGAAATATGTCCCATATTTATATTTATCGTATTTCTATTCTATAATAATTGCATTCAGTATTACCGGTAAATTATCTAAAGGCACTTAAAAATAATAATTTTTAGTTCAGGAAATGGAAATGGAAGGAATGTTTGAAGGCACCCCAAACATTCTTTTTAGACTCTCCTTTGATATTTTTTAATTGATTTTATTCTTTATATATCTTTCAATTTTCAGATAGAAAAAAATCAATTTATACTGCAGCTAATGTACAAAATATTTTTTTTTATTATATTCAACGTTATTTATATATTAAAGTGAAATAAGTATACAACATTATACATCAGAATAGGTATGGTGCATTCTTGATTCTGCCACATATAACATTTACTTAGAATCTGGTTATACCTGACCCATCATTATCATATCGGGAACTCAATATTACATATATAATTTATGTTTAAATTATGTTCGCAGATTAATCACACAAAGAAAACTCGTCTTATAACCTATTAAATGTTTATTATAAAAGTTAATTTTATGTATGAATTATTTTATCAGAATATGGAAAATAATTGAATAACGATAATACATTGGAGAGTATTTGGGTCTCCTAAAAAGGCCTGTTATAATCTCGTTCCTGGGCAAAACTTCTTTTCAACTGTGGATAGAAATATCGAATGTTTAAACCGCACTACGTTGCACATTGGCAGGTACTTACGTGTATATACCAGAATTCTTTAGAGACATCCTAGTTTCCCCTCGATGTTTTCTTTTACCGTTAAAAGTATGGTGAGTTGTATTAAATTATTGCGATTCCGAGGTTAGAAATTACAAGAAAGTCAGGCATATATAACGCCTTTGCGTCCTTCGACTATAACTAGTACTGCCAATGAGTTAATCAATATATTTAAATACCGATATTATATTTATTTTAAGATAATTTTGAAGACAGTTTCTAACAAATAACTTGATTTATATACTATAGGAAGTAAAGGATGCACTTTGACACATTTTAAAACTTACATACAGTAATCGAAGGCTTTGCGTTATGCGTTCGAGATGATAATTTGGGTATGTATAGTCTTAGGTAATATTAAAAACAATATCTCTCTTGAATTCGAATGCATTACACAGAACCGTATAAATAATTCATTACATTTAGTCTATTCACGTAATGTTGTATATCTATAAAACACCATGCAGTTGTCTAAGTGCAAGAGCAATTATGTGATTGTGGGAATTATCAAAATGTCGGTCAAAGAAGCATGCAAGGTTTTTCATACAAATTATACAACGTGCTGCAAAAAAATTTTTGAATTAAACAAATTTTACTCTTCAATAACATAGTTATATTTAAGTCATGCATATAAAATATCACCTGAGGCTTATATCCACTTAAATATATATGACTTAATTAAGATATGTAGATAATAAAATTATAAAAAATCTTACGTGATCGTTGCTGTAATCACATCATGAATTATGAAATAAAATATGCTGTTAATTTTAAACGGATGATTCATGTTATTGTTATCTTGTAAGTAACGTGTTGTTCTTATTCTATTAACTGCCTCCTCTTGTTGGTTGGATTTCAACTTGATCGGTCACTGCTTAAATCCAGGAGTACCCAAATAATATTCAGAGATCCACTACGTTTTCCATTATCATAATGTGCAAGAGGAGATGATTATATTTATCGCTCGCTTAGTATTAAAGTGACCGAATTCAAAATTAGGCTTATTTGAGTTAGATGCATTTAAAAATCTGACTATAACATCACTCTACAAACTAATAAAAAAACTAGGGTTTTCTTGCTGTTCCGAGTTATGGGTTTCTTTAAAACTCACGAGTTTTGTAGGCGCTACGCTTCATTGCAATTTGCCATAAAATAACTTTTTTGAATTAGGTCACTTTAACACAACGTGTAATATCAACGTAAGTGGAATAAATTAAAACTTGAACACTCTGTTCCAGATTTTATATAAAAGAGCTAATGGTCTAGAATCGTCTGAGAAGATTGCAATAAATTAGCTATTTATTCTTCTAATCTTTTCAGAAAATCCTCGATTAAGTCACCTCTTAAGCCAAAAAAACCAAAACCAAAATCGGTATATTCGTTTGAAAGGTACATATACGATACACACGTAAAACTTATCGTACTTTTTGCATTGGATGTTCAAAGGTTATTTTAAGGGCATATAAAAGCGGAGCGATAGATCATGGACTGAACAGATTATGGTAGGATTGTATAGTCACTCAAGTAGCTTTTGATTTGACCTTTTACCTTAACAAATATTTTCTTAGATCAGATGTGATTCGTCTCTCTGTCTCTTTAATCGCTAACTTTATCTGCTCATTTGAATTCTACTGACTAACAAATTAAAATGTGAACACTGATTACTTGTGGACTAACGGCTAACCGTTCATAATAGCTGACCTAAATATTACGAAGCGTTAAAGGGCTGTAGCGTAATCAATGTGATAATGCCACTAGCGGCGCGGCGTGTAGGTTATTAATATGAGAGAAAATTAAACCTTAATATGATATTCCTTGAGGAAATAGCTTCTTTTGATTAAAATAGGAAAATTCTACACGGATGTATCAAAGAATCGAATACGCCGAGTTTCTAAACACAGAGATCCTTGCTGGCTTTTCTCGGCAGGAACAGCATCCCGAACCAGCAGTAGAGTCGACGAATAAAGAATATTATAAATTTGAATTTACGTATATATATCTTTATAACATGGTTACAGCTACGAACGTTTGATATTTAATTTTATTTTTTAAATAAGCAAAATTGTTTAATTTTGTAATTATACATCTATTCGCTTCTCTTCCTTCAACTATCGCTATTTTTAACACAGGTATTATAATCTACTAATGTCGTATTAAAAGCTTAAAACTGTAAAAGAATATGACACAATAAAAAAACAACATCATCTTAACATCTAATGTTATTTATTTTAAAACTTGAAGCGATTTGATACAGTACTTTGAAGTGGAATCGTATGAAGAGATTCAAATGTGCAAAATTTGTATGGCGGAAATGCAGTGAGGATGTTACAGAAACAAATAAAGGAATGAGGCATACAGCGGCCTCTTTTTTTTAGTTCTCATGTTTTCTTAGACGTTCGTTTCATAGAGTTCAAGTATTTGCAGTGACCCCATGATGCCACGGGCATATATATATATATATCATAGATATTTCAAATATTGTGATGTCTAAAGATGAAATTCTTTGTCTCAACAAAGTAAAAATAAAATTATTTTGCTATAATATCTGTTTTTATACATTTAGCGTTGTATGTATTTTCTATTTGCTTTATCGTGAATTATAGCAAAATGTTATTATTACTTCTATTTTATGAATTTTCGCATATTTATTATCATTAAAATTTTCTATAAACTCTTTGCTTCAATTTGGTTTCTCTTTTCTTTTTTGAAATTGAAAAGTATCCTTTTCAATTTATTGTATAGATATCGCATAGAATTCACGTTGTGATAATATCACCCACTACTGATCATATCATGAACCCGGTACTATTTTTCGTAGCTTTTGTCTCAAAGATTAGGATGGTATGGACATGTAATGGGAAGTGATGAAAATCATGTGACTAAACGAGTGTTGAGTATGTGTATGAGTGTTGAGGATGGATAATTTATAGAATTAGGCGTTACTTTGCGGAGATCCATAATACAAAAGTAATAATAAAATTATTTTGCTATAATCCGCGATATAGTAAATATAAAATATATAATGCGACAAAATCGCAAAGCAGTGGAGTCTATCTCCTGATGATGCTTCGGTTGCGGGGCGAAACGATTATTGAGTTTGTAATAGTGAACGTGTGTGTTGTGGTGGAAGTGGTGGAGGTTTGTGCATGTGTTTTTACGAATCCTGCACGTATCGGGTATGAAAATACGGATAGTCCACTATACATTTAACACTATATATATATATTTTCTATTTACTGTATCGCGGATTATATCAAAAAAAAATTATTACTTTTGTAATGTGGATGGATATGTGACTAGAGGGAGGCCTAAATAGAGATGGTTGGATTGGGTGAAGTAGGTATGACATGTATATAAAAAGAGTAGCCCCAGAGTTGACGAATGATAGAAGAGAATGGAACAGAGAAACATGTTGTGCCGACCCCACTTAGAGTGGGATAAGGTTAGGAGAAAGAAGAAGAGTTGCGTCCTCTATATAGTCTATATGTATTTTACCGAAATTGTAATTGAATATCTTATTGCTTATAACTTTGATGTCCCACAAGTCTTGGACAAGGGTGACGTTATAATAAATATCTACTATGTTTCAATTTCATTTCATTTCATGTTAAATCATTTAAAAAAAACTAGTAATTAATTTATAGGGCTTAATTTCTATATCATATATAAGTTTATGAATCACAAAGGGCTTCAGCTCAAAAAATCCCCGCATCAAAGGAAGAGCTTTAAGTTGTAAGCTCAACACATGCCGATTGTAGTCTGTAGTATTCCACCATAAGCACATTTTCGCTCCCCATTATTATGGATTTTGTAAACAAAAAAAAACGTATAATTCATTAATAGAACTTAATTTTACTGACTCGTAATAACAATTAATTAGATTGTTGGCAAAAAATTGAAGTAGGTAAAATCGCTAATGAGATTATAAAAAAATCATCATAAATGAATAATTTAAGTCTCATCTTTAAAATAGCTTTTTTACGTAAATAAATGCCTCAGTAATAATCTTTATTCAGGTATCCTTATTCAATTTATTATTATTAGAATACCGGAATTGATATAACGTAATATTTATCGGTTTATTTTATGTTCTAATAGTGACTACTAGGTTGTGTTTCGACACACGACACACAAGTGATTTTTAAATGACGTTCAATTTAATTTTTATTTAAGTTTATATTGAAAAACGTCAATGTAAAAGTACTATAATAAATCATAATAATATACTTTGGTAATCAATGCTGTAATGGTGTAATACTTAACAGTTTTGGTTCAACTTTAAAAAACTAACAGAAAAGAAATGAAATTATGAAACTTGAAAATGATAGTGATAGTATATCGTTTGTTTTACCTTCGATTCAATAAAAATAAAATACAGCACACTACATAAACACGAATAAAAATATGCGCACTCTAGTAAATTTATCGCTTTCTTTAATTATCACAGTAAAGTTAAATTAACATAACGTTTCAAATTTTCACGGTGAACGCGGAACACGTTTATCCCATCAGACGAGACATGACCGTACTGTGACATCACACTCGTACAAAAAGCGTTTCACTTTCAAAAACGGCTTTGCGGTTCGCTCTCTCTGGTATCATTTCACTCTCGGTAGAGGCCAATTCACTATTTAGTTATATAGTCGGTCAAGGAACTTATTTGAATGGCTGTTGAGAGTAAAAACAGCTCTTACTGATTTGAAATTATTTGGGATAAGTAACTAAACTACACCATTGCGGATATACCTGTAGGGACGTCTTTACACTGACCCTTAGCTTTTCCCTATCTTCCGATAATGTTTGACAGTACTGGGTACTTTTCCTTGCGACCTATAACGCTTATGAAAAGTTGGAGAGTGCTCTAACTCTTCAACTATCTCGATAGCAAAGAGGGATCAACAAATACACTTTAGGATTTACAGTAACTATAACAGAAATACTTTGCTATAATCCGCGCGGGTTAAGCGAATGCATGCTTTACTAATGTGTATGAAGCAGGCAAAATTCGCGTACCTTACACATGCAGAACAAGTCACTAAGTGCATCCCAAGACTCCACCGCCGAAGAAATCGTAATGTCGTGGAGCCTATCCTTCTGATGATGCTTCGGTTTCGGAGCGAAACTATCGTCGAGATTTTGGTGGTGATTGTGTGTATTGCTTGTGTGCATTGTTGCTGGTGGAGGCGTCTTGGAAAACATGTGGTGATTTGTCCTGCATGTGCAAGGTACGTGAATTTTGCCTGCTTCATACACATTAGCATTGCATACATTCGCTTAAATCGCACGGATTATAGCAAAGTAGTACTGTTATAGTTTCTGTAAATCCTAAAGTGTATTTGTTGATCCTTCTTTGCTATGGAGATAGTTGAAGAGTTGGAGCACTCTCCAACTTTTCAAAAGCGTTATAAGTCGCAAGGAAAAGTACCAGTACTAACAAACATTATCAGAATATAGGGAAAAGCTAACGGTCAGTGTAAAGACGTCACTACAGGATATACCGCATTGGTGTAGTTTGGTTCCGCAAAGTGGCGCCTGCTTCTATAAATCACTTATTGTCATTTTACCTAATTTTGTTTTTCGTATTCTTTAGAGAAAAATATGTCAATCGATCAATCAGCTTTATTTTTTTTGACCAAAAATATATGTAACAAGCACCTTAAAAAACTTACCTCTCTAATTTGACGACTTTACGTTCTAAGTTTATTATTATAGATTTAAACATGAGCTTTGTTCTATAAATATTTTAACAGTTAATTAATTAAGTAATTATAATAATGCTAACCATATTAATGGGCACGATTATGATTTATACGTAAACAAACATTTTGAAATGATAATATTAATTATTTTTAAATAATTGTATATTATGATGTTATGAAATATAATGGTATAAACATTTATGTTATTAACTTTAATTAGATTTTATATTTAGTTTATTCAAAAGTCAGCAAACATGTATATGACCACGAGGCATTAATGATAAAGTGTAGATAAACACCGTTTAAATGCGGAAATGTTATTTCATACGATATCCATACTAATATTATATAAAGGAAAGTCTGTCTGTTACGCTTTCACGGTTAATCCACTAGACCAATATTGAAAAAAAATTGCACAATTAAATCTCATATGCCGAGTTAACATATAGGAAAAAAAATCGTTTTTTCTTTCGGGAACAGAAAAAGACATATTGTTAAGGGTACCTTCACGTTTAAGTTAGCGTGAACGAAGTCGTACCACTAGTTCTAAATATTTATTCAAATAATGTTCATTCTTAGAGACAATCTATTTTGTTCTTACAGTTTTACTTATATATATGTAATTTACTGTAGTTATTTGTCAATGGCCAGTACTGCTTACGAGACATCTTTTTCTTCTAAAGAACCGAATATTTTAATTTATTATTTATGTACCTTTTTTGGAAAAAAATATTTGCGTTTGCATGTACAAATTCGCCGACTTCGAATTATTTCCATATGAAAATTTTATATCTGACAAAATAGTTACAACTGTTTCATTTTTTAATACGGTTTATGTATAGATAAAAGCGTTCAAAAAAATATTACAATGATTTAACATTTTAGCATTGCGTCTAAAATTATTATTGTCCGACACACATGCCAAGACAAGACAATGGATTAAATAAAAATCAGCGCTTGCAATTAATTTTTGAGACACCAACGACACCGTTACTATAAATAACGGACACTTTCTTGGCGACCGATTTATTCAGTACCCGGAATTTATTAGACAAGATTATCATTCGACCAGTTATGAAGAGAGTTTTTCCATTTTCCTTTTCGTAGTTATTGTTTTTTTATTCTGAAGAAATGAATGTAGGTCTTGAATTTAAAAATATTATTAATACTTTAATGACTTAAATTTAATATAATATTATGACATAAAGTTATTCTATTACCTCGCACATTATATATATTGTTGTCCAGTAGCTTTAATTATTTTTGCAAATGAGGAGATAACCTATAATTAATAGAACATTTATAATGAGATCAGAATAATCGATTTTATGTAAATTATAAATTGTATTGATTGTTGTTGTCCATTGAATAAATAAAGCTGATTCCACAAGATTAGACAAATTTTATTAATTCTATCTATTAAATACTTTCACTTACCTATTTTAATACTTTTGTTGATTACATATTTTTGTTTAGGTTATTATCGAGGGATTACTTTTAACTGCTCGGCGAGGGTTCAGTTAAAGTATATTTTAATTAGAGGTATTATTTTGGGTGTATATCACACACATCATCATCATTTTCCTGCCCTTATCCCACTCTCAATGGATCGGCACATGTTATAACATGTGGTTACATGTTTTGGTCGGTTATTTTACGTCCGGCCACCAGCCTGACGTCAACTTACGTTAGTCGCCTTTTACAACACGTCGGTAAGAAATGAGAGTGGTCTATTCTACCCAGTCGGATATCATACGGCGGGTCGACTTACCTTAGTCACCTTTTACGACACCTCGATACGAAATGAGGGTGGTTTATTTTACTCAGCCGGATACCACACGGCGGGGTTTTATATCAAAAATAACACATAAAAATTCTACTTGCGTTAAATAAAACGTATTGTATACGGAATGTATTTGAATCAACAACAAGGACTTTTAAGAGTCTTTTTGAAATATGTTTTTATTGGATGAATCTAATCAAACCCCAGACCTTTCCGTTTTTAAGCGAGACTTATTATCAATGCGTCGAGTTTTAATCGCGTGTGATCAATGTTGAAAGATAGAATAATAGTAAACTCATCGTCTAATGAATACAAACAGCTGACGATAACGTGGCATTCAGCCAAAGCGAAATTACTACGTATTAACTACGCTGTGACGTTTGCAAGGCGACGTGGATAACAGAGTTATTAACGTTCAAAGTTTATTACACTTTACTGCGTAGATAATAAAGCTGAATTTTTAATCACAGCTAAAAATTATCTGATAGCGAAGAACCAATCGTATGAACCAATTAATAAGGTAGGTTTTCATGTCAAGGATATTGTAGATTTACGGAAATAGAGTAAGCTGAAAACGAAGTGGCGTGATAGCCGCGTGGTTCAGTCAGCGAACCACAATTCAATAGTTTTATGATTCATCTATTTTATTACTTAGTTTCAAATCTATTTACGATTCAGGGCTTTGTCTAATGATTTTATATTTTTTTATTTCTAATGAATTGTTATATATATGACTTCTCTATAATGATTTCAAATTTAAACACTTAAAATGTTACGCAGCTTCGTGAATTTAGTTTTTACAGCAAAACGTAAATTTTCCGGCAGTACCTCTAAAATAACATAATATATACCAAAATTTTAACATATAAATTATGAGAGTAAAGGAATATAATGTTTCTTTAATTAAAGTTTAAAATCGCTGGAGGAAATGCTAAGGCTATAGATAATACTTTGTGGCAACGTTTTCTATGGCCGTGCTGCAAGAACTGTAAGATTTAGAAAAAATACGATACTGTAAAGCGGGATGATATGTGATTTTTTAGGCAAATCAAATCTCGGGCAGGCACTAATGACTTGTTCTATTGACAACTCATGTGTCTAATTGATAATTGCAATTCATCACATGCTTTTCTCATGTCTTTTTTTTCATGTCTGTTTTGTCATGTTTTTTTTTTACATGCTTTTCCATGATGGAAAATATCGTGAGGACATCTGCATATCTCTAGAGACTTATGGAGATATGTGCAACCGCATTGGAACAGCGTAGTGGGTCATAGATCCACATCTTTCCAAAAACGGAGAGAGGAGGCCTATTCCCAGAAGTGGGATGGTAACAGGCCATTAGTTTATTTCTTGTACACAATAACAAATTAGGTCAATGAAGTTAAAGCAAATTTTGATTTATGGCCTTGATAAGATAGTTTTTAACACGAAATCATTTATCGATAGATGAAACCTATCAACGACGTTTACTAATTTTATCACCATGAAATTTCAAACATAACACAAACTGAAATGTTATTAAAAAAAAATCTACTCTCGTTTCTTTTAACTCTGCTCTCCTCATAAATTCTACTTGATAATCTCTCGCTTCACTTTAATTACTTGTGATTCTTCAGTCTTAATCCGTTACTGATAACAAAATAAATGTATCCAATCGTACATTCTATAGGTGGACAAAACTGACACAGTTTTTTAATCTACTGTTAGTATCGACGTTTCTACCTTTTAATTGAATTTAGAACAGAATTGAATAAATAATTGAAAGCTCTTCAAACGAAACGAACATACGCAAATGAATTAAAGCTAAATGACAGTACAATACCTAGAAGTCAGAGGTGCAATCGGAGGCGGTGGACCGTGCAAAGTTTAAATCGGATTTATAGGTCTTTTTTATTACATAGAACTTTCTATCTTTCCGCTAAATAAAAAACGTATTTAATTAATTTGGCCGACATTCCACGTTTTAGAGGAGACAATAACTACTAATTATATTAAAGAGGTTACAAAAAGTACCAGCTCGCCTACCACGCTTTGAAATAACAAATTTTAGAAACAAGAAGTAGTAAGTTCAAGTAGTGAGAAATCTCACTCGACGTGTTCTGTTTGTGTACTGATACGCAAAAATTGAAAATGGAAATAGTTTTTAGCTCGTTAAAATATTTAAGAAATATAACTTGGGTCATAAGGTGCTACAGTGATACCAGTTAGTTATTAAAAAGTTATGCATGGTTTTTATTAGGTTATTTTTTTTGTGTAGTTTTTGATATCGCGTATCTCTATGTATTTTATAAATATAGAATTGTTTTTGTCATATTCTACTATCTCAAAACTAGATAAAGGTCTCGTCTTTCTTTGGAGGGAGAGTCAAGAGTCATAAGAGTCAAGAACCAACGATACAATTCAATACGGTTTCTCCAGTTTCATTAGGATGGTTTTCTTCGTACATATATAATGCATTACAGCGTATAACGAATTGTAAATATGTATCAATTAAACTCATAAGTTATTATTTATTTTTATTTCTCTATTGTATTTTTTTGGGAGTTATTTTTTGACTTTGCCTGTTGCTCTTACTATGAGACTGTAATTAGGAGAAAACTTCGGTTAGAAATTTGGTATTTAAACAATATTGCATATATTTAATGAGAAAATTACGTGCATTGAGATTTCCTTTCGTTCTCGAGCATAAAGAGCTTATTTTGGCTGACAAAAGTTTCTTGACTTCTTAAACAAAGAAAATATGTTGCATGTCACGGTGTTTACGTCTTGCGATTGTTGTGATCACATCACGACTCGATCATTTTTGTATTAAAGTTGAAGCCATGACTTTATAAAACACTATAAATTACAAACTTCATTTCCAAACTTTCAAAATCAATTAACTGAAATCTGTTAATTAAAAAAATATATCAAGCATTTTTTAAAATATATATATAAATATAATTTATATAATGAAACCTTTGTATAAGATCCAAATTCTATTTACATAAAGCATTATTTTTATTGGTAATAAAAAAATTGGAGTGCAACCAAAAAAACAATATAATATCAATAATATTTAAGCTATAGGGCTACAACTAATTCCTGTCATCCATTCTGCCCACTAGATCTTTCATTCTTGTGTTTAAGTATGTATTTAAAATTATAGTATATGTAGTATATCTACCAGTTTACTATCTACCCATAACACAAGTATTAAGTTACTTACTTTGGGGACGACCGTGTGTTTAAGTGTCCAATATATTTATTTTTTATTTGATTTCTATTTGTAGATGAGCGAGATTACTAAGAAAGTGGGACGAGACTCCCATTTTTTTTCAACTATATTTTACCCGCAACTTCGTCTACGTGTACCTTAGTCCTAAAATAAATATGGGCTTCTGTCACTCTATAGTCTATAATATCTCCGGATTTTTATAGCCTATTTGTTACCCGCTGTGCGCCATAAATTGCGCTAAATTACATCGACATTTGCATGTATAATAGTAGTAAGGATAGATGTAACAATTTTTTATATAATGCACAATCGATTTTAAAACATCGATGTTTTATTGTCTATTGATGATCATCGAAAATCAATTATAATGGACTATCCCTGTTTCTAAGTAAAAACAAAATGGTTGTTTTTATTAAATTCCTTGCATTTCTATCACATTTACTTGCCTTTTAAACCTTCCCTGAACTTTCACAAATAGTTGAAGACAAAAATTAGGCAAATTGGTCAAGCCGTTCTCGAGTTTAAGCAGGACTAACGAACAATAATTCAACAATTTTTTATATATATAGATTAGATTTGAATAAAATATTCTACTACTAAACGCAGAGTATTAATATTTTGACCTCTTAACGTGTAGACCTTAATTAACTGAGCAAAAATCGCTAAACTAATTGTGGGCCTTGTCTTTATGCAACTATAATTTATAATTGTCATTTGCTTAGGACCATAAGCTATAAAACATTTAATTATCCAATATACTCAAATATGCTTTTTGTAGTCATTAAAAAAGTTTGCATTGAGGGGATAAAGGATAAAAAAGATAAAAAATAATATAGGAATATAATTTACATATTAAAAAACTTGTACTATTCTATAAGTCTATATATTCATTATGAAAATTGAAATTCAATCAGGAATTAATAACTAAACAGCATTTAAATTTTTAGTGACTGTATATACACATAAAGCTTTTTAAAAGACTACACCATCAATAACAGTTAAGTGTATGAAACTTTTTGTTATAGTTACTATATAACAAAACATGACATAAAAAGTTTTATTTTCATATATCTTTAAACCAGATGTTTCATTTTGGATCTTGGATATTCAATTTTTGGATAACAAATATATAAAACCAAGTTTTAAAAAGTAAAAGTAATTACATATTATATATAGTAGATGTATCTGGCTTTTAAATATTGAATATAAATATTAATAATTAACATGCAAAATTGTTATTTGTATTCTAAATCACAAAACTGATTAAGTGAGAAATAAATGAACATAAATATGAGAAATTGTTTTCTACAGAACCTATAAAAAAAATTGAATTAAACAAGGCAAAGGTGAGTCTCCTTTCTTGATTGTTCATATCAATTTTGCAAGTAAACAATAGCAAGTTTGAAGTTTTAGAAAAAAAGGAGCTAGTAAATATTTATATACTTTTAAAAACAGTCAAGATACAGACTCAAGAGCAAAGTAAATAATGTTTACTTAACACAATATGTGTAACTATTAATCTACACAAAAGAAAATAGCAAGTTTAACTAAGATGAATTCAAAGCACATATACACTCTCAAACAGCATTATACCAGCTCATTTTTGTTGCCTGTAGTCCGTTGACCTCTTTTCCTGCATTCTGCTCTCAGTTGTTCCTTATTCATACAGCCCAAAGCTTCTGGACTTAGATTTTGGCGAGTCTTGCCATTGTCAGTCAATGAGTTTTGTCTAGGTATAGCAAGGGATGTAGCTTGGTTGCGAGCACGTCTTGTACCAGCTAATTTAGTCATTATTCTGAACAGTTCACTAATCAAGCACTATATTATTCTACAACATTCTTCATGTCAATATTTATTGTATATATATTCTTGTCTTCCCTTCTTGAAAACACCATAAATATACACATATATAACTAAATATAGTATACACAGATAAAAACAGATAAACACATAAATGTAGGTAGTAGTATAATAGATAGAAAAAAAAAATTTGTTCAATCACTCTTAACAATATTATATCAGAATGATATCTTCAGTTCGGATTTTTAAGACATTGTTTCCTAAAGTCGAAATAATGCAAAAATTTAAACATGAAATGTATATCGGTAGCAATTTCGACGATTGTGTACTCTTAATTACAACATTATCGATTAATCGTTGTCCGGTCAGGTGCAATATTAGAATAATATTTTTGTAGGCTTAGTCGTTTAGGCATTTACAAAACAAAAAGCCACTGACAGCCCCTAAGGAAACAAGCTTAATTTAAATTATTAGAAATCATTCGGAACAGTCAGCAGAAATTGATGCAAATTCTAACCTAACAAAATAAATGAAATAAATAATACTCACATCCAAAATAAATCCAGACAAAGATGTTTAAAATATAAACTATATTAATGATAATATTTCACTTAGTTTTAACAACTATATTCAAATCCATTTTTAAATACAATAATACATACTGCTATGACAATTTATCACGATACTAAATTATGTGGCCATCTTCAATAACTAGATTCCTCATGCAATGACTGATGGGAATATTATTTAAACAAATCGTCTGTCCTAACATAGTCATAACAGTTTCATTCAATTGAATATCCGATTTTAGTAGAATAAATTAGAACTATCAATTGGCCAAAACAAAATCAACGTGACCGACGAATTTTATATTTTAACTTGAAAATAAAATATTCATACTAATTATTTTTACTAAACATTTGGGAAATTATATACATGGCAATAACGTTCCCTACCAATAACCATTATCATTTATCTATAGCGATTAAAGACTGACGAGTATTTTCTTGTATCCTTTTTCTAAAATTATATTACCTAAGTCATAATATTTTTTTTTATCTGAAATCATAATAGGGTTATAAAATAAAAATAAGAAATTTTATATCTTTAATTTTCTTAACTAATATTATGTAAATTAAAAATTGTATCAAGATAGCAATGACAATATTAGATACTTACATTAAACAACGATGATGGTTATTTAATACCCAGGTTAAAAGCTATACAGTATTGTCTTAATTGCTATTTTTAAATTTTTAAATCAACCTTTTTCACTTAATCTAGGTAGATACTGTTTTCTACTGTTTTTTTATTATTGATGAGCTGCTGACTTTAGTTTCTACTTTCTTGGGATTGGCAACACTGTATAGCATGGAAAGAAAGAGCAAGCAATAAGCATAAGAAATATTCAAATGAAAAGTTGTTATCACTGTTATTTTTGTAATTTTAGTTCATATAAAATAAACATAACCCTTAGAAAATAATTAATTTACACTGATTATATATTCTATATAATAAAAAGACTGTTACTGAAAGTACTGAAAAAATTATATTCTATAAATTGAAGAGTAATGAAAAATCATAATCTAAACGAATTTGTGCCTTCTATTTTAAGACCACGAACAGTAAGAAAAGTTAATGAAAACTTATTAACCACCCAGGTACAACTTTATGATTTAAATACTAATTTTATTAAAGTTATATAAAAAAATACGTTCTTGCATCCTCCAAAAGTTTATATATAAACCCATACAATCAATTAACTGTTCACGTAAGATTTTTTATAAAAATAAAAAAAAGAGTTAAAATAACAATAGTACCACATAGTAATTATTCAATTATTGACTAGTCTGAAGTTCTCAATTTAAGAATCTAAAAAGTAAATTAGTTTATTAAACAACATCTCGTTTAGTCAAAACCTTTTTTAGACACTAATGTTACGAGTTTTATTTAAAGGTACATTTTACATATATGATATATTCCTGATGAATTTATTTAATTTTTTCTAGAATTCAATTAAAAGTCACCATTCACTGTCATTGAAAAGATGTAACAAAAACAATATCAACAAGACATTAACTAAGGTATGTAATTCAGAACTTTATTAAACATTTAACTTAATTAGTAAATAAAATTACAATACCATATAAAGGGATAGTAGGACTTTGTTTGTATTTCTATTTAGCAGTTTCAATTTCACCCTAAGTACTAAACATGCACATGTTAAAGGATTTGGATCAGTAAACTGTTTTTTTTTAAAGTGAAACATCATGTATGTATGTAATGGTTCTTTATGTTGACTGACGATTTATAAGATTCTAATTTATATCCTCTAATATCTAAATATAGTTCTATACACACGCTTATGGTGATAAGGTAATGCATTACCAGTAAAAGTGCCAAGCATGGTCATTATGGTGAAATATTAGTAGTTAATAACATTCTTATGTTAACATGACTCTTACTAAAATCTTTTCTAGTAAAGTTGGCTCAAGAATCATTCTTTAGTTATATACTGATAATGTTATTTTATTATTAATGATGAGATTATTTAGTTATTTATGATTTGCTATGAAATTTCCAATTTGTTTCCCTGATAATATTTTTATCAAATTATTTACTGAAAACTGCTTTACAAGAAATGAATATCAGTTCATTGAACTTTTATTCTGAGTTGAATGTAAGTCCTGAGATATGTGTAAAAAATATTTATATCAAAATAGAAAGAAAGTTTGATCCTGTGTATGTGGACAAAGGCAGTACTTAATAGCTTTATTTAATTTTGAGAAAACACATTAATATAATTACAATACCTAAAGATGATTTTTGTGTGATCTCTTAAATCTGTACTAGTCTACTACAGTGTGATTGTTTAAACAGACACCTTAGTGTATATTATTATTAACTTTATTATTAGCTTTTTGATGAATTGTTTGACTTTATATGCAATATTTAAAACCTTGTGCCTAATGCAACATTGTTAATGCAAAATCATGATAATATTATTGTGTACAACTCACACATTAATATTTAAAAAATAATTTAGGAATCAATTGTCAGTTCTCAAGTGGTGTCTGTCTTAAGAAGAACCAGTAGGAGTTATTTCAATAATTTGAATCAGGTTATGTTATTGGGAATTGCATTTAAATATAATGACTATAGAGTGATATAGATGCTATGTAAAAATTGTAAAGTAAGCCAGTGATTTTAATTTACAATTTTAGAACTCAGCCACAACAAGTAATTTAAATATTTTCAATATTTCTCTGTGATTAATAATTGTTTGTTATAGGTTGATCTCCCACTAAAAGATAATTTAAGACTCAATGATGACATAGCATCTGTAAAATTTACTGAAATTGAAAATATTACAAATACTGTAAGTACTTTTTTTGTCTTTTTTTAATTGGACATTGAAAACTTATAATAAAACTAAATCTGAACGATTATCACATATATATGTTGAAGGTTACATCATGTTAGTGCTTTTATTTATTTTATATAAAATTGTAGAACAAAAGTCAATAGCGGCAGCTACTAACTTTTGTTATACATTGTCAGGTAAAAAAATATTTTGTTATAGATTTACCCTAGAGCCATCAAAAATCAGAAAACCACACCAAACGTAACAGTATCTAAAAGTTTTGAAATTTGCAATATTTCTGAAGAGAATTCTCTACAATTTTCAGACATTCAAGTTTTAAGTAATGTTAAAGATAAAACTGAAACAGAATCTTTTTTATTTAGTTTAAATAATTCACAATCAACTATTTATCAAAAAAACACAGATTTTAATATAAACAATAGTTTTAAAACAAATTTACCACCTGAGATAGAATTCGACCCTGTGCCAAGTGAGAGCATCAGTGAGTCAACCGTGATTTATCATCTGGAGCCAATAATTTCCGTTTCATTTTCTGTGACTGCCTGTGATAATTTAGATATAAGTACAAACAAAAGTAATATAAAGAAAGTATCCATTTCACGCGACAAGAGTAATGAAAATATTAATTGTGAAATCGTTGAGGGTTCCCAGCTATCAGACGTAACTGGAAGTGAGAATAGTTCAAATATGAATGAATCAAATTCTCCGAGTGCCCAAAAAAGGAAAGTCGCAGCTTTCAACTTAGAAATTAAAAAGCGTAAATTGACAACAGAGGAACTGAGTACAGAGAAAGATAAAGTTCTTATTTTAAAAACAAATGCCATTGAGAAACTTACTCATGTCATTGTTCAACCACCAAATTATAAATTAGTGAAACGAAAAATTAAAGATACAAGTAAAGTTGAAAACGGAAAGCGATCTGTATTTGGAACTGTTCTAAAGAATGGGAAAAGTGTTGAAAATAGTCATTTAAAACAGAAACTTATCGATAATTATTTTAGAAGTACAAATGTTTTGAAAAGAAAACAGCCGCCGGATAAGAGTGCATTTATATTGCGCAGTAATAATGAAAGAAATGTTTGTAAAGTCGATAAATTAGTGCGTGATGATGCTCAGGAAATGAGCAAGAACTTGAGTGTCGCCGATGTTAAATACGATGGACGTACGTCTTATAAGTCGAATCGTAATGACTTCACGAAAACACCGCGTAATACGCAGCGATCACTGTCGCCTAAGGACCTTAAGGGTTCAAATTCAGCCGTGCCAAGAGCGATCTCACCGAGAACAAAGAAAGATAGCGCTGGATCGCTTTCGCCAAGAAGAAATATCGAGACCATACAATTTAGCCTGCCGCTGAAGTCTAAATCGAACAAGACGTCAATACCCTCCCGGAGTCAAATACCTTATTATAAAATCGTTGCAGGTAACAATAAAAATACTGTTTTTATATCTATCTACTCTTATCAACATTCAAATTATATTCAATATTATGTCTACGAGACATTCATCATATCTTGATTGCATCTGTCTTTCATTTCGATACAAACGTTAGGCTTAAGTTTGATTACCACTTATCACACTACTATCACAAATGTGATATTACCTAAAATTAGTGTAAGGCGTGTTTTATTACCACATATACCCAGCAAGTGTGAGTATGTGGACTTAGTAAATGGTCCGTAGAATGGTAGCAGGTAAGAACTTATAGATTCCCACAAATTTATAACAGGTCCTAGAAATCGATAAAACCTGACTCAAACCACTTTTATCTTAGCTTTTCGAAAATGTTCGCAAATAATTATATATACTTATATAATTCTTTCATGAAAGGTTTCGATTACGTAAAAAATGTGAATTTTTTACAGGTACCCATTTTGCTGTGGACGCTTTCTCCTACGGAGAAATCCCGAATGTCAAACACTATTTCCTTACACACTTTCATTCCGATCATTACACAGGGCTTAAAAAGAGTTTTAACAAATTGTTGTTTTGTTCAAAAATAACGGGTGAGTTTTTGTACTTAGTGCTAATAAGTAATATTCTGAGTAAAGTAATTCCACTTAAAATATTTTTTTTAGCCGAATTATGCATGTCTCGTTTAGGAGTGAATTCGAAATGTATTCAAGTGATAAATGTTGATGAAACTATAAGAATTGAAGGAGTTGAAGTGACAGTGGTGGACGCGAATCAGTAAGAAATAATTCTCATTATCATTTTGATGTCTTTTAATAACGATACATTCGTTTTCATTAGATATGTAGTAATAGAAAGTATGTCAAAATAACTGCGGAAGAACGGGCCAAGCCATAGTTACCCATTATATTAATCCTGAAGTACTAAACATTAAGATTTAGTGTAAACCTAATGTTGCAAAATATAAGATGGTTGTCACAAATTATTAATACACCAAACCTAGTTTGCGAAGAACGTGGAATATCATCCTAGATCTATGTAGAAATGTTCATATGAAATTAAATTAATGTGCCTTTGTATGTTTGCAAAAACAAAGAATCAAGCCATAAAAAAGTATATTTAAAAATTAAAAATGATTTTTTAATGGTTAAAAATGATGATAACCTGAGTATTTCGAAAGCTCCTTTAGTTAAATTGATAAAAAAATCGTGTAATCAAAATTGAGAATTCCAAATTCTGCTAAAATGAAGAGAATAACTGACCAGTTCGTTTAATTCTAAGTATAGACAACGTTCTTAACCGTAACGAATAAATTTGAAGAGTATATGGGTGTGGGTATATTTTTTTATACATGTACCTTAATTGGATGCAAAAAGTAAAGTAACGGCCTGTTACTATGCCCACTGCTGGGATAAGGCCTCCTCTCTCCGTTTTTGGAGAGAAGGTTTGGAGCTAAGACCTACCACGCTGCTCCAATGCGGATTGGTAGGTAACACATATCTCCAGAATTCTCTAGAGATATGCAAGTTTCCTCACGATGTTTTCCTTTACCGAAAAGGGTGTGATAAATTGCAATTCTCAATTAGACACATAAGTTCTAATTGAAAAACTCATTGGTGCCTGCCCGGGGTTTGAACCTATAATCGTCTCTAGAGAGTCGCACGCTGATACCGCTAGGCTATCACAACTTAATTAGATGCAATGCCTAAATGTATCCAATTAACTATAATTCTGGTTTTGTGTTGGTTGCTCTTTCCTGATTAATCTTTTTATAATAATTGGGACCGACTGCTTATCGTGTTCTCATAGTGACAAAGAAGAGCAATTTCCTAAATGATTGTAAAATAGAATCTTGAAATATTGTAATTTGTCCAATTACAAACTTACATAACTATTATAACAATGTAAGAAATGAATAGATACCTGATACTGGCATCACAAACCAAACTTGTTTCGAAATTTCAAACTTATGTGGCTGGTTCTATTAGAATCCGTTTTCAACGGACAACCAAAATGTTAATGCAAAAAGAGGTCATGTTTTTGCCGAAAGAATTTTTCTTTAATCACTTGTATTAAAAACTTTATTATCACACACACACTTTATTGTTACACCTATATAAACTGTGACAGCCCAGCGGTGAGACCGTACGACTCTTTCGAGGGGAACACGAGTTCAAACCCGGACAGGCACCAATGAGTTTTTCTATTAAAACTCATGTGTCTAATTGATAATTGAAATTTATCACACGCTTTTCGGTGAAGGAAAACATCGTGAGGATAACTGTATAGCTCTAGAGAATTCTGGAGATGTAACCTACCAATTCGCATTGGAGCAGCGTTGTAAGTCTTAGCTCCAATTCTTCTCTCCAGAAACGGAGAGAAGAGACCTATTCCTGTCAGGAAACGTTTTCAAGGATGGAAAGAAGATCAATATTTGATTGGATTGTATTGTCAAAAAGTATTTGTTGTAGTTGTCCCGGTGCTATAATGCTAGTATTTTCACTGCCTAGCGGCAAAACAATGTTACATACTGGAGACTTTCGTGCATCGCCCTATATGGAATCTTTTCCTGTATTCTGGAATAAGGACGTGCACACCATATACCTTGATACAACGTAAGCTTTTAGTTTATAAATATATTTAAGTGCTCTCTTGAGTACCATGATATTTAGCTGTAGTGCAAAAGGCAAGATTTTCGCTATCTTCCTAAATTTAGTTTAAACACTGAGATCTCCAACCTGTAGGCCTACCTGACCTTTTAGAAAACGATTCAATTCAAAGTCAATACCTAAACTTAACCGCTTTCTTTTCGCACCATGAAGTGTGGATGGCATTGGGGTCGTAATGTTTGAAAAGGAAAACGTTATATGAACTATACGTTATATGATAACTCTGTCTCTTCTACTAAAATTTTTTTAGGCCGCATTGCGAACGGTCATTCGGTAACGACTTAAAGTGTGTGTCTTTAAGACGTCATGGTATGAAAAAGCAAAACAATTTCATGGTAGGCCTGCTGTTCTCGTAAGTGTAGAATGCACAATGTATGTTTGTTTGTTTGTTTGTTTGTATGTATGTTTGTTACGTTTTCACGCAAAAACTACTGGACCGATTTCAAAAATTCTTTCACCATTGGAAAGCTGCTTTTTCACTGAGCAACATAGGCTATATGTCATTTTTAAAAAAAATTGGGATCCCTAATAAAATTGTAATAACTTGGTAAAAATTTAGTCGTAAACATCTATCATCGCGTGCGCTGCGGAAACTATTGATGATAGAACAAAAAAATGTTCTACAGTATTATAGAACGTATCAATATCCACAAAAAAGTCCGCGATACCATATGTCTAACTATTATAGTTATGCCAATATAACTACTTTTTTACATTATAAAATTTGGTAAAAGTGCCGACAATAATCAAACCATTTTATTCATATCTCTGTATTAATCCTTATCCCATTAAATGATATTTTATGGATAACTGTTTCAATACCTGTAAAATACTTTTTAAATTATTAAAATCCGACATCCCAATCAAAAGATTTTACGAATTTAAGAATGTAAATCGAAATCAAATAATGCCATAACAAACCTAACCTACCGTTATAGCCTGCACTTGGTTAGTTAAGTCTTATTCCAAGAATACTAATGATACCCATTTTTTATAATTAAATAATCTACAAAATAAATCTATAGTCCGATTTCGTAGACTTTCCACTACCACGAGATCTGTATGGACGCGGGTGAAACCGCGGGGCTTTGCTAGTTATTATATAAACATACGACCCACATCGCGATGAAATCGAGTTATCTTTAGGTATATATAAGTTTCGACGTTTCGTCTTAGTGGCATCCACTGTGGTCACAAACTGACGTTTCGTCTTCGTTCCCGAGTACTACAGTCATTATTTTCTGTCTATATACCCTCTCTTAAACCGCACATTTTGTACACATTTGGAGATTGCACAATATACACTAACCGACACTGCACGCCTTCACTTAGGCATTTACAATTTTCATTTCGCTCCGTAACCGAGTCATCTTCTGCAGCATCGTAAAATCGTAAAGTAATGTCTTGTGGGATTTTTTCGGTTATCACATCTTCATGATTTAGGTATTGCAATCCTCGTTACGACTTTCCAACACAAGAGCAAAGCTTAGAAATGGCGCTATTCTTGTTGCGACAAAAGAAGATGGCCCTGGAGAAGATTGGCAAAAAGTTTTCTTCGGTTCTCATTGTTTGTGGCACTTACACTATAGGTACGTACTGTATTATTATATTGATGTGGAGTAAATTCTAATTTTTTATTTTGTAATATATTTAAATAATGTACGCACGCCGTGTGTTATCCGGCAGAATAGAATAGACCAACCTCCTTTTTTACCGAGGTGTCGTAAGAGGCGACTAAGGTATGTGCCGTGTGGTATCCGGCTGCATAGAATAGACCACCCTCATTTCTTACCGATGTGTCATAAAAGGTGACTAAGGTTAGTTGACGTCAGGCAGGCGGCCGGTCGTAAAATACGTAGCCAAATCATGTGACATGTTTGTAACATGTTATGCCGACCCCACATAGAGTGGGATAAGGGCAGGAGAATGATGATGATTTAAATAATGTACGCGTCCCTATAACATGCCGCGGTAGACTATAATTGAGATTACATTCAATGAAATAGCTCGTACAGTATTTTATAGTACTTATTAATAATGCAAGTCTTGATGTTTATCCTTAATTAAAAAAATTGTTAAACTTGCCAATTTACAATTTACACTCTTAAATTACCCTTAGGAACTAAGAATTCTATTCGGTGGTTTTATTAAAAATTTACTATTTTATTACTTTTTATTTATGACCTATCAATTATTATGTGTTATTTATAACTGACTGGTCTGTTGGCAATGACCCTGCCTCCAGCTCCTCATGGATTGGGATGATCGTGGGTTCTATTGCTGCTGAGGGATTTTTTTTTGGGTCTTCGAGTTTGGGTGTATATTTGTATTTAAATCATCATTCTCCTGCTCTTATTTCACTCTAAGTGGGGTCGGCATAACATGTTACAAACATGTTGTCATATGATTTGGCTACGTATTTTACGACCGGCTGCCTGCCTGACGTCAACTTACCTTAGTCGCCTTTTACGACACCTCGGTAAGAAATGAGGGTGGTCTATTCTATGCAGCCGGATACCACACGGGTATTTAAGTATATATTCAAGTATAATTATTTTCAGGTAAAGAAAAATTCTTTCTGGGCATGGCGAGAAGAGTAGGTTGTTCGGTGTGGGCGTGTCCAGAAAAGGACAGAGTGTTGAAAACTGTGGAAGGCCATAGTTTCAGTCGCGCTTCGCCGGAGTCATGTCAACTACACGTTGTGCCTATAAGAGATTTGACCCACGAGGTAACAAACAAATTATTATATTGTTACGTACAGGGGTTCGTTCGGATTTGGATGAAAATTCCTGGTCACTCGTTAAAGTCACTTTGTTCAACTTTTTACTACAAACTTACTACTTACAGTCTCTATTCAGTCCGTTGTCTAATAATAATGCCGAGGTCACTAATATTTCACTATTATTTTCGCTTGTTTATTCGCTCTTGATCGCTATTCGTAAACTGAATCTCGAGGCGCACGATACATCTGGTTATATATCGTACGAACCGATTTCGAGAACATTCGTGAGACCTTGAAAAGATCGTAAACAAGTTTTTTTGTAAACATGTTTTGATACACGTCGAATGTTCCAGAGAATTTGAACTCTATGACATATAGTTTACGAACCCTTTTTGCATGTTCGTAAGATGCCAGGTTCAAATTGAACTTTATGACATATGCATTACGAACTTTTTTTGCATGTTCATAATACTGCCACCGTCCATTTCGAATCCTATGGCATACACATTACGAAGTCTTTTCGCGTGGTGAAGAATGTATGGTAAAAAGTCTTGCCCATTTTATTCCTCCTATAAACAATTACTAACTGCTTGCTTTCCTATTCTGTAAAATATTTGGTGTTTTGCAGTTTTATAATCGTGTAAATACTACTCATGTTATTCAACAATGATAGTAATCATTTAGTTTTACATAATATGCTTTACTAGCTGTGCCAGTGGCTTCGCCTGCGTGTAACAATTTTTTTCTAAAATTCAAATTTCAAACATAAAATTAGTCATTGTGAGTTAACCATAAGCGATAGAGACATGCTACCGCGGACTTTTTTGTAGTATTTTAATAGATCTACAAAAAAGATTATCTATTCTCTAATACGTTACTTTAGGCGTATCTCTGTTGGTTTACGTAGCGCACGCGACTAAAGCTCCCAGCAAGCAAGTTTTTTAACAACTTCTCGATCTCTTCAACACAATTTATATAATAATGATATATACTATTTACCTAAACTAGGAAGTATTGCACTATCTTTTGGTGTAGGAAATCCGTTCAGTAGATTTGGAGAAAATCTATTACATATAGACATATAGACATAGCTTTTTTGGACTTTGTTTTATAATAAGTATAGATAGATTAGATAGAATTTAATGTTTTATTATTTTGAGTGACTGGGAGGTTAGATGTTTGTGTTTGGGCTGTAACATATATAAAGGTTACTGTGTTTAATAAATAAATATCCCTTTTTCTTATGTAGAAATTGCGCAGCTATTTAGACAGTCTGCAAGGGGCGTTCAGTGAGGTGGTTGCATTTAAGCCGAGTGGATGGGAAAACGGAAAAAACTCCTCAGTAGAAAAAAACTCCGTAACTATACACGGTAATTCTTTAAAAAGCTTTGATATGACTTTAATTAGAATTTTTAAAGATATTTCTCGAAATAGTCGGACCCCTATAGGATTTAACGAATCACAATTCTCAATATTCTTTATTGAACTATTGGAACTCTAGGTAATTTTAAAATATATTTCAATCCGCGATATCCGCGATATCGGATCTCTGTCAAGCAAGTCGATACAAAATATTTTCTTATTTTTACTACGAAAAGGTTAGGACCTGATGAAAAGCAAACATTGCAGCCTAAAATAGATCTTGCTTGTCAATGTAGTGTCTATTCATTTTTTTCTTAAGATGTATGTTATAAGAAATTTGGGAATTAACACTCCATACGCGTAAAAAAATTTGTAATGTTGTATGCGTATGTAACTTTTCGTCTTTAAAATTATTTAACAGGTATTCCATACAGCGAGCATTCAAGTTTCTCAGAGTTGATACGTTTCGTGAAATTCCTTAAACCAAAGCAGGTTGTGCCCACCGTGGATATTTCGGGAGGAATCAAAGCTGTTCAGGTGGGTTTGGTTTAGATTTCTAGTAATATACATTATTAGCGTAATATGTACATAATTAGCGTATAATTCGTAAAACGCTTACTCTAAAAAATACCTTCTTAATCTTCCGCTGTCTTTAGTATCGTTCTGTTTAAGCCGTTTTACTTTGGAATTCGCTACCACTGTCAGTACGATGCGCACAGTACCTATTTAAAGGTGAATACACTAAATGAATATACTGATCATTTGTACGTAATAGATAACTTTGTCATAATTCAATCTTCTTAAATAGTTTAAAAAAAATATGTTTTCTAAGAAAATAAATATAATTTAATAAGATCTAGCTTTGGTTAGTCAGGTTAACTGACATGTTGCGACTCGCTTGTTCAAAAAACAGGCGAAATCAATAACATTGTTTTCTCTTGCACCAGATTATTCAGTTTATGGGTCAAGGTTATTTTTCGTTTCGTTTGTCGTAATGGAGTAAGGTCGTTGATTTTTATAAATCTTGTTTATTTTTTAAAAAAACGTAAAAATAATTCCTGTGGCTAAAACACTTCGCTGAATTAAATGATTTTTTATGTAGGGTGCTGAGGAGTGTAGGTAAAAGTAGCGGCCTGTTACAATCCCACTGCTGGGAATAGGTCTCCTCTCTTCGTTTCTGGAGACAAGGTGCATATCTCCAGAATTCTCTAGATATGCAGGTTTCCTCACGATGTTTTCCTTAACCGAAAAGCGTGTGATTAATTGCAATTATCAATTTGACTCATGAGTTTTAATAGAAAAACTCATTGGTGCCTGGACGGGTTTGAATTCGTGTTCCCCTCGTAAGAGTCGCACGGTCTCACCGCTGGGCTATCACAGCTTTGAATGTAGGTAATTAAAATTAAAATTAATGTAGTATGATAGCCACCCTATATACTAATATTAAAATGCGAAGATCTGTTTGTCTGTCTTTCACGGTGGACTATGTCCTACGTGATTAACTATCAAGGTTGTGTGTTACTCTTACTGCGGATTACCTCTGAAAGCGTGACTGACAGATTGACAGACTAAGAATCGAATTTATAATATTAGCATAGACGTACTTTTATATTGTTTCAGAAATACTTTCCATGTCCGCTAGTGAACAAAGACGATATCCATTGTCAAAGTAAAGTTACCGACTATTTCAGTATACACGGTCGACAACAAGCAACCGCCGTCACTTAACAGTATGTATATTTTCTTAAAAGCTTAGTCATGTCATGTCGTAATGTAGGCAAGTAAAAAAAAATACAAACAAGCGTCCTTTCACTAGTTTCAGTATGCGACTTCCTTTACGTGGTACTGTACCAAGATCTGCAAGAATAAGAACTGTAGACTTTTCTGTTTTCATATCAAAAGTCACATTCTAAGTTAAAATGACGCGCCCCACTCAAGTAAATTTAAAATATGTACAAAAAACACATAAAAATACAATTTTTCTTTTCGTGCCATCTATTGGAGGTTGGCAACCATCGTGGCTATTTTTATCTTGACAGCTGCTGCCCGAAATAGCGATCGGGTACCTTTGCTGTACCATTGTCTTAAGTTTGTAAGCCAGGATATTCTTCTCCCGTGTTTTCTTGTCCTCTGGATCTTTCTTTGGATAATGAGTTGTAAAATCTGATACTTATTATATAAGATATTGGAGCTTACGAGTTTTAAATGTTCTTAAGATCTCTGTGACTGTGAAAAAATACAATTGTATTGGTCAATCAGTTGGTAAGGACAAGGTACTTACTAAGGAACGGTTATTCTCGATATTTTGTTCAACTAGTTTAAGTTTCTACAAATGCGCGACAAGGTAGATGTCTTGTTTCATACAATAAGCCAGCGTTACTTCATATAGAGACTCTTTATATGAAATCAGGTCGGATCTGGCTCTCTATTAGATACCGTTGCCAGATTTATCACGCAACTAGTCGTTCAGGACGTTCGCACACAGATCGATAATCATGCAACAGTTGATAGCTCTACAGAGACAAAATATCATTAACATTAGCACTCACACATTAATATCAACTAGTTAAGTAATGAGGCGCGCCATTTAAAATTAGACAAACTCTATCTAGATTAACAAATAGTTTCTATGTTGCTCTTTAGTCTTTAAGCTATATATTTATATAGCTTAAAGACTAATATGGTATTGACATACCTAGTACCACTAGGTACTTATACCTTAAGAGATTAAAGCGATAAATGGCAAATTAAAAAAATGCAGAAAACTATAAAAACCCATCCTGTATGCAATATTTTGTATTAGTCTCTAAAGCTTTGAGAACGTTTAACATTAACAGGTAAATGATTGCTATTTTTAAATGAAACAATTTATATTTTAGTACATATAAGGAAAATAATAAAATTAATAATATTCAATTCTTTCTGTTTCCAGGTACAAAGTTATTCTAAGCTGCCATTTTTGACTGTGATGTATTTTTGTTTTTATTTAACTTTATACGTATTTATTAGATTGTTTCGTTATTTTTTTAATAAAACGTTATTTGCGAATGTCTTTACATTTTTTACTTAAACTCAAATCGTACCAAATAGGTCGTTAAATTCTAACTAATGATTTCTATTTTGGTTTCAAAGATGATTACACTTGTCCCACTCTAAGTGGGGTATGCACGACATGTTACAAACATGTTGTCACATGATTTGGCTGCGTATTTTACGACCGGCCGCGTGCCTGACGCAACTTACCTTAGTCGTATTTTCCGACCCATCGGTAAGAAAGAGGGTGGTCTATTCTACTTGGCCGGATACCACACGGCATATATTACTTTCTTAATATATTTTCATTAATGATTAGTGGTCCTTCACTTTTAGAGGTCTCTTGAGATTTTCACGCCACAAAATTTATTTAAAATAAGTAAAGGCCTATAACTATTCCACTGCTGAGCAAGGCAGGCCGCCTTTTCTGTTTTTGAAGATAAGGATTAATTAAGTCCCACCACGCTGCTCCAATGCGGATTGGTAGGTTACATATATATCCCCAGAATTTTCTAGAAATATGCAGGTTTCGTCATGTTGTTTTCCTTCACCGAAAATTGGAATTATCAAAGCTCGATAGCAATCCAAACTCCTTAGGATACCAACTATCATCGGTCCTTTACACACATCTCGAAAATTGTTTGCATAAATAGTCTTTCACAAACCAAGGCAGATATACACTTATATATGTGGCAATAAAAAAAAACTCCAGTGAACCTATTACATTTTACACTTTTATTTGCAACAAAATATAAATTTCTACATAACACTAGAAATTTAGTATAAAGGTTATATCTTTTAAGATATTTTGCTTTTAACGCAAACAAATGTTTCGCTAATGTTGAATCGATAGATAGATGAGGAGGTAAAATTTTGTTTCTTTGTAACCATATCGTTAACATAATTTGTGTCGCGTAAAAGCAAAGCTTTAGTGTAAGACTTTCATTTTAATAAAACACAAATATTTTGCTGAGGAAAAAGATTTTTGATTTTTTGAATTTTTGAGTCAAAACACTTTTCTTGAAATTATTGTTCGCGTTTTTGATTCGCTTCACTCCAATCCTTTAGTTGTCTATTCTTTTACAACTATAAATATTTATAATATAGAACACGTTATCTTATAAACACGTATATTATATTAGGAGTACATTTTTATATATCCTTTAAAATATTCGTGTTCGCCTTTGAGTCATTTTAGCTTTTCTTTTCGCAAAACTCTTCAGTATATAAACATTTTATTATTTTACGATATTTTTGTGAAGTTAACACTGAGTCTAATATGGATGTTGAAAATAAAACATATTTCTTTAAATTTAGTTGTTGATATCATGTAAGTGATTTGACTCCAAGTGCTTTTCTTTTGTAAGATAACATATTGTAAAGGCTAGGATCCGTCTTTAAATCAAACTACGTTTCCTAATCACTGATTTATCCGTAAACTTTGGGATTCTCCAATGGATTGTCACAGTTGCGGTACCCTTTGCACGTTAGCATTTGGGAGAGAACCAGTTTATACCAATGCTTAACAGATGGCAGCACTTGGTTAATAATATTTTTTAACTCGTACGGATCTGTTGAAAGGTCGTACATTTCAATAAAATCCTGAAACAAAAATACGAGTATGATTTTTCTGGTCTGTAACTACATTTAGCTTGTATTTTCTAACTCTGAGATAACAAAATAAAAATTTTCATGTTAATCAATGATATTTATATTAATCTATAATATAATAATACTATTATTATACTACAGATAATAGACTGGCCCGTTGGCGCTGTGGGTAGTGACCCTGCCTTCAGCTCCGCGGGTCGCGGGTTCGATTCCCGCCGAGTGCCAACATTTTCTATAAACAAATTGTTGGATTCTTCGAGCCTGGGTGTGTATTTGTATTTAAGTATGTATTTAAACTTATATATGTAGTATATCTACCAGTTGTCCGTCACCCAAAACACAAGTATTAAGTTACTTACTTTGGGGTCGGACGAACGTGTGTGTAGGTGACCCAAATATTTATTTTTATATAAATGTCCGAAATAGCATTTCTCTAAGGGTGTGTGTAAGTGTCCCATATATTATATTATTACTATAATGAGTATTTTATTAAATACAAATAGTGTTCCAAAAATTTCAAACCAATAAAACAATTGTTCATGCTTTGTATAAATATCTTGAGAAATTGACGGTAAAATATCAATATCTTCGCGAAATACTCAGTCCGCCAATTTGCATCAATGCTGCGATTTATGCTTCAAATCCTCGTATGTATCCTTATTTACTAATGGGGGAGCTTTTTGCTCATTTGTTGGATAATACTATCAGGTCCTTACATATGAAATTGGCGTTTTGTCGTACTGGCCACTTTGATCTCAAATATTACCTTTATGGTTAGGAATTCCAAATTCAAATTCATACAGCTATTTACTCATGCATTTGTGTTTCAAACCCCCTAATTCATTTGTTTTTTCTTCTTTTGTTTTTTTCTTTGTGTCACTTTGTTTACAAAATGGAAAACATGAAATATCGCGTTATTTACGAGTATGAGTTCCACCGTGGCACCAGTGCTGCAGAAACGGCTCGAAGGATTAATGATGTGTATGGTGACGGTGTCGCAAAAGAAAACACAGTGCGTTTTTGGTTCCAACGTTTTCGTTCTGGAAATTTCGACCTGCAGAACAAGCCTCGTGGACGGCCGGAGACCAAAGTTGATAATGAAGAATTGAAGGCTATTGTGGAAGCGGATCCATCGCAAACCACGTCCGAGTTAGCTGCAGGCTCCGGTGTTAGTGATAAAACTATTCTAATCCACTTGAAGCAAATTGGGAAGGTGAAAAAACTTGAAAGGTATGGACTTTTCCTCGCATAGAAAACGCCAATTTCATATGTAAGGACCTAATATATTATTTTCTTTTCTAAACTAATCTATAAGGCCTGTATTTACCTTGGAATCGGCGAAACTGCAATACTTCATGTTGATTCGCTTGGCGATGTGTCGTAAACACGCAAACGTGTTATTCCTCGCGTCCTGGCACTTGCAATCGTACTGTGGATAACATTGCTGGAAGCACCAATTGTTTTTTTCAGATCAATTTATCAGTATTTCTACAACTTTGCAAAGTTAGGCAAACCACGGGTAAATAAGTAGTGCTGGCACTTCTTATTTACCCGTGGTCATTCAAGTATACTGAGCTCTGGAGCTCAGTATACCCTGCCTTCAACTCCGTGGGTTGCGGGCTCGATTTCCGCCGAGGGCCAACATTTTCTATAAACAATTTGTTGGTTCTTCGAGCTTGGGTGTATATTTGTATTTAAGTATGTATTTAAAGTTATATATGTAGTATATCTACAAGTTGTCTGTCACTCATAACACAAGTATTAAGTTACTTACTTTGGAATCGGACGAACGTGTGTAAGTGACCCATATATTTATTTTTATTTAAACGTCCGAAATTGCATTTCTCTATCTCTCATGGCTAACTCACAATAATTACTTTTATGTTTAAAATTTCAATTTGGCAAAAATTTTGTAACACTGATTTCACACATGTGTAAAATAAATACTTACAGCAAGATTTTCCCTATCATATACCCATGGACAACTAGAATCGACGGTGCCATCCTTCCCTTCTCCGTAATACTCTACCAACATGCTCCTTCCTTTTTTATCGTCAAACTCAATGGCATGAACACTCGTATCATTTGTTGTATCTTCCTTTTGTACTTTAAATGTTATGGCTCGTCCATCCATTGTCTGCGGTGGTATTAGACCAGCTAACTCCATGATCGTAGGAGCTAGATCGATGTTTAAGATTGGTTGATTATCTGATGTATTCTTTGGTACGGAAGGTCCTCTTATGATAAGTGGTACCTTAATATCTGATTCGTATGGCTGCCTTTTATCGTAAACTTGGGAGAATTGGCCTGAAATTGAAAACCAATTTTAAATTACATTAATTTTTAGGGAGTCTAGTTAAGATTCCTTCCTTCATGATGCTCTCATTCTATTAATTACTAGATTTTAAGAGCAACTGCGTTCGCTTGGACCGCAGTCTTATTATTTGAGTAAACCATAACACATATTAATTATGGTTAAACTTGAGTTTATTTTGAAAACTACATATGCCCGTGACATATGCTGTCACGGACTTTTATTAAGGGCTTTAAGAGGGGAACAATTTTGTTATACATGATTTTTTTAATAACTTTCACCGTTTACTTAGCGCACGCAAGGAAAGCTTTTCGTAATATTTTTTATTATTGCTCCTCTCCTATTCATCTTAGCGTGATGAAATATAGCCTATAGCCTTCTTCGATAAATGGATTATCTTACACTTAAATAATTTTTGAAATCGGTCCAGTAGTTGCTGAGATTTGCGCGTTCAAACAATCAAACAAACTCTTCAGCTTTATATATTAGTATAGATAGCAGAGAAATGAGTATATTCATAAAGGCATCAACTCGATATACCAGAATTGTGTGCAAACCACCCATGGAAAATTTTACACAAAAAGGAAATTTCAGATCTAAATGTAAAATGAAAATCAATGCTTTTTTTTATTAAAAATCATACATACCAACATGATATCCGTTATCAGAAGTATAAATCAAATAAGTGTTCGATAAGAAGGAGTTCGAATCCAACGCTTCAATCACATCTGCCACCATTTCGTCAACGGCCAAAAGGCTTTCCCAACGAGATCGATATACGCGGTCCAGTTCTGGCAAAATGCTTTCTGGTAGAGGGGAGGGTGGCATTGTTATTAACCAGTGTTTATCCTAAAAATAACAGACTAAGGGTAATATTTCACTTCCAAACATTATAAAAAAAATTGTATATGATTCAGTGCGTGTCAACAATGCCCATCTATCAAATTTTTGGTTTGAATCTATCTAGACTTATCTATATGAAAATTTACTATCTACTCCTGAGAGTAGGTAATAAGAAGGAAACAAAATTATTTGCGAAATATCAAATCGGAGATACAAATCCCAAAGATGTGTTACGGTTCGGAAGAGAACTTTATTGTACGTAGTTACTGTTCAATGTTAAGATCTTTTGCGCCATTCTCTGCGTAGGAGCGATCTTATCTTATCTAATTTCGGGGACGCCTGCCGGTACAGGACGGGTGGTCAGCTCCAATACTGGACTATTCCACCCATGGGACAGGGGTTTCTCTGCGTAGGAGCGATCTTATCTTATCTAATTTCGGGGACGCCTGCCGGTACAGGACGGGTGGTCAGCTCCAATACTGGACTATTCCACCCATGGGACAGGGGTTTCACTGGTGTCCCGACAGTGTCACCTGCTCTAGCCTACCTGATGCTTATACAAACCTTATAATATCCCTGAAGGAGATATTTGTTAAGTCATCAGCTTCAATTTCGTCCTTACCTAATATCTCCCATCTTACCAGCGAGTACATGGGGCACTCAGCCATAAGGTGGAGACTCGTTTTCGTAGGAGCGATAGTTTGTAGTTATTTAGTAGCTTATGGAATAGTTGGTTTGCTTTACAAAATAATCCGACGTTTGATAGAGCAATAAATATAACAGTAATCGAAGTGTTCAAAGGTTTTTCGCTTCAGCCACTATTATCATAAGGAACAAACGTGCGGCAAGCTTAATTGTATCTTGAGTATCGCTTAACGTTACTTAAAGTTTGTCTCTACCCAGACTGATAACCTATTATTATAGTAGCCTTGTATAGAACAAGGGTTATTAGTGAATTTTTAGCGCCTAATATCACAAGATAGTGTATACTGGCAAGGACCCTTTGACCTAAATGTAAACTGTCACGTGCGACGCCTAATAGCACGATAGGCGCCACGTTGGGTGGTAATATCACTTCACAATTTACGGTAGGTGACAAAATTACGGGGGGTTTCGGTATCCCGAAATAAAAGAAATAGTTTAGGCAGAACTTCGTATACTATGAATAGCTTAAAGAACAAAACTATTACACTACAAACTTATAAAACAGTGAGAGCTAATTAACTTTTAACGACTTGCCGAAACTTAACAGAAACGTTGAATATTTGAGACATGTATCACCTCGGCGGAGGCGTAGTCTGACTCAAATTCAAAGACGCATCCACGAGGCAGGAACGAATAAACACTAGGTACTAATCAAAATAAGCGGGCTTCCCCGAAATACGTATGCTACAACACATATTTAACTTGAAGCTTTCAAACGCTGGATCATGCAGATTCTCTCGGGGAATAGGTAACACTCTTGTTCTATTGAATTTACTGAAATTGTATCCAATAGGCACTTAGTATGCCGTGAACCGTGAAACAGTTCACTGCTTAAAGATGCAATAACTTTTGGCATCTATCGGCGGTTAACTGAATACGGTCAATGGAAATGGTATTATGGGTCAGTGGTCCTGGATACTCGCTACTTTCTGAGATACTACTAGCAGGTCACTTACCGTTACAGCTAAATTGAAGTTTGGATGTCTAACAGCTGTTACATTGCTAAAGGCACCTTCATGACGCGGTGCGGGCGTAAACGGTTGGTGTGGGGCCGGTGGTGCTAACATCATGAAAAAGGGTTGCAGTTCCGTTTGGTTCTCTATATAATTCAGGCTTAAATCCCTCTATAAAAGACATATTTTGTGATGATTTAAATCAATTTCGAAGAATCACCCAACTTATTGTGATTTCTAAAGTTAAATAATATAATTTCAACTTGTACTGATGAATCACATTCATATTCATCTTCTTAACTGAAGAAAATCTCTCTTCGTTATTTAATTTTCTTATTTGCAGTATTGAAAATTTCATTTATTCAGACTGCAATAATATTCAGGTATTGAGTTATACTGGTAAGCAGATTATTTAAATACATTAATTCAAAAGCTGTGTTATGATTTAAAATGTTTTTTTTAGGATGATTGACTTACTATAATATCAGTCAAGTACAAATCAGTGGAAAATGTTGGCACACCATTGTTGGAGATGGTATAGTTAAAGTATACAGAATTTCCGACCAGTCCGTGCCATTCTGTCCACCCTGGCGGTATTTGCTCTGGACCTCCCGCTGCCGTTGTACCGTACTAAAATATTAACATATTTAGTAAATTTACTACGATAAAATGCCTACTTTTTTACCTATATTACGAGAATTTTTTTTCATATAGTTGTTTTGGAGATATGTAAATTTTTTGGGAAAATTTTGGTCACGTGATCATAGGGAAAATGGAGTGCCGTGGAGATTTTACCATGAAACGCACAAAATTTGTGTATCTGCCTGCACATACAATGGTCAATACTTCCTTCTTGATAATACTAAATTACTAAAATATTAACATATTTAGTAAATTTACTACGATAAAACGTCTACCTTTTTTTACGTATATTACGAGAAATTACTTTATATAGTTGTTTTGGAGATATGTCAATTTTTTGGGAAAATTTTGGTAACGTGGTCACAGTGAAAATGGAGTGCCGTGGAGATTTAACCATGAAACCCACAAAATTTGTGTGTCTGCCTGCACATAACGATGGTCAATACTTCCCTCTTGATAATTTCCTAAAGTCAAAGATGCCTTGGAGTTCCACTCCTCTCACGACCACCGTAAAAGTAGAAGTTTTTACAAAAAGAATACGATCGCGACGATCGATACGATGAGTTTTGATGTCTACAAATATATAAAGTAATCTTTATATTTTACAAACAATCTATTCCATTTAATATTATACAAAGTTATGTTTGTTATGAGATTTATTTATTCTAAGAAGTTAATCTATAAACGTAAAAAATAGTTATCATTCGTGTTCGTGATTGATGTATTAACCAACTTTTTAAATCGTATAGTAAATTTTTCTTTAATCGACAATGTACGTCGCGAACAAGTTTGGAATTGGAGAGAAACTTGAAATAACTTTACATCTCCAGTTGCGGGTTTCGTATCTGTGATTAATGTTAAGTGCAAAGCATTCGTTATATTATTTAGTACGTTCGAATTAAAACTGGGTTTTTTTCTTACCTCATTTAAATATTTGCCCGCATAAAATGTGTTGTATCCAGAGTCCTTTAAAGCTTTGGCAAATGTACGGGCTTCTAGCTTTCTCCAATTACGACTGTAGCAGCCTCCGTGGAGACTGTTGTTCCATGTTAGGTGGTTGTGAACGTGGAGGCCGGTTAATAGGCTTGCACGACTCGGGCAACATATGGGCGAGGTCACATACTTTAAGATAAATATTGTTACGTGTTTCAAATCCAACCTCCAAATAGTTAGGTCAATGATACAGAAAAACATTGTAGCCGTCATTGTGATAATTTGTGGACAAAAGAGTAAATGCGCCGACTTTTGAGAAAAATGCTTCTTACTTAATGAATAAGTGCAAAGGAAAAATATCGTTGTTATAATATATTTTATACAAGCTGTACCCACGACTACGCATCAACTTAAATGGTTAAATACCTTCAAACATGTATATTAATTTTTGCCTATTCCCAAAGAGACTTTTTTAGCCTTATGCTGGCCTGCAGGCCTACCATGAACTCTTATTGCGACTCAATTGAACACGTAAGCTTTTTTATACCATGACGTCTTAAAGACGCATAGTTTAAATCGTTGCCGAATGAGCGTTCGGAATGCGTCCTAAAATATTTGAGTAAAAAAGACAAGAGTTATCTATAGTTCATATAACGTTATCCTTTTCAAAGATTACGACCCCAATGTAATCCACACTTGTTTGTACAAAAAGAGAGCGGTTGAGTTTAGGTACTGACTTTGGATTGAATCGTTTCTTTAAAGTTGATGGTGGTCTACTGGTATACAAGCATTAATTGTACTAAATTTAATCGATATTGCTATAGCCCATAAGACTTGGAAACATAACTGTAACAACTGTATCACATTGAAGCTCTTATATCAATATCACATGTCACTATCATTTCATCTTAAAAATTATTATTTCTGCTTATAGTGTGCGTTGTAGTCGATAATATTACACTATTAAATATAAATATTAATTATTTGAGTAATAAAGATCAATAAAACTTACAGAATTTGTAAACGTGGTGCCCTCATTCCCCAAGAAGCGCTGTACATTCTTCATTGGGTTCTGAAAACGAAAATAAAACAACATTTTCTTTTGTTAATCTATTTATTTCCTTACGTCAATTATTTAATCAACTTACTAACCATCCCACCTAACACAACATCCTGATCGTCTGTTAAAATAAAGACGAAATTTGGCCGGCTCCCTTGACACACTACGTGAGCAACTAATAACGTAACTAATAAATAATTTAACATTTTAATTGTTGAACTATGTACGATTAAAAGAATGTGTTTGTTTTGTTTTTACTGTGGAACAGCAGGCATCACTTCGAGGCCGGAGCACTCGCCCGCTATCATAACACCGGCTGCGAAAAAGGCAATACTCTTCATAAATGACCTGAAAGATAATATGGCAATTAATTTACTGAGATGAGTAAACATATAGATTATTTTTTATTTCATATATCATGTTGTTACCAGTTAGTAAAGTAACAAAATATAATTTTTATACTTATAGAAATATGTTTTTTTTTTATTTCCAATTAATGTATTTGAGTTTTTAAAAAACCAGGAAAAGAAAGGTTATCTAAAATTATATATGTTAAATGTGCACAACTTTTTGATAGATATAGAATTTTTTAAAATTAAACAATATTTAAGTCTAAGAATATAATGAACACTAAAATAAAATCTATTACTGCCTTAATCTGTTTATAATATCAGTATCTAAAAATCTTTAGTTGGAATCTTCAGTTACTTAGAAACTTAATAACTGATATATTTAGTTACTTATATCATTTAGTTAAAAATTAGAAAAAAAATAAAAATTATCTAATATTTTATCTATACTATATCCTGAGTTTGGTTTAAAATGTCAACATTAGAGCTAATAAATGTTATAAATCTAGGCATATTGTTAAGGCAAATAAATAGTTTCAATAAGTAAAGGCACTCTGCATCAGAGTTATATAATCACTAGAAAAGGATTAAGAAATTTAAAAAAATATCCATTATTTCAAACAGAAGAAATAAACAGTATTGGACACAAATTTAGATTTCTGGGATGGATTATAAGAAGCAACAATTGTTTATACTTTACTTAAGTATTACTTATATATTCACTCACAATTCACACAATGACACTTCATAAAAAAATAACAAATATGTAATTTATTTCAAATATTCATACTAATGAACTTTATCAGTTAGTTTACATAACCTTCAGTTTAATTATAAGTCTCTACATATTATAAAACAAAGTCAACAACAACTGTCCTTCTGTTTGTGATCGATTTTCTCAAAAACTACTAAACATATTTTTGTACAGTTTTTCCAAAAGATAGTACAATCGTTGAGGAAGGTTTAGATGAATAGTACACTATGGGCTACTATAGGCGGGGCCAGAATTTATGCCGAAAAACTTTGTTACACTGAACCTTACATTTGGGTCAGCCAGCACCATTTGCTAGTATTACACTACCATACTATGATAAAACATCTTAAGTAAGTGTAACTCAAAACACTTATTTTATATTATGAAAATTTTATAGCATGAACTAAAAAATAGAAGTATTTTTTGTCCAAAACTCAATTTAAACTCTGGTCTTTGATATTATCAAACTGGAATACTGGATTAGATAATTGTATACATACATAATGATTTTTAGTATACACATTATTATAAATGCCAATACCAATATATATAATAATAAATCACAGTTAATAAATAAATTTAAGTCTTTCTTTTCACCACCCATAACCAACCAAAATATTTAATATGATTTTTAGTATGACAAATTAAAAAACTAAAAATAACAATGATATTTAGAATTTTACCAGATATTTAAATTTTGAATTAGATTTCAAGAAGATCAGTATCTCATGTCACATTCTCACGTTCTCATGAACAAATAACATTTTTCTCTATATTGACAGCCCAGATTTAATGAAATATTACACACAAAACCCCCCCCCCCCCTTTTAGCACACCTCTCTTGAATATAAAGAGAGTTGTCCAAATCTGATGACTAAATAATAAAAGTATGAGCCATTAAAGCCCTAAGTCTAAATACACATACAAGTAGCAATTTTACTTTAATGTCACTTCAACCAGTCTGATTGCCAAGATAGTTCTGAAAATTAACATGTGAAGCTTCAATAAAGATTTTGTAGGCTGCTACAGATAATTCCAAATTAACTATAATAGCTAGAGGAGAGTAAGTACACTACTAATACTCTCGATTCCATTTTTATAATAGATTCATTTTTCGTTAATAATACATAACAGAAAACTTAACCTTTGTTGCTTAAAATTATACACATGTTTAGTTGATATAACCCAGGCCTTATTTAAACTATTATGAGTTAAGTATTGACCACAATGCAAAGTCGAATATATGTATGATTGCGTCAACATTATTTTATGATAAGTTATATCTGTAATAAAAAAATCGATATCTTGTTTCTTTTTATGTTTGAGGTTAGGCGTACTTACCATTTAAAAGGGTCATTGTAAAAATCTTTGATAAAAGCAGTAAAACCCTTTTTGCCCATTATATACAAACCAGATAATAATAGGAACTAATTGTTTTATTATCAAGTACGTTCAATTTTCTTATTCAATAACTTTTAAAGAATTCTTTCATAAGTCAATAAAATGTCAATGACAAATGACAATGAATGACATGAATCATGATCCGCACCATAGATCAAAGATGACAGTATACATAATCAAACCATAGATTAATAACTGATCCGCCCGAGGACTACTATGCGGAATTATGAACGTTGTAAACAAAAAACGTAAAAAATTATAGAAAAAAATTCTCGAATAACAAATTATAATGTACAATACGTTCTTACCTTACAATTTTTTAACGAAGGAAAGTTAATTAGATTAATATATATTATTATTTTAGTTAGGAATTTTGGTCATAATATACTATGCATGATGCTATTTATCGTGTCATAATGTCACATTTCGCTGTTGCTGTATTACAAAAAATGATGAATGACGAACTAACAAAATGAAGCATATGATAAAGAGATTGTACTGTTCGAATTTTCTTAAAAGCTCTAATCAGTTTCGGAATATTTTTTCTGTGTAGGTAAAAGAATGTGTAATATAAACAAATTATTTATTGTTAGATATTGTTTGAATAATCCAAGGAGTATAATATGATACTTTTGTATATACGCCGGGATAGTATTTTAACCCACAGGCGTAGCCAAATGACACCAGACCAACTACAACGCCTTTGTATATTAAAGGTCCGCCAGAATCACCAAAACATCCATCCACGCCGTCTATATCAGTTCTTCCGGCACATAACATCGATTTTTTTATAATTGCTCCAATTGTTTGATATCGTAGTTTGCAGTCATCTTGATCAATCACTAGCATCATAGTATATTGCAGTTGGTCGGGTTGTGGGCCTCCTTTCTGGAAATGTATATAAACTACATGTATGCATGTAGTACTACATATATCTGTCGATACTAAGCCAAGGCATTTAGGCACTATGAAAACCGATGAGAAAACTTAATTTTGAGCTCGCTTACATAGAGAATGCCTTATCGTCTAATTACAATGAAGGCTATATATTATTTGGAACAATCTATTGTTTTTTTAAAACATATTGTATGCAATAGTATAGTTAGCAAACGTTAATGTTAAATCGACTTACCACAGTCGAACCCCATCCAACTAGTGTGCATACAGAGTTTGGCGCCAATTCGCTCATAGGCTTTATTATTGTACCTTGTTTAACTAAATTTCCAATAGTAAACTTTCTAGCTACAACCACAACAGCTATATCGTTTATATAGTAATGTTTGTCGAATCCGTAATGGGGAATAATTGTTTTTATCTTGTGCAAAACTCCTCCCTTTGTTCTGTAGGTCGAACCAACACGCACTTGCCAATACTGCGGTTTTGAGTAGCTATATTAAACATGATATATTAAACATCATATATGATATCTAAATATTAGGATATATAAATAATTTATATTTATTATATACAACATATAAATATATCGTTAGTTACACACACGTTCGTCTGTCCCCATATAAGTAAATTAATACTCGTGTTATGTGAGACAGTCAACTAGTAAAAAAATAAATAAATATATTTAAATATATATATCCAGACTCGAAGAACTAACAAACTGCATTTACTAAATGTGGCCCTCGGAAGAAATCGAACCAAACAAATCAAGCAACAAAGCCAGGATCACTGCCACCTGCGCCAACAAACCAGTTGATGTATAATAAATAATAAAATAAAAGTATATGTTAAAAATAAAAGGGCATTAAATTGGTGTATGAAAATTGAAAATACGTTCAGTATCTTTTTGCGTTTGTCGCCACAGACCGATAGATGTGGCGGAGGACCCATTTTATTAAATATAAAGGACTAAAAATACAAACACAACGCTTGATTATTATTCGGTTTCTACAGATGATGAGGGTAATCAATAAAAGATATAAACACGCCAACATGGAAGGACCATGGCAGTTAAATGTACTTCTATGCACATCTTTGAGATTTTTTAAATATTTTCTTGAGATCCGGTAACCACATGTCAAATTATATTTAAAAAAAATCTTACTCGAGTCCGGTATCTGTATTATATTGAAAGCAATGAGCTGTAGATATAACATGACGTGAAGTCAATATAACCCCTGCGCAATGTTGAACGTATTGTTGATTGCCCCAAGCGTCCAATAATAATTGAGCCAAAATAGGATATCGTTGTATTGTTGTTGGAGATCCGTTAAGCACGCGGACAAGTTGTTGTTGAGTGTTTACTGGAAGTAATGAACTATGGTGTGAAGTAATTCAAATATTATTTATTCTCAGCCTAGCTGGTGGCTACTAAATCTTTTTTTTATCCTTTATGGAAACTTCAGTAGAAGAACAAAACTTATTCAAATAAAGTTTTACTATAGATAGTAACAATTGAAATTTGTGTTAACTGAATTCTGTTAAAAGAACGTCAAATCTTTAAAAAATATTGTTTGAAAATAATGTTTTCGTCTTTCAATCTTTAATGTTTAGGTAAAAATAATACTGACCTTCTACATAGCATAATATCGATAAAATAAGGATAAAACAAGTCCTCACGCACATTTTAAAAATTTAAAAACATAATCCGTTTAACAAAATTTCAAAATGTTCATGCCGTTTGCAAGTGATATTTGTACTGAAGGATAGAAATGGTATTTAAGTTTCTTGAAGCTTTGCCACGGCAAACTGTTCTAACTGTTATTTTATGGGAAGATTATAGTGTAGAGTGATGAGAAATTTTGAGCATTTATTGAAATCGGATAAGTAGATGTAATAAGCAAAATAAAAATAATAAAAAAATAGTCTAATTCCCAATTTTGTTTTTTAAACTTTAAAAAAAGGTAATTTAAAAAACATCATAGCTATAAAAATGACTTTATACTTAATGTAGGTATTGTCCCCACTGTAAGAAATTACCCATAGCTGGGACTGTCTAGGATAATGATAAAAACTATTAGTGTTGTTTTTTATAAAAAAATATATTTGTATGTTTAGGGTACTTAAAAATACGAACGCTAGCTTGGCTATTATAGTTACTATAGTTAGATTCCTCCCGATAGTAATCCGACATCATGATTCGCGTGGAATGCGACTCGCAGAAACATTGGACCATCATCCACTTAGCAAGAGTTGCAACATGCTCCGCTCATCTGGGGGCCTCATATATAGAAAGCATTAGCTTTCTGACCGTAAAAGAGTATCAATTAAGATATGAGCGTGAATTTTTATTTTATTTTATTAGCACCTACACTATTACCACAATAAAGTTAGTATAAAATTAGTTAGTTTGTGATAGTGAAACTGTGTAGTGCTTGTGTATTTTGGTGGAAGTGGTGGAGGTTTGTGCATGTGCTTTTACGAATCCTGCACGTATCGGGTATGAAAATACTGATAATCCACTATACATTAAACACTATATATATTTTCTATTTACTGTATCGCGGATTATAGCAAAATAATTTTATTATTACTTTTGTATTATGGATCTCCGCAAAGTAACGCCTAATTCTATAAATTATTTAGTATAAAATGTATAAATATTATTTAAATAATATCGTTTGTGCGTTTTATGTACACTTATACTATAAACTTGATAAACCTAAGCAAACCAAAACTCCCTTGACAGATTTGCTACAGGCTCCGCGCTGGCCCTAATACATTGAGGATCCAAACAGATATGGAGGTGAATTATTTTGGTGCAACTTTCAAGACATATCAGCTTAACTAGAAGCATTCCATGTGCAATACAAATTAGTACTTAGAGGTCGATGAAGTTTATGATCATCAATCACCCCAAGTGGCTTATTTGGAGTGAAATTAGGATGATACGATTTACATCACTGAGCATACCATTGGTAGTATCTTGCTATAATTGAATAACAATTGATACTTATTCCTGGTATAAGAAGTTATTAACACGACAGTAGTGCTTTACTACAAAGCTTATATGTTTAGGTTCGCTTTTCTCTGAAAAGCTTTTTGAAAAAAAAATTGTTTGACAACAGATTACAATTTTCATTGATTATGGAATTAAAGCTGAGAATTTATAATCTATGATAAAAATCATTTATATCAGCAAGAATCAGCAATCTGTGATGTTAATATTACGGGTACAAATAACATGAATTTAATAGGTATCAAATTAATTTTTTACGACGTTCGAGGTACAGTAATAGCTCATTCATATTTTTTGTTTGTGCGGTACTATGATATGATTGATTGTTTTAGGAAAAAATATTAAATATACATATGTTGTATGACAAACAACGTATAATTTTTTAAGCATTAGCTAACGGTGAAAGAAATTCTGCTTTCGTGTTGAATTTTTTTACATTCACATTTATTGTTGATGATTAAAATTATCAGTTTGTCATCCGTTACGCCGTAAATAACCTAATTAATTAGTTACCATTTTATTTATTTACGGTTTTACATGTTATAGTTTAATGGTTTCAATAAATATAATGATTTAAAAAAAGAATAAAGTAGTTGCTACCATGTCCTGCAGAGCTGACTTTCAACTTAACTAGTTGAAGTGGCACGTAAAAAAGATCGTGTCTCGTCTCATCTCCTGTTGAAGAAAAAAGGAACTTTCGAACTATCACATTGTTGGAAAAGCAAAACAAAAATGTGTGTTTATATGTTCTATACTTATCATGTATGTCAATAAACCTTTTATAAAATCAATATAAGTTGTTACTCTATTCTCTTGTTGCAATCATCCAACTTAGTTATAAGTCATTACATAGGATATCATAAAAAAATCATAAATTACATAGGATATCATTATGAATTCTGAACAGGTGAAAATATATTAATTGTAGCTGAATAACGTAACGAAATCAAAATCTGTAGAAATCATAAACCGTACTCATCGTGTTACTATAATGTTTTTAAAGTTTCGCAGTTTTTTTTATTCTAATTTGTTTTAACGTGCACCTGTGATTTTGTTTTGTAGACCACAAAAAAAGGCATAACTTTACTATATTAAAAACAACTATGGATCTGAATTGCTAGATTAGGGAATATTTGGTAATATTATCAATTATATCTGTCAAAATAATTAAAATCATTGTAACACAATAAAAACAACCATAAACATATAACAATTATATTTATTTGTAAATAATTCATGTAACTCTTAAGACATTTTAATTATTATCTAATAATGCCTTTATTTCTAATAGATGCTTGTATTTGGTTATCTATACTTGTATAATATTTCATATAACTAAGTAGTTTAGTGACTTGTTTCAGATCTCCCTCAAAGAAGGCTGTTGATAATTTCTTTTGTAAAACTTTTATTCTCTCTTTATTTTCTTTGTTGAGTTTCATTATTTTATCTTCAGTATCTGCATCTTCAACTTCCTCATTCTTCTCCATAATCGTCATTAAAAATTCTTGGTCTACTTCTGCATTTTCAGGTAAGTCTTTTCCTCTTAAACTTAACATATATATACCTAAAATAAAAAAAAATAAGTAAGATTTATAATTTATGTAAACATAATAATAATAGTAAAAGTTGTGGAAAAGAGGCCTTATTACAAAAGAATTGTAATATAATATCCCTCTCTGCATACAATAATTTTCAATAAGCTCATGTATCTAAATGTTTTTTATTATCTCTAATCAGCTTTTTAAATTAATAAAATAGTAGTAATATTATGAAGATTGAGGGAAAAAGGCCTTGAGTCCAAAAAGATGGTCAGACCAGGAACAGCTTAAGGTGCCAATCAGTTGCGCATTTCACCAGGCAGCTGAGCGGAACCGTCGGAAGCAGCTGGTAGCCAGGGTGAACTGGAGTCACAATCCTCAGCAGTGAGGGGACGATGAAGAAGAAGAATATTAGGGAAAAAAATTGGTGTAATAGCTTTTTCTTCTGATATGTACGTCAATAAACTTTATATTTTGTAGAGCAGTAGTATTCAAAAAGAAGAAAAAACTAATGTCAGAAGTTTGGGCCATTTTACACCCTTTTATCAATGTCTGGCGAGATTATTAATGAACCCAAAACAACCACAACATTAGAAAAGTTAGAAATGTAAGAAAAGTTATATTTTGTTGTTTTATATTTCAAATTAAAATGCTCTAACAAATCTAAGGTGCAAACAAATTTTTACACATATCTAAGGAGCAAAATTATACATAGGATTAGTTCTTTAATTACTTGCATAAGATGTCTTTAAGGAGTATCATATCATTTTAATACAGCTTATTATTATTTGAAGTTGAATGTAAAAAACCAGTAAGCATTCTAACAAATATGCAAAATATTCTTAAATTATATAGCATATACTAGTTTCTGTTTAAATAATTTAAAAAAATATATATTAACTTAATATTTTGAGTCTTTAATTATACTGTTTGAAACTACCATCACATTTAATAATTGTTAACTCAAAGTTGAAGAAACAAGTGCTTCTTGCTTCTATTTAAATTAATTATTGTGAAGAACTCCATGATAAGCAAAATATTTTTCATTTTAATTGCTAGTTATACCCACAGGAAAGGTAATTACTGATTTTCTTTAAACAATTAGCCTATCATAGATAATTGACTGAATAATAATTGACTGTTTGCTTGGTCTGTTATTGATTGTTATAGTTTACAAAATAAGCACCTCTATCTAGTGGCTCCAACAATGTCTTATATGCATCATTCACAAGTGATGAATATTGTGCTGATATCTCTTGTTCTTCTTTATTCCTGTAATAGAAAATAAAGTACAGTTGTAATTGTTAAAAGAAATATGGTTATTTTTTTTTAAATAAATTATAAACATGCAGCATAAAATTAGCTATGCTAATCGGATGTCTTTATTGTACCCTAAAAATATCAAGCAACAAATTATACAAGATTATTATATTTAATTTTTTATTCTAGATCATACTTTATATTCTCTATACTTCTGAAAAAGATATACCCATAAAAATATAACAGAAATGTAGAATATCAAAATCCAAAATTATGTAATTTGTACTATCAGAGAACAACTTACCTATTTGCATATTTGTCAGGATGTAAATTTTTCTGTAATTCTTTATACCTCTTCGACAGCTCAGTCTCATCTAAGTCATAGGTTTCCTCGACACCAAGAATATTAAAATAATTTTTTGATATATCTGGTTTTAGTAGAACTTTGCAGTGTAAACAAAAAAGATTAGAAACCGATTTATTAACATTTGTTCCACATGCCCAACAAGAAACCCATCTCATATGTAGTACTAAATTGTTTTTTGTTCCAATAGTCAATATAATTCTTGCTACATACATGATATTCAAAATAAATAACTCAAAAATTCAAATGTCGAATTCGAAATATAAGATAATGATTACGACAGGTATGTTACAAAATAATCGATTGTTAAATTCATCGATTATTTTATCACAACAATCGTTTTTTGTTAATCGATTATTTATACATTATAAGTCCATAAAAAAAATCGGTCATATTCGTTACTGTTCATTACTGTCTGTTTGTTTTGTCTTTCAAGATAAGATATACGTTGTTGGATGAAATCAATGCAGCTCAACAACACATTTCAATCGAACTTTGCAAACAGTGCATCTGTTATTTTCTATTCGTAGTTAATTTTTATTTATTACATATATTTTTATGCGTTTCTTTTCTTCTAATTCTAATTAATTATTAAAATAAAATAAAAAAGGAAATTTTAAAATTTCGAGTATTTAATAACCGAATTTTTTTCTGTGATCTTGTTTTGAGACAAGTGACTTTTTAGAAATCGATTTGGGAGCGAGAAAAATCGATTATTTATAAATCGTTTTTTCTACTTCAAGTCACATGTTTAGCTTATTCTACTTTATTTTATGCATAGACTACTAAACTAAAATATATTTATGTAATAATATAGTTATTATAGTTTTAAGAATTTGTAATTGCAAGGAGTGGGGATGAAAGGCCTTTAAACATTAATTAAGGACTTGATTCGAGGCCGTTAATAAACTACTAAAAAAGTACTTTCGTTAATGGCCTATTCATAGAGTTTGCATAATAATGCTATGGGTCTTCCTGATTAGAAGTATTAGTAGCATATTAGTGGTCTGTGATTGTTTGCTAGCGTATAAGCGTATTGTTTTGTTTACTACTTGTGATAATATTCAAATTGTCTTATTTTTAGTTATTTTGCGTACTCAATAATCCAATTACGGGAAGAATATTCCGGAATAATGGTTTCATATTTTACAATAGATGCCACCGGTGAGACAACTAATTTTCAGAAAGAAATAGCAAATATGATGCATGGCTTTGGAGACAATCCGAACCCAAATGCAGCAACCGTAGTATTAGTGGAAGATATTGTTCTTCAACAATTACGATTAATGCTTCAAGAAGCTTTAAATAACTCCGTACTTAGAGGTGCAAAATCAATAACGAATATGGATGTTATTTATTTGATGCGGAGGAATCCTGTTAAGTTGAAAAGGCTTCACAATTATCATCTTAAAATGGATAATATTGAAAAGAATCGTCAACCTATTACGCCAAATCCGGCAATATTAACAGGAATTATTTTAGATGAGGATAATGATCTAGCTACTAAAAAAAAACGTACTCACATCGATACTATTAAATATATTGACGAAACTGATGTAGTAAGTTTGGTTCAATTTGATGTCATTGATTACTTAAGGAAGGTTAGAGCTGCTAAAATTACTGAGTCAATGTCATTTGAAAAGTATGAAGCTTATCACAAAGCAAGATGCAGTTCTTTTCGTTCAGGGTATGGTTTATGTAAGGGATTTTTAAAGCTAGAGCGGTGGATAAACCCAAATAAGGAATTAAAAATTACTCAAATGGCATTAGAAGTTTTATGTTTTCTTGCTTATGAGACTGTTGCAGAAATTGTTGATGCTGTATTTTTAATTCGTCAGGACAGTAAAAAGAAAAGTGGCGATCCTTTTAGTAAGTTTGAAGGTGGTTATTTCTGTAATCCGCAGAGTTTAAATAATGCTGTGTATATTAAGTCAGGTTATGAAGGTGTTCCTGCAATTACTGTTGCTGAAGTAAGAGAAGTCTTAAGAAGATATTTTACACCTACTAATGGAATGAATGGTCTTTTTTATAGGAATATGAGTAATGATTTACCAGTAGTATTCATTGCTTTATAAAAACTTGTGGTGCTTTATAAAATAATATATTTATAACTTAACAATTTTAAGATTAAAGACTATTCTAAAACTGCTGAACAACATTTTGTATTTCCTAATTAAGCAGATGCTCCATATATTATCGAAACGAAATAAATCAATTAAAAAATCTTTTTACCGAATGGTTAATGATGCAACAATACAAAAGATTTGTGAATAAATATATAAATGTTCATTGTACCAATACTTTGTAAAAAATAAAAACCTCTTCTAATTGTGTAATATGTAAACTAAATAACTGGTCTTTTATTATTATTTAGAGCCTTCTAATATGAAATTTATAATACTACAAATATTAACTAATTTATTGTCAGATTAATCAAATAAGAGGTGAGGGAAACCAGAAACACTATATTATTAAAATGAGATTTAATCTTTCTGTGTTAATATTGATTACATACAACAATTACAAACTATACTACTCTATACTAATATTATAAAGAGGAAAGATTTGTATGTTTGTTTGTATGTGTGTATGTTTTGTTTTCACACAAAAAGTACTGGACAGATTTCAAAAATTCTTGCACTATTGGAAAGCTGCTTCTTCACTGAACAACATAGGCTGTATGTCATTTTAAAAAAAATAGGGATCCCTTATAAAATTGTAATAAGTTGTGAATTGTGAACATCTTTCATCGTGTTTGGTGCGGAAACTATTAAGGATAGAACAAAAAAAAGTTCTACAATATCATAGAACGTATCAATATCCACAAAAACGTCCGCGATACCATATGTCTAACTATTATAGTTATACCAATATAACTACTTTTTAGATTGTAAAAGTTGATAAAATTGCCGACAATAATCAAACGATTTTATTCATATCTCTGTATTAATCCTTATCCCATTAAATGATTTTTATTAAAAACTATTTCAATATCAGTAAAATACTTTTTAAATTATTAAAATCCGACTCCCCAATGAAAAGATATTACGAATTCAAGAATATAAATCGAAAGAAAATAATGCCATAACAAATTTATTGTTGCGACCGTTATAGCAGGGCCTGTATTTAGTGAGTTAGGTCTTATTCCAAGAATACTAATGATACCAATTTTTTATAATTAAATAATCTACAAAATAAATCTATTAGTCCGACTTCGTAGACTTTCCACTACCACGAGATCGGTATGGACGCGGGTGAAACCGCGGGGCATTGCTAGTAATACATAATAAAAAGATAAATACTGAGTTTTGAGTATAGTGTTGGTGCAGTGAAATCGTAACGTTATGAAATGCTCTGTGTAAACCAGTGTTCACGAGAATTTGTTCAGTTTACTGTGATAGCGCATGCCTAAGGAAATCTAGAACAAAATTACCAAAAAATATCGAAGTTCAATTTCTATATACCTTATAAGAAAATTAATCTGTTCAGTACTTCCTGGTACTACTATCCTGGTATTTTTGCCTGTCGTAAGCCAGTAAAGTATGAAGGAAATACGGATCTTCATTCCTATATCTTATCAAAGGTCACCGATAACTGCACTCCTTGCCATAAGAGCGTTGGAAGCGTGCCGTGCGTTGTAGGGTGTTTTTATAGTTTCTGAGTCTTGGCGTCATTAACTCAAAAATTTTTTTCTTTTTAGTTTATAGGCATTTTTTTGATTATGTTGTTTTTAAACGTTTAATGAGAGTCCTAATTATTATATCCTTGAATATTGCAAGTGTTCAACCAGTCACTTTGTATATGGAGAATGTAAAGTCAATAAGCAAATTAAATAAAAAATGTAATGTTTGCATGTTTCTTATGTATGTAAGGAGCATCTATATATTTTATTTTTCAATACATATTCTGGACCACAAAATTCTATACGTAGCTTATGATTATGCTACATTTAATTTCAAAGTACAGACGACCGTGTACAACAGTTCGTTCAACAATTAACAAACAAAGTGAGTTTCTCCACACACTGCATCATTGCCCGGAGTCTGTAACTACAGTGTAGGTATTTTGAGAGTAGTTGACTAAATGTAATTTTCCAGCTTGAGTTATGTTCAGCGATATTAAAATCGACTTGTATACAATCGGTAACACGAGGGAATGTACATATGCTAGGAAAAAGAAATTCGTATTGAGGATGCATAACGCTATACGAATAGTCCGATTGTAAACTATACAATTAATTATTACATTAATATAAATAATAAATATTACTTTACGTTGTAACGCGTTATTTTTTAATAGCTTAACAATCTGGATCAGCAGTCACAAATAGGTAACTCTCAGCAACTAGTGTTACTGAGGGTTACCTTCCTCAAAGTAGGGCTTTCTTCTGTCACGTCTAATGAACGTTTTTTTTGGCGATTTAAGTAAGCACCAGGGAAAAAATGATTGGATCTGTAGACGGTGTATCGTCAGGTATATCCACATCTGGAATACTGTGAGATATAACGTCCACCCGGTTTGATGCATTACAAGGCATTTATGTATATCTGTTTATATATAACTATATTTGTATCTTATCATATATAGTAAGATTGTGCCAAATTTTGAATCTCGTTATATCTAATCGTTTTGATCCAATTATATATGATCAGATCCAATAATTTTTTTCCCGGGCGCTTTTTCAAACATTATGTAGTATTTATTTCTTAAATGTATAAGCCTAATAAATAAATATAAAATAATTTAAATTGAAAACTCTTTGGGTAAAATTGGCATTTTGGTAAAGTATGAACTACTGAAACTTGATTCAAGTGTTCGTATATTTCTATACTAAATATTAGGTTCCTGTGTTTCCAGCTCTCTGGGGTCGTAGTCCCTTTTCCCGGGTTCCTTGGCATTTTGCCCGCTCTCTCACACTATCATTACGAAACTGCGCACGGGACTACAATCACTGAACAATTTGCCAAACATGGTCATTCTTGGCATTGACTTTAATGGAAAATGCAAAAGTAATAAACTTATTTCTCCATAATCCGAGTTAAAAATATGATGAGAAATGATAAATTTAGAGCACGTGAATAACCACCATTGTCAAAATAGTAAATTTACTAATAGAAAATTAATGTACGCTTCAAATAACTAAAACAAAATTAAAAAAGGACTTGTTTTTTTCATTTAATATAGCAATAAGATGTGTATGTTGCTTCGATTGCCTGCTGTATAGGAGATCCAGAATATTTTAGTAGATTCGTGCAGTGCATACTGGTGGTGGTTATTATACGAATATTTTACTTATCAACCATTTATGTAGTAGTCTCATTCTCAACATTTCGTCCAAACTGGTAGGTAGGTAGAACTTTTTATACTAAAAAAAATATAGTTTTATTGATAGAAGAAATGCTCTTGGGTAATTGAGATCATAAAGCGTACAAAGAGCTTCGATTCTTTATTATTCTACAGGGCATAGACCTCATCAGACTATTCGGAGGGAAGGGTAGGAATTATGGTAGGTTGCACGCATACAGGAATTTTACATAGAAATGCAGAATCCTCATGATTCTTCAACGAAAAGCGCATGACGTGTGTGTATATCAAATAACATAAGTTATTTGAAAAACACAAATTGGTTTGTGTCCAGGTCTTGACTCAGTGACCACTTGTTAAAGGCACCATTGTCATAACCTTATGTTTTGCGAATCGCACACTAATTAAGGTGTGGATCTTTTAAGAAAAGGCGTTAATATAACAGTAAAATGGATGACACTCGCCACATTTAAAGTGACATAGATTTGCGCAATAAGTATAGAATGTTCCTTTCTTAATACGTAATTTGATTGAAACAACTAAAATACAGTATATGTACAACATTTTCAAATGCTGAGTGGTTTTTAATAGCTATATTTATATTTTATTTAATTTTTATCAATTTGGAAAATAAAAAAGTTGTGATAATTTGGCATTACGATTTTGTCGTGGATACTTATGGATACTCCTGAAGATGCTTCGGTTTCGGAGATTTTGGTGTTGGTTGTGTGTATTGCTTGTGTGCATTGTGGCTGGTGGAGGCGTCTTAGGATACTTATCGTGACTTGTCCTGCACATATAAGGTACGTGAATTTTACCTGCACATAGCATTACGTACATTCGCTTAACACAGGCGGATTATAGCAAAGTAGTTCTGTTATAGTTTCAGTAATATTGAATTCCGAAAAGCAACGCCTGCTTCTATAAATAATTTAAAAAAAGTTACATTTAGGCATCTAGCAGTAGCTGAATAAATAAACATTTAGATAGAACCCGTTCCTTGGTTTTATTCGGTCTCAAAAGCGATATGCGTTCCTTTTGCCTTGTGTCGAGCGTCGAGTGGGCACAAGTACATAGTGGAAACATACGATGGCACTTCAACCCCTAGAGATCCTTCAACTCAGTGCCCAGACCCAATTCCGACGATTAATTGAGTGGCCTAAGGAAAGCCGAATTGGCTATCGTAAGACCACATGTTATGTTTCGTGACTCAAGTACGTTCTGACTTATTTTGGTATCGTATAAATACTTTCCTTTTAGTAAAGCCATAATTTATACTTCAAAATGTATACTTATTTTTTAATTTATGTAACATAAACTTGCACAGAAGGTTAATTAATATGCATTTGACATTTCATCAACCTTTGGCGAAGTTGAAAGTCGGCAATGGAAAGTTTGAACGTAGTTTCTTTAAATTTTAGTAAAGAGAATATGTAAATATTATAGAAATAGAATATAACAGGTATATAACAGAAGACTAGTGGCCTGTTTTTATCCCACTGCAGGGCAAAGATCGCATCTTTATTTTGAAGATTTAAATCTATAATTTAAGTTTACATACACAAGATCAATAAAAGGCAAATTTTGAAGAAATCTTTAGTAAAAGTTTACTAGCACTTAATCGAAGATTAATTACCCATCTTATATGCTTAATAAAAAAAGGCAAAGATGGTATATAATGAGAAAGGATAAGAAGACTAATGAAGCGATTGGTAATATGACTGTAGATGAATATGCGACTAGAAGGAAGGTGAAAAAGAAATTGATGGATTGTGTGAATTACAACATAAATATAAGAGGAGTAAAGTTAGAGTTGACATATTACGATAAGTGAAAATGGAAAACATATAGTTGTTCCTACTTCACTTAAAAACTGATAAACGATATAATAACTAGTCATGTTAGCCATGGTTTTTCGGACGCCCATAAAAAAAGGTACCCGAAGCGCTCGATACATTTGGTACTTCCGATGTATCGTCTAGCGGAGAGATGGGCCACTTTTAGAGAAGCCCCGAACCAGAAGTGGCGCAATCTGGGATTCAGAGTTGCTGCTGGCGGGAATGGGGGCAACGTGTGCAACGGTATGTTGTCCTCGCCACCAGTAACGTGGTGGAGCACTCTGGTAGTTTTTACCGTTATAACCGCCGCTCGTTCGCCTTGGGTGGTGGGATCCATAAAAGTGGTTTCTTTCCTGCAAAGAAGCCATCCTTATAACAAGCAAGCGAAAAACCTTACTATGTTTGCTTTCTTTGCAAGTATAGCTTAAACTTTTTCACTAACACAATTGAAATTATGAAATGAATAAGTAACATTTTTACTATATTTTGTTGATATGAGATTTTGTATGTTTGCAATTTTATTAATCAAATTAAATTAATCCCATCCATGTTGGTACTTAATTCGAAAGGTCATCTCAAGTATGGTATCTATCCTATCAACAGCTCCATTGTTCTTTTCAGATCAGTTGTCTTTGGGTCATCCAATATTAAACCCGTGATTAGTCGGTCTCCATAGAACTTAGTACATAATCAATGTGCTCTTTTGGTATGGAACTTCTTCTTATAGACCTAATATTAGGTTTCAAGTTTTCTACATTACGTTTTATGTCTTAGGTTTTAGGTTACTGTAACAGTGTAATCTTCTCAGCTAAAATGTCAAGCTAACACGTAAGAGACAACTTTCTAGAAAATCTTCTTAGGTTAACCTTACTACCTTATAAATTTGTACCTAAAAGCGAATGTCTGTGAATATTAAAGTTGATTCGAAGAAGTTCGTAATAATATATAAGTCACATTAGTGGAAATCTCATTTAAGCCTCCAAATAGGATGAGACGTAAAGTCCATTTCACAAAAGCTGTTAAATTATGTAGAGGATATGCTCTACTGACTTAGTAGTATATAACAACCATAATTAAAGGCGAAAGCGATGGTTTGATAACGAAGAAGTCGAGAGCATGACGTCATCATCAGTTCACTCTAATGGAATTTGGACTATTACTTGCGGCGAGTCATCTTAGGGAAGGCAATGACTCGTGGAGGTCATTGCCTTCCCTAAGATGGATACACCCCACAACCGACATACGTCAGAACACTCTTACCTTGTATGCGCCAACCAAGACAATTATTTGATTAGTGTCAAGGAAGTAACGCCCCACCCCGCAACCGAAGCATCATTAGGAGATAGAGTATCATCATCAGGAGATAGACAAAATCGCTAAGCGAAGCGTCTTCTTCGGTTCGTGCAGATCTTGCTTCGGTTGCGGGGCGAAACGATTGTTGAGTTTGTGATAGTGAACGTGTGTAGTGCTTGTGTATTGTGGCGGAAGTGGTGGAAGTTTGTGCATGTGTTTTTACGATTCCTGCACGTATCGGGTATGAAAATACGGATAGTCCACTATACATTTAACACAATATATATATTTCTATTTACTGTATCGCGTATTATAGCAAAATAATTTTATTTTTACTTTTGTACTAAGCGTGACATATGTATATCTGTTTTTCTTTACCTCATCGCTGCGTTAAGTCATTTCACCCGTCTTTTTATGTCAGTCTAAATGTATTTACATTTAGCACCAAAGAATGTTTCAGAAATCTGCAAATTACTTAGACATATTGAAATTCACATTTAGTAACAAAATAAGTAGAGTCATTATAACTATAGAGAGGACTTTACAAGTCTAGGAAACTTTGCAAATACCAAGTGCAGTTGGTTGTTCAGTTTCCTCTTCGGCTCAGTAATTTCCTGGCATTCAAACTAGGTCTCATTCGTAGATAAGTGAAGGACTAAATTGTGTCTCAAAACTTAAAAAACAAAAACTTAAGAATACCCTTATTTATGAAACCATATGTTTTTGTAGCTCGATATATAATATTTATTTTGCTAAAAATCTTCTTTACTGTACCATGCTGCACCATTACTTAGCGAGCACCGGCCATACGTTTTTCCTTCCTTTTATGACAAAGAATTCTTCAAAGTGCGGCCTCATATATCCCATATCAAAAATACTGACATCGATAAATCTTGAATGACATACGAAGATTAAATCAGCTTTCAAGAGCGCACAAGTGTTCAGTGACAGCCGGGATAGATACGGGATTACGTGTCATTGGAATGTATTTCCATTTTCCGATCGTAGGATCACTTATATAGATCTCAAAAGTTCACGTAAAGTTACGTTGTGTTTTTGCTAGTGCTTAGTTATGTAACATTTTAATTAAATTGTCTTCTTATTATTATATAAATAAACGTGTCACATGGCGACAAAATCGAGTTATCTTTCTTTATATAAGGTTCGAGGTTTTGGGAGACTTGAATCCATCGTAGTCACAAACTAACTGAAGCGCCGCGGTGTCTTCGTTGGCGAGTACTACAGTCATTATTTTCACCAACTACCCTCACTTGAATCGCCTCATTTGAAACTTGTCTTCTTCTTCTTCTTAGTCATCCGATGGACGACCACTGCTAGACATAGGTGCTGGACACGGGATCTTCACACCACACGATCTTGTGTTGTGTGTATCCACGTCTCCCCGTTATACTAAAATGCGCTTAAGCAGAAAATGAAGAGGAAACCAAAATTGTATATTGCTGAGTTCTGAAATTACATACTGGAGTACTATTTTATTTTTATTTATTAATATTTGGGTACAAATTAACTTGCAGTACAAATTAAAGCTTTATATATTAATTAACTTATTACTAAATCACAAACCAAAATTAGTTTCTACTTATTACTAATACATTCATAGCATTAGAATCGTGTTGGTTTTAGGTTACCTATTCCTCTAAAAAAATAAGAGAAGAGAAATTTAATCTTTAAGAAATTTAAGACTTTAAATTTAGGGGCGAAGGGGAGCTTAGATATTAATTTACTTAATTTTATTTGATTAAGAAAGCATGCAATTGTACACGTCACAGTTAGTCTCTTGTAAGAGCAAAGGTTAACAAGTTAATTAATAAAAACAAATGGTCCAATCAGCTAACTTTTTAGAGAGCAGAAAGTTACAAAAATAGAGAGTTGCATTGATTTATCTTAAAGCTCAATTAATAGTTAAATGATTTATCACTGATTCAAACAGTTTCTATTACATCTAAGAGAGAACCAAAAACGGTATATTTACTATTTTTAATTTTGTTGTTTACAAAGTTTAAATAGCAATTAAGTGAGAGCTGGATGTGATTTCAATACACCCTAATTTATTATTTACAAGTACGTAAGCCTCAACCGTGTAACCGTGTTTTGCGTATTAACATACGATTAAAATTTAATATACATCTGTGTAGACGCAAGTCTTTTTAATATTTATAAGCAAAATAGTATAACTGTTTAATATCAACTGTAAACGTTTATGTTAGGGAATTTTATGTGTCCAAAATTATAAAAATATTAAAGTATAACTATAATATATCTAGGCTTTCTTCTGAATGTCTATTACTGGGTGTTGTTTTTCAAAACGGTTTCGAATTCGAAGTCGTAAGCTTAGAGCGCGTCTACGCACCCTGCATATTCGTATTTTCCGTACACTATTACATACTTGGGACGCCTACACACATAGCCCTACAATTGCTGTGCTGTTCCTATCACCAGATTAGCATCAAAGCGATCTTTGTATTGAAGCCAACTTGAATAGTGGGGATTTAATAAACAAAATGTGTCCATGGTGATAATTTTTTTTAACTTATGTATGAACAGCAATATATAGCTCACATTCACATTTCATTTAGAGTTATAGTGGTATGCTACGAGGGAGGTAAATGAGTCTATTTGAATATGACTTTTTAAATTATATTCTAGACTATTAATGCTGCGTTATGGCATTATGGCAAAGTGATATCCGAAGTGAACAGGTTGTTCGAAAGTCCGTACCGTTCAAATTCTAATAAAATATTTCGTACATTTTATATGGACCTATTTCAATTAACTGCTACCTAACTACGTAGGTAGCAACGAAGTTACGAATGCTACGTGATGATTGCTACGCCACTTAAATGCAGTACAAAATGTGTTTATCAATTTTATAACGTAAAGTTTTGTTATCAGAGTATGCATTTTAAATTATTGATAAAATATATATCTTTCGCATTGTATGCTTAATTTATTCGCACGCTAAATACGGATTTTTTCGACTCGCAGGAATGTGTTTTCCTTGGGACATTTTACCTTTTAAGTTCCAAAGTCCGTGTAAAAATTGCACTGAACGACTACGTTATATTAAATTCCGAGTAAGCTTTATTTATACAGTAAAAGAGTAATATGGTCAGAAAGCTTAAAGAGGGAACAGTGACTACCATATTGCAATTACTTAAGAAATAATATCTAATTTAGGTATAAATTAAAAAATTTCGAATATAAATTCTAGTTTGGACAAGCAACTGAACACATTATTTTTTAAATTATGATATACGGAACAGAGTAAAATTCACTAGAATCATAATTCTTCTGCCCTTATCCCACTCTAAGTGGGGTCGACGCAACATGCTTTAAACATGTTGTTAGATGAAATCATCTAACAACATGTTAAAACACCGTAAAACGAGTTTTACGAGCGGCCGCTTGCCTGACGTCAACTCACCTTAGTCGTCTTTTAAGACACCTCGGTAAGAAATGAGGGATTTCTGCTCAGCCGGATACCACACGGCGTAAAATTCACTCGAATATCGAATAAAAAAACGGTAAATAAAATATACCAGTTCATAATAATTTAATGGTGACCACATTATGTACAACACGAATTCTTGTCACGAATCCACCGTGTGTCAGACATCGTGGCATGTGTCTCGAGCTTAATGCAATGTAGATTGACGTTTAATGTACGCTATGAAAATAAGGGTGCTTAAAGCGATTACTACGAGGAAAAATTTAAGTAAATTTCCCAGTTTTATATTGTATTAAATGTCTTATAAATATTACAAGTTCACAGAAGAAGGTTCTGTTTGTCAGAAAGAGATAGAGCACCTCTCGGAAGGCTTCGCGTTTTCAGTCATTTTCAGTAGTCGGCGATTCGCCCGCCTGAAAATACGTGTGGTGTACGCAATATTTCTCGTAAAATAATCATCGGAACACGTAATATGAAACTATTGTGTTAAATAAGTGTGTGTTTATGTGCAACTTTCTATAGTGGTTAGAAATTATTATGTATAAAACGAGAATTTACCAAGTTAAGTCAATGTTTGTTGTGTTTTGAACGTTTCCTAAAAATTTCGATTTTATAAACATAGTGTTTGTGTATGTAGAGACTAGCAGTAGTGCAATATCAGCAAAATTCACAGCTGGTAAGTTGGAAGGTTTGATTTTCTTCATACTATTTTTTAAAATTGTACAGAGCGGCGTATTGAACGTAGATTTCAAAGTTACATATATTGAAGTATATTAAGAGGGTTTTGAATATATTATGTATATTTCGACTGTTGAGATTTAAGTACATTTTGCATGAGTATTACGTAAAGTTATGTCAATATTTACATCTCTGAAATTATTCTGAAAGAATTCCGATGATATTGAATGAAGTGTGTGGTCTAATATTTTCTGAACTATTATGTTTTAAAATGTTTTAATCAATGTAAGTGATGCGAGTGATTTATGTGTAAAAAAACATCTTCTTGCTTGAATGCTGAATACAATGTTTCAATGTCATAAATTTTTATGTACATTTGATTTATAAAAGGAATAAGTAGTATAGTAAAGCGTGGTACTGAGTGTTGCAATATACTGCACTATAAAATATGCATATATAACAATATGTATGCACAACTGTTAGCCTACAATACATTATAATAATTATGGTATTTTTTTAATATCAATATGGGTGGTCACAAAAGCTTTAAAAGTATCACCAGGAAACAATCTCATGTGATCTCAGGAAGTACTAATCTCATGTGATTTTATACAATTTATCATGTATATACAAGTTAAATGAGAAAACCATTGTTTTCGTAGTGAAAACTACATATGTACAATACGTCGTTTGTATGTTGTTGTATTACTTTAAAAAATTACCATAACTGATATTGTCGTTAAAAAAGATACTCATACTTTCATATGTGATTGTTATTTCAGTTGATAAAAATAAATTATTTACTTTTCTCAACTTTCAAAACCTTTCTTGTCTTACCACGTCTTCGAAATTTAATTTAAATGGAAATTAATGATTATGATGATTGATGATTGATGATTATGATGATATTGAAAAATATTATTATACTTATTATTAGCATAAGTTTAAATTAAAAGTTTGGTAATATAATTGTCTATTAAAAATATTAAAAATAGTAACGAGAATATGTAAATATTAAAAGAGTTTTAGTTGCCATTACGAAATTAAAGCACAAGAGACTTAATCTTAATGTTAATGCTCCTTATATACTACGTTTAATAGCTAACCTAATTTATACGGTCTTACTTTGATGACTATTACATGCCGGACTGCAATTATAGGCCTTTGCTATTTTTGATTATCGCGAAGAAAGCTGTCACTTTATACTTCTATTTATTAGGGAATGCTCTCACTAATTGCTTTCTCATGATTCAAATCAAAATATTCTTTCTTTATTCAAGTAAACTTGTAAACAAGTGCTTTTGAATCGTCAACTTTACTGCTGGTTCGGAAAGCTGTTCCTGCCGAGAAGAGCCAGCAAGAAACTCGGCGGTTGCTCTTTTTAAAATATGAATCTTAGAACTAGTTACATTTATTTATTACTGTCTTGTACAGGGTAAAAGTGCACCTATATCCACACATCCTTATCATCTAAGTAATCTTCAACAGTATAGTAGGCTTTCTGTATCAGCCTCTTTTTAACAGTGTTTTTAAACTGCTGTAATGGCATGACCCAAATTGATTTCGGAATTTTATTATAGAATCTTATACCCAAACCCACAAACGATTTACGTACTTTTGCTAGGCGCAAAGCAGGAGTCGCAAGCTTATGTCGGTTCCTACTTTGTCTATTATATACATCACCTATCGTTTTATAATTCTTTATATTTTTATATACAAAAATTACGTTATTTAAAATATACTGTGAAGCAAATGTTAGAATACCTGTTTCCTTAAACTTCTCAAATTAGTTAGTCTGATTAGTTAGTCTGAACAGCTTTTCAACTCTTCAGGTGATGTTACTTTAGTATTCTTTAAAAGGCTAAATTCTTTATACGTTCTCTTCAAACTCCGCGTTGTGTTTTGTGTGGTTCTCTTTATAACTAAATGAAATTCAGTAAATCGGATAGCGTATTTAATCTGTTTAATTTTTTTTAAGAAACTTTCGTCCGTTCTAAGAATTTTATAAATTAATGCTTTCCAACTTAAGCCGTGTGGTATCCGGCAGAATAGAATAGACCACCCTCCTTTCTAACCGAGATGTCGTAAGAGGGGACTAAGGTATATGCCGCATGGTATTCGGCTGCTTAGAATAGACTACCCTCATTTCTTACCGAGGTGTCGTAAAAGGCGACTAAGGTAAGTTGACGTCAGGTAGGCGGCCGGTCGTAAAATACGTAGCCAAATCAAGTGACAACATGTTTAAAGATGTTGTGCCGACCTCACTTAGAGTGCGATAAGGGCAGGAGAATAATGAATGCTTTCAAACTTAAATACTAGTTGAACGGTTTGTTTGTAGAATATATTATTGCACACACATAAATATTTTAACTAAAACAAAAATGATAAAAAAACGCATAAGGGTACAACGGTGAGGTTATTCCGGAGTCGGAATTTTTACCAGCTAATCAGATAACATAGGTGTTAAATTTATAAATCTGTTTGTTTGATTTCTTTATTGTAAAAAAAGGAAGAAATATACAGGGCACAGATATAATAAATATAAAATAAAAAGATAATTAAATATTAAGTAAAATTAATATATATTTTTTTATGTTATTTGTAAATGAATATATTGTTTGAATTTTACGTCCGCCGTGTGGTGTCCGGCTGAGTAGAATAGTCTACCCTCATTTCTTACCTAGGTGTCGTAAAAGGCGACTAAGGTAAGTTGACGTCAGGCAGGCGGCCGGTCGTGAAATACGTAGCCAAATCATATGACAACATGTTTGTAACATGTTGTGCCGACCCCACTTCGAGTGGGATAAGGGCAGGAGGATGATGATGATGATGTTTGAGTTTTACGTAAGGAAGTAGGCAGTTTATTCCACAGTTTAATAGTCTTAGAATACAATTCATTGTTTTCTTTTTCTTTCCCTTTCCTCAATATGTTATATAGGGTCGGCTTTAATAATTGTGTCGTGCTATGATGATTTATCATAGTTTGTCGGGTCATTTAATTATTTAACTATTTAATGTATTGGCCATGGTCTACCATGTTAATTTGGATACATTTTATTGTTTTATCAGATAATAATTCACTTACTTCACTTAACTTAACTGTATACAGTTAATAAAAAAAACTGTTTTTAGTGTTAACAGGTATATTTAAAATGTAATGTAACTCCGTTACTAAAATATATTGAATAAAAAAAATTGAAATATTTTACTAAAATGGACTGTCTTTTGATGTTAGAGTAATCAATAAGTTAAAGTTATACTTTTAATATTACTTTTTAGGGTTCCGTTATACAAGTATGACAGTAAAGGTTTTTACTGTTTTACAATAAGACAAAAGACTTCTCTCTGCTTGACAGGTGAATACAGAGCGTTCATTTACCACTCGACTCCAATTCGGATTTATAGATCACAAATATCCAATGAATTCTCTAGGGGTATGCTGGTTTCCACAAGATATTTTCCTTATCGTAAAGCGCATGAGAAACTGTAGTACGATCTCAAGGGTCATTGCCGGGGTCATCACACGAATCCTTGGTAAAGGTCGACTCGCTTTTACCAATAGGCCTTTATAAATTTTACAAGCTAATACAACAGGTAAATCAATGTTTAATATATCAAGTAGGTAACGGTGTTAATATCTCACTGCTGTGCATAGGGCTCGTCTCTCCTTGTTTGGAGAAAAGGGCTGGAGTTGAGACCTACCATGCGGATCCAATGCGGATTAATAGGTTACACATATTTCCAGAATTCTGTAGAGATATGCATGTTATCTCACCATGTTTTACTTCACCGAAAAGCGTGTGGTAAATGGCAATTATCAATTAGACAGAAAAACACATAGTTGCTATCCGGGGTTTGAGCCCGTGACCGTATCGAAAGAGTTGCACGGTCTCACAGCTATATAAAAACTGTATATAAAGTAATCTGCAGTAATCTATCGATACTACGCAATTGAGTAATAATTTTAAGTAGTAATTTTGAGCCGCATAATGGCTAACAATTGAATAAGAATAAAAAATAAAATAAATAAATGATGAGAATCGATAAAAACCCTAGATGGGCTGAAAATAATTAGGAGTGACCCTATATAAGGACATGAGTATAGCTGGTTTCTAATCATGATCTTTTTAGCAATCTAAAGCTGATAGCTTTGTCCTCTATATCGATATATGCAGCGTTACAAAATCCTTATAACAAGACCATATCAATACCATGTAGTTTCTAGAAGACGAATTTTGTCTCACGGAATACGTTGTACGGAATTGCTTTGCCTTTTATACTTATCTATAAAAGGCAATTCCGCATATTTAAGGGTAGGAACAAGAACTGACATATTTGGTAATCTATACTGTTCTTTTTTAAACCGTAATTATAGATATAAATCTTTTGTGTAAACGTTCGTTTTCAAAAGTAAATTACATTTCAACAAAAGGTGTGATGACATATAAAAATTGTGCGTGCCTTGTATAGATTATATTTCTATATTAAAAATATTGTTACAATTTTCCTCGTATTGTTTTATTTAGACAGAACATAAAACCCCTTTTAAATAAACCCCTTTATGGAATGGGAACGTCACGGATTTATTGCTGACTTTATGGTCTGAACCGTCGTAGCTGATTAATATCGAAATTTATATTTCGCTGGATTGTTGACGGTCGGTTATGCTCGCTGCAGATATCAAATGTGTGATTAATGTCAATGGATCAACTAAAATAATAGATCAAGTGTGTACTTAACTAATATCATAAATGAGATATCAGCGATGAAATATGTATTTTATAAACAACTCTTCGCTCGGCTTTGCTTGTGTACAAGTCAGTGTGCCATTAAATTTTCCTGCGTAAATTCCTTTATTTTATTCTTAAGTTAAGTTAAAAATATAAATGAATGCAAAATGGAATAAAAGAAAGAAAAATTGCTACCTATTTGTATTAATTACCAAAGCTAACGCATTTATTTAGGTATGGATTTATACTGAATAGAAGAAAACAGTCTCGAGAATAACGTTGAAAACATAAATATAATAAAAAAAATAGCAAAAATAAATATTTGGCGATTACATATAAAAATTAACAGATTATATAACAAGAAATCTATTTGTAAAAAAAATATTTCCTCCATTAGTACAAATAATTCTTTCTTTATATTCTTATAAATCTTTTAATTAACGATAAAAAAATAAGATAAAAGAGGTACTCAGAGAAAAACAGCAAAGTTCGGGCTAATTCGATGTAAACGATTGGATCGTTAAATTTCGTAAAGGAAGATTTAAAAGAATAAATAAAGTACGTAAATAAAGGATTTCGAATAGCTGCAGCTGAAATTATAATGTAAAGAATAATTCGAAAAGTTTCCCGCTCTCCGCTTTATAACTTCCAGGTGAGTTTATCTTAAACAAACTGGCATAGTGATTCAATTAGATCCTTCAGTTCGATATCCGAGACGACTTAACGAAGACCTTCATTATAAAATAAATTTAATACGTTTCTGTGAAAATCTAACGTCCTTTTAGTAGAACCGGTCCGAAACTGCCTCTAAGATTGATTTAATAGGTAGTAATTACTGCTTCATTTAAAATTGTTATCAGAAAAACTTTATTAAGGTGTTATGTTTTTATGTTGATTTATATAAAGAAATATTTGTAAAAGTAGTATTTGGAAAGTAACAAAAATAATAATTTGATTAAAAATATGCCTTAGATTATTAAGAGACAATTTTCGGGTTAGTTTTAACTTTTCAACCCATATTGGACTGTTACATATATGTTTTCTGACATTTGGGCTTCTTATATGAGCTTTCTATTCCAACTCTGTATTCCAAAAAGGCCTTTAAAGAAAGAAATATAGTTTTTCACAACAATTCCATCCATCCATCAGCCTATCACAGTCCACTGCTGGACATAGGCCTCCTCATATCTGCGCCAGACATCCCGGTTTTTCGCAATGCGCATCCAGCTGGCCCCAACAACCTTTTTGATGTCGTCGATCCAGCGGGACGGAGGACGCCCTACACTGCGTTTGCTAAGACGTGGTCTCCACTCCAGGACTCTTTTGCTCCAACGGCCATCAGTCCTGCGACAAACGTGACCAGCCCACTGCCACTTCAGCTTGCTTATTCTGCTAGCTACGTCGGTTACCTTGGTTCTCTCGCGGATAATCTCATTTCTGATTTTATCCTTGAGAGATACTCCGAGCATAGCTCGCTCCATAGCACGCTGAGCGACTTTAAACTTACGGACTAGTCCCGTCGTCAGTGTCCACGTCATATGTCAACACAGGCAGGACGCACTGGTCGAAGACTTTGGTCTTCAGGCATTGCGGAATCTCGGACGTGAAGACTCGACGAAGTTTGCCAAATGCTGCCCAGCCCAAGTGAATACTCCTTTCAGCCTGCCTCTCGAAGTTGTGCTGGCTAAGTTGGATATTCTGGCCTAAGTATACGTAATCCTGCACAACCTCGAGAAGGATTCCGTTCACTGATACTGGTCTTGGAACGACACGATGATCATTGAACATGACCTTGGTCTTGTCCAAGTTCATGCCAAGGCCAACCAGCTGGGCGGCATCACTTAAGTCATTCAACATTTCGCGCAAGTCTTCCAGCGTTTCTGCAAAGATGAAGATGTCATCCGCGGAACGAAGGTGTGAGATGTATTCTCCATTAACATTGACGCCTCGTTCAGTCCAGTCCAGGGTTTTGAAGACGTCCTCCAACGCGTTGGTAAACAGTTTTGGGGACATTACATCCCCCTGTTTTACCCCGCGCTGAAGGTGAATAGGTCTTGTTTGCTGGTCCTGAATCTGAACGGTCATTGTTGCAGTTGTAGATGCATCTCAACACCTCAATATATCGCCAGTCGATATGACATCGCTGCAGATATTCCAGAACAGCCCAGGTCTCAATGGTGTCGAAGACTTTCTCGTAGTCCACAAATGCCATACACAGCGGCTGCTTATACTCTTCGGTCTTCTGTATAATCTGCCGAACAGTATGGATGTGATCTACGGTACTATAACCTTTTCGAAACCCAGCCTCCTCTGGTGGCTGGAATTCGCCAAGTCTGGCGGCAAGACGATTCGTTATGACTCTCGAGAACAACTTATAGATATGGCTTAGGAGCGAGATTAGTCTGTAGTTTTTCAAAAGAGTTTTATCACCTCTTTTGAAAAATAAGATGACCACACTCCTAGACCACGCTTGAGGTGTAGGGCCTGTATGGATAACGGTATTAAAGAGCTCTGCCAAGGCTTTAAGGATAGGACGCCCAGAAGCTTTAGCAGCTCAGCCGTAATCCCGTCATCATCTGGGGCTCTTCCGTTTTTAAGTTGCTCGAGTGCCATACTAATCTCGCCACTCTCAACGTCCGGGATGTCCTCTATATAATGGCGCGACAGTGGTGCTCGTGGATCCTCGGTATCCCGGGTACTAGGCTTATGTGCACTCGACGAGTAAAGCAATCCGTGTTATTTCTCGACCTCCTTCTGGATCTCAGAGTGACAGACAACTGTCCTGCCGTCCGGTGTTTAAAGCTTCGCGAGATGGCTTCTTCCTAAGGTTTTTTGAAAAACTTTCGACCCCCTATTCTGCTCAATAAGGGCTTCGATAGCCCTTGTATTTGAGCAGCGGAGGTCTCTGCGTACAAGTTTTCGTATCCTCTTAGAAAGGGCCCTCTGTTCTGGCGAAGCGGCTTGAGCGGACGACATTTCAGGCCTCTGTCTCATCAGATCCAGGGATTCGGAAGAAAGTTTCGACTGCTTGCTTCGACTCGTCGGTGAAAAGTGCTTTCGACCCAGTGTACATACCGTCTTCACCACGTTGTCGGTTATCTCGTTCACATCACAACAATTATATACTGGAAATACCTATATGATAAGCGTATGAAAATCATACGATTTTCGCGTTTTTCCTTTCAATACTTTTTAGTTTATGCGGACAGACAGACACAATGAGGAGTGTTATTTCCTAATAAAATGTTGTCATTTGAGTAAGCGTAGTAAGCGAAAATCTGTAGAATAAAAAAAATCTAATATATATTTGAATTAGCTAAATTTAAAAATAAATAAATAGTTGCTTTTTTATTGAAGAGTAAAAATATATTTACAGTCCTTACCTTTTAAATTGGCATGGAAATTCAATTAAGAACTCAATATAAATTGTCAGACATAAAGGTAGCCCTGACCGTCGTCATCAGAAATAACTTTGAGGTACACTTTCTGTTAATAAATGTATGGTTTTTTGGGCTAAGTTTGATTGAATTAGAATAAGATTAATTTGAATTGAACTAGATTTTGATGAAATTATATAAAGTAATAGTAATGAGTACTTTACAATCGTGTAGTTGACATAAAAGAGTAAAGTAGAAGTCTATGTTTATTCTACTACTGGGGCAATTCATCTTGTATATTTCGGCATATTTAATCGTAATGGAAACCTAGGTAATTATTAAACCGTATATAAAAGTGTTATAGTAACAACTTTGATTAAATCGTCAAGGTTAATTAAATAATATTTAATTAGCTAGATTTTTCGTTTTTAGAGAAATAAATTAAAATGATTGAATATTGTTTAGTGTAAGAGTTATTTACAACAAACAAAGGGTTGACAAGTACATTTTAACATACTCAAATAACGTATCCAAATCATTCAGATAAGTTGCGTGGTCGCATTCATTTACTCGTATAGCGAAAATTCCCACGCATTTCCCGCAATACTACAAAAAATCATATCGACTTGAGTTTGAAATAAGTTGCATCAAAGTTTAGTTACGCCTAAAATATCGGGCCTTAAAATTAACTTTTAAATTCAATAACAAAAAGAAAACAGTTTTTTGTTTGAAAAGGGAAATGATAGGGTTAATAAGTCAGTGTCATTTGGAATAATAAAAAAGGAAGACGTTTTTCACTTAGAATGTTTTTTATTTATTGTATTTTTGTTAAGGATATTGTTACCGCTTTATTCTATATCCCTCATACTTAGTCCCATCCTTCTCGCACGCTTCCAATCACCGCACGAAGATCGCCGCAAGAGGGCGCAGACACTCGAGTTCCGCAAGCAACAACGTTCAGCACGAACACGCCGCGCTCGCGCATTAATTAACTTTTTTACATATGGTGCTATTAGTGAAAGTGCTGTGGAGACCAGAAACTGAAACTGCAAAATCTCAGTGCCCAGCATAGCAACAGACCAAGGTAAGCGTGCCTCCCTTCATTCCGCTCCCTTAAATTATAGTTCTTCCTCGCCGCCATTTTTCCTTACCCGCAACGAACTATCACCTTTAATACAGTCTACTTTTTTGTCATCTTTATATTTCTTATCCCTTCACCCGAACAGGATACCGCGCCGCAACAGATATAAATATACAATATAAAAGTGATGTGGTGTATATTTGCTGTTGTGAAAATTGTATCTAGAAGCAAACAAATTTAATAAGCAGTTGGTAATATTAGTACTTCTCCACATGTGATACGAAATTTCTTAACCTTCTTTTTGTTGGTCTGATGAACTTTATTAACCTTGTTAAAACAACAAAGTGCTCTAATTGACAAATAAATAGTTGAATGTTTTCTTAAACAAAGCTAAGTAAGACCATTAAATACAATTCTGATTCTATGAAAAAAAAACTAGGTACGTAAATTTATTTTTATAATGAAGCTTTCTCAAACATCTCATTACGTGTAGAATCCGAAAGCCCAATTGAATTACTTATGCCAGTCTGTGTAGGGCAAATTCACCTAAAAGGTAAAAAAGGCGGCTAAACGTAACTTCCTGAATTATTCACTTCATTATCTTTGGTCGCAATGTTTTAGGTAGCGCTTAGTGCGCAAAAGGGCTATGATATATACATTTATTTTCTTGATCAACGTAAAGAAGATATATGTGGTAGTTTAAACACATGTTCAGAGGTTACTTAGCTACGTCTGCTAATTCACATAAAACGGCAATTTTGATTACAACAAATGTTTGGCGATATGTACTCTCTTTTTCTTCTTCTTCGACCGATGGACGTTCACTGCTGGACATAAGTCTATTTAAGGGATCTCCACACCACACGATCTTGTGATGCTTGGCTCCAGCGGTTCCCTGCGTCTTTTTGAGGTCATCACTCCACCTGTTCCCTTAGTGGCGACACTTATCACTATATAATTATCACTAAGCTCAAGCTCAAAATTACTATAAAAAAAAATTAATAAGTACTTTTCAATTATCAACTCTGCAGGTGGATAGGTCTGGTTCTTGTGGTTGTTCTTTTCAATATATAATTCTTAATGGTACGTCTTTGCCAGCTATGTGTAAGGACGGATGCGCTAGTAGACTTCATGTAAAAGTAGGTATTTAAAAATTTATAATGAAAATGCTAAATTTCTCAATTATTCGACTTACGAATTATTATATAAACGTACGGGTCACATGAAATCGAGTTACTTTTATATTAGGTTCGACGTTTCAGCAGAGTTTCATCCGCCTTGGTCAAAAACTTACTGCCTCAGTCAGTTCATTTGTTTATATAATAATAATAACTACGAAAATTTGAAAGTTTAAAACCGAAACGATTTACAAATATTTGTAAGATGTACAACAGGAACCACAAGCTGTTGTTGTTAGTCCATAATAAATATTTCATTCTATATACATACGTGAATTTATTTCATAGACCATTTGGATGCTTATAAGATTATGTTACCATACACAAGCGTTAAGATATCCATGTGTGGCCCAGTACATTTTTTGTTCAGAAAAAAGGGTTATTTACACGAGATGCGTATTTGCTAACATAACTTCAAGATGGCGACTCGGGTCGCAATATTACAGGCCATGAGCATATTAGGTGACTTTTTTTATTTTCTCTGCGAATGCTAATGTGTTTTTGTAAATTATTTCTTAATATTTTCCATAACGTATTTATTCTCAATAACAATTTATGATAGCAAAACGAGTTTAAAATCTGAACTTGTGCGAGATACAGCATATCTTGAGGATCTTAAGTCGCTAGATACAAGTGGAAGTTCTTTATAGAAATCAGTATCTTGGAGTAGCATAGTAATTCTAACTATGCTAACTCTACAATAGTCGATGTTACTTGCTTTTTAAGCCCATACTGAAATTTATATTAACAGTTCAGGAATGTTTACGATAACCCAGCTATAAATGAACGGGAAGTAATTACGAACACGAAGAAGCCCTTTTAAAGTACTTTGTGAAATTAATCGTAGCATTACTTACTATAGCAGTGCTGAACTTTTGATCAAGCACGCGCGTACTAAACAATATAAAATAAAAGATCTCTTGGCTGTACTAGCCAACACTTTTCATAGTGTAAGTCATTATCCTCCTGCCCTTATCCCATCCTCTTTGGCTACGTATTTTACGAACGGCCGCCTGCGTGACGTCAACTAACCTTAGTCGTCTTTTACGACACCTCGGTAAGAAATGAGGGTGGTCTATTCTATGCAGCCGGATACCACACGGCATTTACCTCAGTCGTCTCTTACGACACCTCGGTAAAAAAAGGAGGGTGGTCTATTCTATTCTGCCGGATACCACATGGCTTTTCATAGTGTAAGTATCGGGTATTTTTGTTTTATTAATAGATTTTTAAATTTAGAATTAGAAGAACCTGAATCACACGGCATAAAATTGATATAATTTACTCAGCTGTTAATGAGCGACTGTAGCGTATTACAATTCGTTTATGTTTGTTATCGAGATTATCCATAATGTTTAATGCGACTGTTAATCAACATTGCTTTACGTCCAGTAAAATAATTTTGCAATATGGCTGTGTTAAGCGAGTTGTTGGTCGCAAGTTTTAATATAAAACTCCGTTTACGTATATTCAACTGCGTATTTAAAAGCTAAGGTCACGGCCGCGGTCATGGTCTTATTTTACCCACAACCGCAAGCTCTCGAAAGAGTTTTCAAACGTCGAGATTAAAATAAGGTACGAGGGTCTGAAATGTCTAACTGTAATATGAGTACTTTATGTACACTTTTCTAAATGTTACAAAGCTTTTAAATGTTTGACCTTTTCATTCATTTAGCTTCCTGTACTTGACTACAAGCCTTATAATATATGATTATTTATCGTTTTGATTTAGTATGTTACATATTTTACCAATAGCAGCTTTGTTTATTGATAAATAAGAGTAAAGGATTATAGAATAAAGTATGTTATGACGATTAAGTTTTTATTTTGCCTTCGTGCACAACGAAGCTATTATTTTAGTTTGTCCCGAACAGAAATGTATATTTAAAGGCAGGTTTTGGAGTACCTGAGTTTTGGATGGCATATATTACCGCTCTTTGCTACATTAATTAAGGTTAGATCGAGACCCCAATAGGGCCTGCGTCCCTGGAGCCCTAATTAAACAATTTGGATAAAACTTGGAAACTTGATATTTTAACTAATTTCATTCGGTCTTATTCCAACAACTTAAATGATTACGTTTTAGCGATTGAAACTCAAGTCGATTACCTACCTATTTATAGATCGAAATTTGATAATAATAAATTGATTTTACCTTTCCTCTTTAATTCTCGTTTCTCATTTGATTACGATAATGCATTAAAATTAAAAAAATGTATTTTTCTCACACATTTATATTCGATAAAAATGAATTGAGTATGAATCTCTGCAAGTTTACGATGTCATTGATACTCGAAGGGCCAGTTTTATAGTAGACTTGCGTATTTACCTCATGCCACATAGATTTTTAAAAACATAGATGAAAGTGTATAATTTTAAACATTCGGCGTGGTACAGGTTATCCTAGTGCGAGCGTCAAAGCACTCCTTTTAATTAATCCTACCTTTTAATTAAGACTCAACTTATGTAGTAACATTCTAACATTTTAATAAATCATAAGATAAGATAATAAGAAATAAATAAATAAATAAAATAATGAACGCCGTTTTACTATCTGTGCCTACTCTCCGCATTTCCCAACCTCGACGATGCTCCAACGAAATTTTTTTTAAAGCATTTTAACTTGACTTGTTTAGTATAAGTTTATTTTTGGCTACAAATGATTCTACCACAATTTATTAGTCACAAGATCCACCCCGTTCGTATACAGAATGCGGCGGGCTTAATATATACATTCATGGTTTTTTAAAATGTAGTTTAGTTTACATATTAACGCCGTGTGGTATCCGGCAGAATAGAATAGACCACCCTCCGTTCTTACCGAGGTGTCGTAAGAGGCAGCTAAGGTATATGCCTTGTGGTATCCGGCTGCATAGAATGGACCACCCTCATTTCCTTACCGAGGTGTCGTAAAAGGCGCCTAAGGTAAGTTAACGTCAGGCAGGCGTCCGGTCGTAAAATACGTAGCCAAATCATGTGACAACATGTTTGTAACATGTTGTGCCAACCCCACTTAGAGTGGGATAAGGGCAGGGGAATGATGATGATAATGAGTTTAGTTTAAATATTACTAGAACACGTAAATGAATGTCATAGCGTTATGAGTTAGAAGCCTTGGGATAATAATCTTATAAGACACACATAATTTTGTAAGTACAATATATTATGTACTTCTAAAGTTATACACGTCTCATAAGTCATTAGGACGAAACTACAAACTAACTTCAAAATCTCGGTGGGAAGAGAGTAAGCACAATTTTCTTGTTTGTTTTCGTCAAACATGCTATAAAGCCTCCTAATAAGATTTGTTTGAAAACTAGGTAGGGACATGCGGCGTTATGCAAAAATGAAAAACTTATAAACTTAATTATTATTAAATAATACAATAAAAAAGTATACTGTCGACTGTTCATAATTTAAAGTACCTCAAAAATCGCACTGGTAGCACTGCTGATGCTGAATGCCTCACAATCATACAAGTCAAAGATCGTTAAGTTTATCTCACATCTACATATTAACTATTTTTAAGTTGCGACTTCGTTCACGTGTACTTTTGAGTCTTTGGAAAAAACAGTAGCTTTTTTCACTCACCAACCCTGCAAATATCTCCATAACAAAAATCAGATCAAGCCGGCGGTTAAATTGCAATTACTATTAAATTTAATAACATTAAATTCGGTACATATCATTTGCTCAGGATTTTTTTAAAAAAAATCAATATTTTTTTTTATAAAACCTTTCTTATACTACGTCTTTTATGTGAGAGGTCGTGTCTATTTCTTTAAATTAAAAACTTGACTTAGACACCGTAAAAACCTTGATATAATGATAATAGATGGTGTTTTTTAATATCGTACTATTCCTGTTGAATTTACAGTATTTCTATAGCATATGTGCTACCCCGGTATATAAGTATTAATTGTGCCAAAATTCATCGATAATGGTTCAGCGGATTCGCCGTTAAAAAGTAAAGGAAAGAGAGATGAACAGACTTTCGTATTTGTAATATTAGTAAGGACTAGCTGTGCCCACGGCTTCACCCTCATGGAAATCAGTGTCACAAGATTTTTCTGGCGTATATCCTGACCTTGTGGTTCTATATAGAAGTTTTTGTATAGAAAGTAGCCGTAGTAGATACGTTGCTAAATAATCGTATCTATCTTCAGTGATTCAAGTCTAAGATCGGTTCCGGAAAATGTACTTTTAAACTGATCCCTCCTCAAGAAATGGTATATATTTTAGTAAAAACTGTTCAAAGCTTAGTTCAGTAGATTTTGAAAAAATCGATAACATACAGACCGACATCTGTTGGGGACTATGTTTTATAGTATGCGTAAATGTATAAACTAAAGGAAATTACAGAATCGACTACTTTAAGAATGAAATAAAAATTTTATGATCTTGGAAGTTAGAGGATCAATAGAGCCAAATACTAATTTAAACGTTTCCAATCTCCACTTTAAACATTTGTTAACTTCAGACGTCTACAGTCAACAAAAGCGTATATCGCACACTCATCGGTTTCTAAAACTTCGTTCGCAACTTGGAACATGTTTCGCTGAGTTATTTGTTATGAGACTGACGGTTCTCTCATTCAATATCTTTACTACTTAGATATCTAGTGCAATCTTATGGCTAGCAAAGTCATAAATAACTAGTTTAAAAAAATGCTCCCTATATAAGCCGATTTAGCCCAAAGGTTTGTGAGTGAATCATTTCAATACGTTTTCGCGATCCATGAAAAAATTTAAAATAATAATTTCTAAATATATGAGAACTCACCACTCATCATCATATTTTCAAAAAAAGTTTAATCTCAATATCAATAAACGGAAAAAAAATTCAATTCAAAACGTAATATAATTTTCACAAATAAAAAGTTCATGATATACTTTCTATAGAACTTGGCGATAACTTGTGAACTGAAGTTTTCTTCTCAAAGATTCACAATTGTCAACGAAATTAAATAACTATCTGGGCAAGTATTATCTGGGTTTCAACAATGTAAACTGGTTTTTAAACGTTTTATAGCGGATGACTAATTTGAGTCTATAATCGAAATGATCTTTGTATTCAAATTAAATTTTTAAGGTAATTAGAGTTATTAAATTAATAGACAGTTATTGTTATAAAAAGGATTTCAAGTAAAAATTAGAGATCTGTATAATGATGGAAAAAACAATTTTGTGCATATTGCACGCTTAGTATTAAAGTGACTAAATTCAAAAAAAGGCTTAATTTGGTTTGAACCTTATTTCATTGCCATCTATGACATCACGCTACGAACTATTAAAAAAAAACTAATGTTTTCTTGCTCTTCCAAGTTATGAATCTCTTTGCTATAATCCGCGATACAGTAAATAGAAAATATATATAGTGTTAAATGTATAGTGGACTATCCGTATTTTCATACCCCATACGTTCAAGATTCGTAAAAACACATGCACAAACCTCCACCACTTCCACAACAATACGCAAGCACTACACACGTTCACTATCACAAACGCAACACAAAGTCGCTTCGCAACATAGTGACACTCTACAAAACTTGCATCAGACCAATAATGTCCTATGCAAGCGTTGCTTTCGCGCACGTTTCAAAGGTCAGATTGCTCAAGCTCCAAAGACTGCAGAACCGATTTATGCGGACAGCCACTGGTTGTCCGTGGTTCATGCGGAACGTTGACCTCCATAGAGACCTCGAACTCCCTACCATTACTCACCTCTTTAAACGCTTTTCGAAATCTTACTTCGAGAAATCTGAGGTACACCCGAACCCCCTTATTTCAGTTGCTTCCACCTACATCCCAGTTAGGTCTGACCACCGAAAATATAGGCTTCCAAAAAGCGTCCTATATGACCCTGAGTTCGAAAAAAAAAAAAACTATCACAAACTCACAATCGTTTCGCCCCGCAACCGAATCATCAGGAGATAGACTCCACGACATAATCGCAAAGGGTTTTTGCGATTTTGTTTATTATTACTTTTGTATTATGGATCTCCGCAAAGTAACGCCTAATTTTATTAATTATTTATGAATCTCTATTAATTTTTTATTTTTTTATTTATTTATTTGTTGCCTAGATTGTGTAAACATTTAGATGTTAATCATATAATACAGTATCATCAATCTGCCTAATAAAGACATGCAACTTACAAATTATTATCTATTTTATAATAATTATTATTATTACGATTACAAAGTTGAATATTTAAGACAAATAGTTCAATCAAATGTTAAATTATTTTCAAGACAATAATACTTATAACTATCTTATTAAATAATTATTAATAAAGGTCATGATTACATAATGACGTTATACATCTTACAAGTATGCATTAAGTGAATAAAATCTTTTTAGTAACATACATTCTTTAATTTTAGTTTTAAATATAACACTTAAGTTCCGGTCAGCCAATGAGGGTGGTAACTTATTGTAGATCTGCCATGCCATATTGATTACACTTTTACCAAATAATGCACTTGCATGCGGTGTATAGCACATTTTATTCTTCGAGTTTTTGATGCGATACGATACGCTTTATTGCAATTTGTCACGAACACCTTTTTTGAGCTGTGATAGCCCAGAGGTGAGACCGTGCGACTCTTTCGAGGGGAATACGAGTTCAAACCCAGGCAGGCACCAATGAGTTTTTGTATTAAAACTCATGTGTCTAATTGATAATTGCAATTTATCATATGCTTTTCGGTGAAGGAAAACATCGTGAGGAAACCTGCATATCTCTAATGAATTCTAGGGATATGTGTAACCTACCAATCCGCATTGGAGCAGCGTGGTAGGTCTTAGCTCCAACCCTTCTCTCCAGAAACGGAGAGAGGAGGCCCTATGCCCAGCAGTGGGATTGTAACGGGCCGTTACTTTACTACTTTTTTTTACCTTTTTTGAATTAGGTCACTTTAACACTAAGTAATAATATAATAAAAAATAAGAAATAAATTATAATATTTTTATATTATATTAATATTATATTTATTTTAGTAAATTTTTATCGCTTTTAATTGAATTATTTTAAGAGCAACATTGTGATTGTTACTTTGTCGTGATGATTTAAATGATTTATTTTAGAAAGAAAGTTGCCGAGAAAATGGTTTATTTGCTCTGTGTAATGCAATGTATTAATAGGAATATATTTCCTTTATATTTTGAAATCGTCATTGTAGTATTGCACTACAGTTAAACTTCTTTCAAAAGACATTAGTTGCTGAATATATCCATCAGCAGCAGTCACGCGGCCTATTACTAATGGTATCAAGATGGAGGTATGTTTCACAACCTTCGACACTTTATCTAAATAGTGGCACTACTACTACTTGATTAATCTTTGTCAAAATGGTGGGGCAGACCTGCCGTATATTTTATACGGGTAACGACATTCGCTAACACGACTAGAGTTATAAAAAGATGTCCGTACTAATGAGTCCTTATTAATATTTTGCTATAGGCGCTAAGAGGCTTAACGCGGCAGAATTTTCTAAGGCACCGTGACCTCTTTTAATATGAGCCTTATTCGGCTTCGTGAAAATTAGTTCCTTTTATGTTAGCTCATTTTCAGCCACGTTAGAACTTTATGTGGTTATCCAAGAATATCGTCTAGTTGTATCGGTAGTACTTGCTTCTACCACAAGAGAACTTTAAGTATAAATTTTGTTTCAATATTTTTATTTTCTACAGAGTATTATTAAATATGTACTCATTAACACTACATCGTAAGTCTAAGATTGACCATAGATTTATAAATATATTTGCTAATACTAAATACTTTTGGAATATTTTCTTTCTAAAAATAATCGTGAAAATATTGAAATAATAAAACCTAAATCATATTTGGATCTCGCTGATGTTATATAATAGCATTTCCGATAGTGAAACCTATATTTAAAAGTATTTAATAGTATATGTATATAGTAGCGCCGACCTCAATTAGCTCTACGATTAGATGTGAATGCACGGTTCTGTTCCATATGTAAAAGAGGGGCGTTTATATAGTTTCTGGGATACAATATTAGACCTGTACAATATAATATTGACACTCGTAGTTTATTGACATTTACTGTACAGATTAAGATGATGATTAAGTAAAAAATAGTAACGGCTTAATACTATCCCAACGTTGGAATAGGCCTCCTGACTCCGTTTATGGAGAGAAGAGTTGGACGCAACACGCTGTCTGTCAATCCGAAGTAGAATGCCAAACGATAGTTCACACTAATTCACAGAATTCTCTTTAGATATGCAGATTTCCTCAAGATGTACTTTTAATGAAAAGCGTGTGATAAATTGCAATGAACATTAAAAATATAAGTTTTAACCAAACAAACTCATTGGTGCCCGGGGTTGGAATCCATGATAACATAATAAAATTAATTAATTTTTACATTATATTTATTGAGGAATGACCGTTGGTCATGAATAGTAAAGGACGAGTTTTAACTAGTAACTAGCCGATGCTTAATTTGACTAGATTTAAATAAAATACTTACATAAAATTTCATAAATTAATACAATTGATAATCTTGATTTTGCATGTTCATGAGTTTAGTATTTACCGGTATTGCAGAGTTTTTTTGAGGTGTATAAAAAATAAACGTAAAACTGGCAAAAAAAAACGAAAAATATGTATGAAAATTTGTGTATTTATACAGACTGATCTACGCTGAGTACAAGTTACTTATATACAAAAGCAAAGTAGCCTAGTTTCTGAAATAGTTCAAAACCATTCAACTCTGTGTGCTGTTTGGCTTAGAAAGTTTGCGATAGGAAATAATTGCAACAACAGTGGTTTTCCTCGGCTAACTCTAGTGATGTTTATATTAGCTTTTGCTAACGTTTTATATAGGTAAACATTAACACTTTTAAACAGTTTTATATATTAGTTATTAGTTTAAAGACCACTTTTATTTTAACATTTCGTCGCAAGAACATTATTTGTTTTTCTCCTAGGCTATAGGAAAATTGGAATTAGAGATTTTAACTGTCGCGTCCTCTGCAGCTATTAAGGGAAACTTAAGAAAAATAAAATTTTAAAAATAATGAAATATTTATATATATATATATATATATACATTAAAAAAATATATACATTAAAAAAAATGCAATTTGAATGTTTTCGATGCTAGGAAACAGAGTTGCGTGTTTATAAATTCTCTACAAGAAATTTTTCAGAAGTTGTCTTTAGCTATCGCATGCCTAATGCGATTATATTCCATGTTCCTGTAAGAGAACCGTTAGCTAAAACACAGAATCTCACGATTCTAGTTTAGCGATCGGTAAAACGCATATTTAATGTCTATTGTACTTCATAAAAAAAAACAAATTAAAAACAAAATGATCAACCTGTACTTAGCCTTCCCCTCCATGCTCACCCGTTATCGCTAGGAAGATCGAGTGCGATTAGTCATTCTTTCTCACTCGGGCAGTATCATCAATAAAATCACTGACTTATATTAGTTTACTAAGGATTAGTATTGTATACAACAACGCACCTGTACAATTGTAAGCAAACCAACGATGATGTTGCGGTGTACAGAAAAACTAGTTATAAGTTTATGCTATGCCGTTTTTAACATTGTAATACCATTTAAGATTTTGTCTAATAAATAAAAAAAATAAAAGTAGCACTAAAATTTGAAATTTAATTTCGTTATCTAAGTTTGGGAATGTTTGCAACAGAAATAAAGAAAAAAAAAACATTTTATTATAATACCGTTAGGCAGAGAGAGTTTCATCCTTATGGACTAAACATCCCATCAATACGAAGCTTTCTTAAAAGTGATGACCACCTCATCAGTGTGACATACTTGGCCGTAGTTTTCGTTACTCGTATGTATATAGAGGATGTAATCAAATTAAATTAGGCATAATACCACGACTTTCTTAATTTGTAAAAGATATAAGTTAAACGCTCATTTGTTATATCCTTTTTTTTAATAATTAGATCTCAAATATGTTAAATAATAATAAAGTTAATGAATAAATCAAAGACGTAACCGAATTATGTACCTCTTATTTTTTTGAATACATTTAAAAAGAATCATCTTATTTTCACTCGACTTTATTGCAGCTTCATAAATGTCGATCTATCTTAGACTAAGATTAAGAAAATTCCAAGATTCCTAAAAAAACGTTTCAAATTTCAACACTATGTTAAATTATCTATTCTATCAAAGAAAATACGTTTTTGTAGACTAAGAATTTGAAAAATAACGAACGAAACAGCTAGCTCATTTTACAAAGAAAATTGAACGACCTCCTAGTAAGATCTGTGGCAATAAGGGCTTTTTGCATGCTCTCAGTCCTCAACGATCGTCGGACGGGAAAAATGTGATTGAAGTGCTGCCCCGTGTGATGTCGCTGCCACTGTCGGGCTGATTCGTTTTGAGTGTAAATGGGTATTGTTTGTCCTGTATATCTTAATCTAGACTTTCTTTTGACATACTTTTTTCTTTTGTATTAAAATACAAGCCTTTACACTCAACTTCGTTCGCGTGGACTGTTCTTAGAATTAAAAGTAGCTTTTGTAACTCTGTGAATATCTCCATCCCAAAAAACAGATCGATCCTCCTGGATCGATCTATCTTCCTAGATAGAGCATAGTTTAATTATTTTAGTCAATAACCCATATGACTTACATGAAATATATATTGTTTAATTATTTCAATTACAGATTTGATTTGACTTTGACACATCGTTAATAAAAAAACTTTGACAGGTTGATAGTTGGTTGAATAGATGGCGTTTCTAAATTACATTCTATTCACGTTGAATTAACAGGATTTCTATAACCTGTTACCCCAATGTATAAGGAATAATTGTGTCAAATTTCATCAATATTCCTATAGCTGTAGCTGCCCTTTATATCAACATATATTTTAAGAATAAGGCGGTTATTATAGAATACTAGTTCATCCGGCAGACGTTGTTTTTCCTCATAAGTTATTTCTAGGGAATTTCTAGTGTACATTATTTTTGCCAATAACAAATGTTAGAGGTGGACAACCATTATCACTTAGGGGTATGAAAAATACTGACTGTGTTTAAAAAAATTTATAAAAATCGGTCAAACCGTTTCGAACGAGTATGGCAACTGACATTGTGAGACGAGAATTTTGTATATTGAATATAATGTTATTCTATAAAATATTGCTAACATTCCGTTCACGTCCAGGTGAAATGGCTTGGTAAAAGTGTTACGCAATCTTTCGAGATGTATGCATGACAGTTGCGTTCTACGCGATATGTATTTGTGATTTTATTGATACAACGGAGACCCTTATATTTGAAATATAAATTATCTTCCTTTTTTTGTGCAATAGATGTGTGTATTATTTTTAAGAAATCGGCTAAACTCTAATCGCTGATATGTTTCACGTATTTTGTCCGAGTACCGAATCGGAATTTTCAGTCATAAGTTCTTTTCGCAGCGTTGTCATGGAAATTGACACGTCAACGCTGTAAAAAGAAAGTTCGAAACTAGTCGGGATAACGTGATATTTTCTAAGAGCATAACGCTGATCTCTATACACACAATATTAATACTATTCACAAAAGTTCGCATTAAACGATGTATGTGCGTTTTGAGTTTAAGCTAGAAAGATAATCAAATAAATCGATGATAGCCTAGCTCCTATATGGCTTTCTTATTCATTAAATATATTTACAATAGTACTTATTACACTTATTCCCATGCTTTCGCAGACCCGTGATGACAGCCTATGTTTATATTATTAAAGCGATATTTTTTCCTTTATATTTATTCAATAAATTAGAAACGATTTTCTCAAAAGTCAATCGGTTTATTCTTTTATCAACAACTTGTCAAACTCCGCACACAAATCACAATTACGTCAAATGGCGCCGCTACTCTAGTCTCCGCCTCTCTCCACACCTCGCATTATCATTCTATACATTACAACATATTGCTCTAAATGACATCGAAACCATATCTCCTTTCAGGATCGGGGAGTTTAAAATTTATATATTATAGCGCCTTATTTTCCAAAAGCGAAAAATTTCACTAAATTTTGTGTTCATTATCAACACCGAATTTTAAACGGTTCCAAAATTAATGACAGATCAATAAATCTTAACTTTTACTAAAGTTTAATAATCTTAAGTAAATTAATTGTTTCGACGTGACACCCTCCGGAAGTGAAGAATCAGGTGCCTTAGCGATTTGCACAGACATTCTAGTTTCTAGAGTTGAGGTGAAGAGAGGTGTAAGATATTTTATCTCTTTTGAATTACCAAATCTGGATGGTGTGTAAATTATTCTTTCTCTTTATAATTGTTACTAAGAGCAATTAATTCTCATCTTTGTAACTCGATAAGATTAGTTTTGCAACTCGAGATTTTTAGACCTTTAATATTGCACTGAGTTGGTGATTTACAAAACTCTACTCGTTACTTTGGTCGTTAGTTTGGTTGTGCAGTTAGCACAACCAAACTAGAAAGCTACACTACAAGAGAATTTATTTGATAGGACTCTGTTTTAGGCATAGAGTTCTCTTCATCTATTAGTCTGTCAATTAAATTACTGCATTTATATTACATATTACATCAACGCCGAAATAGAGGTTCCATATACTGATTATACTGTGTCATTGAAGTGACTGCTGACAACGCGATCAACTTATTTTCTCTAAATAATAAAGAGGGATATAGTGTTAGATACATACAGAAGTGGAAAATGAATTATTACTTGAGTATAATATGTGGTACATATACCGACTACTATTGGTTATGCGAATTATGCCAATGAGCATTTGGGAGTATTATTTCTTATTGATCCATAATTAAATCGAAGTTTAAGACGCATGTATATTTAAAAGATAGTGTTTCAAATGCTTCACGCGATTATGAGGCGAAACTCTATCTTTCTTGTTGTTCTGGGGTCATAACGAGATCAAACTATCCTATATATTATTAACTGCCCATTGATTTAATGACTGACCCTGATGTAGTATAATAATATCATAGTTTTTATTGTGTCATATGGTGCTATGATAAAATATTTAATGGTGTGATAAACTTTATATGAATATTTCATTGTGTGTCACATTAATGGAGTTTGTGTTTACAGTAATGAATAAAGAACGAAGAAGAATTAAAAACAAAGCGTTTTCCAATCTTTTTCTTTTTCTTTTTTCTTGCGATGGTAAAAGAACGTCCACTTCTAAATAAAGGTCCTTTTTTATATGTATATGTTCATCTAAAAGGTTCTATGAAAACGGCGTATTTGCGCAGGGTCATAACTCTAAACCTTGACTGTAATGATCATCTATTCTTTGTACTATGAACCAATTAGTCACCTTGTGAAAATATTGAAGGCGTACATAATAATCCGTTGAGCGCCTGCGGCCGTGAATATGCGGAGGCTATTATTTGCTGCTAGGCAACGCATGTTCGGCCTTGACCTTATGTCGAATATGTCTGATAATACCGACTATTACACCTGCCAACAAATAAAAGAATTCGCCTTTTTTGCTTATGTTTTGTTCAATGGCGTGTTATCCTATAATATAAGGCATTGACTGCAGATAGTTAATATTTGAAAAATAAAATTTTGATGTGTGCGGTCGGGGGATAGAATTACATTGTTTATATCTGTATATTTCTAAGGAATAAGTGTTAAAATGCATAATTCATTATTTCATTATATATTTATATATATTTCATTTCATTTATTTAATACATTTACTTGGAACATGGTCATGAGGCAGATTTAATTTAAAAAATATATATATTCTCATGTTTCGCGAATTTTCCGGGTTGCAAAGCTAATTCTAAATTTTTTAAATTCTAAATTATAAAAAATATTAAAAAAATAGCCTATGTTTTTTTAAATAAACATATTGATAAATGTGAAATTATTATTCGATATAATTTCAGCAATATAGATGAGTGATGACAAAGAAAAAAACATAATGTCATTTGTTGACGAGTGGAGAGTGATGGGATGATACTATTGCAAAAGAACAAGGCTGTTCGAACAATAATTTAGATGGTCACCCGACACCAAGCATCGTGTATATGTATTTTATTTATTTATTTATTTATTTCTTACATAGCACAAATAGGACTTAACTTACAATATGGCCATCTGTAGCCGAACTAGTTAAAACTGTATTTCGGCATACAGCGACATACACCGAAGACATGTGATTTGATTACTATTTGTTTTAATAAAAGAAACGTAAATGTAATATTATGATTAGTACAATAAAGAAAAAAAGAAAGAAACAAAAATAATATACAAGTCTGTAAAGAGTACCTCTCTGTGTGAGAGGTTTGAAAAGTATGTATGTATTTATGTAATATATGTATGTATGTATTAGTATGTGTAGGGGGTATGTATGTATGAGAGGGTGTATATGTATATATAATTCTATAGAATTTATTAGTTTGGCAGCAAAAGTCAGCACTCTCAAAGTTTTCTGTAAATATTTATTTAATAATTATGTAAGAGTTCTTCAGTGTCGTTATATGAGAGTTTAAGAAGATAATGTAATAATTTAATTTTGCATTTAGCTTTCGTTAGGGAATATATGTTTACAATTTTGTTAATCTTATTGTATAAATGAGGAGCAATAACTTTATAAAATTTCATGATAAAGGAAGTCCTAAAGCGATTAGTACTACAAACTGAGTATTTTCTGCGTTTGTTAAGAATATTGCAGTCATAGCTAATCTCACCGTGCTGCTTAAGAATTAAAGATGAAATGTATAACTGCCGAACAGTTAACACTTGACACGATTGATACAAGTACAAAGTAGGATACATAATGGGTTTAAATGTACACACTTTAAGGATAGTGCGTTGGGCGATTTCTATTTTTTTTAAGGTAGTTTTAGGAACTCCACCCCATACCGTTATACAATATTTAAGGAGTGATTGGCACAGTGCAAAGTATATTTGTTTTAAAAGCATTGGATCAGTAACTTGCCTTAAATTTTTGAATATATAAGTTAACTTGCGAATTCGACTTGACAATGTTTCTATATGTTGTTTAAAATTTAGGTTATTATCTAAAATGACACCCAGATATTTTACAGCGTGAACTCGTTCAATTTCTTTACATGAGTAGTCAAATTCTGAAAAATTTTGCGGTTACTGGTTACTATACAAGAGAAACCTTAGATCGTTTTGGGGTCGAATGAACGGTGGAAACACATGACCCATAACAGAGCGTAAGCCTCGGCCAAGTACCTATGAATTTTCTATTAAACTTACGTCTCAGATATTAAGAATTCGTCATAGTATATCGTGAAGCCGTGAGGTATCCAGTTGAGTAGAATAGACCACCCTCTTTCTTACCGGGGGGTCGTAAAATACGACTAAGGTAAGTTGACATCAGGCAGGCGGCCGGTTGTAAAATACGTAGACAAATCATGTGACAACACGTTTAACATGTTTTGCCGATGCCACTCAGAGTGGGATAGGGGCAGGAGGATGATAATATATAAAAGTAAAAAAGTAAAGTAACAGCCTGTTAATATCCCACTGCTGGGAATAGGCCTCCTCTCTCCGTTTCTGGAGAGAAGGGTTGGAGCTAAGACCTACCACGCTGCTCCAATGCGGATTGGCAGGTTACACATATCTCCAGAATTCTCTAGTGATATGCAGGTTTCCTCACGATGTTTTCCTTCACCGAAAAGCGTGTGATAAATTACAATTATGAATTAGACACATGAGTATTAATAGAAAAACTCATTGGTGCCTGCCCGGGTTTGAACCTATGTTCGTCTCTAGAGAGTCGCACGGTCTCACCACTGGGCTATCACAGCTTGATAGCCCAGTGATATATATGGTGAAGCAAAATATCATCAATCTGCATATTTTATAATTTCTGAAATGTTTAATTCACCGGTATATACTGAAGCAGCCTTCCTTCTTCACAAGTAAAACCTTTTCGCAGATGGGAGATAGTAACTGTCCCTACTTTATTGATACTCGTAAATAGTTATTTAAAAATCACCATTTTCATGATGAGAACCAAAACTTTATGCTTAATTTTAAAAAAACATTTGAAATAATATTTTAACATTTTAATATTTAAATTTAAAATTTTAATTCTTATGTTCCATTCAATACTAAAAGATTAAAAGAAAACTTGACGAAATGCTTTTCAACATGTTCTCTTACAGGTATCTACATCAAAAGTGGCCCCGCCAAGTTTAAAATTGACTTAAAGAAAATTAATCCACAAGCCATGAGAAAACATTCATCGAAGTTGGAAAGCTTTAAAAGAATTCGATAAGAAGACTTTCAAACTTTCCAACTGCTCTTTGAGTTTGCTTATGAAACGTGTATGAATTTTTATACACGCTATATTCGTGTGTTAGGGATCTTTGTGTGCATATTTCTTTTATACAGTCAGCTAGAACATTATTTGTTTAAAATAAAATAAATTTTATTTGGCGGTGAAATGTGATCTCTATAGAGCAGATATATATTTTTTTTATACATTCAGTGTAGGTAAATAAAGTATACCTTAGCTCCTGTAGCTGCACACTAGCACTATACGCTGTACCACCAAAACATACTCAGGCTATGGTTATGACAAAATAGCTTTATCATCATCATTCTCCTGCCCTTATCCCACTCTAAGCGGGGTCGGCACAAATGTTACGAACATGTTGTCAAATGATTTGACTACGTATTTACGACCGGCCGACTGCCTGACGTCAACTTACCTTAGTCGCCTTTTACGACACCTCGGTAAGAAATGAGGGTGGTCTATTCTATGCAGCCGGATACCACACGGCACATTATGACAAAATAGCTTTAGTTAATTTTAATTACAAAAGATTATCATCATCCTCCTGCCCTTATCCCACTCTAAGCGGGGTCGGCACAAATGTTACAAACATGTTGTCAAATGATTTGGCTACGTATTTACGACCGGCCGACTGCCTGACGTCAACTTACCTTAGTCGCCTTTTACGACACCTCGGTAAGAAATGAGGGTGAGGTTCTACTCAGCCACCATACATACCACACATAAAATTATAAAAGATCATATAGCGCATATATGATTCCGGATATTGCATTTTTTATTCTGTACATGATGTTACTTTCTATTTATTATAATAAATAGAATACATGTGATGTAAACGTATTTGAAGCAGAAATGTTTTTACTATTTAATTTTTATAACTGCAGTGCTATCAATGCATCGCGCATCGAATAAAGCACCGAAATTGTATAGACACACAACACACACCCGACGACTTACTCGTCTGAAAGGATCCCTTATTCGTTTGAAGATAAGACATTATTCCGGTTCTTGTTTGAAAGTTGATACTTACTTTAGTTTTGCACTTAAAGTTGATCCGGTCTGCAAGCTATTACGCCGGCAAGTGTACTGCAGAAGTAGTCACGTTCAGCAAATATTGGAGCCCATTGTACAAAGTTTATGCTTAATATAATGTCATAGCATATTTAGATGTTATAAAAATTCTTCGATGAAACATATTTTTTTAACTATGGCCTTTCGTTCTTTATAATTTTCAGTTTCCTTTTAATTGCTTTTTAGTTATCATTTATTTAAGCTGTGATAGCCCAGCGGTGAGACCGTGCGACTCTTTCGAGGGGAACACGAGTTCGAACCCGGACAGGCACCAATGAGTTTTTCTATTAAAACTCATGTGTCTAATTGATAATTGAAATTTATCACACGCTTTTCGGTGAAGGAAAACATCGTGAGGAAACCTGCATATCTCTAGAGAATTCTGGAGATATGTGTAACCTACCAATCCGCATTGGAGCAGCGTGGTAGGTCTTAGCTCCAACCTTTCTCTTCAGAAATGGAGAGAGGAGGCCTATTCCCAGCAGTGGGATTGTAACAGGCTGCTACTATCATTTATTTTATTTTAAGTTATATAGATGATTTAAAATTATGGATGTTTTTAACATTAATTATTGAAAGAATATAAAACGAAATAAAATAATGCCCTAACAAATTCATTGCAGCGACCGTTATAGCAGGGCCTGCATTTGGTGAGTTAGCTCTTATTCCAAGAATACTAACCATTTTTTATAATTAAATAATCTACAAATAAATCTGTAGTCCGACTTCGTAGACTTTCCACTACCACGATATCGGTATGGACGCGGGTGAAACCGCGGGACATTGCAAGTATATATATAATTGTAGAGTCTTCTTCTATAATTAGGTTTTATGTTATACGTTCTCATTTCAAAGTTACCGCTCCTTTGGGATGAATAAATCTAAGCAATTAAAATATTCCTTGGACGATATCGTACGCTTTGACCATAGCATTAAAAATATCCCCCGAGCTTTTAGTGTCATATACACGGACTTATAATACTCATTAAAGCTAATTCTTATGTATTTTAAGTACATATTAAGTAGTTTTTGTCTAAGGCAAAATTTTTTTTTGTTAATTATATTGTTCCATTCCGTGATTCTAAGTTATGATAAAAGATGGTACAATTTAAAGTATCAAAACTCTGAAATCTGGAAATACAATTTGGTAATCGACGATTAATCTCAAATAAGGATGTTCAAATCCATTTACCATAGTTATTTAATATTATACATAAGCCTAAGTGGTATGTATGGTATCGCGGTATGCAAAAATGTCTTAAATTATATAACTGTTTATCATCATCTTTCTGCCCTTATTCCACTCTAAGTGTGGTCGGCACAACATGTCATAAACATGTTGTCACATGATTCGGCTATATACTTTACGAGCGGCCATATGCCTGACGTCAACTTACCTTAGTCGTATTTACGACACCTCGGTAAGAAACAGTATGATCAATTCTACTCATCCGGATACTACACGGTATCTATCTTAATCGCCTTTGACGAGACCGCGGTAAGAAATGAGGGTGGTCTATTCTACTTATACCACAAGGCGGGTTCACTTACCATAGTCGCCTTTTACGACAACTCGGTAAGAAATGAGCGTGATCTATTCTACTCAGCTAGATACCATCAATTAAGCAACTTATTCTCAGAATATAATATTTATATATTGAGTTAGTGCATTTTTCCTTAACCTTACATTGAAATTCGACTTGATAGGACAATTACTTGGTATGCATGAAAAGTTAAAAAAGTAATAACCCAACAAATTAAGAAGTAAACTCCAGAGATTATTTTAATTCTATGGCCGGAACAGATTTTGTTTTAGGGAAATTTTAATTGTCTCGGATAATTTTCCTCAAGAGGATTGTTGTAATTTTGAAAAGTAAAATGAAACGTTATCTTACAAATATCGCTTTACGGCTTGTATTATTTTAATCTTATTACCCAACAAATTATGCTCAAGCGCTTTTTTAGTATAAGTTGACAAATTGGCCTGTGATCTGTGTCTAAGATATGTTCGACAAACTTTATAAAGGAATTATATTTAACTATCTTTTACCCGCGATTTCGTTCAGTAGCTTCTGTCACTCACCAACCCTGCGAATACCTCCATCACAAAAAACAGATCGATCCCGTAGGTTAAATTGGAATTACTATTACTATGATTCCGCTACTCAAAACATGAACAAAAGTAATAATAAAATTATTTTGCTATAATCCGCGATACAGTAAATAGAAAATATATATAGTGCTAAATGTATAGTGGACTATCAGTTTTTTCATACCCGTGTTGAGATTAACAATCGAATCGAATCAACGAGTTTGTGTTAGTGAACGTGTGTAGTGCTTGTGTATTGTGGTGGCAGTGGTGGAGGTTTGTGCATGTGTTTTTATGAATCCTGCATGTAACGGGTATGAAAAAACTGATAATCCACTATACATTTAGCACTATATATATTTTCTATTTACTGTATCGCGGATTATAGCAAAATAATTTTATTATTAATTTTGTATTATGGATCTCCGCAAAGTAACGCCTAATTCTATAAATTATCGAAACATGAACATTAAATTCGGTTTCCTTCAACAAAGATTTATCATTTACTCTGAAAAAAAAAAATAGTAACAAAATCACAAAAAAAAGTAAAACCTTTCATTGTTCGCTATATCTGTTAATGTGAAATTTTATTGAGTCGCCTATATACCTAAAACCTATTTATCTAACTTAAAGATTTGACCTTGTCACATCGTGAGTAAAAAACCTTGACATAAAGATAATCGATGGCATTTTTAATGTCATGCTATTCCTGTTAAATTTACAGGATTTCTATGGCCTATTTGTTAACCCGGTGTATTGGCGTTGTGCAAAATTTCATCGATTTCGGTTCAGCGGATTGGCTGTAAAATCGTAACAGACAGACTTTCGCATTTATATTAGTAAGGATTAGAATATGAGACCAAGAAAATAACACTTCTTAAAAGTTGTAATGAGTCAATCTGCTATGAATTGTTTTCTAGAAATAATCTTGAGGTCTTCTATCAAACCGCTTCATGGGTGACTTAACAATACTCCGTCTATTTATTATAAATATGTTAAAGTTAAAGCTTGGCCATTATGGTATTAAAGACAGTGCGCTTCGTCTCGTTGCGTCTTATCTTCACAACCGGATTCAAAGAGTGTGCATTAATGAGGTGCAGTCATCCGGAACGGCCTTAGTTATGGGTGTGCCTCAAGGATCAATCCTTGGTCCCTTTCTGTTTTTAGTTTATATAAATGATTTACCATATTTCATTCATAATATTTGCGATATTGTACTGTTTGCGGATGATACATCTTTAATTTTTAAAGTAAATAGAAATGACCATAATATTGACGAAGTCAACAGTGGTTTATCGCAAGTAGCCCATTGGTTCAGGGTAAATAATTTGGTACTAAACTCTAAGAAAACAAATTGTATTGAATTTGCATTACCTAATGCTGCAAAAACAGCAAATAGGCTCTCCATAAATAATGTACCACTGAAAACAGAAAATACAACTGTATTTTTGGGAGTGACCTTGGATTCAAAACTCCAATGGAGCACACACATAAAAACTCTTGCAGGGAAACTTAGTTCAGCAGCCTACGCTGTTCGAAAGATAAGACAATTTACAGATGTCGAAACAGCGAAACTTGTTTATTTTGCTTACTTCCATAGCATTATGTCTTATGGAATATTGCTGTGGGGTAAATGCGCGGATAGTGAAAAAATTTTCGTATTACAAAAAAGAGCCATACGTGGCATCTACAATTTAAGTCCGCGTGATTCCCTGCGAGAGAAGTTTAAGGAAATAGGTATTCTAACATTTGCTTCACAATATATTTTAAACAATGTAATTTTTGTACATAAAAATATAAAGAATTATAAAACGATAGGTGATGTATATAATAGACAAAGTAGGAACCGACATAAGCTTGCGACTCCTGCTTTGCGCCTAGCAAAAGTACGTAAATCGTTTGTGGGTATGGGTATAAGATTCTATAATAAAATTCCGAAATCAATTTTGGCTATGCCATTACAGCAGTTTAAAACCACTGTTAAAAAGAGGCTGATACAGAAAGCCTACTATACTGTTGAAGATTACTTAGATGATAAGGATGTGTGGATATAGGTGCACCTCTACCCTGTACAAGACAGTAATAAATAAATGTAATTAGTTCTAAGATTTATATTTTAAAAAGAGCAACCGCCGAGTTTCTTGCTGGCTCTTCTCGGTAGGAACAGCTTTCCGAACCAGCAGTAAAGTTGACGATTCAAAAGCACTTGTTTACAAGTTTACTTGAATAAAGAATATTTTGAATTTGAAATTTGAATATAGATATACTAAAACCCAGAATATCACCGTTTATCAGTAAATAATCCGTGACTGAATTTTATCTACGTATTTTCTCGTGTCAGATATGACCACACAATGCCACTACAAGTATACCACTAAATGACTGACTTTTCATATGGGGCCAATAACCGGAACAGGTTCGTATCAATATCTTCATTTATTTTATTGATTTAATGTTATTATGGCGTGGCTGTTTAGAGGGATTGACTTATGTATATGGAAGTTTATGGAACCATATTAAGTGATAAATGAATTGCAACTGACTTTCAGTTGCAATAAATTATAGCATTCTCTGTTAATATATTTTATGGGATTAGTTATATGTATTGTGATCTCTGTGGTGTCAGACTTCTTTTCTTCAGGGTGTTATTAAGAAAACGAGAACGGAAAAATACTTACTTGTCGCCCAGCCGTTTATGATGTTGGTTGTGTTGTAATAACTTTCTATCCAAGAACATTGCTATAGTCTTCAAAACGAAGTTTTTGTCATTGTTTGTGGAGGGTTGAAGAAAAACTTCTTGAAGTAATGCGTTGTATTACTTGTACTTTGTCCAGAATTTCCCGTTTTACGTAAACGACAATTTTATTATTTATTCAAGTTTACTTACAATGTTAACGATAACGAAATGATAATTTATTATTTATTTCTTTATTATATATAAATATTGTTATAAAAGAGGAAAAATACACATGTGCAAAGGTGGACGTATCCCTAAAAGGAATATTTTCCAGTCAACCTTTGAGTAACAGAAGGAAAAAGAAAAGAAGTGAAATACGTGTAATATAGAAAGTAAGAATAAGAAAAATTACGAAAACTATGTACTTAGATAAATATTTGAACTCGAGGTAACACAAAGAAAAGGTAAAAAAATAATAAAATAAAATGATGAAATTTAGATAATAGTAAATTTACTATTTAATTTATAAATTAATTTTTGTTAATTAAATAGCTGAATAAATATTCTACTAATATAATGTTACTGAGACAAATATTTTGTAGTCTGTAACTTACATGCCGATTGGAAGGAAATTTGCGGATTGATACAAGTAAATCATTCAATGGCTTAACACCATGAAAGCTAAATGATCTCGAGTAAATCAATGAGGAGCACTAATGGCAAGCAAGATTTAATATATCCATATTAATAATAAAGATGCTAAGGTCTGTCTGTCTGCTACCCGTTAACAAGTAATCCGCTGAACTATATTAATCAAATTTGGCACAATCAAAGCCTATATACCTAGATAACCTATACCATAAATCCCGTTATTCTTTTGAAAACAGGTAATAATACATATTGCCTTATCGAGGGAACTTAAACGCGTCAGTTGGCACGAACGAAGCTGCGGATACGACTAGTTTATCATATTTAGAAATTAAACTGTAATAGTTTCAAACGTAGACTACAGTTTTAAATAGTTAAAGTTGAAGTTTAATTCCGAAACTTTTGGCGTATAAGCATTAAGCTTATCCTCATAGGGATGCTTTATTCAAATAAACTTTTACAAGCACTTTAAATCGATGTTATGAAAATACTTGTTTGTTCAAAGTTCCAAGTAATGTGTTAGAGTTTAAAATATCAGCTTATATTACTAAATTAATCTTTTCATGAGGTATTGAAGAATTGGAGCCATGAATATTTGAAATTAATTTGCATCTTACTTTGCATATATATTATGGTACCTGATTGCGTTGTTACTATTTTATTTTAAATTTGCTATTTAGGAAACATAGATAGAACATACATATGTATCTTTATGTAAATATAATAAGGTAATATGAAAACTGATGATGAGTCTAATAAAAAAAATAATCTCACATGGGGCGATGAAGTGAGCAAGGACTGGACGCGTGCCTTAATAATCAAGTCAGAAAAGAGTGGTTCCGTAGAATAACAAAAATTATCGATATATATTGGTTTGGGGTATCTATCGGGAAAGCGTTGGTTTACTATACCTTTAATATAAAGGATCTAAAGTATATCCTAAGAAGATGGTGTGACGATGGAAGGTGAAAGTGAAGAAGTTATAAAAAAAATAATTAAAAAAAGCCGCCATTGCACAATGTTATTAATCATTTCTTGTACATATAATATACATATATGTAATTTTTTGTTCTTCTGTATAAATAAAGAATAAATAAATAAATAAGTTTGTCGATTAAAAATGAAAAAAATCAAAAGATTTTTAGTATAGTGTAGATTAGAATCGATTTAGAATATTTTAAAAGAAAGGAACAAACCCAATACAAGCAGCTTTTTATGATAATAAAGTGTTGGTCACTTTAATATCCATCATAAAATAATTCTAAATTAGGCTTAATTGAATTTGATGCCTTGTCATCCTTATTAGAATGCCATCTATGACATCACGCTACTATGTATTAAGAAAACTAGTGTTTTCTTGCTCTTCAAGTTATGGGTTTCACGTGTTTAGGCACTACGCCATGCTTTACTAGAATTTGCCACAATTTTTGAAATAGGTCACTAGTCGACCCGATACGTGGTATCTGGTTGAGTAGAATAGACCACCCTTATTTCTTACCGAGGGGTCGTAAAATATGACTAAGGTAAGTTGGCGTCAGGCAGGCGGCCGGTCGTAAAATACTTAGCCAAATCATGTGACAACACGTTTGTAACATGGTGTGCCGACCCCACTTAGAGTGGGACAAGGGCAGGAGGATGATGGATGATGATGTTACTAAAGTGCGAAATGTTTTTCTAAAAACGAACAGTTTTTCTTAAATGAGCTGTATCATATTGTTCCTCCAATATGCGACCATAAAAATAGTTTTCTATAACCGTAGAAACCAAAAAATTCTGTAATAATTTTTGCTCTGCGAAACTTCGCAAGAAAAAGCTTATTTCTGTAAGTTATGTGATAATTATGTTTATCTTGGACTTTTGCTAGTTATACTCATCGTAGTTACTAACGTATTGTTTAAATATTGTAAGAATAATTAGTAAATGATTATATTGTTACTCTTTACCCCTTGAAATAATTACAACAATTATAATTTTGATTATTATTATATCCTATAATTTTTTATTACAAACATTTACAGTTAGGCCATACATGATACGTATGTATAATTGATATTTGTAATTTATCACACGCTTATGAAAGTGAAGGGGAAATTTCGTGAAGACACTAAATAAATAAATAAATATATGGAACACTTATACACGCGGTCATCCGACCCCAAAGTAAGTAACTTAATACTTGTGTTATGGGTGACGGACAACTGGTAGATATACCACATATATAGTTTTAAATACATACTTAAATACAAATACACACCCAGGCTCGAAGAACCAATAAATTGTTTATAAAAATGTTGGCCCTCGGCGGGAATCGAGCCTGCGACCCGCGGAGCTGAAGGCAGAGTGACCCAGTGCGCCAACGGAACAGTCAAATATATCTCATATACCTACACTCACATATATCTACATTCTGGGGAAGTAACCTACCAATCCCGCGTTGGAGCAGCGTGGTGGGTATAAGCTTCAACTCTTCTCTCCAAAAGTTTTAAAGGAGGCCTCTTTCCACAGGCCGGTACTTTACATGCTTTTTACAATTAGGCCTTGGCATATTCATTTCTATTCTTAGAACTATTTCCGAGTGAAGTTCAAGAAAACATTAAAGATGCTAGACAAAAAAGGTCAGCTCGCACTCATCAATTTATATATAGTTTTTAATGTCTGCTTTTTATGTAATGAAAATTGTGTTGTCATAATAAATTGTTCAGAAGACAAACTCATTTAACGCAAACTTTCAAGAAATATTAAAGTTTTTTACGACCTTTGGTAATGGATTTTGTTTTAACATTAATATTGTTAATATTACAGCAGTTTTGACTTGTTTATTGTATGAGTGGGTGTTTTATAGTCCTGATGTCAATAGCTGCAGCACTTTATTTTTAAAAGTGACTAAAAGAACGAGCAATTAAATAAGAAAACCTTGGATCGACTTGTGAAAAGCGGTTTTTAAATAATATATTTTATAATAGCAATGTGATATCAATATTAAAAATTGAATTCAAGTACAAATTAACTTCTTTAAATCATTTGATTTAAAGAATGAAATACTTGCAGGGATCTTTAATACAAAACTAATATTGAAATGATTTTGCTATAATCCGCGACTAAGTAAAGAAAAAATATGATTTATAGAAGTAGGCGTTACTTTGCGGAATTTCATATTACAAGCAATATAACAAAACTTCTTCGCTATAATCCGCACGGGTTAAGCGAATGCATACAAAGCTAATGTGTATGAAGCAGGCAAAATCTACGAACCTTATACATGCAGGACAAGCCACCACACGCATCCCAAGGCTCCTCCACCAGCAACAAAGCACACAAGCAGCACACACACCCACCACCGCAACAATCTCGACGATCGTTTCGCTCCGAAACCGAAGCATCATCAGGACAACAGGCTCCACGACAAAATCGTAATGATTACATGATCGCATTACAGCGATTATAGCGAAGTAGTTTTGTTATAGTGCTTGTAAAGAAAAAATATATTTAATGCTAAATGAAGAGTGGACAATCCTTTATCATACCCGATACACGTAGTATTCATAAAAGCACATACGCAAACCTCCACCATCACCACCACAACACACATGAACCACACACGTTCGCTATCACAAACTCAACAATCGTTTCGCCACGACAAAATCGCTAAGCTTTTTTTTAATACTAAATACTACAATTCAGTAATAAAATATCTAAAGTGTAATTAAAAAGTGATGTATTAAATTTTTATACTAAGGAATTTTAAGATAAGATTGCTATAGTTTATAAATTAAGTATTTTTCCATGATGTTTCTTGTTTTAATTAAATCTCTGTATTCCATAAGGTTAATTATGTCGACAATGTAATAATTGATGTATTCAGACCATTTTTATTACCCCGTCGAAGGCGATGTAATCGTAAATGGTGTTAAAGGCTAATCCCGTATGAGACAGATGGGATTGCCTTCGGTCAGGTACAATTAATCGTCCTATGTAACTATGTAAAAACTTTTGATCTTTTCGATTTTATATAAAGTGCAAAGGTAAAAATTAGATTTGAAAGTAGGTGCTGACCTATATGAATTGCAAAGGTACAAAATAAAGGTGAGATAAATGTAGAAACAACGATGTTGACATAGTCATTATCAAAAATTGGACCTTTAAATTTTCTCTGGGACCATGGATTAATTCGCAATAAAAGGTTAAGATTATTTATTATCGTAGAACTACATCTATACAAAATTATTCTTATTTTTTTATATAATCTCAATTACACCCAAGTTGATATATTGAATAATTCAAAGGATTGTTTGAAGAAAAAAATTCTGGATACTATTCAGAATATGAAAAACTTTAATAAAATATATACATAAATTGAAGCATTTCCACGCATAGCATAAACATGCACTCCACCATGCGTACACACTTCTCCACACATGCAACACATCTACACACACATACACACACTTCTCTGGCGTCCTTATTATATTGATAATATTATTAGCAAAATTAAAATCCGTAATTGACTGTAAGTTAAACTAAGTAATATTTCAAGCAATACAACAGAACTAACTACTTTGCTATAATCCGCATGGGTACAGTGAATGCATGCAAAGCCAATGTGTATGAAGCAGGCAAAATCTACGCACCTTATACATGCAGGACCAGTCACCACATGCACCCCAAGGCGCAATTCACCAGCAACAACGCACACAAAAGCAGCACACACACCCACCACCACAATCTCGACGATCGTTTCGCCCCGAAACCGAAGCATCATCAGGAGGATCAGGAGGATTAGCAGTACGATTTTTGTCGTGGAGCCTATCCTCCTTATCCTCCTTCACTTAACCCGTGCGGATTATAGCAAAGTAGTTAGTTCTGTTGTATTGCTTGTAATATGGAATTCCGCAAAGTAACGCCTGCTTCTATAAATTAAGTAATATTTTGTAAATTAATATAAGAGCTGTGGATTTTGTAAAAGTAAATAAATAACTAAATTATTTCATTGTACATAACATGCAAAAACAGATAATAAAAGAGAAACATTGGAGATAAAAGGTAATGAGTAATTTGATCTGGTGGTCTTAACGCTACTTAACGATCTCTTTCAGAGTATAAGGTTGACTAAAGGACACAGTTATGGATATTCTGTAGGTGGAGTATGAATAAAGAATATTATTGAATACATACTAATTAATATTATGATTAATAAATTAACTAATTAATGAATGATTAACAAACATCAAATACATATATATACATTATAAATTATATACAAATCCATGAAACGTTAAAGCGTTAACAAATAAACAAGGATGTTAGTCTATACACGAATTCAGTAGAATTTGAAAAAAACGGATTTTTGTAGGTCTTTTACTTAACGATAGTGCAAGTCTTGAGTAAGGTTCAAGTTTTAAATTTAAGCTTTCGTGAGTAGTATTCATAGTTAATATATAGATACCGGCTATACTCACGTCTAATTTTATCGGGTTAGTTAACATTGGAATTCCCGCAGGGTCGGGATTTACGTCACAAAACTCCATGATAGATTAATTTTTACGCGGGAACAGCTTATATAATATATCAACATTACATAATATATAAAGTAAATTTATTACACAATCAAATAATTTGACTATTCTGTAGTATTAAGTCACTTAGCTTTGTTATCCGTATACTGTTATATAACCTACTTATCGTGAAATCTTTAGTAATATGGACGTGTCTATGGAATTGCAGGGTGGATCAAGAGTGTGTAATAGGGAGAAATTCGTATGGATAACACAATTAAATTATACAGAATCCCCTGAACGTAATCTGACTTTATTTGAATTGGAACGTATAATTCTACATTTGCAGTAAAGGAAAAGGCAACGGTTCTGTACGGTGAAGTATATTTGAGAATTTAATATAATTAAAGCTTTCTGAAGGTACTTCTCAATCCAATAGGAATAAAAGTTACTGAAACGCGTATAGGGTTCAGATAAATAGATAAGTCGTTGCAACCGCGTATCCGTGGTTCTTAACAATGCCAATTTGTATATGTACATTGTAGTCTTTAACAATGCCTGAACAAGAATCGAGAATGAAAAAATAGATAGGACATTAAAGGCGCAAGTGTTGCCACAATCTTAAGAATAATGCTCACGATAGAAAATTATTATTTGTAACACTTGACCATCCTACTTCGGCCGTTTCCTACGGTGACCTTGAAAGTTGTCTGTACTCCTTTGCACCTAATTATTAGGTGCAAAAGTATTATTAGGCAGGTGGTATTTCTAACATTACTTGCCACAATCTTAAGAAAATGCTCAAAGTAGAAAATTATTATTTGTAACACTTGGCCATCCTACTTTGGCCGGGTCCTACGGTGACCTTGAAAGTCGTTTACACTCCTTTGCATCTAATTATTAGGTGCAAAGACAGGTATATGTAACATTACTTTAATGAATCTTTAGTCAAGTGACTTGATGGATTACGATTTGTAAACCGTATTCCGTAATCCGTTTACGACGATAACAATGAAAAACAAAAATCGTATTTTTGTCCATACATTCCTATGGTTTAAAGCCGCGATATATTCGTGTTCAATTTTGCATGTCTAAAGTAGTAAATATTCACTATTATTTATATTGCATCATTTTTCAACATTAATCTATGTATATAGTGTTTCATTATTTTTCTTTTTCTTCCTTCCTTTATCATTTCCGTATTTCACTTCTTGACCTTTTCTTTCTGTTACTGACGGTTGACGGGAAGAGATCCCTTTTAGGAATAAGTTCGCCTTTGTACATATGCATTTTATTTCTTTTTTCTTCTTTCTTTTTTTATGTTATTCTGTATGTGCAATAAATAAATAAATAAGTAATTTACATACATATTTTAAATCACCATTGTAAGGTAAAAAAACGTGTTTTACACACGTCTTTTTGGCAGTTACGGTTCGTGGACGTTATAGAAACGTGCCCGATAACATGACCGAATTAAACCAAAGACCCTGAATGCAAGAAGTTCTCACACGTATTGGAAGTTTTATAGCGATATCTACGAGGTAATTTTACATATGAATTTTGTAGTGTTTGGGGTTTAGTGATTGCATATATACCAGGTTTTGGGATTTAGCCGTCTGAGAAGTTTGATTTTAGTAAAGAAATGGCCTGTAAGTATCGCATAAAGAAAAGACTTAGATTTAGTAATAATAAAATCAATCAAATAAAATAAAAGTAAATAGGAAATAAATATACGTTGTACAGTGGACTATCCGTTTTGGGGATTCAACCACCGAAAATTTGGTGGTTAAAGCAATTAGTATTAGGTCCTTACATATGAAATTGGCGTTTTCTATGGGAAGAACATAAAGTCGTTTTTTTTAAATGAAATATATTTAATTAATCAAAGAATGTACCATTGCTATGTATGCACTTTTGCCATCTCATAAGTAGTTCATTGATCCCCTTACTAAAAAAACTATTCGGGCGGGAATCAATAAAATCTTTGAAGGCGGTTTGGATTGCCCCATCGGAGTTGAATTTTTTTCCTTGCAAATAGTTATCCAAATTGCGAAAAAAATGGTAATCTGTTGGAGCAAGGTCCGGAGAGTACGGTGGATGTCTAAGACATTCTAATTGAAGCTCCTCTGATTTGGTAGCCGTCTGTTGTGCAGTGTGTGGTCTAGCGTTTTCCTGAAGCAGCAGTGGCCTAGAGCGATTGACCAGCCTCGGTTGTTTAGCAGCTAGCTTTTCCATCATGGTTTGCAGTTGCTGACAATAGATATCTGCCGTAATCGTAGCTGGCCAGATTTAAGAAAGCTGTAGTGAACGACACCGGCACTAGTCCACTAAACACTTACAAGCAACTTTTTTTTAGTCAATTTTCGCTTAGGGCAGGATTTGGCTGGTTCGCCAGGGTTTAGCCATTGCGATGAGCGCTTCCGATTATCGTAGAGGATCCACTTTTCATCACAGGTAATGATTCGATTTAAAATTCCTTCATTATTGTGCCGATTGAGTAACGTAACGCAGCAGTCGACGCGCGTTTGTCGGTTTGCTTCACTCAATTCATGAGGTACCTACCTTTCAAGCTTTTTCACCTTCCCAATTTGCTTCAAGTGGATTAGAATAGTTTTATCACTAACACCGGAGCCTGCAGCTAACTCGGACGTGGTTTGCGATGGATCCGCTTCCACAATAGCCTTCAATTCTTCATTATCAACTTTGGTCTCCGGCCGTCCACGAGGCTTGTTCTGCAGGTCGAAATTTCCAGAACGAACACGTTGGAACCAAAAACGCACTGTGTTTTCTTTTGCGACACCGTCACCATACACATCATTAATCCTTCGAGCCGTTTCTGCAGCACTGGTGCCACGGTGGAACTCATACTCGTAAATAACGCGATATTTCATGTTTTCCATTTTGTAAACAGAGTGACACAAAGAAAAAAACAAAAGAAGAAAAAACAAATGAATTAGGGGGTTTGAAACACAAATGCATGAGTAAATAGCTGTATGAATTTGAATTTGGAATTCCTAACCATAAAGGTAATATTTGAGATCAAAGTGGCCAGTACGACAAAACGCCAATTTCATATGTAAGGACCTAATATATAACTATGTTTGCTAGGGTGATGCATCGCTTTGCGATTTTGTCGTGGAGTCTATCTCCTGTTGATGCTTCGGTTGCGGGGAAAAACGATTGTTGAGTTTGTGATAGTTAACGTGTGTTGTGTATTGTGGTGGTGGTGGTTGAGGTTTGTGCATTTGTGCATGTATCAGGTATGAGAACGGATAGTCCACTCTTTATTTAGATATAGATTTAGTTATTAGTTATGAATCTAAGCAAAATGCCTTATTCAATAAGTTAGTTGCGTTAGGTTCGGTATAACAGGAACTTACCAACGATAACTTTAAAAAAGGATTTCTCTACATTATTTTTTTAATAGTAAAGCGCATGATGAGTAAATATTTAATAAGCATACAAATTTATATCGAAAACTTAATACAGATGTGTCTGCGAAGGTTTTGTATTCACAAGCCTAAGGATCTCGCACTGCCACCATTTAGAGAAGTTAAAGTGCTGATAACGTTACATTGGTCTATTCCAAATTCAAAATATTCATTAACAAAGTTGCCTTGTAAACAAGAGCTTTTGAATCGTTGCTATTGAAGTAATAGACTACACTTTCACTTTAAAATTTACGGCACAGCATTTTTACTCAGTTTTTGTTATAAAGTTTGTTATAGATTTTGGGTTGAGCGGTGTATCTTTTAAATATAAGTCTAATTGCTTTATGTATTTATACGAATACATAGATAAAGTAATATATTACCATGAGAACAAAAAACTTGAAGAAGAAAGGATATGTAGTCTATAAATAAAGTCAAGTCAAAAATTTTATGCCTACTGATATTTTCCTCTTTAGTTATTCAGCAGACATCCCAATCCGATTTTTCCTGTTACAGTCGAAATTAATTTAAATAAAAACTCCGTATGAACGCTAGCACCACGCTCGGTTGAGGTTATCGCGCCATAAAATATTTCGCTTAACTTATTATAATACCTACAGTTCTCTTATTATATAGGAGGGTGAAACAAGTAATTTATAATCAGAATTTTACATTTGAAAATTAAATCAATAGAAACTTACAAGAATTGAGACATATATATTTTTAAAAGAAGTTTCCGATCTCAAGATTGGACACAGATCGCTTCTTTCCGCACCCATATTACGCTTCTTTTTAAAGTGGCTTACTATTGACGACGGTGACTTAAAATCCGCAATAAATAACTGTCAAACAAACATAGACATTTGTCTGACACTTTGAATGTATTTAGTCCGTTTTTTTGCTTACTAATTGTATAAATTATATATTTTTATTATAACACAATTCTAATTGACATCGCTATAGAGCTAATATCAGCTTCCATTGAAGTGAAGATTATTTGATTAATAAATTCCATTGAATCTATATTCATTCTTCTATAAGGTTAAGGGTAAGGAGGGAATTCTCCCTTGTTATTTACTTAATTAAAATAATTAGAGGCAAAACACATAATGCCGATATGCTGCAATATCTAGGCTATAGGCTGCATGTCCCAGACAGGTACGTGTGGCGGAGGCGGAGACCGTCATTATTAGCGGGCGCACAAACCTGATGAAGCAGGCGCCACTCACACGTGCTATACGATTTATTAATATATGTGCCATAAAACTATATTTTTTTTTCAGTTCTCTGAGTGAACTTACAAGGATAGCCTTATATGTTATAAGTTATCATTAATTAAGTTATGCTACACTATTGTATTAGGAACATCCCTGTAATGATAGTGTTAAGTGTTACATGAAAAAAATAAAAATGACTTCGTATTTTTATTAATAATGAGGCTGTTCTATCAAAATTATAATAGATTATCAGATTAGTACTAATGCCATTCCGCTAGCTTACATTACTAATGATAGTAAACGACATTATCTTAGCAGATTGATTGATTAATCTCAACCTTCATGCCCCTAATGCGTTTGAAAGCTTAGAGGAGGTCAGATAGAAATAATTATCAGAATAGGGGAGATGAATGGACCGAAATATGCTTTAACTTTAAGGATTATAACTTGCAAACTAACGAAAATACTTTATTTATTGAATAAATTGTTTCTGCCTAAAGCCTTCATTTTTATCGTGTCTATCTACTTCCATCATATAAACGCATTCGAAAATAATGATGATTTAAATTTAGAGATGCTTCAACGCAATATGACATGTGAAACACGATGTTGATGAACAAATACGATGTTGTCGAAATTATTATTACCAACAAATACTATGACGAGATTATTTTAATTATTTACTCCAATAAATAAATAATACATTTGTTTTAAACACCGAAAAATACTTTTTATTAAGTATATTTGCATCTAGACTATTTAATAAAATTTGCATTCATTTACGAGAGGACCGTGTTCGACGATTATCATCCAATGCAATCCTACCGACGCATGAAAGCGGTGTTTAGAATAAAAAAGTGCTAACCTAGAAAGCAAACTTAATCTATGTACATATGTAAAACCACTTGCAATATCACTAAATCATAAAATTTAATATGTGCTAATAGACTCCGTATTCAGTAAGTATAGGATTAGAAGTTTTTATAAACTCATCGTATATAGTGTGTATAAAAAATATACGGGAGTACCGAAACTTTCCAACTTTTATCTTAACTTCATTAGTTATTATATAGTTTTGAAAGACATACATACACACGCATGCGCTCGTACATATTACACACAGCCACACACACGCACGCGAACACACACTAATCCATGCACGCACGTACAGATACACACACACAGACACACACACACACACCCACACATACATATACAGACTCTAACGAATTACGAATCCTGCACGTATCGGGTATGAAAATACGGATAGTCCGCTATACATTTAACACTATATATATTTTCTATTTACTGTATCGCGGATTATAGCAAAATAATTTTATTATTAAAATAAAAATAAAATAAAAATTGTTTATTTCCATTAAATCTTATGACTATGAAACACGGTTTTGAGATCTTCTTGTAAGTATGATAATACTTGTGTTAGAAGATCTCGTTCTTCCATAACACAACTTGTTATATACATATAATATATTTTATAAAGTTTACAACCAACGATAATAATAAAAGTAACAAAATAAATTAGGAAATAAAAATAAATTAGGAAACAAACACAGAAACAAAAAAAAAAAAATTCAAAGAATGTGTATGTAAGAGAAATAGTTGTGAGAATGTGTGTGTGTGTGAGTGTGTGTGTTTGAGTGTGAGTGTGTGTGTGTGTTAATGAGTACGCATTACGTATACGGAATTACTTTTATATACAGACTCATTTATTCTTTATAGTTATGTGCTATTATTTAGATATGGAAGAGCGGGACCTTCTGACACGAGAAGAATACTTGTCTTACTTACTAGAAGATTTCCAACCTTTGTACAGTAATGAAGAACTTTGTTAATGAATAAATGAATTTTTTTATTATTTGAATTTCATTTAATTTATTATCCTTATAAAGAGTAGCTTTGACGACGATTAAGTATTTTTCATTTATTAATTATTATTCGTTTATTAAAAAGTCTTTATAGCCGAATGCTAAGGTATTCTTGACATAGTGAACAACTTGACATAGTATTCTACAAGTTTTACTGTAAGAATTTACAGGCTTTATTGTTTTTTACAATTCATCAACCAGTTTATAGTGAAAAGAAAATCACGGGAAAGCATTTCTATAGACTATCTAAATTCTAAGATGTGTGTAACCCGCTAATCCGATTTGGAATAATGGTGAGTTTAAGCTCTGAAAAAGAGAAAATAAGGATATCCCTAATAGAGGGATTTTAACTTGCCGCTATTTAATATTGTTAGATTACAAACAACGCGAATGTTTACATATTCGTATAAATAACACATTGGAATTGATGAAATGAAAGTAAAATAAAACATTGCGTTTGTTTTCATATTTACTCAGCCTTTATGTGCCAATTAAGCGAATTTAACTCTTGGCTAAATAAATATACGCAATCAATTAACGGGTATAACGCTTAAATTTTATAAGACACTTCGCGGTAAATGAGAACCATGACACGGCGATGTTGACAAACAATAGAGATTTATAGTATTTTTGGAGGACTTCAATTTTGTATTTCTGAAACTTTCTTTGAGCTAGCTTACTCGTATAATTCGCTAGTCTGGTTATTTGCTTTTACAATCAGATTCTGCACTCCTTATTAGGCTTGCCTACATAATGGTTTCAATTAAATGTAAGAAATATGCTTATACGTAAACACAATTGAAGATTATATGAACAATAAAATTACATGCAGTTTCGTACAATACTGCGTTTTAGTAATGTAAATTGAAACTGTTGATAAAGATCAAATCAAAATAGATTTGATTTGATCCAAACGAACAGTTGGGGAATTATCTTCTTGTAGTTGTTTTATTGACAATTTTATATCAAATGAATGCAAATGAAAGGCTCGATTCCTGGCGAGAGCCGACGTTTTGTTTAAACAATTTTTCAGGTTTTTCAAATCTGGGTGTATATATGTATTTAAGTATCTAGTTATTCACGCATATATTTACCAGTTGTCTGTTACTCATAACAGAAGTATTAAGTTACTTACTTTTGGGATGGACGACCATGTGTGTAAATGTCCCATTATTTATTTATTATTATTTTAATTAAGCTTTTAGATGTTATTTAGTTTACTGAAAACTTATCAGTTTAGCGTATTGCCGCGTTGTCGCGTTCTTATATTGCAAAACTTCAGTTTCGCTGTATCAAATGTATGAGCCCTATTTTCAAGGGAGACAAAGCCGCTCGGATGGATGAGGTTCTTTGTACTGTCAGTAATCAAACACTAAAAGTCTTTCTCGTTATAAGTGTATTCGTTGGTATTACTATGTGCAATACTGTTATTTATCGATCAGATTATAAGGAAACTATTTTGAATAATTCCGTTATTTATATTAATTGAAGCAAATATTATGCATTTTATGTATAGAAACCGGCGCGTTGGGAACGCAGTGTAAAGTGCTCATGAGTGAGGGTTCAAGCTCGAATCTTTCTTTCTAAGAAGAGATCACGGTTTAACTTCGTAATTATATTCGTATTAAATAGAAAATTTACGTAATTTGACGTGAGTAAATCATAGCTTTGGATTATTTTATATATGTAATCTATTTATTAATATGTAATACATCTATTATGGAAATCAAATCAATCCAACGCATCAAAAACATCAACCCTAATTTACCCTAAATTAGGGTTGCAATAATACTGACTACAGTTACTGGGAACACGATAAGTAAGAGAAATTACCTCAATAAAAATACGTCACATTTTAAGAGCTCTTATCTTTATATTTAATGCTTTCATTCTGTACCGGCCGCTCATTTTTATAATGGACCAAATATATCAATCTATTTGCCGACGTCTAAGAAATACTGTCATAGAATGTTGTTGCTAAGTAATTGACTTAGTATTCTTTTAAGCGTGATGTTCAAGAGACCCGCGGAAATTTATCAATAAAAGGCTCTTAAATGGATTTAGTCAAAGTTAAAAGGAAGCGTGGCCGTTAACAAGATAAAAGGAGACTTGTAGATAATGGGCTTTTTGTCGCCACTGCGATGATAGACCGAGAGATGACATACAAACCTTTTATGCTAACTAGCAGACTATTACGATATACGTAAAAAATTAATATCTAAAGTTACAAACGGAAAATAACAACAGAATAATTATATTATTTAATAGTATAATTATTTTATTAGTGTTTTGGTTTAGATTACTTTTAATTTTTTAAATTTAATTACACACACCATCGTTTGTTCGTCCCCAAAGTAAGTACAAGTATGTTATGGGTAATATACAACTGGTAACTGTAAAGATATATAAAAGTTTCAAATAAATACGTAAGTACACCCAGACTCGAAGAACCAACAGATTGCAATTAGTAAATGTCAGCCCTAAGTGGAAATCGAATCCTTGATCCACGTAGCTGACGATTGGTTACTGGCATTTGTGCCAATGGGTCAGTCATTATTTTCCATGTGTCAAACTTGAAGTCTGATGTTTCTTCCATTCGTTTATATAAAACAATATTTAAATCTTTGACACATAGTTCCTTTAACCTATTTTCGTAGTAGAAGTTTTACTTATAAAATTTATTATTAATCGTAAATAACTTTCACATTTCACAACTTTCTAACATTGGTGTCTTAGAAACGTCCATCTGAAATACGATCGGCTCTTTCTCAAACTTAATAATAATTTTAAAACCTGACTCTTGGTTTATCATGATTAAATCGCTACGATCGTCCGAAACACAAATTCAGTTAAGAAAGAGGATATTGTCGACTATCGGAGTAGATAATACACAAAATATGGTCCGTACACGATTTAACTTTTTACTGTTAGACTTTTTTAAAGAAATTGATATTACTACTTAAGAGTCTAAATTAATAAAATAATTATAAAACACACATTTATAACACACATAGATGGAATTAAATATTTGGATAAATCTGTTGTCTTTTAAATATGATGATATACGACGTGTAATAAACTAAAAGGTTTTTAAAGCTATTTATTAAGATGTGCAGTAGAAGAGAAATTTAATAAAGGCTCACTGGGCGTATTACGGAGTCATCGAGGTATTGATCGCATTCGTTTAGTGAAATGAAAAGTGTTATGAACGAGTTTTAAGGGTTATAAAGAGTCGTTTTGTAGGGCTTATTATCAATGCGACCCAATTCTCTGGCGCCTAACATTGCTTTAACAGTTATCGATAAAATTGTGAATGTAACACATATTTGAGAATAATAAATAAATTTCGATCGTTTTGTTAATTAACCATTTCAAATGACTTTGTGAAAGTGAAGGTTTAAATAATTGCGTTGCTTCCACAATTCGGTCGGGATCTGGATGATTGATTATGTGCATTGATGGTAATAATAAGCACACCGTCTTTGTTGACAAAGTCAAAATTTCAGTTTTTTTACTTCATATGTCGCAATCATAGTCATACCACCAGTTCTCCGCTACACGTTAGTCTAAGCCGTGGTTTTGTGTTGTATAGGAGGTACACTTATGACAACATTCTTCACGCCTGTAGAGTTTCTAGACTCTACTTCTGTAGCGGATATAATTTGTACAGCGAGTAATAAAACACGTGTGGATTCTTGAGTGTGGCGGCGTGCGCGCGCTATCGTGCCGGCGAGCGAAGTGACCGTTACGGCTCGGGTGGGGCGCTTTTATACACGCGTAGCGCTTGCACTCGCACTATCTTTATTTAACAATAACTATTTACAAAGGTTCTTAGCTTAGCAACTTACGTATACGCCTTATAACTATTACGTATGTCTTATTAACTAACTTAACCATTTACGAATAAAAGACGATTACTCTAAATGTTTATTCTAAAATACTCTATTCTACAACCTATCTTATTAATTAATCTTTATTATTAAGTACAAATGGAGACATAGTTAGTATTATATACAAAACGGAGAAATCGTCGTCTACATTCCCCCCTCCGTGCGAGAGTGCTTCGAGCACTAACTCGATGCTGCTGACGGCGATTTGGATATCACTACCAGCTTCGGAGTAGACCTCTTGAGGATTCCGGCAGCGGAGGATTTGCATAGTGATGTTGTCCGGTGCCGTATCTTGGGGCGATGGTAGAAAGGTACTCTCTTAGCCATCTTTTCCAAAAATGATCGGTCAGGGGCTGTACGGCGCTTCCAGGGGGCAGATCCGATCAATTCATGATCGTTGAATTCGCCAAATCGTTGCGTACCGCTCGATCGTCCGATTAAGAAATGGTTCGGCGTGAGGCTTTCTTCCTCTTCTAGTTCCATTGAAACGTCGGTGAGTGGACGAGAATTAATTGGATGTTCCGCTTCTAACAACAAGGTGAGAAGTATTTCTTCGCGAGGGTGTCTCGTCGCGAGGGTGGCGGAGAGCGCGATTTTGACAGACCGCACCAACCGTTCCCATGCTCCTTCCATGTGTGGTGTTCCAGGAGGGATGAATTTCCATTTTATGCCTCGTTGCGTTGCTTTCTCGGTCATTTTTTCGAATTCTTTTCTATGTTCTTTATTGGCGCCTACAAAGTTGGTGCCGTTATCGCTGTATATGATTTTGGGAGTGCCTCTGCGGGCTATCGCGCGTCTTAACGTGAGCAACATGCTATCGGCTGATAGCAACGTGGCCATTTCGAGGTGTACGGCTCTGTTTTTTATGTAAATCGCTGAACATGGAGATGAAGTTGCCCCAAATATTAAGGTCTTCATCCTATATTCCCGCGGTTCTGTGTCGGAGTCATTTTTCCACAAAAAACGAAGATTGTCTTTATCTTCATCACGTATCTGAACGCGTAGGAACATTTCCTTAATATCTGCCGCTATAGCTATGGGACCTTGCTGGAATCTTGTCAATACGCCGAAAAGCGATTGCAGCAGATCGGGCCCAGGCAGCAAGGCGTCGTTCAGGCTTTTACCATTCGTGCGCTCGGCTGCGTCGAACACTAATCTCATTTTTTGTTTTTGAGGGTGTACGACGGCAAAATGTGGCAGGTACCGTGTTCTAGTAGAGGTGGGATGACTGTTCGCCAATTCAGCGTAGCCACTCTTTAATAAATTTTCTATTTGCTCAGTGTATTTCGCTTTAAATCTTTCGTCCTTGGTTAATTTTTTTATAATAGCAGCTAGACGGCGAACTACGCTGTTTCTGTTTGATGGTAAAGTTTCATTGTCGCTTCGCCATAATAAGCCGCATTCAAATTTCCCTTCGGGGAGTCGTCTCGTGGTATTCTCCAATAACATCAGCGCTCTTTGTTCGGGGTCATTCATCGGCTTTTTGGGTGCTATTCCCAACGAGTCTAATTCGAAGTGTGATTTGATCAGGTTTTCTATTTCACTTGCCTTGCTTTGTCGTATGTGGTTTATAAACAACACGGGTTTCGTCGTGTCAGTCTTGCAACCGTGCAATATCCAGCCAAGCCGTGTGAATGAAGCCACTGGTCGGTTCGGTTCACCGGTTTTCAATTCTCTCGAAACAATCAGATGCCAATTGTCTTGGCCTATTAGGAGAGAAGGTCGTGTTTCTTCGTATAATAACTGATCTTCGATGTCGACTAGATGAGGGCAGTTCTCGATGTCTTCCATCTTGATCGATTGTGATGCCAAATTTAATTGTTGTATGGTGTACGCTTTCATGTGTGCGTACTCTCTTCCAAACATACCTCTAATTTGCAGCTTCAAACATCTCGATTGTCCCGTCTCTATCTTGTGACCGCCAACGCCCTCTATCGAGAGATCGTGTCGCGATCCCGTGGCGCCTAATTGATCAGCCACTTCTTCTAGTAGTAGCGTGACGGTCGAGCCCTCGTCTAACAATGCCGAGACGGTTGCTGTGCCGTTCGGTCCGCTTAATTCGACCGGTACGATCTTTAGGTAGGATCTCGACGTGCCCACATGGTTCACGGAAACGATTTTGTTCTGCTCAATATTTTCTTCGGTGGTTGCATGGAGCATAGCATGATGGTTTCTAGAGCAGCTGTCTTTGCCACAACGTTTAGATCTGCATGCTTGGTGGCGGTGATTTGTTTTAAGGCACTTGAAACACACTTTTAAGTTTTTCACTATCACCCACCTCTGCTCCACGGATTCCTTGGTGAACTGTGCGCAACCATCCAGTTCATGTTCACTTTTGCACAATAAACACTTTTTCTTTTCTTTTCGTATGACACTTAATACGATATTCTTTTCAGTTTCAAATTCGTCGTTATCACTATCATCTGATCCCGATTCCGCGCTGCTACATTTATTGTGTTTAGCAGCGTGTACTTTTGCGTTTCGAAATGATCTTCTGAACGGTTCTGATTTTACGCGTGGTGAGGGTTGAGTGTCGTATGTCCCAAACTGGTCCGCGATCGTGTTCAAGAATTTTGACAGTGCGACCAACACCGGTTCCTCTTCTCTAGTGGATCGGTATTCATACCATCTAAACTTTACTAGCATGTTCATTTTATCGATGATCTTTTCGGCTATGTCGTTCGAGTACAAGTAATCTACTCTATTCATCTGCCGTATTGCGTTTACGCTGTTGCTTACACTCGTAGCAAATACACCTATGCCCTTTATATCGTGTGACATAGGTGGTATTCTTTCTAGTAAAGCCACCTCGCTTTTAACTAAGTGAGTGGGTCTTCCAAATCTTCTTGCCAATGTTTCTAGTATCTCTACAGTATTTGTATTTGTGTATAATAGAGATCTTACGGCTTCTCTCGCCTGTCCCTGTAGGGATCTTCTCAGGCGAGCTATATTCTCGATTTCACTAAAATACGATTTCGTGTCTTTGTACGTTGCGGTAAACGCAATCCAATCTCTCGGGTTGCCGTCAAAATACGGTAATTCACTAATGTACCTCGGCGGAGCTTTCATTGTGTTTTCTTTGGAGCCATTTATAGCGGCTATTAGGGCGGACGTAAGTTCGCATAGCCCATTGTTCTCACCCGGCCCGGTGCCTTTTGTACTTTGCTGTGGCGGCGGCGATGTTTCGATCCATTCGGATACCGGTTCGTTATCTTCGTCACTCAGGTCCGAATTATCGGCGTCTAGGCGTAATAATTCCAGTTTTGTTCGCGCTAGAGCTGCTGCGGCCTCGGCTCGTTCTAGCTCCAAACGCGCCTGTAATTCTGCGCGCCGGCTAATTGAACTGCGTGACCCCGTTGTCCTCTTTCCTGTCGCCGCCGGTGCAGTCGGTTCGGTGCACGTGGTGTTTCCTGGACCCGTGATGCTTTCCGGGCATGTTGTGTTTTCTGAGCACGTGGTGTTTTCTGGGAGCGTGGTGTTGTCCGGGCATGTGTTATTTTCGGTGCTTGTACCGACGCTCTCTTCATTCAGCGACTTCTTGCTTCGCGTTCTTATGGTACTCATCTTGAGTTCTTTTCCTTCTTATTTCCCTATCTTTCCCTAGCGGCCCTAACAATCTCGTTCGAGGGCCCCGAGGGACACGCTCTCCTGAGGATGGAGATTTAGGATAAGAAAGGTAGGAGTCGCCCGCCAGAGGGCACCGTGTGAAGTTAGAGTGCTCGGGTATCGAGAGGAACGCTCAACACCTTCGGCGTGCCCACCAGGAGGCCACTAAATCACACGAGCCTTATCGGCGCGACCGGACTGGTACAGACTAACAGCCTCGAAAAAGGCTAGCTGGCGGTGTCGTCCGTTACACCACTTCCGCCTCAAGAGGGCGTTTCACTCACTGTCCACCGTTTGACACCGTTAGGTGGTGGGCAAGTGAGCCGCGGCGAACCGCTTTGTGTGCCTTCGGGCACGGAATGACTTCGTACTTGCCGACGAGTTCTTGAAGCGATCTTCGGTAGTGCTTTCACGGTCCGATTCGTCGGTGGCCTGCCGCGTGAACGATTCGTCGAACAATGCTTCTCAGGGCTTCCCGTTGCACTTGTGAGATTCCTCTTATTTATTTCTTCGATAGCTTCCTTAATCTTGAACGCCAAATTCTTGTAATCCGGAATCGAAGGACCAAACACTGTAGCGGATATAATTTGTACAGCGAGTAATAAAACACGTGTGGATTCTTGAGTGTGGCGGCGTGCGCGCGCTATCGTGCCGGCGAGCGAAGTGACCGTTACGGCTCGGGTGGGGCGCTTTTATACACGCGTAGCGCTTGCACTCGCACTATCTTTATTTAACAATAACTATTTACAAAGGTTCTTAGCTTAGCAACTTACGTATACGCCTTATAACTATTACGTATGTCTTATTAACTAACTTAACCATTTACGAATAAAAGACGATTACTCTAAATGTTTATTCTAAAATACTCTATTCTACAACCTATCTTATTAATTAATCTTTATTATTAAGTACAAATGGAGACATAGTTAGTATTATATACAAAACGGAGAAATCGTCGTCTACAACTTCCGTATTTCAGACTCTCGGTGTGAATACTCTCTCTGTTATATCTAAGTACTCGTTTTTCTCTTCTTCTTCAGTACTCGTGCTGTGATAGCCCAGCGGTGAGACCGTGCAACTCTTTCGAGGGAAACACGAGTTCAAACCCGGGCAGGCACCAATGAGTTTTTCTATTTAAACTCATGTGTCTAATTGATAATTGCAATTTATCACACGCTTTTCGGTGAAGGAAAACATCGTGAGGAAACCTGCATATCTCTAGAGAATTCTAGGGATATGTGTAACATACCAATCCGCATTGGAGAAGCGTGGTAGGTCTTAGCTCCAATCCTTCTCTCCAAAAACGGAAAGAGGAGGCCTTAGCCCAGCAGTGGGCATAGTCACAGGCTGTTACTACTCGTTTTTCATGATAAATATTTGTCAATTTTCCTCTACTCTGATGATAATTGATGTAAATTAGTTTATCACCAACCAATTATTTATTTTAAAGCTCCTATGGGGAAGAGCGGACTTGTAAAACGGTTTCAATAATCTTTAAAATGCATAACCCTTGTTTTTGACAAGACTAAGTTAGCCATTTATTTATTAGTGGCTTCAACGTAAATTAATTGTAAAAAGAACTTGTTGTTATGTGTATACATAATTTTGTATGTATATACAAAGTAACCAGATCCAATAAGTGCGTTAACCAAATTAAATTAGTGGATAATTAATATTAAAACATTAAAGCTGATCATTTATTTATAGCCCATTGAACTGTTTTGTAAATTAATGTCGCAGTAAATGTACGAATAGTGATTTTATATGAAACTAAAATTATATGAGGTTACTTAGTTTGTTTATAATGTGGTAGTACTTTCCTATGGAAGGTACAAAGATGCGGCTTGAAATGGCTGAGTTTTCCAGATGATAGCTAACCTCGTTGTACACTTTCTTATATATTATTCATTATATTCATTCCTACTATTAGATGTTCTGTAATTTAATTTTTCATGTCTTGTTTTGATACACAGGTACGGTAAGTAGAATATGTCGGTAGTATTTATTGACGTGTTATAAAGTTTTGGATCTTCTTCTCTTCGTAGTTTTGTAAGCGCTACTACTCTCCTTCAACCAATGGACGTCTACAGCTGGACAAAGATCTCTTTACGGAATCTCCACACTTTCTTGTGCCGCGTAGATTAAGAAGCTCTTCGCGACCTTTTTAAGATCATCAGTCCACCTCGTAGGAGGTACTCCCGACGCTGCGGTCTCTGGTGTGGGGTCGCCATTCTAACACTTTTAGACCCCAACGTTTAACGGTTTTCCACAATATGTGCCCCCACGCTGAGCTATGTCGGTGACTTTGGTTCTTCTACGGATCTCCTCATTTCTGATTTAATTACGTAGAGACATTCCAAGCTTAACTCGCTCCAGCGCCCGCTGAGTGATTCTGAGCTTTCTTATGAGGCCCATAGGCGCTACGTTACGCTTTTCTTTGTATTCGATCATCTTGATACTAATTTATTACACAAATATCATCCTGCGTAATAAATTGTTACAGTATATAACATAATTTTCTAGTAAATTATATTTCCGAATGAAGCGGTATACATTTTTCTTTTTATTGGTCAACGATAATGACGTGTATCCCATCCAGTCGGTCGAATGTCATTAAACATGATTTATTATAGCATATTGCGTATCTCTTGTTTATATGAATAAAAATTTCATCACAAATCACATATTTCACATTGAAAGTACAGTTGGTGTGATTTATACTTTGAACTAGCGCTTCTCGGTTTTGTTCGTATTTAATTTTTTGTACATTTTGTATATATCTGCATATTTAAATCTAATATATATAAAAATGAAATGATTTTGTTAGTCTCGCTAAAACTCGAGAACGGCTGGACTGATATGTTTATTTTTGGTTTTGAGAATATTTATAGAATACCTTAGTCTTCTAAAAGGTCCAAAAATATTGAGAAATTGTAAGAATCACTAGGCAAAAGTAATAATTGCTGGGAATAGGCCTTCTCTCTCCGTTTCTGGAAAGAAGGGTTGGAGCTAAGACCTACCACGCTGCTCCAGTGCGGATTGGTAGGTTACACATATCAACAGAATTCTCTAGGGATATGCAGGTTTCCTCATGTTTTCCTTCACCGAAAAGTGTGTGATAAATTGCAATTATCAATTAGACACATGAGTTTAAATAGAAAAACTAAAGTAAATATTTTTATGTATAAAGTATATAAGTAAATAAAATAAATAAACCGTTGCGCCTACAAAATTCATGAATATTAAAGAGACCTAGGAAGAGCAAGAAACGCTACCTTTTTTAAATATTTCATAGGGTGATTTTATATGATTGATGGCATTGAAGTAAGGATTACCATGTGTCTAACTCAATCAAGCCTAATTTTGAATTAGATCACTTTGATAGGAAGCGTTTGATATATACAAACACAAACCAAAATATTCAAATTCAAAATATTCTTTATTCAAGTAAACCTGTAAACAAGTGATTTTGAATCTTAAATATCTACTGCTGGTTCGGAAATCTGTTCCTACCCAGGAGAACCAGCAAGAAACTCGGCGGTTGCTCTTTTCACAGAATAATTCTTATTACTAGTTACATATAGTTATTGATGTCTTGTACACGATCGAAGAGTAGCTATATCCACGCATTCTTATCGCCTAAGTAATCCTCAACAGTATAGTAGACTTTCTGTATTAGCCTTTTTTAAAGTGTTTTTAAACTGCTGTAATGGTAAAGTTAAAGTAGATTGCGGAATCTTATTATAGAATCTTATACCCAAACCCACAAACGACTTATGTACTTTTGCAAGGCGCAAAGCAGGAACCGCAGGCTTATGTCGGTTCCTACTTTGTCTATTATATACATCGCCAATCTTTTTATGGGCTGTGCATATATAAAAATGAATTTGCAACCGCCGAAAAAGTTAATTAAAAGATAATGCCTTGTGGTATCCGGCTGAGTAGAATAGACCACCCTCATATCTTACTGAGGTGTCGTAAAAGGCGACTTAGGTAAGTTGACCTACCGTGTTGTATTCAGTTGAGTAGAATATACCACACCCTTTTTCTTACCGAGGGTTCGTTAAATACGACTAAGGTAAGTTGAGGTCAGGCAGGCAGTCGGTCGTAAAATACGTAGCCAAATCATGTGACAACATGTTGTAACATGTTGTGCCGACCCCACTTAGAGTGGGACAAGGGCATGAGGATGATGATGACGATGATAAGTAAAAGATAGCAAGACTAAGCTTAAAAAGAGCATTCTAAATGCTAAATCTGTTCAATCTATATTAAAATACATTTTGTAAAGAATGTATTTGAAAATTTCACTCATTTTAAATAACCAAACTAATTAAGTCGGCGAAGGGCAAGGCGAGAGTTGTTTCTTTCCTTGAATTCTGTAACTTAAACAAAACACTTGAGTAGAAAGTTTGATAGGAATGGGGAGTGCTTTAAGAGTGGTCTCCTTCAGATGAAGCACTTCGGGAAAAAGTCTGTAGATTCGCACGGTACGTACAATTTGAATAAGTTTTATTTTATTAGCTAAAAGCTAATAAAATTTGCGTTGAAAGCATTTTACTGCATGCCGCAATTCGATGGCGGGTTCGATTCCCGCAGAGGGCCAACATTTTCTATAAACAACTTGTTGGTTCTTCGAGTCTGGGTGTAAATATTTGTATTTAAGCATGTATTTAAAATTATATACGTAGTATATCTACCAGTTGTCCGTCATCCATAACACAAGTATTAAGTTACTACCTTTGGAGATGGAGGACGTGTGTGTAAATGTCCCGTTTATTTGAACAAAAAAATATAGTTAGAAATTATCACCTTTAGGTAGAAGCGGAACTCCTAAGCAATTTTAAAATGACACAGTAATGATACTAGTTGCGTAGTAACAACGCATGAACATGCTGTTAAGGCCAACCAAGACAAGTTGAAACACGATCTAAACGCGGGAGCGTTTAATAATTGTCCAAGCCAAGCTTTACAGCAAGACTCCAGGTGATGAACGGTGTAGCCGCGCAAGTAAGCTAATAACCGTACGAGTCGAGTATTACAACAAGACTCCAAAACCAAGCCCCCCGCTCTGGTATCGATCACGTGATCACAGTGATGCCACTATACAAAACTAAAGAAATGAGACTTGACTATTGCCATGTATGCGACTTTAATGGCGGTTAGACGAAACCTCTAACTATATATATATACATGTCGCATCCATCATAGTCGTGGGCATCATTATTCTTAGACATTAGTGGGCGTGATATATGGTATCGTGCATATAAGAGAACTACAATAGCTTTTCTTCGACTTTATAATCTTCGCAACAACTTCACAACTGCGCCATGACACAGTTATGTCTTCATCTCACGCATGCGCTGTCCGCAATGTATCATCGCTGCGCGCTCTTTTCATAATTCCTCTGGATTAACCTACATAGTAGAAGACAAGTCGTATCAATATCTATCATACACTTCATAAGTTATATTTATCAATATGTATTTGAATAGCTCAATTTAACACAGGCACGCTACAAATCCATTTGATCACACATTTCATAGAATAAAATAATTCATACATATATAAAACTAGTTTGTGCCCGCGGCTTCGCTCGCGAAGAATTTGGTCTGCCACAGTATTTAATTCAATTTAATTCATGATTCACAATTTTTGTCACAGTGGCTTCCACATAAAAGATAGATATATGCTGTCGCGGGCTTTTATTTAGAACTATTATAGACAAACAATACTACGGTACATCATCTTTGTTTAACTCTAATGGATCAGCAGCGTACGGCGAGATAGCTCTCAGAGGTCAGATTTTTTTCCGACTTTATTGACATGTATCGTTATATTACATAAAATTATTATAAATTGTAGCCTATATGTTATTTCAATGTATAACCTATATAACTGTAAAGTTTGAACCAAATCCGTCCAATAGTTTTTTCGTGAAAGAGTAACAAACATCCATCCATGCTCACAAACTTTCGCATTTATAATATTAGTAAGAGTAAGAATTAGTAAGAAGTAAGATAAGATGTACGTAGTGAAGCACTTGACGTATTTCTTAATATTTTACATTGTACTGGACATATGACTTTTTAACTGTTAGAAGTGTCCATATTGTTATACTATTCCAATTATATAATGTATACAGAATGTTGAATCGCTTCTTCATTTTCTCAGAATCGCAATTTCATTACATCCTATTGAACTTTGAATTACATCCCCCTGCCTATTACCAATGTAGATTCGTTACTGATTGACCTACGTAGGTATTTCTATTTATTTTACAGGTGTCCGATTTTGTATATTGGCTCCCTATAGTAATGTATTTAATCAATGCTCCTGAAGTAATAGTAAGCATCAACCAGTAATAGCATATAGACGTTGGACTAACAACCAATTATTATTTTATATTTGGCGCTATACACGCAGTGATGAAGCGATACATTCCCCTTTGATATGCTAACAACCAACTGCCTGTCATATTTTGGCATGATTTAATAGTAAAAAAAGATGTAACATAACGAACGGAACTATTTCTCTAATTATAACAGCATTTTGCTATGACAAATTTCATCAATATTGACCCAGTGAATTTTACCCGTAAATCGTTATAACAATATTTATTGAGGATTGGATTGAATGTGTTTGGAGATAAAATATTTGTTTTAGTTATTATTATGTTCTATTTTTTTTTAATATCACTTTTACCTTATAGTTTATAATTTTTAATTTGCGTTATTGAGCAGTGCCGTCGTTGCCGTCATTTAGCGAAGTCTGATTGGCTATCCCTTTCTTTGTCACACCGCTGCACATTTTTTATTTGCTATAGTCGTATAAGACGTTATTTTATTTTACTTTCTATTTTAATTTTTTTTTTATTTATACTGTTGTACTGAGGTGTGTTGAAGAATAAAGATTTATTCATTCATTCATTTGAAGTCTTAAAATTGTAGCGTTTTCCCCCCGTACCCTTCGTACATATCTATATATTTCATCATATTTGTAAATTAAAAATATTTAAATGCGGTTAGAGCGCTCGCGCTCCACCACTGAAATACATAAAACAAGCGCATAAGCGCTAGCACTTTTAAATTTACATATTTGGCACGTGATTCGTCTAGTTGGTTAGGACCCATTTAACGTTGTGATTGTAATAACTCAAATCCTTTTTAGAGCATCAGAGACCACAGATTCATCAGATTAGAGCAGTAAAATAAACATAAATTATTATTAGTTATTGCACCCTTTTGGCCAATAATCGCACGACCCATAAATAGGTTGTATATGTTCAATACATGAACCGATTCCATATATTTATTACATGAACGCATCCTATATATTCATTACACGAACGCATCCCATATATTTAATACACGAACTGATCCCATATATTTATTACATGAACAGATCCCATATCTGTTAATACATGAATAGATTCTTTATGTTCGATACATATATATGTTTATTACACGAATCGAACCCATTATATATATTTAAAAAAATGCTGAACATTCAGAAGGTTGAATGTTCTTTATTGTAATATTTCATAAATAGCCATCAGAGAGGATATTAATTTTGATATTTTATATTTAATTATATATTTGTTTGCCATCAGTATGGGTCATAAAGTTATGTCAATAATAACTGAAATAATGTATTTTAAAGCCAACAGAAGGATCACTCGGGTAACATATTGTAACTCTCCTTAAACCATCCCGATGGGAAGTTCAGGATAATGGAAAAATGAAGATAATTTTTGAAGCCATCAGAAAGATCATTCACTCGATCTAACACCTAACCCATAAACAACTCCGTAGAGCAGTTTAAGTAATGTGGTATCCTTCTCCCGTCTTTTATATTCTTCCGATATGGAAAAATATAAAGAGAGAAGAGATAGTCAGTAGCTCCTCACCCGCTACCAACGGTGAGCTCCGTCCATAGGATATGAGCCCCCCCCCCCGTAGGGTTAGGGTATGCAATTTATAGTGCGCCTGTGCCCTTGAGCACAGGTTATTTATAATATGTTTTATAAACACCCGTCATTGCTCTTAAAGAGAATGGGGTAAATAATAATAATAAATAAGGACCGTAGTCCAAGATAAGGCACGTGTGCCTGGGTTTAATACTAGGACCTAAGTCCAAATTTCATTTCAGCCGTAGCTGTTGAGTTGGCGTTAGCCATAATTGTTTTGATGAGGCTCAAAGCCATTGTTGATATAAATCAACCAATTCTTATAATAAGACAGTGCATCTTGCCAATAGCAAGCATTTCAAGCGGTACGTTCCGCGTTCGTTGTCACCACGTGTAGTGGAAAACACAATAGCACGAAGCTAAAACTGTACATGACTCCTCGGATATCACATAACAGTAAATTGTTGTAATCGTTGGCACCACGCGTAGTGGTACATATATTGTAGGTTTGCATATGACTCCGTAGAGATCACATAATAGCAGGTTTTGTATTCGTTGATACCACACGTAGTGGCATAAATTGTAGGTTTGCACATGACTCCTCAGAGATCACATAACAGCAAGTTTTGTTTCGTACCACACGTGGTGGCAAATAATATATTTTGTAATTCATTACTCCGTAGAGCGTTAGCGTTATATTTTTATATTTGAATTATTTGCATTTATAGTGCTAGCACTATTGTGCTCAATAGTTATATTTATAACAAAATGTGTCGACGCCCGCTTGTACTGCGTCCTTCTGGCTTATAACACCTTCGGCATACAAGAATTAGTTATTTATTTGTTACACGTAGCAAGCTACGTAAGATAGAGACATAGCACAGGCAACACTTTCTAAAGCTAGTCCGCAATCTTGTTAGTAAAGACCCGACCAGCGGCCCTATGACATGCTATAATGTCGTAAACATTCGTGGTATCACTGACACTAAGCTATGGGGAAGCCCTCAGAAGGACTATCACACGTCACATGTAGGTTTTACCCCGCACGCTCCATGCTAAACTATGAACAAAGTCCACAGTTCGGTTCCATCACTGCTATGACATCGCTTCGGCCAGTAAACTAGACTCCACAACATCTAGCAACATTCGGTCGTGATTTCGGCACTACCGAAAGACAACAGACATCGTTTCCAACGCCAGATCATCGATCAGTAACATTTAAGAAACCACATTGTACCAGCACTACTTTTGGAGTCCTAGGCGTCCAAAGATCAAACAAGGCTTCACAGTAGAGATCGGAGATCAATACCGGCCTAAAATTCAATCCGTATCACCCGAAACTCACCAAAGTAACTCTAGCTGCTCTGTATCAAGACGGAAGACCATCATGATATTCACAGCCTGGAGCAGACCGAGGCGAGGCTCGCTACAACGACCGAAATCATTGCAGGCCTGAAACCATCAATCCGACACCAGTACTCACCAGAGTCTAATTCGGTACAGTGCCCAGCACCACTCAGCGAAGTCACCCTCACCAAGTTATATTCAGGCACTATAAAGCGTTCGAGAATAATAATAAACTTGTAACATGTAATAAAATATTACATTAATTTTTTGTGAGATAAAAGACCGAAGTCTCTCACAACACCGTTCAGGCAAGCCGAAGCTTTAAATATATGCTAGGGATCATGGCGCTACCCTGTACCTGGTACGAGAAACGTTAGCCTTCGCCTTTCAGCCGCTCGGCCGCAGCGCTCCCGGCAACGTCCGCCAGACATCCACCCACGTCTATTTCCCGCGACTGTCGTGACGTTCGGTCGCAATGGAAAATTTTAGTATGGAAAAATGAAAATGTATGGGGAAAATTTTGAAAAAAATATTTTCATGAAAAATTTACAGATATGTAACGGGTATCGAAAACCCATTCTGAAAACCCATATAGCATGACAAACAAATATTTTATATATATATACATTCCTTAACATACTACCGCTTCAGTACATAACTCTGCCAAAATGTATGTAAGGTTGGAACCGTCACAAAATGGACCAATGAACTATATGTGGATACTACCGTCGATGAGATACGAGTAGGTATAACCAGCATCTAATTTTTAGTCCAAAACAAATTTAGTATAAGCGAAAATTTTCGTTTATAAATAGTACGTTGTATATAACATTATAAAGAAAGAAATTTTAAATAAACATTTATTTGACATTTATACATGTTATAAAACATTCTGTCTGTGTATGTAATCGATTCTTTCAAAATCTACCGAATGGATTTTTGCATGGTTTTTACTAAAAGACTATCAATACATTACAATTTTCAGGGAAGGTTTAGGTTAATATTACATTCTCCGGAACGACAAAAATCGATTTTGATGGGACTCTCACTGAACGGTAGAGGAGGCTGTGGAACAACATATACGGTCCTTTTTATTAAGAACTTCCGCGGTGTCGGGATTTAAGCGAGAAAGTATTTGTGACCCACTGATTTAACTTCTTTTTGGTCAACCGATGTACGTCCACTGATGGACATAGGTCTCTTCTCGGGATCTCCACACCATACGATCTTGCGCCGGTTGGATACAGTGGCTCCAGTGGTGTAAGAGGGAGGCTCGTCCCAATCAGTCACCTCAATTGTCAACCTCACCTGCACTTGGTGCACCCTGCAGATTTACCAAAGAGGCTCTGGCGACCGATCAATGGCTGTATAACCATTCAAATAGCACGATCTTAATAATACCAGACTGACAGTGGGCAGCAGCACTGTCGGTGTGACATGGTCAGCACTGCGATCACCAACCCGCATGCCAAGCGTGGTGATTATCGGCAATACCCTTCATGGATAAACACTGTCATAACTATAAATTATGAAATATTAAGAGAAAACGTTTGATAAGCGATTTCTTGATTTCTTGAAAAACTTAAAACATGATATAATTATGTACCTTAAGACAAATATTTCACGGTAGTAGTTGAAATGTTGTTGCGTTATGGCTGTAATAAGATGCATTTTATTTTACAAATAATTAGCGATTTCTTTACATATCAATGAACGTTATAATGATCTTCTTAATGAATCCTTTGAACAAAGCTTTTATAGATAAAATGTATACGCAAGTCTATGAAAGTATGATTGCAGAGCACGTTGAAATATATTTTCATTTAATTCCGCAGGCGGTTCGTTTTTACGCTTTTTGATTTTATTTTAATCACGGAATGCTTCACATTTATAAAATTTCAACTCCTGTTGTATACATGAAAATAGTAATAAGTAAAGAATTAAATAAGTTCTGAGAGACGTTATCATGATATGAAACTTTCGGTAGGAATAAATAAACAATGAAAAAATCCCTCGGCTAGATTTATGTCGGACAATGGACGTTCATCTACACTTATTATAAAACAAAGTCCCAAAAAGCTTGCTGTCTGTATGTAAACAATTTTCTCAAAATCTACTAAACTGATTTTTGTGCGATTTTCTCCAAAAGATAGTGAAATACTTCCGAATGGTTTAGGTTAATATTATACATCGGTATTATGTAAATTGTGTTGAAGAGATCGCGCAGTTGTTAAAAAACCTGCACGCTGGGAGCTTGAGTCTGCGTAAACCAGCAGAGATAAGCTAAAGTAATGTAGTAGTGAATTGTAGATCTACAAAATACTACAAAAAAAGTCCGGGATGGCATGTCTCTATCTCTCACGGTTAACTCACAATAGCTACTTTTATGTTCAAAATTTCGAAAATTCGGGAAAAGTTTTGTAAATTACTGAATTCCAACCGGGCGCAGCCGTTGTTGATACAGCTAGTTGGTTATAAAATAAAAACCTGTCATTAATGCAATGTGTGCTAGGGTTATCAAATACATCTATTAAATTTCTAAATGGAATCTATATAGGTTCCATTTAAAATAAGTGGACTTTTTACCTGATTTAGCTGTACCTCTAGCTGTACTCCTACTTATTATGACTTATCCTTCTTATGGCTTACTTGTATAGTTACTCTAGAATTATTTTAGTGGATCTCTGTTGGTTGACGCGGAGTTATATAAAGTTCCCAGCAGTCGAGTTTTCTTACAACTGCATCACCTCTCCAACACAATCACAATCATAACGTAATGCACTTTTACCTAACCCTTCCGGAAGAATTGCACTTCAGTAGTTCAGTAGTTTTTGAGAAAATGGATTACATACAGACAGACAGCTTTTAAGGACTTTGTTTTATAATAAGTATTGATAGATAATATTAATGTTTACCCCCCTTTTTAATAGGCAAATGTAATGGTGGATACAGAACAAGGCTAGTCACGTTGGCAATAATAAAGCGACAGAAATATATGTTATACTCTACATTCGTTTAAACTTCATAATTGTGTTTTTTTTTCAGGTGCTGTTCAGGTTATCCGAATTTGTTAAAGGTAAGTCTCTTTGATGTACATCGTCTAATTTGCGTTTAACATTATTTTCCTCGTTGTTCCACATGAATTATTACGTAAAAATGTTTCTACAATTTAGGGAAATTTAGGTTTGATGAAAGAACTGGAAATTATTCGTAATAAATTTCATGAATCGGAAAATATTAAAATAATTGAACATCTGGGTTACTTGTAAATAATGTATTTAGAAGTTATGGGCGTAAGTAGTGATAAAATTTCTCAAGTAATTAAAAATGTGGGATAAACTATTATTGTGTATGGAGTTTCTATATTTGGAAAGAATAGCTTTGATATTTTCATGCTTTTAAAACAGATCTTCTATAATGTACAAACGAAGAGAAAATATTTGGGTTTAAGTTACTAAAGATTTAACTATAACTTTTCTTTAAGCTCTAGGCACTTAATCGTAATTTTTTCTTCACATATATTTAAGTTAAAGTTGTTTGTACAAAACGATGATAACATCTTATCACAATTGTGGTCAGATTTTTTAGTACCCTATCAGGAATTTTAATCGTTTTCTTATTACACTAAAATGCTACAATAGGTACTACAAAGGCAGAATAAGAGGACCCATAGGTAGGTATTGAGTGACGGTTTTCAATTTATAGTCAGGCTTACGTGTTAATATTATGATATATTATGAAATGAGAACTTTCTTATAACACGCCGTGTGGTATCCGGCAGAATAGAATAGACCACCCTCCTTTCTTACCGAGGTGTCATAAGAGGCGACCAAGGTATGTGCCGTGTGGTATCCGGCTGCATAGAATAGACCACCTTCATTTCTTACCGAGGTGTCGTAAAAGGCGACTAAGGTAAGTTGACGTCAGGCAGGCGGCCGGTCGTAAAATACGTAGCCAAATCATGTGACAACATGTTTGTAACATGTTGTGCCGACCCCACTCAGAGTGGGATAAGGGCAGGAGAATGATGAGAACTTTCTTGTAAAGTGACTTACATGTAAAAAAAAACCGACATTCATAAAATAGATTTGGTTTATTATTATCAAAGGCCCAAATACGAGACATGATTAAAGAACATTAAATTAAATAAATAAATAAAATTATTTATTATAAAAGTTCAAACACCTACACAATCCAGACACAAAATCTCTATCACGTACATACAATTCTCTCTCTTTCTCACACACACAGAAACACACCAAAATAAATACAACATAAGCGTACACACAATCCTTGTAAATAATTTATTATAATTTTTTCTTGGCTATTCCATTAGACCATTTATAATATATTCATCATTCTTCTGCCCTTATTCTACTCTAAGAGATCGGCACAACATGTTTTTAATAACAATAAATAATATAAATTATATGTATACAAATGTACAACTGTCAACACAATTTTACGAACTACTATTGAACAAATATTGGCCATCTTATATTAAGTATATGAATGAGCCGAAAAAAGTCGTTTCTGAATTTAAAAGGAATATCTCCTGATTCATACTGACTATGGTTAAGGAAAACCTTTTACCTTGTTGGCTTATAGCGCCGGTTTCTCGCATTCAACTTCCCTAATTGATGAGTTCGTTGTGTATGTATGTTTGGAAATATTCTTTTCAATAATACATATATATTTATAGCGATAAAAAATATATTTAACACAAGGAAAATGGTTATGAAATAAATGTGGATGGATATGTGACTAGGGCTTATTAGGCTTATTAGGGATTGTGTGAAGTATGACATGCATATAATATATATGCAAAAGGAGCAGTGCCAGAGTTGAGGAATGATAGGAGAGGATGGAAGCGAAAAACATGTCGTGCCGGCCCCACTTAAAGTGGCAAAAGGACAGGGAAATGAATGAACGAAAACGATTAAAGAAAAATAATTATTTCCAGAAATTAAGATTATTACGACTATATATTTTCAAATAACTTTAACATCCATACTATAATTTTAAATGCAAAATTGTCTCTTTCTTACGCTTTCACGGCTAGTCTATTGGAGTCCATACAACAAATAAAGCTTAACTAACGGTTTGACATATAGGGATATAGGGGTGTAAGCTGTGATAGCCCAGTGGTGAGACCGTATGATTTTTTCCAGAGGGACACGGGTTCAAACCCCCGGGCAGTGAAACAATAAGTATTTCTATTTAAATGTATGTACCTATTTGATATTAGTAATTTATCATGCGCTTTTCGGTGCAGTTAAAAATTGTTAGGAAACCTGCTCATATACAGAGAATACTGGGAATATGTGTAACCTATCAATCAGCATAGGAGCAGAGTGGTAGGCTCCAACCATTCTCTCAAAAAAATGGGGATAGAAGGCCTATGCCCAGCTGTGGGATAAGGAGAGGCTGATAATTTGTACTGGGATAATTCACGTTTTTTCTACCGCAACAGTAAAAATGAATTGATAAACCAGCAACACTAAAATTAGGTAAAAAAAAATCTTTAATGTTTTAATTGCGATTTCATCTTAATATGCCGTAAGCGTTGTTCAAGTTAATTTCTTGCATCAACGAGTCGACGTCGATACGATCGCCTTCAACCAGGTGTGACATAATCGCCTATAAGTGCAATCTAATGAATGACACTCATTCACCTGGATTATATTAGCTTTGATGGCTTTGACACTAATAAATAAAATGTGTAGTAGATTGTGTTATGTAAAAAAAAATTCTTCGGATTTACTTTTTAGAGTTTCATAATACAAGAAATAATATTTTTTTTACGATCCGTGATTACAGAAAATCTATGTTAAGCTAAAATTCAAATTTGAAATATTCTTTATTCAGGTTAACTCGTAAACAAGTGTTTTTGAGTCGTCAACTGTACTGCTGGTCTGGAAAGCTGTTCTTACCTAGAACAACAAGCAAGAAACTCGGCGGTTGCTTTTTTCAAAACATAATTGTCAATACTTGCCTTGTACAGGGTCGGAGTGTATGTCCACGCATTCTTATCATCTAAGTAATCCTCCATAGTATAAGCTTTCTGTATTAGCCTTTTTTTAAGAGTGTGCTGTAATGGCAAAGCTAAAACTGACTGAGGAATTTTATTATAGCATCTTATACCCGAACCCACAAGCGACTTACGTACCTTTTTGCAAGGCGCACAGTAGACGCAAAGCAAAGACGCAAGCTTATATCAGTTATGGTTTGTCTATTACATTCATCGCGAATCTTTTTATAATTATGTTATAAAAGTACAGTGTACTATCCGTTTTCATACCTTATGTAAGTAAAGGTTGTGGAACGCACTACGACGCAATTGAGCAGTATGGTGGGTTGGACTCCAATCTATTTCCACCCATTTCCTAAAAGGGAGAAAGCTTTCGCTATAGGAGGAAAACAATACGAGAAAAGCTGTATATCCCTAGTATTCCTATGTATTCTTTGGATGTCTATAGCCTGCTAATCCTCAGGTAAGTTTTAGGTAAAATCCATCAAAAAAAGAGACTTGTCTAACACTGAAATGTCGGTCGAACAATAACTAACTAAAACATGTTACAAAAGGTTTAAAAACATGTGCCGACGTCACTTATAGTGGGATAAGGGCAAGAGAATGATGCTATAGTTGTTTCGGAAACTATAACCGCCTGAGAGGCGGCAAGAGCATTAAAACTCTTTTAAAGCTGTTAATACTAGAATTCGACGAAAAAACTGCATAAGTATACTTAATAACAACAACTAACATTTAGGAAGGATAAAAATAAGCTTAATCTTTGTTCACTTTATTTTGTACAAAGAAACCACCTTTTTATTTTTAGTGACGAGCATAGTTTCACTGTAAAATAGAACCTCTAAATGTCCTACCTCCTTTGTCGTCAATCACACCCACAGAGTTATTATATTTGAATAGGGGCATCATAGGCAGGCGTTTAATTGAAGGTGTCACATGTATAATGAGAGGGAAGATGAACAACTTTGTCTTTGTCTGCTCACACATAAAAAAGAGAGATAAATAGGGCTTATTTATCTCTCTTTATTTATTTCATTTCATTTAATTGATTTCTCTTTATTGTAATATAAGTCATTTTTGGCCGCTTTCCCTACTTCATACTGATTATTATATAAACATACGGATCACATCGTGATAAAAATGAGTTACTCTTGTATAAGGTTCGACGTTTCAGCACAGAAGACGCCGCGGCGCTCCAGTCAGTTCGTGACCACGGTGTATGAAGCTCTGCTGAAACGTCAAACTTTATGCAAAAGTATCTCGACCTTAGTATACTAACTCTATGATCATACCGACTCCTAGAACATATATTATCTTTTTTTAGAGGTATCAAATCACAAATTAAGACCTCCTTTTACATCTTGTTTTTACACAACTATCATATAATCACGTGTTGTCAATAAACCGCAACCTTCAGCTTTGTATTGTCAAGAGACGTGAAAAGCCTTCCTAACCGAGAATAGGCTACACATAAATTCAACTCGATCTGGGACTTGTGCGCATTAAACATGTAATACTCTTGGGTACAAGTTCGAAATAAAACGATCGCCTAACCGGCTAAGGTTTAGGAAAACAATAGAATAGTTTGAACCCGCACACGTGTAATGAACACTGAATAAAAAAATTCCCGTTCAATATTGTTTTTGTTGGTAGGTAATGAAAATATTACGAAATACGTATGGAACTGAATTCATTTTTTATTAACTGAAGTATTATTCAGATTGCATTGCTGTAGCTATCAAAATTAAATTGAATGCTTGTAAATTGGGGTTTTTAGAAAAGTGCGAAAAGTTAATGAAGGCTTCGCCGATTTAAGCTCTGGGCGGGCAATCACAGGGGTGGTCATAAAAATATATGGTTCACTGACATTTCATCATGGATTAAGTATATTAGAAGATTCTAAAAACAAGGCTCTTTGCAAAGACTTAGCAAATTTAATTTTGATTAATTTCGGACGTTCTTAATGTAATTTTGTTATATAGCTTGTGTAATCACTTAGCATATTGCACCAGAAGATTACGGGGCATTATTAAGTGTACTGTTTGCATAGGTCACTGGATTATAACTACCTAATAGTGTGGAAACCCTTATAAGCTAATTTTCTCTAAGAAAATTCGTACACGTACATAGGTACACGTAAAATATCTCTTGACAGTCATGGGTCAATTTAGTTACTCCATTGATTGTTATACTGTGTTTTATAACTTTAGTTAGTTGTTCATTGTTAATCAAGTATAGACTATGTTCTTGTTTACTTAGGATCATCCAAGTATCTTTGTATTCTGTCTGCATAGGTTATTTGTATAGGCTAATTAGGATACTACCTTCAGGACACGAGACTCATTGGTTTCGATGAACTTGTGTAGGCAGTATGTATTAAATGTAAACTGTTATATAAGAAATTGTATTACTGACTACAAATTACAACTTTTTAGACATCAGAAACGATATTCTCGTATTATATTACTTCCGGAACGATATCAAATTGTTAAAATATTTAAATTCAAACTGTATATGTAGCAGAGTACATTGAGACCGGCAAGCATTTCGGGTATAATACTTCTCTCAGGCGAAGGTAACAAAGGAAACAAAGAGCATTTCAAGCGAAGTGCATATTAGCACACATAAATTCATGGTGCAGATGAAAATATAAGCGACGCTTCCCGGTGGAAAGAGCTAATTTTATACAAAATATTCATCTATCGTTGAAATCCTTCCGGAATTTTTCCTATTCAATGTCGTATTGTATAACGAAAACCACAATTAAATCCATTTGCTGGTTCAAAAGACACGCTTTTGAAATACAACTATTTAACTCTCTTTGGGACACGATTTTTTGGAAATCAAATTTTCACTATTGTTTTAAAGGTTACTTTCTGGTTCAAAATTAAAACGAAAAAATATCAGATTTTGTGTATTACCAATACGTCGTCGAACGGTTTATTTTGAGGTAGAGTAAGTTATTACAAATTTAATGCATGAAATACGGAACATCATTCAATGTTTAGTTAATCTTTCAACTGATTCCAACAATTCGATTTGGCTCATAGAAGTTTGGTTGAACGTGATGCGAAACCAAATTTGACACTGATGTAACTGATACACTTATATAAACTAAGTTATACGTATATTATAAGTTATAAGTACCTTTCCTAAATAAGAATGTTTATACAGTATATAGTGTACAATATAATAAAAGTGAAGTAAGTTCTTGAATATCTGACATTAATTTTTTTTGCACGTCGTATAGTGGTGCAAAATGGTAGGTATAGTAGTAAGTGGGTTATGCATTTGACGATATTGGTCAGTTTTTGAAGATTGAAATATACTTCAAAAATTCCTTTATAAACACGTATAGGCACACATCATTTTTTCAGCATTAATCGTAATGCGATTTAACCATTAAAATGACTATAAGACTAATTTATAGAATTAGACATTATGACAGATTATTATGACTTTCAAAGGCGACTAAGGTAAGTTGACGTCAGGCAGGTTAAGATAATGATGGAAGATGATGATGTAGAATTAGATGTTACTTTGCGTTGATCTATAATAAAAGAGTAATAATAATATTATTTTGTTATAACCCACGATAAAAACTCTTTTAGTAATTTTAGAAGTCAGAGTGTACGTAATAAGATTTCGGTTACGCAAAAATAACTCAAAGTTAACGTTGATAAAAATCAACCTAACACAAAAAAAATTTGCTTGCGTTAGTATTATAAGATTTTTGCGAGCGGTTAATTTAACTTTTAAGGGGTGAAACACCTTATCAATGGCGCACTCATCTAGATATAATTTAATATCCTTGAAGTGGCTCGATAAAATTCTTTATGCATCTAGCGGGACGGAATTGTCTGAGAATTTCCACTCCTTAACAATTTCATTTCGTTAGCGGAATTATTCAATTACGCAACGGTAGCGCTTCGCTGTGCTTTTCTGTGTTCACTGCGACCCTTTTCAGTTTTATGTTTAATATTTTATATTCTGAATGAAACGCTTTGATTGTAAATGATGCTTCATAAGAAACATGAAATGTCTAGTGGTCTCAAGTGACGATTTATGCTATTCATAGTTTTGATATATTTTATAAACAACCCTTTGATCTTTCGCTATTTGGATTTTGATACGGTTAGTTTCATAGTAGCTTTATTTGGTGCCATCAATGTCTTTTTCATTGTCATGTTTAATGTTAGTCGTTTGAGGTCATCTGTCATTAGTGTTTCCTCCATGCGGGTCGTTAATTCTTTAATTTGGAATCCAAATGCTCAAGCGTAACTACATCTGTAGTTCTTATAAGAAACGTCACCATTTTAATTTGATAACGAAAAGATTTTCCGATCATAATTTGTTCCACATATCTTTTTATAACATTTTTCAAGATATTACATATATAATTTTCGTAATTGCTCTCAAGTATGAGATGCAAACTCATTCGAAGGTAGTTTAAAAGCTCTCTTTAAAACAAACATAACAGAAGACTTCGTGCGATTTATTATTTTGTGAGGTCAAAAAATTGTTAGCTAAGATTCCATACCTCTTTTAAGTTATCAGGTTATCTCAAAAAACGTATTATATACTTGGGCGCTTTCAAAAGAAGTTTTGAATGGGTGTTATTTATAAAAACGCAGGTTATCTTAGGCAGTCGCTTTTCATCGGGGGAAATCACGAACAGATCCTTTCAGTCAATAAAAAAATCCTAAGAGCAAAAAGATTAGTCAAGATTAGATTAAATAAGGTTAGAGGTTTTATATTTAATAAAATTTTATTATATATTATTTATAGCGTACTATTTTTTTAACTTTCCTCTATTGATGCAGATCTATTTTTTTGCCTTAAGTGACTGGAAAAAAAAATCCAGATGTGATGACCACTGCTAGGTGCCTTCAAAGTATTTCTATGCCTATCGTTCTTATTACGCCTAATCCTGGTTGATATAATGATAGAGAGAACTGACTTAGTTAAACATTCGTTCAAGTTAACTCGAATACATCGCAATGATATCCGTCATTTCATGTTAAGGCTAAAGTGTTAGGTTTCCTTCAACCGACCATTTACGTTTGTTTTTTAAAGAACTCGTCTTTCCTAAAAAGAATCAGCAATATTTTCTTGTACATCAATATTTTTATTGACTCTCAATACAGCTACGGAATATTTAAATATTCACAAGTAATACTAGTTACGGTAGAATATTTCAATACTGTTTGCTGCCTGCAAAAGCTCTTTTGAAGTTGATTTCTGTTCAGTTCACTCAATATTTGTGTTTACTTTTCGCATTGTTTTTTATTCTTACCGGTTTTCATTATACATTACTCCGAAAAATATTTATATTTCTTTCCAACAGTATCTCCCAAAAGACGTTAGAGTCTAGGAGGATTATAAATAAAATGTTATAACCCACATCTTGCGGTTTGTGTTATTTTATTTGGTACCTACTGGGAAATATAAAAACTACAGAAACTGTTATTTCAAAAGTGTTGTTTTGCAGAAGCCCTTCTTAACAAAATAATTTGGTGTTATTGCTGTAAAAGTTTTTCGTATAATTATCTGATGAATGTTTCGACTTCTAAATTATCTGGTCATAAATTAATGAGTATGAGAAAATTGTATAAGTGTTTGGAGAGTCACCCTTTTTTAAATTATGTTAGTTCTACGAATATTAATTCTTTTCTAATCTTTCGGTTAAAAATACTCTACAGTTATCTGGTCTTTAGTACGATACGATAAGATAAGTGGAGAAATATGGACCCTATAGAAAAAAATCTTCAAAGAAGAGCGTCAACAAAATTAACTGAGTCATGGTAGGGAACTGAATGCTTTTGCGCTATGCTTCAAAGTACTAACAAATAAAGCTATTCACTATTCATAGGGAAGTCCCTAGTTAATAAGCACATTAATTACCACAACAATTTAATTATTTTTCCACGGTACAATTATCAATATTTTCAAATTATTCATATAATCATATAATTTCAAACGTTTAAATTAATTAAAATTGTTCTCCTGTAAAGTTGTGGTTTAACAAATATCACGTTGTTCTTGTAAAGAGGCGATACCTATAACTCCAATAAATCCTAAAGTCAATCTATGTATTGAGTAGCAACTCAAACGTATCTAAATGACAAGCACTATAACAGAACTACCTTGCTATAATCCGCACGGGTTTAGTGAATGCATGCAAAGCTAATATGTATGAAGCAGGCAACCTTTACGCACCTTACACATGCAGGACAAGCCACTACACTCACCTCAAGGCCAACAACAATGCACACAACCAGCAACAATGCACACAAGCAGCACACACAACCACCACCAAAATCTCGACAATCGTTTCGCTCCATAACCGAAGCATCATCAGAAGGATAGGCTCCACGACAAAAGCGCATTGCGATTTTAGCATCTATTAGCATCACCAATAGTAGGGAGGAGAAGATATTGTACGTTAGGGATATTAGTATGATATAAGATTGACGAATATTTAACTACAAAATAATCAACAGATAAATATTAGCCGACATTGTCAAATTAATTACAATTCAAACATCTTTCAACACTTTGATATAACTGTTCCAGTGATCACAGTGTTACATAGCTGAATTTCATGTTTGTTTAGGGTCGCTCGATCCGTTTGGACCCCTACCACGGTCCTTTTACCGCTTAAGTCTTGAGTTTCCAAGCTTATGGGGGCTTTTATTTAACTAGCAGCGGCCATGCGAGATATAACAAACATTATCTTCTTTGACCTTTAAGTTAAGACACCAACAAAAGAGGAATAAGAATTATAAGTATAGCAAGATTAAATCTTTTTTAATGAAGAACATTTTAAGTTCTTCATTTATTTTTCTATTTGTGTTTTTTTACCACTTGTGAGTAATAAAGATAAATTTTCCAAATGATTTATAGAAGCAGGCGTTACTTTGCGGAATTCCATATTACAAGCAATATAACAGAACTAACTACTTTGCTATAATCCGCACGGGTTAAGTGAATGCATGCAAAGCCAATGTGTATGAAGCAGGCAAAATCTACGCACCTTATACATGCAGGACAATCCACCACATGCACCCCAAGGCGCAATTCACCAGCAACAACGCACACAAAAGCAGCACACACACCCACCACCACAATCTCGACGATCGTTTCGCCCCGAAACCGAAGCATCATCAGGAGGATAGGCTCCACGACAAAAATCGTAATGCGCCGCGCTACCCGTACAAGCAGTCTTAAATAGTTCAACTCCCACCAATACCCTCCCCTCCGAACACATGTAGCAAAACGGAATTAGATACATTTACTTGCTCGTTAATTAAGTGACCATTGTTATTTTTTATTATCTCAAGTTGGTCTAACGTATTGAGGAACATATGGCTGCGTTTAGGAGTAATAAACCACAAAATTCTAATTTTGCAAAACATTTGCTGGAAAGCGGTCATAAAGTGCCTAATGACCATTCATTTCATATTCTCCACACTTGTGATAAGGGACTCCGACTCAATACGTTAGAGCAACTTGAGATAATAAAAAATAACAATGGTCACTTAATTAACGAGCAAGTAAATGTATCTAATTCCGTTTTGCTACATGTGTTCGGAGGGGAGGGTATTGGTAGGAGTTGAACTATTTAAGACTGCTTGTATGGGTAGCGCGGCGCATTACGATTTTTGTCGTGGAGCCTATCCTCCTGATGATGCTTCGGTTTCGGGGCGAAACGATCGTCGAGATTGTGGTGGTGGGGGTGTGTGCTGCTTTTGTGTGCGTTGTTGCTGGTGAATTGCGCCTTGGGGTGCATGTGGTGGCATGTCCTGCATGTATAAGGTGCGTAGATTTTGCCTGCTTCATACACATTGGCTTTGCATGCATTTACTTAATCCGTGCGGCTTATAGCAAAGTAGTTAGTTCTGTTATATTGCTTATAAATTTTCCAGTTAATTAAGAATCAAGTGTAAAAAAAGTAAAGTAGCGGCCTGTTACAATCCCACTGCTGGAAATAGGTCTCCTCTTTCCGTTTCTGGAGAGAAGGGTTGGAGCTAAGACCTACCACGCTGCTCCAAAGCAGATTGGTAGCTTACACATATCTCCAGAATTCTCTAGAGATATTCAGGTTTCCTCACGATGTTTTCCTTCACCGAAAAGCGTGTGATTAATTGTAATTATCAATTAGACACATGAGTTTTAATAGAAAAAATAATTGTTGTCCGCCCGGGTTTGAACTCGTGTTTCCCTCGAAAGAGTCGCACGGTCTCGCCGCTGGGCTATCACAGCTTAATCAAGTGTAATTTTAACAAATCCGTAACCTTCTATTCTCTATGACGTAGAATTACTGAAGTAGTAAATTTTAAACTTTCGCGATTCATACTTATAATTAATTATTAATTAGTAATTCAATTTTGTCGCGATGTGACCCGTTTATTTATATAATAATAATAACTGAAGTTTTGGAAAATTCAGAGAAATAAAAAATTTGGAACAATGAAATCGTTTAATGTTATTATTATATGCAATCGGAAAAGTTATAACTGGTTAAAAAAATAGATTTCTATATGCAACTAATTAAATATACCGTAAGCCCGTTTTCAATTTGAATATTTTCAAATTTATATCATGAATTTTTCAACTATTATATGCAAACTAGTAAAGAATGAAAGAAAACAATATGCATCTGACCTACATCTCGCTTTTCATTCGTTCCGTTGAACTGTATCAAAATAATTGTTCTTTGGGAAATTTTACGTTAGTTGAAATATTAGGTCCTTACATATGAAATTGGCGTTTTCTATGGGAGGAACATAAAGTCGTTTTTTTTTAATGAAATATATTTAATTTATCAAAGTATGTACCATTGCTATGTATGCACTTTTGCCATCTCATAGGTAGTTCATTGATCCCCTTACTAAAAAAACCATTCGGGCGGGAATCAATAAAATCTTTGAAGGCGGTTTGGACTGCCCCATCGGAGTTGAATTTTTTTCCTTGCAAGTAGTTATCCAAATTGCGAAAAAAATGGTAATCTGTTGGAGCAAGGTCCGGAGAGTACGGTGGATGTCTAAGACATTCTAATTGAAGCTCCTCAGATTTGGTAGCCGTCTGTTGTGCAGTGTGTGGTCTAGCGTTGTCCTGAAGCAGCAGTGGCCTAGAGCGATTTTCCAGCCTCGGTTGTTTAGCAGCTAGCTTTTCCATCATGGTTTGCAGTTGCTGACAATAGATATCTGCCGTAATCGTCTGGCCAGATTTAAGAAAGCTGTAGTGAACGACACCGGCACTAGTCCACCAAACACTTACAAGCAACTTGTTTTTAGTCAATTTTCGCTTAGGGCAGGATTTGGCTGGTTCGCCAGGGTTCAGCCATTGCGATGAGCGCTTTCGATTATCGTAGAGGATCCACTTTTCATCACAGCTAATGATTCGATTTAAAATTCCTTCATTATTGTGCCGGTTGAGTAACGTAACGCAGCAGTCGACGCGCGTCACGCGCGCTTCACTCAATTCATGAGGTACCCACCTTTCAAGCTTTTTTACCTTCCCAATTTGCTTCAAGTGGATTAGAATAGTTTTATCACTAACACCGGAGCCTGCAGCTAACTCGGACGTGGTTAGCGATGGATCCGCTTCCACAATAGCCTTCAATTCTTCATTATGAACTTTGGTCTCCGGCCGTCCACGAGGCTTGTTCTGCAGGTCGAAATTTCCAGAACGAAAACGTTGGAACCAAAAACGCACTGTGTTTTCTTTTGCGACACCGTCACCATACACATCATTAATCCTTCGAGCCGTTTCTGCAGCACTGGTGCCACGGTGGAACTCATAGTCGTAAATAACGCGATATTTCATGTTTTCCATTTTGTAAACAGAGTGACACAAAGAAAAAAACAAAAGAAGAAAAAACAAATGAATTAGGGGGTTTGAAACACAAATGCATGAGTAAATAGCTGTATGAATTTGAATTTGGAATTCCTAACCATAAAGGTAATATTTGAGATCAAAGTGGCCAGTACGACAAAACGCCAATTTCATATGTAAGGACCTAATACATATTTTCTCCGGGACATTGCCACAAAGGAAACTTTAAATTTCACTTTTTGATACGAATATACTCATTACATGAAGTATCTATGTTCTGTCCTAAAATATGTATATTTTACACAATCTTTGTATTAAGTATATTATATTGAAGGTGAAAAACATTTTTCTAGGTTGAAAGGCCCCGACCTGCCTGCGTTCATACAAATAGCGGATAAAAGCAGGGTGACCAAATGTTTTGCTTAGTTATGCTTGCGACTCACGTTCGTTGCATAAAGGTAGAATGTAAACTTTGGACACAGTATGACTTATATTAGCGAACAGCGTCATTACTTTTTTTGTTCAACGTGACTTAAATAATAAACCATTGCTTTGATTCATTTTAATAAAAATTGTTTAGGATATTATAAATGCGAAATTACGCCTTTCTGATTCTCTGTCTGTTAAACTTTCACGGCTAATCTTTTGGAAAAATATTGTTTAAATTTTAAACGATTGAAACTTATACATATGTATATAAGGCTAACGTATAGGATAAAAAATCCTATTTTTTGTTTGCGAAAAGGTAATAAACACAAACTACATTACTTTAAGTTTTTTTTAACATTTAAGTAGATGCGAACTATGTTACGGTTACAGTTTGTTTTACATGTGTTTGTTAGAGTGCGCATGCCTTTCACTTAAACCTCGTGAAGGCTCGTTTGTTTTTATTTCTTTGTTTGTTTTATTTATATTTGAAATTCGTATTGACTGTCGTAGGTTGAAATTCTGATAAATGTGTCCTCGGGAAAGAAGGTCGAAATCCAGGGATAGTAGCCGAATGATTTTTTATTTTATCTTAATTTGTCATCATTTTTTCTTTTTACTTGTCGTCATATTAAGTTTACACTTTTGATATTTTTGACATATAGATAAACTATAGTTAAAGGTGTGATATAGACAGAAGTTAGGCAGATTAATGACATAGGCAGAAGTTAGTCATGAAAATGTAACCATCAGGTTCCTTGCTCATTGTTGTTTATATGCGTATTTAGAATTATTACTTGATTCTGGGTGGGCACATGACTTTTATAAATATATCAATTAATTCCTTATAAAAGTCTTTTTAGTTAAGTTTTAGTTTGGTTAAGTTTACAAACTGTGTAAATAATTTTTATATCCGTATAGTTAAGTAAATGTGGTTTCCTAATCGCGGATAGAAAGACTATTCACGTCACTTGACAATACCGCGCAAAGGTAGCAAGTCTATTGACGGGCCGTGACTTTATGACATACATATTTTATCTTTGACCTTATAACATTGTTGCCGTGGCACTATTATATCCTTTCCAAGTGAGTAGATAGTGACGTTGTCGCTACTTAATGTGTATATGCATATTTATTTTTGAGTTCCATACTACTCATAACATCTGTATGAATTTAACACAGGTTTAACAAAGGTTATGTTAATGTTACCGTCCCTAACTATACTAATAACGGCAAGCGGATCGACTGTAATATTTTTTCTTTCCAAAGTCAATCTCAATGTTATGGTAAAAAAATACGCTACTGTTAATATATATTGTTTAATAGAGTTAATTGTGTAATGTTAGTATATAAAGTCGCCGTTGTTTTTACTTTTCTTAGTACAAGTTTTACATTTTAGTAACAATGTTCGCCATTGAAAACCAGCGTTGAGGTACTCCTCAATTTAAGCTGAATGGTGTTCCAATTCGTAACGGCACATTTCTGTATATTTTTCTTATACTGTTATCTTCTTTACTGTGACGTTATTAATAGAAGGTTTTGATTTCAATAATATTTTATTAATCAGCTGTACATATATTGCAAAGAGGCAAAGGGACAACTAAGCATTTTTTTTTATAAAAGAAACAATAATTATAACAAAAATATCAGTCTCCCTTAAACAATTAACATAGTTTGTTGATTTCTTTTAAATATGAATAATAATATTATATTAATTTGTTATATCATTATACGTTCAAGAAAAATCAAGATTAACAAAAAAATTACACACACGGTCGTTTGTCCCCAAAATGACTAAGTAACCTTATACTTGTGTTATGCGTGACAGACAACTGGTAAATATGTACATATATTATTTTAAATACATATGTACATTCAGACTCAAAGAACCAACAAATTGTTGTTAAATTGATATTGATGACAAATTGTCAATGAATTAAAAAAAACCTTGTTTCTTTTACAAAATTATTATACTACCTCCGAGTGAGAGTGTCACAATCAATAATTAAAAGGAAGACTAAACTCGTATACTTATCTTTGTTTAATGAAACATAAAAAAAGACATAGATACAGTCTCACAGGGCCCATTTAAGTCTGGTTACCCGAATCGATTATCATAATTCGGGTAGAAAAACCATAGTTTCTCCGACCGAGTTGTAGTAGCTGTTATCTAATATTTTTTTCTTAGCTTATGTCAATTTAAACAAAAGGATACTAGGATCAATGCTAATAGTCGGAGAAATCGAGAGTACTCAAATTAATCGGGAATACATTAATTGTAGAAATCGATTTTTTATTATCGTTTTATTTAGCACAATCACTTTTTACGTGTTCAAAATCCTACATTAATATTTATTCGTATTATTAATTACATTAATATTTTATCTGGGCATACGATGAACCGTAATTATTTTACTAATTAATTAAATACATTTAATTTAATAGACCGTGAACAATTAATTAACGGTCCTATAAACTGGCAATGTGGCTGAAAATTTACGCATATTCTGCCTTCAACGAATTTATAAAGATATAAAATTAATTTCATTGTTGCGTGAAAACGAACCGTAATATCATATAATCCGATAGCAAAAAATTACTGAGGCTTATATTATTTAAACACACAACGCCGCAATATCAAAAGTAGATACTGAATAATATCAAGCATAAAGTATTTATCATAACAGCAGGCCTACCATGAACTCTTATCGCGACTCAATTGAAGATGTAAACGAAGATCTCGAACCGCTTTCCTTTCGTACCATGAAGTGTGAGTTGCATTGGGATCACAATGTTTGAAAAGGATAACGTTATATGAACTATAGATAACTCTGTCTCTTTTACTCACATGTTCTTAGGACGAATTCCAAACGCTCATTCGGCAACGACTTAAAATGTGCGTCTTTAAGACGTCATGGTATGAAAAAGCAAAACAATTTCGTTTACGTCTTCAATTGAGTGTCAATAAGAGTTCATAGTAGGCCTGTAGATATAATCAATCATCAATATTTAAGAGCTTGTAGTTAATGACTGAAAAAATTATTGCAATTTTTTTATGGAGAACTGTAGGCCTACCATGAGCTTTTAGAAAACGATTCAATTCAAAGTCGTTGCCTTAACTCAACCGCTTTCCTTTCGTACCATGAAGTGTAGATTGCATTAAGTTCGTAATGTTTGAAAAGAAAAACGGTATATGAGGTATAGATAACTCTGTCTCTTTTACTCAAAGTTTATAGGACGCATTACAAACGGTCATTCGGCAACGACTTAAAGTGTGCGTTTTTAAGAAGTCATTGTATTAAAAAGGAAAACAATTTAGTTTACGTCTTCAATTGAGTCGCAATAAGAGTTCATGGTAGGCTTGCTGATGACAAGTGACGGCAAAGTCGTGATTAAATCGCATCAACCTGAAATAGTAATTAAACGTATTTCCTAAATTTGTGACTACAAAAACTTACAATTTATTTTAAATAAATAATTACGATTCTCCGACGAACTCCAATTCCTGTAACAATTAATAAATCATAACACTTTCGTCCTCCTCATCCTCCTGCAATTATCGCACTCCGAGTGAGGTCGGCACGACATGTTACAACCAAGTTGTCACATGATTTGGTTGCGTATTTTACGACCGGCTGCCTGCCTGATGTCAACTTTCCATAGTCGTATTTTACAACCCCTCGGTAAGAAAGAGGGTGGTCTATTCTACTCAGCCGGATACCACACGGCGGGTCAACTTACCTTAGTCACCTTTTATGACACCTCGGTAAGAAATGAGAGTGGTCTATTCTAATCAGCCGGATATCACACGACATAAATTATAATATTTTCGTATCATATTAAATTCAATTTTTTTTACTTTGTTTATCTCAAACTTCAATATGAACAAGAATAAATGAAATAAATAAATATATATATGTAATAATATATGAACTATAAAATATTTTTTTTATTTTAATACATTATAATGTAGAATCGATAAATTAAGATGTAACACAGGACAAATTTGGTCGTGTTTCTATTTTATTTATTGTGTTCTTCGCTAATTTTCTTTAATAGGTGTGTGTAAAACTGCATCGTAAAAATATCTATTTGAGAAGGCTTGTTTTTCGGAGACTAATACAGTTTCGAGTAGTAAACAATAAATATGACTCCTTTTCACTTTAGACATTACTAAAGAAGGTTCTCATACTTACACCTTGCGCATTTTTCTTACCTTCAATGAAGGTATTAAAGACAAAGAGAGTTTTATAGTCAAATTCTATAAATTATTTCAAATAAGAAATGCTTAAGTCCGTAAGATCATGATCCTTACGATGTATATTTAGGTATAACTTTATAAACAGGGTATATCGTAATACGTGTATAACCGCATCTTCATGTTGATAAGGCGTGGCTTGACGAATAAAAACACGACCCACAAAAAATATGTTAAATTTTTCTTATGGCATCCATATGTTACCAGGAAGGTAAAATCATAAAAGGTAGAACAGCCTTCATTACGTTAGCCGTAAAAACGCATATATATTAATATATTAAATATACTTAGCACTTTAATAACAATATTCTACTATGATTTTTATGGTTATTGCATGGTTAGAATGCTGGCATCGTTATCGAGTTATCTGTCTTATCGACATGGTTAATTTTTTTATATTATGTGTTTAACCTAGCAATCCGCAATGGACAAGCGTGGTGGATCTTAGTTTCAACCCTTCTTTACAAAAAAGAGAGAAAATAAGCCTATGGGCCAGTAATAAAATAATAATAGGCCGTTACTTTACTACTTTACTATTGTTTACCCTTTTCTAAAGTTAACCCATATAAATATTAAAGTAAACACATGCCACAATAAAAGTAGTGATAGATTTTGCTATAATCCACGTTTGTAAAGATATTAAATGCTGAGTTTAGGAAGCAAAAACGGTTCTCATATCTCATACATGCCAGATTAGTTCCTGCACGTATCCCAACCGCCACCAACACGCTACATAAGCACTACATACATTCATTATGACAATTTCAACGAGCGAAATGATCAAAAACTGTTTTCACCACACTCTAGCATGAAATAGATTTTATTAACAAACGTAGATTACATCAAAATAATTCTTACATTACCTTTTTACTATGGAATTCGGCAAAGTAATGCCTATTTCTATAAATTACTAAAAGATGCCAGAACATATATCACTTTAATGGTGTGCATTGGAAATGAGGAAACGCAATGTTTCATGCGCGTGTCAATTACGCAGGAAAATCTTCTCGGCACCATCGAAACATAATGACGCTCTCACCCGTTTACATAAAAAACATTGCAAATATTACGCCTGAATGCGTGGCTGTGGTGAAATAATATTTGTGAAACTAAATATTATTTTTGGTATGTATAACCTCGATTCGGTTACATCAGTTTATGAATTGCTCTAGAATAAACATAGTTTATTATATTACTCATTGGCTTTAATAGCGGCACAAATCAAAAAATCATGATTTGAGACAAATGTGTTTAAAGTTTTCATTGCATAGGAACATGTAGAAAAAATGTTTGCTTAAACGAATGGTTTTTGAAAAGAATGTGTATTTTAACATATACAACTACCCTAATCAAAAACACGTGTTTTTTGATTGTGCTTAATTTACTTGGTGCAGTTGGCAGTAACATATCACACGATAAATTTTACGTATCAATTGAAAACGTTTTTATTTAAAAACTACGTTGCGTTTAAACGTACGTAATAACTCACACGTACCTGAGGTTAGAAACAAACTCGTATAAGAATCACGCTCTCCCACCGTTAATCCTTTACAGATTTGTAAAGTTACTTAGCTCGAACTAATAATAGAATGACGTCACGACACAACGCCATAATATTCGTGATCTTCTGAAAATTTGAATGCAATTCTGCTTACTAATGGTGTACCAAATTGATCAACATATACAATGTCATAACAATACTACTCAGTACCTAGAGACGTAAATTGTTCTGTAACTATGCTTCAGAAAGATAAGAAGGAGACATCATCCTTCTGCCCTTATCCCACTCTAAGCGGGGTCGGCTCAACATGTAAAATGATTTGGATTATTATTATGGAAACGTATTTTACGACCGGCCGCCTGTCTGACGTCAATTTACCTTAGTCGCCTTTTACGACACCTCGGTAAGAAATGAGGGTTGTCTATTCTACTCAGCCGGATACTACACGGCGGATATAAAGGAGACAATTTGTACAAAATTATTAAATGGCTTGCTTGTTTAATGTTTTAATTGTTTAAGCTGTAATAGACCGATCTGTGACTTTTTTAAGGAGGTCACGGGCTCAAAAACGTGTAGACACTAATGAGTTTCTCTGTTAAAAACTTGTGTCTTATTGATAATTGCAATTTATCACACGCTTTTCGGCGAAAAAAAACATCGTTAGGAAACCGGTGTATTGAAATACACAGGTTTTCTAATTATGTTTTTGTCAGAGAATTCTGGAGATATATCTAACCTATCAATCCGCATTGACTGGCCCGTTGGCGCTGTGGGTAGTGACCCTGCCTTCAGCTCCGCGCGTCGCGGGTTCGATTCCCGCCGAGGGCCAACATTTTCTATGAACAATTTGTTGTTCTTCGAGCCTGGGTGTGTATTTGTATTTAAGTATGTATTTAAACTTATATCTGTAGTATATCTTCCAGTTATCCGTCACCCATAACACAAGTATTAAGTTACTTACTATGGGGACGGACGACCGTGTGTGTAAATGTCCCATATATTTATTTATTTATTTTAACAGCGTGGTAGGTCTTAGCTCAAATCTTTCTTTCCAAAAAAGGCCGTTACTTTAATTTTTTTATTAAAGAGTTCACACTCTTGATTTCCTTTCATTTCTGGATTCGAAACGGATGCTGGGTAAATTCTTAAACTTACATTTAAGTTTTAAACAGAAAAATACAAAATAATACGTTCGTAGTTGCTGTAAAGCTCAATTGTAAAAGTCGAAAACGTACGATAAAGCGCACAGTGGAATACAAAGTTAGTGGGAGCCAAAACTTTTTACGAAGATATTTCTATCGAAGTCTCTGCAGAACAATAAAAATACTGCCGACGTTCATTGTTGCGATATCGGCCATTTTTATTTTCGGTCAATTGAGATCGTTGTAATCGTTAAGTATTCGTATTTTGTGGTAACATTGATTCCCAAAATAACACTTAAAGTTCAGAATATAATTTTCTTTTATATATGGGACAATTATACACACGGTCGTCTGTCCCTAAAATAAGTAACTTAATACTTGTATTACGGTTGACAGACAACTGCAAAATATATATGTAGCGCTTTAAATAAATATTAAATACATATATACACCCAGACTCGAAGAAGCAACAAATTGTGTTTATAAAATGTTGGCCCTCGGCGGGAAACGAACCCGCAACCGGCGGAGCCGAAGGCAGGGTCACTAAACCTGCTCTACCGGATCAGTCAAATAAACGAAGGCTTTGTTAGCACCATGCAATATTTATAGAATGAAAACCCATTATTATTTTGTTTGTCTTCATTTATCGTAATTTCGGTTTTTTACCAGGACAATTTGTGTTATAAAAATTATGTATCTTATGAGTAGATTTGCATATCCAAAAATCGTTAACACATCGTGAGATATATCATTATTTGAAATCAATGGAAGTCCACTATCAAACATACATGTTTAATAGTGGAATAGGGTAATTAGTATCATGCCATCTTCAGTCACGTAAGGCATAACACACATTGTGAAGTTTTTGAGATAGTCTTTCAACCTAACACTCACACACACGCACATGTTCATTCACATGCACATGCACACACATACACACGAACATACACACAGTCACACACACAAGACGCACAAAAGCAGCTCTTTCCGGTGCGAGAGAGCATTGCAACTTTACGACACTAGCATCTATAGGTTCTTCGAACTATGTGCCCATCTCATCGCAACTTCAGCTTCGAGATACGATTAAGTATGTATTAATTTTTATTCGATCATATAAAGATAGTACAAGTAGGTAGGTAGTAAGAAAATTTATTTTCACAGACGTATCAGGGAATATAAGAACATAAATACAAATTATCGACATACTCATGTCATCACTATCTTTTCTTTAAATAACTAATAAATAATTTAATTTATTTAAGTGCGAACTTGAATTATTCTAGACGAACAGAAAAAATAGAACAAAGCTCTGTCGTACCGTAATTGAATAATTCCGTTAATGAAATGAAACAATTAATGAGTGGAAATTCTCAGACTATTCCGTCCCGTTGGATGCATAAAGTATTTTATTGTGCCTCTTCAAGGATATTAAATTATACACAGATGAGATGCTTTGGTAAATATTTTAACAATAAAGCTATCAGTAGGAATTATTTTGTCTTATCTAACTGCGATATTTCGTAATTGTTCATAAGTTACAATATATATATATTCCCAGAAACCAGATAGATCCGGGAAGACTGGAGCAATGTATCGTTTTCTCGACAGCGTAGTTTAATTATTTAATTAAATAACCCGTAAAACATACATGAATTAGACATTTACATAACTCAGTTAAGTATATCCAATAAACAAAAACCAAAATATATAAAAAGTTTCTAAAAATAACTCTTTCGACTTAAGGCAAACGGCGTAATATAGAAATCTATTACTTTAATTTAAAGAATTTACAGACTTGACTTCAAAACTTAGTAAATAGTAAAAACCGTGATCCATTAATAAAGACGTTTCTCAATCTACAGCTTTTCCGAAGTAGAAGCGAATACCGAGACCAACTAATGAGTTGCTAACTCTGCTGAGTCGCGACACAAGTATGACAAGCTTTCTGTGACCTCTCGTATGTCTCGTTTGTCATCAGAACTATATATAATACCTAGGTTAGTATTTTAATGATTTCATTTGACCTAGTGAAACAATGCAGTATTATACCAGTGAGGTTTGTCTCTTACGAAATGAAAAAATCTTATACCCTATCAAATCTTTTTTAATATCTCAACATTTTATATTAAATTTAATAAATGATAAAATAACGCTCAAAAATCTAGAAACAATGTACGACTGATATTTGCAGAGTTAAAGAATAGGGTTACATGCAAATTTTTGGGTCAACGCATACATTCATCTTAAAACACGGCTTTGTCGTCGAAAATCATTCGAATAACTTCGCGTAGAGGACGAATGGAAGAAAAATCGCTACGTGCATATGAATGAGGACAACGTGAATTATGTTTATGTTATATGTTCAACAGACATTTTCGAAATTTTGGAATTGTATTTAGGTCGGCAACGCCTTTAGATGTAAGATGGGTAATCAGTCCCAAGAGGCAATAAGACCTTCATGGCGTAGTTGTAACTTTGCTTACTTATATTGGTGTTCTTGGGTTCGATTTTCAATGCAATTTATATTTTCAAATGTCTGTGCTAGTCTGATATGATGGGAGGTAGCTTAAGCCTATCTTATCTTAAATATGCAGTAGTTGAACGTAAAATCCTTTACTACATAAGTTACAGAAGTTATGATAGAATTATTTTGGTATATTCCGCGTTTTTAAAGAGAATTTATGTAATGCTAAGTGTAGGAAGCAGAAAACTTTCACATACCTTATAGATGCAGAACCAGTCACCACATTTATCACAAAACGCCGCACACTCAATACGACAATCTCTACAACAATTTCGCCCCGTGAAGCATCTATAGGAAGATAGGTTCCACGACAAAATTGTAATGCTTTACTACTTCACAACTCCAATGTTGAAACAAATTTAAAACACATTTTTTTTAAATAAATGGTGCCCATCTTAGTTCGAAAATGCATTAAGTCGTTCCGGCTCAATGCCATTTATGGTACGTTAAAAATATAGTCGATTTGTTTCAGTTGAAGCTACATTTAACATTGTTTGTTTCGAACAGAAAGTTTGATAGTAAATATTCGCGATAAAAACTTTTGCCTACAGTTTCGATTCCCATAAACTGTTCTAGCCGTTTGACTGTTCGTAGTTTTAGTTTTACAGAATTATTCAATGCGATATATCTGCTTTGAAATACTTAATTCGATAGTCAGCCGGAACATAAAATTGCATTTTCTATCACAATCATCATTCTCCTGTCCTTATTCCATGCTAAGTTGGGTTGACACGACATGTTTTAAACATGTTGTTACATGATTTGGCTATTTTTGTACTACCGGCCATCTGCCTGACGTCAACTTAGTCATCTTTTAACAAACCTCGGTAAGAAATGAGGGTGGTGTATTCTACTCAGCCTGATACCATACGGTGGGTCAACTTGCCTTAGTCGCCTTTTACGATATCTCGGTAAGAAATGAGGGTGAACTATTCTATCAGCCGGATACCACACGGCGGGTCAATTTGCCTTAGTCGCCTTTTACGATATCTCGGTAAGAAATGAGGGTGGTCTATTCTACTCAGCCGGATACCACACGGCGGGCCAACTTGCCTTAGACGCCTTTTACGATATCTCGGTAAGAAATGGGGGTGGTCTATTCTAGTCAGCTGAATACCACATGGCACTGCATTTTCAGTCACAATAACCGTCTAAAATATTAGAGAGAATAGATATACCTGACTCCTAATTTTAAGGTGGCACATGAAACACTATGCCAAGTAACCTATGTAAAAATATGAATACAGTTTACTAACGTCGAAGCAAAGTGCTATTGCTAGATGGGAGATGGCTAAGAATATTCGGATTTATATTAAAAAAGTTATTCCCGCAGCAAATGACAACAGGTTAAAAATGAAACATTTAATTTTTGTATTCATCAAGCACGGTTTTCATTCTCCACACAGTTTGATCGAGTGTTTCCACAAAACTTCTCAGTTATAAGACTTTATTCTCGTATTACGTCACAAACTTGAATTGCTTGTGGGGTAAAAAATTGGGTCAGGCCCCCAACACGACAGTTTCTGCTCGTCATCAGACCTTTTCTAGCGGTGCGCAAACATTGGCCTTGATTTTTAATGTGAAAAAGTAATGGAAGTTTGATTTAAATATTTTCTTTTACAAGTGGTAAAACTGTACGCTATTAAAAGCTTTTATTTAATTTGGCGTGTATATACATACATGTGGAGGTGGCATCTTGCAAGTTAAATTTAACCCACTTCCCGACGTCCGATTGAGCTAAAATTTTACATAATTCAAATTCAAATTCAAAATATTCTTTATTCAAATAAACTTGTAAACAAGTGCTTTTGAATCGTCAACGTTACTATATATAACATACTGATCCAGTCCCGATGACAATGCTATATATGATATATATAATGATAAGCATGACCTGATACAATTATTACCAGATAATTCCTCAACGGTTAACAGTAGGGACATGAAATTTTATTAAAAGTTTTTAAAAAATCTTTTCAACTTAACTTGTTAATTTATCAGTACTATAAGTTTTGATGTACCTGAAACTGGATTTTTCGGTAAAACATATCTGGAAAAACACCTTTTAATTCCAGTCAGTTACTACACATACTAAGCTGTGATAGCCTAGCGGTGACACCGTGCGACTCTTTAGAGACGACACAGGTTCAAACCTCGGGCAGGCACCAATGAGTTTTTCTATTAAAACTTATGTGTCTAATTGATAATTGCAATTTATCACACGCTTTTCGGTGAAGGAAAACATCGTGAGGAAACCTGCATATCTCTAGAGAATTCTAGGGATATGTGTAACCTACCAATCCGCATTGGAGCAGCGTGGTAGGTCTTAGCTCCAATCCTTCTCTCCAAAAACGGAGAGAGGAGGCCTTAGCCCAGCAGTGGGCATAGTAACAGGCTGTTACTTTTTTACTACACATACTGCTGCCTTGTTAAGCGACGTCTCCCGCGTACAATGGTAGGTCTCTTGTAAATTTTTGTTTGACGATTGTTAAACATGTAACGTTATATACATAAGCTGAAATAGAGGGCACTGAAACTATAACAGAACTACTTTGCTATAATCTGCGAATGTATCTAATGCTAAGTATATGAAGCAGGCAAAATTCACATACCTTACACATACAGGACAAGTCACCACACGTATCCACCAGCCACATTTCACACAAGCAATACACACAACCACCACCAAAATTTCTACGATTGTTTCGCTCCAAAACCGAAGCATCTTTAGGAGGATAGGTTCCACGGCAAAATTTTGGTGTCCTGCATGTGTAAAGAACGTGAATTTTTCCTGCTTCTTATACTTAGCATTACATACATTCGCTTAACAAACATGGATTATGGCAAAGTAGTTCTGTTATAGTTTCTGTAATATCGAATTCCGTAAAGTAACATCTACTTCTATAAATCATTTACCTTTCTTACGCAAAATTTGGAATTGTGTTCTCACCGTTGGACTCTCGATGTATTACAAAAAGTCATTTACTTTATATATTAGGTTGTTTAGTTTTTTGTTTAAAGTCTAGTAAAAAAAAAGTAAAGTAGCGGCCTGTTACAATCCCACTCCTGAGAATAGGCCTCCTCTCTCCGTTTTGGGAGAGAAGGGTTGGAGCTAAGACCTACCACGCTGCTCCAATGCGGATTGGTAGGTTACACATATCGTCAGAAGTCTCTAGAGATATGCAGGTTTCCTCACGATGTTTTCCTTCACCGAAAAGCGTGTGATAAATTGCAATTATCAAACCGGGTGCCTGCCCGGGTTCGAACTCGTGTTGCCCTCGAAAGAGTCGCACGGTCTCACCGCTGGGCTGTCACAGCTCAAAGTCTAGTTGCAATGACATAATTAACCGAACCGATGAGAGCGACAAAACTAAGTGCTAAGGCTCCGACAGAAGACATAGCTAACAGACAGACAGAAGACAGCTATTTATTGTGAATAAAAGCCTTATCTACTCTTATTAGATCAAATACAAAGGCTCACCATTATCGTTCTTGATAAATAGATTGAATGGAGGACGCTGAAAAATGAAGGCAAAGTCATCCTTTGTAGGCGTCGAACAGAACAAGACAATGAAAGGGGCTGGACTTGAGTGAAATCTTTCAAAGAATTTCCGGGCTTTGATACTTTCACGGTTGATATTTTCTCCTGGCATACCCAATCTAATTATTAGACTTTTAATACGCATTCCTTATGTTTTTAAATATTTCATAATTTTTATTTATTTGTAACATTGTTCGTCTGGGGGAATATTTTTATTAGACAACATGTGGATAGTGATTGAAACACCATTTGCCGATTGGTTCGTTTTATCGCCGAACTAGTGTCTACCTACTTAAACAAGATTCGCTAATGGTTGCTCGCTCGCTATACTCGATTCTTAGCGAATTAATTAAAAGATTTAAAAAAAAACGCTGTTAAATAATGCTAACAATCTCGAGTGCAGTGATTAATTTTTTGTTAAGTTTTGGATTCCTACTGTTAATATTTGTTTGAGTACCCCCTAGCGACATAAGAAACGGCCGGTGCCAGCGCAAGGTACGGACGTACTTAATTTCGATGGCTTTTACCAATAGAAGGTATATTTGTCAATAATTATCATAATGTCACCGATATACAGCGTTCACAGTGAGTATTAATGAATCAAGTTAAATCAAATCAAAATAATCTTTATTCAAATGATTTATATCAATCTTTATTCATATAAACCATTTCAGGCACTTTTGAATCGTCAAGCATCAATATGATTAATGAAGCTACAACTGGTTCGGAATGTTGCTCTTACGGAGATGGTTCATGGTTCATTCTAGTTCAAGATTTCTGATACATTTATGCCTATGATCTTTTCTATATTCTGAGGAATTGATATAAGCCTCTATAAAAGCTTAAATATATTTTTTAAGTTATAATATCTCGGCTGTGTTAAGCTACGACATTTAGTAGGATGCTAGCAAAAAAATGGGATTAAAACGTGCAATGTTATCCGAAATTTCGCAATGAAACGACACGGACTACGGATAAAAAAAGATTTGCAAAACTGTTCTACTCCGTTTTAGTTGTTTTTAAAGAGGATTTCACCGTACGAATTAACGAGTGAGGCGAAAAGTGCCGGTAAATTCCGATTTTCAATTATCGTTCGTTCTCTATTTCCAATTCGATCTTAGTTATGATTAGAGTTGTTAAATGTTAGGATTATTGGATTTTTCATATGCATGGTCTCTGAGCACCGGTCAATATATGATATTCCGTTGACAAGTAATAAAGCTTTTCCGGTGTGTGGTATCTGGTCAACCAGAATCAACTAGAATAGACCACCCTCATTTCTTACCGAGGTATCGTAAAAGGCAACTAAGGTAAGCTGACCCACCGTGTGGTATCCGGCTGAGTAGAATAGACCACCCTCATTTCTTACCGACGTATCGTAAAAGGCAACTAAGGTAAGCTGACCCAACGTGTGGTATCCGGCTGAATAGAATAGACCACCCTCATTTCTTACCGACGTATCGTAAAAGGCAACTAAGGTAAGCTGACCCAACGTGTGGTATCCGGCTGAATAGAATAGACCACCCTCATTTCTTACCGACGTATCGTAAAAGGCAACTAAGGTAAGCTGACCCACCGTGTAGTATCCCGCTAATTAGAATAGACCACCTTCATTTCTTACCGAGGTATTGTAAAAGGCAACTAAGGTAAGCTGACCCACCGTGTGCTATCCGGTTGAGTAGGATAAACCCCCTCTTTCTTACCGAGGGGTCGTAAAATACGACTAAGATAAGTTGACGTCAGGCAGGCGGCCGGTCGTAAAATACGTGGTCGAATCATGTGATAACATGTTTGTAACATGTTGCGCCGACCCCACTTAGAGTGGGATAAGGGCGGGAGGATGATGAGGATGATGATGAAGTAATTAAACTTTTATTGATAGAAATTTAAGGAAAAGGATCATCTAATAAGGTTCACAATATATTTATTGAAAAATACATTTATACCAAAAAAGGCAATTTAAAAAAAAACGACATATACGAGTACAATAGATAAAGTAAAAAACTGGCATAGCACACAACTAATTTGTGGATTTTGTTATATACAAGTCTATAATAAAATTTAACTTCGAATTTTAGGTTCGATGTTTCAGCAATTTTATCAGTGTAAAATTATTATAGAAAGCGTATTAAATTATTTTAGGCTATAAAAATGATATAAATAGTAAGATTTAATTAAATTCCGACCGTGTACAAGATAGTAATGACGAAATGTGATTAGTTAAACGAATTAAATTCGGAAAAAGAGTTAGTAAAGAGCCTCTTATGTATTGTATATTTAATACAGTTGGATCAACAAATGTATGAGAGTGTAGTTTATAAAAATTCTATCGGTAACTTCTAATAGATTTTTAAATATATTCTATATACAGAAACTATAACAGAACTACTTTATTTTCATCCGCGCGGATTATAGCAAAGTTCTGTTATAGTTTCACTAATATGGAATTTCGCAAAGTATCGCCTGCTTCTATAAATCATACTCTATATATTCATTGAATATAAATCACTATTATATAATACATACAGGTCATCTGTACATTTATCATTGGTCATCTGTATGGACACGGCTTAACTTAGCAAACTATTGAGTTTTAACTTGCCCTTGATGGTGCCTTGAACTTGTTTATTTGCCTCACCTGAATATTTAATTATTACTTGCAAATCACTTCAACGAAACAATTGAGCTGGAAAACACTTTACAAATTGTTGATAAAACTTCAATTGTAGTTATTATTATTGTCTGCAAAGTTTGGTCAGTTTATTCTGTGATGTTAAAGTAATCAGCGTAATAACATTATATTTCTTTACTCTCATAGTGTATATTTTGTCTTTTATGTATCTACTATTCTATTTTATATATCATATCATATATATGTATATGTAATATAGTTTAATATATATTTACTTATTTATTTTCTCAAATTATTTATTTTAATTTATTAATAAGTAAGTATGTTATTAGTAAATATATTTTAAATTGATAATTTTTGTTATTTGCGTACCAATCAATACTGGTTTACTATAAATTGTATCACTTCCTAGGTTAGCTCGAAGAGATCTTTGTCCACTTTTTTTATTGATAATGTTTCTCTAACCTTTTTTATGGTACATAAGTAAATTAATAAACGTATTCATTATTAACGTTATAGAATATAAACTTTTTTTTTTACCAAAATCTATTACTATTACTTATATATATATATATATGTATATATATTACGTATATGGACAATATTTTAATACAAGTAGCCCAAAACGTATCTTAGTAGACGGTCCAGTGGAATAACAAGTTTTTATAAAGAGGTTTAATACCTCTTTATAAAAACTCTCTCTCGACTCGACTCGACTCTTTCGGGGGTTCACGAGTTCAAACGCCGGGCAGAAACCAATGAGTTTTTCTGTTATACTTATATGTCTAATTGAAATCTGCAATTTATTGCAAGCTTTTCGGTGAAGGAAAACATCGCGAGGAAATGGGGATATCTGTAACCTTCCAATCCGCAACGAAGCAGTAGGGTAGGTCTTAGCTCCAACCCTTCTCTCTGAAAAGAGGAGAGGAGGTCTATGCCCAACTGTGGGATAGTAACAGGCTGTTACTTTACTCTTTTTATATTCAACGCCAACTATCAAATATGAGGAATAGAAATCTTAAATATACTATGAGGGTAATGAACAATATAAAAATATTTTAACTGTGAAAATTTTATTTAGTTCATTAAATATATTTTAGACAACTTTTTTTTATTTCACTAACAAAAGCTCAAAATAATTATATAAAACAAATTATTAAATAAAGCTGTGATAGCCCAGCGGTGAGACCGTGCGAGTCTTTCGAGGCAAACACGAGTTCAAACACGGGCAGGCACAAATGAGTGTCTATGTCTATAACACTCGTGTGACACTATAAAAAAACTCGCCTGCGGCTCGTTTTTTTAAACCACACTCGTGTTATAAGAACCCTTATTATGCAACAGTATCATAAACTACTATTATGACCAGTATTGTGAAATGCTCTCGTATATTAAAATTTCATATTCCATGAAAATTAAAAAACTTGTGTGGCGTGCCTTATATTGACTATTTAGGCTTTACCTATTACGCAGAAAATATAATGCATTTAAGACGTTAAAGTTTCCAGTCAACGTCCAATTACAATCTTTTAGCGAAATCACTCAATTGGACACTTGATTCACAAGATGTTAAGATTAACTTTGCTCCTTCTATTACCATTATGACTGGAATTGATATAAAGCCGGCTTTATTACATTTGAATGGATATTTTTGTTAATTGGATTTCAAAATTGACTAAGCAATTTAGTATGCTTTCGTACGTTTCATAGTAATTACGTCTAAGCACAGTTTTAATTAATTCTTTATTAAATTCACTTATATTTTGTACGTTTTTGGAGTTACTTGTCCTTATATGTATTTTTAATTCTTTTGTTGATTCTGTGAGTATGAGTGTGGGTGTATTTGTGTAAGAGTGTGTGTACATGTGTGTATGTGTATAATAGCCGAACAAGTTACGGACATTTTACAAAACAAAAGGTCAAAGAGCCTAATAAATTGTTAGAGACACTTAAAATATACCATGAGCTACATTTAGTTCCAATCTCAGGCTGGAGCTTTTCAGTTTTGTTAGTAGTGAATATTCTACTATCAACGCTGATTTTAAGAAGTTACCATCCGAGCCCAAATGCGAGCCGAGTACCAAAGCTGTGATAGCCCAGTGGTGAGACCGTGCGACTCTCTAGAGACGAACATAGGTTCAAACCCGGGCAGGCACCAATGAGTTTTTCTATTAAAACTCATGTGTCTAATTCATAATTGCAATTTATCACACGCTTTTCGGTGAAGGAAAACATCGTGAGGAAACGTGCATATCACTAGAGAATTCTGGAGATATGTGTAACCTGCCAATCCGCATTGGAGCAGCGTGGTAGGTCTTAGCTCCAACCCTTCTCTCCAGAAACGAAGAGAGGAGGCCTATTCCCAGCAGTGGGATATTAACAGGCTGTTACTTTACCATCCGACCTCAAACTTGATGTTAAGTCATCCGCTATGTCTGTCAATTGTATACTGTACTGTGAACTGTAACTTCGTATTAGGTTTTTCGATTAAGTGGTTTATATTATATTGGAACATATATTCAAAAAGAAGCTTATCGGAGCTAAAAACTAAGGTACTAGAAAGCATGCATATATATTCTTTGATTTTAAATTGTGATTTTTTCTGGAATAAACCTTAGATATTGTAATATTTATTTTTGAAAAGTGTGACCGTTGAGTTTCTTGCTGGTTCTTCTCGGTTAGAGCACCTTTCCGAACCAGTCGTAGCTTCATTTTGATTTTAATTTGACGATTCAAAAGTGCTTGTAACAGGCCAATTTGAATAAAGATTTATTTGAATTAGAATAAGTAGGGAATATTTATGACCTTTAGTTAGTAATGAAGCTATCACTAGTTCAGAACATTGCTCTTACGAAGAACTAGCAAAAAACTCGACGGATAAACTTTTGAAAATTATTTGATTTAAGTGATTAAAATTGGAAAGTTCGAGGCAAGTTTAAAATGCTAGCCTTTTAGCCAATTTTATGATTCTCAATGATATTTTTATTTATTCTATATTTAGAGGCAAAGCGCAGGAATTAAGCGGTGATAGCTGTACGGTGGGACCATTTGATTTTTACCGGAGGTTCACAGATTCACATTTATGGCAGACATCAATGAGGTTTTTTATATAAACATATCCTTAATTGAATAAAAAGGAGGCCTAAAAGGAGATGGAATGTGGGAAGTATGATATGTTTATAAAAGGAGTAGCGAGTAGTAGAGTTAACGGATGGTAGGAGATAATGGAAGCGAAAACAATTTTTGGGCGGTCCCATTTAGAGTGGGATAAGGGCAGTACAAGAATGTCCTTAATTGATAGTTATAACTTGTCACTCGTTTTGTAGTGAAGTAGGACATCGTGAGAAAAGCTGTATATCTGTTGAGAATTCTTGTAATATACACATGAACATTTTTAAATTCAATATAACAAAAATATTCTACATACATGAAAATCAAATTAATAATAAAAAAAACTAAAAAAATGTTTTAGTGTGTGTTGTAGCCAACGAAGATTCTTAGTGATTTTATTTCTTTTATCATCTTATGTTATCTCTAACATCTTCCGTTGTTTTTAGTAGAGCTTGCACTATGAGGATTCTGGACCTTAAGATAGGTTGCAGGGCGTTATAAACTATAGCTATTGTATGTAATCATTCTTCGAAGAGACTTATGACCAACAGTGAAAGTAAATCTTTTAATATAATAAAATCTAGAACGAGCTTTTCTCTGACACTCTAGTTTGGTACATTGTAAGAATAACGATTCAAAGAGCTTGTGCAAGTCAATTTGAATAAAGCATATTTTGAGTTTGAATTGGGGAACTGACCATTCAATTTTATACAACTGAAGCGAACCGGCGGTTTTGGGAAAAATGCCAGCAAACGTCTGGCAGCTCTTTATAATGGGCTAAAATATAAGGTAATTTTATATATACTACTATACTTTGTAGTATTATTTTCATTGTACTATTTTAATTTGACGCTTTATGAAAGGATGTTCAACTCATTATTATTTGTTTACTTAAAGTCCGTTCGCGTTCATTAATTTTGAGTATTGTTAACAATTTGAGCATCTGAGTTTTCTAACGGCATTACATTTTCTCATACAAAACAAATTACGATTAATGACGTTCTGCTTTCATACACGTGTACAAAAAACTGACGTGTAGCGGCGCTATTGGTACAAAAAGCTTGATGGAATCGGTACAAGTTTACGCCGTTTATGCACGTTGTTTAAAGAAAGACATTTTTGCCGACGTGTATAAACGTTGAATCAATTAGCGTTTATGATGATGTGTAATAACGCTGCTCCAAAGTGTTAAAGTAATAGATTATTTTAACTAATTAAGTAAAATATTTTGAAACACTTAAGGGTATAAAATACGTTAATACAAAAATTATTAAATCTTGAAACCCTTTCATTTTCCGTGCTGCTCTCTACACCTCTTAGCAAGAGGTTACATCGATGAAATTAACTTAACTATTTACCATTAGTAATTACTTATATAAGAGTCAAATGACTTTGTTTATATAAAAGCTTTATTGGGAGAAATAAGCGAGAGGTCTTGGAGACATGGATTCAACATTTAAGTTACATTATAGATTGAAATACCCATTTATCGTATCAATTAATCGAAACAGGACAATCCACTTGACCCTAAAACCTTACCAGCATACATAATATTTAAGTTCCTAAAATACAGTTAAGGTATATAGAAGGTCCGACCGAAAAGTTTAAGCTTCTCGTTACGACTTAAGAGGGATCAGACCTTCGCCGAGAAATTACCGCCAGGAATATATAGCAAGAAGTAATCTTCTACTTACTTTGATTAAATAGATTTTAATCTTACTTTAAAAAAATGATTTGTGACTTAATTATTGTTCATTGTTGTGTCTGGCAACGTGTTGTAATGACTCAGTCTAGTTTCGAAGTCCCCTCGAAAAATAACTTAACAGTTAAAAAAATGCTCCAATCGCCACCATACTTCATAGGAACATTTGCTGAGTGGATCTAAAGATTATCTAAAAATTTCATTGAATTCGGTCCAGTCGTTTCGGAGTCTTTAAGGGGCATACAGACAAATATTCCTTTATATATATAAATTTGAATTACATAAATTATTGGTAAATCTTTGGTAATCTATATTATTTTATCCATTTATTTCAACCTGGGAACAGTACTTTTCAAGGCTTTCAACGTAACACGATCTTACTTTGCTTGATCAACGGCTCCCGTCAAGCTGTAAATAGTGTTTGTCCAGCAAGTGCAGTTCTTGCAATTATATTAAAACATCTTAAAACTCTAATCTCCATCTGTTAAACGTCATCACCCATAAATAACTTGATTTGAACCACTACCATTACACTAGCACAGCACACAGTTACTACGACAATCTCAACATTAGTTTCGCCCTGAAACCGGTGCATCATCAAGAGACTCATTTTTAAAAGCTTTTATTTGTTTCATTGTATGTGAAGGTGGAATCTCGCAAGTTAATTGACCCACTTCCCAGTGTCCGATTGAGCTGAAACTTTACATACTTGTCCAGTCCCAATGACTATGCATGTTTATCATAACCATGACCTGATGCTGCTGCCAGGATTGTCTTCACACGAGGGAACTCATTAACGGTTGACAGTAGCGACATGAAATTTCGTTATAAACTTTTTTTGAAACTTTTTAATTTGCCTGATTCTAATTCTACTTGATTCAAATAACGAATAAGCAAAAATGAGCTTTTAAACTTAACAGGCTACTGCATCTAGATATTCTCAAGAAATATAAAACTAAAAATTCTCCCTCTACTCTCTCTCTCTCTAGTAAAAGTTATCATAGATTTGGTAAGTACTGCTAAAACTGGTCATGTATGTTCTCTTATTCGATATACGTAGTTTAGTCCGGACAAAGCTTGGGTGTTATAGGTTTGACCCGGATGTAGTCGTCGGCCCGCGTATGTAAATCTTATTTTTCTTTGTAAGTCGGCTATGAATACTCTTTTACACTTGAATATTTTTTATTATATTTTCCTTGTTACTATGACACGCAAGTTTGTTTCCTTATTCGATTCCATTGATACTTTCCTGGTGCTTTTTCAAGTATCTTCTATAGATAATATATAAGGCTTAATGTAACACAAATACAACCAATACCAGTACCAATTGATGTAAGAAACAAATTAGCTTTTTTTAGTTCTTTATAGAAATTAAATCTATTTGTATACATGTTATTTAGTACAGTAATTTTTCAATATATGATAATGTAGGGGTATTGTGTAAAAAATTGAAGCTAACTGTGCAAAATAAAGGAAACTGGAATTTTACATGTAGAAAAAACACAGTCTCCGTCATGTGGTATCCGGCTGATTAGAATAGACCACCCTCATTCCTTACCGAGATGTCATAAATGGCGACTAAGGTATGTTTACCAACCGTTTGGTATCCGGCTGAGTAGAATAGATCACAAGAAAGAGTTTCTTACCGAGGTATTGTAAAATACGACTATGGTAAGCTGACGTTAGGCAGGCGGCTAACAATATCCAGGCAAATTGTGTGACAACATGTTTATAACATGTTGTGCCGACCCCACTTAATGTAGAAAAAAACACAATCTAATATGTCTTCTCTAATATAAAAATATAGAAAAATAGATAAAAGTTTAAATTAAAGATAAGAACCAGCAAAAAGGTTTGATAAAAAATATAAGGACGCCATGCGTAAATAGGAGTGTCTCTTCACCCAGATTCCATCTGCCGCTTATTTCGAGCTATCCTACATTTCCCTAGACTTATCACTCAAATGTCGGCTTCTTTTTGTTTTATTGTGGACCGTATTTACCACTAGAGTTATAAATGAGACTTTTTATTTATACTGTAGATGTTTTTACTGCAACAAATATTTTCAGCCTATATTTTATGAGTCGACATCAAGATTGGGGAACAATTAAGATTTTGTAGAATTAGGCGTTACTTTGCGGAGATGCATAATACAAAAGTAGTAATAAAAATATTTTGCTACATGCACGCATCCTGCATGCATCGGGTAGGAGTAAACGAATAGTACACTCTAACTTTAGCGTTATATATATTTTCTAATCACTTTATCGCGCAAATTTAATTTTATTATTACTTTTGTATTATGGATCTCCGCAAAAGTAACAGCCTGTTACTATGCCCACTGCTGGGCTAAGGCCTCCTCCTCCGTTTTTTTGGAGAGAAGGATTGGAGCTAAGACCTTCCACGCTGCTCCAATGTGGATTGGTAGGTTACACATATCCCTAGAATTCTCTAGAGATATGCAGGTTTCCTCACGATGTTTTCCTTCACCGAAAAGCGTGTAATAAATTACAATTACCAATTAGACGCATATGTTTTTAATAGAAAACTCATAGGTGCCCAGGATTTGAACCTATGTCGTCTCTAGAGAGTCGCACGGTCTCACTGCTAGGCTATCACAGCTTTTAATAATTTTATTATTATTTTTGTATTGTTTGGATCTCCGCAAAGTAACGCCTAATTATATAAATTAAATTACGACTATGATGGTTATGACTGCATTAGTTATTATACTGGAGTCATAGGCAGGCCTACAAGTGCCTACAACAATAATATTAGGTCTTTACATATGAAATTGGCGTTTTGTCGTACTGGCCACTTTGATCTCAAATATTACCTTTATGGTTAGGAATTCCAAATTTAAATTCATACAGCTATTTACTCATGCATTTGTGTTTCAAACCCCCTAATTCATTTGTTTTTTTCTTTGTGTCACTCTGTTTACAAAATGGAAAACATGAAATATCGCGTTATTTACGAGTATGAGTTCCACCGTGGCACCAGTGCTGCAGAAACGGCTCGAAGGATTAATGATGTGTATGGTGACGGTGTCGCAAAAGAAAACACAGTGCGTTTTTGGTTCCAACGTTTTCGTTCTGGAAATTTCGACCTGCAGAACAAGCCTCGTGGACGGCCGGAGACTAAAGTTCATAATGAAGAATTGAAGGCTATTGTGGAAGCGGATCCATCGCAAACCACGTCCGAGTTAGCTGCAGGCTCCGGTGTTAGTGATAAAACTATTCTAATCCACTTGAAGCAAATTGGGAAGGTGAAAAAGCTTGAAAGGTGGGTACCTCATGAATTGAGTGAAGCAAACCGACAAACGCGCGTCGACTGCTGCGTTACGTCACTCAACCGGCACAATAATGAAGGAATTTTAAATCGAATCATTACCTGTGATGAAAAGTGGATCCTCTACGATAATCGGAAGCGCTCATCGCAATGGCTGAACCCTGGCGAACCAGCCAAATCCTGCCCTAAGCGAAAATTGACTAAAAAAAAGGTGCTTGTAAGTGTTTGGTGGACTAGTGCCGGTGTCGTTCACTACAGCTTTCTTAAATCTGGCGAGACGATTACGGCAGATATCTATTGTCAGCAACTGCAAACCATGATGAAAAAGGTAGCTGCTAAACAACCGAGGCTGGTCAATCGCTCTAGGCCACTGCTGCTTCAGGACAACGCTAGACCACACACTGCACAACAGACAGCTACCAAATCAGAGGAGCTTCAATTAGAATGTCTTAGACATCCACCGCACTCTCCGGACCTTGCTCCAACAGATTACTATTTTTTTCGCAATTTGGATAACTACTTGCAAGGAAAAAATTCAACTCCGATGGGGCAGTCCAAACCGCCTTCAAAGATTTTATTGATTCCCGCCCAAATGGTTTTTTTAGTAAGGGGATCAATGAACTACCTATGAGATGGCAAAAGTGCATACATAGCAATGGTTAACTTTGATTAATTAAATATATTTCATTAAAAAAAAACGACATTATGTTCCTCCCATAGAAAACGCCAATTTCATATGTAAGGACCTAATAAGAGGAAAGATTAGTTTGCTTGTCTTTGTGTAATCACACATGTGCAGAGAAATTACCTGGCGCGTTCTTAATTTAAAAATACTTAGAACGTTTCAGTACACCTTCAAAATGACGTTTGCTTAACGCAAGCCCAAAATGAGATACATGTTAAGTCTCAATTGCTTTCTCTCTATAGTAATGCGGGTTCGCCCGCGTGGAAATCAGTGTTTATAATGTAATAGTCGCTCGAATCTCGGAAGGGGACAGGCTCTCTGATATCCTACACTGATTTTTATACATATTCCCCCGTCTAAACTACAATCGACACCAGTTTGTACTGTCTCCACTAAAAAATGTTGTAAAACGACCTCTTCAACTCAATTTACATAAAACCGTTATGTACTAACTACTAACCGTAACTTAAACCTTTCGGAGGCATTGCTCTACCTTCTAGTAAAAACCGTACAAAAATCCGTTCAGTAGATTTAGAGAAAATCGATTACATACAGACGGACAGCTTTCGGGACTTTGTTTTATTAAAAGTATAGATACCACATTCTGAGCTAGTTTGGCTACTCTAGTATAATAACTGTATGGGACTTGATAAAAAAGCTCAGGATCTCTAAGAAGGTACTGAAAAAATCAAACCTCAATCACTGCCACAACAATACACAACCACTACACACGTTCACTATCACAAACTCAACAATCGTTTCGCCCCGCAACCGCAATGCAATATATAAAAGCTTTGCGATTTTGTCGTGGAGTCTTATCTGATGATGCTTCGGTTGCGGGGCGAAACGATTGTTGAGTTTGTGATAGTGAACGTGTGTAGTGCTTGTATATTGTGGTGGCAGTGGTGGAGGTTTGCGCATGTGTTTTTACGAATCCTGCATGTATCGGGTATGAAAAAAAACGGATAGTCCACTATACGTTTAACACTATATACAATTTCTATTTACTCAATCACGGATTATAGCAAAATAATTTCTATTATTACTTTTGTACTCAAAAAATGTAGAGTATAAAATACATTTGTTAAGTGGAAATTTTGAATTTTGGAACATATTTCACGCTTGAATAGAAGTGTCTTTCATTATAGATCATAAAATGTATCGTGTGCGATATATTTTATATTACTTATATAGATTGGATGAGCCCAAGCATTTTATACGTTTCGATTTACCACAAATCCTCGCTCTAGGTGAAATCGATACGCACTCAGAATGATACGCGAGGCTATTGAAATCCTAAAATGCTCGAGCTGCAATAAGATTTTAAATTATTGTATAAAAGTACAAATACATTTGACCAGTAATTATAAATTTGTAGAGAGATAAAATGTTTTTCACCTTAAAGTGTTCGTAACTCGAATATTCATCGACATGTTTTACCAGAGTATCATTTTAGGCGTACGTAATTTAGAATTAAGTAACGTTAGAAAATAGTAAAAGTAAAAAGTAAAGTAACAGCCTGTTACTATGGGGCTGGGCTAAGGCCTCCTCTCTCCGTTTTTTTTTTGGAGAGAAGGATCGGAGATAAGACCTACCACGCTGCTCCAATGCGGATTGGTAGGTTACACATATCCCTAGAATTCTCTAGAGATATACAGGTTTCCTCAGATGTTTTCCTTCACCGAAAAGCGTGTGATAAATTGCAATTATCAATTAGACACATAAGTTTTTAAAAGAAAAACTCATTGGTGCCTGCCCGGGGTTTGAACCTATGTCGTCTCTAGAGAGACGCACGGTCTCACCGCTAGGCTATCACAGCTTAGGAAATGACATGTACATACATAGGTGACGTGTATTTAATGTTTATAATTTATCACTTTGTAAAATATCCTATCCAATGCGAAAGAAAAAATAAGTGACTGAATTAGAGCAGTGGTTTTTTGGTTATTCTACGTCTAAAACTTTAAGAAAAATTACATCTTTAAGAAAATTCTTTAGTCAACCGGGAAAAAGTCGTAAACATCTTGGTAGAGGCGGGTCACATATATGTATATAAAAGTTATCAATTTTTTACATTCGCTGTCCGTATTTTGACACAACACTTATGAATATTTACACGCCGTGTAGTATCCGGCAGAAAAGAATAGACCACCCTCCTTTCTTACCGAGATATCGTAAGAGGCGACTAATGTATGTGCCGTGTGGTATCCAGCTGCATAGAATAGACCACCCTCATTTCTTACCGAGGTGTCGTAAAAGGCGTCTAAGGTAAATTGACGTCAGGCAGGCGGCCGGTCGTAAAATACGTAGCCAACATGTTTTTCACATGTTGTGCCGACCCCACTTAGAGTGGGATAAGGGCAGGAGAATGATGACTTATGAATTTTTACATAATATTTCCATATGATTGTAAAAAAATAATTTGTTTTATGTACCATATTTCATTACTTCCCCACAACGTTCGTTCCAAATTTATTCCAATTTTAAAGCTCTAAAGTATCAAACCTTGGAAATCCTTTGCCATAGGTACAAACCCAGCACCCTCTATTGTTCATTGTCTTGTTCTATCCAACGCCTACAAAGGATGACTTTGAGCCTCCATTTTTCAAACTGTCTCCCATTCAATCTATTTAGTAACGGCAACAATGGAGAGGCTTTGTGATGTTGTAATTAGAACCTACAAATGTCGACATTATTAGCTTTATAGGTTAATAATTTCAAACAATACTTCTTTCCACACTCAAAATAAAATAAATTTTAAGAAAATTTTGATAGGGTTCTATCTCCTTAATTAATTTCGTTAAACTCCATTATTAAATTCTACATTAGACGTTTGTATTAATATAGAATTACTCCAATACAATGCAAAGCAATACTACCCATTATTTAAGCTTTTCCATAGTATTCGAACTGAAACAAAATTATAGCGATTATTCCGAATAAATTTACATGATATATTTGGTTTTCGGAATGCATAGTCTAAACTCTGAACATTAAACTTAGAAGGTCGGACTCAAAATATTATTTAAAATATTATAAAATATTACAATAGATATAGATGTATTATACTAGGGTAGGAGGGCCATGGGCAGGCCTGTAATTGAAAGGGAAGATGACTCTTCTATATTTATCTTTGTCTAATCGCATATAAAAAATAGAGACAGACAGATACAGTCTCATTTTAAAAGGGCTTTTTAAAGCTAGCTTCATTACTTTAGTATAATAACTCTAATACAATAGTTCGACTTCGACATCAAAATAATTGGCCCTTGCCAATTATTATATTACTAATATAATATAAATAAAATACTCAAGGAATAATTAATATGACGAAGGCGTCATCGTTTTGATGTTGAATTAAAGACATGATTGTAATACTGAGTGTTTTCTCCATCGATTGATTTGTGGAGAAACAAATACAGCTATAAGATTGTAGGTTTGAAGGCCAAAAAGACTAAAATTTGAACTATATTCATCCTGAACATTTTTATTTGTGGATCCCATGATTTTGAGCTAATTGCGAATAGATACGTTGGTTCTTTTGCGGTCTGTTATGCGCGAATTTCTCATCTAGCACCACATTTTAAAGGTAAATTCGTTACATTATTCCGGATTTATAATAGCCGTCTATTATTGGCGTCGGTTGTTAAGCAAAGCATACAACTTCTTTTTTTCCGCTCAAGTTTGATGATGAAATGATTTGATTGATGATGGAAGAAAATCACAAAGCTTTGCGATTTTGTCGTGGCGTCTATCTCCTGATGATACTTCAGTTGCGGGGCGGAACGATTGTTGAGTTTGTGATAGTGGACGTGTGTAGTGCTTGTGTATTGCGGTGGCGCTGGTGGATGTTTGTGTATATGTTTTTAAGACTCCTGCATGTATCGTATACATTTAGCACTATATATATTTTCTATTTATTTTATCGCGGATTAAAGCAAAATATTTTTATTATTAGTTTTGTATTATTTCCGCAAAGTAACACCTTATTCTGTAAAATAATTGAATTGATGATGAATTAAACTTAGCAGCATGATTTACAAGTTTTAATATTTGCTATCAATGTTATTAGTGTATGTATTCTAATGCTTGTGTGGTTTTCCTTAAAAGTTTAATTATAAAATTGCCTAGTCACAGACCTACATATTGAGCCCCAAAGCAATTTCAAGTTCGTGACGCAATAAAATCTTACAACAGAGATTTCAGTGAGACCCAAGATCTAATCTCGTCGAAAAAGGAATTTTTTTAGTTAGTGGAACGAAAATTTATCTTTATTTAAATTTTTATAAGGTAATTGTTAAAGTGGAATTGCACCAGTAAATTTTAAAACAAAAAATTAAAAAAAAACATTATATGTATATTATATAACTCAATCATTCATTTACATACAAATACTGTTACACTATCAAATTACGCTGGTTATAAAACGAAAAAAATTGGCCATTCAGCCTTGAAAAATTAAGGCACGAGGGTTAATCTTGATTCTTTATTTGGTGAAGGTCTTGAAACGAGCGGTTGATATCTGAAAATCTATGTAAATACATTTATTAATAGCGTTTAATTAGTAGGCTTATATATTTTTTGTTGTATATGCTTAATATAAAGTTTATATTAGTAAAAGTATTTGTCATTTTCAACGAGATGTACTTTACTACCACTGGCTTTAATATTCATCATGCTCCTGCCCATATCCCATTCTAAGCGTGGTCGGCACAACATGTTTTAAACATATTGTTACTTGTTTTGACTAGTTATTTTACGACAAGCCGCCTGTCTGACGTCAACTCACCTTGGTCGCCTTTTACGACACTTCAGTAAGAAACGAGGTTGGTCAATCCTATTCAGCCGGGTACCATATAGTTGGTAAACTTGCCTTGGTCGGCTTTTAAGATACTTCGGTATGTAATAAGGGTAGAATATATTCTACAGTTCCGCTAACTTTAAAATTATAAATTTTATTTCTATCAATACTGGTAGTTTTTATACGCGAGCATAAATATTATTACCCGTATAAAGGAACTGTTATCAGTTTTTTTCTCTAATTACGTCTCTTATAAAGTATTTTAATTTATTCATATTTTATGATTACATTATATTGAAAAATATATAAAAAAATGAGGAAATAACGAAGAGAAAAAAGATATGTCGTAAAAACAAATTTCATAAAGCTTAAAAAATTACTCACCGTAGGCTCTGTTCTAACATAATATTCGATAAATACCTAATTTGAAATTATCACTCAATTTCATGAACTAACCTATTTATATTATTTTATAAATATTTTACTAACTTAAACTTTTTATATTATTTGTCTGCAAATATTTATTACAGTTAATAATTGATAATAAATAATTGAAACAAAGTTTCGCGAACATTGTAATATAACAGAACTAACTACTTTGCTATAATCCGCACGGGTTAAGTGAATGCATGCAAAGCCAATGTGTATGAAGCAGGCAAAATCTACGCACCTTACACATGCAGGACCAGCCACCACATGCACCCCAAGGCGCAATTCACCAGCAACAACGTACTGCAGTACGATTTTTGTCGTGAAGCCTATCCTCCTGATGATGCTTCGGTTTCGGGGCGAAACGATCGTCGAGATTGTGGTGGTGGGTGTGTGTGCTGCTTTTGTGTTCGTTGTGAAACCCGTGCGGATTATAGCAAAGTAGTTAGTTCTGTTATATTGCTTGTAATATGGAATTCCGCAAAGTAACGCCTGCTTCTATAAATCGAACATTGTAAATTTACGCAATCCGCTAGTTTCATAGCCATTGCATGATGGAAGACCGTGTTTTACTAAAAACAATTTAGTAGACTAAGAATTTTTTGGCTGCTTGATTAAATTGATAGCGTCGATATTTCTTTGACTCAACCACTTTTTTTATCTTAATCAATCATTTTATACAAATGTTTTTTTTCTGAAATGGCGTTAATAATTTTCAAGCTTGCTGGTTTTGCTTGATAAATTTATGACGAAGCGTTGGTGTGATTTCAAAGACTCATTTAAACTGTTATGAACGGTAAATTGTTGGACTTAAATCCTTTATTTTGTTGATATTATTTACTTATTCTAAAAAGCGAATATATCGTTATATATGTCGTTGTATACAGATTAAATTTTTTCAGGTCATATAATTTTTGATAGCGCTATAATAAAATGTAGATACTAACAATAATTTAAAACGCTTTGAAACAATTGTAATGTATTGTATTGTAATTTACCTACTATAAGAACCTTAACAGGCTTTATTTAGTTATAGCCATAGTACACACCAGACAAATCTCTTTGATATTTGGTATGTAGTTTTCGACACGCTCCTTAGTCAACTTACCTTAGTCGTATTTCACGACACCTGGGTAAGAAAGAGGGTGGTCTATTTTACTCTGCCAGATACCACACGGTGGGCCAACTTACCTTAGTCGCCTTTTACGACACCTCGGTAAGATATGAGGCTGGTCTAGTCTACTCAGTCCGATACCACACGGCGGTTTAAAATATAAATTATCTAATAAAATTAGTCTATCAACCTCTTAGAAGTGCGAAATGTTGGGTTTTGATCGCTTGGTAAGGTATAAGATTAGACTGTTTGATCCCTCAAGTTATTACGTGAGGCTTAAACTTTGCGGCCTAAACTAATTCAGCGTTAAATTATATTTCTATTTAGCTGTATAAGAGTGTTTTAGTTTAAGAAAGTTATATGTTCTTTCATAACACCCGTAATTTAGTTTCTTCTTTGTATTGATGTATAGTTAATAACGCCGTTTAGATGCTGAAACACCCCTACACCTCTGATTATTGATATACTAGCTTTTACCCGCGGATACGTCTATGTGAATTTTAATAGCGAAACGGCGATGTATGATTTTTTTTATAACTATAATAAAACTTCTGTATCTATAATTGCTATCCCGCGGCTTCGCTCGCGTGGAATTTGTTCTGCCACAATAAGGTTCGTGACAGATCATTTTAGATTTGAATATATTTTTTTACTTAATATTTAAAAATATATATTTGTTTAGTCACTCATATATCCAAAATTATAAATGTCTAACTTCAAAACTGACGAATTCCATATAATCTTCGCGCGCCGCGCATATTAGACACTCTATGGCGCTCCATTCAAGTCAATCATATCGTAAGTTATTACAATATGATTGACGATACGATATTAAACTATTCGGCCAAATTACTTAGTGTTTAAGACAAAGTATATATATATGAAATACTGTAAGTGATAAATGTATTGATTTTGATAAGAGTCTTATAAATATACTAAAATCTGCATTGTAAATAGTAACTAATTTAATTAAATTTATCATTCACAATTTTAGTCATAGTGGCTTCTCATAAAAGGTATATGCTTTCGCGGACTTCTATTTAGACCTATTCGAGACAAACAATACTACGGTACATTATCTTTGTGTAAAGGCAGCGTACGTCAAGATAGCTCTCAAAGGCCAGATTTTTTCCCACTTTATTGACATTTATCTTTATATTACATATAATCATTACAAATTGTAGCCTTTATGTTACTCTGACGTATAACCTATATAACTGTAAAGTTTCGTCCAAATCCATTCAATAGTTTTTTTGAGAAAGAGTAACAGACATCCATCCATAATCACAAACTTTCACACTTGTAATATTAGTAGGATATAATTGCCGAGTGCCAAATAAACTTGTAAACAAGTGCTTTTTATCGTCAACTTTACTACTGGTTCTGGATAGCTGATCCTATCGAGAAGAGCCAGCAAGAAACTCGATGGTAGCTCTTTTTAAAACACGATCACTAGTTACATTTAGAGATTTATAAGGTACTCATGATGCTTTTCTTTACCTAAAAGCGTGTTATAAATTAAGAATATCAAATAGACAATTAAGTATTAACAGATAATTTAAATAGAAACTTATTGGTGTCTGCCTAGCTTTCAACCCATGACTACCAGAAAAGAATCATGCGGTATCATTGTTCGTCTATCATTTATCACACGAAAAATAAAGTAAGAGAAAAAAGCCACTAGAGGTTGGTATCTTTAGTACTCTAAAAAAAGGTGAGATTACACCAGTAAAAAAAAGGATTGAATTAAACAGCCGCGCCGACTATTTCTCATGAATAAACGACTCGCATCCTGCCGCTAACCTCCCGATGTCTCTCCATAAAACCGCGCGAATATGTAGCCCTCGCCTAAATTCGCATATTTAAGCCATTCATTGTAGCCATATATTGAGTACGCAGATGCTAATATCCTTATATGCAAGTGGAGCCAAGATAACTTTTAGTTCCTGAATAAGGCATAAAGTAACTCCGTAAAATAAAATTATTTAGCAACTATAACTTTGTCCAAAAAAATTTTCTTTTATTAATGTACATTTTAAGCTGTGATAGCCCAGCGGTGAGACCGTGCGACTCTTTCGAGGGGAACACGAGTTCAAACCCCGGCAGGCACCAATGAGTTTTTCTATTAAAACTCATGTGTCTAATTGATAAATGAAATTTATCACTCACTTTTCGGTGAAGGAAAACATCGTGAGGAAACCTGCGTATTATTATTGATCGTGTGTTCCTTTTGGTTATTTATAGAAAATTAGATTTGTTACACACAAATTGATGATTATATTTTATTTGTATAAATTGTAATGGAAAATTGATTCTTTTACCCTAATGGCTTCGCCAAAATCAATTATTCTCTATAATTTTTTACATTGTTGCCTAATTTCAGATCAAACCTCACAAGTTATAAGCGGCCAGTAAAGGCAGAAAATAAGCTTAAAGAGATCTACTACATCAGTCAGTAATGTACACAACAGATGTCAGTAAACAATATTTTCATATAAATCTCAGAACATATTAAACTTTTATATTACATTAAAATTAAATATGCACAGTCATGTATGTGCTAGAAACATACTGAAGTTATTTCACTCGCAAAATTGCTAACGTCGGCTAACATAATCCATCACAAACTGTTCTAGCACAGAGTAAAATATTCCCAATAGTACGATATTTCCAAGAAAGTATCAAATAAAATGTTGAGTTCACGAGACTAATCATTGTTTTTGTAAGGAATTCTCCTTGGGATACATTTAATATTTTGTAGGGGTAAATATAAATTGCTTGGGCAACCCACAGAACATAGGTCATCTTAGTGGTAGGTGTGCGAAGATTGTTGATAGATTATGAGTGCCTGATGCATTTATATAGGGAAGCAATAGTTTTGTGAAGAAAGACCTTGAAAGGGGACTTCTCTGGGTTTGCAAATATGATATACTAACTATACATACCGTCCCCGCGGTTTCGCCCGCTTGGTAATGAGTGTGTCATAAAGTTTTTACCGCGTAAATCTCAGTCCTGCGGGAATTCTAGGATACAAAGTAGCCTATATGTTGTTCCACAACCTCCTTAATCTTCCAGTGTGACTCCCATTAAAATCAGTTTAGCCGTTCCGGATATTGAACTATTTTTCAAGAAAATCTTCTAGTGAAAACGGTACCAAAATCCGTTTAGTAGATTTTGAGTATTGAGATATAATATATGGGACACTTCACATACAGCCGTCCGTGCCCAGAGTGAGTAACTTAATACTAGTGTTATGGGTGACAGACAACTGGTAAATATATATGTATATAGAAAGTAATATTGAAATTATTTTGTTATAATCCGTGATTAAGGAAATAGAAAATATATATAATGATAAATGTAGAGTGGACTATCCGTTCTCATACCCGATACATGCAGAAACGCATTCGTAAAAAAATTTAACAAATCTCCACCACCGTCACCACAATACACAAGAACTACACACGTTCACTATTATTAACTCGACAATCCTTTTGTTTCGCAACCGAAGCATCATCAGGAAATAGACTCTACGACAAAATCGGGAATTGCGGGATTGGAACCCGTCATCCGCAGAGAAGAAGTACAGGGTCACTGCGCCGACGGGCGAGTCATATGTGTGCAGTCTTGAACGTGTGTAGTGCTTGTGTATTGTGGTGGAAGTGGTGGAGGTTTGTGCATGTGTTTTTACGAATCCTGCAAGTATCATTTAACACTATGTATATTTTCTATTTACTGTATCGCGGATTATAGCAAAATAATTTTATTATTACTCTTGTCGTAATCATTAATAGTGAGTGGAAATCCGACGCAAACGTAGTTGCGATCACGTGAATTGTTATACGAGATTTCTTGTATTTACTTTTCTATTTTTGTGTAAAGTAAAGAAATTCTATAAATAAATTATGTATAATCTCTTTGAACCCACGATCCCATTTATTAGTCCCTTTTTATTTCTATCAGCTGAAATACGTATTTAAAAACGTTCACTGGTTTATTTTCCAACATTAAAAAAAAAGGGTATACTTAACCCTTTCAACGTAAAAGATTAGTATAAGGAGTAAAGAAAAGGCTGACTGTAAGTATCTTACTGGACATATATTGGTAATGGTTTTTGACTTCGCATGTTTATTATTAAAGTGACCTAATTCAAAATTAGGATTAATTGAGTTTGGTATTTTGTAATCCTTATTTCAATACTATCTATGTCATCATGCTATGAAGTACTATAAAAAAAGCGATTGTTTTCTTGTTCTTAAAAGTTATAAGTCCCTTTGAAAGTCACGAGTTTTGTAGGAGCTACACTAACATTTATTCCAACATTTTCTATAAACAATTTGTTGGTTCTTTGAGCCTGGGTGTGTACTATTTGTACTTAAGCATGCATTTAAAATTATAAATGTAGTATATTTACTGTTGCCCGTCATCCATAACACAAATAATAAGTTACTTACTTTGGGGATAGACGACCGTGTGTGTAGGTGTCCATATATTCATATATTTATTTTAATACCCTCCTCCGCCTTGAGTCGTGTGCTCACTACTAAGCATCGTGATGTTCCCGATCCCTTCAAATTGAAATCGGGGATATTCTCTTGGGGGAATATTTGCAGTGGTTTCCCCTTGCCTTCTGCGCTGACTTGTTCGGAGGTTATTTAATTCCTCCAGGCCCCAAAGCTTCTCCTGACCAGATCAGGTAGTTCCTGCGGATGCGAGCTACTCCACCCTCCTACACCACACTCCTACCCCCACCTAAAACGTATTGGAATAGAAACAATCAAGTCTCTATCCTTTCCAGCTAGCTAAATCTGTACTAGGTCACATCTAAGCCAATTTTCATGAATAATTTTTAGTTCAAAAGGGAATTGTACCCGCATCTTTGAAAGAACGCCGGGCCACTGTGCCAGAGATAATACAACCGTTGAGTAATTGAAGCTTAACGAACGCTTTTTAAGCATTCCAGTGAAGTTTGAGAATTTGAGATAATGCTCTTAGAATGGATTATTTTGCTAAGCTTTACGGTTTTTATTATAAATTGAGATAATATTTTTGGATCAGGTGAAATTTGCTTACTTTTATAAATATTATGAGTGAAAAATATTTTTTTTTATATAACTAAAAAACCTTTCAATGCCGTGTGGTATCCGGCTGAGTAGAAAAGACCAACCTCTTTCTTACCGAAGGTCGTAACATACGATTGGGGCAAGTTGACGTCAGGCAGGCGACCGGTCGTAAAATACGTAGCCAAATCACGTGACAACATGTTTGTAACACATTGTGCCGACCCCACTTAAGTGGAATGAGGGCAGGAGGATGATGATAATAACCGAAATAATTAATAAACCTTTTAATATTAGAGGGAAGTTCTAAATGCGGTATGCAAAAACGAATATGAACGTAAAAAAACAATTTCAATAAATGTTTAAACCAAATCATCTAAGTTCTCCTTATTCAGACTATTTAATTTAGAAAAATTAATAACATGTTACAAAATATTTATTAATATGAGAAATAAGGTACAGTAGAAGGGACAACTACTGTGTATTTGGGACAACAACTTTAAGGCGGTGTCTCTGCATTTGTTTTTTAGTGGTGAATCTACTCTTAAACTTATTAGTTACGTCTGGAACGTCACTTACAAACACAACATACCAAATAAAGCAAATGAACAATAAAATATAAAACTGTTAGTTGTACCCACGACTTTGTTGGCATGAATTTCAGTTTAAGAATATCTAAAACCATGTGTTTTTTCCTAAAAGAAAAATTATAAAGCTTCAATTTTATAACATTTTATAAATATTGCTCTTGAGAATTAACTCTGAAACAAAATAGACAGATATACAGACTATTTCATTTATAATATTAGTATAATTTTGAAGGATACAGAAGACATGTAATTTTATTCGAGGACAGCCTTAATCATTTTGAGACAGACACGATCAAGTCGGCCAAATAAAACTTGTGCTGACGTTTATTATACGACCCACATATAAACCTAGATCAACCATAAAAGCGATATTTCAAACTCAGCTAGATTTTACTAGACCATGATATCGACTCAAAGGAAACTAGGTTAAAATAAAACTACATAAACTAGGGTATCGCAGGGAAATGAAATTTTCGCCGCGACACTTATTTTTCCCTATTTCTCTGAGTACAATTTTTTGCAACTCTATTAAATGAAACGTGAGCTATTAACATGACGTCATTTGTAACGAATGCTGATGACCGGCTTTATATTGTAGGATGTGTAGTTTAGTACTATAGGAGTATCTCACGATGTAAATGATAGCTTTTTCTTTATACTTAAATTTCTTTGTTTTAAGAACATCAGTGACAGTTACATGGTCTGCCTGGCATTAATTTTATAAATGCAGTTGAAAAGCCTTCGCCTACGTGAAGTATATTATAAAAATATCTCTAATCCGAATATTATTGTGCTCAAATTGTAGCTTTAAATAGCCGATTTAAACTGTTGAAGGATAATTAGAAACTGGGCGAAACTATGACGGTATAGAGCTATTCAGGTAATATATTAAAAATTAAAATCAATCCTGCGAAAATCAGGTAAATGTGCTCTCAGTGTAATTTAATTAATTGTAGTTATCATTTATTAAACATCTTTGATAGGTATTGCATCAAAGTTGAAAAAAATATCAGAGAACCCTCCGCTCGCTGATTTAATTTACACTGCATGAAATGAACATGTCGGATAAAATGTCAAACATTTAATATCCGTTTAGGTCGTTAAAAATTTACAGTCACAAGATTTGGAAGTAGTCCTAATGAAGATTTTGAAGTAACATTTAGATAGTAATAATAATAATTTATTTAATTTATAGAATTAGGCGTTACTTTGCGGAGATCCATAATACATAAGTAATAATAAAATTATTTTGCTATAATCCGCGATACAGTAAATAGAAAATATATATAGTGCTAAATGTATGGTGGACTATCCGTTTTTTCATAGCCGTTATATGCAGGATTCGTAAAAACACATGCACAAACCTCCACCACAGCCACCACAATATACAAGCACTACACACGTTCAATATATATATTAATATTTAGTTCATATAACAATTAGTATAAAATAAATTATAAAAATAATAAAATCGCATATACCATACCATAGCAATACAATATAGCTTTTGCTTATTTTACATAGATGATACCTACTTTATGTTTTCGATCAATCTGCCCAAGTCTACCCACCTACATGTCAATTAAAGTACCATTTAACAAGTATTCTTCATTATAATTACTATACATTATGCTGCTCTTTTTCAAACTGGTTGTTAGCTGCATAGTTGGGCAAATTCCTCATCTAATATTTAAGATTCGTTGCAATGTTTTGCATTTAAAGTTGGTGATGAATTGATAATTTCGTTGCATGTCGCTTCCGCTGTTATTTCGGTTTATGTGTCTTTCGAGAGTAAAACACGGAATTACCTAACTACCTATGATATGAGGGTTATATATTAATCCTTTCGTTAAAGACGACTAGAATCACATTTGTTAGTATATATGCCGTAGAAGTAAAATTTTCGTAGTTTTCTTTGAAGGGAATGACATTATTATGAGTATCAAATTTCTCTACATTCTTTTTTGATTCAGTGCTAATTGTGATTATTCTTGCATTTCTCTTAGCAAATCTATTTGTTCTTCGGTCATCTTTTATTCACTCGGATTTTCTTTTAGTAAGCATACAATTATCGGTGGCGAACATGATACCTTTGTATAGACTTCGAGCTTGTGCAAAGTCTACCTTGAAGCGCCATCACTGTATTTTCTATGCTCGATTCTACTTTCTGATATGCTCAAATCTGATACAGATAAAATAATATGGAAGTTAGATGTATGGAAATACAAAACTCCTATAGAGACTGATTATAGCATCATAATATTAAAGATCCTGATTGCTGTATACACAAATAGGAATATTTCAATCACATTAGTTTCTGGTCTCTGTTTTAGATTATTTTACAGTATCAGATATGTACTTTGTAGGTCGTAAGGATTGAAACATTATTTTAATTTTAAAAAGTTTACCATGAACCCCATCAGCGTCATTGAAAACAAATTTTAAATTGCTTAAAGTGGGTTTCTATATGGCTTGTTCTTACCCTGTAGCTATATAGAGGTTTTTGCTTTTTGGTGTTTCCGCCCGGCGAAGCTTTCAAAGCCATTAGGGCTAATAGCATGACAGACATACCGAAAAACTTGTTCGCCACGCATTAGTGTTGGATGAGTTGTAGTAATATGACTGGTATCAGAGTTTTAAAAAATTTCATGTTACTATCATACTTTATTTAAGAAACGCTTGCTTGGTTCAGTAGGATTTTATTCGGTGACGTTTAGTAAAAGAAAGCATTAGTGAGAGCTGTATATATGAAATAAATCTGTCAAATATTCATTAATATTGTATACAATTGATATATTGTATTTTGCATAGCTTTATAACGCTATTATAAGTTTTTGGTTAATTAGCGATGACGTCATTATAGGCTCTTCTAAAACGGATGTTTTTTAAGAACGACGATATCATATGCAAACATGTTTGTTTTTTCGGAATATGGGTAAACTACCAATTCATATTAGCGCAACCTAAAGGGCCTAACCTGCAAATTTTTCTTCGAAAAGGACAGTGAAGGCATTTGCCCAGTAGTGGGATAGTAACAGGTCGATACTACTACAACTACTCTATATATGATTGTAGCAAATTCATGCCAGGGGCATAAACCTACGATACTTACATAAGGATCATTGTTTTTACAGCTTGGTTATCATTGTTTAATATGGTTTAGGTTAATATAAACTGTATCTACGTAGTAGATCGCTCGACGAAAAACGTTCGATGATTAAAACGAAACAGCGCGATAAAATTGGTACGTTGACCATTAAACGTCAAAAAGGCAATTGCTGACGTAACATCCTTTATCAAATGAAACTTGAACTCAGGCTGAGAGAGAGGCATTTACATATGAAATAAAAATTAATTGAATAGCCTCTTTTTTAATGTGATAGAAATAAATAAAAGTTCATTTAGATATAAAAGTTAAATCAAATTAAAATAATCGCCTATAACTATCTCACTGCTGGATATAAGCCTCCTCTGGGCTTGAAAAAAAGGAATGTCACCTGAAGTTGCTTCTTTGACTAAGTATAGCTTTTATTATATTACTAAAATCACTTTTTCCTGCGTGACCAATCTTTACGAAAAGAATGATATCACTATCTGTTAGTGATGCACAAATGTTAACGAGTTATGATACAATTTACAAAATTAGATTTTACTTTGATTTTTATTCCTTGATTCATTTGACACTTTTATTTTATTATATTTCTATTAAAAAAGAGGGGAAAGATTGTGGTGTGGTATCCGGCAGAATAGAATAGACCACCCTCCGTTCTTACCGAGGTGTCGAAAGAGGCGACAAAGGTATGTGCCGTGTGGTATCCGGCTGCATAGAATAGATCACCCTCATTTCTTACCGAGGTGTCGTAAAAGGCGACTAAGGTAAGTTGACGTCAGGCAGGCGGCCGGTCGTAAAATACCATATCATAGCCAAATCATGTGACAACATGTTTGTAACATGTTGTGCCGACCCCACATAAGGGCAGGAGAATGATGATAAAAAGAGAGTAATTTTGTTATTAATCATATATGATAATAATATAAAAATGAGTACAAAAATAAAAATTTAATATTCTTTGTCTACATTGTATTGTATTTTTATAGTTTGGGAAAATGGCTTTGACAACAATAAAATAACATGTTACATATATGTAACAAAACTACCCAAAGATTTCTGTATTCGTACGAGAGGGACACAAGACTTCAAATAGTATATTTACACTATCTTTTTCATTTCGCCGTTTTATACGCTTTTTAATATAATTATTTTTGTTAGATCGGATTTTTTTAAAATAATTACTCGTTAGACATTTAGGGAGCACAAAAAGCCGTGTTCTCGAAAAGCTTAAGAAACCTTATAATTATACATGTGTTCATCAAATCATTATCCTCCTATCCTTATCCCACTCTAAGTGGGGTCGGCAAAACATGTTATAAACATGTTGTGTCATGATGCGGTATTTTACGACCGGCCGCCGGCCTGAGGTCAATATACCTTAGTCGTATTTTACGACACCTCGGTAAGAGGGTGGTCTAATCTACTCAGCCGAATACCACACGGCATATGTGTTGATCAAAATCAAAATTAATTATATCTCAATAATAAATTGCAGAGTAGTTTAGGATGCTTGTATTTCATCTATTGATTTAAATCTCTATTTCAATATATGCAAACGTACACTATGAATACAAATGAGCTTATTTGCATAAGTTGCTTAACACTTGTGTGTTAGTAAATCATCTTATATTTCATTTAAAAGTGTAGACGAGGGAACTTTTCTCCGAATACCTATTGTGTTCCTGCGTACGTGTGTTCTCATTAAAAGTTAACGTTAGAAACTGACGAACTTTGGTATAAAGAATGTTGGTGACGAAAAAACGAGAGCATTGGTATCGGAAAAACAAAGTTTTTCGTCCTATTATTCCTATGTTTGAATGTCCTCTCTTCTACGACATGGAAATAAGTGAGAATGTATAAATATAGTTGCATTTAATCTATCTATATTATAAAACAAAGTCCTAAAAGCCGTCTGACTGTATGTGATTGATTTCACTAAATCTGATTAACGGATTCTTATATCTTTACTAAAAGTTGGGGTAAGTTTTGAGGAAGGCTAAGTTAACAGTATATTTTCGAGACTGGCTAAACTGATTTTAATAGGACTTCCACTGGAAGATACAGGAGGTTGTGCAGCAATATATAGGTTATTTTTTATTTTGTTACTTATCATTATGTACGCGGGCGAAGTCGCGGAAAAGCTATTTGTTATAAATAAACATACACACCTCCAAAAATTTTTTTTAAAGTAAAAATAGTGACTTTTACCCACTTATGGATAAAAAACCTCAGGTTTTTTTTGAGTTGACAGCTGAGCTCCATTGAATGCAAATTTATAAGATACACGTATCCAAGGAGTTTTGGAGATACATGCAAGTTTTACGACATTTTACTTCACTGAAAAGCGCTAGATGCAAATTACGTCAATTAAGCACGTAAATATTAAACATTTTACAGAGGGATATTAATATACATAAATATAAAAGCTAACTGCACATCACTGTTACTTTTCCTTTACTTCTCTTTGTTAACTCCGTCTTCCTGGTGGTTTCTTCCCCTAAACAAGACTATTGCCTTTTAAACTTGCTTATTCGACAGATTTTCGAACTTTCAAAATATGTTATTTGTATGCATCTCTTACTTATTTTACGACGTTGACGAATTTTACAACGGTAAGTTGGAAATCCGCACTGCGCATTTTTTACTACGATTTTACTGTTTTGCATAGCAATCGATACGCCCGTGCTGAAAATTGGTCTATCTATCTGGATTATAATAAAAGATTCACGACGAGGTATTAGATTTTTTTTTGTTTCGGAAAACAAATCTTCTATTATCGCAGTTTGTGACTATGCATGTTCGTATATTATTACGATTTATGTTAGCTGTCCTCCTCCTTTACAAAGACTTAGTAGGGAGAACCTAGTATTGCATAATATTAAAGTGAAGTGAAAGGTGGGATATAGGAAAGTTGCGTTATGTTACACATCCCACTGCACGGGAAAGGCTACATTCGTTTGAATAATTCTTCTATTGAGGCCTATAAAGGCTTAAACCTAGTACGGTGGTCTAATATGGATTGCCATACGACAAGAAATGATTAATAGTAAATATCAATAAAGAAACAATTTATTCGTTTTTCGGTTGAGATATGTAAGAAAAATAAAACAAACAAATACGCATTCATACATTTAATATTACTTTATGTTCTTTCTGTGACAGTGGTTTGTGCTTGAGTTTTTACGAATCCTGCATGTAACGGGTATGAAAAAACGGATAGTCCACTATACATTTTTTTCCCGAATTATATAATATGGGTATCTTCAAAGCAAGAGCGAATAGGCATCTTCTAGGCAAGCGCGCTCCATCTTAGACTGTATCATTGCTTACAATCAGGCATGATTACAGTCAAGCGCTCGCCTATTAAGCAATAAAAAAAAATACATTTAGCACTATATATTTTTTCTATTTACTGTATAGCGGATTATAGCAAAATAATTTTATTGTTACTTTTGTATTATGGATCTCCGCAAAGTAACGCCTAATTCTATAAATTATCTAGCATAGCAGTTTGAAAGAAAATAGGTATATATATAAACTAAACAGACAAAATTCTAATATTGCAATACAGTGTTCAATATCAAACCTCTAGTGACTCTTGAGAAATTGGTTTTGTTAATACTCGTGTATTCTCTAGCATATACAGTTTCATAAGCATGTTTGTTTATTGGCGGAGGATATTGAATTCTATTGTTTAACTAAAAAAGGCCATGAATTTCATCGAGGTGCCGTAAAAAGCGATTAAGGTAAGTTGACACACCGTGTGGAATCCGGCTAAGTAAGGCGAAATTTTGTATGTTTATCACACAATCAAATACAAACGTGTGTACAATTAGATATTCCTTGTACTTAAATAACAGTACTTAATCAATAATAAATAAGTACTTCATCAATATCTGAATATATTCTAAAATAAATTTTCACGTTTCACTTCACTTCAAATTTTCTCTAGATTTTTCCACCAAATTTATTGCAGTCGGTTTTGATACGGTTGAGTCGGATTGCAAATGCACCAAACGGTGTACTTTTCCAACAAATTTCAAACGTCAATTTCAGAATGCCGCCGCTGATACCTCGCGTTGAAAATTGTTGCATCCACCTGACTGTCGGTATAAAATTCCCGTTCATTTTTGCCTTTGAATTCAGAAAGGCAAAAATTTATAATAATTTAGAAGGGTACGTCTAAAATAAAAAACAGTATTTGTATCCATAGATTAAATATTTTTATATACTGTTAGATATGAAGAATATGCTTCAATCAAATAAAAATTTTAATTTAGAATAAAAATAAAAGCTGTCACTGTTACCATCCCACTGACTTGCCTTTGACTGGCCCGTTGGCGCAGTGGGTAGTGACTTTGCCTTCAGCTCCACTGGTCGCGGGTTCTATTCCCACCGAGGGCCAACATTTTCTAAAAACAATATGTTGGTTCTTCGAGCCTGGGTTTATATTTGTATTTAAGTATGTATTTAAAATTATATATGTTATATATTTAGCAGTTGTCTATCACCCATAACACAAGTATTAAGTTACTGACTTTGGGGACCGACGACCGTGTCATATATTATATATTATCCCACGGCTGGGCATAGGCCTCCTCTCCCGTTTTTAGAGAAGGGTTGGATCTAAGAACTACCATGCTGCTCCAATGTGGATTGGTAATTTACACATATTCCCAGAATCCTCTAGGGATATGCAGGTTTCCTCACGATGGTTGCCTTCACCAAAAAACCATTTATAAATTGCAATTACCAATTAAACATATAAGTTAAAACAGAAAAATCGTAAGTGCCTGTCCGTGGTTTGTCCGAGTCGCCGGATCCGATCTCTCACCATTGGGTTCTCACAACCTCAACATCAAACCAATTCAAAATATTTTATTAAAATTATTTATTTTATTAAAATACTTTAACAAGTGTTTTTAAATCGTCAAATGTGGATAAGGAAGTAATGGTAATATAAGTTAAAATGATTGCTCTTACCCAGGCAGTTTAAAGCGAAATTGTGTTAAGATAAATCTAGGAACTATTTCTTTGCAAGATTATTGCAAAATTAAATAAATAAGCCATTGGTTATTTAGGTGTATAGTTTGATAATAAAGAGTTCATTTTCATTGCGATTTTAAAAATGAGATTCTGATTTATCTTATAGTTAAAACTGCTCGTAGAAGATTGTTTCTTTTAAATTATAATTAAAAAAGGGTTATTTTATGGTTACATGTCATGTCGCTGAAAGTACCTAATATTGAATGTAGCTCATCCCACATACATATATATGTTGTAAATTGTGTAAGGATCAATAATGCTTTTGAACATTAGAAGCGGGATTTCTGGTATCATCGGTGATATATGTGGCCCCTCGGTGCCAAGTATATCATGAATTGTTCGGATACAGCTAGTATGTGCCTTGTTATTCACATATTATGTAGTACTATAAAATGATATAAACGATTGCAAACTAAATTGCCTTTGCTCTTTTTAATGAAGTCAATTTGTTAATGTTTTAATTTTGAAAAAATCTTTAAAAGTTTCAAAAAAGAAAATGTTTAGGCTAACTCGCGAGTTCACAACAACTTCTTCTTTTTCTTCGTCAACCGATGGACGTCCACTGCTGGACATAGGTCTGTTCTTGGGTTCTGTACAACACAAGATCATGTGCCGCTTTAATCCAGCGGCTTCCCGCGATCTTTTTGAGGTCACGCCATCCAACAAATACTACTAGGTTTATATTTTCAACAAACTAATCATTAATATATATGTGTAACGCGTCGAACCGGACGGACATACGGATGGGGAAAGAATACGTACAAGTGTCAGGATAGTAGATAATTCACTTATACAGAGAGTATCGCGGACGGGTCCTTCACAGCATTCCAAGTATAGATGTACCGGAAGATGCATCGCTTACAATGTCGCTTAAGCTGAGTGTACTAGTAGGATGCACTTTGAACCAAAGGAATTGGTAGGCGATGTCGATCCACGAACATTTTGTATGGGGACTTCTTAATTACGAAAGCACTTCTATAGAGCGACGCAAAGTACTAGTAGCGCAATCTGTTAATACTGAAAATACGTAAACCGTGTCACTAGTACGTTATGTTACATATGTAATTTCTAAAACTTATTTGTAATTTATCGCGAGCTTTTTGGCGATGGAACATATTGAGGAAACCTGCTATCTCAATATTTCTTTGCTTGCACCGAAAACTTTAAATATGGAATAAACACACTCGTGGTCTTTCAAAGCTGCGAGTTTTTTGCTTGGTTATTAACACTTGACTTCAATATTAAACATTGTCTGTAACATAATAGTTTATTTTATTTTTAGAGAGCTATGACATACATTCACATTTAATGTAATTTGAGATTACGGCAGATTCAACATCAGTAGCACACAACTCCGGCAACCTTTTGTGCAATCATAACAAACATACATTATTCAGTACGGATGAATGTGTATGGGAATATTTGCTCGAGAATTTATACTATAATGAAAATGCAGATTACCCAGGCATACAAACTTATATAACATTGACAAAGACACTTACTTACCCAACTCAGTGAAGTCCTATTATCTATAGGCCAACCGTTCTTCGTGCCGTGGTAGCGGCGAGCGTCCGTAGCGTGATATACAAGAGGTGACCGCCCGCACCTAACTTAGTCCTCATTCTCGTCCTACCTCAACGCCTTTGTTCCCCGCAGGCGACGTTTGAGTTAAACGTTTAGCCTATAATGTAAATAATGCACTTTAGTTATAATGTCGCAGTCAGTATTATCAACAATTGCGGATAAAAACATTCGCTGCCTCTGATCTGTTATTAGATGTCTAACACCCGTATTCGTAAATATTACTATGAGAACGCACAGTGCTCAGGGACGCATAGGGTCATTCAAACCAATTCATAGACATTACTTGAGTGAAATGTTCTACTATGCGTTTGTCAAAATCGACGCACAGCTAAAATAGATAAGGAGTTACTTTAGCGAATAGTATTCGCGACGCTTTGGTTAAAGACTAAATTATGTATTAGTTATCTATTTATTATATTTTATTCTTATAATCATTTTACTTTGTCCAGTAAATAATATAAGTAAAACTATACAATAAAATAATACATAATAAATTAAAGAAAAATAGTTCTACCTCTTAGGAGTTGCAGTGCTTTTAAAGTGCATTTATAGCCAAAGGCAAAGTCATACTAAACTATATTTTATTTACACCGCACAATACACAAAATGCGAAATTGGACGCATAGCGTTCTTTTAGTTGAGTGTTGTCTAAGTATTGTTTATGAAATGGAAGGCTTGACACGAGGAACGCACAGTGAACTAGCCTCTTTTGCATAGTAATTTGTACTTACTTAGCTAAATATGCTTGAATACGGGTGTAACTTAAGCCAATATTTCAGAATCGCCAGAATTAGGGTTGCATATGTATTGGTTTTTCACGGAATGTACGATTGCGTTGTTTCAACAGTTACATGTGAAAATGGGTAATCGATGAAGTTTTTGTTATATATTGATTGTTACCTTTGTGCCTCGAAGAGTACTTTAAACGTAGGTGTTTCTAATTTGTCATTTTACGTCCTCTCCTTTCATATTTGTTAAGTTATTCAGTTAAGAGTATTCAGCCATCTCTGTTTTTATTCTCTATGCATTATTTTTCTCATTAAAAGTTTGTATTACGTTATCTGGTGTTTAATGTTAAACAGCTGTCGACGCTACTTTGTTTAATAGCTCTTTTAAGATTCTTTTAATCAGTTTCTTACTGACGAAAGTTTTTATCAGATTTATATTCTTGATATCATGTTTTTTTTTATTTATTAACCTTTACAGTAATAAATGCCTTACTCAGAAACTGGTGTGGTTCTTGGTGAACCGAATGAAACCGCAACAGAAAGATAGACTTCCTTCTTTCGCATTTATAATAAGCAGATATATTCTTAGTAATAGAAATTTCTACAATAACCGGTGACTGAACTCTCCCATATAAACATGAATACGCATTATACGATTACGGTAGTCTGAAGTCAAGACCACATAAAACGGTATCTTTTGAAAGTTTTTGAATTTTTTTAAATCTATTTAAGTTTCTTACACGAAATGGCTAAGGAACATTGCTAAACAGACCGAGAAAATTGTTTGGAAGATATTTTTATTTTATTTGGTTGACGTCCTCGTCAAAGTGATCATTAAAACTTTTAGTCAGTTTTTTGTGACATGAATGGACGGGTAAGACTACAACAAGTATTGCGTAAGGAAAGTTCTAGAGTTCTACATAGACCCCGTTTATAGATTTTAAGCCGTATATGAATAATGCATAGGGTTGATTTTAGATTTTGAGGATGAAATCTTGTCCTCGAAAAATTTTGAAATTATCCGATAAGATAGTTCATCACATAATCCGTGATGGCAAAGATGATACGGTATCTTATCTTATCTTATCTAATTTTGGGGACGCCTGCCGGTACAGGACGGGTGGTCAGCTCCAATACTTGACTATTCCACCCATTTCCCCTTGTTGGGACAAGGGTTTCACTGTTGTCCCGACAGTGTCACCTGCTCTAGCCTACCTGTTGCTTTTACAAACCTTATAATATCCCTGAAGGAGATATTTGTTAGGTCATCAGCTTCAATTTCGTCCTTACCTAATATCTCCCATCTTACCAGCGAGTACATGGGGCACTCAGCCATAAGGTGGAGACTCGTTTCTTCTTCTCCACACTCTGGGCACGCTGAATCTTCTTTTATTCTCATTATTGACAAGTGTCTGTTTAACAGGCAATGCCCAGTAGTTATGCCTGTTATAATTGCCACATTTCTTCTGCTATAAGACATTAGCTGTTTTGTTTTCTTTGTGTCGAAAGATTTGAGAAACAGCTTTGATTGACGAAATGTTGTGTTTCTCCATCTAGTGCTCGATTCTTTTTCTATTCTTTTATCTATGACGCGCTTTATTATCGTGTTTCCGATTGGGAGAAAAGGTTCTGGGCCTACGAACGTTTGGCTCGCTCCTTTTCTTGCCAATTCATCGGCTTTTTCGTTCCCTACATGACCATGGTGTCCTGGGACCCAAGCGATCGTTACTTCTCCAATTTCAGCTAGTTCATTCAGTACTTGTTTACATTCCTTCACGATAGCTGAAGTTGTTTCTATACGGTCAAGTGCTTTTAGTGCCGCTTGACTGTCACTGTATATAACTATGTTGTGTATTGGTTCTGTACGTGTTTCTTTCAATTTCCTGGCGCACTCCATAATAGCAAACATTTCGGCCTGGAAAATACTTGTATATTTACCCAGATTTAAGACCTGGTGTAAATTTGACAAGGTGCTGTAGATAATACCGGCTCCTGCTAGCTTCGTGGATTCTCGTCTAGAGCCGTCCGTGTAACAGATGGTCTGACCCGAGTCACTAATATTTACTTCCCAGTCTTCCTTAGCTCCTATGTGTATTCTATATTTTTTATCGAAGATTTTGTGTCTTTTGATCAAGTCACTTCTCTTGACGACCATTGACAGATTATCTCCGTAGATTTTCTCTATTTCAGTATGACCTTTATCCGTAAAGTTTCCCTTCCATTGTTGGAATACTTTCATCTTGTACCATTGTTCTATAGCCTTTCTAAAATTTTGAAATTATCCGATAAGATAGTTCATCACATAATCCGTGATGGCAAATATGATACGGTAAGAAATTATTTAAGTTTTAAATAGCCGCAATTCCAAATATATCTTTAATGACATTTTTATTTTTAATATTCATGTGAAAATTTCATTTTTAGTCCGCAAATTGTGTTTACCTTTTGCGTGTCGAATGTTGAAACAGGTTGCCATAATGTTGGCCATATAATGTTTATAAATATTAATTGCCGTATATTGTACCAGATCAAATATTTAAAAACTAAAAAATTATGTTATGAAAATTTTGGGTCTCCTGTTATTTTTTTATTTTTCTAAATCCTCACAATTCTAATCGAATTCGGCTGTGGTTTTTATTATTGTTTATGGAGCGGAGATACCAGACCATGATTATTTTTAGTTATGAAGGATAATCATCGACCGCCTGCCTCAAAGTTTTCAGGAAAGCCTCGGGATCTCTAATGATCAAAGTTATCTCAACTTATGACCAAGCTGCCGTGTTTTTGGATTAAGAATGTGCAAGAATAAGCCAGCTTCATCTTACTGGAGTCGAACCGCCGAACAATTTAGTGCTCCGGTTCGATTCTGTGTAGAAAACAAAATTGTTATTTCCGGGTTCCATCTTAGGCTGTACCTGCCAAGTAAGAGGTCAGTCAAACCATACACCTATAAAAAATATAAAATCTTTTTTTTCCGATGGACGTTACTATAAGGAATTTCTACGTCATGTACCTCGTCCATTTGCATCTCGCGGCTGCTTGTGATCTTTTTTTGGTCGTCTATCCCGTTAATGTAAGGTCTACTCAACAGTGCGTATACGGTTGCATGCATTTTCTTCATCCAATTTTAAACTCTCAGCTAGATGATCTTATGATGGTATTGTAGTGTTAGATTTCCCACTTACTTTCTGTTATTAACAATTCTCCTGACATGTAACAACCCAGCGTCATGTGAAACATGGAAAATCTTCTGTTCGTCTATGAAATGTTCGATAATATTAATTGATACCACTCGAATCAAAGTGAGTATCGTCATAATAAAGTATATCCTAAGAAATAGAGAAAAAATCTTATGGAAACGATCGCATTTGTTTCCTTCAAAGGGAAATCCTATGTGTAAACAAATCTACAATATGCGCAATATTGGCGTAGTTTTATTTATCTCACGATATTTACTTAACTGTATATGATCAGATGATATCAATATCCTGTAATGTAGTTATATGTAGGAATAAAATGAAACAATATAATTAATTATACAACAAAGCATTATCGGCGTCGTGATGATAAAAATCATAGAAAAAGTCGTCTTCTCCTTAAAAATAAGGATTTAGTACTTAAATCTATCACACTGTTCTAATACGAATAAGCAAGATACGCATATTCAAAAAATTGCAACGGCGTTTTTATTTACCATTAAATTAATAATGAATTGTAAGTATCAATTTAGTTCATAAGATTTTATAGAAATCCCATAGCCAGCCTGATATATGAATCTTTTGTATGATTCGCCCATTGCAATCGTTCAGTAATTACTGATTGATGACGTTAGTATTGCGTTAAAAAGTACGAACGTTGTGTAACTGTAAAATTATATTAATAATATATACTTCTTATCACCCTCTTAGCGAGGTGTCGTAAAAGGCGACGAAGGTAAGTTGACCCACCGTGTGGTGTCCGGTTGAGTAGAATAGACCACCCTCCTTCTTACCAAGGTGTCGTAAAATGCGACTAAAGTAAGTTGACGTCAGACAGGTGGCCGGTCGTAAAATACGTAGCCGAATAATGTTACTACGTGTTTTAACATGTTGTGCCGACTCCACTTAGAGTGGGATAAGGGCAGGAGGATGATGACTTATTATAAAACCCCAAAAGCTCACTGTCTGTATATGATCGATTTATTAAAAATCTACTGAACGAAGTTTTGTATAGTTTTACTAAAACATAGTGCAATGCTTCAGGAAGGTTTAAATTAGGATAAATTAGGATGTAGATCTACAAAAAAAGTCCGCAAGTATGTCTCTATCTCTAATTGTTAACTCATAATAACTACTTTTATATTCCAATTTCATTAAATACACTGATATCCACGTGGGCGACGCCACCGACACAACTAGTTGTGTCTACTAGTAGTAGTATAAAAACATTTTCGAATCTTTAATAAATATAAAACGTAAAAATACCAATAACGATGCGTTCTACCTTAATTCGGGTCTGTACTGTAAATACACAGCAAATTTGTTATTTTCGTGCCTAACTTCCACCATATAAACATAAAATACCTCCGTATTAATCCTATAAACAGGATCGAGTCGTAATTTCGCAGCGCAAGCTACCATCGACTAACAATAACCAACAAATTCCGATGAACCCCTAAATATTTAAACAGGGTATATTTGACCACTTACACATTCCATTGCGAATGTTGAATGGTTCCGAATCATTGCCAACAATGGATGGAATTTGATGTCTAGGGTTGCCAGCATACGCCGCTAAAACTTGTTCTACTAATATCATAAAGGCGAAAGTTCGTGAGTGTTTACCGCTTTACCACTTAAACATGTTGTCACATGATTTGGCTACGTATTTTACCTGCCTGACGTCAACTTACCTTAGTCGCCTTTTACGACACCTTGGTAAGAAAGGAAGATGGTCTATTCTACGCAGCCGGAAACCACACGGCACTTACCTTATTCGCCTCTTACGACACCTCGGTAAAAGGAGGGTGGTCTATTCTATTCTGCCTGATACCACACGAAGGACCTTTGTATTGGTATCACAAGATAATAATAAAATACTTTACAAATTTAAATTTTTAATTCTTGAAATTCAAAAAGTAGGTAAACGAAAAGCTCTTGTGCATAATGCTTTTATATATTAGAACTTTTCCAAAAATATGTCCGTATTTTATCGACCATGATGAGAGACTGTTAACTAATTAATTAATGATGATTAAATTAAAAATGTTCGGAAAATTCGGCAATTTTTTTATCAATTTTATATCATCTCTATATTGAGGAACTTATCTTATTAAATGTTATTTTAATTGCTCGTATTAAATATGTATTTTTCATTAATATACCGTTGTTGATTATTCTCACTTTAAACTATTAAACAGTTTACAAACTTTGTATAGATTAAATGTCTTCTGACTTCCGTAACAGCGTAAGTTCTAGTAATTAATGGCTTAGCGAAATTTAATAGCCGAGGTCAGTTCAGATCTTGAAGATTTAGATTTCAAAATCTAAATAACTGTAAATACGACTGTTACTCGAGACTTTTGATGAGTTTACTTGCTTAGAGTCTCTTGTGTCAAGCTAAATATTCTGTTTAAAACGCGATTAGTACTAATGTTAATTTAGTCAAAATAAAGTTCTAGTGAGAAGTTTTGCGCTTGGCTAGCGATTATCTTGTTTTTAAAGATATCAAGCGCTAGAATATTTCATTATAATAAAGATGAAAAGTTTTACAATATATTTCAAATTTTTTAGGCCGATTTTATCTACATATTTTCGCTTATTATCAGACGTGAGAATCACAGAGTGTTGAAGTAAAAACAACTTCTCCTTTGTGAATATACACTACTCAAACGCACGTCAGTTCTACGTATTACGTAAGGTTTCTAAGATGCGACAATGGCGACCGCACTGGTAAACACAGCATTGGTAAACTCCTTACAAGGTGGACTGACGTCGTCAAAAACGTCGCAGGTAGGTTGACCAAATTTGCACTAGATCGTATAGTGTGGACATCCATCATTAAAGAAAGCTATGTCCAGATAGCTAGCTATACCAAGTCATTTAGTACATCTATGAAACAAGGTTATTTATATAAATTTTTATTGAACAAGTTAGAAACGTCGATCAATTTTTATAACTTTAATCGGTGTTAAAATCACTTGCTAAGTAATTGCTATATCACAGCCGCCTCAGACGTCTTTAGAATAGTTATTATTATGCTGGTATGTCTCGCCCTTAGATAAGACTTCGACGTCCCAATCGCCGTCGGTAAATGGGTTGAGACGTTCAATCTAACTACATGCAGTGCTTGTTGCACTGTGCAGTGCAGTGTCATTGCTTTTGCATAATAAATTTTCAAAGGACGGCAAAAGGTACTATGCGTCTTCAAAAGTTACGTTTACTTTACCCTAAAAAATAAGCTAGATAACTTAAAGACTTCCAAATAAGATCCTGAATAAGATAAGATTATTAAATAAAGACTTAGTTGTAAGCTGTGATAACCCAGCGGTGAGGTACCGCGCGATTCTTTTAAGGGGACACGGGCTAAACTACAGGCAGGCACCAATGAACTTTTCTGTTAGAACTTATGCGTGTAATTGATAGTTGAAATTTATCACATGCTGTAAGCTACCAATACGTACTGGAACAGCGTGGTAGGTCCAAGCCTTATCTTCAAAAACGGAGAGGCTCTAAGCCAAGCGAGATCTTTGCATAAAAAAAATTGCGTTTATGGGTTTGCTATAATGAATATAATCCAGTGTATCATCATCATTCTCCTGCCCTTATCCTTCAGGCGGGGTCGGCACAACATGTTACAAACATGCTGTCACATGATTTGGCTACGTATTTTACCACCGGCCGCCTGCCTGACGTCAACTTACCTTAGTCGCCTTTTACGACACCTCGGTAAGAAATGAGGGTGGTCCATTCTATGCAGCCGGATACCACACGGCACATACCTTAATCGCCTCTTACGACACCTCGGTAAGAAAGGAGGGTGGTCTATTCTATTCTGCCGGATACCACACATAATACAATCCAGTGTAATAATAATAAAATTATTACAATGAAAAATAATAATGGAACATATATATCTCGTCATCCACTCAAAATTGTCGAACAATTAATGTTACTAGGGATCAGTAAATAAACAATATCCCCCATACAATTAGAAGCTACTGCCCATTGTTCTGTTGTGTACCCTCATCACAAAATGACAGAAAAATATATTTAGGTTTACCAACCCTACTTCCGATACATAATCCTTGAACTAATTCGTAACAGAACAATAGCTATTTAAGCCTGCGATTTGTATGTCTGTTCAACCGGTTCTTTAATATGATTCAATTAGTTTTAGGGAAACATTTTGTTATAGTATCGGAACCTACAATTGAAGGGAATTGTAAATAGTAATTAATTTTAAATTAACGAGATATTTTATAACACACTAATCCCATGGCTTTTAGATTTCGTATTAGATTATTCATTACTACTTGAAATAAAATGAAATGAAATTTGAAATGAAATTGAAATGAAATTTTTATTAAAGGAACTATACATATGCCTTATACAATGGCAACGAAGACACTGCAATAGTAAAAACTGCGCTGCAGATGTCATCGCCGGCCTCCATAAAGTTTTGTTCAAGGGACTTGGATTAAGTCCCTTGAACTTCTCAAGATACTGGAGAAACTTAAGCATTAGTTTGAGGATTCGGTGATCCTGGTGATCTTCTTCTTCTTTCTCCTACCCTTATCCCATTCTAAGTGGGGTCGGTACAACATGTTTTCCTCTTCCATTCTCTTCTATCATTCGTCAACTCTGGCGCTACACCTTTTATATGCATATTCACACATTCCAACCATCTCTTTTTAGGCCTCCCTCTAGTCACATATCCATCCACATTCATATCCAACACTCGTTTAGTCACATGATTTTCATCCTGGTGATCCTGGTGATCTATTAGCTAAAAAACGAAGACATGGAACCTAGGAAAGTCATCAATGTTTTCTATAGAACGTCTTCGAGCATTGTCAGACAGTTTTTAGAATGACTCTAAAGTCAATAACAGAGGCAAGGCTAAGAAATATATTAAGATATGGTCCTAATTAGAAGATAAGCGAATAAATTATTATTTTAGGTGATTATATTTGTTCCTCCAGTCTATATAACAATATTTAGGCATTGTAAATGAAAAACTATTGATTAGAAGTACCAAGTACCATTTATAATTCCTTATATCACGAAAATAAAATATTAATATATTTTTTTTAAGCATCAAGGAGAATAGGGAAAAGGACATCATTTTTTAGGAACCTAGTTAGTTTTTTATAATAGTGACTCTCAATAAAAAACCTTTAATTTAATCGTACAAGAGTTTGATGTGTTTATTTTAAAGGTTGGAGAAAATAGTCAGCTAATTAAAAAATAAATATAAATATAAATACATGGGACATTTATACACCATGCTGTCCGTTACCAAATAAGTAACTTAACACTTGCGTTATAGGCGACAGGTAACTGGTATATATAAATATTTATTTTTAAATACAAATATACAGCCAGACTCGAAGAACCGACAAATTGTTTATAGAAAAATTTTGATCCTCGGTGGGACTCGAACTCGCGAAAATTAATTTGTTAACATATTATTTATTACATTTAAACTGCGGCAAATCAAAATAATCTTTATTCAAGTAAGCTCTTTCTATCACTTTTGGATCGTCAAGTATCAATATGATTAATGAAGCTACAACTGGTTCGGAATGTTGCTCTTACCGAGAAGAACCAGCAAGAAACTCGGCGATCAATTTTTTAAGCATTTTCAATTTTACATAATTAAACCGCAGTCTTGTATGTAGTTGAAAGGGTTTTCAAATCCAGGTATTTTTATCATCCAAATAATCTTCAATTTTGTAATATGCTTTACGCATAAGCATGTCTTACACTTAATTTAAACCTTTCTGTAGACAGGTCTAGACCTGTATCCATACTAGTATGGATTGCGGAATTTTATAATGTATACAGGGACTGTATACCAGGATGAAACTAAATGTATTCCCACTCCATCGCTTTAAAGAGAAGATTTAACGAATAGAAAACGAAAAGTCATTTAACTGGGATGCTCTATCGAACGCGAATATCTTTATGGGGTTTTAACTGACAGCTGTTGAAAAAGGTTCGATCCAAAATGTGTTTGGAATTTGAATTTAACAGCAACGCCATTTTTACTTATCCAAAGATCAAATTAACTGCTGTATTATATATAAACCGAATGGGATTGCCGTATTTTCTATGAGAAATTGAAATTTTAAAGCATTTTGTAACATGCAATTATAAAATTAAACAATACAGTTTTGTATTACCCTGATTTGCCCGTTACTGGCTAAAATGATTAAATACAGGGCAGTTGATAATTATAGCCAGGAACTTCTTGTGTCAAATATATAATAATATAAGTATAATATTTCAATGAAATAAATTCATTAAGTATGTTAAACATGCAGTACTTTTTTGGCGGTAGTTGAATTGAATATCCTTTTCTTATAGTACCTACCTACATTGATTGGGGAACTTATACGAAGTTTTCTTTATGACTATATAATATATTTGACTATGCTATGTACCGTTCCTAGATATTTACGTGTTATTTTGATTAACGCCGTTTTAAATTTCAGTTACAGTAACGATACAGATATGTTTAAACTCTGCACTAGACTAGATTTTTCCGTAATGATAACATAAATTTATGAATAAATTTTTACTTTACTATTTCCCATTTTTCTTACTACATCAGAAGTTTTCAGTATAATTCAAGTGATAGACATTGTTCAATGCAACTTCTGTGATTTTATTCATATAAACACAACAACGAAAATAATTACAGATGTGCTTACACGTGTTCCATTCCATAACTTAACTCCTTCTACGTGCTAAAGCACTTCCGCATCTGTGCTATGACCAATTAGTAGTTTCTCCGTCTAGTACTTAATGAACTATGTTCAGTTGAATGATTTAAGTTTCAGTAATTGCATAGCGTTTAATGGAATTTCATAATTAACATGCACTACGTTAGTTGGAAACGTCATTTTATTTAATTCTTTTTAAGGAGTCAACTTTAAACTTTTAAAGACTCAACAATCGTTTTGCCCCGCAACCGAAGCATCATCACGAGATAGACTCCACGACAAAATGGCGATTTATAGCAAAATAATTTTATTATTACTTTTGTATTATGGATCTCCGCAAAGTAACGCCTAATTCAATAAATTATTTAAAGTATGTGTAAAACCTGCGAAAGTCATAGCTGTTTTTGATAATTGAACGGTCAGTATAAGATTACAAATACCCATATTGCTTGTAAAGAGTACAGTCGGCCGCTCAGACTCGTTCCGCACTTATTCTATCAATACATGATAATCATCGTCAACACGTCCACATTCGACACAGTTCCGTGTACGATTTTCCTATCAAGAGCCTAAACGTATTTGACGGAAGTCTCAAAACTGCAACAATATATTTATTTCTGATTTATTTGATCTTCTTCGAACCGCCGGCACGGGCACGGGCAGGAAGTTGACATACGTATCATTTGAAACAAGAAATTTTGAAAAACAAAAAATAATTATATTAAAAAATTAACTTTATATGTTAGTAAGGTATATTTAATGTGGTTAGGTTAGTTAGTTAGTACTTACTCATATGGTCTTTACCCCTTTCAAATGATGAGAAAGAATGAATGGATTTTTTTTTATCAACTTAATTTCTGTAATCTGGTTAATCGGCTAATGCTTTTGTCACATTGTTGATAGAAATAGGACTTAAAAGTCTATAGTTGAGTTCGCTTTATATACAAACAGAGTAAGGAAAAATGTAAAAATACAGAAGAAATTAAGACAGGGTATAAATTATTCCTAATAAGCAGGCCAGGAAATTTTGTTCCAAGTCTCTTTATCTGATACTGCCTAAGCCTAACATCTAAATGATTTTAAATCGTGTAAACAAACAAAATTTGTTTTATATTGTAAAATAAAAAATCACTTTTATGTTATAGCCAATGACAATTTAAATTTACAATTCCAAAAAGAAAAAATGTCTATAAATTGTTTTGAGTCGGTAATATAAAAGCAATCGCTTACGAAAAACGTGGAAACGCGTTGTGTTGCCAGTAATGAGAGACAATTTCGGAGTTAATGGCCATCAAGCTGACAAATAGCTAGAAGCTTAATCAATAGTGAGTGCAACCATTAGATGCGATACATATATATTAGAGACCATATATTAATGTACGTAAAACGTAAACAACAAAAAATTCGAGCTGCATAAAATACATGATTTTACGTGTTAACTTTACTACTTGATTTAAATGTACAAAGCTATCAAGTAACATACCCATAAAAATGTCATATACCAATAAGAATGTAAACATATATTCGTATTTGAAATCCTTATTAATATTATAAATACGAAAATCTCTCTGTCTGTCTCTTACGTTTTCACGGCGAATGCGCTAAACCAATATCGATGAAATTTAGAACGATTAATGTTTATAAACGGGCGAAACATATAGGCTAAAATACTGTTAATTCAACAGGAAGATCATAATATTGAGCAACGTCATCTATTATCTATATATCAATGTCAGTCACTAAGAAAGGTTTTACAGCTTTTTTATGGTTTTGCTACAATTTTTAGTGCTATCTCTTTGCTAATTAGCTGGAATGTGACTATAGAAATGCCATGAAAAAACTAAATTTAATTTCGACGTTTCGAGTTGCAGAATCAGTCCAATAACATCGCATAAAGACCTCACGAATAAGAGCCCCGTACGGGCTTGAACTAGTCAGGCTTACCGGATAAAATAAGACGTGAGTATAGCCGGTTTCTAACCATTAGTAATGATATCAAAATTACATCGTAATCGGGCTTTCATCGTTTATTAAAAAATGTTCTAAAATTTTAATTTCAATTTTAAAGTTGATCCTTAATGATGTTGGTTTCTCTTTCTTCTGTTATCATTATTTTCTAGTGTTTATTTTTGGGTTTATTATTGTGACTTTATAACTAAGAATGATGTTTACTTCTATAATTGGTACTACATATTTAATTTAACACTATATGGGATATACAGATGTTGGATGATTTATCGTGTAATGCTGTTGAAGACCCGAATAAATAAATAAATAAATCTTATAGTGCTACGAGTCAGATTTAATGTGCTCAATATTCATGTCTGATGAAATGTGAGTTAATTGGCGTTAACTATCGAAGCAATATCACGTCTACGTCTTAGTTACGAACAGTAGCGAAGCCAATTACCGTACTACTAGCGAGCTAATATAATGTTGGATGTTCCATAGATGTGCATATAGTTACGAGCATTTGTTTCAGTAGCTAGGCGTCTTAACGTGAAACTAATGAATGATAGCCGCTGAGACGTAATATGAAAATTCATTGTCTCGCTTTAATTATATGCTACTAATATTACGGTACTACTAGTTGACCGGGCAATCGTTGTTTTGCCATGTAAATTATTTCTAGAGAATGTCTAGTGTATAATATAAAAAATAAAATATTAAAAAATGTTAGGGGTTGACAACCCTTATAACTTAGGGTTATGAAAAATAAAAATTCTCACGCTTTCTAAATATGCATATAAAAAAAAGTAAAGTAACAGCCTGTTACTATGCCCACTGCTGGGCTAAGGCCTCCTCTCTCCGTTTTTGGAGAGAAGGATTGGAGCTAAGACCTACCACGCTGCTCCAACGCGGATTGGTAGGTTACACATATCCCTAGAATTCTCTAGAGGTATGCAGGTTTCCTCACGATGTTTTCCTTCACCGAAAAGCGTGTGATAAATTGCAATTATCAATTAGACACATAAGTTTTAATAGAAAAAACCATTGGTGCCTGCCCGGGTTTGAACCTATGTCGTCTCTAGAGAGTCGCACGGTCTCACCGCTAGGCTATCACAGCTTCAATATGCATATAAATATATAATATGCATATAAAATATCTTAAAAATCTGTCGTCGTTTCGTTTGGTAAGTAATATTGTGATACGTACGATACGTTATTTTATCGTTATACATTATATTAGAAACATTTGGGTATTCGAATATTCGATTTTATTTTTTCGTTTTTACTTAGTACAAGTGAAATCATTGCTGAGTTTAAGAATTTTTATTATGATACAGATTAATATTTATAATGAAATAGAAGAGGTACAGAATCTGAGGTTTAAAAAAAATTATATTTATTTTTCAACTGAAAAAAGTCACGACGAGCCTATTTGCTAAGATTTACATTTTATTTACATTAAAATTTTATATAATTTATTTACATTTTAACATATTTTTAATGCATGCTTTACCATTACGTAGGTCACAGATTGGGGAAGCCAGAGAGAATTAAACTCTATTTTTTATATCAGAGATTCTTACTATACATTTTTAATGTATGATATTTTATTAACAACTTCTATAATTGTAAATTTTTCATGTTAACATTTGTGAAATACATATGTATAAAAATAGTTTATAATTTACCGATTCCTTATTTTTGAAATAAATAAGAAAAATCAATAAGAACATTTACTAGATCACTCGCTACCTTCTAAATAACTTCCCGCGCTCAAATAATTTATTTATTATAGGATAGTTATTTCTGTTATTGGAGGTTTTATATATTTTGACTGCAGTGTATTTCTTCTTAAATGACTCCAGCTAATATCATTTACTACTTGTAATAAAATATCTCATATCACGATACGTTAACTTGAGTTTTATTAGCGATAATATCGGCTGGATCGTTCTTAAACTCTACGGAAATCATTCCTGTGTATAAGTGCTCCGGCAACGCTTTATGACAGTTTGTCCTGTGTTCTCGTTAAGTTTTATAGCGTAACTATGAGTTACGAACACGCAGTTCCTTCGGCTGGCGCTGTTTCCTTTTTCTTATACTTGATATATTTATACAATTAGGCATTAATTTGTGGAGATCCATAATACAAAGTAATAATATTTTTTTTTATCGCGGATTATAGCAAAATAATTTAATTATTACTCTTGTTATACTTGACTTCAGCTTTAAATATCCAGTTTTAGAATGGTTTACATATTTTTCTGCACTTAATAATTATATAGAAATATAATATATATGTATCGCACGAATTAGGTCACATTAGAATTAAAGTGTAAATTCAAAAAAGTTGTTTTGTTGCAAATAGTTATAAAGCTTAGCATAGCGCCTACAAAACCCGTGAGTGAAGGAGAGACCCATAACATGGAAGAACAAGAAAACACTAGTCTTTTTAATAGTTCGTAGCTTGATGTCACAGATGGTATTGAAATAAGGATTGCCTACAATGTATCTTACTCAGTTAAGACTAATTTTGAATTCAGTTTAATACTAAACATGCCATATAGTCTCTGCCACGATTTGTGACTGCATGGATTTCAATATATATATATTGAAATCCAATCTGATAATGTTTAAATAAGTTACGCATATGCGTAACTTATATCATCCACCAATCGATATCTAAAGTCATATCTATCTATCTGTTGTTCCGTTCTGCAGGCCAACCATGAACTCTTATTGCGACTCGATTGAAGACGTAAGCTAAATTGTTTCGCTTTTTCATACCATGACGTCTTAAAGACGCACACTTTAAGTCATTGCCGAATGAGCGTTCGGGATGCGTCCTAAAACATTTGAGTAAAAGAGACAGAGTAATCTATAGTTCATATAACGTTTTCATTTCCAAATATTACGACCCCAGTGCAATCCACACTACATGGTACGAAAAGAGAGAGGTTGAGTTTTGGTACTGACTTTGAATTTAATCGTTTTATAAAAGTTCATGGTAGGCCTACTGATGTTAAAGACGAACGTATACACACTTTCGCATATTAAAAATTTTATTCATTTCAATTTATCATTATTTGACATCTTCGAAACAATATAAAACATTATTATTATTTAAGATAGTTTTATTTAACCAAAAGTTTATAAGAGTAGAGCGTGTAATCGTTTAAAATTAAATAATTTATAGAATTAGGCGTAACTATGCGGAGATCCATAGTACAAAAGTAATAATAAAATTATTTTGCTATAATCCCCGATTCAGTAAATAGAAAATATATATAGTGTTAAATGTATAGTGGATTATCCGTATTTTCATACCCGATACGTGCAGGATTCGTAAAACTTTACTTTACTATCTCAAACTCAACAATCGTTTCGCCCCGCAACCGAAGCATCATCAGAAGATAGACTCCACGACAAAATAGCAAAGCAAAGCATTATCTAAACAAGCATTTTATATAGTACTTGGTTCATCCCCACCCTTTATTTTATCTCTGCATACGTGCAACAAGCTTGAACTAGAAACATTTATCTGCTCGTTAATGAGATTTTAAATCAATAACGTCATTTTCATCCGTAACTAAGTACCTACAGTCTTAGGTAACTGTAGTGTATGTGATTCAAGCCTTGTATATTTATATAGAGGACACACGACATTTGATACATATAATATAGTTCTTTTTAATAATTATTAACTTTAGATTAAATTAAATTATAACTGTTTCTCTGAAATGGTATTCTCTATAATTTTGGCTTACACGGTGTTAATCGGTAAACGATAAGTGCAGTAATTAAAGATATGCATATCAGTATGTTTAAAGTATGAATGTGAATTAAATGGTTACTGTAATATTGTAAGTGTACTTATTAAATAAATAAATATACCAATACATAAACATACTAATACTAGTGACAAAGGAAACCTCACACTATCTCAAAATGCACAAACGTCAGTAACACCAGAGCTCTTGGGTGAGCGTGGACGCGCGTGTGTGTAGTGACATACTCTTAGTGTGTATTTGAGCCTGTACTATATTCATACAACACCAGTCGATACTTAAACAATACAAGTGAACACATACAACCACATCATTATTTTATAACGCGATTTTGTCGTGGAGCCTATTCTCCTGATAATGTTTCGGTTTCGGAGCGAAACGATTGTCGAGATTTTGGTGGTGGTTGTGTGTGTTGCTTGTCTGCGTTGTTGCTAGTGGAGGCGTCTTGGGATGCATGCGGCGACTTGTCCTGCATGTGTAGGTTACGTGGATTTTACCTGCTTCATACACATTAGCTTTGCATGCATTCGCTTAACCCGTGCGGATTATGGCATAGTAGTTCTGTTATAGTTTCTGGAGCAGAAAGCCTTAAATAAAAAGTTACATGTGATATCTTTTGTTGAGCAAAAGAACATCAAAAATATTACCAATGCGTATGATGTTCCGCATATAACCAGATCACGGTGTTATGAAATGGACGTCGAACTTATAAACGAACAAAAGGCAATCCACACCTTTTTGTCGTCATTGAAAAAGTTTTCATCGTGATATAAAATTCATGATCTCTGTTTAGGGCACGAAGGAAACTTTTATTATATGCTTGCTTTCGGTTAGTCTAATTGAAATGGATTTCGAATGTTATCTTCAACTTCGGGTGATAATAAATTTATAAAAAAGACGTTGTTGTATAGGCGATACAAAAACGACACGACTTTCTTCGATGAATATATGTTTTGAAATGTAATTTTGCTATATAACTCAAATAATGGATTCAGTGAAAATATAGTCTTTATTTTTATTAGTATTAAACTAGGTAGATGACCGCCGTGTGGTATCCGGCTGAGTATAATAGACCGACCTCATTTCTTACCGACGTATCGTAAAAAGTGACTAATGTAAGTTGACCCTACGTGTGATATCCGGCTAACACATGTAACAGTATGCTTAAAACGTGTTGTGCAGATCCCACTTAGAGTGGGGTAAGGGCAGGAGAATGATGATGATGCTCAAGGTAAATGTAGAAAGACAAAGCAAACACACAAGTATCACAAATGTAAATACAATTGCGATGCGAACTTAACGGAAACGTGACGACACTAACGCAAAGAGATTTCGTCGAAAATGTATCGTCATATATTCCAATTATTAGTAACATTAACAGAAAGATGTAGCACATCGACACATACTATAAGTATACTACGTCAGACAAGCTATACACAGAGCCGCGTCATTACTGTCAGCCAAGCAAAAGTCAGTCATGGATTGGCATCGATGTAACAACAAAATATAATGGATTCGATGTCAACCATGGGAAGGCATATTTCAATATAGGCATGCTTCAATTTGACTGGCCCGTTGGCGCAGTGGGTAGCGATCCTGCATTCAGCTCCGCAGGTCGCGGGTTTGATTCCCGCCGAGGGGCAAGACTTTCTATATAAAATTTGTCGGTTCTTCGAGCCTGGGTGTATATTTTTATTTAAATATGTATTTAAAATTATAATAGGTAGTATATCTACCAATTGTCCGTCACCCATAACACAAGTATTAAGTTATTTACTTTGGGGACGGAACCACCGTTAGGTAAGTGTCCCATATATTTATTTATTATTATTATTTATATAGACATAGACAATGTGTAAGGTAATTTTTAGCACAGTGATGCATATTCATCATATATACAATATATTGACTGATTACCTTTCTCGTCATAATCAAATACTAAATCAAGCTTCCGTAACGTTAAGCAATTGTCGCCAGAATATATCGAGGATATGTAATGTCCTGTAACTAACCCACTGCTGGACATAGGACTACTCTCTTCGTTTTTAGAGAGAAGGGTTGGAGCTAAGGCTCTACACGCTGCTCCAGTGCGGATTTGTAGGTTACACATATCCCTAGAATTCTTTAAAGATATGCATGTTTCCTCACGATCTTTTCACTGGAAAGAGTGTGATAGGAAATTGAAAATTGTTTAAATTAAATTGAAAAAAAGACACGTTAGTTTAAACGAACAAGTGCAGTTTCTGGTTATAAAGTACAGTAAGCGCTTCTTGTGACAAGGAAATAAGAAGACGCATAGGCATGGCCAAGAGCGCAATGGCACAGCTACATCGCATATGGAAGGACCGTAACATCTCACGGAAAACTAAGGTGAGACTTGTAGAATCCTTGGTTTTCTCGATTTTCAGCTATGGATCGGAAACATGGACACTGAGGAAGGCAGATCGTGACCGGATAGACGCGTTTGAAATGTGGTGCTGGCGGAAAATGCTGCGCATTTCGTGGACTGCTTTCCGCACCAACGCGTCTATTCTGAAGGAATTAAATATCAAGACCAGACTCTCCACTATATGCTTGAAAAGAGTTTTTCGGCCATATCGCCCGGAAGGAAGGTAGCAACCTAGAGCAACTTCCTATCACAGGAAAGGTTGACGGCAAACGCTCTAGAGGCCGTAGTCCCATCAGATGGTCAGACCAGATCCGCTCTTCCTTGAATACTAACTTACACAAGGCTCTCCACGATGCCAAAGACAGATCCAAATGGCGAACCATTGTCAAAGAAAAAGTACTTCCTCAAATGGGGAATCACGACCCTCAGTAATGAGGATATCGACACGAGGAGGAGGAAGCGCTTGCCCGCAGTTCGAACCGTGAGTCCGTCGAAATAGTCGCATGGTCTCTCATCTCTGGGCTATCACAACGGAAAAGTTACTAGTATATAACGTATATAACGACAACAATAAATTGTTTATGTAAAACATATTACTATAATGTTATATTGTTATATATTTGACATTATTGGATCGTGGGTTGTAAAAAGTCGCACCCTAAAACTTTGGTCTACATTTTAAGTCAGTGTCGAGGTAAGTTTGGCTAACGTTTTGCCTGGATGTCAAACAGTCAAACTTTGTTCGGCCCAGGAAATTAATGACCGCAACTCTATTGGACTAAAGGCCTTTCGCGAACATACTACGTGAAATTGTTAGGTACAATTAAGTAAAAACTTTACGAACTTCAGAAAATATCTCTATTTATATAGTGATTAATAGATAAGGAGAATAATTGATATATATTTAATCGATTAATTAGGTTGAAACCCTTTCATCTCTTTGTTGTCTCGTGACGGAAGATATCGTTTCGAGACTTATAGATTTTTAAACTAGATTAAAATTTTTCAAAGTTATAACATATGATATTTAAACTGAATTCATATTAAATTGTAAGGATTTAATCATTTCGTTTAGTCGTTAGTTTTTTTATTTATTCGTTTATTTTAATCGATTACAGTAAACTATAACTTACTCGTATTGTCTAACATTCTTATGGTTTCTTTTTTTTCCAACTTGTAAGGTAGAACGATGTTTAATGTTTAAAACCTTCAGTTTAAAAAAATACTAAAACTATTAATAACAGTTTAAACAAATTTAACGCTTTTTCATAACTCATTAAAATAAAATTCGTTTCTTTTCTAAGAAAATAATTGGGCAAAGATTTATTTTTATTTTTGTTATTAGCAACGAATAAATCACTGATAAACTTTTCTTGTTATTCTAATAGGATTACAGGAGAACTTTTTCATTATAATAGAATAACAATGAAATATTTTAAATAATAATAGTTCGGCGAATTCAGGCTTCAGAATAATTTAAGTTCCGTTACTAGAATAAATATAAAGACCGCAGAGGTTCTTAGTATTCAACGGGATATTGAATTTCTGTGAGCATATAGTTAGATTTAATATTTTAAATTGGGTTACAGTTTAACAGTAATACCACGGAAGTTTTATTCATATTTTAATATTGAAAGTCTATGCTTTCTTTAAAAATTTTGCTGGATTAGTAATGCATGGAGCGATGGAGCGAGCTATGCTCGGAGTATTCCTACGTGATCAAATCAGAAATGAAGAGATCTGAGAAAGAACCAGAGTCACCGAAAGCTCAGCGTGTCGCAAAGGTGATATAGTGATAGCTGGGGCACATTGTGCTGAAAACCGATGGGTGTTGCGGTATTAAGGTATTGGAATGACGACCCAGTACCGGAAAACGCAGCGTCGGCAGGCTCCCAACGATATGAACTGACGACCTCAAAAAGGTCGCAGGGAGTTTATAAAGGTCATTCACTTATGTCCAGCAGTCGATATTCACAGAGTACTAAGCCATGTTAGTCTAACGGTGGTACTGCGTATCCCATATTGACACATTTGAGTCAAAGTTAATCCCCGGCCCTTTGAGTTTACCATAAAAAATTATCATTAATTAATATTTATAGTCATATAGCCAAGGAACCTGAGTATATCTTAAAAAATCATGGGATGTGGTAAACTTGCGTAATTACGTTGGAGCGGTCTGGTGGGTCTAAAGCTTAAATTTTACTCTGCCAAAAAATAAAGCAGAGATTTCCCCACAGTGGCATAATAGCAGGCCGCTACTTTACTATTCGTTTACTAAAGTTAAACACTCAGTAAAGGGGACCCTTTACTCATATCCTGTCCTGTTCCAAACGCGTAACGAGCTCATGAATAAAAATCCCAGAATTGTTAGGTCAGAACATGCCGATTATTCAGGATAAGGACAGATATAAATAAAGGATGAATCTTTTTTTTTTACTATTAAAGTAGTCTGTTGTTGTTGTTTAAATTGAAAACCTCTTTAGCGGCCTTGTGCAGTTTTTGTAATGGTTAAAAAATGTCAAATTCGCATTGGGATATGTGACCTAATAGAAAATTCTTAAGGAGAGTAAAACGCCGGCACAGTATAGGAGAGGAAGTATTCCTTGATCCCAAACCATTCCATAATATCAAAATACATAACGTTTAAATTCAAGTTTTCACTTTGCCGACACCCCCGGAGTACAGCCCGTTGATATTTTTTTGTAGGAATTGACAAACCAAAAGAAATGGCAAGATAAAATTTCCTTGTCGAAAATTTCAAAATATTTGCACGACAATATTTCACTCTGAAAAATGTATTTATGAAACGAATATTTTGTGACTCAAATGATAAATAGCGGAAGTTAGTAAATTGTCCTGTCATGATAATATAAATTAACGCATTTTGTCCTTAAAATTTTCTTTCTCGAATAGTAAAAGGTAAATTTTTATGAATTATGGATCAACACTGGAATAATCAAAGAGTAGATTGGCGGTGTAGATACTTAATTGAATGGTTTACTTTCATATTTCTAGATTAGGAATCTATCTGATTGTTGCTTTGACGTTAACATTTATGATAACTAGTAAATGCTATTATCATTGAAATTAAAACTTGAAATATGAACTGCACTATGAATTTCTTCTTATGGGAACTTGTTTTAATCTACAGAGACAACTATTTTTTATAATAAATAATTGTGGTGTATGCGTTCACTTGTATTATATTAATATAATATAGACCAGTGTTATATGAATGTAGCACAGGCTCAAACACGCACTAACAAGTAACACAATTTGTCACTACACGTCCGCTCTCACTAAGGCCTCTCGTGTTACTGACGTAGTGCTTTAGAGACAGTGTAATGTTTCCTTTGAACATTAGTATAAGTGTTAGTGTGTACATTCATGCACGTATTACTCGTATGTTCCTTGTATATAAATATACAAGGTAAGATACCCACAGTTCAAACCGCATACGCTACAATAATTAGAAGTAATTAACAAAAAGTAAGAAGTAAGTAACTATCATCCTCCTGCTCTTATCCCACTCTATGTGGAGTCGGTACAACATGTTACAAATATGTTGTCACATGATTTGCTACTACGTATTTTACGACCGGCCGCATGCCTGACGTCAACTTACCTTAGTCGTATTTTACGACCCCTCGGTAAGAAAGAGGGCGGTCTATTCTACTCAATAGGATACCACACGGTAGGTCAAGTTATCTTAGTCGCCTTTAACGACACCTCGGTAAGAAATGAGGACGATCTATTCTTCTCAGCCGGATACCACACGGCGGTAAGAAGCAAGTTGTGAGTTCTTCTCAGTAGATGGCAGCACGACGAACTGTTCGAGTTGAATCGCTTTGGTAAATCTATTTCCAAATTGATTATAACCTAACTAGTTCTTGGCCCCTAGACAATTACATCCAATATCAATTAATAACCTCAATAATCGTGCCTGGCTAATATATATTGGCCCGTTATTATTTTCTTAGAGAGTTTCATTTAATTATATTGTGAAATTTTGTATAGTTGACCATTATGTCTACTATAGTTACTATAGTTCAGATACTATTACTGATAACTTTTGTAACGTAGTAATTCAATGATAGTTTTCAAAGTCAAACTTACTAAGAATTATTGATGCGAATTAGTAGCTTACATATATCTCAAGAACCCTCTAGATATCTGCAGGTTTTCTCACGATGTTTTTTTTCGATAAGCATGTCGTAAATAAAAGTAAAAAAAAGTAACAGCCCGTTGTTATGCCCACTGCTGGGCTAAGGCCTCCTCTCTCCGTTATTGGAGAGAAGGATTGGAGCTAAGACCTACCACGCTGCTCCAATGCGGATTGGTAGGTTACACATATCCCTAGAATTCTCTAGAGATATGCAGGTTTCCTCACGATGTTTTCCTTCACCGAAAAGCGTGTGATAAATTGCAATTATCAATTAGACACATAAGTTTTAATAGAAAAACTCATTGGTGCCTGCCCGGGTATGAACTCGTGTTCCCCTCGAAAGTGTCGCACGGTCTTACCGCTAGGCTATCACAGCTCTATGTCGTAAATAGCAAATATCAATTAAACATGAGTTTTAACAGGAAAACATATTGATGCATGTCTGAGGTTTGAACTCGTGACCCTCTCAAAAGAGTTGCACAGACTCACCTGTCAGTTTTTTATCTTTTATGAAAATAATCAATGGTAGCGTGTGGTATCCGGCTGAGTAGAATAGACGAACCTCATTCTTACCGAGGTGTCGTAAAAGGCGACTAAGGTAAGACGTCAGGCAGGCGGCCGTTCGTAAAATACGTAGCCAAATCATGTGATAAGATGTTTATAACATGTTGTGCCGACCCCACTTAGCGTGGGGTAAAGGCAGGAGGATGATGATGTAAATAATCAATGGTAGCTAATTGTAAACACAGTTGTGTGCGGAAAGTGTAATATGAAAAACATTTATGAATTATTTGAAATCACGAAATGGAATAGCTGTAACAAATAAACGTGAACTGCATTTAAAAGCGCAGATCAAAAAGTGGGCTTTGATACGCTCTCAATCACGCGATGTTGCGAGGAGCTCGCTCAAAATACGAAATTGTAAATTTCATAGCTTTATATTTCAAACCCAGCGTTTTGGGGACACTAAACGCCATTGTAAGCCTCTTACAAATACTTTCGCCGACGTCCCAAAGGAGTGGAAAATCCAAGATAATCTAGCGGCGACATGGTTTTGAAATTAGGGCTACACAGTTTTTAGGCGTGAAATTAATTCCATAAAAGTAATTTTGTTCAAAACCCTTTTTAACGTGACTGCCAATTGCGCGAAGGATATAACGATACAATAGACCATCGTATAACATGTTTAGGTTTGCAATATTATGATAGATATTATTAATTAGATATTATTAATACGCATCCCCAAAACTACCTAATCTCGGTCGATGCTCCTCTAGGGTCTTCTGACCATTGCCTGGTTAAGTGTGTAGTGCCTATTACACGTCCCCACCGCAGATCACTCGCGACACGACGTGTCTGGCACTACAAATCGGCAGATTGGGATGGTTTGCGTTCCTTTTATGCGTCTTATCCATGGAAGCAAGTCTGCTTCTCTACTAATGATCCTAAATCTTGTGGTGCGTCTGTTACCGAAGTGGTTCTGCAAGGTATGGAGTATTATATACCTAACTCCGTAATACCAATCGGTGGTAGATCGCAACCTTGGTTCAGTGAATCATGCAAGGCAGCTGCAGATAGCAAACGAGTCGCATATCAGGCCTGGGTTGAAGCGTTGGCTAGAGGAAATTCTAACTCCACTTTACTCAAGAGGAATTACAACCGTGCCTCCAGGTTCTTCAAAAGGGAAGTTGCTAGAGCGAAGTTTAAGTATATCGTCAAAATTGGTGAGAAGCTTGAGCAATGTCCATCTGGAACGCGTCGGTTCTGGGCACTCTCCAAAGCGGCGCTTGGTAACTTCGACAAACCTTCACTTCCACCGTTGTGCACGGAGAATAATGCGCTGGTTCATACAGCAAAGGAGAAAGCCGATCTTTTGGGCGATTTCTTTGCGTCAAACCCTACTTTGAATGACCAAGGAAACCCAGCACCTACTATCCCTTGGTGTAAGAGCTCAATGCCTGATATTAAGTTCAGCCAAAAAGCTGTTCGGCGAGCTCTGTTCTCTTTGGACATTCATAAGTCGAGTGGGCCAGACGGTATCTCTCCAATTGTGCTTCGAATGTGTGCTCCCGAGTTGACTCCTGTGCTAACGCGTCTATTTCGGCTCTCCTACTCACAAGGCATAGTCCCGGATACGTGGAAGGCAGCTCTTATCCATCCGATCCGTAAAAAAGGTGATGCTTCTGATCCAGCTAACTACAGGCCCATTGCCATTACCTCCCTCATCTCCAAAGTTATGGAGATGATTATCAATCGCCAGCTTCTGTCTTACCTTGAGAATCATGAGTTGATCAACGACCGTCAATACGGTTTTCGACATAGTCGATCAGCTGGTGATCTTCTGGTCTACCTGACTCACCGTTGGGCAGCGGCTATAGAAAGCAAGGGAGAAGGCCTTGCAGTTGGCCTGGATATGGCGAAAGCCTTCGATCGTGTGTGGCATAGGGCACTTCTTTCGAAATTACCTTCCTATGGGCTTCCAGAGAATCTGCGCCTTTGGATCTCCAGCTTTCTCACTGGCCGTAGCATACGTGTCGTTGTCGATGGATTTTGCTCGAATCCCAAGCCGGTGAATGCTGGTGTTCCTCAAGGCTGCGTGATATCCCCTACACTGTTTCTTCTGCATATCAATGACATGTTAGATGATCCTAACATTCATTGCTATGCAGATGACAGTACAGTGGATGCCATATACACCGGCTGCGCAGGACTCTCTTGGGAAAAGGTTGATGAGTGTCGAAAAAATCTTGTGTCTTCTGTTGAAACTACCTTACGGAAGATCTCGGAATGGGGTAGATTGAATTTAGTACAATTTAACCCCCAGAAGATACAAGTTTGTGCGTTAACCACAAAAACATCACCGTTTGTCGTGTCTCCGTCTTTCGAGAATGTTCTGTTAAGTGGCTCGTCTAGTATTGAAATACTGGGTCTAGACATCTCTAATAGCTGCAAGTATCGCGATCACTTGGAAAGGAAGGCTAAGTTGGCCTCCAAAAAATTGGGTGTCATCAATAGAGCGAGGCAGTACTTTAAGCCGGCCCACAGACTAGCGCTGTACAAAGCACAAGTCCGGCCTCACATGGAGTACTGTTCTCATCTCTGGGCTGGTGCACCCCAGTGCCAACTAAAGCCATTCGATCGCATACAGCGCAGAGCAGCTCGCATTATCGGGGACCAGGTGATCAGCAAACAGCTGGACTCTTTGGCGATGCGTAGAGACGTATCTTCACTGTGCGTTTTCTACCGCATCTTTCATGGGGAGTGTTCCAGTGAGCTACACGAACTGATTCCTGCCGCCAAATTCCATAACCGCACTGTACGTCACAGGTTACAATATCATCCTTACCATCTGGATGCGTGGCGATCCACTACAGTTCGGTTTTCCAATAATTTTATTCCGCGCACCACCATTTTATGGAATAATCTCCCTCTAGCAGTGTTTTCGGATCGGTACGACATAAATACCTTCAAAAAGCGTATTTTCCACCTTTTTAAAGGTCGGCAGCACACTCGCTCTGCGAGAGGTCGTGGGCGGCGGTGATAACGTTGAACTGCATGCTCGTCTGCCATCCTATTTCATAAAAAAAAAAAAAATAATAATTATTTCTTTTACACTTTATGCCTAAATTAAATACTCATTAACTTGTATAATATATTGATTTCCTTATCTTAGCTGTTTTTTGGAATTTAAAATAAGAAAGTGTGTACACTTCCTGTATAATATGTATATGTAACGAAACAGTATATAGCTAATTTGTAAAAAAATACATTCTAAAAAATTGCTTAGTTTTGATGTTTAATGTAGTAATCATTAAAAAATGAGCTCCTAAACTGTCAACATTATAAATTTATAGCAACTTCCTGAATTTTAAATAAGCGCTACGATTTTTCAAATTCAGCTTAAAGCGTTAAGAAAGAGAAGACGTTGTCCAGACAATATTTTACAATTTAATTAAGTGAAATTTTGGTAATTTATTTCTGAAATTTATAATTAATTAAGCATTTCTTATGGTGAAAAATTAATTAAAATTTTCATCGACTTATATGGTCATTAAAGGCATATAAATATAACAGGATGTCCGATAATAGGAAAACCGGCAGCAATAGCTTTTAACACTAGAGATTTCATTTTGGATTCCCCAAAATTGTAAAAAAATGATATTTCAATGAAAAATCACATTAATATTAAAAAAATATATTATTATATGCTCATATCATTTTTTTATTGGATCTGCTTATTTATACATGTTAAGCTAGTAATTATATTTAACTTCATAGTATACTAGTTGTGCCAACAACGGCTTCGCTCGCGTAGAATTCAGTAATTTACGAAACTTTTCCCAAATTTTCGAAATTTTGAACATTAAACTAGTTATTATGAGTTAACCATAAGACATAGAGACATACTCTAGCGGACTTTTTTGTAGAATTTTTATAAATCTACAATTCTCTAGGACATTACTTTAGCGTATCTCTCCTGGTTTACGCAGCGCACGCGACTAAAACTCCCAGTAAGCAAGTTTTTTAACAACTGCGCGATCTCTTCAACACAATTTACATAATACCGATATGTACTATTTACTTAAACCATCACGAAGTATTGAACTATCTTTTAGTGAAAACTATACAAACATCCGTTCTATAGATTTAGAGAAAATCATTACATACAGACAGACAGCTTTTTGGGACTTTGTTTTAAATAAGTATAGATTATTATAAAATTTGAAGTTTCTTAACAATTTTCAGATTATCCATTATCATACATTGTTATATTTACGAATTGACATATTTACAAATGTACAATATATGTTTTTGCATATATAGTTATTTTATGTTTTTTTGCGTAATTATCATAATTTAAAAATCAATATTAATAATAATAGCAATTTAAAACTAATATTGTCTGAACTCTACTTTCGTGCTAAAATAAAAATGGTCAAAATTTATAATATTTATGTCAACACGAGTCATAGTCGTATATTCAATTTCTTACGTAAGCCGCGCTGAGAGCATTTTTCTGCAGGCTGCCAGACTGGACAATACTAGAATAGAGCCCGAAGGTCATCTAAGTGAACTGTGACTCGTAAATAGCTTTTATGTTACTGTCCAAGTGCAATTTCTTGACATTTTTCTCTACGATGTGATAACGACCGATGCAGTTCGCTGCGGAGAAATTTACCGAAATATTAGAAAATAAAATGTCAGGAAGTTAACAAAATCTATACTTATTATAAAACAAAGTCCCTAAAAGCTGTCTGTATGTGCTCGATTTTATCATAACATACTGCACGGATTTTCGTACGGTTTTTAATAAAAGGTAGTTCAATTCTTGCGGAAGGTTTAAATTAATAGTACATTACGGTTGTTTAGAACCTGTGTCAAAATATTTGACAAAACTCGTAGCTGGGAGCTTTAGTCATGTGCACCGTGTAAACCGTACGTAACGTACTAAAGAATTGTAGATCTACAAAAATACAACGAAAAAGTCCGTGACAGCATGTCTCTAACTCTTATGGTTAAGTCACAATAACTACTTTTATGTTCAAAATTGTTATTAAATACAGATTTCCACGCGGGCGAAGCCGTGTACATAGCTATAAGTATATATTTGTTAACTTTCATACAAAATAATTGATTGTTTTAGAAGAAAGTAGTGCAGGCGGTCGTAGCAGGGGAAACTTTTATAATAATTGAAGTACAAATTAGTACGCCTTACATATAAGCATTGCGTCTTTTTATTTTCAGAAATGGAGTATGAAATAGATTACCTGGTAGTGTGAAGTCAAAAGAAATGATAGTTAATACTTCTACTTCTTCTACTACTACTAACTTGGTGTTGCAACGCCACTCTTGATGCAGTCGCGTTGGCAACCGCACCGTTTCGCAAATTATAAATAACGGAGCATTGTCGTTGGAGGGATTATTCGTTTGAAATTACTGCAGTGTAAAGTCGGTCTTGTTTTCATTTAAATAGTTTTGTTTTAATATCATAAAGTTAGCGAAGTGATTGTGATTAAAAAAAATCATAATAAATAAAAATCATAGTGGAGTGATTGCTTACTATTGTATAATAAAAATAAAATGGATAATAAAGATAATGAGGTTTATGTCTCGCCTGGATCTCCGACTCTTATATATATATAGATGTATATATGTATATAGGTCGATTTTACGAGTATGTCATTTCATGAAGCGCAATAGGTAGTCTAATTAACTTTCCGAAAGAATCGTTTAAACAAAAAAGGCTTCTAAAACGCTCTAAAGTCTTTAAAAAGTCAAGTGCTTGCCTCTAAATTCGGTTAAAAAAGATCCCTTGAATAACTTAAGAGCAAAAAAACTTTAACTTTTTAAATTTTAACTGTCAAAGAAATTCTGCTCAGTATTATTTACTTAATGGGTTTTTCCAAGGATGTATCATGTAACAGTACTAAGCTCATTTCACAGTATTGCAGCACGTAAATAATACGAGAAAATGTATTGTATAACGTCGACATACATTGCCGTCCTAGAAAGGCATTCACACGAGGACGACAAATACTCTACAATATGCAAAACTACGTGTAGCAATAGGTAATGTATGGTACATTAGGGTCAAAACAAATGAACGTTTTCTCTATACGTTGGACCATCAGCATACTTATTCACTGTAGAAATTTGACTAATGTAGCCACTGCTGAAATTTGTGAAGTAATATTAGCTCACGAATTCGAACACATCCATTTTTATTTTATAGTATAGTTTAATTGTTTTGCGCCATGTGGTATCCGGCAGAATAGAATAGACTACCCTCCTTTCTTACCGTGGTGTCGTAAGAGGCGACTAAGGTATGTGCCGTGTGGTATCCGGCTGCAAGACATTTAATAACTTTGTACAAATTGTATCCTTCATATCCGCCGTGTGATATCCGGCTGAGTAGAATGGACAACACTCATTTCTTACCGAGGTGTCGTAAAAGGCGACTAAGGTAAGTTGACGTCAGGCAGGCGGCCGGTCGTAAAATACGTAGCCAAATCATGTAAAAACATGTTTGTAACATGTTGTGCCGACCCCATTTAGAGTGGGACAAGGGCAGGAGAATGATGATGAGTATAGTTTAATTGTTTTAGTATAAATAATTAACGCCCTGTGACCCTGTGCTTAGGCCTCCTCTCTCCGCTTTTTGGCGAGAAGGATTGGAGCTAAGACATACCACGACATGCTCCAATGCGGATTGGAGGTTACACATATCCCTAGAATTCTCTAAAGATATGCAGGTTTCCACACGATCTTTTCCTTCACCGAAAATTATGTGATAAGTTGCAAATATCAATTAGACACATAAGTTTTAATAGAAAAACTCATTGGTGCCTACCTTATGATCGTCTCTAGAGATTCTCACGGTGTCACCGTTGGGCAAGCACAGCTTAACTGGTATACAATTCTACTTAAAATTTACTTAAAGAAGACAATATTAAAAACAACTTTCAGACAAAAATTAATATTGAATTAAGATTTAGGATAGAAATACATTTTGGAAGAGTATGACTTCTAAGTCTTTGTGGAAGCGGAAGTCCAAGTTAATCTATGAGAATTTTGGTAATTAACGAATTAAATGGAAACAACAAAATGCTTGCAAAACTAATGTAAAAATGTAATGTAAAAATAATTCTTGATGATTTGTTGTTTCCACTTCGTTGTCGTTCGATTCAACAGATGCGTTAAAATTCCCATAATTAAGAACGTACTATGTGTTTATCCTCCAAAGGTGATCCGGGAATTTTATGCCCTATTAAAAAGGTTTAAAAAGCTAGTAAAAGGCATCAGTTGTATCAAATTCCAACAATATTGATCAAGGGAATTACCCATTAAAGACAGACAGAATATTAGTACTGTACAACTGTAATATGAGTGGGACATAGTAAAGGACTGTAAGAAGCATACAAGGAGTTATTATACTAGAATAGGGGAGCCACAATAAATACCGAGAGGAAAGATGAAACTCGTATACTTCATCTTTCTCTAATCACACATAAAAAAGAGATAGATAGAGACGCCCTCATTTGCTGTCTCTTTATTATAGTATGGCACATTTTAGGCTGGCTACTACACTCGTATAATAACTCCACAGAAATATCAGGATTACACGAAGCCTGAAATATTAAATATAATATACAACAACTGTGATTTTATATGAACTATGAGGATATCGACCATTCTTGTTCAAAGAAATTACGACGTGGTTCGTTGATTCAACTAATGGTCCTGGGGTTAGCTTTTATTGAACAACAATAAATTCTTATTGTTCAAAGAGAAGACGCAGCGAGTTATGTCAGTACATTATCGGGCACTTGGCCATAATTTAATGTGTTGCTTTATATAAAGCTGTGTTAGCCCACATTACAGTCACGGGTTGAAACCCCGGGCAGGCATTTATAAGTTTTTCTGTTTTAACTTATATGTTTAGCTGATGATATATCTATTTACAATTTATCATACGCTTTTCGCTAAATGCAAACACCACTAGGAAATCTGTATATCCCTTGACAATTCCGGGGATACGTTAAACCTAACAATCCGCAGCGTGTTGAGTGACTAGTTCCAACTTTTCTGTCCAAAAACGGGTACAAAGAACATAACGGAACAGAAACGGACATAGCAGTAGTATAATTTTTATTTATTTATTCTAATATTTACTTTAATATACACCACAAAGTTATAGAATTGCTATACAATCACAACAAAAAAAAACATTTTGTAAGGGACAAAAGGCGGTCTTATCGCTTATTAGCGATTCCTTCCAGACAACCTTTGGATTAGGAAAGTTGCTAGATGAATGTAGGTAGGTGGTTCATTATAATAAACATACAATAAGTACACTTTAACACATATACACATTACACAAATGAAGTAGAATCACGTATTTGTAGAGGGAGTGCATTCCATAAATTAATAGCACCAACTTCAAATGTCTGGCCGAAAAATTTGGTTTTATGCGTAGGCATTCTAAGCAATAGTTTTTTAGTATTACACAACTCTGTCTGCACTCCCTGGAATTTAAATTTCTCCTTTAAATATGAAGGAGTTTTTGGATCAAATAATACACAGTACAGAAGTGAAAGTATATGCAAATTACGGCGACAACGAATAGGGAGCCATTTGAGCTTGATAATATAATATATCGGCGCTGACCCGAGCGAAACATTGTTTTCATTTTAAAAAGTTATTTGCACCAAAATTTCAATAATATTAATAAATTCATTAAATGCTCATTTAACATAATTTTGCATCTGGATAATACATCCAGAAAGTTATTGAAAATTCCAGAAAATTCCAAAAATCCAGAAAGTTATAACATTTAGAAAGAATAAACAAGACTCCTCTCTTACAATTTAGAAATGATAAAGAGTGAAAGTAATGAATGTCCTGCCATAAAATATAAAATCTCTGAGAATAGTAAACGAGTTCCAGCCAGAGCTTAATACTAAGAAGCTTATCAAGACCGCCATTTCGGGGCTACATCTACGACACTGCTTAGGAATCTGACCTTATTACATCGCTTGGCCCTTAGCCCGACTCAATACACCGGGGTTAATAAAGATCCCTTTCAATCAAAACTAAGCCTTTGCCAAAATGCTCACGGCCCTGACAACTTAAGGGGTGGGATATACGTCACGAATATAAAGGTTGGCGTAAAATAAAAAGATATTTATTGTAGTGGAAATAATTCAGAAGCGTTAACAGTTGCATAAGTTAGCAAAGGGACCTCAAATTGGTACGCTTTTAACTAGATGGATGATGAAAAGATGATGGAATTTGATTCAAGTACCACTTTGAAACGTCAAGGGCCAAATGTACATCTACTAGGATATCGTAATTTAAAACCCCTGTCAGGCACATATGAGTTTTCCATAAAAAGTAATTTTATGTAATTCTTAATTGATAGTTATTAATCCTTATGAGCTTTACAGAGTAGTAAAAATATTGTTAGGACGCCTTTATATTTCTTAAATAATTTCTAGAATATCTGTAACATTGGAAATAGCGTTGGCTTAAGCTACAAATCAGCTGTGGGATTATAATAGGCCACTTTTTAAATTTAACTTTCTTGGAAGAACTTTTTTTTTAAGTCTCATCGCTTATCGAAAAGCACGAAATCCTCTGTTTACATTTGTATTTATTTAATTGCGTGGTCTTAAAGCTAGGACTACATAAAGACCTAAAAAGAAGAAAATAGATATAGTTCTTTTAACTATTCTATTAGGTTTTTATGCAACCTACAAAGTTTTTGATGTAAAAAGTAATTTACTGATAATTAATTCATGCAATTGAGTATAAAAAGTAGAACAAAAACATAATGAAAATGGAATGCCCGTTTTTATGAGACGTTGACATAAAATACTTTTTGGAAGCGACCGGAAACCACAAAATACAACTTGAATCTTTACGATTACTAACGACAAAACTTATTAACTAATGGCAGAACTTTTCGCGCCTTAACCATTTTGTGAAAACATTTTTGTTTATTATCGCTGAAGATAAGGGACAAAAGGTTCCATTTTTTTCTGCCGCTGACTGTTGTTGATACAACATTTATAATTTGTATCTTTTTCTTAAAAAATTAACGCAAAGTGTTCATTGAGATTTTTTATGTGAAATGTAAAATTGCTGTGATATCAAAGTATTAATTTACATTGAAACAAAGTCAGCCCGCGGATTCACCCGCGTGGATATGAGTGTGTCACATAGTATTCCCAGTGTAAATCCCCGGAGTTCTAGGATAAAAAGTAAATGTTGCCGATATGTATGAAGACTATATGTTGCTCAACTATCCTCTGTTCTCCAGTGGAAATTTCATCAAAATCACTTAAGCCGTTCCGTACTAAATCTTTTGAAAGAATTGCATAATGTTTAAGTAAATTCTGTTCAGTGGACTTAAAAAAAATCGATCACATAAAAAATAGCTTTGAGAACTTTGTTTTATTATATGTGTAGAGATAATTTTTGCTGAGATATTGTACTAGTAGCTTCTGCCTGCAAAATTGTCTGCGTGGACTTCAGCACTTAGATAAACAGTAGTCTATGATACTGTACAGACCTTCAACTATCGATATGCCAAAAAATTATATCGAACCCTTGCTGGGTGCGGATATCAAAGTAGGTTATAACCAAATACACTTTCGCCTTTATAACATTATTATGCTTTTAAAAGTATTCCTTTAAAAGTGTTATAACTTATCGTAACAGTGTTTATCAAATGATTGCGTAGTTTACTTAGCGACCTAAGTCGGCAACTAGATTGTAGCCGATATTAGAATTCGACGAGTACGTGAATCACTGATAAAAACAATAACGTTGAGCTAAGGTAAAATTTATTCTAACTCCATACATATCTTACGTTAACTTACCTTAAGTTGGTACCTTATTGGTTTTTAGGGTGAGATGGCGGTATTACGTGTAAAGGATGATTGCAGATGAAGTGTGTCAAAATGATAAACACACTATAATAAAATCCTGGAAATAGTTCGAAATTGTTAGTTCTCAAATAATTTATATTTAAGTAAACTTCTAAATATACTCATTTAAATAGTCTAATAGTTTCCTGACCTAAAAGAACCTGACCGATTCCGAAGGTTTTTCCTCGTGAGAAAAAGCATGACATTCGGCGGTTAAGGTTTTCGAATGCTTGTTTCTCTTGTAATTTTTTCGTGAATTCTATGATGATAAGGCTGAAAATGAATAAACAAAGAAACCTGATACGACGTTTTGTATGAGTTATGATGATATTTTAATATGGTGAGAGCCTGGATTAGAAAAAAGTATACTTTCCATTTCGTTGGCATTAAATATCACGCTAAGTCTACGTACACGAGTTTTTATATATCTTATTAAGTATATATTTACCTACATTTGGGTTCATATTTGTAAATAAATATAGTATATTTCTTGATCAAAATGACCTCATACGAATTGAAGTTGACCTCTGGTCAGCAGTCTTTTTAAAAGCGGTCATTTCTGTATAAAGTCGTGATGTCGTGATAGATGCGAATATCGATACATTTGATATTCAGTTCGAAAGAGAAACTCGAAATTGTATCTATTCAATGTGAAAATGTAACGAGCTGTGGAGACTTTCTGTGATATAATCGTGACGTGAAAGCGTATATTTGAAAAGATATCAACACTGGAATATTCTGGACTTATTGCTTTGGACTTAACAATAACGCATAATGCTTTCTTTGGTGCAATGTAACATAAATTCGCAATTTCTTTAGAATATTTGTAAACATCGGTGAAAACGATAAAAAAAGACAAAAATATCTTACAACATAAGATACATTTTGTTTTAAATTTGCTTGAAGAAATGAATACTTCAAGAAGGTTACTATTAAAAGCTGAGAGCAGAAAAGAAAAAAAATCTCTGGTATTACAATATTTTATATCATTTAGCGAACGTAATTATTAATTCCATTACTAACTTCACCATTGTCTATACATAAGTAGAGCATGTCAATTTTCTCCTACTAACTTTCAATGAGATCTCATCAATCGTAAATCATATTTGTAGTTACCTATTCATGTTATATTGCTAATTATACCTTAAAATTACGTCTATTCATTAATATTATGACCGCCGTGTGGTATCCGGCTCAATAGAATAGACCACCCTCATTTCCTGCCGAGGTGTCGTAAGAGGCGACTAAGGTAAGTTGACCCACCGTGTGGTATCCGGTTGAATAGAATAGACCACCCTCATTTCTTACCGAGGTGTCGTAAAAGGCGACTAAGGTAAGTTGACCCACCGTGTGGTATCCGGTTGAGTAGAATAGACCACCAGAGGGTGGTCTATTCTACTCGTATTTTACGAACCCTCGGTAAGAAAGAGTTCTTACCGAGGGTTCGTAAAATACGACTAAGGTAACTTGACGTCAGGCAGGCGGCCGGTCGTAAAATACGTAGCCAAATCATGTGACAACATGTTTGTAACATGTTGTGCCGACCTCACTTATAGTGGGATAAGGGCAGAAGAATGATGAATGATGATGATATTCATTAATATTATAAATAGACGTAATATTAATGAATCATGTGCAAGATGCATATGATTCCTCGGATTAAGCAGAGAATAGAAAATCATCATTATCCAACCTTAAGTGGCGTCGCCACAGCATATTTTAACGTTAACATGTTACACGTTTTGGCTAGTTATTTTACGATCGGACATCTGCCTGACGTCAACTTACCTTAGTCGCCTTTTACGACAACTCAGTACGAAACGAGGGTGGTCTATTTTAGTAGAGAATAAATAAAAGCTTTTTGAGTAAGACAATGACATATGTAAGTACCTTTGAAATAATGGTACTTATATGCAAATCTATACTTATTGTGAAACTAAGGCCCAAAAAGCTGTCTATCTCTATGTTATCGATTTTCTCTAAATCTACTCAACGGATTTTTGTACGGTTTTCACCAAAAGATAGTCCAATGGTTCTGGATGGTTTAGGTAAATAGTACATATCGGTATTATGGAAATTGTGTCGAAGTGAGATCGTGCAGTTGTTAAAAAACTTGCTTGCTGGGAGCATTAGTCGCGTGCGCTGCGTAAACTAGCAGAGATACGTAATTTAGCAGAGAATTATAGATCTATAAAATTACTACGAAAAAGGCTGCAACATGTCCCTATCTCTTATAGGTAACTCACAATAACTACTTTTAAGTTAAAAATTTCGAAAATTGGGGAAAGTTTCGTAAATCACTGAATTCCACGTAGGTTAAGCCGTTGTTAGCACAGCTAGTATATACATAAAGATACACCGTTAAACATTAACATGTATGGTTTTTAGTAAAAAGTAAAAGCTTCTTTAATTTGCCAGTTTCAAAGTCAGACATATTCTACGTATGTCGTGAGTCACACAATAGTACCTAGTATAATAAGTTATTTTAATAACGTATGAACATTCCTATTTTTCCGATATTAACCCTTTCGCATGAACACTCCTGTGAGTTCACGCTGTGCTAACTGTAACTCAGTTTTATTAAAAACTATTTGATTTAAAGCGCGTTTCGCTTCGACTTCCGTATAATTAAAAATCCCGTCGTCCACTAACGAGACCCAACCGTTACCTCATTTAGCACTTTTAGTTTAAATATCTCAACTTTTCAACCGAATTAAATTCATGAAAATATGAAAAAAAATATGTTTAAAGAAGTAAATTTTACTTTCACACTGCGATAAATGCGCGATAACTGTAATGGAACTGTGTAATCTTTATGATATTACGGTCTATAAGTTTATCATATACTAATATTTGGCGTCATCTAATCTTTTAATATTGTTTTGCCAAGGTATATTAGCGGAGCTATGGTTGCTACTCGTGTAAATTGTACTATATTTTGATACCATGTACTTTAATTAAAAAAAAGTAGCAAACCCTAATTGGAACGCCGTGTGGTATCCGACAGAATAGAATAGACCACCCTCCTTTCTCACCGAGGTGTCGTAACAGGCGAATAAGGTATGGCCGTGTGGTATCCGGCTGCATAAAATAGACCACCCTCAGTTTTTACCGAGATGATGTAAAAGGAGGCTAAGGTAAGTTGACGTCAGGTAGTTGGCCGGTCGTAAAATACGTAGCCAAATCATGTGACAGCATGTTTGTAACATGTTGTGCCGACCCCACTTAGAGTGGGATAAGGGTAGGAGAATGATGATGAATGATGATGATAGCAACCCTAATTGGAGTATACTTACGTTTCGTCGAATCTTTAATGTCAATGGACCAAGTCAATGCACTAAGGGGCTATCTTCAGTTTTTTCTTATATATTTTCACCACTGTCACTTAAATTACAATTTTTTTCCTTCATATTGAATTTTAGATTTCGTTATATGCGTTGCTTAGTAAACGAGATTGAACTTAGTTTAGAAATAAATGATTCTATGTTGAAATAACACAAGCAGATACGTTTAAAAAAGCTTAGCGCAAATAGCCTTCTGAAAATTCATTTTAGATGTAAAAGCTTCACGGCCCTAATTTCAAAACCATGTCGCCGCCAGATTATCTTGGATTTTCCACTCCTTTGGGGGCGTCGCTGAAAGTATTTGTAAGAGGCTTACAATGGCGTTTAGTGTTCTCAAAACGTTAGGTTTGAAATGTAAAGCTATGGATTTCAAAATTTCGCGTTTCGTGTGAGTTGTTTCCCAAGTTGCGACAGAGTTTACTGAGTTACCTCATATTTCCACGAAAGAGCCTTCTATTTACTGCGTATCAAATTGGACTTGGAGATATTAGGTTGCAAAATTCTTCTGTATTGTTGCAAAAAGTCATTCAACGGATGAAATAAAGCTGATGTGATAGGTACTACTGCCCTTCCGTTGTATTAATGAATTTGTCAAAAGCCGTATTATGGACAAAAAACTTTCGTATACTAAGCATATAATTATGATAAAGCAATGTCCATCAACTAAGACAATGTGTCATTATGGTCACAAAGTGTAGTCAATTGCTTAAGAATGTAATACATATATTTAGTAAAATTTGTTTGTATTGCATTTATTCAAACTATATAAAAATATAGCTAGTACTTTTTATAAATAATTACTGATGAAAAACTGAGGTTGTCTTCCGCAGTATCTCGATCGTTGGTCAGGATAAAGAACAACTAATTAAAGGCGACGTCGTTTTTTAGAAAAGACATTTTAAAGAATTTAATTAACTTAATTGCTCAAGCTTCGCTTTCTCGGCGAATTTGTGTGCTTTACGATACTTTGATGCGGTTTCCGGATTGCGGTGAAGTTACATAGATGTATTGCAATATTTGCGACGGAGTAGAAGAAAATACTCGGTAAAATATATAAACGACTCTTTCAGAGCTAGGAGCGTAAATCTATACTTATTATAAAACAAAGTCCCTAAAAGCTGTCTGTATGTAATCAATTTTCACAAAATCTACTGAATGGATCTTTGTACGGTTTTCACCAAAACATTGTGCAATACTTCCGGATGGTTTGAGTAAATAGAACATATCGGTATTATGTAAAATGTGTAGAAGAGATCGCGCAATTGTTAAAAAACTTGCTTGCTGGGAGCTTTAGTCACGTGCGCCGCGTAAACCAACAGAGATATGCTAAAATAATGTACTAGAGAATTGTAGATCTATAAAACTACTACAAAATAGTCTGCAATAGCATGTCTCTATCTCTTATGGTTAACTTACAATAACTACTTTTATGTTAAAGATTTTGAATTCTAGGACAAATGTGTGACATGCTGATTTCTACGCGGGTGAAACCGCTGGCACTGCTAGTTTTCATATAAAATAATGAAAATTTAAAATTTAAAATTAATAATGATACTGACCAAGACAAATTCAACAATAAATTCTTTGGAAAAACATGCTACAGTTTTCTCATACAGTTGTTGCAATGTTGCGGCAACATAGGTCGACTTAACAACAGCAGGAATTGTAACAGTAAAATTAAAGATTGTACTTCGTTCGGCACAACATGTTTTAAACACGTTACATGTTTCGGCTAGTTATTTTACGACCGGCGGCATGTCTGACGTCAACTTACCTCAGTCGCCTTCTACGACACCTCAGTAAGAAATGACGGTGGTCTAGTCAACTCAGCCGGATACCGCACGCAATCGCTTAAAATAGTATAAAAGTAAAATAAATTGCAAGCAAAAGAAAAATTTGTTCGCTTATGGACGGTTTTTTTAAGACAAATTTTTAACTGAAATTTCAGTATAAGTGTGCCGTTTTTCTTTTATAAATTTCATTTTCTTTGTTGCATACGAAATATAAGTGGAGCCACTCCCTCGGGATAAAGATTAATGTTTCAAATATGTTTCCGAAAAAATTGAGAAACGTGAGAAAATCTAAAAACAGGCCTCTCCGATTCCATGTTATTTTACTTGTTTGTTCCTGGAGCTGTTTGTATTGAGCTTCCTATCATACTGGCGTCTTTAGCCGCTGGGTTTGTTTGAGTTAAAGCCGATTTATTTATGTTCTAAAATATAATTTGACAACAGTGGAAAGCTCGATTATCTTATACTTAACTCTAATGATTAACTCAACAACCAATGCATCATCAGGAGGTAGACTCCATGACAAAATCGCAAAGCAATATGTCAATACTTATATAAAACAAATTCCCAAAAAGCTGTCTGTCTGTATGTTATCGTTTTTCTAAAAATCTACTGAACGGATTTTTGTACGGTTTTCACCAAAAGATAGTGCAATACTTCCGGATGGTTTACGTAAATAGTAGATATCGGTATTATGTGAATTGTGTTGAAGAGATCGCGCAGTTATTAAAAAACATGCATGCTCAGTGCGTTAGTCGCGTGCGCTGCATAAACCAGCAGATATACGCTAAAGTAATCTAGTAGAGATTAGTAGATCTATAAACATACTACAAAAAAGTCCGGGATAGCATGTCTCTATATCTCACGGTTAACTTACAAGAGCTACTTTTATGTTCGCCTTTCGCTTGATCGATTCAAGAAGTCTTTTTTTTTCTAGATCATATGTAAAATATTGATCTAGGCATTTTAAATTTGGATCAATTTTATTTTTTTATTTTGTATTTTTAACTTAGAATAAAATTAATGGCAATGTTAGCACTGTCATTATTACAACTGTCCTATCTAGACTAGTGAATATGGCTCAATCTGAAAATATGGAAATAAAATTAATATTAATTTATTTAAGTTAATAATTTATATTGTAAAATAATATTAAATACTGTTGTGTTGTGTTAATTAGGATGTATGTATAATAAAAAAATATTAAAAGAGACCTGATGATTGTATGATATGAGCATCAATTAAATTGTAAAAAAAATATTTAAAAAAAAATGGCTACAGAGTTTCTTGCTGGTTCTTCTCGGTACGAGCATACTTCCGAATCAGTGGTAGCCTGAAAACTTTTGACGATTCAAAAGTACTGTACAGTCTACTTGAATAAAGAATATTTTGAGTTCGAGTTTGAGCGTATTTACCACATGTTCGCCGATTCAAATAACCGAAAGGCAGTAATGGTTTTTCTTTAAGAACGTATGATCTTAATTTATATTCACGGTTTGTTATGCACATAGTAAGAAAGCCAGCGTATCCGTATAAATACTGCTATATATGTAACCCGTTATTCCGCGTAAGCTAATTCTATAGATATCGATGGGCGTCTAAAAACGTTAGTGTGAAAGGCACTCGTGAGGCGTAACGCATTCAGCCATATTTTATTGTTACGAACAGATTGCGCCATCGTAGCTTGTGCTTATACATTGGGGTTCACTTTGGAGAATTGATAGCTTATTTCGTCATGTTAATGTTTCTTTTGCATGTTGTTATTTATTTCATTCTCTAATACCACGACTTCTTTTATGTATTAACAGTTTTTATTTTAATTACTAGAGTTGATCGTACACTTGTATTAATGTGACCGAATGCAAAATTATGCTTAATGGAGTTAGATACATTATAATCCTAATTTTAATGCCATCTATAGCGTGAAGTCGCTAAGAATTATTAAAAAATATATTTTCTTGCTTTTTCGCTCACGAGTTTTGTAGGCACTAAGCAACGCTTTATTGCAATTTGCCACAAAACAATTTTTTATAATTAGGTCCCTTTAATACTAAGCTTGCGATATAAGCTACTAACCTCGCTTTTACAAAATTCTTATGACTTTGCTTTTAGACTGACTAAATCAGCGAATTTTTAGTAATAGTTAACTAATAAAAAAAAACTTTCAATTGGTCTCATTTAAATTTATACATTTTTAGTACGAAATTGTATGAAAGTGTATCAGTTTCCTTTCGCATTGAACGATATGCGTAATGTGTCTTAAAATTGGATAAATTATTATCAAATTAAAGATTAATTCAATGACAATGACAATTAAATGACGATGATGAAAATTATAATGATGCAGTATTATAGATGCAGTATCTCGTGATAAATTGATTTTTATATTCATTTTTCAAATTTCAGTATTCAACAGAATAGTGGTGATAACGTCACAGACTTTGTTTTCTTTTAATATTGCTAGGTACGGATATAATGCCGTGTGGTATCCGGCTGAGTAGAATAGACCACCCTCATTTCTTACCAAGGTGTCGTAAAAGGCGACTAAGGTACGTTGACCCACCGTGTGGTATCCGGTTGAGTAGACTAGACCACCTTTTTTCTTACCGAGGGGTCGTAAAATATGACTAAGGTAAGTTGATGTCAGGCAGGCGGCCGTAAAATACTTAGCTGAATCATATGACAACATGTTGTGCCGACACCACTTAGAGTGGGATAAGGGCAAGAGGATGATGATGAAATTGATCTTTATATTCGGTTTCAAGTAACTTTGTTTGCCATAATGCTAGTCCGAAGACCGATTTATTTGTTGTAAACCAAGGAATATCTTCAATTTACGAACGAATTTATTCAATATCCGAACATAAATGAGTAATGCTCAGAGAATAAATAACCTTATATCCGTGTTTTTATTAAATTTGTGCTATAATCGATTAGTTGTTATTCGCGATTTTAACTTTTAACCGGTTGGTTGTTCGTTTTAACACCATCTTATTTTAAGTGTATAAATATTTTAATTCCGAAGTCGAGAGAAATTTTCATTCAAAATATTCTTTATTCATATAAACTTGTAAACATGTGCTTATGAATCGTCAACATCTATTGCTGGTTAGAAAAGCTGTTCCTACCGAGAAGAACCAGCAAGAAACTCTGTGGTTGCTCTTTTCAAAGAATATACAAAGTTACATGTAGTTATTAATGTTTGTCATTATTGTCATTGTATCAAATAGTCATTTTAACCTAATATGAATACTTCTCCACAATTCAATCCACAGTTGTATTATAGATGCGAGAGAGAGAGAAAGACTGCTTGCCTGTCCGTCTAACTGTTATGTTTTTACGGTTTAACTGTTGGGCCAATACTGATAATATTAAGTACATCATCATTCTCCTGCCCTTATCCCACTCTAAGTGGGGTCGGCACAACATGTTACAAACATGTTGTCACATGATTTGGCTACGTATTTTACGACCTGCCGCCTGCCTGACGTCAACTTACCTTAGTCGCCGTTTACGACACCTCGGTAAGAAATGAGGGTGGTCTATTCTACTCAGCCGAATACCACACGGCTGGTCGACTTACCTTAGTCGCCTCTTACGACACCTCGGTAAGAGCGGAGGGTGGTCTATTCTGTTCTGCCGGATACCACACGACTCTGATAATATTAAGTACAATTGAAGCGTATATTATAAGCGTATATATAAGCTGTGATAGCCCAGCGGTGAGACCGTGCGACTCTTTCGAGGAGAACACGAGTTCAAACCACCAATGAGTTTTTCTATTAAAACTCATGTGTCTAATTGATAATTACAATTTATCACACGCTTTTCGGTGAAGGAAAACATCGTGAGGAAACCTGCATATCTCTAGAGAACTCTGGAGATATGTGTAACCTACCAATCCGCATTGGAGCAGCGTGGTAGGTCTTAGCTCCAACCCTTCTCTCCAGAAACGGAGAGAGGAGGCCTATTCCCAGCAGTGGGATTGTAACAGGCTGCTACTTTCGAAGCGTATATACTGAGATACTATAAAGGAGAATAATCCCGTATTCCCTACGAAAACAATTGATTTTAAAGAATAATTTTTTGTTAACATAGTCAGTCGCAGGTTTCACTGAGAATGATTTTAAATATTTTTTTACGTATTATCTTATTTATAAATTATGCTGATGATCGTAAAAATAATACTTTTCTAAAGCAACGTTTTATATACAGTATCAATACCGCCTTTACGGGATATAGGGATATAATCTGGTTTATCTTCATCAAAAGCCTTCGAGCCTTACATAAACTGAAATTTGTCGACGGCAGAGTTTCCCTTTGTGGCATATTTCATCGACTTGTGATCAGTTAATATGGATTTGGCAGGTTTTCCGATTAAATTTAGGATTCGTTTTGATCATATCGAATGAATTTCCTTTTCATGTGTGGTTGGTTTATTTTTACCTTGGAATGAAGTAACCGATGAGTAAATTTTGTGATGTTTGGATATTTATATATACACTGGCTGCTGCTCCCGATTCATCGATTAGCGGATCATTAAGCTGAGCGGAGGGGCCACTTTAAGAGAGGCCCCGACCCAGATGGCGCACTCAGGGGCCACTTTAAGAGAGGCCCCGACCCAGATGGCGCACTCAGGGGCCACTTTAAGAGAGGCCCCGACCCAGATGGCGCACTCAGGGGTTCAGAGTTGCTGTTGGTGGGGATGGGGACAATGTGTTCAACGGTACCCAGTCCCCGCCCGCGCATGCAAAAATTCAATAACACTAATGCATATTTGCAATAGACATATTTAAATAAACATTAAGAAACGACCAACATAGTTAATTTAATAATTTTTAATATAACGATGATCATTGAATCTATTTAGATGAATAAATTATCGAATTTCCTTGCAACCTCAGGCATGGTTGCGATACATTGTTAATTATCTATTTATTCACAACTCAGAACCGTAATGGAAAATATTCTTTTTTTTGCGGAAATATATTCAATGTCCTTATGTATATTTAAAATTCTGTATATTTAAAAATGAATCTGTACTTCTTTTTGTGTACTTCTTGCTTGTTTCAGTCGGTGCGAGTCCCTGTCGGACGGCGGGTATTTATAACATCTGTCATTTTCTTATTAGGCCTTACGCATCATCTATGGGTAAGGCCTAATGGTAAACATGGACAAAATCACCAATCACTTAGTGATTGTTATATAATACACTCATCATATAGCACCATCTGCTATTGGTGATATTATATTATTTTAAAAGAACCGCTACTAAGAAAGTTATTACAATTTTAATATTGTGAGCACGATATACACAAAATTACAAGATACAAAAATATATATTGAATATATATATTGAATATATATATATATATACATCCTGTAACCTATTCTGCACCCTACATGGGCCTTTTTGCATATAATGTGACGTCCACCTGCTTACGGCGTCCGATATACGGACGTTGAACGAGAGATTGCGAGGATCGCGTACACTTTTCTATACTGAGCACAGAAATGTAAAAATTAAAAAAAAAATTTGGGCGTCACTTGGGTTCCATGCTGAAGGTACTGAATATTTTCGTAGTTCAGCAATTTGTCATCGCTAAAAACAGTAGCGCCACTGCTGTTTGCCGATGCTTTCATAGCATGCCGTATGTTACGTCCGCTTACTGAAGCGACGTTGCCAAATCGTGCCCTTAATTAAATACAAATGTTTTGTTTACCAATGTTTTGATTTTCTAATTATTTTTCATTTCGCCCATCGAGTATTCTTTATACACGCGTCCGTACATTCAGTTTGTTTTTTGACGTCCAAAAAAATTAATGAAATGCCGAATAAATACAACTATAAAAACCTACGTCGTAATGAAAAATGTTGATTTCTCTAATCTAATGACGAGTTTCAATTTGTTCTTCTTACCTATCTGGATATGAAACGAGCTTTCTTTAGTTGCTTTTCTAAATTGATGTCAACTTGGGTACCTTAAAGAAATGCTTGTTGAAAAGCTAAAATTTAAGTAATACTTTTTTTTAATATAAGTGATTTATATGTTGTAATATGTTCTTACTGTAACGAGTACAGATTCATTGTAATTTAAATTTCGTACCTAAACTGATTTTACAAATAATCCATAGTTTAATTAATTCGTTTATAATAAAAATAACAAACGAATGTCAGATAAGCATAGATCATGCATGATATATGAACATTTCACTTCTGTACAAATGTAGCGTAGGTAACGTTAAAATTGAGTACAAATTAATTTCAACTCGATAACCAATTTAATGCCAATAACTGTTTTTCTAATTCAAAATATTATTATTTACTAATAGAACTGCATTATACGGATGTAGAATGGCCATAAATATTTCATATTGCACAACAATCGACGTCCATATATAGGTAGTTGGTAGGCATCAATCGAGATGCTATATTATTATATACTTGATTACATACATTAGTTATGTTATTTTATCTGGGTCTTTGGGCCCAAAACTGAAGGAAATATAATTAATTTAAAAAATTGTGTTATACAGACGTCGAATGAGTAAAAACATTTATATTCTATAATATTAGGCATCCTATCGCCCATATATAGACATTTAACCCTCAATGCATATAATAAAACCGTTGAGATGTCAAATCTGTACATTTAATATTTTCAAGAAAAAATAACTGTAGTCGTCCCTAAACACGCTCCAAAACATGAAACAATAGTTTTTATTAATTTTGTCTGTTTATCTGTGCGTTTGTGTCCGCTAATCTCAGAAACCGCTGATCCGATTTGGTCGCGGTTTTCACTAATATATATTAGGTCCTTACATATGAAATTGGCGTTTTGTCGTACTGGCCACTTTGATCTCAAATATTACCTTTATGGTTAGGAATTCCAAATTCAAAGACATACAGCTATTTACTCATGCATTTGTGTTTCAAACCCCCTAATTCATTTGTTTTTTCTACTTTTGTTTTTTTCTTTGTGTCACTCTGTTTACAAAATGGAAAACATGAAATATCGCGTTATTTACGAGTATGAGTTCCACCGTGGCACCAGTGCTGCAGAAACGGCTCGAAGGATTAATGATGTGTATGGTGACGGTGTCGCAAAAAAAAACACAGTGCGTTTTTGGTTCCAACGTTTTCGTTCTGGAAATTTCGACCTACAGAACAAGCCTCGTGGACGGCCGGAGACCAAAGTTGATAATGAAGAATTGAAGGCTATTGTGGAAGCGGATCCATCGCAAACCACGTCCGAGTAAGCTGCAGGCTCCGGTGTTAGTGATAAAACTATTCTAATCCACTTGAAGCAGATTGGAAAGGTGAAAAAGCTTGAAAGGTGGGTACCTCATGAATTGAGTGAAGCAAACCGACAAACGCGCGTCGACTGCTGCGTTACGTTACTCAACCGGCACAATAATGAAGGAATTTTAAATCGAATCATTACCTGTGATGAAAAGTGGATCCTCTACGATAATCGGAAGCGCTCATCGCAATGGCTGAACCCTGGCGAACCAGCCAAATCCTGCCCTAAGCGAAAATTGACTAAAAAAAAGTTGCTTGTAAGTGTTTGGTGGACTAGTGCCGGTGTCGTTCACTACAGCTTTTTTAAATCTGGCCAGACGATTACGGCAGATATCTATTGTCAGCAACTGCAAACCATGATGGAAAAGCTAGCTGCTAAACAACCGAGGCTGGTCAATCGCTTTAGGCCACTGCTGCTTCAGGACAACGCTAGACCACACACTGCACAACAGACGGCTACCAAATCAGAGGAGCTTCAATTAGAATGTCTTAGACATCCACAATTTGGATAACTACTTGCAAGGAAAAAAATTCAACTCCGATGGGGCAGTCCAAACCGCCTTCAAAGATTTTATTGATTCCCGCCCGAATGGTTTTTTAGTAAGGGGATCAATGAACTACCTATGAGATGGCAAAAGTGCATACATAGCAATGGTACATACTTTGATTAATTAAATATATTTCATTTAAAAAAAAACGACTTTATGTTCCTCCCATAGAAAACGCCAATTTCATATGTAAGGACCTAATAGTAAGAAGTCTAACTTAACATATAGGGTATGCTTTATTTCAATCGGTCCGCAAATAAAAAAGAGATGTCAATTATAAGGTGAAAGGTCGTGTACTATGATACTGGTACTTGCATTTATAACGTTTTTCGGTGTTCATGAAGCAATCTTCCTTACTGGATTACATATTTTACCATGTCTAAGAGAAGCATACATCTTTTTATGAGAACTAGGCCGGTCTGAAGCTGATTTGTTTGAAGAATTTTTGATTCCAGTTTTTTAGGGCATTTGGACGCCGTTTTCATTAACATGGAGAAAGCCTCATTTTTTAGTTCCATTGGTCAGCAAATAAAAAATATGTCAATTTTAAGTTGGAAGGTCGTTTACTATGATAACGCTATTTGCATTTTTTCCGGTTTTCGTCGTTTTTCATGAGAAAAAGGCTGGTCTGAACTACTACGCATTTAATATATTCGTATTAATATCGGTCGTAATTTTGAAACCCGTTTTAAAGAACATAAGGTCGCTTTCAGGAATAATAAGCCACAAAATTCACATTTCGCTAAGCATTTGTTAGAAAGCGGTCATAAAGTTCCTAATGACCATTGTTTCGAAATACTGCACACCTGCGAAAAAGCTTGAAATTAAATATTTTGGAACAATTAGAAATCATTAAGCAAAACAATGGCACCCTCATTAACGAGCAGATAAATGTCTCTATTTCAAGCTTGTAGTACGTGTTCCGAGGTAAAATAAAGGGTGGGGATGAACCAAGTACTATTTAACAACGCTTGTTCGGATAACGCTTCGCTTTGCGATTTTGTCGTGGAGTCTATCTCCTGATGATGCTTCGGTAGCGGGGCGAAACGATTGTTGAGTTTGTGATAGTGAACCTGTGTAGTGCTTGTGTATTGTGGTGGAGGTTTGTGCATGTGTTTTTACGAATCCTGCACGTATCGGGTATAAAAATACTGATAGTCCACTATACATTAAACACTATATATATTTTCTATTTACTGTATCGCGGATTATAGCAAAATAATTTTATTATTACTTTTGCTTTTATGAAGTCAAAAGTGGGCTTTTCATCATAGAGCATTTGAAAAATCGAAAATAAATTCTTTGAACTTCGCCTAATTAAGTCTGAAACAGCTTTTTTTATATGTTAGTGTAACGATGTTCGTTACCTCATACTTACGTACACAATACACAAATTGGCAACGTCGCATTTTATTGGATGCAAAATAGTCGTAGAATTGAATGTTATTTAATTAGTATACACAGGAAGCCTGACGATTAGGAGTCTAAAGGGGAGTCTTAAACAACAGCGATTTGCATGATGATATACATATATTTGTATATTAAAACAGTTAATTTTTCCATGAAAATAAGTTGCTTACCAATATTCCTAAACGTTTATTAGCCAGTATTCGCCGAAAGCACTGGCCTAAACCTAGTACAAGTGATGGACGTTACAATAATGCAAAATGAAAGGATGCCTGATATGAAGCGGGATGTATATATATATATATATATATATATATATATATATATATATATATATATAATATAAAAGCGGATAACGTTAATAAACAAATAAATAAATAAATATATGGGTCACTTACACACACGGTCGTCCATCCCAAAAGTAAGTAATACTTAATACTTGTGTTATGGGTGACTGACAACTGGTAAATATACTACATATATAATTTTAAATACATACTCAAATACAAATACACACCCAGGCTCGAAGAACCAACAAATTGTTTATAGAAAATGTTGGCTCTCGGCGGGAATCGAACCCGCGACCCGCGTACCTGAAGGCAGGGTCACTACCCACTGCGCCCACGGGCCAGTCCGTTTTTGCTAATTAGTGGGCAAAATGATTGTTATTACAAACAAATGTAATTCTTAATTCTTATACAATTCGGTTGATATTTCTAAGTTTTACTTTCTCAATTATTTCTACAAATTTCATCTTTGTACACAATAGCAGTAGCGCTAGCAGGTATGAAAAAAAAACAACATTGTGCAACGGCTAGCTTATTCCGGAATCGGAATCTCTTCCAGCCAACCAGTCTTACATTTGTAAAAGACTAAATATTACGTTTTTTACCTAATATAGTACAAGTGTATATTAGGTAAAAAATTTATACATATGTATACCTCTTTTAATTTATTTCAGTTTCTCCAAGTAAATTTAGGAATAACCAAATAGTAATTGAATTATTCTAGCATTGAACGTCTACGTTCACAGTAGGCTAGATAATGTTATTACTAGAACAATACACTCACGCCTGTGTAAATTAATAATATGTATTTCATAATGTATACCTAAATATAAAACTTTTATTATCTGCCTGTCTGTATCAGATAGTTACGCTTTCACGCTGTAACATTGATAAAAATTGTATTTACATAGGTAAAGTAATGGCCAGTCACTATCCCATTCCTGGGCATAGGCCTCCTCAATCCTTTATTGGAGAGAAGGGTTGGAGCTAAGATCTACCATGCTGCTCCAATGCGGATTGGCAGGTTACACATATTCCCAGAATTATCTTGAGATATGCAAGATTTCTTAGGATGTTTTCCTTCTCCGAAAAGCGTGTGATAAATTACAATTATCAATTAGACAGATAAGTTTTAATGGAAAAATGCATTGGTGCCTGCCCAGGGTATGAACACGTGATCCTCTCGAAAGAGTCGCTATCGCTAAGAGTTATTACAGCTCGAATTAAAATCATTTTTCTTCGTCCACCGATATACGTCCACCGCTCTTCTGGGATGTAAGGGGGAGGTTCGTCCTATTCAGTCTCTTCAAGTGTCAACCTAAACTGCTCGTGGTGTAGATTTCAGATAAATCAACGAGACTCCTGCGACCGATTAATGGCAGTATAACCAACCTGTAGCTGATCAAAATACAACCAGATCGATAATGAGTAGCAGCACTGTCGGTGTAACGAGGTTAGCACTGCGATCACCACTCCACATGCCAAGCTTGGTGATTACTGGCAAACCTTTCACATGCTAACAACATTATCGCATCTATAAGAATAGTATGGATGTTGCCAGAAGTACATACGTCATCCTAAATTCATCGTATGTGGTTTCTTTGATAAACAGTTTCCATTTTTCCGTGTAAATTATTTGCCTCATTAAAAATGTTGTGCGATATCTGTTATATATAAAATACATAAAATTTTACTTTTAGATAAAAATTTTACATAATCTGATAAATGTTAAATGCTTATCAATTAATGGCTTAACGATAAATAATAAATAACATTTCGTTATCAAAAGGATTATTAAACATATGAACAAATGTGTAGATAAACTCTTTTAATATTTTACTATTCTTATTAATACGGAATGGAAAATTTTCAATCAAATTTCTTTTCGGATCTGTATGCTATCAAATCATACTGAGATAAATGTCACATATGATTGCGCTTTTCGATTGCTCAGAATCTATTATTTTTTTCACATATTATCAGAAATTTCTTTGAGTTTTTTTGTATAAATAATCTAGAGTAGGACAGGTTAGGTGTAATTTGCGTAGGTTCAAGTACAAACTGTGAAAGGTTTCACGTGGATGCAAACAATCTACCTCCAAAAACTATTATTTTATAGGAAAGCGAGAGCGAGTGAGAGATGCGAAGACAACCCTGTTCTATTATGTGTGGTAAAGTCTATTAACAATACGGATCGCAGTGTTTTTCATGTATCCTATCACTCATTCTTTATCACAATAAACACATGCATAGACTGTGCTATTTAAACTACTGTAAACTCCACAGAACAGAAATGTCAGGCTTCATGAGAAGACGTTAAAATTTATACATCTTGTATAAAAATGCAAATGTATTCTGCATGCGTCTTAACGTGTACTCGGAAAATTTTAGTTAACAAAATTTTAATCTGTATTGAATTTTGCAAAGGAGACTGATACACTTTCATTCAATTTTGGGCCCAAGATAAAAGAAGATGAAAATTGGCAACTAATAGCTTTTTTATTAGTTAACTAAAGTTAACTAAACTAGAGTGTGTCAGAAACACAATAGCGATGAAACAAACAATTAATCGATTTCTGAACGAGAATTAAAGTTCTTTATTATGTCAAATACTAAACATTAAAACATTTAAACTGTATTGTTGTTATTTTATATTATTATTTATATTGCAAATATCAATTAGACACATTTTGACAGAAAAACTTATTGGTGTCTGCCCGGGTTTTAGATCCGTGAGCCTCTGGAGTCACACGGTTTTACCTTAAGTTTTAAGATTGTGGACGTTTGCAACTTTACGTCATACGCATTGAACAATATTGTCATCTATATTTTTAAATAAACATGCGACACTCGTTATTTTAATCATTATCGCTTTTATTATCTTTTATATCAATAAAAAAATACTTTGGTATCTAAAGGTCGATACTTCGACTTCAATAGTGTTATCTTATCAATCGCCTACTATTATATATAAATCGAACTTTTCCCGGTCAATCTCACTCGCGTTCAATATTTTGAAATGTTCAAAAGAAACGTGCAAACTTTATTTATTATTTTGAGTCCTACCTTGTGTTTTCAATGACGAAGCGAAACGATTGAAAGATAGTGACCGTAAAAGTTTCCCAACAACAAATACTGTTTTAGTTTTTTTTTAATAATTTAATATATAGGACACTTATACACACGGTCGTCCGTCCCCGAAGTAAGTAACTTAATACTTGTATTATGGGTGACGGACTACTGGAAAATATACTACATATATAATTTTAATACATACTTAAATATAAATATACATCCAGGTTTGAAGAACCTCGTTTATAGAAAACGTTGGACCTCGGCGGGAATCCCGCGACCTACAGATCTGAAGGCCTGGTCACTACTCACTGCACCAACGGGCCAGTCGATAGTATAATTTTCTGATCTGTGATCTCAGATCTTGTCTGATTGCATATTTGTGGTGATTCGATTCTTTATTTCTATCCGGCTGATAAACATGAATTGATTGTTCTAAACCGCCGTAGAGAAAACGAGTTTTAATAGAACCACAGTGCCATCGAACAAAAAGATAGAGCTAGATTGTCAATGCATAAATATTTTATATTTTTACGTTCAATTTCAAATACTAAGTGACTAACAAGTTGTGTTTGACGAGTTGTAGGGTACTGGGTACCAATACCCAGAAGTTGGATTTGCCGAAAAACATAATCTTTTTAATTTTTAAAACGTTCCAGAATATTCAGTGTTACGAGCTTATCATAGTCAGTATACATCATAATTATACACTATAAGTACAATTAACATCGATTTCAGCATTACTAATATCAAAAAAAATTATGATCATATCAAAAATATGATGAATGCGCCGTGTGGTATCCGGCAGAATAGAATAGACCACCCTCCTTTCTTACCGAGGTGTCGTAAAAGGCGACTTACGTAAGTTGACGTCAGGCAGGCGGCCGGTCGTAAAATACGTAGCCAAATCATGTGACAACATGTTTTTAACATATTGTGCCGACCCCACTTAGAGTGGGATAAGGGCAGGAGGATGATGATGATCAAAAATATGATGATTCTGTTGACTGTGTACATCACCATTATCAAGCTGTTAGTAAGGCGTCATATTTCCGATAGTTTATCATGTCAAAATAAATGACCCCTCTCTACTGGTAGTTGGACATTTAAATGAGAAAACGAGGAATTTAGAACAACTTGTAGGAAAGTATGTACCCCACGTTTCGTATCCTCAAGGTTGGCAGTCTGTCGATTCTTCCTGTTCAAAATTAAATTTATATTTGTTGTTAGACCTGACTCAAGAGCGATCCATTGATACCTCTATAGAACCATTCATTATACTTGTTATTATAATTTATCTTATCAGGTAACAGTAGGTGTTGAAGATAAAGGTTAAGAACAATATTTTACTTATTAAAAAAAAATCCAAAGACAACTGACACGATAGATCAATTTTTTATGGTATTTGATAATAAAAGTTATTCAGAAAAAAATTAAAGTTCGCTAATCAAAAAAAATTGTGACATATTAGTCCACTTAGTGTTTAAATTTATTCTTGAATTATTTTGAAATAAAGTGTTATTATTAGTTTTATAACTTTTATTTCTTAAGAGCGTCCACGTATCCATAAATGTCACAAAGTAAAAGGAATTGTTACAGACAATAAACTTATAGGTGTCCAGGCAGTGAATTCATAATATATTCAACGCTTATATTTTTATTATTTTTAAAACTTGTAAAATATACCTTAGGTATCTCACCACACTTGGATTGTTTTTAATGCTGCTCATAAATTTTGAATTTGTAATTTTCTTTTGTTCAAAAATTCATGAATTCGAACAAGAGATTTCTTTTCTTCTCCCTATTTGTGGAGAGAAGGGATGGAGACCCACCACACAGTTCCAATGTGGATTGATAGGTTACACATGTCCCCAGAAATCTCTTATAAATTGAAGATAAATTGCAATTATCGATTAGACAAATAAGTTCTCACATAAAGTTTCATTGGTGCCTGCCTTGGGTTTGACCTCATGGTCCCTTCGAAAGAGTGAAATGCTCTCACTGCTGGGCTATTACAGCATATTCATGTATTACCTACATATAATTGAGCTCGTGTTATTAATCCGAGGCACGTATTATCTAACGAGTTTGTTTATTTGCGATATCGTAATTGCAAATTGGATGAATATAGATTTGATCGTAAGCTAACAAATTGTTTACTTATCGATGCCCATGATATTGATTGGTAAGGTTAGAGGGTTCAGGTTAGGGGATTAACATTTTTCGAAAATCTTTTAATGTTTTTAATTTGTAAAGAAATTTCAAAGGGACTTTGTATATTTCGATTTTATGTTTTATATTAACAATAAGATAGATCTTTAAAGAAAAATACATTAACACGTGTCAAAATTTTTTATTTTAAGAAACCAGTCATTTAAAAAAAGTTTAACGTAGTGCATCTACGACTTCTTTCGCGAACATAAGTTCCTTTACCTGTACCTTCAGTAATAAAATATGTGTTTTTTCCTGTTCCCCAAAAAAAGGGTTTTTTTTATCCTATGACAAGCCCGTTGGCGCAGTTAGCAGTGACCCTGTCTTCAGCTCTGCGGGACGTACGTTCGATTCATGCGGAAGGCAAATATTTTCTATAAAAATTTGTTCATTCTTCCAGTCTTGGTGTATACAAGTATTTAAGTATGTATTTAAAAATTATATTTGTATTTCGTATATATCACAAGTATTAAGTTACTTACTTTGGAGACTGACGACCGTGTGTGTAATTGTCCCATATATTTATTCTTCTTCTTCTTCGTCAGCCGATGGACGTCCACTGCTGGACATAGGCCTCTTCATGGGATCGCCACACCACACGATCTTGCGCCACCTGGATCCAGTGGCTCCCTGCGACCTTTTTGAGGTCGTCTGTCCACCTCGTAGGGGGTCTACCGACGCTGCGCTTTCCGGTGCGGGGTCGCCATTCCAGCACCTTAAGACCCCAGCGCCCATCGGTTCTCCGCACTATGTGCCCCGCCCATCGCCACTTCAGCTTCGCAACACGCTGAGCTATGTCGGTGACTTTAGTTCTTCTACGGATCTCCTCATTCCTGATTTGATCTCGTAGAGACACTCCGAGCATAGCTCGCTCCATCGCCCGCTGAGCGACTCTGAGCTTTCTTATAAGGCCCATAGTGAGCGACCACGTTTCGGATCCGTAGGTTATCACTGGCAACACGCACTGTTCGAAGACCTTAGTCTTCAGACACTGAGGTATTTCGGACGAAAAGATCTCGCGTAGCTTCCCGAACGCTGCCCATCCGAGTTGGATTCGGCGGCTAACCTCTTTCTCGAAATTGGACCTACCCAGCTGGACCGTATGTCCCAGGTATATGTACTCGTCTACAATTTCGAGTGCAGAGTTCTCAACGATGACCGGGTGGAGCGGAACATGTGAGTTTGACATGATTTTTGTCTTACTCATGTTCATTTTAAGGCCCACCTGCTGAGACACTCTGCTGAGGTCGTCGAGCATTGTGTTAAGGTCCTCCAGACAACCTGCCATAACGACTATGTCGTCGGCAAATCTAAGGTGAGTGATGTACTCGCCGTTGATGTTGATGCCGTATCCGTTCCAATCCAAAAGCTTAAAGACATCTTCCAATGCAGCGGTAAACAGCTTCGGGGAGATGACATCTCCCTGTCGCACACCTCGCCGCATGTGGATTGGTCTCGTAGTTTTGTCTTGGATACGGACAGACATTGTGGCGTTTTCATACAAACACTTCAACACTTGGACGTACCGATAGTCGATTCGGCATCTCTGGAGCGATCTTAACACAGCCCATGTTTCCACCGAATCAAAGGCCTTCTCATAGTCCACAAACGCCAAGCAAAGTGGCTGGTTATACTCCTCGGTTTTCTGTATAACCTGCCGCAGCGTGAATATGTGGTCTATGGTACTATACCCTTTTCGGAAACCGGCTTGTTCGGGAGGCTGGAAGTCGTCAAACCTACGAGCGAGACGATTCGTTATGACTCTCGAGAACAGCTTATAAACATGATTCAGCAGCGTGATGGGTCTATAATTCTTCAATAAGGTGTTATCACCTTTCTTGAAGAAGAGAACCACCACGCCCCTGTACCATGCTTCCGGCATAGTGCCTTCGTGAATGACGGAATTGAACAATCGCTGAAGGACTTTAAGTACCGGTTTACCACCCGCCTTCAGGAGTTCGGTAGTGATTCCGTCATCACCTGGAGCCTTGTTGTTCTTAAGCTGTTTGAGAGCCATACTAATCTCGTATAGGCTGACGTCCGGGATATCTTCGGTGTAGTGTCGTGTCAACTTGGCTCTTGGGTCTTTTGCCAAATTGACAACAGGCTGTTGTTTTGACGTGTATAACTGCCCATAGAACCTCTCAACCTCTCTCAAAATCTCAGGACGAGATGAAATGATACTACTGTTATCGGTTTTCAATCGCGTCAGCTGCCGCTGCCCAATAGATAGATCTCTTGCGAACACTTTTGAGCCCCTGTTACGCTCAATAGTCTCTCGAATGAACTCAGCGTTGAAGTGTCGCAGGTCGCATTTCTGCGCCTTAGAAATCTGTCTATTGATCAGACGGTAGCGCGTCGCATCTACTGAAGACTGTAGCCTCATTTCGTTCCTCTCATCCATGAGCTTGAGAGTCTGGGTCGAGAATTTATTGGGTCTTTTACGGTGTGTCTTATAAAATTTAGACCCCACCGTATGGACAGTTTCCACCAGCCTGTTGTTTACATCGTCCACAGAAGCGCAGTCAGCTAGGCAATCAAAACGGTTCATTAGCTCGAGTTGGAACTTCTCGGGGTTTTGGATATGAGCTCGAGTTGGTCGGAGCGTAGACTTCACCAGTCTGGATCTTTCCAGCTGTACGCATATATTCAATGTGCCTCTAACCATGCGGTGATCACTCCCGGTCTTAACGGTGTTGATCACAGAGACATCATTGAATATATGACGCCTGGTCGACATGATGAAGTCGATCTCGTTTCTCGTGGAACCGTCGGGACTGATCCAGGTCCATTTTCGATGCGGCCGCTTCTTGAAGAAAGAATTCATCATGTAGAGGTCCTCTCTCTCCAAGAAATCGGCCAGCATCTGGCCCCTGTGGTTCCGTTGCCCGTATCCAAATTGCCCTACTCTCACCTCTGTGCCGTTTCGCTTGCCCAGCTTTGCGTTGAAATCCCCCATCACAACAGTGTAGGAGGTTTTGGAGGCATGCATGGCTCTAGATAAATCCTCATACATGGCCTCTACCTCCTCGTCCGGATGTGCCGATGTCGGTGCGTAAACCTGTATGACCTTCAGCGAATACCGTTCGGTAATTCTGAGTATCAGGAACGCGACCCTGCTCGACACACTCTCGACTTGAACAATGTTGTTGACAAGGGACTTGTGGACGAGAAACCCGATACCACCCTGGGACTGTTGCTCTCCCTCCCGGTAGTAAAGCAAGTTGCCGGATTTTAGGATCATCGTATCCTCCCCCTCTCTTCGGACTTCGGATAATCCTATCACATCCCACCGCAACTTGCTTACTGTTTCTTCCAGCTCGAGTATCTTTTCGTCTTCCCTCAAAGTGCGTGCGTTGTACGTTGCCAGGTCCAGTCGTCGGGGTTGGCAGCGGAATCTCTTCCGGAGATTCTTGACACCCCCTGCCCCGCCGTTACCCAAACCGCTGCCAGAGCTGGGAATAGCGGAGCTGCCGGGAACTAGGGGCTGTGGTTTATTCTGTGATGCCATAAAGGTTTTGCCGATAATCACCACGCTTGGCATGCGGGTTGGTGATCGCAGTGCTGACCATTTTGCACCGACAGTGCTGCTGCCCACTGTCAATCTGGTATTTAAGGTCAGCAAAATGAAATGGTTATACCGCCATTTATCGGTCGCCAGAGCCTCGTCGGTTGATCTGCAGGGTGCACCGCGTGCAGGTGAGGTTGACAATTGAGGAGACTGACTGGGACGAGCCTCCCCCTTACACCCATACAATATATTTATTATTATAATGTAATATTACTCCGGTGTATATATAAATATAACAAATTACACCATTATAGGTCCAGTCAGTCAGCCAAGAAGGTCATATTTTTGCATTATTAATATTAGTATAGGTTAGTCAATCAAGGGTCAATCAATCTTTATTTTTTCAAATTTCATAAAAAGTAAAATTATTAAACGGTATAATTTATAAGGGTATTACCAAAATACCAAAACGATTGTACCTAAGTCTGTGCAAACTCACTCCACATTAACTACACTAAGTATGGACATATTTATATTCATAAGTTTCATATTATTACACTACATTCTTTTGAAGTTTTACGCTAAAATAGCTCTTAATACCAATAACTCGTGACTTAATTTCCTTTGTAATATATTTCATGTCTTTCGTACAACCACAAACATGATAGAAATATTTTAATCCACTCTCTTGAGAGCAGACTTTGTAGCTTAACATCTAATACTTTTATATTTACAGTCTCCTTGGAATGCAATACTCATATATAAAATGTGTATCTGTTATTTCTTCTACGTTTTATATTAATTAAGGAAAGTAAATAGTTGAATTTTTCAGAATAGTAAAGTTCAATTATTTCAAGCAATATAACAGAACTAACTACTTTGCTATAATCCGCACGGGTTAAGTGAATGCATGCAAAGCCAATGTGTATGAAGCAGGCAAAATCTACGCACCTTATACATGCAGGACCAGCCACCACATGCACCCCAAGGCGCAATTCACCAGCAACAACGAACACAAAAGCAGCACACACACCCACCACCACAATCTCGAAGATCGTTTCGCCCCGAAACCGAAGCATCATCAGGAGGATAGGCTTCACGACAAAAATCGTACTGCAACGATCATTATTTGTAAATTTTAAATTTACTGTTCTTATTTTAGTAAAAGCAAAGTAACGACCTGTTACTATCCCACTTCTGGGTACAGGCCCATCCGAAAACACAGAGAGGGGTTGGAGCTATCACCTATCACCTAAGACCTATCACCCTGCTCTAATGCGGATTGGCAGGTTACTTATATGTGTAAATATGTATGTGCAAATGCCTGAGAATTCTAGGGATATCCCTAGAATTCTCTAGATATATGTAGGTTTCCTCACGATGTTTTCCTTCATTGAAAATCGTGCGATTAATTGTAAATATCAATTAGACACATAAAATTCAACAGAAAAGCACATTTGTGTCTGCTCGGTGTTTGAACTCGAGCACCCCTTGAAGAGCACGGTCTCACCAATGGGCTCTGATAGCTTTTTTTAGTTTATTATCTAAGAAAAATTTTATCGACTCTTCCAATCAATATGTACATTAGAAATTTTGTTCATTCAGATTGATGGTGATGATAGATTGTTGATTCATTATATTGTAAGACGAATTTAATAAAAAGATATCTATTGTTACATATCGGGAAGTCCCGAACCGTATTGAATAGCCCGTAAAAATTGAGGGCCTGGTGGTTTTTTTATATCAGTTAAAAATGATTAAGGTATAAATCCTGTTATTGACTGTAACATGTTTAACCGGAGATGGTTGTCGTCGAAAACCAAATCGTCTTTGATATTTTCAGTATCAACGTCGAAAATAGACGAGTCCCGAAGTCAGCAGAGTTACCAAATGTGTGTGACAATTGTCAGACAATATGATTGTTAACATAACGTAGCACAGTTTACTCATACATTTTCCTCATTCAATAACAGATGGCGCCACCAGTATTTTACTCCGCGCTACAGCATGCTTTTGTTGTTATATAAGAAGTCTCTATACAAATTGTTCGTTGTTCTATCTCGCCCATCAGTTTTAGTGTTCCTATGGTTTTATATGGTTTTAAGCTGTGATAGCCTAGCGGTGAGACCGTGCGACTCTCTAGAGACGACATAGGTTCAAACCCGGGCAGACACCAATGGGTTTTTCTATTAAAACTTATGTGTCTAATTGATAATTGCCATTTATCACACGCTTTTCGGTGAAGGAAAACATCGTGAGGAAACCTGCATATCTCTAGAGAATTCTAGGGATATGTGTAACCTACCAATCCGCATTGGAGCAGCGTGGTAGGTCTTAGCTCCAATCCTTCTCTGCAAAAACGGAGAGAGAAGGCCTTAGCCCAGCAGTGGGCATAGTAACAGGCTGTTACTTTACTTTTTTTTTTATGGTTTTAAAGTGCTTCCTGCTGAACACTAAGCGTTAGTGAATCTGTAAACGGTAGATGCATCGTTTACAGATTCACAGTTTACATCAACATTTGAAATGCTGTGAATGACCTTTCCGCGATGTTCTCTGAAAAAAGATAAATATATGTATCGTGTAATTAGTACGTACTCTTTCCACTGTCCGTACGTCTGACCGTTGAGGCTACCGGGTTACACGTGGTTATTTTTTGTTTCTGCTAAATGTATGGAGCAATGTATGTCTTTGTATATTAAGGAGATCGAGTAAGAATGTATATAGTGACGTGACTTCATTAATTTGGTTACCCACATTTTTAAGCATCAACTGTACCGAATTTCATCCACATTGCTCCAGCAGAAGAGCCAAGAAAGCGTTAAACACGGACAGACAGAATTTACCATTTATAATGTTTGTATGGATTGAGTCTTAAGAATATAAATTATAGAATTAGCCGTTACTTTGCGGAGATCCGTAATATTCGTACAAAAGTAATAATAAAATTATTTTGCTATAATCCGCGATAAAGTATATAGAAAATATATATATTGTTAAATGTATAATACACTATCCGTTTTTTCACTTTGCTTTGCGATTTTGTCGTGGAGTCTAGCTGCTGATGACGCTTCGGTTGCGGGGCGAAACGATTGTTGAGTTTGTGGTAGTGAACGTGTGTAGTGCTTGTGTATTGTGGTGGCGGTGGTGGGGGTTTGTGCATGTGTTTTTACGAATGTATTGGGTATGAAAAAACGGTTAGTCCACTATACATTTAGCATTGTATATATTTTCTATTTACTTTATATCGGACTATAGAAAAATAATGTTCTTATTACTTTTGCCTTAAGAATATGAGAACTGACGTAATTAATCAAAATAATATAGTACTAATATGTATTATTTTAATAACTTGTATCAGTTGATATAGCTCAGCTCATTATTTAGATCTGAATTACGAAATGAAAAAATACCACTTGTAGTTTATTAAATATACTAGTTTATGCACGCGGCTTCGCTCGCGAGGAGTTTGATCTGCCACGGTATCTAATTTACTTAAATTTATGATTCACAATTTTGGTCAAAGTGGCTTCCACATAAAAAATAGATATATGCTGTCGTGGACTTTTGTTTAGAACTATTAAAGACAAACAATACTGCGGTACATCATCTTTGTGTAACTCTAATGGTTTAGGTAGCGTACGCCGAGATAGCTCTCAGAGGCCAGATTTTTTTCCGACTTTATTGGCGTGTATTGTTATAATACATAAAATCAATACAAATTGTAGCCTATATGTTATTCTGATGTATAACCTATATAACTGTACAATTTCATCCAAATCCATTCAATAGTTTTTTCGTGAAAGAGAACATACATCCATCCATACTCACAAACTTTCGCATTTATAATATTAGTAGGATTAGTAGGATTATACAGACGGTTATTTTATTTCATGACAACAGCAAAATGCGTTCAATATATATCGTCAGATGCAATTAAATTCGGTCGGTTGAAAGTTCATTAAAGTTAATAAATTTAACATGTTACTTCATAAAGCGTCTTTTTTAACGTTATGAGTAACTTAATACTTGATACGACATTAAAATTTTATTTCTCCAGATTCATATTTTGACGGTTTCAATAAATATAATTTTCCTTAGTACCCAAATGTTAGCTGTGATGTTAAATGTGAGCTGTGATAGCCCAGCGGTGTGACTGTGCGACTCTTTCGAGGGGAACAAGAGTTCAAACCCGGGCAGACACCAAAAAGTTTTTCTATTAAAACTCATGTGTCTAATTGATAATTGCAATTTATCACACGCTTTTCGGTGAAGGAAAACATCGTGAGGAAACCTGCATATCTCTAGAGAATTCTGGAGATATGTGTAACCTACCAATCCGCATTGGAGCAGCGTGGTAGGTCTTAGCTCCAACCCTTTTCTCCAGAAACGGAGAGAAGAGGCCTATACCCAGCAGTGGGATTGTAACAGGCCGCTACTTTTAGTACCTAAATAAGCTGAATTATATCTTATTTTAAACGCGATTTATTTCGTAACGGTACGCGCTTAGGTTAATTGTAGCACACTCTCGAGACGAGATTTGAGATTGAATAGGCGTGGGAGGTCGAAATGAATTATGCAAAAACAAAATGAGTGTCAAGCAATCTTTATGTAAGAACGTGGCGCGCGGCCCCAATTTGAAGCCATCTTGAATTTATTTTCACTTTCGGTTTAATGTAAAAGTTTTTCGCTAAAAACATTTTTAAACAGTATTTTATCGGTTTTTTAAGTAAACGCATTAGGTTATAATATAAAATGTAATATAAAATATGAGGAATGTTTTGTTTAATAACTATTTTCTTAATGCCAATAATATTTATTTTCCCACAAAATAATTGTTTATCAGTATTTATTAAAAATTAGAGAATATAGTCGAATCCAATCTTTAACATATATAAAAATGTACGTAAATATTAGTGTCCCAAAGGGACAGAAATTCAAATTCAATTTCAAAATATTCTTTATTCAAGTAAACTTGTAAACAAGTACTTTTGAATAATCAAAATCTACTGCTGGTTCGGAAAGCTGTTCCTACCGAGAAGAGCCAGCAAGAAACTCGGCGGTTGCTCTTTTTAAAATATAATTCTTATTACTAGTTACGTATAATGTCTTGTGCAAGGTAGAGTAGTTATATCCACACATTCTTATCATCTAAGTAATCCTCAGCAGTATAGTAGGCTTATTTTAACAGTGTTTTAAACTGCTGTAATGGCAAGACTAAACTGACTGCGGAATTTTATTATAGAATCTTATACCCAAACCCACAAACGATTTACGTACTTTTATAACGCGTAAAGCAGGAGCCGCAAGCCTATGTTGGCTCCTACTTTGTCTATTATATACATCACCTTTATTATTATTTTATGTACAAAAATTAAATTGCTTAAATTACTTTCAGTGTTAGAAACATAACACTTTATTCTATTTCACTAAGCTTTCGTTGAACTCACTACCTGTGTAATAGAAGCAGAAGCGAGCTTATTAAAATTCTAGAGTACACGTTATTTCAAGATTCTCGAGCACACTTTATCTCAAAATTCTGACACACTTGTGCTTCACCGCCATTAGACGTTACAGTGTGTTGGATGGAAATTTATCTCTTGAATATAATTGAAGGTATGCAGCGTAATGAGACGTGGGGCGCGATTAATATAACCCAAGGAGTATATTTTAGTGAACTTTTGTCTTTCTGTTTATTATAATAATCCGTATATCATATTCAAGTTTTTTTAATGTATTATTATTATTTAATACATACAAATAAATGTTTGCCCTTTATAGAACCTGTATATCCTTTATAGAATCCGAAACGGTGAACCGATTTTAATGGAATTTTCAGACTATCCTTGGAATGAACCTGTAAACTTTGTTTGTAAACTGTTAACTTGCTTAAGGCTCCTGTACTCTATGATTTAACCACAAGCTTTAATGATAAACAAAAATCTATATATATGTGAGTGTGAAATGTGTGGTAGTGTGTTATATTTTTTTATTGATGTAATGTATTCACTTTACTAATTTCAAATTCATATTAAATAATTCAAATAAAATTTCAAATTCAGCCTCATCATTCCCTTATCCCACTTTAAGTGGGGTCGGCACAACACGTTATAAACATGTTGTTACATGATTTGGCTAGTTGTTTCACGACCGGTCGCCTATCTGACGTCACTTACCTTAGGCGCCTTTTACGACATCTTGGTAAGAAAATGAGGGTGGTCCATTCGGCCGTGTGGTATACGGTTGAGTAACCGGATACCACACGGCGGAAAAATTTCAAATTCATATGAAATAATAATTAAATAAAAATCATTCATATTCATTTCAAAACTCATATTGTAACAAATTTCTAGCTTCACTATCCGCGTATTTTGCGATAAAAGGGTTACAAAGTGGGTCAAATTGCGAAGGGATTATAAATATTATTTGGCTATAATATTACTGATGTCAAAGATACAAAAGTAATAAAAATATATTTATTTATTATTTATTATATTATTATCCGCGATAATCGTGGATTATAGCAAAATAATTTTATTATTACTTTTGTATTATCGATCTCCGCAAAGCAACGCCTAATTCTATAGATGTCAAACATAATTCCTTAAAGACTTGATTGACCAGCTCTTTAATAAAGTTTATGACAAAATAATTATAATTATGATGATATATCTTTGTTGATGAAATAAGGCCGAATTTCGACCGCATGGACGACCATTACTAAAAGGCTAATACGTTATTCAGCCAGTGAAATCTTGCATTAACACGTTATCTCAAGTTGGTCATATACTCGCGCACTGCCAACATCAGGCGATGCAACGTGTTGGATGGAAATGTATCTCTTGAGTTTAATTAAACGTGAGCTGCATAATGAGAGGTGGTAATGGTAGCGCGAATTAAGCTGAATTAATAAAGTTTGCAACGAGTTACGATCGGATATAATTGCTCACTGGGTTTTCTGGAAAAAATTAAGTATATCTTTATATATAAGCTCAAAAATTTATTCATAAATCTTATATATAAATTTCTCGTGTCACAATGTTAGTTACTCGTCCAAAATGGCTGACCGATTTTTATGAAATTTTATATACATATTCCCCATTTATAGCGCATTCTTAATTTAATAAATTCTTAGAACATTTTTAGTACACCTTCAAAATGACGTTCGACTACGCACACGCAAGAAAGAGATATGTAAACTTCATTTGCTTTCTCTTTATTGTAATATGACACATTTTGGGCTACCTTCTCTGCTTTAGTAGAGTAACTCTATGGATTATAATCGTAGCTTTAACATTAGTCTAAGAACTTATTCGATATATCAGGTATAATGGTCTTTATGACCGAGTATGAACTGATATAGTGGCAAGTTATCTGAACTTGCCTGAGTACTTGCGCAATTTCGTCATGAGACGTTGCAACGTGTTGGATGAAAATTTATCTCCTTAGTTTTAATTAAACGTGCACAGCATAATGAAAACTGGTAACGGGTCCTGAATGAGTTAAGTTTATTTGCAGTGAATTACGATCGCGCCTAAAGATAATCTTATCTTACAAAACAGAAATTACGGTTATAGTCTTTTAGATAATGCAAATATACTAATGTTATAAATGTTAAAGTTTGTCTGTATGCCATCTTTTATAATCGCAAAGGTAATCCGTTGGATCGGATTACCCTAAATTAATATTATTAAAGACAGTATTAATATTGTTAAAGAAAGTATTAATATTATTAAAGAAAGTATTAATATTATTAAAGAAACAGATTCTCATATTACTAGTTTCAGCATGCAATTTATTTTTTATATTGGTTTAAAAAATAGTTCATAACGTGATATAATAATCCGTGCTGTAATGTCAATAAGTAGATATAGTGCATAAGGTTAGTTTTAATATATAAATATTTATAGTGTACGTCCGTGACATTATCTCGTTGGGCTTCATCTGAAAATCAGTGCTGAATGTCTTTATATCGATATTCAGCTAATACTGAGATGAAGCCTTTTCAGAGCTATGTACTAGATATGAGATTAGTTTTTTAGATTAGTTTTCCTTTTTTTTAGTTTAGCATCTTATCCTGTATATAGACCTGAATAAATATTTCATTTGATATAACGTCATACAAGTTACCGCCGTGTGGTATCCGGCTGAGTAGAATAGACCACCCTCATTTCTTACCGAGGTGTCGTAAAAGGCGACTAAGGTAAGTTGACGTCAGGCAGGCGGCCGGTTGTAAAACACATAGCCAAATCATTTGACAACATGTTTGTAATATGTTGTGCCGACCTCACTTAGAGTGGGATAAGGGCAGGAGAATGATGATGATGAAAACATCATACAAGTTAAGAATCTCAATGGATGAATGGCAGCACCTTTGATTGAGTTCTTATATGACTTTTTTTATTAGATAAACTATCTATATATATATAATTTATACACACTTAGGTGAATTTTAAAAAAGATTTCACGAAGGCGCTTTTGATTTAGAATAAATAATGTTATAAACATATTGTGGGCGGTACAACATGTTATAAACATGTTGATATCAATCGGCAATCGGTCACATGAAACGGCTACGTATTTTACAATCGGCCGTCTGCCTGATATCAACTTACCTGAGTCATATTTAACGATCCCTCGGTAATAGAGAGGGTGGTCTATTCTACCCAGTCGGATACCACACGACGGGTCTACTTACCTTAGTTGACTTTTGCGACACCTCGTTAAAAAATGAGGGTGAACTATTCTACTCAACCGGATACTATACAGTATGAAATATGAATGATTCATAAAATAATTTATAATATAGAAAATTTTAAAATTATGTTGAGTGTAAATTTTTTTGTTAAATGTGTGCGTTCATTTATATTTTCTCATTTAATGTCTAGTAGGCCATCGCTTGCAGGTATTAATTTGCTTATCGCAGAAACAAGACTATTTCTAAAGCGATATATTTTATAGAGTTTGAAAGTCGTTAGCGTATTTTTATGTTTATTTGTTAAAACAGTTAAGTAATAGACTTGGTAGTCGAGGCCCGCAGCATTTGAACCTGGTCCAAGTTGGAGCTATCCAACGAGTTTTTTATTGCGCTGCAAACTTTGATATAATCCATTTAGCTTTAATAGCTTCAACGTTTTTATTGCAGTTTTAATCATCTCCAGATTCCGTGCTGCTGTACTTTTATTATTTATTCTAGTGATTATGGGTAAGTCTTTTCGTTGCGAGAGTTTTAATTTTTTTTCAAGAATTGGTAATTCTTGTTTAGTCCAATTGGGTCCATTATAGAAGTAAAAGATGGGAAGGATGAGATTAAGTTGCCATGGTGATATAATGACGAAAAATGAAAATCATGTGATATTACCAAAAAATACCTAAATACCAATATGAATTTCGATGGGTATGACTAGAGGGACTTCGAAATAAAGATGAATGGATTGTGTGAAGAATGTTATACATATAATGGAAAAGCATCAAAATAAACGATTTCTAGAAGAGGATGGAAAATGAAGGTGTATTGTGCCGATCTCCTCTTACAATGGGATAAGGGTAAGAAAATAATGATGGTTAAGTCTAGTTTGATACGGAGCTATTCACCTTTGGCCATATAAATGAAAAGTACACTACTACAAACGCATAAATTTAAAAGTAGCTACTAATTAATTGCTTCACCCGACCTAAGAATAAATATTATAAGTTGGGTGCCGAGTCGTAGCTGCAGGCCTACCATGAACTCTTATTGCGACTCAATTGAAGACGTAAACGACTACCGCAAACCGCTTTCTTTTCGTACCATGAAGTGTGAATTGCATTGGGATCGCAATGTTTGAAAAGGATAACAATATATGAACTATAGATAACTCTGTCTCTTTTACTCATATGTTCTGAGGACGAATTCCGAACGCTTATTCGGCATATAGACTAATAACGACTTAAAGTGTGCGTCTTTAAGACGCCATGGTATGAAAAAGCAAAAGGATTTCGTTTACGTCTTCAATTGAGTCGCAATAAAAGTTCATGGTAAGCCTGCTGTCGCTTTAAAGTATTTCTAGTTCTCAGGTATATTAAATGTATATCTTACTTTGTTTACTTCTTTGCTATGTAGTATACATAGCAAAGAAGTATAAAGAAGAAGTTATTATCGGAAAAGGACATCCATACATCATGAAAAAAAGGTGTACTAATTGCTCAATTTCTATACCAGAAGAAGTCATGTCGTAAAGGGGGAGTATTATAAAACAAAAGTAAACGAATTGAATAAATTCCCAAAGTATTTAGGCCCGAAGGATGGAAATACACAGGTAGAAATAAATACGAAGGTAATCTCGCTGTTAAACGTTTTCAATGAGTAAATTTGTATTTTAATCTGGAGAGACGGGAAGTGGGAGCGTCCTTAAGCCACACATCCTGTGCTCAAGAGAGCGGATTAATATATATCTTTCCTTGTCTTACACTTTAATTTGTGTTAGCTGGAAAGAGTTAAAACAAATGACATATTACATTTAAACGTGAGCGTCTTTACATTATAGGCCTATGGTAACATACCTAATTAACCCCTCGTACGCACGAGAGGATTTTTATAGTGCGTTAAAAATACGTTGAAATGAAACAAATGAGTATTCAGGTACCTGTTCACGCGACAGCCCATTTAAAACGCGACGTATTTTTTATCGCGCAGTGTTCCTGCTATGTGTTTAATTGTTAGGGCGTAGGACGTTAAGCTGAATATACCATACGAAACTTCTTATAACGCCTATTGGGGAATTTTAACGCGACAAATTTTTTACGCCCGTCCGAACGAGGCGTAAGGGTGTTTTTTAGTCAGACTTTTACATATTAAGGTGAAATGATGCCAATGATGATGAATACTCAGAGAACATAAATGCCAAATAATTAACTTCGATACAATACGCGATGTATCAAGGACTCCGTGTCTTTATTGCAGCTAAGATGTTTTTGTCACAGCTAAAAATAAGTATGGAGTTGTATTATCTCTCACTTGACTCTCACAAATCATATGAGATGCAAGAGATTACCATAGCATCGATTATAGACAGTTTGAAGCATTGACGATTACATTATTTTGATTGTTGTTTTCCCGTTTAAATCTCGGGAACAAGTTTACATGGTTAATCAAATAGTAATTAGTGATGAAAGAACCTATGGAATTTGAAATTTAAGGTTTAAGAAAATGTCTCCACGTTTGAATACACATCTATGTAAGCCTTGGCTAGAAGATAAAAAAGGATATAAGTGGCCTGGAATATTTTGTGTTTGGTGTGTTGTTGGTCAGTCTACTATAACACTTTTATAGCTCGCTTGATAAATGTGGAAAATTTTACACGGATACATTATGTAACATTATCGCCCCCGCTCATACATATAACCATTGCCGGCTACGTTCTTTCCGCACGCAGTTTAAGCTTAATATATTTTTTAATTCCAGATTTGTTTTGCTTACATTTTCAGAAGCCACATTGTAAAATTTATGGACGTATACTTACTATTGTAAACGGAGATCTCAATTTCTTTTGCTTAATGCAATTTAATAATAACAATTTTATGTAAAAAAACAAAGCCAACTTGAATAAGTCGTTAATTATTTTATTAATTTCTCTACAGAACAAAGTTTAATGTTATGTGTCAATCTAAAACTACAGATAAAGTATTTTGTGATACACTCTGTCCTACATACAACCAGGCTGACATTCTTTAAAATCGAAAGACAAATAATCGATCAAAATTTTATTTACATATAATTATATTAAAAACCGCAATAGTAACTTTCGCTCTAGTTCAGCGAGTTAAACACATCATACTGGATACTCTTACGGAGTAAAATAATACTAACCAAATCAAAATAATCTTTATTTAAGTAGGCTTTTTACAAGCAGTTTTGAATCGTCAAGGATCGATTAGATTTCATGAAGCTATAACTGGTTCGGAATATTGCTCTTACCGAGAAGAACTGGCAAGAAACTCAACGATCGATCTTTGAAAAAATTTTCAATTTACATCATTTAATTGCAGCCTTGTTTAAAGCTGAAAGAATATTCAAATCCAAGCATTTATATCATTTAAATAATCTTCATTTGTGTGATATGCTTTACGTATAAACATACGAGTATACGGGTCGTTTGATTTCGTAGGTATTACATATTTTAGGTAACCTAACCATAATTTATAGAATTAGACGTTACTTTGCGGAGATCCATAATACAAAAGTAATAATAAAAATTATTTTGCTATAATCCGCGATGCAGTAAATAGAAAATATATATAGTGCTAAATGTATAGTGAACTATCCGTTTTCTCCGTTTATCCGATACACGCGGGATTCGTTAAAACATATACACAAGCCTCCACCACTGCCACAACAATATACAAGCACTACACACGTTCACTATCACCAACTCAACAATCGTTTCGCCCCGCAACCGAAGCATCATATATCAGGAAATAGAATCGCAAAGGCCAAAATCGCAAAGCTATTCGATGACATTTAGCACTTTATATTTATTTTCTAATTACTGTATCGCGGATTATAACAAAATAATTTTTATGATTACCTAACCAGTTAAAACCCGATGTGTTCCACCATAGCTGATCCGTTAGAGTCCATATTCTAGAAGCTGACGTATATGCTCCGATAAACGAATTGCAGATATGAACTTAGTGTTCATAATCTAATCCCTATAAACGACAACGCAACTACTAAAAGACCAAAAGCAAAGCTTCCATTTTCCTTATCATCAATCAGTAACAATACAATTTACACCTTTGGATTTAAGCTAAAACTTATTGCTATTTATACCAATAAATAGCAATAAGTTTTAGCTTAAATCCAAAGGAGACTAGAGACATCTGTCTAGTAGTGATATTAAGGACCCTAGTGCTACTGTACAGAAAAAAATTATAACTCTAAGTTGCCCACATGTCCAATAGAATACTTCATCGTATTTCAATATCGTGTTTTGAAGGGTTGAAAATGGTATCCATTAATAAAGCGAGCGAAACCTTTTTTCTCTCTTCAGAACACTTCTTAATAAAGAGTATCTTCATTAGTGCTGAAACGACGTGAAAGTGCCGCATCGTTAACACAAAGGTGTAATTAATTAAGCAATGATGTTAAAACATAAAATAAAGACTAAACTTCAAAGAGTTTTCGTGCCAGTAAATTAAATTTACAATTAGACTATCAAAGAAGTAGAACGGACAGTTCTTTTAGTTCAAAAAATGGAACACTTAGTGATTTTTTAACTCTTTTCCTACTTTTAAAAGAACTAATTGATGCATGGAAATCGTGTTACTTTTATATATTTTTTGATTCTCAAAAGAGTTTTGGAAGGAAAAACAATAAAGCGAAAAAAATAACGAAAAAATTAATACAAAATTTGCAGACGTAAAAGAAGAATAAAGGAACGAACACCGTTTTGTTACCCTTTCGACGCTCTAGCTGAAGAAAGGTTCCTTGAAGTGGCCGATGCATTAGAGTGTTCCCAATGCGTCACATGTGGTGCAAGGGTCTGTCCAGGCTCTACCAACAGTAGCATGATTAGGTTGCTACTAGGTGTAGACGTGATGCGTTCAGTATGCCTCAGCCTTCATCACCAAGCAGCAAGGTGGAACACCACAAGGTTTTAGGTGGTAAGAGTCCGGCATATTGCTTCCGCCCTCCACGGACAGCAGTACCCATAAGGGTTACCTCGTGTAAAAAATGGTTTTATTATTCGAATATTACATATTATATATATAATATTACATATATGTTCGAACATAGACCTACGGTGTATTTAGTTATTATACCTCGCAAATCAAGTGATGAACTACTAACCCCACGGTTTTGGTTCAGCATAGTGCGAGCCAACAATACTGAAGTTTAAATTATATAAATTAAAATATTTGCTGAGTTTATTCGGCAAGCCGAGGGATGTTAAGCCGTGCATTAATTAGCGCTTAAAGTGGGACCGGTAAATGAGTTTAGTCTCTGCATAGTGTGACCGCGGTAAACATGACCACTTTCCTAACACGTTCTCCGAATTAATGGATTAACCATAATCTGGTAATTAAAATGAAAACATACGATATTCTATGAAAGAATATTTTTTTAGGTTTAACTGTATCGGAATACAATATAAATATTTTTTTGAAACCTAATGAAGCTAAATAAATTTATTGCATACTAGCTGTGCTTACGGATTCACCCGCGGAAAACATTAAAGTTGTCATTTTGAGTTGACTATAAGAGACTGAGTTAGTCCGATAGCATGACTATTTTGTTTTTTTTGTAGATCTATAATTCTCTAGTACATAACTTTTAGTGTATCTCTGTAGGTTAATGCGGTGCACGCGACTAAGGTGAGATCTTTTACAATTGCGCGATCTCTTCAACACATTTAACATAAAACCGTAACATTCTATCAACCTAAACCTTCTGAAAGAAGATTAAGAAAGAATCTTAATAGATAGTGCAATTCTTTTTTGTAAGATTTTATTAATATAAAACCTTACAAAAATCGATTTAATAGATTTCGGGAAATCGATTACATAGAAAGATAGCTTTTAAAGACTTTATTTTATAATAAATATAGATATAGGTCGATGTTTACGTATGCATAACGAGTTGGTAAGCGCTAGGATCACTCAACTAAATAAAGAGGAGAAACCTGTTAAAGATTAATGATATTTATAATTATGAATGAGTCAAATATTAATTTCTATACATAGTTAAATAGGAATGATTGGAGATATGAATATTTTAGTTAATTATCTTGTCTATGGACATATATGTCTATACAGTCATATCATAAATATTATGTCACCAATAACACGAGACATAATACCGGCCTACTAATTAATACGAATAGACTAAAACTGATATGAATGTAAAAATATAAATCATCCATCATCCTCCTGCCCTTATCCCACTCTAAGTGGGGTTGGCACAACATGTTACAAACGTGTTGTCACATGATTTGGCTACATATTTTACGACCGGCCGCCTGCCTGACGTCAACTTACCTTAGCCGTATTTTACGACCCCTCTGTAAGTAATGAAGTTGGTCTATTCTACTCAGCCGGATACCAGACGGCCGGTAGACTTACCTTAGTCCCCTTTTATGACACCTCGGTAAGAAATGAGTGTGGTCTATTCTACTCAGCCGGATACCACTCGGCATAATGTAAACATATAAAATAGAGTAATAATCGATTGCCAGTGTCGCTAACAGAATGAAAAGTGGGTAGATGGTAAAAGAGATAAAAGTAACGAAGTATCATTAACATCAAATGAAACATTACACCAGTTTAAAAAAAACTGTTAAAATGAGGCTGATATAGAAAGCCTACTATACTGTTGAGGATTACTCAGGTAATAAAAATCCGTGGATATAGCTACTGTTTGACCCTGTACAAGATAGTAATGATTATTATATCATCATCATCATTCTCCTTCCCTTATCCCACTCTAAGTTGGGTCGGCAAAACATGTTACAAACATGTTGTCACATGATTTGGCTATGTATTTTACGACTGGCCGGTTCCTGACGTCAACTTACCTTAGTCGCCTCTTACGACACCTCGGTAAGAGAGGAGGGTGATCTATTCTATGCAGCCGGATACCACACGGCACATATCTTAGTCGCCTCCTACGACACCTCGGTAAGAGAGGAGGGTGGTCTATTCTATGCAGCCGGATACCACACGGCAGATACCTTAGTCGCGTCTTACGACACCTCGGTAAGAAAGGAGGGTGGTCTATTCTATTCTGCCGGATACCACACGGCGTAGTAATGATTATTATATATTAAATTATATTTTGAGAAGACCCAGCAAGAACAAAGTTTGCTGTCTCTTCTCGGTAGGAGCAGCTTTCCGAACCAGGAGTAGAGTTGATGATTCAATAGAACTTATTTACAAGTTTTCTTGAATAAATATTTTGAGTTTGAACATTAATATGAAAAAAACCATGCTATATAATAGAACCTATTTCGGGAATTAAACAGGTTATAAAGTAAAGATTATGTTATTTTGTAATTGTTCTTTACTAGTAAAACCGGTTAACACATATAGTCATGGTCGAATCATATGATTTGCAAAAGTTTTTAAAAGACGACTTAAATTTTAGCATCAAAATTTGGTGATTGAATTTTTCTTCCGAAATGATAAACTTCATTGTTTTAAAAACACTACAATTATTTTTGATCCGAAGCGAGAATCGCATCAAAATTGCCTATTGGAAATTGGATTGACGGCCTTTGTTCGAAGGTCGATCTACCAATTTATATTTCTTCACTGTTTTAATTTGAATTCACTGAATATTTTGTATGAATATCACAAAATATTTTCAAAATACATATAGCATGTATACCTAATAAAAAAATAAACTTAAAATCTATAAAATACATTTGCCTTCCAATGTTAAATTTTAATGTTTTAGTACAATGTTGTCTATGTGTAAATACGGATTGCTGTTCGTGACCATGTTTTATAATTAGTATTTGCCTATGGACAGACCTTGCTACCGCACTTTGTTGTAGTAACTTCATTGCCAATAATATTGTCTTTTTTAAAAAATCATTTCGCACGCTCAGTATTAAAGTGGCCGAATTCAAAAAAGTTGTTTTGTGGCAAATTGCAATCAATAAAAGGTAAAATAAGCATAGCGCCTACAAAACTCGTGATTAAAAGAGAGACCCATATATTGTAAAACAAGAAAACACTAGTTTTTATTGAAGTTCGTAGCGTGATGTCAGATAATTAAGCTTAATTTTGAATTAAGTCACTTTAGTGCTAAGCGTACGATTTAGCTGGTTTTAATCATAATTAAATTTAATAAATTTAAATTTTTTAAATTTAATTATGATTAATTTAATTGCAGTTTTTTTTATCTAAAAGAAGTTATATGCTATTGAAACAAAAGAGTATAACATCTCCTAAAATTTTAAGGAAGTCAATAAAAGGTTTGTAAGTTCAATGGTAGAACAACTTCCCGAATTTAGTTCTAACTCGTGAAGTTGTAATCTTTATATAATTTCTTACACGTGTTACGCTAGCTGAAAGTAGAACTTTCGAGAAAGAAAAATTATAACTTTCAAGAAATATAAATTTATACATAACATCAACTAACAATGTGAATATTTTTTGAAATATTTTAATTTGCACTTCCTAATCAAATTGTTTTATGAATGAAATTTGCAAAAAAAAGGTTTTGTTATTAAATTTTTTTTAATAAGCCGCTCTATCATTACGATTATTATAAAAATATTAAAAAAATTTACTGCCTTGTTATTGTTTTAAAATAATTTTATATTAACTATTTCTTTGTTGTTATCGCTTGCGTTTGTGTGTATTTAAACGCGTCTTTGCATGCGCAAAGTATTTGAGTGTATTTACAATATCATTGTGTGAGTTAGAAGTAGGTTATATGTAAATATTAATTGTTTTTTATACATTTGCATGAAATCACTTTATAAATCATTCTCAACGAAGGTATATCAAAACGAAAAGACATATGATACATAGTAAGTGAATAAGGCTTCAAAAATTTAAGTGCGGTGTAAATTTTAACGCAGTGCAGATAATGTTAGAGGTTTATTCAAGGACTGGGGAATTGCTGGCTGTGCATTAATTAGTGCTTTAAACGAAGGTAAGGTAATTAGATTCTGTGTGCGCAGGCCCGCTGTGGTCACCGCAGGTTTTGGGGCCCGACCTAACGTGACATATTGCTTAAAAGTAAACATTAATGTATTTGCTTTTACTGACTTAATTTGTTAAAACGCTCTGCAGATACTGTACATTGTTTTTATTTTATTTTGCGAGCGTTTTTGTTTTTTTAACAAAAAGCAGTTTTAGAAAGGCTTTTCTATTTTGCAGCAGCGTCTATCTCCTGATGATGTCCGCTTACGGGGCGAAACGATTGTTGAGTTTGTTGTAGTTAGTATATTGTAACCTCTTAAGCCTTTTCTAACGATGAGCGTCCTCTATTGGAAGGATGCTCTATAAATATAGCTAATTTTTTTAGCTATATCTACGTTATACACTTACCCGTTTCATATTTCATACATGTGAACTTTCTGAAATAATTTTCTCAAGTTACCTCATTAAGGCTAAAATTAAATTTTCTTGCAGCGAAGTTCCTCTCAAGTATCGAGATTCCACTATATTCAGCGGCGTTACGTAATTAATAATTTCGATACTCTAACAGTTGCCTTATCTCGGCGTAAAGTTTGGGTTTAATAAATTTCGTAATTGAAGAATAAACTTTATAATTTTATCAATTACTTTAAAAAAATATTTAGAAGTAAAATGGTCGTCTCCGAGACCATAGACTTACCGAAATAAAAATTATCACATGTTATAATAATTGTGTATTTCATTTCTATTTCAAATCGCTTTAAAGAGATGACCTTTTTTTTCGTTTCGGGCATATCCGTGGTCCCAGAGTAACAAAAAAAAACGATTAGTGTCTATTATTTTTGTGCCGCGGGCAGAACTGCGCGTCCGAGCTAATATAATATAAATGTATCGAGTTAATTCACGAAAAACAATGATTGAATACGGCCCCGGCGGATAGAGTAACGTATTTACCAACGTTGATGGATATGCTCTTATTGCTCATCCCTCGAGTGATCAATTTGATCAGTATCGGTTGAACAAAGATGCCGTATATAAAAGATATTTGATGACAGAAATTTCGTATAAACGCGAGATAACATTAGTGTTCATTGTTCAATTGCTGTTATAAATGGAACCATATACAGCTGTATTCGAACACTGCTTACTCTCATTATCCACCACAATTGCTAACGAATCTCATCTATTGAAATCAATTTCTAGCCGTGAACACTTTGAGTCCGGCTCGTTGGATACCGATTGCTATCTTACCTATTGTTTAACTAATAATTCTATAATAAAACTATGTCTATATCTATACTTATGATAAAACAAAGTCCCCAAGAGCTGTGTCTATGTAATCGATTTTCACAAAATCTACTGAACGGAGTTTTTCACGGTTTTTACTCAAAGATAATGCAAGGCTTAACGAGATTTAAATTACTACTGCGGAACTTACTGCAGAACGGCTTAACCGATTTTGATTGGACTTTCACCGGAGCATTGAGGAGATTGTGGAGCAACATATATTGACTGGCCCGTTGGCGCAGTGGGTTGTGACCTTGCCTTCAGCGCTGCGGTTCGCGGATTCGAATCCCGCCGAGGGCCAACATTTTCTATAAACAATTTGTTGGTTCTTCGAGCCTGGGTGTGTATTTGTCTTTCGGTATGTATTTAAAATTATATATGTAGTATATCTGCCAGTTGTCCGTCACCCATAACACAAGTATTAAGTTACTTACTTTGGGGACGGACGACCGTGTCTGTAAATGTCCCATATATTTATTATTATTGTTTATCAACATATAGGCATTTTATTCTAGGTTTCCCGCAGGGTCGGGATTTACACGCGAAAAAAAATGTGACAAACTTATTTCCACGCGGGGAAAAGTATATAATAATCAATACATATAATAAAATCGTTGAGATGTCAAATCTGTACATTTAATATTTAAAAAAATAAATTAGTGTAGTCGTCTCAAAATACGTTCCTAAACATGAAACAATAGTTTTTAAAATTTTTGTCGGTTTATCTGTTTGTCTGTTTGTCGGTTTGTCTGTATGTCTGTGCGTTTGTTCCCGCTAATCTCAGAAACCGCTGATCCGATTCGGACGCGGTTTTCACTAATATATAGTCGGAAGTCTCACTTAACATATAGGATATGTTTTATTTCAATCGGTCAGCAAATAAAAAAGATATGTCAATTTTAAGGTGAAAGGTCGTATACTTTAATACTGGTACTTGCATTTTTAACGTTTTTCTCTGTTCCTGGAGCAATCTTTCTTACAGAATTTCATATGTTACCATGGCTAGGAGAATCACACATCTTTTTATGAGAACTAGGCTGGTCTGAAGCTGATTGTTTTGAAGAATTTTACATTTTAATTCCAGTTTTTTAGGGCATTGTGCGTTTGTTTCCGCTTATATCAGAAACCGCTGATACGATTTGGACGCGGTTTTAACTAATGTGTAGTAGGAAGTCTCACTTAACATATAGGGTATGTTTTATTTTAATCGGTCAGCAAATAAAAAAGTTATGTTAATTTTAAGCTGAAAGATCGTATACTATGATATATAAGCTGTGATAGCCCAGCGGTGAGACCGTGCGACTCTTTCGAGGTGTTCGCCAGTTCCCGGGTTCAAAGTGCCTAATTGATAATAAAAATTTATCATACACCGTTCGGTGAAGGAACACATCGTGAGGAAACCTGCATATCTCTAAAGAATTGTGGGGATATGTGTAACTTACCAATCCGCATTGGAGCAGCGTGGTAGGTCTTAGCTCCAACACGTCTCCTCAGAAACGGAGAGAGGAGGCCTTATGCCCAGCAGTGGGATTGTAATGGGCTATTATTTTACTACTTTACTTTATACTATTTATACAGGTACTTGCTTTTTTTCCGTCTTTCGCCGTTCCTGAAGCAATCTTACCTGATAGATTACGAATATTACCATGGCTAAGAGAAGCATAAATCTTTTTATGACAATTAGGCCGGACTGAAGCTGACGTTATTGAAGAATTTCACATTTTTATTAGTTTTTTTTGGCGTTGTGCGTTTGTTTCGGCTAATCTCAGAAACCGCTGAAACGATTTGGACACTGTTTAAACTAATATGTAGTAGAAAGCATCATTTTTTTAGTTCCATTGGTCAGCAAATAAAAAAAATGTCAACTTTAAGTTGGAAGGTCGTTTACAATTATAATGGTACTTGCATTTTTTCTGTTTTCCGTCATTTTTTAAGAGAATTATGAGAACACGGCCGGTCTGGAGCTGTTTTTTTTATAAGAATATCACATTTTATATTCATCGTTAGTAATCATTGTTAATGGACGGTGAATATTTGTATGAAACTTTTTATTTCTTGAAGGCATTTACTTGAAATTCTGGATGATACGTAACAATATAGGTATTAGAACGTATAGTATAAGAACAAAATATAAGATATTTTTTAAGCAATTTCTGCTTTAAGGTGGTGAAATATAGAATGGAATACTATACGCTTAAATCAAAATAAATGTAAGGGGATCATTTGTATGGAGCTTTAAATTTTAATGATTTTTTTAAATGTGTTATTATTTCTGTAGGGAAAGAAATGGCCTCGGAGCTGTCTCCTTTAAAACGGTGCCTATATGCTATACCATGCCGATTGATAGGTTCGACATATTCCAGAAATTGTCCAGGGATATGTAGCTATTTATTTCTTCATTTTGTCCATGTTTCACGAAACAGTACATGATGAATTTTAAGTATCAATTAAATAAATCCTTACTAATATTCGAAAGTCTGTCTGTCTGTCTGTATGTTACGTTTTCAATCGGCCAATCCGCTGAACCAATATCGATGAAATTTGCCACAATTATTCCTTATACTGGGGTAATGTTACCCCTATATGTATATGTCTATTGAGTATTACAGAACTACGGTCCACGCGGACGAAGTCGCGGGTAAAAGCTAGTACATAAATAAAATATGTTACGTCTTGCAGAAACATCAGCTCGGAGCTTTACTCGCGCGCGCGTGCGTATACCAGTAAAGATACATTTAAGTAATGTACTAGAGAATTGAAGATCTACAAATAAAAAGTCCGCTACTATATATCTCTATCTCTTATGGCTAACTACTTTAATATTTAAAATTTCAATTTGGGAATTTGAACTCGCAACTCTCACAACTAGTTTCATATTTATAGTTAGTATTATTAACCAGATAACATTGGTGTAGAATCTACGCCAGCCTGTAAAACCCCTTTTATAATGTATCGCAAATGCTAACGAATGTCATCTATTAATTGATCAAATTGAATGAACGTGCGAACAAAACATTGAATATAAAAGATATTTGACATACATTTCATGTTACAATGTATGATTTTAATTTACATATTGGACTTTTGTTCATTATCTAAAAACAAAATGTAGCATAATCCCTCATTTCTCAAATAATAAGTTGAGTTATGGCAAATGAAAACTAAACTTTTATGAATAATTTATAGACATATAACTAAATGTTATTATACATTGGAAGGTAGCAGCTGTTTATATGCTATTTTTAATTGAAAACTGTTACTGATTTATGGGTGAATAAACCAAATGTAAATGAGTATTTTCTACCCACTGGCGAGTTGAATATTTAGTTGTTTTAGTTGTTAAATAAAAATTTAAACATACAAAGAACAACCGATGTTAAAGAATTCACTATAGTGTGAAGTGCTTGTTTTATAAGAGGAATATATCTGAGAGAGGTTTTCTGAAATGAGCCTGAAGAGAGGAGTCAGTATAATATCAGACGATTCTGGAAAAGGATGGCTAGAAGGAGAGATTCCGTGCCACTAACAGAGTGTTTGTCATAGCCAAGATAATCTCTAAAGAATACAGAGTGTGAAAACTGTTAACAGTAAAGTTAGTATAACATGTTATACACGTAATTTTTATACTATACGTTTTTAGAGAAGGATATGTTAACTTATTAATGTTAATGGTAATGAGAGTTAACTACATTTGACATTTAAAATAAGCAAAGAATTTTTTTTATTTTATTAGCCGAACGTCACGACAATCTCTAAACTCGCAACGAACGCAGAACTCCGCAGTTTGTATTCACATGAAGCCCCTGATCGAGTTGTATTAAGAAATAAATTTAAAATATTAGTACACGATTACGGTAGAATAAATACTGAACATGCTTTATTATTTAAGCACATCAGGCTTTTATCCAAAATTGCCATAGGACCCTTCAAAGCGCCGAGTAGTCACTGTCTCCAATGTGCTAAAAATATATCGTGCTTCGAAATACATTTATCAATCTTGTCTATAATCAATATAAAATAATGAAATTTAAGCTAATGATTTTATTTAAAAAAGCTATTACAAAATCCTAATTTCAGTCGTATAAAACATTTGCACACTCAATTAATTGCTTTTCACATAAGTAGGTTATGCTTATTGACCTAAAATGTATATAATTTAACTAGGCCTGCCACCCTTATACAATTAGCTAACGCTGCATAATTTAACGAAAGTGTTTTAAATTTTGCCGCATTTCAATCTTATAGGAATAAAATTTTATGTTTCAATGTTAAGATTTTTTTCTGTTTTAAGCTTGAAATACTCAACTCTATCTGTCAATAATCAACCAAAACCCCGCAGTAGTTTCTCTTTGAAAAAAAAGTCACTTTTAAAGTCTGACTCTGAAGTATAATCATCTGCCCCTGTTTACCAATCATATTATATGTTACTGTACTGTAATTTTAGCAGATTTGCGTAATTTTTTTGATAAAAAAAGGTAATTGATGTACGTCGAATGGTGTAAATGCGGCTTCCCTAACTGACTAACGGTTTGCAAGTATAAACCTAGGTTAGTCAACTATAAGAAATTATACAAATACGAAGGCAAAGCTATCGGAAATTGCATAGCTCTATAGAATTCTTGGGATATTTGTTCCTGTCAAATCGCATTAAAGCAGCGTAGTGAAGCGCAAACTCTTTACCCCAAGATGAGACAACACATAATATCTTATCTTTCTTACTAATATTATAAATGCGAAAGTTTGGGAGTATTGATGTTCGTTTGTTACTCTTTCACGGCGAATTCGCTTAAACAATATTGATGAAATTGGGCATAATTATTCCTTATACATCGGAGTAACATATAGGCTACAGAAATCCTGTTAATTCTACAAGAATAGGATGACCTTGAAAAGCGCCATCTATTATAAACATATGAAAGATTTTTTAGTCACGATGTGTCGACAAGTCAAATCTGTAGTAATTTAAAAAACTTTTGTTGGGTCAGCTAGTGTTCTTTAAATCCATGTGATTTTTACTCTGTGATATAATTTTTCTCAACGTGACTGATTTGACCGTAAATTTTTTCTTCTTTTCAATGGATAAACAATTACTTGAAAAAAGTAACTGCTTCGATCTTAACGGCCCCACAAGACGACAACTTTTTGCCGCCGGCCATTTATCTACTGTTAAAAAAATAAAGTTAAGGTAGATCAACACAGTTTATGCAACAAAATTTTATGATTCAATGACTTCGCTTTCCAATACGCAATACGATATTTTTATTTCTCCCATGTAACAAAAACAACAATTGTATTGGTCTACACCTAAGTACGGCTATTCCGATACCGAATGTTTTACCGACAACAAAGAGCTAGAGTTACAGAAGGGAACTTGTTGAAATATGCATCCACGCTATTAGACATACTGAAGGGGTCTAATATAAATATTTACGGTTGGGTAGCATCTCTATTATGCATTGAGTAACTTAGCTTCTACACTCCTCCATTATGCATTGTTATCCCTTGAATAGTTATGTTACAAGCTCACTTGAAACGTTAGTGGTCCTTTCGGTTAGTACTTAGGGTGAATTATTTACAGTTTGGAATGTCGCGGTACCACGGTGGAAAAGAACTTAAGACTAACAATTCGGTAACTTTAAATTTATTAAATCCTTACCTGAAAAAATCTTGTCCTTACTATGTAACAGATGAATTTTATTATAGTAATTTATAGTAATGGGACAATTTTAATTAAGGCTTTAGTTTTTGTGGATATTTGATTTATGTGCCTAAAAAATTTTCGCTACGATTTCGTACTCAATGGATACTCACAAATCAAGAAATTGTAAAGAAAGAAAGTTCTTTAGATCCATCTAAGGATTCTTAACTGAATTCCTAATTCAAATAATCAGGAATTCAGTTGTTTCTAAAAACTTCTGATTTGGAATTAATTAACAATTAAGTTTACGCATCGAATGTGCGGGTACAGCTAATATATAAGTATAGATGACAAAATGATATTAAATATTTAAGGAGAAATAGATGCCCCTAAATTTGCGTAGTTTATCAAGATCGTTTGGTTATATACCTAATTTACCTAATTTATGACGTTTGAACTGATACGACGCATAAATTAACCGACATGTCTTTTTTCTCAATTACCAGTAAAACCCACGAAACCAAATTTACGAGAACCCTCAATTTTTTTTATATCTTTGGTAAAATGGATCGATGCAAAGTGGCTCGTTAGGTGAGGGACAAGTTCCAGCCCTGTTAACGGTCCCCACAGTTTCAGGTGTACGGTGAATGTGTACATTATGCCAGGCATAGTATTGTTTTGGTGATAAAATTTGCTTTAGAGTTGATTTTTTGTATTACACATAAATATTTCTACATATGCTCTTAGATAAGCGGATTATTCATGCTTGTTTTAAGTTGATCTCTGTATTGTTTTGAATGTCCTGTAAATCACTTTAACGGAATAATTTAAATGAAATTGTTTTTCAATGACGTGAGATTGTTAAGTACAGAAAGTTTAACGTTAGAAATTTGAAATTAAGTTTTTAAATCTAAAATGTCGTATCTGCTTTCTACAATACATACAATGATGTCATTCAAAACATATTTTCGTAAACTTTTTTCTTCACTCCAGAGACTAATGGTATAAAGTTTCTGAATAATGCTTTCAAGTATATTGACAATCGACATCGATATTTAATAGCAAATTTACAATCACACTTTTGTAATTTTATTCTCTCGGATATGGTTGAATGTGCCAAATAATTTATATATTATATACTCGCACTGAGGATAATTTGAGTTAAAATTTAACGAGAGCACGGTACTCAAAACTTCGTCTGTTGGATAACACTCACTGTGAAACTTGAACATGTCATTATTTCAATGCAGTTTTGTTACCATTTCGAATATCTATACTTATTATAAAACAAAGTCCCAAAAAGCTGTCTGTATGTTTACGATTTTCTCAAAATCTACTGAACGGATTTTTTTTACAGTTTCCACCAAAAGATAGTGCAATACTTCCGGATGGTTCAGGTGTATATTACATATCGGTATTACGTAAATTGTGTTGAAGAGATCGCGCAGTTGTTAAAAAACTTGCTTGGAAGCTTGGGAGCTTTGGTCGCGTGCGCTGCTTAAACCTGTATTAAAGAATTGTAGATCTATAAAAATATAATACAAAAGAGTCCACGATAGCATATCTCTATCTGTTATGATTAACTCACAATAACTACTTTAATGTTTAAAATTTGAATTCTAGAAAAACATTGTGACACGCTGATTTCCACGCGGGCAAAGCCGCTAGTACAGCTAGTATATTCATAAAAAAAGTGGTTACATTTTACTTGAAAAACTTGAAAATAATATAACCAAACGGTAAGATAGAAAATCTGAAGATAGAAAAGCAACATATTCAGAAAACCGTTGGTATTATGGTAATACTTGTATCATGCTCATGACGTGTTCAGTGTTTGCGAACGGAAGATAACAACGCTTTCGGAAGTAAAATTCTCTTATATGAAATATTTTGGTCCACGAGATGAAATCTTTACCTTTATCCGAATTTTCGTTACATAGCTAATCCAATTACAAAATGAGACACTGGTCCATTCAGCTTTAAAATCTTACAATGTGTGTATTGTAACATATACTTAACGTGATTAAGAGTACTACACTATTTCTACATACACATAATTTGTCATGGCGATGCCAGGTCATAAATAACCCAAATAAACTAAGGAACCTAACCTAACGGGATGGGTGACAGAACACCTAATAGTCGTATTAAATCCACGTTCAACGTCCACAACACACTACATTCGTATCATAAACTACTCGAAATCAAATCGCGAAATGTTATTAAAGACCGACAATTCGGAGATGACTGATTCGGATCTTGACTCGTACTGAGAGTAGACAACGAGAAATTCCGCGAATATTATACTCTTTCAAAAAGGACCTTTGATATGATTACATATTAATCGTTGCAGTCTGGTGGGCAGTTGAGTGCAATATAATTTAATTTAATCCGGCCGAGTAGACTCTCATTTCTTACGTAAGTGTCTTTAAAGGCGACTAAACTAAGTTTACGTGAGTCAGATGGTCGGTCGTAAAATAACAAGCCAAAACATGAAACAACATATTTTAAACATTTTGTGCGGACCCCACTTAGAGTGGGATAAGGGCAGGAGAATGTTAAAATGTATGTAAATAAAAAAGCTTTACTAAATTTATAAAATAATTCCAATTGTTTCGGTTGATTTAACCGTATTGAAAATGTACGTGAAACCGCAGACAACGCGAAGATACCCTTTTCAAATTTAAATTAAAGGCCCGAGCACCGAATGAGTGTAATGAAAACAATATGTAGACTGTACTCTATAATATTTTGAAACTCAGTATGGGAATCAATACGTTGATTTTCTAAGATCATGGAATCTCTGATAAAGGATATGCTGGCATAATTTTGCGTAACAGATTATGCTCTCGTGGAATCTCTAAGTAAAAGGCTACATATTCGGGGTAAATTATTATTTCTTATTATTTGCAGGAAAACAAGTAAGGTCTCAAATCATCTAAAAGGCAAAACTAAATAAAGTGTTTATTCGACTAAGATTTCATAGTAGGTTTTACAGTCTTAACGGTAAATAATACATTAGTAAATAATTTATAGTATTAGGCGTTACTTTGCGGAGATCCATAATAGAAAGTAATATATTATTTTGCCATAATCTGCGATAAAATTTATCACGTATAGTAGCAAAATAATTTAATTATTACTTTTACATTAGTAAATCTAAATATGAGACGTTTATTTTAGCGGCTTAACGGTTTTGGAAATATTCGCAAACCCTAATCTTGACTAAACACTTAGGGCGTGTTATAAAGGCAGGAGAATAATGATGAGTATGATTTCAAATCATAGTACTGATGAAGAACATACATTTATCTAACTACTTAAGTCTTCCCAGAACTCATAAGCTGAATCTTGTGCAATATCTATACCTATTATTAAACAAAGTCCCAAAAAGCTGTTTGTCTGTATGTAATCGATTCTCTCAACGTGTACTGCACGGATTTTTGTACGGTTTTCACCAAAAGGTAGAGAAATACTTCGCATGATTTAGGTAAATAGTAAATATCGATATTGTGTAAATTGTGTTGAAAAGATCGCGCAGTTGTTAAAAAACTTGCTTGCTGGGAGCTATAGTCGCGTGCGCTGCGTAAACCAGCAGAGATACGCTAAAGTAATGCAGTAGAGAACTGTAGATCTATAAAAATACTACGAAAAATCCGCGACAGCATGTCTCTATCTCTCATGGTTAACTTACAATAATTACTTTTATGTTCAAAATTTCGAAAAATTCGAAAAATTTCGGGAAAAGTTTCGTAAATCACTGAATTCCACGTGGGCAAAGCCGTTCTTGGCACAGCAACGTAGTATACATATAAAACAAACGTTTCATATCCTGCAGTTCTATAAACAAACGTGTTATCTTATACGAAATATTATTTGTAGGCATATTATCTTTCATAATAAGCTTGTTAGAAAGTCAATATTTCCTTTTAGCAAGTAACAAGGCCTCGTTTTAGATGCCTAACTAAATTACTGCCTCCTCTTGTGAAAGCAAAGTGGGACAACCCTTTGAAACACACTTAGGCTGAACACTTACCGACGTCACGCATTGCGCCAGTTTAATATGACATACATTAAAAAGATATCGTTCATAAGCGCGACATTGTTTACTTGGATTAGAAATCAAAAGAAAAAAATTAAAAGTACATTTGATTGAAAAAGTACTTTAAGTAATCTCGTTTATAATAATTCCTAGTGGTTTCATTTACATCAGCGATGTTAATATCAAATTATATTTTCATCTGCTTGAAAGAGTTTTCCTTGACTATGACGGAAATTTGAGCTCCAAATTTGATTTAAAAAAAGATAAGCAATACGAACGATTTCGTTAAGAATATGGGTTTTTGTTTCACATCAAATTAAAATAATACAATTTGTTACTTACTGATATACCGAAATGTAAATTCAGCATTTCATGAAGTATGCATGCATCTGTAAAAATAACCCTTGAATGGAACGGAACTGTGTACTTTTGATTTCTTGTTGTTTTAAGTACGAAGCGTGGCATTGTAATAATTAAGGCTATTGTCGTTGTAAAGGACGTCTTGGTAATGAGATTTTATTTGGGGATAGTTTGGTTTAAAACTTTAGCCGTGTGGTATCCGGTAGAATAGAATCGACCACCCTCCTTTTTACCGAGGTGTCGTAAGAGGCGACTAAGGTAAGTGCCATGTGGTGTCTGACTGCGTAGAATAGACCACCCTCATTTCTTACCGAGGTGTCGTAAAAGGCGACTAAGGTAAGTTGACGTCAGGCAGGCGGCCGGTCGTAAAATACGTAGCCAAATCATCTGACAACATGTTTGTAACATGTTAACCGACCCCACTTAGAGTGGGATAAGGGCAGGAGAATGATGATGAGTTTGGTTTAAAACTTACATAAATAATCAATTGTGAAGTACGTAAGCATGGGTTTCCCCAAGTTTAATTAATTGATTTTAATGTACCATGTTTTTAGAATAACTAATTCACATATCACCTTTATTAATTCGTCTGTAATAAATAATATAAAATTATTTATAGAAACATTAAATACAAAACCTAATGGTTCTTCCGCTTTGAACAAATGCACAAACAGGTAATACAATGTACCGCCGCATTCCATACTTCACTATAATGAGTACACATCGCTTACAAGTAGGTTCACTGTTTATGAGAAAGATAATTTGGGACACGGGTGGTAAATAGGCCTCGAAATATTTGTTTTAATAAATAATAATAATAATAAATGCCTTTAAATTTTCAAATCTGAATTAAAAATATTCTTTATTCAAGTAAACTTGTAAACAAGTGCTTTGAATCGTCAACATCTACTGCTGGTTCGGAAAGCTGTTCCTACCGAGAAGAACCAGTAAGAAACTCGGCGGTTGCTCTTTTGAAAGAATAATTCTTATTACTAGTTACATATACTTATTGATGTCTTGTACAGGGTTGAAGAGTAGCTATATCCACGCATTCTTATCGTCTTAGGAATCCTCAATAGTATAGTAGGTAATTTACATAAAGTTACCACAATGTTAAGTAGTTCACTGAGTTGTGACAGCCTTGGCTTTAATGTTTAAACAAAATAAAAATATTCCAATAAAATACCTATAATACATTTTTTTTGTAATGCTGTACGTTTTATGTCTACGCTTGTTGCTCTTCGTATTTAAATACATAAAAATCGTATCAACCTCATTCAAAAGATCTATACTGAGATAAGAAACATTTATTTGGAGTAAAGTGCAGTGAAAGTCAAACTAAATTAGCATTATGCCAATACACCACAGTCATATGCATGTCACAAACGCCCATATATGGATTTCTACTGACTAATACAAGTGTCTATGGCGGTAAGCTAATGGTTGCTTTATTTAAAAAATAGAAATAAACATACCGATAGAAAGATAGGTAAAAAGAGGTCGGTGTAAACTAGCGTTGTTCAAATAATTTATAAAATTAGGCGTTATTTTGCGTAGATCCATAATATTTTGTGGAGATTTTGCGATGTTCAAATGTTATGTTTGAAAAACAATCAAAATCTCAATACTGAAATAAAATATAAAAAGTTTATTTGCGTCATTTTTGTTCCAGATTAACTAAGGAGATATTTCCAATTCAACAAAGATGACAATTAAGGTGAGATTATTTTTTATTGATACATCTGATTAACATAAACGTATAAATCTAACGATTAATTCGAGCTTACGTATTAAAATCCCTAGGCTGTGATATCAGTCTGTAAATGATTGTTATGAAATTAAATGGCAGCTTTTGCTCTTGCGTTTGAGATTTGTTTTCATTATTAAAAGTCAAGAAAATAATTTGATACTATTTAGTTGCAAGATGGATGTTAACAAATGATAATGTTAATAAATGTCAAATGTTAATAAACAAAATCAGAGAAATAAGTGTTTTAAAAGTATAAAGTATGTGACATAATATGTGCATGAAAGATTATGCCCATGGTTGTTATCATGCGTCTCGTATCCTCTTCATTATAGTTTGCGACAAGTAGTATTTCTTGAATTAGTTGATTGAACTAATTCTCTATTTTATAATCACTGACAGTCAGTTTGTATCAACATTGAATAATTAAAAACATATAATTATTACCTAAACCAAATAAAAATTAATGTCAAAAATTATGGTTTGTTATAAATATGGACACATTACTCGTAAAATACGTGACATACATTTCGCCCGGAAAGCGACGCATACCTAATAATCAGGAATTAGACGTTCTTTGTCCTCCCCTAGTTACAAATGTCTGCTACTTAGTGATATGTTTAGGATAAGTATACCCTCCATTATGAAGATATATAACTTTTACGTATATTGGGAGTGAATAAGTGAACATAAATTGTACGCAATGCTGCAGGAATTCGGTAAGATCGAATATCGAGATCAACAAAATTTTTGTTGATTCCTTGTGTTAAAATTATTTTTTCTAATCGATAGTTTAAAATTTTTAGAGATCCGTTTTGATATCTTGTTGTGTAAATCGTATTTTTTCAGATTCTTGGTCCAATATAAATTTTTCATTACTTGATTCCTTGGTTAAAATTTTTTCATTCAATCCTTCCATTCTAAATTTTGCCAATTCTTTTTTCTATGCATAAGGAAGTGTGCTCCAAAACAACATACATCTAGTCCCATCATATATTGCGACGGTCGTCAGTCCCCAAAGTAAGTAACTTAATACTTGTGTTATGGATGACGGACAACTGGTAGATATACTACATATGTAAGTTTAAATACATACTTAAATACAAATACACACCCAGGCTCGAAGAACCAACAATTTGTTTATAGAAAATGTTGGCCCTCGGCGGGAATCGAACCTGCGACCTGCGGAGCTGAAGGCGGGGTCACTACCGACAGCGCCAACGGGCCAATCAGCAGTTGCACTAAGAGTTTAAATCGTATAAATGTCATGTAAGAGAGACGGGGAATTTTTTGTGGCCGCCAGTGCAGGTATCAATCACCTTTTTCAAAGGAAATGTACAATATTCATCATTCCCGTTTACGTCATGCATGATCATTATTTCTGTGGTCCAAGGTGTAGAAAATGGCGTCGTTAAAAACATAGTGAAATCCATTTGAACCAGATATTCCTTAAAATCTAAATAGAAACAAAATTTCATCAATTAGATAAAGATAAACGAAAAAAAAAACTGAATAGAAGATATTACCTACTTGATTCACTAATCTTAAAAAATTACCGGGTTGCAAAAATAAATATAATTTTTCGCATACAAGACGATTTACATAGTATTAGTTTAAAATAAAATATATAAAAAATCTCTTAAATTGATATGCATGTATCCATTTAATTTGCTTGGCGCTTTTGTTTTAATCCAGGGACATTTTTACTCGATCTGACATCCTTGTTTCAACACGCTATTAATTTTGTAGGCGATACATGAAGATATGATGAAAAATTCGTAAAACTTCTGCATTATTGTAATAAATAAACATTGGGATGTTGAGTGTGAAAACTTTGCGTATCTTGGTGAGGTCAGCCATTCATTGTTTCCAAGCAGCCGTTGAATTTGTAGATTTAAAGTTGTTGTTATTATTCTAAAAATGAGCAAAGTCCACCTCTGTCTATTAGAGAAAGGGATTGGTTAAACCCGCCATGTAATAAATATGCGGTTTATAAACCAGGAGTTCACTAAGGATGAAATTTAAAACAAAAAAGTGGTAAATGAATAAATAATTGCATAATTTATAAATCGGTACGACGAAAATTAAATCAACGAAATCAATGAAAATGAATCAAAATTTCGACAAAATGTCCAGTGATCAAAATAAATATCGTATAAGAACAATAGGCCCGCCGGCAACATCAATGATTGATATCACCTCTGTCGTGATTTCCAGTTTGTCTAACGGATATTCAGAAAAAACCCATTATAAATTTTACTTTGTCTAGACTAATCAATTTTTTAGGAATCCTATATACAAAACCATTGAAACATATCGATGCGATTTCGAGATTAATTTCATGATACAGACTGATTTCGAGATTAATTTCATGATATATCGCAACAAAGTTTAATTCTTCATTTGTTAAGACGTACTTTGATAAATTTGAGCTTTATACAGCTAGTTGTGTCTTATCTTCCATCTTATTGCACATCTAAAATGTAGAATAGTATATTAGACTTCTAATTGTCTGCTGTAAAATGTCTTCTAGCCCTTTATGCCCATTAAGTTAAAGAAGGGCCTCTGGCCTTACTTTAAGTACATGTAAGAAATTACTTTTAATATATATTTCATAATTAAAATTTATTTAAATTTGTGAATATCTTTTAAAGTAATCAAAAATCTAAAAAAAGCCATAGAGACGTAAACATTAAATAAAACAAAAGTTTTTTTCGAATTAGTGTATGCTGCTAGAATCTTATGACTTTTGTAGCCTCATTGGAAGGGCTAACATTTTTTTCAGTGTAGTTAAAGTTAAAGTTAAAGAAACGAATGAACGAATAATATAATTTTCTGTGTTTTTTTGGGAGTACTAGTCTATATCTAAATACCATTTCATTGCAAAAGTCTACATCGTTAAGTAATTTTACTCTTAAATTGACGCTAAGTGGTTGCACCTCTTCTTACGTTTGCAGCAAAAATATTTTCGCGCTTGGTAAAGTTATAAGACCTCACTTAATGAGGTATTACTTTTAATATAGTCACAGATCTTAAAGAGACTTATGTAATGGACTTTTTTGTTGGTGTGGTAAAGTACCGGTCTGTACGATGTAAACTCTGGACAATGGGTCGTGTATCATCGGTAGAAAACATGAGTCAGACAACGTTATCTGCAATACGTTCGAAGTTAACGTCAGTCAGAAGATGATAAAGTAACGCATCTGTCATGCTCACGTATAAAGCTTGTGGACTATGTTTGGACTGTAATGATCATTATACTTGCATGCGGTTTAATAAAATTTTGTTCTAAAATTTAATTTAAAATTCTGATTGTTATTCAAAATATTCTTTATTCGAGTAAAATAGTAAACGAGAGCTTATGAAGCATCAACTCTACTGCTGGTTCAGAGAACTGCTCCTATCAGCAGGCCTATCATGAACTCTTATTGCGACTCAATATTGAAGAAATTTGCACACATTTTTATAATGCAGATTAAGCACATACAAAACTTATTCCCAGTATTGAATTCCATGCAGACAAGCTCGCGAAAAGAGTTATTATAGTATATATATTATTATATAGTTGTAGCTACATCCGACAATGTTTCCATGAAACTAAATCTCTGGCTCTTACAAACTATATAATTAATAAAATAATTCATATTGAAAAGTGATAAATTGAAAGGTGACTTAGTTTAAGACGCAAATAAACGGAAGTTGAGTCGCCATATATGTAGAAGAAATTAATATTGTAGAGAGACAAACGTTATTATTATTAAATATTGTATGCTAACGTGAGTTTATTAAATTTATGTATAACTAATATTCTAAGACATCGACGATTATTTTGTATCTAACATAATTGTTATTTCGATGCCGTGTGGTATCCGGCAGAATTGAATAGACCATCCTCATTTCTTACCGAGGTGTCGTAAGAGGCGACTAAGGTAAGTTGACGTCAGGCAGGCGGCCGGTCGTACAATACGTAGCCAAATCATGTGACAATATGTTAGTAACGTGTTGTGCTGACCGCACATAGAGTGGGATAAGGGCAGGAGAATGATGATGATGATAATCTATATCTCGATTTCACGAAAGTTGTTTCAATCGATCAAGCGAAAGTTATAAAAGAACATCACACCGATACGTTTGGAAGAGTGGACGTAACATCAATCAATCTGGAACAAAAAAGTATCTCCACTGGACATCCACCTGCCAGATTTTGATCAGTAAATTTTTTGGAAATAATAAAATAAATCTCTGAAAAGTATGTATATAAATACAGAAGCCAGCATATTCGCATCTGTAAAGTGTTTTACCATTTTTGTATTGAAAATTGAAAACACTGACGCTCGTTCGTTATAACTTTACAAATAATAGCAACGTCAATATTTTATTTATAACCCATTTAATGAATTTATAGATATTTAAATAGATCATAAATGGTATTTATTTGTGTTAATATCTTATAAGTGTCATAATCATAGAGTTCTCATACTTAGAGTGAAGGCATAGCGATAGGCAGGTTTATAAGTGACAATGACACAATAAATGAGATGGAGATGACATTTGTATAGTTCATCTCGTCTAATCACACATAGAAAAGAGAGACAGATAGATTACCATGGTTTTCTTTCTCTTTATTTGTAATATGGCAAATTTTAGGATGACTTCCCTACTCTACTATCATAATACCGAAAACGGGCTATTATAACCGCGATTCGTCCATAAACAGCTTTTAAGTAAATAGTGTATATTATTTCAACATTATTAATGTTAGAAATTCATAGTTATGGTTCAGCAATAATAAATTTAGACTTTTAAATCATGAAGACCAAAAATGGGGACAGAATACCCCAATATCTCGCGCTTATAAAATAGCTGCATGAGAAAAACGTTGTCACCGGATATTGCCTGCGATAGGCTTTCGTCATTTATGAAAAAATGTACTAAAATTCTCATTTCAGATTTGTAATATTTGAGGCTTAATGTCAAATATGTATATCTATCTTAAATTACTTACACGCTACTACTATACAAATCATGCCCACGTGGAATGGTCCCAAGAATGCTGGCAGCGTTTCCGCGTTGAATCGCTAAGCTGATTCTTTGTGCGAAAAAGGAGCCAGCCCTCTTGTCACCCGAAGAGGCGATCAACCGAGGTGTTAAAACGGATAAAAAAATTTTTGCACTTCGGCTCCATGGCCCAAAATGGCATAATGTTGTTTTTTTATGTTTTCATTATTCTCTTCTGTTCTGTTTATGTTTAAAATTGTCATTTATTGTAATCACTTATAATTGTAACATCTACTGACAATAACTAAGAATTATGTGACTTCTTGAATTGGTAATAATTAATAATTTAAAAATACATAGAATATTGTATGGATTATTTAATTTGTAATACTGTTGGAGTTCCAAATAAACAAATAATTAATAAATTTATAAACCCTCTCATAATGTCTTCGTTTGTGTCGTAATTATTTACTTTAAGAACTGAAATTACCACAATTATTGAAAATAAAAATGTATATTTGGTGTTCATATTTTTTACCCAACAAATTAGTGTTTTTTCTCCGCCCCACATGACATTGACAAAGTAATGGTGCTTTTTTACGACTACCGAGTGCTGGTTTTACAAAAATTCTTAATGTATTGTCGATGTTACCGCAAACATACCGTAACTGAAATTAAATAATTATTTGGGATGTTAAGTAAGGAATATTTAAACTTGGATGATCCAGCGATAGTTTTATCTGGTCCATCTTTGATGTTTATTAGTAAATAAATAAATTAAACAAATAGAAAAGTATATTTATGTGACATAATGTGGAAGTTTATATAAGACATTTTAACAAAAACTTTATTCATTAATTCATAGGACTTTATTTATACTTTACTTTAAATTTTAGATTTTGGAAAAAAGACATTTATTTCTTAGTCTGTGGTGTCTCTTGTAAAGGTGTGCACGAAATATACTTATAAACAATAATACATCAAAGAATGTCTAAAAATGCATAAATCTAATATAATCTATTGATGATGCCACAAGAACTTAAATACCAAATAGAATAAACAAAAAGCAAGGTAAAAAGCTAGCCGTAAAGGTTTTAAATTTTATTTGCGATGTTATATACATTACTACGAGTATCTAACCCAATCCTATGTGACATATCACATGCTAACTACAGTTATATTGATGGTCTAAGTGTCGGTTTGACGAGATCATTGATCATGCAGCTACTAGAGTGTTAGAGTTGACATCAATCATGCTGTCAAAGTACCATATCTATCGATACCGTATTTATTGATAACCCGTTTTACGTTTTATTATTGCAAACAACAACGATAATGTTCTGTTTGCCTGGCGTGGTTGGCAGTGAACCTGTCTTGAGCTCCGCGGATCTGTTTCGATTCCCGCCTTAGTCACGTTTTCACTTGAGATGGCAAATATCCTGTCGGAAGCTATACGGCTTCTTGTTATTGTGGAAAAATATTGATAGTGTACGATTCTTGGAACTTTTATACCAGGCGGTTATAAATGTACACATTTTGTATAAACAGTGCAGTATGGCTGACCTGTTGGCGCATTTCGCAGTGACCCTGCCTTCAGCTTCGCGGGTTCGATTCCCGCCGAAGGTCAACATTTTCTATAAACAATTCGTTGGTTACAGGCACTATACTAAAATTACCTCGCTATAATTAACGGGTAACCCGTGCAGATTATAGCGAGGTAGTGTTGTTATAGTGCCTGTAATATGGAATTCCGCAAAGTAACGCCTGCTTCTATAAAATTCGTTGGTTCTTCGGGTCAGGCCGTATTTATGTTATTATGCAGTTGTCTGACACCCATAATACAAGTATTAAGTTACTTAACATCGAAACAGACGATCGTGTGTGTAATTGTCCGATACATTTTGCACAATAATCATTTATACAGAGAAAGAGTGTGCAAAGAATGGCAATATTTTTAAACGCATGAAATATAAAATTAAATCAATAAAAAAACAGCTTGATTGACTGGCCCGTTGGCGCAGTGGGTAGTGATCCTGCCTTCAGCTACGCGGGTCGCGGGTTCGATTCCCGCCGAGGGCCAACATTTTCTATAAACAAATTGTTGGTTCTTCGAGCCTGGGTGTATATTTGTATTTAAGTATGTATTTAAAATTATATATGTAGTATATCTACCAGTTGTCCGTCACCCATAACACAAGTATTAAGTTACTTATTTTTGGGGCGGACTATAGATAGTAATTTATTATTATTATTATTATAATTATACATACTACTAAACATTTTTTAGTATTATTTTTAGCACGGTTGTCCTTCTCCGAAGTAAGTGACTTAATACTTACTTGGGTAACAAACTGTTTATAGAAAATGTTGGCAATCGGCGAGAATCGAACCCGCGATCCGCGGAGCTGAAGGCAGGATCACCACCAATTACGTTAACGGGCCAGTTCGAGGGATTTTACCCTGTGTTAAATATTAATGTGGGTGTTTATATGATGAGAGAGAGAGGAGAGAGAGAGAGAGGGAGAGGCCTAAAAAGAGGTGATTGGATTGTGTGAACTATGACATGCATATAATAGGAGTAGTGCCAGAGTTGACGAATGATAGGAGAGGAAGGAATCGAAAAATGTGTTGTGCCGACACCACTAAGATTGGGATAAAAGTAGCGGCCTGTTACAATCCCACTGCAGGGAATAGACCTCCTCTCTCCTTTTCTCCTCGGTCCAACCTTTCTGTGGAGAAGGGTTGGAGCTAAGACCTACCACGCTGCTCCAATGCAGATTGGTAGGTTACACATATCATTAGAATTCTCTAGAGATATGCAGGTTTTCTCACAATGTTTTCTTGCACCGAAAAGCGTGTGATAAATTGCGATTATTGCAATATTAAACATGAGTTTTAATAGAAAAACTCATTGGTAAGATTGGGATAGATTGTGATAACGGCAAGCGAATGAGGAACGATTTTCTTTTGTCATGGGTGTTAAGTCTAACTATCCGATCTCAAATGTTTAAGGATCACATTTGATTGGTTAATGGCAATCACCCGCTATTCTCTCCTCTACCCCCTCCTGCCCCTTCACATCGCTTGCATCTCGTGAAACGCAACGTGCTGTTACAACTCTACACAACATAGGCATATATTGCTGACTTATTGTTTCCCAATTAAGGTCAATATTAATATCGATCAGCAATACAGGCCTATAAAATCAATACATTTTCAAAGTTCGTGCAGTTTTTGTGATCTAGTCGACTTGTTGCCCAGATACGGACCCGGTTCCTGCCTGCTGGCTGGCTTCAGCAATAGACTGGTGAACAAATACTCCGGTTTCAACCCACTACAAGAGTTTCGCGAAGTATCCAAGTACCCACAGTTATTAGATAAATCTAAAATAATATTTTTAACATAACAAAAATTGAAAGTTAATAAGTTTAATTTGTATTTTTTATATGAAACAAACTGGACGATCTAACAGTACGCGCAGAAACAGTAATTATCCAAAAAACCTGTGTTCATCATCCCGTTGCCCTTATCCCACTCTACATGTGGTCGGCACAACATGTAACAAACATGTTGTCACATGATTCGCCTTCGTATTGTACGACCGGCCGCCTGCCTGACGTCAACTTACCTTAGTCGTATTTTACGACCCCGCGGTAAGAAAGAGGGTGGAATATTCTACTCAACCGGATACCACACGGTGGGTCAACTTACCTTAGACGCCTTTTACGACACCTTGGTAAGAAATGAGAGTGGTATATTCTACTCAGCCGGATACCACCCGGCGGCCAAAGAGATTCGTTACAATGAGTGAAAAAGATCCAAAAACCTGTGTTGAGTGACCAAAACTATTTATAAAGTGTCCAGAGTTTCCAGAATTGAATCCCGATCCCGTTCAGATAATCTTTAAAATGACCCATAAATGAATAAATATAAAGTTTTGTGACGATATGAGTTTTTTTACTTAACTTTCGAGTTCGAGGGGAATTCGAAACAAGACTGCGCCACAGCAACGCGTAACCGTACAGCTAGTTATATATAAAAAAACGGTCCTCAAATATAAACAAGAAGTGACAAGTCATAAATTCAAGTAACGTTCGAAGCCAAACAACTAATTAAGTTTTATGTAACATCTGGTCTAAGATATTATTTATGGGCCTCGTGTCGTACATGTTTGAGATTAACAGCATCATCTGACAAATTGTTGTGACTGGCCCGTTGGCGCAGTGGGTAGTGACCTTCGCGGGTCTCTAGTTCGATTCCCGCCGACGGCTAACATTTTCTATATATAATATGTTGGTTCTACGGGCCTCGATGTATATTTGTATTTAACATTATATATGCATTTATTTGCCAGTTATCCGTCGCCCATAACACAAGTATTAAGTTACTTACTTTGGGGATGGACGGCGAGTGTGTAAGTGTCCCATATATTTTCTTATAATTATTATTATAATATAAGAGTTTATATAAATTCTCTATAAATAATATGTGAATTCTATTTTCACTTTGTAAAACAAACCAGTCTCTAAATCTACGTGAATCTTTTTCACTCAGTGTAACGAATCTCTTTGGGTGCGCTCTTTTATCTCTAAAGCATGAGCCGAATAGAGCCGACAATCGTTCGATTTATACCTTTTTTATTTTCGGGAAGAGCAAAGAAAATAAAATGTAGTGTTCGACTCAGAAACCCAGAAATACAGTTCAAAATGTTCCTCATGTAAACATAAAAATAGATCAGCTTATTCCTAGTACGTACCTATATTGTGCTATATTCTGTTTTAACTGTATTTAAAACACTAATCGAAATATACTTCAAATTTTATAATTATGTACTATGAAAGTCTTAATTTAGTAAAACCACAGTGCAGGTTTATTGACAAGCAATTAATAGGATGTTAGATTAATTTCTGCTAAAGAGTATGTTTATTGATTGTTGTCTTCTCGAAAATATTGACGTTGATCATAGCTTATACTATGGTACAGTACCATAAATTATCTGTTAAGAAGTTTAATATTTCTGTTTTACTTGCATCATTGTTTTAACTTTTCATCACGAAAGATAATAAAATTGCGATATTTACATTCCATTTTAATAAATTTATGCAATGCGTTGGTAGATTCAGATGTCCATAGAACGTAACTCACTTTAGAAAGATCTTGTGTATTTGTAACTATAATGTAAAAAGACAAAGAGTAGTAAAAATATTATCGATAATTTTCACTCGAATTTAAATAACTGGTTGTACCTAGTTATTACTTTTAACACCAATAGTTCATTTTTAGAATATTTTGATTATTCGATTCGTGTGAATCATAACAATAAAAAAAATATAATTATTTATAGTGCACAATGAAATGATTATTTATTAAATGCGGATAATAGGAAAGTTTATCTTAAAAGAAAATATTTTTCTTATGGCATCGTCTCTTATTATATTTTCGATATAAAGATCAGGAAAAAAAAGGAAAAATGTATATATATATATACATTTATAGTATTTTTCTATGAAGCAGGCAAAATTCACATCCCTTAGACATGCACGACAAGTCACCACACGTATCCCAAGATGCCTCCACCAGCAACAATACAAACAAGCAATATACACAACCACCACCACAATCTCAACGATCGTTTCGCTCTGAAACCGAAGCATCATCAGGAGGATGGGCCTTACGACAAAATCGTACTTATCGTACCGTAATAAAATTAAAAAATGACAGTTTTACAACAGATAAATAAACACTTTAATTTATAATATTGAGAAATAAATTATATTCTATATTAAACTTTAGGAACGGTTAGGAAAGTTTCACAAGCATTCGATTGGACGCATAATCAGATACTTATGTAGTATTAGATATCGCGAGGAAAATGTATAAAATATATAATAGAGTCGTAAAATGATTTCTCCTACCTAACTAATGTCAAGAATCTCAAGAACTCCCATCTGGATGAACTCATTGTGTTGTACGTGTAATACATATGTACAAAGTTGTGAATAAGTCTGCGGAAACTTGTAGATATTCAAGCCATTGTCACGTGCCAAATTTAAAAGTTTGCGTCGTTTTGGCGCAGCATACACCGTGTACAGTTTCAAAGGAACTTAAATGATTTTCTTATACAAGAGAATATGTGAAAATAGCATTGAGTAGATGTAGACTAAAATTAAATTCTTTGTTGACATAATGGTATCTCTTAGCGTGACATATATAGAATTTGTTTAACATGAATTTTTAAAGCCGGAATATTATGCGCAAATAATTGTAGAACTGCGAATAGGATTCTGTGAAAATAGTTTACAATGGCATCTAGAAGATATTTGATAAAAATAGAAAGATATTATAGAATGACTGTAGTGTAGTATCCGGCTGAGTTGAATAGACCAGAGTGGTCATTTCTTAACGAGGTGTCGTAAAAGACAACTAAGACAAGTTGACCCGCTGTGTGGTATCCGGCTGAGTTGAATAGACCACTCTCATTTCTTAACGAGGTGTCGTAAAAGACAACTAAGATAAATTGACCCGCCGTGTGGTAAACGGCTGAGTAGAATAGGCTACCCTCGTTTCTTAACGAGGTTTCGTAAAAGGTGACTAGGGTAAGTTGACGTCAGGCAGGCGGTTATTCGTGAAATAACTAGCCAAATCAAGCAATAATATCTTTAAAACATATTGTGCCGACCCCACTTAGAGTTACTTACCCCACTTTAGGTTATAGGTTAAGGGCAGGAGAATGATGATGGTTATAGAAATTATAAGTGCAAGATTACGTTTATTATTATGTTTGAACTAACAAGCTATTATCGTACTAGCAGATATCTACCATCATACTATCTTATCCCACTCTAAGTGGGGTCGGCACAACATGTTAGAAACTCTATATATATTAAACAAAAAAAATCTTTGTCTTTTTTTTATTATTTGTCGTCGTCTTTGTCAAAATGTCTTTCGATGTGCCATTTAACAGCAGATATATGTGTTCAACAGGGCCAATGGAACTATGTTAAAATTGATGCTCAGAGACTGGCTATACTCGCGTCTTTTTTTATCGCATGACCCCGACTAGTTAGACCGGTCTCTGAACATTATTTATGATTACCACTCACGATAGTTTAAATTATGTGTTAATTTATTACAAAATAAATGAGAATATTTTATAAACATAGAATTAGTTTCCTTACATAATAATACCTTTCTCGAAGTAATTTTGTATGAGGTTTAGAGAACTAAGTAAGTCATTATTCACGTCACGTGTCAAATTTAAAACTTTTCGTTCCCTTGACTCCGTACGTCGGACTTAAGTCCTCTTAAAAAACTTCAATACCAATATGTTTACGAAAAGAAAATATGTGAAATTAGTTTCACAATATTATTAAATGACTAACAGCATATTGATTTCTTATTTTGTCCTTTTTGTACCCACATATCGTTATACAAGACAAAAAAATAGCACACGTAAAAAGGCGCACTTATCCCTAAAAGGGATCTCTTCCACTTAGCCTTTGAGTAGCAGAAGGAACACAAGAAGTTAAATACTTGTAATATAGGAAGAAAGAAAAAGAAAAATAATGAAAAAATATTTACCTAGATACATAAACTTTCGCGATTCATACTTATTAATATATAAAAATACGGTTCACATTGCGACAAAATCGAGTTATCTTTATATAAGGTTCAACGTTTCCGCATCCACAGTGGTCACGAAATCGTGACCACGTTGGATGCGTATTTTTATAAATGAATATCTAGACGAATATAAAAAGTATAGAGTAAATTACTTAGAAAACTTTTATATCCACAATATTAAGCTGAATAATGTTAGGCTGTACTATATTAATAATTTAAAATTAAACTGAATTTATCTCGTAGTAGCATACAACTTTCACGTAAATGATTTCACTGCGCTAGCATATATATTTATGTATTATGAGTGATAACATGACTACTTTGTAGGAAACATCTGAGTCGTTTGTGCAAAGGGGTAGCCCGGTAGTCCAGAAAAAATAAAGTTCAGACACATAATTCTGTCCGGACTCAGTTACGCGAAAAGGCTCTGTGGGTTTAGCCAGTAATTTAATTTTATTTGTATGATTTGTTGCCTATGTTGATAACTAGAATATGGGAATATATTGTATATACATACGAGTCGTCTAAATTTTAGCTAGAAGTAGAGTAGTTTTTGTCGTTTAAAATACGTACCATACTGGAAATAAATATATAAATATATGGGACAATTTCACACACGACTGTCCATCCCCAATGTAAGTAACATAATACTTTATTACGGGTGACAGACAACTGGGTAAATATATATAATTTTAAATATATACCTACTAAAACATATATAGACTCAGAATCGAAGAAACATACAATTATATTTTCGAAATTGTTGGCCCTTGGCGGGAATCAAACCCTCGAACCCGAATTTTCAAATTTTAAATATTCTTTGTTCAAGAAGACTGTTTTCAGTACATTTGAATCGTCAAATGTTTTTTTTAGAAGCTACCACTGACACGGAAGTTGCCTTCTACCAAGAAGAACCAGCAAGAAACTCGGCTTAAATCTTAAAAAATATATACATTATAAACATAATAAATTTATATTTTTCGAAGTGTTTTCTTTACATATCTGTATAGCCTTATATAATATTAAAAAATTCTTAACACTGGATTAATTAACCGCATAGCTTATATATATTATGGAATCTTGTTATATAATCGTGAACCCATATCGCACGTCAGCTGTCAAATCGATTCTTGCCTATTTGAATAGTTTCGAAACTTACACTAAAACAATTAATAGTTGGTAATAATCCTAAATTCCTTTTGAAAGAGTATCTTGGTTATATAGTACATAATCTGCATTACTTCATATACTTTTGTAGGATTGACATCAAGATAACATTGATTGGATTAAATGGACCGATTTTACATTGTGAAACCAGTAGATATCAGAACAGTTAAAATTATCAAATGGGAAATATTAAACAAAATATCGAAAAACGATGAAACTGCTTGCAAATTACCCCATCTTATCGATTTTGATTCTATTGGATCAGACATTATGAAAGAAACACTTTACGATCTGTTGTATTACTTTCAACATCGATTTTAATTTTTTTAGTACTTAAGAAATAATAATGCCATAAACCTGTTATTAACAACCGTGATTTGGCAATTGTTGCAATAATTATCTGGATCTGTTGAGAGGAACTATACACCTATGTTTTTGTATATTTTCTTACAACTATGTATTTTGTGAGCTGTGATAGCCTAGCGGTGAGACCGTGCGACTCTTTCGAGGGGAACACGAGTTCAAACCCGGGCAGGCACCAATGAGTTTTTCCATTAAAACCCATGTGTCTAATTGGTAATTGCATTTTATCACACGCTTCTCGGTGGAGGAAACCATCGTGAGGAAACCTGCATATCTCTAGAGAATTCTGGAGATATGTGTAACCTACAAATCCGCATTGGAGCAGCGTGGTAGGTCTTAGCTCCAGAAACGGAGAGAGGAGGCCTATTTCCAGCAGTGGGATTGTGACAGGCCGCTACTTTACGTATATTTTGTTACAAATACAACCTGCTTCAAATAACTAGGTCAATAATAAAAAACAACATTGTCACCGTCAATGTGATATTTGTGCGTTTTCTCTCGATTATTACCCGGAAAAACGAATATACGATTGCATCAATTTACTTTTTATTTATTTATACCCTATACTCTTTTCATTAGGTTGTCACGGAGCCAGTCTTTTGCCAAGACTCGAGTGACTATTAGATGCTGATATATAGGTCGTGAGCCAAGCTAACGTGTCGTGTGCTGTGCTAATGTGCTGAACGTCTTCTGGTGCGCGTGTCTTGCCGAGCCTAAATACATTCCGCCGTGATCAAAAAAATTTTTCGTGATGAAATGATGAAACCAATAAACCACATCACGACTGCTTTTTAAATTTGAAAAAGAAGTTAGCTATCGTAGATCCACAAATTTGCAGATCGCTCAAACGAAGTCATAAGTATTATTTTACTTTACAAAATTTATGAACGGAATAAAAGACCTTTTATTTCATTTTGGACTTCATAATGTTATTTCAGCGCAGAGCAAAGTCTTTGCTGAAAGAGCATTCTTTACTAAAAAGCTAACGAGCTTCGTTAGTTTAACATTGAAATACGAATAGTCTAAACGAATGAAATTTGCAGTACCGTCCATCTAATAATTTATTTTATATATTTTTTAATATTTTTCTATTTTCGGGTGACAATTTATAGCATTGGCACAAATTTCGAAAAGACAAAGAGTTTCATTTGTAACTACGTCACAAATTTTTCGTGATGTAGTAGAGAGAACATGAAAAATTAAACATTACTAATTTTTCGAAGGCTCACGGGGTATGCTCGAAGTGTCTCTACGTGATCTATTCAGAAATGAGGAGATCCGTAGAATGAATAGTAATGTAGATACGTAGAATCCGTAATGCGGAGAACCGATGGGCATTGGGGTTTCAAGGTGTTGGAATGGCGACACCGCACCGGAAATCGTGATGTTGGTAGACCTTCTACACGATGGTCTGACGACCTCAAAAAGGTCGCGGGGAGCCGCTGGATTCAAGCAGCACAAAATCCTGTGTTGTGGACATCCCATGAAGAGACTTATGTCCAGCAGTGGACGTACATCGGTTGAGAAAGAAGAAGAAGAAGAATTTTAATTACAGAGAATGTTAAAACAACTTTAAGTTTGAAATACTATAATATCAGTTATCGATCCAACACTTTACCCGATTTCTACCCACGGTATTTATTAAAGCACTCAAAGCGTTATCAGAGAATTTATTTTCATTAGCGTTTCGCTCGCATACGCTCCTTAGTTTCTTAAGGTATTTATTTATTAAAGACAGCACGATTTGTGATCTGGCAACGGGCCAACTTTTACCTGGGAAAATCGACATATAGAACAGCATCGTAACAATATTGTATGACAAGGTTAAAATACGTCTAGACTTTCTTGTTTCAAAAGTAATAATAAAATTATTTTGCTATAATCCGCGATACAGTAAATAGAAAATATATATAGTTAGATTATATAGAAAATATATACTATATATATTTTCTATTTACTGTATCGCGGATTATAGCAAAATAATTTTATGATTACTTTTGTATTATGGATCTCCGCAAAGTAACGCCTAATTCTATAAACTTTCTTGTCTCGTTAAATTCGTCGACATACTTTAATGTGTACTTGAAAATATATAATTTATAAAATTAGGCGTTACTTTGCGGAGATTACATAATACGAAAGTAATAGTAAATTTGCTGTATTATTTTTCTATACATTTTATCGCGGATTATAGTAAAATAATTTTGCCATTACTATTGTAAAAATATATAAAAAACCTATCCAGCGATCCTTCTGGTAAAGTCAATTTTTGTGTTTATTTATTTTTACGGTTTTCAAACAGAATTACCTATTAAAGAATCGAAAAATATCCTATATATATTTTTTAATTAATTATGTTACACCAATTATAGATCACATCATTCTTAGTCATAGTGTTATAATTACAAGTAATTATACTTAATTTCAATTTGAAAAATAAAAATAAACTTAAAAGAGAATAGTGGAAACAAGTGTTTTTAAGTTCATTATGACAATCTATATTCAAACCTAGCAATATTAAAAAAACAAAGTCTGTCATGCTATCACCACTATTCTACTGATTAATGAAATTTGTCAAAATTGAAGCTTATACTGGGCATATATACAGGATAAATAATTTCCGTTTTTCAATTGGAGATTGAAACACATAATACATAATTGAGGGCATTTTAACATTTAATTAACGCGAACGAAGACGCAGTTAAAGTTTGATATAAATGTATCCATGTTTTAACTTCCCAAAACGAAACTAATTTAAGTTGACATATTATAAACTATTTAAGTAAGTCGACAGGGTGCAAGGAAAGCTAGTCCTAACCACCGAAAGCAAGCAGCACTGTCGTTGCGAATTCGTCAACACTGCGATCACCAACCCTCATGTAGGCGTGGTCATGATTGGCTTAAACCGTCATGGACATACACATTATCGTGTATCATGGAAGTCTTTTGAGCTATGTCCAACAGTGAACCTCTATTGGTTAACGAGAGAAGTATGTCAACTATGTCGTATGAACATAAAAGTACTGTTTAGGTGAGAATAAAATAAACATTAACAGAACAAGAGTATAAGAAAGTCTGTATTGATTTAAAACAACATTCATTTTATGTTAGAATAAGCAAGAAGCTACAGAAAAGGGTAAATAAAAATTGGTCACGCTAGCTTGTTGGTTATTAATACCTAGCTCAAAGTCGAGTGTTGTAAAAATAGAAGTTGTAGAAAATACTAGAATATTTCATTTCTGTTATTTACTTTGAATTATGTTAACTGATCTCCACCCGTAGAATTTATATTTCCTTTCAAAATGATTTTATTCAAACTTTTTGTATATATCTTATAAAATTAATAACTATTTAATATATTAAATAGTTATTAATTTTAATCTTTCTCTTTAGTGTCAATTTGCATTCTGAAATAAAGCGGTTCCTGCAAGTGATTTTTTTTATTTATCTCATTTTTGCGATTTTGTCGTGGAGTCTATCTCCTGATGATGCTTCGGTTGCGGGCGAAACGATTGTTGAGTTTGTGTAGTGCTTATGTATTGTGGTGGCAGTGGTGGAGGTGTGTGCATGTGTTTTTACAAATCCTGCACGTATCGGATATGAAAATACGGATAGTCCACTATACGTTTAACACTATATATATTTTCTATTTACTGTATCGCGAATTGTAGCAAAATAATTTTATTATTACTTTTGTAAGTATTAGGCCGTTTATATCAGCTCTGTGAAATTTACTTGGATTTATTAATAAACATTTGTGTTTCCTCCAGACTCATTGAGCTTAAATTAATATAAACTATCAAATTTTCAGCAAGATTGTAATGAAATTCTTAATTTTGAATATTAAAACCATCACGATCCTATAAAAAAACTACATTAATACTCGTTTTTTTCCAACAAAATGAACTGAGCAACTCGTTAATAATTTTTCTCGTTAAACTTTTACATTCCCAAGATATCTATTTATATTACCCGCTAAGGTGGTCATACTTGTGATTCGTATCAGACTTGAAGAAACTCCGGTAAAGTTTATATAATTTTCAAATAGAGTTGAAACTCTGAATTAGAAAAAATGTAGAAATATTCGAAACAAATCTTCGTTCTGAAGCCTGAAGTCAAGTAGGGAATGTATCAAATATTTAAAGCGATATCGATTAAGACTGATCCAAAATATGATGTTGTTGAAAATATTATTATGTTAAGAGTAGCTATCTATATCCACCCATTATTATCGTCTAAGTAATCCTAAATAGTATAGTAGACTTTCTGTATTAGACCTTTTTAATAGTATTTTTAAACTGCTGTAATGGTAAAGTTAAAGTAGATTGCGGAATCTTATTATAGAATCTTATACCCAAAACCACAAACGAACGTATGTACTTTTGCAAGGCGCAAAGCAGAAACCGCAGGCTTATGTCGGTTCCTACTTTATCTACTATATACATCGCCAATCTTTTTATAATTATGTATATTCTTATGTTCAAGAATTAAATTGCTCAAAATATACTGCGCAGCCAATGTAAGAACGGTGGGCTGTTTCCGAAATCGGAATCTCTTCCGGCCAACCAGATAACATACAAGTGTTAAATTTAAAAATTACTGAATATTAAGTCAAATTGTAATTTTAATTTTAGATTTAGGACGGCTACGACTGTGAAAGTTTTGAGTATAATTCTTTTTATTTTTTACGCTAACTTGCTAACAAAATAAAAATTAATAAGAAGAATTTTTTTTTTTCCTTTAAGGTTGAGGTAAGGACAGAGCGAGCCAACCTTATTTATCCCGTGATAAAACCGGGCTTAGTTGGTAATCCGCTTCAAATATAATTTTATGATTTACATCTAAATGTCACCGGCCGTGATATATGACGTCTTACGTTTGTCGTTCTGCATTATATTACAGAAGATAACATAATTTCATAATTTATACCTACATGTGTAGCTTTTTTTATAAGACTTGGTCTTGTTATTGTGTCAGCACTAGCAGTTTTAATATAAAAGCTTAGACTTTTTATCAGTCTTGAACACTGTTGCTTTATATTTGGTATTCGATGATGACACCACAGTTTCTTAATAGTTTCGAATACCAATTTTTAAATTTTAACTATTATGAGTAGTATTCATAGAAAATGTCTGCGGGAACGGGAAGTTCCCGCCGCGATAACGTCGTGTAAAGAGCTCATGAATAAGAGCCCCGGATGGGCTCGAAACTAGTCGTGCTAACCCGATAAAATTAGACGTGTATATAGCCGGTGTCTTCATATTAACTTGTTTCGGATAGATTTAATGATATACGCTTTTTAAGTCTTGGATTGGTCACAATATCAATATCATGTAAAGCTCGCTTTTCCACTACTATTGTTTTCTTGTCAGTCTTGTTTTAAGTTAATTTAAGGGCGCATTTCGTGCACCTTTTTTGTAAAAAAAACACTAGTCTCCACTTGCGACTTTGTCTTAGATTACTACTATACTTATATACAAATATCTCCCTTCTAATATACAAAAATCATATAGGTCTTCAACGAGAAAACGAGTTAACATTTACAAAAACACATGTACAAACCTCCACCACAATACACAAGCACTACACACGTTCACTATCACAAACTCAACAATCGTTTCGCCCCGCAACTGAAGCATCAAAGAGATAGACTCCACGACAAAATCGCAAAAATGACATAAATAAAAAAAATCACTTGCAAGAACCGCTTTATTTCAGAATGCAAATTGACAATAAAGAGAAAGATTAAATTTAAAACTATTTAATATATACAAAAAGTTTGAATAAAACCATTTTGAAAGGAAATATAAATTCTACGGGCGGAGATCAGTTAACATAATTCAAAGTAAATAACAGAAATGAAATATTCTAGTATTTTCTACAACTTCTATTTTTACAACACTTGATTATTGAGCTAGCTGTTAATAATCAACAAGGTAGCGTGACCAATTTTTATTTACCCTTTTCTGTAACTTCTTGCTTATGCTAACATAAAATGAATGTTGTTTTAAATCAATACAGACGTTCACTATCACAAACTCAACAATCGTTTCGCCCCGCAACCGGAGAATCATCAGAAGATAGACTCCACGACAAAATCGCAAAGCTTTGCGATCTATCTCCTAAATAAACGGATAGTCCACTATACATTTAGTTCTATATATATATTTTCTATTTACTGTATCGCGGATTATAGCAAAATAATTTTATTATTACTTTTATATTATGGATCTCCGCAAAGTAACGCCTAATTCTATAAATTCACATTTACAGTTTCACGTTTTAAATATGAGTATAGATGACATAATATCCATCTAATATTTAAACATATTATAAACTAAGTCCCCAAATGCTATATTTCTGTATGTAATCGATTTTCTCAAAATTTACTGAAGAAGTCTTTGTATGGTTTTTACTAAAAGATTGATTCATGGGAAACATTTAGATTAATAATACATTCTCTGGAATGACTCAAAAGATTTTGATCGGACTTTTACTGGAACATAGAGAAGGTTGTGGACCAACATATAGGCTAATTTTTATCCTAAAAATCCCACGGAGTCGTAATTTACGCGGTAAAAACTTTGTGACACTTTGTGAAATATTAGTATGGTATTTAAATGTTAATATGGTTAACATACCATTCCTTTTTTTGTATTTTTTATTACTTCTTTTGTCGTTTTATAGTGTAATTTTCCCTTCTTGTCGACGATATTGACAACGAAGGTTCTCATTCCGGGACAAACAAGACAATGGGCCCACTGGGAATCACGTCAGTGTACAAGTTAAATTGATTGTTGCCATTTAGTTCTGTAGAATTGACAAAGTGACTACATCTATCTTATACAAGTTTAACAATTGACTCACTATTTGTCTATGTATCCTAAGTAAAATTTGATCTAAAAACGTCTCTCGATTTCACTACTGAATTAAAAGACGTCATTTTGATATTTTGATTTAATTTATAAATTAAGTTGGCGGAAAATGTTAATGACGGAAAAGTGTCACTCATGTGTTGCAATAGTGCTCAAAAAATCTTATTATAGTTTTCATTGCTAAAAAAATTCATAAAAAATGCTTGACTTTGCTTACACGAATGGCATTATTATGAATTATGACTTCTGCCGATATTGCTCTATATACGGTATTCTCATTCCAAAACACGTGTTTTTTGAGTGCCACTATTGCAGCCCATGAGCGACATGAGAGCGTGAAGTATTTTATATTTAATTATATAATATTTTTTATTTATGAGAATTTTTTTCATTACTACTATAGAGGATTATTTATAATTCACATAAGAATTTCACTTACTTTATTTTCATGTTAATATATATATGGCTATACAATTTACTATTACCCTACTTGAACCCCTAATGTCTAGAATTAGGAGAAAATTATTTAAATTTTTTTTTTATTTATTATAAATTTTTAATCACGATATGGTAAAAGATTATTTGTTGATATTTCATTTGGTAGAATTCTCGTGCTATTAATGTACCAAAAATACGAACGCGATCAATGAATCGAATGATAATAACAATTATCGCAAAATAGCGTACTAAAAAACGTAATTAAGATTTAATTACGCTTGATTTTAATCGATTGGAGACGATGTTTGATACGAAAAGACGGAAGGCAAATGTAAATAAGTATTAAGAGCCACGCGAAAATTAAATGAACCGTTAGAACAGCACAAGTATAGGCCGCAAAATAACCACATTGAAAATTACAACAGCAATCGAGTTTAATTAAATATTACGATTTGGTTTTGCGGAACTGTAGCATTCCACTGAACGATACCAAAAGATATAAGGCTACGTAATAGCGACTTTCATCGTAGCTTGGATTGCTAATAAGTGTAATAAGCTCTATTTTAGAGTAAATCTTTGTCATTCTTGAGCAAGTTAAGGGATAATATAAAAGTATTCCAAAAGTATAAATAAAATTATTTTGCTATAATCCGTGATACATCGCGATACTGTATCGCGGATTATAGCAAAATAATTTTATAATTATTTTTCACTGTTTTTCTCTCAATTGACTTATGACCATAGCTATGAATGGTTCTCTTTAAGAAATTTTAGTAATATATTATATTATGTAGTTTGAATCCCAGCTTCCTGCTAATCATTTTTCATTATGTTGAACAGTTATATAGTGTTACTAGCATAGATTACGTGTGTATCGAATATACTTTTAAATTAAAATTTGTATTTCTTTAACCATACAATCGCAACTTTATTTAAATCTTATTATATTTCCAGCCAGCCATTGAATCTTATTATAGCCCAGCGGTGAGACTGTGCGACTCTTTCGAGGGGAACACGAGTTAAAATCCGGGCAGGCACAAATGAGTTTTTCTATTAAAACTCATGTGTCTAATTGATAATTGCAATTTATCACACGCTTTTCGGTCACGGAAAACATCGTGACGAAACCTGCATGTCTCTAGAGAATTCTAGGGATATGTGTAACCTAACAGTCCGCATTGGAGCGTGGAAGGTCTCAGCTCTAACCCTTCTCTCCAGAAACGGAGAGAGAGAGGAGGCCTATTCCCAGCAGTGGGATTGTAACAGGCCGCTACTTTACTTACTTTTACTTTTATAGTTCCAATAAGTTGGTCACGAAAAGTAACAGTCAATGGATATTAAGTGAGTTTAGATATAATGGGCGCTAATTGACATCGCTAGTTTCCATTTCAGATACAAACCGCATAATAGCCTCATCGGGAATAACGGCAGCGGTCAAGTTTAATTAATTGTTTTGATTGCGTGAAATGATGAGGCTTTCGTAGAAATTTGCATGGTGATAAGAGTAAAAAAAGTGTATAACTGCATATATTTTAATATACAACGAATTTTAAATTAAATTATTATTAAAATTAAAGGCACTATAACAAAACTACCTCGCTATAATCCGCACGGGTTAAGCGAATGCATGCAAAGCTAACGTGTATGAAGCAGGCAAAATTTACGAACCTTACACATGCAGGACAAGCCATCACACGCACCCCAAGGCTCCTCCACCAGCAACAAAGCACACAAGCAGCACACACACCCACCACCACAACAATCTCGACGATCGTTTCGCTCCGAAACCGATGCATCATCAGGAGGATAGGCTCCACGACAAAATAGCATTGCGATTGCAGTGGCTTGTCCTGCATGTGTAAGGTTCGTAAATTTTGCCTGCTTCATTCACATTAGCTTTGCATGCATTCGCTTAACCCGTGCGGATTATAGCGAGGTAGTTTTGTTATAGTGCGTGTAATATGGAATTCCGCAAAGTAACGCCTGCTTCCATAAATCAATTAAAATTAAAATTTAAATTATATATTATTAAAAATATATACATTTTATTGAATATGGTATTGAATATGAATAATGGTGGGCTAGATTTCACGGCCTAGGCGTTCTTCTAATTTTGCTATCCTATATGTTAGTTCGGTATATGAACTTTCAGTGTACCGAATAACATTAATATTACTTCAGCAGTTAAGGGTTTAGTCCAGTCTTCTTCTTTCTCAACCGATGGACGTCCTCTGCTCGACATAAGTCTCTTAATGGGATGTCCACAACACACGATCTTGTGCCGCTTTAAACCAGCGGCTCCCCGCGACCTTTTTGAGGTCGTCAGTCCATCGCGTAGGGGGTCTACCAATACTGCGTTTTCCGGTGCGGGGTCGCCATTCCAACACCTTGAGACCCTAACGCCCATCGGTTCTCCGCACTATGTGACCCGCCCATCGCCACTTCAGCTTCGCGACACGCTGAGCTATATCTGTGACTCTGGTTCTTCTCCCGGATCTCTTCATTCCTGATTTAAACACGTAGAGACACTCCGAGCATAGCCCGCTCTATCGCTCGCTGAGCGAGTCTAAGCCTTCTTATGAGGCCTGTTTTGTATAAATTGGCGCGCCTAGCCAGCGAGCATCGGTAGACTCGCGTCGGGGCTGACTTGACGGGCATTCGAGTGCGGGGTCACGTACGCCGCTCGCTCGCGTTTATTACGTAGTATTTTTAGTAACGTTTTGAATTACAATAAGACAGGACGTGCGCGGTCACCTGTATAAGGCATTCCTTATTGTAGAACGCACACGCGTAATGACGCGTTTTAACCAGTGAAGGGTGTGGTGTTAGATAGTACCACGACTGTATTGACTTTTGATATTGATATAAGTATTTAGTGACGCGGTCAATTAGTGAAGCGTTTCGATTACTATAAGATTAATGTTCGTCGATATCGTGTGACCTTACCAAGGTTGTGTGCACACCGGGTGTTATTTGTGTTATTTAACCGCGTTGGTGAGGTGTATACGCCGGGAGAAATAGACAGTACGTGTTCGTGGAAGATTGCTGAGGCGAGCCAACGAGTTCGGGAATCGGCCAAGTACACACAAGCAAGTACATACAAGCGCACACACGCACGTACACATATACACGCAGTGATTCATGAGGCCGGACCGCATATAGCTGACGGCCGCATAAGGTAGGTTGAGGCGCCGGAACGGCGGGCCCAGGTTTCGGAGGTTGCCTCATCCGCCCGCACGTTTGTGTGGAACAATTCAAGGCCCATAATCAGCGACCACGTCTCAGATCCGTAGGTCATCATCACTGGCAATACGCACTGTTTGAAGACTTTGGTCTTCAGACCAGTAGTGGAAACGTAACAGACAGACTTTAGCATTCATAATATTAGTTTGGATTTAAGTTAATTTAAACTATTGCTTTATATGTATAAACGGCATACTTAACCCATGTTCACCGCGAAATAAACAAGGTTTGGATTCTCTCCTCGCTTCAGTCCCGAGGGTTCTTGTTTCCTGTTTATTTCATAATGTAGGAAATTTCCTTACGTCCGCACTGTCGCGTGATGTTGTGATGCCAGTTTACGTCTGACATTTATTGCAAGTTAACCGGGAATACTAAAATTACATTTTCTATTTTCAACTCGTCTCTTCTATTGCATTTTTTACGCTTTTGTAGAATGCAAAAATGATTTAATGTTTTGATTTCTATACATATTATAAAACAATGTCCTCAAAAGTTATCTGTCTGTATGTGATCAATATTCTCAAAATCTATTGAACCTATTTTTCTAAGGTTTTTAACAAAAGATAGTGCAATTCTTGGTAAAGGTTTGGTAGGTTATGTTCAGGGATTCTAGAGACATGGCAGGATTTTACACGATGTATTCCTTCAATTCCATGTTATTCATTCGATTGAAGAACTTACTTCTTTACTTTAAATTTTTTTTAAAATACTCAATAATTTTATAAATTAAACCTTGTGACACGAAACAACGCATGTATATTCCTGACTGCAATAGCAGTTGGCGCCACCAGTACTTTATTCTGCGCTATAGTAGTGCTTTTGTGTTACATAAGAAGTCCCCATACAAATTGTTCGTTTGCTCATTGCCTACCAAAGTTAACCATCATCCTTTGGGTCAAAGTGTCGTTACTCAATATTTTTTTATTAAAATACTTAATTTATTCGTCTTTCTTCTGATTTTCAACCAATACACGTCCTTAGCTGGCAGCTCAATCGTTTTTACATACAAATAAATAATCTGTATTAAAATTCTATTTCCTGATTTTACGATAAATTACATAATACATTAACAATAATCTGTAAAAAGTAATAAAAAAAGTAGAACCCATTAAACTTGGAGACAGTTCAAATTATTACGGACACGTGGCCTGTCGTCGAAATGAAACTTCGTTAGGAATGTATAAGTTCTATTGGAAAATTAGAAAACTTGATCGGAGTTTCCTCATTTCACGTGAATCCGTGAGAAATCAGAAGTACGTTGAATTTTGCTGATGAAACGAATTTTGTGGATAGGAAAGCTTAAAATATTAAACGAAAGATATTAAAGAAAGTGATTAGTGAATTATTAAATTATTATAAACCACTGAATTAATTAATTCATTAATTATAGAAACAAGAATTTCGCGATAAATTGCGCGAGAAGTCAAAGTTAGTTTTAAGTATTTGCTAATAGTGCCTTTGACCAATGACCTCAATAATTGATGTGTACTTAATTTATTTATTTATTAGGAAGCCAACGTGATACACAATTTGGTTTAACTTATACTAATATACATTTATAAAATACAGTTTTATATTATATATCCCACTTAAATGCTAACTCAGCATGTATAATAAAATAAGGTAAATAACATTGTGCTTACTCATCAAAAAGAAAAAACCAATAATAAAAGAAATAGAAAAAAAAGAGTTATTACTGAAAAAAAAACTATTCTACTTGTATAAATAAAATGTGGAGGAAATAATCAAAAATAAAAAAATAAAAAAAACAGTAATATTAGAAATTAACAGGGATGATAAATCATGGCGGCTTTTTTATAGTCTGTCCTAAGTGCATTACTAAGTATTTTTTTATTTTTTGTTTAAAAGTTTTATTAGAGTCCCTAAAAATGTCTATATTAGCTTTCTTAAAAATATTATTAATATTTCGATCTTTATAGGGTTATTTATACGTGATCTCTGAACTGAAGCGTAGACTATTTTGTTGTAGCATTACATACATTCTCTTAAAAAACGCGGATTGCAGCAAAATCATTCTATCATAACTTGTGCCAAATAAAATATGGTTATTTATTACTTATAAAGACCTGTAGAAAATATAAAATATACACAAAGAAAATAACGAATTTAACTAATTTTGTCGTCATCTGTTTGAAGGATACAAATACCTGTAATATGAGAGGTAATAAAATTAATTACATCTGAGCAAGAGTAATAAGTATTTCATTTAACGTACCGTATCATCTTTTTTATTAATGATTTCAAGACGTTTCTCAAGCTTAAACGTAATTAAGTTTGTAAACATATGCATACGTAAGTCTGTGTGTTTAATAAACACAGTATCGCTGCTTAAAAGATATACGGGACTAATATTGCGAATTCATATTTTCAAGGAAAACGGCACTTCAAAAACTTTTTTCTAAGTTATGTTTAGGGTATGAAAATCGAGAGAAAGTTTATATGTGCGTCTGTATGCTAGCGAAAAAGAACATGTATTAATATAATTTAGTAGCATCTTTATTCACTTATAAATTAACAAAAAATAATTTATAAAATTTATTTACATTTACTATTTATTATCTTTTTAATTTTTTTTTCTTTTGTGTTATCTCGAGTACATCTAGGTATATAGTTTTTCGTTATTTTTCTTTTTCTCTCTTTCTAATGTTACCTGTATTTCATTTCTTGTCTTTTTCCTTCTGTTACTCAAAGTTTTCCTGGAAGAGATCCCTTTTAAGTATAAGTCTCTGCGCACGTTCTGCCTTCTAAATCGTCCCTTTCCATCATGTGTGATTGAAATCAAGGATTTGCCTATTACATGATAAGAATTCGCTATTACGTCTATTTTGTCCAGAAGCTGTTGCAGCAGTTATAAAAGTAAAGAACTTTCTCGTATAGATAGTTCTAAATTTAGCAGCAATATCTTCCTTTACATAGTGTTAAATATGAATGCGGATGATATGTGTCTATAAAAAAAAGATAGTGACAAATGATAGTAAAAAAATGTTGTGCCGACCCCACTCAAGGTGGGATGAGGGCAGGAGAAAGATGAAAAACTTTCTTTTATCATGGTTTACAGCAAAATACTTTAGTTTTTACTTGACAATTTGAGTTATCAAGCAAGGGTCTTGTTACTATTAAATAAAATAATATAATGAATAGAATCTATCTTATTAAGTATCGCAATATATTATGTCAGGAAAAAGGTGGGAAAAATGAGCCCAATTTCGCCTTGTCCCTAGGCGAAATATTATATTGTTCTTCAACATATACACACACAATTAATTCAACCAAAACATGTCAGAGGCACATTCATTGTAGATATATAAAATATTCTAACCATGTCACGACCCAACTCATTGTCACTCTAGGTTTTAGTGAACCATTTCGTTTAGTCCTTAATCCATTAGTCATAGACTGTGCTACGAGTTCCAGTTGTGATCCGCAGTGAACAATGTGCCAAGTAATGGAGGGGTCTTTTGTTTTGGGCACGCTTACATCTCGGCAGTGTTTCTTTATTAAGACTGCCGGGGTAATAAGTCCCTGGTAACATTAAAGTGTCTTCATTTAATAATTTCATGAATATTTATTTACAAATGTTTAGATTCGGTTTTTTTTTCTGATACCTATATCGCTTAATACGCCGTGTGGTATCCGGCAGAATAGAATAGATCACCCTCCTTTCTTACCGAGGTGTCGTAAGAGGCGACTAAGGTATGTGCCGTGTGCTATCCGGCTGCATAGAATAGACCACCCTCATTTCTTACCGAGGTGTCGTAAAAGGCGACTAAGGTAAGATGACGTCAGGCAGGCGGCCGGTCGTAAAATACGTAGCCAAATCATGTGACAACATGTTTGTTATATATTATATATTCGACCCCACTTAGAGTGGGATAAGGGCAGGAGAATAATGACCTATATTGCTTATTCAAAGTAACGGGATAATTAGTGTACTAAAAAACGAGTGACATATTTTTTTCTAGTTATCTAAATGTCCAACTAATTACGAATTATGAATAGGGTGTCCCTATTTACATTAATTAAAATGATTAATATAAGTATGCGTGTTGTCATTTTCATTTGTAATAGATGCTATTAATAATCAGAAACCAAAAGTTATACAAGATTTTGCTAAATCCGCGTTCATTACGAAAATCTACAAAATGCTAAATATAGGCAGTCAAAACCGTTCATAAATCTTATACATGAAGGATTAGTTACCGTACGAATCATTGAACATCACCACCATCAACACACTAAACGAGCACTACAAACATTTACTACATTAACGCAAAAATCGTTTCGCCTCGTAATCAAAGCATCATCAGGAGATAGGCTCCACGACAAAATGACACATCACCCAATCAAGCAGTATGATATACAAATAGTTCAACCCCCACAGTTGATTTTGCCCCCGAACACGTGCAACCAAACTGAAGTTGGAAACGTTTACTTTATAAAACTATAACTTTTTATAAGAGTGAATCAACGTTTATAAATGCTCAATGAAGTTAAAGCAAAATATTTATGCATTGTTTTTACTTATATTTCTAAATTCTTATGTTTTTTCCGGTTTCATTGTTATTATACAAGTGCAAAAATATGAGTGATTTCTTTAGGTACTAGAACGTTAGAAGATGCCTTGAGAATTATGGCCAGGTTTTTAGATTATGGAAGGTGCATGGCTGGTTAAAAGAAGCAGTACCTACCTACACTTTAACGCATAATAGCTGTCTGATTACGTCTAAATGCAAAATATTGCCCGCAAGAAGAAGACGAAGAATAACTCTACTGATATTTTAGTACTGTGCAAGACTAATGGTGACCATAGTTGAGTGGTTATATGAGCAAGTTAGTAACGCCTATTTAAGCAATATGAAATAAATAAATATATGAGACACACAAACAGTCGTCCATCCCCAAAGCAAGTAATTTAATACTTGTGTTATGGATACTGGACAACTGGTAAATACATACTTAAATACAAATATACACCCAGGCTCGAAAAACCAACAAATTATTTATAGAAAATGTTGGCTTTCGACGGGAATCCAACCTACGACCCGTGGAGCTGAAGGCAGGGTCACTAGCGCAGTAAGGCCAACGGGTCAGTCAATATTATATCTATTGATATGATATATTGAGATTCAAGTCTGAATTTTACATGTACGAAATCATTATAATATTTACCCACCATTACAACTACAATATAAGTGAAAGAATGAAAAAATATCTAGCTATATAACAACTATATCAATACCCTCCAGATTTCGAGAATGAAACACGTGTCGAACTAAAATGCCATATACGGGTCCCTTTGAGTAAGACAGTCATTAGAGTAGAACAATCTGGCTCTGTTTCCATTGCAAATATACGTCACTTTAGAAAATTCAATATCTGGACTGTAATTTGACAATATTAATTAATTTCATTAAATTTATTTTAACATATTTCATATTCCTATTTATAAATATTAATAGTTATATCTAGGCAATTAGTGTGTTTAATATTTACACTTCGTTATTATGTGAATCTCATCATTACACATCGCAGCTCCTAATTTAAAATTTGATAAAGGTATGGATCTACTATAATATAATTTTTTGCTAGCTGAGTGACTTTAAGTAACACTAAACATTTTACACTTAAATTAAATTAAAAGAACTTGATATATTGTAAATTCTGTTTAGGCGACTATTTAAGCGGGCAGCCAATGTTTGTCTGTGGTTTATGCGCAATTTCGACCTCCACAGTGACCTAAACTTCGCTATAGGATATATCTTTAAGCGGTTTGCGAAATCAAATTTTATAAAAACCGACATACAATCAAACCCATTTATATCAATGGCTTGCACGTACTCGTATGTCTCAATTCTTTTGACCCATCAAAAATATAAGAATCCCTTGTCTATGTTATATGATACGATAGATTACGAATGCAAACACAAATACATGTAGGACATTATAGTTCATCAGTTTTCTGATGTGGTTTCTCGATAAACCAGCAACGCTGTCATGTCTTATCATAGTCATAACTTAACCCTCACTACCTAAGCCGTCGTTCCTAGTCCCCATTGCCAGTAGAGCTTCTGCCCGTTATTCGCCGCACGTTGCGCCTCCAACCTTTTTTCCACCCACTCCTGCCCTTATCCCACTCTAAGTGGAGTCTGCCTAACATGTTTTAAACAAGTTTTTACATGATTTCTCTATGTATTTTATGCCCGGCCGCCTGCTGAGGTCAACTTACCTTAGTGGCCTTTTACGACACCTCGGTAATGCGCACGGTCTATTCTACTCAGCCGGATACCTCACGCCGGATGAATCATATCTTATCCTAGAGTAAAGCCATTATTTAACATTTAGTTAATACGGAAGTCAACATAGGAAGGTATAAATTTAATTTTTGAAAAAATGAGTCGGCGTATAGTATTTTGTATAATGGACATGCACATTCAGTAGTTAGCGATACGTGACTCCGACATGTGTGTTTGACATAACGAGCCCACAATGCGAATAAGACGTGACCGAGCGAACTACGTTCAGCCTAAGACAATAGGTTCTCACTGGTAAAGTTGTACCCATACTTACGGAATGTAATATTCCCAACTAATAGATAGTTATTGTTTGGAATATACTTTGTTCGAGAATGTTTATTTGTTACTTCGTTCGCATGTAGAACTTTATTTTATTGTATAACTAGCTATGTCAGCGGCTTCGCCCGCGTGAAAATCAGCTTGTCACAATTTTTTTCTAGAATTCAAATTTTAAACATAAAAGTAGTTATTGTGTGTTAACCATAAGAGATAGAGACATGATATGATATCATGATATCATGATATAATTTTTTTGTAGTATTTTTATAGATCTAAAATTCTCTAGTACATTACTTTAGCGTGTCTCTGCTGGTTAACACAGCGCAAGCCACTAAAGCTCCCAGCAAGCAAGTTTTTTAACAACGACGCCATCTCTTCATTACAATTTACACAATACTGATTGGTACTATTTACCTAAACCATCCGAAAATATGGCACTATCTTTTGGTGTAAACCGTACAAAACTCCGTTCCGTAGATTTTGAGAAAATCGATTACATACAAACAGACAGCTTTTTGGGACTTTGTTTTATAATAAGTATAGATATGTATTTATATAATACATACATATTCAAATTCAAATTCAAAATATTGATTATTCAAATAAACTTGTAAACGAGTGCTTATGAATTGTCAACTCTGCTGCTGGTTCAGAAAGCTAGTTCTATCGAGAAGAGCCAGAAAGAAACTCTCTTTTCTTTTCAAATATAATTCTTATAACTAGTTAAATTTGGTCATTACTATCTCGTACAAAGTAGAAATGTAGCTATATCCATACTTATCATCTAAGTAATCCTCAACAGTATAGTAGGTTTTCTGTATCAGCCTCTTTATAATAATATATGATACTTTTATCGAAAGTTGTAATTTCGTGCACGTGTCAAATTTAATTTTGTATTTTAATTTGACCATTATGATGGATGAATGGATCAATTATCAGATTCCTGTTAGTAAAATTCAAAACCTCTATAAAAGAGTATGTGATTATTTTAGAAATAATGAGATAATGAAATTTTATGAAAGTTTTTTTTATTACTACCATTTTTTTGCACTATAAATTTCATACTCCATATATGTAGATTCTACTCTTCTTCTTTTTATATATATAAAAATGAATGTTAGTCTGTATGTCACTTATAGACTCCAAAACGGCTAGATCGATTTTAATGAAAATTTCAGATATTCTTTAGACTGACTCAGCGCATGTTTCTGTAAAGTTTGGTAGCGATCGGTGCTTTTTTTACAACTGTAATTCTATATATCTTTGAATTAATCTCTGCGAAATCTCTGGACATACTAGTATATATTACAATTAATTAATAATATCATACTATCTGTACCCAAGTATTATTGACTGTCTAGTGACTCACAGTCTGGATTATACTAATATTTTTTTTATTAATTATGAGATTTTAATCCCATAAAAATTGTTTTCTGAACGGATTGTCACAAATAAAAAATCCTACCCTTAGACAAACAAATCAGGTACTTTCAAATTCATATTTAAAATGTAACAATATAAACAAATTTAGAAATAACATCTATATCTTATCGAATAAAAGTTCGTATTTCAAAGGAAATGCCAACAACTTTCGTAAACCGATTTGTAACCAAAACGGGTTGCTATATAATACAAAAGTTTTGACAAAGTGCGTTCCACTTGCTCGAGCACACGTTAATACAAAATGCCCTCTAACCGTATGTTTATTTTTAAATTTTCATCATAAAATTACCGTCGACGGAATTCGTCGAGAGAGACCGAACTTTGTTAATTTCAAGCAAAGCTACACCTCAAGGGGTTATGCGAGCGTAAAGAAATTAGTCCACACTCAATTCCTATGTATCGAGACAACGGGAATTCCATTTAACGTGAATAGTTTGTCAAAGAGCCTTTGTGTTGATTTTTTGGTAACGTTAACGCTTAATAAAAATTCTGTATTATCATTATGTAAATTCTCTACTTTCAGGAATGAGTTGTTTCCTTTTAGTATATCATACATTATTTTCCGCCGTACGCCGTGTGGTATCCGGCAGAATAGAATAGACCTCTTTCCGTTCTTACTGAGGTGTTGTAAGAGGCGACTAAAGTATGTGCCGTTAGGTATCCGGCTGCATAGAATAGACCACCCTCATTCTTACCGAGGTTTCGTAAAAGGCGACTAAGGTAAGTTGACGTCAGGCAGGTGGCTGGTCGTAAAATACATATCCAAATCATGTGACAACATGTTTGTAACATGTTGTGCCGACCCCACTTAGAGTGGGCTAAGGGCAGAAGAATGATGATGACATTATTTTCCGCCGTGTGGTATCCGACTGAGTAGAATTGACCACTCTCATTTCTTACCGGGGTGTCGTAAAAGGCGACTAAGGTAAGTTGTCTCGTCAACTTACCTTAGAGCGGTCAGCGGCAAGCGATCGGTTGTAAAATACTTATCCAAATCATTTAACAACATGTTTATAACATGTTGTGCCGACCCTACTTGGAGTGCGATAAGGGCAGGAGAATGGTGATGACGATCACACATTATTTTCTATTATGGTGTGTATTTGTAAGTATCCATACTTCGCATAAAGATATCACTAATTGACAAAAGAGGAAGTGAAGTTATGTAACAGTAAAGTAACAGCCTGTCACTATGCCCACTGCTGGGCTAAGGCCTCCTCTCTCCGTTTTTGGAGAGAAGGATTGGAGCTAAGACCTACCACGCTGCTCCAATGCGGATTGGTAGGTTACATATATCCCTAGATTCTCTAGAGATATGCAGGTTTCCTCACGATGTTTTCCTTCACCGAAAAGCGTGTGATAAATTGCAATTATCAATTAGACACATAAGTTTTAATAGAAAAACTCATTGGTGCCTGCCCGGGTTTGAACCTATGTCGTCTCTAGAGAGTCGCACGGTCTCACCGCTAGCTATCACAGCTTTGAAGTTATGGAGAGCTAGCACAATCGCTTAGAATATTTCTTCGGATGCGACGATGTTCTAATACATAAATCTTTTAATATTTGTTTATTCCTATGTAATCGGCCATAATAGATATCATCGAATCTCCCGAAATCACATTTACCTATGTAAATATCATATTTTTAATTATATTATGATACCTATATTTTCGTGATAGTCATAGTAAAAAATTTAGGATATCAGTTGTAAACAACAGTTTATAACTGTATATCCTAAATTTTGAATCTTGAATTTCAACTAATATATTGCTGAATAAATCCTTACAGTATTTTGTACTAGTATTTTTTTTCTAGAAATATTGGCTTGGAAGGGAATAGATTAAAATTAGAATAGGTTAAAAATAAAAAAGAGCCGCCTTGGCGACCCTTTACCACAGCCAATTTTTGTTTTTAAATTTCAACACAATTTACCTTCTCTGGGATCCGGTGAGAGCAAACTTTGTTAATTTCACGTAAACTTTTACCTCGAGGGGATTATTACGCAAGTGCGAAAAGTGGGATCTTAATTCTGGACTAGCTATGCCCAGGACTCTGTCTGCTTTAACTCATTTTAGCGATTCTTGGTGTCATGGTACATTGCTGACCTAAACTTCTTTAATTATTTGGGGCAAAAGTTTAATTAGATATGCCTAAATCAAAAATAGGATGATGACATTTGTGTGGTTGTATAAAAGCGAAAGCCAGTAGGATAGTTCCTTTAAATGACGAAGCTTGCACTCTGAAGTCTGATTTATTAAACGTCGATCGTCATTTGTTTAAACGTGGCCCTCTAGCGACTAGATGTTTGAGAAATTCAATCTCGCGTATATCAAAATTCATTTAATTTTGGAAAGGTACAGGCAAGGAATATGCATGTCTAACCTTATTTTATTTCTATTTTATTTATGCAAATACTCGAAAGAGAAACTCATTACATACAATCAATACATATAATAAAATCGTTGAGATGTCAAATCTGTACATTTAATATTAAAAAGAAATAAATAGTGTAGTCGTCTCAAAATACGCTCCTAAACATGAAACAACAGTTTTTAAAATTTTTGTCGGTTTATCTGTTTGTCTGTTTGTCGGTTTGTCTGTATGTCTGTGCGTTTGTTCCCGCTAATCTCAGAAACCGCTGATCCGATTCGGACGCGGTTTTCACTAATATATAGTCGGAAGTCTCACTTAACATATAGGGTCTCCAGCTTTCTCACTGGGCGTAGCATACGTGTTGTTGTCGACGGATTCTGCTCGAATCTTAAGCCTGTGAATGCTGGTGTTCCTCAAGGTTGTGTGATATCTCCTACACTGTTTCTTCTGCATATCAATGACATGTTAGATGATCCTAACATTCATTGCTATGCAGATGACAGCACGGTGGATGCCATATACACCGGTAGCGCAAGACTCTCTTGGAAAGAGGTCGACGAGTGCCGAAAAGATCTTGTGTCTTCTGTTGAAACCACCTTACGGAAGATATCCGAATGGGGTAAATTAAATTTAGTTCAATTTAACCCCCAGAAGACGCAAGTTTGCGCGTTAACCGCAAAAACGACACCATTTGTCGCGTCACCGTCTTTCGAGAATACTCTCTTAAGTGGCTCGAGTAGTATCGAAATACTGGGTCTCGACATCTCCAATAGCTGCAAGTATCGCGATCATTTGGAAAGGAAGGCTAAGTTGGCCTCTAAAAAACTGGGTGTTATCAATAGAGCGAGGCATTACTTCAAGCCGGCTCACAGACTAGCGCTATATAAAGCACAAGTCCGGCCTCACATGGAGTACTGTTCTCATCTCTGGGCTGGTGCACCCCAGTACCAACTTAAGCCATTTGATCGCATACAGCGCAGAGCAGCTCGTATTATTGGAGACCGGGTGATCAGCGAACGGCTGGACTCTTTGGAAATGCGTAGAAACGTATCATCACTATGCGTGTTCTATCGCATTTTCCACGGAGAGTGTTCCATTGAACTATATGACCTGATTCCTGCTGCCAAATTCCATAACCGCACTGTACGTCACAGGTTAAAATATCATCCTCACCATCTGGATGCGTGGCGATCCACTACAGTGCGATTTTCAAATAATTTCATTCCGCGCACTACCATTTTATGGAACGATCTCCCTATGGCAGCGTTTCCAGATCGGTACGACATAAGTACCTTCAAAAAGCGTGTATTCCACCATTTAAAAGGACGGCAACACACTCGCTCTGCGAGAGGTCGTGGGCGGCGGTGATTACTTTAGGTGAACCGCATGCTCGTTTGCCATCCTATTCCATAAAAAAAAAAAAAAAAAAAAAAAGGGTATGTTTTATTTCAATCGGTTAGCAAATAAAAAAGATATGTCAATTTTAAGGTGAAAGGTCGAATACTTTAATACTGGTACTTGCATTTTTAACGTTTTTCTCTGTTCCTGGAACAATCTTTCTTACTGAATTTCGTATGTTACCATGGCTAGCAGGATCACACATCTTTTTATAAGTACTAGGGTGGTCTGAAGCTGATTTTTTTGAAGAATTTTACATTTTAATTCCAGTTTTTTAGGGCATTGTGCGTTTGTTTCCGCTTATATAAGAAACCGCTGATATGATTTGGACGCAGTTTTCACTAATATATAGTCGGAAGTCTCACTTAACATAAAGGGTATGTTTTATTTCAATCGGTCAGCAAATAAAAAAGATATGTCAATTTTAAGTTGAAAGGTCGTATACTATGATACATAAGCTGTGATAACCCAGCGGTGAGACCGTGCGACTTTTCGAGGTGGTCGCGAGTTCCCGGGTTCAAAGTGTCTAATTGATAATTGAAATTTATCACACACTTTTCGGTGAAGGAACACATCATGAGGATACCTGCATATCTCTAAAGAATTCTGGGATGTAACCTACCAATCCGCATTGAAGCAGCGTGGTAGGTCTTAGCTCTAACATGTCTCCTCAGAAACGGAGAGAGAAGGCCTTATGCCCAGCAGTGCAGTTTTTATGACAATTAGGCCAGACTGAAGCTGACGTTATTGAAGAATTTCACATTTTTATTAGTTTTTTTGGCATTGTGCGTTTGTTTCTGCTAATCTCAGAAACCGCTGAAACGATTTGGACACTGTTTAAACTAATATGTAGTAGAAAGCCTAATTTTTTTTATCTCCATTGGTTAGCAAATAAAAAAAATGTCAATTTCAAGTTGGAAGGTCGTTTACTATTATAATGGTACTTGCATTTTTTCCGTATTCCGTCGTTTTTTATGAGAAAAGGCCGTTCTGAAGCCGTTTTTTTAATAAGAATATCACATTTTATATTCATCGTTAGTAATCATTGTTGATGGACGGTGAATGTTTGTATGAAACTTTTTATTTCTTGAACGCATTTACTTGAAATTCTGGATGAAACGTAACAATATAGGTATTAGAACATATAGTATAAGAACAAAATATATGATATTCTTAGCAATTTCTGCTTCAAGGGGGTGAAATATAGAATGGAATACTAGACGCTTAAATCAAAATAAATGTAAGGGGATCATTTGTATGGAGCTTTAAATTTTTATGATTTTTAAAATGTTTTATTATTTCTGTAGGGAAAGTAATGGTCTGATACTATCTCCTATTCTGCGTAAAGCCTCGGAGCTGTCTCCTTTAAAACAGTTACTGAAGCCTATATCTACCATGCGGATTGATAGGTTCGACGTATTCCAAAAACTGTGTAGGGATATGTGGATTTTTATTCCTTCATTTTTCCCATGTTTTGCTTTACGAAACAGTACATGATGTTATTTTAAATATCAATTAAATAAATCCTTATTAATATTCGAAAGTCTGTTTGTCCGTCTGTCTGTTACGTTTTCATGGCCAATCCGCTAAACCAATATCGATGAAATTTGCCACAATTATTCCTTATACACCGAGGTAACATATAGACTATAGAAATTGTGTTAATTCAACATGAATAGGATGACATTAAAAACGCCTTCTATCATCAATATAATAAGTTTTTTTATTCACAATTTATCAAAGTTAATTAAGTTTATAACTATTAACGGCCTGGAATCGAGTCCTTTAAGGCAAAGTCAAATCGGAAAATAAAATAGGTTGTATTTCAGAGATTAATGATGTTTGGCTTACGTCGAAAGAGTTATTTTAGAAAAGTTTTTTAAATAAAATTTAGAAATCAAAATATCGATTATTGTTTACTGAATAAAATTAACTTATAGCTAAGTTAATTTCATTCAAGTACAAAGAATAATAAATGTAAGTAATACGCGCTATTCCGTAAATTAAATAAACTATGATTTATAAAATACGTTCTCTCTGTTATCCCGAAATGTTACAGCCGATTGTGAGTATCATACAGAAATACAAACCTAGAAAATATTCTCTTAATATGAATAGCATTTCAATGTGCTGTCATTATTTGGAGTCTAGATCTTCAAAAAGTTCAACTCAGCATGCAACGAGCAATTAAATGCATATCACCGTTGTCATTGAAAGTTTATAGCTTCAAAAACGGTATAACAGCGTAAAGCGAGACTCATAGCAGTCCGTGATCATCACACCGATATGCAGGGCTTCGGAAACGTTCGCGCAAAATGACGGGTAGTTAAATGCGAATCGCATTCACCATTCGCCTTTAGGGCCTTTATAGGCAATTTTTGTGTTTAGGTTTTGTGTTTTTGTGTTGTAGGTGTTTTTTTATTTACAAAGACAAGATCTAAGCTTAAAGATTGGACAAAAAGTACAAAGATTCAAGTAACTTAATTTTACTCACATAGGGAGTGCAATTCCAAAAATGATTCACGACATATCGTATTATTTATGAAAGTAAGGTAATAGTAATGACATCTTATTCCTGTTGGATTAACAGGATTTCTATAGCTTTACCCGGTTTATTGTACATTTATTGTACCAAATTTCCTCTTTATTGGCTCGGCTGATTCGGCGTGAAAAAGTAACAGACAGGCGGATTTTCGCATTTACTTTTATGTATAACTTACATTAATTTTACATTTCAATAACTCAGTTTCCTTATGTTATGCTATGTCTGTTAAATTAACAGGATTTGTAGAACTTATATATTAGCCTATAAGTTACCTTGATGTATAAGCATTAATTGTGCCAAATTTCATCGATGTCGGTTCAAGAGAGGTATTTTATATAAAAAGTAAAGATTAAACTAAAAAGTTATTAAACGAATGTTTAGAATTTTTGTGCAATCATGTTTTTAATTTAATCAGTAGGCCCAATGGAGTCTCACATTGACAGATAAACTGAAAGATGTTGCTGCCCACTAAGAGAGGTTTTACAAATTTCTTATGGTTTTGTTCGAATCTTTCCAGTGAAAATTAATATCTTTGCTAATTAATAGTAATGGCATGAAGGAAATCAAATTTAAAATGGAGTAGTAGTCGTAGTATTCGAGTAGCGTAATAATTGTAATAGGAACTGCTATTTAACCCCCCGGATCGATCTGATTTTTTGATGGAGATATTTGAAGGGTTGAATAGCGATAGAAGCTCCTGAGTATTACAGGACTACGGTCCACGCGGACGAAGTCGCGGGTAAAAGCTAGTTACACAAATATTTGTAAACAAAAAAATACAGTTGGTTACCAAAAGTAGTTATTGGTACATAGTAAACGTTATGAGTCTTGAGGCGAGGTCTCAGTTTTCTGACGTCGGTCGGCCGTGGCTTGTCCCTTCCGTTCCGACCTCGCAATGACCAATCAAAGTCATACATCAGCCCTCCACTACGCGTCGCCCTAAGCCGTGGTCCGGCCTCACAGGAGGCACCCCTAGGACGACGTTCCCCGACGCCAGTAGAGCTTCTGCGCTTTACTCTCTGCATTTCGCAGCCCCGACGATGCTTCTGCGCTCGCCCGTCCCGCCCGTTGATGTAAAAGCCATTAAGGCTAACAGCATACAGTCAGTTTGAAAAAACAATAGTCTTGAGGTTCAATTTCTGTGTATTTACGTAAATATTTGAAAAAAATTGGATAGGCCACTATTATTTTATATATCGGTATGTATAATATCAAATATATAGTATTGACATATTCTTCCAGTAGCCTCCTGCATGCACCTCAGTTACAAGTCACACGCCATACGTGAACAATTGCCGCAAGTGCATAATTACGCTATTAGTTCGCTTCGCACCGCAAGTACGTTTGTGTAGTGTTATTAGTGTTTTTAACAGCAGTAATAATTAAAAAAATCTGGATCTGACTTCGGAAGTAACTGCCTCTATCCGTCTTGGGTAGTTTTATTAATCTCGCCAAGAACCAGACGACTGCCATATTCCATCTTGGTGCTTGCAAGTAATTCGGGGGTTTATACGCAAACCAGTTATTATTTTAAATGCACTCCAGAAGTTACAATAGAATTATTTTGCTATAGTCTACATTTTTTAAGCAAATCTGTATAATGCTAAGTGTATGAAGCAGGCAACGTTCACATACCCTATACATGCAAGACACACCCACACGTATCGCAAAATGCCGCTACCAGAAAAGCTCCACACGAGCACTAAACACTGGGGGAACAAACACACGGTGGAAACAAACGCAGATAAAAGCAACATCATTATATTGTAAGTTCTGCACTTTGCAATTCAGCAAAGTAACGGCAGCTTGCGTAAATCTAATATATACCACTTTATCTAGGCAAGCCTAGATAAAGTGGAGTAAGACTTTATCGCGGGCCACATGCCCGCATGTCCAGGTACAGTACAGTTAGTTGTCTAAAGCACCAATTTGCGCAATCATGCCAAAATTTGTAAGCGAGAAGTGTTTTTGTACATAGACAGTTTTTCACTCAATTAAGCAAACACTTAAAACAACATCTGACATATTTATAGGACCGGCGTGCAGATAAGTTTACCTCAATAGATCGGTCGCTCCGAGTTTGGAATAATTTAAGACTTTTCTCCCTCGTGTAACCCCTTGAGGACATAACTTTTGTTAGAGTCACAAAGTTTTACTTGTTGACGATGTCATATGAAGACAAATTATTATGGTGACAATTTGAGGTAAGCAACATCTATACTAATATTAGGATGTCTGTTATGCTTTCTCGACTAATCTCAATCCCTAAAGAGAGAATAATACCTGTAAATTTCATTCCTTTTTAAAGGAATTCAGGTTAAACGAATAAGGTAACCTCAGGTTAAACCGGGATAAGTAAGGGTATATTTTCTAAATCTAAGCTCATTTGGGCTCTACATAAAATGTAGGTAAACGTGCCTCGTTTTCAATTCAAGCTTACGATGTAATTAGTAATTAAATTTACAGAGCTTTAATCGGATTTAGACGATTGAATTTAGTTTTCAAATTTGCAAATAATTAGCATTGTTTAAATGTATATCATTAAAGATAATAAGGCTATAGTCCCTACGATATCTCTACAATATAAATAATATAGCCAGTTACTATTCTAGAGCTAGAAAAAAGTTTCTTGATATTTGAGAGGAAGTTCCAACTTATACTCGGTATGCTGTTTTAACGCAAGATGGCGGATTAAACAATTCTAGACATTCAATATGAGCAGGCGAAATTCGTCACAATTTACATCATTAATTATACGGTAAATATTTAAAAATTAATACAAAAGTTGCCTTTTTGTTGTAAAGGTAAAGTCCTAAACGGACTGTTACTATTCCCATGCTGGACTAAAGCCTCCTCTCTCTGTGTTTGGAGAGAAGGATTGGAGCTAAGACCTATCACGTTGTTCCCATGCGGGTTGGGCTACATATCCCTAGAATTCTCTAAAGGTATGCAGGTTTCTGAACGATATTTTCCTTCATAGAAATTTATCACGTTTTATAAGTATAGTAAAAAGTCAAGTAACAGCCTGTTACTATGCCCACTGCTGGGCTAAGGCATCCTCTCTCCGTTTTTGGAGAGAAGGATTGGAGCTAAGACCTACCACGCTACTCCAATGCGGATTGGTAGCTTACATATATCCCTAGAGAATTCTCTAGAGATATGCAGGTTTCCTCACGATGTTTTCCTCCACCGAAAAGCGTGTGATAAATTGCAATTATCAATTAGACACATAAGTTTTAATAGAAAAACTCATTCCCCGGGGTTTAAACCTATGTCGTCTATGTCTATGTCTTTTGCTTCATATACTTGGCATTACACTGTTTTTTTTACAAACGCATTATAGCAAAATAATTCTGTCATATACTGTTTTGTACTATGGAATTCCGCAAAGTAACCTACTTCTATAAATTAAATAATACAACATGTTTGAAATTAATTAAGATTTCGATATTAGGATTAAAATTGTTTATAACTTTCTTGAAATGAACTCATCAATAAATTTACCCGATAAACTCCAACGGTAGATGGTTTCCTCTCTAACTAAAGAAATAACGTAAAATTTCTGCTTCCTGTAATGTTCTTAGTAATGACAGGTCTAGACGAATTCATTTATCAAAGTCACGAATACGTTTAGGTGAAACTTTGCAACATCGATTTTCTTGTCAGATGTGCTTCTGTCTTTACATTCTGTTACAGTTGTGATCGGTTTAAATATTTTTAAGGAATTATTCCTTTATAAAAACTATACTGTAGTGTATGCGGGTTTAGATGTGTGTATCTTACCTTGTATATTTATATACACCTACTTATAATATATACATGAATATTACTCACACTAACTCACAAATACTTATGTATAAAGAAAATATTACACTGTCACAAAATGCACCACGTCAGTAACACGTGAACCCTTGATGAGAATGGACGTGTAGTTACTTGTTACTTACTTGTAATGTTTGTATTGTTACTTGTTAGTACGTATTTGAGCCTGTGCTATATTTAAAGAACAAACGTCTATATAAATAAAATGCAAGTGAACACATACACTACAGTCTTTAAATATTATATTTTACGATATTTTACAAAAGGAATACATGAACTGAATATAGAAAATGTTGGCCCCCGGCTGGAGCGAACCTGCGCCCCGCAGAGCCGAAGGCAGGGTTACTGCCATCTGCGCTAACAGTCCAGCAGGCCTACCATGAACTCTTATTGCAACTCAATTGAAGACGTAAACTAAATTGTTTTGGTTTTTCATACCATGACGTCTTAAAGACGCACACTTTAAGTCGTTGCCGAATGAGCGTTCGGAATGCGTCCTAAAAAAATGTGAGTAAAAGAGACAAAGTTGTCTATACTTCATATAACGTTGTCCTTTTCAAAAACACTTCATGGTACGAAAAGAAAGCGGTTGGGTTTAGGTACTGACTTTGAATTGAATCGTTATCTAAAAGTTCATGGTAGGCCTACTGGACGAAAGTCTATCTGTTAGTAACTGTTTCATGACTAATCCATGATCAATATTGATTAAATTGGGAACAATCGGGGTACAATAGAGCTCTACCTGACTTACGTATTGGTTAAATAAACCTGTATTTTCTTCGTGTACTGGAAAAAAAACAGATTATTAATGTGAGTTTGTTAAGTTAATAAGTTGTACAACACATTCCATTTAATTTCCTTCATGATTAGTAATTTAACTCGAACGGTTCGATTGGCATTTCGTATTCTATAATCGGTCGAACAGCTGAATTCGGAATGACTTGACCGTTGCAACTTTGCTAATTGATTGCATTGGTTCACTTTGGTAACTTTCTATTGGTGCTAATAGAAATTTGCGAAATTTAATCTCTACGTAAAATTAGTCGCAATCATGAAAATATATTCTATAAATCAAATCTAACAAAATATAAAACTAAACTTTATGATCCCCGTGACTATAAATAATAAATAATAATAAATAAATAAATATATGGGACAATTACACACGCGGTCGTCCGTCCCCAAAGTAAGTAACTTATTACTTGTATTATGGGTGACAGACAATTGGTAGATGTATAGTTTAAATACAAATATACACCCAGGCTCAAAGAACCAACAATTTGTTTATAGAAAATGTTGGACCTCGGCGGGAATCGAACCCGCGACCCGCAGAGCTGAAGGCAGGGTCACTACCCACAGCGCCAACGGGCCAGTCATCTGATAAAATATACATAAATCTTCTGATAAAACTGATATGAGAGTAGTTAAAAAGATATCGGCTATTCTCACGTCTAATTTTATCGGATTAGCCCGAATAGTTTCGAACCCGTCCGGGTCACTTATTCATGAGCTCTTTACACGACGTTATCGCGGCGGGAACTGGGGACGTGAGTATAGCCGGTATCTTTATTAACTATGAATACTACTCACGATAGTTTAAATTTAAAAATATGAGAGTAGAGAAAATATCTGGGGTTAGGCAAAATTTGCAAATCTGAATTGTTCTTTTATTTTGTTCCTTACTAAAGGAGAGTGTAAGCCTTTACCCAAGAGTGGAATAGTAATAACTTTTATAAAAATTAAACAAAGGTGGTATTGAATAATAGGCCCTTTACACGAGTGTACCAGGCTGTCAGTTAGTATAGGTAGGTGGCGAATGCTTGTGAGGCGAATAACATTTGCCCCTAAAGTCACTTCATAATGACCACGACCGCTCTGACAAGAGCGACACGACAAAGAAGATTGAATAATAAGTAAACAACTATGCGATAACCGCAACGCTCAAGTTCAAAGCGAGTCGATATTATGTTTTATTTTAGTTGTATGTACAATCGATAAAACAGGTCAGATTTTCTTTTCAAATAAATACAAAAAGTAAAGAAATTTTCTTTTCATCTATATTTCAGTCACGTACCAGTTTGGTATATTAAATGAAGCGGAAATAGACATTATCTGGAAAGCGAGGTTCATTTACAATTGTAGAGGTTGCCTCTTATTTTAAACTGAAAATTTATCTACACTTATGTTCGTCTTAATCACTGTTTGTTTTAATACAAAATCATCCCACGCATGTCTTGTAAACGGATTTTCATGCATTTTCCTGTAGATAAAGATGATGATAAGATTGATTGATAGAGTTAATAATTATTATAAGATAGAAGTGTGTATTTAAAAGTCAAGCCACCTAGGAGATTTTTTTGAAAAAATACTTTATTGAACCGCAGTCTTGTACGATCCTAAAAGGATATTGAAATCCAGGCATTTTTACTGTCCAAATAATCTTCAATTTTGTAATATGCTTTACGTATAAGCATATTTCTTACACTTGATTTAAACTTTTAACACTTTAACTTCATTCCTCCTTACGTCAAAGAAGACTCAGTCTATCAATGAAAAAACATGATAATTCGTTCAGTAGTTTTTGAGGTTATTGCGATTGACGCTGTAGGTGATTTTATTTTATAAGATATCATCATTGTAAATATCGTTCTAAATTGTTCTAGAGATTAATGCTTGATGTCAATTTGATGCCACTTATAAACTTATGAATAAACAGTCAACAGTTACTATTAGAAACTTGTCAATACAAACTGAGTTCAAAAACTAGTTAAGACTAAATTATTCATTCAAGCCAACTTCGATGATGGAACTAAATGGCTTTGTAGTTTGTACTAGATATTTGAAGCTTACAAACGAGATTTAAACGATGCATGTCGGAGTATCAACATTTTGCATTCAGCTAAAATTTTGATTCTCATAGGACCGCATACAGTTATATTTGGTCTGACTGGTGTAAATACGTAAATAAACAAATGTAATTTTGACATGTAACTAGCAAAAGTGAATAGTAATTATTCGTGGGTTTGGATATAAGATTCTATTGTAAAATTCCGCAATCGACTTTGTCTTTGCCACTACAGCAGTTTAAAAACACTGTTAAAGGAAGGCTGATTTAAAAAGCCTACTGTGGCGTAGGTACTATTTCGTTGTGGTTACTTCTTTCGATGTGAAGCGAAATTAAAGAAGGCAGGTGAAGATAGATTTATTACGGATACGTCTAACAAGTTTGCTTATTGATTAGCGACTGCTTAATGCTTATACGTTGAATCTATTTCGGATATATGAGATCCGCTGATTTCGCGCTACATCATTTCCCCCTTTTTTTGAAAAAAATGCAATATAAAAAATAATATGAAATTGTTATATAAAGAAATATTAAACTATGTAAAAGGGGTGTAAAAATTACTGTTTAAAAATATTATACATAACTATAAAAATATAAAAACTAACTATAATAATTATTAGAATATAACACTAAAAAATCACTTAAATATATTCACTTAATGTTTATACTATCACTTGTTAACGCACGTTAAGAGTTTCGAATTACGATTGTTTAGTTGTTATGCACAAGTAAACCGAACCACAGGCTTGATGATGCGTCGTGATCGTGTTACGATGCCGGGCTCTTCACTATTTTGGTGTTGTTTTGATATGTTATTATTATTCGACTCATCCTTCGTACTTAATAAGAATGCGGGTTTAAGGCGATCTATACTAATAACTTTTTCTGTATCTCCCTGTAGAATTTTAAAATACTTTTCATTCCTCTCTATCACCTTATAAGGTCCAATATACGGCGGTGTGAGGGATCTAATCATTGTATCACATCTAACGAAGACGTGTGAAGTATGCTGGAGCTCAGGATGAACGAATATTTTTCCTTGCGTTAATTCTTTTTTAGGAATTGATGACAAAGTGGTAAATTTAGTTCGAAGTTCTTTTAAGAAGGTATCTTCATCAGAATTTTCGCACCTTGACGGTTCAAAGAAATCTCCTGGAAGTCTGATAGTTTCTCCATACAGCATCTCCGCTGCACTGGTTTTCGTATCATCGCGTAAACTTGTTCTTAATCCGAGTAATACTGTTGGTAACTCGCTAACCCAGTGTGTTGTATTTCCTCTACAGATGAGAGCGGTTTTTAAACAACGATGCCATCTTTCTATGGCTCCGTTTGCTTGAGGATGATATGCGCATGTTCTAATCTTTTCTATACCCATTCTTTTTGACAAATTGCGGAAAAGGCATGACTCAAATTGTCTTCCCTGGTCAGTGGTTATTCTTAAAGGGCAACCGAAACGAGAAATCCAGCCAGTGTAAACAATTTCAGTTATATTTTCTGCGGTTATCTCTTTAGCGGGGTATGCTTCGGGCCAGCCTGTTTTCCTGTCTAACATTGTTACGATATAACGATATCCTTTGCAGTATGTCAAGGGTCCAACAATATCGATGTGCATATGTTCGAAGCGGTCACTCTTTGTGAAAGTGCCATAAGGTGAAATGGTGTGACGTTGAATCTTCGATTTCTGACAATTTATGCATGATTTAGCCCAGGATACGATATCTTTCTTCATTGATGTCCAGAAATATTTATTGCATAACATTCGCTTAGTCGTACGAATACTCGGATGGCTAACATCGTGTGTGGCTTTGTAAGCCGACACGCGAAATTCCTTCGGCAAATATGGTCGTGCTGTGGCGCCAGATATCTCACAATATATCGCTATGTTATTATCTAAAGTGTTAATCTTTTTTATTTTCAAGTTATTTTTTTTTAATAATATTTTTAGCTCTTCGTCATTTTCTTGTGCTTTAGCTAGCTCTTTATAGTCTATAGGAGAAGGAGTATCAATGGCGGCTACTCTTGACAAGCTATCTGCCACGACATTTTCCGATCCTTTTATGTGTTCGATAGAGCTGCAAAACTGTAATATGAAATCTAGATGACGTAACCTTCTTGGTGTATCATTTGGACTTATGGTGTTCTTTTTAAAGGCTTGAACCAAGGGCTTGTGGTCTGTGTATACCGTTAGGGGTTTTCCTTCAATATGGTAGCGAAAATACTTGATTGCCATATAAATTGCGAGTAATTCCCGATCGAAAGTACTGTAGCATTGTTGTGCGTTACTTAATTTATTGGAAAAAAATCCTAATGGTCTCCATGTATTATCAGTAGGGTCTTTCTGTTGCAGCACTGCCCCTGCGCATGTGTTTGAGCAGTCTGTCATTAATGCTAAGGGAGCATCCGGAATTGGAAAAGCTAATGTAACTGAGTCTTGTAGACTACGTTTACATTGTTCAAAAGCTTCTTCGGTTTCATCGGACCATGGAATTGGGGACTTATCTTTTTTCTTCGCGTTTTGTAAAAATACATTTAATTTGCTATGAATCTGCGCTGCTTTGGGTATGTGTCTTCGGTAAAAGTTTAACATTCCCATAAATCTTCTTAATTCTTCTACGGTTATTGGTTTGGGATATTGCGTAATAGCTTTCATGTTTTCTTGTAGCGGTCGTATGCCTTGTTGTGTAACGTGATGCCCTAAGTAATTTAATTCGGTTTTTCCAAATTCGCATTTCGCTAGATTTATTGTAATTCCGAATTTATGTAGTCTTTCGAAAACGAGCGTCAGATGATTTCGATGTTCTGACGTAGAGGATGATGCAATTATGACGTCATCGATGTAACTGAATAAAAAGTCTAGATCGCGAAGTACAACATTGTTCAAAAATCTTTGGAATGTTTGTGCTGCATTTTTGAGTCCGAAGGTCATCTTTGTAAATTCATACAAGCCGAATGGGGTAGTTATGGCTGTCTTTTCTATGTCCTGTTCAGCAATGCTAATATTATGATATGCTCGTTGCAAATCCAAGCGTGAGAATATTTTTTTTCCAGAAAGTAAATAGACACAATCCTGTATTCTTGGTATGGGATATCTATCGGGCTTGGTAATAGCATTTAAGCGGCGATAGTCTCCACATGGCCTTATTTCTCCGTTCTTTTTTGTAACCACGTGTAGTGGGCTCGCCCATGCGCTTTTGGAGGGTCTGCATATTCCCATGTCTATCATTCGTTGAAATTCTTTCTTGACTGTGTTATATTTATTTGGAGGTAAGGGACGGGGGCGAGCGAAGACAGGTGAACCATTCGTTTCAATGTGGTGGACGATATTATGGCATGAATTCTCTTTAAAACACATGGGTTTGGTAATCTCAGGAAATAGGTCCAAAAGATCGCTGTATTCATTATCGGAATCTATCGTTCTTATTGATGGCTGATCATGTAAAGTTATAGAGGCGACCGTAGATAAATTTGTTACTTCGTCGATTAGTTTTTTGTTGCGCACATCTACTAAAAGTTTGTGATGGCTTAAAAAGTCTGCGCCCAGTATTGGCTGTTTTACATCCGCTAAGACAAAAGTCCATCGAAAAGGTCTTCTTAGCTTGAAGTTCAGGTCTAGAGTTTTCACACCGTATGTATTAATTTGGGAGCCGTTTGCTGCGTATAATATGTAATCATTATTGCTTTTGCTGTAAAATGGCTTTTTGGCAACTGGTAAGACAGAAATATTTGCGCCAGTGTCGACAAGAAATCGTGTTCCCGAATTTATATCTGTGATGCAGAGGCGGTGATGAGGAGTAATAGTGCAAATCTCCGCCTGCGATTGCACTTGTCTTAGTTTTCCGAATTTTGATTCTGCGATTTATTCCACGAGCACGGTTCTATACATTTATTAGCTCTGTGGCGAAAGCGTTGATGATAATAACAATACTCGTTACCCGATGCGGAGCGGGTCGAATTTCTTTCGCGCGATGACGATCTAGAAAAGCGGCCCCTGTAGTTCCGTGGATGGTATCTTGATGTTCTATTTTCTAGGTGTTGTATTTGAAGGCTTAATTTTGCAATTTCCGATAATATTAAATTATGATCTCGAGAACTAGAAGAAGGTCGTATCTCAGCTACGTGCATGGGTTGAGTAGTCTCCATCACTTTGTCTGCAATAGCTCCCAAGTTTTCCAGGTCTTTTACTTCACAGACTGCTAAAACTGCTCGAACTGCTGAAGGTAAATGTCCTTGCCACATCAAGCAGAGAGTCTTATCCGTCATTTTACCTCGCGCCAAATCTCGCATGCGGCGTAAAAGTTGGGAAGGCTTTTGATCACCTAGTTCCATTTCGCTAAGTAATTTTTGAAATTGCCGGTTTTCTGATTCTTCGTACACCGTTAATAAACGTTTTTTCAAAGTTTCGTATTTTAGGCCCTCCGGCGGATTTACCAAAATGTCCGATACTTGCTGAATACATTCCTTGCCCAATTTGGCCACGACCAAGTTAAACTTCGTTTCATCACCCAATTTTTGCGGTGCTAAAATAGCTTCACACTGCACAAACCATAAACGTGGTTGATCGCTCCAGAAGTCAGGTATTCTTGAAGAAACAGTTACGCTTGCCAGGTCAGCTGTTTCCACAATATTCGCCGATTTGCTGACTTGAGTCGCTGGAGAAGTCATTTTCTATTTTTGTGTTCTTCAGTGGGGTCACCAGTGTGGCGTAGGTACTATTTCGTTGTGGTTACTTCTTTCGATGTGAAGCGAAATTAAAGAAGGCAGGTGAAGATAGATTTATTACGGATACGTCTAACAAGTTTGCTTATTGATTAGCGACTGCTTAATGCTTATACGTTGAATCTATTTCGGATATATGAGATCCGCTGATTTCGCGCTACACCTACTATTGAGGATTATATAGATGATAAAAATAGGTGGATATAGCTACTCCTCTTTACCCTGCACAAGATAGTAATGACCCAATGTAACTAGTAATAAGAACTTTATTTGAAAAGAGTTTCTGGCTGGCTCTTCTCGGTAGGAACAGCTTTCCAAACCAGCAGTAGAGTTGACGATTCAAAAGCACTCGTTTACAGGTTTACTTGAATAAAGAATATTTTGAATTTGAATTAGAGAGTATATCACGTTAGCTATAATATGCGTCTTGAATGAAATTAGAACTCACTTATGGTTAGCCGTAGATTTTTTCATTTAACTTTTGTTACTTTATTAAGCTGTGATGGCCCAGCGGTGAGATTGTGCGACTCTTTCGAGGGGGTTAAGAGTTCAGCCCGGTAAAGCACCAATGAGTTTTTCTGTAAAAACTTATGTGTCTAATTGATAATTGCAATCTAACACACTTTTTGGTGAAGGAAAACATTTTGAGGAAACCAGCATATCTCTAGCGAATTCTAGGGATATATGTAACCTACCAATCCGCATTGGAGCAGCGTGGTAGGTCTTAGCTCCGTCCCTTCTCTCAAAAAAGAAGAGAGGAGGCCTTGGCTCAGCAGTGGGATAGTAACAGCCCGTTACTTACTTACTTTATTAACTATTTACATCGGAATTTTGTTCTCAACAAGTTTATATCTAAAATACCCTCAATTATATACTATGTATTTTGTCTCTGAAGAACAATGAGATAAATTTAATTTTATATGTTGACACTGTATATAAATATCAATTGTACCAAAATTTTATATTGGATTTTCCATGAAAGTCTAACACACACAGGCGGATTTGTGTCGCATTTGTTATATTAGTAATTGGATGGATTAGTTTTTACTATCACCTCATAGTGATTATTTTTTTGGTAGTTTAGCAAAAGTCTAATTTTATAAATATATTTAATAAATGCAATGCATGCGGCTTGAGACGTATATATCTTACCTTGTTTATTTATATACAAGACACATACGTGTAATACGAACATGAATAAACTCAGACTAACTTACTAATTAATACGAATGTATAAAGAAAACATTACACTGTCTCAAAATGCACTACGACAGTAACACGAGAGCCCTTAGTGAGAGTGGACGGGTGGTATTACTTGTTAGTGTGTGTTTGAGCTTGTGTATTCGTACAACATTAGTCTATATTAATATAATACGTATGAACACACACACCCCATTAACAAATACTAAGTGTGTACTGATAGGCCACAGAAACAAACCCACAGAATAACTTAACATAACGCACTAACTAAAAGACGACCTTGTAATATAATAAAATAAATAATAATAAATATATGGGACACTTACACAAACGGTCGTTCATCCCCAAAATAAGTAATCTAAAACTTGTGTGATGGACAACTAGTAAATATACTACATATTATAATTTTGAATACATAATTCAATACAAATATACACTCAGGCTCAAATAAGCAACAAGTTGTGCAACAACAAAAGCAAAAAAAAAATGTTGGCCCTCGGCTGGAATCGAACCCACGACCCGCGGAGCTGAAGGCAGGGTCACTACCCACTGCACCAACGGGCCATTCTAACAACAAAGTTACTACTTATATTCGAAAATAAAATATTCTTATGTTAAAGTGAATCATTAATTTGCTTTCCATTTCATTTATTGCTATCAGAAAAATATGAGAGAGAAGTGTAATGAAGCGTATCATTCAGGCAATAGAAAGGAATGTAATGATAAAAGGTAACAATAAAGGAAAAGAAATTTAACATTAAAAGGTGAAACTTAATTTGTAATAACTTCATATCTATGTATATGAAAACTTTAACATTCAATGAAGGGCAATCATCGTAATTAAAAAAAGAGGAGTATACACATCTGTTTGACTATGTATAACATAGTTTATGTTATACATAAAGAAAAAAAAACAACATATGAATGATAATATGTACAGTCAGTGCGGACGAAAATATTTAATTGATGTTACACATAACACTAGTAGTGCAACAACTTCATTCGCGTCGATTTAAACGTACCGTCAATAATGTGATTTGTGGTTTTTTCCGGTTCTTGAACGATAAATGGGATTTTTTAGTCTTTGTTTTGCACCTTAGTTGTGCCAAATTTCATCTGTCCAGCGGATTAGCTCTTAAAGCATAAGACAGATACACTTTCGCTTTTATAGTATTAATATGACACCAAATATATCTTCTAGTCCGTGCGTTGTTACATCGCGGAAAAGTTCAAACACAATACATATCTGAGTTTTGATCACTATAAGCTTCTACAAGAAAGTCAATTTTCTTCGGCCTTCACGTATATTTTAAATAACGGTTTTTGTTAAAAAATCGATTGTAGAGACGCGATAAAATTCCAGACACAAATCTCTTTGGTCTATATGAGCAGCCATGTCTTTTAAAGACTTAAAAAGATTACGACAGCTTAGAGTAATTTGTCTGAAAAAGATTTGTTACGGAATTTTTTCACACTGAACTTCTCTAAAGTAAAACAGATAAAATAGTTTATTAATCGGTTTTACCATCATTTTCAATTTCTGAGCCGAAACCCTTCAGCCAAAAACACATGTTACATTGTTGCATTGTTGTTGTATGTTACATTTTAATTATACAAGATGCAATAACAAATTATTTGATAGTAGTAGTAGTAGTTGATAGTATCATGTAAATGGATCTTTAGACAGTCGATTTGCGTTTGTCGAACTTCCTTGATCGAAGACATAAATTGAAGTTGGTTTCGATTGGGCGTAACCAGTAATTACGTCTTGTCAGACAAAACGAATAGAGATGGGTGAATGTAATCGAACCTATTTGAACTTTGTTACGTTCGGGTCTTTAGTTGACTTGAAGTTAGAACTAATATGTTATAAAATTACGTCCTTTGGTATTGTTTGTTAAGCAATTTATCGGAACGTTGGTTGTTCAAACAAGATAAATCTAATACAGTTTCAGTTTGGTAATGTTCATAGGTATTAATTTATAATTGAGTTGTATTGTTCTAGGGAATAGCTTTATTAGTATATAATTATTGTAACTGAATCCTTTATACATTCATAGAAACTACGATGTAAGCTTAAATTGGTAGTGGTTAAAATGAAGTAAGCAGTAAAGACTGCAAGGGAAACATTTTTGTTACAAAATAACCAACTACAAAATTCAGTCGTGTTCCGGTTTTCCGAACAAATTTCTGGACTGTATTCAGATTGATTGATGAAGCTCCCTTTGAACATCTCTATATTTTGCTATTTACAGGAAATTCAGGTTTTTGTCTGTATAGGTAGAAAAGCTTGTAAAATAATAAGCAAATTTATAGATAACTCTAAAGTGCCGTAGACTATCGGTATGTGCGATTAGTTGTCTTGAGTACGCTTCTGCAATATATTTCTCGAAAATTTATAGAAATGGCGTTACTTGTTCTTTGCAGATATCCGTAATATAAAAGTAATAATAAAATCAATTTTGCTGTTATCCGTGATAAAGTATATAGAAAAATTATATAAAGGTAAATGTTGAGTGCACTATCTGTTCTCAGTCCTGTTTATGGTTTGGTTGCGGTTTGTTTCAAACCGCAACCAAACCATCAACCGTTGTTGAGTTTGTGATAGTGAATGTGTGTATTGCTTGTATATTGGTGTGGCGGCGGTGGAGGTTGTTGCATGTGTTTTTACGAATCCTGCATGTATCACGCTTCTGTTAGTTAGATAAGAATATTTAATTGAATGGGTATTTTGGCAAAAGGTTAAGAAGACTTTTTTTCAAAAATTATATTATAATATTATTCAAATAATTTTAATAATTTTATAATTTTATTCAAATTAGCCGTGTGGTATCCGGCAGAATAGAAAAGACCACCCTCCTTTTTACCGAGTTGTTGTAAGAGGCGACTAAGGTAAGTGCCGTGTAGTATCCGGCTGCGTAGAATAGACCACCCTCTTTTCTTACCGAGGTGTCGTAAAAGGCTACTAAGGTAAGTTGACGTCAGGCAGGCGGCCAGTCGTAAAATACGTAGCCAAATCATGTGTTAACATGTTTGTAACATGTTGTGCCAATCCAACTCTAAATGGGGTCAGCATAAGGGCAGGAGAATGATGATGAATTTTATTCAAATGCAAAACTTACACTTTTACGAGTATATCGAATGAACAAGATTACATTATAAGCTAAAAATATCATAAACACATATTATATACTACATATCACTCGTGCAGCATCCGAAGCCATGTGCTTAATTTACCGATAGGGCGAGTTTGAGGTGTCCCTGTTTGTGACAAAAGTATTGTTTGCGGTACAACGTCGGGCGCTTTCTAAGTGATTGTCAAACCACTTTATTCACTTATTACTGCGCCACTACGAATATTTATACTAGATTCATCACTAGACCTAATAATAGTATAAAATTTAACTTTTACAAGCACTCTTACAGAACTACCTTGCTATAATCCGCACGGGTTAAGCGAATGCATGCAAAGCTAATGTGTAGGCAGGCAAAATCTACGCACCTTATACATGCCGGACAAGCCACCATAACAGAAAGGTGTAAATGTTAAAATACACATTATTCCCAGTAGAAATATTTGATATAAGTCGTTCGTTTATGCAAACTAAAGCATTTGTTATGCATTTTTCCTAGAAATTATAATTTTAAGCTCATTTATCTTAAAAGATATATCCGAGTTGACTTAAGACGTGATATTGTTTGTCTTACTAAATACAAAAGACAAATAGATAAATCCTCATTGCATGAAATATATCTATATTTTTTAATTTAATCATCGCTGTCTGTCAAAATAAAAGTATTCCACCAAAATATACATTCAACTCAAAAAATTGTATTTCTAAGATTTCTCGTGTAAAAAAAGAAATATTGTGGTCCCAAAATATAAATGGCACTTTATCAGCCCCAACACTTCTAGACTTATTCGCTGAAATAATGCCTTCATTCCATAATTCATGAACATTAGTACTTACGGAGTAAATGTGAGCCGGTCAAATAAATAGCCCTATAACATTTTCGCGAGCGATAGGCAGAGGGAATAAAATTATGTAGATCCTGTATCTCAGTTAGAGTAACTAAATAATGTTTTTATTCAATTAATTATGTATTTGACTGGCCCGTTGGCGCAGTGTTTAGTGACCCTGCTTCATCTCCGCAGGTCACGGGTTCGATTCCTGCCGAGGACCAACATTTTCCATAAACTATTTGTTGGTTCTTCGAGCCTGGGTGTGTATTTGAATTTAAGTATGTATTTAAAATTATATATGTAGTATAAGTATATCTACTAGTTGTTCGTCACCCATAAAACAAGTATTAAGTTACTTACTTTGGGGACGGACGCCCGTGTGTGTAAGTGTCCCATATATTTATTTATTATTATTAAATATGTATTTAGTTATAGTCGATTCCTAGATATGAGTGTAGGAGAAATACGTTTGTCTTTTTATTGCTACAAATATGAGTGATTTATATATATGTTATTTTTCTATATTTCTGCAAAACGTGTTTCTACTAACCGTTTTTTTTTTTCTATAAATTAGCTGTATCTGTGGTTTTGCCCGCGTAAAAATCTGTTTGTCACAAAGTTTTCCCATGTAAATCCCACCCTGCGTGAATTCTACAATAAAAAGGAGCCAATATGTTGCTCCACAACTTCTTCAATCTTCTAGGGAAAGTCCCATCAAAATCGGTTTAGTCGACCTGGAGTAAGTACTATTAACTCAAGCCATCCTCAGGCATTGCACTATCTAATAAAAGATCCGTACTGTTGATTATGTTTTATATTGATGTAGATTTACGCGAAAAGATTTAGTCGCCTTTTAAAAAAAATCATTACACGGCGGATTGTGGAAAATTAAACTTTATAGTATACATAAATACGTTAAATTCAATAAAATATAATACTTTATGTTTTCGTTTGTCAATCAAGACATAATTTGTTTTTTTTAGTCAACATAAGAACGTGCCGAGATGGAAGACTGACGTGCCGATAAACGATGAACATATATTATATTAAATCTTATAAAAATATTCCATTGCATTGAATATCAAAATAACGAATTAACGTTGATAAAGTTAAAATGTACCCCATTTCATATCATTGTAAGATATTTTCTTTGATTTTTCAAATTTAAATGTCGATGATAGGAACGTATTCACTTCGTTTTGGTTATTGGTACCACGTATTGGTTATCTGATGAGCACACAAAGATTTATAATCTATTAAAGAATTAACATGCTTGATAGGTGAGTTGGGGTCGCAGATAAGCGTTAATTGGTCAGTATAATTGTTTGGGGTGTACAATTATGGAGACAGTCTGGAACGAGTTTAGCACTAAAGTATTAAAATCAAATCAAAAAGAGAGAGCGAGTTTTTCCAGGGCATTAAAATTTCTCTTAAGTTTCCTCCAGATAAGGGCAATTTACTTCACTTGAATTTCAAGATGTTGTAGGGGTACTCATCTTGTACAACCAGGGCAGTTTATTTTAAATTTAATATAAATTCTCTAGCAATTGAGTTGATATAATATATAATATTAATATATTTTGTCCGATTTTGTTCGACATGTGCGTTAGTTTAATTAATCTATTTATTAAAATAATATCCTAAGCTTTAATGTTTACACACGTATTTCGTTGTGCAAAATCACGGTCGAACTAGCGCACGTAGACACGGATTTTAGAGCTATGTAAATCAATATAGTAGTAAACCATGAAGCAACTTTAGTACGGCGTATGCAGTAAGTCTGTAAACATTCTTTCTTAGTGCTCCATGTAACATCGATAACTGTGTCACGGTAATCGAAGCGTACTGTTTCACAGCGGATAAACGCATATGAAGTTAAAGCCTAAGCTCTATAATTATTTCCTTTGCATTACTCTCTCAGCAATAATTTCTAAATAGTAAAGTTTATTCGCATCGATCGTAGACATTTGCTCCACCCAATCACATTAATGGGTCAAGACTCTTCTTCAGCCAATATTTAACAACGTTATTTCAACAATTACCTAATTGCCTCTACACGATCTCTCCTATTTTTCTACGAGGATCCAATTAATTACAACTGTAGAAATATCTTTAAAATTTCATTATTTTATGTCAATATTTAGAAATAACCAATATTTGTAAATCATAGTCACATCCCTGGTATGTGAATCAAAGGATTTCTATGTATGTTAATCGTCAGAATAAGCTGTGATAGCCTAGAAACGACATAGGTTCAAACCCCGGGCAGGCACCAATGAGTTTTTCTATAAAAAAAACCTAATGTGTCTAATTGATAATTGCAATTTATCACACTCTTTTCGGTGAAGGAAAACATCGTGAAGAAACCTGCATATCTCTAGAGAATTTTAGGGTTATGTGTAACCTACCGCATTGGAGCAGCGTGGTAGTTCTTAGCTCCAATCCTTCTCTCCAAAAACGGTGAGAGGAGGCCTTAGCCCAGCAGTGGGCATAGTAACCGGCTGTTACTTTTTTTTTTCTAATCGTCAGAATGGCGGGGTGGTTTTGGACGTATCTAATAGCTCAATCCATCACCCCTTCAAAAAGGCATACCAAGACATACCATACAGAGATACATTAAAAATAGGCGAACAAAAAATCGTCATTATAATATCTATACGGTACAAGCCTTCTTCAATAAATATACTGTTTCGTAAATATTATTAATATTCTAGTTGTTGAAACAATATTATCGTCCACCCGGGACTTATTTTGTATTCGTATAATTATGGTAATAAAGAATGCTTGGTCTAGCATACTAGTAAAGCAATAAAAAGGTATATAGATGGGAATATTAGTCAAGTTAATATAAAATTTCTGCCCACACTCTGAATATGAGTACCATTCGCTTAAATTTAGATTATATTGACGTAAATACGTAGAATATTATTATTCCCGCCGTGTGGTATCCGGCTGAGTAGAATAGACCACCCTCATTTTTTACCGAGGTGTCGTAAAAGGCGCCTAAGGTAAGTCAACCCGCCGTGTGGTATCCGGCTGAGTAGAATAGACCACCCTCATTTCTTACCGAGGTGTCGTAAAAGGCGACTAAGGTAAGTTGACGTCAGGCAGGCGGCCGGTCGTAAAATACGTAGCCAAATCATTTGACATTATGTTTTTTTTTTTTTTTCCACTAAGAGTGGGATAAGGGCAGGAGGATGGATGACTGAATTAGAATATTATTGTTAATATGTTTTTGGGTTAAGTTTAAGAAATCAACAGTCTAGTAAAACTTTTAAGCTATTTTGCTCTTTCAAAATAAAAAACCGATATGAACGCATTGGGATCATATTCGACTGTTTTGATATTTAAATGCTCACGTATATTACCGTGTAATGATAGGCAGTGATGTGTAATTACAGATATTTAACATATTATTTTTCGACAAAGTAGGAACCGACATAAGCTTGCGGTTCCTGCTTTGCGCCTTGCAAAAGTTCGTAATTCGTTTGTAGTTTTGGGTATAAGATTCTATAATAAAATTCCACTATCTATTTTAACTTTACCATTACGGAAGTTTAAAAATATTATTTAAAAAAAGCTAATTCAGAAAGCCTATTATACTATTGAAGATTACCTTGACGATAAGAATGCGTGGATATAGCTTCTCTTCAACCCTGTACAAGACATAAATAATAATTATAATTATAATATAAATCTTATCACACTAGTGATAAGATTTATATTATATTTTAAAAAGAGCAACCGCCGAGTTTCTTTCTTGCTCTTCTCGGTAGGAACAGCTTTCCGAACCAGCAGTAGATGGAGACGATTCAAAAGCACTTGTTTACAAGTTTACTTGAATAAAGAATATTTTGGATTTGAATTTGACTTTACCAAGGGTTTGTGGGTTTCAAGCTACGTGTGTTTACCTGGAAAAGGTATGTAGTAAAGTTATATGAACAATACGCTTTATTATGAAGGAAAACATCGTATACAGAGAATTTAGGGGCATAAGTTATCTATGAATTTTAATCGCGGCTTCTTATTTATCGACGAAAGATGTTCATTAACTGCTGTGTGTTTTAGGTTTGGAAAACATAAGGAAAAGTTGACATATTTATAAACTTAGAACCATAACAATTTTATGAATCTTTTACAATAATTATGTTGTTATAAATGATAACCATAAAAGACAATTTAGCAATCAATCAATAATATACGAAGATCTTATGCTGCTTCTATCAGGTCGGTGTTGGAATGGTAAAAGCTGACGTTTCATGATTGATGATCACACACGCAAAATCTAAGGAAGTAGTCAAGATTACTCCACAGCATATGTCATATGGAATAATACTGTGGGGTAAATAATTTATAGAATTAGGCGTTACTTTGCGGAGATCCATAATACAAAAGTAATAATAAAATTATTTTGCTATAATCCGCGATACAGTAAATAGAAAATATATATGGTGTTTAATGTATAGTGGACTATCAGTACTTTCATACCTGATACCTGCAGGATTCGTAAAAGCACATGCACAAACCTCCACCACTTCCACCACAATACACAAGCACTACACAGTTTCACTATCACAAACTCAACAATCGTTTCGCCCCGCAACCGAAGCATCATCAGGAGATAGACTCCACGACAAAATCGCAAAGTGAAGCGTTATCCAAACAAGCGTTGTTAAATAGTACTTGGTTCATCCCCACCCTTTATTTACCTCGGAACACGTGCAACAAGCTTGAACTAGAGACATTTATCTGCTCGTTAATGAGGGTGCCATTGTTATGCTTAATGATTTCTAATTGTTCCAAAATATTTAATTTCAAGCTTTTTTCGCAGGTGTGCAGTATTTCGAAACAATGGTCATTAGGAACTTTATGACCGCTTTCTAACAAATGTTTAGCGAAATGTGAATTTTGTGGCTTATTATTCCTGAAAGCGACCATATGTTCTTTAAAACGGGCTTCAAAATTACGACCAGTCTGACCCACATATGTATCATTGCATTCAGGACATTTTATTTTGTAATATAAATGATACATATGTGGGTCAGACTGGTCGTAATTTTGAAGCCCGTTTTAAAGAACATATGGTCGCTTTCAGGAATAATAAGCCACAAAATTCACATTTCGCTAAACATTTGTTAGAAAGCGGTCATAAAGTTCCTAATGACCATTGTTTCGAAATACTGCACACCTGCGAAAAAAGCTTGAAATTAAATATTTTGGAACAATTAGAAATCATTAAGCATAACAATGGCACCCTCATTAACGAGCAGATAAATGTCTCTAGTTCAAGCTTGTTGCACGTGTTCCGAGGTAAATAAAGGGTGGGGATGAACCAAGTACTATTTAACAACGCTTGTTTGGATAACGCTTCACTTTGCGATTTTGTCGTGGAGTCTATCTCCTGATGATGCTTCGGTTGCGGGGCGAAACGATTGTTGAGTTTGTGATAGTGAAACTGTGTAGTGCTTGTGTATTGTGGTGGAAGTGGTGGAGGTTTGTGCATGTGCTTTTACGAATCCTGCAGGTATCAGGTATGAAAGTACTGATAGTCCACTATACATTAAACACTATATATATTTTCTATTTACTGTATCGCGGATTATAGCAAAATAATTTTATTATTACTTTTGTACTGTGGGGTAAAGCGGCCGATATAGAAAAGATTTTTGTTGCCCAAAAAAGAGCCATACGGGCTATCTATAATATGAAACAACGTGAGTCCCTTCGCGAAAACTTCAAAGAAATAGGCCTACTGACTGTAGCAGCACAGTATATACCTATATAGTAATATTCTATTTGTATGGAAAAATAAAAGTACGTATAAAACAAAATTTGATGTATATCATAGACATACGAGAGGTCACAAACAGGTTGTGCGACCTGCGTCGCGACTCGGCAGAGTTAGCAACTCATTTGTTGGACTCGCTATTCGCTTCTATAACAAAATTTCTCAATCCATTCTAGACCAGTGTACAGAAATATTCCAATTAAGTGTAAAAAATATGCTTATACATAAAGCATATTACAAAATTGAAGATTATTTGTATGATAAGAAAGTCTGGATTTGAAAATCCTTTCAGCTTCATACAAGACAGCGGTTTAATAATGCATAATTGAAAATATTTAAAAGATTGACCGCCGAGTTTCTTGCTGGTTCTTCTCGGTAAGAGCAACATTCAGAACCAATTATAGCTTCATTAATCATATTGATGCTTGACGATTCAAAAGTGCCTGAAATGTTTTATTTGAATAAAGATTATTTTGATTTGATTTGATTAGATATTATAGATTAAAATAGTTAATTTGTAACCACAGACGTCTATCAAACTATGAACAATTTCAGAAAATTGTTGAATTTGCTATTTAAAGTCCTCGAACTGTAAAAATAAAGCTTAATTTCAGTTAAAATTCATGCTTACGGCAAAAGTTGCGTGGACCGTAGTATTACTGTTATAACTCTGCTGTTTTATTTCACAAACTCGTAGCCCGATTGCATTTGTGAAGTTTACTGTTTTGTACTTTTTAAACATGAGAATGTATGAGTATTATGGAACTAGTTTAAAGCTTTTCAATGTGAAACATTATTTCTTAGTTCTTTTGTTTACTTAACAAAATATAGTAAAAAGTAAAAGTAACGTCGTTATTCTCTGGAAGTGGTGCCTAAGAATTGTTAGTTGTGAAATGCGTCATCATCATTCATCATTCTCCTGCCCTTATCCCACTCCAATTGGGGTCGGCACAACATGTTAAAAACATGCTGTCATATGATTCGGCTACGTATTTTACGACCGGCCGCCTGCCTGACGTCAACTTACTTTAGTTGCCTTTTACAACACCTCGGTAAGAAATGAGGGTGGTCTATTCTACTCAACCGGACACCACACGGTGGTTAGTTGTGAAATGCGTGTTGTCAAAATTAACAACTCTCTGTATTAGTTGAGATCATTAATTCATAATATTGGTTAATCTCCATCTCCATTTTTTAAACTATATGTAAAAAAACATGCAAAAATAAAATCAAATGTAATATGTCTTATCAAAATGATTCTGAATTTTTGATACATACCTATACTAAATATAGCCATAAGTTTGGTCCTTGCCAGTTAAAAACATTTCGCACCCTTAGTATTTACCTGACCCAATTAAAAATTAGGGTTAATTGAGTCAGATACATCGTAACCCTTATCTCAATGCCCTCTATGACATTACACTACGGACTATTAAAAAGGCTAGTGTTTTCTAGCTCTTCCAATTTATGGGTCTCTTTAACGCTCACAAATTTTGTACACGCTGGGCTACGCTAATTATATTTATTTTTATTTTTTTAAATTATATTAGTGGTAACGACTGTTGGGTACACACTATCCAGATAAATCTATTTATTTACAGTTAATTATAATTAAAATTTCTCTTATACTATGTTCTATATGTAAAATAACTAAAGCGTCCGGTCCCACCGATGTTAGGTAGGACAAAGGCTTAGCCGCGTGAAGTGTCTTTCCCAGGCGTGGAACACTACACCTCAGGTGCCGTATAGAGCCTGGGAAAGCGGCCACCGCTGAGTGGACAGGACGTATCACGCTTTATTACAATGCCAAATTTATTAAATTTCCAAAAAATTTTTTTTGAGTTCTGTCACTTTAATACTAAGCGTGTTATTTGATCGTATATGAAGCCTGCTTCAAATTTCTCACTGTGCTACAATGCTATGCTCGATACATTTCTATTTTTTTCTGCAGCAAACGAGCGTAAATATAGAAGGAAACTAGGGAACAGAATCCATGCTTCAGTTTTGCTGTTAAAGTAGACTCATATTTTACAATATAGACGAAACTATATATCGTATTTCTCTATACAAGTATATGGGTGTAAAGTCACATCAATTATTTTTTTTATATATTGTGGTGTCTGGAAGATTGATACTTCAGACAAAACCTTTACATTATTCCGGCAAAATTTTATTGTTAGGCAATTTAGCATGTTAATTTTATGCATGATTAAGCATGCATAGAATTCTATTCATGTTTAAACGTCTACATATTATTTCGTTTGAATTTTTTTTGTACTGTAATAATAAGACATCGTTATTTTTTGATTTTTTTTGCCGGTTGTAGCCCGCAACTATAGTTTTATTTTACTAATTCAGGGGTCTACTAATGCGGGCTCAATATTCAGTCCCATAGAAATCTTAAGTCATATTATTACATTATTATATTTTCATTAAACTTAAAACAGCAACTTTACTTATTAACTTTATATGCTTAGTTATATAGTTATTTATATTGTATAATAATTATTTAGTGCACTACGCATGCATGTGACGGTTTTATAAGTTGTAAATGTTAAAAAAAGTCTAATGTTTCTATTTTAATTATGTGTAAGCTATACATGTAACGAACACTGTCTGTCCAAACTAAAAAAAAAAAAACAAAACCACGAAAAAGCTTAAAGATAACTTCCAAACGATAGAAGTCGTTTATATGTATGTAGAACGAACAGCTGAAAAATTCTTGGGCTGTGCTATAATTTAATTTAGATAATGAAATTCCTGTTGCATTTTCCAATTAATTGAAAATCCAATTAAGGATTTAACACATCCAATAACGGTTTATCGGCTTGTTCGAATGTACGAGAAATTACGTTCTCAGTTTTATGTGAATTACTTTTGAATTTGCTCCGAAAAAACGGAATTAATCGAGCGGAAAGTTTTCGTTCGAAATTCATATATCAAATTAACGGATTAAATTAACAGATTGCAGTATCAAATTTATGCCAGGAAATAATGTATTAAACAAAATATACACGTTTGCTGTGATTCAGCGACTACACTAAATAAGAAATATTCAAACAAGATTCGTATATTTTAGCGTATTTAGTTTAACGAAGCTACTTGCTGCTAATGCTGCTTCCATTTCTGAAACACCATATTCTATAGGAACATCGATGTCCACTATCTTGTGCCACTTGGATCCATTTTTTTATATATTATATTGTTCTTTCTAGGATAAAAAAATCTGATTTTTTAAAATTATGATTAATAGTAAATAAATGTAGGTGGCGGGTCGGCTCAGGGGATTTCTTCGACTCGTTGAAATATTAAACAAAACTTTTTAAAACTTATTATTTCTATTTTCGTCTTTTACAACACCTTACGCCTTTTAGCTATCTTGTTTCTTCATCCCTTCCTCTTCCACCTCTTTTTCCATCCTTCCTTGTCCCTCACTCACCACGACGTTCCGTTCTTACACAATATTTTATACTTTTTAAACTTTTTTTTATACAATAATGATAAATATATATTTTTTGTCTCCTACATATATATCTCAATAACACACATGGTTGTCCGTCCCCAAATCATACTTGAATTAGTAACAGACAACTGGTAATATACGTATATAATTTTGAATAAGCACATACTTTTATACTCGAATAGGCACATATTGTAATGCGCTCAAAGTCGAAAAACCATCCAATTGTTTTTAGAAAATGTTGGTTCTCGGCGGGAATCGAACCCGTGATCTAAAACAAGGGTCACTGCCACCTTGTGCCAACGGGCCTGTCAAATCAGGCCAAGGATATGATAATAATCGTTAAATAAAGCGGTATATGTTCAAGAAATAACTTTTAACAACAAATACCTTAACACATCGTTATCATCCTCCTGCCCTTATCCCACTCTAAGTGGGGCCGGCACAACATGTTACAAACATGTTGTCACATGATTTGGCTACATTTTTACGACTGGCCGCCCTGACGTCAACTTACCTTAGTGGTATTTTACGACCCCTCGGTAAGAAAGAGGGTGGTCTATTCTACTCACCGGATACCACACGGTGGCTCAACTTACCTTAGACAACGACGACTCGCTAAGGAATGAGGGTGGTCTAGTCTGCCGCATACCGCACGGCGGAAATATCATAACACATATTCAGATTTATCTTAATTTTGAGTCATTTGTAAGCGACGTCAAAAATTTTGTAGAGTTTCATAAGGCCTGCTATAAAAACTTTTTCAGTAAATCTAAGCTATTATAAAACTGAATTTCGAAGATTTACTTTTCATATTGTACGAAACAAACACAATGGAAAATCGGACAGGTCCTGCCGTGCAAGCGTTAACTGTTTTTACAACCACGTTAAAATAACTTAGCTGTCACGCGGCAACGTGATGTACGGTGCTATTTTTCAGTTTGCCTTTTATACATTGCTCTGCAATGTTGTGTGCTTCGTTAGTTTAGGTCTAACAGGTGAATAAATAACAATGGAGAAACTAAGCTTTCCTTTTATAAAGTGAGCGAACGATTGTTTTATTTTTAATTGTTTCTTAAACAAACAATTATTATTTTGTTCTTAACAGTCTGTATTTGGATCATACGAAAAATTTGCATGATATACAAAAGAAAATGATAGAAATATAATAAAATAGCGTAACATGTAATGTGTTATGTGTAACAGGACTGACGTAGGGACGGGGATATGTATTATGTACAAATGACGAGGATAGTCACTGAGATTAACGCCTTCACAGTATTTTAGATATGAATGAAGATGCAACGTTTACAGTTTCGCTAAGGTTTAAATGTTGTAATATGATGCACTTAATATCAGAAGAACTAAAGGGTGATTTCAACTAAACATACGATTATAAAAGCACCACGATAGCTCGGAGTAAAAAACTTGTGGCGCCAACTGTTATTTTAATGAAAAAATACATGCGTTTATTGTGTTACGTTATGTTACACGTTTATAATTTTAAAAAATACGTGAAATATAACATATATATTAAAACTTTCATGATATATACTTAAGCATATAAATAAAAATCGTAATATATATATGAAATGCAGCTTCATTATATTTAGTTGAAACACGTTAAAAAGTCTTTAAGTTTTCATACGACGATATAATTATTATAAATCTAAAATTAGAAAATTGTAAGCGTTTTCAAGCGGTAGTAAATAATTAATATCCTAGCTACAGCAAATGTAGCCCAATGTACTAAAATATTATAAATTCTCATAAACAAAGGATGTAATTCAATACAAAACCGTTGTTTTGGACATACCTCTATATATCATGAGACTATTAAATAAAATATTGTATATTAAATTAACCAAAAAATAAAACTGAGATAAATTTGGATTGAAGCTTTAATAAAGTTTCACAAGACTCGCATAAGGAACTCCCTATATTTAGCGGCATACTCACACATGAAGCGTATTTTTTTACATTTCAATGAGTAAATTTGCTTTAAAGGTTGCAAAACAGACTTTTGCGAACAGCCACAAGCCTTCGGTCCTAGCAGAACGTTGATCTCGTTTGAGAGCCCGACTTATCCAATCTGTTTAAACTTCTTATACAATTCTATGAGAGTTTATTTGGGAAACCGCAAAACTTTCTGCACATATATTAATTTTCTTAAGATCATCATCATCCTCTTGCCCTCATCCTCAACCCCTAAGTGTATAGTAAGTTATAAACATGTCACATGATTTGGCTTCTTTTTTTACGACCGGCGCCTGCCTGACGTCAACCTACCTTAGTCGTATTTTACGACACCAGGGTAAGAAATGAGTGTGGTCTATTCTACGCAGCCGGATACCACACGGCATTTCCTAAAGATCTCTACTAAGTAACTAATTTTTCTATTACCTTATGCATATAAAAGTCGATTATTGAATACTTAAGAAGTAATATTCTCTTTTTGTAACAATAAAAATTTTCAAACGTTATGAAATAATATGAAATATAATTTGAATAAAAATCTATATATTTTTACCCACTTAGGTCAACATTTTTTATACCTCGCATCGACGACATATCAGTCAGAATACTGTATCATACTTTAAATAATTTATAGAATTAGGCGTTACTTTGCAGAGATCCATAATACAAAAGTAATAATAAAATTATTTTGCTATAATCCGCGATACAGTAAATAGAAAATATATAGTGGATTATCCGTATTTTCATACCCGATACGTGCAGGATTCGTAAAAACACATGGACAAACCTCCACCATTTCCACCACAATACACAAGCTCTACAGACGTTCACTATCACAAACTCAACAATCGTTTCGCCCCGCAACCGAAGCATCATCAGACTAGATAAGACTCCACGACAAAATCGCAAAAGGCTTTGCGAACGAAATTGAAACACAAGGACATAGTAGCGTGGTCGGTTTAGATAAAAAAAATAAATAATATGATAATAGAATAAAAAAAACACTTTTAATAACTTGAGCCCTGATTATAATATCTTGTTTAATTTCATGACTTGCCCGTTGGCAGATGGCAGGTGCCAGTAACCCAGTTTCTGCTCTGGGGGTTGTAGATTCGATTCCCATTTTATAAACACAATATTTTATAAAAACAGTTCAAATTCAAATTCAAAATATTCTTTATTCAACTTGTAAACAAGTATTTAGGAAACGTCAACTCTATAGCTGGTTCGGAAAGCTTTTCCTACCGAGAAAAGCCAGCAAGAAGCTAGGTGGTTGCTCTTTTCAAAATTCAATTCTTATTAATAGTTACATTACTTTCTTGTACAGGGTCGAAGAGTACCTATCTATATCCACACATTCTTATCATCTAAGTAATGCTATACAGTATAAGTAGGCTTTCTGTATCAGCCTTGCTTTAACATAGCCCTGTAATCGATAATGTAATGCAATTCGTTAGTTCTTCGAGTCTGGGTGTATTTATGTATTTAATTATTTATTTATATACGTCATCGTTCTTCTGCCTTTATCCCACTCTAAGTGGGGTCGGCCCAACATGTTACAAACATGTTATCACATGATTTGGTTACGTTTTTTTACGACCGGCCGCCTGTCTGACTTCAACTTAGTTGTATTTTACGACCCCTCGGTAAGAAAGAGGGTGGTCTATTCTACTCAGCTGGATACCACCCGGTGGGTCAACTTACCTTAGTCGCGTTTCACAACACCTCGGTAAGAAATGAGGGTGGTCTATTCTACTCAGCCGGATACCACACGGCGGAAATTATTTATTTATATACGTTATTTAAGCAATCGTCTGTCCCTATAACAAAAGTAATAAGCTACTTTTGGGACGAACGACCTCGTGTGTCTTGCTCTATATATTTATATCTGTACTTACAACATTCAACTAACAATATTCCTTAAGCATTTCTTTTATTTCGGTCTAGTAGCGGTAATAGGGCGCGAACGCTAATGACGTAGACAAGGTATTAAATTGTATCTATCTGGCACGTAACCTTCATTTCCTCTTAACCCTGGGGATCGAACTTTCCCCGATATTTATTACAGATAATTGGGTATCTAATGTTGTGCTTTGTGTTTTCATTGCAGTTTCTAACATATGTATGAACTCGTAATTTTTGTATATATCTACAAAATTTGCGGCTATGCTATTTAGCCGGTTATATATAAATGTAGGATTATAGAAGAAAAATAATGAAAGATGCTGGATTTGTTAAATTTCTACTAGCATGAAAACTATTGTGCCTATGAAATGCTTTGTTCGGTGTTGTTAACTCTCCAATGTGAGATAAAATTAGGATATATTATATTGTACAAGCCTCTATTACGTCCTAATTGATTTCACTTGTTCCCAAAGGATAAACAGGAATTATTATTTTTTTCTTATGTCAGGCTAGGGTGTAAACTTTAATCGTACTCAAGTTCATTAATATTATTGCAAGGATTAGATGTGCAAGCATAACTTACAGAAAGACAGACATACTTTATAATACCTAATACCTTTGGATATTAACCGTAATATCTCGAGTTGCCCAAAAAAGTTGACCCAACGTGCAGTATCCGGTTGAGTAGAAGGGACGTATATTACGACCCCTCGGTAAGAAAGAGGGGGGGGTACATACATAAAAAAAAAAAAAATTGTTTGAAAAATAGCCGTGTGGTATCCGGCTGAGAAGAATAGACCACCCTCCTTTTTTACCGAGTTGTCGTAAGAGGCGACCAAGGTATATGCCGTGTGGTATCCGGCTGCATAGAATAGACCTCTCACATTTCTTACCGAGGGGTCGTAATATACGACTAAGGTAAGTTGACGTCAAGCAGGTGACCAGTCGTAAAATACGTAGCCGAATCATGTGAAAACATGTTTTTAACAGGTTGTACCGACCACACTTACAGTGGGATAAGGGCAGGAGGATGATGTCCCGAGTTGCTCAAAACATAATGTAAACTCCAGCCGTTCGCGTTTACATAAACCAAATAGAAATACATATTGAAGAATTTCAGATCAGACGTTTGAGCAGTTCTTTCCATCTGAACTTACGCTTTATCAAGAGAGGTCTCTCATTATCACTCAGGGAGTTCTATAAGTACAAATAAATTCAAATTCAAATCGTTATTTATTCAAGATGGCTCTCACAAGCACTTTTGAATCGTCAAATTGCAATGAAGCTACAACTGGTTCGGAAAGGTGCTCTTACCGTGAAGAACCAGCAAGAAATTCGGCGTTCACTCTTTGACAAATGAAATTTACAGTAGGTACAATCTAGTGCGTAGGTGGTTGCAACTTAAATTTAAACTTTTTTATCATTAACATAGTTTTCAATAGTATATACATAATAATCTTGTTAATTGCTTTTTTGAAGTTGTGTAAATTCCGAAAAACATTGTGAAATTTTATTATAAAAACTTAAATGTAACGTAAAAACTTGTAACAAAAAAGATAATGTATCATTCCTTCGAACATTTGCAGACTATAATTTCATTAGCTGAGTACGTTACATATATTAAAGTTGCATAAGTTATTTCGCACATATAAGTAAGATAATATAAAATGCATGAAAGTTTTAATATAACGTATTTTGTTAAAATTTTAGCTATGAGAGCAGTTCGCGGCCAAAAATGATGAGCCCCACGGTTTCGGCGACACTTAATCTCCTGTTTTACGACGTACTGCAATATTCTGTATAACGCCCGTCTATGTGAAACTTCTATATTCTAATTTTAATAATAAATGTGCATGAATAGGGTTGTGCGATTTTTTCTCAATGTGTCCGGTAATTATTTTTAATTAGATAAAACGTACTTAGGCGATGTTATTTGTGTGTAGCGCTAAATACCTCTGATATCATTTTAATCATACGTAATTTTGATTTTTGAATATAACATTCTAGTCTAAACAATAATTATCAAAATCTTAGCTTTTATAATTAAAATACACGGATAAGATGGTTATTTTGTACAAAAGTTATGATAAATTTTTTTCGTTATAATCCACGTATCATAGTGAATGTGTATAGGGCTTGTGTAGTGTGTAATGGGTGATTGTATTTGGTAATACGTGCGTAAGTAATCCTGCATGCATAAGGTATGAGAACGGTATTTTGCTTTCTGCAATTAGCATTACATTAATTTTTTTAACAAACGCGGATTATAGCAAAACAATTCTATCATAACTTTTGTACTATGTAATTTTTAAAACTATCGTTATTTTATCTTAACTCCAACCATAGAAGTCATGACTTTTATCACGGACTAAAATACGGATTCTAGGATTCAGGATCATTCTGCTATTGCGTGTCTGGTATCACGACACACGCACAAGCACAAAAAAAGCACAGGTCTTTACTTTATTATGGTAATATCTATTCAAATTTCTATTCTATTTCTTAACATGGATTAAGTAACGTTTTTCAATTGTAATATTCAAAATTAGTATTATTATTTTATTTATCTACTCTGATACTTTAATACAAAGATTATAAAACTGAAAACAAAATTCTTATGACAAACATCACGTACAGAACAAAAATAAAAGATTAAAAAGTTTCATTACGATACTGGTCTTGTATGGACACCTGTATCATAATGTAACTTTTTAATCATAACGATACACCTATACAACTTCCAACTGGACCAAGGAGGTTGAACCTCTACCTTAAAAAAAAGGTTTAAATGAATGTGTCCGCGGCGACGCAACACGCATGCGCAATCGATGTTTGCGCCTCGGCGCCAATATATGACATTTAAAAAATCTTTTCAATATTTAAACGAAGTTTAGTTTTGTTTGTAAAAAAATAAGTTTTTGTGTAAAAACATGTCTGAGAGCGGGGATAGTGGTAATTGTACACCACAAGATATTCTGAAAGCTGCGTCAAACATGACCGTGAACCTGTTGCCGAAGAAATCTAGGAGCAACTATATTAAATGTTACCACGAGTTCATGGAATAGAAACGTACGTTTTACGTATTATAGTATGAGAATAGATAAAGTAGTGTATGATACTGTACATAACTTGGTCTTATAACACTCGTGTGACACTATAACACCACACTCGTGTTATAAGAACCCTTATTATGCAACAGTATCATAAACTACTATTATAAAGTTGCCTGTAAATTTTGTGCTTATTAAATAAATCTATACATTATAAAACAAAATCTCTGTCTGTCCGTATGTGATCGATTTTCTCAAAATCTAATTAACGGATTTTAGTACGGTTTTTAGTAAAAGGTAGTGCATTATTTTAGTTTGGTTTAAAAATATATATGCTATACGGTTTTATTGGAATGTAATTGTAAATTGTGTTAAAGTGGTCACGCGATGTAACAAAATTCGCCCACTGGGAGCTTAAGTCCTGTGCGTTGATATCAACAGAGATACACTAGAGATCTACACTGTAGATCTACAAGAATACTACAAAAAAGTCTGGGATAACATGTTTTTTTTTATAAATATATGGGACATTTACACACACGGTCATCCGTCCCCAAAGTAAGTAACTTAATACTTGTGTTATGGGTGACGGACAACTGGTAGTTATACTACATATATAAGTTTAAATACATACTTTAATACAAATACACACCCAGTCTCGAAGAACCAACAATTTGTTTATAGAAAATGTTGGCCCTCGGCGGGAATCGAACCCGCGACCCGCAGAGCTGAAGGCAGGGTCACTACCCACAACGCCAGTCAAATGTTCCTATCTCTTATGAGTAACTTACAATAACTACTTTTATCTTCAAAATTTCAATTGTGTGCACGCGGGTGAAACCGCAAGCAGTGCTAGTAAAATCTATAAGGCTTACGAATATATTATAAAAATCTTCACCATCGTGTTTATTCTGTAATTTAAATTTTATGCTAATTTTAGGCATAAAAAATACTGTATAAAGGACCAGCTACAAATTCGCATACTGTTTATATAGCGCTATAAAGTTCCATGTCTCTTGTAGCCCATAATTTTACGAAGCTTTTATTAAGTGGAACTCGTAAAAGCATGTACTAAATATGGTTGTATGTTTATGTCAGGCCATGCGTGTATTAACATTTTTATATTTTAGGTAAAAAATATAGAAATTAATTCCACCTGTGTCATCATCACATGACCTGCTAAAGTTAAGTGCTTAATCTTTTTACGGATAAGGGAATAATTGATGTAAATTGTTTTGCCGTTAGCAAACCGTTAGCTTTGTTTATAATAGTAAACAGATATTTTAAATTGGAGTTACCATGTCTTCAAATAAGATGAAAATTATCGAAGTAAAAGTGTTCAAGATGCTCGTGATATAAATTATAGAATTATATTTACTTGGCGGATGTGGGATGGAAACTAACGATAAAATTATTTTGCTATAATCCGCGATTATTAAAAAATATTTTTAATGCTAAAAGCAGAGTATCTATCACTTAGGCATGCAGGATTCGTAAGCCGTATGCACTATAAACCAGTATCGAGTACATTGCCAACACCGTACTACACTAGCTCACTGCGCACGTTCACTACCACAATCTCAACAATTTTTCCGCCTCATAACTGAAGCATCATCAGGAGACAGACTCGACGTCAAAATCCTACGTGAATTAACTTGACAAAATAATATTGATCTGTATTGAACATATAATTAAACTTACAGCAATCAAATTCAGCACACTAAAAAAATATTATTTTGTTGTGCATTTTGAAGCGCACAATACTAAAAGAGCGATATAATTAGCAGAAACGTAGTACGATCAATTGGCCCGTTGGCGCAGTGGGTAGTCACCCTGCTTTCAGCTCCGCAGGTCGCGGATTCGATCGCCGAGGGCCAACATTTACTATAAACAATTTGTTGGTTCTTCGAGCCTGGGTGTATATTTGTAAGAATGTATTTAAAATTATATATGTAGTATATTTACAAATTGTACGTCACCCATAACACAAGTATTAAGTCACTTACTTTGCGGAAGGACGACCGTGTATGTAAGTGTCCCATATATTTATTTATTTATTTGATATTTAATTATCTTATTTTAGAAATTTATTAAATGCTAAGCAGAACGGATGAAGTTTTCATGTCGCTGAGTCAAGCCAAGCCTTAATCAACAAAAGTTTGAAACAATTTTAATGAATGTTTCTTATTAAATTAGAAAACGTTCAACCTTAGTTTGAAAGAACAATTTATGAAGATTGAGTGTACTCTGATACCACTCTTTTAAATTTACTCTAATAACGCCTTTATAGGACTGAGTAAATATATTAAACAATAGGCTAACTGTTTAACTCAGACTTCAGCTGTGGATTAGAAAGGCGCGGAGGTATGACAAGAACGGGGACTTTGGTAGGTGAGGGCGGTCACGTATATCATGCTATGGATGCTCGTCGCTCGCAGCTTCCTCAGTCCCCGTTCTTGTAATACTTCCCTTGTACCTCGCAGGCCTAGTCTGAGTTAAGCGGTAAGCCTATAGGATCTTTAAAAAGTTTTCAAAAAGACAAAAATGAAAGTTGATGACTAAACCAAGTAATTTCTGAATTGGCGTTTCACAGGAGACGTTCATATTTAATTTATAGAAACCCGCTAATTTCAAGTCGTTAATATCGGTTTAGCGCGACCAGGCCATATGGGTGTACAGGAATGAGCAGAGGGGGCAGCTGCCCCCCCCCCTCCTGGAAGAATCGCTGGTAAACAGTTCGCAACAAAGTGACACTTTATAAGATCTATAATTTACTTCACTTATAATACATAATACACTAAACTTATATTTTGTTCTATACGTAATCAATAAAATATTTGTTGTTATTGAAGTTTCAATTCTGAAACCTAAATCTTTTACGCAAGTGAACTAATATTTTCAAATAGCAGTAATGTTCAGTAAAAAAAATAAAGTTACGGCTACAATGCGACTATAATGTGTTCATATGTGCTTTTTATACATTCAATTAATATTCAATAGCTTTTTTATTTTAAATATCTTCAGAAATATTTGTGTGTTGCCCTATCTTTCATTGGCTGTTTGTAAAAAAATAATTTAGAGACAATTGAAGAAATATAAATAACTGTTTCGTACCAATAAAGCTGGATCATTGTACTTCGCTAAAGAAAATTGATGAATCAACGGACAATGGAACACATTTTGCCTCAAATGGTTGTCGAGCAATCAAAATACGAGTCCATCATACAAATATAACCCACGACGTAGTGGTAGCAAATCGCATACACCCCATTCCACGGATTATATCGCTGTATTATGTTTCAAATCGAGCTTAGGTCGGTTTGCTATGGGCTATTCTGTAGGGTTGGTAATTTCTGAAATATCCAATTTAATTATGATTACTTTAGTTTTGTTGTTTTAAAAATATTGGAAAATAAGTATTTCGAATTATCAAAAGAAAGGCAAGCTTTTACATACCCTTTTATAATTTGATCACAGATATCATGGTCACGACCATAAGTTTCTTTTCCATACACATTTATTGTACAACATAAAACCCAACTATATATATATGAGACTAATTAGGCAATTAACTCAGTTGACTAATCAGGTTAATGAGACTGATCAGCAGCTACACGATGATTACTCGGATCAGTAGCCAGAATTAATATAACAGAAGAAGTATCGATCGAAAGAAATTACAGGAAGACTCCTAAAAGAGAATGTCTACTATATTAGTTACATATAATAATAATACCTATTAAGAAGAATCAATAAAATATTACACACTATTACATATTTTTGATATATCCTTGACGCGCCTTTAATTAATGAGGTGAGTGTTTGTATATTTTGGTAATAACCATCATACAAATACAAAAGTTATATTGTTTGTTAAATATTTTTGACAATTATATGTTACATGAAACGAGGGTGGCAACCCTACCACTATTGGATGAAACTGGGCATTTAAACAATGACTCGATATTGCTCAATACGGGTATATTATGTACAATTATTTGTGTGTAAGGACCCAATATTATTTCTAATAGAGGATTTTACACTTCAGTGGTTATCTTAAAAATAACCGACAACAGCTATTGCAAATCTTTATAATCTTGTATTGTCAAATCGATGTGAACAATTTTTTTGTTATAAATAACTGGCTGTGTAATTGAAATTTTTAACATAAAAGTAATTATTGTGAGTTATCCGTAAGAGATAGAGACATGTTGTCGCAGAATTTATTGTAGTATTTTTGTAGAACAACAATTCTCCAGTACATTACTTAAGCGTATCTCTTTTGGATTGGGTGGCGCACGCGACTAAAGCTCCCAACAGGCTAGATTTTTTACAATTGCGCGACCTCTTCGACATAATTTACAAAAAACTGTATTGTATTATTAACTTAAACCATCCCGAAGTATTGCACTATCTTTTACCAAAAGCCGTACAAAAATCCATTCAGTAGATTTTGCGAGACTCGACATACAGACTGACAGCTTTTGGGGACTTTGTTTAATAATTAAGTATGGATATTTATTAGTTACAAGCCAGTGATGGGCCTAAGTTAAGTGCGCGTAGGAGCTGAGTACTAGCGGCCCTCATTAGGAGTTCGCAGATTCAAATCGTTGAAACCAGACAATTGTACGTTTGAAAAATACGCTGAACCAATATCGATGAAATTTGGCACAATTATTGCTTATACACCGGGGTAACATATAGTATATATATGAAAATACTGTTAAATCTACATGAATAGAATGAGATTGAAAAGCACCATCTATTATCAGCCTATCAAAGTGTTTTTATTCACCATGTGTCAAAGTCAATTCTGTGGTAATTTATATGGAAAAACAACGTTGCCGGGTTTGCTAATTAAACTGCACAGGACAGTGGTTGCTGATAATAGTGAATGATAATATTGTAACGAAGAAAGTGCTCTCTAGCAACAATATTGAAATGGTTTTCCTAATTATGGTCTTCGTGTTTAATTTACTGCAGAGGCTACGCTATTACACCTGAAAATCTGCGAGGAAGACGTTGTCCGTGCTAATTCTCATGATCAATGAGTAGAGATAGCTGGCCACAACATGATTTATGGCTATCTGGCTAAGACTGATTATTCGGTTGACTTCAAACGGATTTATCGTTGACCTCACCGTAATTGTTTGAGTTATATCCAGAGGGTACGAATTCAATTGTGAACATTATCTTTGAATAAAGGAGATTCTAGTTGAGCAGCGTTAATGTAAATTAAATTTATGATTTAAACCCTTAATATCTTATATCATCATCGTTCCACGGCTTTTGATTTTAGTGTTTTTCAAAATACTTTAAATGAACTTGTATTTTATTTGTATATTTTTTTACTTTTTCTTGTATTTTGACTCATCTTCATCTTTCATCTATATATAGTTTTTCGTTATTTTTCTTTTTCTTCCTTTCTTTTTTAATTATAAGTATAACTTCTTGTCCTTTTCCTTCTGTCTCTCAAAGGTTGACTGGAAGAGATACCTTTTAGGGATAAGTCCGCATTTGTAAATGTGCTTTTTGTCTGTCTCTTTTATAATAATACGTATGTACGATAAATAAATAAATATAGATACCTCAAACATAGCTAGCTCCATCGCCCGTTGAGTGACTTAGCTTTCTTATGGGATCTCCTTGTCACCACGTTTCGAACTAAGTGCATAAGGAAGTTTAACTTCAATAAAATAATTAAAAGGTTTTAATCACCTTGCCTTGTTATTATGTGAAGGTAGAATTTTGCAAGTTAAAATGGACCAACTTCCCGGTGTCCGATTGGGCTGGCTTTAAATCATGAATTTCTTGTACTTCTGTTGTATTTCGAGTGCAAATATTCATATAGGTTTTTCGTTATTTTTCTTTTTATTTCTTTCTTTATATCGCGCATTTCACTCCTTATATTTTTCTTTTGTTACTTTAAGGTTAACTGGAAGAGATCCCTCTTAGGGATAAGTCGGCCATTGTACATGTGCTATCTTTTTTATCTTTTCTAACAATAAGTATGGACAATAAAGAAATAAATAAATACAATCAACGATCTCTCAGTTGCTTTGTACTATTGGAAATATAAGGTATGTATTATTATATACCTAGTAAATAAAGTTAAGTAACGGCCTCTTATTAACTCATTGCTGGGCGTAGGCCTCCCCTTGTTTATGGAGAGAAGAGTCTGAGCTAAGACCCACCACGCTGCTCTAATGCAGATTAGTAGGTTACACACACATTTTCTAGAGATATACAAATTTCTTCACGACTTTTTTGCTTCACCAAAAGTGTGTCATAAATAAAACTTTTTTGACAGAAAACTCATTGATGCCTGCCCTAGATTTGACCCGTGACCATCTCAAAAGACTGATACGGTCTCATTGCTGGGCAATTTATAGCTTGTTAGGAGGGTATGGTGTGGAGTGAACATTGAGTATGTCCATTGAGTATGATTGAATCCATTGCCTGTCCCTGTTGGGTTTGAACCTATGACCCCCATCGAACGAAAAGAACACGCACAGTGTCACCGCTTGGCTATAAGAGTTATCAATACTTCAAAGTTCAACTACATAAATAAACATTTTTTTATCAAATTTATTACGGCTATCGATCAACTGTATCATTAATCTGCAATTAATCATTACTTTCTTTGATTATTAGTGAAAAGACTCATGGATAAATAACTATGAGAATAGAAATTTATATCTGTTACAAAAATATATGAAGAAAAAACCATTTTAAGATTTTCTTCTTACACAAAAAGTTTACGGCTCATATGACTGTCCGATGGCAACGGGTATAAAGACAATTTACATTTTACTATGACGATAATCTGACAACACATAAAAGTAAGATATGGACTTTATTTATAAGAAAAACCAAATAAAATAAGATATTCACAAAGATTTAGAAAAGAAAGCGATATGTAGATGAGCTCTATCAATGGCAATTTACCGAAACATTTGCTTCTCACAATGGAAAATATGTATTTTCTTTATTTTTGCAATAGAATTGTAAATTTTACGGCATCATTTGAAATATTGACTCTAAAAAGTGTTATGGCGTACTGTATGAATAATATATTAACATTATTATTTTTATCTGTTGGCGTTCGGAACTCAAAACCAACGCGTTTGTTTTCATTGATTCCAATCTATTATTTACTCGATTCAATGTTAGTTTTCAATATTTTTTTAGTACAACGTAATACTATGTTCAATGTATTTGAATTTGTATTCGAAAATATAGAAAATAAGCAATACAACAGAACTAACTACTTTGCTATAATCCGCACGGGTTAAGTGAATGCATGCAAAGCCAATGTGTATGAAGCAGGCAAAATCTACGCACCTTATACATGCAGGACCAGTCACCACATGCACCCCAAGGCGCAATTCACCAGCAACAACGCACACAAAAGCAGCACACACACCCACCACCACAATCTCGACGATCGTTTCGCCCCGAAACCGAAGCATCATCAGGAGGATAGGCTCTTAGACAAAAATCGTACTGCGCCACGCTACCCATACAAGCAGTCTTAAATAGTTAACCCCCACCAATACCCTCCCCTCCGAACACATGTAGCAAAACGGAATTAGATACATTCACTTGCTCGTTAAGTGAATGCATTCACTTAACCCGTGCGGATTATAGCAAAGTAGTTAGTTCTGTTGTATTGCTTGTAATATGGAATTCCGCAAAGTAACGCCTGCTTCTATAAATCATATAGAAAATAATTGTGTATGAATTTGAAACTGAAATTTATTTATATGGATTCCGTTGATAGGATGATATTGTATTGTATATTTTTATCAGTCAAATTTCAATTTTAAATAAATGGGCTAGATTTTATTATTTCATAGATATTTTATTTTTACTCACTTACTGCAGGTCAATCGGTATTTTAATTTACTTAAAAAATATATACAAGATGGTACCCACAAAATGACATTAAATGAAACCACTAATCACTTATCACGATAGATAAATTTGGCATAATGCAATCTTTTTAAATATCGTTCAAAAAATGTTTTATCGAAGAAAATATAATTTAATTTTAAAAGATCTGGCTTTGTTAGTAAAGATGCCTGGCGCAGCGCGCTTGTTCAAAAAAACAGTAAAAACAATAACATTGTTGTTTTCTCTCTCTTGTTCTTCACCACTATTTAATTTTTTGGTCAAGGTTATTTTTCGTTATAGGGTACGGTAGTTGATCTCTTTTAATCGTGTTTCTTTTTTTAAAAAAGTAAAATAATTCGTGTGGCGAAAATACTTCGCTGAATTAACTGTTCTTTTTTACGTTAAGTGCTGAGAATTATAGGTAACTAAAAATAAAATTAATGTCGTATGATCGGTACCATTTTATAGATGAAATATCAATTAAACAAATCTGTTAATAAAAAAATGCCGAAATATGTTATTGCTAAGATTATCTACGTTTCAGAATTTAAAATAATTTATAAGTAGATGTAACGGATATATAATCAACCGATCGCCGAGCGGCGTTTCCTTCGCTGCCTACATATCGGCAAATAAAATTATAATTGGCCAAATAGAAAAGCATAGATACAAAAAATATACGAATATAATAATACCAGCTTATGTCTACACCTACGTTATCTAGATAAAAAGTAGCTGATGTTAAGGAGAGACTCGTTTGTTTAGTAGTCTGATTGTAAAGGTCCAATCGTTTCTTTACTCACGAAGCACTTGGATTGGGTAAATAGATTAAGAGGTATCCCCCGCCTTAGGATCATCATCATTCCTCTATCCTTATCCCACTCTCATTGGGATTGGCATTTTTCTAGTTATTTTAGGATAGGCCGCCTGCCTGACGTCAACTTACCGTAGTGGCCTTTTTAGTACACCTTGCTAAGAAATGAGGGTGGTCTATTAAACTCAGCCGGATACCACGCTGCTGGTGGCGGGGACAGGGCACCGTTGGACACATTGCCCCCATTCCCGTTAGCAGCAGCTTTGAATCCTAGAGTGCGCCACCTCTGGATCGGGGCCTCTCAAAAATGTGGCCCCTTTCTCCGTTAATTGATGCAGCGACCTCCTCGGGGACCGTATAAGGTCAACTTACCTTATTCGTCTTTCACGACACCTCGGTAAGAAATGAGGGGAAAAGAAACTCGTATTAGAATGTCCGAATAGGACTTGTTATACATCACAAAAGTCTAACTCTATAACTATGAGAAGACATATATGAAATGATACAATTTATAAACGAAATAAAATCCAATTTATAACATTGTATAACAGCCGGTGCGATTCCGAAAAACAAAATATTTGCTTAGACATTTCGCAACTCGGCGTTCCCAAACGAAATACTATTATGCAAATATGTAAAAGCTGGTTGTATCGATCGGGACCGATATTGGCATTTGATTTGCAAACAAACAACGCCTTCTGTTTTTCAACGGGCACAATGAACGTTACAGTATCGTGTGATATTGTTAAATTTTATTAGGGCCGTGAATGGGTATGCGAATGTTACTATTTTCTATTCCTTTATTCAATTTTGTTTATACCGCTTTGCTATATTCCTGTGGTTTTATTCTTAACCATTTCTACCTAAGCACATATTAACTAGTGACCTTTTATTTACCCTAAAACCTTTACTTATTTCGAATATTAAACGGAAGCGAAGAACGCTAGTTTTGTGCCATAAAAAGGAATAAATAATAAGGGTTTATATTTAGTACTTACAAAACAAAATTTCCTTCGAAAGATTTGTACAATATAATGGACAATAAAAACTTTATCTTCATTGTTGTTCTTTTACGAGAGTTTGGAATTAATATTGAATTTTGCTTTTGAATGAAAACTTTCAATGAATTGAATTTTGTGATAAACAAGATCTGAATTACTGATCGTGAGATAAACTCTTTTTTGCAGATATGTGCATATGCTATGATCTTTTAGTATAGTTATGTTTAACCACTGTTCTATTATTATATGACTATGAAGCGAGCTTTTGAGCATGTCTCAGTTCTGCTAATAGACTTTGTTAGCACTACACACATTCACTACCACAAACTCAACAGTCGTTTCGCCCCCCAACCGATAATAGGAAAATAATTTAATTGCTTTTATATTATGAATCTTCGTAAAGTAATGCGTAACCCTATAAATTACTAGCTGACCCAGCAAATTTTGCGAAAAATCTTATGCGCAAATTCAAATTTCAATCAAATTTCATCAAATTTCCGGTGTTTTGTCCTTTTAGGGAATTTATGGTGTATATTATTAAAAAAATAGGTAAATTAGATAAAATTATTACATAAAAATCGTGTAACATTCGTAACATTGTGACACGAGAATTTTATATATAAGACTAGCTGATAGGGCAACCGTTGTTTTGCCATATAAATTATTTTTGGGGAAATTCGGGGAATACGTTATAAGAAAATAAAAAATGATGTTCGAAAATTAAGAAAATAATGTTAGGGATGGACATCCCTTATCACTTAGGGGTAAGAAAAATAGATAGTAACCCGTTTACCCGTTTCGGAGCAGTATTTTAACTAACATTGTGATATTAGAATTTTATATACTTATAAGATTTATAGAAGCAAGCGTTGCTTTGTTGCTGGTGGAGGAGCCTTGGGGTGCGTGTGGTGGCTTGTCCTGCATGTATAAGGTTCGTGGATTTTGCCTGCTTCATACACATTAGCTTTGCATGCATTCGCTTAACCCGTGCGGATTATAGCGAGGTAGTTTTGTTATAGTGCCTATACTTATAAAACGTATTTAGTAAACAATATGTTGGTTATATAATAAACAAATGAAAAGTTCTTTAGGCGTAACAAAAACGTTGATTATAATAAAATTCAAGCAAAACAAAATGTCAGTCACGTATGACTCCCATGGCTCCGTGCGATATAATGTACAATAAAAACTTTTCTTGTTTAAAACGCACGCCCGAGACGACAAATAGCGCTACGGAGTTCGATGAATGGATTCCCCCTTTTATGTGGATTTGGAACGAATTTGGATGAAAAACCGTAAATCTTTTGTTACGTATCGGATTGAGTTAACGGTTGATTTAGCTTTTTGACGCGAGTAATTGAGCTTGTTGATGTTTTATTTATAGTCTCCAGCCTTGAGGGTGGCGTGGCCCGGTTGTGACAGCGTATATCAGATTTTTTGCAGTCACCGTTGCGGCGTTTTACGGGCCCAGTAGTGATGTTTGGTAGAAATGAAAGATGTAGCTGGATTCTAATGCCGTATTTCCCAACCATAATACACGGGTCTTTGGAAAGTTGGAGACTTGAAGACACTAGCCTTAACGCGGTCCTCCGGAGCTCAGGTTTTCCACGTGGACGCCAAGATTCACAGAAGGTTGTAGTGTAAACTACAACGTATGAATGAAAGCAGACTTGAATCATTGTTAAAAATAAATTAAAGTAAAGTACTACAACGTTACATTGTGTAAATTAATGGCAGCTTCTATCCCACTTCTGGGTACAGACATCCTCTATCCGTTTTTAAGTGACAGGTTGGAGCTAAGACAACCACGTTGCTCCAAACACATTAAAAATAATAGATTTAAAATTGATTGCATATTTTTGGGATATCTGTATGTGGACAACATGTCCATAAGTAATTCACAAATTTTGAATCTTAAAAATGACCGAAAACTTATTACGAGATCTTTTTATTACATAGGTCCATGAACGTAAACCTATCATTAATCACTCAAAATCTGCAGTGTCTGATATAAAGGTGAGCTCCCAAAGGGTCTACCATGCAACAAGGCTACGCAAGCTTTGAGGTAACCACGAGTAAAAAAGTCAGTAATAGTGAATCCTTCATACAACATATAAATATGAAGAAAATTAATGTGTCCGTCGTTTCTTATTCATTAAGGGAGTTATTAGCGTAAAAGGCGACTAAGGTAAGTCGACCAGCCGTGTCGTATCCGGCTGAGTAGAATAGAACACCCTCTTTCTTTCCAAGGGGTTGTAAAATACGACTAACGTAAGTTGACGTCAGGCAGGCGGCCGGTGGTAAAATACGTAGCCAAATCATGTGACAACATGTTTTTACCAAGTTGCGTCGACCCCATTTAGAGTGGGACAATGGCAGGAGGGTGATGATGATAATGGGAAAATTAGACACAGTTGTGCGTGTCCAAAGTAAATAAATAACTTAATACTTGTGTTATGGTTGACAGACCACTGGTAACTATATACTATATACATACATTATTTTTAAAATACATTCTTAAATTCATATATACACCCAGACTCGAAGAACCAACAAATTATTTATAGAAAATATTGGCAGACGACAGAAATCGAACACGCGAAGCTGAAGGCAGGGTCACTGCCACCTGCAGCAATAGGTCAGTTAAGGGCCAGTCAAACGGTCAGTAATACACAAAGAGGATAAAGAAACCTTTATATTGTACTTGCTTAAATTCTTTTGCAATGCAAATTTGATATATTTAAAATGATCCCGACTTCGCCAAGCATGATAACCCATATCTACATCTACTTTTCGTGTACGTATTAAGAGACAAATAAGGAGATAAATAAATTGCTAAATGCAAGCAATAACGTTTATCTATCTTTTCTTTATATGTTTGATAGAGATAAAATGTAACTGTTGGCAATAGGCAGCAAGCGCCATCTCTTGTGATCGACGAGCGACTCGCGCCACATCGACACTTATTTTTAAACAAAGTTAGATTAAAACAAGTTAATTCAAAAAGGATTTAAAAAACGATGTTAACCATTTAGTTCTTTCGTCTAAAGCAAATCCTGGCAGCAGTATTAGGTCATGCTTATCATAATCATGCATTGTCATTGGATTCGGACCAGTATGTAAAATTTCGGCTCAATCGGACATCGGAAAGTGGGTCAAATTTAAAATCCACCTTCACATACACGGCAAGTTAAATAAAATCTTTTTTTAAAAAGGAGCACGGTATTGAACTATCGTAGGAAACCGCGTGTCCAGTCCATCCGGATGAAAAAGAAGCTTTTGAACCACTACGTCGTAATAGATTCCCCGCTTGGTATCACGTTTATAAAACTTTTGCTTTTCATATTATTTTCTTTAGCCAGCGGTTCTGGTGTCGACGCACCGCGAGGTAATTTATTATAGGCTTTTATAAGGTAACTGCTTACTTTCTTATATTGACTTGAGTAATGTTTACATCATATATCATGTTGTGTTAAAGGTTATTTACCTTTTAGTACAATAACGGGTATGTTGAGCCAGTTGGTATATTGAAAAGACGTAAAAGTAAAGTAATTATCTTTTTCTTTTACCCACGCTAAGCTCTAGTCTCTAAGCTGTGATAGCCCAGCAGTGAGACCGTGTGACTCTTTCGAGGGGAACACGAGTTCAAACCCGAGCAGGCACCAATGAGTTTTTCTATTAAAACTCATGTGTCTAATTGATAATTGCAATTTATCACACGCTTTTCGGTGAAGGAAAACATCGTGAGGAAACCTGCATATCTCTAGAGAATTCCGATGATATGTGTAACCTACCAATCCGCATTGGAGCAGCGTGGTAGGTCTTAGCTCCAACCCTTCTCTCCAAAAACGGAGAGAGCAGGCCTATTCCCAGCAGTGGGATTGTAACAGGCCGCTACTTTACTTTTTTTTTACTATGCCACTGTGGGCACAGGCTTTTAGGGAGAAGCGTTAAAGCTAATCACATACACATCAAATACACATATCATCGGAATTCTCTAGAGATATGCAGGTTTCCTCACGATGTTTTCCTTCATCGAAAAGCGTGTGATAAATTGCAGTTATCAATTAGACACATAAGTTTTAACAGAAAAATATTTGTGCCTGCCCGGAGTCCATTACTCTCCCTCGAAAGATTCGCACGATCTCACCGCTGGTCTATCATAGCTTCTTTTACTTTACTAACAATAAAACAAATAATCACATCAAATATCAATAATCTTTTCTAATAAGCTCTTTCGAGCACTTTTTAATCGTCAAGGATCAATATGATTATTGAAGTTACAACTGGTTCGGAATATTCCTCTTTAGTAACTTCCAGTTCTACCTTCTTTTATTGTGAAATACGATCCACAAAACAGGATATCATTCCAATTACAAAGCTACCAGGTGTTAGACCTTTACTAGTTTGCGGTATTATTGGTAACTTCGCGTATTTCGCGTGATTAATGAGTGCCGTGTGTGTGCAAAAACTATTTATACCCTCAGTAAGAAAAATATACGTTTATCCGCTCTAACGCTTCTTTAAGATAAGGGCTGACTTCCTGTCTTATTTATATAAAATCACAAAAACCTAGTAAAATATTTGTTTATATCTGTATATATGCCTCCTCTCTTCTAGGAGAAAATTTCCGACTCACCAGTTCGGGCAGGTGGCAGTGACCATGCCTACAGCTCCGCGGGTCACGGGTTCGATTCCCACTGGCGCTGGGTGTATTTATATATTAAAGTATATCTACAGTATGTTTTTATATATTTTTTAATTTTGTATATCTTTAAGAAAATTATATATGTATCTATTTACCAGTTGTCTGTAACCCATAATACAAGCATTAAGTTACTTATTTTGGGGACGAATGATCGGGTGTGTAAGTATTCCATATATTTTATTTGTTCATAATAACTGATCATATCTGGGACAAAGGTTTCCTTTTTCTTGAAGAAAAATATTGAAGATTAAAAACAACGCTGTTTCGTTTATTGGTTTGTGACACATCAATCTGCGTTATTGCGTATATCCTGCAATTATTAACGCATATTATGTAGGTTTCATTACAACGTTTTCTTAAACAAAAAAATTCTAAAACGTAAAACAAAATGACTAGTATATCAACTTAGCATATAAATTTTTATACAAAACTCTACCGCTTGTTTGAACCAGTGATTTCTGAAAAGGAATATGAGCTATAATCGTTTTGGTGTCTACGACTCTTTTACTTCACAGAAGTAAGGAACAAAGTCGTAGTCACATTATCTCTTCTTACAACTTAGTGACAAGAGGGACTTTTTGCATTCTTGGGACAATTCCACAGGGCATGATTTGTGTAGTACTAATTAAGTTAGACATAACTTGTAAGCGATAAGTAAAATAATGAGTTTTTCTATTCAAACTTATGATAAATGCAATTTATCACACGCTTTTGAAGAAGGAAAACACAGTGATTTCTCACAATATCTCCTGCACATCTCTAGAGAATTCTGGGGATATGTGTACTAGATCGCGTCAGAGCAGCGTGGTGGTGTTAAACTTCAACCTTTCGCTCTAAAAAAAGGGATAGATTGGCCTATGACCAATAGTGGGATAGTAACAGGCAGTTGTTGTATATTTTCGTTGTAAATCTGTCTATACTTATTATAAAACAAAGTCCCTAAAAGCTGACTGTCTGCATGTAATCGATTTTCTCAAAATCTAGTGAACGGATTTTTGTACGGTTTTCACAAAAAGATAGTGCAATACTTCCGGATGGTGTAGGAAAATAGTATATATCGGTATTATGTAAATTGTGTTGAAGAGATCGCGCAATTGTTAAAAAACTTGCTTGCTGGGTGCTTTAGTCGCGTGCGCTGCGAAAACCAGCAGAGATACGCTAAAGTAATGTAGTAGAGAATTTTAGATATATAAAAATGCTACAAAAAAAGTCAGCACAGCATGTCTCTATCTCTTTTGGTTAACTCACAATAACTACTTTTATTTTCAAAATTTCGAAAATAACTGAATTCCAAGCGGGCGAAGCCTTTGTTGGCACAGCTAGTAAACTTATATTATGGTTTAGAATTTTCCATCTTGTTATCCTCAAAAGCAATATTATAACACTTTACGCGCGTGTTGTCGTCAATGGCATGGAAAGTATTACATCTTCTAGGGTGGGTAATCTTAAATATATATCATTGTTAATGGCTCCCTCGGCGGTATTAATTTTGAAAGAAATATGACCTTGTTATTAGAGTTCTTTGGTCTTATGCATTTGAACATTTTTCTACAAGTAACAGAGTAATAATGTAGCAAATTTCAAATTGCTATCTTGTGTTATCATGAGCCTTGAATGTATCGTTAGTATATTTGTTTTTTTTTTCTAGAAAATCATTTCTCAAACAGTGGTTATTGTATTTATTGTACTGAGTTCGTTTTTTATGTTTCATGCGATTAATAATGTTATGATTAAATCGTATTCTAAGTTAAATATCTTCCCGTAATTTCTATCCATTAATTATATTTTGTTTGTTTTATATTTTGTAAATTCAATTTCCTTAATGGATAGTAATACATAAAGAATTGAACTTTTTACAATTTTTTATATTGCCAAACTTTGTCGATTGACAAAATTTTATCGATGCAGAAGTAAGAAGTCTGATTTTATCAGAATTATTATTAAAAACGAATTAATGAACTGCAAAGATTTTTTATAATTTTAATAATATTTGGCCTAATCTGAAAAAAAAAACATTCATCATTCTATTGCCCCTTACGCTGTCCCACTCTAAGTGTTATGAATATATTGTCACATGATTGGGCTACGTATTTTAAGACCGGCTGCCTGCCTGACGTCAGCTTACTTAAGTCGTATTGTATTACCTCGGTAAGAAATGAGGATGGCCTATTTTACTCAAATGGATACCACACGGCTAACTGAAAATAAAGAAAAAAATCATTCAACATTATAATAATTTATCAGATGTATCGGGACTCCAATAAAAGGTATGATGCGGGAAAAATTATACGAACAGATAAACTTTCGTTTCCTTCTATTATTTAATACAGAAATCTACACGTGGCCCAACTGAAATTTTCCAAAGGTCCATTAGTAAATTAAAACTTCTGTTCTCTCTTCTCTATAGATTTGGCAGCAAATTAAAAGGAAATTAATCAAAAGTAAATTTGTGTAGCATTCGCAATTTAAATGCCGGTTTCAGGTTGATTAATAACTCAGTCGATGTAAGGCCATCTGCTTAAGTCGCACAAAATTTTCTCATTTAAAAGTGGTATAAGCAAATTAGGTTGCTTATTTCGATTATTTTAGTTATAACTATGTATTGAAGATTAGAAAACTTCCCACTGACTGATTGATCCTTAATTTGGTATACAGCTTTAGTTCTAATAATAATACGCAAATAATTAATATTAAAAAGACTTTCAATACAAAATTTCGCCTAATATATTTTTTACAATATAAAATTATTTATTGACAAACAGAAAACAAGTTTATTTCGAATTGTATTATGATTCAAAATTTTCTTTAATTAATCATGTAAACATTGGCACAGTCGATTAATCAAATTATTATTACTTATATTAAATTGAATTATTATTACAAAAATACAAGCTTGGAAATTAGTGTAACAAATAAGGAGAAATATAAATATTTTCAAATAAATAGTGGACTTTTATCTTGTCCAAATGTTATTAAAATCATTCAAAATCGTCGGCCATATTGTCTCTTTGTTATCGTCTCGCATTATTTTTCACTTTTTTTAATATTAATAAATGATTAAATACAATATTTAAATTAATTTCATTTATCAAATTCGAGTATCAATAAATATTAAAATAATAACTGTAAAATAAGGATAGAATTGATTATCTTCAATTACTTATAGGTTATAGGTTTATATATCATATTCCTGTTCATATTCATGTTCCTGGGTCAACTTCGATCAAAGATTTCAGTCTTAGCTTTTGATACCTCCTTTTTACCGTTAACTTAATAAAAAATTTCCTAAGCAATTAATTGACTCTTTACTAAAGATTTTCTAGCTTTAAAAACAATTGTATTCATTAAAACTTTTGACCTCCTTTAATTTTATTTTATGTTTCGAGTTCGTTATATTGAAAATGATGTTCGCTAGAATTTTCTTTGATACAACAGTTCGTGTAGTAATTACTGCGATCATCTTTCTCCTGCCTTTATCTCATAAGTGGGGTCGGCATAACATGTTTTAAATATGCTGTTACATGTGTTGGCTAGTTTTTTACGACCGGCCGCCAACTTAACTTAAACTTACCTAACTCGCCTTTTACGATACCTAGGTGAAACATGAGGATTGTCTATTCTACTCAGCCGAATACCACAGGACAGGATAACTTACCTTAGTCCCCTTTTACAATACCTCGGTAAGAAGTGAGGGTGGTTTATTTTACTCAGCCGAATACCACACGACAGGATAACTTTCCTTAGTCGCCTTTTACAACACCTCGGTAAGAAGTGAGGGTGGTTTATTTTACTCAGCCGGATACCACACGACAGGATAACTTACTTTAGTCGCCTTTTACGACACCTCGGTAAGAAGTGAGGGTGGTTTATTTTACTCAGCCGAATACCACGCGACAGGATAACTTACCTTAGTCGCCTTGTACGACACTTTGGTAAGAAGTGAGTGTGGTTTATTTTACTCAACCGGATACCTTACAGCGTGATAGTACTTACGAGTACAGCACAGTAATTACAATCATGAATCAACACAGCCAGAAAAAAATACGCATTGACATGTTTAAACTATTAAAATAAATTTTGACAATATAAAATAGATCTTTAGGGGGCAATAACGGTTACGAAGAAATCTATATCTCACGTATTAATTTCAAATATCAGACATGGTATCATAAACCATTTCAAAACTTACTTACTTTTAGCGAGCAGTTAAACTGTTTGTTTTCGCTATAGTTGTTTTCTCTGGGATTCAAGATTGTCTCTATAAATACAAACACCGGAGACCGACTCGTGAACTATACTAGGAGATCTAAATACTACTGAAGAAAATATATAATATATGATAAAGTGAACTGGGAGTGATTGTGATTGATTTTTAGTTGTGATACGGTAAATTTAGATAAGTCTATTAATTAAAACACTTAAATAAAATTGTAAATTAGAGTCGTTTTATAATTTAATTATATCATTGATATCTGACTATTATATCATTATAGCATGATTTTTATATTATTGACTGTATGTCTGTCTTTTATGCTTTCACTGAGCTATTTTTAGTATAGTTGAAACTTATCGGGATATTAATATCAGAAGTTACGATTTTTTTTCGTGAAATAAAAAGGAAAAAAGTTTTTTTCTTTTTTAGAATTGAAGGGAATTTTAACACTTAAGTCGATCAAAATAGGTCTAGTTTTACATCAAACTACCGTCTGTATGCGATGCCTAAAAGAGTTAGAGACAATTACGTGAAAGTAGAGGATGGCACGTAAACAAAGAATTTACTACTTAATCGATTGGCTCTAAATGTTAAACCAATTACACAGGAGCTATCTTAAAACTGACGTCCTCTGATGCTAATTAATAAAGTTATGGAGCTCTAATAATCATGATTTTACACTAGTTGATATGATGAGGTCAAAAAATAGGTACCGGTGGTACTCTTAGACAATATGAAAAAAATTGCTAGTAACATTTAGTTCGTTAACGTTGTGAAATTTTAACATGTCCTTTGATAACTTAGAAACTTCGCTCTGGGCCTTGGTAGATTTAAGTTCCGGCCAAGTTTTCAGTGACTCCTTCATTAATTTCACACTTGGTAACTTGCTTGTCTCGACGTCGGGCGAGGAATGAAAATTAAATGCGCCGAGCGCCGCATAGTAATGGAGTGGCAATTTTGGAAATAAATTGTGTTAACGCAACCAAATTGTGAACGTTCACTGAAAGGATAGTTGGAAGCTTCATTGGACGAATTCCTTTTGAATTTTGATGCATTGATGTAAACTTTTGGAGTATTTATTTTGTTAATTGATAAATTTAATTTTAACATAATCTAACTTGATAACTTTGTTTAGTTAACAATGAGTAATAGCAGTGATGAACAATGCGATAATTATTTTTTTCGATTTAACGCTATTTATTCGCTGCAATAAATTTCTTCTAAATATTTTTTTTTTCAAAATGGTTGCATAGAAGTTGTGCCGTGTGGTATCCGGCTGCATAGAATAGCTCGTAAAAGGCGACTAAGGTAGGTTGACGTCAGGCAGGCGGCCGATCGTAAAATACGTAGCCAAATCATGTGACAACATGTTTCTAACATGTTGTGCCGACCCCACTTAGAGTGGGATAAGGGCAGGAGAATGATGATGGTTGCTCCCGTTTTCCTTCTTTCAATATTACCCGCATTTTACTTTTCTTTCTGTTACTCAAAGATTTACTGAAGAGACGAGGGATAAGCCCGCCCTTGTATGTGCTCTTTTTTGTAACGTTTTTATGTATGTACTATAGAGGGATGAAATAAATAAACGCTAGTTATATCTTCCTGATAATTCAAGAATACTTACCTACTTGAAAAAATGATATAGGTGTAGTTTAATACTAAGACTCAATAATTTTTAATGTTCTTAGATCTAGACCGCCATATGGTTGGACAAATTCACACAGTATTTTCTATCTTATATTCCTTAAACCTAAAAGGAAACAACAATTGCAATGAAATATAAATTTTCTTTTAACATAAAACGAGCACACTAATAAATATGCGTACTAAGTCCGCAAATAAAACTCAACATTAAATTTTTCATCTCGCAAAAAAACACAAATTCAGAATCGCGCCGACAACCATCTTAATATAGCTGTGTTTTAATCAACTAAGGGCGGGGAGTGGGTGAGAATGAAATCACTCGTTAACTCTGATCTTCTAGCCTCGCGTTGGGAGACTGGGGTGCAATGTACACCGATGTCGAGATAAGAAAATTAATTTAAATATACAGTAGTATCATTTTTAACGGGCACGATGGTAGGGTCGAATGAGTCGCTTCAGGCTGGAATTCGAATGTAAGATAACGCTTCTAAATGCGCGTATGCTTGTACCCTTAAAGATAATGTGGGCTTTTATTTCCACTCAATATGGTCTTGTGCCAGTTAACAAGAGTATTAAAGGAATAACAACGATTTTATATCGTTATCGTCTTTATGCGGTTCCCAAGGTTCATGTTAGTATTATAATATTTGGCAATAGGTTGTTTTACAACAATGATTATATTTTTAATTCTAGTCGTGCTGAAATAAAATTGATATAGAAGTGATATAGAATCTTTCTTTTTACCGTGTGCTTAAACAAAGATAAAAGTATATGATCATACTCATTCTCCTACTTTTATACCAAACTAAGTGGGGTTGGCACAATGTTTTACACATGTTATATGATTTGGTTCGGCATTGTCTTGTCTGACGTCAACTTACCTTAGTCACCCTTTACGACACCTCGGTAAGAAATGAGTGTGGAGTATTCTACTCAGCACAATCACTACACATGTTGACTATCACAAATGATATAGAAGTGTCTGATTTGCACTTCTACTACGCGAACAGAAATAGTTTATGCATTACTTCAAGCTGGTTTGTATTAGGTAGAGTTACTACTTACCTATATCGTACATAAATATATTATTATTTTATGTAACAACTTATGATAAAGTGCAAACTTTGATAGGATCAATATTTTTAAAATTCCTCGATCAAATAATCAATCTTTTAAAAATTTCATGTTCCTACTGTTAACCGTTGAGGAGTTCCCTCGTCTGGAGCCAATCCTGACAGCAACAGTCATGCTTATCATAAACTTGCATTGTCACCGAGACTAGACCAGTATTTTAAATTTCAGCTCAATCGCCGGGTAGTGGGTTATATTTAACTTACAAAATTCCACCTTCACATACATATAGGATCCGGCAATAAATAATGCACATCGAGGCTTAGAGAGAGAAATCGGCTGGATTCTTCATAGAGCATCGTCTCTATCACAGACTGACGAACCTGTGTGTGACAGTGACAGCGCTCTACGAAACCGAACTGGCCGGCTGTTTCGTTGGAAACATCGATGTGGATTATTAAATTCCGGGTACTATACATACAGAGCTGTGATAGCCTAGCGGTGAGACCATGCGACTCTTTCGAGGGGAACACGAGTTCAAACCCGGCAGGCATCAATGAGTTTTTCTATTAAAACTCATGTTTCTAATTGGTAATTGCAATTTATCACACGCTTTTCGGTGAAGCAAAACATCATGAGGAAATCTGCATATCTCTAGAGAATTCTGGAGATATGTGTAACCAATCCGCATTGGAGCAGCGTGGTAGTTCTTAGCTCCAACCCTTCTCCCCAGAAACGGAGAGAGGAGGCCTATTCCCAGCAGTGGGATTGTAACAGGCCGCTACTTTTTTACTTTTACTATACATACAAGTCAAATAACAACTTTCACAGCGTCAAGTTAAGTAACAGCTTTTAAATATTGTTTCTCTCCAAAATGTCTACTAAAGATTAATCCTTTAGATTGAATGGATTCAAGTTAGCGAAACTCACTAAGAGGCGGTTTCGCTTTGCTCGTATGTCCCAAGAAACCCTATTAACTTAATCCTGCTTAAATACGCTTAACTGTGATGGCATTAAAGAGGAGTGTCTACGGTTATTATGAAGTGGAAAAGTTTGTTGTGCATACTCATTACTTGCATAGAGGTTCATTTGCATAATCTGCCGTTTATTTAGAATAATAAATGGATTTGGTTAATGAAACGGATAGCTTTGTATTATATTACTGAGACTGTTTACTGTGATTAGGTATTTTTAAAGTATAAATTATACTCTTAAATTTCAAACTGTGCTGTCTTTTTTTCTCCTCTGGATCTGTGGTAAAGGGTCGCAAGTTTTAATTTCGCTTAAACAACTAAACTAAAGTGGTTTTTGATGAGATTGAAAATATATAAATTACTAGCTGACCTGGCGTTGTTTTGCCATATAATTTATCTGTCGGGAATTTTTAGTCAACATTATTAAAAACTAATAAATATTGTCCAAAAATTAAAAATAAATGTAGCGGGTGGAACCATTATCACTTAAGGGTATGAAGGAAGATAGTAGCCGAACTGTAAAATAAAAAATATATTCCTAAGCTACAAAGCATTTTAGCTTGATAAAAACGAATAGGTAGAAAAACAAAAGGAACGTAAAAAGCAAATTTCTTTAAATTAGGGTCATCACCGTAATAAGTGTTTAAACTGTCGAGAAACTGGAGCCGGTAATAAAAGCGGCTTAGATTAAGCTGTGGCTATATAAAATGACTCTTTATATTTGTCACAAACAAGAGACAATTATGTCTTAATAAAATTACGCCTTGATCACACCGACCAATTAGTGAATTAAAATTCTTCCGATAAAAAAATAAAAAAATAGATAAATCCACTCCAGTTATACTTCAAAGCTGTGATAGCCCAGCGGTGAGTACCGTACGACTCTCTAAAGACGACCATGGATTCAAACCCTGGAAACCAATGAGTTTTTCTATTATGTAACAGAGGAATAAGGTAAGTTGACCCACCGTGTGGTATCCGGTTGAGTAGAATAGACCACCCTCCTTCTTACCGATGGGTCGTAAAAAACGACTAAGGTAAGTTACCGTCAGGTAGACGGCCGGTTGTAAAATTTGTAGCCAAAGCATGTGAAACCGACTTTTATATAAACAAAACCAGCGAGGGATTTTATATCGGTATTGAATTGTACGTCGTGCTGATTATTGAACTGACTAGGAATTTTTTTGGAATTGAGACCTTTGAAAAACGTTGGCGCGCGTATAAGTTGATGTATATGTCAAATTTGAAAAAACGTTTGTCCCGAACTGTCACACGACGCACGTTCCTTTTCCCATTTTTATTTAAAATATTATTAATTACAAATATTTTATTAATTAATAATAAATTACTATTGCGTCGCTAACATCATGTTATGCCGACCCCACTTACAGGGGATAAGCGCAGGAGAATGTATTAAATAGGTGTAGTATTGTTTGAAGCTGAAAGGATTTTCAAATCCAAACATTTTTATCATTCAAATAATCTTCAATCAGTTCAGGTTCGGATTACCTTCTCGCCTTATTTTGCATTTACACTTTATTAGTTCTTTAACTGTCTCTATACCAAAAATCAAACTAATTCATAATTCATTTGGCTGCTAAAGAAAAGGATAAACAGAAACAATATAAATTTCTCATCAATAGTATAAAACTTATAAGGTAAATTGTAAGTGAACTACGCGAAAAAGGTTATATGCAATGTAAAAACGGCAGATCTCCTATGAATTGTTAATATCAAACTTATATATAAATTTCTCGTGGCACAATATTAGTTACCATATTCCTCCGAAACGGCTTGACCGATTTTAATCAAATTCTATATACATATTCAATAGGTATGAGAATCGGCTACTATCTACTTTTCGAACCCCTAAGTGATAAGGGTTGTCCATTTGTGTTCTACATTTATTTTTTTATTTTTTGGACAACATTTGTGTATCATGTTCACTAGAAATGTTTGCTAGTCTGGCTATTATTGTTATTGATTAGCTTGTTGAGAATAACGATATGCTGCAGTTTATCGTTTTTTTTCCATTTAATACTAATTTGTCTTGCTTGACAAAGGATGTAATTAACTGTGACCCGTCACGAAAAGGGTTTTCTAAATTAATTAGCTATTAAGTTAATTTTAAACTTTCTCGTTTCGTCGTTGAAGATTGAGTTATCTTTTAAAATTTTCGTTGTGATGTTTTAGACGTTTTCTGTTACAATTGTGTTTTGATTGCAATTTGATTACATATTATTATAAAATTAACAGTTAAGTTACCGAATTAATAGAATTAAAATCAATTTTGATGTCTAATTGAGAACAATATCAAAAAGTTATTAATTAGCATAACATTTAAAAATATTGTTTATAAAGTTTTGTTTATAAGTCGAAAAAGTTGAATAAAGTTGGGGAGTGGGTTAGTTGCTGTTTGTATCAACAATGGAAATTTTATTAGGACTTGTGAATGAGTGGGCAGTCGCTTAAAATATATACAAGACACCTAAAGATCTAGATTTAATTATAATTAAAAAATTGTTGAACACATACTCAATTTGTAAAGTACGTATTAAGTTTTAATATTCGTTTTTTCAAAAGAAATCAAAAGACACGCTTTGGATTTCTCAGTATTTAATTAAAGTAATAACAACTTTTAAATATAGGATTACTTGGTAAGATATTGCTTTTAGCGAAAAACCCGTCTTATTATAGTTGCTTTTTTCTAATAACTACGAGATTTTATAAACCTCTATATAATAATATCAAGCCAAATCAATTATCCTGCTAAATCTCGTAGATGTAGTGTAAAAAAAACGCTAAAACATCTGAAATTTAAGTATTCTATTGAGCGGAGCTCTCTTTTTTGGAGGGAAGAATTAAAGCTAATGTAAAATACCACAGTTTCATTAATACAAAGCGGGACAAATGGGATGAAATGAGAATTACAATTTAGTGAAATAAATTTTCAAATCAAATCAATCATATATTTGTACAAAAATGTATTTATTTTTAATTATTGGTAACTTTATTTTTTTATTTCTTTATTGTACATATATATTGTTGGAAAAGAGAAAACAAAATAGCACATGTACAAAGGCCGAATTATCCCTAAAAGGGATCATTTCCAGTCAACCTTTGAGTAAGAGAAGAAAAGACAACACGTGATAATATAAAAAGAAAAGAAAAGAAAATAAAGAAAAACTAAGTACCGAGATGAATATTTGCACTCAAGATAACACAAAAGGAGAAATTAAAAAAAAATTATAAATGATGCATTGTAGAGGAAAGTACATTCAACTATTCAATGTAAAAAAAATTAAAAAAGTAACATTTTGCAGACAATCTACCCAAAAAGTCGGCATGGGCCATTCCATTACAAAAGAATCATCAAAATAAGAAATACGGGACATTTTAAAAATCATAAATCGGAACGTGTGGTCGCTTTAAGCTAATACATACCATACCGTTTTAATATGGATTTATAGATTACAAATAACTCAGGAATTCTCCAGAGATATGAAGGCTGCTTTACAAAATATTCCTTCACCAAAAAACTCGTGATAAATTGTCAATATCAATTATACACATACGTTTTTCTGCAAAGTGCATCGATGAATGTCTGAAGCTTGAATTCGTTTCTTCCTAAGTCAGGGGGACTTAGGAAGAAACGAATTCGCAGTTATTACAAAACAAACCCTTGGCACCTGAATGTAAATGGGATATAATGATTACAAACTATTCTATCATGTAGCCCTCGATCTACGGCTGAGATTCTTACTTGATTAGAGAGCCACCCCTGGCGTCGTTACCTAGAAACTTAATTCAGTTAGCGTATCGCTATCTAAATTACTTCTGAGTTTGAATTAAGGCCACTCACGCGTTTGGCTTCTCCTTGAATATTCCTCGGAGAGTGTAAAGTATGAAACTTGCGTTCGACCCCTTATCGTTCGAAAATTTATTTACTTAAAACCCATAACTTATGTTCGTATATTATAGCTATTTATGTATTATTTGTGTATGAGTATACTCGTTTTATAAAGCACCATCTATCTGGTTTTTGCGGTATTAATAGATTCTCTAGCCCAAAGGTTGCAACGAAGAACGCTAATTATCGTACAAACATACAAACATACAAACAAACATACAAATCTTTCCGCTTCATAATATAAGTACAGATATAAATAGTATAGATGAAAAATTAAAGGTTTTATCTATTCTATTGTACATAATTAAAAAGCTATTTACTGTATAACTTACGGTTTATATGGAATGGTCCCAAAATACAGCTGCGTTTTCGCGATGAATCGTTATACTGATTCTTGGTGCGATAAAAGATCACCTCTCTTATTAGCTGACTAGCTGCGGTTGTTTGGATACTAACCGACACTGTAATGTCATAAGAATAGTTCACTAAAATTATTCAAGGATGATTAGACGGATAAAACTTTGACGTTCTTTAAAAGTGTGTAAATTTTTTTTTGTACACTCGAGTTTTTTTTTACAGATCAGGTACAGACAGAGACAGCGTTAAAATGTTTCTATTTATCAAACATTGCCTGATTATGGTGGAATTTTTGAATACGACTTAAAATAAACATAAACAATCCAATTGTAAGGTTCAATAATTTAAGAACAATTTTTAGGACAAACGTTTTAATTTATAATTGTATTTTTGTTAAATAAACTAAATAGAAATCATTTGACTAATATTATAGATTTTAAAAGGGACGGTACCAGGTGGAGCGGACACAGTACGTTTTGTGAAATGTTACAGTGAAGACGAAAGTAAATTGTAACGTGTTAATATTGCGAGAAATAAATTTATATAGTTGGAATTGTAAAATAGGTTGTATTACTTTGTACGGCCGTTCTGACACAATGAAGAAAATACTAAAGATTATCTATATCTATAAAAATGAATGATTGTCTGCATGTCCTTTATAGACTCCGAAATAGCTGCACGGATTTAAATTTTTTTTTGACAATCTACAAAATCACCCAGCGCATGATCCTGTGAAGTTTGGTGGCGATCAGAGCCGTTATTAACGTTTTAGTTCTGTTTGGAGAAGAATTCGAAACCATACTGAGCCACAGCAACGCGTGGCCAGACAAGATATTATAAAATTACTAATATATATTCGATATAACATACACACAATCACGAAAAATTTCTACATATACTCGCTAATTTTAGGCTATAAGTACCTAAACCGGTTCTTTCCGAAAACAGAACAAGCCATATTGAATATCTCTGAGTAGAAATAAAGTTATACCGCTATTAATCATCATTCTACGGCCCTTATCCCACTCTAAGTGGGGTCGGCACTACATGTTACAAACATTTTGTCACATGATTTGGCATGTGACGCATTTGACGTATTTTACGACCGGCCGCCTGCCTGACGTCAACTTACCTTAGTCGCCTATTACGACACCTCGGTAAGAAATAAGGTTGGTCTATTCTATGCAGCCGGATACCACACGGCACTTAACTTAGTCGCCTCTTACGACACCTCGGTAAGAAATGAGAGTGAGTGGTCTATTCTATTCTGCCGGATACCACACGGCGAAAAGTTATACCGCTATTATGTTTTATATTGATTAAGTTTAATCATTTAATCTCATTCAAATAGGTACCCTCATGACTAAACTAGGCCACAGCAATCTAAATAGCAATACTTAAACTCAATTAAGGTGCCAGTTAACGAACAGTGAGAAGGCTGTGTAATTAAGTTACCATCTTAGCGTACCAAGCGAATCAATCAGCGCTCAATTGATGCTGTAACGTTAATCAGTGAAAAGTGATTAATTGGAGGAGTTATAAAATATATTTACTGCGTACTTGTACTTGTTAGGGTTTATGATTTCAAGCTGTTCTAAAACGTTTAATCTCAAGCTTTTTTTACAGGTGTGTAGGTTATCGAAACAATGGTTATTAGGAGCTCTATGACCGCTTTCTAACAGATTCTTTGTGCATGTGGTTTTTTCCTGCATGTATCGGGTATGAAAAAATGGATAATCCACTACACATTTACCATTATATATATTTTCTATTTGCTGTATTGCGGATTATAGCTAAGTAATTTTATTATTACTTTTGTATTCATAACTTTAAAATTACTGAATATATTGTACTATCTAGTTTTTATGAATTTCCCAAATTGTAATTAATCGTTTAGAGTCGTTTAGAGTAGAGTTTTTAGCTCCCTTCCATAAGGATGTTTTTGTTGGTTAGGGAAAGATTGGGAACATTTTGGCCTATCGATTCTTTTACGTATAAGAACAAATAATTTTAAATATGATTAAAGGAGAATTCGTTGTAGGATAATAATTTTTATTATATTTTTTAATCCTTTCATTTTTTTCATCCGATTGATGTTCACTTTGCAATACGTCTATTTTAAAGATTTGCGCAACAAACTAGGTTGTGCCGCTTAGAAGTAGCGATGCCGGCGACCTTTATGCGGTCATCTGTCATTTGTCCAGATTTCACGATGTATTCAAAATCAGACAAAATCCAATTACGCTTTTTATAATATAAAGAATCACATTAAATTTTCTCAAAACTTTGCAATTTCTTGTTTTATGTAATGTAATATAATCTACAAAATATTACAATGTGGGGATTCTTTAAGAATTCCGTTCAGCAAAGACAGTCAACGTGTGATAGGTGGCCTAGCACGCGCCACGGTACAGAAGGCTCGCAAATAAATTATATATTTGTTTGTCCTTCTTTCGTGTCTAAATGGAGCCCTGGATGCATGTGAGTTCTAATATGGAGATGGTGAATGGCTAGAGAGGATAAAAATCGTATTAATCTCTATTGAACTTAACGTGGTTAGGTAGAGAGTAGAAGTTAGTAGGTACTAGTATATTATGAATTTTAAATGACGTAAAATATATAATTATCATATAATTGATTATCATATAATACTAACGCTCAGACTTCCTTTAAATTTCCAATTTTGTTCAAATTTCTTAATAAAAATTATTAATCTCTTCTAAATAAAAATTCAACGTGTTAAAAAATTAAATCAATAAATTTTGTAGTTTTTCTAGACGTTAACATGCCAAAGCTAAGCTTTAATATCATCATCTTCCTCCTGCCCTTATCCCACTCTAGTCGTCACAACATGTTATAAATGTGTTGTCACACGATTATATGGGGCTTTTACGACCGGCCGCCTGGTCAGGCAGGCGGTAAGTTGACGTCAGCGTCAACTTACCTTAGTCGCCTTTGACGACACCTCGGTAAGAAAGGTCTATTCTACTCAGCCGGATACCACATTATAATCTAATACGTTCACAAAATTATTAGCTTATAGTATTATTTTAACATTCGTCTAATGATTCCCATTCAACCACAAACACGTCGCTTAAAAATTATAATGTGGTACATTCAAATTAATTTTCTTATTACAGCATCTGTACATATTGTGCCCCAGCCTCCCCTCATTGCGTTATATAAGATTAGAAGTAACGAGTGATACAATTCCCGCCGGTTCTCATTTTCTCAAGTTGATTAAAACACAGCTATATTAAAATATTTGGCGGCACGATACTTTTTGAAACGATTTTTGTTACATAAAAAAATTATTTACTCAAATTTCATACAATGGCGTTACAGTGTTTGTATATGAGGAAAATGAGAATTAATTAGTATCGGGGTAAATAGGTTATCTCCTCCTCCATCGCTCAGAAGTATATCGGAGCAAACCCGGCCACGCATTCAATTCAAATTCAAATTCAAAATATTCTTTATTCAAGTAAACATGTAAACAAGTGCTTTTGAATCGTCAACATCTACTGCTGTTCCTACCAAAATGAACCAGCAAGAAACTCGACGATTGCTCATTTCAAAGAATAATTCTTATTACTAGTTACATAAAGTTATTAATGTCTTTTACAGGGTCGAAGAGTAGCTATATCCACGCATTCTTATCGTCTAGGTAATCTTCAACAGTATAGTAGGCTTTCTGTATTAGCCTTTTTTAAAATAGTGTTTTTAAGCTGATGTAATGGTAAAGTTAAAGCAGATTGCGAAATTTTATTATAGAATTACTAGAAATACTCAAACCCACAAATGCCTTCTCTCGCCGGAAATCGCGCGTATAGCTCTTTTTGGTAATACAAAAATTTTTTCAATGGTCGCGCATTTACCCCATAACAATAATCCGTAAGACATAATGTTATATAAGTAAGCAAAATAAACAAGTTTTGCTGTTTCAACGCCTGTAAGCCGCCTTATCTTTTGGACAGCGTATGCCGCTGAAATAAGTTGAATTGATGTGACTCGCGATATCTCGCTGCCGATAATGATGATCCACCTACCTAAAACCATCACCTGCAATTACCTAAAGCTTTGTATTACTCTTTTATTTGAAGCCTCATTTAGTAAGTTGATGATATTCATACGCCACACATGACAAATCTAATAAGAGTTTAGTATTTTATCCTTTTTTCACACCACAAGCTATTCGATGTACCTACGTAAAAAGGCAGTTTAAGTATTATGCGGATGTATTACGTAAATATTATACAGAAAAATCATAATTATTAAACGTGTTATTATTTTATAAATTGTGACAAAAAGTAAAAATCTTGAGTTGGAAAAGTTTGACTCAGACTCAGCGTGGAACCTTTCAATAGGTTTTTTTCAATTGTTCCTTACGGTTTAGAAAATCCACCTTTATGAGCGTTTCGTACTTTCCGGTACTCATCAGCTCAGCGAAGAAGCTGAGTACGTCGTATGTTGGTAGATGATTTGGCTAGTTATTTGTCGACCTGCCGTCTGCCTGACGTCAACTTACCTTCGTTGTCGTTCACGACACCTCGGCTAGAAATGAGGCTGGCCTATTCTACTCAGCCGAATACCACCTGGCGGATCAAATTACCTTAGTCACCTTTTACTACACCTCGGTAAAAAATGAGAGTGTTCTATTCTACTCAGCCGGATACCACACGGCGGTTTTTTTTCTTGGATTAGTACATAAACATAAAACGTCAAACAAGCATCGTGACGCAGATCGACTCTTCTATAATGAACCCTCGTTATAATAATAAGTGTATCATTAGGAAATAACTCCCACGCTTTACGACCGGTATCGGCATTTTAAACCTCATTCCCTTTACGTAAATGATGTGGAGGTCACAATTACTTACTAGGCCCGTTTATGGGATAAATAGCAGTCGAAATGTAATGAATTGGAGCAGTTAAGATTGTAATGAGGGAACCTGTAAACCCACCTCATTTGCAAGATATATTTGCATATTAAGACAGTATGTTAAACTTTGCATAATGAACAGGGTAAAATTATTTAAGATAAATTCTAAAATTAGGTTTGTTTTTAGTACGTGTCAAGCTGTGATAGCCTAGCGGTGAGACTGTGTGAGTCTCTAGAGACAATCATGGGTTCAAACCCCGGGCAGGCACCAATGAGTTTTTCTATTAAAACTTATGTGTCTAATTGATAATTGCAATTTATCACACGCTTTACGGTGAAGGAAAACATCGTGAGGAAACCTGCATATCTCTAGAGAATTCTGGGGATATTTGTAACCTACCAATCCGCATTGGAGCAGCGTGATAGTCTTAGCTCCAATCCTCTCCCCAAAAAATGGAGAGAGGAGGCCTTAGCCCAGCAGTGGGCATTGTAACAGGCTGTTACTTTACTTACGTATATAGGTATGAAGTATGTGAAACGATCGATTTTGGTCATTCTAGTGGTTTGATAGCGGCGATGAGCAGTGTGCAGTGTGAAGTGAAATTTGTGTATTGAAACGGGTATCGATCTGAACGTAGATTCGATGCGACTGTTAGATGCTCGACTGCTACATATTATTGTTTGTGTACCTCTTAATTAGATGTAGTCTCATGGGTTTGCTAATAATAGTGCTACATATGGTGTCTTACAAACTTTGGAAATTTGCAACATTGTTTTTAATTACCGGAATTTAATTTAATCCCATTAGATCATAGTCAGATTTCGAATTTAAAAGCCAAAGGTCAATTGTACTTAGCGTCTATTCAGAAGCCCAGTAGTAGACTTTGATAACTTAATTTTGTCTTTGTTTTATTCAGTTCATTCCATTTTCAAATGTTATATGATTGATAGAAATAATTTGACTATTAATACAAGGAGTAACATGGATATCAATACCACCTCTATAAAGTTACAGGAAAATACCATATTTATAAATTCGTAATGCATAAAAATCCTTGAAGTATTTTATTTTTCGAAAAACTTTAATTGCATTAATATAAAAATTAAAAGTCTTTACAACAACCGAAAGCAAATATTATGGTACAAGTGAACAAAAGATTTAATTCATATAATTTTACAAATTCGGTATATTTTTACAAGTGAAGTAAGAACATCATATAAAAAAATAGCAAACAAATATAGAACTGAGCTTAAAACATCCGGCTCGAAGCACCAAATGTTTATTAGTGTATATATTTATTAGCATAAAAAAGTGGTTTCGTAAAATTGCTGTGATGATATGGATGAATATAACCGTTGAGTGACGTTCTGGCCCGTGATTCGTTGACTGAAGGATTGAATGATTGGTGACATGGTGACCGATGACACAGTTAGTCTAACACTAATAAAAGTGCGCGAACGTATAAACATTTATTTTATTGTCACTTGTGTTCTATGGAATTCCAAGTATGAGTACACGACTGCATCTATAAATTATTTAAACACAGCCATAACCGTACGGAAAGAAGAAACATCAACATTATTTTTAATCGATTTTGCTGCCTAGTGACATAGTTTCATCGCGTGAATAAATACAATACATATGAATACCGAACTAAACAGGAATAGCATCATAAGAAAAGACTGTCGAGTCTTTTAACTTTTGTTTTGTACACTGTTTTTTGTTAAGTTTTAAATACTAGAGAATATGAACGTGACCGACTTGCTATATATGATACTAGCTTTAAAGGGCAACTTCGTTCGCGTGGACTTGCAGTCTTATTATTTGTGTAAACCATAACACATATTAATTATGGTTGAAGTGGGTTAATCTTAAAAGCAAGACATATGCTGTCGCGGGCTTTTATTAAGAACTTTTTGAGAGGAACAATTTTATAATACTTGATTTTTTATTAATTTTCACCGTTTACTTAGCGCACGCAAGGAAAGCTTTAAATTTTTTCGGAATATATTATATTGCTGCTGCTCTCCTATTTATCTTAGCGTGATGTTATATAGCTTATAGGCTTCCTCGATTAATGGACTATCTTACACTTAAATAATTTTTCAATCGATAATTCTGGTAATTCCAGAGATTAGCGCGTTCAAACAATCAATCAAACAAACAAACAAACTCTTCAGCTATATAGTATAGATATAGATTATTAAACTATTTATATATTATAATATTGTATAATGTAATTTAAACGATCTCGCACATGCGAAATAAAAATAGATTATAATGAATGTTCATTATAATCTATTTTTCATGATCAATGACACAAGGATCCTCGAGAGAAGGTTTGAACTAGGACCTATCCCGCTACTGTAATGCGGATTGATAGGGAGATTCGCATTATCGGGTATGTTACTTATTGCTAGGTTGATAGAAATGATGATGACGAGACAATATTGAAACTCTTTTACATTTAAAAATGGGTGAGGATGTTATAAGTCAATACTTATATATAATAATTTATAGAATTAGGCGTTACTTTGCGGAGATCCATAATACAAAAGTAATAATAAAATTATTTTGCTATAATCCGCGATACAGTAAATAGAAAATATATATAGTGCTAAATGTATAGTGGACTATCTGTTTTTTCATACCCGTTACATGCAAGATTCGTAAAAACACATGCACAAACCTCCACCACTTCCACCACAATACACAAGCACTACACACGTTCACTATCACAAACTCAACAATCGTTTCGCCCCGCAACCGAAGCATCATCAGAAGATAGACTCGACAAAATCGCAAAGCGAAACATTATCCGAACAAGCATTCTCATATAGTAGTCGGTTCAACCCCACCTTTACCTCTGAACACGTGCAACAAGCTTGAACTTGAAACATTTATCTGATCGTTAATAAGGGTGCCATTGTTATGGTTAATGATTTCTAATTGTTCCAAAACATTTAATTTAAAGCTTTTTTCACAGGTGTGCAGTATTTTGAAACAATGGTCATTAGGAATTTTATGACCGCTTTCTAACAAATGTTTCGCGAAATGTGAATTTTGTCTTATTATTCCTGAAACTTATATATGATATCACCACCACCACCATTAAAATTCTGATAGGCGTCCTTTATTGAAATACATACAAATTCATTAAAATAATGATGTCAAATTCCTTATCTGTTAATGCTTATATTATTACCTCTTTAAGGAATGGATTTAATTATATATTCCAATAATTGGTCGTAGATATTATTAAATTAATAATGAACACTATAGAAATTGGTGTTTTCATTGAATGTTACAACCAAGCAGTTTCATACTTTTTCCAGGGTCTTTCTACTATATTTTTTTATATAATTAACGGCAAATATCCGATAAATATAAGGGTTGATAAACACGTCATTATAGTTTACACGATAATGCTATTCCAACTTTCATTAACAATTTGCATTTATGTACAGTTATCCATCATCGTGTTGCGGAATACAGTAAAGTACATAAAGTAAAGTAAAGGAAAAATATGAACTTCAAACTTTGTTTGCGAATTGGAACGTAACATATATCTCAAAAGTTCTTATGAAATAAACAATTTTCTTGAAAATGTTTTCCTTCAATATACTCCGGATATATGAATTATTAATATCAATGAAGCACTTAGTTTTAAACAATTATATTAAGACATACATTCTGCTTTGTGTTAGTGGTTAATAGAGTAAAAAATACGTTTATATAAAAGTATATACTTTATAAAAGATTTCTACGATATCGTGCAAGATTATGTTTTTTTTTTAATCTAAACATATTTTAAGTCTCGCTCCTTGTAATAAGCAAATATTATTATATTGCGAATTTAACCTTGCCTATTTAATATTGTATATTGACCAGTCCTTGATAAATCTTCATAAGCTTAAGTATTTTTTTAGCGAAGTTAACTTTGATGAAGTAAAAAAAAGTAAAGTAGCGGCCTGTTACTATCGCACTGCTGGGAATAGGGCTCCTCTCTCCGTTTCTGGAGAGAAGGGTTTGAGCTAAGACCTACCACACTGCTCCAATGCGGATTGGTAGGTTACACATATCTCCAGAATTCTCGAGAATTATACAGGTTTCCTCACGATGTTTTCCTTCACCGAAAAACGTGTGATTAATTGCAATTATTAATAAGACACATGAGTTTTTAATAGAAAAACTCATTGGTGCCTGCCCGGGTTTGAACTCGTGTTCCCCTGGAAAGAGTCGTACGTTCTCATCGCTGGTCTATCACAGCTCTTTCATTAAGAGCTTGATGAAGTAATTTTATCTAATTGTATGTACAAATTACATCACCTATGAAATATTAAATCAGATTCCTTTTTTTATCTATGTCCAGTTTTCATTTGTTTTTGCAAGCCAGTTCTTCGTTTCACGATACTGAGTTTTGTTACCCGAGATAATCCTTTCGCGCTGACGTTATTGTCTCGTATCTTTTATCCAAACCCAAACGGTTGAGGCTGTGACATAGCTTAGGTATTATTGTGATTTCCGATCCACATGGATTATCACGATATAATCTGGGGCAAATTTGAATAAGACAAAAGATATTTTATATGTTAAATAGTGAATTATAAACACAAGCGTCCTATATTCTTCTGTCTCCTTTCCTTATGTCACTATAATTCGGGTCGGCACAATTTGTCGTCGATAAGACGCTACTCCTTTTATGTAGATGTTACGCTTCTCACAATCTAATCATCTATTTTTAGGCCTCCCCTTTAGTCACATATCAATCCAAATTCATATAATACTCGTTTGGTAACATGATTTTCATCCCTGCTCATTACATATCCATATCATTCCAATTTTGCACCTCTCGGCTTTTCTATAATGGGTGCAACTGTCAGAATTCACCTTATATACTGATTTCAAACTACACATACACTTTATCATTCTCATCTCTCATCTTATATTGTTACTTACTAATGTCAATATTTCCTATTTATAGCATTGGCAGTGCTGATACCCAGGAGTAGTCAATTGTTGGTGATTGATATTATTTAGATGGAGAGCAAAAATGTTGGCAAATATTAACAAATATTGGTGTCTGGAGATGATCGTTGTGTGGTATCCGGTAGAATAGAATAGACCACCTTCCTTTCTTACCGAGGTGTTGTAAGAGGCGACTAAGGTATTTGCCGTGTGGTGTCCGGCTGCATTGAATGGATCACTCTCATTTCTTACCAAGGTGTCGTAAAAAGCGACTAAGTTGACGTCAGGCAGGCGGCCGGTCGTAAAATACGTAGCCAAATCACGTGACAAAATGTTTGTAACATGTTGTGCTGACTCCACTTAGAGTGGGATAAGGACAGGAGAATGATGATTGGTGTCTGGAGATGAAATCCCTTGAAGAGACCTTCCCTAATCTCTCCTTGCGTCGTAATCTTAAATACTGAAGTCTTGATCTTTATGGGGTCACCATCCTCCGTAACTGTAGGTATATTAATAGTTCCTGTTAGATCTATATAACTACTTCTTACTGACGCTTTTACTATGTCATTGTGGTAGTTAAACTCTCCGATATATATAATTGTCGACTCTTTATTAACCGACGATCTAGATAATGAACTATGAAACGTTAGTTCAACAAAAGAACGGAACAAGCTCCCAAACAAACACATTAAGAAAGTTTCCAAACTAATTATTACTACCTTAACTATTTACTAATTAGCGAAAGTTTGCCAAAGTCTAGTGTTATAAGTATAACTTTTATTTATTAGTAACAGGTTTGCGCTTTACGGCCGTTTGTAGTAAGTAAAGAAACAAACTTTAGAAACTGACAGCTTGTAAATTAGAAGGGTCTTCACTTCAAAGTACCGAAAGACTAAATAGTTCTGCTATTCAGTTTTTCTGGTAGTCCAGTCACAGCCACGGGCTAATTGCATTCCTTGCATCTAGTAGTAACTCTCCCTTAATAAGGCGACAAAACAAACATTGTGCTACGGTCATTTTGTGAAATCACAATAAGTGCTTTGATCCTCACTCTAACCCAAATGAAAACAGAAATTAATAAATCCATACTAAATAATTTATAGAATTAGGCGTTACTTTGCGGAGATCCATAATACAAAAGTAATAATAAAATTATTTTGCTATAATCCGCGATACAGTAAATAGAAAATATATATAGTGCTAAATGTATAGTGGACTATACGTTTTTTCATACCCGTTACATGCAGGATTCGTAAAAACATATGCACAAACCTCCACCACTTCCACCACAATACACAAGCATTACACAGGTTCACTATCACAAACTCAACAATCGTTTCGCCCCGCAACCGAAGCATCATCAGGAGATAGACTCCACGACAAAATCGCAAATTAGAAACATTAAGCATACAATTAGAAATCATTAAGCATAACAATGGCACCCTCATTAACGATCAGATAAATGTTTCAAGTTCAAGCTTGTTGCACTAGTTCAGAGGTAAAGGTGGGGATGAACCGATTACTATATAACAATGCTTGTTTGCATAACGCTTCGCTTTGCGATTTTGTCGTGGAGTCTATCTCCTGATGATGCTCCGGTTGCGGGGCGAAACGATTGTTGAGTTTGTGATAGTGAACCTGTGTAGTGCTTGTGTATTGTGGTGGAAGTGGTGGAGATTTGTGCATATGTTTTTACGAATCCTGCATGTAACGGGTATGAAAAAACGTACAGTGCACTATACATTTAGCACTATATATATTTTCTATTTACTGTATCGCGCATTAGAGCAAAATAATTTTATTATTACTTTTTTTAAATCCATACTAATATTATAAATGCGAAAACAACAACTGCGAGACAAACAGTGTCTCTCTTTTAAGTTTACACTTTACTAATCCGGTGGTGCGATTTAAATTAAATTTCGTATCAATATCAAGCTTATATTGTGGCTTATCTGCAAGAAAAAAAAACTCTGTTTTCCTTCGGCAATAAGAAAATAACGTTATAACGGGAATAAGCTATAAGATATTCCAAGAAAAGCACAGTGTATACCAAGAAAAAAAATTACAGGCTTAAATAAACTGGGCTAATATTGACACAATAGGGTGGGCTTGTCGCTTTCTTCTTTCAGAAGACGGACGATTTCTTCCGGGCAACACACAAGTAATTTATAGAAGTTAGGTGTTACTTTGCGGAGATCCATAATACAAAAGTAATAATAAAAATTATTTTGCTATAATCCGCGATACAGTAAATAGAAAATATATATAGTGCTAAATGTATAGTGGACTATCCGTTTTTTCATATCCGATACATGCAGGATTCGTAAAAACACATGCACAAACCTCCACCACCGCCACCACAATACACAAGCACTACACACGTTCACTGTCACAAACTCAACAATCGTTTCGCCCCGCAACCGAAGCATCATCACGAGATAGACTCCACGACAAAATCGCAAAAACGGATAGTTCACTATACATTTAGCACTATATACATATTTTCTATTTACTGTATCGCGGATTATAGCAAAATATTTTTTATTATTACTTTAGCAACACACAAGTTTTAAATAATTTTAATTGTAAGTAATGAATATAGAAGCAAAACAATACAACGATTATACCTTATTCGTGGAGCTTTTCTCCTGATGATGTTTCGGTAACGGAACGAAACGCGAAGAGATTGTCGTAATGAATATGTGCTGCTTGTCTAGTGTGTTATTGGTGGCGGTGTTTAGTGATACGCGTGGCAACTAATCCTGCCATGTATAATGTTTTCGAACGGTTTCTGCTTCCCACATTCCCCTTAGCATTATATAGATTTTCATAATTTTCGAACATCATAACTTTTGATATAATGAATGCCTGGCGTGAATTTACGAAGTTGTAAACTTCGGCTAATCATACGCATAAAAAACAAATGTTTGCGTCCAAATAATTCAAACATTTCTACACAATCCCATGTTGACACAACTTCTTTCATATTTGTTCCGTAAATATTTATACGATTTACACCAGAGCGTTACGTAGGGAACCATGAATAAAATTAACATTAACTTGAATTATTCGTGTCAACCAGACGAGTGTTATTGACGCGGGAATAATCCGTGTTTAATCTGCGGCCCGTGTTTGTGACTTCGCAATTTACATTATTTTTCTTTGAGCCTACAGTATTAAGGGTCTAAGCTATGAATTGAATGTGATATGAATTTCAAACAAAATATCAAAATATTCCTTTCCAGGAATAAATAATGAGTAAAAGAAAATCCAGAATGAAAATCTGAGATGTAGATAATATTGTTTTCACATTATTCAGGAGACTCGTGACTTGGCAGCTGATAATATAAATTCTTTCGAGTCTTCGATCAAGAAAAAAGCTATATAATATTAAGCAAATTTATATTATAAATTTAAATTTCAACTTGTGACTTTGAACGCTGTAGCCAAAAAAAATAGTGAGCCTAAACTATAACACACACGGACATACAGAAACAAAAATATAATAATAAGTTTCTAAATAAATAAATATTTTTTAAAATTAACATTATATAATTCTTATTTAATTTAAATAATTTTCTATTTATTTGTTCACTACCTCGCTCTATTGTACCTATTACTTTTAATAATTTATAGTGTTAGGTGTTATTGTGCGGAAGTCGATAATACAGAAAGTAATGGGAATACTCTTTTTGTAAATTCCGCGATAAAAGAAAATATATGTTATAAATAATGCTAAATGTAGACGTGTACTATCAGTTCTCATACCTGATACATGCAGAATCGCCAAGAGATTTTGCGATTTTGTCGTGGAGTCTATCTCCTGACAGTGCTTCGGTTACGGGATGAAACGATTGATGAGATTGAGGTAGTGAATATGTGCAGAGCCTGTGTATTGTTAAGTTATCTATAGCTGCCGGGTAGTGCATGAGTTTTTACGAATTTTGTATGTATCAGATATAACAACGGACAGTACACTCTACATTTAGCATTACATATCTTATTTTATCGCGGATTATGGCAAAATATATTTTCATTACTTGTTTTTTGTTTTTAATTTTATTATCTTCATCTAAATATCTCGGTCTCTGTGTTTTAACATTCAAAAAAAAATTTAAAATAAATGAACATTCTAAATTCGGCCCAAACAATAGAAATTAAATCCTAGGCAGTACGAAGTCAGTACTACAGAAATTCGCAGAGTAATGCCTATTTCTATCAATTATTCCTAGAAACATGAGTAATTGCAATAATCATTCTATAAAGTACATCTCCAGTAATCTATAACGGTATTTACCTTATTTTCAGGTAATTTCCACCCTCGAGTGGCCATGAAAGGACAAAATTTCTCACTCGATGACAAACAACGCTTTCAAAGTACCGTGTTACGCACTCAACACACTTCAAGCAAGAGATTACACATAAAAGGTTTTTAGTTCCTTTTTCTGACAATTTAGGTCGGTCTATTTTTTTTGCACAAGGTTAAAGGAAATTTCGTTACATTCCCCTGATATAATAGCATTGAATACTACTTAAAATAAGTACTAATTGCATATTACGTTATTTTTTGTGAAATCATTTTTATTCTTCTTTTTTAAGAGGGAAGTTCACTGAAGATCTCAACAAGGATAGATAGGGTTATAATGCCGTTTTTTCTTCAAATGTTCCATTTATTGAATATTAGTAATTTTTAAACTGGCGAATGTTACGGAATATAATTGAATAACAGACGTCATAGCTGTTTATATTTATATGAAAGTTAGATTCATATAATAAGTTAACATAAAAATTCTTTAAAGATATATATCACACGCTGAGTATTGAAGTGACCTAACTTAAAAAGTTGTTTTGTGGCAAATTGCATACCATAACTAGGAAGAGCAAGAAAAATACTAAGTATTTTAAAAATTCCTAGCGTGATGTCATGCAATAATTATTACAATGTGTCTGACTCAGTTAAGCCTAATTTTGATTTCGATCACTTTAATACTATGTGTGTGATATGAACATTAGTAGTTTTTAACAAAAAGAAAACGGAAATAAAAACTGAACTGTTTATAAATTACGATATTTACAACATCATTGAATAGGATGACTTTTTTATACCAAAGTAATGCTTTGCTTTGCTTCGTATGACCAAATGTTCGAGCAAATGTAGAGTTATTTTACTAGGGCAGGGGAGTTAAATTTGCGCTATTAAATAAAGAGAAAGCAATTTAAAATTATTATCTGGTTCTCTTTTTTATGTATGATTAAAAAAAGACAAGAACACGAATTCATCTTCCCTATCATAAATTTCTTGCGACACACATGCCTGCCCACACCTCCGTTACTCTAGTATAATAACTCTATGTTGACAATATAATATCTTGCTTATATTATGCAAGATAAAATCTTCAACGATTATATGAAATATGAAATGTCACTTATCATTATTGTGTCATATTTCACAAAGAGGTATATTAACTGTTAAGCACCTCATTTTTTTTACGACACAACCTTTTATGAAAATAAAATATAATAACGTTCTTCAATCCAAACAAGTAAGAGGCATTCTTTAAGAGTTACGCTGAATCTCACAATGGTTTATCTGTCATATATCAAACGCCTTGACCAGTTATTGCTATTGACAGGTTAATATAAGTGATCGATAATCCATTTAATCAAGCATTGAAGTATTGATTGATTTGATTATTGCATGAGTTCCACAGAAAGATAATCTTTTAGTTTAGTTGGAATCTTATCTTCCAATAGCAATATGATTTCATAAAAATTGAATTATGCAGCGTGAGTTTCCAATTTCATCCAGCTTTGTCTTACCTGTGTAAAATTAAAAAGTCAGCACCAATAGATTTGTCTATTGTGTAGCAAAACACACCTAGACACACTATCTTTGAATGTTCAAGGCGAGATGAGGATACTGAAATGGTAAAAGATAAAACAGAGGCGACATTTTCACCTAAAACTTTAATACCTTTTATGCTCCGCCACAGGAATACCTGGAGTTTCATGCTAAAGTTCGTGTCGAACATAATGGTAGGAACGGACAAGAAAGGCCAAGAAATAGACACTGGCTACGGTGAAATAATGTCAAAAGAGTGTTCTGCCGTAGAAGGGGGTAGGAAATGACGAGGGGTTTAGTCCGTGGAAGTCAGACACTCCCCTGTGGAAAAGTCCGCAGGAAGTCCATAAACGATTTCCCCTTGTTTATGAAAAAAAAGAATGCTTTGTCTTGCCTATCGATGATTTCTTTAAGTTTCTTGAAATACTTGTTAGTATGAGGTTGCATCGTTATGTTGTTATCGTCACTTATGTTTTATAGAATAGTAATGATGTATATTAGATGTATAGATACTATTTATAAGAATTATATTTTGCAAAGAGCAACCGCCGAGTTTCTTCCTGGCTCTTCTCGGTAGAAACAGCTTTTCGAAACAGCAGTAGACTTGACGATTCGAAGGCACTTGTTTACAAGATTACCTGAATAAAGAATATTTTGAATTAATTAATCATTTTGAATAGCAACTCCGAAGTTTATATTGGTGGCAATTATATTTCATTTTTAAAAAGACCAAACAACGCAAGTTGTTAAATTTTAGTACACGCCTAAAAATCTTTCTGCTCATTCAGCAGCAGCAAATTTTATCGAAATAATTACTTTATTGTTCTCCTGGGCACCATTCCCAACGTCTGTTTATGAACTAAACTACTCATTTCATCCTTTATTTGCAAAACTAAGTTAAGCAGTTATAGTACTTAGTGTGATTAATGGAAATTATTTCCTTTCTAGACATTAATGTGGTAGCTTGTGTGTAAATCTTGCAGACGCCATGATTTGTCATGTTATAGGAGATTCGTTAGCTTTCCGCATGGGATTAAACTAAAATAAATATACATATTATAAAACAAAGTTCCCAAAAGCTGTCTGTATTTGATAGATTTTCTCAAAATCTACTGAACGGATTATTGTACGATTTTTACTAAAAGATTCAATGCAATTCTTCTGAAATGTTTTAGTTTTATCAGTTAATTATACTTTACGGTTTTGTGTAAATTGCGTTAAAGAGGTCCCGCGGTTCTAAAAACACTCGCCAGCTGGGAGCTTTAGCCGCGTGCGCCTCGTAAATCAACAAAGATACACAAAGAAATGTACTGATTAGGGAATGGTACATCTACAAACACGCTACAAAAAAGTCCGCAACAGCTTGTCTCTATCTCTTATGGTTAAAGTAACAGCCTGTTACTATGCCCACTGCTGGGCTAAGGCCTCCTCTCGCCTTTATTGGAGAGCAGGATTGGAGCTAAGACCTACCACGCTGCTCCAATACGGATTGTTAGGTTACACATATCTTCCAGAATTCTCTAGAGATATGCGGGTTTCACCGTAAAAAGTGTGATAGCTTGCATTTATCAATTAGACACATAAGTTTTAATAGAAAAACTCATTGGTGCCTGCCCGAGGTTTGAACCTATGTCGTCTCTAGAGAGTCGCACGGTCTCACCGCTAGGTTATCACAGCTTAAGCCATTCTTATCTGACAAAAACAAATTAAAATTTCTACTTCTCAAATATTTACTAGACAAAGTTCTTTATATGGAGCAATTTTTTAAATCATATAAACAGTAACAAAGAATGATTTATTTTAATAGCTGGCTTCGATGGTTTCATCCCTGCTTTTAAAACAATAATAGCGCATGTCAAAAGAAATTCCCCATAAATAGAATTTCATTACACGGCAAAATTGTCGTCTACGGACGTAAAATCTGATCTCAAAATGCTTGCTGATTCAGATAATAAAACCCATAATTCTTTACGACATTGTTCTCAGGGGCCCGATTCTAACATCTGTTTATCAAACTAACTTCCCATAGATTTATCACTTATTTTCCAAACTAACTTCTACAGTGATAAAGTTAGTCTGTTAAATAGGAATTATCGCTATTTTAGACCGTAATGCGGTAGTTACGAAGTAAATCTTACGGTTTGGTGATTTATGGTTTTATTACCTAAATATTTGTATATTATCAAGGAAATTAATCATTTCTAAAACTTGAGTATTTAGTTGAATAGTTTGGCTTATTGTTGCCATTACAGCAGTTTAAGGAATCATATTAAAAGAAGGTATAGAAGCTGATACAGATAGTCTACTACGTCCGTTGAAGATTATATAGATGATAATAACTCGTGGATATAACTACTCTTCTACTATTATTGCTATAATTATTTTACATTAACATTATTAATGCAAATCAAAGTATTATATCATCTTTAGATTTCGTTTACATTTTATCTAAAAATTGATTAGCCTTGAACTTCACACGTTTCAAAATTTGTTGCTCTTCTTTTGACCTATCTTTTTATATGTTGATTCCCTGTTCATATTTTAATATGAAGCAAAGATCGCTAGTGGTATGGATGGAAAGATGGAAAAATTCAAAGAGTTTGAGATTTTCGTACTAAGTGTGTGTAGTGCTTGTGTGGATTGTTACTAGAGGCGGCGTTTCGTGATACCTGTGTGTGGTGACAGTTCCTGCATGAATAAAGTATGTGAACGGTGCCTGATTCCTACACTTAGCATTACACATATTCTCTCAACAAACGCGGATTATAACAAAATATTTCTGTCATAACTTCTGAGTTTTATACCTTTGATATATATGTTTTCATATTATAATGAGAAAAATATCTATTTACATACGCGATAGATATAAAAAAAGATTTTATACATTTAAATAAAAAATAGCTAAATAAATACGAGGTTCAGAATGTGTAGTTAAGGCACGTATCCCGAAAACGGTTGATTCAATAAATCAAGAATCAATAAAATTAAAAAATTCCAGCGACATACAAAGTACGGTGACGTGACGAGTTAATGGATTCGTGAAATCTGCATGAAAAATGAAAATGAACCTAGCGATCTGTTTGCGTCAAAAGGAGGTTAAGTTTGAGTTCCGTGGAAGTGTTTTGCTTATACATCGAGGTTGAGGTCAAACCTTACTCACCTATTGTATTTTTAGTATTCCCGTGAGTGATACAGATTAATAAGTATTTCCATTATTTATATTCTTAGATTCTTCTCCTAGTCTATTTATTCTATTTAGAGAATTGCTGCTTTAAGTATCAATTAGGATTTAGCAAATAAATAAGCGATATACTATTTGTATAATCTGACCTATATAATATGTTAATGGACGAAAATTAGAGTCAGGATTTCGACTGTTCATCCGCCTTTTAATTCACTTTTATGAAACCATAAAAGAACTGATAATAGTTCTGTAATAAGACACGCGTATTCTGTAATCCAATTAACGCATGTCGAATATCTTTATTTTCATCAGAAACTTGACTGTAAATGACTTTATTTTTATTAATGACTTATTTCTTAGAAAGACTACGGTAAATTGTAATTTGTTTACGTGGTATTCGATTTTGCCAACAGTAGAATGTAACAATAGCAAAAATTAAAACCTCATTTTCTTGGTACGTCCACGAGGACGTATTGATTACAGCTGGTGATATATTACTAGATTATTGAGTGAATGTACAACACTCATCATCATCCTATCCTTATCCCACTATAAGTGGGGTCGGAACAACATGTTACAAACATGTTGTCACATAATTTCGACTATGTATTTTACGACCGGCCGCCTGCCTGACATCAACTTACCTTAGTCGCCTTTTACGACATCTCGGTAAGAAATGAGGGTGGTCTATCTTACTCAGCCGAATACAACACGGCGGCGGCAAATGTACAACACTATGACTAGGTTTGATTAAATTTTGCTAGGCAGGGTTTGGAGGTATGTATTGAATACAAAACATAGTCGGTTTCACGAATTTGATACATGTTAAACATATTTTAAATTCAATATAATTTTGCGTATTAAGATATATTACAGTTACTTCTTAAAGAAAATACGGAGTTTGTAACAAAAATTCATTTTTGAAGAAATGAATTATTCATAGTTTCAGGAATATTTATAAATCGCGTCTCCCGTTATTTGATACCTTTGAGTTTCGAATTTCAGTGTTTACCTTGTCATACAAGTTGGTTTTGCGTGGGCCGGCCCCAGAAAAGTATTACCCAACAACGTTACGTTGACAAATAGACAAACATTACACTACAATATTTATGCAATCAGCGGCACGAATTTGATGGTACTCGTTCATATTATCATTGTTATCAATTACAAATTAGTAGTTTAAAAAAGAGTACAACTGGTGCAGGATGTTGCGAATTCCATGGACTGCACGTCAAACCAATTTGTCTATTCATAAGGACTTTGACATAAACATTGTTGTTCAGGTCGACGGGAAAAGACCACATGGTTACTCACCTACCCATTGGACAGACCAAGTAAAGTCACTTACAGGCCTGCCAGTCACCAAAGCTTCAAAGACTGCCGAGACCAGAACAAACGTCGTAAAGTATTGTTACGTACAGGGGTTCGTGGATTTGGATGAAGATACCTGGTGACTCGTTAAAACACTTTATTCAACTTTTTATTACAAACTTACTACTTGCAGTCTCTACAAAGTCCAATGTCCAATAAGAATGCCGAGGTCACTAATAATTCACTTTTATTTTCACTTGTTTATTCCCTGTTTTTCGCTATTCACAAACTGAATGTCGAGGCGATACGTCTGCTTATATATAGAACGAACCGCTTTCGAGAACATTCGATAGCCTTGAAACGATCGTAAACATGTTTACCAATAACATGTTTTGATACACATCGAATGTTCCAGAGAATCAGCATTAAGCGAATTTGAACTGTATGACATTTAGTTTACGAACCGTTTTTGCATGTTCGTGAACTGCCTCGTTCAATTTGAAGTTACGTAAGTTACATATGCATTACGAACTCTTATCGCATGTTCGTAGCATTGCCACCGTCAAATTTGAATTCTCTGAAATACGTATTACGAACTCTTTTCGCATGTTCGTAACAGTATGTTGCGTCAAGTTATTTACAATAATAATTCAGTCTAGACACAACCTTCAGTAATGAAAATACCGACTAAGAAGAACTAGATTTAAATATGGTTTAAGCAATCGCACTGGACGATTTCTTCACTGCCCTCCCTTTGTGCTAGCCCTACTGCCTAGAAATTCTATCCAAATCTAACTAGAAAGTTTTATTTAAAAATAACTTGAGATAATTAAAATTAAATAATTAAGTTAATAAAATTATCAGAGAAACTAGGGTCACCGACATACTATAACTCAGAGCATAAGCAATAAGCATAATAGCAAGCTGATGTGGCAATGGGCCGGTCATATCTGTAGCAGAACCGATGACTATTGTGGTAGACGTGTTCAGGAGCGGACACCGCGAATCGGAAAACGTAGTGTAGGAAACCCAGAAACTCGATGGAGTGACGTAGGACGATAAACGTAGGACAGCTGACAGTGGATGGAGGCAGAAAGCCCATGATCGAGCTAATTGGAGAGGCCAGTGGACAATGGCAATGGACTGAAGTGGGCCGATACTGTATTAAAACTATTTAATATGTCGTAATGGAGGGGGCAAAGTCCTGCACGGTAAACTTTCTATCGCCCTTAAAAAGAAGATCTTTGAGCAATTTGTCTTGTCTGTACCAAACCATAGTCTCTACTATGACTCTAACCAAACAATCCATATAGCAATTCCGTGTCGCCCAAAGAGCGATGGAAAGATAAGCATAACCGTATGCGACAGGAAAACAAACTATTGGATACGATCTAAGACCTAGGTCAAAGACGTAGTCATAATGATCGCTAAGCGAAGGTGGAGATGGGAGGGACACATAGCTCGCATGAGTCCGGGTCGTTGGATGCGGAAGATGCAGGAGTGGCGACCACGACCACATACTCAACCGCGTGGTAGACCGCCAAAAGGATGGAAGGATGACATTGTACGGCAGGCCACGATTGGATGGAGAAAGCTCAAGACCGTCGGGAGTGGAGGAGTTTGGAGGAGGCCTACATCCAATTTTGGACACTGAACGGGCCGCTAAAAAAAAGTCGTAATATTTTAAAAGAAGTTAATAAAATCTCTAATGTCAAATACGTATGGAATGTTTGGACATAAATACTTTCTTTTTACAAATGCAATTTAGAATGATTGATTTTTTGCAATGTAGCGTGAATTAAAAAAAAAGCGAGAAAGGGTCCATTACAAAAGGTTGTTATTAAGTATGTGTAATTTATTAACAGCAACAGTGTTTACGATGATTATATTTATGGGTTTATCTTTTAACTTCGATTTGATCCCAAATCCTAAATAATTTCCATTCTACGTGAATCGGAGAAATTAAATTCTCTTTACAAATGGCTATGTGTTCGAAACAAGGATATACTCTAGTAGTACTGTATGAGTATTTCTTACTTTAAAATTGTACGTTACTTAGTTTTCTAGGTTTACATTTCACATAAATTAGAATATAAAAGGTGCTGTTTTATTATTCTAGCGCGCATAAAGCCAGAGTGTAACCTAGATCTCAGGTAGTAAAGTACATTTATTTTGTAAGAGTTGCAATTTAGCATTGTAATTTAAGTATGCTACGATATCTACGTAAGCACAAGGGACATGTACAACATTTTTTTCTTTATCTTCCGTGTATATTTAGAGTGTCATCTACATTATGAATATGTTGTCTGTTTCGAATATCGTTTGCATCGTTCATATTTAGAAAATTGTTTTTTTTGAGTGCCAGGTATATTGAAGGTAGCAACTACATTACTCCGATCCAAAACGCGGTCACTGACTATGGTCCTTAAAAGAAAGCTCAGATACGCTCAGCGGGCGTTGGAGCGAGCTGTGCTTAGAGTATCATTACGGGATCTAATCAGAAATGAGGAGATTAATAGAAGAACCAAAGTTATATATATATATATGTATATATATATATATATATATATATATATATATGTCACGAAGCTAAAAGTGGCGATGGGGCGAACCCACAGCGGTAAACGCAGCGTCGGTACATCCCCGGACTCGGAGTGAGGACATCGAAAAGGTCGCGGAAAGGAAGCCACTAGATCCCAGTGACATAAGATCCTATGTCACGCAGTGGAGCAGTGAGCATTGGTTGAGGAAGAAGAAGAAGAAAACTGTTTTCTATATTAATAAGTGTTTGTTTTTAAAAAAAAGTTTTAATAACCAATTACAATAATTAGATAAGAGTTAATTTTTAGGATATAGTATAATAGGTTTCTCCAATCAAAAAAATGTACTTTTATTTCAGTAAAAAAAAAATTTTTCACTTGGGTTTTATTTCTATATTTTTTAAGTTCTTATTGAGTTAAAGAGTTCTTCTTAAGTACGTTGAGATAAACACAAGTCAAGTTAAAAAAGCTATTATCAAAATTACATGTCTCTACTGTTAACCGTTGAGGTATCCCTCGTCTGGAGCCAATCCTGGTGGCAGCATAAAAACATGCTTATTATAAACAAGCATTGTCATCGGGACTAGATCAGTATATAAAATTTCAGCTCAATCAGACACCGGCAAGTGGATTTAATTTCACTTGCAATATTTCATATACATGTTTTATCGGAATTATCTAATATTTTTAATATATGGATAATATATATATCCATATATAATATATATATATATATTAATATATGGACCTGATAGATAAACGATGTCGTGTGGTATCCGGCTGGGTAGAATAGACCTCCCTCATTTCTTACCGAGGTGTCGTAAAAGGCGACTAAGGTAAGTCGACCCGCCGTGTGGTATCCAGCTGAGTAGCATAGACCACCCTCATTTCTTACCGAGGTGTCGTAAAAGGCGACTAAAGTAAGTCGACCCGCCGTGTGGTATCCAGCTGATTAGCATAGACCATCCTCATTTCTTACCCAGGTGTCGTAAAAGGCGACTAAGGTAAGTCGACCCGCCGTGTGGTATCCGGTTGAGTGGAATAGACAACCCTCTTTTTTAGCGTGGGGTCGTAAAATACGAAAAAGGTAAGTTGACGCAGGCAGGCAGCCAGTCGTAAAATACGTAGCCAAATCATGTGACAAAATGTTTGTAACATGTTGTGCCGACCACACGTAGAGTGGGATAAAGGAGGATGATGATCACACTTGATAGATAAATGATGACAAAGTGATATCTTTAAATAAATAGAATACATAACTAAACAATATGGACATTACCAGGTTAATAGATACAAAATAACACTTTATTTCCTTCCGTTCCACATCACACAACTCACGACAAACACATAACGCTAGTGTAACGATTCCTAGCTATTTATTACGATCGGTAACTTCACCCTTTCCAATCCATTTGTTTGAGGGGACTTATACCGCGCAGCGATACATTGAACCAAGATTGAGTGCCCTTTTATTATCAGAGGTTCTTTTGTGACGATTGAAGCTTATATAAATGTAATCAGGATGATCAGGATCTTGTAAGGTGTAGGAAATTATTGAGAAAGCCTGCATTATTAATTAATGATGGTTCAGTAATTTCTGGTATATGTGTAACCTCCAATAAATATTGGTGCTCTGGCTGGCAGGTTTGCGTGGTTAGCAGTGACCCTGGCTTCAGCTCCGCAGGTCGTGTGTGTGTGTTTAATTTTTGTACATAAAATTATAAAGAATTATAAAACGATAGGTGATGTATACAATAGACAAAGTAGGAACTGACATAAGCTTGCGGCTTGTTGAGTTTGTGATAGTGAACGTGTGTAGTGCTTGTGTATTGTGTTGGCGGTGGTGGACGTTTGTGCATGTGTTTTTACGAATCCTGCCTGTATCGGGTATGAAAAAACGGATAGTCCACTATACATCTTACATTTGCTTCATAGTATATTTGAAACAATGTAATTTGTGTACATAAAAATATAAAGAATTATAAAACGATAGGTGATGTATATAATAGACAAAGTCGGAACCAACATAAGCTTGCGAATCTCGCTTTGCGCCTAGCAAAAGTACGTAAATCGTTTGTGGGTTTGGGTATAAGATTCTGTAATAAAATTCCGCAATCAAATTTAGCCTTGCCATTACAGCAGTTTAAAAACACTGTTAAAAAGAGGCTGATACAGAAAGCCTACTATACTGCTGAAGATTACTTAGATGATAAGGATTTGTGTATATAGCTACTCTACCCTGTACAAGACAGTAAATGACTACATGTAACTAGTTATAAGAATTATATTTTAAAAAGGGCAACCGTCGAGTTTTCGCTGGCTCTTCTCGGTAGGAACAGCTTTTCGATCCAGCAGTAGATTTTGACGATTCACAAGCACTTGTTCACAAGTTTACTTGAATAAAGAGAATTTTTGGATTTTGTATTTTGATACCCGCTGAAGGCCAACATTTTCTTTAAACAAATTGTTTGTTTTTCGAGCCCGTTTCCTGATTTTTATTTAAGTATGTAAGTATTTTAAATTATATATGTATATATTTACCAGTTATCCGCCACCCATAACACAAATATTAAGTTACTTTGGAAACGGACGATTGTGTGTGTAAGTGTCCTATATATTTATAAAAAAAATCTCCAATAGAATGGAGGCATTTGCTCAGAAGTGAGATAATACTCGGCTGATATTTTCTTTTTTCTTGAAAGTGATCAAATAGTGACGTTCTGTGGGCAATGCCAAATTGTCTATGAAAGACTTAAAATCTATGGATTGTATTTTATTATTTGGAAAACAAACAGTATTATGAAATGGATAAAACAAAACAACTAATACATAAAACAGTAAAGTTTCTATTATCTAAAATTAATTTCTTACATTAAGAAAGAAATGCATCTAGATTGAAGGCTTACCAGGAGAATACATTTAAAAATCAAAAGCAATTGGATACGTCGGAAGTCAAATCTATCATATAAAAGCTAATTAGCTATCTATAAGTCGATGCAGGCAATTTGGACTAGCGGTATCCAACTATGGAGTACGGCTAGCGATAGCAACAAAGGTATTCTTAAGAAATTTCAGAGCAAGTCATTGAAAACAATTTTAGATATACCGTATTATGTAAGTAATAAATAGATTCACTACCCACTACCCACTACCCACTACCTACTACGCAGAGTTGAAGGCAGGGTCACTACCCACTGACCCTGCCTTCAACTCTGCGGGTCTATAAAATATTTTATTTTCGTTTCGTTTATAATTCTTTATATTTTTATGTACAAAAATGACATTGTTTAAAATATACTGTGAAGCAAATGTAAGATGTATAGTGGACTATCATCGTTTTTTTCATACCCAATACATGCAATGATGCAGGATTCGTAAAAACATATACACAAACGTTTTCTATAAACAAGTTGTTGGTTCTTCGAGCCTGGGTGTATATTTGTATTTAAGTATGTATTTAAAATTATATATGTAGTATGTCTACCAGTTGTCCGTCACCCATAACACAAGTATTAAGTTACTTACTTTGGGGTCGGACGACTGTGTGTGTAAGTTTCCCATATATTTATTTATTTATTTATATTCATCATGATCTCAACCTAAACACATTAGACAGGAAATTGCCAGACATAGTATGGAATACTAAAAAGGATCGCAAGTTATGTCAATATACTGCATCAAAGTTGGAAGGCAGTGGAAGTGTTATACATTTCCGATTAAAACGGCATAGTGTTCCTATGCTAGCAAGAAGATTCGATGTCAGCTTATGAAAGGAACTAACAACATTCCTTTTGCGCAAGAAGCAGCGAATCTTCATCATTAAAGTTTACTGTGTCAATAGGAAAATACAAAAATTAAAAACGATTCCGAAAACAAATCAACGTGATGGAACACTGTATTGTATTTGTATGATATTATATGAATGATTTCACAAAATTATTACAATATTACTAAAATATATTTTATTAAAAATAATATATAGAAATATTATTGTAATAATATGTGCATTCAACAGAATAATTCATTTTTCATATAAACGAAAGTAATGTAAAACAGGAAAACTATTATTTTTCCTCGAGAAAATAGCTCATTTTGTGCACATTATACTCATAACTTCACGATACTGCGTACATACAGGTGTCCCGTGAAAAGAGCTTTATTGGCTTTTATATTAAACGTCAACCTACGTTTTATGAACATGTATAAACATATCCTTACCCTAAGATCGTTATTGTTCAAATTCTGCTCATGTTTATATCTATATCTATAGATCTTTATTGCGTATCTAAGTACATCTGTGATAAAACCGTGCGAATCTTTCGTTGGGTCACGGGTTTGAACTCCGGTCAGGCATCAAAGAGTTTTTCTGTTATACCTTATGTGTTTAATTGATATTTGCAATTTATTACACGCTTTTCTGTGAGGATAATATCGCGAGGAATCTTGCATAACTCAAAAAAGTTTTTGCGATATGTGTAACCTACAAATCCGCATTGGAGCAGCGTGGTAGGTCTTAGCTCCGCGCTTTGTCTGCAAAAAAAATCAGAGAGTGTAGGCCTATTCTCAGAAGTGGGATTATAAGAGGCTGCTATTGTCTAATTATAACTCTTAATATTTCGTTTCCCTGTTAAGTAGAGTAGCCTACATTTACTCTCCCATGGCTGGGCAATGGACTCTTGTCCTTTGGAAAGAAAGAATTGAGTTTAGACCCAGCATTTGATTTGTTTCAATGTTAATTAGCAGATTACGTTTAACTCAAAAATCCTCCCCGCAGGTTTCCATATACGGAAACTGAGTTTTTTTAATTTCTGGAGTTTCTTTAAAATTTAGGGGCACGCAAATATTGTATAAATCCGTAAAGCCCTTACGGCTTACATAATTACTCACAAACTTTCATTTTTATAATTCTAGCTGTTATAAATCTGCATTGTATTTAGAACACTAAGATGTTAGAATTTACTAGAAAATAATACAGCGCCCCGTGTAATAATTTGAATATGAAAATGCTACTGAAACTCGGTAAGGTGGAATTCCGTGAAACTCACGTCGTTAGCGACATAAATAAAGTTTATGTTTTGGTCCACTTATATGCGAAATTATGCGCATTATTAGTGTTCATTTGCATAATTACCGTAAGTTCTTACACCCAACTTTAGACTTTAGCTTTAGCAGGTGACACAAGCAGGTTTTATGTGCGAACGAAGCTGTACTGTAGGCCTACCATGAACTTTAAGGTAACGATTCAATTCAAAGTCAGTACCTAAACCAAACCGCTTTCTTTTCGTATCATGAAGTGTGGATTGCATTAGGGTCGTAATGTTTGAAAAGGATAACGTCATATGAACTATAGATAATTCTGTCTCTTTTATTGACATGTTTTTAGGACGCATTCCGAACGCTCATTCGGCAACGACTTAAAGAGTGCGTCTTTAAGACGTCATGGTATGAAAAAGCAAAACAATTTAGTTTACGTCTTCAATTGAGTCGCAATAAGAGTTCATGGTAGGCCTGCTGGTCTTTGTATTCCTAAGTGACGCTCATTTGGCCATGATCACACTAAACCCAACATAGTTAGTAGCAATTAAGAGATAATCTATCGCTACAAATTTAGCGATATATATTAGTAGTATAAATGTAACGGCCTGTTACTATGCTTAACAAACGCCCCCTCCTCACTTTTTTTGAGAAAAGGATGGAGTTTAATCCCACCACGCTGCTCCGATACGGATTGGTAGGTTAAACATATCCCTAACTTCCCTAGAGATATGTAGGTCTTTATTATGTTTTCCTTCACCGAAAAGCGTGTGAAAAATATTATTAGAATATTAATTAGATACATTAGTTTTAATAAAAACTCATTGGTGCCTGACCGGGGTTTGAACCTGTGACCCCTTTGAAAAAGCCGCACAGTCTCACCAATGGTCTTTAACAGCCTCCATTATAAGAGTAATATATGATAAGTAGATGTAATGAAACGATACCTCTCCTTTATTACCAATGTAAAGAATATGGCGACACATTAAAGGTGACCGGAAGAAATACTTATGGGCAGAAGTGTAATGATTGTGATAAGATCAGCGTTCAGAATCGATAGCACAGCATTAACTATCATAAAGAAAGAGGAGATCGATTCTAAAGAAAATACTTGTCAAAGATAGATAGATAAATAAGATTTTGAAAATGAAGTTCATCATACCTAGAGAAGGCACTACTTTATCTAGACGTATACGTATACGACTATTGCTTAAGACGAGACATAGAATAAATAAATAATAAATTAATGGGACATTTACCACACGGTTGTCCGTCCCCAAAGTAAGTAACTTAATACTTGTGTTATGGGTGCCGGATTGGGAAATATACACATATATACAGCATACTTAAATACAAATATACACCCTGACTCGAGGAACCAACAAATTGTTTAAAGAAAATGTCGGCCTTCGTCGGGAATCGAAACCACGACCCGCGGAGTTAAAGACAGGGTCGCCGACGAGCTAGTCTGATTATCTTCTAACTAGTATTATAGTAATGATACTTTTTCCATATTAATTAAAAATGCGGAAGTGTATGGAAGGAACAATGTGAAAAGGAGTGCAGCGTGATATAGACTACTTATCCCAATACTTTTCATAAGTCCACGGAGATGAAGTCGCGGGAAAAAGGTTGTTTTATCTTAAATATATTAATAAAATGTTGTATGTTTATTCTTATTTTTACAACGGCGTGTGGTATCCGGCAGAATAGAATAGACCACCCTCGTTTCTTACCGAGGTGTCGTAAGAGGCGACTAAGGTATGTTCCGTGTGGTATCCGGCTGCATAGAATAGACCACCCTCATTTCTTACCGAGGTGTCGTAAAAGGCGACTAAGGTAAGTTGACGTCAGGCAGGCGGCCGGCCGTAAAATACATAGCCAAATCATGTGACAACACGTTTGTAACATGTTGTGCCGACCTTACTTAGAGTGGGATAAGGGTAGAAGAATGATGTTTATTCTTATTTCTACAATTTATATTCTGTATATAATACATCATATAATGGTCTACTATCAAGTTTTTTCTTATGTTAAAACTTAAAAAGTGTACTTGAATTCTGGTTATGACTAGAAAAACTTGGCACCAATACAAAACACGGAACCATATTTATAACATTGGGCTGTATTTGCGAAATTTTCAAATTTAAATAAATATAACTTGGACACTAATGTATTTTGGAAGTGAGCCAAATCGACTCGAGTAACCCGCAGGACAATAGCAGGGCCAAGCAATTTTCACCCTTATTTCAAAGACAGGGTTTGAAGATCACAAAAAAAATTAAGACGCTGTTATGGCAAGAATGAAAGGGAACAGCGAGAATAGACGTATTAAATGAACACTTTAGCTAGTTTCCTGGATTAAATGGACAGGTACTTTTGCCGTCTATTCGAGTAAATTACCTCTTATAACGTGGTTACCTCAGAAAGTAGCGTTTAGATTTTCTTTAGCGTTGTACTGTTAAGCAATATTTAAATTGATTACTGTATTGCTTACTGACTTAAGATTTTTATTTATTTTTTTAATATTTATATTCATAGAAAAATGAAATGAGATATTAATTATTTGTTTAAGTATATAGTTATAATTATAAGTTTTAGAGTAGCTTTGGGTCTCAGATTGGGAACCACACTGTGCCTTAAGCACAGATGTCCATGTGGAAAAGAGGTAGTCATTTTTGGCATACACGGGCTTTCATGCCATAGGAGCTCTGGTAGGCTTTTCCGCCATGGTTCTCTTAATGACACCATCAAAAGAGCTTTTGCCACCATCGACATTCCTGCTCTTCTCGAGCCTTCCGGGATATGTCGGGATGATGGCAAGAGACCAGACGGTCTGACGCTGGTTCCTTGGGAACGGGGACGGGCCCTAATGTGGGACGCAACATGCGTTGATACGTTAGCCTCGTCCCATATCAGGGAAACAATGTCAAGACCTAGAGCTGCGGCTGAAATGGCCGAATCCGGCAAGCGGCGAAAGTATGCATCTCTCGTTGAGAGTTATATATTTGTGCCGTTTGCAGTTGAGACCCTAGGGCCATGTGCAAATTTTTTTTATCCGTTTTAACACCTCGGTTGATCGCCTCTTCGGGTGACAAGAGGGCTGGCTCCTTTTTCGCACAAAGAATCAGCTTAGCGATTCAACGCGGAAACGCTGCCAGCATTCTTGGGACCATTCCACGTGGGCATGATTTGTATAATAGTAGCGTGTAAGTAAATTAAGATAGATATAACTTGTACATTTTGTTATAATTAAAAAAATATATTATTTGTTAACATTAAGATTATATTTAGGTCAATCCTTCGGCACGTCTTAGTAAAAAGATGACTTTTTAAGTTTATACTCGCAATCTCATATATTTTTGTACAAAATATAATATTAATATATTTTAACTAAAATTAAATTATATAAATACTACTAAAACTATAAAAATGAAAATGTATGCTTGCTCTGGTCGGTTGACCAGAGTGACGTATCGATGGAGTTTTTGTATAGAGACTAATAGAGAAGAATAGGGAGTATGATATCTTTTATCTCGGTACTGAATCTAAGTAAACAAAGTCACATGTATAAGCTAGCACACAGTTCACAGTGTTTATAAGACAATTGCGTTGTTTCCGAATCGGTAAATGGATTTGTGAACTACATTACTATATACGATCTATTCGATGACAATATTTGCATCTATCCTCAGACCTCATTGAGTATATTAAGTTTACCATCATCATCATCCTCCTGCCCTTATCCCATTCTAAGTGGGGTCGGCACAACATGTTTAAAACATGTTGTCACATGATTAGGCTACGTATTTTACGACCGGCCGCCTGCCTGATGTCAACTTACCTTAGGCAGCACACAAGGAAAATGGTATACAAATATGGTATCCTTACTAATATTACAAATGAGGAAGTCTGTCTGCCTGTCTGTTACTTTTTCACGGCCAATCCGCTAAACCAATAAGTAAATAACTAAGTCCTTAGGCGTATTTTACGCCCCCTTCGGTAAGAAGTGGTCTATTCTACTCAACCGGATACCACACGGTGTGTAAACTAGCCTTAGTCACCTTTTAGGACACCTCAGTAAGAAATGAGGGTGGTCTCTTTACTCAGCAGGATACCACACGGCAGGTCGGCTTACCTCAGGCGCCTTTTACGACACCTCGGTAAAAAATGAGGGCGGTATATTGTACTCAGCTAGATACCACACGGCGGGTCGACTTACCTTAGGTGCCTTATACGACACCTCGGTAAGAAATTAGGGCGGTATATTCCACTCAGCTAGATACCACACGGCGGGTCGACTTACCTTGGTTGCCTTATACGACACCTTGGTAAGTAATGAGGTTGGGCTATTCTACTAAGCTTACCAGTCCGTCTCTAACGGATTGCAGACGTTCAACATAGGCACTATACTACTAACTATTCATAGGTTGGTTAATAAGCAGATCTTCCTTTAATAACGATAATTTCTAAAAGAACAAACACATTCAAGTACAATTCACATACAAGGCTGTAAGTGGCCAACACATGTGGCGAAAACAAGTATAAGCTAAATATATTTTTAATATCGTGCCGTGGCTAAGCGGTAATACCACGGCTGCTGGGACAAGATAACAACTTTTCCACGCTAGTTTTGTTGTTGGCTTTAATATAATGAAAGCTGCAAATAGCAAGTATTTGTCCAGTCTATTCTATCCCACAATGGTGAATTAAAAAGACCAAAAATAATTTGGCGAAATAACATTTCTTAAAATAACTTACATATCAAAGTATGGGTTGTATATTATAATTATGGTTGTCTTTATTAATTAGATTACGAAAAAGCATACCCAGTAATGGAATAGTAATATGACGATCATAAATAGGTAGGTAGATAAATGAATAAATGATGCTCGCTTAGTGCCTTACTACATAACCGATTCATTCAAAGAATCGGAAATCTATAATCAAAACTCCCAGCAGGTTTTTTGCAACCGTGCGATCTCTTCAACATAATTAACATAAAAGTTAATGGTACTATAACCTAAACCTTCCGAAAAAATTGCACAACCTTTTAGTAAAAACCGTGCAAAAATCGGTTCAGTGGATTTTAAGAAGATCGATCGCATACAGACTGTCAGCTTTTGGAGACTTTTTTATAATATGTATAGATGAGATGTAGACACAAGAACGACGCATAAGATCAAAATATAAATCGATTCTATATCAATTCGTTCGAAGAAATTCACTTTAAGTATTTTTATAAGTTTTGAAATACGCGAGAAGTTTCTGAATGTTGGGAGTTCATCTTTTATCGTGTGGTAATGGATTACTTGTGTGAAATTTATGAATTATTATAAAATCTTATTTATTTAGTTATTTAGTTATGTACATAATAAACGTAAGAAAAACACTATTAATAAGCTCAATTTATCCCTTTGATTGAGATCTCTGCCAGCTAACCTACGAAGTGAGACAATCTTGATACATGTTGAGGATATATTTTATTGAGGATAAACTCGTATGTATTTTTAAAAAGCTTTTATTAAACTTGCCTTGTAAGTGAAGGAATCTTGTAAGTTAAAGTTGACCCACTTTCCGGTGTATGATTGAGCTGAAATTTTACATGCTCTGCCAGTTTCAATGACAATGCATATTTATCATAAGCATGACCTGCATGAGCTGCATCAGCAGCTAGAATTGGTTCCGCGGATTCAAAAGGTTAACTGTAGGGACATGAAATTTTGTTAAGTTATTTAACGCGAGTTGTTTAAAAATCGATTTATATATAATCGATACATATATAGTTACTAGAAAAATTATAGTAAAAGTAAAAATAAGGCCTCTTCTATTCTTCTGAGAGAAGAATCGAAGCTTACATTTGGGTAAGCTTAGCTAAGCTCTATAGTGCTCAAATGCAAAATGACAGGATACACAAAAAAAAAATCAGAAATACGAAGGTTTTCTCACGTATTTTTCCTTACCGAAAATGTTTGTTACGCGGTTTTTTAGAAAACCCATGCAAATCCCATTTGAACTCTTGACTTCCTCCAGAAGGTGTCGTATGAAAGAACGTTGTTATCGTTCATTACGGCATACTACAGTTACTTGTAATGAATTAACTTATTACAAATTACAAGTACCTTGTATTTTGCAATAAATCCTGTTGTTGTATTCCTGTGATATCAAATTTTGACGTAGCTTCAATATTTGTTCATCGATTCACAAGTGCAATAATATGTCTGAGAACTAAAATGTCTGGTTGGTCACTCATTGATATTTGGCTGACGTCCAAGACATTATTAGCGTCCAATTGTTAAATTTGCCAATATTCGCAAAGACAACGCAATATTAAGTAACATCCTTCAGAATGCTGTATGATTGCCAAGTTTCTGCAGTTTCCTGGGATAATGTTGTTTACATTATCTACCTTAGATAAATTCTATGATTTCCGTAATAACTGATATGCATGTTTGTTATTCTAATCATCCCCTCGTAATACAAAAGTAATAATAAAAATTATTTTGCTATAATCCGCGATACAGTAAATAGAAAATATCCTCCTCCTTGCGTCGTTACCCCAATACTGGGGGTCGTGACCTCTTCATAAAAACACCTTCTCTTTGGCGATGGTATTCCATCTGTTATGGCTTTCGGCCACGTGGATGTTCTCGGAGACTGTTGTTCTGAGAGTGGTGCGGATCTGGTCTGACCAGCGCATAGAGCTACGTCCTCTAGGTCTTTTGCCGTCAACCTTACCGGTGACGATAAGTTTCTGCAGGTCGTCGCCGGGATCACGAGCAAAGTTCCCAAAGAACTCAAAGATCCTCTGTAGGCATATGTTTGAAAGTCTCGGTTTCTTGTTGATTTTGAGTTCTTCGAGCACTGACCTATTTGTCCTATGCGCAGTCCAATGGCTCCAAAATAGAGTATATTTAAATATTTCAATCATCAGTTTGTTGAAAAACCAACTCAATAACAAACGAAACTGTAAGCCTTATTAAAGATGGAGTCCACCTAAAAGGCCGTTTAAATAAACCTGCTATATTCAAAACCGTCGTTTATTCCACATATTCCTATTAAGGTTGAAATCCAAAGTCAAGCCCAAGAACTTGTGGTAATTATGTAAATTATTTTTCATAATGCGCATAATCTCGTATAAGAGGACTTGAATGTAAACTTTATTTATGACGTGTGTTTTACGGGATTTTCATTTTATTCAGGTAACTTTCCAAACAATTTCTTATTTATGCCTCAACAGAATTGGGCAATATAAAATCTCAAATATCTTATAAACCAAAAGATATAATTACCATTTGAGTAAAATGTAATGATGATTTGTATATTCAAAAATCAAGTAAAGCAAATATATCTATTTAATTCTTTTCTAATTTATCCAATATTTATTTCTTGTTTTACCGTACTATCGTCTTATTTATCATCTACTGTTGTCTTATTTATATTCATAAATTTTGTATTTATTATTTGTTTAGTACACCCACTCACTTTTTTAATGTAATTTTCTATTCCCTAAAATAAATAAATAGTTGTTACCTACAACCAGCCCTACCATAAAAATACTTCTGTATTCAATACAGGGTAAAACAGCATTATTATTAGTCTTTATGTTTGACACCATTCATCGTGCATATAACTTAATAAAAAAGTAAGATTTCCATGGCACTTGCCATGCGAAATTAATACCAACAAGTTTATAAAATAGTGTATGTAATTAAATAAAGTTTATAGAACCATGTTTTAGAGTATCTATTTTATTAATCATCAAATACTTCAAAACTTTATCTTTTTATTTTACCATAAGCATCCATATTCCATCAAGTATATTTTTCTAGGCAGTATAAAATATTGCACTAGATGAGAGAAGAAGTCAAGCTGCATAGTACAGATCAGTACCTCCGACGCTAAAACATAAAATGCACTATGAATATAACATGAACTAATCTTTTCATGCAAAATATGAAAGACAATGCTTGGTGGCGACAATAGTGGCTCCGGTTTATTTCGAACATTCGTTTTGCGAAACGGGTTTGAATTTTTCCGCAACATTGACAGAACAATCCACATCTATGCAATGATTGTCTAAAAAGCTAAAGTTCGTGTTCAAAACTATTTTTATTATCATTAAAAGTATACAAAATTAATCAAGTTTTCTAATTAATCTAAAAACGTCTTATGTATTATTTAGTAAGTTACTATGATTTTTATAACTTCCAGGAGTAGCTTTTTGGTAAAAATATATTCTGTAAATTATGGTGTGTTGTTTAATGAAATGATTGATTGGGATTTAGATACTTTGACTCAGTTTTTTGATCCTATATGGTCTTGATGATGATAATGAACTGATCTTTTTATGAATCGGCTATCGCTTTATTATTAGGCAAATCTTAGTGAAGCTTAGGTAAGCATCCGATTCAGGGGCTGCCTAAGACTTTCGGGGCCAGTGTTTTTAATGTAGCATACTATGCATACATAAACAAATATCCGCCAATGAAAAGATCTGGCTTGCGAAAGTATTCTCCATAATACCATATATCGTCCAATACTCTTAAATTCATCTTTTAAATTATGCCTTTAATGTACAATATAAAAAAATTAATAAATGTTGTCTTTAATCATATTGTCTCATCTCCTAAGAGGCACTACATAGAAACTTCTTATTTGTCATTATCAGTCAGTTGTTGATGACGGCGTTCTATCGATTTTATTTGTATATGATATTTAGATGATAATATTAGCAAAATTGTTACATTCGTTTCACAAATAAATGCAGACTCATTAACAGCATAATCAAACTGAAACTAAACAAAATGTGTGTATGGTATATTTTGTATAGACCAACAAATTATTGTATACTAGCTTTTAGACGCAACTTCGTTCGCGTGGACTGCAATCTTATGATTTGAGTAAACCGAAATACTTATATTAATTGTGGCTAAAGTGGGTATACGAAATTGGGATTTTGCAGAGCACAACACAATAAAATAAAACACACATTTAAATTATACAGTCGAAGAATCAAAAGTATATTAAAAATAAATCTTACCATAGGCAGAAACGTGTTCTTCTCCTAGCACAGCGATGAGCGAAGTAAGAGAACTAAAAATGACGCACGCTGCTTTAATAAGCTTAATTTTAGTGTGGCCATTATTATAAAAATAAATGCATTACTTTTTGTAGAAATAATAGACTAAAATACCAACAGTGGGTTAACCTTAAAAGCTAGACATATACTGTCGCGGACTTTTATTTAGTACTTTTAGAGGGAACCAATTTTGTAATACATGATTTTTGAATAAATTTCACCGTTTACTTAGCGCACGCAAGGAAAGCTATAAATTTTGCTGCTAGTGCAGTTTTTTTTTTTGCTGCTACTGTCCTATTCATCTTAGCTGATATTTATAGTCTATAGCCTTCCTCGATCAATGAATGGACTAACTTACGAGCACACTCAAAGAATTTATCAAATCAGTTCTTGACATTAGCGCGTTCAAACGATCAAACAAAAAACTTTGCCGTTTTCGCAATATTTTTTACTCTCCTTCTCCATCTTGGCAAGATGTTTAAATCTAGAGCCTTCCTCGATATATGGACTATCTTACGAGTATACTCAAAGGATTTTTCAAATCGGTTTCTGAGATTAGCGTGTTAAAACAAACAAACAAAAAACTCTTCAGCTTTATATATTAGTATATATCTTACATGTATTTACTAAGGGCTATGACTTAAATCATTTTTTGTAAGCAGTTAGTCAAACCAATCGATCTCTAGTTAAATGTATTGCTGCACAGAATGGGTCTCCTCAAACAAATGGCTCGGAAAGGGTGCGGTTACCGATCGAAACAAATAGGTAGGAGTCGTTATACAGCCTTTATGTGCTCGATGTGAGTTATTTTCACTCGTTCTTTCTCAGGATAAATTGGGAGAGTAATAGGCGGACATTGATGGTACGTAGTTCTACTATTTTTCAAGAGTACAATACTCCAATATGATAAATAGGTTCATTTTTAAGTTTTAATGAATAGATAAGTATAAAGGTTTGAAAAATTACAATCAGGATGTTAGCATTTGTAAACATTAATTGTCTTTTTTTCTTAATTGTCAGAGTTAATTCGATTAAGGGAATATGCCACTCCGTAAATGAACATGAAGATATTGAAAATACATACATTTTCTTTGCCGATTTAAGTTAAATACAACAAATTGACTGTACCGTTGGCGCCGTGGGTAGTGACCCTACCTTGAGCTCCGCGGGTCGCTGGTTCGATTTCCACTGAGGGTCAACATTTTCAATAAACAATTTGTTAGTTCCTCGAGCCTGGGTGTATATTTGTATTTAAAATTAAATATGTAGTATATTTACTAGTTCCCTGTCGCACATAACACAAGTATTAAGTTACTTACTTTGGGGGCGACCATGTGTGAAGTGTCCCATATATTTATATTTATAACAAATTGTTAGCTGTTCTGAATAATGGGAATGCAAAATACTATCACAGTTTGCAATTAACTTATAAAATAGATATATTATCAATTTAAGAATTATAATTATAACTAATATTATTATTATATAGGTAGTAATTTTTAATTGAAGAAACTGCTTCTTAATATTTTAAATTTCATCTTTTAATTGCTCAAATGATTCTTATAGTGAGTAAGTATACGGAAGTAAATATATAATTTTCATTTAATTAGGAATAGACAGAAAATTTGTGGAGCTAATGATTACACTCTTCAACACTGTTTTAGTCACATGAACTTAGTGGTCATTTTTGATTAGGTTGGCAATACATCATTAAAAAAAATATATAGTTTCGTTCCAGTCACGTACAGTTTTTTAATAAAAGCTATAAATACATTTCTTACCTCAGAACGCGTTTAAGTAAGAAAACTTTATTTCGGCAACTGTATAACAACTGTATTTATCTAACTTACATTTTATTTATGTTAGTTACATCGTAAACATGCCAACAAAGTGTTTAAACAATCCCGACAGTTTTTGTTATGTGTGTGGTGAGTTAACTTTTACATCTCAGCTTCAAAATTTACGCTATTAATTGAACAGTGCTATTTTGATTGCTTTGGATTTCCTGTGTCGCATCAAGATAAATCCTGGTTATATGTTGTGTAACGTGTATGAGACTGTTATTAGGTTGGGCTAAACAAGAACCTACACATTTGCCATTCGCTATACCAATGACTTAGATCCAAAATATCATATAAGCTATGCTGGCTGAAGAGGGCAGTGGATTTTCATATCTAAAACAAAAATTCCCCAATCTCAGCAAGGCAAAAAATAAAGAGGGTATATTTGTAGGTCCACAAATACAGAAACTGATAAAAATTTTGAAGAGAATTTGAATGGTCTAGAAAAAGTTGCCTGGACAAGTTTTATGAACGTTGTCCAAAATTTTTTAGGAAACTATAGAGCGGAAAATTACAAAGATTTAATAAATGGACGTCTGAATGACATATAAAGCTTTGGGATGTAACATGTCCTTAAAAATACACATGCTGCACTCTCATTTGGTTTTGTTTCCTGCAAACTGGGGAGCTGTGAGTGATGAACAAGGCGAGAGGCTTCATCAGGACATTTCCTTGATGTAGAAGCGCTACGAAGGAAAATGGAGTCCACGCATGCTAGCAGATTATTGTTGGAATCTTAAAAGAGACCTACCAGAAGCTAAATATTCCCTAAAATGAAATTTACCTATTGTACATTAAACAATAACTTCTTTAAGTGTAGCTAATTTTTCTATTGATACAAAAATAATATCCTTCTATATCACAAGAATACCTGACGTGATATTTTTTCCCTTGATATATTATTGCTTGAAGACCCTAGTATATTCAAAATTTGACATAAGTTTTCGTGTGACAAATAAAAGTAAATATTTTGTTGACCAGTGTTATCAGATGATGTGATAAACAGTAGCTTAACGTGCAAGCAGGGCCAAATTGAGATTAAGTGCACCTAAATTATAATTCAGGTTATTAATAGCATACATGCTTGCTAGCCGCCATTATGTGGACTGTGAGGTTGTTTTAAAGTAGTAAAGCAATGTAAAGTAACTCCCTGTTGCCATCCCACTTCTGAATAGACACATCCACTCTTTTATTTGAATGGGGTTGTAGTTTGAACTGCAACATTTTTCCACTGCCATTTGGTAGGTTACTGCTACATCTTGTCTATTAAATGACATTGCAGAACTCTCGTCACAATCATGTTTTATTTATGTCGAAGTTGATTTTAACATTTCCGTATCAAGTTTAGCGTAGTGCAGACCGCGGATGTGTAGTGCGGGCTAAGGGTCGCAATACCAAACAACCTCCACCGCAACACTGCCGGGCGTAAAGTTACTTTCTTTTGAGTTTCGGCAAAGTTTCATATTATCCAGTAACCGAAAGTTAAATTGGCAACTTATTTTAGGGACAAAAGTAATAACAAAATTATTTTATGGATTATAACAAAATACTTTATTAATTACTCTTGTATTATGGATCTCCGCAAAGTAATGCCTAATTCTATAAATTATTTTTCGGATCCTTCGATAATGTCTCATAATAAATAACGCCCAATTAAGGAATAATAAAGATTTTTTTTGAGTAAAGTAACTCAAATAAAAAATATTATAAAAAAACCTTTCTTTAAGGAAAGTAACTGAAAATAATTAATGTTTCAAGTCTTAATGTATTTTCTGGTAAAACTGTCCATAGTTAGCTGCATTTATAAGTATGAACATCGCCGTTACATTTGATGTAAATGATGAATTTGAAGAAATGATGATGACGTCAAAAATAAATGTTACAAAAAATACAAGTACGAAGTATATGAACTATTTTGTAACCTGTGATTATATATATAATTATATATATGATATGATTATAATAAACTGTGATTGCTAATAAATAACGTCATAACAACTAGTTTCACGGGTTCATATTACTGTTGGAATAAAGTAATCATTTACTATTGTCTACTCAATTATGAAATTATGAAAACATAATTTTGACAAAAATTATGGTTACGAGGCAAAGCGACTGTCTCAGTGAATATGTGCATTGCTAATGTATTGTAATACGAATGTGTTGACATAACTTACAAGTTAAATAATGAAACGGATAGTACAGTGTACACAGCATAGCATAAATTTTCTTTCATCGTGGATTATAGCCAAAAAGGATTATTATTACTTATGTGTTACTCTTTCTCTCTTGCTAGAACCTCATCAACACGGTGGCAGGGTGTAATGCCACAAGTAAGGTTGAAAGTTGTAGAAACAGACAGAGACGATTCCCGCTGCCACACCCCAACTTGGCTAGAAGAGCGAGTGCTAACAATAACCGTCTACAAAATTTTTAATCCCGTACATAAAATGTTAGAGGTGTAAAAAATATTCCGACAATGTAATTGTGCTTATTGTACAACTTTATAATGGTCAGGGGTATCCCGGAGCACTCATTACAGCCTAAATCTCGCCAGGAAATCTTACTTTTTAGTGAACATTGCAATTCAAGTCTTAACTTAACCAGATAAGGCTTATATCTACTTACTTGACTATCGGATTTAGTTTACATTTCGTAAATGAAATTATTATGTTTGTACATTTATGTTATAAATAAGACACTCTACTTCGAGGATTTCAATTGAATAAACAAGCTGTTTCAAATTACCATAAATATGTGCTTGGATTAGTATGGAAGCATTTCTAGACTAAGTAACTAGACTACTAAATAGCAGCTTCTGAAGCTTTCCAAAATTAATATTTTTGGATCATGTGTATTGTTTAAGAGGCTGTGATAGCTGAAAGGTAAGACTGTGTGTCTCTTTCCAGGAGGTCACGGGTTCAAACACCAGGTAGACACATTGGTGTCGGTGTGGAGCTGTTCTGTTAAAACGTATATGCCTAATTGATATTTGCATATCATCACTTTTCGGTTAAGAAAAAAATACGCGAGGAAACTGAAAATATCAGTTGAATTTTTGGGATATATTTAAGTTACCAATCCACATTGGAGAAGCGCAGTGGCTCTAAACTACAAACCAAAGAGGAAAAAGGACTAGGATCGTATTCATTCATTATTATTATTAAATAGTAACTTTCCGGAAGAACTGCGTTACCTTTTTGTAAAAACCTTACGAAAATGGGTTCATTAGATTTTGAGGAAATCGAGCATATACAGACAGACAGCTTTTGGGGTATTTGTTTTATAATAAGGATAAATATGAAAGTTTCGATGACTGTAGTTTTTTTACTTAAATCCGCTGAACTGATTCCGATTAAAAGTAAAAAGTAAAGTAAAGTAGCGGCCTGTTACAATCCCACTGCTGGGAATAGGCCTCCTCTCTCCGTTTCTGGAGACAGGGTTTGGAGCTAAGACCTACCACGCTGCTCCAATGCGGATTGGTAGGGTACACATATCTCCAGAATTCTCTAGAGATATGCAGGTTTCCTCACGACGTTTTCCTTCACCGAAAAGCGTGTGATTAATTGCAATTTTCAATTCGACACATGAGTTTTTAATAGAAAAACTCATTGGTCCCTATTCGGGTTTGAACTCGTGTTCCCCTCGTAAGAATTACACGGTCTCACCGCTGGGCTATCACGGCTTAATTCGATTAATTTTGTAAAAATATATATCATCTATTTGTCTAGATTTGTAATAAAAATTGGATCGTGTCTATAAATATAATATTTTTTGGAAAACCTCTTTTTGGAGTCATTATTAGTCTTAATAAAAGAGACAGTTTTAGTCATAATCATAGTGACATAATAAGTGAGTAAGATAAGATAAAAATTTGCTCCATTTATCATTCTCCTATCCTTATTGCACTTTAAGTGGGGTCGGCACAACATTTTTCTCTACCGTCCTCTCCTATTATTCGTCAACTCAGGCGCTACTCTTTTACTCCTTCTACATGCATATCATATTTCACGCAATCCTATCGCTCTAGTCATATATACACATTAATATTTAACACTTGTTAGGTCACATTATTTTCTTCCCTCCTCATTATGTCCATACCATGTTAACCTTGCACTTCTCGTCTTTTAAGATAAGAATTTACCCTATAATGCAAAAATTATTTGGCTAAACAGAATAAAACTTTTATTATATAGTATGTAAAATAAAATGTTATCATAATTAAGAAAAAAATTATCAAGTCACATAAAAATAACTAAATCTTTAACTAATTTGTAATTTTAAAATTTGCAAATATGAAAAAAATACTACTAAAATATGGTCATACATATTTTACCAGAAATAAATGAACAAGAAGCTGTGATAGCCCAGCGATGAGACCGTGTGACTCTTTCGAACACGAGTTCAAACCCGGGCAGGCACCAATGAGTTTTTCTATTAAAACTCATGTGTCTTATCGATAATTACAATTTATCACACGCTTTTCCATGAAAGAAAACATCGTGAGGAAACCTGCATATCTCTAGAGAATACTTGAGATATGTGTAACCTACCAATCTGCATTGGAGCAGCCTGGTAGGAGCTAAGACCTACCAGTCTTAGCTCAAACCATTCTCTCCAAAAACGGAGAGAGGAGGCCTATTCCCAGCAGTGGGATTGTAAAAGGCCGCTACTGTACTGTAAATAAACAAGAAACCGAAATAAATACAAAGCGATGTAAGAAATATGAGATTAATATGATTAAATCTTATGCTTAAAATCGTAACGTTAAAATTAATCGTTTATATATAATAAATATTCGAAAATCCTATATGAAAGTAACTATTTATATAAAAATATTGTACACTAATGTAAAACTTTCACTTCATGTACATTGATTACATATTAAATAAAAAAAATGGTGGCTCTAGCATTTAAACTATCTCCTGGAAAACTTCTTTATCTGTGCATATTATATAACAAAGTCCTCAAAAGCTGTCTGTACGCAATCGATTTTTTCGAAATCTACTGAATGAACTTTTGTGTGGTTTGTATTAAATAATATAGCTTTTATATATATATATAGCTTTTTATAGCTATAGCTTTTTAAGAATCCAAATAATAATAATAATAATAAATATATGGGACATTTACACACACGGTCGTCCGTCCCCAAAGTAAGTAACTTAATACTTGTGTTATGATTGACGGACAACTGGTAGATACACTACATATATAATTTTAAATACAAATACACACCCAGGCTCGAAAAACCAACAAATTGTTTATAGAAAATGTTGGCCCTCGGCGGGAATCGAACCTGCGACCCGCGGAGTTAAAGGCAGGGTCACTACCCACTGCGCCAACGAGCCAGCCAGATTTAAAGATATTGCAATTCTTGCGGAAGGTTTCAATTAATAGTGCATTACGGTTTTATGTAAATTGTGTTGAAGAGGTAGCGTAGTTGTAGAAAAACTCTTAATGGGAGCTGAAAGCGCGTGCGCCGCGTAAACCAGCAATGTTACACTAAAGTAGGGAAACTAGGGAATTTTAAATCAACAAAAATTTCACGTTAAAAAGTACGTGACAGCATGTCTCTATCTCTTATGGTTAACTCACAATAACTACTTTCATGTTCAAAATTTTATCTGATAATAGTCGTGGAGTCTATCTCCTGATGATGCTTCGGTTGCGGGGCGAAACGATTGTTGAATTTGTGATAGTGAACGTGTGTAGTGCTTGTGTATTGTGGTGGAAGTGGTGGAGGTTTGTGCATGTGTTTTTACGAATCCTGCACGTATCGGGTATGAAAATACGGATAGTCCACTATACATTTAACACTACATATATTTTCTATTTACTGTATCGCGGAATATAGCAAAATTATTTAATGATTACTTTTGTATTATGGATCTCCGCAAAGTAACGCCTAATTCTATAAATTATTCAAAATTTTAATTAAATACATTGATTTTCACACAAGCGAATCCGCAAGCACAGCTAGTGTCTTATATTATTATGGATATAATTACAAACTAGTCACGTTCTAGTTTGAATTATATCACAAACCTAATTCATATTTCAGACACATTACTAGTACCTATAAATCATGCCACAAAAGCCAAAGCACAAATATCTATTTAATCTTGAGTTTTATCATCGGATGATAAGCAATTAAACCTCGGATGAGGGTCGGGATTCATTACGATTCGATTCACAGCCTGATTGGATTATGGAAACGCGGCCATTGTTAGACATTGCCACCTTTGTTTGTTATGTAGGGTATACAGCCCTTAGTAGATAAGGTTGTCAGCTTTTTTTATGTCACTTATGTTAATAATAGAATTTTTATTATTACTTGTATTCTTTTTTTTAAATAAAATTGTTCATAGTTATTAAAGATACCGGCTATACTCAAGTCTAATTTTATCGGATTAGCCAAACTAGTTTCGAACCCGTCCGGGGCACTTATTCATGAGCTCTTTACACGACGTTATCGCGGCATGGACGTGGAACACTCGGAAGACACGCCACCAGCGCCGCCCCAGTGAATAAGTGCCCCGGACGGGTTCGAAACTAGTCGGGCTAATCTGATAAAATTAGACGTGAGTATAGTCGGTATCTTTATTAACTATGAATACTACCCACGAGCTGTGATAGCCCAGCGGTGAGACCGTGCGACTCTTTCGAGGGGAACAAGAGTTCGAACCCGGGCAGGCACTAATGAGTTTTTCTATTAAAACTCATGTGTCTAATTGATAATTGCAATTTATGACACGCTTTTCGGTGAAGGAAAACATCGTGAGGAAACCTGCATAAAAAAAAAAAGAAGAGGCCTATTCCCAGCAGTAGGATTGTAACGGGCCGCTACTTTACTACTCACGATAATCAAATTTAAAAATTGGTTATTTTGTCAATACAAAGGTCGACAAAAACTTTAAACTAATTAAAACTAACTTAATAATAACAAAACTAAAGGCATAATTATAGATTTAATACAATGAGGTCTTCTTCTTTCTCCTACCCTTATCCCACTCTAAGTGGGGTCGGTACAACATGTTTTCCTCTTCCATTCTCTTCTATCATTCGCCAACTCTGGCGCTACTCCTTTTATATGCATGTCATATTCCAACCATCTCTTTTTAGGCCTCCCTCTAGTCACATATCCATCCACATTCATATCCAACACTCGTTTAGTCACATGATTTTCATCCCTCCTCATTACATGTCCATACCATCCCAATCTAGTATAAGTCTAATCAAAGTATAAGCAATAGATTAAGTTAATACTCCTATTACCCTTATCCCTTACTCCCACCAGAGATAGATGGTCATTCCATTCCCCAAGCACAGGCGGGGTGGCGGTGGACGTATCCATTAGCGGAAGCCGTCACACCGACCTGTAGCGAGTTTGGCCACGGCGTTGGGCGTTTCTCGCCAGTGGATCAAAAGAGAACAGAAGAGACCCACTTAAAAAAAAAAAAAAAACCATCCCAATCTTGCACCTCTCATCTTTTCTACAATGGGCGCAACTTTCATACTTCCCCTTATATAAGCATTTCTTATTTTATCCAATCTTGTCACACCACACATCCACCTTAACATTCTCATCTCATTTGCATGCACTCTTCTTTCATCCATCTTCTTCATTGCCCAACTTTCTGATCCATACATTACGACAGGTCTTATGACCGATTTATAGATTTTCCCTTTAAATTTAAATTTAATACAATGAGGTAAAACTCAAAATACTGACAGCATTACCTCTTTCTATTTATAAGAGATCTTCTTCATATTCTGAAACTAATTAGGAACGACTCTTATCATCAATTTTGCTACATTCATCTTAGTTCTTTTTACAATAATTTTGCGTTCTCCAAATATGTACTGAGAACGTTGCTTGAATTGTTACAGCAGTTTAAAAACACTGTTAAAAAGAGGCTGATACAGAAAGCTTACTATATTGTTGAAGATTACTTGGATGATAAGGATGTGTGGATATATGTGCACTTCTACCCTGTACAAGACAGTAATAAATAAATGTAACTAGTTTTAAGATTTATATTTTAAAAAGAGCAACCGCAGGGTTTTTTGCTGGTTCTTCTCGGTAGAAACAGCTTTCCGAACCAGCAGTAAAGTTGACGATTCAAAAGCACTTGTTTACAAGTTCACTTGAATAAAGAATATTTTGAATTTTAATTTGAATTTGATTCTGAAGATGGTTGGTTTTTGATAAGTTTCCCTACATTTCAATCGAATAGTCTATTTAAAAATTGTACGATATTCCATATTCTTCTCATTTCGCTTAAAAGAACTGGACACGTACGAGTAGATTATATTGGAGATAAAATTTTGTGTATCTTTGATACAGCGGCTTCTCGCGACTTTTATTTAAAATTTGGGCGGAGCAACGTTAATACACGTCAAATTTTATAAACGCTAATTGACACAACGTTTATACACGTCAGCAAAAAATATGTCTTCTTTAAACGTGCATGAACGCCTGAACCTTGTACCGATTCCTTCAAGCTTTTTGGACTAATAGTGCCGCTTCACGATAGTTTTTTACATGTATATCAAAAGCAGAACGTCATTAATAGTAATTTATGTTGCATGAGAAAATGTAGTACCGTGCAACAAACACATATGGGCCGCTCAATGTCTTCTATCGGCCATTGCTGTTGAGGTAATCCGTTGAAGACACCTGTGCCTAGAAGTGAAAATCCGTAGGTTGATAAAGAAGAAATTTATACTTATAGCATAAACATTAGTTTGCATTAGATTTAGGATGGTCACAGTGATATTCCCACAAATCTGTACAAAATCCTAAGTAGAAGAATATAGTTTAAATATTTAAACAAGTTTATACAGCTGTCTGGCGTAGATAAGGGATACTATCATCGCATTTCACTTTAATGGGCCATAAACGTAATTAAGAGTAATATTTCTCACGTAATGAGTTCCCTTACAAGTACATTACGATGAAATTATAAATTTCAAGGATACGCTGAGCCGGAGCATAATTATGTTGAGGGAACGTGATATGACTGTATTACGATTTAGTAGTTAGAAACAATGGTGGAATTTTTATTTAAAGATTTTGATACCGTCGCGACGATAATATTTGGAAAATAATTGCCCAAAATTTCAACGCTATAATTCGATAGATGAAGACATATCTCTCTGCAAATCTAGCCGTTTGGTATCCGGCAGAATAGAATAGACCACCCTCCTTTCTTACTGAGGTGTCGTAAGAGGCGACTAAGGTAATTGCCGTGTGGTATCCGGCTGCATAGAATAGACCACCCTCATTTCTTACCGAGGTGTCATAAAAGGCGACTAAGGTAAGTTGACGTCAGGTAGGCGGCCGGTTGTAAAATACGTAGCCAAATCATATGACAGCATGTTTGTAACATGTTGTGCCGACCCCACTTATGGGATAAGGGCAGCAGGATGAAGATGATGTTATCTCTCTGCAAATACCTTTTGCCAAGCTTGTATGTCCTTAAGACGACTTTAAATGTGTGTACGTGTGTGACCTTGATATTTGAAACAGAGAGATCAAAGTAATAAGAAATCCAATAATCTTATCTAAATTAATTCGAAACATTCATTGTCTTGCTAAGACGAGTGACCCTCGGGTCACGGGTTCAAGTCCCAGGCAGGCACCAATGACATTCCTATTAAAACATATGTACTTAATTTATCACGCGCTTATCGGTGAAGGGTAAAATTCTAGTAGTTTAGGAACCTGCATTCTTAAGATGATTTTTGGGATATGTATAACTTACCTTCTATACAATAAAAGACAGAGGAAGCCTTTACCTAGTACAAAAGTAATGAAAATATTATTTCGCTATAATCCGCTATAACAGAAATTTATGGAATGCCAAACGTAGAGTGTATAATCCGTTTTTATACCTAATACATGCAGAATTCATGAAACCTCATACACTACACGCCACCAATAACATAACAATACGCAAGCACTGCACACAATCACTACCACAATCTCAGCAATCGTTTCGCCTCGTAACCAAACTATCGTCAGGAAATAGATTCCACGACAAAATCGCATGTATCAGGTATGAGAATGGATAATACACTTTTTAAATACATTACAATTTATTTACATATATTTTCTTTAATCGCGGATCATAGCAAAAAAATATCTTCTTTACTTTTGTTTTAAGGACCTCGTAACGTCTAATAAGAATAGTATTGAGATTTTACTATTTTTGTATATTATTTCGTAAGAATTTTTTCCTACAGACTAAATTAGGACTTCCATTAAGGTTCATTTTCACTATTTTTATTTCTATATTTAACAGCTCCGAAATTAATTACTTACTTCAATTATCAAGATGGGCTTGCTAACTGGCCTCGGATTTTCTGAGCGATGGCCTAAATAATATTTATTTGGGCCAACTTTATGAAATTCTTATAAAAACCATTCGCTTATAGCAGTCCGATCGATCTTTAGGGTAAATATTGGCTAAATACAGGTCACACTGTGAAGGAAAACATCGCGAGGAAACTGCATATCTCTGAAGAATTCTATGGATATGTGTAACCTACCAATACGCATTAGAGCAGTGTTGTAGGTCTTATATCCAACCCTTTTTTCCACATATGGAGAAACGAGGCTTATACCCAGCTGTAGGATAGTAACAGACGGTTACTTTACTTTTTTTTTATAAACGTCACACGTGTTACGTCCACTCAGCGTTTGCCGCTTTCCCAAGCTCCTTACGACACCTTAGGTGTAGTGTTCCACACCTGGGAAAGAAACTTCGCGCTACCACGCCTTTCCCTACCTAACATCGGTGAGATCGGACGCCATTAGTATTTAAGATTTTAGCATAGTACATAGTATAAGAAATGATTAATTAACTATAAATAAATAAATTTAATTTAAGACGAAGTGGGTTTGTGTACCCAACAGTTGCTTCCCATAATATAATCATTCAGTTCCTTATAGACAAGGTTGTAGTCTCGCTATTAAGAAATAGGTGTTAGAATGTTCGTCGGCACACTTTTTTATTTAGAACTAGTCGGTCCGGTAACTTAAGCGCTGAACTACTCTCAATTAAGGACTAAGTGTTTTAAAAAGTAATGATAGAATTATTTTGCGGATTATATTATACTAGCTTTTAAACGCAACTTCGTTCGCGTGGACAGTCTTATTATTTGAGTAAACCGTAATACTTATATTAATTATGGTTAAAATGAGTTAACCTTAAAAGCTAGACGTATGCTGTCACGGACTTTTATTTAGAACTTTTAGAGGGGAACAATCTTGTAGTACATGACTTTTGAATAACTTTCACCGTTTACTTAGCGCACGCAAGGAAAGCTTTTAATTTTGCCGCAATATTTTTTATTGCTACTTCTCTTCAATTCATCTTGGCGTGATGTTATATAATCTATAACCTTGCTCGATAAATGGACTATCTTACACTTAAAGAATTTTTCAAATCGGTCCTGTAGTTTCTGGGATTAGCACGTACAAACAAACAAACTCTTCAGCTTTATTATTATTAAGTATTAACTATTAAGTATTGAGTATAGATAATCCACATTTGTTAAGAAAATGTATGCAAAGTTAAGTGTAGGAAGCAAAAACCGTTCTCATACCTTATTCATACAGGATCAGTTACCATTCGTATCACAAAACCCCACCAGAAACAACACACTACATAAGCACTACACACATTCATAACATTTGCGATTTTTTCAATCAGCTGCAATTTTACTAAACTTATTTAATATTACTCTTACTATTTTAGTAATATAATTTAATTACTCTTTATAATTTACATGTTTTTCCTGTAAACTGTCATTTCCAACTTAAATATGAAAGAATAAATGCTAAGTATTGTTTTATTGTACCGGCGAAAAGCAAGCCTGCTATTTTTGACAAATTTAATATAATTTTCTTCGTTGTGTAAATAACATTATCCCTCTTTTTGTTGTGTGAAATCATTGAATATGTATGCTTGTTCAAGTACCCGTAATTTTAATTTAATTTTCCCCGCTTTCCACACGGATTAATCATCCTTAAACATATATGAAATCTCCAGCATATTTTTACTTTCATAACGAGAAATTTACGAACATCGTATAATATTTTGTTTTATTACTAAGGTAAGTTGACCCGCCGTGTGATATCTGGTTGAGTAGAATAGACCATGTCTCACCGAGGTGTCGTAAAAGGCGACTAAGGTAAGTTGACGTCAGGCAGGCGTCTGGTCGTTAAATACCTAGACAAATCATGTGACAACATGTTTAGTTAAGATGTGCCGACCCCACTTAGAGTTGGAATATGGGAGTATGATAATGATCTTTTAACAGTGAAACTGATATTATATAAGGGGTCTTTTTGACTGGCCCGTTGGCGCAGTGGGTAGTGACGCTGCCTTCAGCTCCGCGGGTCGCGGGTTCGATTCCCGCCTTGGGCCAACATTGTCTATAAACAATTTGTTAGTTCTTCGAACCTGGGTGTTTGTTTATATTAAAGTATGTATTTAAACTTAAGTTACTTACTTTGGGGTCGGACGACCGATGCAAATCATTGAAAAATAAACACTTTTTATGACATTTTATGAAATATATTTATACAATTGAAAATACAGTTAAAAAGTTATACCGCCTTTAAGTGTCGGATGACTTTGAAGATACCTTTCAAAGTTTGATTCATTTGAATAAAAGGGAAAACCTTTTTCTTTGTTTCCCCGTTATTTTATGGTCCTTTTACCGCTCCGTAAATGAAATTGAAATATCACTTTATTTATGAGATGACGAAAATTGTTGTTTAACCTTGTTTAATTGGGGATACTAAAAGAGTTAAGTCATTCATGTCCCAAACTTAATCACGGTTGAGATGAACCGTTTTGTTCAGTTATTTTTGAACATAAGGAATACTATATTTTGCTGTTGGTTTATCATATTATTTGAAACTAGCAAAGCCCCGCAGTTTCACCCGCGTCCATACAGATCTCGTGGTAGTGGAAAGTCTACGAAATCGGACTATAGATTTATTTTGTAGATTATTTAATTATAAAAAATGGGTATCATTAGTATTCTTGGAATAAGACTTAACTCACCAAGTGCAGGCCCTGCTATAACGGTAGGTTAGGTTTGTTATGGCATTATTTGATTTCGATTTACATTCTTATATTCGTAAAATCTTTTGATTGGGATGTCGGATTTTAATAATTTAAAAAGTATTTTACAGGTATTGAAACAGTTATTCATAAAATATCATTTAATGGGATAAGGATTAATACAGAGATATTAATAAAATGGTTTGATTATTGTCGGCACTTTTATCAACTTTTACAATGTAAAAAAGTAGTTATATTGGCATAACTATAATAGTTAGACATATGGTATTGCGGACTTTTTTGTGGATATTGATACGTTCTATAATACTGTAGAACATTTTTTTGTTCTATCATCAATAGTTTCCGCAGCGCACGCGATGATAGATGTTTACGACTAAATTTTTACCAAGTTATTACAATTTTATTAGGGATCCCTATTTTTTTTTAAAATGACATATAGCCTATGTTGCTCAGTGAAGAAGCAGCTTTCCAATGGTGAAAGAATTTTTGAAATCGGTCCAGTAGTTTTTGCGTGAAAACGTAACAAACAAACATACAAACAAAGATACAAATCTTTCCTCTTTATAATATTAGTATAGACAAACTAGACGCCTTTAAGTGATCGGATAACGTATATGTTGGATTAAAAAGGGCACATGTCCTTGGCCTAAATTTATTTAAAAACATGTCATCCTCAGCCGAGTAAGGTATAATAAGATTTAAGTTTGCAAAGTCTGGTTCTAAACTCAGAATCGACACTATTATTAGATGCTTTGTCATTTAGATCTTGGTTTGATTCGATACTAGTCTTGTTTAACTACAAAACCGTTCTTTTCAGTTATTACTGTCCTGAAGGGACACAGACAATTAGTTATGTGTTAGAGATAGCAAAAGTATTTTGCGTTAATTTGATTTGTTGTTAATTTTATTTAATAATAATCATAAACAATTATATCGAAAACTTACACACACGGTCGTCCGACCCGTAAGTAACTTAATACTTGTGCTATGGGTGACGGACAACTAGTAGATATACTACATATATAATTTTAAAAACATACTTAAATACAAATATACACGCGGAGCTGAAGGCAGGTGACGTATCTACTTAAGTAGATCCGTGTGTACCCGGATTAAATGTCCCGTTCTATTCTCCACATTAACATTAGTTGATTTTAGGAGGTGGTAGACGTTTACGTATCTGGATAATATTTATGAAATATTGGATACTCACGTTGTTATCGTTAACTTTTGATATAAAGTGAACGTTTTTGTGTATAAACTGACGGCGCTGGATTAGCTGAGAGCTCTTATTAAGGTTTACCTTATTCTGTTGTTAAACAAATATTGTAAGGAAATATTGTTTCTATTGTTATTTGAGACGAGTTTTCAACCGCTATAGATTCGTTAGGTTAAAAGGTCGTTTTATTTTACTACTTTTTTACTATATCCAAAGTACATATGAAATTAAATAATGAATGAATGAATTAAAATATGAAAGAAATGTCAGGAATCATAGAAATTGAAACGTTATAAGTGATTTTCAGTGCGGCGAATATCTAATACTCGCTTAATCTTCTGTCGTGGGGTTGCAATTTGCCCGTTAAACCGTGTCGGTCCTGCCGGCGCGACGGCATGCAAATGGAGGACCACTTTATCGTTTATTAAGCGTACTGCAATTATACTGCAGCCACCCGCCCAGTTTGTATAATTAGTTAATAGTTACAACCAAATTTAATTTTTTGAATTAGGCGTTGCTTTGCGGAGATCCATAATACAAAAGTAATAAAAATACTATTTTGCTGCAATCCGCGGTGCCATGCTAAATGTAGAGTCTACTAATCCGTTCTCATATCTGATACATGCAGAATTCCTACTCATGCACTACCCGCTACCAATAACACAAAACTACAGAAACACTGCACACTTTCCCAACCACAATCTCATCAATCGTTTCACCCCATAACCGAAGCATCTTCAGAAGAGTCGTAGACTCTATCCTGAATTTACTTTGAACGTTATATTCGCGTAATATATACGAAGTACGCACGTAATAACCGACCGACTGAGCAAAATTTGCTTGTCAAAGGACGTCGGTCAAGCTTACGATTTGCAAATTGACGTGCCTTTATCTCGTTAAATGTACTGAAATACTTAAACTAACGTAAAATAAATTCTAAATCTCAAATTTTAAATTTTTTCTCAAACAATTTAGCGACGTGAGAGTAGGGTAATCGCCCAATTGTTCTGGATTGCGTTTATGATTTAACTTTGACAAATTTTCGTGTCAGAGTGCTTTGGTCTAAGCGATGACGGACTGTAAATTGATTCTACTTACCCGCTTGTTGATAAACTTAATTAGAACGGTCTAATAAACTAGAGTTAATACAATGGAAGTCAATTTTATTAAGATTTTTGTTTAATAAAGACATTCAACACTTAAATTCGAAAGTTTTTCAGAGTCTTTTTCGCTTTCACGACTAATCCACTGGATTAATTTTAATTAAATTTGGCATGATTGAGGCTTAATAAGAGTAATTAACGACCTATTTCAAAAGTAATTATAAAATTATTTTGCCATAATCCGCTATACAGTAAATAGAAAATATATATAGTGCTAAATGTATAGTGGACTATCCGTTTTTTCATACCCGTTACATGCAGGATTCGTACATGCACAAACCACCACCACTGCCACCACAATACACAAGCACTACACGTTCACTATCACAAACTCAACAATCCTTTTGCCCCGCAACCGAAGCATCATCAGGAGATACACTCCACGACAAAACCGTAAATCCAAAACGACCTATTACTATCCCACTTCTGAGCATAAGTCTCCTCTCTCTATTTTTGGAGAGAAGGGTTGGGGTAAGACCTACCACGCTGCTATGCGGATTGGTAGATTACGCATATCCCCAGAATTCCCCAGAATGTGCAAGATGTTTTCCTTCACCGTAATGCGTGCAATAAATTGCAGATATCAATTAGGCACATAAGTATTAACAGAAAAACTAATTGTTGTGTTACCTGGGCTTTAACTAATGACCTCCTCGAAAGAGTCACACGGTCTCACCGCTGGGCATTGTCAGCTTATAAATAGCCACATTTGTTGCTTGTCAAAGTGCAAAAATAAAAAGCTTTCGAAGGTATATGGCATAATGTTTTAAAAGTACTTTCATTTCAACAATGTTATCCCTTTAATTTATTTTATCAACATATATATAATTCTGATCGATATTACATACGGCATTTATTATATTGGCGAGACGAATAAATGCCGTTCTTATTCGAAATTAGAGCACGTATTTCGATGTCTAACTCGACATTAGACTTCCAATTGTCGATCATAGACGCGCGTGCTGTTGTAAATTCAACGTCCGCTGTATAGAGGTGTTCATGTTGAGTATCGTTTCTATTTAAAAAAAGGCTAATTCAGAAAGCCTACTATACTGTTGTGGATTACTTAGACCATAAGAATGCGTGGATATAGCTACTCTTCGACCCTGTACAAGACATCAATAACTAAATGTAGCTAGTAATAAGAATTATTGTTTGAAAAGAGCCTCTGCCGAATTTCTTGCTGGTTCTTCTCGGTAGGACCAGCTTTCCGAACCAGCAGTAGATGTTGACGATTCAAAAGCACTTGTTTATAAGTTTACTTGAATAAATAATATTTTGAATTTGAATTTGAATATTAACGAACACCCATTACTGAGCATTATTAAACGGACATCACATCGTCATAATCGTTGTCAATAGTCGCTAATATTGACAAGTATATCGGTGATTGTATTAATTGCAAAGTGTAAAGTATAAAAGTATAAACTATGGCCATTGATATTTAGGTTAGGTGGTGCAAATGGTTAATTCACTTAACCGGTTCACCTGAGCTTTCTTCGGACAGTAGGGAATACGTAGTCTTTCACCTTTGCGCCTATATAGCCATTAAAATAAATAAACTAATTGATTAGCTCAATAGTGATTATCATAGATTAATTCTTTCTCTTTCTTTTTTTCTGTTTTTTTTACTTTACCTTAATAATCTAATGTTGTTCTTTTTAGTTTAATTTAAATTCTTTTTTTTTATTCACTTTTTTATTGTAATTTTTTACATCTGTAGTGATATGTAAATTGAAACAAGTGAAGGTGGGCACTGGTTCCCAAAATACAGTTTAAACTAGCTTGGGAACCAGGGACACAATAATTTATACATGTATATTTTTAAAATATTAAATAAATAAAATAAATTAATTACAGAACTTATTCTTTAGTTTTACCCAACGCTTAAGGTACGAACTTAAGACGGAAGACGGAAGATTAAATGACTAGTTAGGTAACCACGACTTTTAATACTTCTCTGAAATCTTTATTTCCTTTCACTCTATAATATTTAAAAATTACACTTTTCATAATTAACTTAATTAGTTTTATTTTAACTAGCAGTGTATAAATCAGGTAATAAATCAGTGTGTCACAAAATTTTTTCCCACAAAAACAAGAATAATCGGAGACCAGGCGATCAGCAAACAGCTGGAATCTTTGGCGATGCGTAGAAACGTATCTTCACTAAGCGTTTTCTACCGCATCTTTCATGGGGAGTGTTCCAGTGAGCTACACGAACTGATTCCTGCTGCTAAATTCCATTACACCGCACTGTACGTCACAGGTTAACACCCGTATTCAAGAAGCATACTCAGCTAAGTAAGCACAAATTACTATGCGAAAGAGGCTAGTTCACTGTGCATTTATCTTGTCAAGCCTTCCATTTCATAAACAATACTTAGGCCACACTCAACTAAAAGAACGCTATTCGTCCAACTGCGCGCTCTGATTGGTCCATTTGATGTGGCGTAGTTCAGTCTAGTTTTTGACAAACGTCAATGTTATTAACAATTTGTTGTGTTGTTAATAACAAACAAACATAACCTTATTTTGGTATTCCCGTAATATGCAGTTGATCGTGTTAATAATTTTTTAGTATAATGACCTCGCCTTTGCATTTAAATGCAAGCACTGCAACTCCTAAGAGGTAGAACTATTTTTCTTTAATTTATTATGTATGATAATTTTGTTGTATAGTTTTACTTATATTATTTACTAGACAAAGTTAAATGATTACAGGAATAAAATATAATAAATAGATGACTAATAAATAATTTTGTCTTCAACCAAAGCGGCGCGAACACTATGTGTTCGCTAAAGTAGCTCCTTATCTATTTTAGCTGTGCGTCGATTTTGACAAACGCATAGTAGAACATTTCACTCAAGTAATGTCTATGAATTGGTTTGAATGACCCTATGCGTCCCTGAGCACTGTGCGTTCTCATAGTAATGTTTATGAATATGGGTGTAAAATATCATCCTTACCATCTGGATGCGTGGCGATCCACTACACTACACTATTTTATGGTCTATAATGGTCGGTAATAATCTCCCTCTAGCAGCGTTTTCGGATCGGTACGACATAAGTACCTTCAAAAAGCGTATTTTCCATCTTTTTAAAGGTCGGCAGAACGCTCGGTCTGCGAGAGGTCATGGGCGGAGGTGATAACGTTGAACTGCATGCTCGTCTGCCATCCTATTTCATAAAGAAAAAGAATTTTAGGATAAAAGTAGCCGATATGTCGCTCTTCAACCTCATCTATCTTGATGTGAAAATCCAATCAAAATCGGCTTAGCTGTTCCGGAGAACATGCTTTTATAATAAGTCATCTTCAAAAAATGTACGATCTTTAAGTGAAAACCGAGCTTTTACAAAAAAACCTGGTCAGTAGATTTTGCAGTAGAAAATTGATCACATTTATACAGACAGCTTTTGGGAACTTTGTATAATAATATGTACTGATTTTAATAAAATATGTAGAGCGAGAAAATTACACAAAGGTGTACGTAATTATAGGCGATTCTCACAAATAAATGAACACTATATTTCACCGGAGATTAAAATAAATGTAAGTCAATTTTCCTATTTAAATTGAAACGTCAAAACCATACAGATTCATTCCCCTCTCTTCTTTATTTTGTTCAATCAACAAATGAATGAGAAATAAAATTCAGTTTAGACCGAAATATCTGGAACTATACTCGTTTGTTGCAATCAATTTCTAATATCGTTGTAGAGGCTTTACACACTTTTCAATAAATTTTTTTTTTGCTTATTAACCGCAACGAGATTCGAAACTGCCGAAATGTCAGTTACTTATTGATATTATTAAATTATGCTTGCATAATCCTTACCAAGGGTTTGATATTGACAATTTAAGTAAAAACATCTTGGTAAAACTTGTTTATGCATGAAAAAATTCTTCCAATAAAAATAATGTGTAGCCTGTTAACCTGCATTGATAGAGAAGTTAATTGTTGTCTTTATATATAATGATGTGCATGCTGTGACACCTAAAGACCGCAAAATGCCTTTTGTGATATACTTAGTTTAATTTAATATTTTAATGTAACTGCCACTGGTTGTTTCTAAATAAATAAATAAGTAGAAGCAGTGTGATAATAAGAGACTTTCAATTTACTTTTAAACTTTTAACTTTATTAATTAAGCGTATTCATGGTCTTTAAGGCTCCCGGAAAGAAGTGTGCTGTGGCTCCAGACATTTCTCTAAATAATGTTGCATTGAAACATGTCCATCAATTTAAATATCTAGGTCACTTCGTCACCGAGGACCTCAAGGACAATATAGATATAGATCGGGAACGCAGAGCTCTAGCGGTCAGGTGTAATATGCTTATTCACAGATTTGCACGATGTAGCGAGGACGTTAAAATAACATTGTTTAAAGCATACTGTCAGTCTTTCTACACGAGCAGTCTGTGGTGCAGCTACACACGTGCATCGCTAGATGCTCTGCGAATACAATATAATAATGGATTTAGAATGCTGTTGGGACTACCGCGTTTCTGCAGTGCCTCCGGTATGTTTGCAATAAACCGTACTAACGATTTCTATTGTATCATCCGGAAAAAAATTGCTTCATTGCTGGAAAGGACGCGGAATAGTGCCAACAGTATTCTAAAAGTCTTGTCGGACAAAATAAACACTAATCTGTTTCGTCATTTTGTCCGGCATATTATAAGAGCTAATTTATAAATTTGTATTTTTATTTACTAACACTTAGTCATAAGGTACTTACTAACAACTGGACTGTAAATGTCTTAAATAAAGGTTATATTATTATTATTATTATTAATCTCAATATTCCTTTTCATGCACAATTTATTATTTTTATATATTTATTATTTTTTCATGTTTTTACTATCGAGCATTGTATCATCCTGTGAGTGGATAGCTCTTTCTAATATAAATAAATAATGAAGTTTTTTAGATCTTAATTGACAAAAGGCGTCTTTTATATGTAATTTTAGTATTGAAGATCTAAGGCAGACCGTTGATATAAATATTTTGTGTGCTATAAATAGAATTTCAATATAACGAACATTATCTTAAATGTGTGGTTCGACTCTTCCAAATACCGCAACACTTTAATGAAATTGGATTATGATTGCCGCTTCAGCTTTTAGCGTTTGTGAAGCTATTCCAGTATCCTATAGCAAAATAATGAATTTATACTATTATTATTTTAATTTTTTTATTTAATGTCCTCTTGACTACAATATAATATTATATCGTAATATAATATTATACTTATTGTAAACTTGGTTAGATATTTTTAGTAATATATAACATGATGCATTTTAACAGTCATTTAAGTATAAACTTGAGAAATTTGTCTTTATTAACCAAATATTTAGCAATATCTACTTATATATATTCAAATCAAACACTTTTCTAAATAAAAGAAATGTTGAATAATATAAAATGATTATATATACACGATATACATTTATTATTGTCCTGCCCTTTTCCCATTATAAGTGGGATCGGTCCAAGCATATCCATCCACATTCATATTTAATACTCGTTTGGTCACACGATTTTCATCCCTCATTATAGGTTGCATATACAAGACAACCCATAAACTACAGTTCATATGAGTCTTGCGAAACAAGTGGAATTATTATATTTAAACTATTTGTTTATAATTATATTTAAATTATTTGTTTATTAAAAATCGAGATATAAATCGCTGTCAGAATTTTTGCGACCATTCCATACTTGAACGATTTGTATAGTACTAGTGTATTTAAAGTTTAAGATGGATATAATTGGTTATAATGTAAATAAATAACACTTATTAGATAATATTCTAAATCCTGATTAACAGCCAATCTAATGTTCGACATATCTGACTTGATTGCGTAAGAAAAAGTTTAAAATGAATTGCACTCTAAGTTATATCATCTTCAATTTAAAAGGTTATAAAGGTTTGTTTAGTGTAAAGCTAGTGCTTGCAAAACCAATGAAACATGTGCATTGTAAATAACATTAAGTTTAGAATTTGTAAGTTACTTTAGATATTGTGTCGAGCATGGTGTATATTGTTGTAAAGTGCTATAGAAGAAAATCTGTATAAATGATAAATGTAATAAGGGTCAATTAGGGTGTGATTATTAGAAAAACCTTTGTTAAAAATTTGAAAAAAAAATGTATTGACGCTAATAAGGAAATTCATATATTTAAATAAAGTTTCTTTCCTCATTTTGACCAGAATTATATTATTTGCAAGAATTGTCGGTAAGATTGACGTACTGCAGTTAATATCTCATCATCAACCTGCCCTTAACCCACTCTAAGTGGGGTTGGCACAACATGTTGTCTTGTGATCTGGCTGCGATATTTTACGACCGGTTGCGTTTTTGACATCAACTTATTTTAGGACATGTCGGTAAGAAACAGGGTGGTCTTTTATATTCGACCGGATACCACACGGTGGTTTAACTTATTTTAGTCACCTTTTACAACAACTTGGTAAGAAATGGGGTTGGTCTATTCTACTCAGCCGGATACCACACTAAATTTAATATCTGTTATCAATTATAAAACTTAAAAAATGACTTTAAGATATGACTAAAGATTATGTTTAAATTTATTTGAAAAATTTACGTAATACCCTCTTGTATTCATAATACGGGAACTTGAGGAAAATACACGCAAACCTAATTAGCAAAGTGTCGTCCTCTAATTTTCGAGCTTCACTTTCACGGAATTAATTCAAAATAACACACTAAACTGAAAGCATGCGAAACAACTGAGTTACTTAAGACACCTTTCAAGTTTTCCAATTAGGGAAACTCGTGTACATGTTTCGGTACAGAGATTTAACTTGTAACATCCTCGAGATAATGCGAGTAACATCTGTGTCTCTGTGTCTAAAGGTGAATTCACAATTAGATAAAAGTTTTACGAGACAAGGTCTTTTTTTAAGTGAAAAAAGTACAATTCTTTATTCCAATTTTGATATTTCACTATTTAATTCGCACTATGTAAACTGTTAATGAACAACATATCTCGAATAGCATAAGATCCGTTCGTGGGTTCAAAACAGATAGCTACGAATTTTGTTTAAAGCATAACTAAATGAAAGCTCAGCTTTTTTATGACGCTTTTACTCGGCTACTAAGCTTTTAGATCCACTAAAGTGATCAAGAATTTTCGAAGGGTTTTGGACGAAAAGAACTCGCGTAATTTTCCAAATGCTACCAAGGTAGAAGTTAATTTGTGCAACGAAATTAGATATACCTTAGTTAGATTGTCTTCCATGTTATGGAAAAGTAGCAACCTGTTATTATTACTCAGCTACTCAAACATTTTCTCGCACGGAAGAGAGAATTGAAACTTAGGCCCACCACGATGCTCAAATTTAATAGTGCAGTAACACATATTTAGATACATTAATGAGATGTACAATACAATCCTTGCATTCTTCAAAGCCCATGATAAATTGAATATTTTTATATAAATTAAAAAATCAATACATAATAATAATAATAATCATTTATTCAGATATGGTTGTTACGTACAGATGCTTAAACAAATACATAAAATATATAATAAAAAATCATTTTTTATTATATATTTTTTCATTCATCATTCTCTTGCCCTTATCCCACTGTAAGTGGGGCCAGCACAACATGTCTTAAACATGTGGTTAGTTGATTTGGCTATGAATTTTACGACCGGCCGCCTGTTTGACGTCAACATACCTTAGTCGCCTTTTACGACGACGACGAAATGAGGATGGTTTATTCGACTTAGCCGGATACCACACGGATTTTTTGTGGTAATAATAGTTGTTAGTTGTAATTTATAATCAGTGAATAGATCATTTTTCTCACTAACAAAATAATCCAAGTGTGAGTATATTTGATTTTGTATTCGAATTCTGTGTTTGATCTTGTATAAATATTTTTCTCTTAATTAATGGACACTTCCAAAAAAGAAAAATATTTGCTGCTAATGAATGTATGAATGTATTGGTAGAGATACAGATTTAAATAGAAAGAAGTACTACAAATTAGAGTTTAGATTCGAATGCGATTTTATACGCCGTGTGGTATCCGGCAGAATAGAATAGACCACCCTCCCTTCTTACCGAGGTATCCTAAGAGGCGACTAAGGTATGTGCCGTGTGGTATCCGGCTGCATAGAATAAACCACCCTCATTTCTTACCGAGGTGTTGTAAAAGGTGACTAAGGTAAGTTGACGTCAGGCAGGCGGCCGTTCGTAAAATACGTAGCCAAATCATGTGACAACATGTTTGTAACATGTGTGCCGACCTCACTTAGAGTGGGATAAGGGCAGGAGAATGATGATGATTTGAATGCGATTTTATACCTATATCGATACTTATTATAAAACAAAGTCCTCAAAAACTGCCTGTCTGTATGTGATCAATTTTCTCAAAATCTACAATACGAATTTTGTAACAGTTTTTACTAAAAAATATTGCATTTTTTCGGAAGGTGTAGGTTACTAGTACATTACGGTTTTATCTAAATCGAAATAGAACACTTTTGGGACACACTAATTTCCGCGTAGGTGACGCCACTTGCACAGCTAGTATTCCCAAATAAGGAGAGAACAGTGAAGTGACAATTTGTATTTAAGTATGTATTTAAAATTATACATGTAGTATATCTACCAGTTGTCCGTCACCCATAACACAAGTGTTAAGTTACTTACTTTGGGGACAGGCGACCGTGTGTGTAAGTGTCCCATATATTTATTTATTTTAGAAGATAAATAGACTTATATTATATTTCATACCCGATACATGCAGGATTCGTAAAAACACATGCACAAACCTCTACCGCTGCCACCACAATACACTATCACAACTCAACAATCGTTATGCACCGCAACTGAAGCATCTTCAGGAGATAGACTCCACGACAAATTCGCAAAGCCTTTTGATAAGCCGTTTGAAAAAACGGATAGTTCACTATACATTTAGCACTATATATATTTTCTATTTACTGTATCGCGGATTATAGCAAAATAATTTTATTATTTTGAATTATGGATCTCTGCAAAGTAACGCCTTATTCTATAAATTACATAGTCATAATATAACCTAAATAGATATGTAGATACTTAATTGTTGTACGCTCCGTATTTATTCTCTAGACAGACTTGAAAAGTTTATACAGAATTTAAATAAAACGCTTTATTCGCATCCGGTTTGAAGACTTTCGTGTTTACACAAAGACGGTCGGGGCAACTTTGCGCATAATTATATTTTTCAAGCATTCGACGGAGCTTCAGTGGAACTTCTTGGTTGATTTCTTCTTTGGCAATGGCGAACTATTTGCAAAGTTTGGTAGGTCGTCGGCAATAAATAAAACTTTTACTAAATAATTTGTTGTCAATTGCAGATTCCTAGTTTATTTTGCTCTTTTCGGAGTAAGCATATTTCGGTTCGGTTTTTATTACTACCTATATAAGGCATTCAGTCAGAAGTAATAATAAAATTATTTTGCTATAATTCGCGATACAGTAAATAGAAGATATATATAGTGCTAAATGTATAGTGGACTATTCGTTTTTTCATACCCTTTACATGCAGGATTCGTAAAAACACATGCACAAACCTCCACCACTGCCACCACAATACACAAGCACTACACACGTTCACTATCACAAACTCAGCAATCGTTTCGCCCCGCAACCGAAGCATCATCAGGAGATAGACTCTACGACAAAATCGCAAAGCAAATTATAGAAAAATAATTTAATTACTTCTATTGTATTATGGATCTCCGCAAAGTAACGCCTAATTCTATGCATTCAGTCAGCTTTCATAAGAAACTACTACGTTTATTCTCAGTTATTATTATTTTTTTGAATAAACCAATGGTTAAAGTAATTATTTAATGTGTGATTTGAGATATTCTTTAAGTAGATGTAGATTTGAAAATGCGAAAGTAGGTTTTTATGTTACTTTCTTGGAATTTATTTTTTGTTTCATTTTCTATTTGATTTTTTTAACAAGAAGTTGTGTTAATACCAAATAAAAATAAAAGTATCAAATATATTGTAAAACCCATTGAAAATAGTCATTTTAGCTTTTTTTAAGAAAAACGAAATATACAAAGAGAATCTAAAAAATTACTTTCTATATGCAAACGAGGAACATAAAGGAAGCTAATAATTAAAAGGAAAGTTTGGTTAAGTTCATAAAATTATAAAACTGTATTAAAAATAAAACTGTATATAAAAGAGAAATGACTTACGGCATTTATCCCATAATTTTATAGAGACTATTGATGACAAAATATCACTAACTTAAGCATAGTCCAACGCAATCTTACGTATCTATTAAAAGAGCTATTCAAAGATTCAGATATGGAAAGGATTTATAGACTCTAAGGAAGCCATTTCGTTCAATAAAGATCCGACATAATGAATGGTAGGGTCTTCATTGGAGATCGAATGCTAAGCCAAGCTCATTGCAAGACGAGTGATAACAGATACGTGATTGATATTAGCAATTTTCTGTAATTAAGACGGGATTCTGATGTCGTTAATAATATCCTATGATATTAAACAGTTAATAAAATCTAGATCCTATTTAGAAGTAGATGAACTTAGTTCGTTAATGATAAGTAAATTGAATAAAAAGCAGCATTTAATATTCCTTTACCAAAATTGCGATAAATGAAATACGAAATACCATTTGCATCTATGGTCATCATGATACAGTCATTAAAAATTTATAAATTATAAAGGAAAGATCACTGGCAAAGGTCAATCACATTTGTTAAGAGTTGTTTGTCAAAGTTAATTTCATTAAGAGACCGTGGTCATTCTTAACATGGGGTCCCAGGTTCAAAGACGTCTTGCGTAACAATTGCATTCTATGGAATCACAATTGCAAAACAACTCGCAACTAATATAGTAGAGTAGTAGTCTGTTACTATTCCGCAACTGGGCAATACCTTCTTTCTTTTTTTGTCGAAAAGGATTGGTGTCCAGATCCACCTAGCTGCTTCGATGAAGATTTGTATATCTCAGGAATCCTCTAGAGATATGCAAGATTTCTTCACTTTGTATGATAAATTGTAAATACACATTAAGGAGATAGGTTTCTAACTTAATGATCAGTGAGAATTAAGTGCGTTAATAACGGTGTTACTAACATTAGTTATAACATCACAAGATTTTAAGTGATTCATAGAAAAGTGTTTGAAGTGATGAATACAAAAGTTGTAATATCTTTTAAAGGTTTGGAAATAAAAAAAAATTAAATGAATGACTTTTTATTTCACATTTATCACATTGTTCTTCAATCATCATCGTCATCCTCCTGCCCTTATCCCACTCTAAGTGGGGTCGGCACAACATGTTACAAATATGTTGTGACATGCTTTGGTGTAACTTAGTCATAATTTACGACCCCTGGGTAAGAAAGAGAGAGGTCTATTATACTCAACTGGGGATACCACACGGTGGGTCAACTTACCTTAGTCGCCTTATACGACACCTGGGTAAGAAAATGAGGGTGGTCTATTCTACTCAGCTACACACACGGTATATCACATTGTTCTGTAATATGTTTTCAAATATATATATAGTGTATTATATATAGCCAACTGCCATCAATGCATGTACGACCTGACATTGATTTTAATAGCAAAACCACTCAATGCTCTTTCATAATACATTTTTGAAACTAAAAACATTGGCATTTTCCTTCCAAAGCGTTTACGCGAGAGCGGATTAAAAAAAAATAAAAGACCACTTTTCAATGTAGCAAAATTATTTTTGTGATATTTTTCAACTCTAGGTTAGGTAGCAAAATTCGCAGAGCCCAAACTAAAAACAAATATGAATAAAAATAATTTATTATATTCTCAGGTTGCTGTTAAAAATCACTTTCAACGATTTTATTTAATTATTTGTTTCTTTGTATGTAATGTGTAATAACGAGTTTCTTATCTTATCTTACTTATGTGTACATATAGCCCAGCGGTGAAACCGTGTGACTCTCTAAAACTAAAGCAGGCAAAATTCGCGTACCTTACACTTGCAGGACAAGTCACCACATGCATCCCAAGAAGCCTCTACTAGCAACAATGCCAAAAGCAAAACACAAAACCACCATCAAAATCTCAACAATCGTTTCGCCCCAAAAACCTAAGCATCATCAAGAGTATAGACTCCACGACAAAATTGTAATGCATCACGGTTTCGGGGCGAAACGATCGTAGAGATTTGGATGGTGGTTGTGTGTATTGCTTGTGTGCATTGTTGCTGGTGGAAGCGTCTTGGGATACGTCTGTTAACTTGTCCTGCACGCATAAGATATGTTAATTTTGCCCGATTCATACAATTAGCATTGCTTGCATTCGTTTAAACAACGCGGATTATAGCAAAGTAGTTCTGTTATAGTTTCTGTTACATGGAATTACGCAAAGTAAGGCCTGCTTCTATTATTTTTTAAGACTATTATGGTATGTATTTCCATATTATGGAGAGTGTCGTAACCGCTACATACGACGTAGTTTCTTATAAATATTTATTTATCCCACATATTTATGTGGGATTGGAATTAATACACTGTCTTGCGTTGTTAAAATCACCATTTCTAATATCATTAGCTAATATACAATATGCAACTTCTGTTGAGAAAGCCAATTCAACAAGTCGAAATTAAAAGCGAATAAGTGAATTACTTGTCCCTTGTCACGAGTTAACCCACAGCGAAGTCGACAAAGGTAAGAGATTGTGCCATTTATTATGTCAATCTCGGACTTATTGAATTCTCTTCTAGACAATTTTTGAAATAGCTCCATATTTAAATATATTTAGTATTTGTTATGATTTATAGCCATTATTATTAAATTGGTTACAGAAAATAATATAATAATAATATTGTGTTATACTTGGATATATAACAAGGATTATCATGGGCTAACTAGCGCTACTCTCTTACAACGGCTTCCGTGATGGGAACTCCGCCTGTATGGAATTGACTGAGCACGGTTATGCTTTATAATGTATACATAAATACATAATAAAAAACAATAACTAAGATTAGAGGTGTATTTCCAACCACTAACTATGTGCCTAATGTTTAACGTTAATTATTAACTGTCTTGCATATGTTTGATTCCTGTGCTAGTTACGAATAGATTAATTTATAGAATTAGGCGTGAGTTTACATAATACAAAAGTAATATTAAAATTATTTTGCTATAATCCGATATAAAGTAGATAGAATATATATATAATGATAAATATATAGTGGACTACCCGTTTTTCATACTCGGTACATCCAGGATTCGTAAAAACACATGCACAAACCTCCACCACCGTCATCACAACACACAATTTATAATACACAAGCACTACACACGTTCACTATCGCAAACTCAACAATCGTTTCGCCGCGCAACCGAAGCATCAACAGCAGATTGACTCCACGACAAAATCGCAAAGCTTTGCGATTGCGTGCGATTGTGTGTGATGGTCTACTAGATTGCTTGTTACTTACTAGAGTTACTCAAAAGATTACCAAGTTAGGACATCAGCGTCTTTAACTAACTTAAGCCAGAATAAGATATGTTTCATGTTTTGAAGTTATAGAAAGGCAACATGATGATGGTTCAAATCAAATCACGCCCATCAATTAAGTCCTTTTGAATCGTCAACTCCTCCAAAAACCTCCTATCGAGGAGGAGATAAGAGTCAGCAAGAAACTCGGTGGTTACTCTTTTAAAATATAATTCTTGTAACTAGTTACATTTAGTCAATACCATCTTGTACAGGGTCGAAGTGTATATCCGCGTATTCTTATTATCTACTTGCTAACTGCTAGGAATACTTTCACTTATACTTTACTTGCTAACAGTATAGAAGCCTTTGAGTTTCAGCCTCATTTTAAAAGTTTTTGTTAACTGCTGTAATAGCTAAGCTAAAATTGATTGCGGCATTTTATTATAAAATATTGTTAATAATATACTAGAATTGTTTTTATGGTTTAATGTACTGAAGCATTTTTGCCTTTAAATGTGTGTGGCTAAGCTTGAAGCTAAAAAAATATCGGTAAATAAATTTAATGTCGCCAAAGAAGTGTTGGTGGTGTTCCAAAGGTTAGCAATTCATCCTATCGTATGATCCTTAGCATATACTAAATAAAAGCCTAAACCTATCTCATTTATTTCAATCAAACATACACGTATTTACTCCTGTACGAGAAAGTTTTGCCCAAAGGAAAAAAGTATAAGGAAGATCCGTTCAAGGACTGTAAACAATGTATCAAATGATACTGTGCAATCAGGAAACGCTTCAAGTTTCCTCGTCTCAAACAAATATTTATGCCAAACAATGGAAGGTATCTATATCATAGTAACAAAGTGTTACTGAAAGCCGTCTTAACTAAATATCAAATTATCAATTAATTTTAATCATCCTTTTTGGCATGACTTCCAATTTCGTAAAATAATATAAAACGAATATTTCAAAATAGGTTTTTTTTTTCAAAATATTGATCCTGGTCTAATTCTGCGTGGAAATTTGAGGGTAAAGCCGTAATACAAAGTGTATAGATTTTTCCTTTGATTTATCTCTCTTACAGATTAGAGATATTTATTCATCTACTTATTTATTGAACAAAAATTAATTTATAAATTAAATAGTTAAATTTATTTTTATTTATATTACATTTTTTTTCGTTTTGTGTTATCACGAGTGCAAATATTCATCTTGGTACATAGTTTTTCGGTATTTTTCCTCTTCTTTCTTTCTATATTACCTATCAATATTTACTTTACTTTTTATCTTTATTCTTCTGTCACTCAAAGGTTGACTGGAAGAAATAGATCCCTTTTAGGGATAGGCCAGCCTTTATAGATGTACTATTTTTTTATCTTTTCTAACAATATGTAAGTACAATAAAAAAGAAATAAATAAATAAAACTTTACAAAACAAACCATCAAAAACTTGACAGAAAACGATCAGGATTCTATTGTATATGAATTCACCACGTTGACCCAATACCTACTGAATCAAAATTGCCACAGCCTGATTTGCTAATTTCCAAAGTTCACAACGGCATGTGTGTTCGTCGTTTGATTAGTTACGGAGTTCAAATTTAGGCTTTTCCCGCCCACTTTCACTGAAGGAGCCTTTAGAGTTAACAGTCTATTAACAACCCTGGCTTGATTGGCCTGACTCTGCCTTCAGCTCCCTAGCCCAGTGGTGAAACCATGCAATTCTTTTGAGGATGTCACTAATTCAATACCCGGGCAGGCTCCAATGAGTTTGTCTGTCAAAATCTAATTTATAATCGTTTGTATAAATAAAATACTATGTATTAACACAAATTGAGAATGAGGTATACTCACCCAAACATTTCCTTAACAAAAAATACATAATTGAACTATAAAATTGATATGAAAACCACAAATCATTCGTTTCTAACTCATAATATGTTAAAAAAAATTCTCGTCCTAACACCAACAAGGTTTTGTGTAAAGAAAATTTTTTTTTTGTAATAATAAGATGATTTCGTTTTTTTTTTAATCCTACTGGTAAAATTGGGGATAATTACACGCTTTTCGGCGAAGGAAAACAGGCTTATAGAACTGCATCTCACTAGCGAGTGCTGGGTATATGTGTAATCTACTAATCTTCATTGGAGCAACGTGGTAGGTCCTAACTTCAACTCTTCTCTCCAAAAGCGGAGAGAGGATACTCATGCCCAGCAGGGGATAATAAGAGACCGTTACTTTACTATATAGTAAAGTTAATTTAAAAGGCTAAATTTCGTTCCTTTCAATAATAATATTGACATTTGCATTATCTTTGTCCCTTGGGAGATTATGTTAAGTCACCTTTAATAATAACTAGTATGGTTATAATTTGAATTACTGTTCATTATCTGTAGGCGGATTTATAATATCATCTAACCATAAGTTCACCTACAAAGAGCCTTAAAGGTCAGAGATTATTTCATGAAAATGATTATATTATAGGAATACAACATTAGATGCTCTAAATACCTAGGATGGGTTCCAGAAATATGATATAAGTAAATAAATATATGGGACAATTACACAGACAGTCGTCCGTCCCCAAAGTAAGTAACTTAATACTTGTGTTATAGGTGACGGACAATTGGTAGATATAAACATATATAATTTTAAATACACCAGAGTCGAAGATCCAATTTTTTTTAAAGAAAATGTTAGTCCTCTGCGGGAATCGAACTCGTGACCTGAGGATATGAAGGCAGGGTCACTGCCAACTGCGCCAACGGGCTATTAAAATGATCATTCGCCAGCTTAGAGGATCGTTGTATTCCTATGGTATTGAATTTCACTCACAACGCTCAGGGGTCTACGTTACGATTCAATGTATCATTGTTTACTTCGTAATAACTTTTACGAATCTTATATTATTAAGTAAATTATAGCATAATCTGAATTTTATGCTGAAGAACATCTGTACCGTAGTACCCATAAACTTTTCCCCCTAAATTCAATAATAACGTAACAAGCGTTACAAAAAAAATAATAAATCCAATACGAAGACCATGATTAATATCCTCAGAGAACTCCCGGCTCTTATCGGATGACGCAAGGGGATAAGAAATACTTTGTAATTTACTGCGCACAAACAATTAAGGTTACTGGAAACGGCTTGATTGATTTTTGTAAATGATATCTGATGCCTAATACACGTGGTTTCGTACACAGGATTTCTTCTTATAATTACAGAAAAACTTACATATAAAAAGCATGAGCTAGTTGCGATATCTCACTACTTCATTTTACTTCAAGTAAAAACACTCTTATAGCCTTGATGGCTTAAAAATGAGAACGTGTGACGTTTTGTAAACGGACAGGAGCGGTGATTTTCTATAAAACTTATATTTTTTACTTAATCCACATTTATAAATCATCAAGGACTCTACGGCTGGAGAAAATATCGTGATGAAACTAGTACCTATATATACATAAAATTCCAGGGATATTCAATTCATTTCTACGCAATTTATTGAATCCAGATTCAATATTGACTGACGCGTTAGCGCAGAGTGTAGTGACCCTTCCTTCAACTCCGCTAGTCGCAGGTATGATTTCCGCCGAGGGCCAACATTTTCTAAAAACAATTTGTTGGTTCTTCGAGCCTGGGTTTATATTTGTATTTAAAATTATATATGTAGTATATTTACAAGTTGTTCGACACCCTTAACACAAGTATTACTTACTTTGGGGATGGCCGACCGTGTGTGTAAGTGTCCCATATATTTAAAAAAATCTTCATCTGTAATTGTCCTGTATCTCACGGTTGGTTAGTTTAAGTTATTATTATTTAATTTACATCCCTATAAAGTTGACAGCGCGACAGATGTGATACACAAAATGCGCTGTCAGTTAAGTATAGATCGTGATTGTAAATACTGAAACAACATTTAGGGTACTTTCATTAGTATCAAGAGTTAAAATACAAACGGCACTTTTATTGAAGGGCTGGTTGCCGTTTTGCCGTGGTCTTTCCTCTTCAAGTCACCCCAATTGAATAAAATATATTCCTTCACTCATTATTACGGCTACAAACAACATTATTTACTAGCCAGTTCTGGTATATTGGTTTTCGTTATCAATGTATTTACCGATTTTATTTATAATGTAAAAAAGGGCTCGTGCTCGATTTATTCGACTAACTGGAGAAACATAAAGTATTTTCGTTTGAAACAACGAACTCAGTACGACCATTTTTTATCGGCTTATTTGTACTTAATACGTAAGAGCGGAAAAATAATGTCGCTTCTTACTATACTTTTCACGTATTGAGTTTTGAGAAAGGTTTAATACGCTTTGTTTCTTTATAATTGTGCCTTTGTATATGAATATATGTTATATGAATTACATTTGTATATAAATATATTTCTCAGTCCCTAATTTATATGAAGCTGAGCATTAAGAGATAATTACGCTTCAGTTAGATTAACTTAACGTAAAGAACTCAAAGTTTCCATACAAATTTGTACTAGAATAATAAATCGCTTATCAACACAATTTTTTCAATAGGGTTATAGTTTTCCATAGCCTTCTATCAATACAAAATCAGTTTACTAATTCTATTTGAAAAATTACGGTAACGGTAAATACACATAGGTTTATAGAACCAACAGTTATGTGGAAGCGTTCAAGGTGTCTGAAGCGTTGATAGTTTATTTTATTTATTATGACAAGTCAATAGCATTTTACAAACATACTTATACTTTACCATAAATCAAGTTAGGTAACAAGGTGAAACACTTTAAGGCGAGTACATTTTCATAAGAAGTTAGGTGCAAAGATACTTAATATTAATAAGAAAAAACGACTAAAATATTTGCTGTTACTCATCATCATCATCATCTTCCTGCCCTTATCCCTAAGTGGGGTCAGCACAACATGTTACAAACATGTTGTCGAAATGAGTTGGCTACGTATTTTACGACCGGCTGGCTGCCTGCCTGACGTCAACTTACCTTAGTCGCATCGGGCATGATTACAGTCAAGTGCTCGCCTATTAAACAAAGCGTTAAAGTTCAGACATTTTTAAAGATATAAGAGACCGTGATGTTTACTTTTTTCGCTATTTTTGAGGGTAATTCACTTAGATTTCAATATGATAAGTTTTCGATTACTCTCAACTTTCATCGAATATTAAATAATACCTAACATTGTTTTTGTTATGCGAATTAAGCAAAACATATTCAAACAATTCCTTGCTATGTTTTTCCAAAGCCCGAATCACTCAAAAGCAGCCAACTTTATCAATGTTATCTGCCGGTACGAATTTCCATAATTAACAATTTGGAAACAAACTTTACGGAAACAATCCATCAATTCTCAGTTGGGAATTTCTAAAACCAATTATGCGACAAAGAATGGGGTACTTTGTAACTGCTGGGGCAATGTACCCATATTAAATACTGTCAGTGCGCTTGTTTATTTTTATGTATTTTTTTATTTCAGTTTCACGCACTATGTACCATTTGAGCGAAACTTTGAAACAAATATGAAATATCAGAAAAGATTGACACAGTTAATATGTAAAAAAAATAATAATACATTTCTTACAGCTGTAAATGTTTGTGCAATAAATATGCTTTGTAAGATTTGATTTCTTTAAGTGTCAACTACAATAGATTTTATTTTGATTAGACTGAAACTTAAAACAAACGGCTCAATGATGAAATGTTACAGTAAAACGGCAAAAATAAATTATATTATAGGATTATTATAGGAGATAAATTCCATGACCTTGCTTGGATGGGTCCAGTTTGTTTAACGTGTTCGAAGAAAAAACAAACGGTGGGGGTGAAACATTGCTATATAACCCTGCTAGCGTGGGTGATGCGTCGCTTTGCAATTTTGTCTATCTCCTAATTATGCTTCAGTTACGAGGCAGAACGTTTTTTGAGGTATTGTTGTATTATTGGTGGTAGAAAGCGCATAAGTTTTAAGAATCACTGCACATATGAGGTATGGGAACTCTACATATAGAATTACATTCTTTTTTAACGCCAATAATAGCACAATAATATTTTCATTACTTTTGTATCATGGACCTCCGAAAAGTAACGCCTTAATTCTATGAATCATTTCATTACCTACCACCGCTAAACTCAGATTCTTATTATCATCACAAAAGTGTGCAACAAAAGCCACTAGTCTTTTTCAATAAGTAAATTCTTCATCTCAGAAAAGAAAAAATAGATATATTCGCCAATAGATCGTACAAGATAACCTTTTGCCATTGAATTCTTTGAGCTCCATTTTCTATACCGTGGTATATATAGGTCTAATGTACGACAATGCACACTTATCAATGGCATTGCTGCTAGCGATACTGAACCGTAGACTATAAATGTTTCATAATCTAGATTTTGAATAACTCATGGAATTTTTAGCTGTGAATTTTTATGGGGATTTGAATACACTTTATGGTCTGATATATTTTAAATTATGGTAACGCTGTTTTTACAGTAACTCCTGACTAAAAGGTTTTTTTAAAGCCGTCTATATATATTTATTTAAAAAGTATTCAGTATTAAATACTAGCTGACCCGGTGAACTTCGTACCGCCTAATAGTCAATGAATGATGTGTACAAGATATATATATAACAAGGATATATATATATATATATAACAAGGACGGGTTTGTTTGTTTGTAATCAAACATCTAATCTAATCTATATATATATATATATATATATATATATATATATATATATATATATATAGATTAGAATTCAACGTTTCGCCCGTCCAGACGAGGCGTAAGATGATATGATATGAATTTTATTGTCTTCGTTCGCCTATTAAATTATTTATAGATGCAGTATTTAATTTATATACATTACAGGCGGTACAGTGCTCGGCTTACAGTAATTTCCGATTCAATTAATTAATGAACAAATACCACAACACTTAAAAAATTCTATAAGCGACTACCTCGCACCAATTGAACATTATTTTAAAATAGAACTAGAAAACAAGCACCTTCAACGCCATAATTTCGCATTTTAACACTCCAATAAATTGTGAGTACCACTTTGAAATTCCAAAATTGCGCGTGAATTTTGCAACTGGAACTCATTCTACAACATCGTCTCAGCAAGTATATTTAAGGCAATTCTTTCAGTCTCCACTTATGCGTATATGTCGGGAAAAGTGTTCTTTATTATAGATGACAAAAGGCACAAAACCGTTCTAGCGTGAGGTAACTCTATTTCCAAGACCATTACTCTTTTTCGCTGCAATATCACAAGAAATGTTGCGAGCGAAACGTTTTGAAAGATACAGGTTGAATGATTTCCCTTGAATAACCCAAATAGATTACGTGTAAAATTACGAAGGTAATGAAGACATTATTTTGCTATAATCCGCGATAAAAGAAAATATATGCAATGCTAACTGTAGAGTGTACTATCCGTTATCATACCTGATTCAACAGAATTCCTAAAAACTCATGGACTACTCGCCAGCAAATAAAACAGGCACTGCACACATTTAATACCATATTTAAACCATCGTTTCGCCCCGAAACCGAAGCATCGTCAGGATATCTCCTGACATAATATTCCACGACAAAATCGCAAAGCGACGCATCAAGCATGGTATATGAACCTCCACAAAGTAACGCCTTATTCTTTAAATTATGTAAAATGTCTACGATCATTTAACCTATTTTTTTTTATTGTAGCAACTATTAACTATTTATTATGAAGGGACAACCCTCAGTATAAAATAAATATTTAAAAAATTATGAATTAGGTACAACATATTATGTAAAATCTTCACTACACATTTGACTTATGAGAGCATGAATGTGTGGGATTGAGGGTGTATGCGGAAACACAGTGCAAATTCTAATCCTGTTCCTGTTTTCTCTGTAACTCTTAATTTCTACAAAAGCAAGCGGTAAGGTGACTAAAGGTATAGTAAAATTTATTACGTCCGTACAGGTTTATCTGCTATTTACGGATTATATTATAATGTCCTTGAGTTTTAAAATATTAGCAAATTTCATTGGCTAGAAGAAATTATGTGTTACACGCATACATACTCTGTTGTCAAATTGTTCCTTTTGCTTATCATTTTGTCGATAGACATAAAGTGCTGTTTTATAACAGCCTTAGCGAAATCTGTGGTTATAGTCTTTGACAGTAGAACCTTAATAATTTTTGAACATTATATATACATATATTTTTTACATAACTTATAATGAAAATTTATTATGGTAGAATATTGAACACTGGGCGACCAATAACAATTACTATTAATTATGATAATTTGATGATACACTACTATTTTTTTACATATAATTTTATAATTTTTACATCATAATACGACATAATATTTTCTACATTTCGGTTTGTCGCACAAACACTATAAGAAACAAAACCACTTACCGCCTTTGTCACATTTTCACTTGAGATGGCAAATATCCTGTCGGAAGCTATACGGGTCCTTGTTATTGTGGAAAAATATTGATAGTATATGATTCTTGGAACTTTTATACCCGGCGGTTATAACAGTACACATTTTGTATAAACAATGCAGTATGGCTTCAGCTCTGCCGGTCGCGGGTTCGATTCCCTACAAAGGTCAACATTTTCTATAAACGATTTGTTGGATCTTCGAGCCTGGGTGTATGTATTTAAAATGATATATCTATAAATTAACCAGTTGTCTGTCACCCATAACACAAGTATTAAGTTACTTATTTTGGGGACGGACGATCGTGTGTGTAGGTGTCTTATATATTTATTTATATTGATTTGCAGTTAAATTCAGACAAAAGTGTCTTTTTTTAACTTTTTTTGGAGACCTGCTAAGAATAACTTCTCGCACCATAACACGATGAGTTTGGGAAAGTATCCAACGAAATTTGGAATTGAACAAAAAACTCGTTAACGAAAAACCGAGATAAACGATTCATTCATAGTGTAACATAGGCACTAAAAACATTACATCATAAAAAGCACCTTTAAAGGACGAAGTCACGGGCAATATTCAGTCATAATTACAGAGTATAGACAAGTTTTATTAAATACATAATCTGTTTTATATTCTAAATGTGCTTTCGACTTCACCAGCGTGAAAACCAGTGCATTTAATTGAAATTTCGAAAAGTAGTTATTGTGCGGTAAACATAACAGACAGAGACATGCTGTCGCAGACTTTTTTATTATGTTTTTGTAAATCTACAATTCTCTAGTACATTACTTTAGTGTATCTCTTTTGGAATTCGCGATGCGCTGGACTAAAGCTGCCAGGAGACGAGTTTTTTGTACAACTTCGTGATCTCTTGCACACAATTTACATAACACCGTAATACCCTATTAATCCAACCATTCGGAAGAATTGCACTATCTTTTAGTAGAAACTGTAATACAGTTCAGTAGATTTTAAGAAAACCGATCACAGACAGGTTTTGGGGACACAAGATAAAATAAGTAAGGCTCTGTGTTAATGTACCAATTTTTTTTTGTAATCGTTTGATGTTGGAATGAAGCAAGCGAAAATGTATTTTTAAACTCATGATCTATATCAAGTAACTATTGGACTAAGTGGAATACCGAAATAAACTAATGACGCCAAGGTTGCGCCTCCAAAAGGTGCGAAAATCATTTGTCGGTACACGTTTCTATAATAAAATTCCTCAACATTATCTAGACTTGCCTTTACCCAAGTTTAGAAATTATCTTAAAACGATGCTGCTACATAAAGCTTACTATACAATTGAAGATTATTTGAGTGATAGTAGCATATCTTAACTGCAGTCAGCTACGCACCAAGCCGCAACGATTAATTTGTAACCATCAATCAAATTGTAAAAAAAATATATCTAAAAAAAGAATGGTCGCCGAGTTTCTTGCTGGTTCTTCTCGGTAGGAACAAACTTCCGAATCAGTGGTAACATCTTGAAAACATTTGACGGTTCAAAAGTACTGTAAACAGTCTACTTGAATAAAGAATATTTTGAGTTTGAGTTTGAATAGTCTACTTAAGTACTTATCCGGTTTCAATATAGTAACCGTTTAGTTTTATATAATTCGTCATCAATGATTTAATGTACTAACGCCGTCTAATATTGAAAACTATTTTTAGCAATGTAACTCAGTACAGAAACTAGTGTTTTATTAGTCGTTCTATTCTACAAATCTTACTATTTCGCATCATTGTGCTCGTTCAGTACAACCCCACCATGACTTAGATTGACTAGAGGGTGTATACCAATTTAAAATTTTTTGCTCAAGCTTATTATAAGTCGTGTGGTATCCTGCTGAGTAGAATACCAACCTCATTTCTTAACGAGGTGTCGTAAAAGGCAAATAAGGTAAGCAGACCCGCCGTGTGGTATCCGGCTGAGTAGATTAGACCTCCCTCTTTCTTACCGAGAGATTGTAAAATACGACTAAGGTAAGTTCACGGTAGGCAGGCGTCCGGTCGTAAAAGACGTAGCCAAATCTTGGGATAACATGTTGTGCCGACTTCACTTAGAGTGAGATAAGGGCAGGAGGAGGATTATGGTCAAGCTTATTATTTTACAATTTTGAAAAACAAACTTCATCGGATCTTTCAGGTATGCGCTACAAATTTAGACACTAGGTTTGTGAGTTTAGGGTTGCCTTTAGTTGTTCTACGGATCACTTAATTGCTTAACATATCCTCACACCATTTAGTTACTTTACTACATAAGTTTATTACCCAATTATATAAGTGCGGTTCTTATTCCGAACATCTTAAAAGAGTTAAACTAACAACTTATAAGGAGGAGTGATAAAATTTGATACATATAGTGAAACGAGGTCGTTTAATCATGAATGACCAATGGTTATAGATGGCCATAACCTTTCCGTGAAAGCCTCTCGTAAAATGAAAACATAACTCCGAACATTTTCGTCGTTTAAACAGTTTATCTTCTATAAAAACTCCCAATGTTATGACAATAATAAATTCGTTTTCTTTCCCACCATTTCGTGTCTGTATAAAAATGTAATGCCTTGAATAATAACCATTCAGATTCAATGTAGTAAAAAGTATTTGGCTTGATGAAACCTTGAGAGGAGATTATGCCCATGGTCCAGGAACCCCGTTCAGTAATCTTGGATCTGTATGTAATAATAATAGAATGCAATATAATATATTTATTATGGTTTTTAGTACCTAATTTTTAGAATTAGGCGTTACTTTACGGAAATCCATAATACAAAAGTAATAAAGAAAGAAGAACGTTTTATGCGGACCCCACTTAGAGTGGGATACAGGTTTCTCTAGGTGACCAGATCAGAAACAAAGAAATCCAGATAATAAATATTAACGATATAGCTGATCGTATTGCAAAGCTGAAGTCTTGATAGAGGGAACACATAGTAAATTCGATTGTGCGTTAGTGTCCAAAGGGTTGAAGTGGCGACAAGATAATAGTAAAATTATTTTGCTTTAATCCGCGATAAAGTAAATAGGAAATATATAAAATGCTAAATGTAGAGTGGACTATTCGTTTTCATACCTGAAACATGCAGGGTTCGTAAAAAACCCGCACAAACCTCTACCACAGCCACAATACACAAGCACTACACACGTTCACGATCACAAACTCAACAATCGTTTCGCCTCGCAACCGAAGCATCATCAAGAGGTAGACTCGACGAGAATATCGCAAAGCTTGCGCATCGTCACAAAATTGGAATCGCTTTTTTTATATAAATGCTAATTTAAGATCACAAATATTTTCTAATTCAATGAATATCTACACATATTATAAAACAAAGTTCATAAAAGCTGTCTGTCTGTGATCGATTTTCTCAAAATCTACTGAACAGATTTTTATAAGGTTTTTGTTATATAAATAGTGCAATTCTTGAGGAAGTATGCTACGTTTTATGTGAATTGACTGATTTACATATTTGTGACTCACTGATTTCTACGTAGCTAAAGCCGCGAGCACAACCAGTTGCATATAAAATTAAGTCCAAAACAAGTGTACAGAATAAACGATATTCTAAACACAATCCTAAAAATCTAAAATTTTATAGAAATATATAAAAAAATAATTTTAGGCTTGGATTATGTAAATCCCTGTGAAACCACCAGTTTTGTTAAATAGAAATATGCTTATTTAATCCTCTGAAACACGATCGAGTGTGATAGTATTAAAAGCGCTCTTAACTAGAAATCCCCTCATTTAACATTCAAGTTATTCAAACCTTGTAAAATATCAGTAAAAAAAACGTAGGAATTTGTTTTTCTGCGGCCGGAAAAGTTACATTGTTTATGTTACGTCTTTTCAAAGAGTCATATGAAACTATACCTAATTGTGATGTTCAGATGAAGCAAGTCCCTTTGTGAGGGCTTTTTTTCTACTTAGTGAAACTAAATTCAAATTCAAATTCAAAATATTTTTTATTCAAGTAAACTTGTAAACAAGTGCTTTTGAATCGTCAACTTTACAGCTGGTTCGGAAAGCTGTTCCTACCGAGAAGATCCAGCAAGAACTTAGCACTAATTTTCTAGTTTTGCTTCGCCTCTTCAACCCTTTGGACACTAACGCACAATCGAATTTACTTGCTATGTGGTCCCCATCAAGACTTCAGCTTTGCAATACGATCAGCTATATCGTTAATATTTATTCTCTAGATTTCTACGATTCTGATTGTGAAATTAGTATCTGTCTTGAGTCACAATGGTGCTCATTGTACACACACAAAAGGAAATTCTACCCGACTATAACACAATTCCTAGCAGTCTCGTTCGCGACAGCGACATTTATTCATATTTGTAGTTTGCATTCCATTGTAACTCGTTACTTTTACTAAATACTGTGTCTGCAAAGAATTTGCGGTTTGTACTGACGAGATGTCACGTCTTTTTGTGAAGTTTAGTTTTAGGAGAAACTTGTTGAAGATTTCTTATTGCATGTAATGAAAATATTCATCGTTCTCCTGCACTTATCTCACTCTAAGTGGGGTCGGCGAACATATTATAAGCATGTTGTTACATGAATTGGTTTTTTACGACTGGCCTGATTAACATCAACTTACTTTTATGACAGCTCGGTAAGAAATGAGGGTGGTCTATTCTACAACTTACTTAAGTTGCCTCTTATGACAGCTCGGTAAGAAATGAGGGTGGTCTATTCTACTCAGCTGGATACCACACGGCGGGCCAACTTACCTTAATCGTCTTTTACGACAGTTCGATAAGACATGAGGGTGGTCTATTCTACTCAGCCGGACACCACACGGCGGAAAAGTAATAAAAATGTTATTTTGCTAAAATCCGCGATAAAAGACAATACATGTAATGCTAAATGTGGAGTGTATACAACATACACAAGCACTACACACAATCAGTACCACGATCTCAACAATTGTTTCGCCCCCTTACCGAAGCATCGTCAAGATGCAAACTTCACGACAACATCGCAATGCATCACCGAAGCAACCCAAATTATATAGTAGCGAATTTAACCCCCGCCGTTTTTTTTCATTTGAACACGTGTAGCAAGCTGCAACTAGTAACGTTTATCTGTTCATTAATTAGTATGTCATTTTTATGTTTTCCAGTTGCAAATATATTTAAGCAAAGTATAGCAAAATTATATTTTCATTACTTTTGTATTTTGAACGTCCGCAAAAGTAACGCCTAATTCTATAAATAATTCTTATCACTTCCGACGTGAATCGTCTGATTCCGTGAATGTTCTGATCCAATTGGGTTGAAATATCTGTAAATAAAATAAGTTACTAAATGTATAATGTCTAAGTAATTATGTAAATGTTTGCTTGAGATCCAAACTCTCATATTTAAAGTAAACTTCATATATTTCGAATAGCCAATATTTAATAATCATTTCATTGTCATTTACAAACTTCTAATTTACGGTTAAAAACGGCATGGAAATGTTTGGTTGTGACGGATTCTTAGCACTCTATATACTATTTGAGAAAGTTCTTATTGCAATGGATATTAAATTGATTGCTTGTGATGATCATTAGTTCATTAGAAAGAAAATAAAAATAATATTTGAGATGAATGGGATTGTTTTCTGAACTGCGAGTTAGGAAAATCGAACGGTGGTAACGTATGTTCATGCCCGCGCAATATTTTTCTATTCGATGTTAAAAATAAAAAAATGTAATCAGTGGTACACATGTAACATTTTATAGGTCATAAAAATATGCACTCTACAGCTATAGGAAGTTTTCTCTCGCAATATAATCGTTATTACGTCGGCATAAAGTTGTTCTTGATGTTTCAACACTGTAATTTCAGGGACTTAGTAATTGCTTCTTAAATTTTATTACTCTAGCGATTCAAGTTAAGTGTAGTGAACTATAAAATGCCCGTAGTGTGAAAAGCATGAAACGAAACCCGGCTTTTATCAAGTAATAATTAATTCGAAATAAAAGCTTTTTATGTTTATGCTGGGAGATTTAAAGAAAATTTTCCATCTTTGAAACTAGATTTATTTTATGATAATCGGAAACGACCTTGTGGTATCCAGCTGAGTAGAACATACCACTCGCATTTCTTACCGAAACGTCGTAAAAGGTGACTAAGGTAAGTTGACCCGCCGTGTGGTATCCGCTTGAGTAGAATAGACCACCTTCTTTCTTACCGAGGGGCCGTAAAATTAAGTTGACGTCAGGCAGGCGGCCGGTCGTAAAATACGCAGCCAAATCATGTGACAACATGTTTGTAACGTGTTGTGCTGACCCCACTTAGAGAGTGATGATGAACTAATGTATACTCTGTTGGCGGGACTATTGAATAAATAAATAAGAATGATTTTAAAGAAAAAAAAAATTCATATCTGTTCTTAGAATTGCGGTTATTTTTAACATACAAAATGTTGCCGAGCAACTTTTATAAGCTTACAAAGTCGTATTTCGTCTACAAATTCATTTTTCGCAAACCTCCTTTATCGCGCTGGTTTAGTGGCAATAAGCTTGTGAGCATGCATCCCGCTGATTTATTGCATCGTCTGTATCAATTTTGTTGTGCATACAGGAAGTGCAAAATTAAAATTTGTTCGAGATCCAGTATTTACTGTATTGGTTTTGGCAAATCATTTGTATAAATTTATAACTTTGCGCTTAAGGTTACGTATGAAGATACTCGTATATACCGGAAAATAAAGGGTTGGTAGATCGTCTGGTCAAAACAACCTTAAAAAGGGCGAAGGGAGACCCCCAAACACCTTGTCTTTTGATGTTTCAAATATATAAATATCTCTTAATGTACTATGCTCGTCAAGTGGACTAAAATATTGTAGTAGTAGTAGTAGCGGCCTGTTACAATCCCACTGCTGGAAATAGGCCTCCTCTCTCCGTTTCTGGAGAGAAGGTTTGGAGCTAAGACTTACCACGCTGCTCCAATGCGGATTGGTAGGTTATACATATCCCTAGAATTCTCTAGAGATATGCAGGTTTCCTCGCGATGTTTTCCTTCACCGAAAAGCGTGTGATAAATTGAAATTATCAATTAGACACATGAGTTTTAGTAGAAAAACTCATTGGTGCCTGCCCGGGTTTGAACGCGTGTTCCCCTTGAAAGAGTCGCACGTTCTCACCGCTGGGCTATCACAGCTTATTATATATAAAATATTATTAATATTATTAAGAAAATATTAAAATATAAATAAAATATTGTAACGTAAACTAAATTTGATATTCCACAAAGTAATTAACCCCCGTGTGGTATCAAGCTGAGTAGAATAGACCACCGACATTTCTTACTGATGTGTCGTAAAAGGCTAATAAGGTACATTGATATCAGACAGGCGGCCGGTCGTAAAATACCTAGTCAAATACATGTTATAACATGTAAAACATGTTGTGCACGCAAAAACATGGCATGGGATTCCAAAAAGTAGTAAAATATTTTGCATTTTATGAAAGATAAGTTAAGTGTTATCAAAATCGATAAATTCAAGTACAAAAACAAAATACCTTACCATAATCCATGTTACTGCGTTACACGTCACACGTTGCCAAGTTACTAAATACATTATCCCGCAGCAATGCTATTCAATTAATGTTTAAAGGTACGTTTTCGTAACATAAAGGAACCACCTTTTATCATCCCAAAGATGAGCTAAGGCCTATCGTACATCGGATGAACTAAGGTCTTGGACCTACCACGCTCCTCCAATAGGAATTAGAAGATTACAGAATTTACTCAAAATCTTTACAAAATGTAAAAAAAAACAAAATAGTAACTTTTCTACATTTTTCTAGTCGTACATCTTAAGATTAAGTAGATGACGGTGAATGCATCCTATAAAGATAGAGTAATAACTCATGTAGAGTATAATGCACCATAAATTTCACGTTTACCACTCGTAACAGAAACGTATAAATTTTAACGTTTGTAGATATCGTTTCCACAAAGCGTATTTTATGAACTCTGAGAATTGCAACAATCGAACGAAGTGGTGAACTATAGGATTTATTGCAACGTATCCTAACATTACGTAGTTTATATACCATGAAATGGATTCTCTAGAATATCCGTATCAAATAAATTTTTGTACATTTATCTTAAACGATTTTCTTTATGACACGCTCTATAATGCGTATTTGTGGGTCGAATCGTGGTTGAACTAAAAGCTAAGTGTAGTAAAGAGATTATTCACTGAATAACACTATTCTTAATTAATCTGTAACTAGTGGTGAATTTTTAATTTGTATATCTACCGCGCTATACACCGCGGAAATGTTTTGACTTCGTTATTATTGTTTTTATTAAAGTGAAGGCATATAGAGCTTGAATTATCGTATTCCAAGTTCCAGAATAGGAGAGGCCTATGTCCAGCAGTGGACGGATACAGGTTGACATGATGATGAAGTTCCAGAACTATTACTTGGTAACTACGTCTTTAAAAAAGTTTATCTATCAAATATTGCATATCGCATTGCAAAAATAAGTTTAAACGTAAACAATTTCAGCCTGAATTTGATTTTGCGAAATTTTCCAAATTTTACGTTTCGAGATTTTCTCTAAAATGTCTTGAATATTACGACAGTGGTATCATATCCTATCATACCTATACCTATCATGGTTTTACTTTTCATTTATTTGGTACTAAATTTAATAAAATTCCTAATTTATAATTATATAATTTTTACAAATAACTCAACTAAAAGTTTTTAGTTTCAGAGAAAAATATTGGGAAATTTTAATATCTTAAGTCTGACGAATATAAATTAAAACATGTAACAAATTATAATAAAGCGCGACGGTATCTACGTTATTTGTTTATTAGTCAGAAATTTTGCTTATAGAATTTTTCACAAAACGGAAATATTCAGCTCTGCGACAGCTTATATTAACATTTTCTATAATAAGACATGTCACGTCATTACGATCCACCACCTGTTACTTTCATTATAATTCAAATAAGTATTGCAAGGACAAATCATATAAGACATACCTTTAAGGGCATAAGAGTCGCGTGAGCGTCAGCGGTTTTTGAGTAGCTCTGAAATTTTCAAAGCACTGTTTATAAGGATCATCAACATCTGCATCGAATATGGCAATTAGAAATGAGTTTCTCTATTAAATTTATTCTTAAATGAGTCTATTTAGAATATTTTTAAATCCAAGTAACTCGTATTTTTCTTTTAATTTAACATTTTTAGTTTAAGCATACAGAATAGATAAGATTGCAATTTAGGAAAGTTTTAGTGAGTAAATTTGTGAATTAAACTCTCAATTAAGTCAAGAGAATAGGATTTCTCGAGAGAACACTAAATAATTATATTAATTACCAATCCTATAAGCCGCTCAACGAGATAATACGAAATAAACAATTTCATATAAGAACAAAGACGTATTTATTGTGCTAAAAACGGAAACAACTGAACATAACTAGATCTTTTATGACTGAATCATTGTAGTTAAATACTTAAACTATATTACGTTTAAATATCAGATAAATAGCTTAAACGGAGCCTGTTGTCTCTAATAAAGAGAATGGAGATAATATTTTATATAAATCTTACAATTTTAATAACATATAACATCGTTTTGAGCATACATATATTTTAATAAACAGTCAACTCAAACAGCGTTCTATACGCTTCCGCTATCACACCATTGAACCCTTAGGCGTTATCTGTATGAGAAATGAGGGTAGTCACTAATGAAATGTGAAACAGGTGGGTAGGTGAGATGGTTCGTATAATTCATCTAATTAAGCGCATGGGCTGCGCCGCGATGATAAACGACCCGTGTAAAAGATGTCCAAAATACGTGCTTTTATTTAATTTTCGTTCGTTAAAAATGTGTGGGGATTTATTTATATGCCGCCATGCGAAAATACGCGGACCTTTTCATTTGTAAATTTGTAAAATGAAACATTGACATGCCCGTAAAGATATATATGACTGTTAACATTCTAATCCTATGTGTAATCCGTTTAAAGTCAGACACTAACAACGTAGAATTTGCCTGAGTAACCAGTAACTAAGACTCCCAACGAAAAATACGTAATGGCGCTCTTCGTTCATTCTTACCTTACATTTTGTACCACGATATATTATTTTTGCAATTGAAATCACAGAAATACTTTTTTAAAGAAAAGACATTGTTGAGCCTACTTTCAAATGATAGTATTTTAGATTTTGTTTCTTTTTATAACTTATCATTTTTTTGCTTCACTTCAATTTGACATAATAATTAAATTTATTCAATTTTTTAATATGTTTATTTGCCGAGGGTTCTTGCTGGCTCTTCTCCGTAGGAACAGTTTTCCGAACCAGCAGTAGATTTGACGATTTAAAGCACTTGTTTACAAGTTAACTTGAATAAAGAACATTTTGAATTTGAATATAAAATAGTACGCTATAAACTTAGGCAACCATTGATTCCCGATCGCTTTTCTTTTCTTATCTATAATTATTAAACCGTTCTCCTAGCATTATATAACAGAATTATATAATAGCATTAAAAATACTATTTGAAAAAGGCTAATTCAGAAAGCCTATTATACTATTGAAGATTACCTAGACGATAAGAATGCGTGGATATAGCTTATCTTCAGCCCTGTACAAGACATTAATCTATACTAATATTATAAAGAGGAAAGATTTGTATGTTTGTTTTTTGTTTGTATGTATGTATGTTAAAATGTACGCAAAAAGTACTGGACCGATTTCAAAAATTCTTTCACCATTGGAAAGCTGCTTTTTCACTGAACAATATAGGCAATATGACATTTTCAAAAAAAATTGGGATCCCTAATAAAATTGTAATAAGTTGTGAAAAATTCTGTTGTAAACATCTTTCATCGCGTGCGCTTCGGAAACTATTGAGGATAGAACAAAAAAATGTTCTACAATATTATAGAACATATCAATATCCCTAAAAAAGTCCGCGATTCCATACATCTAACTATTATAGTAATACCAATATAACTACTTTTTTACATTGTAACAGTTGATAAAATTACCGATAATAATCAAACCATTATCATATCGCTGTATTAATCCTTATCCCATTAAATGACATTTTATGAATAACTGTTTCAATACCTGTAAAATACTTTTTAAATTATTAAAATCCGACATCCCAATCAAAAGATATTACGAATTTAAGAATATAAATCGAAAGAAAATGATGCCATAACAAATTCATTGTAGCGACCGTTATAGCAGGGTCTGCATTTGGTGAGTTAGGTCTTATTCCAAGAATACTAATGATAACCATTTTTTATAGTTAAATAATCACAAATAAATCTATAGTCTAAGTTCGTTGACTTTCCACTACCACGAGATCGGTATGGACGCGGGTGATACCACGGAGCATTGCTAGTAACTATATATTACTAGTGATGAATTGAATTGATAAGAATTATTCTTTGAAAAGAGCAACCGCCGAGTTTCTTGCTGCTTCTTGTCGGTAGGAACAGCTTTCCGAACCAGCAGTAGATGTTGACGATTCAAAAGCACTTGTTTACAAGTTTACTTGAATAAAGAATATTTTGAATTTGAATTTGAATTTGAATTGTTATCATGTACTTGCTTTTTGACATTGTTTAGTGTTACTTCTTAAGTTGTTTTGTATACATGATTTACATAGTTATTAATTGATTATTCAAATACAGATAATCTATATGTAAAGCTGATTGTCTCAAATCAAAGACACCTAATTAGAGGGTTAATGGCATTGCATGTTGTTGATGTCATGATCATGTTGCTGACTGTTGATTAATAGTGTATAATTAGAATTAAGTTAACTGTATTTTACGTTTTAGAAGTTACAACTATTAAAAAATAACCTTTTATATTATTTTTTTAAAAGTTTCATTGATTTGCCGTATAACTCCAATTCACTGGATTATATAGCCATTTTTTGGCTTTATAGTAATCGGTTTATTGTAATGTGCTAGATAACGCCTATAGAATAAAATTTTAGTTAACCTTATGTTTGAGTATTTCACATTTATTCATAGATTATAGTTTCAAACCAGCGTTTGAAACTATAATTGGATGAATATGGTAGGCGCCATTACGAATAGTAAAACAAGGACTGAAACGCGTGTGATTAAATTAGGAATGAGAAGATTCCTAGAAGGACCAAAGTGACTGACATAGCTCAACTGGTTTCGAAGCTCAAGTGACAATGGATGAGGCACATAGTTTGAAGAACCGATGGACGTTGGGGGTCTTAAGTTTCTAGACTGGCGACCCCTCACCCGAAGACGCAGTGTAGGCAGACGTCCCACGGACAGATGACCTCAAAAATGTCACGGGGAACCGCTGGCGGGAAATGATCATGTTGCTTGGAAGTCCTTAGATGAGACCTGTGTCGAACAGTGAACGTTTATTGATTGACGAGAGAGAGAGTATAACCAGGCTATAAACATTATATTACCGTTACTATTCATTTATCCATGACTCTCGCAAGAACTTGACAACTTCCTGAAAAGATATGTCTCACTCTAATGATATAAGATCAAATTATTGGTGAAAACGGATACAGAGTACCGTCATTTTATTAAAGATTATGTTCTTACCCCTGTCGAAGTACGTGAAAAGGGTCCAACGCTTATTTAGTACCATATTTACTGAATAGAAAAATTTAATGTACCGTGCAAACATATGGAAATTGCATCTTTATGTCTAATATAGATGTACTGTTATAATTCAAATGAAATAGTAATTTTATTATTGAAAAAAATTATTATAAATAATGTAGCTATCAGTGGAAGGACGTACATACCATACCATTCAAGTTGCCGAAATGAAGATGGTGAGGTGGATGTGCGGCGTAACGAGGCTCGATAAAATCCGCAATGAGTACGTGCGAGGAAGCCTAGGAGTGCGCCGACAAGATGCAGGAGAGTAGGCTGCGATGGTATGGACACGTCAAGAGAAAGGCACCTGACTACGTCGGAAATTTAGCACTACAGTTTTCCATCCCGGGTCAAAGACCGGTAGGAAGACCCAGAATAAGATGAAAAGAAGTAGTGCTAAAGGACAAGAGTGCATGCAATGTTACCAACGACGATGTCCATGACCGAGCGAAGTGGAAGAGAAGTGTAAGGAAGGCTGACCCCACTACCATGTGGGATGCATAGCTTGGAATATAGAGAGCGAATGTAGCTATCAGTGCATAATTATTAAGTTTACAATATTGTAATAGTTATTACATACATATGTATATAACCCATAGAAAATTTTGTGCCCATGATCCAATCTATCCTCCCACTAACCCAGTACACGATACGTTAGCTTAGCTCACGGCCTAGATATATCACAAACGACTTAGTAATTTTTCCAGTCGCAAAACAGGAACTAGATATCCAGGTTTCTTAGACCTAACGCACTTTTAAATGCCACCATAGTAGTGTGTAGTGCTTGTGTATTGTACTGTTGGTGATAGTGTCTTGTGATACGCGCGGTAACTAATCCTACATGTATAAGGTATGAGAACGGCATTGCTTCCTACACTTAGCATTACATTGATTTTCTTAATAACTGCATAATATAGTAAAATAATTTGTACCGCGTAGTCGGCGGATCTCAAATATCCGTATTGCAATAATAATAGTTGCAACTTATAATCAGTCGCTAAATAATACGCAATCTGTTCACACGTATAACAGATTTATCTTCACCTGCCTTACTTTAATTTCGTTCCACATAAAAGAAGTAACATCAACCAAACAACAACGCAACACTGGTGAACCCGTTGAAAAAAGAAAAAGAAAATGACTTCTCCAGCGACTCAACTCATGCAGGTCAACCGTCTAGTATTCAAGATCATAATTTCATAATGTTGAAAATCGCCAAATTAAGCTTAAGAATACAACAAATAGAAAATAGAACATCAAGTTACCATCCACATAACTATAGCGGCTGTTTTTCGAGATCGTCATCGCGCGAAAGAAATTCGACCCGCTCCGCATCGGATAACGAGTATTGTTATTATCATCGACGCTTTCACCATAGAGCTAATAAATGTTCAGAACAGTGCTTGTGGAATAAATAAAAAAATTCGGAAAACTAAGGCAAGTGCATATTTTACACATGTTAAACCTGAAGCTGTCAGACACTGGATCGTGCAGACTCTGCGTTGAGGCGGAGGAAACACCTATGCATATCCTATGTGACTGCCCCGCGCTGATCAACGTTCGATACTCTCTCCTAGGGTCACATATTTTACGCCTTACAGAAGTGAAAGCACTCGCCGCCTAGAAGATCCTTGAATTCTTCAAGGACACCGGTATTGGTGGCGAATTGTAAGCAGTGGCGATCACAATAGATCAGTAATGGTCAAAGTGATACTGGGCCCTCAGGCCCTGCACAGCCGCTACTCCTAGAAGAAGAAGAAGAAGAAGGCAAGTGCAATCGCAGGCAGAGATTCTCAATATTACTCCTCAATCAAAAAATACGCATTCGGATCACACGTATACTAAATATATCTTCACCTGCCTTACTTTAATTTCGCTCCACATAAAAGTAGTAACATCAACCAAACTACAACAACGCCGCATTATTCTATGTATTATTTGAACTTCTGAGTTCTTTAAAATGATATTTTGCTAGTCGCGATCAAGTTCCAGCTATATTTTAATAAAAAATATACCTAATGTTTACCAAATTCATATAGTTCCAGTGCAAAATATATCTTATATGTATAGTTCTAACTAGATAAAGAAAATTGTAGAATGTTGATATTTCATTTCAGATTACGCTATTGCCTCTGTCGCAGTGTGAAGAGGGTCTGCTGTTATTAGGTACCTTATTTACCGAAGTGGACAGCTTAACGTAGGTGGTGCCCAAAACCCAGTGATATTTTTTAAGGCGGAGTACGGTTTTATATTTTGTAATCTATCACATAATTTTACTTATTGAATTTTGTTAAAGAGTTGAAACCTAAGAAACATTATTACTTGGTAAAGGAAACGCTGTGATAGCCCAGCGGTAGGACCGTGCGACTCACTAGAGAAGATCATGAGTTCAAGCCCCGGTAAGGTACAAACGAGTTTTTCTAATGAAACTTATGCGTGTAATTAATAATTGCAATTTATCACACGCTTTTCAGTGAAGGAAAACATCGTGAGGAAACCTGCATATCTCTAGGGAACTTTAGGGATATGTGTGTCCTACCAATCCACATTGGAGCATTGTGGTAGGTCTTAGCTCCAATCCTTCTCTCCAAAAACCGTGAGAGGAGAGGGATGTTAACAGGCCGCTAATTTTAAAGTAAACGCAAAGCTTTTTTTGTGCTATTTTGTTGTATGTCCTGATGTAACTTCGGTTACGGATTGAAACAATAGTTGACACTGTCGTAGTCAATCTGTGCAGTGCTCCTATAGTGTAAATTGTTTGTAGTGCATGCGTTTTGTGAATGCTTTTTATATGAAGTATGAAACGAAAAATATACTGTGTCAGTAAATAAAAATCTAATCGTGGATAAAAGCAAAATAATATTATTCTGCTACAATGAGTTTGGTACAATCATTACTTTTTTTGTGTAACAGTTAATAAAGTAATTAAAAAATAAAGTGACAGTAAACTTTACAAATTATTATTATTTAAGTAATTCTTATTTTTTCAGAAAATGTAGTAAAGTAAAGTAAAGTAGCGGCCTGTTACAATCCCACAGCTGGGCATAGGTCTCCCCTCTCCATTTCTGAAGAGAAGGGTTGGGACCTACCAGGCTGCTCCAATGCGGATTGGTAGGTTACACATATCTCCAGAATTCTCTAGAGAAATGCAGGTTTCCTCAATGTTTTCCTTCACCGAAAAGCGTGTGATTAATTGCAATTATCCATTAGACACGTGAGTTTTAATAGAAAAACTCATTGGTGCCTGCCCGGGTTAGGACTCCTGTTCCCCTCTAAAGAGTCGCACGGTCTCACCGCTAAGCTATCACAGCTTGTAGTATATTATTGTAATTGATTATGGTTTTCTACGTATAGACATCGTATTTCTTCTATAAATAGACATCGTATTTATTCTTGTAATATGAGGTAAATCTGTATCATAAGTTAATATAATTTAAGTAGCAATAGTTAGTAACGAATAAATTGTACAGAAATTCCGAATTCCGAATACAAAGTCGTGAGTCAACCCTGGTGTTTTTATATATGGAAAATACCTGATCGAAAAATGCAAATATGTAATAACTCAGGCCTATTTCAAACAAAGCGCGCCCAACTTTGGTATTCTACTAACAAATCACCCGTCAGAATGGCATATTGCCTGAGCGAGGTTCGTAAGATATTTCATAAAAAATCCCAAATAAAATCATGTCATTCATCGCTGTTACAATGAAACACTTGTCATATCTAAAACTATTTTACGTATATGAAATCGAAATTACATTTGAAACTTCAAATTTCCAATTCAATCACTTTACTAAATTTCATGTTTTATAAGAAAAAATGATAAACTATAAAGTATACAGTACCGAATATTATTCAGATTAATGCACACTGTTTCAGTTGTAATCAAATTCAAAATCATTTTTTTTATTTTATTTATTTATTAGTATAACCAACAATACTTACATTATTATTATTAATATCAATATTATATTAATATATTATACTAATATTATTAATACTATAAAAGACTCTACAAGCTACTTAATTAAATATAATCTTAATTATAGGTTACAACGGCATGTAAAAGGGACGTGTATGTAGCTGCTTGACGCAGCTACTATTACCTGCTACCATAAAACTGAAACCTTACCGGATTACCAGGGATCACAGGGAAAATAAAACAACACACCAAAGATATAATTTATTACAAAGATGGTTACTGTGACGCACTAATATATAAAAGAATAAAACAAAAAACTAAGGATATAATTTACTATGAGAAGTTGAAAATGGTTACCGTGACATATCACTTTGAAGAGATAGTTACCGTGATCGTCGATTTTGGTATACTGTTTTTGACTGATTTTGGCACTGGTACTCACGGCGCAAACGGAGCCCTTTTCCATTCCAGGCTGCACCACACACATGCTCTTGCTGGGTTTACGTATGAATTTATATAATATGTATTTAATTAATAAAGACCAGTACAGGGCATGCATTACTAAAGCTATCACGGAGTTTTACTGAAACTACCATTGAACCACAAGCATCCCTCCGATAGTCCTCACTAGACCTCTACATGTACATTTTAAGTGTATTATAAAATAAAAGATATACATATATTATACTAATTATAAAAATATTGCCTACTTAATTAAATAATAATTCTTTTAAATGTTTAAAAGTATGTATGCTATCGCTAAATATGTCTAGATCTAATTATTTTGGTAAATAGTTGTAGCGACGTTATATTCTGTTCAAGATGGCCCAAGTTACTTTTCAAATGGTGAATATTTTGGTTGCCTTGGTAGTTTAAATGATGTTATTAAGTTAATTTCTTGTCGTAAATCTGGGCAATCGATTATCCCTCTTACCAACTTGCATAGAAAGACAAGGTCGAGCAATTCCCTACGTTCTTGATATATTCTTCTAATATTCTTAATTCTAGTAAACTTGTAAATAATTGCTTTTGAATCGTCAACTCTACTGTTATCATGCAAGATTGTTAATCTCCATTAACAGAGAAAGGAAGACGGAGTCGTGAACATACGTTTACATTGGCAATAATGGTCATTCGTGGTCATATTCCGGATCTTACATGTTTCATTTTTGACAATCTCCGTAGCGTTAACTGTTTTCGGCCCAACAAGAGCAAGTGGAGATCGTTAAATTTGTGTTGAAACGGATTTAATCCGTCCATTTTCAGATGTCCCCTAAAACGTGTGTCCTCCATTGACCTTGTACTTATATTTTCAATGGCACCCTGTAGTATAAATCAAATCGTGATATTGGTGACTTCATATTTTTAATGCCTTTTGAATTGCCGTTCATAGTACAGTCACACTAAATACTTGATTTTTGAATCACTTTAAAGTTAAAGATTGCTATGTTGGGCACATATTATATAGGTTTATTGCGTGCCCATGATTTGTTATCATACAGTTTGTTCTTTTAAATACCCAATTCGAACGCTTGTATTGAATCATGGAGGAAATAAATATACTTTGAAACAGGAAGGTATTTAGAGGGCTTATTAATTTCCCTTGTAAATTCAGGAAAGTTTATGGCGAATATGTTTTCCAGACACGTACACTGTTCGATTTCTCGAATAGATGGGGAGCGTTGATAACGCGTCATGAATAAAAAATATATATTATGTTTTTCACTATGAACCTCATTTTCACACCTTATAAACGAGGCCCGAGAAAATTGATATTTTGATGGATTGATTGCTTACTTACCGGGAACGTTGGCTGTTACAGCCAGGAACATAGTTTTATTTTTTATTCAAACAATTCGGTCTCCATTGTTTATAATAAACGACCAGCCACATCAGATACTAAATAATTAGTTTTTTGTTTTTGCTTAACTTACTTTGTGAATACCATATTAGCATTTGACCATAGTGTCACTCCCATTAAAAAGTCAAAACCCTTCCTAGCCAAAGCAATATAAATGTCTATTCATTTAATTAACCTAAGCTTTTTTAAATCTTGTTTCAGACTGAAAATACTTTGTTAACAATGTTGATTATAAAATGCTTTAACAATAATTTTATATTGTGATAAGTTATAAGATTAAGCCACATAGACTGATATTTAATACGATGGACACAATCCATACAATTATTCTAAAAGCTAAAACATATTTCATGCAGCTTGGCCTAAATATAACAACTTACATCAAAATTACTCTCGCTAGCAACGACAGGGATTCGTCCAAATATTAATCATCCGCTCACTTCATATTTTTTCATTTGTCACCCATTTTCGCTCCGCCCTAAAAGACTTGAAAAATGAGGATCCATTTAGGAACGAGGAAAATTTCTAATTCTTCTGTATTAACACAGATTATTCATTGTTACAGATGGAAACCACGGTGATGAGATAATGTCTGCGGAAAACAAATTTGGCAAGTAATAAACGAAAATGGATATCAACCATGTAGTATTGGATAAAGAAGCAATAAACCGGTTTGAACAGTATACGTTGGCAAAGCCATCTCTCAATGGGGGAATCCCCTTGGACAAATGCCAAGATGCCGATTCAATGGCATCTAATGGGAAAAAAAGAGTACAAACACCGCGACAGAAAGTTGTGTGCTGTTTTTGTTTCAAAACAACTAAGTATAGGCGAAAACAATTTATTATAGGCTCCTTGACGAATAGCATAATATTTTCTGTATTATTAGCGTACACGTTTCTCGGATCGGTTGTATTTCTAGCTATTGAAGGGGGTGCAGAAGTACCCGCGCGTCCCAGAATACTGCCGGATAAGCAAAAAATAACTCGCAAGGATGATATCGGTACAAATACGAATAAGAAAGATATAGAAGATGAATACGATAATGGAAACTTATCGCTCTCCGCAAACTATTTTTGGGATGCAAGGAGTAGAGCAGTTGAAAATATCTGGGAAATAACAGTGTCATTAAACATTTTGTATAGAGAAAATTGGACCCGGCTAGCTGCACAGGAAATTCTAAAATTTCAGAATGAGTTGATGCAGAGGGTCACAACCGAAATGGCGTCGCAGTATGGCATTAGTTACAGAGAAATGGCTCTAGGTGAATTTACCGGGAACGATATTAGCAACCACTACGAAGAGCATGACTGGAATTTGGCACTTGCATTTTTTTATTCGCTAACCGTTTTGACTACAATAGGTAAGTTTTAAAATGTCAATTATTTAGGACTTATTGGCAACTTATTTCATTTAAATAATTAATCTTGAATAAAATCCAAATAATCAACAATGTAATTTTTTACGTACACATATTAATATTTTAATTAAGCCTTAGTTCAGAAAAAATATGCATATGTTCTGAGCAACAATCAAAGAAGTAATTTCCATATTGTTTTTCAATAACACGAATGCTTATTGACAATCTCTGATTCATCAGAATTATTTACAGATAAATAATTTATTATTAATACCTTAAAGGATTTAATATAAAAGGAGTATTATTATTAATATCGTAGAGATCTATTTTTTATTGTTTTTTATGAATTTCATCATAGTATGACATTGATTGTAATCAGATGAAAACTAAAAAATTGCAATATTAAACTCTATCCATCTTTCCAGGTTATGGCAACATCGCACCAAGAACAATATTAGGAAAAGGAGCTACAATCGTATATGCTCTCATTGGAATACCATTAACACTTGTATACCTTTCAAGCGTTGGATCACTTCTATCTAAAATGGCCAGAAGTGTATTCAGTAGAGCATTGTGTTGCTGTCTTTGTTCTAACTGTGGTTATTGCTGTTACGACGAGCGGAGAATGGCTGAAAAAGAAAGGCGAATGAAATTGAAACGTCAACAAGAAGAAAATGTTAACAGTCAGAATACAAGTAAAACTCCTACAGAAGAATGTTATGTTCTGAAAACAGATAGTCAAAGAGATTCATCTTTATCTGAGAGACCGACCACAAGTACAGCGAAAGATGATGTTATCAGCTGGCCTGATACAGACTCTAAAGTATCAATGCATGGTCTGAGCATATTAGCCCCAGTACTATTGTGCCTCGCAGCAATATTTATTTACATTTCATTAGGAGCTATTATACTTTTTAATTTAGATGACATGAGCATAGTAGACGGATTTTACTTTTGTTTTATGGCTTTAAGCACGATCGGATTCGGAAATATTATTCCCGGAATGAGCTATACCACAATCAACGGTGTCAGATATTACACAATTAATTCAACCGTTTTGTGGTTTTGTTCTGCGTACACTTTAACGGGATTAGCTTTGACTGCAATGTGTTTTGGTGTTATACACGATGAAATAATTTATAGGATAAAACATCAACAGAAGGAATGGTCACAAAAGAGTAATACCGTAAATGATGAAGTTAATATTAGTGAGGCATATTATATGACTTCTTGACAAATGTTTAATAAAGGAAAATCAGAAAATTTGTATAGCATAATGGAAGATAGTTCAATAATTGAACGTAATAGAATAGACATTGATAATAGGGAAGTAGTTTTAAGTGTAGATGATATATCAATTGGTATGGAATTAAGCTCTGAATTTCCGCCACCTCCACCTGAAGAAGAAATCATTGCTATTGTAACTAAAAAAGAACCAAAAGGCTCTTTAACAAACATGGTAGCATACAATGCTCTTCCAGAAATGCTGGAACATGTAAATACCTAAACCCTCTCATTTGTCAGTCTCTCTCTTCTCATTTCGATTGTACATAATCACTCTTTGTAATTAGTCGTTGTGATTTTTATAATTTACTGGCTGTGATTGTGTTCTTCGAAAATTTTTTTGTCTCTGATTAAATAGTTGCACTTGAAATAAACTAACATAATTATGTTTGAAGGAGTATATGATGCGTAATGTTTTGATTTAAGTTTTCAAACTAAACACTGTGGTTTAACTAATTGATTAATCATAGAAATCTTGCACTTTTTATTTCTCCCATATAATTAAAAGCGCCAAATTAATATGCCCAAATTGTTATTTTTTATCTATTAACATATTGTAACTTTATACAAAGATTTTGATTTTATTTATAAAATACTACTGTCAATATTGTAAATATTTGTAAATATTATTTCTAAGCCTTAGATTAATATATCTATGATGTGTGACATCTTTTACCTAAATCTAATTGTCAACTGTTAATATCAAGATTAGATGTAACAAATTTTCATGTGAGTGAATGAAGTAAACCTTTGTAAAAATATCAATTTATTAAAAACATTAATGATAAAGTGTTTTATTTTTCTGTGATTATAAATTATAACATTTTTAATAAAAATGAAGAATTTTAAATACAAATTTAAGTATCTTTGGTATTTTCACATCAATAACATTAAATCTAATTTTTTAATAAAAATCACAGTGCACGGAATAAGGTTGCGTATAAGTAAAAAAAATGTTACTCAGTTACTTAGAACTCAAGTAAAGACTTAAAAAGAACAAAAGAATCATGTAAGACGTAATTGATTGATCAATAAATCTATGCCCTGCATAGGCACACACACACACACACACACACATATATATATATATATATATATATATATATATATATAAACATATCGTCGAGGCTCAGTATCACTTTGGCTATTGCTGATCTATTGTGATCGCCCCTGCTTAGAGTTTGCTATCAATGCAGGTGTCTTCTAAGAAAGGTATTTTGTCTCATCTGGGCGTAGATAGTGCGACCCTAAGAAGGAAGGTAGCTTATGAATTAGCGCAGTAAAAAAAAAGTAAAGTACCAGCCTGTTACAATCCCACTGTTGGGAATAGGCCTCTTCTCTCCGTTTCTGAAGAGAAGGGTTGGAGCTAAGACCTACCACGCTGCTCCAATGCGGATTGGTAGGTTACACATATCTCCAGAATTCTCTAGAGATATGCAGGTTTCCTCACGATGTTTTCCTTCACCGAAAAGCGTGTGATAAATTGCAATTATCAATTAGACACATGAGTTTTAATAGAAAAACTCATTGGTGCCTGCCCGGGTTTGAACTCGTGTTCCCCTCGAAAGAGTCGCACGGTCTCACCGCTGGGCTATCACAGCTTTTAATTAGCGCAGGGACAGACACATTTTCTCCGCCTGCTATAATTAATAGTTATTATAAAACAAAGTCCCAAAAAGCTGCCTGTCTGTATGTAATCGATTTTCTCAAAATCTACAGAACAGATCTTTATACGGTTTTCACCAAAATATTGTGCAATGGAAGTATTGCACAATATTTTGGATAGTTTAGGTAAATAGTACATATCGGTATTAAGTAAATTGTGTTGAAGAGATCACGTCGTTGTTAAAAAACTTGCTTGCTAGGAGCTTAAGTCGCGTGCGCTGCGTAAACCAGCAGAGATACGCTAAAGTAATGTGCTAGAGAATTGTAGATCCATAGAACTACTACAAAAAAGTCCGGGATAACATGTCTCTATCTCTTATAATTAACTCACAGTAACTACATTTATGTTTAAAATTTTAATTCTAGAAAAAAATTGTGGCAATTGTGGCTGGCACAGCTAGTAATATATAAATAAATATATGTATAAATAATATATATAAATAAATATATGTAGTCCCAAAGTAAGTAACTTAATACTCGTGTTATGTTTGACGGACACCTGGTAAATATATACATATATAATTTTAAATACATACTTAAATACATGTATACACCCAGACACAAGGAGCCAACAAACATATTACTTATTAAGCTTAAATACGATACTGAGCTTAAATTATTTCAAATTTTATTGTTTCAAATTCTCCTGATATACATATAAGATTCGAAATTTTATCGATATTTTTATCAGCGACCCATAAAAACGTAACACACCTTCACAATATTATTAGTACTGATATGGTTTTAAAATGTTTTGTTCTATTTACGCTCTAGTCGTTATATGGACTGATGATATCTAGAATAGGGAGCACTTACCTGTAATTTATACTAACTACTAACATCAGCTGTCAATATAACTAATTGGCTGTACAATATCACCGGAAAACCATTAGTAAATTGAAGTCAACAAGTGATTAGATATGAACAAATTATAAGCTGTGATGGCCTAGCGGTGAGACCATGCGACTCTCTAGAGACGACATAGGTTCAAACCCCAGGCAGGCACCAATGAGTTTTTCTATTAAAAACTTATGTGTCTAATTGATAATTGCAATTTATCACACGCTTTTCGGTGAAGGAAAACATCGTGAGAAAACCTGCATATCTCTAGAGAATTCTAGGGTTATGTGTAACCTACCAATCCGCATTGGAGCAGCGTGGTAGGTCTTAGCTCCAATCCTTCTCTCCAAAAACGGAGAGAGGAGGCCTTTGCCCAGCAGTGGGCATACTAACAGGCTGTTACTTTATAGTATGAAAATATCTTCAATTATTACTAACATTATTTTAACTATTCAAATGAACTGAAAGTGACTTTTTATGTTCTTGAATCAATGCAATATACACAAATTTATATTCACTAACGTAAAGTACTAAGCATTTGAAGAATTTGAAGTGAAAGATTTTGACAATCGTAACGAATGATAAGGTACTTACTGTAAAGATATAACTCATGATCTGATAACATCCAAACTAACTTTCTCTTAACACTTTGAGCCGAGCAACGTTATCACACGTCAAATTTGATAAACGGAAATTCAAAAAATATTTTTCAGAAACAAATAGCAAGCAAGTTTATATTTTGAAGTATCATCGCTACGATTGTCAAGCATAACCTGTGAATACTACAAAATAATTTCTATATCAATGAATTTACTTTTTTTCAAAATACACAAATAATTTTTATCAAAATAAACGTAAAGTTTATACAACTATAAAAATATGGTCGTGATTTAAAGCTATTTATAATGTAAATGCGTCACTGGTGGACATTCTAGATCACGTTGGATAATACAAAAAGCTCACTTCATCTGCTTATATATAAAAATAATGTTTATATGGACTCCGAAACAGCTGGACCGGTTTGAATGACATTTTCAGACAATCTTTAGAATGATCCAGCGGATAATTCTGTAAAGTTTGATGACGATCGGAGCATTTTATAAAAGTGTTGTGTTCTAGTTCGAGGGGAATTTGAAATCAATTTGTGCCATAGCGACGCGTGGCCGGATAGCTAGTATAATTGTACAATTGATAATACTAAAGTAAAGTAACGGCCCATTACAATCCCACTGCTGGGCATAGCGCCTCCTCTCACCGTTTGTGGAGAGAAGGGTTGGAGCTAAGACCTACCAAGCTGCTCCAATGCGGATTAGTAGTGACAAAAATCCCCAAAATTCTCTAGAGATATGCAGGTTTCCTCACGATGTTTTCCCTCAGCGAAAAGCGTGTGATAAATTGCAATTATCAAATAGACACTTAAGTTTTAATAGAAAAAACGATTGGTGCCTGCCGGGGTTTGAACTCGTGACCACAGATAATACTAATCTTAGAACAATTAAACTTACAGACACGTAAACATATAATAAAAAACATAAGGAAATCCCCAATACGGTTATATCAAAAACGTAATCTTGATAAGAAAAGGGTTAAAAGAACGAGGAAAGGAAGGAAGATAAATAGTGCCGTATAATGCTGCCTTGCGCTCAGTTTGTGTTGATTCATTCCGTATATTGCTTTCGCCTGCTGACTTCGATATAGGAATAAAGTATAAAGAACACGTATTAAAATCCGATCTAAATCTTAAAAGGTTTCTTTGTTAGATAGTTATGGTATTAACTAAATAAGAAAAAATTTAAATTAATATACTTTTCGCTTCATTTTTTCAGACTAACGTTGTCTTTGACTTGACTTTGTAGACGTTAAAAAGGCTTCTACACGGTGAGGATAAGTCGTTCAACCAAAATGACCTTGTTCCCTCTCATTGGCATCAAGTACATATCGGTAGGGTCGACCAACTTCTACACTGTCCATTTTTACACCAACTGACTTGGTCAGTGACCTTAGGGTCACCTTGGTTTATCCTAACAGCGTAGAAGCCCTTTAACTCTTTTGCATGCTTTTCACTATCGCCGATGAGCGTTAATCGACTATAATAGCCACGATCATCGTGCAAGTGTCCATACCATCGTCCGTATTATCAAACGATCCATACGATCGTACGAATCATCCAGCGATACATTTTGATGCGGGTCCGATAATTCCCGGGCTGTAGGCGATCACACACAATGATTGTCGAGTATAGCCAGGTATGCTCTCCGCATGATCGTGATTGCTCTTAGTCCTTTTTGAGCTATTACACTTATATATCTTAAATCGCGATCATCAATAAAAAGCTGATTAGATATGAATGGAATTTGGATACGTTTTGTATATAATAACTCAATTATCACAAAGGACACTTTTATCTCTGCAATAAAATTCGACAAACGTCGACAAACTTACGGCTAGAAACTAGTTTTTTATTAAATATGTGCTTCGGTAAATTAAACCCTAAAATGTGTGATTTATTTCGAAATATGTTATATAAGGATCGAATTTCGGGTACTAAAATTATTCTGTATTGTTAAATTTCTTACATTATAGTGAACCAAACAGCGTACAAACGTCCAACTTAACATATAAATTACCGTTTTTATACCTAAATGACCGCTTATTATTTCAACCCGCAACAGTTTACGGGATCAAAATGGCCAAAACGGCAGTAAAGCTTGATGTAATAGCATAAATATGTCGTAAAGAATGAGTTTACGTTACCGTTAAAAACGTAATATTGATTCTGAAATCGAGGTAGTCAAAGAAACTGTCATGAAATTGAAATATAACACATTTTATAATTAAAATCATAGTATTAAGCTTTCGAGGAGACGAAAAGTTGTGAGTAGAGCTTAAGAACCTCGTCTTGTAAATTCAGGTGAAGCCGGAGAATGAATTAAAGCGATGTGTAGTAGAGTATCGTTGGTATAACTGCGATTAGTCATGATGCCAATGAGACGTAAAGAGTCTACCGATCTATGTTATGAAACCTCAATCTCGTCTTTGCTAGGGTAGAGGCTTTATTTAAACACTATGTGTGTTATAAGTTTGCGATTCTAAGCGTCTAAGACTTTAAGCGTCACGGTCATGAGTGTCCTACTCATGAAGTCTCGTGAATTTTAGGTTGGTCAATATTGATATCTATACTTATTATAATACCAATTTTTTTCCCGCGGCTTTGCTCGCTAGGAATTTAATTAAGTTTATGATTCACAATTTTGGTCATAGTGGCTTCCACATAAAAGATAGATATATGCTGTCACGGACTTTTATTTAGAACTATTAAAGACAAACAATACTACGGTACATCACCTTAGTGTAACTCTAATGGTTTAGGTAGCGTACGCCAAGACAGCTCTCAGAAGCCAGATTTTTTCCGACTTTATTGACATGTATCGTTATATTTTATAAAATCATAACAAATTGTAGCCTATATGTTATTCTGATGTGTAATCTAAATGTAAAGTTTCAACCAAATCCGTCCAATAGTTTTTTCGTGAATGAGTAACAAACATCAATCCATACTCACAAACTTTCGCATTTATAATATTAGTAGTAGGATACTTATTTTAAAATAAAGTTTATAGTAAAATTATAAATTTACATTTTATGTTTCTAAAATGGCTGGCTGGTTTAGATATTCTAGTGGATTTTAAACAACGCAAACTAAATAATCCTCTATGGGTTCGAAAGAAACGTCGCACATACTTAATCATACCCATCCCTTCGCGGCTGACTGGACATCAAGGGTTTCAAGAACAAATATAAAATCTGAATTATATACTGTATGCAGATAAAAGTGGGGTGTAATTTTTGCGCGACCGATCTTGATCTAAGACGTGACTTGGTCCTAAATATACCGTAAAGAGAACTCGGACTTGTTGGTAGTTTGTTCGGGACTCTTTGAGGTGTTTAATATTTTAACGTTAGCTTGACCTTGTACATATAATTCTCACGTAAAGTTAACGATAGTTACATGAACAAGATATTTATCTATGTATAAATTGTTCTCAAGACCTTACATTCGTTTACAGTAAAGTTAAACATGCAACTTTGTTTGCATTAATTTTAATTTTAAAATATCTTATCACATGCTTTTCGGTAAAGGAAAACATCGTGATGATACCTGCATATCTCTAGAGAATTCTAGGGATATGTGTAACGTACCAATCCGCATTGGAGCAGCGTGGTAGGTCTTAGCTCCAATCCTTCTCTCCAAAAAACGGGGAGAGGAGGCTTATGTCCAGCAGTGGGAAAGTAACCACGCCGTTACTTTACTTTACTTTTAAAGCTACACTGAATATGTACCACAATCGAAATTACATATCAGTATCGTGTCAAGTTGCTATTGATACCTTTAACAGTATATACTGGTCAGTAACAGTAACAGTAACAGTAACAGTATATATAGCGTCTGTTTCTTTCGCCAAAAGCCTCTTTTCTTAGATTGAAGAATTAAACCTTAGATCCACACGTTCCACCAAAGTATGCGAAATTGGAGAAGAAATAATTATATCTATCCAGTCTTTCTTCGTAATTCAACACATGGTGAGGTCATGGAAAATACAAAGACACTAGCCCGGGGTTTTAATACGTTAGCAAATGCTAATCACCAAGTGATTTCACCATTAAGCTATCTCTGCGTGTCGACTTAATTAAATAGATCAAGTTGGCGCTACAGTCTTCTTCTTCTTGTCAACCGATGGACGTCTACTGCTGGATATAAGTATCTTCATGGGATCTTCATAACACACGATCTTGTGCCGCTTGAATCCAGCGGCTCCTACGATGTTTTTGCGATCATCAGTACATCTCATAGGGGGTCCAGCAACTCTGCGTTTTCCGGTGCGGGTTCGCCATTCCAACACCTTGAGACCCCAATGCCTATTGCCACTATGTGCCCCGCACATCGCCACTTCAGCTTCGCGACACGTTGTGCTATATTGGTGACTGATTTTACGGATATCCTCATTCCTGTTTTGATCACGTAGAGATACTCCAAGCATAGTCCGCTCCATCGCCCGCTGAGCGACTTGAGCCTTTTTATGAGGCCCATAGTCAGCGACCGCGTCTTAGAGCCGTAGGTCATCACTGGCAATTCTGTTAGTAACTCAAATATTCATTGACCAATACACGACATACAAAAAAAAACACGTGAGTTACATTTAAAAAGCTCAAAGTTGCCTAAGTACGAAACTTCATTCTAATACAATACACACAAGCCCTATTGAATATTATATACACATTACAATAATTTGAAGCCACATTATGCAGTGTTAATCACTCTATTGTATAAGCAGAACTAATTAATCTTCACTTTGGATATTGCACAGGTCATCTCTTGGGAAATTATCCGAACATCTGCTTTTCTAATTTTGAATAGAGAGATTAAAATCGTGATTATTTGTATTGTATACAATACTAGCTTTTTTCTAGAATTCAAATTTTAAACATAAAAGTCGTTATTATGAGTTAGCCATAAGATATGCCATAGTGACATGCTATCGCGGATTTTTTTGTAGCGGTTTTATAGATCTGCAATTCTTTAGTACATTACTTTAGCGTATCTCTGCTGGTTTACGCAGCGCACGCGACTAAAGCTACCGGCAAGCAAGTTTTTTAACAACTGCGCGATCTCTTCAACACAATTTACATAATACTGATACTATTTATTTAAACCATCCGGAAGTATTGCACAATCTCTTGGTGAAAACCGTACAAAGATCCGGTCAGTAGATTTTGAGAAAATCGATTACATACAGACAGACAGCTGTTTGGGACTTTGTTTTATAATAAGTATAGATTTGCTAATGTATTAAAATTTGAAATTGTGCATGAGCTTTGACATGAGGCATGAGTAAGTTAACTCTGCGACGTTCATTGCTCGCGAGGTATGTATGCTACAGATTTGATTAAAGAAAGATGGAGCGCCTGTGCGCTCCATATTTCTTTTCGAAACAAAAAAATGATGCAGTTTTCTTTCCGTATTCGTTTTGTTTTCCAATAAGCGATGAGGCTTTCCCCGACATTGGGATATTAACCTGCTGATAATGATCAGTTAATGTTACAATTTTTAGTAAAAATCAACTTTAAAGTATAAAAACATTGATGCAGGTAAACATAGTTGAATTCTTGAGATATGTCACAACTATCTATCCACTTTGACGCAGTGTAGAGGGTGTAAGAGAGAGGAGGCCTTTACCCAACAGTGAAATAGGAACCGGCAGTTATTGAGTCTTAAATAAATAATTTTTTATTTCAAGCACCTGTGGTGCAACAATAATTTACAAAAAAAAATCATAAGATTCAAATTTAAGTTGCGACTCTACAGAGTTAGCAACTCATTAGTTGGTCTCGGTATTCGCTTTTACAATAAAATTCCGCAATCCATACTAGACCATTTTACAGAAATGTTTCAATGAAGTGTAAGAGATCTGCTTGTACGTAAAGCATATTACAAAATTGAAAATTATTTGGATGATATAAGTTGGTTGAATAATGTAAAATTGAAAATGTTTAAAAGATGACCGTCGAGTTTCTTGCTGGTTCTTCTCAGTAAGAGCAACATTTCGAATCAGTTGTAGTTTCATTAATCATATTTATCCTTGACGATTCAAAAGTGCTCTAAAGAGCTTACTTGAATAAATATTATTTTGATTTGATTTGATTTGATAAGAATTTAAAAATATTGGTTGATAATGGGTGGACTTCAAGACTGTCACACAAGCAGCATCTTAGTAAAGTCTTGCACGTTTAAAATTACTAAAATATTATCGCCCAGGACCGATAAGGGCAGAATATTCAGTAAAAAACATGCGGTGCAGTAACGCACAGGCTTTATTAGGCTTCAGAATCAATAAGATGCTTCTTGTGAATAATGTAGTTTGAGGAAACGTCTAGAAGAATTAGGGTAAAAAGAAATGAGTAATTATGTCGTTTCTGATAGCGTTGCGGAATATTAGGACTGATCGACTTTAGATACCGGGGACCTTGTCATGACTGACAAAGACGCTGTGTTCAATGTGTTTTTATGATGCCAAGATTTTGACTCAACCTTCTGGATATAGACATATTTGGGATTCATCTATTCAGGCTTAACTGTCCTAACAAGGTTATTCGAGTAAGTGAGTAAATAGTCAAATACTTTTAGATATTGGTGCTTGAACTTTGTTATAATCCTCAATACAATCTAAAAACCTGGTTTAAAATCTGGATTAACTAGAAGTGGCAGATAAACAAAGTCAATTTATTTACTTACATTTTGTGCAAGCTATAAATAATTTGTTTCAAAAACGAAGTCTATTAAATAACAATTTCTCAAGTTGGATTAAATTTATACCGAAATAATACGGTCAAAGATACCGGACTTGTAATTAGGAATACTCTAAAGTACTGTAATTATATGAATCGCAAATTAATTGACCCTGATTCTACTTATAATAAATCTTTCCCGAGAATAATGGGAACATCAATTTCATTGCCCCGTTTTAATAAAAGCCGTCGGCTGCGATTTATCATGGTTGGTAGAGGCAATGATTTCTCTTACTACCCGTTTTATTATATCTTCTATACAAAATATTACATAAACAAATTTATTTATATACATATGAAGTTCTTTTAGCTTGAATTATCCAAGATATGATATTACATACTTCAATATATTACATAAATTCATCATCCCACTCTAAGTCGGGTCGGCACAACATGTTACAAACATGTTGTCACATGATTTGGCTACGTTTTTTACGACCGGCAGCCTGCGTGATGTCAACTTACCTTAGTCGTATTTTACGACCCCTCGGTAAGAAAGGGGGTGATCGATTCTACTCACCTGGATACCACACAGTGGGTTATCTTGCCTTAGTCGCCTTTTACGACGCCTCGGTAAGAACATGAAGGTGGTCTATTCTACCCAGCCGGATACTACACGGCACATTATTACATATATTATTAAAATAAAAATAGAATTCTCGTTGAAGTTCAGACAAAACAGTATTTAATTTTTATTTTGTCCTGTCCCAGTGTGATAAATTTCTGGATACGCTCCCGGCAAAGCCTAAATCATCATCAGTTTCCGAAACGATACCGTGTGAAATCAAAATAAAAATCAGCGAGAACGCGTAAGCAATTCAAATTCAAATTCAAATTCAAAATTCAAAATGATCTTTATTCAACTAAACTTGTAAACAAGTGCTTTTGAATCGTCAAATCTAGCACTGGTTCGGAAAGCGAAGAAGAGCCAGCAAGAAACTCGGCGGTTGCTCTTTTTCAAATATAAATCTTAAAACTAGTTACATTTAGTCATTACTGTGGTGTACAGAGTAGAAGCGCAGCTATATCCACACATTCTTATCGTCTAAGTAATCCTTAACAGTATAGTAGGCTTTCTGTATCAGCTTCTTTTAAACAGTGTTTTAAACTGCTGTAATGCCATGGCCAAAATTGAATGCGGAATTGTAATATAGAATCTTATACCCAAACCCATAAACGATTTACATACTTTTGCTATGCAGGAGTCGCAACCTTATGTCGGTTCCTACTTTGTCTATTATATACATCACCTACCGTTTTATAATTCTTTATATTTTTATGTACAAAAATTACATTGTTTAAAATATACTGTGAAGCAAATGTAAGAATACCTATTTCCTTAAACTTCTCTCGCAGGGAATACGCGGACTTAAATTGTAGATGCCACGTTTGGCTCTTTTTTGTAATACGAAAATTTTTTCACTATCCGCGGATTTACCTAAAATTAAATTGCTTCAAATATACTGTGAAATAAACAATTACAATATAATGTAATATAATTATAAGAAAGCTTTTTATTACTCGTGTAACCATTGTAAAAGGCTATGTATATAAGCTGTATCTTAAATTAAATGAATAGTACTCCATTTATCCGTTCCATTCGCTTAACATACGTGCAAAATGCTTGGGACAGGAAAACCTTACGATCTCACAAATTGTATCAACAAGTCTATCCAATACGCCCAGTGAAAATGGCCGCAATAACAAACAACAAAAAACTTTCAATAAAGGACGAACTTGGAACGTAAAAACATCCGAAACCCGCTGTAAGCTGACGCACAGAAATTGTTGATAATACAATATATAAAACGAGCTACATATTGTTATCTCAGTAATACCCCTGATTCTGTTCACATAAACCGATATTAAAGAATTTTTTTATTGGTAAAGAGATCATACAAAGAGATACGTGCTAATTATAATATATATATATATATATATATATATATATATATAGTCCTTTTCTGCTACTTGTTTGATCACGCAATTTTTCTAAGTACTTGTTTGATCCACTTAAATTAGCTGTTTTAATGGCTCCTGAGTTGTATTCACAATGACAAAAAGGATATATTTGATTGACATATCGTGTCACTCACTCATATTTTATGATGCACTAGTAGACTCTATATTTTTCGTTTCATATTTTTGGTTATTTTGTGGCTCCTGCTAACGGTTTTTGCTAAAGTCTCCGTTAAGCATTAGTTGATCTTAAAATCCAATACATTCTAGACACTTTTTGATCCATGTTTGATATATAATGAGTGAGATTCCCCACCTGTCAACGTCGGCCCCAGAGGTCATTGCTACTATATAATTCTGTATCAATAGGCATAAGTTGATCTAATATAAATCTTTATTTTTAACATCGTCCGGGGCATTCTGACATATATTTGAAATTCGAAACTACCTATTAGTAAGAACTATTTCTGGACTGCACTTTTTTGCATGAAATGAAACGAAATATGGTTTCAAACGGCGTTAAATTTTAAAATAATACTGTATTACATACTTAGTTATAGTTTGAATAATGAGAGATAACAAAATTATTTTTATTAATAATATTTAATAATTCATAATAATATAGACTGTCAAAATAAGTTACAAGTTACAATCATCTTCAACATCTTCTGAGCCATTTTAAGGCAATTTTATGTTTAGTTACTCTACTGAGGTCGACGTGCATTATGTTAAGGTCCTTCAGGACTGCCATAACGACTATATCGTCGGCAAATCTAAGGTGAGTGATATACTCGCCGTTTATATTGATGCCATATCCGTTCCAATCCAAAGCTTAAAGACATCATCCAATGCAACGGTAAACAGTTTCCGGGAGATGACATCTCTCTGTCTCATGTCTCACCGTCTTGGATACGGATAGACATTGTGGCATTTTCGTACAAATACTTCAGCACTTGGTCGCACCGATAGACGATTCGGCATCTCTGGAGCCATCTTAATACGGCCCATGTTTCCACCAAATCAAAGGCCTTCTCATAGTCCACAAACGCCAAGCAAAGTGGCTGGTTATACTACTCGGTCTTCTGTATAACCTCCCACAGCGTGAATATGTGGTACTATAGTACTTTAGCCTTTTCGGAATCCGGCTTGTTCGGGAGGCTGGAAATCGTCGAACCTACCAGCGAGAAGATTCGTTTTGACTCTGGAGAACAACTTATAAACATGATTCAGCAGAAAGATGGGTCTGTAATTCTTCAATAAGACGTCACCTTTCTTGAAGAAGAGAACCACCACGTTCCTGTCTCATGCCTTCGGCATAATACCTTCATAAATAACGGAATTAAATCGCTGAAGGACTTGAGTTAGTTTTTCAGTTCTTCATCCACATTCAGTAGTTAGGTTGTCATTTTTTCATCATCTGGAGCCTTGTTGTTCTTAAGTTGTTTGAGAGTAATACTAATCTCGTTAGGCTGACGTCCGGTGGTATATCTTCGGTATAGTGTAGAGTCAAATTGGGTCTTGGATCTTTTGCCAAATTGACAACAGTATGAAATGTATAACTGCCTATAGAACCTCTCAACCTCTCTTAAAATCTCAGGTCGAGACGAAATGATCTATCTATCTATCTAATTCGGGGACGCCTGCTGTAGCAGTGCGGGTGGTCAGCTCCTATGTCAGACTATTCATCCCATTTCCCCATGTTGGAACATGGGTATCATTGATGTCCTGGCAGTGTCATCTGCTTTAATCTACCAGTAGCTTTTATAAACCTGATAATGTCCCTGAAGGGGATATCAGCCAAGTCCTTAACTGCAAGTTCATCCTTACCTAGTATCTCCCATCTTACCCGCGAGTACATAGGGCACTCAGCTATAAGGTGAAGACTCGTTTCTTCTACTCCACACTCTGGGCATGCTGAATCTTCCTTTATTCTCTTTATCGACAGGTGTTTGTTTAACAGGCAGTGCCCCGTAGTAATACGTGTTATAATTGACACATTTTTCCTACTCTGAGATATTGGCTGCTTGGTCTTCTTTGTATCGAAAGATTTGAGGAATAGCTTCGACTGTCTGAGTGTTTTCTTTCTCCATCTTTTGTTAGCTTCTATTTCTATTATTTTACCTATAACACGCTTTATGATAGTGTTAGCAATTGGGAGATAGGGTTCAGGCCCTATAAAAGTCTGACTCGCTCCCTTTCTTGCTAATTCATCAGCTTTTTCATTACCTGCATGGCCGTAGTGCCCTGGGACCCATGCAATCGTTACTTCACCAGCTTCAGATAGTTCATTTAGTGCTTGTTTGCATTCTTTAACTATGGCTGAAGTCGTTTCTATACGGTCGAGTGCTTTTAATGCCGCTTGACTGTCGCTTTATATAACTATATTACCTGCTGTTTGTGTTTCTTTCAATCTCCTGGCGCATTCCATGATAGCATAGGTTTCTGCCTGGAAGACACTTCAGATGAAATGATAGCAATATCGGTCTTCAATCACGTCAACTGCCTTTGCCTAATAGACAGATGTCTTGCGAAAACTTTTGAGCCCCTGTTACGCTCTATAGTACTCGAATGTATTCGGTGTTGAACTGTCGCTGGTCGCACTTTTGCCCTTAAGAAATCTACACTACACTAATCTCATTTTATTCCTCTCATTCATGGGCATGAGATTCTGTGTCAAGAATTTATTGGTTCTCTTACGACTTTTCTTATAAAGTTTGGACCAGATGGACGGTTTCCACCAACATGTTGTTTAAATCGTCCACATTCACAGCGCAGTCAGTTTGGCAATCAAAACGGTTCATCAGATCGAGTTGGAACTTCATGGGATTTTGGATATGAGCTCAAATGGGTCGGAGCGTAGACTTCACCAGTCTGGATCAAATATATAACGTCTGGTCGACATGATGAAGTCGATCTCATTTTTCGTGGAACCATCGGGACTTATCCAGGTCCATTTTCGATGCAGCTGTTTCTTGAAAAAAGAATTCATCATGTAGAGATCCTCTCTCTCCAAGAAATCCGCCAACATCTGGCCCATGTGGTTCCGTAGCCCGTATCCAAATTGCCCTACTCTCACCTCTGTGCCGCTTCACTTGCCAAGCTTTGCGTTTAATTCCCCCATCGAAACAATGTAGAAGGTTTTCGAGGCGTGCATCGTATGCATCTTCGTCTTGATGTGCTGATGTCGATGCGTAAACCTGTATGACATTCAGATAATACCGTTTGGTAATTCTGAGTATAAGGAACGCGACTTCAGATAATCCTATTACCACCGCAATTTGTTTACTGTTTTTTTTCCAGCTCAAGCATATTTTCCATCTTCTCTTCCCTCAAAATTCGTGCGTCTCACGTTGCTACGTGGTTTTCGTGGTTGGCAGCGGATTTTTTGCCGGAAATTCTCGAAACCCCCTGCTACGCCGTTATTTAATCCGCTGCTAGAGCTGGGAACTAGGGGCTGTGGTTTATATTGTGATAACATCATGTGAAGGGTTTGCGAGTAATCACCACCCTCGGCATGCGGGTTGGCGATTGTAGTGCTGACAATGTCGCACCGACAGTGCTGCTGTTCACTGTCGGTCTGGTATTTGGGTCAGCTGGACAGAAATGGTTATATGACCATTAATCGGTCGCCAGATCCTCGTTGGTTATCTGCAGGGTGCACCACGAGCAGGTGACGTTGACACTTAAAGAGACTGAATGGGACGAGCCTCCCTCTTACACCCTCGCCTGGAGCGCCTTAAAACAAGTAACTTAAAAATTAAACTAGAAGTAGGCGCTACTTTGCGGAATTCCATAATACAAAAGTAATAATATACATTATTTTGGTATTTAACAAAATAATTTCTATGATTACCTTTTTTTACATGTACTTTATAAGATTTAAGATATTAAGAATTTCTTTTAGGCAGAAAGGAGGGATTTTTTAGGGATTTTTTTAAATATTAATTAAGCCTCTTATTCAAGATCACTTATTCCTAAATGTTATAATTTCAATTAGAACCATCAGATCCTTCAACTACATTTCTTTGAAATCTGCATGCTTAATAATGTACTGCAAAGTCAACCTTGAAATAGCCTTGAATGCCGGGGTCAAAGTACGGAGTACGTTCGGTGACGATCTGCTCTGTGATTGGCGCGTTTGAATCGGATCAAATAACTACGGAGTGGATTTGTATAATTATTGAGTAATTACGGAGAAACAGTATTCATGATTTGTTGATCCGAAGCGGAGCCAACAAATGTGATGTAAAATTGTATTGGATCAACAAATCGGGCCTGGATCAACAAATCCGAACGGATTAACTTAGAACTGATTATACGTACCGCTTGATCAAACAACTCCTAGAAGGGATAACTATATAATTATATATATATATATATATTATATATTATATATATATATATTATATATATTATATATTATATATATATATATTATATATATATATATATATATATATATATATATAATAGCCGTTTCCAATATATATTATATATATATATATATTGGAAACGGCTACAAGTTCATATACACCGGAAAACAATCGAATGAAAATGGGGTGGGTATCGTTGTGGACAAAAATTTTCAAGATCGTATAGTTAAAGTAAAGAGAGTAAGCGACCGAATAATCTCAATTAAATTTGCGCTTAACAATCAACTATGTATGAATGTAATATCAGCTTACGCACCCCAGACAGGTCTTTCACAGAGCGAAAAACAAGCATTCTGGGATGATCTATTTGAAGTCTTACAGTCTATTCCCAGCAACGAGGCCAAGTATATTGGAGCAGATTTTAACGGGCACGTAGGTCGAACTACAACATTATACAGAGAGATCCATGGGAACTATGGCTATGGCAGTTTAAATCCCGATGGCAATGAAATATTAAACTTCGCAGCGACATTTAATATGGCAATCATTAACACCTTTTTCTCAAAACGGGACGAACATCTGATAACGTACAAGAGTGGGGGCAAATGTACACAGGTAGACTATATCCTAGCTGATAGAAATCTTCTTAAAACTTGCAAGAACTGTAAAGTGATACCGGGCGAACCACTAACATCTCAACACCGATTAATTGTAGCTGACTTTAAGATGCCTAAGGCCGCTACGATTAAAAAAGCTAGGCTCACCAAGATCCGATGCCACAATTTAGACCAAGAGAGTGGTATCAAACTATGCACCGATCTTTGTGATTACATAGAAAGCGATGTGTCAGTTAAAGACGCTAATGCAATGTGGAACGATTTTCATCATTTTGCCATTCAGAAGGCCACTGCATATCTCGGTGTTTCAAATGGAACCGTAAGAAAATGTAAAGACCCTACATTCTGGAACTCGAACGTCCAAGAAAAAATTAGCACAAAAAAACAGTTGTTTAAGATCTGGCAAATATCCAAAACCAACGAAGATCGAAAGGCGTACCAAGAAGCAAAGAAAAGTGCTAAGCGTATATTGGCACAGACAAGAGCCTCTAATAGAGAGAACTTCTATACTAGACTGGAAAACGCCACCAATGTTAAACAGCTGTTTAAAGTTGCCAAGCAAAAACATCGTGATTCCCAAGATTCAATGACGGTCAAGTTCATCAAGGATTCCCGAGGGATACTTCTGACATCAGACGGGGATATAAATAATAGGTGGAAAGAATATTACTCCGACCTGCTCAACAAGACCTATCCCTGTGGACCAATAGCCACACTGCCGACAGTTCAAGGTCCATTTCTCGGCATTACAACTGATGAAGTTGTACTAGCGGTTCAAAACACAGCCAATTATAAAGCCACTGGCCCAGACAAGCTGCCAGCAGAAATTTGGAAAAAGCTGGGCAGCAAGGGAATCCACTTTTTAACCAACCTATTCAATAAAATAGCCTTTGAAGGTATCCCACTCTCGTGGAGAAAAAGCTACCTTTTACCATTTTATAAAAACAAAGGAGACGCAAGGCTCTGTGGTAATTATCGGGCAATCAAACTTTTATCGCATACTTTTAAAATCTGGGAGAGAGTGATCAACGAAAGACTACGAAAAGTAACGAGTGTGTCAGAAAATCAGTGCGGGTTTGTCGCAGGCAAATCAACCACCGACGCCATCCATACCATCCGTATCCTAATGGAATCCTATAGAGACAGAAAAAAGGACCTGCATATGGTGTTTATTGATTTGGAAAAGGCCTTTGACCGCATACCCAGAGCACTAATCTGGCAAGCTTTACGATCACAGAACGTCCCTGAATGTTATGTTCGAGTAATAGCCGACATGTACAGCTGTGTCACAACTAGTGTACGATGCCCTGCCGGAATAGGCGACGAGTTCCAAGTAGAAGTAGGCGTTCACCAGGGTAACAAAAACGGGTTTGTAACAACACTTATAACTCGAGATCTGCTGCACCAATTTTCATGGTTTATGATTCATTGGATTTGCCGCCCCGAATAGCAGACAGAATACATCTTAAAAACAATGAAAAATAGACGAATACATAATTATGAAAATAAATAAATATTCTTTCGTTCCGTATCTGTCAAACATTTGTTGTCAAATAGTGTAAGTAAAGTAATGTATTTTGTGTAAACCTTTTAAAAGGGTGAATAAACTATTGTCTGTATTTTTTTTATTCAATTTAAAAGGTTGAAAAGTGCATTAAGCAGTTACATAGAAGTTCCTCGAAGACAAATGATTAACATTTACGCGTGCATTCAGAAATTTATTGTGTCATTGCATTACATTCATCAAAGCTTTAATTAGTTCACTTAAAAGGTGACACGTCATTTATCGACTATTAGGCGGTACGAAGTTCGCCGGGTCAGCTAGTTAGGAATAAGAATAGGAATATCTTTATTTATATAATTGCACTACTGTGTTCTTATACAACAAAACAAAAAGTTCAAATATACAAGATAATAGCAGTGCAAAGCTATAAAATGCAATGCTATATAGCATTGCACTGCTATTATTGTTGAGCTAGGAAGCCCAACCCTGATTTTCAGTAGCAGCCAAAAACTAATTCCAACACAAATACTAATACGACCCAACGTTAGTAGCAACATAACAAGGAATAAAATAAATTAACAATATAAATATAGAATAGAAAAAAACACAATAGAAAAATGCTATATAATAATAAAATATCTATGTCCTACATTTTAATACATGCGTGTTTTTATGATATAAAAATAATATATTAACAGGTGAGTGTGGCAAAACTATAAAAAAATATGTGAAATGCAGTTTATAATTATAATAATAAGGATAGCAATATAAAAATATATATAATTAAGACTACGTGATTCAATTCAAGAGACGTTTAATGAAATAGGTGGTACAAAAGTAATAAATAATATTATGCTATAATCCGCGATACAGTAAATAGAAAACATATATAGTGCTAAATGTATAGTGGACTATCCGTTTTTTCATACCCGTTACATGCAGAATTCGTAATACACAAGCACTACACACGTTCACTATCACAAACTCAACAATCGTTCCGCCCCGCAATTTTTATATAATAATTCTATAAATTATTGAAATAGGTGGTTATCATAGAGTTATTATACTTAGAGTAGGAAAGCAAGACTAAATTATGGCGAAAGCGAAAGGCAAAACAAGAAAGAGAAACGAAATGAGAGTGAACTATCTGTCTCTATTCTTTCTGTAAGATTAAAGAAAGATGAAGTACACGAGTTCCATCTTCCCTCTAATTATTTATTTTGTCACTATCACATATAGTTATAAACAATTACTGGAATGCTTAAATGAGTCCAGTAAACCCTAAAATTTGTTATATTGTATGACGTAGTATAATCTTGTTCTCACACTTCTTCACTGTCTTAAGAAATGTATTAATTATAAGTGGAAACTAATTTTGGTCAATGAATTTGTTATAAATTACTAGATTTATGTTCAATTAGTACTGTTCGTTTCCCAAATACAAATAAAATAAAATATAGGCCAGACACATATGGTTCCGCTACTCTAAGTATCATAACTCTATGGGATTTAAACATCTCCTTAGATATTTTTATAGCAATGTGCTTAGTGTGCAGAAAAATATAGCGATTTATATTTAAAAATGGCAATTTTGTTAACACATGAAATTAGAAACCGATATAAGCTAGTTTTTTCTTTGCGCCGTAAAAAATAATTACGTCATTCAGGGGTCTAGGTCTTATTATGAACCTCATAAAATTTATTCATAAAGGGATAATTAACTCCAAGTTTGCGAGCCTTGGAACACTGGATGTCATACAAAATTTCATCATCTTTACGAAGTTCCGGCGCATTAACGAGATAACTTTGGTACTTCTAAGATAAAAAACTGCGACATTTTGAGTATTATAAATATCACAATATTTGTATCTTGATCTTAAGATACAAATATTGTGTGGTTAATAAGTAAAGCACTACTTTAATGTAAAATTGCCTTTAACTATGTACTATATGTTTTTACCTGTTTCCGACGTAAAAATGGGACTTTTTAATTCCTATATGTCCATTCTACCAAATTTCGACAAAATTAGTACTCCATCCATTATACTTTAATATACTATAAAATTAGTATGTCATTACATTCTACATAACATTCTCCGTTATATTATACTCCATTACATATTACTCTGGGGGATTAACCCTTAAATACTTTTCATTTCTAAAATATATTGAACTTATGTGTGGATTTACCAAAGTTAGTTATCTTCGTTTTTTTAAATTTTTATAAATGATTCATCATTCTCCTGCCCTTATCCCACTCTAAGTGGGGTCGGCACAACATGTTACAAACATGTTGTCACATGATTTGGCTACGTATTTCACGACCGGCCGCCTGCCTGACGTCAACTTACTTTAGTCGCCTTTTACAAGACCTCGGTAAGAAATGAAGATGGTCTATTCTATGCAGCCGGATACCACACGGCACATACCTTAGTCGCCTCTTACGACACCTCGGTAAGAAATGAGTGTGGTCTATTCTATTCTTCCGGATACCACACGGCACTTTAATTTTTATAAATGATTAACATATATTATTGGAATGAGGAGAAAAGGTATACTAGATGTAAAAAGCAAGGTATATTCCAGAAACAATATATTCTGATTCCAAGCTCTATATCTTTTTCTCTTACTCTATACAAAAGAAGATCCTAGCAGAAGTAAAATATTAAGTGTTATTTTTATCACATTTACTGAAGTATTTCTCAGCTGTTTCTGATATGTTCTGAAACCTTCACAAACTGTCTTATACTAAACAAGTTTTATTAAATAACGAAGTTTCGTAAAGTTTTGAAGCTTATTCTGGTATCTATCAAAATCTTTGACAGTTCAGTTTCGTAATATTTTTCTGAGGTAATGAATATTGTTGAGAGAAAAGTGAATTTTTTTAATCATTTAAGTTTCACTATCGCTACTAAAATGACAGAACCAAAGTAAGCAATGATATATTTTTTTTAAGTACGCATATAATCCGTAACAATATGCGAATATCTGTGTGTCTATCGGCAATCATATCACGCAATCACGGCAATCATATCACGCATATCACGGCAAGTTCACTTTGCTTCTACAATAAAATTCCGCAACCCATATTAGACCTGTCTTCAGGAAGGTTTAATTTAGTGTAAATAATATGCTTATTCGTAGTAAAAAACATTACAAAATTGACTGTTATTTGGATGACAAATTTGCCTGGATTTGAAAATCCTTACAATTAAAAATTTGAAAGTACAAGATTAATAAAGTAAAGTAACGGCCTGTTAATATCCCACTGCTGGGAATAGACCTCCTCTCTCCGTTTATTGGAGAGAAGGATTGGAGCTAAGACCTACCACGCTGCTCCAATGCAGATAGTAGGTTACACATATCCCTAGAATTCTCTAGAGATATGCAGGTTTCCTCACGATTTTTAATAATTGCAATTTATCACACGTTTTTCTTCACCGTAAAGCGTGTGATAAATTGTAATTATCAATTAGACACATAAGTTTTAATAGAAAAACTTATTGGTTCCTGCCCGGGGTTTGAACCCATGTTCGTCTCTAGAGAGTCGCACGGTCTTTCACAGCTTAGATTAATCAGATTGCAGTTTAATACTGTAAAATTGAAAAATGTTTAAAGGATTGACAGCCGAGTTTCTTGCTGGCTCTTTTCGGTAAGAGCAATATTCCGCATCAGTTGTAGCTTCATATTGTTCCTTAAGGATTTAAAGTACTTGAAAAATCTTGTTTGAAACAAGATTATTTTGATTTGAAAATAGATGAAATTTGTTACAACGAAGCTTATATGACGGGTTGGAATATAAAAATTTTATAAAAATGTATAAACAGGTAAACAGAAGGAAACTCAATGATGGGAAGTGCATAATTGTGCGAAATTAAAGCACTATTATCTGACATCTAAAGGAGTGAATAAATTATTTTACAAACAACATTAGGGCAAATGAATTGGTATAGCTTATACATATATAAAATTCTTCTTTTTTTTCGAACTGACTGTATGCTGTAAGCCCTTTTACAGCGTCACCGGGCGGGATGGGCGAGCGCAGAAACATCCTCGAGGTTGCGAAATGCAGAGAGTAGAGCGCAAAAGCTCTACTTAAGTCAGGGAACGTCGTCCTAAGGGTGCCTCCTGTGAGGCCGGACCCACGGCTTAGGGCGACGCGTAGTGGAGGGCTGATGGTATGACTTAGATTAGTCATTGCGGTGTCGGAAGGGTGGCGAGAAGCCACGACCGACCGACGTCAGAAAACTGGGACCTCGTCTTCGCTGGCGAAGACGCTGTGTGTGTGTATTACGTGTTTCTGTGTTGGCGATCGTTATTTGATCGTCGGGGTCATACAGGATGCTTTTTGGACGCCTATATTTTCGATGGTCGGACCTAACTGGGATGTAGGTAGAAGCAACTGAAATAAGGAGGTTCGGGTGTACCTCAGATTTCTCAAAGTAAGATTTCGAAAAACGTTTAAAGAGGTGAGTAATGGTAGGGAGATCGAGGCCTCTATGGAGGTCAACGTTCCGCATGAACCACAACCACCACCAGCAGTGGCTGTCTGCAGTATATATATATATATATATATATAATTCTTGTGCCACAATGTTAGTTACCATACTCATCCGAAAGACTTGACCGATTTTCATGAAATTTTATATGCATATTCAGTGGGTCTTAGAATCGGCTACTATCTATTCTTGATACCCTTAGTGATAAGGGTTGTCCACCCCAAAATTTTGTTTTATTTTTTATTTTTTGAACAATGTTTTAATTTTTTTTTAAATGAACATTAGAAATACTTTATAAATAATTTATATGACAGAACAACGTTTCCAGGGTAAGCTATTCGTAGTATTTTGTAAGCATAAAATACATATGTGTAAAACATATTTTATTATTTATTACGATTTTGTTGTTACGAGTATGTCTTTCCGGTATGAGAAATCTTTCGAAGCAATAGATTGCAAGATAACTTTCCGAAAACGTTAAATGCCCTCATTCCTTCTGAATTTGTTTGCATAAAACATTTCAAAATTGCCCCTCTATTACAAAGCGGCGCTCGAAGCATTTAATTTCAACCGTTGTTGGATGGCGAGACAAGCAACCTACCAAGTGTAAAATTAATTAAGGAGCAACTGAAAACTTGTAGGGATCTTAAATCACACTAAGCCTGACTTCAAACTAAAGTTCATGAATCACTATTGGAAACGTGATATTGTATATTAACTGAAACTTTATATTGCTATATCAATGAAAATAAACCAGAACGCCTAAAATGTATTAATTAAAAAAAATAGTTATAAATTTGCTTAAAGCGCATCATGATCATCATCATTCTCCTGCCTCATCATTTCTCTTCTATTCTCTCCTATCATTCTTCAGCTGTGACATCACTCTTTTTGCGTGCATGTAATACTTCACACAATCCACCCATCACTTTTTAGATCTCCCTCTGTTCACATATATCTATCTACATTAATATTGAAAACTCATTTGGTCATATGATTTTCAGTCCTCTTCATTATATGCCCATATCATCCTTATGTTGAACTTGCCATCTTTGCAATAAACGAGCGCAAATATCAGAACGCCCATTTCATATTTTACCAACTCTCACCGCACTACCTCACATCCACTATAAAATTCACTCATCTCAGTCTTATGCCTTCTTTCTCCTTCTACTTTAATCCGTCTTCTTCAGTGTCCATAGTTTAATCCATGCAATACGACAGGTGTTATAACCGTTTTATTAATTTCTCTCTTAACTTTAATTGACATTCGGGGATCACATATTGTTCCGCCGTGTGGTATCCGGCTGAGTAGAATAGACTAACCTCATTTCTCACTGAGGTGCCGTAAAAGGCGACTAAGGTTAGTTTGCGTCAGGCAGGCGGCCGGTCGTAAAATACCTAGCCAAATCATGATACAACATGTTTAATGCATGTTGTGCCGATCCCACTTAGAGTGGGATAAGGGCAGGAGAATGACATGGGGATCTCATGTTGTTCCTAAGACAGCTTCGTCCATCCAGTCTTTTACCGACATCTCGATTTATTTCACCGTCGTCTGGAATAAGCGACCCAAGGTTCCGAAAAACAGAACAGACTGCTTCCCATCCAAGCTGATTACGGAGTTGGAGTTCCCATAAAAAATGGATATCATGAACATTTCCATTTAATAAGACGTTTAAGTAAAACTATATGATGATAAATCTAAGTTAAACAACAAGATCCTTATATTAGAAAATTATACATTTTATCATTTTTATATTTCGAATTCGTACAATTGCAGAAATAAGAAATATGTATAAAAAATTGTATTAAACCAAATATATACAGAAAATGATAATACCACCTTAATATATCTTTTAATAACTTAATAAAAAATCAGGCAAATATGATGGTTAATGGTTAAAATGGCTAATGATTGGCTGTATATATATATCTCTTCATCGAGTACTTCTATTCTGAATAAAAAAAATTACCTCTTACCAATATCAATAACAGTCTTTGAGCCAAATTATGTAAATTTCGATATACCAAGTGAGTATTTAAAATATAAATTTCTTATCTATAAGTTATAATAAACAACAGGAAAGCAAAAACCGAATTAAAATTACCTTCATTTTAATTAACTAATACAGCAAAAAATACATTTGCATCATTGATGGCTTTTTCTTTATCTATTTAGCACCAAATTTAGTATCGAAATGTTAGGTAAAAATTACCTTAAACATAGACTATAATTATATAGTAATGTAGCGGCCTATTACAATTCCACTGCTGGGAATAGGTCTCCTCTCTCCGTTTCTGGGGAGAAGGGTTGGAGTTGAGACCTATCACGCTGCTTCAATGCGGATTGTTAAGTTACACATATCTCCAGTAATCTCTAGAGATATGCAGGTTTCCTCACGATGTTTTCCTTCACTGAAAAGCGTGTGATAAATTGCAATTATCAATTAGACACACAAGTTTTAATAGAAAAAGTCATTGGTGCCTGCACGGGTTTGAACTCGTGACCCCCCTTGAAAGAGTCGCACAGCCTCACCGCTGGGCTATCACAGGTCTCTATAATTATAAAAACAAGACTATTTTGATTCGACTTATTTGCGGATCCCGGGTATATTTCTAATATTTTATCACATACCCACTTACTTACACATACACATACACACAAACTCTCTCTCTCACACACACACATATAGTTTCAAAAAATAATTAAACTCATACACTGTTACGACTTAATACATACTTTAGTTCTATTTATAATTATTAAATTATATGTTTCGGTGGTTAAGCGGGGCACCCAGTAATACGGACTCTCGACTAGTATAGGGCACTTGCAAATCTGTCTGCAAAGCAAATATACTTTAGTAGTTAGATAAGAAATACAGAATTCAGAAATACATAAATGTTAATTACAATCAGTAATTACCAATTGTTTACCAGGAGCATCTTTTGATTACATAATAAATAGCTTAAATTGTAATGACTTTGATTCTAACACTATAGTCATATGATGTTTGGTGACAGCGTAATTAATAAAAAATCATAGATTACAAAATATATTGAAAAAATTAATACTTTTAAATGAACTTACATACTTTGAAATGAATAAATGAAATTTATTTGTTATGTGTGCTTTTCCCTACTCAAATACATTGAGAAAGAGACATGAGCACATTTATTTACATTAAATTTTAATATTTAAATGTGTAATTTGACATACCGTCGTAGTGACGCCATATTTTATTTTGACATTAATGAATTTATACCGTCGTATAAGCTGACTAGAGATACTATGTATCTGCCAAAAAGATGCTATAAGAATCTAGCTTCACTGCTAGCATAGAATATCCTATTCTGCCCGCAATTTTTTTTTTAAAAAAAAGGTCAACATACGAATGTCCGTTGACGTCAGCGCGCACGTGGTCGATACTCTCGGTTTTTTTTACTCAAGCTATTGTTGGCTTTGTTTTTATGAGTTCAAGCAGCAATTTGTGATAGCCAGATGAATAGCCGATAAAAATAAACAAAAACGATAATAATAAAATGTATATTTAGTACGCACTGGTCTTTGTTTCGAGCGGCTTTTGAAAAAATGGGTTTCATTGCCAAAAATAAATATTTATAAATAGAAATACTACAATGTTTCTTTTATGTTTTATATCCCTAGAATGTACATAAAATGAGGTTTCCAATAAAAAATAAAAATATGCATGTCATTATTATAATAATTGTATTTTTTCACTCTCAAACATTTGTTAAAAATTAGACGATAATCAGTTCTCGCGCGCGTTGTAAGGTCATTTTCAAAACATTCTTGGGGGCGTAAATACTACCGTAATGACTTATATCGTTTTATAACATAAAGATAAACTATTCATAAATAGAATTATATAATTATAAATGTCTAGTCAGAAACAAAATATTTATAAAAAAGGATAAATATCCCACAAAGTAGATTTTATCAAGTACATCCATAAGGTTCAGTTTCGATCAAATTTGTCGTTATCGATCGATATTTATCGTTAAACTAATTCTTTTCTCAATAAGAAGATGAAATTTCGAACTTATTGGCATATATTACAAATACACTTATCGAATAAACTCTGTGACAAAACAAATTCTAAAAATAGTCATTTTTTGCTTGGGGCCCCTCGCCGGGTTTGAATTTTTTATGTGCGTACACTAAGGTTATACAGGCTGATCTTAGAAGCGCGGCACGATATGACCGACACCACCGCTAGGCCCCGCGATGTTTTCTATGGTATTCTGACATTAGAAATTTAACAGTGTAAATATTCTGATTATGTTATGAAACTGAGGATCCAGGATATATTGGATTAAAAAATAATCAAAACAAAATAATAGGTGAAAATAATAAATTATTATGAAATACCCATTTTTTATATCATTTTGCCACATTTTTGTAGTTCGGAACTCAAAAAAACAATTATAAGCACTGAACATTCATAACGTAATAATAAAAATATACCCAAAAATTAAAACATCAACAAAGTTAAAAAAAATCAAGTAAACAAAAAAGAACATACTGTAGCGAAATCAGCTCGGCCGCCATGATGGAATTAACGCACACATACAACTACCTTGCGAGTGTGTGAGTGCAATTTGACACCTCACGTAATTTATCGAAGAATATAAACAAATACTGTTCACTTTGTTATAAAAATACGGATGAATATGGATTCTAATAATATTTTCTATTAGAATTAGTGTTTCTAACAGCGTTTTGTATAAGAATTACATACTTTTTTCTCACTGCAAATCGCGAGTAGAATCTTAGTTTATCCATAGGCTATCGAAGTTAATTTTTTTATCAATTGAAATAGGACAAATCATTGTTCTAGTAACTTATATTGGTCACAAATATTGTCTAGTAATGATATTAAATATAACTTCCCGGTTAAAGTTTCAATATATCCAAAAAAACACAATTTCACAATGTCGTACGCGTACATCTGTGAGCGAGTTTAGGCGCGAACTGAAGTGCCGTTTCTTTTTATTTTTTTCTACGGGAGCGAACGAACCAAATTTTTTGTTAGTATCCGTGTTTAAATGATAACAAGTTGAAGTACTTGGCACAGAAAAAGATACTCTAGCTATTTTATAATAAATCAGAAATTGGACCGGAGAGTACATGGCTTGTTAAAACGCCCACCGTATTCAAGCGTCATTTCAATTTGGGCTTGTTAAAACGCCCGCCGTAAATAAAAGGATATAGATGATTCAGTTACATGTGCTGTAAAAAAGCATTTTTAATTTGATTTCGCTTGATAAGATCGAATTTAGGAATATCTAAATTCTATAAATTCTACTAATAAGGTCGAATGTCGTCTAACACGAAGCTTATTGAAGATCATTAAATAAATGATTAGATAAGGGTAAAAAATCTGGGGTTTATAAAATAGATTGTCCTGAGTGCAACGGTACATATGTGGGTCAGACTGGCCGAAGTTTTGCGGTTCGATTCCGGGAACATATGGCTGCGTTTAGGAATAATAAACCACAAAATTCTAATTTTGCAAAACATTTGCTAGAAAGCGGTCATAAAGTGCCTAATGACCATTCATTTCATATTCTTCACACTTGTGATAAGGGACTCCGCCTCAATACGTTAGAGCAACTTGAGATAATAAAAAATAACAATGGTCACTTAATTAACGAGCAAGTAAATGTATCTAATTCCGTTTTGCTGCATGTGTTCGAAGGGGAGGGTATTGGTGGGAGTTGAACTATTTAAGACTGCTTGTATGGGTAGCGCGGCGCAGTACGATTTTTGTCGTGAAGCCTATCCTCCTGATGATGCTTCGGTTTCGGGGCGAAACGATCGTCGAGATTGTGGTGGTGGGTGTGTGTGCTGCTTTTGTGTTCGTTGTTGCTGGTGAATTGCGCCTTGGGGTGCATGTGGTGGCTGGTCCTGCATGTATAAGGTGCGTAGATTTTGCCTGCTTCATACACATTGGCTTTGCATGCATTCACTTAACCCGTGCGGATTATAGCAAAGTAGTTAGTTCTGTTATATCATTAAATAAAATAAAGATCAACAAAAATAATAAAAGATTTATAGTAACATTTCGGTTACATTTTTTTTCGAATATTACAATTTTTTACGACACATTACGGTAACGCGAATATTATCGTAATGTATCCAGCAATCACAATAAAATCATAATCTCATTATTTCGTGAGCAATAATACAAAACTTGATAGAGCATTACTATCTTATGCCTTATTACATTATAGTGGTACTCCTAATTAAATTAACTTAATTAAATATATTATTAATATAATATATAATAAATAAATTTAAAAAAAAATAGATACAATATACACACTACATACAACTAATGTAATATTGGAACCATGGTTTGGTTGGTGTATTATACAGTAAATCTATATTAAATTATTTACATAAGGTGATGCGTTGCTTTGCGATTTTGTCACCTGGGTATGGGGCGAAACGATCGTTGAGATTGTCGCAGTGAATATTTGTTATGCTTATGTAGTGTGTTAGTGGTGGTGTCTTATGATATGTGTGGTAACTAATCCTGCATGTATAAGGTATTAGAGCGGATTTTGCTGCCTAAATAAGTGTAAAATACAAAAAAATTATTAAGAAACGCAAATAATAGCAAAAACGTTCTGTTATTACTTTTCGTGATTTTATAAATTAAATTTACATTACGCCTTTATGACCTTTATGGTGAAATTCGAATAATGGTGAATTGCAAATTGCAAAGATTTTTGAAAACTCGAGGAATCTTTAAAAACAATAAAAGAATTTCTATATGGCGTAAGTAAAAATGAACACAAAATATTGGTTTAATTTAACGCAGGTAATTAAAAGATTATTTTTTAGTTTATAAATAAAATGTATAATTGTGTTATTATTAAACGGATGTGGAGGTAATTGTAACCCGCATTTATGAGCAAAAACTATTATAGCGTACATAGACTCTACGTAATATTGTATTATTTAAATTGTACAAACATCTGTGAAGTTTCTACAATTTTGTTAACTGAGCAAGAAATCCTTAGTTTAATGAAGATAAAACCACAATAACATGTTACTTACAAGGATCTTACAACTACTCATAAAACAAACACAACCTTACACATTTAGTATTTTCTTGTTTTTGTTCTTTTGTTAAGATTTTTTATGTAAATTCTGTAAAAAATGTAAATACTGATACTATTATGTTGTAGAAGAGCGGGATCTTCTAACACAAGTATTTAAATACTTACCAGAAGATCTCAACCACCTGTTTCCTGCAGTAGATGTTGACGATTCAAAAGCACTTGTTTACAAGGTTTCTTGAATAAAGAATATTTTGAATTTGAATTTGAATTTGGCCCTAATGGAAATATGTTTTTTTAAGCACGTTATACTTAGGCTAATATTACAATTGATTTACATAGAGATTTTTTTAATAAATTTAATTCAGAATTCAGTGAAGGACGTAGTTTTTTTAACGAGGTTATATTTTTTTCAAAATTTCGAAAGTAAAATCTATATGATAGCTGTGATAGCCGATAACCCAGCGGTTAGACTGTGTGACTGTCTGATTAATAATTGCAATTTATCAAACGCTTTTCGGTGAAGGATAGCATCGTCAGGAAATGAAATATCTCTAGAGAATTCTGTATTATGTGTGTAATGTAATGAATTGAAGCATCGTGGTGAATCTTAACTCCAACCGTTGGGATAGTAACAGCCAGTTACATTACAGGGTCGAAGAGTAGCTATATCCACGCATTCTTATCTCTCTCTCTCTCTTTGCCTGGCCTTGTCCCATTTTGTCCCAGTTAGGGTCGGCCCTCCTCGTCATTTTTCGCCAGACACGTCGGTTCTGGGTCGCCAAAAGGTTTATATGAGCTTTCTTCAGGTCGTTGTTGACTACAGATATCCAAGTTTGAAGAGGTCTACCCCGACTTTTCGGACCGGTATCTAACTTCACTTATATCCACGCATTCTTGTCATTTATATAATCCTCAATAGTATAGAAGACTTTATGTATCAGCGTCCTTACTAAATTCAAAATATTCTTTATTCAAGTAAACTTGTAACCTAGTGCTTTTGAATCGTAAACTTTACTGCTGGTTCGGAAAGCTGTTCTTAATTTATTTATTTATTTACTTTTACAAAATCCACGGCTCTTATATTAATTTACAAAATTTTACTTAGTTTTAACTTACAGCCAATTACGGATTTTAATTTTGCTAACAATATTAGCAATATAATAAGGACGCTAGAGAAGTGTGTGTATGTGTGTGTGTAGATATGTTCCATCATCCGTGGTCTTCTCGGTACCTTTGCGTGCCGGGGTACGTAGATGTGTTGCATGTGTGAAGAAGTGTGTGCGCACTTTTTCTTACCGAGAAGAACCAGCAAGAAACTCCGCGGTTGCTCTTTTTAAAATTTAAATCTTAAAATTAGTCACATTTAATTATTACTATCTTGTACAGGGTAGAAGTGCAGCTATATACAAAAAATTCTTATCATCTAAGTAATCTTCAACAGTATAGTAGGCTTTCTGTATCAGCCTCTTTTTAACAGTATTTTTAAACTGCTGTAACGGCATGGCCAAAATCCACTAATTATCACTAGTAGTGTTTATCATTCTAATTAATTCTAATATAATATTAGCCTTGTGGAAATTTTAGATGAGTGTATAGAATAATACAATAACAACGAATTTGCTTTAATTACGTTTATTATAAGTAAACTAGCTGCCAGTGGCTTCGGCATTCGGCAGTGGCTTTTTTTATGGAATAGGATGGCAAACGAGCATGTGGTTCAACACTAGTCAACTCCGCCGGGCACGACCTCTCGCAGAGCGAGTGTGTTGCCGTTCTTTAAAAAGTTGGAATATACGCTTTATATCATCAATCTACAATATCTAAAGTAAAAAGAAAATATAAATATAAAGGCGACTAAGGTAAGTTGACCCGCTGTGTGATATCCGGCTGAGTAGAATAGAGCAACCTGCTTTCTTACTGAGATGCCGTAAAAGGCGACTGAGGTAAGTTGACGTCAGGTAGGTGGCCGGTTGTAAAATACCTAGCCAAATCATAAAAACACGTTTAAAACATGCCGACCCCACTTAAAGTGGGATGAGGACAGGAGGATGATGATGAATATCTTCTAAAGTATTAATTTGATTCATAAGGTGTAAAGGACAATTTTGACCTATCTTAAATGGCGAAATTAACAAGCCCATTTATTTAGATAAGTATTGATACTAAATTTCAAATAAGGATTGATAAATAAACTAACAACAGTCGCGAAAATAACTTAATATTTTTATTTGGAATTTTGAAAAGATATAAGCAGATAGAAGTAGTTATTGTGGGTTAACCGTAAGAGATAGAGATTGTAGTATTTTTGTCAATCTACAATTCGCTACTACATTATTTTAGTGAATTTACGTTGGTTTAAGCGGCGCATGTGAGTAAAGCACTATGCACTATTGACCTATCACTATCTTTCTTCTGTCTATTTTTCTATTATCTATCTCCTAGCACTATCTTTTACTAAAAACTGTACAAAAACCCGTTCTACTGAACGGGACTTTGACTTAGACTTTGAGAAAATCGATCACATACAGACAGACAGCTTTTAGCGACTTTGTTTTATAATAAGTAAAGTTATATGAAAAACAATAAAAATATATACTTTTATAATAATTATTATAATTACTTATAAACTTAACGATGTGATCGCTTCATATCGTTATTATAACATACACTTTATGACGACTCATTACCGCATAAGTAGAATAATTTTTTTGTAGGAGAATATTATTGTTTTAATTAAAAACCTTGCACAATATGAAGATTGTATCTATTGGGAAATCGGCAAATTAGGTTTTAGATGTGGTGATTAGCGGGATATATCAAACACTGAGTTTTAAAGTTACCCAATTTAAAAAAGTTATTTTTAAGCAAATTGCAATAAAGCGTAGCATAGCGTTATACTTGGAAGAGCAAGAAAACACAAGTTTTTTTAATCATTCGTAGCGCGATGTCATTGATGTCATTGAAATAGGGATTACAATCTATTTCACTCATTTGAACCTAATTTTGAATTAGGTCACTTTAAACTAATTGTGCGATATATGTCAGAGCGTTTCTTTTTTTTCTTATCTTCATTTACTTATCGATACATGACGAAGTAGGCGACACATATAGTGCCCAAATATTTCTCTAAGCAACAAGCAGTAATGTAATGGAACGGCTTGTTACTATGCCACGCTGTTCCACTGCGGATTTGCAGGTTAGATATCCCTAGAATTCTCTAGAGATATACAGGTTTCCGTACGATGTTTTCCTTCACCGAAAAGCGTGTGATATAATGCAATTATAAAATAAACACATACGTGTTAACAGAAAAACTCATTAGTGGTCTTTCGGAGTTCGAACCCGTGATCCCCTCTAAAGAGTTACACGGGTTCATCGCTGGGCTATCACAGTTTAACCAGCAGTATCAGACGCGATAAGATCATCAAAACATTATGAAGAAACCAAATATAATACTACAAATTTAAAAATACAAATTTAACAATTTACAAATTTAATACGGAACCCTAATTAATTATACTTCCTCGTCCATATAAGTTGGTGTTTAAACTTTTTGCTGATACCTTTATTATACTGTGAATTACTCATTATAAGAACAGTGTTGTTGGAATTAATTCGTGAGTATATATTTCTTCATTTCATACAATTCAACGACATAAGATTGAAATATAAGATGAATTATTTGAAATATTTGATAACATAATATTCGTTCAATAACGGTAGCTATAAATAAAAAAAATTGTCAAGAAAGAAATTTTTTGATTTCTTTTTCGTATTTTCATTTCATAATCATTTACTACTTTTATGGTCTGAATAATTAATCAATTATTAAGTTGAATTGTTTATTATTACTGTTTTATTTAATTTATTAAACGATCAATGTGTTGTCTACTTTTATCGATTTGTTATACCACCAGATATTAAATATACAGGATATTATTTTCTTTTGGGCCATCAACATTGTTTCACATCAAATAAGTGTGCAGCAAATTAAATTCTATATTAATTAAGGATGGAAATATTTACAGTTATAACAAACATCTAGCATAGTAAATAATAAAATACTATCTACTAATCATATACTAATGGTAACATTATTAATTCATAATTAGTTATTACTTATAATTACCACCGTAATGGGCCAAAACGTCAAAATAAATTTTATTTTGTTTCAAAATTTGAAACTCTTTTTTTACATAACTTATTAAAAGTATACCCAGTGCAAAGTATGACCCAAGATTTTAGAAAAATCAAGAGACGACAATACAAAAGTAATAATAAAATTATTTTGCTATAATCCACGATAAAGTAAATAGAAAATATATATAATGCTAAACGTGTAGTGGACTTTCCGTTTTTTCATTCCCGATACATGCAAGATTCGTAAAACACATCCCCAAACCTTCACCATCGCCACCACACTACACAAGCTGTACACACGTTCACTATTACAAATTCGACAATCGTTTCGCCCTGCAACCGAAGCATTATCAGGAGATAGATTCCACGATATAATCGCAAAAGCTTTTGATATAGCTTTTGGGTATGAAAATAGATAGTCCACTATACATTTAGCATTATATATATTTTCTATTTACTTTATCGCGGATTATTGCGAAATAATTTTATTATTAGTTTTGTATTATGGATCTCCGAAAGATATTGCTTAATTCTAAAAATTATTTAAGAGACGATAAGTTTATTGTTAGCATAGAGTCCACCTTTTGATTTTAAAAGCACTTCAGATAAGAGGCTTGTTAGGAAATAATTAGAACAAAATTTTAAATACTTCACATCAAAGTTATACGCCACTAGCAAAGCCCCGCGGTTTCACCCGCGTCCATACAGATCTCGTGGTAGTGGAAAGTCTACGAAATCGGACTATAGATTTATTTTGTAGATTATTTAATTATAAAAAATGGGTATCATTAGTATTCTTGGAATAAGACTTAACTCACCAAGTGCAGGCCCTGCTATAACGGTAGGTTAGGTTTGTTATGGCATTATTTGATTTCGATTTACATTCTTAAATTCGTAAAATCTTTTGATTGGGATGTCGGATTTTAATAATTTAAAAAGTATTGTACAGGTATTGAAACAGTTATTCATAAAATATCATTTAATGGAATAAGGATTAATACAGAGATATGAATAAAATGGTTTGATTATTGTCGGCACTTTTACCAACTTTTACAATGTAAAAAAGTAGTTATATTGGCATAACTATAATAGTTAGACATATGGTATCGCGGATTTTTTTGTGGATATTGATACGTTCTATAATACTGTAGAACATTTTTTTGTTCTATCATCAATAGTTTCCGCAGCGCACGCGATGATAGATGTTTACGACTAATTTTTTACCAAGTTATTACAATTTTATTAGGGACCCCTATTTTTTTTGAAAATGACATATAACCTATGTTGCTCAGTGAAAAAGCAGCTTTCCAATGGTGAAAGAATTTTTGAAATCGGTCCATAGTTTTTGCGTGAAAACGTAACAAACATACATACAAACAAACATACAAATCTTTCCTCTTTATAATATTAGTATAGATAAACCTTTTTTCCTTGTATTATAATTATTGCTTAACATTTTTAGATTTTATTAAACAATGGACAATATTTCATGTAACCCATTGCTGGAAGTTACCTCGGACGATATGAGGAAAGTGCAAAATGTTTATAAAACTACTCCAACTGAAATAAAAATAAGCCTGGACGCTCTTGAAGAATGGTGCAAAAAGCAAGAGCATCTAGTTGAGGCTTACAAATATATTGGTATGTCAGTTCACATAAAATTGATTTCAATAAAACATTGTATAAGATTGAGAAATTTAGCTGTGATAGAGCGTTCTTAATTTTATGTTTGGTATTCGGCAGAATAGAATAGACCACCCTCCTTTCTTACCGAGGTGTCGTAAGAGGCGACTAAAGTATGTGCCGTGTGGTATCCGGCTGCATAGAATAGACCACCCTCATTTCTTACCGAGGTGTCGTAAAAGGCGACTAAGGTAAGTTGACGGCAGGCAGGCGGCCGGTCGTAGAATTCGTAGCCAAATCATGTGACAACATGTTTGTAACATGTTGTGCGGACCCCACTTAGAGTGGGATAAGGGCAGGAGAATGATGACGACTTTATTATTATTAAATTTATATCTTATACATACAATTCTCGTGTCACAATAATCATTATCGTACTCCTCCGAATCGGCTTGACTGATTTTTATGATATTTTTTAATGCATATTCGGTAGGTCTGAGAATCGGCTACTATCTATTGTTCATACCCCTACGTGGTAATGGTTGTTTTTTTGTCATTTTTAAATATTATTACACTAGAGCTTTCCTAGAAATAATTAATGTGGAAAAAAATCTTTATATTAATAAGCAATTTAAATACTTTGAACAATTTTTTAGCACACCTTTACAACGTTTACGCGTTTTTTACACGCAACACAAAAGAATTGTGTAAGTATATATTATAAGGGGAAGTCTGAAAGTTGCACCCATTATAAAATAGACGAGTAGTGCAAGATTGGGATTGTATGGACATGTAATGAGGAGAGTTAAAAATCATGTGATCGAACGAGTTTTAAATATGAATGTGAATGGATGTTTGACTTGAGGGAGGCCTAAAAAGAAATACAGCTGTGATAGCCCAGCAGCGAGACCCTGCGACTCTTTCGAGGAGAACTCGAGTTCAAACCCGGGCAGGCACCAATGCGTTTTTCTGTTAAAGCTCATGTATCTAATTGATAATTGCAATTTATCACACGCTTTATGGTGAAGGAAAACATCGTGAGGAAACCTCCATATTTCTAGAGAATTCTGGAAATATGTGTAACCTACCAATCCGCATTGGAGCAGCGTGGTAGGTCTTAGCTCCAACCCTTCTCTACAAAAATGGAGAGAAGGGTTGGAGGCCTATTCCCAGCAGTGGGATTGTAACAGACCTCTACTTTACTACTACAAAAAGAAATGGGTGGATTGTGTGAAGTATGACATGCATATAAATGGAGTAGCGCCAGAGTTGACGAATGATAGGAGAGAATGGAAGAGAAAAACATGTTTGAAGCACAACTAATACATACATTTTGTCTAAAATTTACTATTATTTATATTTTACTAGCTGTGCCAGCGGCTTTGACCGCGTGGAATTCAGCGTGCCACTAAATATTTCTAGAATTCAAATTTTAAACATAAAAATCTTTATTATGAGTTAACCATAAGAGATAGAGACATGCTATCGCGGATTTTTTTGTAGCGGTTTTATAGATCTACAATTCTCTAGTACATTACTTTAGCGTATTTCTGCTGGTTTACGCAGCGCACGCGACTAAAGCTCCCAGCAAGCAAGTTTTTTAACATATGCGCGATCTCTTCAACATATGTAATTTACATAATACCGTTGTGTACTATTTACTTACATCATCCGGAAGTATTTCACTAACTTTTGATGAAAATCGTACAAAAATCCGTTCAGTAGATTTTAAGAAAATCGATTACGTACAGACAGACAGCTTTTCGCGACTTTGTTTTATAATAAGTATAGATGTCATTTCAGTAATAATTACGATGGCTCAAGCACGTGTGAAAAATGAAAGACAGATGATCAGCATTATATGCTTTCCCTTTATTTTCGATGGACACATTTAGAGCAGGCTCCCTTACCTACTCTAGTAAAATAATTGTAACACATTCATATAAGATTTTGATGCTATTTTTATTTTTCAATAAAATATTACTTATATTTTCAAAAGGATTTTAAAAAAATATGTTATTAATTAATTCATGTTGTGTTGATTACAGATCGGAGGGTTGTAGAACGTCTTTACATCTTGGCAAGAGGTTCTACAGAAATCACAAAAGTTAGAATTGAGAAAGTATTTACGAACAGAGGCATGTTAGCGGATTTAATATTAAACAGATCCTATGAAGAATTTAATAAATGTTGGGACTTCATGTACGTAAATTAAAAAACTATTTTTAATTTAATATATTTTTAAGTAATAGGCTTTTGATACATTTAGGTTAATTTGATATATCTGAATGTTTTTATTTTCAGGACATTTGTTCCACTACCAAAATTAAATCCTTTTGATCAAACGAGATGCACGGTGGCTAAATTAATGAATGACAATTATGATGAAGTCTCTGTGTTGACTTTAATGAGATACTGTACTATGGTATGTGTGCATTTCACTTATTAATCCATTGTGTTAGCAATTTTAACATTTGGATAATAATAATATTGTATTGATAGTAATTATTGTATTGAGTTTAGTGTATTAGGAAGTTTAAATATTCGCATTTGCCTCAACTTGTGGGGATATTAAAAAAAGGATAGGGTAATTCATTTTGGCGGCATTCTGGTGTGACGAAAAAATAATTAATATAAAAGTAATTACGCGTAATAAAGTGTTTTAACAATGGTTCAAATCAAATCAAAATAATCTTTATTCAAATAAACCATTTCAGGCACTTGTGAATCGTCAAGCATAAATTTTGATTTATTATTGGAAACCTTTATAAGTATTTTAATAATTGTTACTGGGATGCATTAAAAAAAAATTGTGTCTTCTGACGCATTATCATTTAAAGTAACTTTCTGTTTAATTATTTTAAGTCCGTTTAATTTCGTACTAGTTATTCCCGCGACGTCCTACAAGTATTTTAAAGCGCAAATCCCGTGCCCGCGGAAATTATAGGATAAAAAGTGGCTTGTATGTTACTTCACAACCTCTTCTGTCTACTAGTTAAAGTAACATCAAAGTCGATTGCCGTTCCGGGGAAGCTAAAACTAACTTAAACCTTGCTCACAAATTGCGCTATCTTTTAGTAAGAACCGTACAAAAATCCTTTTAGTAGATTTTAAGAAAATTGATCATACACATACATTAGGATTAAATCAAATATACATAGACATAGCTTTTGGGGACTTAGTTTTATTACATTATAATATTGATGTAAAGGTAATGAAACAAAATCATATGAGTTATACATTTTTACTGAACAAAATCAACAAACAAACAACAGTCTCTTGTGTTTATTTTTAGGTTTAAATTGTAACATTGTAACTAAGAAAGATGCGATTTTTATAACTACAGAATTAATTTTAAACTATATGGGCGTTAGATACGTTGTGGCCCTACTTACTTATTTATAATGTATAAAAAAAAATTAGACTTATATCCTAAAATATACTATGAATGTAAGAAGATTATTATGGCTTGGCTGAAAACATTATGTTACGAAGAATCGGTAGAACTGTTAAATTTTAGATTTTAACACACACACACACACATACACACACACATACACACACACATGCACACACACAAAAAACATCAGTCAAACATACATACACACAAACATATTCATGATTGATCTCACATACCATTTAACATAATGTTACTGAATAACACTTATATCTATTTCTTTTTAATTTATACATACATAAATACATATTTATATATATTGTTTATAAATATATTATTTATAGTTATTTTTATATTTATTATAATATATGTAAAAATACTGATAAAACAAAAAGATTTTATAATTACGTTATCTTTGGCGTTATGGAAGAGTGAGGTCTTCTGACACAGGCTTTACTAAGCTCCTCCACAATATATTATATCTTGTAAGATGTAAAATTGTTACTGTCAATAAATTTTAATATTATTTTTATTATTATTATTATGTATTTTTTTCAGATTGGAGAATTCAGAATATTCTATGATTACAACGAAGGAGAAAGATTGATTATAGATTGCAAAAATATGACTATTAGATCTATAACCAATTTTAGTCCATTGATTATGAAGAAAATTGAAATAATATTTGCGGTAATTTTTTTTTTTATTGCGCTATTATTAGAAATATTTTTAAAGATCTATCGCTATGCTTTCCCCATTTCCCCATTTTACAGTAAAGTCTTGAAAACCTGTTCCAATATGGATTGAGTATGTTATACATATCCCAAGAGTTTTCCATAATTATGCAGGTTTCTTAAAGAAATTTTTGTTTACAAAGCACATGATTGCTTACATCATTTAGATATATTTTAATAGAAAACTTATAGGCGTCTACCCGGTGTACAAACCTGCGACCCGCAGGTAGAGGTCTCACCGATCAGCTGATGGTCTAGAGACCACTATAATCACAAACTAAGGGAAATACAGATAACAAAACCATGGTAATGACAGAAATCAATCTAACATAGTTTTTACTATGAAAGTAATAGGTTATTTACGATATTGATTTAGTAACTAAACTCAATTAATAGAGAACGAATAAAGAGTTTCATCAATTTTATTCTGAAAGATCCTAATCAGATATCCAGCATCATTAATGTTCCAAACCACAAAACACTAATTTAATTTGCATTATTAACTTGAATTAAACCTGTTTTGGGTAGGTATTATATATAAATACTGTTTTTTCTTAGACAAAAAATGACCTACAGTAAACAGTTTTGAGGAAAGAATACGACGTGCTAATTTTTCTTAGTAATGCATTTTTAATTTCAACAATTTTAATAAATCGCAGAATTAACTATTACTTTGTGGATATCAATAGTAAATAAGTCAAATAATTGATCAGTAATTACAGAAAAATATTATTTATTAATATAACTTTGTTCAACATTTTTTTTCGTTTTTGAGTGAGTTATTTAGATTTTTTATGTAATAGAACTATATTTTAGCTTCTTATAATTGTATGATTTACTACTACACTAACAATGATTTATTTTAAATGATTATTAATAAAAGAATAAACTAATAATACCAAGGCTTTCAGCAAATTTGTAAATCGTTATAGGGCATCTGTATATATTATATACATTTTTATTTGTTTTAGACTTGTCTTTACACAAGTTCAAAAAACAATTAAAAAGACACTTATTCATAAATCTTATTATACAGTTGAAGACTATGTTGATGAAAATAAAGCTCGGATTTTAATTGCAACTGCTACGCACTAGATTATATTGTAAATGTTTATTTGTTAGACAAACATTGAAATCATTATTTTTGAAAAGAGAGACTGCCGAGTTTTTTGCCGGTACTCCTCGGGAAGAGCACTTTTCCGAACCAGATGTAGCTTCATTGTAATTAAGCGATTCAAAAGTGCTTCTAAAGGGCAACTTGAATAAAGAGTTATTTGAATTTGAATTTCAGCAAGCATACAATCTCAGAATTAAAGGAGTTTACTTCGTAAACGCTATGCCGTTTTTGGATAAATTTATAGCTCTAATCAAACCATTTGTTAAACAAAAAGTTCTGGATAGATTTAAAGTTATAAAATCGTATGAAGATTTATATAAGGATATTTCAAAAGAAATACTACCTAGTGAGTACGGCGGTGAGGCGCCAAGCTTAGTGGTCATTTCGGGTACGTATATTAAAATAAATAGAATTTAATATATGTATCATCAAAAACAATTTTAATAGTATTGATGTTATGTATATAAGTTTTTATTTGTATATTTAGTATCTGTATATCTGCCGTGTGGTATCCGGCTGAGAAGAATAGACCACCCTTATTTCTTACCGAGGTGTCGTATAAGGCGACTCAGATAAGTCGACCTCCCGTGTGGCTGAGTAGAATAGACCACCTTCATTTATTACCGTGGTGTCGTAAAAGGCCACTAAGGTAAGTTGACCCACCGTGTGGTATCCGGTTGAGGAGAATAGACCACCCTTTAGCTTACCGAGGGGTTGTAAAATACGACTCAGGTAAGTTGACGTCAGGCAGGCGGCTGGTCGTAAAATACGCAGCCAAATCATGTGACAATGTTGTCACATGATTTGGCTGCGTATTTTACGAACGTTACAAACACATGTTACAAACATGTGTTTGTAACATGTGCCGACCCCACTTAGAGTGGGATAAGGGCAGGAGGATGATGATAATTTAGTATCTGTATATTTATACTGAATTAAATATTCGTATGTATATATCTGAGAACCTTCTCTGATTGAGTTGATAAGCTCCCTAGGCCAAGGGTTTGCCTGGAAGATATCGCTAGCGATAAGACCGCCTTACTGTATCGAGCAGTTTACATTGTAATTTAGTATTATTTTCAATTAGAAGGTGTGCAATAAAGTTTCGATCTTCAGAAATCTATCCAATACATCTATCAATGCTGATTGAATAATAAATTTATTTTTTATACATTTTAGTCCTTATACATTTACATGATAATATCATACTGCGATTTTACATTAAAATTACTCTATACAAATATGTTTTTAATACTGTATGTTTTTTCTAGATCAATGGAAAGAATTTTTGAAAACGGATGAAGCTACAAAAATAATTAATAATTTAAATAAAGTTAAAAGTGACGAATCAAAACGCAGCTGCTATAAGTTCAACCAAGAATATTTAGGAATGCCAGGATCTTTCAGACAAATGATAGTGGACTAATTTTTAGCAAATATACAAAATTTCTTCACATAATAGCAACGAAAACATTACTTTATCCTACTTCAACCTTAACGATTGACAATCAGTTAACAAAACAATTAATGAAATGTCAAATTCTATAGAAGCAATATACATAGAAGTCATACATCAATTTTCCGGCTTCTCCATGGCTTACATCTTAGATCTGAAATCGCCTATTCCAATTCAAATTCAAATCATTCTTTATTCAAGTAAACTTGCAAACAAATGCTTCTGAATCGTCAGCTCTGCTGCTGGTTCGGAAAAGTGCTTCTACTGAGAAACTTCCCGAAGAGACTCGGCGATTCCCATCTAATGCTACGAAAATATCCTACATTTTTCTTTTTTTCTTTGTTTTTTCTTGACCCCCACCAAACATTCCAAGGTCATACCACCAACCCTCAATTAAAGTTAATCTGTAGTTCCAAATATTTCGTAACTAGCCTCTTCATTACGTACTTATTAATTATCATAATAAAATAAAATTTTATTTTTATTAATTAATAAGAATAGAACAAAGCTCTTATAATTAATTTGAAAACGCGAGATATTCGTTTTGTAGAGGAATAAAAATACAATAAAGTATATTATTATTATATGTGTTTTATTCGTATATTATAATCCTACTAATATTTATAACATAAAAATAATACATTTTTATTGGAAAAAAGGAAGATTGTGTGTTTTTTTACAGCTTAAACCCGTTAAAAGTTACTATAAAATAAAAGTGTAGCAAAATTACCATAACAGCGGTGATAACCCTGCGGTGAGACCATATGACTCTTTCCTAAGGGTCTCGGGTTTCAAATACCTGGATGGTACCAAAGAATTTTTCGGTTAAAACATGTGTTTACTTGATAATTGCAATTTATCAGCTTTTCGGTGAGGGAAAACATTGTGAGGAAATCAATATATGCAAAACAGTAGACGTAGGCCGTTGCTTTAATTTTTACTGTAGAATACCCTAATTGATGCAGAAGTTATGATATAACTATTTTGTTATGATCCACGTTTTTTAAGAGAATCTGCTTAATGCGTGTGTAAGGGTAGAAAGCAAACAACGTTTACAAACCATATACACACAGGACCAGTCACAACACGTATTACAAAGCGCCACCACAAATAACACAACACACACTCACAACGACAATCTCTACAATCGTTTCGCCCCGTAACGAAATCATCATCAGGAGGATAGACTTTACAACACGTCATTACGATTTTGGTAAATATAATAGTAAAATAGTTCTCTCATAATTTCTGTATAATGGAATTCCGTAAAGTAACCCTTGCTTCTATAAATAACCCTAATTGAAGACATAAAAATTTGAATGAAAGAAAACTCAAAAAAATCATTAAAATAGTTTGTAAATTGAAATAGTAAAGAAACCAAGTACCCAAAATATCATTTGAGTTTTCCATTTCTTAAATATGTGGAAATTTACTATTTCGGTAAGATAGTATTTCAAAAAAACTTAATCTTATAATAAGACTTTTAACGGTAGAACCTAAAAAAGTTTGACAGTGATTACATGATTTCGATGACCAATTGACTAAAATTGAGAAAATATATAAACTTTAAAAACTTTTATAGCCATGCATGAAAATATAAATGTGCTGCAAACTTTTTAGGTTTCAGTAAACTTTTGATACAGTGACAGATTTCCTAAGTTATAATAAGAAGAAAAAAAATATATAAATATATAAATTCAAAATATACGCTATTATATAGCTTTAGTTATTTCACAACTAATTAATTAATTATATTCAAGGTCCAACGGATTTATAACTATAATACGCTGAAGTGGTTCCGCAGTGTGCATGAGATAATATTAATATTTCTCTATATATTCTGTAGCCAGTTATAAGCTCCATACATTTGTTGGTGATCACTCTTCAAATTACTGCCAGTCCACTTTCAATTTTATTTAAGAGATTTTAGGTTATATGATTCTATTGATTGATTCTATACCTCATTGCAGTCTTTTTGCCTTTCTTGTGCGGATCTTATGTTTCTTATAGTACAGGTTCTCTTACATCATGGGTTCCCAATATCAACAAGTCTAGATTTTTGTGCTTTATATTACGGCAATTTTATCTATATTAGTGTCATTGTTTTAATATGGATCTCCTTTTTTATTTGAGGTTATTGTGATATGATCAGCACGAGCATAGCACCCCTTGCCCACTGAGAGAGTTTTTATTCTTATGACAACAGAAAAAATATATCCAATGACATATAATTATCGAAGTAGAAATATTTATTACTTGTAATGATCATTATTATCAATTCCAACTTCAATAATTATGTTTTGTTGACTTTAGGTCTTAGGTTAACTTTTACAATAGTGCAGTAGATTTCTAGCATGTTCAGCTTCCTTCTTATTCCATGAGATTATACCTATCAGCATCACGATTTACTTTTGGATTCTTCTTTCTCTTCTTGGGGTACCTTTCCGATCATCGAAGGTTGCTAGTGAGCAGCGTATATTTCTGTTTAATTTCTAGATGTGAAAAAACTAGGCAACACTCGCGATTCCTGTCCCGGACGTTATGTATCCGACACCTCTTCTTCCTTCTACTTTTTCCATCATGAACGGTTGGAGAAGTTCATATCTCATATAATAAAGGCACGCCCCAGATATGACACTTTTCTGACCTTGACGGTATTCAACAGTTTGCATTTTTTGTTAGCACGTCGCAGTACTTCCACATTAAAAACTTTGTGAGTCCAGCTTATGGCCACCATGCGTTTATACGCCCACATCTTTAAAGCTTCTCTACGTTTTTAAAGATCCTCTTAAAAGTTTAACAGTTTTGCATTCTGATAAACTAATATTGAACCTTTTGAATGTCTCGTATTTGTAGACAATATTTATAGATGTAAAATTTATTATTGTATTTTGTTTATAGACTTACAATTTGGCAAAAAAGATTAATTTAACTTATAGTTAGTTAGTTTATTATGAGACGGAATCCAATTTTTTTTATTATAAATTTATAATGTATAACTCTAATGAATCGACGTTATTATCCGTCGTTTATCCACTAGTTGTACTGTGAGCTGGTCGTTTAATATAAAGTAATAATTAGGAGGTAAGATTTGTTTCTACTATGCAAGATTTTCATTAGTCGACTATTAAATAATTAATGTTAATTTAATAATCATCTAATGAATATTTTAATTTTAATTTGAAAATCTATTGTGTCATCATCGACTAAAAGTTTAAAATATTCCATTTCGCTATTAGTGGTGGCAGCGTAATCACATTTTTGATTGATAACATTTTCCCCATCCCTCCTAGCAGGACCTCTAGCTCCAAGCTGTAAATCGGAGTGTAGAGTCTTCCAGGGCGGAACCTCTCTTAGAAATTAGTAAATGATGGTTACAAGAAATAAGAATCATCAAAAAAAAAATACATATAATTTTAAACCTTTATATTGTTTATGACGAAGTTATATTTTGATGTTAGATAATATAAGAAAAAAGTGAAATAAAGGTGCATGCAAATAATATGAGAAAGTTAAGGCGGATGTGTGGTGTGACAAAATTTGATAGAATACGGTATGTGTGTAGTATAAGGGTAAGTTTGAAAATTGCACCCATTGTACAAAGATGAGAAGTACGAGATTAAGTTGGTATGGCTATGTAATGAGGAGGAATGAAAATCATGTAATCAAAAGTATGTATGACTAGAAATGGATGGATGGATTGTGTGAAGAATAATATGTACATAAAAGAATTGGTACCAGAGTTGACAAATGATAAAGGAGAATGAAAGACGACAACATATTGTGCCGACCCCACTTAGAGTGGGATAAGGGTAAGAGAATAATGATGAGTACAAATTATATTTATAATTTATTACATTTGTATAAAATCATAAGTTCAATATTATATTTTAATAAATACAGATTACACCAATAAATTAACGCCAATATTTAATAATCTATTAACTGATGTCTCACTCTTATATTTTAGAAATAAACTCGAATGAAATTATCATCATCCATATCATTAAACTGTATTAAAATATTGGGGTCACATCGCGATGACACCCCTATGTTTACATCATTCATTAGAATTGCCTTTAATGGTTCCGTAGTTCACTTATCACATATATTTATATATGAAATTTCAATATATTCTTGAGAATGGATTGTTAGCAATATTACTGGTATCCATTAAACTAATCTTAACCTGCCCAATCTGCCTCTGAACACCAAGTTTTATCTGTTTTCAACCGATGAACGCCCATCTAAAAAGGTCCCCGAGGCGGTGGTTGTACCCGATACATTGATTTGCAAAGAGAGGGTCACTTTTAGAGAGGCCAGATCCAGAGGTGTTAAGAGTTACGTACCCTGTTCAGAGTACCCTGTTCCCACCACCAGAGGCGTTTTCGAGCACTCAGATTGTTTAAGTCGGCGCGAGTCCGACATACCGCTCATCCCCGCCGGGCGGCGGGATCTACTTGTATAAGGGGTTTTTCCTGATAAACAAAAACGTCCATTATTATGACAACTGTTTTTCTATTCTCTTTAAATTCTACGATTTTTATTTGATTTTATTCTGCTGGAATCTAATGGCCCCTTGCAACTATTTGAAGTTAATAATATTAGTGAAGTGAAGTTCAAGAAAGCATGTTTCTATGCGGAGTCGCCACTATAACATCATGCGATTCTTATTCAAATTTAAATTTTATTTATTCTCTTAATTTGTTAACATCAGCCGTTTGGTATCCGGCTGCACAGAACATGTTTGTAACCTGTTGTGCCGACCCTACTTAGAGTGGGATAAGGGCAGGAGAATGATGAATTTTATTATTAATTTTGTATTATGGATCTCCGCAAAGTAACGCCTGACTCTATAAATTACTTATTATTTGAGTAAACAGTTATACTTATATTAATTATGGTTACAGTGGGTTAACCTTAAAAGCTATATGCTGTCCCGGACTTTTATTTAGAACTTTTAGAGAGGAACAATTTTGTAGTACATGATTTTGTAATAACGTTCACCGTTTACATAGCGCACGTAAGGAAAGCTTTAAATTTTGCCGTTTTCACTATATTTTTTATTACTGTTCCTCTCCTATTAATTTTAGCGTGATGTTATATAGTCTATAGCCTTTCTCGATAAATGGACTATCTTACATCACTTCTTTTTCAAATCGGTCCAGTAGCACCTGAGATTAGCGCATTCAAACAATCAATCAAACAAACAAACAAACATACAAACTCTTCAGCTTTATATATTAGCATAGAGTAAAGATAATTATACGACGAATCAATGCTAACAACATTTCAACTTCTGATAACAGTGCTATTTTTCTCAATCAAGGTTATATTTTTTTTATCTTCCAGTAGCTTTTGGCGATTCTCCTCCGTCAGACAACATTAAAAACATTTCAAAATGTTTTTTATTTATTTATTGTAGTATTAGATTGTTTTCAAACATTACAATATTGTTTTAAGACGGTATCCAAATGAACTTTTTGAGTTATAGTCATTGTTTAATGAATAAAAAATCGTATCTTTAGATGTTTACTGTTTATTTTTACTGTGAGCTGGTTGTTGTTAAACAGTAATTATTAAGAGGTAAGTTTGTTATTTTATCAACATAATAATTTAGCAGTCTATTTCTAAATAAATATTTGAAGACATTTTTTTTTAATTTAGTTGGTAATTTGGAAATCTTTTAAACTCGTCATAACGTTTCATGACTTTTTCATTTTACAATAAACGTTTTTATTTGTTCTAAGACGTCCAATTAGGTCTTAATAGTTTTTGTCACAGTTTCTTTTATATATATAGATATTTTATAACTACATTAAGAAAAATCAAGGTCGTGTAAGACTCAGTCTAAATTAACATATGTTTACCATTATTATAATGTAATTTTGTACCGCTGAGCCGACTATATCAAAATAATACCATTTACATTTTAAGCAGTAAGCCTGCACCTACCGCTTAACGTGGTCAGGTTTTCTTGAGTTAGAAAAATAATTATTTACTATCGTAAAGCTGTGATAGCCTAGCGATAACACCGTGCGACTCTCTAGAGACGTCACGTTTTTAAACCCCGGGCAGGCACCAATGAGTTTTTCAATGAAAACTTAAGTGTCTAATTGATAATTGAAATTTATCACATGCTTTTCAGTGAAGGAAAACATCATGAGGAAACCTGCATATCTCTAGAGAATTCTAGCGATATGTGTAACCTACCAATCCGCATTGTAGCAGCGTGATAGGTCTTAGATCCAACCCTTCTCTCCAAAAACGGAGAGAGGAGGCCTTAGCCCAGCAGTGGGCATAGTAACATGCCCTTACTTTACTTTACTTTACTATCGTAACATGTATGAACGTTAAATCGAAAAGATTTTCAAAATTCATTCATCTTGAGTTTGTAGCCTATATGATGACGTTAACTATATTATTTTTGAAAAAGCTTCAATTCGTCCAATTCTATAATACCATCTGTCGTTATGTTAACTAACCTCATGAGTAAGACGAAAATATGTGTTGTAGTTCATATATGTATAATTATAATTCTGTATGTAATATATTATTTTTACCCATAGATATTGCGTGCGTCGTAGGACTAGTTACACTAATCCTTTCTCTTACATGATCGTCTGGAAGAGATTGCTATTGCTAAAAGCTATCTCTTACAGACTACCACCAGATTCTAAATTTTTAAAGTTTATTGAACATTTTATGAATATCTATATTTAAAATAGCACGAAAAAAAAATTTAATTTAAAAAAATTTAGAAAAAATCTCTTTTATGTATTTCATTATTATGAAGAAAACTTAGGGAATACGTAAATAATGCTGGCCTTAAAATTCCCTTTCTGCAAATAAATTTTGAGTGCCTCAGTTGCTGTTGAAGACATCAAATTTGGAGTTCCAAAAAAATTGATTTCAATATACTAATTAAATATTAATATTTACCATATTTAAAAATTTCTACACCCACAGAAATAATGGCAGATATTTCATATAAAAACCTGCTAGTAGTAACCCAAGAAGATAAAATAAAGGTTCGAAATCTTTTGAATGTAAATGATCCAATTAAAATCGAAGAAAACTTTGACGCAATCGAAGAGTGGGTCAAGAAGCAAGATCATCTGATTGAAGCTTACCAATACTTAAGTATGTTCTTTTCATGAATTATAACTCAAAAATAAAATTTGTTAGAAAATATGATATTTTGTTAAAAGGTTTTTTTTAACTTGACTTTTAATTTTTAATTTTATACTTGTTTCTGATTACAGATCGTAATGTTGTAGAACGGTTGTATATTGTATCAAAGGGATCTACAGAGTTGACGAAAATTAAAATTGACAAACTATTTACAACCAGAGGAATAATAAGCGAATTAGTTCTGAAAAGATCGTATGAAGAATTTAACAAATGTTGGGATCACTAGTTAGTAAACTTTTGGAATTCCGTGATTTATAATTTAAATAAATCGCATGATGAATGTTTAACCATTGGACTTATATTTTTTAATTATTACACAGATTGCATTAGGCGTTAATAGGCTGAAATACCATCGTTAGGTTTTGTAAATATAATTTAGGTTGAAGTATTTAGTATTACATTAATTATTTACTGGCGATTAAATCAGATGATACGCATTTTGTTATGATGCTACGCTACGATCTGACCTATTTCTGGTTCTAAAAGTTCTCTGGATGAATAATGACGATGATCTATATCTTTACTAACGTTCGTGACACATCACCTCTTAAGATTCATCACTCGTAATATACTCAGGATATTCGAGGGATCATCTATGCACTATGATTGAGAAATGCTACCCTATTACCATATCATCACGATTAAAATTAACACTACACAGTTATTTTATGGTTTACAGTCATTTCGCACCATTACCAAAACTAAATCCTACAGATCAGACTAGATGCGTAATGGGGAAAATGATATGTGAAAACTATGATGAAGTTAATTTGTTGGCCTTAATGAGATATTGTGGTATGGTAAGTTTTTATTTTATCTTTTAATATTTTTTTAATATATACAAATTCGATAAATAAAAAGGAATATCAAGAAAATAAGGTACTTTTGATAGAAATAGTAGGGTTTTAGCTCCGAAGAAATGTTCTTATATACTACCAAAAAGGTAGCAATTGTAGCTCATAAAATATCTGATCACCATTGTTCTAAAAGCCCGAGACTTTAAAGCAACTGAAAAGAATTAAACATAACTATGGCACTTAATTAACGAACTTAATTAAACATTACGAGTTCCAGTTCGCTAAACGCGTTCAAAGTCAAATAAATGGTGGGGGTTGAACTTTTAACTATGCATGCTTGGGTGAAGCGTCACGTTGCTTCGTTTACGGGACGAAAAGACTGTTGCAGACTGTTGTAGTAAATGTGTGCAGTGTTAGTATTAGGTCCTTACATATGAAATTGGCGTTTTGTCGTACTGGCCACTTTGATCTCAAATATTACCTTTATGGTTAGGAATTCCAAATTCAAATTCATACAGCTATTTACTCATGCATTTGTGTTTCAAACCCCCTAATTCATTTGTTTTTTCTTCTTTTGTTTTTTTCTATGTGTCACTCTGTTTACAAAATGGAAAACATGAAATATCGCGTTATTTACGAGTATGTTAGTAGTTACGAGTTCCACCGTGGCACCAGTGCTGCAGAAACGGCTCGAAGGATTAATGATGTGTATGGTGACGGTGTCGCAAAAGAAAACACAGTGCGTTTTTGGTTCCAACGTTTTCGTTCTGGAAATTTCGACCTGCAGAACAAGCCTCGTGGACGGCCGGAGACCAAAGTTGATAATGAAGAATTGAAGGCTATTGTGGAAGCGGATCCATCGCAAACCACGTCCGAGTTAGCTGCAGCCTCCGGTGTTAGTGATAAAACTATTCTAATCCACTTGAAGCAAATTGGGAAGGTGAAAAAGCTTGAAAGGTGGGTACCTCATGAATTGAGTGAAGCAAACCGACAAACGCGCGTCGACTGCTGCGTTACGTTACTCAACCGGCACAATAATGAAGTAATTTTAAATCGAATCATTACCTGTGATGAAAAGTGGATCCTCTACGATAATCGGAAGCGCTCATCGCAATGGCTGAACCCTGGCGAACCAGCCAAATCCTGCCCTAAGCGAAAATTGACTAAAAACAGTTGCTTGTAAGTGTTTGGTGGACTAGTGCCGGTGTCGTTCACTACAGCTTTCTTAAATCTGGCCAGACGATTACGGCAGATATCTATTGTCAGCAACTGCAAACCATGATGGAAAAGCTAGCTGCTAAACAACCGAGGCTGGTCAATCGCTCTAGGCCACTGCTGCTTCAGGACAACGCTAGACCACACACTGCACAACAGACGGCTACCAAATCAGAGGAGCTTCAATTAGAATGTCTTAGACATGCACCGTACTCTTCGGACCTTGCTCCAACAGATTACCATTTTTTTCGCAATTTGGATAACTACTTGCAAGGAAAAAAATTCAACTCCGATGGGGCAGTCTAAACCGCCTTCAAAGATTTTATTGATTCCCGCCCGAATGGTTTTTTTAGTAAGGGGATCAATGAACTACCTATGAGATGGCAAAAGTGCATACATAGCAATGGTACATACTTTGATTAATTAAATATATTTCATAAAAAAAAACGACTTTATGTTCCTCCCATAGAAAACGCCATTTTCATATGTAAGGACCAATATATTTTTGTGTTGTTATTTGATGGTAGTGCATAAGTCGAATCCTGCATACGTCAGCTATAAAAACGAACTGTATACTTTTCAGTATTTCATAAATTCGTACTTTCCTTTATTTTTACCATATATTTCGTATCATTATTTTTGTATTATGGACCTCCCCAAAGTAACGCCTAACTGAAAGCTCTCCTTTTTATTTTCAAAACGAAGGGCGGATTAATATAAACTGATGTTAAACGTGTTAAATGTTTTTGCTGATTACAGATTGGCGAATTCAGATTTTTCTTTGACTATATGCTGGGAGATAAGTTCATTTGGGATCTTCAAAATGTGTCTGCTACCTTCTTAACAAAACTCAATCCCTTTTTACTAAAGAAAGCGGAAATTCTGTTGACGGTAAATTGTTTTAAAAATGTGAAAAATTTAATAAAAATATCATAATTACAAAGTAGGTATAATAAAACTTTGAAATAGATAATAAATATAAAATAGCAATATTTCGCGCCGTTGGCGCAATTGGTAGTACCTTCACAGCCATGGATTCGATTTCCGCCTAGGGCCAGCATTTTCTTAATATAAATTTGTTGTTTCTTCAAGTCTGGGTGTATTTGTGTATTTATTTTCAGTGACATGAGTACAGTATATTTACCATTTATTCGTCACCAAGTATTAAATTACTTACTCTGTTCCCAAAGTTACCGTGTGTGTAATTGTTCCATATATGTATGTATTATTTCTTAATATTCCGAGAGTCATTTCAGTGAAGAAGGAAAAAACATGAGTTGTACGTGCAATACTTTTGCCTTTGCAGTCCCGGTGTAATTTGGTTGATGAGGATGGTATCATTGTATACATGATAAGAGATATAGATTTTATTTTAGTTAGGTCAAAATTTTAAGATGGTGATAATATTTCAGGAAACATATGATGTAAAACTGAAAGGAATGTACTTTATCAATTGTCCACCATTTATTGACAAATTATTATCTATAATAAAACCATTTATAAAAGAAAAGCTTGTGAGCAGATTGCATGTCCTTGACTCGTATGAAGATTTGCATAAAATGATTCCAAAAGAGATTTTACCTGAGGACTATGGTGGTGACGCTCCGAGCTTATCAAAGCTATCAAGTAAGTAATTCTTCATTGATGCTAACGTTGGCAATGAATACATATGCCAGAATTTATTTTATTTATTGGTGTTCGCGCCTAAAACGATGTCAGCCGGGAGCGAGCGGCAAAGGGGGTTACGGGGGGACGCGATAGAAGCGCCACCGCGACCGACCAGAGCGCTGTCAAGTTGAACACGTACATCATCATTAGAACATCATTTTTTATCCAAAATTAACATAATTGTTATAGTTACGAATTATAAACAGAATTATAAACCAGATAAATAGTTTTAATTTACACGAAAGTCGTAATACACGACAAGTTTTGGTGACCCTCGGACGCGATCAACCGACGTGCTTCAACGAAGAGATATATCGAGAAGGCGCTTAAACATCGCAGTCGTAGAAGGCAAAAACCCAGAGGACGAGGTGAAACAATCCAAACCAAGGGGAGTAAGCCTATTTCCATCTTATTTTACATCATTTTAAACAATTTTGCTTCGTTTTGTTCTAATATTCGATATATTTCTCACGCGTCAGTTGTATATTCTACCTACATCAATTTTACTTTTTTGTTGTTTTGATCAAAGTTCGTTTATTTCTTAGTATTACATTAAAATTATACGCCTAATTGATGAAATAATCATATTACGATACGTAATTCCGTTTGAATATAGTAATTTATTAATTAATTACGTTCGACTAACGTTACTTAGTTACTTTCAATAGTGTTTCGTACTTATAAAGAAAAGTTTGTTAACGTCATCGTTTAACCTTCATTAATACAAACGAAATACTATCAATTCAGTTAGTTAAGCATATATGCCGACTATTCCAGGAGTACTTCGGGAGTGATTTGGCGAGAATCGTGTGTTCTTCATGCCGTTTGTTGCCGCGCCGGCGCCGGTTCGAGTTGCAGCGGCGGCCGGGCGTTGCTGTTCGCGAGCCCGGTTTGTACGGGCGCTCGAGGTTGGATTCATTGTTTATCTATTATTTTTTCTATTATAGTTTTGTTTTGTTGTTTGCGCTTACATAATGACGGAGTTAAAGGAACTTATTGCGCAACGAGGGCGCGTTAAAACTCGCATAACTCTTTTTGAAAAATATTTAACGCCTCTTTTAAATATAAAATTAAATAAAAGTCAATGTAACGAATTAAGTTTGAGATTAAATAAATTTCAAGATTTATCGTATAGTTTTGAAGAAATTCAGTTTAAAATAGAATCTTTAGATAAAGATGAGGAATCTCAAATAATCGAAAGGGAGGAGATCGAAAATAGATTTTTCAGTTTAATCGCGCGCGCTCAGGAATTGTTACAACTTTACGAAAATATGCCTAAAAGTGAATCAGCATCTATTAACGGTTCTACCTCATCAAAACATAATTATCTAAAATTACCACCTCTCAAGATTTCGCCTTTTAATGGGGATCCGAATAAATGGTTGGAATTTAGAGACATGTATATATCATTAATTCATAACAATGACAGTTTAGATAACATAAGCAAATTTCATTATTTAAAATCTTATTTAGAGAATTCTGCCAGTGCAGTCATAAATTCAGTCACGGTATCGTCTCTTAATTATCCGATCGCTTGGTCGCTCCTCTGCGATAGGTTTAACAACAAGCGTCTTTTAATAAATGAACACATCAAATGTCTTTTTTCCATAGAAACTATTTCTAAAGAATCGGAACAGTGTTTACGCAATTTAATAGATGAAATTTCAAAAAATCTGAATGCATTAAATTCATTAGGAGAACCAACCGAATATTGGGATTCTCTGATTATATATATGGCTTCTTCAAAACTTGAATCTGTAACAGCTAGAAACTGGGAGGAATTTAGGGGCACCCGGGAGGTTATCAAATTATCTGACTTCTTTGATTTTCTTCGTCAACGAGCAACTGTTTTAGAAACAGTTCATGCGAGTAAATCTATCAGATCTGAAAAACGACACAGTTTAGTAAAAACAAAATCTTTCGTGGTCTCCTCGCCTTCTTCTTCTCATTCTCCCACTCAAGGTAGTTGTCTAGCCTGTAAACAAGATCACAAACTTTATGAATGTACAAGGTTCAAATCGCTTCCTACTGAAGAACGAATTTCTAAAGTTTTTCAATGGCAATTATGTAGTAACTGTCTTCGTAGTGGCCACCGATCAAATCAATGCAGGCTCGGTGGGTGCCGCATCTGCAAAAAGAAACATAACACAATATTACATAAACAGTCCTCTTTATATACTACACAAACATCACCACATACGTCATTAGAAAGTAGTGAAGAATCTGCTTCGTCATCTTTTAAAAATTTAGCTTCTTTGCATAACATGCCTTCTTCTTCGGAGTTAAATAAAGTTAAAGATTCTTCACGTGTCATCAGTATGTCTTCTATCTCCTCAAATCAGGCTCTTCTGTCTACGGCCTTGGTCGAGGTAAACGTCAATAATACTTCTTTTACTTTGAGAGCATTGCTGGACAGCGGCAGCCAGTCTTCTTTTATAACCGAAGTAGCTTTAGCAAAAATCGGTTTGTCTACAATTTCTAATGAACTTCGTTGTGTATCTGGTCTAAATAATTCCATCATTAATATTACGAAACATTGCGATGTCGTAATACGGTCTTCATTCAATACATTTAGTTTGCCTGTAAAATGTTATGTCATTCCAAAAATAACTGACAGTTTGCCGCACATAAACATTAATTTGGAAAATTTACATATCCCAAGTTACATCAAATTAGCTGACCCGAACTTCTTTAACCCGTCTGATATCGATTTGCTCTTAGGCGTTGATGTATTTTGGGACTTAATATGCGGTTCTAAGATAAAACTAGGTCCAAACAAACCGATATTACAAGAAACTCAGTTAGGATGGATAATTGCTGGCCCCATGGGGGGGAAAAATTGTACGAAATCAAATAAAACTTATTGTAACTTTAGCAAGGAAATACAGCAGCAACTTTCTAAATTCTGGGAGCTAGAAGAAGTACCTACAGAAACGTCTTCTTTCAAAGAACACTTTTACGAAACCTCGTTTAATGACACTACTTACTGTCACCAATATGGTAGGGTTTGTGTTCAAATTCCTCTTTGCGATTTACCTGATGTGCTGGGTGAGTCCTATATCATTTCTAAAAAGAGATTATTTGCGATGAAGAACAAAATGAAAAGAAATCCATCATTCCGCGTGCTTTCCTATTCACAAATTCCGAACTAACTGTCCTGTTTACAATCTATTCAGACAATGCATCTAGTTAAGTATTTTGATTTAAAGTCTGAATCTACTACCCTGGGACGATTTTGGTTCGATTTCGTTTTAAATTTGAACTTCTTTTCAACGCTTGAAATTCCTAGATATGTTCCTATTAATGAGCCGCACCTCATCGAACCTCAGGTGTTCTGCGATGCTTTTGCATATGCTTCTTGCATATGTTTGCGATCTATTGACAAATTAGGAAATGTTAAACAGTAAATCTTCTTTGTGCGAAAAACATGATCTTTATTTATCATCTCCATACCCCAAATCTACATTCACTACAACTACACATAATAAATCTACTGATACAAACACAATTCCTACATATCATCTTGTAAATTTTTAACATTACATCGAAGCTCAACTTACGTATTGAGGTTTATCTATAATTTAAAAAATAAACATGCAAAATGCAAGGGCTACTTAACTACTGATGAACTTAAGACTTCACTTACTCTTCTAATAAAACAGCATCAAATAGAATGTTTTGAAGTAGAAATTAAATTACTTACCAATAAAAAATGCTTGCCCTCGAAGTCGCGCTTACTGCCACTGCGTCCGTTTGTAGATGAAGACGGCTTTATACGCGTAGGCGGTCGCATCCAACACTCTTCTGAAACTTATAATAAAATACATCCAATTTTGTTAGATTCAAATCACACATTTACAAAATTATTATTCTCTCAAGAACATAAGAAACTTATGCATTGTGGTCCTCAATTATTACTAACTAATTTAAGACAAAATTATTGGCCTATCACAGGAAGACGACTCGCTAGAAGTACTGTAAATAATTGTAAATTATGTAGAATATTAAAAGCTAATACAGTAAATCCTATAATGGGTAACTTACCAAAATCTCGGGTGACTCCTAACTTACCTTTCCAGATTTCTGGCGTAGACTTTGCAGGACCATTTCCTATACGAGATCGTACAGGACGTGACTGTAAAATAATAAAGAGTTACTTGTGTCTCTTCGTATGCTTCTCATCTAGAGCTGTACATTTAGAAATTGCATCTGACCTTAGCACTGATGTATTCATCTTATGCTTGAAGCGTTTCATCTCTCGTAGAGGAAAACCTAGTGAATTATACTGCGACAATGGTCGTAACTTCGTGGGTGCAAACAATGATCTTTCAAAATTAGTAAACAATGAATCAATCTCTTCGTACGCTGCCACTGAGGGCATTAAATTTAAATTCTCGCCAGCTTACTCTCCCCACTTCGGAGGACTCTTCGAAGCTGGCATAAAGTCTGCAAAACATCATTTACATAGAATGCTTGGTAATACTCACTTGACATTAGAGGAATTATCGACATTATTCGTGCAGATCGAAGCAATTTTGAACTCGAGACCCCTCACTCCATTGTCTTCAGACCCATCCGACTTATTTTCCTTGACTCCTGGCCACTTCTTGATTGGTAGACCTCTCACCTCGTTGCCATCACCAGCTTTACTCGACGCAAATGTTAACCGACTTAGTAGATACCAACAAATAGAACAAATGAGACAACATTTTTGGGAAAGATGGCGCAATGAATTTCTATGTGAGCTACAGCAAAGATCAAAATGGCAAATTAATAAAGGAGAGCTTCTGCAAGGTGACATGGTTGTACTGAAGGAGCCAAACTTACCTCCACTCGACTGGCGCATGGGCCGTATCTCCAAGCTATATCCAGGAACCGATGGCGTAACACGAGTGGCAGATATTTTGACAACAAAGGGTACCCTACGTCGCGCTGTGAAGAACTTGTGCCCCTTACCTAAGCTTGAACCATTAGAAGATTCTTCTCGAAATCCGAAGGTCTTCGAGAGGGGGGAAGATGTTCGCGCCTAAAACGATGTCAGCCGGGAGCGAGCGGCAAAGGGGGTTACGGGGGGACGCGATAGAAGCGCCACCGCGACCGACCAGAGCGCTGTCAAGTTGAACACGTACATCATCATTAGAACATCATTTTTTATCCAAAATTAACATAATTGTTATAGTTACGAATTATAAACAGAATTATAAACCAGATAAATAGTTTTAATTTACACGAAAGTCGTAATACACGACAATTGGTATTTAAAAAGTTCACATCTATACTTATCATAAAAACCTCCGTGTGGTATCCGGCTGAGTTAAATAGTCCACTCTCTTTTCTTACCAAGGTATTGTAAACGGCGGCTTAAGTAAGTTGACCAGCCGTGTGGTAAACAGCTTAGTAAAATAGACCACCCTTATTTCTTAGCGAGGTGTCGTAAAAGGCGAATAAGGTAAGTTGACGTTAGGCATTCGGTTGGTCGTAAAAAAACCAGCAAAAACATGTAACTATATGTTTAATCATGTCGTGCTACTTAGAGTGGGATAAGGATAGGAGAATGATGATTTATATCTATATTTAGTATAAGACAAAGTCTTCAAAACCTGTCTGTATGTGATCGATTTTCTCAAAATCTACTGAACGGATTTTGGTACGGTTTATACTAAAAAGTAGTGTAATTCTTCGGTTACGGTTTTATGTCAATCGTGTAAAAGAGATCACACAGTTATAATAAACAATAGATACAAAGTATGAGGATTGCTGGTGGTGACCTCTGAAAATCAGCGTCGGTAGTGAATTACTCAGTACTGATAAAGCCGAGAGGTTACGAATTTGGGCATCACAGAGATATAGGTACTAATCGCTTGCAAGTATACGATGCAAGGATATTGTGCGACTCTTTCAAAGGGTCACGGGCTCAAATTCGGGACAGGCACCATTGAGTTTGTCTGTTGAAACCTATGTTTCTGATTGTTAGTTTTAATCTCTCGCTTTTCGGTGAAGACCTGCATATTTCTAGAGAATTCTCCAATCCTTCTCTCCAAAAATTACGACGAGAAACTACTTTTTATATGTTGAGTTTAATGTATAATAACAAGGTACATAAATAATTTGTTTTTATTTGTTTTAGTGTAATATGTCATTTGTATACAAATTAATACTGTTTAGTTGTTTGTAACCCAAATAAATAGAAATCCCAAATAACTTTTTTGCAGATCAATGGAAAGAGTTCCTGAAAACAGAGGAATCTAGAAAATTAATCGATAATTTGAACAAAATGACAAGCGACGAATCAAAACGCAGCTCTGTAAAATTCAACGAAGAATATTTAGGAATGCCTGGTTCTTTTCGACAAATGACAGTTGATTAAATTATGAATTAAATTTTTAACCTGCTATAAATAAATTCAGATCTCGCTATAAACAAAAATATTTTTAAAGGGTTCGACAATTCTGCGTTTGTATATGTAGTAGCTATGAAGCTTCGTCAATTTTATTCCTGAGAACAACAATTCTACTCTAACCTTTCTACGTACACAATAATAATAACTGTTATAAAGAACTTTTGTAGATGAAATCTATAATTATTATCACTATTAATTGGAAAGATATTGAGAACGATATTTAAATAAGGAATGCACTAGAGAAGTCAATTCGAACTTTAATATTAGAAAAATTTTTAAACCTTACTCCCAAAAACTACGCTAGCTTTCACCTGTCGGTTAATAAGAAAACAAATATAATTATGCCATCTAACATAATGGTTTTTATATCACCTAAATATTAAAGTGGTACAACATAATATATAAAGTAGTAAATGTCTAGTACATAAGTAATATTTTAATCATTTAATATTTTTGGATATAATTATCAAATTTTGTATAATAGACGACAATTGCAATAAATCAGCCTTATTACTTATCAAGGATTTTTTATTTAAAAAACATAACCAGTTACAGTCAAAACAATAGCTAAAACTTTAAAATTTATTCGACACCTAATTGCATTTATCCAAGGTTGGTTTGATTGACCTACTGGCTGAAATGGTTCCGTAGTTCAATATGTTCACCAAACTACGTGAACCGTCACTTACCTCTTCGGCTGCACATTTTATTAAGCTATCTATATACGGTGCCTTTAATTCTACCACGTATTATATATTTTATCTCGCTGCCCTCTGAGTAAAATAGACCACCCTCATTTCTTACCGAGGTATAAAAGGCGACTAAGATAACTTGACGTTAGGCAGGCGGCTGGTCGTAAAATAACTAGCCAAATCAGGGCAGCAAAATGATGACGATGATGATACTTTATGATTTTATTATTTTACAAAGATTTTTCTGATCACATCTCTTTTCATTACGATTTGAATTTTCGCATGAAGTCTGTAGTAAGTAACTATTTTTGACCTCTAATAAATCAATGCTTAAAACATCTCACCCATAGCTCTTATCATCAGAGTAGCTTCGGGTTAAACCCTAGAATTCTATCTTTCAGTAGTTCTGGCCAATTCTCCACTTCCAGACAAAATGAATTATCATTTTTTAACTATGATATAAGTGATTGTTAGCATACGGAATCCTAATGAACTTTTTGACTTATTAACATTGTATAATGGATAATTAAAAGCGTTTCTAGATGCTAACTCACTACGTTTTATTGTTAGCTGGTAGATATAAGGTCATCATTGAGAGGTAAGGTTGTTTTCTTAATCGGTATAATTTTTTTTAAGGTGATTTTAGAACATTTCATTATTCATTTAAAAATATATTACATTTATATATTTCACGACATATTCATTTCTTAACGGCTTTTATAGGTTTTGACAAAGTTTCTTAATTATTATGTTATAAATACCTTTAGAAACTCAAATTAAATTATCATTAATATAAATACTTTAACGTAATTTTGTAGTACTGAACCAACTAAATCAAAGTTATGTTTACATTTTATGCCCCAAATGTGCATCTACCAGATTCGAACGCGGTCGAATATTTATTAAGTTACAAAAGTAATTATCTATTGTGGTGTCAATGGTGTAAAAACATTAAATTAAGAGTTTCACCAGTAATTAAATCATCTTGAGTAAACAAATTATATGATTTGAAGTTATATTAATTTTGAAAGAACACTGTTCGTCAATTTCTATGATATAATAATAGTAACTTATGCTTAAATACTCTTGCGTAAGAAAAGTTGTACTGTATATATGTATTAATCCATGTTTAAATATGTAATATATTTATGAATAAATATTAAATATCGATAGATTTTGTTATTAGTGCGTAATATGTGCAATTCCCTTAAATACGCGTAACTTACCTACGTATCCAGAGATTTTTCGTCCCTTAGCTAGACTTTTCTCCGATATGCTTGTCTGAAAGACGTTGCTATAGCGATCTCTTCTAGGAGACAACCATATCATACATTTTTTTAAACTTAATGTGTATTTTATTTTATTTTTAGAAGAGTGTAAGTTTACGAAACACAATTTTATGTATTTCATAGATATGTAGGAAACTAATTAAATTACAAAATCGTGCTTGCCGGCATTTTGCCTTTCTGGAAAGAAATTTCGAATACGTTTGTTGCTGTTGAAGATACCAAATTATGATACCAAAATATAGAATTCAATATTATATATAATTTTTAGACCCACAGAAATAATGGCAGATGTTTCATATAAAAACTTGCTAGAAGTTACCCAAGAAGATATAGAAAAGGTTCGAAATCATTTAAATATAAATCCAATGAAACTTGAAAAAACCTTTGACGCAATCGAAGAGTGGGTTAAAAAGGAAGATCATCTGATTGAAGCTTACCAATACATAAGTATATTGTTTTATCGATTATTTTGATTTATTATAAATATATGTAAAAATATATTTTTAAAATTTAATTTAATTATTTGAATACTTTACGGGGCCATACTTTTGATTAGTGATCTACTATTTTTTCTTATATTCATTTCTGATTACAGATCGCAATGCCATAGAACGCTTATATATTTTAGCAGGAGGATCCACGGAGTTGACTAAAATTAAAATTGAGAAACTATTTACAGCCAGAGGAATGTTAAGAGATTTAGTTCTCAATAGATCATATGAGGAATTTAAGAATTGTTGGGAACTCTAGTAAGTAAATCCTTTGTAATTTCCTAATTTCGGATTTAAATACATCATGAATTTATCGTTTAAAACTTAAATATTTTTTTTATTATTAGACAGATTTATAATTGGTCGGTACTTATTGCTGTGTTTATATTGTAGGGATGTGGCCAAATAATCGATTATTTTTTTCGATTTTTCATCATTGATTTTCCTAACATTATAAATCGGTTTTTCCGATTTAAGTCAATCAATTTTTTATCAAAAGATTTATTTTGAAGGAAAGAAAAATCAATTATTTATTATATTTTTATTTATTTATATATAATGTTTTTTTTTCATTCCAATTCAAATCCCTAGTAGATGGTAAAAAGAGATACTACGACAAGAAAACAACGCTTTATGATATATAATTTTCGAATAATTTTAGCCACCAATAACTTACTTTTATGTACTTACCTAATTATTTCTCACATTCTATAATCTCAATCCTACAGGATTACCATATTAGAACGAATAATTATGCTATACTGTTATTTTTTTATTTACAGTTACTTTGTACCATTACCAAAACTAAGTCCTGCAGATCAAACTAGATACTCGGTAGGCAAAACGATGCGCGAAAACTATGATGAAGTCAGTATTTTGACCTTATTGAGATATTGTGGTTTGGTAATTTTTTTTTTTTTACTTTACTTTTTATTTTAAATTTGACAGATCTAATCTATATTAGAATAAAGTTCAAACGTTAATATTTAGATAAGGTAAATATGATCGAAATAATCCCTTTTTTAGCTACGAAGAAATCACTTTATGTACAAGTATATTTCTCTTCTATTTTGTTATCCGACGGACGTCCCTTACTGGACATAGGCTTGTAATCCCTGCATCGCGACTCAGCAGAGTTAGCTTAGTTAGTTAGTCATTCGTTGGTCTCGGTACTCGCTTTTACAATAAAATTCCATAATCTATGTTAGACTTATCTACAGAAAAGTTTAAATTGAGTGTACGAACTATGATAAGATTATTTGAATGATCAAAATGCTTGGATTTGAAAATCCTTTCAGCTCCTAACAAGACCAGTTAATTAATGTAAATTTAAATGTTTAAAAGATTGACCGCCGAGTTTCTTGCTGGTTCTTTTCGGTAAGAGCAACATTCCGAACCATTTGTAGCGTCATTTAATTTATCCTTGACGATTCAGAAGTGCTTGTAAAAAGCTTACTTGAATTAAGATTGTTTTGATTTGATTTGTTAAGGTCTCAGCACGCAATCTCCACACCACACGATCTTGTGCCTCTCGGATGCATAGTTGTAGGTCACATTTTAAACTAGCTTCTCTACTCGTTTAATAACTCTACGGAAATTCCTCAAACATTTACATTTTTGTTTTTTGTTAATTATAGATTCAGATTAGAGAATAGAGATTTATATCATCAGCCTTCTGCCCTTATCCCACTCTAATTGGGGTCAGGACAACATGTTACAGACATCTTGCCACATGATTTGGCTACGTATTTTACGACCGGCCGCCTACCTGACGTCAACATACCTTAGTCGTACTTTACGACACCTCGGTTAGAAAGGAGGGTGGTCTATTCTATTCTGCCGGATACCACACGGCGGAGAGTATCATAGATCTATATAGATAAAAAAGAGATTTCAGTTAATTTATAATATTTCGAATAATATTAATTAACTGAACCTCCTTCTTTTCACTTAGAAACGAAAATTGACATAAATTGATAATTAACGTGAATTTTAAATATTCCAAAATGATGTTTTTATTTACAGATCGGCGAATTCAGACTTTTCTATGACTATATGCAGGAAGATAGATTTATTTTTGATCTTCAAAATTTGTCTGTTAACTTTCTGACAAAACTCAATCCATTTTTGCTAAAGAAAGTGGAATTTCTGTTATCGGTAAATTATTTTTCTAAATATCTTAATTTGATAAAATTTATTTTTATTATACACTGCGTATTTAATATTGCATATCATTACAGTATGACATAAAAATAAAATAAAAGAAAACTTATTATATTATAGTGATGAAAATTTCGTAAATACAAAATAGTTTTAATCAACCTGATACGAGCGAGTACTTAAATACTCAAATATAAGTAACTGTAACAATGTTCGTGTTTTAAGCAGACCAAAAATTTCACATAGAGTTACATAAAATATGGTCATAAACATTTATGAGATTAATAGACGTGTTTAATAAAGTGTTTAATATAAACAACGACACAATATGCAATGATAATATTAGCATTGAAAATTTCACTCGTGATACTCATCATTATATTTTATATGTATAATGGAACACATTCATTATTACATGTCTTATAATTTTACTTTCGAAAATAATTTATAAAAAGTGCAATTTAACATAGTACCCTAATCCTTATATATGTAATGCGTACATACATACATATACATAGTCTTGCCATAAGTTCTGTTACAAAGAAAATATCCAATAATTTCTTAAAAAAATATTTTATTTTAAAGTTTTATATGTCATTATGCAGAGTGAAAAAAATATGTTAACGTACTAAACTACTTATTCAAAGTATCCACCCTTAGCTTTAACTCACGCTTTTAAACCGTCGGGCCATTTGTCGATGTATTTACGAACGGTTTCCATTGGAAAGCAGGGACCAACCTGCTGCCTCCAAAGATTTCTTGAACGACTCAATATTTGGGTGACGTTTAGAGCAGGCCATGTCCTCTAGCACAGACACCAATTTATAGTTCATAGAGTTTAAGTCTGGACTAGACGAAGGCCAATGATCAGCCTTTATGAAGTCTCAAACAATTTGACCAAGCCAAATTTGGGTAGTGCGTGCCTTATGACCCGAGGCTGACTCCTGTTGGGGTGTCCACACTTCGTTTTTGAATAAGGTGTTGTTGAGAGGTTTAACTACCGCTTCTGACACGGTATCTTGATACACTTTGGAGGAAGTTTTTACTCCTTTTTCACAAAAATTGAGTTTTGTAACCCCTGGGTAGGAGACACCCGACTAAACCATGACGTATGCTGGATGATGGCCTCGCTGAACTTTGGCCACTACCGCGAAAGCTTCCTTAGAGCTGTGTTCATACACTTTATCATTTGGTTTGTTGTAGGGCTCCTCGATTGTAAAAAAATTTCATCGGTAAAGATAATTTTTCTGTTTTTCATCTGCGTATCGAAGCAACAGCTGTTTTGATCTTCCGACTCTCTTTTGTTTTAGTGTCTGATTTAAGGTATGTCCTGTGTATCTCCGGTAAGCTCTTAGACCTAAGTTTTGTTTGATAATCCGAGAAAGCGTCCTCGATGGGATTCTTATTTCTTTGGAAAGGATTTTCTGCTTCCTTATGGGATTTTGACCAATTCTGGCCTTGACTGCATTAACGGCCTGGTTTTTTCTAATAGACCGCGGTCGACCGGATCACTTATGGTCATCAACAGACATGGTCTTAGTGTACCTTTGGAAGGTACGATACACAAACATCCGGCTAATACCCTTAGCTTTTTCAATGTATCAAAAATGTCGGTTGGCTCCTGACCTACTTTGTAAGGTGCAATTACTGTAATCCTATTCTCTTTAGTGCCCCACTCCATTTTCAAAACAAATAATTTCTACACGAAAAACATACGATAATGTCGAGAAAGAAGTCTATTTTTTATCGTAGAAGCTAATGCTAGAAATTAAATCAATGTTTTTTTTAAATATGTGTAAACAGTCTGTAACAGAATTTATGGCTAGACTAGTTATATATGTAAATTCTTATAAACAAATGTCAATTGAACCAATTAATTAACAGAAGTTTTACAAAGCTCATTTTTTGGCATGAGTTCGAGAATAAAATTATTTAATAACGATTAACGCTAACTCATCAGTATGTTGCATTAAAATTTTATTTCCTAGAGACTTTTCAGTATAAGGCGAAAATTATATGTTAACTGCGCCATTGCAGTTCCGGTGTGATTTATTTACATTGTTAAGTAGATTACATAATAACATATAGAGCTTATTGCATTCAGCGAATTACACATTGTTTTAAACGGAATAAATTATAGGATTCTAATATTTTTTTTAGGAATCATACGATATTAAAGTAAAAGCAATGTATTTTATCAATTGTCCACCATTCATTGACAAATTGTTAGCTTTAATAAAACCATTTTTGAAGGAAAAGGTCATGAATAGAATGCATGTTCTTAACTCTTATGAAGATTTGCACAAAGTGGTTCCAAAAGAAATTTTACCTGAGGACTATGGTGGTGACGCTCCGAGCTTATCGAAGCTATCCGGTAGGTAATTCTTCGATAATTCGTTTGCAATATTACATATGCCAAAATGAGTTTTATTTATTTTATTCAAAATTAATTATGTTTAAATGTAATCATCAACATTGTCATCATTCTCATGCCCTTATCCTCACTCTAAGTGGAGTAGGCACGACATGTTGCAAACATGTTGTCACATGATTCGGCTACGTTTTTTACGACCGGCCGCCTGCCTGACGTCAACTTACCTTGCTCATAAATAGACCACCCTCTTTCTTAAAAGAGGGTGGTCTATTCTACTCAACCGGATACCACACGGTAGGTCGACTTACCTTAGTCGCCTTTTACGACACCTCGGTAAGAAATGAGGGTGGTCTATTCTACTCAGCCGGATACCACACGGCGGTATGTTTAAATGTATCGTTTTTATTTTATTTTTTATTTATTTATTAATACTATAAATGCTCTACAAACTATATTATAAATGTAGTCCTAATTATAGGTAACCACGGCATGCAAAAAGAACACGTACGTTATTTAAAGTACGTAAGTCGTTTGTAAGTTTGAGTATAAGATTCTATAATAAATTTCCGCAATTAATTATAGCCTTGCAATTACCGCAGTTTAAAAAAAACTGTTAAAGGCAGGCCGATACGAGGCTTACATAGACGATAAGAAGGCGTTGATATAGCTACTGTTTGATCATGTACAATATAGTAATAATGTAACTAATCAGAAGAATTATTTTAAAAAAGTAACCGCCAAGTTTCTTGGTGCCTCTTTAAAGTATTAATGACTAAATGTAACTAGTCATAAGAATTGTATTGAAAAGAGGGACCGTCTCTTTCAACAACTTTCCGAACCAGCAGTAGAGTTGACGATTCTAAAGTACCTGTTTAGAAGTTTACTTGAACAAAGTACATTTTGATTTTGAATTTATAAATACGTATTACAAAATATAAATTACGAATATAATACCATATTACAATATTGTAGACTTCATTTTTAGGCACTTATTATTGTATAAAGTTACATTATTTATTATTATTAATATTAATTTAAATGTAATTAAAAATACAATCCTCCATCTTTATGTTACATGTTGATTTAAATGTATCATAATAATTTACTTAAACTTTTATTTTTTTCTTTGAGTGCAATTTATGGAAATTTAATACGTTACTACTTTACTACTTTACCAAATATAATTTTGCAGATCAATGGAAACATTTCCTGAATACAGAGGAATCTAGAAAACTAATCGATAACTTGAACAAACTTACAAGTGACGAATCAAAACGCAGTTCTTTCAAATTCAATGAAGAGTACTTAGGAATGCCTGGTTCTTTTCAAAAAATGACAGTAGATTAATTTTTTCATTAATATAAGTCGACCTGTTCACATTACGGTGATAGACCCCATGAAAAAATCACAAAGGCGATGTCTTAGTTACGGAACGAAAGATTGTTGAGATTGTGGTAATGAATGTGTGCAATGCTTGTGTATTGTTGTGTTATTGGTGGCGGGTAGTGCATGAGTTCTTACGAATTCTGCATGAATCAGGTACCACAAAAACGGAGAGCGCACTCTACATTTATCATTACATTTATTTTCTTTTTTCGCAGATTACAGCAACATATTTTCACTTCTTTTTGCAACCATCATCTAAATATATCTTCTCGTTCAATTCATTACTGGAATTGTCGCATTTTATTATAATAGACACATAATAATAAATTAATTAAAGCTTTAAGTGGTTTAATTTGCCAAAAAAATATTCGACTAGATTTTATCAAGAACAAATTCCAAGAGAACATACAATATTGAAGGAGGCATTATGTATAATCACTGGCAAGTTAAATTAGTTAACCAAGATTAATTATGACCGAGTTTTGAATCGTTTAATTTTTCTAAGAATAGTGTGACGGCCTAAAGTTTAAAGATATGTGTAATATTTAGTATAGTATAAAAAATGTATATATGGGGGACACACACGGTAGTCCGTCCGTTTAGGTGACAGAAAACTAATAAACATATACATATATAATTTGAATTACATACTTAACCTCTTAAGGGGCTATGACGGATATATACGTCATCAACATAAGCATTATAAAACGCCTAAGAAGAATATAAAAATATCATAAATATTACTTGTTGTATATAGTATCTTAATAAATATGATCCAAAAATATACTATTTAATTTTTATAACACTATGCCCAAGACGTATATACACGCTAGTGGATAACAAATCTGCCACTGAGAAGTGCATCTCGTTTAACGAAATAAACCGAAGTAAGAGGTTAAATACATACATATATACACCCAGGCTCGAACAACCAACAAATGTTGTTTTAAAAACACATGTCTTAAAGTAGATAAATAAACAGAAACAGGTATTCTTACGTTAGCTTCACAGTATATTTTTAGCAATTTGATTTTTGTGCATAAAAATATACATAATTATAAAAAGATTGGCGATGTATATAATAGACAAAGTAGGAACCGACATAAGCTTGCGGCTCCTGCTTTGCGCCTTGTAAGAGTACGTAAGTCGTTTGTGGGTTTGGGTATAAGATTCTATAACAAAATTCCACAATCAATTTTAACTTTGCCATTACAGCAATTTAAAAATACTGTTAAAAAGAGGCTGATACAGAAAGCCTATTATACCGTGGAGGCTTACATTGATGATAAGAATGCGTGGATATAGCTGCTCTTTGACCTTGTGCAGGATAGCTATGACAAAATGTAAAATTAGTATTAAGAATCTTCTTTTTTAAAAGAGCTCCACCGAGTTTCTTGCTGGCTCTTCTCGGTAGGACGGCTTTCCGAACCAGCAGTAAAGTTGACGATTCAAAAGCACTTGTTTACAAGTTTACTTGAATAAAGAATATTTTGAATTTGAATTGAATTTGAATAAAGAATGTAAATTGTAAACTCAATATTAAAAGGTAATGATTGGGATAAATGCTGACCGTCTTTTATTTATTATTGCAAATAATTATTGGAACTTTTTTACTATTGTAAGGTTTCTACTCATCACACCACTAATTCAGAAATGAATGATCTTTAATAAAAATGCTTGATGAAACTGACTCAGGCCTTCCTTGAATCCTAAATTATACTAATTATATTGGTACACTATAGAGGACGATGGCATGGAGCATACTCGTATTGGAAGCGCAGCCAATAGATGGCGTATTCCAAAATCGAAGCCATCTTGAAGTTGTTTGACATGCGATATCGCATTTTGTATTTGAACTTGAGCCCGAATATACAAATTACAATACAAAGTTTAAATATTACTCACATCGGAACTTAATTTTTTCTAAGTTCACTAACTATAAGAATTACTATTTTATTAAATATCAAATATATTCACTGTAATAATGGAAGAAATTTCCTTCAATTCATTGCTTAAAGTAACTGAAGAAGAAAAAGCGAAAGTCCGAAAATTTTACGATATTGATGATCTAGATAAAATGCAGGAGAACTTTGATGCTATCGAAGAGTGGTGCAAGAAGCAAGAACATCTGATTGGGGCTTATCAATATATCGGTAAGTTCTTCGCAAAAATATTGTTTGAAACTAGCCCTAAACAAATTACTCATTTTGCTTGATTCTTTTTAATGTTGATGCAAATAATAGGCAAATACATGGATATGCCTAATTAATATATTAAACTTACTTAGCTTTGCATTTGAAAACCGAAACTCTTACAACAACAACAACAACAACAACAGTAGACATCTATGCGTTAATAACATATGACTTTAATGTTCAGATATTTTATTGTAATTAATGGATATAAAGCTGCATATATAGACGTTATTCGTGATTTTATTGGAGGATCGAGTAAATGAGATGTAACTTAAAGAGTCCGGACCTATCTCCAAAAATAAAAACACCGATATAGCTCAACAAGTTACAACTTAAATAAACAATGACCTAAAAGATATCATATATTAGAATGTTGACCTTCAACTATTGCGCAATCTTGATAAACTTAACTTATTCGAAAGATAACCTCTAAGTCATCCAAAGATGTAGTTAGAGCTATACCAGATCACATGAATTTCTCACAGTCAATTAAATTTTTTTGATCTAAGATTTTCACACATTAGTATTTCTTAAATTACTTTTACGTCATATTTGAATTACAGATCGCTGTGTTGTGGAACGTATGTATTTAGCAGCAAGAGGATCTATTGAATTGACGAAAATTAAAATTGACAAACTATTCACAACTAGGGGAATGTTGTCAGAATTAGTTCTTAATAGATCCTATGATGAGTTTCATAAATGTTGGGACCATTTGTAGGTAGACTTTTATGACTGATTTTCTATCATTTTTTTGAACTCGAAATTAGAGTACTATATCTCTAAGAGTCTCCTGTATAACACTAAATTCATCAAATCATCATAACCTAACACATATCGCCTCTTTAACAAATTAATTGACTAATTTTAATAAATCTCATGCAAATTTATTATAATCATTAATTAATTAAGTAATATGTTTTATCCTCTAAATTACACCTATGCTCTTGAAGCAAAAACACAACGTACTACTAACGATCGTCATGCGACTGTTGTTTTGAATGTATCTTTCATAAAAATATTCAATTGTAGTATTCCTTTATTCTGTTATAAGCCTTTGAGATTTGTCAGATTTACTGTTTATTAATTCTTTTTCTGTGAGTTACTAATCAATCTTTAGTAATTGATAATTGTTTATTGCAATCTTTCTTCTATTTAATATGGGCTTATATTGTGCAAATAGTACTCTCGACTCACGACATCTTAGACGTTATTTATTGTTATATGTATATTCCATATGAATTTCTTTTATATGAATATGAATTCGGGTTTATTTATCCTATATATTGAATAGAAATCCGTAACATGTGCAGACCACCCGTCCTGTACGAACAGGCATCTTGTTTAGCAATATTGTTCTAACACATTTATTCGTGAAAACCTAACAGATATTCAGACAGACTTTCGCATTTATAGTCTCTACATATTATAAAACAAAATCCCCAAAAGCTATGTATGTATATTAACGATTTTCTCAAAATGTACTGAATGTATTTTTGTACGGTTTTGACTGAAAGATACTGCAGTTCTTGAGGAAGGTTCAAGATGTATCATAGTACATCATAGTTTTTTTCGCAGGGTCAGGATTTAGGCGGGCAAAAAATGCGTGACACACGCAGATTTCGACACGGGCGAAGTCAATGCAGTTCGCTAGTATAAGTTTAAATTTCTGGTACCTCATTATTTTGCATGACATATGTAACTAAATTAACCTTTTAACTGGCCTTTACGAAATCGTCTTTGTCATTGAGTGATACAATCGTATTATTGCAGCTGTTTTGTTCCATTACCATCACTGAATTCGGCTGATCAAACAAGATGCACAATCGGTAAAATTATACAGGAAAATTATGATGATGTCAGTATTTTGACGATACTGAGATTTTTAATTATGGTAAGCTATATTATGAAGTCCAACTTAAATTGTATAATGATATAAAACTGTCATGACCTTATCTATTCAATTGTGTGAGATTCTCACAAAAACAAATACATAGTATCTATTTTAATTAACATAATATTATTGTTGTTAACCTTGTTATTAAGGTTATGATTTCCGTAATTAAACAGTAGTATAATAATATAATTTGTAGAAAACTGTAAAAAAGCTGTTGAAAATATAGACGAATAAAAAACTGACCGGTACTTTTTCTACTAAATATTAAAGCTTACGTGTGGGATGATATCATTAAAACTTTCGAAGAAAATAATATTGGTATATGTCATTACTCACATAAATAGTTATCCCCCTCCTAAATCCATTCGCAAACTATGAAATGTTTAAACACCTTTATATAATATCTCTATGAACTTAATTTTCCTCTTTTGAATTAGGCGTTACTTTGCGGACATCCATAATACAAAAGTAATAATAAAATTATTTTGCTATAATCCGCGATACATGTATCGCGGATTATAGCAAAATAGTTTTATTATTACTTTTATTTTTTAATTTTCCTCATTTATTTAGTAGATAATAATTATTCATATCTCGCTTCAGCGCACACATGTTTTTGCTTTGACCTCATCAAGTTTTTAATGTTAGTAGGTAATTAGTCGGTATATTTAATAACACATCTCTGGCAGCTATCAATTGATACTGTTCTTTTCAATAAATTTGGTTAATTTAAGGGATTTCTACGGCGGAAGTAGTCTACGGAGGTCACTGCGACCTTTTTTAGGCCACCTTTTCAACTGATGCTAAAGTCTTTATAACACGGTCTAACGTAGGGTTGAAGCTCTAACCTTCTTGGGTGTTTCGTACTTTATCCATACTCCCATCGCCACTTTACCATCTTTACCTCCGTAGTTCTACATTTTCCTGCCCTTATCTCATTCTAAGTGGGGTCGGCACAACATGTTACAACATTTTGTCATATGATTTGGCTGCCATGCGTATTTTACGACCGGTCGCCTGCCTGACGTCAACTTACCTTAGTCGCCTTTTACGACACCTCGGTAAGAAAGGAGGGTGGTCTATTCTATTCTGCCGGATACCACACAGCGGCTCCGTACCTCTACTCATTTCTAATTTAATTACGTAGAAATACGTAAACTTAGTTATTTGTAACTGAGCAACTTTTTATTTCAAATTTAGTTTTATACCTTTATGTCACTACAGTACCAACACATACTGCTTTCATCTTCGCATCTTAGATATAAAAGATGTTCACTCCTTCTTTAAAGCTCTCTCCACACATAATGCAGTTTTTAGCAGTTTGTATTGATTATTTTATCACATCTACTAGTTTCTACTGGATTAATCTGTGCCTACGTCTTCATCTTTGAAGAATTGCAGTTTCGGTACTCAACGTTCTTTTCTTTACTTTTAAAATTCAGCAGGGTCAGTTTAGTGGTTTAATTGCATGGTTTGGAAAAACATTAAGAAGGCGCACGTATTGATCTTATGTAATGAAGAGGGATGAAAATCATGTGACATGTGAAAGTCGTGTCATCAAAATGACTTGATGGAGACCCAAAAGGGATGGATAGATTATATGTGGATGGATACATATAAAAAGAGTAGCGCCAGAGTTATAGATGATGATAGATGAGAATGGAAGAGAAAAACATGTTGTGCCGACCCCGCTTAGAGTGCGATAAGGTCAGAAGATTGATGAGGTGCAAATTTTTATTTTTGTACATTATCATACTCGGCCACGATGCAATGCTTTTGTCGAAATAAAATCAAAATGTCGTCATTATGAGATTCACAATTCAAATTTTAAAATTATAAACCTTTACTTCCTCTTTAAAAAAAATTCATTAAATGTTTTATAATAAATAAAAAAAATATATATTATATAGAATCATAATTTAATAAAGCTTTTTATTATTTACAGATTGGTGAGATGAGACTTTTCTACGACTTTATGCAAGGTGATAGATATATTTGCGATCTCGGAAATATGTCTGTGAGCATTTTGACAAAACTTAATCCATTTTTACTGAAGAAAGTTGAAACTTTGTTGTTGGTAAATTCTTAATTATTATGAGATTGCACAAAATAATAAAGTAATGTTAGTGTATCCATATTTATGTTTAAAAAACCAAAGTCTGTCTATTAAGCTTTCACAGTTAATTTAAGCACCCAGCGACGTGAGCGACCTTGCGTCTCTCTTGACAGGATCACGAATTTCAGTTTAAGTTTTTCGATTAAAACTTATGTGTCCTATTGATATTTGTAATTAATCACACGCTTGTCACACGCTTGTTGTAAAGGAAAATATTGTACGGAGATAAAATCGCGTGCAGAATTCTCTAGCGATAGGCAGTTGAGTAGAGAGAACTCTAGGCATCTGTATAACCTACCAATCAGCATTGGAGCTGCATTCCCATTGCTGGACATAAGCCGTCACTTTATCGGGAAGTGAAAACCAACCCGCATTGTAATTAATGCATGATAGGTTCCACTTCAGCATGCCTTAAGTGAAACTCGTTTTTTTTACCCGCACGACACCGAGTCAGATCGGTTAGTAACAAAGAATACGATATCTTTAACATATACAATATTTACTTTAATATATTACCGTTTTCAAAAGTACTGTTTTGTTAGTAAGTCCTTTATTTTAGCTACCCTATTTTCAATCTGCGATTATGTATAGCTAATCTGAAAGTAATTTCGCAATGTTATTACAAATAAAGCATACCGGAGGCCACATATAAGTTACGGACATCCTTGACACGTTGCGAAGTTTTTATTAAGATACATCGCTATTCATTATAAGAGAGATATTATAAGAGTTTTGATAGCCCAGCGGTGAGACTGTGCGACTCTTTCGAGGGTAATACGAGTTCAAACCCGGGCAGGCACCAATGAGTTTTTCTATTAAAGCTCATGTGTCTAATTAATAATTGCAATTTATCACACCCTTTTCGGTGAAAAAAAAAATTCGTTCGGAAACCTGCATATCTCTAGAGAATTCTGGAGATATGTGTAACCTACCAATCCGCATTGGAGCAGTGTGGTAGGTCTTAGCTCCAACCCTTCTTACCAGAAACGGAGAGAGGAGACCTATTCCCAACAGTGGGATTGTAACAGGCCGTTACTTTACTATCGCTATTCATTATTTGTATAAACAGCAATACCTTACTATATAGTAATAACATGCTATATTTAATGCTCAGTGGCAAAATTATACAAAAAAAATTGGCACATAACAATAAAATGAGCATATTCAACGGGCTAATGCGGTGCGGTATCCGGCTCAGTAGAATAGACCACCCTCATTTCTTACCGAGGTGTCGTAAAAAGCGACTAAGATAAGTTGGACCACCGTGTGGTATCCGGCTGAGTAGAATAGACCGCCGTCTTTCTTACCGAGATGTCGTAAAATACGAAAAAGATAAGTTGACGTCAGACAAGCGACCGGTCATAAAATACGTAGCCAAATCATGTGACAACATGTTTTATAACATGTTGTGCCGACCCCACTTAGAGTGGGATAAGGGCAGGATGATGATGATGATGATAATTCAACGGGCTCAAGCGACTATTAAGGACTTACAGAAGCAGGCGTTACTTTGCGGAATTCCATATTACAAGCAATATAACAGAACTAACTACTTTGCTATAATCCGCACGGGTTAAGTGAATGCATGCAAAGCCAATGTGTATGAAGCAGGCAAAATCTACGCACCTTATACATGCAGGACCAGCCACCACATGCACCCTAAGGCGCAATTCACCAGCAACAACGAACACAAAAGCAGCACACACACCCACCACCACGATAAAAATTGTACTGCGATTTTTATCGTGAAGCCTATCCTCCTGATGATGCTTCGGTTTCGGGGCGAAACGATCGTCGAGATTGTGGTGGTGGGTGTGTGTGCTGCTTTTGTGTTCGTTGTTGCTGGTGAATTGCGCCTTGGGGTGCATGTGGTGGCTGGTCCTGCATGTATAAGGTGCGTATTATAGCAAAGTAGTTAGTTCTGTTATATTGCTTCGACTATTAAGGTATGATAAGTCTAAAGCGATATTACGATTTACTTTTCAGTTCTCCTTTTTTTCTTTTCTAATCACTTTTTCATTTAACTTACTCGTAGGTCTTATGTTCCAGGAAGCGTATGATGTAAAAGTTAAAGCGATTTACATATTAAACGCTCCGCCTTTCGTAGACAAAATATTATCTCTTATCAAACCGTTCTTGAAGGACAAAATTGTAAATAGGATTGAAATACTGAAGTCCTATGATGAGTTACATAAGGTAGTTTCAAAGGAAATACTGCCCGCAGATTACGGCGGTGACGCTCCTAGCTTATCCAAACTATCTGGTGCGTAAGTAAGGTGCAGTCGTCAACTGCTATATTTTCAAAATTTCTTATTTAAGCTTTACCGCTAAATCGATTTTTATAAAGTAAAACAGGACCCGTGAGGCGCAATATGCAGAAGTATGAACTCCTTCATCATTCGCTTACCCTTATGCGACTCTAAGTGCAGTTGGCACAATATGTCTTAGTCTTCCATTCTCCTCATCCTTCATCATTCGCTAACTCTGGTGCCACTCCTTTTATATGCATATTATTCTTCACACAATCCATCGTTTCTTCGGCCTCCCTAGTCATACATCCATCTACATTCATATTCAAAACTCTTTTGGTCACATGATTTAAATTTAAATTTAAATTCCTTTAATTTTTTTAATTTATTTAATATAATTAAGTAATTATATTAAATAAATTCAAGTACTTCAGAGGAGAATAGAAAGTTGGAGACGGTAAAGGTAGAAGGAAGACTGGTCGCATGTGGATATCATGGTTAAGGTAAATCTGCGGCAATGTATGTATTTGTATGACACAAATAGCAACCAGTATTTGTTTAGAGCAGCAGTTTCTAAAGTTGAAATCGACCTAATTATTGCCAACCATCGTTAGATGATATTTAGAAAAGAAGAAATATTTCTTCCAAAAACCCTTAACCTTGCTGGTTTAAAAAAACTGCTCTTACTTTAAACAGCCAGCAAAAATGTCGATGACTGTGTTTTACAAAGTGTAGCTCTTATTAAGTTAAATTTTCAGAATATTATCTCTTGCAACATCATGAAATAAAAACATGATACAATATATCGCACCCTTAGTATTAAAGTGACCTAATTAAAAAAAGTTGTTTTGTGGTAAATTGCCATAAAGCGTGGCGTAGCCTTAAAAACTCGGAAGCGTTAACGAAACCCATAACTTGGATAAGCAAAAAAACTTTTTTTTAATAGTTCGTGATGACATAGGTGTCAATTTTTATGTGTTACAATGTATAAATATAATAATGTATGTAACTCAATTAGGCCTAATTTCGAATTAGTTCACTGTTATTTTTAAAGACTAAGCGTGCGCAATGTGCTATAGATAAAAATACTGCCGTATGTACTCGTGGTTGTGATTTATTTGTTTTTCTCAGTATTTTCTTTCGTCTAATATTTTATATGTTTAAAATTCACATTTAGCCAAATCTACTTGTAAAAAAATAAAAAGATACAGCCCTATAGCAAGCGATTTTAATATAGTTTAAAAAATATATATTACCCGATAAGATGAAGCTACCAACATGAAGGAATTGCAGTATGACCTCTAACAACAATTAAGGGTCTAATAATGAAGTGACCTATAGATTAATAACTATTACCCATTATATACGTATTTCCGTAAAAAAAAAATTATAATAACCGGATAAGATACTATAATAACATATTTTTTTTAGATCAATGGAAAGACTGCTTGAAAACCGACAAATCGTTAAAACTAATTAACGATTTAAATAAAGCAACAAGCGACGAATCAAAACGTAGCTGTTTCAAGTTTAATGAAGAATATTTAGGAATGCCCGGCTCTTTTAGACGCATGGTAGTGGATTAATTAATGAAAATGGTTAACATTGAAGAGATTCAAACAATACTCACATCTGAATGTTGAAATACGAAATTAATACTAATATAATTATTACAAGTGCCTAAATCAAAAACGAATTATAAAACGAATTATGCTAGAAATTCTATTATACCGCGTATAGCTCAAACATATAATAAAAATTATTCTAAATTAGACCTTTTCCATATAACTCAACGCAAATTAAAAAAAGAAGTAATTAAAATTAACCGTAAACAAAGATTTTGAAATTATTAGGGGCAAAAAAAAATCCCTTACATGCATGCATATCTCTCTCTCTCACACACACACACACACACACGCACACACACACACACACACACACACACACACGCACATGCACACACCTAATATCTATTACAACTTTTTTGGCTTATCTATATATTCTTGTTAAACATAAGTAAATTTAAGTAAGTGTAATCCACTCCTGGCCTTATTGTTATTATATATAGTACTTAAGTAAGAATTTTGTAAACGCTGTAGGATTACTGAATAAATAAATAAATAATAATAAAGAAATTAAATATAAGATATAAAGATTATCATTATCATTATCAATACCTAATAAATGTGGTTGGGAGTCTGAATGAAAGCACTCTTTTTAGTAGAGCTGCGTTTATTATTTAAAATCTTAAAACAAAGACCTCATAATTGTGTTAGCGTCGTACAGAAAGTCGGAAGTTCAATAGTTCCCTTGCGTTTACACAATATTGTCATTCATTAGTTTTACATACTATTCGGAAACTTAATTCATTAAAATCTTTTTGTAAGTATTCTATCGTATTATACTATTATACCAAGTCTAGGTTTCTGATACATGTCCTGCTACATTGAAACTTCAACTCTATCAGTTTCGTCAACGTAATTTTGCTCGTTGATATCGTTTCGAATACTACATAAAGAAAATTCTAAATATAACAAAAACACTAAATATGCCTTATGGTTGTAAAATGTTAAACTTTTAAATCCTACATAAAATTAATCATGATCCCAATAATTTCATGTTCTTGCACCACACTTATGTCCCTGTCTGTCTGCCCTGTTTTTTTTAAATATATATCTGTCAAGCAATATAACAGAACTAACTACTTTGCTATAATCCGCAAGGGTTAAGCGAATGCATGCAAAGTCAATGTGTATGAAGCAGGCAAAATCTACGCACCTTATACATGCAGGACAAGCCATTGTCAACAACGATTGTCGACAATCGTTTCGCCCCGAAACCGAAGCATCATCAGGAGGATAGGCTCCACAACAAAAATCGTAAAATCATTACGATTTTTTCGAGATCGTGGTGGTGGGTGTGTGTGCTGCTTTTGTGTGCGTTGTTGCTGGTGGATGCGCCTTGGGGGTGCATGTGGTGGCTTGTCCTGCATGTATAAGGTGCGTAGATTTTGCCTGCTTCATACACATTGACTTTGCATGCATTCGCTTAACCCTTGCGGATTATAGCAAAGTAGTTAGTTCTGTTATATTGCTTGTAATATGGAATTCCGCAAAGTAGCGCCTGCTTCTATGAATCATATATATTTGTACCAGACGTGAATATTTTGATAAGTCAACCTACGTCCTTTTATAAGTTTAATCATTATAGGCATTAGAATAGCCCATTTGATATGGTGAATAAATTATAAAATTTAATTAAAATTTAAAAAAAATGGAATAAATCGCACATACAAACTTGTCAATATTTAATAGCTCACTTAAACTTATATTAAACGTAAACCTATTTATGGCTGCCTTCAAAAGTATTGGACTTGCTAAGTTGTTATCTACAAGAAAATGAAGGAGTTTGGGATAAGGAAAGAGTATGTGAAAATTGATGCTTCTTCCAATCAACATCCACATAGAGAGCTCTTTGATATTCTCATTGGTGATGATGTCGTTTGTAATGAATCACGTCAGAAGCTAATTTATAAGAAAAAGTTTATACTTGTGCAAAATTTGACTACTTCTGGAACGTGTAGGGACCGAGGTCATCCGAGGGTACTTCACATTATGTTGTCTGCATTATCTATTATATAACATAATGGGAATATTCATGCAAGATGATCTATATATATTGTTTGAACAATTTATATCACATGATTTATAAATTAAAAGTTGGAATTTGTATATTCAAAAATTTAAAATTTAAAACATAATTTATTCGAGTAAACTTGTCAAATGCTTTTGAATTGCAAGTGCAGATTGTCGCTCATATTTGAGCTACAGATGCATAGTTGATATGCGGAATTAAATTGAAATTTTTCTATAGGCTAACCTTTTAACTCAGACCTTAAGCTCTTGTATTCCGCAGTTATCTGCGGGATACAAGAGCGTGAAGGTACGAAGAGAACGGAGACTGAGGTAGGTTAGTGCAGTCACCTCTTGTATTGATATACAAGACGCTACTAGACGCTACAGGACATGGCTTGTTTAAATCAAAGTAAAATAATTAATTAACTATCGCCTGTATCGACTACAAGAGCAATCGCTTACCGATACATCCACATTGTTATCACAGGCGCTTTCTTTACACACTGTCATTATAGTAAAACTAAATATTTGACTGTTAACAAGGCTGTAAGAAATGTTTGACATACATCACTAAACGGTATCGAACATTCCAGAGTTCCAGATCTCAAATAATACATTAATTTATAAGAATAGAGTATTATAAATGACACAAAAGTAATAATTAAATTAATTTGCTATAATCCGCGATAAAGAAAATAGGAAACATATATACTCCACTACCTCCTGATGATGCTTCGGTTGCGGGGCGAAACGATTTTTGAGTTTCTGATAGTGAACGTGTGTAGTGCTGTGTATTGTGGTGGCGGTGGTGGAAGTTTGTGTATGTGTTTTTAGGAACCCTGCATATATCAGATATGAAAACGAATAGTCCACTCTACATTTAGCATTGTATTTATTTCATAATTACTTTACCGCGGATTACAGCAAAATAATTTTATTATTACTTTTGTATTATGGAACGCCTAAGTAACGCCTAATTCTATAAAATACATTCGAAATGAAACAAAATTGTTTTTTTTTCATGCTGTCAATATTCCAGTTTGGTCAGATTTATATGATACTAGCAAACAGCTTAGCCCGCGTGGACAGCAGTGTGTCACAAAAAAATTTCTCAATTTTTTTTATAGTTAATGTGATTTAACTATAAGAGATAGAGACTTTCAGATTTTTAAGTTCCCAGCAAGCGAGATCTTTACAAATCTTTACTTTATAAACCCGTAATGTACTATTAACTTAAACCTGCCGCAAGAATTGCACTATCTTTTAGTAAAGACTGTAAAAAAATCCGTTCAGTAGATTTTGAGGAAATCGATCACATACAGACAGAAATCTTTTTTGGATTTTATTTTATACTAAGTATAGATTACTTACTGACAAATATCAATAATATATTAACTTTTAATTGGCATAAAGCCTTATACATAAATCAAATTAACTTATATAAGATTTCATAAAATTTCTGCTCATATTTAAATTGTGCTAACAAATGACTTTCAATCTAGAATAAACCAGTGTTAAAAGTCAGTGGCTTAGCTTGAAAGTGAAAACAATGGTAAGGGCATTCCTTATAAAATTAAAGATCACAAATGGGACTTATATGCTTTATTTTCCGTATGTATTGAAGACTTGTGTACGTGTGTCTTAGTGAGTGTATGTCAACATAAATGTTTGTGTGAACGACAGAAGGTCTTAGTTGACATACAAGTTACACAATGCCGGTTCTCTCCTGCTCGGTGGCCATTTCTGTGAAACCTCAGGCCACCGGCGTGGGATTCCGCGGATCGGACTCAGCGACTCGCCACTGTATCTTTTAAAACGACACTTATATCTCTCCTACATCGAGAGTGCAGTCGTATTGTTTAGATATAAATTATTAATAGTATAGTTGTAACCTTTTTCTTTTGAATTAAATATAATTATAAAAAATAAGTATTTCATTTCTTTGAATCCTCCCGCTGTAGCCTTTATACCTGACATTTCAGTCTTAGAATATTTAAGAACAGCCAGGACTTTACCGAGTTTTTCCAATAATATTTGTTCTTTTTATGAATATTTATTTATTTATTTATTTTTTATTTATTTATTATTGAATTACCAACAGGTTACATCGATTAGGATGTAGACCCACTTAAAGGTAATCACACCTTGCGCTGTGGTTGGGTCTATAACCTTTACATAGCATATATAAAGTTAAATTTAATTTAATTACAAAACAAAATATACACACACGCACACACACACATAAATGAGTATATGTGTGCGTGTGTGTGGAATGAATAGTTATATAAAGATAAAAAATAGAAAGTTAAGAGCTAGAGGGCATGTATTCCAGAATGGGCCCCTTGTATCTGTTCAAAATATCTAGCAAAGAAATGGCGCTTTAGTTTCGATTTTAGTTCATAAAGTGTGTGAATATCTCAAATATTATTAAGTTTACCTGCTTAATTCTTAAATAATTACCCTTGGATAGCTAAAGCAGATAAGAATAGTTTATTATTGTAAATATTTGAGCGCACTAGCACTGTGAGCGCAAAAAAAAACATAATATTATGGGCGTAATAACCAAAACCGATCCGGTCGTCGTTAATTTACACATAAAATACAAAAGCTAAGGCAATAATTTAGACTTATTTTACATATCCTCCTTAAATAATATTTTTTCTATATAAAAGGTTGACGCCCAATCAGATAACAGATAAATAGAAAAGCGCTGATCTGGAAAAGGTGAGCCTTATACTTCATAACGGTTATTGAATCCTAAAAATATAATAATTTGCTGATACGGCTTTGCTAGATTGCGATAAGTTATTGGTGACACAGTGAAACAGAAAACCTTGTCTAATAAGCGTAATCTAATAAGCGTTCTCTATAACTGTTATTGTATAATTTCTGTTCTTCACTATCGGCGATGATCGTTGATCGTGTGATCGTGTATAATCAGCACGATCATCGTGCAAGTGTCGACAGGATTACATATAATCATAAGCACCACATTCCCTTTGAGGCGTGCCCGAAAAACCTACAATCCCCGGGTTGTAGGCGGTCGTAGGTGATCATAGACGATGATTGGCAAGTTTTGATTATGCCCTCTATATGATCGTACTCGCGCTTAGTAATAAAGAAAAGTAAAGTAACGACCTGTTACTATCCCACGGCTGGGCTCCTCTCTCCATTTTTGAAGAGTTTCTATCCCACGGCTAGGCATAGGCCTCCTGTCTCCATTTTTGGAGAGAAGGATTGGAACTAAGACCTACCACTCTGCTCTAATGCGGATTGATAGGTTACACATATCTTTAGAAATCTCTTGAGATATGCAGGTTTCCTCACGATGTTTCCTGTACCGAAAATGATATGTATATAATGTATGAGATAAATTACAATTATAAATTAGACACAAGTTTGAACCCATGATCGTCTCCAGAAAGTCGCACCGCTTGGCTATCACAGCTTAATCTTTTTTAATCGCAGATTATGAATAGGAGCCATCAGAATGCAATAAAATAAACAAATGCTATGTAATACTGTCACACTGTGTTTTTTTTTTAAAAACAGCCATCAAAAAAATCATTTAATTCGCTAAAAAGGAAGGTTTAACTTTAATATAACCAGCACACAAAGAAAAAGTAGAGAGTGCATTTCACTGGACCAGGTCGGTCCGGTCAAATAGGTACATATTTTGACCCACTGATTTCGAATTCATTTTGAACTATATGCCTGTAAAATGAATGTATATACAAAATTGGAAAATTAGGTGATATAAAAAAATGTTGAATACTAAAATCATTAACGTAATATTGTTTATCCTTTATTGATTATAAGAGTTTGAATATGTAATAATTATTTATACATTCAGATCGTCTTTGATACTTTACGACCAGTTTTGCATTTGAGTCAAACCGTTCAGTACAGCGCACGTCAATAACATAATTTGACTCTACTTTGTAATTATGGAAGCGATACCAAAAGACATAATATTTGAATTCAATCTGGATACGCTGGAATATTTGAGGAAACAGTATGATTTAGATAAACCAGGGAGAATTGAGGAAGCTATTAATATACTGGAAGAATGGGTGAAGAAGCAAAACCATTTTGTGGTTAAGAATTTTAGTAAGTAGAATTATTAATTTTCATTGAATATATCAATTAATTATATATATTGACTTAAGTTTGTTGTGACAGTAAATGGTGCGTAAATACTTTAAAAAATTAAATACGCATTTCAGTTTTAATTTTTAAGCTTGGAGATTAAAGTATTTAAATAATAGTTATTTCTTTCGCAATATCATAAGGAGCAGCTAAATATCACATTTTATCGATGATTTTGCAAATAAGCTATGGTAATTTAGTTACACCTTTTTATACAGTTAAAAAGACTTATATTAATTTAAATATATTATCAAATAATAACACATGTGTTCAAAAACATTTCATCATATTTGTAGACGCCTAGGTAGTTAAAGTTCTTTTTTTTTTCAAATTATATTGAAGGTTTTGTGCTAGATTTTTTGTGCCATTTTTTGTCTCATGCAGATTTGAAGGGGTTGAATTTTAAAAATTCGAATAATTTATAGAATTAGGCGTTACTTTGCGGAGATCCATAATACGCAAGGCTTTGCGATTTTGTCGTAGAGTCTATCTCCTGATGATGCTTCGTTTGCAGGGCGAAACGATTGTTGACTTTGTGATAGTGATCGTGTGTAGCGCTTGTGTATTGTGGTGGTGTGTGAGGAAGGTTTGTACATGTGCTTTTACGAATCCTGCATGTATCGGGTATGGAAAAAAACGGATAGGCCACCATACATTTAACACTATATATATTTTCTATTTACTTTATCGCGGATTATAACATAATAATTTTATTATTACTTTTGTTTAAGAAATTCGCTTTTCAACGAATTTACTTCATACAAGTCAACTACGGTTGATTTTTCAAATTTATAAATTCCGTAATTTAAGGCTGTATGAATTTTGTTAAATAAAATATGTTATATAAGTAGTACGTAATTTAATTTGGAAAATATTAACTTCAAGGACGTTCACTTGAATTCTGTGTAATATAATGAGATACGTATAATAGATATCAAAAGATACATTTTTTGCCTGCTTACATCACCAGTCTGACCTTTTTATTGCTTAAACTAAGATATCAAACAATCATAGCTGTCGGCATTCGTTCGGGCATAGTACATTTTACGTATTTGGTTTGATACCTACCTACCTTTCATACCTAAATATAGCTTTTTTTTTCAGCTCGTGATTACTTAGAAAGGACAATCATTATAAGCAAGGGTTCCGTAGAACGAGCTAAACTAAAATTGGATAGACTATGTACATTTAGGACTTTATGTCCAAACTTTTTCGAAATACTCGATCTAAAAAATACCCCGCTTTTGGATGATATGTGAGTATCTTTGGTAATTTACATTAAATACCAATATAATAAATATTATAAGATAAACGATAGGAATATAAAAATTGTAAAACATATGTAGAATTAGTAGCACAAAAATGGTATCGTAATCTTCAATATTTTTTAAAAGTTTATTAATATTATTCGCGTCTTAATTTTAATCTTCCATAACTCAAAAATAATCATATTTAAAATAGGGAAGCCAGAATTCACAATACCTCTAGACTCTGACAATCATTCATCATTCTCCTGCCCTTATCCTACTCTAAGTGGGGTAGGCATGTTGTAAACATGTTGTCACATGATTTGGCTACGTATTTTACTACCGGCCGCCTGCCTGATGTCTACTTACCTTAGTCGCCTTTTACGATACCTCGGTAAGAAATGAGGATGGTCCATTCTATGCAGCCGGATACCACACGGCACATACCTTAGTCGCCTCTTACGACACCTCGGTAAGAAATGAGGGTGGTCTATTCTATTCTGCCGGATAACACACGGCCGACTCTGACAATCATTATTAAACAAAATTAAAGTTAGATATTTTGAATTAAAAATAAATGAGACGTTATTTATAAAAATAACAATGTCAAATCCATTTTAAGATAAGATCCTATTTTTATTATTATTTATCCTATCTTATCCTATCTTAATCCTTGATCCTATTTTAATTATTATTGACTGACCCGTTGGCGCTGTGGATAGTGACCCTGCCTTTAGCGCCGGGGGTCGCGGGTTCGATTCCCGCCGAGGGCCAACATTTTCTATAAACAAATTGTTGGTTCTTCGAGCCTGGGTGTATATTTGTATTTAAGTATGTATTTAAACTTATATATGTAGTATATCTACCAGTTGTCCGTCACCCATAACACAAGTATTAAGTTACTTACTTTGGGGTCGGACGACCGTGTGTGTAAATGTCCCATATATTTATTTATTTATTTATATTTATACATTAAATATATTTATCATGAACACTGCGATGCTCTATCTGTTATGTGTGGTGATTATTAACCTTAGCAACTATGGTTAGAGAACACAAATATTTCATATATTTGTGTCCGCAGCAAGAAATTTCTTGATTGAACGGGTTAATACCCGACGACGATGATAATAATATATACAAAATTAGACTAAACGAGTTTTTATTCATTTATGTATATGTGTAGGTGTTGATTATTAAGCTCTTGATCTTTGAAAACTTCATGAGCATTTTTAGGCATCGCAGAATAGTAATTAGCTTCTCGGATAAATACGGGTTTTATAGTTGACTAGCCCGTTGTCGCAGGTGGTAGTGACCGTGCTTTCATCTCTACAGATACCAAATACTATTTGTTTTTCTAGTCTGAGTGTATTTATGTATTTACAAATAAGTAGTATATTAGTACCAGTCTGCCACTTTAATATAAGTATTAAATGAATAATTTATAGAATTAGGCGTTACTTTGCGGAGATCCATAATACAAAAGTATTAATAAAATTATATGCTATAATCCGCGATACAGTAAATAGAAAATATATATAGTGTTAAATGTATAGTGGACTATCCGTATTATACCGATACGTGCAGGATTAGTAAAAACACATGCACAGACCTCCACCACTTCCACCACAATACACAAGCACTACACGCGTTCACTATCACAAACTCAACAATCGTTTCGCCCCACAACCGAAGCATCATCAGGAGATACACTCCACGACAAAGTCGCAAAGCGAAGCACTATCCAAACAAGCATGGTTATATAATACTTGGTTCATCCCCACCCTTTATTTTACCTCTGAACACGTGCAACAAGCTTGAACTAGAAACATTTATCTGCTCGTTAATGAGGGTGCCATTGTTATCCTTAATGATTTCTAATTGTTCCAAAATATTTAATTTCAAGCTTTTTCCACAGGTGTGCAGGATTTCCATGCTTAACCATGCTTCCAGGATTGACCGTGCTTGTTTGGATAATGCTTCGCTTTGCGATTTTGTCGTGGAGTCTATCTCCTGATGATGCTTCGGTTGCGGGGCGAGACGATTGTTGAGTTTGTGTTTGTGAACGTGTGTAGTGCTTGTGTATTGTGGTGGAAGTGGTGGAGGTTTGTGTATATGTTTTTACGAATCCTGCACGTATCGGGTATGATAATACGGATAGTCCACTATACATTTAACACTATATATATTTTCTATTTACTGTATCGCGGATTATAGCAAAATAATTTTATTATTACTTTAGTACTAAATTACTTTGGGGACCACAAGCTTGTGCTTTATAATTGCTATCATTAGATGTAAGTGTTGGTGATAAAATCACTATAAGCAGAACTTGTTTTATGTGAATAAGTGTCCTTCCTTAATAGTGTCAGGGCTAATAAGTAGTCGAGTTTCTTCAACATTGCAACAGCCATATAATTTAACAAGATATGAACTTTTTGACCTTTACATTACGCGTGAGGATGAATGGTTTGTAGAAAGTCTGTATACCTAAAAATAAGATTAAGTTGATTTACACGATGTTACACCGAGTTCATAGTAATCTGACTTATATACATATATTTCAAGCAATATAACAGAACTAACTACTTTGCTATAATCCGCACGGGTTAAGTGAATGCATGCAAAGCCAATGTGTATGAAGCAAGCAAAATCTACGCACCTTATACATGCAGGACAAGCCACCACATGCACCCCAAGGCGCAATTCACCAGCAACAACGCACACAAAAGCAGCACACACACCCACCACCACAATCTCGACGATCGTTTCGCCCCGAAACCGAAGCATCATCAGGAGGATAGGCTCCACGACAAAAATCGTAATGCGCCGCGCTACCCATACAAGCAGTCTTAAATAGTTCAACTCCCACCTATACCCTCCCCTCCGAACACATGTAGAAAAACGGAATTAGATACATTTACTTGCTCGTTAATTAAGTGACCATTGTTATTTTTTATTATCTCAAGTTGCTCTAACGTATTGAGTCGGAGTCCCTTATCACAAGTGTGGAGAATATGAAATGAATGGTCATTAGGCACTTTATGACCGCTTTCCAGCAAATGTTTTGCAAAATTAGAATTTTGTGGTTTATTATTCCTAAACGCAGCCATATGTTCCCGGAATCGAACCGCAAAACTTCGGCCAGTCTGACCTATATATGTACCGTTGCACTCAGGACAATCTATTTTATAAACCCCAGATTTTTTACCCTTATCTAATATATCATTATTTTTACACAACAAACTACGAAGCGATTGGTTAGTTTTAAAAGAGAGTTTAGTACCCGATTTTGATTTAAATATATTTGCCATATATTTCAATAGTCAAATTCAATTTGGAATATTCTTTATTCAAGTGAACTTGTAAACAAGTGCTTTTGAATTGCTAACTGTACTGCTGGTTCGGAAAGCTGTTCCTTTCGGAAAGAGCCAGCACCTCGGTGGTTGTCCTTTTCAAAGTATAATTCTTTTTACTAATTACATTGATGTCTTGTACAATGTCGATGAGTAGCTATGTTATTATCTTCAGGTAGCATTATTATCTTCTAAGTAATCCTCAATAAAGAAAATTAAATATTTATATGGGACACTTATATACACGGTCGTCCATCGCCCAAGTAAGTAACTTAATACTTGTGTTATGGGTGACAGACAACTGTAAATGTATAAAATGTCAATTTATATTTAAAATTATGCATGTAAATAAATACATATATAATTTTAAATACAAATACACACCCAGGCTCGAAGAACCAACAAATCGTTTATATTTCATCATCATCATTCTCCTGCCTTTATCTAAGTGGGGTCGGCACATGTTACAAACATGTTGTCACGTGATTTGTCTACGTATTTTACGATCGGCCGCCTGCCTGACGTCAACTTACTTTAGTGCCTTTTACGACATCTCGGTATGAATGAGGATGGTCTATTCTATGCAGCCGGATACCACACGGCACTTTCCTTAGTCGCCTCTTACGACACCTCGGTAAGAACGGAGAGTGGTCTATTCTATTCTGCCGCATACACGGTGTAAAATCACGGCGTAAAAATCGTTTATATTTATAATAAAATTATATAGTAAATATAATAGTATAGTAGGCTTAATAAAACGTATAGTTTTGTATTAAGAATCTATATCGCTTAAGAGTTTTCTGAGCTTCAGCCATATTGTTATGTAAGACTCAATAAAACGTAATGTATTACAACATGATTTGAAAGTTTTTGTTGTTAGTAAAAATATTATAAGCAGTTTTTTTGTTAAATAATTATGAAAAATAGACTGGCCCGTTGGAGCAGAGGGTAATGACCCTGCCTTCAACTCCACGGGTCGCGGGTTCGATTCCCGCCGAGGGCCAACATTAGAATTTAGACAATTTGTTGGTTTTTTCCGAGCCTGGGTGTATATTTGTATTAAAGTATTTATTAAAAATATTAAATTATATAAAATTATAGTTGGACTACTCTTTATAATAAATTCCACTAAGAATCGAACACCGATGAATATAAAAATGAATACCAATTCTACTCACATATTTCCATTGATTTTAGGTTCGGAGTGTTCTTGCCAAAACTTACGAAGGATCACTACCGGGTCTACTTTTTTAAAAATAAAGGAAAAAGTTTTAAAACGGGTCTTTTTGATTTTTATCGTTATTTCGTCATGGTATGTATTTTTTTTTTACGCAAAACTATTAGTAGTAGATGAGAAATCATGAACTCTTAAAGATGGGTAGAAAAATTACTTAAATCCTTCGGGACCCACAAAAGGTCTTTATTTATTGCCGTGTACTATACTTGATTTTGAATAATATTATTGGTAGATACTAAAACTAAAGATACTTATCATATCATTATCTTTCTTTAATGTTATATAAATAATATGTTTGGTCGAAACTAGAACTAGAAATAACTTAAGCAAATTATTATTTTTCTTTAATCTATACTTATTATAAAATAAAGTCCCAAAAAGCTGTTTGTCTGTATGGAATCGATTTTCTCAAAATCTACTGAACGGTTTTTTTTTACGGTTTTCACCAAAAGATGATTTGATTCTTCCGGATGGTTAAGGTATATAGTACATATCGGTATTATGTAAATTGTGCTGAAGAGATCGAGCAGTTGTTAAAAAACTTATTTGCTGGAAGCTTTAGTCGCGTGCGCTGCGTAAACCAGCAGACATACGCTAAAGTAATGCAGCAGAGAATTGTAAATCTATAAAAATACTGCAAAAAAGTCCGCGACAGCACGTCTCTATCTCTAACTCACAATAAGAAATCGCTAATAAGCGATAAGGCCGCCTTATTGTAGCACTTAGTTTAAACTGTTTTGTAATTTATTTACTTTTTGTGAAATTTTTATGTGGTGCAATAAAGTATATTGTATTGTATTGTATTGTACAACAAAGTCCGCGATAGCATGTCTCTATCTCTTATGGTTAACTCAAAATAACCACATTTATGTTTAAAATTGGAATTTTAGAAAAAAATTGTAACACGCTGATTTCCACGTGGGAGAAGCCGCTGGCACAGCTAGTATTATATAAATAATATGTTTTGTCGAAACTAAAACTAAAGATAACTTACACTAAATCATTATTTTTCTTTAATGTAATATATATGCTTTCAAATTTCAGCAATGTGAGTACATCCAAGCCCATGACTATTGTAATGGAGTCATAGTAGTTACGGATTACACTGAAGCAAATATTTTAGAGACTGCAAAATGGTTGAACATGGTTGACTTGAGAGACATCTTAATGATCATGAGGGTAAGAATGAAGTGTATGTAAATTTCAAAAATTACTTTTATAAAGTACTAGCTGCGCCAGCGGCTTCGCCCGCGTAGAAATCAGCTTGTCACAATTTTTTTCTAGAATTCAAATTTTAAACATAAAAGTGGTTATTTTGAGTTAACCATAAGAGATAGAGATATGCTATCGCGGACTTAGTTGTACAATACAATACAATACAATACAATATACTTTATTACACCACATAAAAATTTAACAAAAAGTAAATAAATTACAAAACAGTTTAAACTAAGTGCTACAATAAGGCGGCCTTATAGCTTATTAGCGATTTCTTCCAGGCAACCTTTGGGCTAGAGAATCTATTAATACCGGGAAAAACAGGTAGGTGGTGCTTTATAAAATGAGTACATATACACAAAATAATAGATAAATAATATATATATATAATATATAAATGTACCTATATATAATATATAGATATATATAATAAAATAATATAAATATAAATGTAGTATTTTTATAGATCTACAATTCTTTAGTACATCACTTTAGCGTATCTCTGCTGGTTTACGCAGCGCACGCGACTATAGCTCCCAGCAAGCAAGTTTTTTAGCAACTGCGCAATCTCTACAGCACAATTTACATAATACCGATAGGTACTATTTATCTAAACCATTCGGAAGTATTGCACTATCTTTAAGTGGAAACCGTACAAAAATCCGTACAGTAAATTTTGAGAAAATCGATTACATACAGACAGACAGATTTTAGGGAGTTTGTTTTATAATAAGTATAGTTATCGATTATAACTCGCCCACATTGCTTTAATGCACATATCCCCAGAATTCTTAAGAGATAAGCAAATTTCGTCAAGATGTTTGCCTTCACCGAAAAGCATGTGATAAATAGCAATTATCAATAAGACACATACGTAATACAGAATTAATTGGTGCCTGCCTGGGGTTAGAACCCGTGACCCCTCGAACGATTCGCAAGGTCTCAACGCGGGACTATTACAGCTTTAATTTAATTTTTAATAAATTTGGATTTTTTAGGAAGGGTACGGTATGAGAATTAAAGGCTTTCATGTATTATCTAAATCCGGAACAACTGATGTGATCATTCAAATTGTCAAACAAGTTCTAAGTAGCAAGATTTCTCAACGTATACGTATTCATAAAAATGTGGATACCATTCTTGAGGTGATAGGTAAAGAATTGATGCCCATGGATTACGGTGGTGATGAGAAACCTTTGCTAGAATTACACAGTAAGTGTAAGTCATCATCCTCCTGCCCTTGTTGTCATGTTTTATAACATGTTGTCACGGTTTTACGACCGGCTGCTTGCCTGATGTGAACTTACCTTGGTCATATGTTACGACACCTCGGTAAAAAATGAGGGTGATCTATTCTACTACGCCGTTTACCACACTGCCAGTCAACTTGCTTTAGTCGCCTTTTACGACACTTAGATAAGAAATAAGGGTGGTCTATTCAGTAGAATAGTATGCCGTGTGGTATCCGGTTGTACTCATCCGGCACTACACAGTAAGTACAAATATATAAGTAAATATTTAATACAAGCCTGCTTTTCACTGTCGGCGATGATCGTTGATTGTGTGATCGTTTGTAATCGGCATAATCATCGTGCAAGTGTCCACACGATATTAAATATTATTATATGTACATAAGATCATACGTATCACTGATTCCCTTTGATGCGTCTCCGAAAAACCGATAATGCCCGGCTTGAAAGCGATCGTAGATGATTGCCGAGAACAGTGTGTACCTCTACAGGATCGTGATAGCGTTTAATCGGTTGGTTATATCCGATTATCAAGAGGAGAATTACACATTCTTCTAAATAAGATTTTTTTTTAAATTTTGTCCCGCTTTTTTGTCCCATAAGAACCTTATACACTACTTAACATGGCGAAAAATAATTTAAATTTTAAAAATTGTATGCGAAATTGTTCCACTCGTTCACGAGTTACGATATTCTGAGAGATTCTGAGATATATAAAATATGGAATATACAAAACTTTTGTAAAACAACTACATACTGCAAAAACTGCTTCTCCCTAACGTTCCTTATGTACGCGAAGTTAAAATCTATTATGGCAAGCGAAGCAAGCTGTTCCTTGCGAGATTCATATTAAACAAGTCAAGTTTTAACAAAATTTCATTCCCCTGCTGTTGACCGTTGAGGAGTTTCCTTATCTAAAGCCAATCCTGTCAGCATTATCAAGTTATGCTTATCATAAACATGCATCGTCATCGGGGCTGGACCAGTATGTAAAATTTCAGCTCAATCGGACACCGGGAAGTGGTTCAAATTTAACTTGCAAGATTCCACCTTCGCTTACATATACGGCAAGTTAAATGAACGCTTTTAAAAGTAGAATGTATGCAGTATTGTGACAGAGTAAATTATTATAGAGTAAACATCAAAGACGAATGCGAAAATGGGCGACTTTTGATATTCTATAAATATTAAGAGTATAGGTTAGCTATATCATTCCATTCGGAAAGTCATTACCATTTTTATTTATAAAATAATAACAATTGAATAGCATAATTTTTAAACATTGCACACCTTAAAAGCATATTTATTTAATCTTACATTTTGTTTCAGAGATATATCAAGACGTATTAACTTCGAGTGAATTCACTAAATATTTAAATGACATGAGGCAGACGTGTACAAACGAAAATTTGAGACTTATTGATAAAAATTCCGATAGCACTTTAGGATTACCGGGATCCTTTAGATCGCTGAGCGTCGATTGAATGATCCTGTATTATTTAATTTTTTAAATTTTGACTGAAAAATTAATAGGAAGGTGATGGAAGATATATAATTGTATACATTATAAATTTATTAAAAGATTTTCTAGGCGTTTAAGTTAGTGTTAAATAAATATTTTGTTACGAATATTGTTAAGCCGTTATATCCGGCTGAGTGGAATGGGCCACCCTCATTTTTTACCGAGGTGTCGTAAAGGTGACTAAGTTAAGTTGGCGTCAGGTAGAGGGTCGGTCGTAAAATACCTAGCGAATCATGTTACAGCGTTTAAAACATGTTGTGCCTTAGAATGGGATAAAGTCAGTAGAATGATCACTATTTTTAAGATTGTGTACTATTGAAAAAAATTCAAAGAACACATTATCCTGAATAACGATGTGTTTAAGTTATTATATTACTTATTATTGTATATATTGCCTGCGTCATTGTCGGCCTTTTTTCCATACTGAAATAAAAGTATTTAGTTAATAAAAGGGACTTTTCTATGTCACTCTCACTTTTCTAATATTTTCTTACAAAAAATGATTACAATCCATTTCTCTCCGTTTAAATAAAATAAGAGTTTACAAACATACATTTTCTTCTATACATTTATATTATTTAATTGGAATACATAACTTATGTTGTAAGTAATATATTTGACATAAACTATAGCAGAACTATTTTGCTATAATTTGCGCGGGTTAAACGAATGCATGCTAATTTTGTCGTGGAACCTATGCTCCCGATGATGCTTCGGTTTCGGGGCGAAACGATCGTAGAAATTTTGGTGGTGATTGTGTGTGTTTCTTGTGTGCGTTATTGCTGGTGGAGTCGTTTTGGGATGCATGTGATGACTTGTCCTGCTTGTCTAAGGTGCATAAATTGTGCCTGCTTCATACACATTAGCATTGCATGCATTCGCTTAACGCGCGCGGATTATAGCAAAGTAGTTCTGTTATAGTTGCTATAGTATGGAATCCGTAAAGTAACGGCTGCTTCTATAAATCATTTAATATATTTGATATTTGGGTAACAAAACTGCTTTACTATGAATTGACTAAATTACCTAGCAGAGATCTCTATCAAAGGGGTAAGTTGATCTTTGTACAGTTTTTTTCAATAATGTTTTTATAACGTTTTTTATGGTCCATAAATAAATAAATGTTGAAAAGTATAATAATAGTTTTTTTCAGTTCCCGAAGAATGAACATAGTTTTTTGTTCATTTCATATATTATAAGCACTACACCTACACACCTACATAAAAGCTACAATTCATCATTATCCCCATGCCCTTATCGTGGGATAAGGATTATCTGTGGGGTCGGCACAACATGTTACAAACATATCGTCACATGATTTGGTTACATATTTTACAACCGGCCCCTGCCTGATGTCAACTTACCTGAGTCGTATTTTACGACCTCTCGGTAAGAAAGAGGGTGGTCTATTCTACGCAGCTGGATACCACACGGAGGGTCGACTTACCTAGGTCGCCTTTTACGACGCCTCGGTAGGAAATGATGGTAGTCTATTCTACTCAGCCGAATAGCACACGGTGACACAAAAGCGACAATTAATCCAAATTAAATCAATATCACTGGAAATGAATTTAAATATAAGCTCGGCCATTTTGCAGCTGTGAAAACATAACAGACAAAAAACAGACTATCTTTCGCATTGATAATATGAGAATTCACATTTGAAATATCACTTATTTTTATTAAAATTATTTTTTTCAATTTGTTTTATTTTTTTTATTTCGTCTCGCACAATAAACAAGCAAATGTAATCCTTATATAACAAAGTAACTTATGTTATAAAAAAAGTCTGTATATTATACAATTTCGTATTGTAAAAGCTGCTCATATGATGTTAAGGAGCAATAAAAAAGAATAAATTTACATTAATTTAACTTAATTATAATAATACACATCATATGAATTTAGTATGTTTTTTTATTTATTACGTCATTTCCTTTTTTTTAGAGGTTTTTTTTGTGAAGCGTAGGTTTTCAAAGGTGCCCGTAACAGAAGCCTTGAGGTAAACCTTTCCTGCAAAATATATAACTATAATAATAACTTATAGGATAGAAAAATTCCCGTTTATTAAGGGAACATGAAAATCATAGTAGAAATAGAAAACCCGTTTTAATGAAGCAACTTTAATCACGATGTTTTCCTTCATGAAAAGTGTTTTTGAAATCAAAAATAAAATTTTAGCCTAAGGTTTTGCCTTAGGTTTTGAAAACAAAGCTTTTAATACAATTTATTCATATTTGCCCGGGGATTAGATTTTTATTTTGTAAGTATTAGGTAAATCTAGAGAGAAACTGAATTTGGCGACTCTAGTAGTTTTATTAGTCTCTTGTATAAAATTTCTTGCAATATTTTTTGTGTCATTCGAATATGGTAAGAAAGTAAAATGAAAAAATTAATTTATAAAATAATAATACTGAGTCGAAAAGTCGAGGTTGCGAAATGCAGAAAGTAGAGCGCAGAAGCTCTACTTAAGTCGGAGAACGTCGTCCTAAGGGTGCCTCCTGTGTGTGAGGCCGGACCACGGCTTAGGGCGACGCGTAGTGGAAGGTTCATGGTATGACTTAGATTAGTCATTGCGGCGTCGGAAGGGTGGATATAATAAAATACGTAGCCAAATCATGTGACAACATGTTTGTAACATGTTGTGCCGACTACCCCACTTAGAGTCGGATAACGGCAGGAGGAAGAAGAAGAAAGTAATAATAATGAGTGTCAGCAAAATTATACAGATTATGTTCTCGTCGTGAAATATTTTAATTATAAAATAAAAACTGGTCGTAACCAATAGTAATTAAGACAATGATATTTCCTTAACCTTTTGAGTTCAAGTTGTGTTTAACAAGCACAAGTACTAGAAAACATAAAATCACTCTAACACTATGACGTGTTTCACGATATTTCTAATAAACATGTTGAATTAAGAATAATGATCACATTACTTAAAAGTATAAATAATAACCAACATCATAAATCAGGGCTTTGACGAAGGTTATTTCTAAATACTAAAGAAACTTGTCAAAACTATGTGTATGTTTGATATAAAAAAGAAGAAACTAGTATATCTAATATTGGGGTTTTATTTTAAAAAGATAGAAAAAAAATTTAATAATATATATAATATATTATTTATTATAAATCCCATAAATAACATAATTATATGGGACAATTACACACACTGTCGTCTGTCCCTAAAGTAATTAATACTTGTGTTTTGCTTTACATATACTATTCATATATTTTAATACATAAATACACCAAGACAATATCACCCTTGGCGGGAATCGAAGCCACGACCCACGGGGCGGTGGTGAACGCAGGTTCACCATAGAATATAGAGATATAATAGTAGAGTAGCCTAAAAATTTATGTCCATCGAAAAAAGGGAAATTCAATAAAGCTACCTATTTCTCTTTTATGCGCATTATTTTGAGATTGGATTTAGTTTGTCGGATCAAATTGGATAATTTCCAACAAATTTTCCTTTTGAAAAAAAAAACATTTGCATCTTCAAGGTGATAAAACGAGATAAAAGGAGATAAAACGTTTAAAGTATATAAATTAAAATCAAACCGTGCGCATGTTTGTTAGACAAAGATAGGAATAGGTCTCTCATCTCCCTTCTTTTTTATTCTTTCGACACTCGCAATTACAGGCCTACCTATGGCTCCAATAAAGTACACTTTTAGCAATCTAATGTTTATGCATAAGAATATAGATAATCATAAAAAGATTGGCGATGTATATAATAGACAAAGTAGGAACCGACTTAAGCTTACGGTTCCTGCTTTGCGCCTTACCAAAGTAAATAAGTCGTTTGTGTATAACAAAAACCCGCAATCGATTTTATCTTTGCCACTACAGCAGTTTGAAAACGTTGTTAAAAGGAGGCTGATACAAAAAGCCTACTATACTATTTAGAACCTAAATAGATGATAAAAATGCGTGGATATAGCTACTTTTCTACCCTGTACAAGATAGTAATGACCAAATGTAACTAATTATAAGAATTTTATTTGAAAAGAGCAGACACCGAGTTTCTTGCTGGCTCTTCTCGGTAGGAGCTTTTTGAACCCACAGTAGAGTCGAAGATTCAAAAGGATTTGTATACAAGTTTACTTGAATAAATAATAATTTAAATTCAAATTTGAATTTGAATAAATCATCATTCTCCTGCCCTTATCCCACCGTAAGTGGAGTCGACACGACATGTTACAAACATATTGTCACGTGATTTGGCTCCGTATTTTACGACCGTATTGCCTGACGTCAACTTGCTTTAGTCGCCTTTTACGACACCTCGGTAAGAAATGAGGGTGGTCTATTCTCTTCTGCCGGATACCAAATGGAAATTGAATTTGACTAAATAGAATAAATAAATATAACAAATGAAATATAAATCGAGCTGGATAGGCTAGGATGGCTGACCTACTGTGATTCGGTTAAACCAACAAAAGTTTAAATGAAAATGTAGATTTATATTAAGTATGTTGCCTATTATAATAAATTGCTTGTAATATTAACAATAAATAAATAAATGATTATCCTAGATTTGTAAATATAAACATACATATTGAATTTCCTTATGTAATTATTGTTGACCATGGTACGTTGAACATTATATCCCACTCGAGGTCTTAGTAAATTTTTAGTTCACTGTTCGCTGGTCATCTAACAGGTAATGTACTTTTCATTTTTCTCAAACATTATAATTTCTTTATTATATAAATAAATTAATATTTATTAGTTAATTTCTATTGTTATAAATATTACCCATTACCAGTTTTATATAAACAAATGAACATTTATTATTATTATAAGAAATGAACATTAATTTTTGAAATGTAAAAATTGCAAGTTCATTTATTATTTTTGTTCATTTATTAGTTTTATTACCTTAAACATCCTTAAAAAGAAAAAAAACAATGGCTTTCTAACGACTTGTACGATAGCTTGATATGTTCATATCAATGTTACATTGATAAAATGATAAAATTCATAAGCAATTTAAAAATTTATTGTATATTAAATTAATTAATTTTTAACTACATATATACTTATTAGGTGCGTACTTAATAAGAATGCAAAATTAAGATGTCTGATTGCTAATCATAAAAAAGTTGTAACGAAAATACGTACTATTTTAAATTAGTTATTCCGTATTAGTTATTCCGTTATTAGTTAGACCGTATTAAATAGGTTTGTCTTAACCATTTTAAAGGATAAACAAATTATAAATATTATTCGACTTTAAGGTACTATCGTGTATTGTGTGAAATGAAACCGAAAAAAATCTTTGTTACATTTTCTAAAATTTATAATTTACATATATTTTTTTAAACTTTAATATTAATTTACTATAATTTTGTGACTTTTTTACGCAATTACTTTTATTCTTTTAACCAAAAATTTCCTGGTTATTTTTTGTATCTCTTTTGTTCCGTTTCACTTTTAGGCCACATTAATTTTTTTACAATTTTTAAAAATAACAAACTTATATCTTTGCCTATTGTATGTGTTCTTATATTTTAGTTGAAAATTTTCTGGTGTAATTCTCAGTCAAGAAATTTATATAATTAAATTAGAATTAGAAACTAGTACTCTAATATATACATCACCATCATTTTCCGTCTATTACATATTTAATTCATTACATTTTAACGCCATTACTGCGCCTATTAGTGACTAATATGACATAAGTAGTTAAATAAGAATTTATGTAAAAATGTCTATTTACGAGAGCATTGTTCAATAATGTTAAAGAAATACAAAGTAAAGTAACAGCCCGTTACAATCCCACTGCTAGGCCTTGTCTTTCCCTTTCTGGAGAGAAGGGTCGGAGCTAAGACCTACCACGCTGCTCTAATTCGGATTTTTAGATTATACATATCTTCAGAATTCTCTCGAGATATGCAGGTTTATTCACAATGTTTTCCTTCACCGAAAAGCATAATAGATTGCAATTTCCAATTAGACACATAAGTTTTATTAGAAAACCTCATTAGTGGTTGCCCGGGGTTTAAACTCTCGACCACCTCGAAAGACTCGCACGGTCACCGCTGGGCTATCACAGCTCTTAAAGAAATACATAAAAATGTAATGATAGAATTAAAAATGCTTAATGTTACTCCTGCGATTTATTCTACGAATGAATTAGTGACTGTGTGCGATGAAGAAATAAAATAATAGCAATAAAATCCTCTTATAACGTCAGAGACCATTAGTTCCGCAAACTAGCGAAGTGAAGTAAACAAATCCATAATATTCTATTAAAAAATCACAAAGATATAAGCATTTTACAAAGAACTGGTATAAAAAAAAGATTATACGTGCTAATAGATGGCGAGAACAAGATATGTTCAGGGCAGGTTATTTATTTGTCATTTACATCCTCCTGCCCTTATCTCTTAAGTGGGGTCAGCACGACATGTTAAAAATATATTGTCACATGATTTGGCTACGTATTTTGCGACCCTTTCTTACCGAGGGCTCTATTCTGCTTGACCGGATACCACACGTCGGGTCAACTTACCTTAGTAGCCTTTCACGACACCTTGGTAAGAAATTCTACTCAGCCGGATACTACACGGCATATTATTATTTATTATACGGCACGTTAGTATATTTATAAACTATTATATTTAAACGCTTTATCATCACAAAAAATCTATGTTACTTAAACACCTGCGAAGATTATTTTATGGACAGTTTCACATTTTTCATTATGTACTTAAATAGGTACAATATGAAACGGCTAAGAAACCCACTACTGACTGTGAGCTTCATACGTAAAATATCGGTCAGCGGGGACAGGGTTAAATCAATTTATAGTGCACCTGCGGCGTCTGAATACAGATTATTTTTAAGTACCTTCAATTTTTCATGAATCTACTGTCAAAGACTCGAGGTGTCGTAAGAGGCGACTAAGGTAAATGCCGTGTGGTATCCGGCCGCATAGAATAGACCACCCTCATTTCTTACCGAGGTGTCGTAAAAGGCGACTAAGGTAAGTTGACGTCAGGTAGGCGGCCTGTTGTAATATTCGTAGCCAAATCATATGACAACGTGTTTGTAACATGGTGTGCCGACCGCACTTAGAGTGAGATAAGGGCAGGAGAATTATGAATGATGATGATACTGGCAAAGACTCGCTGCCCGCTGGGTCATGTAATGTGTAAACGGGACGCTCTGTGACCTCGGACGCCCTCGGACCAGGCATAGTAACGCACCATGATGTTTTCTGGATCTTCTTTAGCATCCCTGAAAAATGTTAGCACATTGTTAAAACGCTCTTGCGGTTGAATATCACTTCCAACACGTTTAACTTATTGCATTCTAAAAATACGTTCATTTTGACACATGTTAATTAATTAATTGGCACTGTCCAAAAGTCAAATGAATATATAGAGGCACACTAAAACATGTATTTATACCGTCTAAACGTAATTAATCATTATTAAATTACCCTCACAAACTAATTATTAATTTACCGGTAGTCTTAAATAGACTTTAAATGAAATTCAATAATAGCAAGCTACCGCGCGCCATCATACTATTCTTGATCCTTCTAAGAATCGATAAGTGACGCACCGCACGCGCCTGTCCTAACGCCCCGATGACTTATGGCACTGAGGGCAGCGAGTCTTCAATACTAGTATAATTCAATTAACTCATATTTAATATAATTTATTCAATGGTTATGGCCTAGTCTTTTAAGTCCGGCTGCCAGCACTGGTACGAAACAAAGTATTGTGAAAGTCTCAAGTTTTGTTGTTGTATATGCGTAGTTATAGCAATATATAATCAATTCTTCTACTATAACTAAACATTTAGCCAATATCAAGTGCCTTGCACAATACTAAATTCCTCGGTGCTATCATCACGCAGTTATCTCATACCGGGAAAAAGTAATTTCAAACCAAGAAAGTACCATTCTATACAAAACGTTATTGCATCAGCATTGTCTCGTACTACATATAAATTGTAACAAGTATAGTATTTTAAAACTTGGAGTAGGTACATCTACGAACATACGATTGTGCAAAGCATTGTTGTTAATGTGGTAGTACACATTTTCTGTGTAATCTACTTAAGAATTTAATATCTCTACTACAGCTGTAATATGATACCATTAACTGGTTAATGGGCTGATACCATTAACTGGTACCAATTATTATCACTAATATTGAATATCGCTGTGTCTGTTTCTTTACACCTTGGTCTGATGAGAAGATGCTGCGTAGGCCTGGTGGTTGTGGATGTATCCAATAGTGGAAGCCTTCACCCCGGCCAGCGTTGCGTTATCTTATCGCCCTCAATCTTTTTCTTTTCTTTTCCTTCATCTTTATCTATAAATTCCTTCTTGGCGATGTTGCAGGCTGGAGAGATGCTGCACGGGCAGGGCGATGGTGGACGTAACCAATAACAGAACTATTATCCCTGCTCGCGCAACACTTCTCTCTCTCTCTCTTTAGTTTAGTTTAGTCTGTAATCATGCCTGATGGTAAGCAATGATACAGTCTATGATGGAGCGCGCTTGCCTAGAAAATGCCTATTCACTCTTGCTTTGAAGATACCCATATTGTATGACTCAGGAAAAATAGATGCCGGGAGAGAATTCCATTCCCTTGTCGTGCGCAGTCAAAAAGAAGACGCGAAGCGCTTTGTGCGCCTTCGTGTGTCAATAACGTAAGGGTGGAACCCTTCCGGTGCCTAGCGGTGCGTTAATAGAATAGTGATGGAGGGACAAGTTATGGAGTACTTCAGCACACTCTCCGAAATATATCCTGTAGAATACCGATAGACAGGCAACCCTGCGCCGATGTTGAAGACTGTGCAATTTGGTATCGGTCATACTCTCCACACCTTTCCTCACTACCCTTCCCCTCCTTATAAATAATTAGTTGCGAGTAAACGGAACTTATATGTTCCTTATATGTTATACTTTATATTATGCACTATATATTATGTACTTATATGTTATATGTGGATATAATATAATATTAAATTGGGGTACTAAAGAAAAGTTAGTAGCTGATTCTAAGACCTACTGAATTTGCATATGAAATTTCATAAAAACCGGTCTAACCGTTTCGGAGAAGTATAATATAACATTGTGACACGCGAAAGCGTTTATGTATCTAAAATAATATTTATATATATATATATATGATTATCTTATATATAAGATAATCAAACACAGGCGGGTTGGTGGTGATTTTAGCCATTTCTTTACAGTGTTCGTCCTAAACAGCGGTGAAGCAATTAAAACCGAAAACTAATTTCGAATTATATATGCGGTATGAATTTAAATTACCTACATAAAAAGCTTTGAGGAATTTAATGAGCATTTTTTTGTAATATAATTCAAGTTCAAATTAATGTTTAATTTTCGTGTACATTTTAATTTTCGGACACTAATTAGTAAAAATTAAAAATGATCTTTATTAAATTCGACCTTCATAAGTTCCTTTAAATCTTCAGCTCCAATTTATAAGACAAGTGCAAAATTAATTAATCAAATATATTATATGATGTTATTGCAATCTTATATTTGATTTACTTACAGAATTATTATAATAATGAACGAGCTAAGAGAGAATGGAGTTGTAATACTAAGAGTAAGGGAGATATATAATTTACTCAACTATATACCGGTACACCTGTAAGATTACCAGTTTCAAACAAAAAAATGCTTTCATTTGGACTCCTAAACAACGTTAGATTTGACCTTAGGTAGATTCAAGAGCTATATAGGTTGACTTATATATTTATTGTATATTTGAATTGAATTATTATATATTAAATCAATTCTTAAAAATTATAAACAATTTTTGACAATACACATTGACGCTTTTATCATTATGTATTTATAAATAACTAGCTCTCCGGCCATGCAGTTTCGCGGATTCCGCAAAGTAACTCCTGCTTCCATAAATCAGAACTCATAAGTTTTAATGATTGCTTCGATCACCACCAAACTTAATAAACTCATCCACTGGATCATTCTAAATTTTGTCTGAAAAATACATTAAAATCGGTCCAGCCGTTTCGGAATCAATAAACGACATACAGACAAACATTCATTTTTATATATTAGATTTCCAACAATTAATTACTGCAAGTTATGTCTATTAACACTATATAGAGCTGGTTCTATTTACTAAAGTAATTGAGCGTAATTTGCCGCAATTATCTATTTATAAACAGAGTGGTATCACCTTTCAAAGATAATTATATTTTACTGACACCAATAAGTACCGTATAATATACAAAGTTTAAAAGTCTCTTAGAATACATACAATACAACTATATAGAATATAGGTATATTTCTTATAATAAACATTAGTTGTTAAAATTCATATAATTTCAAGGTTTATATCTAGAAGGTGTATTTAGAACTTCAGACATAACTGTGGGATTTATTGTTAATTTCTATTGATTTAAATGTAATTGCATTTAGGAGATCTAAGAGAGAAAGAAACTGTGATAGCCCAGCGGCTAACTCTTTCGAGAGGATCGCGGCTTCAAACCCCCGACAAGCAATTAATCTTATTGATATTTGTAATTTATCACACGCTTGTCGAAGAATAAAAACATCATGACAAAGCGGAGATAAAAGAACACAATATTGTGTTCTTTTATCCTAAAAATTTCCAAAATTTATGCACGTCGCTTTTCTGGATTTTCTTTGCTACGTATGTTTAGTCATAAGTTGAATTGAACTTAAGCGTGTCTCGAGTTTAGTTCTATTTAGTAAACTGTAGTTTAAAATCTCGATATTTCAACCCGCTAACCAACTGCTGAGAATAAGCTTATTCGGTTTTTTTCTGAGAATATGATTGGACGATATCTTAAAAATTTTCCACAGATTTACTTAGCATTTTTCCCCGTACGAATTAGTTATGTATAATACGACTGTATAATCACACAAGTCTTTAATGCTGATTTAAGGCTGAATTTTCCGTTTGTCTGCTATGAGTATCAGTAATATAAAATATCAAAGAAAATTTATTTTTATTTTTATTTTATTTTATTTATTATGGTTCGCCAGTGATTGTTACATAAGTTTAATAGTAAAATGCAAGATTAATATAATAGTACAATTCCTATGTACAATCGTTTTAAGGCAAACAAACTTGAACCTAGATTCAAACTATTTACAGGCAAAATACTTAATTTCTAACACTTATTACAAAATTTTACCAAAGAAAAAATAAATAAACTTAAAAAGAGTGTCACCTTCCAAGAAACTAGTTGCATTAAACCAGTATACATTAAAGTATTTCATCTATCAAAATATATCATATAAAATGAGTACAAAAAATACATCTGCTGCGACTATATCCATCTATTGCGAACAGTGACTATACTGACAACTTAGCCGGCACGTACTATTGGTAGCCTATTAGTAGCCTGTCCTCTCCAGATTTTGCTTTTTATCATCATTATAACGTTGTTTTAAACTTTTATCTGGTACAATTAAGTGTACTGATTGATTGCTATTCATTTCAGTAAAAAATTTGAAAATGGAGGAAATACCATATCATCCATTACTCCAAATAACTCAAGAGGACATAGAATATGTACATCAATTTTTTGGTATATACGATAAGACGAGGGTTCGGGAGAGTGTAGAGACTATCGAAGATTGGTGTAAGAAACAAGAACATTTAGTAGAAGCATCAAAATACCTACGTAAGTACAATTCTGTGTCTGTTAATTGGTCATTATAAACTTTAAAGCCGAGCATCAGTAGACCTCTTACAAGGTGGACTGAAGACCTAAAAAGATCATGGAGAGCCGCTAGATCATAAAACTTAGATTTACTTTTATTACACCTAGTACATCATCATCATTATCCTCCTCCTGGTCTTATCCCACTCTAAGTGGGTTCGGCACAACATGTTACACACATGTTGTCACATGACTTGGCTACGTATTTTACGACCAGCCGCCTGCCTGGCGTCTACTTACCTTAGTCGTATTTCACGACCCCTCGGTAAGAATGGAGGGTGGTCTATTCTACTCAGCCGGATAACACACAGCGGTTCGACTTACCTTAGTCGCCTTTCACGACACCTCGGTAAGAATGGAGGGTGGTCTATTCTACTCAGCCGGATACCACACGGCGTGTTAACTTACCTTTGTCGCCTTTCACGACACCTCGGTAAGAAATGATGGTGGTCTCGTGAAGAGACCTATGGCCCGCATGGACGTGTCAGTTAAAGAAGAAGAAAAGAAACTTTAAAATGTAAATGACAGGAAATTTTAGGTAGATTAATAATAAATGAAAGAGATACTTAGTGCGTACTTGACACGTGTCATTTTAACATTCTGAACATTACACACTTTTGCAAAAAAATATTTTTTATGTATAAACATATTTACTTATAAGAATTAAAATTATATTTTACAGTACAAGACAAGTCAGTTTATCTGAAAATGTAGATATATAATATATTTTATTTCTCAAAATAGTAAAAAAATAAATCTGATACTAGTATTGTATATTTTTATCCACCTACATTACATTTGATACTAAAACCTTTTTAGCAATAAATAAATTTGCCAGTCAAAAGACATATAAATCTAAAAAGGTATTTTTATCAATTCAGTCAGGACAACAACATAAATAATTTTAAATAAGAATATGTGGCAACATTCCACACAATTAAACGTAGCAAAAATCGCAACTGCCCAAAAGAAAACAGATTTGTAAGTAATTTTTTGGGACATTTACTTCCACAATGTTTTCTAACTATATCATTATCTTATTACTATATTTCAGATCCCAATATGACGGAACGTCTCTGGATATTAGCAAGAGGATCAGTAGAGATGACCAAATTAAAAATTGAAAAACTTTTCACGATGAGAAGGATGATGCCCGAAATTAACCTAAACAAATGTTTGAATGAGTTTGACGAACTCTATGATTGTCTGTATGTAATTTTCAATATTTCAAAAGAAAACTTGGCTTTTTTTTAATTTAGGAGAGGAAATGGGGATCAAGTAAATTATAAGTGAATAAAGAGACCTAGAGGCCGTTATGCACGCAACGTCTATCTACCATCTCTCTGTCTAGCTGCATACAAGCTGCTTTCATTGCAAATGACGAAATTGCTATTTTTCTTTACACCAGTGACTACTATATTGAAATGTCATTGATAAAATGCATTAAATTATAGCATTTTCATAATGTTATGTTTGATATTATAACTACGTCAGGTATAACAATTAATATTCAAGGTTTAATTTAAACTGTTGAACATGCTAAATAATGCTAATTGGTGGTCAAAATTCGAACCTTTAAATATTGTTCAAAAGCGTATGGCCTTAATTGATAATCACGTCGAAAGGAAAACATTGTGAGAAAACCTATATATCTTGAGAAAATTTTTGTGATTTTATAACCTCCAATGACATGAAGCGCTGATTCTTTTAATGGAAAACGAGGCCTTGTTTAATGAAAAGGCACAAAAATTTTGAAGGCGTTTTATTATAGGCAAATTATTCTTTATATCTTTGCGAAAATTAAATTTCATTGTACGTTTTTTTACCTAAATTGATTACTAGTAAGAGCCGTAAACAACAAAAAATAATTGTATCAACAAGTTTTTTTTTAGCCACTTTGTACCTTTACCAAAACTAAATCCCTCTGATAAATCACGTGTTATAGTGACACAAGTTATATGTGGAAAATGGGATAAGTTTGATATTACATCTTATATGAGATATTGTTTCCTGGTAAGATTATTTTTTTATCGTTTCCATTGCAATTGTAAGTAGCAATAATATAGTCTTTGAAGCGTATTGCAAGATTTGTTAATGGCAGAATATTACCCATGTCCGTAGCTTCCTTGTAATTTGACGATTCAAAAGTGCTTCTAAATGCCAGCTTAATAAAAATTATTTGAATTTGAATTTACATTATTTTAATGACTGCGCTTCTTACAGCTTCTACACCCATATCTGTACCTGATCTTAAATTATCAATTTAGATACTCTGTATTGTATATTATTTATCTCATTATTGATAAGCTGTGATATCCCAGCGGTGAGACCGTGTGACTCTCTAAAGACGATCTTGAGTTCAAACCCCGGGCAGGCACCAATAAGTTTTTCTATTAAAACTTATGTGTCTAATTGATAATTGCAATTTATCACACGCTTTTCGGTGAAGGAAACATCGTGAGGAAACCTGCATATCTCTAGAGAAAGAACTCTAGGGATATGTGTAACCTACCAATCAGCATTGGAGTAGCGTGTTAGGTCTTAGCTCCAACCCTTCTCTCTAAAAAACGGAGAGAGGCGACTTAGGCCCAGAAGTGGATTAGTAACGGGCCCTTTCTTTTATTTTTTATCTCAGTTATTATGATGTAATGTTCTTGATTAGTTAAAATTAAATGTAATTCTTGAAACGATACAGTCCGTAAGACTGAAATGCAGTTTTCATATTACGTTTTGAATCAATCGAAACTTTTTGGTTTCGTTAACTATTTAGAAAGTGAGTAAGATGCCCTAAAAGTTTCATGATTTTGATAGTATCGGTATTATTTAAATAGTTTTTTAATTGTATATAATAGTAAAAAAGTATTTATGACATTAAATCCTTTAACTTAAACAGTATACAGCTATTATTAAACATAATGTGAGATATTATGGTTTGATGTTTTGTTCCAGATAGGGGAATATAGATTATTTCATGACTACGCCTCGTCTGATAGACACATAGTGGATTTACAAAATGTCAACATCAGTATACTTACTAAACTTAATCCAATTGTATTGAAAAAAGGCGAAATTTTATGTACAGTATGTGTAATATATTATGATTTTGATTAAATAACAACACACATAAAAAGTACAAACAAGAAGTATAAATCAAACTTAAACTTACTGGTAAAATAAAGCGACATTGCTATCCAGCATGCCCTTATTATTAGTAAACCATTCAATAACCGTGTTGCCAGAACACTTTTACCCATTTACGTTGCAATCTATACTTATTATAAAACAAAGTCCCAATAAGCATGTCTGTATGTTAATCGATCGAAGTCCAAGTCTGTATGTTATCGATTTCTGAAAATCTACTAAATGGATTATTGTACAGCTTTAACCAAAAGATAGTGCAATAATTCCGGATGGTTTAGGTAAATAGTACATATCGGTATTATGTAAATTGTGTTGAAGAGATCGCGCGGTTGTTAAAAACTTGCTTTCTGGGAGCTTTAGTCACGTGCGCTGCGTAAAACAGCAGAGATACGCTAAAGTAATGTACTAGAGAATTGTAGATCTATAAAAATATTACAAATAAGTCTCAAATAGCATGTCTCTATCTCTCACGGTTAACTCACAATAATTACTTTTACGTTCAAAATTTCGAAAATTCGGGAAATAATTCATAAATCAGTAAGTTCCATGGGGGCGAAGCCGTTGTTGGCCCAGCCAGTATTAAATAAACAATAAACTTTTTAACAAAACTAAGACATTTGTCATAATACTACTTCAATAATACAGATGTATATATTCTTCACAGGAAGGTTATGGTACTAAAATTAAAGGAATTCACTTGATAAATGCGCCACCATTTGTTGATAAACTTGTCTTCATAATGAAACAAGGACTCAAGGCAAAAGTTGCGAGCAGACTTCATGTGCACAGCACTAATGAGGAACTTTATGAAGAAATATCTAAAGAAATCCTTCCTGTTGAATATGGGGGAGATGGCCCTAGTTGCAAGCAATTGGCAGGTAATTACATTTAAATATTACATGACATTAAAATGACATAAAAATTAATTATGTTAAATGACAAAAATTTATGTAGTTTACTATTTATTCGTTGCTTAAAACCCCTTAGAGTTAACGGGTGTCACTGAATGTATTTTAATTTTATGTGCTTTGGGGATATTTATAATTTGGAATTTTATAATTAGGTCTACTCTTTGGTATTATTAAACGTCTTTGCCTCTCTTTTTGGACAACAAGGGCTACAAGGACAAAGGTCAAATTGCGCCAGATTGATAGAAATATTATTTTTATAGCACTTTGGTCTTGTTGCTTTATAGATGTAAAGGATCTTAAGAGTTAGATATCTTCACAATACATTTAAAATACTAAAAAAAAATAACAGTTTAACTGAAAACACTAAATAGTAAAGTTTAAAATATATACTTAAATAAGTAATTTTGTTTTTAGAACAATGGAGGGCTAACCTTAAAACAAAAGAAGCGATAAAGATAATGGAAGATAGTAACAAACTTGTGACCGATGAAACGAAACGAGATCGCACAAAATTCAATGAAGAATACTTAGGAATGCCCGGATCTTTCAGAACTTTGACTGTAGATTGAAGAATGATATTTTTTAGATGATGAAATTTTATATTTTAATACCTTGAGAAATCACTGGATTACAACATAATCACATCACAAAATTACTAAAAGGAACACTATTTAGCAATTTTTAAAAGATTTACATATCATTATCCTTTTGTTTTCAATTACCTATCATCACAGTAGCATATAAAACTATTTATAAGTTCAGTTAATTATAATTATCAAACTTGTGATATAAACACATATAAATCAATCAAATAAATGGGACGATTGTGTTGTTTCATTAGATTTCACATTTTTACGACCAAGGTAGACAAGCTTAAAATGTGTTTTAGAAAACATTACACTAACGAAGCTTTAGGATAAAATAGAATATTTGATGCTGTGTATGTTTACGTGTTTTCTAAGGCGTAGGATTCTAGGATATCTCACTAAATATTCAATTTATACACTTGGAAAAGTGGGTACACAAGTGAATTTGCTTCGCTGGTTTATTTCCTACCAACGAGTAGACAGCCGTAGGCAAGTCTTTACTATTAAAGTTCATTGTTTAAGATTTGTTCTTCCTTCTTCAGGCGTGCCGCAAGGCTATCACGTCGGTACCCTTTTATTTAATTTATTTATCAACGATATTATCAAAGTTTTTTAGCATTCTTAGTTTCTTTTTTATGCTAATGACATAAAGGTTTTTATAAATTTCACATAGCTTTCTTAACGTGCTCTGTTATAAAAGGACAGATTATGGAAATATTATTCATTTAACTTTTTATATTGGAATGTTTAATGTCAATGTGTAGTGTAATTTTCTCGGAAATTATTATTATTAATCATACATATGTACTTAAAACGATATTATTAGCTAGGTTATTGCAGTGTAAGATCTGGGCGTCTATCTTAAATACAAATTAACATTTAGATCAAATGACAGCAAAAGCATATAAAGTTTTAGGTTTTATACTAAGAGTATGTTAGGGGTTTAAACCGTATATGATCCTACTTCTACTATGTAATGCGTTTGTTCGTTCTATTTTGTAATACGATCCAATCATATAGAATCCCCAATGCAAGGTATACCCAGCGGAAGTCGAGAAAATTTATTGTAAATCCATTAAGCACTTAAATTTTAGGAGTGTGGTGAATAAGGAATCTTGCTCGCCTTTGTGTCTACTTTTTCGTCCGAAAAGCGTCTTGTATGACCCTGACGATCAAATAACGATCGCAAACACAGAAACACGTAATAGACATACACAGCGTCTTCGCCGGCGAAGACGATATCCCAGTTTTCCGAGGTTGGTCAGTCGTGGCTTTTTGCCACACTTCCGACGTCGCAATGATTAATCAAAGTCATACCATCAGCCCTCCACTACGCGTCGCCCTAAGCCGTGGTCCGGCCTTACATGAGGCAATCTTAGGACGACGTTCCCCGATGCTAGTAGAGCTTCTGTGCTCTATTCTCTCCATTTCACAAATTTGGCGATGCTTCCCGTCCCGCCCGGTGACGCTGTAAAATCCGTTAGGGCTAACGGCATAAAGTCAGTTCGAAAAAAATTGTGTCTACTATAAAGTCGTTCTGTATAGGGAGATCAAACATCTTTTAGATATTCCATATCTTTTGAGTAATTTTTAGATAATAATGCTTTGCTTAAGGTGGCTGTTAGTAGAATTGAATCTACGAGCAATACTTTCTAATTTTCTTTTGTTTTCCTTAATCTCTGTATTTAACCTCTGTAATATGATATTTAAAGAACCCGTAATGGTAAACGTGACTATTACTAGAAAAGGCCGGAACAAGAAGGAAGGGTACATAAAAAAAATGTAATGTAAAGGAATGACCCGACACAAAACACCATTATCTTAAAAACATAATCATAATAATAATAACATAATAATTGTTACTATTAACACTTTCCCTAATATAAATAAAACAAAATACGAGTTGCAACGAGTGTACCCTATCCTTTATGAAACGAAATTCTGTTCTTTTCAATTTTCAAAATCTTGTTATTGTAAGGGCTTTTACAACATTTAAGTACCTAATTGCACGCTAAGTGAGAATTTTTAATCGCGAAAATCCTTCATAGTATCGAAAGGAATGAACTTAACCATTGAATTCCTATCGAAAAGTGGGTGATACCGTAATTGTTACTAACTTTTGGTGCTCTCTCGTCTCGAGTTTTTGTCTTGAAAAATGTATGTTATTACAATAATTTCTCATCATAAACACATGATACCACGTTCTTCAAGATCCTTCCTAGTAGATAAAGGACTGGAAACAAAAGGATTCTCTATAGAATATGCCATACGAGAATTGCCTCAATCCTTAGAGGTGCAATAAATCCAGGCGAATAAGTATCATATATATCCTAGTTGAAAAAGTTATAATTAAATACTGTATTAATATAGAAATTTATAAAACTATATATAAAATTGCACTAAAAAACATAAAAGATAAAACAACGACGGAAACAAAGTTATTATCAATGTAGGAAAAACAAAAATTAAGTCATGACTTAAAATATCACTTACAGGCCTGCCTATCACAGCCCTCCTCTCGTATCAAATGATTTTTGAACAAGTTTATTTCTTATATGATGACATGGAATTCTCGAATTATTGCAAATTAGGTGTCACAGGTATATATAGTTTAGTAGAAGACAGAATTACTTCTTCGAAAATTGTTGATTCTTACTGCCTTCATTTAGTTTTGACTCATGAAGGATTAACATAAAAACGTCATAAAATTTATTACCTCATTGTTGTTGGGAATTTACCTATGTGTACTTGGCCGCTGGGTAACTCAACATAGCAGAATTTGTTGAAAGGTTTTTAATTATTACTAGTTTTTGGCTAAAGTACTAATTAATTTAGTAGTTTAGTAGTAGATCGTAGTTTAAAATAGCGATTGCGACCTCAAATCAATGACCCCATGATTGAGTTCCAAGATGGCAAGAATAAATAATATTCATTAAATCTTCAAGCAATTTGTATTTTAGCACAACAAACAATAGTGTAAGATTGAAATGTTAAATATATATGATTACATCGGAAATGAAATGAAATAATAACGAAGCGATACAAAATTATTATTTACTGCTAATATTATAAATCTAAAAGTTTGCCTGTCTGTTATGCTTTCTTATACATTATATACTGAAACAATATGAATGAACTTTGGTACAGTTGTAGCTTATAGTATATAGGTTAAAGGAAGTCACAAAAAAGAACTCAAAGTATATCAATAGGGGTATTTTAATGATCCAAACGAATTCGTGACTGCAACTATTTAATAATTATATTATTTAAAAGTATCTTCTTTTTATTTATTTATTACATTTATATATTACATTTAATAACTTGTAATTGATTCCATCATATCAATGATTCTTGACGACTTGTCTGGATATTGCATATCCTCTTAACCATCTGTTATCTGAATACAAATATAAATAACGTAGCAACATTATAAAGAGAAAACTAAATTATACTACTTCTTCAACTGATGGTCAACCATTGCTCTGGATATAGATGTCTTCATGCGATTCCCACACTACGCTATCTTGTACCTCTGTGAACTTGGCAGCCGACTTTCGAAAAAAAAATTTTTGAAATTACCATCGGGTTCTCCATCGTTTGTACCCGTTTGTACCACTTTAATTTTCGTTTGTACCTCAAACCAAAAAAAATTAGAGAATTTTCAAAATTTGACCCGCAGCCCACTTTGGAAAATCGAAAATTTTCCAAAAGAGTCTGATTCAGGGTCGTTTGTACCCGTTTGTACCACTTTTATTTTTCATTTTTCTAAAAACCCAAAAAAGTTACAGCGTTTTGAAAATTTTGAAAAATTAACTTATTACATTTTTAAAATTTCGAAAATCTGAAAACGGGGATCGACGCGGAATCGTTTGTATCCGCAGAAATCACTTTCGTTTTTGTTTGTCCTTCAAACCGAAAAAAGTTACAGAATTTTCAAAATTTGACCCGCAGCCCACTTTTGAAAATCGTAAATTTTCCAAAAGGGTCTGATTCAGGGTCGTTTGTACCCGTTTGTACCACTTTTATTTTTCATTTTTCTCAAAACCCAAAAAAGTTACAGCGTATTGAAAATTTGAAAAAATATTTTTTGACATTTTCAAAATTTCGAAAATCCGCAAATGGGGATCGACGCGGAATCGTTAGTACCCGCAGAAATAACTTTCGTTTTTGTTTTTACCTCAAACCAAAAAATTTCAAGAGCGTTTACAATTTTGAAAAACCAAAGATAAGATAATTTCCGCAATTTTTGAGATATTTCAATTTTGGAAACGGCGACCGATAGGTGATAGCGCCGTGAGGATTGTACCGCTTCTTATTTCTTTTGAATCTCAAACTGGAAAATTTTGGAGCGTTTTGAAAATTTCAAAAAAACCAATTTCCACAATTTTTGGAAATTCGAAAATCCGCAAACGGGGATCGACGCGGAATCGTTTGTACCCGCAGAAATCACTTTTGTTTTCGTTTCTACCTCAAACCAAAAAAAATTACGAGCGTTTTCAATTTTGAAAAACCAAAGATAAGATAATTTCCGCAATTTTTGAGATATTTCAATTTTGGAAACTTCGATCGATAGGTGACATCGCCGTGAGGATTGTACCGCTTTTTGTTTCTTTTGAATCTCAAACCGGAAAATTTGCTTGCGTTTATAAAATTTCAAAAAAATCAATTTCCACAATTTTTGGAAATTCGAAAATCTGGAAATGGGGATCGACGCGGAATCGTTTGTACCCGCAGAAACCACTTACGTTTTTGTTTGTCCTTCAAACCGAAAAAAGTTACAGAATTTTCAAAATTTGACCCGCAGCCCACTTTTGAAAATCGTAAATTTTCCAAAAGGGTCTGATTCAGGGTCGTTTGTACCCGTTTGTACCACTTTTATTTTTCATTTTTCTCAAAACCCAAAAAAGTTACAGCGTATTGAAAATTTGAAAAAATATTTTTTGACATTTTCAAAATTTCGAAAATCCGCAAATGGGGATCGACGCGGAATCGTTAGTACCCGCAGAAATAACTTTCGTTTTTGTTTTTACCTCAAACCAAAAAATTTCAAGAGCGTTTACAATTTTGAAAAACCAAAGATAAGATAATTTCCGCAATTTTTGAGATATTTCAATTTTGGAAACGGCGACCGATAGGTGATAGCGCCGTGAGGATTGTACCGCTTCTTATTTCTTTTGAATCTCAAACTGGAAAATTTTGGAGCGTTTTGAAAATTTCAAAAAAACCAATTTCCACAATTTTTGGAAATTCGAAAATCCGCAAACGGGGATCGACGCGGAATCGTTTGTACCCGCAGAAATCACTTTTGTTTTCGTTTCTACCTCAAACCAAAAAAAATTACGAGCGTTTTCAATTTTGAAAAACCAAAGATAAGATAATTTCCGCAATTTTTGAGATATTTCAATTTTGGAAACTTCGATCGATAGGTGACATCGCCGTGAGGATTGTACCGCTTTTTGTTTCTTTTGAATCTCAAACCGGAAAATTTGCTTGCGTTTATAAAATTTCAAAAAAATCAATTTCCACAATTTTTGGAAATTCGAAAATCCGCAAACGGGGATCGACGCGGAATCGTTTGTACCCGCAGAAACCACTTACGTTTTTGTTTGTCCTTCAAACCGAAAAAAGTTACAGAATTTTCAAAATTTGACCCGCAGCCCACTTTTGAAAATCGTAAATTTTCCAAAAGGGTCTGATTCAGGGTCGTTTGTACCCGTTTGTACCACTTTTATTTTTCATTTTTCTCAAAACCCAAAAAAGTTACAGCGTATTGAAAATTTGAAAAAATATTTTTTGACATTTTCAAAATTTCGAAAATCCGCAAATGGGGATCGACGCGGAATCGTTTGTACCCGCAGAAATAACTTTCGTTTTTGTTTTTACCTCAAACCAAAAAATTTCAAGAGCGTTTACAATTTTGAAAAACCAAAGATAAGATAATTTCCGCAATTTTTGAGATATTTCAATTTTGGAAACGGCGACCGATAGGTGATAGCGCCGTGAGGATTGTACCGCTGTTTGTTTCTTTTGAATCAAAAACCAGAAAAATTTGCGAGCGTTTTGAAAATTTCAAAAAATCATTTTCCACAATTTTTGGAAATTTGAAAATCTGGAAACGGGGATCGACGTGAAATCGTTTGTGTCCGCAGAAATCACTTTCGTTTTCGTTTCTACCTCAAACCAAAAAAAATTACGAGCGTTTTCAATTTTGAAAAACCAAAGATAAGATAATTTCCGCAATTTTTGAGATATTTCAATTTTGGAAACTTCGATCGATAGGTGACATCGCCGTGAGGATTGTACCGCTTTTTGTTTCTTTTGAATCTCAAACCGGAAAATTTGCAAGCGTTTTGAAAATTTCAAAAAAATCAATTTCCACAATTTTTGGAAATTCGAAAATCCGCAAACGGGGATCGACGCGGAATCGTTTGTACCCGCAGAAATCACTTTCGTTTTCGTTTCTACCTCAAACCAAAAAAAATTACGAGCGTTTTCAATTTTGAAAAACCAAAGATGAGATAATTTCCGCAATTTTTGAGATATTTCAAATCTGCAAACGGGGATCGATAGGTGACAGCGCCGTGAGGATTGTACCGCTTTTTGTTTCTTTTGAATCTCAAACCGGAATATTTGCGAGCGTTTTGAAAATTTCAAAAAAATCAATTATCACAATTTTTGGAAATTCGAAAATCCGCAAACGGGGATCGACGCGGAATCGTTTGTACCCGCAGAAATCACTTTCGTTTTCGTTTCTACCTCAAACCAAAAAAAATTACGAGCGTTTTCAATTTTGAAAAACCAAAGATAAGATAATTTCCGCAATTTTTGAGATATTTCAATTTTGGAAACTTCGATCGATAGGTGACATCGCCGTGAGGATTGTACCGCTTTTTGTTTCTTTTGAATCTCAAACCGGAAAATTTGCAAGCGTTTTGAAAATTTCAAAAAAATCAATTTCCACAATTTTTGGAAATTCGAAAATCCGCAAACGGGGATCGACGCGGAATCGTTTGTACCCGCAGAAATCACTTTCGTTTTCGTTTCTACCTCAAACCAAAAAAAATTACGAGCGTTTTCAATTTTGAAAAACCAAAGATAAGATAATTTCCGCAATTTTTGAGATATTTCAAATCTGCAAACGGGGATCGATAGGTGACAGCGCCGTGAGGATTGTACCGCTTTTTGTTTCTTTTGAATCTCAAACCGGAATATTTGCGAGCGTTTTGAAAATTTCAAAAAAATCAATTATCACAATTTTTGGAAATTCGAAAATCCGCAAACGGGGATCGACGCGGAATCGTTTGTACCCGCAGAAATCACTTTCGTTTTCGTTTCTACCTCAAACCAAAAAAAATTACGAGCGTTTTCAATTTTGAAAAACCAAAGATAAGATAATTTCCGCAATTTTTGAGATATTTCAAATCTGCAAACGGGGATCGATAGGTGACAGCGCCGTGAGGATTGTACCGCTTTTTGTTTCTTTTGAATCTCAAACCGGAAAATTTGCTTGCGTTTAGAAAATTTCAAAAAAATCAATTTCCACAATTTTTGGAAATTCGAAAATCCGCAAACGGGGATCGACGCGGAATCGTTTGTACCCGCAGAAACCACTTACGTTTTTGTTTGTCCTTCAAACCGAAAAAAGTTACAGAATTTTCAAAATTTGACCCGCAGCCCACTTTTGAAAATCGTAAATTTTCCAAAAGGGTCTGATTCAGGGTCGTTTGTACCCGTTTGTACCACTTTTATTTTTCATTTTTCTCAAAACCCAAAAAAGTTACAGCGTATTGAAAATTTGAAAAAATATTTTTTGACATTTTCAAAATTTCGAAAATCCGCAAATGGGGATCGACGCGGAATCGTTTGTACCCGCAGAAATAACTTTCGTTTTTGTTTTTACCTCAAACCAAAAAATTTCAAGAGCGTTTACAATTTTGAAAAACCAAAGATAAGATAATTTCCGCAATTTTTGAGATATTTCAATTTTGGAAACGGCGACCGATAGGTGATAGCGCCGTGAGGATTGTACCGCTGTTTGTTTCTTTTGAATCAAAAACCAGAAAAATTTGCGAGCGTTTTGAAAATTTCAAAAAATCATTTTCCACAATTTTTGGAAATTTGAAAATCTGGAAACGGGGATCGACGTGAAATCGTTTGTGTCCGCAGAAATCACTTTCGTTTTCGTTTCTACCTCAAACCAAAAAAAATTACGAGCGTTTTCAATTTTGAAAAACCAAAGATAAGATAATTTCCGCAATTTTTGAGATATTTCAAATCTGCAAACGGGGATCGATAGGTGACAGCGCCGTGAGGATTGTACCGCTTTTTGTTTCTTTTGAATCTCAAACCGGAATATTTGCGAGCGTTTTGAAAATTTCAAAAAAATCAATTATCACAATTTTTGGAAATTCGAAAATCCGCAAACGGGGATCGACGCGGAATCGTTTGTACCCGCAGAAATCACTTTCGTTTTCGTTTCTACCTCAAACCAAAAAAAATTACGAGCGTTTTCAATTTTGAAAAACCAAAGATAAGATAATTTCCGCAATTTTTGAGATATTTCAAATCTGCAAACGGGGATCGATAGGTGACAGCGCCGTGAGGATTGTACCGCTTTTTGTTTCTTTTGAATCTCAAACCGGAATATTTGCTTGCGTTTAGAAAATTTCAAAAAAATCAATTATCACAATTTTTGGAAATTCGAAAATCCGCAAACGGGGATCGACGCGGAATCGTTTGTACCCGCAGAAATCACTTTCGTTTTCGTTTCTACCTCAAACCAAAAAAAATTACGAGCGTTTTCAATTTTGAAAAACCAAAGATAAGATAATTTCCGCAATTTTTGAGATATTTCAAATCTGCAAACGGGGATCGATAGGTGACAGCGCCGTGAGGATTGTACCGCTTTTTGTTTCTTTTGAATCTCAAACCGGAATATTTGCGAGCGTTTTGAAAATTTCAAAAAAATCAATTATCACAATTTTTGGAAATTCGAAAATCCGCAAACGGGGATCGACGCGGAATCGTTTGTACCCGCAGAAATCACTTTCGTTTTCGTTTCTACCTCAAACCAAAAAAAATTACGAGCGTTTTCAATTTTGAAAAACCAAAGATAAGATAATTTCCGCAATTTTTGAGATATTTCAATTTTGGAAACTTCGATCGATAGGTGACATCGCCGTGAGGATTGTACCGCTTTTTGTTTCTTTTGAATCTCAAACCGGAAAATTTGCAAGCGTTTTGAAAATTTCAAAAAAATCAATTTCCACAATTTTTGGAAATTCGAAAATCCGCAAACGGGGATCGACGCGGAATCGTTTGTACCCGCAGAAATCACTTTCGTTTTCGTTTCTACCTCAAACCAAAAAAAATTACGAGCGTTTTCAATTTTGAAAAACCAAAGATAAGATAATTTCCGCAATTTTTGAGATATTTCAAATCTGCAAACGGGGATCGATAGGTGACAGCGCCGTGAGGATTGTACCGCTTTTTGTTTCTTTTGAATCTCAAACCGGAAAATTTGCGAGCGTTTTGAAAATTTTCAGAGATTCAAAAGAAACAAAAAGCGGTACAATCCTCACGGCGATGTCACCTATCGATCGAAGTTTCCAAAATTGAAATATCTCAAAAATTGCGGAAATTCTCTTATCTTTGGTTTTTCAAAATTGAAAACGCTCGTATTTTTTTTTGGTTTGAGGTAGAAACGAAAACGAAAGTGATTTCTGCGGGTACAAACGATTCCGCGTCGATCCCCGTTTGCGGATTTTCGAATTTCCAAAAATTGTGGAAATTGATTTTTTTGAAATTTTCAAAACGCTTGCAAATTTTCCGGTTTGAGATTCAAAAGAAACAAAAAGCGGTACAATCCTCACGGCGATGTCACCTATCGATCGAAGTTTCCAAAATTGAAATATCTCAAAAATTGCGGAAATTATCTTATCTTTGGTTTTTCAAAATTGAAAACGCTCGTAATTTTTTTTGGTTTGAGGTAGAAACGAAAACGAAAGTGATTTCTGCGGGTACAAACGATTCCGCGTCGATCCCCGTTTGCGGATTTTCGAATTTCCAAAAATTGTGATAATTGATTTTTTTGAAATTTTCAAAACGCTCGCAAATATTCCGGTTTGAGATTCAAAAGAAACAAAAAGCGGTACAATCCTCACGGCGCTGTCACCTATCGATCCCCGTTTGCAGATTTGAAATATCTCAAAAATTGCGGAAATTATCTTATCTTTGGTTTTTCAAAATTGAAAACGCTCGTAATTTTTTTTGGTTTGAGGTAGAAACGAAAACGAAAGTGATTTCTGCGGGTACAAACGATTCCGCGTCGATCCCCGTTTGCGGATTTTCGAATTTCCAAAAATTGTGGAAATTGATTTTTTTGAAATTTTCAAAACGCTTGCAAATTTTCCGGTTTGAGATTCAAAAGAAACAAAAAGCGGTAAAATCCTCACGGCGATGTCACCTATCGATCGAAGTTTCCAAAATTGAAATATCTCAAAAATTGCGGAAATTATCTTATCTTTGGTTTTTCAAAATTGAAAACGCTCGTAATTTTTTTTGGTTTGAGGTAGAAACGAAAACGAAAGTGATTTCTGCGGGTACAAACGATTCCGCGTCGATCCCCGTTTGCGGATTTTCGAATTTCCAAAAATTGTGATAATTGATTTTTTTGAAATTTTCAAAACGCTCGCAAATATTCCGGTTTGAGATTCAAAAGAAACAAAAAGCGGTACAATCCTCACGGCGCTGTCACCTATCGATCCCCGTTTGCAGATTTGAAATATCTCAAAAATTGCGGAAATTATCTTATCTTTGGTTTTTCAAAATTGAAAACGCTCGTAATTTTTTTTGGTTTGAGGTAGAAACGAAAACGAAAGTGATTTCTGCGGGTACAAACGATTCCGCGTCGATCCCCGTTTGCGGATTTTCGAATTTCCAAAAATTGTGGAAATTGATTTTTTTGAAATTTTCAAAACGCTCGCAAATTTTCCGGTTTGAGATTCAAAAGAAACAAAAAGCGGTACAATCCTCACGGCGATGTCACCTATCGATCGAAGTTTCCAAAATTGAAATATCTCAAAAATTGCGGAAATTATCTTATCTTTGGTTTTTCAAAATTGAAAACGCTCGTAATTTTTTTTGGTTTGAGGTAGAAACGAAAACGAAAGTGATTTCTGCGGACACAAACGATTTCACGTCGATCCCCGTTTCCAGATTTTCAAATTTCCAAAAATTGTGGAAAATGATTTTTTGAAATTTTCAAAACGCTCGCAAATTTTTCTGGTTTTTGATTCAAAAGAAACAAAAAGCGGTACAATCCTCACGGCGCTATCACCTATCGGTCGCCGTTTCCAAAATTGAAATATCTCAAAAATTGCGGAAATTATCTTATCTTTGGTTTTTCAAAATTGTAAACGCTCTTGAAATTTTTTGGTTTGAGGTAAAAACAAAAACGAAAGTTATTTCTGCGGGTACAAACGATTCCGCGTCGATCCCCATTTGCGGATTTTCGAAATTTTGAAAATGTCAAAAAATATTTTTTCAAATTTTCAATACGCTGTAACTTTTTTGGGTTTTGAGAAAAATGAAAAATAAAAGTGGTACAAACGGGTACAAACGACCCTGAATCAGACCCTTTTGGAAAATTTACGATTTTCAAAAGTGGGCTGCGGGTCAAATTTTGAAAATTCTGTAACTTTTTTCGGTTTGAAGGACAAACAAAAACGTAAGTGGTTTCTGCGGGTACAAACGATTCCGCGTCGATCCCCGTTTGCGGATTTTCGAATTTCCAAAAATTGTGGAAATTGATTTTTTTGAAATTTTCTAAACGCTCGCAAATTTTCCGGTTTGAGATTCAAAAGAAACAAAAAGCGGTACAATCCTCACGGCGCTGTCACCTATCGATCCCCGTTTGCAGATTTGAAATATCTCAAAAATTGCAGAAATTATCTTATCTTTGGTTTTTCAAAATTGAAAACGCTCGTATTTTTTTTTGGTTTGAGGTAGAAACGAAAACGAAAGTGATTTCTGCGGGTACAAACGATTCCGCGTCGATCCCCGTTTGCGGATTTTCGAATTTCCAAAAATTGTGGAAATTGATTTTTTTGAAATTTTCAAAACGCTCGCAAATTTTCCGGTTTGAGATTCAAAAGAAACAAAAAGCGGTACAATCCTCACGGCGCTGTCACCTATTGATCCCCGTTTGCAGATTTGAAATATCTCAAAAATTGCGGAAATTATCTTATCTTTGGTTTTTCAAAATTGTAAACGCTCTTAAATTTTTTTGGTTTGAGGTAGAAACGAAAACGAAAGTGATTTCTGCGGGTACAAAGGATTCCGCGTCGATCCCCGTTTTCAGATTTTCGAAATTTTAAAAATGTAATAAGTTAATTTTTCAAAATTTTCAAAACGCTGTAACTTTTTTGGGTTTTTAGAAAAATGAAAAATAAAAGTGGTACAAACGGGTACAAACGACCCTGAATCAGACTCTTTTGGAAAATTTTCGATTTTCCAAAGTGGGCTGCGGGTCAAATTTTGAAAATTCTGTAATTTTTTTTGGTTTGAGGTACAAACGAAAATTAAAGTGGTACAAACGGGTACAAACGATGGAGAACCCGATGGTAATTTCAAAAATTTTTTTTTCGAAAGTCGGCTGCCAAGTTCACAGAGGTCTATCTTGTACCGCATGAACCAAGATAGTCATTCCACATCGTAAGAGGTCTACTGACGCTCCGTTTTCCGTGGGGGATTTACCATTCCGACACTTTCAAACCCCAATGTCCATCCGTTCTTTGCACTGTATGCCCCGCCCATCGCCACTTAGCTTCGCAAACCGCTGACCTATCTCAATGACTCTGTTTTTTTTTAATGCATTGTTGTTTTTATAATTAGATGTTTTTGTTATGCGGAGCGTCGAGGTTTCGACTGAAAACCAGCACCACCTGATGTTGGCTAAATGCTGCATTACGTTGCTTTTGGGCTGAGTCGAACGCCATTTAATTTCTGCTAATTTGTTATTTTTATTATTCGTATATAAATTTATATGACTAAATTTAAGTGCTCTTACCTGTAAGATTTATTTTGTATATTCCCTGCAGAAATGAATAAATGTCTTGTTGCTGTTGTTGTTGTTGATTTCTGATTTGATCACTTAGAGATTTCACGTACTGACCTACTCAAAGCATAGCTCGTTCCATCTCCCGTTGATTGACTTTGAGGTTTCTTATGAAGCTTATCAGCGACCACCTATTCACACTAGTCACAGTCTTTCATAGAAACTGTTGTAAATCAGAATATTTAAATTACGCGAACAACATTATAATAAAAATAAACGCCTACATTTGTTTGCTTGTAAATTTAGCGGGAATCTACGTTGCTCGCAATAAAAGTCACTTAAGCGAAATTCTTGTTCTAAATTAAGGTGAAAGGCTCCACACAGGCAAGATTGAAGAGGGTTTCATTGTGAGATGTGGCTGAGGTACCATTAATTAATTCTGCATTCCATTGAAATAGATTGGCGATTTGCTAGACGTGCTTATACTTTCCTGTACAATATTTTAATTCTTAATCAACTAAGCTGTGGCCGCGGCCTCATATCATATCACTGTGTTGCAAAGTTTTCCCAGATTATTCCGACCCTAAAGGAAATAACATATACTGTAAACCTGAACCTTATAGAAAAATATCTTATAGTAAAAACTGCGAAATTCGTTCGGTAGTAAAGTAAAGTAGCGGCCTGTTACAATCCCACTGCTGGGAACAGGCATCGTCTCTCCGTTTCTGGAGAGAAGGGTTTGAGCTAAGATCTACCACGCTGCTCCAATGCGGATTGGTAGGTTACACATATCCCCAGAATTCTCTAGAGATATGCAGGTTTCCTCACAATGTTTTCCTCTACCGAAAAGCGTGTGATAAATTGCAATTATCAATTAGACACATGAGTTTTAATAGAAAAACTCATTTGTGCCTGCCCGGGTTTGAACTCGTATTTCCCTCAAAAGAGTCGCACAATCTCACCGCTGGGCTATCACAGCTCTGCGATCGGTAGATTTTGAGAAAATCGATCACATACAGACAATACCGATCACATTTACAAAGTTTGATTATAAAATGTAGAGATACTTGGATTTTATAGAACCTTTATTTAGGTATTAGGAACCTTTATTTTGTTTAAGGTATAGGATTAATAATTGTTAAGTACATGTAATACTATAATCCGCGATTAAGTAAATAAAAAAAAATCATCATTCTCCTGCCCTTATCCCACTCTAAGTGGGGTCGGCACAACAAGTTACAAACATGTTGTAATATGATTCGGCTACGTTTTTTACGACCGGCCGCCTGCCTGACGTCAACTTACCTTAGTCGTATTTTACGACCCCTCGGTAAGAAAGAGGGTGGTCTATACTACTCAACTGGATACCACACGGTAGGTCAACTTACCTTAGTCGCCTTTTACGACATCTCGGTAAGAAATGGAGGTGGTCTATTCTACTCAGCCAGATACCACATGGCGGAAGTAAATAAAAAAAAATCTTAAATGTGTGGATTAAGAGTGTTTTTATATCATATATATAAAGCATTCGTAAAAACAAATGCACAAACCTCCACCAACGCCATCACAATACACAAGTACTACACACGTTCACTACCACAAACTCAGAAATCGTTTCGTCTCGGAACCGAAGCATCATAAGGAGATAGACTCCAAAACAAAATCGCAAAGCGATATCCGCAAAGTGACGTCTAATTCTATAAATTATATAACTTTTGTAGTACTTACAGCTCATTAACTTCTTTATTATGGTTTTTATAGCTTTCGAATTTTAAGTTTTCTAGAAATTGCAATTATTTTTATATATAGTTTATTTTCTATTCATTTATTGTATTTACATTGAGTATAAATTTTATAGTTTGTAGTTTTGAAATTAAAAATTAGTAAATCGCAGCTTAAAGCAAACTTTATTCATGTTACCTATGTTAAATTCTTTAAAGATTCTTGATCCATAAATAAAAAAAAAATAACAAATATCCTGTTTATATTATAACCTAAACTTATGCTTATAAATTTTAAGTTACCTTTTCGTTATTACATTATAAAAAATAATAAGACTAAAAAAAATCAAGATTTTAAGTCATCTAGTACTTTTATATATCTTTGAATACATTTTGTTAGAAACCTAACACAAATTTCGTTTAATTATTAACAAATCAACTGAGCTTATCGGAGAGGCCCGTAACATGGCCCTTCTTAGACTGTTAATAAATTGAGAAAGATACTTTAGGGTAATTCATACCGTCACCGCGATTTATATGGCGTAATAATCAAAACCGTAGTCAGGCGGTCGCAGATCATGTTAACCGAATTTTCATCCATACTTATTATAAAACAAAGTCCGCAATAGCTGTCTGCATGTGTACGATTTACTCAAAATGTACTGAACCGTTTTTTATTCGGTTTTTACTAAAAGGTAGCACGATTCTTCCTAAAGGTTTGGGCTCATTACGGTTTTATATAATATTGAAACAGCCGCGCAGTTGTAAAAAAAACTTCCCTTCTGGGAGCTTTAGTCGCGTATGCGTGTAAATAGAGATATAAAAGTAATAATAAAATTATTTTGCTATAATCTGCTATACAGTATTTGCTATTATTATAGATTATAGCAAAATAATTTTATTATTACTATTGTATTATGGATCTCCGCAAAGTAACGCCTAATTCTATAAATTATTCAATAGAGATATATTAAATTAATGTACTTAAGAATTGAAGGTCTACTAAAATACTACGAAAAAGTCCGCGACAGCATATGTCTATTTTTTATGGTATACACAATAACTACTTTTATGTTTAAAGCTACAAGTACAGTTGGTTATATTATATAATAAAAATCGAAATCAAACCGTGTATCTAAACTGCAGGGCACACCAGTTTTTTTCTGTAATTTGTACCCCCATTAAATATTTTTTGTAACAATATTTAATATGTGAAAGTGTGGCGGTAACCTTATGACATTTAGTAAAATCCCTTACCGATGTAAAACGAAACGAAATCATTTTAAAATCAGTGTGCATTAAACGTCCTTACTGAGCGGCAATGCAATCACTGCCAAAAGGTCCGATATTAGATTTTAACTCTGACACACTGCAAGTTTTAAGGAAAAAGTATGAATTGGATAAACCGGAACGACTTCAAGATGCTATTAATATATTACAAGACTGGTTACACAAACAGGATCATATTGTCAAAAAAGATTACTGTAAGTACACTATCATATTGTAAGTCTAGATTTATATATTTTGTTTTTAAAAAAGTGGAAAATATTACATATAAAATGTGAATGAATATTACACTTTTTTACAAATGACCTACTCTGGTTAACTTTATAAAACCGCTTAGTTTGAACTTGTAAATCTATACCAATGTTTCCCAACGTGGAGCCCACGATCCACAGGGAGGCAATTTGATTCTGAATTGGGAGCAATCCGAAAATGGACTCGACATGAGTATAACCCTTTCGCTCTGGGTCATTTAATTACAATACTAGATTTCGGTGCAAAATTTAACGAAAAAAGCAAACTTCTTTCTAAAACCTAACATTTAGGTTTCTTAGGTGGACAATTCCATTTTTTGAAATTGGAAGTTATTATGTTTGTTACTTAAGGCATAAGGATTTTAGAAAGGTTAAGGTGGGGCATGACACAAAAAAGGTTGAGCCACTGTTTTCTAGTTCTAGTTATAGATACTAATTAATTCAAAATAGGATTGTTTACGAGTCCTCATGCGTTTTAGTATAAAATAAAATAAAACCTTACATTTCTAGCAATTTCTAAGACATTTGCAGCGCAGCAACCGACGCTGAAATAGGAGTTCTTATATCAGGTTTATACGTGAGATAAATCATTGGGAAGTCCATTAAAATTCAGTAAAATATTAGAACAAATAAATAATATATTTTAATCATAAATAAAACTTTTCATATTCGATATTTTTTTAACAATAACTTAATCTCTCATAGCACAGACAATAACATCACGTTAATTTTTATTATCATAAAATTTTAGTGGTCGTAATTTTGTTACTTAATAAGTTTTTAAGTACTTTCTTCAATTGTACTAGTGAAAAGAGTGAGTTTAGGATTTTGAGATCATGACTCTCACAGATCCAGGTACCTATCTTGAATGAGCAAGTCCAGTCCTGCGGTCCTATCATTTCCAAGGATGATAATCCCACTTTCCAGTATCTCATAAAGTACGACATTTCTTATTAAAACAAATAAAGTTTATGCGAGGGTTAAATGTTCCATTTAAACATATTTCTTGCCGTAGAAATTGTATAATTTGAAATTGTAAATAATTTGACCCTTCAAATTATTTACAATTTCAAATTATACCGATCCGCAAAAGTCCTTGATTTTTACAATCTTTGTTTTATTTTATCTTATCTTTGTTATGCAGTAGTTGTAAAAAGCTAATTAATTTTATGATTCGTTCATGTCTAGAATTAAAAACCTAATGTGAATAATTCATTAAATTACATCTCAGTAAATTTAACAGAATATGTTTTGAGATTAAAATCTTATCTATCAAAGAGTATAAAATATATAATTTAAATTTCACACAGAAATACTAAATGCTGATAATTGGATAAAGCTGTCTGCTATCGCCTTATTGAGTATGAACTTGAAGTAAATTGATCAATTTAACTTTAGGTATAACTGGCTTGTGGCGCACCTAAAAGTGTAATTCTTGTACCTATTTTTTGCATACAACTTAGTATGTTGCACCCTTGCAATTAAACTGAGATAGGCAATTTGAATTGTGTATTGTCTCACATTACGTTAGTTTTCTGCAAAAAAAATCTTTTTAATAGTTTCGTTGATTTAATACCCTTTGGCGGCAGTGGGTAGTTCAATTCAATTCAAAATTCAAAATATTATTTATTCAAGTAAACTTGTAAACAAGTGCTTTTGAATCGTCAACTTTACTGTAGTGACCCTTCAGCTCCGCGGGTCGTGGGTACGATTCCAGCCAACATTTTCTATAAACAATTTGTTGGTTCTTTGAAACTGGGTGGTTATTTGTATTTAAGTATGTATTTAAAATTATATATGTAGTATATTTACCACTTACCTGTAACCCATGACACAAGTATTAAGTTACTTACTTTGGGGACGGACAACCGTGTGTGTAAAGTGTCCCATATATTTATTTTTATTTATTTATTTAAATATTTTGAAGATATTATAGATTAAAATTAAAACAGTGATAATTAATAAATAACTACATATCTCCAGGAATGAGCTTAATTATTATTTGACGATTTGATTATAATGAGTTGCTGTGTTACAGCGGCATTTGAAGTGTGACGATGTTTATATATTATGTATTTTAATCGAATTATATTTATATATGTATTTGCATATTGTATATATCTGTATATCGTATGTTTCTGTGGTGTTCAATAATTGTACTCATTCATTCATTATGAGGTTCTAATGTTCAAGTTCAAGGAGGCGTAAACATTTTTTTTGTAGTCGAAAATGATATGAATAATTATTAACATTGATTATGTTATGTATTCATAAGACTGGTTGAACTTTTCGTAGCGTTATTCTGTTTTGTTATAAAATCTTTTATAGGGTAAAGCAGTTGACATTGAGTCGGCCGTATATTGCAAGAGAGAAACATAATATTATAAGTCTATAACGTGTCATACGCGCAAAAGTTCAAAGAGTTGCCTTCCATTTATAAAAAAAACATTAAGATCATAAATGTACCTTTGTTCCTTCGACGGCATTAATAAAACGTATATATTAAAAACGCCGAGCTGAGTTAATTTATATCTTATCCCGTCACAACTAAGAGTTATCGCGGTTTCGATTCCCGCCGAGCGTCAACCGGTTGAAGGCCAGGTTTTATCGGTTCTTTGATTCTGCGGATATTTATGTATTGACATATGTATTCAACAATTATTAATATATATATTTACCAATTATCTGTCACCCACACATACACAAGAGTAATACAACTACTAAGTCTCTTACTTTTGGACTGATGACCGTGTTTAATTGTCCCATATATGGGACATTTACACACACGGTCATTTAATCAGGTATTTAATTAGTTTTACTTGAAATGAGAGTTTATGACTTTTTTAGCACTTTTAGCACTTTCTGATAATGGTTGATTAATTAATTACAACGGACAGATGATTAACTGAGTAATAATGATATAATCATCATTTTTAAATTGTGCGATTGTAGCAAAGTAATGTCATTATTACTTTTGTATTATTAATTTCCGCAAAGTGACACCTAATTGTTTTAATTAAGTAATTAAATGGTAAGTAATCGATTCTATTCTAGATAGCAGACATTAAATAAATTATTAAAATAAATAATAAATTGAAAGAGTCATTGGAGATTTGATAGCACAGCGGTAAAACTGACTCTGTCAAGAGGGTAATGGGTTCCAAACCCGGGGCAGACACCAATGAGTTTTTATGTTAAAATACTAGTGTCTAATTGATAATTGCAATCTATCACACGCTTTTCTATGATCTCTAAAGAATTCTGGGGATATGTGTAACCTACCAATCTGTAATGGAACAGCGTGGTGGGTCTTATATTCCATAGATTCAACTCTTGTATTTATGAAATAAGCTAATTTATGATAATATTTAGTTGTTGGACTTAAATAAAATTACATATTTACAGCCATGGAGTACCTGGAGAGATCAATTATCATAAGCAAAGGTTCGGTAGAAAGAGCTAAGACAAAGTTGGATAAAATTGCATCATATCGAACTCTACTCCCGAGCTATTTTGAACCAGTATACGAATGGAATAAATCACCTCTCTTTGACGATATGTAAGTTTGTAAAAATTTAGAGTTTTTAAGAAACAGTTTTATGTTACATTAAATATAATCATCATCCTCCTGCCCTTATTCCACTGTATGTGGGGTCGGAACAACATGTTAGATACATGTTGTCACATGATTCATCTACATATTTTACGACCGGCCACCTGCCTGACGTCTTTTTATACAGGAAAAAACCCCTTATGGGTACGGACACACACCAGTAAAACGATCTGTGTGCTCCACTACGCTGCTGATGGCAAGGACAGGGTGTCGTTATACACATTGCCCCCATCCTCGCCGACAGCTTTGATCCCAGAGAACACTTCTGGGTAGGGACCCCTCGAAAGAGAAGTCCCCCTCCGCTAACCCGTGCATCAGGAGCACCAGATGCACCGACCGCCTCGGGGACCCTTAAGCCAGGCGTCCGATATACCCCGTTCGGAACATCCGAAGGTCCCCGTCAGGGTGGCAAACGATGGACTTGGACAAGTCGCTACCACCTGGACTCGCCAGAAGCAGATTGGATCCAGAACAAAAGTTCCCGGAACCGCTCCACCGCCTCCCTCCGCAGGGCAGAAGGAGACCATCGTGCCCGCGATCGCTCCCTGCCCACCGATGTTTCATATTACGGGGGACGACGAGAGACCGCACCCCACGTAGGGGCGTTCCCGCCCCCACCGGGTAATTTTTTATAGAGGTTTTCTTCCTCGCAACTTCCGAGCTTTACCAAGGGTGGCCGAAAACCATGTCAAGCCAGGCTTAAAGCAAACCCAACTGACCCCGCCGTCCATTAGAGACTACACCCTCCCCCCTCGGAGTCCCTGACCCATCCAGATTGCCCTCTGCTCATCAGTGGGACAACTGGATTGGCCACCCCACAGTAGTCCGTTCGCCAAACCTAAGGAATACCCAAATATGCATTATATTTGAGTATTCCAAAGGCCTGCCCAGGGTGCGCCACGAGGAGGCCGCCCGACTTTGGCACCCCTGCCTGACGTAAACTTACCTTATTTGCATTTTACGACCCCTCGGTAAGAAATGAAGGTGGTCTATTCTTCTCAACCGGATAACACACGTTGTTACGTTTCATATCATACGAGTATGTACAAAATCTAGAAGATTCTTAAAGCTTTTGTTATAAGTACTTTGCACCATTCTTCTATTTAATATAGTATTTGATACAGTATTTTAATATAGTATTCTTATATATACTATTTAATATAGTTATTATTAGTATTATTTAGTATAATATAATGAGGTGTTAAACCCAAATTAAAATTTCATTTAAAGATTAGAGTAGGGGAGACATAAAATGCCTGTAAATGAGAATGTCGCAACACATAATACGAGAGGGAAGATGAAACTGTCTTATCTTTGTCTAATCACACATAAAAAAGAGAGACAGATAATAAATGTCTTATTTGATTTGTCTTTATTTTCAATAGCTCCCTACTTAAGTATAATAATCCATGTGTTTTATAGATACAATGGATTTCTGCCAAAAATGACACAGGATCATTACAGGGTTTACATACACAAAAACAAAGGGTCTAAGTTTGACAAAGGATTCCTTGATTTTTATAGATACTTAATAATGGTGAGTTATTATTTAAAACTAAATTATAGTAATAATATATATATATGGGACAATTGTACACATGGTCATCCGTCCCTAAAGCGATTTAATACTTGTGTTATGGGTGAGAGACAACTGGTAAATATATGCATACATAATTTTATACACGTATATAAATACACCCAGAACCGAAGAACCACTAAGTAAAGTAAAGTCGGTACAACATTTTACATACATGTTGTCACATTATTTGGCTACGTATTTTACGACCGGCCGCCTGCCTGACAGCAACTTACCTTAGTAACCTTTTACGACACCTCGGTAAGAAATGAGGATGGTTTATTCTACTCAGCCGTACACCACACGGAGGGTCGAAGTACCTTAGTCGCCGTTTACGACACCTCGGTAAGATATGAGGATGGTTTATTTTACTCAGCCGTACACCACACGGATGGTCGACGTACCTTAGGCGCCGTTTACGACACCTCGGTAAGAAATGAGGATGGTCTATTCTACTCAGCCGTATACCACACGGCGGGTCGACTTACCTTAGTCGCCTTTACGACGCCTCGGTAAGAAATGAGGATGGTCTATTCTACTCCGCCGTACACAACACGACGGGTCGACTTACCTTAGTCGCCTTTTACGACAACTCGATAAGAAATGAGGACGTTCTATTCTACTCAGCCGTATACCACACGGCGGGTCGACTTACCTTAGTCGCTTTTACGACATCTCGGTAAGAAATGAGTATGGTCTATTCTACTCAGTCGTACACCACACGGCGGGTCGACTTACCTTAGTCGCCTTTTACGACACCACGGTAAGAAATGCACCCTTATCAGGCGTATACCACAGATATGTTTACATAGTTTTATTAAATTTTTATCTGTTTTTGTTATAATCTTCAGATTTGCGAGTATCTGTATTCCTACGATTATTGTACTGGTGTATTAGCGGTTTTCGATTACACAGAATTAAACTTTTTTGAATCCATCAAAGCCATAAATTTAGTGGAATTACAGCAAGTACTTGGAATAATTATGGTAAGTATACTACACAATAATACTTATAGAGGGATTTGTAACGTATTGTAATCCTCAAATAAATCATTAAATATACATAAAAAGGTTTATGTAATGTTTCTAGAAAGTTTTATAATGATTTACAAAAAATATCTTACATCCATTTAAGAATCAATTGCTCTTTTTGTGTTTTGTTATCCAATAGCCTATTAGTATATTTAACACAAGTTTGAGTTCTTACTTTGTTTTATTAACACTTTGGGCGGAGTATCGTTAATACACGCTAAATATGATAAACGCTAATTGACACAACGTTAATACACGTTGGCAAAAATGTGTCTTTCTTTAAACAATGAGTATAAACGGCTGAAACTTCTACTGATGCCTTCAAGCTACGTCATAGCGCTGTATTAATTACAATTGCGCAGTTCCACGTTAGTTTTTTGTACACTTGTATCAAAAGCAGAACGTCATTAATCATAATTTATTTTGTATGAGGAAATGTACTGCCATAAAACAATCTTTTGAAAACCCATACGCCCTTCAGAGTGTTAAACGCTCAATATTTAAGGATAAGGAAATCCTGGCGTAGCAGAACAACACAAATGTGAGATGCATATTCTCAATTAAATTTCATAACTCAACAGAATCGTCTAATTATAATAAATATTGATTTTAATCATTGCCTTGGTAGTCCAAAAAATAATTGCCTGTATTTATTTTGTGTCGAAGTAAACATTTTCTGTAAATATTTTGTCATTTTTTTTAATCAATTTCAATAATCAATACATTTTTTTTTAATCTTTACAAGTATTTTCATCCCTTTATTATCCCATTATATAAGGTAGGAAAAACTTGATCTTGGACTACACACATTTATGATTAGTTAAATACCATTTACCTAATATTCGATTATAATGTTTTTATAGCCAATTCTATATATCATATGTGATTGAACAATATAACTTCGAATGTATACATTTCTTTAAAGAATACAATTAAGTATTGACTGAATGTTACCATTACTTTTTGTGGCATTGTGACGTTACTAAAATCTTGAATAAACTAGCTGTGCCAACAACGGCTTCGCCCGCGTATTTCAGTGATTTACGAAACTTTTCTCGAATTTTCGAAATTTCGAAAATTAAAGTAGTTATTGTGACTTAACCATGAGAGATAGAGACATGATATAGAGACTTTTTTGTTGTATTGTTATAGATCTATAATTCTGCATTACTTTAGCGTATTTTTGTTGGTTTACACAGTGCACGCGACTAAAGCTCCCAGCGATCAAGTTTTTTTAACAACTGCGCGATCTTTTCAACACAATTTACATTATACCGATATGTACTATTTACCTAAACCATCCGGAAGTAATCTCGACGATGCTTCTGCGCTCGCCCGTCCCGTCCCGTAACGCTGTAAAAGCCGTTAGGGCTAACAGCATACAGTCAGTTCGGTAAAATTTCGGAAGTATTGCACTATCTTTTGGTGAAAACCATACAAAAATTCGTTCAGTGGATTTTGAGAAAATCGATTATATACGGACCGATAGCTTTTTGGGACTTTGTTTTATATTTATAATAAATATACTCAAATGGCACGCTTAGTACTAAAGTAACCGAATTCGACAATGTTGTATTGTGGAAATTTGCAATAAAGTGTAGCGTTGTGAGTTAACCATAAAAGATAGAGACATGCTGTCCTAGACTTTTTTGTAGTATTTTTGTAGATCTAAAATTCTTTAGTACATTACTAGACTGTATGTTTGTTGGTTTACGTGGCGCACGCGACCGAAGCTCCCCGCACGCGAATTTTTCTACTACCATGCCACCTTTTCAACACAATGTACATAAAACTGTACTGTACTATTAATTTAAACCTTTCGGAAGAATTGTGTTACTTTTTAGTAAAAACCGTTCAAAATTCCGTTTTTTAGATTTTGAGAAAATCGATCACACACAGACAGCTTTTGGGAACCTTGTTTTATAATAAGTATAGAAGCTTTACCCATGTGAAATGTAGTATTAATGTGAATTTTTTATTATTTTTAGGAGGGTTTTGGTATGAGGGTAAAAGGAATTCATTTTATAACACCCTCGAAGGCTATCGATACTTTTTTGAAACTTTTTAAACAAGCATTGAGCTCGAAGGTTGCAGAGAGAATCCACGTTCATATAAACTTCGATGGCTTATACGAATATATACCCAAACAAAATTTGCCACGTGATTATGGTGGACAGGAGAAAACCCTACTCGAACTCAGTAGTACGTAGACAAAATTTTATCTTATCTTTTTTTAAATTGTATTGTTAAAGATTCAATCTAAAATATAAGCCGGTAAAGCATATACCCAATTGATTATAACTCTCCATGTCTGCGCTTAAAGGTTCCAAACAATATAATACTGGATCTCTAAATCATTTGTGAAGTACAGCTGTACAGGCATAACACACCGTGGTCTAATGTCTCATCCTAAATAATTTCCAAGATACGAAAGTTTTTCCTATAAACGGCTTTAGGTAAAAGTTCAAGACTTATCAATCGTCAAAATTAAAAGTAAATTCAATTTCTATGAATTTCACAACTTTAAATTTCCTATAAAAATAATTTACTCAATAAATATTTAAATTAAATGATATACTGTATGTTGAAGGAATCCTGTTTATGCCTCAAATATTCCTGGTAAATGTGTAACCAGCCAGTAGCATATGTGCCTATTGGAGCACCGTTGTAGGTTAGGTTTAGGCTTTATTCCTTTTATCGAGACTTTTTCCAGAGAGACAGAGGGCCCTTTTATTACTCAAACTATAGATAAAGCACTGACTGGCCCGTTGGCGCAGTTTGCAGTGACCCTGTCTTCGGCTCCGTGGGTCACGGGTTCGATTCCCGCCGAGAACCAACATTTTCTATTTAGAATTTGTTGGTTCTTGGCGTCTGGGTGTATATATGATTTAAAACTATATATGTATATATTTAACAGTTGTCTCTCACCCATAACACAAGTATTAAGTTACTTACTTTGGGGACGGACGACCGTGTGTGTAAATGTCCCATATATTTATTATTATTATTATTATTAGCACTACCTAATTAAAGTTTCGACTAATTTATAGAATTGGACGTTACTTTGCGGAGATCCATAATACAAATATAATATATATACTTAAATAAAATTATTTTGCTATAATCCGCGATAAAGGAAATAGAAAAAATATATAGTGCTAAAAAATGTATAGTGGACTATCCGGTTTTTCATACCCGTTACATGCAGGATTCGTAAAAACACATGCACAAACCTCCACCACTGCCACCACAATACACAAGCCCTACACATGTTCACTATCACAAACTCAACAATCTTTTCGCTCCGGAACCGAAGCATCATCAGGAGATAGACTCCACGTCAAAATCGCAAAGCTTTGCGATTCTGTCGCAAACTTTGTCATATAACGGGTATGAAAAAACGGATAGTCCACTATACATTTAGCACTATATATTTTTTCTATTTACTGCATCGCGGATTATAGCAAAATAATTTTATTATTACTTTTGTAAAGTTTCGACTGTTGGAAGAAATGTAAAGGGAAAAAATTGTAGTAACTAGAAAATTACGAGGCAATTGAAAATTGCCGTCTCCCGATTCATAACAAAGAGAATGGATGGGCAAACTATTTTTGGCACTATCAGTTCATATAAAGAACAATTTGAACAAGATATCATAAGTTGCTGCGCGCAGTTCCCGCCGCTATAAAATCACGAAAAGTATTCATTGATAAAGCCTTGGCATGGACTCAAAGCTAGTCGAGCTGGCCCGATATAATAAGACGAGAGAATAATCGGTTTTTATACGTAAACTTTAATTAATATTGGTTTTCAGGTGACCTAAGCGCTGCGTTATGCTCAAATGATTTCTTAAAATATCTTGAAGAGATGAAAATCTCCTGCACCAACGAAAAGCTTAGACGTGATGATAAGTTTAATGAAGAGTATCTAGGAATGCCAGGCTCCTTTAGAAAATTAAGCGTAGATTAGTTAATAATGTTAACCAATCTCATAATTATCAAGAACCTAAGATATTATTTTTATTATATGGTAAGGAATGATGTATGAAAGGAAATTAACAAAACTTACAAATTCTACATATTTAATTTTCGTAAGAATCATGTATATCTGTGTACCAGTAAAACCCATTCATTACTATTGAGTTTAGTGCAAACTTACAGGCAGACGCAACGCTGACTTGTTTATGTATTTATCTATAATTATAATATTCGATACTTATACCTTTTTTTTTAATTTTTACATTTATAAATGTAACGATGATATAGATTTTCTTTTATACTTATATTATATTTCTGATATAAATATGATTATATAAATGAATAAATTATTACAATGATGTCTAAATTGTGTAAATAATATGACGAATCCAAAAGTACCCCGCTGCACCGCTGATAAATTTCGTATCATGGTAGGTTGGATCTTGGAAAAAGACGAACTTTACGCAGTCATCAGATCAAAAGCAGATGTCAGTTATTCTTTTTCTTATGCCTCTCCTACTAGCGAAGGTTAACCGTCAATTCTTTATGTCCTGCAGGCCTACCATGAACTCTTATTGCGAACCGCTTTCTTTTCCTACCATGACGTGTGAATTGCATTGGGGTTGTAATGTTTGAAAAGGATAACGTTATATGAACTATAGATAACTCTGTCTCTTTTACTCACATGTTCTTAGGACGAATTCCGAACGCTCGTTCGGCAACGACTTAAAGTGTGCGTCTTTAAGACGTCATGGTATGAAATAGCAAAACAATTTCGTTTACGTCTTCAATTGAGTCGCAATAAGAGTTCATGGTAGGCTTGCTGTTCTGTCCCACGCAAGCCTAAAAAGGTGTGCAGCACTCGTAACCCCAGTCCATTCCCGTATATTATTACAACATTATTAGTAACTACGTAGTTATTAATAATGCCTATTTAATTTCGCAAAAAATACAGCGAATGTTACGAATTACAATTTTTTTATATATTTGGTTATGGATTTCCTTCTACTCTCAAATATAAATTAAGGTACATATTTTTGTTAATTATATTTTGAACGCAAAAAAATATAAATTGCTTATTATTCGCATTGGCTAATGAATGATTCAGAAACATTAAAAAAAAACAAGTCCAAAACAAACTTTTAAACAAAAAATACTGTTTTTGTGTTCAAAAGTCACTTTTCATTTTGGTACGAGTTCATACAATACAAGGTTACTTTGGTAGCCTTGTCTCTATGAATGAATTTTTATTTTGCAGCAGTATGACTGAATCATAGTTTTATATTATAATGTTTATAATTACATATTATTATTTATTTTCAACGCATCAAAGAATAAATTAAATAATCAAATACTGTTACGGGCTAAAGAAAAACAATACATATCGCTTAAGGTAAAAGTTTTAAAAGTTAGATAATTAAATTATTATCTTTATGAGTATTTTATTATTTTTATTTTACGACAAAAATTATGTTTTTTTATATTCAAATGTTTATTTCAAGCTTCACATGAAATATACTTAAATATATATGACTTCATTAACAGTCTCACAGTTAAAGCAATTAAAGCAAGCAACAAACTATTGCAATGGAAACAAAAATATTAAAAACATAGGCTTCTGTAAAATAAGCTTTAAAGCGAAATTTATTTTAAATAAATAATACTACGCGCTATCTATTGGACGTTACCAAAACGCAAATCAAACAAAAAAGATTGAACAAGTCCTTTAATGAAAACTACAATGCCCGATAGATGGCTTTGACTGGTTTTATTTGCATTGTATTTGTACATAATATACAGTTTCAAATCAAATCAAATCAAAATAATCTTTATTCAAATAAGCTCTTTCAAGCACTTTTGAATCGTCACGGATCATTAGGGTTATAGAAGCCACAACTGGTTCCGAATGTTGCTCTGGATTTGGACTTATTGTGAGAAGATCGCGCGATGAGATTTATGTCCAGCAGTGGAAGTCCATCGGTTCACGAAGAAGCTAGTGCTGTCTCAGATTAGGTCTTTCACATAAAAAGAGGAAGTTGCTACAGACAAGATGAAAAAGTAGGTTATTCTAGATATAAGAAAGTTTGATGAAAGAGGTGAATTAATGAGAATGAAAAAAATTGTCTTAGCTAGTGTCAGATTTGACTACTATTAGAAAAGTAAAAGCATCCACTCTTATTAGAGAAGTAAAAGCATCCAGACTACACTAGCTTGGACACGTTCAAAGAATGGCAGATTCAGGCAATAGAGCAAATTTCGAAAGAGCGAATTAACGTCGACCTAATTGTCGCTGGATAGACCAGATAGAAGGATTTGGGTGCCCACCGATCCTTTTCAAATCCGAAAGGGATTGTTCAGATCAGAGAAATCAATCGTCTTTTGGTTCCTTAAGGGTTGGAAGTCGGAAGATTCACTTACGGTCCCTGAGCTCTAGAATTTGATTTTTTTATATTGGTAATGAAGTGCGTGAAGAATTTATTGTTTACTTTATCCCAAGTAAATTCTTCGCTGTAATATCGTAAAAAGTGCCATAAATTACTTAAACATTTTAAAATTTAATATTTTTAGTTTATAAGGTGTCGAAGTTAATAGACGTTTATGGCTTTTTTTCACATAGTGTACTATTCTAAAATTGTATCTTTATTATGATTATTATATTTTAGTATGTTTTTATTATATTCATCATATTTATATATTACTACTATAATATTTTACTTTTATATATTACATTTAATCTAATTCTTTTTTTGCATTATATTATACGTTCTGTTTTCGTTCTAATTAATTAATTTAACATCTTTGTTATCTGGTTGGCTGGAAGAGATTCTAATTCCGAAATAAGCCCGCCGTTGTACACTGATTATATTTTTTATCATTTTTGTATTATAATATGAAAATTATTTTAGTGTGCAATAAAGAAGAAACAAACAAACGTATAGGTTATAAAATTACTTTTTCTTAGAAAAGGGAAATCAACGTATACAACTTTCTTATCCTTAGGCCGATAATAAGCTTTAGAAATACTAAAAGTCAAAATTGGTCAAACGTATTAGCCATGAAAGCTTAACAGACAGACTTTTTTTTTATTGAGAATATTAATTTGTCAGTATCCAAAGTAACTAACTGAATACTAGTATTAAGGGAGACATACAAATGGTAAATATATATAATATTATTTTAAATACAAACTTAAATACATATATACATCCAGACTCGAAGAGCCAACAAATTGTTGTTAGAAAATATTGACCCTCGGTGGGAACCGAACACGCAACCCGCGGAGCTGAAGGCAGGGCTACTGCCAACGGGCAAGTTAAAGCCAGTTAAATAGCCTATTTTTAAACATATCAATCTTATATTGCAATTTTTAAAGTTAGAATGTTATGAGAAACTATCAAGGATTATACTGATGATATCATCAGTATAAATATAATTTATAAAGGTTAAACGTCAAGTTTGTTATTTATTATTCAAAGCGACCTTAATTATGAATTATAGTTAGTAAATAAGATTAAAACATAATCATAACAATTTTTTTCGAATCGACTAATGCTGTTAGCCCTAGTGGCTTTGACAACGTCACCGGAAGGACGAGCGCAGAAGCTTCACTGGGTAAAATTGGTAAGAGCGAGTGATTTTGACGCACTCGCAACTCCTGCGAGCTTCAGCTTAGGGGTGAGGGTGTCTCCTGCGAGATCAAGCCTCGGCTTAAAGCGGCACATTTTAGAGGATTATATCTAACAACTGAGTTTGAAGAAGTCTATCGTCATCAAGTCATCACGACGGTCGCGGCAAAGGGCTGCGGTCACTTGACACAAGCAAGCGAGGTCCTCATTTCCGCCGGCGACAACACTGTGTGTGTACGTCGAGTGTAAGTAAACCTTGTTGGACGAAAGCATTGTCGGAGTAAAAGCAAACTTAGATAAATACAAGATAAATAGAATCTTTATCGTTCGTTGTCTGCGACTATACTGAGCAAAAATCTTCCACGCACGGTGAAAAATATATGTATGTAAAAATTAAAATTTGTTTAATGATAATTTGTTCTCGAGATTGCATAGAATTATACTCGTCATAATTAATTTTCATGGCTTATCTACGCACTATGTTTACAACGGCTATAAAAATCATATTTACATATCATACGAATCTAACTGGTCGCTAATTATGGGCCTTATAAAAAAAGGTCAGCGTCACTCAGCGGACGACAGAGCGGGCTATGCTTGGAGTTTCTCTAAGTGATCAATTCAGACATGAGGAGATCCGTAGAAGAACCAGAGTAACCGACATAGTTCATCGTGTCACGAAGCTGAAGTGGCAATGGGCGGGGCACATAGCGCGGAGAACCGATGGGCGTTGGGAGCCTAAGGTGCTGGAATAGCGACCTCACACCGGAAAACGCAGAATCGGTCCCTACCAGGTGGACGGATGTCCTCAAGAAGGTCGCGGGGAGTCGCTGGATCCGAGCGACAAAAGATCGTGGAGTGTAAAGAGCCCTTAAAGAGACCCATGTATAACAGTGGACGTCCATCGGTTGAAAAAGAAGAAGAAGATGATGAATCTTACGAAATATGAGTCTCAATTAACCTCTACCCTCCGAGTCTTAATCTCATTGCTCCTCTTCATAATTGGCGATTACAAATGATTAAGCGCGCGCATGATCGTGTAGAGGGCATACTCAACTGTACTCGACAATCATCATCTGTGATCGCCTACGATCGTCTGCAACCCGGGAATAATCGGTTTTTTGGACACGTATCAAAGGGAATCACTGGGTGATGCGTATTATCGTATGTAACATATGAAAATACAGATGACTGCGTGGACGCTTTCACTTACCCCTTACTTTTAATAATATATCTCAACCTGTATAATCAATATTAGCATTATTATAATCAATATTAGAACAAGTGAGTGATAAATATTAAAGGTGTTAACTGGTAAATGACCTTGACTTTGGCTGCGCAGGCTTTGTAAACAGAAATTTCGAAATATCAAACAACTAAAAAAAACTAATAATTAAATTTCTGAAAGAGTTAAATTATTATATACCTATTTATAATTATTATAATACAAATCTACATCAAACTCTTATTTTAATTTTTTTTGCAAACGAATTATAATTTAGGACAAATATTTTTGAAACTTCTCCTAAAACAAAAGTATATATAAGTTTCGTCTTTCAAATAGGCAAAATTAAAATTTACTTAATGTAAGAAGGATTCACGTGAATCGGAAACCAATTAATATAATCAAGTTAAGTAAAATAACTGGATACAAAAGTGTAACATGCCCTTCAGTAAACGAATGGAAAATTTTGGTATAGAACATTCGATCGTGCTGATTTTAGTCGTCATCGCACAAAAACAAAACATGCCTTTTCAACGAGGCTAACGACCGCAAGTAATAGAAGAAATTAAAAGGCTAAAACATTAATGTTTTGTTAATATGTCTAATATACGGATAAATATACAAAGCGATCAAATATAGTGAAAGATAAAAGTGTTTGGGAGTCAAATATCAAATTAATACCGCGTTATTGTATAATACTATTAACTTACAAACATATTTGACTACAAGGACAAATCGCTACTAACTCAAAGCATAAGATCAGTTTATTTTATACATTTGTACGAAGCGGTGATGGAGTCACTTCCTAAAGATTCGATATTAGATTTTAATTCGAACACATTAGAATATCTAAGAAAACAATATGAGTTAGATAAATCGGGAAGACTTGAGGACGCTATAAACATATTGCATAACTGGCTGAGTAAACAGGAGCATATAATAAAAAAAGATTATTGTAAGTATATTTTTAAACTTTTGGACACTTATTTAATTATTTTTTTATTTATTTATTTAACAAAACCAAAAATAATGATAAATTTATTTAAATTAAAAAGTAAATCTAATTATAAAACAATAGTTTTAATAGTTTTGACAAGTTGATTAGTATTTTTGTATTTGAATGATTAGATTTTTGGATGTGCGTGTCAAAATCACGGCAACTGAAATTGTATTTAATTTATTTTCCATAGTCATTGAATCCCGCGTGAACGGATGAAATAATTTGGTAAATTCTTTCTTAATGTGTTAATTAGTGTCAAAAGGTTCCTAAATGTCTTTCAAATATCAATCTAAAAGGCGTAACTTGCCTTGAGATTGGCTGTATACAAATATAAACGTGTCATGTGTAACATACAATTTACTATGCTTTGTAGAAAATTGTAAATGATATTCTGAGAATAACCTTTCTTTTTAATATATTCTTATAGATCAGCGTGTCGCTCATATATAATTACGTTTTGTCCTGAATCAAAGAGTAAAAATATTAAAATAGGTACGAATGATCCAAAAGTTTAATATATATTTAAATTAAATTCGGAATATTATTTTTATTCGAGTAAAATTGTAAACAAGTGCCTTTGATTCGTTAACTGCTGGTTCGAAACCGAGAAGAGCCAGCAAAAAACTCGGTGGTTGCTCTTTTCAAAATATAATTCTATACATTTAATCATGATTATCTAGTACAGTATCGAGGAGTAGCTATATTCATGCATTTTTATTTTCTATATAATCTTCAACAGTGTAGAATATAATAGCATCCTCTATAGTCTAACTCTAGTAGGATTTCTGTATCAGTCTCTCTTTAACAGATTTTTTTTAAATAATGCAGTGGCAAAGCTAAAATTGACTGCGGAATTTTATTATAGAATCTTATACCCAAACCCGCAAGCGACTTACATATTGTTGCAAGGCGCAAAGTAGAAGTCGCAAGCTTATGTCGGTTCCTACTATCGTCTTTTATATAAACTACCAATTTTTCTTTATAATTCTTAGCTAAATGGCTACATTGTTTAAATATATTTATGACTGATACGGAATTTTTTTCTTTCCCGCCGTGTGGTATCGGGCTGAGTAGAATATACCACCCTCATTTCTTGCCGAGTTGTATTAAAAGGCGACTAAGGTAAGTTGACCCACCGTGTCGAATCCGGTTGAGTAGAATAGACCACCCTCTTTCTTACCGCGGAGTCGTAAATTATGACTAAGGTAAGTTGACGTCAGGCAGGCGGCCGGTCGTGAAAAACGTAGCCAAATCATGTAACAACATGTTTAACATGTTGTGCCGACCCCACTTAGAGTGGGATAAGGGCAGGAGAATGACGATGACGGAATTTTTTCTTTCCTCTTGTTCAAATAACTTGATCCACACCTTGTTGTTATTATTATTGTATACCGTGTTACATTGATGAAAGTTTGCTATCCTAAGTTATATCATCACTTATTTTACTTAAAAGTGGGAACAAAGACGGAAAAAACATTCTATCCGTCATAATATACAATTACATTGTCGACTAATCAAGATAACAAATTTAAATAGCTATTGTAAGGTAACTGAATTAATGTCCCAATTATAAATGATTAATTATTGTAGTTTTTTTATTAACAAACTTCAAAAGGTTTAGTTTGTTATACTTAAAAAAAGCTCCACAATAACATTGGTAACGGTCAAGGTGAATATTCTGATGACCTTATGTACTTAATTTAAATTCAATATTAAAGTAAGGTCAAATGGTTATTGTTAAATTAATGTATATTTTAGTACTAAGTACTTTCAAATTCAGAATATTTTTTATTCAGATCGGCTTTTACTAGCTGTTTCGAATCGTAAAATATTAAAGGTGCTATAACTGATTCGGAAAGGCTTTATTACCAAGAAGAACCAACACGGCGGTTACTCTTTCCATAAATAATTATTTGAATAATGTATAATGATTTCAATCTTAGATTAGATAATGCGTGGCTAGTTGTGAATTAAATCAAAGCTCTCATATAATTTACATTATCTTCAATAGAAAAAAAATGTATACCGAAGCCCAAAAACATCATCGAACTTTCTGAAGCCACTTTACAATAGACCACCCTCTTTCTTAACGAGATGTCCAAAAATACGACTAAGGTAAGTTGACGTCAGGCAACATGCGGGCGGGCGGTCGTAAAATACATAGCCGAATCACGATGTATGTATAAAAAAAATCAAAAATATTTATTTCTATCACAAATACCTTATAAAAATTATGTACAGAATCTGGGACCATCCTAGTAAGTTACTAGTATTTCTACTAATACTTGTGACAGGAGGCCCCGCTTTTTCATAACATTTCATACATAAGTGTGTGTGTGCAGACGCTTGTGTTTGTGTTTGGTAGTGTGTATGTGTGCAGACGCTTGTGTGTGTGTTTGGTAGTGTGTGTGTACGTGTGTATGAGTGTGTGTGTGTGTGTGTGTGTGTGTATGAATGAGTGCGTTTCTGAGTTTTAATATCAATGCTTCTGTTTCGTCATAATTTAAGCCGAGTAGCCATTTTAACACGAGTTCTTTACATTTATAGAAGTTTACAGGATCATCATCATCATTCTCCTGGCCGCCTGCCTGACGTCAACTTAACTTAGTCGCCTTTTACGACACCACGGTAAGAAATGAGGGTGGTCTATTGTATGCAGCAAGATACCACACGTAGTTGTTTAAAAAATATTTAATATTTTAGTCACGCGATTGTTTATATTTTTTGATAATACTCAGAATTGCCGAGATGCAAACTTTGTTTTTTGAATTGTAAGTGCGTGTTATTACGTTTTTGCTTCTTATTTATTATTATTTAAAAAAACAAGAAGAAAAACGTAATATACGTAGAATATATACATATATTATAATGTATGTATGTCAATGTACGCAAAACTAGTATTATAGTAAAAATAGTAGTATAGTTTAATACAGCTGTTACCATTAGGCATGTTTAATTATTTCACAATATTACGTGACACGGTGACCTTCTAAGACAGATACTCGTAGTAAACATATGACTGTTGCTATTCATAAAAAGTACAAGCTTATCTTGATTCGTACTGCATTTAGCAGAACATGTTCATCTGTGTTACATTAAATTGCATCTTTATATACTTGTACTTATTTTGAACATGTTTTTGTATCTTATATTTTGTACAATCCCATTTATCATATATTTGAAAAGATTTATCATTATCTTAAAAATATTAAAGCTTAGATTTCAATTAAAGCTGTGATAGCCTAGCGGTGAGACCGTGCGACTATCTAGAGTCGACATAGGTTCAAACCCGGGCAGGCACCAATGAGTTTTTCTATTAAAAACTTATGTGTCTAATTAATAATTGCAATTTATCACACGCTTTTCGGTGAAGGAAAACATCGTGAGGAAACCTGCATATCTCTAGAGAATTCTAGGGTTATGTGTAACCTACCAATCCGCATTGGAGCAGCGTGGTAGGCCTTAGCTCCAATCCTTCTCTCCAAAAACGGAGAGAGGAGGCCTTAGCCCAGCAGTGGGTAAAGTAACTGGCTGTTACTTTTTTTACTTTAACAATATTATAAATGAGCAAGTCTCTCGGTATCGCGCAGTATCGCGGATTATATCAAAATAATTTTATTATTACTTTTGTCTTCTCGTGTCGTAAAAGGCGACTAAGGTAAGTTGACGTCAGGCAGGCGGCCGGTCGTAAAATACGTAGCCAAATCGCGTGACAACATGTTTGTAACAGGTTGTGCCGACCTCACTTAGAGTGGGATAAGGGCAGGAGAATGATGATGATATATATTTAAAATTATATATGTAGTATATCGACCAGTTGTCCGTAAACACAAGTATTAAGTTACTTATTTTGGGGACGGACGACCGTGTGTGTAAATGTCCCATATATTTATTTATTTATTTTAGCACGAGAATATCTGGAGAGAATAATCATTATTAGCAAGGGATCAGTCGAAAGGGCAAAACTAAAGTTAGATAAAATCGCTACATTTCGAACTCTACTCCCGCAGTTCTTTGAACCTGTCGAAGATGTGAATAAAATACCTGTTTTTGACGATGTGTAAGTTTACTTACAAATCTTTGTCTGAAATATAAGCAATGATTTCGGATTTGCATTGTCAACCTTAAACATAGCACCTGTTTACAATAACAACGTATTAACGTGATTCTAATTATCCACGTTTCATGGTGAGCTGTGATAGCGCAGCGGTGAGACCGTGCGACTCTTTCGAGGGGCACACGACTTCAAACCCGGGCAGACCAATGAGTTTTTCTATTAAAACTCATGTGTCTAATTGATAATTACAATTTACACACACGCTTTTCGGTGAAGGAAAACATCGTGAGAAAACCTGCATATTTCTAGAGAACTCTGGAGATATGTGTAACCTACCAATCCGCATTGGCGCAGCGTGGTAAGCCTTAGCTCCAACCCTTCTCTCCAGAAACGAAGAGAGGAGGCCTATTCCCAGCAGTGGGATTGTAACAGGCCGCTACTTTACGTTTCATGGTTAACAAATTATCACAAATCATAATGAAGTCTACATATATTGGAAATATGATCTTAAATCTAAAATAATATATATATAATATATCTCCTGCTCCTGATCCACTTTAGTAAGTTCGGTACACATTGATCTTCGCTTCCACTTCTATAAACAAATTGTTGCTTCTTCGAGCCTGGGTGTGTATTTGTATTTAAGTATGTATTTAAACTTATATATGTAGTATATCTACCAGTTGTCTGTCACCCATAACACAAGTATTAAGTTACTTACTTTGGAGACGAACCGCCGTGTGTTATTTATTTATTTACTTCTGTTATCATTCGTTAATTCTGCCGCTACTTCTTTTATATGCATGTCATACTTCACACGATCCAACTATCTCTTGCCTTTAGTCACATATCCGTCTATATTTATATTTAACACGCGTCTAGTCACAAGGTTTTTTCTAACTTATTACATGTCCATACCATCTTAATCTTGCATTTCTCATCTTCTTAATCTCGTATTCGTCATCGTTTCTAGAACCAAAACTAATATACAGACATTTAAGGCTTTCAAATGCATATTCAGAAGATTACGGTTTTTGCTTTTGAAGTTTTAGTTGCAAATATGCGATTTTTTTTATGTCAATGACGAATAAAGTAGCTTATCTAGCTGTTGCAAATGATAGGATGTTTTGTAGCGTATATTTAATTTTAATTCTAAGTATTTTTTTTGTAGATTGAACGCACTTTTACCAGCAATGACTAAGGACCAATATAGAGTGTACTTGATAAAATTCAGTCCAATTGAAGTCAAATCTGATTTATTTGATTACTACAAGTACTTAGTTATGGTGAGTGACAATATATAAATAAATAAAAATTATCTGTGTGTCTCTTTTAAGGGGGCACATTGGTGGTGCCTGCCCTGGGTTTGGACCCAGGGCAGGCACCAATGAATTTTTCTGTTAAAACTTATGTGTCTAATTTATAATTGCAATGTATCACACGCTTCTCGGTCAAGGACAACATCGTGAGGAAACCTCATCTCTAGAGAATTCTGTGGAAGTGTGTAACCTACCAAACCGCAGTGTAGCAGCGTGGTAGGTCTCAGCTCCAAAGACGAAGAGAGGGAGCCTGTGCCCAGCATAGCAGATAGTAACTATTAAAAAAATAAAATTAAAAATTAAAAAATTACAACATAATAAAAATAAATAAATAAAATTTATATGACAGGTTTTCGATATTTAATAAAGAAAAATTTTTAGATTTGCGAGTATATACAATCTCATGACTACTGTAATGGTGTGATAGCGGTGTTCGATTACACTGAAGCAAATATTATGAGTATAGTTAAAGCAATTAATTTAGTGGAGTTGCAGCAAGTATTAAGGATTATAACAGTAAGTTATTTAAAATATTCTTTATTGAAGTAAACTGGTAAAAAAGTGCTTTTGAATCGTCGACATCTACTGCTGGTTCGGAAAGATGTTCCTACCGAGAAGAACCAGCAAGAAACTCGGCGGTTGCTCTTTTCAAAGAATAATTTTTATTGCTTGTTACATATAGTTATTGATGTCTTGTACAGGGTCAAAAAGTAGCTATATGCACGCATTCTTATCGTCTAGGTAATCCTCAATAGTATAGTAAGGTAATAGTAGGTAAAATATATATTTAATGCAAATTTTAACAAATTCTACTGTATTTCGAACCATATCTATACTAATATTATAAAGAGGAAAGATTTGTATGTTTGTTTGTATGTATGTTTGTTACGTTTTCACGCAAAAACTACTGAACCGATTTCAAAAATTCTTTCACCATTGGAAAGCTGCTTTTTCACTGAGCAACATAGGCTATATGTCATTTAAAAAAAAAATAGGGATCCCTAATAAAATTGTTATAACATGGTAAAAATTTAGTCGTAAACATCTATCATCGCGTGCGCTGCGGAAACTATTGATGATAGAACAAAAAAATGTTCTACAGTATTATAGAATGTATCAATATCCACAAAAAAGTCCGTGATACCATATGTCTAACTATTATAGTTATGCCAATATAACTACTTTTTTACATTGTAAAAGTTGGTAAAAGTGCCGACAATAATCAAACCATTTTATTCATATCTCTGTATTAATCCTTATCCCATTACATGATATTTTATGAATAACTGTTTCAATACCTGTAAAATACTTTTTAAATTATTAAAATCCGACATCCCAATCAAAAGATTTTACGAATTTAAGAATGTAAATCGAAATCAAATAATGCCATAACAAACCTAACCTACCGTTATAGCAGGGCCTGCACTTGGTGAGTTAAGTCTTATTCCAAGAATACTAATGATACCCATTTTATATAATTAAATAATCTACAAAATAAATCTATAGTCCGATTTCGTAGACTTTCCACTACCACGAGATCTGTATGGACGCGGGTGAAACCGCGGGGCTTTGCTAGTCTACTATAAAAGTATATAGTTTAGACATCAAATAAGTCTGCTTTTGACATTCATACTAAATACAGTACATTTTGTAACCATACCTCTGAGCAGCTGGGCAGATGCCTCCTTCATACTTTCCCATACATGGGAAGTAACCCATCATACTTCTTAAATTTAGTTTTTCGGGATACAAGATTCCCTCAATGTCTTGAGAGATATGCAAATCTTTACATGATGTTTTGCTTCAAAGCAATGTGCATTAAATATCAAAATAACGACGGTGACGAAGTTGCTAGTAGTTTGAATACCAAGAGCCAAGAGGAAAGTCTGATTTAAAAAAGAAAACAAAACCAATCTCTTTCCAGTCAGATCCTCAGTGAGGGTACTATCGTATGGCCTTCAGAATTCTGACTACACCAAATTCGCTAGATCTAATCTAAGGACTCGACTTCTCGAACGCCTTTTACCGCTTTTTCATCTATAGTTTTGATTACTACGTCTACATAGTTTATTTGATACATAGTTTATTGGATTTCAATGCGATTTTGGACTAATTATTATAGTTACACTGAATTCAGCTTACATTCGCTGTACGTGAAATGAGTAGGTAGCATGTTGCATAGTTTTTTTCAAAATTTGAATTTGAAAAAAGAAAAGACAGAAATCTGTGTCAAATATTTATTCTTCTCATTGAACTGTATAACTCTTTTTAAATATAACAGACTTGAAACCGAAAAAAGCATGGTACTATATTTTCGATAAAGATTTATATTTAATTCTGATATTCATGCGTTTCAGGAAGGTCTCGGCATGAGGATAAAAGGCATTCATTTCATAACAACCTCTACAACGATTAATGTTTTTATAAGGATTTTGAAGCAAGTGTTAAATCCGAAGATAGCAGATAGAATCCACGTCCACCAAAGCCATGAAGGTTTATATTCTCACGTGGATAAAGAAATTCTGCCAAGCAATTACGGGGGTCAGGGGAAAACGTTATTCGAACTCAATAGTTAGTATAAATATTATATAATAGTTTTAAAATATTTGCAAAAACATCATCATCATCCAGCCCTTATCCCACTCGAAGTGGGGTCGGCACAACATCGGTCGGCAAAAACATGTTGTCACATAATTTGGCTACGTATTTTACGACCGGCCGCCAGCCTGACGTCAACTTACCTTAGTCGTATTTTACGACCCCCCGGTAAGAAAGAGGGTGGTCTATTTTACTCAACCGGATACCTCACGGTGGGTCAACTTACCTTAGTCGCCTTTTACGACACCTCGGTAGAAATTAGGGTGGTCTATTCTACTCAGCCGGATACCACACGGCATAAAATATTTGCAAAAACATTTTTTTAATTTCATCTAATCATTATTATACAATATATCCGAAAATGGATGTGTTAAAAATGTAAATATATATAAGTGAATGTATAATGGTATTTTTTGTGTTCACAAATGCAGTGTGCCGTTAGGTTTACTAACGTCTTTGAGAGCGTTACCGGGGAGACGGGGCGAGCGCAGAAGCTACGCCGCTGAAAATTGAGAGAGCGTCGCCTTAAGTGCCGAACTTTAAATCTATTTATAGGGCTGAATCTATGAATTGACTTTCAAGAAGTCTTCATCATGACGGCCGCTTGTCATAAGCGAACAGGATCTCATCTTGACTGGCCCGTTGGCGCAGTGGGTAATGACCCTGCTTTCAGCTCTGCGGGTCGCGGGTTTGATTCCCGCCGAGGGCCAACATTTTCTATAAACAATTTGTTGGTTCTTCAAGCCTGGGTGTGTATTTGTATTTAAGTATGTATTTAAAATTATGTATGTAGTATATTACCAGTTGTCTGTTTTTCTTAATTTCTTAAAATTTATTGTTGCAGATGATTTTAATAGCGCAATATGCTCAAAGGAATTCCTAAGTTACCTTGAGGAGATGAGAGCCGCCTGCACTAACGAAAACTATAGACGTGATGATAAATTTAACGAAGAATATCTGGGGATGCCAGGTTCATTTAGGAAATTAAGCGTAGATTAGAATAATAACAGATCATTTCCCACAGACAGAAGTTATGATCAGTTATTTTGCTATAATCAGCGTTTGTTAAGTAAACCTAAATAATGCCGAGTGTTCCTACACTCGGCATTATTTAGCAGACTACGTTCACATACCTTATACATGCTGGACCAGTTACCACACCTATCACAATTTGCACAACACAGAATTTGATGGCATACTTTGCCTAAAAGATAAAACCTAATTTAACTGACGACTATATTATTAAAGGTGCTAGTGATAATAAAAAAACTTGACTCTTGGTGCGCGATTGCTATTCGAAAATGTTAAAATTTACCGCTCAACGGTTTTCTCATCTCGGGAACTCTCCTTATAACTTTAACTTCGCAACGTATGAAGCTATTTCAGTGACTTCGCGTCTCTTATCGATCTCTTCATTTAATCAATGATAGCTAATCACCAAAAAATATTTGCACACAATCAACAGCTCCGGGATATATTAGCGCATTTTACATGTATTTGTATTTAATTATTCTAAATTTACTAGATATAAATAAAATTAATATCAGCAAGTTATCTTGCTTTATCCTAGAATATTTTTTTAAAGCCAAGTAAAATGATTACGTCAAATGGTTATATACGTATACTATTGTTATATATACTTCTCAGTATCTGTGATATATTTATATTTATATACATATCTATCTTTTGTCAAAGTCGCCTGTACATTGTGGTAATTTTCCATAATATAAAAATGAATCGCTGAATTGCTGGGCGCAAATTTATGGAAAAGTAATTTTCATTGTGATTTAATAGTGACTATTTAAAAATAATTTTAAGTGTTTTATAATTTTTATTTTTTGACATAATGTAATTATTGACTTATCAACTTTCTTTTTTCTTAATAGCTCATCCGGTCACAAGTTCGCTGGGTCAGCTAGTTATTTATAAAAATAAAATTAAAAACGTCTAAAAGCATTAATATTTTATGTAATAATGTGCTTAAAGCGTTTTCAAATAATTTATTATAATAATTAATGGATAAATTATTTGAAAACGCTCTCCTGTGGGAGAGTTGTATAAAACGAATCCGTAAATAAAATGTTTAAAAGTCAGGCGTCATGCTAACTAAATACGGTTAGCATCCTTATATAATATAGTTAGTAAGTAATTAAGTTATTTTTAATTTAATGTAATAATAGTGATAAATTTTACCTTAGTACCAGCCTGTTACAATCCCACTGCTGGGAATAGGCCTCTTCTCTCCGTTTCTGGAGAGAAGGGTTGGAGCTAAGACCTACCACGCTGCTCCAATGCGGATTGGTAGGTTACACATATCTCCAGAATTCTCTAGAGATATGCAGGTTTCCTCACGATGTTTTCCTTAGCCGAAAAGCGTGTGATAAATTGCAATTATCAATTAGACACATGAGTTTTAATAGAAAAACTCATTGGTGCCTGAATAAAATTTAAGTTTATTAAAGTATTTTTAAAATCACTTCTCAATTTTCTCAGTGCAGTATAATAGTAGATATAATTGTTTTTTAATATTGTGAAAGTTTATTTCCGTTTTAATAGGTATAAGCATTTTTTCACAGACTTTAAAATGTTTTTAATTTATTAATAAATAATGGTGTAAAATGTAATTTATTTGAGTTTTTATTATAATAAGTATATTACTAAATGCACCCATCACGCTTTGCTGTAGCTCAGACTAATTAACACAAAAGCTTTTACGTGCACACACATAATTATGTTTTAGCACGATGTTTAATTTATTGTACTCTATAAGTTTTTCACTATATTTTGATTCAAGTTCTTCTGTTTTGAGTTGTTTGGAAGAGGATTTTTTAGTGATAAAGACGCGATTCCACTATATTTTTTTATTTTTTCTCAAAGTACATAGGTACTCTTAAAACTTACTTTTTGACAGTATTTCTGTAAATATTTAGGAATCATCATCATCCTCCTACTCTTATCCCACTTTAATCGGGGTGGGCACAACATGTAACAAACATGTTGCCATATGATTTGGCTACATAAACATTAAGAATGTAAAGTAAAAAAAACACTATTTGGTTTAAGGATTGCGCATATAATAAATAGTAGAAATAAAACGTTACTTATAGGGCTAAATAAAAAAAACCTCTTTTTCGCTTCTCAATACAGATTGACTGGTTGAACATATCCCTTGAATTTTGTAAAGATACGCAGGTTTTCTCAAGCTATGTCTTTCATCATAAAACGCATGATGAATTGAAAACTCTATTCAGTTCCTAAATAATTAAGTACGTAATTATATTTACACTTTAACCTTGGGTTCAGTAATTTAACTAAAATTATATCAACAATACAAATTGCAATGCTCACATATATAATAATAATATTTAATAACCAGTCAAGCTTTTAAAATAGTTTTTAACAAAAAATCACGTCCGTACTGTTAACTGTGGAGGAGTTCCCTCTTGGAGCCAATCCTAGTAGTAGCACCAGATCATGCTTGTCATAAACATTCATTGTCTGCATTGGGACTGCCCCATCGGAGTTGAATTTTTTTCCTTGCAAGTAGTTATCCAAATTGCGAAAAAAATGGTAATCTGTTGGAGCAAGGTCCGGAGAGTGCGGTGGATGTCTAAGACATTCTAATTGAAGCTCCTCTGATTTGGTAGCCGTCTGTTGTGCAGTGTGTGGTCTAGCGTTGTCCTAAAGCAGCAGTGGCCTAGAGCGATTGACCAGCCTCGGTTGTTTAGCAGCTAGCTTTTACATCATGGTTTGCAGTTGCTGACAATAGATATCTGCCGTAATCGTCTGGCCAGATTTAAGAAAGCTGTAGTGAACGACACCGACACTAGTCCACCAAAGCAATTTTTTTTTAGTCAATTTTCGCTTAGGGCAGGATTTGGCTGGTTCGCCAGGGTTCAGCCATTGCGATGAGCGCTTCCGATTATCGTAGAGGATCCACTTTTCATCACAGGTGATGATTCGATTTAAAATTCCTTCATTATTGTGCCGGTTGAGTAACGTAACGCAGCAGTCGACGCCCGTTTGTCGGTTTGCTTCACTCAATTCATGAGTTACCCACCTTTCAAGCTTTTCACCTTCCCAATTTGCTTCAAGTGGATTAGAATAGTTTTATCACTAACACCGGAGCCTGCAGCTAACTCGGACGTGGTTTGCGATGGATCCGCTTCCACAATAGCCTTCAATTCTTCATTATCAACTTTGGTCTCCGGCCGTCCACGAGGCTTGTTCTGCAGGTCGAAATTTCCAGAACGAAAACGTTGCAACCAAAACCGCACTGTGTTTTCTTTTGCGACACCGTCACCATACACATCATTAATCCTTCGAGCCGTTTCTGCAGCACTGGTGCCACGGTGGAACTCATACTCGTAAATAACGCGATATTTCATGTTTTCCATTTAGTAAACAGAGTGACACAAAGAAAAAACCAAAAGAATTAGGGGGTTTGAAACACAAATGCATGAGTAAATAGCTGTATGAATTTGAATTTGGAATTCCTAACCATAAAGGTAATATTTGAGATCAAAGTGGCCAGTACGACAAAACGCCAATTTCATATGTAAGGACCTAATACAATTACGGCCAGTTAAATAAAAGCTTTTAAAAATAGGAAGTTTGAAAGACAGTATGAGATGAATTTCTAAATAATTTATAGAATTAGGCGTTACTTTGCGGAGATCTATAATACAAAAGTAATAATAAAATTATTTTGCTATAATCCGCTATACAGTAAATAGAAAATATATATAGCGCTAAATGTACAGTGGACTATCCGTTTTTCATACCCGTTACATGCAGGATTCGTAAAAACACATGCACGATCCTCCACCACAATACACAAGCACTTGTCGTGGAGTCTATCTCCTGATGATGTTTCGGTTCCAGAGAAACGATTGTTGAGTTTGTGATAGCGAACGTGTGTAGTGCTTGTATATTATGGTGGCAGTGGTGGAGGTTTGTGCATGTGTTTTTACGAATCCTGCATGTAACGGGTATGAAAAACGCATAGTCCACTGTACATTTAGCGCTATATATATGTTCTATTTACTGCATAGCGGATTATAGCAAAATAATTTTATTATTAATTTTGAATTTTTAAATTACATAAATATATCTGGTTATTACTAAAATTGGCAGGTAAGCAATTTGAATTAAAAGCGGCAAAGAAATTTTAATAAGCATTAAGCCTTTTGTTAAAGCACTTTGCTGGTAACAGAAGGAATTTCGTGGCACTTTTATTAAAGGTTCACTGTCCACCGTCAAAGGGGAAACGCGAAGGAATTTTAAAGGTTTTACGGAAATTACACGATGGAAGTGGGCCTTCAAACGGCTACATAATTTTCATCGCTGTATATTCGACGTTAGTGAATATATTAAATTACTCTCATAGTTGTTAAAGCAAAAGAAAAATTAGGGCGAGGTACTGTAGGATTCGTTTTTTTAAACTAAGTATATATTATCTCTTTATTTAACTATTTATATGGCTTAACTATTAACTTGACTAACTAACTGAAACTTAACTATTTAAGTAAGACAATTTTCTGAAATTTCCGCTAAAGTTTCGTACATAAAATCTTTTTTTTTTATATGTATCGTGTATCACACTGACCTGTTACTTACAGAAGAAGATTCTTTATACCGATATAGAACCGACATAATAAAGTAACATATTTGATCTTATTTCGTCACTTCGTGAATATAAAGCGTTAACACTTAATCTGACATCTATTGAAACTTATAGAATTTAGAAATTAATTGAGCCTTTATGTACATAAAACTGTAAAATTGCTAATAAGATTGTTAATTGAGTTATAGAACTATCCTATCCTATGCATTAAGTTTTACCAAAATATATCGTACCTCTAGTATAACTACCTAGGATATTTTATTGAAATCAGCTTAGTAGTTTGAAAATTAACGTAAACGCATCATTATATATGTATAACTAGTTTTTGCCCGCGGCTTCGCTCGCTAGGAATTTTGTCTGCCACAGTATCTAACTTGCTTAAATTTATGATTCACAATTTTGGTTATAGTGGCTTCCACATAATAGATATATGCTGTCGCGGACTTTTATTTAGAACTATTAAAGACAAACAATACTACGGTACATCATCTTTGTGTAACTCTAATGGTTTAGCCAGCGTACGCCGAGATAGCTCTCTGAGGCCAGATTTATCCGATTTTATTGACATGTATCCTTATATTATATAGAATCATTACAAATTGTAGCCTATATGTTATTCCGATGTATTACCTATATTATTATCTATATAATTGTAAAGTTTCATCTAAATCCGAAAGAGTAACAAACATCCATCCATACTCACAAACTTTCGCATTTATAATATTAGTAGGACTAGTAGGATGACGTGGGATCTTCTTATATGTAAAATTGCATATAGTTACCGTACTCCTCCGAACGGGTAGGCTGATTTTATGAAATTTTAAATGCATATTCAGTAGGTCTGAGAATCGGCTACTATCTATTTTTTATAACCCTAACATAAGGGATGCCAACACTAACATTGTTTTTTTATTCTATGGATAATTTTTTAATATCATGTACTCTAGAAATTCCCAAGAAATAATTTATACGGCAAAACAACGTTTGCCCGATAAGCTATATAATAACAGAAATATCCATAAAGAAGGTTTTTTTTTCATTTTTCATCATTTAAACGGAAGAAATTGGACATTCTACTAATTATATTATGGGTGGCGACTGTTGGGTACACAAAACTCACTATCCAAATAAATCTATTTATTTACGTTTAATTAATTATAATTATTCTTATACTATGCTAAAATCTTAAATACTAATGGCATCCGATCCGAAGTTAGGTAGGGAAATGCGAGGTGGCGCGAAGTGTCTTTCCCAGGCATGGAACATGACACCTCAGATGTCGAGGTGAGTCTGGGAAAGCGGCAAACGCTGAGTAGACGTAACATACTACAACTCTATAAGTTTGAAACCAGTGGCTATCTGAAGCTTAAATAAGACTCTATATCATAAGAGGTTCTACGGCATAATATTTTCTAGAACGAGGTCGCCATTATTAGCCATAGTATTGATTTTGTATCGGGAACCGAACATTATTGTTTAATCAAAGCCTATCTCGTAGATCGTAACTTCAAAAACGCGACTTGTTAAACTTATGCTCAGCAGGCCTACCATGAACTCCTATTTCGACTCAATTGAAGACAAACGACGACCGCGAACCTTCTCGTACCATGAACTGTGAATTGCATTGGGGTCGTAGTGTTTGAAAAGGATAACGTTATATGAACTATAGATAACTCAGTCTCTTTTACCCCTCGTACGCACGAGATGATTTTTATCGCGCGTAAAAATTACGTCGATTTGAAACAAATGTGTATCCAGGTATCTGTTCACACGACAGCGTATTTAAATCGCGACGTATTTTATCGTGCAGTGTTCCATTTTAGTCTTTAGGGCAAGGCGTTAAGCTGAATATACCATACGAAACTTCTTCTAACGCCTATTGTGGAATTTTAACGCGATGTAATTTTTACGCTCGTGCGTACGAGAGGTTACTCACATGTTCTTAGGACGAATTTCGAACGCTCATTCGACAACGATTCAAAGTGTGCGTCTTTAAGACGTCATAGTATGAAAAGGCAAAACAATTTGGTATACGTCTTCAATTGAGTCGAATTAAGAGTTCGTGGTAGGCCTGCTGGTCCGAGAATAATTCTTTTGAGCTTGATCGCTGATAATCAGCGATGATATTTGACTTTGTTCTTTAAGCAATGAGTGAATTTCAAGGATATTAAGTACCGGTGTTGTGAAAAGGAAATAGTATTATTAAAATTTATTAATTATTTTTCTTAGTAAGATTTACTTAATGACAGAAAATTAATACTTAAATACTTAAATTTGCTGGAAATATATTTAATATATACATAGTTAATACTCCTTCAAATAGTATTCAATACATCCAACGCCAAAATATAATTGAGATTTTGTATGACAATGGCATGTATTGGTCATTGCCAGAATATTTTGCAGGGCGTCATAAGCTAATAGTGCCAAAACTTATATTCTGTTAAGTTTATTATTTTTTTAGCTTTTGCGATACCGTTACAGCAGTTTAAAAAACTTTTGAAACGAGGCTGATGCCGAAACCCTACTATACTTGAGAATTACATAGATTATAAGAATGCATGGATATATTTACTCTTCAATAGCAATGACAAAATGTATCGAGTTATAAAAATTAAATTTTGAAAAGAGCAACCCTCTAGTTTCTGGGTCTTCTCGGTGTTGATGAGTCAAAAGCACCTTTTCGCAAGTTTGGTTGAATAAAGCATATTCTGAATTTGAATTTGAATGAAGTTGTAATGGCTTTTTTATTATTTCATCTATAATTTATAGACGATCACAGTATCAACGATCATTACCAAAAGTGAAGTGCAGGCATAATAAATAAAAATAAATAATTCATCGTAACCTTAGAACACAATGCTTGCAATAGATTACCATCAAATATTCAATACTAGTTGATAGTTCAGGGTCATTTCGCTGCCCTGAACATAATTAATAGTCGATGTAATTACCTTTCGAAAAAAACGAATATTGATATGTTTATTGATAAAACATATTACATTTACACAGTATTAATAACAGACCTTAAAATTCCACTTACAATGACAATTTAATTAAATTTATCTATCATTGTTACTATCTTATTTTAATTTTAAGTTAGGAATATTTTTTGCTATTTTTTTTACTATATTTCAATGTAATATAATTCTCATTCTCTTTTGCTTGGATAAATCTAGATATCATTATTAATTAAAACTCTTATCAAGAATAGATTTGGAGTACTATTTAATTCAATTATAATGCTATTTACTAATAATGACTAAACAACAATCTTTATAAATATGTGAAATACAATAGACCTGATTCACTGATCGATTTAGTTTTTCCATGTCTTAGCTTTTATTAAGCTTTTAGCTTAGCTTGCATTAAGTCATCATCATTAGTTTAATGTTTACTTCCATGCATTTTCCTTTTTTTTATTTGAGCTCTTAATATTAGGTCCTTACATATGAAATTGGCGTTTTCTATGGGAGGAACATAAAGTCGGTTTTTTTTTATGAAATATATTTAATTAATCAAAGTATGTACCATTGCTATGTATGCACTTTTGCCATCTCATAGGTAGTTCATTGATCCCCTTACTAAAAAAACCATTCGGGCGGGAATTAATAAAATCTTTGAAGGCGGTTTGGACTGCCCCATCGGAGTTGAATTTTTTTCCTTGCAAGTAGTTATCCAAATTGCGAAAAAAATGGTAATCTGTTGGAGCAAGGTCCGGAGAGTACGGTGGATGTCTAAGACATTCTAATTGAAGCTCCTCTGATTTGGTAGCCGTCTGTTGTGCAGTGTGTGGTCTAGCGTTGTCCTAAAGCAGCAGTGGCCTAGAGCGATTGACCAGCCTCGGTTGTTTAGCAGCTAGCTTTTCCATCATGGTTTGCAGTTGCTGACAATAGATATCTGCCGTAATCGTCTGGCCAGATTTAAGAAAGCTGTAGTGAACGACACCGGCACTAGTCCACCAAACACTTACAAGCAACTTTTTTTTAGTCAATTTTCGCTTAGGGCAGGATTTGGCTGGTTCGCCAGGGTGCAGCCATTGCGATGAGCGCTTCCGATTATCGCAGAGGATCCTTTTTTCATCACAGGTAATGATTCGATTTAAAATTCCTTCATTATTGTGCCGGTTGAGTAACGTAACGCAGCAGTCGACGCGCGTTTGTCGGTTTACTTCACTCAATTCATGAGGTACCCACCTTTCAAGCTTTTTCACCTTCCCAATTTGCTTCAAGTGGATTAGAATAGTTTTATCACTAACACCGGAGCCTGCAGCTAACTCGGACGTAGTTTGCGATGGATCCGCTTCCACAATAGCCTTCAATTCTTCATTGTCAACTTTGGTCTCCGGCCGTACACGAGGTTTGTTCTGCAGGTCGAAATTTCCAGAACGAAAACGTTGGAACCAAAAACGCACTGTGTTTTCTTTTGCGACACCGTCACCATACACATCATTAATCCTTCGAGCCGTTTCTGCAGCACTGGTGCCACGGTGGAACTCATACTCGTAAATAACGCGATATTTCATGTTTTCCATTTTGTAAACAGAGTGACACAAAGAAAAAAACAAAAGAAGAAAAAACAAATGAATTAGGGGGTTTGAAACACAAATGCATGAGTAAATAGCTGTATGAATTTGAATTTGGAATTCCTAACCATAAAGGTAATATTTGAGATCAAAGTGGCCAGTACAACGAAACGCCAATTTTATATGTAAGGACCTAATATAATAATATTAAAGCGGAAATCAGTATTCACATTTTCTAAATACTGAATGTTAAATGAGTTCTTGTTTAGGTCCTTTACTTTTATACCCGGTAACAATAAAATTTCTTAATGTGAACGTGTCTTGTTCCATTGTTTTAGTACAATACAAAAATATGGATAGGAAGTTATTAATGCTGTGATAAATATTTGGTGTTTGGCTTTTATTTTATTATTAATTAAGTGTTATTGACACCAGTTCTTTGCTACGTTTTGCTAGTGATGGCGCTGGTAAAAATGTATAATGAAAGAAAAAAAAATATTAACATATTCAATATAAAATAAAAATTCAAATTCAAAATATTCTTTATTCAAGTATACTTGTAAACAAGTACTTTTGAATCGTCAAATCTACCGCTGGTTCGGAAAGCTGTCCCTACCGAGAAGAGCCAGCAAGAAACTCGGTGGTTGCTCTCTTCAAATAAAATTCCTAGGACTAGTTACATTTGGTTATTACTATGTTGTACAGGGTAGAGCAGTAGCTACATCCACGCATTTTTATCAACTATATAATCCTTAATAGTATAGTAGGCTTTTTGTATCGGCCTCCCTTTAACAGCGCTTTAAACTGCTGTAGTGGCAAAAATAAAATCGCTTGCGGGATTTTATTATAGAATCTTATCATAAATATAGATACTTAAATAACATCTTTGTCGGCGAAGATCAGGTTTCTGATGTCGTTTGTCGTCACTTCCCACCACAAACCCTTCGTGATAAGCAGTCACACTTTTACCACCAGCTTGCCTTCTCAGAGGCACTTTTTGCATTTCATACCTTTTGAAATATATCACTCACGCAACTCGAACAATTCGAAAATTAGAGAAGCTATTTGGTAAAGGTGAACACTTATAAATAATAAATGAACACATAAATTTAAAAATCAAGCAACTGTAATTATTAATAAAATGGATAGAACAATTCTAATTAATGAACAAAGAGTTTTTATTACTTGTTGATTGAACTCATGATCTCAGTAAATATACACTACTGAAATGACTCAAAGAAGATATACCTATTATGTCGCAAAAACAGGACATATGGACTGAGTGAAACTGAGTCTATTGTAAATTTAATAACTATGAGATATATATATGAGATATATGTTCTATACTTTAACATTTCTAAATGGACTTGACAAAACGATGGTATTTATATTTAGACAATACGATATATGATCACCTGATCATATATCGTATTGTATGTAGGTATAGGCTTTAAGAGAGGATATATCGAAACGACGATAAGTACTCGACGTCAAAAATAATATAGAAATCGTCAGATCAGCAGGCCTACCATGAACTCTTATTGCGACTCAATTGAAGACATAACCGCAAATTGTTTTGCTTTCATACCATGACGTCTTAAAGACGCACATTCGTCCTAAGAACATGTGAGTAAAAGAGACAGAAAATCTATAGTTCATATAACGTTAACCTTTTCAAACATAACGAACCCAATGCAATTCACCTCCAAGGTACGAAAAGAAAGCGGTTCGCGGTCGTCGTTTACGTCTTAAATTGAGTCGCAATAAGAGTTCATGGTAGGCCTGCAGGTATTTTTGGTGTATCCCAGCTGCCATGTTACATCATTTTTAAATACTGCTGGTAGACTTATAAGGAAACCACATACACGTTAACATTACCACATTCTTGTTTGGTAGGATAATGTCCAAACACCCATCATCTGTACTTATTATAAAACAGAGTCCCCGAAAGCTGCATGTGATCGATTTTCTCAAAATCTAGTCTAAAAATATAATAAAGTCTTATACTAAAAGATAGTGCAATTCTTCCGAAAGGTTTAGGTTAAAACGGTAGTATACCATTACTCTTTTTTGTAAATTGTATTGAAGAGATCGCGTGGTTGTACAAATCTCGCCTGCTGGGAGTTTTACTCGCGAGCGCCGCCTAAACCAGCAGAGATACACTTAAGTAGCCAATAGATTGTATTTTAGATCTTCAAAAATACTGCGAAAAAGTTCACGATAGCATGTCTCTATATCTTATGATAACCTCACAATAACAACTTTTATATTCAAAATTTCAATTCATAACAATACATTTTATGGGAAACAGGCGACCGTATCATGTTAAAGCGCCGAGAGAGCCTGTTTTCTGTACCATATGTAGCTAAATGTTGGAATAATTTACCTCCACATATTCATGATTATGCTATACAAATATGCTCAGAGATCTCTGCAGATAAGAAATGAGGAGATCCGTAGACGGATGCTTAAGATGCTCGAATGGTGACCCGGAAAATGCAGTAGGCAGCCCCTATATTAATTAGCTGGACAGTATTCCTCAAAAGTCGCGGGGATCCCCGCGACTATCCATCTATCATCCATCAACCATCCATCATCCTCCTGCCCTTATGGGTTCGGCACAACATGTTACAAACATGTTGTCACATTATTTGACTACGTATTTTACAAACGGCCGCTTGTCTGACGTCAACTTACCTTAGTCGTATTTTAAGACACCTCGGTACGAAATGAGGGTGATCTATTCTACTCAGACGGATACCGGCGGGTTGACTTACCTTAGTCGCCTTTTACGCTTTTACGACTCCTCGGTAATTCAAAATATCCCTGGAATCCCGTGACGAGATCTATGTCTAACATTGGATTATATTAAACGAAATATTTGTAGAAGAGAGAACGGGAGTTTCGTAATTCGCTACCGGTTCACCATTTTAGTTAACGATACGAATCAAATATTATTAATTTGCTAAGGACAAGTCTATACATCTATGTACACTGTTTGTGCTAGGCAAATAAATAAATAAATGAGATAGTTACACAGTCGGACGTTCGTCCCCAAAATTAGTAACGTAATACTTGGGTTATGAGTGACAAACGACTTTTAAATATATAAATATATAACTTTAAATAAATATGTAAATACATAAAACATCCAAAACACACAAACAACAGGAAGCCAACAAATTGTTGTAGTAATGTTCACCCTCGGTGGGAATCGAACCCACAACCTGAGGAACTAAACGCAGGGTTACTGTAACCTTCGCCACCGGACCAGTCAATAATTTATGTACCATTAATAATTTAAGTCCGGGTAATTATTTGCGAGAGAAGTTTGAGAAAAAAGGTTAGATTAGCTTCACGTAATTGCAGCAATATACTTTTTGTGCATGATAATTTGCAGTATTATAAAAAATGTATGTAATCAACAAAAAAGAAGCCACAAAAGGTTGCTGCTCTTGCTTGCACGTTACAAAAGTTTGTGGATTTTGGAATCCTATACGATTCCAAAATATAATTCCATCATTTGCTTGCCTTGCTATTGCAGAAGTTTAAAATAACTTTTAAAAAGAGGCTTATACAGAACTAGCTGACCCAGCAACCATTGCTTTGCATTTCTACAGACTTTTTACTTGACTTTAACACATCATGAATAAAAAAACTTTGATAGGTCGATAATAGATGGCGCTTTTCAATGTCATCCTATTCCTGTTGGAGTAACAGGATTTCTTTAGCCTATATGTTACCCCGGTGTATAAGGAATAATTGTGCCACATTTCATCGATATTGGTTCAGCGTATTCGCCGTGAAAGAGAAACTCTCGCATTTATAATATTAGTAGTATATTAGGAACATACTTAAGTAGTACAGTAGAAAGCATACAGTATTGAGAATTAGGTAAACGATAAAAATCCTTGGATTATGCGTCTCTACAATCTTGCAGAAGATAGCAATGACGAAATGTATCTAGTTACAAAAATTATATTTTGAAAAGAGCAGCCGAATTTATGTTTTCATTAGAAGAAATTTTCCGAACCCCCATTAAAGTTGCTTCAAAAGCATTTGTTTAAAGATTTAGTTCAATAAAGAATATTTTAAATTTAAATATTCCCCTTATTGCTATTGTTTGAAAAATTTCTACATGCTTACGCAAGTCTATTTTTTTATGAGCGCAGATTAAATTTATGTTTATTTCTCTATACAATTTTTTCTGTAACTTTTCCACGAATTTTTATTTATAGTAAGTAACGACAAATACATCATCTACATAGTAAAGTAAAATTAACGGCCTGATACTATCCCACAGCTGGGCAAAGGCCTCCTCTCTCAATATTTTGAGAGAAGGATTGGAACAACTATCTACCAAGCTGCTCCAATGCGGATTGGTAGGTTAAACATATTCCTAGAATTCTCTAGATATATGCAGGTTTCCTCACGACGTTTTCCTTCGCCGAAAAGCGTGTGACAAATTGCAATCATCAGACACGTTAGTTTGAAAACGTATCCCCTAAAAGAGTCCCACGGTCTCACCGCTGGGCTATCACAACAATTTTTCTAGCTGCTACTATATTTGTTTTAGCTTAGCCGTGTGGTATCTGGCAGAATAGAATAGATCACCCTCCTTTCTTACCGAGGTGTCGTAAGAGGCGACTAAGGTATGTGCCGTGTGGTATCCGGCCGCATAGAATAGACCACCCTCATTTCTTACCGAGGTGTCGTAAAAGGCGACTAAGGTAAGTTGACGTCAGCCAGGCGGCCGGTCGTAAAATACGTAGCTAAATCATGTGACAAAATGTTTAAACATGTTGTGCCGACCCCACTTAGAGTGGGATAAGGGCAGGAGAACGATGAGAATGATGACTATATTTGTTTTAGCTATTATGTTTTGCAAAGTTTATACTATCTCAAAAGTTTATATCGGTGGACATACGTTTAAATAGAATGACTCATTGGTTTCCTGTCCGGGACCCGTGAACTTGTAACCCAATTGAAAAGAATCACACGGTTTCACCACTGGGCTACCGCAATTTATCATTTACATAATATAAACATAATTATTGAAAACCGGTTCTTTTTTTGCTAAATGTAAAGCCAATTAGAGACGGTGACATCGTGAGCAATACAATTGATATTGCGTTAGTATAATCTATATCATAAGAAGAATGAAATAATTAAGAATTTTTAAATTTTAAACTGTCGTGAGTGGTATTCATAATCAATGTATAAAGACGATATATTTAATATAACAGTCGGGCTCATCCGATAAAATAAGACGTGAGTATAGCCGCTCTCTAAACATTAATTAAGGTTCATAGGAATTGAAGAATTTGCTCAATGTGCCAAAATAATATTTTTTGAAAAAATACACCACGGAAGTCCACGAGGCTATGAAGCCGTTTACCGTGATTTGTTTACCTTTCTCTAGCTTGGATGTCAATGAACTTAGATACAGTTTCACCTTCCCTAAAATGCGTTTTAAAATTTTAATATTGCCGGTAGTGCAAGCCTAGAACCTTGATTTTTTTAATTTTTATATTTATTTTTTCATGTATCGTTAATTGTCCTCAATACTTCCTTATTTTTAAATATATTTTTTTCTATTTTAAGTATGTAACAACGCATTTTAAAAAAGGTCAACGTATTTAAGTAAAATTTTATTTTTATTTATTATTTTAGTGTTTTTATTACGTTCATATTCAGAGCGCTATTTACAAGTCGTTATCGTTTTAAGAAAACAATTATTGACCTACAAATAGCAAAGAAAACTAGTATAAAATAAAAAAAGAGTTAATTATTTTAAAAAACATAATTTTATAAATAAATAAATAAAATTATCATTTAAAAGGCAAAATTATAAAATTACTTTCAGCCCTATAAGTAGTTTAAAATGGCACCTAAAATTGACGAGACTGGCTGACAAAATTTTATAAATGACCATTCGATCAAATTGAATGAAAATTCGACTATAAAAACATTTCAATTACCGTTTTAGGGTATTAGATATTTTTATAAATATATGTACATTTTAACGTCAAAAAAATTAACATCAAACTTAATTAAATATAAACTAATAAACTAATCTCGAATTTTAACAATTTAATTACACTTCCGTGACTAAGAATGCATTAAATATTAAATTAATATAATACTTTATAGTTATTATAGATAACTATAAAGTGGTTGGGTCGAGAAGTTTCAGATTTGATCAAAGTGATTATCGTGATTAACTCGAATTAAATCGTTTATATTGTCGGACTTCTATTATACCTCAAACAAGTAATCGAAAAACCATTTTTACACAATACACCTTATTTTCTGTGCCTTGAATGTCTAAATCCCCCCACTACTTACAATCTTTAATAGCTAAACGAAACCTTTCTTTTGTAATAATCGGAAATCCTTTTTGAAAAAATTGCTATTAAACTATCATCAGCATCTCCTATTTGGCTCAATTAAAGAGCGAAATCCCAAACATCTTTTACACTGTATAACAGTCCTACTAGTTATATATTAAAGGAATTAAATTCAAATTCAAATTCAAAATATTCTTTATTCAAGTAAACTTGTAAACAAGTGCTTTTGAATCGTCAACTTTACTGCTGGTTCGGAAAGCCGTCCTACCGAGAAGAGCCAGCAAGAAACTCGGTGGAGCTCTTTTAAAAAAGAAGATTCTTAATACTAATTACATTTTGTCATAGCTATCCAGCACAAGGTCAAAGAGCAGCTATATCCACGCATTCTTATTATCAATGTAAGCCTCCACGGTATAATAGGCTTTCTGTATCAGCCTCTTTTTAACAGTATTTTTAAATTGCTGTAATGGAAAAGTTAAAATTGATTGTGGAATTTTGTTATAGAATCTTATACCCAAACCCACAAACGACTTACGTACTCTTACAAGGCGCAAAGCAGGAGCCGCAAGCTTATGTCGGTTCCTACTTTGTCTATTATATACATCGCCAATCTTTTTATAATTATGTATATTTTTATGCACAAAAATCAAATTGCTAAAAATATACTGTGAAGCTAACGTGAGAATACCTGTTTCCTTAAACTTCTCTCGCAGGGACTCACGCGAATTCAAAGATCTAATAATTATGTACTAGAATAAATTACTCAAATCTAACTTAGTAGGAACACAATCTGACTGTTTCTATTCACTAGATTTAATTTTACTTTGCTACCAATCCCTTTAATTATTTAATCTTCCTCTTTATAATTAATACATAATATCTCAGGGTATATATAATACATTTAACAATAACATTTTCTTATGTGACGCGTGGGTGCGGATAGTTATGACTCTTATGGTAAAGTCGTTCCGCCTTATTAAGGATTGTTTGCTATGTCGAAAATGTTCACACATACTAGTATGGTTATTAAATCTCTTCCGTATTAATAAGTTTTGATCTAAGACTAAATCGTCAGGTACCAGGACAACGTCGTCAATTCTGCTCATCCATATAAAAGTATTAGACCCATTTGTTATGTAACGCCGAGGGAAGAGTTGAGAATTGTACACTATGCTTCCAATGCGGATAAAAATGGACCTCCCATAGATATGCAAAATACGTCAAAATGAAAATTTTACTGTAAAGTTAATTATTGCCAGATATTTTAGCGTTAGTTTTTGCAATATCTAGCTAGTTAGGTATGCATCATGTAATATGCAAATTTTACAATTTGCTGTAAAATATTCTGAAATATTTTCCGTGTTAAGAGTAATTATAATAAAGCATCTTCTTGATTATGGTAAGTATAGTAAATGAAAGTTATTTAATAAATCTTCTTTCTTTATTTTTAATTTTTTCCCCGGTCTTCGTCACACGGCGAAATTATTCGACTGACTGAGGTAAGAGGTCGAGAGTTCGATGCCATAACTGCTGTTTGCTTCCTAAAATACGAGAAAGATAATCGGTGTCATCACAAATCCGTACAACAAAAATTGCAGACTTCGTATAATTTCTTAAATTATTTGATATTCTACTTATGACCCTGACCTATTCCTATTTTTTTTTTGATAATTATCTACAACCAAATACTAACAACAGTCAATGGAACCACAGAATGACCCGTAGGTCATTCTGTGGTGATCGAAAACGTGATCGAAATAAAACTGAAAAAATACGTGAAAGAAATGAAATCAAAGATGTTATTTAAACAAACACGACGTGCGGGACACAGTTCGAAGAACCATATTCGAAGTTAGTCACATTAATGAATAAAACCCGGAACCGGAATTGTACAGCTTTCGCAAAACTCTTGAGGACTCCTAAAAATCAGGTTGCCAAACTTGATAATCATTGCGGTGTCTTACATTTCTCGATTAACTGAGGTAGATGTTATCGCAATCTTTGCTCAGTTCAGTTAAAGCTATCGAGGCGTGTGGTTTTGTAATAAAAAAAATGGAAATTGTGCCGAAAGATAGGATTCTTGAGCTGCGACCAGACACGTTGCAATGTGTACGCAAACTGTACAATTTAGATAACGTCGAGAATTTGAAGGAAGCTGTCAATATTCTTCATGATTGGGTGCAGAAACAGTCGCATTTTAATAAAAAGGACTTCAGTAAGTTTTTTTTCTTCTTTATTTTTCAGTATATAAATTAGACATGGTAAAAGCACAATAAAGATTTCTAAGATGGGTTTAAAATAGCGGTCTGTTGTATTCCCATAACTGGATGAAGCCTCCTCTCTCCTTTAAAAATAACGATTGTTTTGATTTTATTCGCTATTCAAAATAGCACTGTTACATATCTCGAGAATTTGCTCCTTGTATGGACTTCTTCTTCACGATGTTTTTGATGGATTTTTTAAATATCAATTGAGCATAATGTTTTCAAGAAAGCTCAGGTAGATCAGATAATAATTACTGGAATCAGATAATAATTACACTTCTGTTATATTTAACAATTTTAGCGTCTGAGTAAAGCACCCGTCTGAATTTATTTTAAAACTTATGCCTAGTTTTAAACACAAACTTAAATACAAATACACACCCAGGCTCGGAGAACCAACAAATTGTTTATAGAAAGTGTTGGCCCTTGGCGGGAATCGAACCTGCGACCCGCGGAGCTGAAGGTAGGGTCACTACCCACTGCGCCAACGGGCCAGTTATGATAATCTGAAAGCTATCTTCTATATGACATAGTCCATACATAATTTTTAACATTCGATATCAGTAACCATTAATAATTTAAACGTGTCATAAGACAAGATATTTAAAACTTGTTTGGACACATGTCATTTATATAAGACAGCTAAAGTCAAAGAACATTTTTACAGTCCAAACTGAATACTTTTTGAATGGTATGGCACATTAGTTACAGCAAAATTATTATTTATTTTTAACAATGAATCAAGACTATTAGTAATTATTAGTAAGTGATTCATACTAGTAGCTTCTAATTCATAACTATTAACTGATTAATCATGTCGTCTTTTTCTGTTACGTCAAACTTTTCACGTTAAATCATCAATCTTGGTAAATATTAGTGACATTTGATTATAATTGTTAACCCAAGGTACAATTAAGTTTATCTACAAAAACTTTCCTATAATTAATACTCAATGATGCTGCGATTAAATATCACATCTATATAAATTATAAGCAGTTCCTAAATAAATACTCTAATATGCTAATTGACAAAGAATATATTCAATAAGGGTTTAAAAAGATTTATGAAATCTAGGAACATAAAATTAAATGTGAAATTATAATGTTGCATGAATTTTATTTGCTTACGTATAGCGTAATTAAAATGGAAGATACAAAACAGACAAAAAAGGTACCTACTTACTTAAACTAAGATTTAGAAGATTAGGTTAGCAATAATATCATATAATAACCTTGCAGTCAAACTTGCTATTGCATTTACACCTATTAAACAACATAACCGAAAAAACAAACCACAAAAGGTACCTACTTTGCTGAAGCTAAGAAATAGGAAGTTTAGAAATTATATTCAAAATCAGGCAACAATATAATATAAAACCTTGCAGTTAAACTTGTTTATTCATTTAAACCTATTTAACAACATAACCGAAAAAAACAGACCACAAAAGGTACCTACTATACTGAACCTAAGCAATAGGAAGATTAGAAATTACATTCAAAATCAGGCAACAATATAATATAAAACCTTGCAGTCAAACTTACTATTCATTTAAACCTATTTAACAACATAACAGATAAAAACAGACCACAAAAAGGTACTTACTTAACTGAATCAAAGTTAAAGAAGATTATATAAGTGCATTCTAAATCAGGCAATATATTATGTTTTATAAACTTTGCAGTCGAGCTTGCTATTTATTTAAACCTGTTCAACAAAATACTACATTAACATTTGAGGACAGTCATATAAGCAATATTAGTAGAAGTATTATACATAATCACTGATGTTCATAGAAAATTTTAAATATTAACATTCTGGTATTAACGCAAACAAAGCAATAAAATGTTGGATTGTGTTGAAAATTAAAAAAAATCTTCTAAATGCGGCTGAATGTTGGATAAGCACAGCAACGAAATAAGTGGAAGCACCAATATGATAATTATTGAGGCTAACATCTGCCTCTAAGCTCACATGTAAGAAGATGATTGACACAACCAAGATAACCACTCTTAAGTAATTGAGTCTTCTCTCCATAGCCTCTAAAATATGACAAGACTCATTGATTAGCTTTTATGTTATACAGAGTTATCGACGAGTTTGATGGAATATTAGTTTTATCTATCACTTAGTTACTTATATCAATGATTGATTGATTGATTTTCAATTCAATGTTTAAAAACAGGTTTTAGGTACACATCGTTTGGATAGATACTTCGAATACTAAATTATGTCTTCTTAGTGGATTGAAAATCTCCATCTTGTTGTTTTACTGTGGAAATAAATCTTTTCACAGCTGGATTATTCCGTAAATCATAATGAGCATGTCGTTTGCAATGTCAATGTTCTTCCTTCGGATTATTACGTCACCTTTTTTTTGACCGGTGTTTCGGGCAGCTAATAAGAATATTAGAATTTAAAATAATTCGTAATAGGGACCTGAAACTTGATCATGAAGACCTCATAAGAAAGTTCAGATTTGTTAAGATAACGATAGAAACAACTATAGTCGGACTATCGCTGCGTCATTAAATCAGGAATAAGGAGATCTATAGAAGAATCACAGTGACATTCAGGACGTCAGACGCTTCAAAAATGCTGATGTGGCGACTTGGTACCAGATAATACTGGCCCTCTAAGCTCGGCGGCAAGAGGGTCTCAATAAAGCCATGGGTAGTTACTGGATCTAAGCGATGCAAGATAGTGTGGCACGGAAATCCTTTGAAGCCTTGGAACCCTTGGACGTTTATTGGTTGAAAACAGAGAGATCATTGCATCAAGGCTCAATAGTTTATAAGAGAATCTTAACTGCGCTGACGATGTTAGATGGCTAGACCGAAACTCAAAGCAAGCCTAAACACAAAAACCTGATCACCAATAATTGTGATGAAAATTTTTATGTATTGTTATACATGTACTGACGTTATTTCAAGATTTACTTTGCACCTTTACGAGAGAAAGGTTGTTGTTATACATATATTCCGTGTTTACCTTTAATACATTGACCTAGAAAAGATTCGTTGCCGATACGTTGATGTTATGTCACAATTGCCAAATTTGGTTAAACAGGTTGCAGTAAGATTGTTCAAGCGTACATTATCGTAACACAATTTGTAAAAAATCATTATTAAAACTTTATATTATTAAACTCAAGCAAAAAATGAACATGCAAATAAACATTAAATTTTTATACTTTAGGATTGTTGAAACCTCGATCTACATTCCGACATAAAATCCATACTCATCATTCTACTGCCATTATTCAATTCTACCAACATGGCACAACATGTATTAAACATGTTTTGGCTAGTTATTTTACTACTGACCACCAGCTTAACATCAACTTACCTTAGCCGCTAATTACAGCGTCTCAATAGGAAATAAGGGTGGTCTATTCTACTCACCTGGATACCAAACGGCTGGCATAAAATCCATTCTAATATTAAAAGTCTGTCTTTCTGTCTGTCTGTTAAGCTATTACGGTCTATACGCTTCAACAACATTATTATTAACAATATTATGTTATTTGACGTTATTCATTATGGTATATATGGTTTCCTAAATCTTGACATTCTAATGAACTAAAGAATAAAATAAGGAAGCTGTGTTAGCCGAGCGGTGATTCAGTGTGAATCTTTCAAGAAGGTGGCGAGATCAATTCCTGAGCAGGCACTAATGAGTTTTTCTATTTAAAAGTTATGTGTCTAATTGATAATTGCAATACACGTTTTTCAGGGAAGAAAACATAGTGAGAGAACCTGCATTTCTCTAGAGAATTCTAAAAATTTGTGTAATGTATCCAATCCGCATTGGAGCAGCGTGGTAGATCTTAACTCCAACCTTTCTCTTCAAACAAAAACGGAAAGAGGAGGCCTATACCCAGCAAGTGTTTGTGTGTGTGCAGTGGGATAGTAATAGGCCCCTATTTTACTTTTTTTATTATTTGTCGCCGAATTTGATTAAAAGTCTATTCGATCAGATGATGCAAACGTACATTATCGTATTTATTATTATCTATATCTATTGGCCTCAACTAAAAATTATAATAAATAGTTTTATATCCATCATTGTTTAAAATACGGGATATCAAAACCGGTTAACGGCCGTAGAATTTGCATAATATTTAAATTACCTAATTTTCTATAACATGTGTCATATCTAAATAAATAGAAATCTTTTGAATATAAAAAATTAAATTCTTGATACATCATAAGTCTATTCCACGAAAGCTAATAAAGATGTTTTGGAGTTTAATGTTTATATAACTAATATTACACAAGATACAAACTAAGTTATAACAATTTATATCGTTTATAGAAATACAGGCGATTTTGTCGTGGAGCCTATCCTCCTGATAATGCTTCGGTTAGGGGGCGAAATGACCGTAGAGATTATCGTAGTGAATGGTTGTAGTGTGTAACAGACTCAGCCTACATTTTTCTCAAAAATAATTAAATATTAAATTTGTTTGTCACGCAGAAATGTTTTTTCACATCTATAATTGATGCTCTTAACATAAAACATCAAAATTAGAAAAGTCAAATTTTTATTTAATTGACCGAACGTCGCGACAGCCGCCGTTCTATAGGAAAGACAGTGGGGGGAACACGAAGTGGCCTATACGAACACTTATAAAGTATTGAACTAATGATATTGTAGATGTGTGTGATAGGACGATACACAATATTAGTTAAGATTTACCTCGACTATTTTATATCTCAAATTTGATTATAAATTACGCCTTCCTACGCTTAGAATACATTGATTTTCTTAACACACGTGGTCTATAGTAAAATATTTCGATCATAATTTCTGTAATATATAACACATTTCGGTTAAGCGTATTGCGTATAGAAAATGCCGTAACTACGAGTAAGTTAGCAAATTATAACTTTGAAAGAAATATGTATTGCACGTTGTTGATAGCAGAGTTACGAAAGCAAGAGAGCAATGACCACAATAATCGGAACAACCGAATCTTCAAAACCGAAATCGTTTATTATAGAGATTTTCTCTGATACATTTTACATTAGCAGAGATGCGAGGAAAGAAATACTGCTTGATAAAGATATCAAAGACTTTTTCAAGTCCAATTACATTAAATAAAAATTGTAGGCCATTAAATTGCCCTTACATACTAAAATTTCTGCCAGTTTCCGAAGGAAAGACGGATTTTCTATATCCCATATGTATAAGCGACAATTGTACCAAATTTCGACTAGCCCGTTGACGTAGTAGGTAGGTGGGCATTATGTTGTGGGTTCGATTCCTGCCAAGGGCCAACATTTTCTATAAACAATATGTTGGTCCTTCGAGCCTTGGTGTGTATTTGAATTAAAGTATGTATTTAAAATTGTATATGTAGTATATTTAGCAGTTGTCTGTCACCCATAACACAAGTATTAAGTTACTTACTTTGGGGACGGACGACCGTGGGTGTAAGTGTCCCATATATTAGGTCCTTACATATAAAATTGGCGTTTTCTATGGGAGGAACATAAATTCATTTTTTTTTAATTAAATATATTTAATTAATCAAAGTATGTACCATTGCTATGTATGCACTTTTGCCATCTCATAGGTAGTTCATTGATCCCCTTACTAAACAAACCATTCGGGCGGGAATCAATAAAATCTTTGAAGGCAGTTTGGACTGCCCCATCGGAGTTGAATTTTTTTCCTTGCAAGTAGTTATCCAAATTGCGAAAAAAATTGTAATCTGTTGGAGCAAGGTCCGGAGAGTGCGGTGGATGTCTAAGACATTCTAATTGAAGCTCCTCTGATTTGGTAGCCGTCTGTTGTGCAGTGTGTGGTCTAGCGTTGTCCTGAAGCAGCAGTGGCCTAGAGCGATTGACCAGCCTCGGTTGTTTAGCAGCTAGCTTTTCCATCATGGTTTGCAGTTGCTGACAATAGATATCTGCCGTAATCGTCTGGCCAGATTTAAGAAAGCTGTAGTGAACGACACCGGCACTAGTCCACCAAACACTTACAAGCAACTTTTTTTTAGTCAATTTTCGCTTAGGGCAGGATTTGGCAGGTTCGCCAGGGTTCAGCCATTGCGATGAGCGCTTCCGATTATCGTAGAGGATCCACTTTTCATCACAGGTGATGATTCGATTTAAAATTCCTTCATTATTGTGCCGGTTGAGTAACATAACGCAGCAGTCGACGCGCGTTTGTCGGTTTGCTTCACTCAATTCATGAGGTACCCACCTTTCAAGCTTTTTCACCTTCCCAATTTGCTTCAAGTGGATTAGAATAGTTTTATCACTAACACCGGAGCCTGCAGCTAACTCGGACGTGGTTTGCGATGGATCCGCTTCCACAATAGCCTTCAATTCTTCATTATCAACTTTGGTTTCCGGCCGTCCACGAGGCTTGTTCTGCAGGTTGAAATTTCCAGAACGAAAACGTTGGAACCAAAAACGCACTGTGTTTTCTTTTGCGACACCGTCACCATACACATCATTAATCCTTCGAGCCGTTTCTGCAGCACTGGTGCCACGGTGGAACTCATACTCGTAAATAGCGCGATATTTCATGTTTTATATTTTGTAAACAGAGTGACACAAAGAAAAAAACAAAAGAAGAAAAAACAAATGAATTAGGGGGTTTGAAACACAAATGCATGAGTAAATAGCTGTATGAATTTGAATTTGGAATTCCTAACCATAAAGGTAATATTTGAGATCAAAGTGGCCAGTACGACAAAACGCCAATTTCATATGTAAGGACCTAATATTTATTTATTTATTATTATTAAAATTCGATCAATATTAATCCCAGTGAGTTAGCCGTAAGGTTCAAGTCCCGGGTATGTTGAAGACCTGTGACGTGACAAATGAGAAATTCTCCTAAAAATTATCTCCCTAAATAATATTTGAAATTTATCACATGCTTTTCGCTGACGGAAAAAACATCGTAAAGAAACCTACATATCAAAAATTATACAACGTCTAGAATCCATTAGGATAACGGTGTAAATGAATTATTTTTAAAAAAGTTATTTATATAACTGCTTGGAAGCTTTAATTTATTCGTTTGCTTAAATAACTGTTCTGTCGGTCGATGAACGAAATTGAGGGTTGCGATGGCTTTACAAATATTTTTTGATCTATCGACTCCTCTGCATAGATACCTGTTTAGTCTTTTTTATTACTATTAAATTATTCATTTTAGAAAACCCGAATTCCTATAAATATTTATGTGGGTAGATAGTTACTCAATATGCATCGCTAAAAAAGAGGTACGAGTATTAGGATGATTTTTGATAACTGTTTAAAGTAAAAAATAATACAATATTGTCAAAGTATAGAAATCGGCTATACCCACATCCTATTGTATCAGGTGAGCTCGAATAGTGTCAAGACAATACCTGGCCATTATTCGTGAGCTTTATAAGGTGTTACCGCGGCGAGAACTATTCCCGTGAGTTAGCCGATTTCTATACATGTAACTATGAATACCACTCAAGATAGTCTTTATTCCAAAATTAGCTTAAAAATATACAAATACCGTGCGATTTCTCATGAAGAGAAGTGAGGATCGAGATTTATCTTAACCTGGTGAATCGACACAAAACGTGTGAATTTTTGAAGCTGTACACTTAAGCAAAAACCCAAATGATGCATCAAGTTCAGACGCCGTTAAATGATTTCAAATGTAAATTACACGTAGAGGTTACTTTTTGCTAGCCCTGACGTGTTTTATTCATTAATATCCTGCTCAGGTACAAAACATTAGTAACAGCTTGAACTAGTTAATAAATCTTCATACTATTGCATGTATGTTAGTTATTGACGCACTTCCTATTACACAGCAAATCTTATGAATCCTACAGGAGCTATGCTTAGAAAGTATTAAACCTCAACATCCTCAATACTCGAATCTAGGTCAAATGTTACCGATATTCATTAAACTTTCTTCCATAATAACATCCTGAAATAGAAAGAATCTTTGCTATCTTTGTTGCAGTAAACATCTTTGCGAACTCTGTAGAGTCTGTGAGTTGACGTTTTGTTATATATTTCTTAAGTTTAAATAAATATTTATTGTTTGTTCAAAAAACATAATTTGATACTTTAACCTGAAATATCTCGAAAATTAAACCAACATTAATTTAACCAAAAACAAACAGTTGACGCTGATGAAAATTACAAGGCTTTTTTGTCAAAGAGAGTAAGATTTATTCGGGAACCTTGCGGAAAAGGTAATTTAAAAGTTTGTATTAAGAAATATAAGAAATAGCTGCTAGAAATAACTTTTCAAAGACATTTCATATTCGTATAACAGAAGAAGGTTCAAAACAAGGATAAAATTATTATGTTTTAATCGTCGATTTTTTTTAAATTAAAGCGGATTATATACATATATTATATTATATTCCCCAACGTTCAATTAATTTAAAAATAATTAAGCCCCTTTATTACTTGATGAATTATGTACAACAATTATAAATTTATATCGCTTGTATATTTATTTATAATTTATATAAGGATAAGTCCGAATCTTTATCCGTATATTGATACGGATAATCGAAATCAGTATTATGTAATGAAACTTTGAATATGATGTCACTTGTTTGTAAACTAGCTTCATAAATCATTATGTAATCATATAAAATTGTTTATGAAGTTTGATTAATGAGTTTGTGATTATGGGGTATTAATAATTTATTTCAACGAAATCAGTTTCTTGCACTGAAGTTTACATTGGTTTTAAGATATAATATATATATTAGGTTTTAAGATATAATATAATTATACATATCAAAAGTATGTGATTCGGTAGATTTAAGCCGATTAATAATCAGAATAATTTTTCGTAAGCAATGAATGAAAAAACTGAATTGGACTACTTTAACTTTATTTACAAAAGTTTAACTAAAATGGCTCTTCTAGAAAGAAGTAGGTAGCTCTCCTTAAATAAACTTAAAGTAGCGGCCTGTTACAATCCCACTGCTGGGAATAGGCCTCCTCTCTCCGTTTCTGGAGAGAAGGGTTGGAGCTAAGACCTACCACGCTGCTCCAATTCGGATTGGTAGGTTACAAATATCTCCAGAATTCACTAGAGATATGCAGGTTTCCTCTCGATGTTTTCCTTCACAGAAAAGCGTGTGATAAATTGCAATTACCAATTAGACACATGAGTTTTAATAGAAAAACTCATTGGTGCCTGCCCGGGTTTGAACTCGTGTTCCCCTCGAAAGAGTCGCACGGTCTCACCGCTAGGCTATCACAGCTCTAAATAAACTTATTTAAATTATTTTATGCACTGAAAAAGCAATACATAAAATAATATATTTAAATCTTATTGAAAAGAGAATAACTAAAATGAGTCCATAAACCACTAACTAGTGGTGTTGTCTTAAATAAAATAATTTTAATATTTATTATGACATTGAAAACAAATTAATTTAAAAAAAAATGATATATTCATTTTTTAAATTAAGGCAAAGACATTAAAACATACATCACTGTTAGTGATAAATTTTAAGGCTCTTTCTTCGAGCTAGAATAGTATTTTAACTCAAGACATCTTGGTAATATAATTTAAATATAATGCAATAATATTTGTATCAGTTTATATTTGTGAAGTATCCCAACCATAACGACATTTACATCCCAAGCAAATTGCTTCTGGATTTATTTTAAAATATTCAATGCACAAAATTGCCCTCTATAATCGCTTACACTTCGCGCTCCTCAGGTGCGGTATTAAGCGTCTGATAACTTTAGACGTCGCAAAGAAAATGTCTCGTTAAAATTCATGAGGCACAATTGTTGAGTTTCGCCCTACTTGAGTGATATTAGATTCTTTATTGAAGCTCTTGCTAGCGCTCACCCTATCCTGCCTTTTGCAATTCTTACATACCAGAATATTGATTATAGGTAGCTTTTATTCTGATGTAGCAATGTTAATATTCAGAGAATCGCAAAGCTTTGAGATTTTGTCGTTGAACATATCTCCTGACGATACTTCGTCTGCGGTGGCGAAACGATTGTTGAGATTGTGGTAGTGAATGTGTGCAATACTTGCGTATTGTAGTACTATTGGTGTGTAGTGCATGAGTTTCTACGAACTCTGCATATATCAAGTATAAGGACGGATAGTACACTCTACATTTAGCATTATATATATTGTCTACTTACTTAATCGCGGGTTATTGCAAAATAATTACATTATTACTTTTGTATTATGGATCTCCACAAATTAACGTCTAATTCTATAAATTCAGCTGTGATAGCCCAGCGGTGAGACCGTGCGACTCTCTAACGACGACATAGGTTCAAACCCCGGGCAGGCACCAATGAGTTTTTCTATTAAAACTTATGTGTCTAATTGATAATTTATTTATCACACGCTTTTCGGTGAAGGAAAACATCGTGAGGAAACCTGCATATCTCTAGAGAATTCTCTAGGGATAGGTGTAACCTACCAATCCGCATTGGAGCAGCGTGGTAGGTCTTAGCTCCAATCCTTCTCTCCACAAACCGAGAGAGGAGGCCTTAGCCCAGCAGTGGGCGTAGTAACAGGCTGTTACTTTACTTTTTTTAACTTACTTTTTATAAATTACTTTTTTATTATTTATCCAATATATTTATTATGTGATATTATATCCACTTTCCAAATTGGTTTGTGAGGTAAGTTATGAAAGACACAGCCGAAGGACCCAAAAAAAACCAAAATTAACTTAAGAAAAGTTTTATTTAAAAATACAATTAAAAATATAAAATTAATATTAAAATTAAGAGAGATGTCTGGACTAACGCGATGTTAGAATCAGAATAATGCAATCCTTTTCCCACCGCACCTGGCATTCGTTCCGATGAAGTTATTTGTTCTTTGAAATTATTGCGCAACGAAAAATGTTCCAATGTTGTGATAAGGTAAGCACTCTACGTCCAAAGCTATGCTATAACTCCTCCATCCTCAGCTCAGCAACTATTTTAGGACAGAATGATAAAATGTTGCTGGAAACTTCTCGTGTTGATCTTCTGATGGTTCCGGTGTTACATTTTCGAGATGAAGAGGTTTTTCTTTAATGTTTCTTGCCCTCTTGTGCCAATACAATATGCCAATAATAGCAAGTGCAAGTGCACTCAATATTACGTACAAAGGGATGGTGGTATGATAAATCGTAGATGCCTCCCTGTTAATGTGCAATGTAGGTTGCAACATAACTTTGCTATGTATCGATTGTAAATTCTTCAGATCGATGGATTTTAGGCTTATATGATCGACACTTGGTTGCTTTGGATTATTTCGGTAATCTATGTTAATAATTTTTAGAGGTTTCCCAATTGTTATGTCTTCGATATTATGTATGGAAAAATCTCCTGCATGAAGACTGCAATCTGTAGGAACGGTTGCCAAATAACTGCCGTTTAACGTCATGAAATCGTCCCGACTACATATGGTGTGTACTTTCGTTGGTCGTGGAAATGATAAGATGTAATGCTTCTTATCCAATTCTTCCATGGCTTCCTGTGTTAAAGTTATGGTGGTCATCTTGCATGCTTCTTGCAAGGTCTGGTTACGGATGAGAGTCTGAACACAATCCGGCCAAGAGCGAAACTGATTGTTGCTTTTCTCGCAGAGATACCGATTGTTATACTTCGGGCATTCTGCCTCCATGTACATAAAATTATTCCTGGTGGTAATAATGTAGGGGAAAGGAGGGAAGAGGGCCTGCTTATTTCTATTCGGGAATACAGCTAATTTATAAAGATCAAATAATTCTAAAGAGATTATAGGTACCTTAAAAACTATATTTATTTGCCTATCACTATAAAAATAACCTGGTTTTATTATATCATAGTACTGCCTAAGTTCTATTCCAAAAATTTGGCCTTCATTATAAATTTTCTTTAATTTCTGTAACATCTCCTCAATCACATCTATACTTAGCATAGAGTGATGGGTGCTAGAGGCTCTAATGAAAGCTAACGAATTCTCAATTCTTATCAATTCCTCCAATACATCATCAATATTTTCTGTTATTATAGAAAGTAGCTGAGCAAACTTTGCATACTTAATTAAATGAGACTCTTTATATATTTTGTCATCTAATAGCATCAATAACGTCGAGTTAATTTTACGTTGATTTTCGACTAATTGCGTTATGATATTACTATGGTAATCCATTAATTCTTTGCTGATACTAATGTGACTATTGTACTCGCTAATTATTTTATTCTGAGCGCTCTCTAAATTTGCTATAGCATTATTATACTTAATCGCGTCGGCGTGGTCCAGATTACCAGTAATACCCTTGATTATGGACCCCAATCCGTCTATAAGACCCCTCTTTACGCGATTAGGCTCTAGGGTTTTCAACTGAGTCAACACCTTATCTAATTTATTACTAAGATAATCAATTTGAAGTTCATATAAAGAGGTAGTGTCGTTTTCTAAAAGTCCAGTAAAGTCATGTAATTGTGTCTGTATCGAATAAATTTTACTCTCAATATCGTCAAGTCGAATATATTGTAGAAACGAATGATAGTGTGTTATAAGTCTTGTCGGTCCCAGTCTAAACGGTAGCAGTCCAGGTCCATCTTCAAGACTCTCAAGTTGAATGTTCTGAGCTACTGCCGTCTGAATCATCAGGCTGTATATTGATAGCAGAGTCCTGCAACAATGTCGGATCTTTAGGGACTCTTTTTAATCTATGCTTAGCTATTGGATCTTTTTTCTTAGAGGTATAGATATGTATAGGCAAGTCGGCCAAAACCTGATCTTGCACGTAGCGTGCCGCCAGCTTTTGTCGGCTCGCAGAGGGATTATTAATAAATACCTGTAGATTAGGTAGATATTCAGCCTCAGGTTCCCGGTTTTTATTCCGATTTTCAATAATGGCTGTACGGTTTTTCAAAGTAAGTTCATTAATTGTCTCGTAGACAGTACGCATTTGTTCTCTATGATTTTGAATATATAATTGCATTAAGTGCTTTGTTAGGTCGATATCTAATGGATCGCGGGGGTCAAAATGTCCTGTCATTATATCATAGGGTCGGCATTTCGTAAAGCTATGCACAGAACTGTTGTAGGCAATTATAGCGTAAGGCATAAGTAGTGTCACGGGGTCGTTTTTATTTTTAAGACGTAAGATACGAAGATGTTCGAGTAGAGTCAAATGGAGTCTCTCTATGTTACCATTGTCATTTGGGCAGTGCGGTAGCGTTCTATGATGGCTTATTTTATGTACATTCATAAATTCCTTAAAAATTAGATTATTGAATTCGGTTCCGTTGTCCGTAACTATCGTTAAGGGAAGTCCGTGATGTGTGCAAAACTGTAACAAGGCTTGCACCACACTTAAAGCAGTTCCGTCCTGAATATGGTATGCCTGAGCATATTTTGAAAAAACATCTACGATGGTCAAATATTTCTCATTTTCAACTGTAAATAAATCCATATGAACTATTTCAAATGGCTTGGTTGCCGGTGGCACTATCCTGAACTGTTGTTTGATTGGGTTACGATCATATTTGGCCTGACCGCAAACTACGCATTGATTTATGAATTTAGTGACGTGATCTCTCATTTTAGGCCAATAATACCGTTTGGATAAAGACAAGTAACACTCATTTATTCCGCGATGATTAGTTTTCCCCTCATGATATTTTTGAATTACGTCTTGTTGTTTGAGATAGTCGCTAACATTTTCTAACTCCGATTTCGCTAATACCAAATCCATAGATGAACTTCTAAATTTTTCTTGTAATATGGGAATAATATCGTACATGGATAATGTCGGTTCAATGAGTAAGGCTGTTTTAATTTTTGGATTTACGAATTCTTTTATAGTATCTACTACGTCTTCTTCTAAGTAGGGCTGGCGTACTTGAACATCTATTCGCATATGCGTATCAAATGGCTTTGTAGTCTTCGGCTTACGTTTGATGTCACCTACTACGGTTAAATGTAATTGTCTACGAAACTTGTTAAGTGGTTCGTCGGTAATCGGTATTTCTAATATTGGGTTTTCCCTATTGGTATGCGCTGTATCTGTTGAGGAACCTACTGAGATACGGTCCTCCGACGGGTTCGCTACCATCGAGCTAACCTCCTCGTTATAAAGTTCTATTCGGGATAAAGCGTCTGCATTAGTATTAGTACTGCCTTTTTTATACAATACGGTAAAATTATATTCGCTAAGCTTAAGTTTCCACCGCGTTAAACGAGCGTTTGGTTCCTTCATACTCATGACCCACTGAAGAGGTTTGTGGTCAGTTAAAATTTTAAATTTCCGGCCGAATAAATATGGGCGGAAATATTTGGTGGCCCAAACGATAGCTAGTAACTCCTTCTCGATGGTGCTATAATTAAGTTCGCTTTCATTAAGGGTTCGAGAAGCATAACATACAGGCTTATCAGACCCTACAGGCCCTTGTGAAAGAATCGCACCAATCGCTACATTCGAAGCATCCGTAGTTAACAAAAAATCTTTAGAAAAATCGGGATACTGAAGAATAGGGTCATTAGTTAAAAGGCTTTGACATTTTTTAAAACAGTTCACGTATTCCGCATTCATTTGGATTTTACTTCCCTTTCTTAAACATCGTGTAAGGGGTTTAGTAATACGAGCAAAGTCTGGTATGAACTTCCGATAATAACCTAAGAGGCCTAAGAATTGTTTAATTTCTTTATTAGTTTTTGGGATGGGGTACTTCTCTATTGCTGCTATTCTCTCTGGATTAGGTTTTATTCCGTCTTTAGAAATTATATGCCCTAAGTATGCCGTCTCTAACTTCAAGAATTCGGACTTGTCCATCTGGACTTTGAAGTTCGATTCCCTTAACTTTTTAAAAACCTTTTCTAAGTTAACTAGGTGTTCCTGTAAGGAAGTACTAAATACGACTATATCGTCTAAATAGACAAGGCAAACGGTGTTTTGTAACTCTTTAAGTACGTTGTCCATTACGCGTTGAAATGTGGACGGTGAATTTTTTAAACCCATTGGCATCCGCAAGTACTCATAATGTCCGTGTTCAACATTAAACGCAGTTTTGGGTATATCCTCGGGATGCATTTCTACCTGGTAAAACCCACTAGCAAGATCTAAGGTAGAAAAATATTGACAATTGCCCAGTTTGTCTAGAACATCTGTAATGTTTGGTATAGGATACTTATCATCTAGGGTTTTTTCGTTAAGTTTCCTAAAGTCTACAACAAGACGCCACTTAGTTTTCCCCGATGCGTCTGCCTTTTTAGGGACCACCCAAATGGGTGAGCTCCATGCTGACTCCGAAGGCCTAATTATTTCCTGGTCTAACATTTTTTTTATCTGTTCTCTAACCTCTTCTCTATGAACAAAGGGATATCTATAATTTTTTGAATGAACTGGGATCTCATCAGTAGTTCTAATACGATGTTTTATTTTATTAGTGAACGTTAACGCTTCCCCTTCAATATAAAATGCGTCCGCGTATTTCGCACATAAAATCTCCAAATTAGCGCGTTCTTCCGCGTTTAAATGATTTGTACGTAGTCGCGATAAAACTTCTTTTGCACGGGCTGGCAATTCAGATTTACAAAAATTTTCAATGTTATATATTTCGGTACAAATGATTTTATCCATTGAAAAAATAACGTCATGTTGAGATGGATTAAAAACTTCTAAAATTCCTCTGCCATCTTTGACACATGTTAGGCAGTCGGAAATAATGCAATTTGAAATTATTTGCTCAGGGACTAACACTTCACCATCTCGAGTATTAATAGGTAACTTGATTAATTTCGTCGAGTTTGCAGGTATCATGCCCTCGTAATAGTTAACGTTTCGGGAGTTATACATATGAATAGGATTTGTAGATTTATCAGTAATCAGTAATCTATTCTTTAGGTCTATCTTCGCCGCCCATTGCTCAAGTAAGTCGAGTCCAATCAAACCGTCGAAGTAATCATGAAATTTGTACACGAAAAATTTTAAATCGTCACAATCTTGTACTTCTTGAAAAGAGGGTATTGTAATAGAGTAATCACTACGTGTCGTTGCATGTACATTTGTAACTTCAAACGGATCATAATTTAGTGTAATATTAGAATAGTGTCTAGCTACAGCTTCCGGGTCAATAAACGACTGATTAGCCCCGGTGTCAATTAGTAGTTTAAGGGGTGGATTATTAATCTGCAAGTAGGGAAGCTGCCTCTGTGACTGCATGTTAACTTCTATTTTGGCTTTTTTAATTTCGGGACTTTCTGAAAATCCTGGTGAGTTTCGTTCATTGAAGAAGGAGAGTCATCAATAGTTGTGGTTGAATTAAACAGTGTTACGTCATAGTGTAGTACCTCATTGGGTTCAGGGTTATAATCGTTGTCAAAGTATTCAGTGTCAGTCGAACAATAATAGTATGGGTCAGGGTCACAGTAAGGGTAATAATCCGGATAGTCGGGGTAATAATTTTCATGTGAATTCATTTCATGAAGGTTCATTTCACGAGGTTTGAAGAAATTATTTTGCGGTGCATTAAATCTATTTGCATTAAAATTTGTTGGTGGTAGTGGCTTAGATACATAATTAACCACTCCACTCATAGGTCTTGGATACTGATTATTTATCGGGTTACGTGGCGGTAATCTAAAAACATTGCTTTGGGGATTATAGTTAGGGGGTAAAGCGCGAAACATTTGTTGGGTACGAGTAGGTATATTAGACTGGTGTTGATTTGGTTGTTTCCCTGGGTAATTTGGTTTCCAGCCGTACGGCTGTGGATGAAAATTTAGAGCTTGCTTTTGCATTGACGGCATGGCCATTGGCGGAGGAAAGTTGAATGCTTTCGGTGTTGTTGATGGAAATACTGCAGGTATTGTCATATTTGGTTTAGCCAGGTTATGTGGCTTTCTATCATTAATTGCTTCATTTCTACTTTGCATATAAGCAGCATTCAACTCTTCCTGCACAAATTCCAACGCTTTTTCAATGCTCTCGGGGCGCATACAGCGTATACGCGAACCTAGGGGCTCTTTTAAACCACGAATATAGGCTTGTAACGTCAATTTTTTGTATAAAGTGCGTTTAGCGTCTATTGTTGTTGCCAACGATTCATGTAACATTACATATGTCATTATAGTACTAAATAATGACTGGCACCGTTCATAATACTCCTGCGGTGTGCTATTACCCTGTGTAGCTAATGCAAGGTCATTGTAAAGGGCGGTTTCATTTCTCTGGTCAGAGAAATTATTAATTAATGCCGTTCTAATACCTACCCAATTTTCAGGTATCCCATTCGAATTTATAAACCGCGCCGCCGGTCCCGTTATTTTATTTAAAATACCGTTTATTAAACATAAATTTGGTAATTCAGAACCAGGTTCCGTCCCTACATAATGATTTACAATTTGATCGCAAATTGTAATGAACCGCGGTAACACATTCGCATTCCCGTCGAATTCGGGGACCGGGCGTAAAGCTTTATAAATAGTGTCAGGGTCGTGGACCGCCATACTATTCTCTTTAATAACTTGCAATTTACGATTAGTATCTAAAATAAATCTACGAGAGGTCCTACTCAATGCAGGCCCCCTTGGGTTTGATTCTCTAGGATGAAAAATCTTGGTAATTTCTTATAGTTATAGGAAAAATAAGGACATAGGAATATTCTATGTACTTACATAAAATTCATTTCGGTTTCTCTCGGGATCGATGTCTTGATATTTCCTCCGGGCTGGTCTTCAAGGTTCTTCAGATACTCGCGAGATAGCGACGTGGAATTTAATGTTCCCTATCTAAGCTATCTATCCCTATTTTACTTTTTTTGAGTATCCGCTCCGACTGCGCCAGTTATGAAAGACACAGCCGAAGGACCCAAAAAAAACCAAAATTAACTTAAGAAAAGTTTTATTTAAAAATACAATTAAAAATATAAAATTAATATTAAAATTAAGAGAGATGTCTGGACTAACGCGATGTTAGAATCAGAATAATGCAATCCTTTTCCCACCGCACCTGGCATTCGTTCCGATGAAGTTATTTGTTCTTTGAAATTATTGCGCAACGAAAAATGTTCCAATGTTGTGATAAGGTAAGCACTCTACGTCCAAAGCTATGCTATAACTGGTAAGTAAACACCGGACCACTTAAGGCACGCAAAGAAGAATGACTCGTTAAAATTCATAAGGCACAATTGTCGAATTTTGCCCTTATTTGAGTGATATTAGATTCCTTAGTGAACCTCGCTGTTAGCCCCTGACGAAGCCAATTAAATTTAGTTTTATTGAATATTGAGTTTTCATCCGACGTTCATTCAAGCATTTCTCTTTTAGAATTATAACGTTAATGGTAATGTTATGTTAATACGAATGATGTAATATATATACTATAATCTTATTATATCGTACAAGAAACGAATGTGTCTATAATATCATCGCCTACTGAGCCATTGAGTACGTACTGTACGAGTATCTAGGTCCTAGTAATGTACCAAGTTTTACATTCATTTACAGAATTAGGCGTTAGTTTGCGAAGATCTATAATACAAAAGTAATAATAAAATTATTTTGCTATAATCCACGATACAGTAAATAGATGATTTATAGAAGCAGGCGTTACTTTGCGGAATTCCATATTACAAGCAATATAACAGAACTAACTACTTTGCCATAATCCGCACGGGTTAAGCGAATGCATGCAAAGCCAATGTGTATGAATTATGCATTACGATTTTTGTCGTGGAGCCTATCCTCCTGGTGATGCTTCGGTTTCGGGGCGAGGCGATCGTCGGGATTGTGGTGGTGGGTGTGTGTGCTGCTTGTGTGCGCTGTTGCTGGTGGAGGCGCCTTGGGGTGCATGTGGTGGCTTGTCCTGCATGTATAAGGTGCGTAGATTTTGCCTGCTTCATACACATTGGCTTTGGAATATTTGATTTACATGCATTCGCTTAACCCGTGCGGATTATAGCAAAGTAGTTAGTTCTGTTATATTGCTTACAGTTAATAGAATTTTTTTTGCGATTTTATCGTGGAGTCTATCTCATGATAATGCTACGGTTGCGGGGTGAAACGATTGTTGAGTTTTATGATAGTGAACGTGTGTAGTGCTTGTGTATTGTGGTGGCAGTGGTGGAGGTTTGTGTATGTGTTTTTACGAATCCTGCATGTATCGGGAATGAAAAACGGATAGTCTCCACTATACAGTTAACACTATATATATTTTCTATATACTGTATCGCGGATTATAGCAAAATTATTTTATTATTACTTTTTTTCATTCATATCTAAAAACTAACAAAACTCTTCTTGAAGTCAGATCTTAGAGCACTAAGGGTTCATTAATCAAATGTGAGATCATTTGATTAATGATGAATAGAGTGAGAAGAGAGAATAGAGTGATGAATGAATGTGACCTCGTAAAACTTTCAAGGTCTTTTTATGCAGAATAATTAAATAAGAAAGATAGCCTCCATTTATGTCCTATGGTTACTTGCAAATATTATCTCTAATCATGTCTCTTTTTTATGTGTGAAGAAGGGTTCCTCCCTTTCTACCTTAGAAAGAGAAAGACAAAAATGTATTAAAAATTAGTGTCACTAAAAGTATATTTCATTTGTGTTACAGGTAATAATTATTTAGAGGGAACGTTAATAGCATGCAAGGGTTCATTGGAGCGCGCTAAATCTCAAATCGACAAAATCTGCACAATGAAGACCTTGTTGCCACAGTTTTTTGGGGAGTATAATGTCAAAACCGATTTTGGAAATTTGTTTGATATTGCGTAAGTAAAAATAGAAGGTATTTTTCTTCTTATTTTTTTTAAGGAGCAAACTTCCGAATGCTAGCTTCTGTAATTCTTCTACTCCAGTACTGGAAACAATCTTGAATAAAAGATTAAAAAAGAGGCGGAAATTGTCTCTTACTTTATGAAGTGCGTATGTCCTAGAAAATTGCTGAGATGATATTGCTTCCATAAATATATGCAAAAGTTTGTTTGTTATTTCTTTACGCCTGAACGAGATAACTGATATATTTGAGTTTTTAAGAATTTACTCTTGTTCTTCATATAGGAGCCCGTATATTTTATGAGATGTAAAATTATGAAAACGTTACGAGATATAGGGAGCGTTATTACCTTTTTCACGCTTAAAAACAAACGTAAATTAAACATCTTTATTCATCATAAAAAATAGATATAAGCTTTTACTTTGTGACATAATTTAAGCCAATATAATAAACACCTCAAGGATTTCTTCGCACTGTTTGCATATTTAAAGAATATCGTAGTTAAGAAGTAAATTCCAATTGTCTTAGCTGACACACACTTTATGTATTTTTTATTTCAGTAATACGCTGATGTTGCCGAAATTAACAGAGGATCACTACAGGGTGTATATATGCAAATTTAATAATGTGCAATTCGATGCTTCCCAAGTCATGGATTTCCACAGGGTTAACATTATCGTAAGTCTTAGTTTATACTAAAGTTATACAGAGCTTTGGAATGTAATAAGTTCCGTACTTACAAACTAAAATGGGTTTATTGCGTTTTCCTCGAAGTTTCTAAAAAGTTTTTGCGATAACGGATATGTTCCCTTGATATTTTTAAGTTTGATGCTGCGTTTTGTGTTATCAAGGGAATAAGAAAACGGCTCAAGCGAAGGTTTATTATATTGTATGACAAATAATGAACTTTGGGGCTATAAAAGTTTGGAATGATAATGCAACTTCTTATCGTTATATACTAGGGTTATTTATTACTAGGTGATATAAAATAGTTTAATAAATAATCGATTTGACTTCAAAATAAATCGATTTCTAAAAGAATAGATTATCTAAAAAAATAATCGATTTTTAAAACTGTTTCTAATTATCCTTTTTGTATATAATAATAAAATTATTAATTTTGATATGAATAACTAATAAATTTGATATGAACAGAGATTTATTAAAGTTGGATGGGATTTAAAAAAAAAGAACACATACGGTATTTGCAAAATGCGGTTTAAATAGTTAGTTTGGCTACATTGGTTTCATCCAACAACTCATATCTTATCTTTAAAAAAGAGAGTACATAATATAGTTCATTTATTGTGTTTAGAAAATAGAAAAATCAATTCTTTTTTTTAAATTCTTATAGGCTCTTGTTCTCCTCAAAAACCTCATTAAATAATCAATCCTAGCTACCATCAATAACGTTTGGTAATCGATTTTGATCTTTGATGTGATACTGTCTGGCACAAAATGATGATCATAAATAAAAATTACGTAGTTTAAGCTATTAGCTTTTGCTGGTTTGTATATATAATCTATTGCTTCTCTTAGAGAAGTGCCATCTCAACCCTAAGTTATTCTTGGATAACTTCAGCTGTTATATGCTTCTTGAATCGTAAATAATGTAGGTTTTCTCTACACAAATTGTTCTCCAATGTGAAGTGTTCGATAATTGTAGAATTACTTAAGCATCAGGTTTTGTAGGAAATCCAAAACTAAAGGTTCTATGTTCTGAACTTTCATACGATCACTTACATCAACTGTAAAAATAAACTGTATTATAGTCAAAAACAATTCAACACTTTATTTGTATATATAACTAAAGTAATAAAAGTCTAACGAACTCTACCGTTTATTTTCAAGATGGCGGAATATGTTTTGGCACGCGATTATTTGAGCGGTTTCCTCATGATTATTGACTTCATGGATGCTAACCTGGTGGATTATATGATGAAACTTAACCCTATCGAGTTAAGGCAAGCCATGTCTATTTATATCGTGAGTATATAGTTTTACAAATTTCTTATTACCATTATTTTACTACAAAATTAACGAATTTATGACAAAAGACAGTCAGTCTTGAGTTTGATTCATCAGGTTTAAGTAAAGTGAAAATATATATTTTACTTGGTGACCCAAAAAACGTTGTTTTGCCATATTAATCTAGTGTACATTAAAAAAAATAAGAATTTGGTTCAAAAATAAAGAAATATGTTAGATTTTGTTAGAAAATTCTTGGGTAAACAACCCTTATCACTTAAGGATACGAAAAATAGATAGTACCCGACTCTCAGACATGCTGAATATCCATGTAAAATTTCATAACAATCAGTCAAGTCGTTTCGGAGGAGTATGGTTATCATTATGAGTATCATTAACGTTGTGCTACGAGAATTTTATATATAAGATAAGAACCTTTTAAAAGACCTTGTCAAAATTTTATTTACAGGAAGGCTATGGCATGAGAATAAAGGGCATACATATATTATCGCAATCAAAATTTGTGGACACACTTGTGACTATTTTGAAACAAGTTCTAAGTCCGAAAGTGGCTAGCAGAATTAACGTCCACAAAAGCGTCGAGGAACTTTATAAAATCATACCTAAGTATGTACTGCCTAAAGATTACGGTGGTGAAGAGCGCTCTCTCAAATCTCTTCAGGGTAAGTATATACCACATCTCTCCCTCTCAACTAATCGACATCTTTCGAACATACGATTCTTTAAAGGGATTTTCCCGTCTCACGATATTGTACTCTTGAACCGGTTCCCTGCATACTTATTTCTCGATTATTTGGTAGTTATTTTTATAATTTACTGCCTATTTTTTAGCGGATGAGGAGTTATTGACCTCCTCTTTACATTTTTTCCTTTTATAGTGTGCTAAGTTAATAAAATTGAACATGATCCGTGTGCTAATTAGTGCATTTGTAATTTCAAATATATCATACTGATAACCCGTATAAGTAGATCATTCCATGAAATATTGTTTCATCATCATCCTCCTGCCTTTATCCCACTCTAAGCAAGGTCAGCACACAAGACACCTCGGTAAGAAATGAAGGTAGTACTTAGCCGGATACCACACGGCAGAGCATGAAATATTGTTTATTTTGGAAAAACTTAACCACACGTCAATCTACACATATTATAAAAGTACATTACATAAGAATTCCGGTGCGGTCGGAATTTACGCGGGATAAAATTTTTGACACTGATTTCCATGAGGGCGAAGACAGACACTGCTGAGATATTAATAAGCATGAATAAATGTAAAAGTAATAATGAAATTGTTTTGCTATAATCCGCGATTAAGTAAATAGAATTTATATATAATGCTAAATGTAGAGTGGAGTATCCGTTGTTATACCTGATATCAGTTTGTGATAGTGAATGTGCGTTGTGCTTGTGTATTGTGGTGGCGATAGTGGTTTGTGCATTTGTTTTTACGAATCCAGCATGTATCGGGTATAAAAACGGATATTCCACTCTACATTTAGCATAATATATATTTTCTATATACTAAATCGCGGATTATTGCAAAAAAATATCATTATTACTTTTGTATTATGGATCTCCAGCAAGTAACGTCTAATTCTATTAACTATTAATAAATGTATTATTTTACAGATGACTTTAAAATAGCTCTATCATCGAAGGAACATATCAATTACTTACGGGAGATGAACAAGGCAGTCACCAACGAGTCTTGTAGACAGAAAGACAAATTCAGCGAGATGTACGCAGGAATGCCGGGCACATTTAGACTTTTGAGTGTAGATTAGAAAATGTTATATTATCTTTACTTAAAAAGAATTAAAACGTCATAAAAGTAATACGCGTTGCTTAAGTTTTGGGTAATTTAATTTAATAAAAATTTTAGGAGACTTGCTTATTTTGAAAAGCGTGAGTAGCTCAAGTTTATCGAAAGATATTTTTTCTACGCTAAAAATTGTAAATAGTTTTTCTTAATATCTTATAATATACAATTATTGAATAATATTGTATTAATTACCAAAAAATAACGATTTAATTAAATTCAAAACAACTATAAATGTAAATGTAATAACTTCGTTAAAATTGAAGATACTGCGACAAGTTTTATAGTACAGAAATTAAAAAAAATTGATAGTAATATTTCAGAATCTACATCAAAAATACATTTATGACAAAATATTTAGTAAAATAAATTAATTGGAACAAATTTTTTGTAACTAATAGATTTAAGTGTTAGCGTTATTTCGATGTAATAAATGTATTAAAACAAATTGAAAATGATATGGCTCGTTATCATAATGGATGACTGTCAATGATTCATATTATTATTTAATAATACGCTTAGTCTCAATTTCATCAATCAATTAAAAAAAATGATTGTCAAAATATTCCAATGTAATAAGGCTTTGGTAGTAGGTGGGTAAAATGGTGGTCAAGTTCTTGAAAATTTTATTTTTTATTACGTGCGTCGTAATCTTTACTTAAGATTAGGTTAAAAAGGTGTCAACATTTAAAATAGTTTAATAAACACTTGAAATCTATAATATTCTTTATATTTATTATAAAAATAATGTTGTATATTATCTACAACCGTGGGTATGAATAGAAAAATACAAATAAAACCCTAGATAAAATTAATTAATTACTGTAATACGACATAACGCATGTTTTTCCGGACTGCAATAACAGATGGCGCCACCAGTACTTAATTCCGCGCTATAGTAGCGATTATGTAAGATAAGAAGTCTCCATACAAATGATCGTTGGATCGACATCGCCTAACAATTCCTTTGGTTCAAAGTGAGTTCCGCTGGAACACGAAATTGTGAACGGTGCATCATCTGGTACATCCATTCTCTGTATGCCCGTCCGCGATACTGTATACTTGACAATACATTACTTTCCTATCATTAGTGGGTATTCTATCCCCCGTCCGTACATCGGTCGGGATTCACAGTCATCGCGTTACACTACAAATTAATTTTATCTACGGGTAATCGACTAAAATAATTCCATTCACCCCCGGTGAAAATGTTATTCATCATTCATCATCATTCTCCTGCCCTTATCCCACTCTAAATGGGGTCGGCACATGTTGTTACATGATTTGGCTATGTAATTTACGACCGACTGCCTGCCTCACGTCAACTTACCTTAGTCGCCTTTTACGACACGTCGGTGAGAAATGAGGGTGGTCTATTCTACTCAGCCGGATACCACACGGCGACCCGGTGAAAATGTCATTGTTAATGCTTAAACTCGAGTGTATTGTTTCGATATAAAGAAATAAAAAATAGCCTTCGCCCTTTGCTAAATTGTAACTATAGGATGAACCTGTATTTGATTATTTTCACAAAACCATTACACCTTGGAATCTCAAAGCGTCACAAACACACATTCACATATTCATACGCACGCGTGGTTATCGCACACAAGCACACCTTTATAAAATTTCAAATTCAAATTCAAATTCAAAATATTCTTTATTCGATTAAACTTGTAAACAAGTGCTTTTGGATCGTCAACTTTACTGCTGGTTCGGAAAGCCGTCCTACCGAGAAGAGCCAGCAAGAAACTCGGTGGAGATCTTTTAAAAAAGAAGATTCTTAATACTAATTACATTTTGTCATAGCTATCCTGCACAAGGTCAAAGAGCAGCTATATCCACGCATACTTATCATCAATGTAAGCCTCCACGGTATAATAGGCTTTCTGTATCAGCCTCTTTTTAACAGTATTTTTAAATTGCTGTAATGGCAAAGTTAAAATTGATTGTGGAATTTTGTTATAGAATCTTATACCCAAACCCACAAACGACTTACGTACTCTTACAAGGCGCAAAGCAGGAGCCGCAAGCTTATGTCGGTTCCTACTTTGTCTATTATATACATCGCCAATCTTTTTATAATTATGTATATTTTTATGCACAAAAATCAAATTGCTAAAAATATACTGTGAAGCTAACGTAAGAATACCTGTTTCCTTAAACTTCTCTCGCAGGGACTCACGCGAATTCAAATTATAAATGCCACGTATGGCTCTTTTTTGCAATACAAAAATTTTCTCAATATCAGCGCATTTACCCCATAACATTATTCCATAAGACATAATGCTTTTCTTGGTTATTAAATTTCTAGGGTTATATAAAATTCCCTTATAATCAAAATTAACAGTTTCGCCTAATGTCATTTAAAAACCACTATAAAATGTTTGCAAACACGGGGAATATTTTATAACAAAGTCTGTCGCCAACATCATCAGAGTTATAACTGCATTTAAATTTTTTAAAGAAACAACCGTCCTTTATAGTGTTTTTAATGAATTGGTTACTCGAAGCTATATTAAAGTTGGTTTGTAATAAAACAATCGTAAATAAAATGGATTGACTAAACTATTTCAGTTGGAATAAGTTTTGTTCATATTGAAATAAAGTTCATCAGTGAATTTCATCATCCTGCCCTTATCCCTCTATGTGAGATAAGGGATAAAGATGTGACAACGTGTTACAAACATGTTGTCACATGATTTATTTATTTATGGACAACCAACAATAGTCACATTTTAGACATTTTCTTAAAATTACATATTCTGAATTCGTTTACAAATGTTATATTACTTAAAGGTTATCTCGTCATGCGTTATAATACTTAAAGCTACAGTAATAATGTCAATATATAAAGTGTCAAATCTTAATGTCAGGTCATAAAGTAATAATTAACACAATAATTTATTATATTAAAAATACCAAGAATATTATCTAATTTAGATTAAATTACTTTTTTCAATTATTATTTTGTTGAATGGACACCCTTTATCACTTAAGCGTAAGAAAAATAGATGTAGACGATTCAGACCTAATGAATATGCATATAAAAAATCGGTAAAGCCGTTTCAGAGTATGGTATTTAACATTATGACATGAGATTTTTGTATACAATTATAAGATTAGAGACTTGTGAGTCTGTCTGTGTATTAAGTTTTCAAAGCTGAGTCACTAGATCAATATTCATTACGGTTGGTTTAATTGTTGTTTATATACCTCGTTAGCATACAAGATAAAAGAATCGCATTTTTTTCAGACCAAGAAAAAGCAATGTTGAATTAAAGGGGACAAACACATTGCCTGCTAGGATGACATCGCTTTGCGATTTTGTCGTGGAGTCTATATCCTGAAGGTTACTGGGCGAAACAATTGTTGAGATTAGTGTAGGGTAGTGAATGTGTGCAGTGCTTGTGTATCGTTATTGGTGGTGGCTAGTGCAGAAGTTTTTACTAATCCATCATGTATCAGGTACGAGAACGGATATTACATTCAGCATTACATATATTTTCTTTAATCGCGGATTATAGCAAAATAATATTTTCATTATTGTTGTATTATGTACCTCTGCAAAGTAATTCTATAAATTACATTGTACATCATTATGGCTATTTTAAAACTTAATTTTGCGTGTACATGGTCGGAGGAAGAGATTGCTAACAATGTAAAGTCATTATTCAAAACGCAGTGTATTATTTTATACGATAAGGATCTCAGGTAATAAACATAACATGTAAAAGATATCTCAAGCAGGTTTTTGTGTTACACACGATAACGTTGATGAATTTGTGATTTTATGACTGTAATCTTTATACAGCGAATAAAATTAAAAGGTGGCATCAAATTTGTCCGGCGCAAACAAACAAGAATACCTGAAAATAAAGCGTACCAAAAAAAGGACACAATTTTTGTAAACATTTTTTACACAAACAATTTTCGACGCGTACGGGCTTTGAATATATTATGGGAGAGACAAAAAGGGCTAAAGACATGTAAATATTTTACAAGGTCGACGTTTTTGTTTGTACAGCCGACCCCAGATTGCATGCCACTTTTTGCGTGAAAACTTAAAAAAATGTCCAAATAATATTACTTATTTTGCAAATTGTGAGGCCTAGTTAAGACATAAGCCCGAAAATATTTACATAAAAAAGAGTTTCTTAATCGAATCGCAGTCTAAAAAATATATTCTTTAAATTTAGTACGTCAACTTACATCGTTTTTTTTATATTTTCGGCCAAATTGACTATATGCTGCAAGCCTTAACAGCTGTTAGAACGTCACCCGGTGGGACGGGCGAGCGCAGAAGCATGCGAAATGTACTAGCGTAGAAAAAGATGTACTAGCGTCGGAGACCATCGTAGTGTCTCCTGTGAGGCAGAAAGACAGTGCGGCTTAGAAGACTTTTTTTCGAACTGACTGTATGCTGTTAGCCCTAACGGCCTTTACAGTGTCATTGGATGGAACGGACGAGCGCAAAAGCATTGTTGAGGTTGCGAAATGCGGAAAGTAGAGCGCAAAAGCTTTAGTAGCGTCGAGGAACGTCGTTCTAAGGGTCCTTTGACGCCGGACCACGTGAAGAGCTGATTGTATGACTTTGATTAGTTATTACAAGTTCGGAAGACGGGCGAGAAGCCACGACCTACCGACGTTAATAAACTGAGACCTCGTTTTCGCCAGCGAAGACGATGTGCCTGTGTATTACGTTTTTGTGTTTACAATCGTCATAATCATATAGGACGCTTTTTGGACGCCTATATCTTCGGTGCTCAGAAGACCTTATTGCAAATTTCTTAAACTACCTTCAGATCACCCTAAAAGTAGAATCTGAAGTTTAAAACAACGTGCAGATGATAGTGATACTAACCAATTCATAATTGATATGTGGACCTATCGTCAAATTTAGTTGACCAGTCAACGCTTTCTTTTACGGATTACAACTCTCTTGGCAACGCACGTTCAAGTTAATTTAAATTAAAACTAGAGCCGCGACTTCGCATACAACTTAAGTATTTAAATATTCTCGATAAATAAAGGTTTGTGTTCTTCCTGTTTCCTGACGAAAAATGGGAATTTTGATCCTATTCCTTTTACCAATATACGAGGTCAAGCTTTAGTTGTATCAAAATTTATCAATATTGTTTAAGTGGATTAGAAAAAAAAATAGAAACAGAAATAGACAGAGGTTTTGTATTTATATAATTAAAATACGTAGATCGATAATTACAAAATCAAACAATGTTTCATGTATTAACGTTTTTACTAAAACCGTTACATGTCGTGTATTTCACATTATATCGAACCGAATAAGCGAACGAAGCCACGAGAAATAACTTAAGCATAAACCTTATGTCTCTATTCACGAAAAACCACAAAATAAGGGAAGTTTATGCGCGAAGTCCCTAATAGCATTTACAAGCTTGCGTTGTTCCGGGACTTCGTTTGATTTTAATAGCGGATTCAATGGAAACGATGGGAATCAAGCGATTAGGCATAGCTAAAAATAATACTTCAACGTTACAATTTTAAATTGCCTATAGAAACGTATAAAAAACATATAAAAGTAAAGTATATAAAAATGCAAAATGCTATAGATCAAAACAGCCCTGTTTTAATTCTAAGCTCCGGGAGTTGACATCGGGAATATAAATTAAATTACTTTAATGAATTATGATTTTTTGAAACAAAGGTTTGTGCGTCAATTGTTTGATGTTTAGAAAAGGGATAGGTATATGGTCTACCATATACCTATGCCTATAGTTGCATGGATCTGAAAAATGGAGCTATTTCGCTTTACATATTAAACTAAACTTATTCTACAGGAATAAAAAAACCGCAATCTCTAATTAAAAATTTTAATCAGCTTACATAGGCTTCTTAGCATTCAGGCATACGCCGGCGCGTTTCACCTTATATCATTAATTTGTAAAGCTCATTTGTACTAGGTGGTCGTCTGGCAAATTATTAAAGGTCGACCAAAATGGTTTACCATTTCGGGCCAATACCTAAGAGGTCCAACGACGATCGGTTCTTTGTACCACGTGCCTATATCACCACTTTAACTTCACCTGAAACCTTGACTTATAATATTTAAAAAAATACCTGTGATTCTCTTTAATTTGATGTTTGTTTAATCCTGTAAGCGCTTTTAGTATACCTACTAAATGTATGTCCGTCGTGTGGTATCAGGTTGAGTAGAATAGGCCACCCTCGTTTCTAGCCGAGGTGTCGTAAAAGGTGACTAAGGTAAGTTGACCCGCCGCGTGGTATCCGGCTGGGTAGAATAGACCACTCTTATTTCTTACCGAGGTGTAGCAAAAAGGCGACTAAATTAAGTTGACGTCAAGTGGGCGGGCGGTCGTAAAATAACTGGCCAAAATATGTAACAGCATGTTTAATAAATGTTGTGCCGACCCCACATAGAGTGTGATAAGGCCAAGAAAATAATGAGTAACATAAAAAGAAATATATTTCATCATCCTCCCGCCCTTATCCCACTGTAAATGCGGTCGGCACAACATGTTACAAACATGTTGTCACATGATTTGGCTACCTACGTATTTTACGACCGGCCGCCTGCCTGACGTCAACTTACCTTAGTCGCCGTAGAAAACTGAGGGTGGTCTATTCTACTCAGCCGGATACCACACGGCATAAATAAATAAATGACATATGTACCTTATGAAGTCGTATACGTGTTTTTCGCTATTATAATCGATTGAGGTCACACCACTTTCAAATATGTCCACTGAAAATTAAAAGGAAAGCTAGCACGTAAAATGTGCACGTAATGTGGTACAGGCTAAATTGAAAAGCAAATGTAATTTGTACGGCGAGACTCCAAATAAAACGACATTCGTATCGCGAATGAAAATGCAATATTCAACTTTAAACCGAAAATTCATTACAATTTTCGAATTACAACTGTAGAGGAACAAGAATACTCCAATCGCCATCTTTTTTCCCATCTTATATCTGGTATGAAATAATTCATTACCATTTGAAATCATTAGATATTGGGTAGATGAAACTAAAGAAAAAACGGATACCATGATTTCGCTAATTCTAAGAATATTCCTTGAAGTATTAGGATGGTTGTCAGTGTGACAAAAATTTCAAAATTGCCTGAAAACAATACTTTTCTGTATTCCCATACAAAAGATTCGTAATAATACTTAAATGTCAATTTGAACTTCAATACCATACCATAAAGTTTAAGTGTCAGTGGAGGGGTTCCGGGAAATTGAGTGACGTTTGTATCGTATAAAATATATTAAATCTATAATTGTAATATTCATTGTGATTTTTATTGACTTTTATAAATTAAATTAAGTGTTTTATAATTTCTATTTTTTGACATAATGTAATTGTGACTTATCAAGCTTCTTTTTTCTGTTTTTATTTTACTAATTTAACGGTGTTCCGAATAGCAGAATAAGTATTGAAACAAAATTTAAAGATTCGACTGTTAAAATTAACTTCATAAAGTGAGTCCACTTACTACAATGATACTTCAGTATTCTTTTATTTTTATCCAGATGTAACAATATCTTTCAGATATGAATTCGCAAACCATAATGCCATATTACGATGTACGAAACTTTCTTCTCGGAAACAAGACATTTACCGTAAGTAATTGGATTACTTCTTAGGGTTCCATTGGTAAAATATTTATACTGTGATTGTTGATGTGAAGTGAATACGAAATGAGGCTACGTTAAGATAAAACCACGAATATACCGACACGAATAAAATATTATGATAATTTTGATGACTTTTATATAATTTATTAGAATCTGTATAAGACTATTTTGAGAAATGTCAAACATATCACATAAACATATATTAAATATAATCTATATAAACCATGCTCAATAATGCAGTAAAAGAATTAAAAAAAATGTGTCTTTTTCCAAATCACAATAAAGCATAGGGCCTACAAAACTCGTGAATGTTAAAGCGACTCATAACTTGGAAGAGCAAGAAAACACTAGTCTTTTATAGTTTGTAGCGTGATGTCACAGATGGCATGTGATTCAATTAAGCCTAATTTTGAATTAGGTCACTTTCTTACTAAGCGTGCGATATCAAACTGTAATTTTTATCAAACTGTTTATTTTTATTTATTATTATTATTACAAATTAAACCAATTTAATTTAATATTAATTTTTGGAATTATAAATTTATTTTCTTTATGTGATAAATACACAAAATAGTTTTTATTGCCTCTGTCTTATTTTCAGTGCAATATAATATGATGATAAAATAAACATATTCATTAAGAATCTACCTGTAACAATAACTTAATAGCATAGTATGCAAATATATTTAAAGCATGGGAAACAAGTCTCGACTTATATCTTATTCTATTTTCCACAACTTGCTCGATATTTTCCTACTCATATTCGTAAAATAAAAATGTCGGTACAATCTTAACAGAAACTATTGACTTTATTAAAAATTATCAAGGAAATATAACCTTAAGTATTTTAATATGACAATATTTAAGGTTTCTTTTTTTATATTACGTAATCTTTTTTAAAAATATAAATAATATAAACAAAATATATGAGACACACACACGGTCGTCCATCCCCAAAGTAAGTAACTTAATACTTGTGTTATGGGTAACGGACAACTAGTTATGAAAGACACAGCCGAAGGACCCAAAAAAAACCAAAATTAACTTAAGAAAAGTTTTATTTAAAAATACAATTAAAAATATAAAATTAATATTAAAATTAAGAGAGATGTCTGGACTAACGCGATGTTAGAATCAGAATAATGCAATCCTTTTCCCACCGCACCTGGCATTCGTTCCGATGAAGTTATTTGTTCTTTGAAATTATTGCGCAACGAAAAATGTTCCAATGTTGTGATAAGGTAAGCACTCTACGTCCAAAGCTATGCTATAACTCCTCCATCCTCAGCTCAGCAACTATTTTAGGACAGAATGGTAAAATGTTGCTGGAAACTTCTCGTGTTGATCTTCTGATGGTTCCGGTGTTACATTTTCGAGATGAAGAGGTTTTTCTTTAATGTTTCTTGCCCTCTTGTGCCAATACAATATGCCAATGATAGCAAGTGCAAGTGCACTCAATATTACGTACAAAGGGATGGTGGTATGATAAATCGTAGATGCCTCCCTGTTAATGTGCAATGTAGGTTGCAACATAACTTTGCTATGTATCGATTGTAAATTCTTCAGATCGATGGATTTTAGGCTTATATGATCGACACTTGGTTGCTTTGGATTATTTCGGTAATCTATGTTAATAATTTTTAGAGGTTGCCCAATTGTTATGTCTTCGGTATTATGTATGGAAAAATCTCCTGCATGAAGACTGCAATCTGTAGGAACGGTTGCCAAATAACTGCCGTTTAACGTCATAAAATCGTCCCGACTACATATGGTGTGTACTTTCGTTGGTCGTGGAAATGATAAGATGTAGTGCTTCTTATCCAATTCTTCCATGGCTTCCTGTGTTAAAGTTATGGTGGTCATCTTGCATGCTTCTTGCAAGGTCTGGTTACGGATGAGAGTCTGAACACAATCCGGCCAAGAGCGAAACTGATTGTTGCTTTTCTCGCAGAGATACCGATTATTATACTTCGGGCATTCTGCCTCCATGTACATAAAATTATTCCTGGTGGTAATAATGTAGGGGAAAGGAGGGAAGAGGGCCTGCTTATTTCTATTCGGGAATACAGCTAATTTATAAAGATCAAATAATTCTAAAGAGATTATAGGTACCTTAAAAACTATATTTATTTGCCTATCACTATAAAAATAACCTGGTTTTATTATATCATAGTACTGCCTAAGTTCTATTCCAAAAATTTGGCCTTCATTATAAATTTTCTTTAATTTCTGTAACATCTCCTCAATCACATCTATACTTAGCATAGAGTGATGGGTGCTAGAGGCTCTAATGAAAGCTAACGAATTCTCAATTCTTATCAATTCCTCCAATACATCATCAATATTTTCTGTTAATATAGAAAGTAGCTGAGCAAACTTTGCATACTTAATTAAATGAGACTCTTTATATATTTTGTCATCTAATAGCATCAATAACGTCGAGTTAATTTTACGTTGATTTTCGACTAATTGCGTTATGATATTGCTATGGTAATCCATTAATTCTTTGCTGATACTAATGTGACTATTGTACTCGCTAATTATTTTATTCTGAGCGCTCTCTAAATTTGCTATAGCATTATTATACTTAATCGCGTCGGCGTGGTCCAGATTACCAGTAATACCTTTGATTATGGACCCCAATCCGTCTATAAGACCCCTCTTTACGCGATTAGGCTCTAGGGTTTTCAACTGAGTCAACACCTTATCTAATTTATTACTAAGATAATCAATTTGAAGTTCATATAGAGAGGTAGTGTCGTTTTCTAAAAGTCCAGTAAAGTCGTGTAATTGTGTCTGTATCGAATAAATTTTACTCTCAATATCGTCAAGTCGGATATATTGTAGAAACGAATGATAGTGTGTTATAAGTCTTGTCGGTCCCAGTCTAAACGGTAGCAGTCCAGGTCCATCTTCAAGACTCTCAAGTTGAATGTTCTGAGCTACTGCCGTCTGAATCATCAGGCTGTATATTGATAGCAGAGTCCTGCAACAATGTCGGATCTTTAGGGACTCTTTTTAATCTATGCTTAGCTATTGGATCTTTTTTCTTAGAGGTATAGATATGTATAGGCAAGTCGGCCAAAACCTGATCTTGCACGTAGCGTGCCGCCAGCTTTTGTCGGCTCGCAGAGGGATTATTAATAAATACCTGTTGATTAGGTAGATATACAGCCTCTGGTTCCCGGTTTTTATTCCGATTTTCAATAATGGCTGTACGGTTTTTCAAAGTAAGTTCATTAATTGTCTCGTAGACAGTACGCATTTGTTCTCTATGATTTTGAATATATAATTGCATTAAGTGCTTTGTTAGGTCGATATCTAATGGATCGCGGGGGTCAAAATGTCCTGTCATTATATCATAGGGTCGGCATTTCGTAAAGCTATGCACAGAACTGTTGTAGGCAATTATAGCGTAAGGCATAAGTAGTGTCACGGGGTCGTTTTTATTTTTAAGACGTAAGATACGAAGATGTTCGAGTAGAGTCAAATGGAGTCTCTCTATGTTACCATTGTCATTTGGGCAGTGGGGTAGCGTTCTATGATGGCTTATTTTATGCACATTCATAAATTCCTTAAAAATTTGATTATTGAATTCGGTTCCGTTGTCCGTAACTATCGTTAAGGGAAGTCCGTGATGTGTGCAAAACTGTAACAAGGCTTGCACCACACTTAGAGCAGTTCCGTCCTGAATATGGTATGCCTGAGCATATTTTGAAAAAACATCTACGATGGTCAAATATTTCTCATTTTCAACTGTAAATAAATCCATATGAACTATTTCAAATGGCTTGGTTGCCGGTGGCACTATCCTGAACTGTTGTTTGATTGGGTTACGATCATATTTGGCCTGACCGCAAACTACGCATTGATTTATGAATTTAGTGACGTGATCTCTCATTTTAGGCCAATAATACCGTTTGGATAAAGACAAGTAACACTCATTTATTCCGCGATGATTAGTTTTCCCCTCATGATATTTTTGAATTACGTCTTGTTGTTTGAGATAGTCGCTAACATTTTCTAACTCCGATTTCGCTAATACCAAATCCATAGATGAACTTCTAAATTTTTCTTGTAATATGGGAATAATATCGTACATGGATAATGTCGGTTCAATGAGTAAGGCTGTTTTAATTTTTGGATTTACAAATTCTTTTATAGTATCTACTACGTCTTCTTCTAAGTAGGGCTGGCGTACTTGAACATCTATTCGCATATGAGTATCAAATGGCTTTGTAGTTTTCGGCTTACGTTTGATGTCACCTACTACGGTTAAATGTAATTGTCTACGAAATTTGTTAAGTGGTTCGTCGGTAATCGGTATTTCTAATATTGGGTTTTCCCTATTGGTATGAGCTGTATCTGTTGAGGAACCTACTGAAATACGGTCCTCCGACGGGTTCGCTACCATCGAGCTAACCTCCTCGTTATAAAGTTCTATTCGGGATAAAGCGTCTGCATTAGTATTAGTACTGCCTTTTTTATACAATACGGTAAAATTATATTCGCTAAGCTTAAGTTTCCACCGCGTTAAACGAGCGTTTGGTTCCTTCATACTCATGACCCACTGAAGAGGTTTGTGGTCAGTTAAAATTTTAAATTTCCGGCCGAATAAATATGGGCGGAAATATTTGGTGGCCCAAACGATAGCTAGTAACTCCTTCTCGATGGTGCTATAATTAAGTTCGCTTTCATTAAGGGTTCGAGAAGCATAACATACAGGCTTATCAGACCCTACAGGCCCTTGTGAAAGAATCGCACCAATCGCTACATTCGAAGCATCCGTAGTTAACAAAAAATCTTTAGAAAAATCGGGATACTGAAGAATAGGGTCATTAGTTAAAAGGCTTTGACATTTTTTAAAACAGTTCACGTATTCCGCATTCATTTGGATTTTACTTCCCTTTTTTAAACATCGTGTAAGGGGTTTAGTAATACGAGCAAAGTCTGGTATGAATTTCCGATAATAACCTAAGAGACCTAAGAATTGTTTAATTTCTTTACTAGTTTTTGGGATGGGGTACTTCTCTATTGCTGCTATTTTCTCAGGATTAGGTTTTATTCCGTCTTTAGAAATTATATGCCCTAAGTATGCCGTCTCTAACTTCAAGAATTCGGACTTGTCCATCTGAACCTTGAAGTTCGATTCCCTTAACTTTTTAAAAACCTTTTCTAAGTTAACTAGGTGTTCCTGTAAGGAAGTACTAAATACGACTATATCGTCTAAATAGACAAGGCAAACGGTGTTTTGTAACTCTTTAAGTACGTTGTCCATTACGCGTTGGAATGTGGACGGTGAGTTTTTTAAACCCATTGGCATTCGCAAGTACTCATAATGTCCGTGTTCGACATTAAACGCAGTTTTGGGTATATCCTCGGGATGCATTTCTACCTGGTAAAACCCACTAGCAAGATCTAAGGTAGAAAAATATTGACAATTGCCCAGTTTGTCTAGAACATCTGTAATGTTTGGTATAGGATACTTATCATCTAGGGTTTTTTCGTTAAGTTTCCTAAAGTCTACAACAAGACGCCACTTAGTTTTCCCCGATGCGTCTGCCTTTTTAGGGACCACCCAAATGGGTGAGCTCCATGCTGACTCCGAAGGCCGAATTATTCTCTGATCTAACATTTTTTTTATCTGTTCTCTAACCTCTTCTCTATGAACAAAGGGATATCTATAATTTTTTGAATGAACTGGGATCTCATCAGTAGTTCTAATACGATGTTTTATTTTATTAGTGAACGTTAACGCTTCCCCTTCAATATAAAATACGTCCGCGTATTTCGCACATAAAATCTCCAAATTAGCGCGTTCTTCCGCGTTTAAATGATTTGTACGTAGTCGCGATAAAACTTCTTTTGCACGGGCTGGCAATTCAGATTTACAAAAATTTTCAATGTTATATATTTCGGTACAAATGATTTTATCCATTGAAAAAATAACGTCATGTTGAGATGGATTAAAAACTTCTAAAATTCCTCTGCCATCTTTGACACATGTTAGACAGTTGGAAATAATACAATTTGAAATTATTTGCTCAGGGACTAACACTTCACCATCTCGAGTATTAATAGGTAACTTGATTAATTTCGTCGAGTTTGCAGGTATCATGCCCTCGTAATAGTTAACGTTTCGGGAGTTATACATATGAATAGGATTTGTAGATTTATCAGTAATCAGTAATCTATCCTTTAGGTCTATCTTCGCAGCCCATTGCTCAAGTAAGTCGAGTCCAATCAAACCGTCGAAGTAATCATGAAATTTGTACACGAAAAATTTTAAATCGTCACAGTCTTGTATTTCTTGAAAAGAGGGTATAGTAATAGAGTAATCACTACGTGTCGTTGCATGTACATTTGTAACTTCAAACGGATCATAATTTAGTGTAATATTAGAATAGTGTCTAGCTACAGCTTCCGGGTCAATAAACGACTGATTAGCCCCGGTGTCAATTAGTAGTTTAAGGGGTGGATTATTAATCTGCAAGTAGGGAAGCTGCCTCTGTGACTGCATGTTAACTTCTATTTTGGCTTTTTTAATTTCGGGACTTTCTGAAAATCCTGATGAGTTTCGTTCATTGACGAAGGAGAGTCATCCATAGTTATGGTTGAATTAAACTGTGTTACGTCATAGTGTAGTACCTCATTGGGTTCAGGGTTATAATCGTTGTCAAAGTATTCAGTGTCCGTCGAACAATAATAGTATGGGTCAGGGTCACAGTAAGGGTAATAATCCGGATAGTCGGGGTAATAATTTTCATGTGAATTCATTTCATGAAGGTTCATTTCACGAGGTTTGAAGAAATTATTTTGCGGTGCATTAAATCTATTTGCATTAAAATTTGTTGGTGGTAGTGGCTTAGATACATAATTAACCACTCCACTCATAGGTCTTGGATACTGATTATTTATCGGGTTACGGGGCGGTAATCTAAAAACATTGCTTTGGGGATTATAGTTAGGGGGTAAAGCGCGAAACATTTGTTGGGTGCGAGTAGGTATATTAGACTGGTGTTGATTTGGTTGTTTCCCTGGGTAATTTGGTTTCCACCCGTACGGCTGTGGATGAAAATTTAGAGCTTGCTTTTGCATTGACGGCATGGCCATTGGCGGAGGAAAGTTGAATGCTTTCGGTGTTGATGGAAATACTGCAGGTATTGTCATATTTGGTTTAGCCAGGTTATGTGGCTTTCTATCATTAATTGCTTCATTTCTACTTTGCATATAAGCAGCATTCAACTCTTCCTGCACAAATTCCAACGCTTTTTCAATGCTCTCGGGGCGCATACAGCGTATAAGCGAACCTAGGGGCTCTTTTAAACCACGAATATAGGCTTGTAACGTCAATTTTTTGTATAAAGTGCGTTTAGCGTCTATTGTTGTTGCCAACGATTCATGCAACATTACATATGTCATTATAGTACTAAATAATGACTGGCACCGTTCATAATACTCCTGCGGTGTGCTATTACCCTGTGTAGCTAATGCAAGGTCATTGTAAAGGGCGGTTTCATTTCTCTGGTCAGAGAAATTATTAATTAATGCCGTTCTAATACCTACCCAATTTTCAGGTATCCCATTTGAATTTATAAACCGCGCCGCCGGTCCCGTTATTTTATTTAAAATACCGTTTATTAAACATAAATTTGGTAATTCAGAACCAGGTTCCGTCCCTACATAATGATTTACAATTTGATCGCAAATTGTAATGAACCGCGGTAACACATTCGCATTCCCGTCGAATTCGGGGACCGGGCGTAAAGCCTTATAAATAGTGTCAGGGTCGTGGACCGCCATACTATTCTCTTTAATAACTTGTAATTTACGATTAGTATCTAAAATAAATCTACGAGAGGTCCTACTCAATGCAGGCCCCCTTGGGTTTGATTCTCTAGGATAAAAAATCTTGGTAATTTCTTAAAGTTATAGGAAAAATAAGGACATAGGAATATTCTATGTACTTACATAAAATTCATTTCGGTTTCTCTCGGGATCGATGTCTTGATATTTCCTCCGGGCTGATCTTCAAGGTTCTTCAGATACTCGCGAGATAGCGACGTGGAATTTAATGTTCCCTATCTAAGCTATCTATCCCTATTTTACTTTTTTTGAGTATCCGCTACCGACTGCGCCAGTTATGAAAGACACAGCCGAAGGACCCAAAAAAAACCAAAATTAACTTAAGAAAAGTTTTATTTAAAAATACAATTAAAAATATAAAATTAATATTAAAATTAAGAGAGATGTCTGGACTAACGCGATGTTAGAATCAGAATAATGCAATCCTTTTCCCACCGCACCTGGCATTCGTTCCGATGAAGTTATTTGTTCTTTGAAATTATTGCGCAACGAAAAATGTTCCAATGTTGTGATAAGGTAAGCACTCTACGTCCAAAGCTATGCTATAACTAACTGGTAAATATACTACATAAATAATTTTAATTTAATGCTTAAATACAAATACAAAAGTAATAATAAAATTATTTTGCTATAATCCGCGATACAGTAAATAGAAAATATATATATACTGTTGAATGTATAGTGGACTATCCGTATTTTCATACCCGATACGTGCAGGATTCGTAAAAACACAAACATGCAAAGCTTTGCGATTTTGTCGTGGAGTCTATCTCCTGATGATGCTTCGGTTGCGGAGCGAAACGATTGTTGAGTTTGTGATAGTAAACGTGTGTAGTGCTTGTGTATTGTGGTGGCAGTGGTGGAGGTTTGTGCATGTGTTTTTTACGAATCCTGCACGTATCGGGTATGAAAATACGGATAGTTCACTATACATTTAACATTATATATATTTTCTATTTACTGTATCGCGGATTATAGCAAAATATTTTTATTATTACTTTTGTATTATGGATCTCCGCAAAGTAACGCCTAATTCTATAAATTATTTAAATACAAATATACACCCAGGCTCGAAGAACCAACAAATTGTTTATAGAAAATGTTGGCACTTGGTGGCAATTGAACCCGCGACCCGCGGAGCAGAAGGCAGGGTCACTACCCACTGCGCCAACGGGCCAGTCGTATAATATATGTCGCACCCATGGCAACCATCATTGAAAATAGAACGCGTGGCGTTGACATTGCGGACAGCGCATGCGTGAGATGATGACAGAACTGTGTCATGGGGTAGTTATGAAATTGTTAAGAAGAATATAAAGTTGTAGAAAAACGTTCATATGCACGATACCCTATATCACGTCCACTAATGTCTAAGTATAATGATGCCCACGATTATAATGGATATACAGAACCTCAATGCACCTATGAGGTTCACTTCTGACTATTGTCTACACTCTTGTTGTGTACGCTATGAGATTTTCAAGACCTGCTGTTTCAGACAGTCTGTATAATTTAAATACAGTCATATATTTGAAATTGAAGCGGCAGATGAAAACATAGGTTTTAAAATATTCTAATACAGATATCCAGCGCATTATTATGCTTTCAATCGTGAATTATTGAATAGAAGGACCGTGCAATAATATTATTTTCTATATTAATTTTAATGAATAAAACACAAGAATATTATTTTTCGGATAAGGCAATATATGACAAATTACTTATATTCGTCAGATACTTATTCATTGGAGTGCATTTTACCTAATTTTCTTTTTTAAAATAATCTTTTCGTTTGTAAGTGTAATTCTATGATTTGTTTTATATAATTTATACCAGGTACGTGATTTAAATAATTCATTTAAACATAAAAAGCAGAAATAATGAGCATGGACATGCATCTATGATGAAGAAACGCGTCTAAAATACAGGTTTTAATTTATTTTCAAAGATATTAAATACTTTACTTATACTCTTCTTATATGTGATTGAAGTATCAGTAATGAAAGATGCCGTAAAATAAATGCCTGAGACCAATGGCTTAAATACAATAACAGGCAATTCTGCTGAGGTCATAATTCACAAACAACCACGCCCTAGTAATAAAGCTAGGGATCTGTTTACCACGAAAATATTATCCCCCGATTGTATATGTACTTTGCGCCATTTAGAGTTTTTAATAAAAAAAATAAAATCGCTTTACTTTGTTTAACTTAACATCTTCTAAAACATTGCTTATTTTGCCAATAACAAAGATATTTCAGTTTTTAAGGTTAAAAAAATTCGCGATATCATAGTTTAGTGTTCATTTGTATTGTATGCAGCACAGGCTCAAACACGCACTAATTGTATTTCACTACACGCCCACTCTCGCCTACGGCTCTGATGCTACTGACATCATGCGCTTGAGACAGTGTAAGGTTTCCCTACACACTAGTATGACTGTTCATGTATGAGTTTATTCATATAAATTATAACTGTTATCGTGTATATCAATATACAAGGAATAATCACACATCTGAACCCACATACAGTACACATAATATATAATCCCCCTTAATTTAAAGTTATTTAGACGGAGACATTATTTATCTTTTAAATACTACGGTAAAAACATGTAGGCGTACCACGCTTTACTACCCATTTAATATATAATTTATAGTTGTATAATCTATGATGACAGACTAACTCATCAGACAGATTGGCCATATTGTAATAGCAAACTAATTATTTCCGAACCTAATCCGCTCAATCACGCTCCAATGATCATAATTAGTTAACTAGACACCTGTCGCGCCAGTGCGCTGAAATTTATGACAGTTCTGGCATGTTATCTTTGTGTGTAAACCAGAGTATATGTCGGAATCGGAAATATTAATTTCAAATATTCATTCATGAATATTGGGATTAGCGAGTGAAAAGATAGTTCCTTTAATTAGCGGGGGTTATCGTTTCAACGGTAGTCTGGTTCTGAACGTTGACATATACAACTAAGAGATGCTCCGTCGTCTAAGTTAGAGTTAGTGTTCTTATTTTTATTTTTGGACAAGAAGATGACTAGTTGAAGCCCTAAAGTAGACTAATGTCTGCCATACATCGAGTGTCTCGATATTTATCGAGGATATTGCGTACTTCAGGCCTACCATGAACTCTTATTGCGACTCAATTAAAGACGTAAACAACGATCGCGAACCGCTTTCTTTTCGTACCATGAAGTTTGAATTGCATTGGGTTCGTAATGTTTGGAAAGGATAACGTTATATGAACTACAGATAACTCTGTCTCTTTAACTCAAATGGTCTTAGGACGAATTACGAACGCTCATTCGGCAGCGACTTAAAGTGTGCGTCTTTAAAACGTCATGGTATGAAAAAGCAAAACAATTTTGTTTACGTCTTCAATTGAGTCGCAATAAGAGTTTATGGTAGGCCTGCTGAATTGCAAAATCTCTTTCTAGTCTCTCTTTATATTATAAATAGTTATAGTTTTGTTTTTTGTGGAATCGAGATAAAATCCTCGAATAAAAATTAGACTTCCAGTATATTTGCTGTTCTTAACTACAAGTATAATTGAACTGCACTGAAACTGCACAAGTAAAATTGAATTCGCGATATAGCGAAGCTAAGAACTCATTTTTTTGCAATATACTATTTTTTCATATAATTGCGAAACAAGAACTAAATTCAGCTAGGCATAGGCATTTCTGTATCGAATAGCACGCGTTTTCGCCTACAAAAAGCTGTCTGTAATCGATTTTCTCAAAAACTTCTACAGATTAAAAAAAAATTAAAACTATTTTTTTTACGAGATAACCGTCATATTGACTTGACAAAAGTGTTTCAGTGGTTCTTCAAGAGGCCTCGGTCCTCTAATGTTGTATTTAGGTGAAACTCAAACAAAGTCTTAGAGATAGTTAGTATACAGGAAGTGTTGCTTCAGACACCACGTAGAAAGCTGGTTCAGCAATTTGAAACCCCCATTGCTTGAACTCTAGAAGACACTAAGTCTTTAGTGGTCTACATATATTTTGTTTCACATGTAAAATATTATTTGATATACTTGAACTCCCATGTGGTATCCGGCTAAATAGAGGAGACCTCTCATTTCTCACCGAGGTATCGTAAAAAGCGACTAAGATAATTTGATAACAGGCAGGCGGCCGGTCATAAAATACCTAATAATGTTGTACCCACCACACTTAGAATGGATAGGTGCAGGAGAATGATGAATAACAATACTTAAGAGCATAAAAAGCAAATTTTCAAACACGTTATAAACTAACTATAATAAACTAACAAAAACGTAACAGAAAAGATCTTTACTATGTTAATTGTAAAATTTTAATGACGTCCCTAGAATAACCGGATAATAATTATTACTAAATATGAAATATTATATTATTATATGAAATACTTGTTTATACAATTTGTCCATGCTTACACCATATCTGCTTATAACTTTTGGTCCAATAAGGAAAATCAAAAATTCCTCGTTTACGTCGATCATAAAATAAATGAAAATCAGATCTCGATAATTCTGTAAGCAAAAGCTTATTAAAAATAAGACATGAACGCTGGAGGAAAAAAAGGAATGAAGTTGTATTCAAATCAACTCATAGTAATCATTATTCAAATAAGCTTTTTCAAGCACTTTTGAATCGTCAAGGATCATTATGATTAATGAGGCTATTTATTACTGGTACGGAATGTTACTCTTACTGTGAAAAACCTGCAAGAAACTCGGCGGTCAACTTTTTAAACATTTTCAATTTAGATTATTAAGATATTAAATTGTACCATTTAATTTAGTTAGTTAAGATTATTAAATGTATGGTTTGTGGTGCGAAATAAATTATTATTATTATTATTATTAAACCGCAGTCTCGTATGAATCTGAAAGGATTTTTAAATCCAAACAATTATAACATCAATAATCATAAATAATCTTCAATTGTGTTATATGCTTTAAGTATAACCATATTTATAACACTTAATTTAAACCCTTATATAGACAAGTCTAATATAGGTTGCGAAATTTTATTGTAGAAGCGAATACCTAGACCAACGAATGATTTGTTAACTCAGCTGAGTCGCAATACAGGAATATTAGGCGTATCTCTTTCATAACTATGATAGAAATCAAATTTTATTTGATACATATGGCTATTTCACCATATGTACATGGTACATATTATGGGCAAATATAATACTATGGCGATAGTAAAACTAAGCCCTATATTTAACTAATATATCACACCTATTATAAAGCACTGGTATGGTAAACGTGACAATCACATGAAAAGGCAGTAACAGGAAGGGGAGAAGCAAGAAGAAGAAGGGTAATTTGTTAAGATTAAGATTACAGTAGCAGCCTGTTACAATCCCACTGCTGGGAATAGGCCTCCTCTCTCCATTTCTGAAGAGAAGGGTTGTAGCTAAGACCTACCACGCTGCTTCAATGCGGATTGGTAGGTTACACATATCTCCAGAATTCTCTAGAGATATGCAGGTTTCCTCACGATGTTTTCCTTCACCAAAAAGCGTGTGATAAATTTCAATTATCAATTAGATACATGTGTTTTAATAGAAAAACTCATTGGTGCCTGCCCGGGTTTGAACGCGTGTTCCCATTTAACACGCAATATCCCAACAAGTTGCATAGTCCGTTTTGTAAAACCGGTCTCAGTTCTAAAAATTGCTATCATATGATGATTCGTATATATAAAAAAATGCCGCCATCAATAAAAGATATTCCTTTGACCCAATTTAAAAACCAAATACATTCCTGGTTAGTCGACAAATGTTTTTACACCGTAGAAGATTTTCTTGAATTAAATATGTAAAGGAACATTAAATAATATAATATAAATAAAATATTATAATCATTATGACATAATACAATCATATTGACATAATATAATACATAATATTAAAATAGATAATAAAATTTGCATGTCAGATATATGACTAGACATGTTGCTACTAAATTTTGCTAATATCTTGTAACACTTTTTGTTAGCATGTTTTTGGCAAATAATTTAATTTGAATTTGAATTTGATTATATATGGACCAATATAATCTTAAGAAATTACCACAGAAAACGTTATCTTCATTGTGACTAATAGCAAATACTATATTTTACTTATTTCAATATCAATGTTCAGGTATCTTGAATTGCACAAACATAAAAAATTAAAAAGATTTTTTTTGCCGCTGACATTGACAAAGAGACTCTCGGTTACGATGCGGCTGTCACGACACGACCCGGTTTTCGTGTCGTCTTGAAATCACAAAAGGATTTCCATTTTTATGCTAGAAATATTTGCTGAAGTATAGTGTAGTATAACAACGATATTTTCCTTTACACTTATTCTTAAATAAGACGTAATTTTCTCAAAACTCAGCTCATTTAAACGTTGAAAGAGTCAACAACTTATGACAAGTAGTAGTAAAGTAATGGCCTGTAACTATCCCACTGCTAGGCATAGGCCTTCTCTTACCTTTTGCAGACAATGGTTGGAGCTAGGACCTACCACCCTGCTCATGTGGATTAGTAGGTTACCCATATCCCTAAAATTCTCTAAGAGATATGCAGGTTACCTGCAACGAAATGCTTGTGGTAAATTGCAATTATCAATTAGACACATGAGTTTTGATAGAAAATCTCAGTGGTGCACCCGGGTTTGAACCTATGATTATCTCTAGAGGGTCACACGGTCCCTCCGCTGGGCTATCACAATTTATGACAATGACGGCGAAAATATTTTTTTATATTATGACGTAACTATTTCGAAGGAGGCTGTATTTGAAACACGTTCTAACAGTCGACCATCCTAACAACATTGCGGCAAATCTAATGCGCTAACCCCTAAAAATGATTCTACCACCGACATGCTAATGCTGACTGCACTGAGAAAAACCGGAAAGAAACTAAATGTGTTAAAAGAGCAATCTTTTAACCCATTTAGATTCTTTCCGATTTTAATAAATGGGTTAAAAGAGCAAATCTTTTAACCCATTGTCCTCTACACCTCTCCGCACCGCACCACTACTGTCCGCGCCACACGGCGCCTTTCCGCCTGTCTATCGCCATAGCTATATTCACGTCCCCATGCTGCAATTTCCGTTCTCCTTTTTTTCCTGCCGTTACAGTAGTTTTTGTAGCACATATCAGGAATGGATCTAATAACGCAAACGCATTCTTCAACTTTCAAAATTGTCGAGGCGGTTTGTGCTTAATGGCTTAAACCCAACTAGTCGAATATTAAAAACAGGCTATTGGCAGTTGGCGTTTAGCCAAGTACTAGATATGATGCGTGTATCACGGAGTATGTCGGCGCAGAGGATTTCACAACATTGCTGTTATTATGAAAAATATTGGATCGAATGCTATGACCAGTCATTTTGTTGTAGATGAATCATCATCATTTTTCTGCCCTTATCCCACTCTAAGTGGAGTCGGCACAACATGTTACAAACATATTGTCACATGATTTGGCTACGTATTTTACAACCGGCCGCCTGCCTGACGTCAACTTACCTTAGTCGCCTTTTACGGCACTTCGGTAAGGAAATGAGGGTGGTCTCTTCTATTCTTCCGGATACTACACGGCGTATTTTGTTGTAGATGAAATTGGCAATTTATTTATAGCCCTATTGTATTGCCCTATTATAGCCCTAACCTAACCTAATTAACTTGCAAGGTCGACGTTAAGATTCTGACTACTTCGTCTACTATACGTCGTCTGTAAACCATTGTTCATGAGGTGAGTTATTGGTATAAAGACTGAGATGGGCCTTTTGACATTGAATTCAGTTTACAAAATATGTTTCACATACCTTTGGTTAAACAAATTCCTATTATTAGCTCACATACAGCAACTTCATCTTTCGTGTCTAAAGTATATAATATAGTATCAGTATTATTTTTTTTATATTTAAGGTGAATTACAATATTATTTTTTGTTTTTATCATTTAGTAATAACGTTTTTGTGGATATCTTTTATTTTTAAAATAATTTATAAGGTTATACTTCATGTTTGTTTAAAAAGATTTTACTTAAGTTGAATTAGCATAAAATTCGCATAACAGTGGATAACAAGTACCTTAACAAATAAATTAAGAATTGTAAGCAAACAAGTGTTTGAGGTACTGGACGTTATCTATGAAAAAAATGTTCACAGCTTTGACTATAGCCTATTATAGCTCTTTGTATAATACAAACACGAAGAGAGTTAGTAATAAAATAGTCGAAATAAAAGCAAAATTTAATTGAGGATATTGTTTCTCAGATATTTTCAAAAGAAAAAATATGGCTAATCGAAAGAATATTTTATTACTTATATAAAATGATTTATAGAAGCAGGCGTTACCTTGCGGAACTCCATATTACAGGCACTATAACAAAACTACTTCGCTATAATCCGCACGGGTTAAGACAATGCATGCAAAGCTAATGTGTATGAAGCAGGCAAAATCTACGAACCTTAACAAATCAGACAAAATCGTAATGCATAATGATTTTGTCGTGGAGCCTATCCTCCTGATGATGCTTCGGCTTCGGAGCGAAACGATCGTCGAGATTGTTGTGGTGGTGGTGGTGTGGTGTGTGTGCTGCTTGTGTGCTTTGTTGCTGGTGGAGGAGCCTTGGGGTGGGTGTGGTGGCTTGTCCTGCATGTATAAGGTTCGTAGATTTTGGCTGCTTCATACACATTAGAATTGCATGCATTCGCTTAACCCGTGCAGATTATAGCGAAGTAGTTTTGTTATAGTGCCTCTACTTATATAAAAATTCTACCTAAGGACAATAAAAACAGAGGACTTAATATAAAAATAAAATATATTTTTTTAACTTATTTATTTATATACTTATAGTATGGTTATCATTAGCAACAGATTTATATAATAAATATACCTTAAATATCCGTATATCATTGATCGTCGACAAAATAATATTTTCAATTGGAACAAATAAAGAGAAATGCACCAATATATAAGAATATCTGTTAAGGTAAAGTGTTTATTATTATAAATAAATTAAAAGATGTTAAGAACCCGTAAGCTTTATTTATTAAAAGTCAAGTATGATCCTAACAATACAATAAATACTACAATTGTTTTTAATTAACAACAATTCTTAGATTAACTGTCTTAGTCTAAAATTTAAGTAACTGTCTTAGTCTAAAATTTAAGCTAGCATCTATAATTCGCCGCATGCGATGAATAAAATTACTAGTTGTATGTTTATACAGAAAACATGTAACTTTATTCTTCGGATGGGGCGATATGAATAAACTTACTTTTCTGTAGTAAAAATATTATTGAAAAGGGCACTATAAAAGAACTACCTTGCTATAATCCGCACGGGTTAAGCGAATGCATGCAAAGCTAATGTGTATGAAGCAGGCAAAATTTACTCTATATCTCTAGATCTGTGAGATTGTGGTGGTGGTTGTGTGTGCTGCTTTTGTGCATTGTTGCTGGTGGAGGCGCCTTGGGGTGCGTGTGGTGACTTGTCCTGCATGTGTAAGGTGCGTAAACTTTGCCTGCTTCATACACATTAGCTTTACATGCATTCGCTTAACCCGTGCGGATTATAGCAAGGTAGTTCTTTTATAGTGCCTGTAATATGGAATTCCACCAAGTAACGCCTGCTTCTATGAATCATCCTTGAAAAAATTGCAGCTTCGAATTTTCTATAAAAACTCCTTAAATCAGCTGTTTTTTTTAAAATGCGATAGATACTAGTATATGAATCAATGACATAAATTTACTATTATCCCTTCTATGGATATAATTTTACGTTATTTTCGATGTATCATCGACTTTTAAATTGAAATAGTTATAATATGACTTAAGAAGTTTGAATTTAAGATTTAACGCCTTAAATATATGTACAAAGAATACTTTGATCCTAGCAACCATTTTAGTGATTAGTCAACCTCCAATTTTTTGAATGATCCCATTAAATATTCCTCGTGAAATTTGTCATCATCGTTACGCTTTTGTTCATCTGAGATTTTTCGGCAAGACTCTATAAGGTAATCCTTAGAAGGAGATTTCAGCAGTTCTCTCTTGTACATTTCTGTGACATAAACAATATCATTGTATATAAACAAAACTTAAATCATTAATCCCATGGATAAAGGATGGACAGCTCGCCCATATCATTATCATCCTACTGCTCTTATCCCACTCTAAGCGGGGTCGGCACATGTTACAAACATGTTGTCAAGTGATTACGTTAGGCTACGTATTTTACGACCGGCCGCCTGCCTGACGTCAACTTACCTTAGTCGCCTTTTACGACACCTCGGTAAGAAATGAGGATGGTCTATTCTACTCAGCCGGATACCACACAGCTCGCCTATATCGTTTAAAAAAAATCAATGTACCAATTGTTTTTATTTTAGCCAATATTTTTTTAATCCTAGAGTATCGGTTTATATTATATCGGTGAATATCGGTTGATGATTCAGAAAAAATTGATTTAAGAAATGATATTTTTTCGAATGAAAATAGTTTTTTTTTGTAACAAATCAAAATTTACCTTTCTTAGGTCAATGGGTAAAATGGTAAATCATTGGTCTAAATCTATACTCATTATAAAACAAAGTCCCAAAAAGCTGTCTGTCTGTATGTAATCGATTTTCTCAAAATCTACTGAACAGATCTTTATACGGTTTTCACCAAAAGATTGTGCAATACTTCCGGATGGTTTAAGTAAATAGTACATATCGGTATTATGTAAATTGTGTTGAAGACATCGAGCAGTTGTTAAAAAACTTGCTAGCTGTGAGCTTTAGTCGCGTGCGCTGAGTAAACCAGCAGAGATACACTAAAGTTATGTAGTAGAGAATTATAGATCTATAAAAATACTACAAAAAAGTCCGCGAGAGCATGTTTCTATCTCTCACGGTTAACGCACAATAACTACTTGTATGTTTAAAATTTGAATTCTAGAAAAAAAATGTAACACGCTGATTTCCACGCGGGCGAAGACGCTGGCACAGCTAGTTTGTTATAATTTAATTTTGAACTAGAGAGCTGCAACTTCATTGAAAGAGCTGCGTGTGCCTCCCTGCTCTATGCCTCTCTCTAAGTACTAACTTATGGCACATATAAGTTATATACATAAGTACTAACTTTGATCACACGTACCGAGAAAACCGTCAAGACAGTGCTCTCAGCTGAGTACTCGATACGTATAAACTTTGGCCGAAGAAAAAGGCGAGACAATAACTCAGCTGTTGTTCTGCTCACTCGACCGAGTTACCAACATACTATTTCCCCCCACTGTATCGCTCGGCAGGTTTTAATGTGTTTGTAGCACTAAAACTAGAGTTTCTCAACATCCATAGTCCAAATACGGCATTGCTTCTTTTCTAACAGTTCTTTTAATTCTTCTACTAATAGTGGAATGAGTAAATTTGTATATTTTCTAATTATCTTTTTACGACCCATCGTGTCCGTATTGTGGTCTGAATAGAACTGAACTGACTGTGCTTATTTGAAAACGTGTGAAAACTCACTCACTTACTAAACTGTCTTGGCCGGGAAACATTTTACTGTCCTATCCGTTTATTCGGTACGTGTGATCAAGCCATTAGTCTATTAAATACGACAAACCATACTTCATGAATCATGGTGATTCCTGACAATATAGGATCGAATAACTGTATTCGTTAGTTTTTTTGGCGTTTTACTCGGGGATTGAAAGTTTGCTCTAAATGTAATAAATTAACTTAAATACCTCTAAATTCATTTAAACTCGGCTGTTCGCCTCCATAATCATTTGGTAGATATTGTTTTGGAACATGCCTCTGAAGTTCTTCAATACTTGAGTGAAATTGAATGCGTTCGATGATTTTTGGTTTTGCAAACTTCTTAAAGAGTGTTAGCAGAGGTTGACTGAATGACGGTGCATTTACTATATGAACTTCATATATCTTGAAACCAATGCCATCCTGACAAATATTAAATTGCATTTTTATAGACATAATGTTTAAAAATGTGATAAATATACAAAGGGTGGTAAATTCGACTTATTCTTAACACTTATTCTGATCTAAACAAATATGAAATGATGGTATTTTTTTAAAAGCATTTGACTTTCAGATAACAAACCTAAAGGCCGATTTACAATGCTCGTTCCCATTGTACGAAATTCGGTTAGTGTACACAGATATGAACCGATCACTTGTTGTTCTTTCTGTGTTCGCAAAGATTCTATGTTCTATTAATCTATGAAGACTCGCTCGTTTGATGTAAAAGATATTAGAGCGTGCGAATGGATGATTGGAGCGTTCTTGCGTGTTCGGACGCGCTCGCTACCTAGAGCCGTCTGTTTAAAGCATTTGTTCGGTTGATCTCGTGTATCGTGAATCCTAGTTTTTGGTTCTAATTCTTGCTCGTTGATATTTTGGTGCAAACGCTAAGAACGATATTTCGTTTAAACCAAAACATCGAGAAAATATGCTCTTGTTCTAGCTCTAGCTTTACGTTCATTTGGCTTAACATAAATACAAGGAATATTCATTCTTGCCTTAAATTTCTATGTGTACAAATTTTAAAAAAAGTTCTAAGTTTATGATTTTTTTACACACACAAATTAAAACTCGTATATATACGGTTTTTAAATCCCTGCATTTAGCGAGATTTTCTGATTTTGTCTTTAGTGAGAAAATATTTTAATAACTACTTTAACCCGTATTTAAAAATATCTCTTGAGTTAAAATTTTTGAGTTTGTTTGTTTCAGTGTGTTTTTCTGCGATTTGACCAGGTAAATCAAGCCACAGTTGTTTTTTTTTCTTCGGTTTATTGAACAAAAATACCTACTTTTTTTGTTTTAGCAAATCTTATTCTTTAGACGATTATTGTCTTCATCCTCGTAGTTTTTGTTCTTTTTTAAAACATAGCAAAAATTGAGAAAAATACTTGATGGAATATGCAAATGAGCACAGTAGTTTGAATACCATTACTACCACACTAAACTATGATTCTATTTTTCTAAAAACCTTTATCATTGCTCTTACTTACATCTTTAAATAATAGATATTGCATTATCGTTTTAATTCAATTCGTTTAATTACTTGTAATAGCTGTAATTTTATTGATCTCGATATTTTAATTCATTTTTTTAATATAATTAATTCTCGTAATTTACTTGCTAAGTATTGTTGTAAATACTACTTAATTCTTCAAACATCAAAGTATCATTTAAGTATTACTTAAAAGTTACAGGTGACGTGAACATTGCATCAGGAAAACTTTATAATAGAGGGTTACAACCTTGAGTTCTTTTTAGGTATGTAATAGAATATCTAAATTAAGATGCTTTAATATACTACTTACTTCAAAAGTTAGTGAAATATATTTACTACATATATTTAACCCTATCCGATGTAAATTGCTTCAATTATGAACCAACAAAACATAACACAAGTCGAGAAATTGCCTTTAAAAACGCGTATAAAATTATTTACTCATGTTTAGTCTTTCTTAAAATATTCAACAATTGTATCTGATTCTTATAGTCATAATGTGATGCCGCTTGTTTCCCATTTACATATTTGATAGTCACAGCTCTTGGTATGTTAGGTTTTATTTTTTTTATTATGGACTGGCCCGTTGGCGCTAATGGTTGTGACCATCTCACCGCAGCTCCTTAGGTTGCGCGTTCGATTCTCGCCGAGGGCCAATATTTTCTAAAAACAATTTGTTGTTTCGACTTTCGGAGTATTTATGGATTTATGGGTTTAAATTAATAATAAATTATAAATCTCTTATATATCAATCCCATTTAAAAAATATTAATAATCGCTTTTTAAAATTTTTCATGGCATAAATAGTAATTTAAAAATAATAATTAAATTAAAGAATTACCTGAGTCATTTTACTGAATTTATGCATCATAGCTAAATTGGTGCGTAATACGTGTCCTATCGAAGCGTTCTGTAGGTCCAAAATCCAAATATCACCGGCCATGTAGTCATATTTTAATCTCAAATCTGCCAACTGTAACAAAATATGAAGTTATTCGTGTTAGTTATTGTTATAATGGTCTTGTGTGAATCCTAATAGGACTTGTTGATATTTTCTACCATCTAAGACACAACTCAAAAGCTTTCAAACCAGTGGGTCTAGTATATTTATTTAAGAAAATCTATGTAATAATAATACAACCACGTAACACTCAAAAGCAACGATCACAGTTTCCAGTTTTAGAACAATGGAAAATAATTAAATATAACAATAACCGCTTAATTAATGATCGGATAAACGTTTCCCAACTTCAGACTTGTACACGCGTTTGAACACGTGAACCAAATTGAAGGCACAATTTATTTAGGCCTTCCAAAGGCACATTAAATTGTGGGTGGTTGAACTAATACTATAATATAATACTGCTTGCTACGATATGCGTCCCTTTTTTGTCTTTTATGTAATTTTTCGCGATTTCGTCTTCTATGCAATCTCATGATGCTCCGGTTACAGAGTGAAACAATCGTTAAGATTGTCCTGTTGAATGTGTGCAGTGCTTGTTAGTTACTAATCCTTTAGTAGTAGTTTTTAGTAAAGCTCAGTATACATGTAGCCCTAAGAGTGGTGTCTTAAAAAAATATCCAATAGTTAATATCCTTTAAAAATTTCATAATTACTCTTGTAATAAGAATTCTTCAAAGTAACGCCTATATATAAATTATGACTTTTGTTCGATATTAGTATCCTGGGAAATCTCTCAGTAATATTGCTCCTGTTTGTCCTATCTAACTCTCAGGTTAATATTTGCATAAACACTCTCGTAACCAGAATATATATTTGTAACATGCAACGGGTTACCAAGCTTAGCCAATTAATTGTTGGGCAGTAGGTGAAGCTAATACTTGTTCAACATGATCGTGGCTTCCGCTTACATACCTTATTAGATACTCAATAGAGAATGTAGTCTCTTTTTTATAATGATTTATAGAAGCAGGCGTTACTTTGCGGAATTCCATATTAATGTAGGCATTACGATTTTTGTCGTGGAGCCTACCCTCCTGATGATGCTTCGGTTTCGGGGCGAAGCGATCGTTGGGGTTGTGGTGGTGGGTGTGTGTGCTGCTTTTGTGTGCGTTGTTGCTGATGAATTGCGCCTTGGGGTGCATGTGGTGGCTTGTCCTGCATGTATAAGGTGCGTAGATTTTGCCTGCTTCATACACATTGGCTTTGCATGCATTCGCTTAACCCGTGCAGATTATAGCAAAGTATTAGTTCTGTTATATTGCTTGGAATGTAGTCTCTTTAAATATATCCTATGCGAACCTGACGATGAAAAAATGATTACAAATACGAATATTTATCAGAAAAAACCCCCTAAGGATCATCGCCGTCCAACAGAGATGAACGGCGGTTATGTCGGATTCGCACCGACTAAAAAAACTTGAGTCCTCCACGCTCCTTTAGGCGAGGACAGGGTAACGTTGAACAAATTGCCCCTAACTCTGCCAGCAGCGGCTATGAACACTAGGGCCATCTTCGGGTTGGAGCTAAACGTTGCATATTTCGGTTCCATCATTCACTATCATTCATCAACTTTGGGCTAATTCTTTCAAATTTCCTGTAAAGTGTTACACAATACCTCTATCTCTTTTCCGACGTCCTCTAGTGAACCCAACACAGTCTTTTGGAATTACGTACAAGTACATAGTAAATAAAATACTGCTTATATAAATCTGTTGTTATCTTCTTCAACTTAATAATTATAAAACTCACCAAAATTGTGTTTCTAAGCACAATTTCACTGCTAAAATTACTAGGATTCGGGTCTGTCACAGTAAATATTGAGATCCGTTTTCCGTTATATAATTTAAGCATGGCGCACTGATTACTGTGAAAGAAATGGAATATTATGATAGGATATTCGAATATGACTAAACTTTATTGTATAAGGTTCAATGGCGTAAAGATATTTATTTTAGTAAAATTGACTTCAATGTAAGAGAAAATAAACAATTGCTTCCCATTTACCTTAAGACGTCATGTCTCGTTTAAGCTAAAATGATAATTTAGAATTACTACGTTAAAACAATAACATTCCATGTCGCTTGAATCTATCTTAGAAAAAAGGTACACTTACTAAAAAGTCCACGGATCGAAGTCAGGATCCGAAAGGTCTCTGATCCTCTGTTGTACCAACTCTGGTGAATACGTTCTGCATTTATAGAAATTATTTATTCTCCGTTTAGCTTTTTCGCGTGAACCATTACTTGATATGAGTATCTTTTCTATGTGATCTCGATCTAAAATAGGAATTCAGTAGTCATAAATCATACCTCATATGCAAAGTTACACTTGAAAAAACTCGACAACTTTGTTTTTACTTTGAATAATCATCATAATGTTCATAAGAACCTTGAAATTCACGTTGGTCAAAAATTGTTTACAGTTTTTAAATATGGTATTTTAGACTACTGAATTTGTTTAGCTAGCTAACGACTGCTATAATAACTTAAACAATGGATCATCACTCAAAGGATCGTTACTGGTCCCTCTTTCAAGTCATCTCTTCTTCTTCAAGCGACCTATGCCCAGCAGTGGATGTTCATACATCCAGTGCTGGACATAAGTCGCTTTAAAGAATCTCTAAGGCTTCTTATTCGCGATCTTGTTCCACTTGGGTCCAGCGGCTCCCCGTAACCTTTTTGAGATCTTCAGTCTATGTCGTAGAGGGTATACCGACGCACGGTTTTCCAGTGCGAGGTCGCTATTTCAGCATCTTAGTACCTCAACGCATATCGGTTCTACGTACTACGTTTTCCGCCCATTGACACTTCAGCTTCGCAGTACGATGTCGATTACTTTGATCTACGGATCTCATAATTTCTGATCTTATCGAAATACTCACATAGCTCTCTCCAATTCCCACTGAGTGACTCTAAGCTTTCTGATGAGGCCCATAGTCAGAGAATACTGACGCTTGTAAGTAAGTGATGAAATACGGATTTGAAACGCGGTCGCTTACTATGGGCCTCTACTAATGAGAAATCGTACGACACTAAAAAACGAGCTATTAACAAGTCTGAGTTAACCTAGACATATCTTAAAGAAAAACTCTAATATGCCTTAGCCGAAAGTAATAATAAAATTATTTTGCTATAATCCGCGATACAGTAAATAGAAAATATATATAGTGTTTAATGTATAGTGGATTATCAGTATTTTCATACCCGATACGTGCAGGATTCGTAAAAGCACATGCACAAACCTCCACCACTTCCACCAAAATACACAAGCACTACACAGTTTCACTATCACAAACTCAACAATCGTTTCGCCCCGCAACCGAGGCATCATCAGGAGATAGACTCCACGACAAAATCGCAAAGCGAAGCGTTATGCAAACAAGCATTGTTATATAGTAATCGGTTCATCCCCACCTTTACCTCTGAACACGTGCAACAAGCTTGAACTTGAAACATTTATCTGCTCGTTAATGAGGGTGCCATTGTTATGCTTAATGATTTCTAATTGTTCCAAAATATTCAATTTTAAGCTTTTTTCGCAGGTGTGCAGTATTTCGAAACAATGGTCATTAGGAACTTTATGACCGCTTTCTAACAAATGTTTCGCGAAATGTGAATTTTGTGGCTTATTATTCCTGAAAGCGACCATATGTTCTTTAAAACGGGTTTCAAAATTACGACCAGTCTGACCCACATATGTATCATTGCATTCAGGACATTTTATTTTGTAAATACCACTCTTTTTCGGGCTTTCTAATTTGTCTTTATTATTGCATAATATCTTTTTTAAGCAGTTATTACTTTTAAAACCTAATTTTATATTTGACTTTGTTTTAAATATAGTTGAAATTCGTTCTGACAATGTTCCAAAATAGGTCAAACTGGCTTTGTATTTATTATCTTTGTAATGTTTATAATTGTAATGTTTGTAATTGTACAAAGATAATAAATACAAAGCCAGTTTGACCTATTTTGGAACATTGTCAGAACGAATTTCAACTATATTTAAAACAAAGTCAAATATAAAATTAGGTTTTAAAAGTAATAACTGCTTAAAAAAGATATTATGCAATAATAAAGACAAATTAGAAAGCCCGAAAAAGAGTGGTATTTACAAAATAAAATGTCCTGAATGCAATGATACATATGTGGGTCAGACTGGTCGTAATTTTGAAACCCGTTTTAAAGAACATATGGTCGCTTTCAGGAATAATAAGCCACAAAATTCACATTTCGCGAAACATTTGTTAGAAAGCGGTCATAAAGTTCCTAATGACCATTGTTTCGAAATACTGCACACCTGCGAAAAAAGCTTAAAATTGAATATTTTGGAACAATTAGAAATCATTAAGCATAACAATGGCACCCTCATTAACGAGCAGATAAATGTTTCAAGTTCAAGCTTGTTGCACGTGTTCAGAGGTAAAGGTGGGGATGAACCGATTACTATATAACAATGCTTGTTTGCATAACGCTTCGCTTTGCGATTTTGTCGTGGAGTCTATCTCCTGATGATGCCTCGGTTGCGGGGCGAAACGATTGTTGAGTTTGTGATAGTGAAACTGTGTAGTGCTTGTGTATGTTGGTGGAAGTGGTGGAGGTTTGTGCATGTGCTTTTACGAATCCTGCACGTATCGGGTATGAAAATACTGATAATCCACTATACATTAAACACTATATATATTTTCTATTTACTGTATCGCGGATTATAGCAAAATAATTTTATTATTACTTTTGTATTATGGATCTCCGCAAAGTAACGCCTAATTCTATAAATTATGCCTTAGCCGACTTTAACTTATCAAGCCTGGCTGAATTGCAAATGCTATTATTATCAGTGCTATTAAAACGAATTAATCTACAAAATATAGTTGTTTTTATGTTAAAAGTGATCCGTTCTGGTCTTTAAACATTAAAAGATTACTCTGGCCACAATCTGACAGTGAAAATTATTCGTATCAAAATTTTATTTGGTCACTCATACTATGCTTCAATACTAGCTGCGCTTGCGAATTCGCTCACGTGGCAATTAGTATTACAGTATTGTTCCTGTTTAAATACCGACCTCGAGGGAATTCTACTGTACTTTAAACCTTCCTCAAAAATCTTCAATCTTTTAGTAAGAACCGTAAAAAAATCCGTTCAGTAGTTTATGAGAAAATCTATCATATACAGACAGACAGACAGAATTTTAATTTAAAATTAGAAATTTAAGTTAAAATGACTTACCTATAGGTGCACCAGCTAAATGTGGTTCCTTATAAAACCAGTCCAGTATAGAATCGACATCTTCTTGTAGAATGCTGTCCTTCAACCCTAATTCTTTATGAATCATACGCTTCTCCTCTTCAGTGTAAGGATAAAATGGGTGACGCTCAAGATGCATCTATAATTGATAAAAAAGTAAAGTAACAGCCTATTACTATTCTACTGCTGGGCATAGGCCTCCTCTCTTTGTTTATGGAGAGAAAGGTTAAAACCTATCAAGCTAGTTCAATGTGGATTAGTAGGTTATACATAACCTTAGAATTATCTAGAGATATGCAGGTTTTCTCATGATGTATTCCTTCAATGGATTAGACACATAAATTTTAATAGAAAAACTCATTGGCGCCTGCCTTGGGTTTAAAACCTGTATCGCTCTCAAAAGATTCGCACAGTTACCGCTGGCTATCACAGCTTCTACAATTAATAAAGAATTTTAATTAAGAATACCAGAATTCGTATTGTTTAAAAATATGCACTAATATTAACATATTGCACCTCTCTTTTTAAAAGATTTGAAGTCAAAGTTGCGTCCGCCATGGTCAAGAAAATACTGCCAGTAAAAACTAAAAACATCATAAATGAAGATACGATCATTATGAAACCAGTAAACATGTAGATAAAAATTCGCATGCATGTACAACTTTTTGTCAATCAAATCCATGATAATAATTTTAAGAAATAAACAAGTCGTACGGAAAACTCCGAAGTTAGGTGGATGAGAATGTAAAAATCAAACAGTATGCTAATATATCATTTAGACTTTTTGTATTTAATAAATTCACTTACTTGTCATTATATCATCATTCTCCTGCTCTTATCACACTCTAAGTGTGGTCGGCACACGTTTTAAACATGTTATTGCATGTTTTGGCTAGTTATTTTACGACCGACAGCCGGCGTGACGCCATTATTACCTTAATAGCCTTTTACGACACCTCCTTAAGAAATGACGGTGGTCTATTCTACTGAGCCGAATACCAAACGTCGCGCAAAATTACCTTAGTCGTCTTTTACGACAGCTCGGTAATAAAGAGGTTGGTCTTTTCTATTCAACCGGATACCAAACGGCGGGTCAGCTTACCTTCGTCGTCTATTACGACTCCTCGGTAAGAAATGAGGCTGGTCTATTCAACTCAGCCGGATAAAATACTTTTTACTTACAGCTTTTTATATATACTCGTTAAAATTTGAAATAAAATTATGAAAATAAGAAAATAGAAAAGTAATATTTGCTTGATTCAAATACAGATATACACATACAGATGGTTGCATACCTTTGTGACCAGATATTGTTTTCTTATAACTTTTGACACTATGCTTATTATATCGATATATTGACTTCTTTAGAATTGTAATTATTTTCCTATATAGGCTTATTTTATCTGCTACTTCGACCTTTGACGCGACTTTATCAAAATGACGCATTAATATCAGAGTTATTATACTAGAGTAGAGGAGCAAGCCTAAAATATGTCCATTATCCTCATCATCCTCATGCCTTTATCCCACTCTAAGTGGGGTCAGCAAAACGTGTTAAAAACATTACAATGTATAGTAATATAGTACAAGCAAACTGCTTGTACTATTACTAATACGTTACTCCATTTTCTATACTTATTATAAAACAAAGTCCCAAAAAGCTGTCTGTCTGTATGTAATCGATTTTCTCAAAATTTACTGAACTGATTTTTGTATCGTTTTCACCAAAAAATAGTGCAATACTTTCGGATGGTTTAGGTAAATAGTAAAAATCGCTTTTATGTAAATTGTGTTGAAGAGATCGCGCAGTTGTGAAAAAAACTTGCTTGCTGAGAGCTTTAGTCGCGTGCGCTGCGTGAACCAGCCGAGATAATCTAAAGTAATGTGCTAGAGAATTGTAGATCTACAAAAATACTACAAAAAAGTCCGCAATAGCATGTCTTTATCTCTTATGGTTAACTCACAATAACTACTTTTATATTTAAAATTTAAATTCTAGAAAAAAATTATGACACGCTGATTTCCACGCGGGCGAAGTCGCTGACACAGCTAGTACTCTATATATATATATATATATATATATATTAATACGAAAACAATGACGTAACGAAGCAGTAAATATTTTCTAATAGTAAGTAACAAAACACAATGAATTTTATTCTTACCTTTGTATATATTATTTAAAAATTTAACACTCAGACGAACACTAGCGTTTGTGTTGATTTGAACGAGTATCTCAACTGAATCTCGGTTCAGTTTTAACTGCGCCCCCTTATACTGTAATCAATTGTCACAAAAAATATATATAACTTTTGTTTTTATATAAGTTTCATCGTTGTGTGCGTTATATTATTGTATAAAGAATGACATTCTCACTTTTGTGAACGTTTAAACTAATTTCTTCGACGTTTAGTTTTTCTTTTTGTTTAATAATTCATTCAAGTGTTATCATATATATAGATACGAAAGCTTATTTGCCTCTCCATCTGTTTCGCAAAATGTTATAAAGACAAATGATATCAAGAATCAAAAACCGAAAGACACTATATAATTAACATTAAAAATGAAACAGTTTTTTAGTCCACAGAGGATTTTCAGGGAAGACTGCTTGATATGAAACTTCACTAAAAAGCTTAAGAAAAAAACGAAAGGAAACTGCATATTTCCTTATATATAAAAATAAATGTCTGTCCTTTATAAACTCCGAAACTACTGGCCCGATTTGAATGAAATTATCTGACAATCTTTAGAATGATCCAACAGATGATCCTGTAATGTTTGGTGGCGATTGGAATTTTTTTTAAATGTGAATTTTTTTTTTCAGAGTCATTTTTTTATAGAAATGTCGCGTCTTATGCTTGTACGTATATTGGCTGATGTCAGCACATTGAAAGTTAAGCATTTAATAAAGAAACGATTTTTGAAACGAAATTGGTATATGATACAGGAAATTAAATTTTTATACCGTATAAGCTACAGGAAATTAAATTTTTATATAGCTAAATGTAAATGTGTTAACATACTCAAAAGATGGATTACCACGTCACGTGCAGAACGTGACGTTTTTAGTAAATGTGCAGTCTTTTGAATTTAAATTAAACATTATTTCACGTGCTCGGATTTTGCGAACTATATATAAAACCTTTTTCAAAATGCAAGATTTGATAGCATCGAATTAAAAGTAAAAGAATTCAGATCCACAACTTAGATAGACAAATTATCTGACTTACAACTTAGATATTATTTTTAACTGCCTTTGTCGCCTGTACAGCGCAACGAATAGATATTTTTAATTTATTGTAAAACTTTTTAAACAATCTATTTATGTGATAAAAAAACTTAATAATTTTAAACGCATTAATGATTAGAACCTGATGATTTTTTTAAATTTAAACTATCGTGAGGGAACGCCGTATAAGGAGCTCATGAATAAGAGCTCTTGATGGGCTTGAAACTAGTCGTGCACACTATTTAGCGATCTCAAAAGAAGATATCTGAATCATATTAACGACGTTAATACGATGCAGGTGTCTTCCTTTGTTTTGGCATTTCAGTGTCCCAAAATAGAGCCTAGTCAATACCTATAAATATTGTACATTTTAAGACGAATCTCACGAGCGTTACTATGATAGGGCTGTATAATAAGGATTTTACTTTTACCATGACGTTTATTAGGTACTATTTTAATTCACTTTCAGATTAGTTCCATAAATTTAAATCATCGTTATCTATAATACATATTAAAGGCTTCAAGAAGGGCCATACCATCCAATATATAGGAGAGGCGAAAAAAGAAATTTGAATTTGATTTGAATTTGATGCATTAAGATTTTGTCGTGGTGCATATGGTGATTTGTCCTGCGTGTGTAAGGTAAGCGAATTTTGCCTGCTTCATACACTTCATTGCTTTAACCGCGTGGATTACAGTAGGCTAGTTCTGTTATAGTTTCCGTATTCCGCAAAGTAACGCCTGCTTCTATAAATCAGAATCATTTGAATTTGAATTTGAATTAGGCGTAAAATGTAAATTCAAATAAAATGTAAAATACACTGGCTTAAAATGTGTCGAACATAAATAACCGACTACTTCCCATACAAATTTAATGAAAGTTATGTAGGTGTACACAAGCATAAAATGTTTCAGATATAAATAACCAAAGTTAAATAGTATCCGGCAGTTTCCTATTCTTGTATTTGACATTGTTAATATTGTGAGCAGTGTACTTGTATGCGAATAAAACATTTAAATTGGCCCATATCGAACATCATAACACTGTTTATTTTACCAAACGCTATCATTAATTTCAATATTTTGACGGCATTTAACTTTATTAACTTTGCAAACTAACAAGTCCAAATATTGTGCTGAAATCAGTGCTTTTCTGTGATTGTCCAGCGTTGAGACCGTGCTCTTTCAAAGGGTCCAAGAGTTCAAACCCTGGGCAGACATCAATGAGCCTTTCTGTTAAAACTCATGTGACTAATCGATAATTCCAATTGTCGTATGATAAATTGTGTGCTTTTCGGTAAGGGAAGACATCGTGAGGAAACCAGCATATGTCCAGCATAATTCTAGGGATAAATGTAACCTAACAATCTGCATTGGAGGAGGGTAGGTCTTAGCTTATCTCCAGAGAAGGCCTATGTCCAAAAGTTAGATAGCAACAGGCCGTTATTTGTATTGCTTTTTATCAGCATCAATAAACGTAGGCATCACCGTGTTGTCGTAACAAGCAACTAAGGTAAGTTGACCTGACGTGTGGTATCCGGCTGAGTAAAATGGACCACCCCCATTTTTCTTACTGAGGTTTCTTAAAAATGCCAGTCTTAAAATAACTAGCCAAATTATCTAACATGTTTAGAACATATACCGACCCCATTCAGAGTGGGTTAAGAGCAAGAGAATTATAAATGTGTTCAACATTTAATAATGTTATGTTCTCTTAAAGTATTTACGTCAAGGATTGTGATTAAAAGTTAATAATAAACGTTAAAAAAGGCAATTAATGTATTATTTACCAAAGTTTTATATTTAAACTCTGTTTAGTAAAGTCGTGGTTGAAGTTAATATATTATAATATATTCGTGCTTTTAAGAATTTTAGATTGGAATCATGAATATAATTATCATATGCGCATGAGGCATATAATCATGATACACGTGCTGCGTACACGTGTTTCTTCAGATTTGGTTTGAATACGCGATCCTTAGCAAATTCAAAGTCCTTAGGATGGCTTTTCTTAAAAATTTCATGCCTAATTTGTATCTACAGTTATTAATACGTTGAACAAATAAGGAAAATATCGTGAAGTCAAATACCTCAAAATAATTTATGCGTAGTCACCGCTGCGCTGTCAATAACATAGCAGTCCCAGCTAACTTTGACGTAGAGAAAAATAATTAGATAGATTATTGATAGATAGATAGATAGATAGATAGAAATTCTTTATTGCACACACATTACATTACACAAATTACATATATAAAGAAACTTAAATAAAGAAACATACGGCGTGCAAAGGCGGTTTTATTGCTAAAAGCAATCTCTACCAGACAACCTTTGGAGAAAGAAGAAATTGTAACATAACATGAGATAGGTGCATCAACAAGAAAAAGAATAATAGCTATGAATATGAATACGTATAAAATAAATATATACATACATATATATAATAAATACACCGATACACAACAAATATAAATAAATAGATTAATATATACGTCTAATATATACACTAATATATAATATTACAACTACTAATTATTAATAGATAACAACACAATGCAATTTTATAAACAGCCCATAGAGAGGTAATGTTGCTTATTACCTATGTTTATTGATTTTTAGGGATCCTTCATCCTCCCTTCTCTATATTATGTCATGTTGGTTATGTTGCCATTCTTACAAACTTATAATCACAATAATGTGTATATGTGGAATAATAAAAGTTGACTAAATATTAGGATCTTTGATATGAGATAACTGCTCCTCACTCCTAGAGCCCTAGCCACCGGTAGCTTGGATGATTGCCCCCCCTTCCGGCGGACGACAATTATTTGTATGTTTTAATGTTTTTTTTATTGTTTTATTTTTTTTGTAATTTGACCGCCGTGTGCTATCCGGCTAAGTAGAATAGACCACCCTCACTTCTTACCGAGGTGTCGTAAAAGGCGACTAATATAAATTGACCCACCGTGTGGTATCCGGTTGAGTAGAATAGATCACTCTCTTTCTTACCAAGGGGTCGTAAAATACGACTAAGGTAAGTTGATGTCAGGCAGGCGGCCAGTCGTAAAATACGTAGCCAAATCATGTGACAACATATTTGTAACATGTTATGCCGACCCCACTTGGAGTGGGATAAAGGCAGGAGGATGATGAGGATGATGATTATTTGTTATTAGGAATATTTTAAAATGTCAAAGTAAGTTTTAAGAGAAATAAATAATAAATATATGGGAAAGTTACACACACATTCGTCCATCCCCACACAATAACCAAACAGACAAACAACTGGTAAATATATACGTGCATAATTACATATATAAATTCATACTTAAATACATTAATACGACTCGAAGATCCAACAAATTGCATTTAGAAAATGTTGGCCTTCGGAGGGAATCGAACCCGCGACCTACAGATCTGAAGGCAGGGTCACTACCATCTGCGCCAACAGGTCAGTAATAGTTTATACCATGATCATATGCCGCAAGCGCAATGCAAATAATATCCCTTATTATCAACCTCATAACAGGGACCGGGAACCTACGAGCCGCACGCGGTTCTTTCAAAAGTTACTCTCCAGTTCCATATCCAAAAGATAACAAATTATTTCCAATTAAACCAAAGGTCCCAATGACGTAACTTTCATACAATTAAATGTTGTTATATTGTAAATCAGCAATCAAATTTATAATATAAACCGATACTATATCATTTCAAAATATATTGGGCTCTTTCATATCTTTTTTAGTTCTAGAAAGTTGCCAACCCTTGCCTTAAACAATGATTACTTTACAATATTTACTGACACAGCACGTTCATAGCTACTGACCTCCTCTCCCTTTTACTTTTCTTTTGGAAGAATATTAATGTTAATAATAGACAATTTGTTAAGAAGTCTTACGGTTGCTGTTTAACATCATAGCTGTATAGACATTTATTTATTCATTATTAATCTTTGATATACATGAATCGATAGCTCCATATTAATGACAAACACCTATTTATTTTATTGAATCATTTTACACATATATATCACAACCCACTATAATATAAAACCTATAAAATTTACTTATATATTTATATATAATATATACTGTTATATAATATTTTTTGAAAGTATACGAAGTATTATATATTATTTATGTCGTATCTTTAATTAATCTACTACTAATTGGCTAAAAGATCCAGGCATCCCTAAGTATTCTTCATTAAATTTGTATGAATTCCTTTTGGTATCATCTGACACAAATTTATTAGTATCCTCGATAATTTTTCTCGATTCCGCGGTCTTTAGCGTAGTTATCCATTGTTCTGTAAAACATTCAAGGATGATTTATGTATTAAAAACAACAGTTCATAGTATATAATTATACGATACTATAAAAAATCCAATGGACATCCTTATAGTGATCATTAAGTTAATTTTAACGTTAGCATTTTTCCGAGTACTTAAAACACGTACTTGCATTGAAAGAACGAAAAAAAATATTTTTTTACTCTCATCATCGGTCACATGGTGACATCTATTAAGAAATTGAATAAAACTCGTTGTTTTTCTGCCTACTACTAGATGGCAACCTTAAAGCACTTCTTAAAGAGTGATATACACCTGTACGTATTATGTATGCTCAATCATCTATGCCTAGTATCTATATGTGTAGTACAATAAAAATGACAAAACAAATATCACTATAAAATAAAGGTCACGGAATTCGGCAGTTAGGATTTTACAAGATTTATGAAAGTTAAACTTATTAACACACAATTACATACACAATTTAAGTATATAGAAATCTAAAATACAAATAAAGTTACAGATTAAATTGAAATAGCTTAAGATTCATTTACAATCAATTAAAAGTTTGATATGTTACGAACATAGGAAAGTGTTCGTAATACATATGTAGTAGAGTTCAATTAAGAAGAGGCATTTTTAGGAACATGCAAACAAAAGTCGTAAACTTTATGGTCAAATGCGCTTGACGCTAATTCTCTGGAACATTCACGTTGTTTATGAATTGGGTTCCGTATCCTCGCTACGACTCTCAATCAGTCGGGAATATTCTCGAAATTGATTCGAGATTGAATATATAACATAATATAATATAATATCAATCAAGAGCGAATTAAGAAGCGAAAATAAAAATGAAATATTAGTGACCTCGGTTTTGTTATAGGAAAACGAACAGCATAGAGACTGTAAATACTTATTTTGTAGTGAAAAGCTGAATAAAGGTTTTTTATCCAAATCCACGAACCCCTGTACGTAACAATAGCAACCTATGTTTGCATCGCTCGAATTGCTATTTCAATTTAACCTGGAAAGTTTGTCACAATTAAAAGACTCATTGTCTATTAAAAACGGAAAACTCATACCTAATAAAGATAAAGTGCTAGGTAAATCTCCACCATATTCTTCTGGAAGTATTTCTTTTGGGATTTCTTTCTGGAGATCTTCGAACGAGTCATGAACATAGATTCTTTTTCCCACTTTTTCCCTGACCGCTTTTTTGACCAACGATACAACCGCATCTACAAATGTCGTTGCGTTGACTATGTGAATCCCTTTAATTCTCTGTCCATAACCTTCCTGCAATTTATTAAAACTTTTAATTTTTTTTTAAATTCTGTATACAATCCTTAAACATCTAATACTTAGAAATGCTAGAGCTGCGAATTACTGTAAGGCATATATTGCTTATTTTCATTATATAATACCTATTATAAAACAAAGTCCCAAAAAGCTCTCTGTCTGTATGTGATCGATTTTCCCTAAATGTACTGAGCGGATTTTGGTACGGTTTTACTAAAAAATAGTGCAATTCTTAAGGTAGGCTTACTCGTAGATTAATAGTACATTACGTTTTTAGTAAATTGTGTTGAAGAGATCAAGCAGTTGTAAGAAAACCCGCCCGCTGGTAGCTTTAGTAGCGGGCACCGCGTAAACCAACAGAATTACACAAAAGGAAAGTACTGGAGAATTATAGATCTACAAAAATAATATAAAAAAGTACGGGACAGCATGCTTCTATCTCTTATGTGTAAGTCTCAATAACTACTTTTATACTCAAAATTTCTACTAAATTCACTGATTTCCATATGGGTGAAGCTGCAAGCATAGCACTTCCTGATAATTATGATACTTATTCAATCAAAATAATTATACTACCATCTACACGCGTAAGATGCCTGAAAATCTTCCACTTTTCCTCCGCAAATCTTCAATATAGAATATTGAAGATTTGAGGATAAGATGCATAAAATACTTATTTTATTTGAAGCTGAAACTGTCCATTAGCATTGGACCTTAGAGAATTAATCTTATCTTTAAAAAAACTTAAAAGAAATCCAGTGGATTAAACTAGTTCTCATTAATATTCTCGTATATTAACTACCTACTCATTGTTTTACTTAATTATATCTTATCTATGAAAAAAAGCAAATTTATTACTGTATTATTATTTATTTTTAAAAGTACAAAAACAACGTAATAAACAAAGCAAGAGATAAGAAATATTCAGTTCTATTAAATAATATAATAATTACATAAAATAATGTTTTTAATGTTAATTTCAACAAAGACCTTCAGGTCAAACCCTCGTCGAGACTTTGTTGTGTTTAACAAAACATGAGTATCACAAATATTACAATTCTTATGAAAACATATAAGAAAACCTTCGTTTTAATTGAGATAATATCGAATGCTAAGATAATATTATGAGACAACAAATTATACACCATAGATATTAGGTCTTTACATATGAAATTGGCGTTTTCTATGGGAGGAACATAAAGTCGTTTTTTTTTAATGAAATATATTTAATTAATCAAAGTATGTCCAATTGCTATGTATGCACTTTTGCCATCTCATAGGTAGTTCATTGATCCCCTTACTATAAAAACCATTCGGGTGGGAATCAATAAAATCTTTGAAGGCGGTTAGGACTGCCCCATCGGAGTTGAATTTTTTTCCTTGCAAGTAGTTATCCAAATTGCGAAAAAAATGGTAATCTGTTGGAGCAAGGTCCGGAGAGTACGGTGGATGTCTAAGACATTCTAATTGAAGCTCCTCTGATTTGGTAGCCGTCTGTTGTGCAGTGTGTGGTCTAGCGTTGTCCTGAAGCAGCAGTGCCCTAGAGCGATTGACCATCCTCGGTTGTTTAGCAGCTAGCTTTTCCATCATGGTTTGCAGTTGCTGACAATAGATATCTGCCGTAATCATCTGGCCAGATTTAAGAAAGCTGTAGTGAACGACACCGGCACTAGTCCACCAAACACTTACAAGCAACTTTTTTTTAGTCAATTTTCGCTTAGGGCAGGATTTGGCTGGTTCGCCAGGGTTCAGCCATTGCGATGAGCGCTTCCAATTATCGTAGAGGATCCACTTTTCATCACAGGTAATGATTCGATTTAAAATTCCTTCATTATTGTGCCGGTTGAGTAACGTAACGCAGCAGTCGACGCGCGTTTGTCGGTTTGCTTCACTCAATTCATGAGGTACCCACCTTTCAAGCTTTTTCACCTTCCCAATTTGCTTCAAGTGGATTAGAATAGTTTTATCACTAACACCGGAGCCTGCAGCTAACTCGGACGTGGTTTGCGATGGATCCGCTTCCACAATAGCCTTCAATTCTTCATTATCAACTTTGGTCTCCGGCCGTCCACGAGGCTTGTTCTGCAGGTCGAAATTTCCAGAACGAAAACGTTGGAACCAAAAACGCACTGTGTTTTCTTTTGCGACACCGTCACCATACACATCATTAATCCTTCGAGCCGTTTCTGCAGCACTGGTGCCACGGTGGAACTCATACTCGTAAATAACGCGATATTTCATGTTTTCCATTTTGTAAACAGAGTGACACAAAGAAAAAAACAAAAGAAGAAAAAACAAATGAATTAGGGGGTTTGAAACACAAATGCATGAGTAAATAGCTGTATGAATTTGAATTTGGAATTCCTAACCATAACGGTAATATTTGAGATCAAAGTGGCCAGTACGACAAAACGCCAATTTCATATGTAAGGACCTAATATTATATAACATAGAAACAACAAACGCTTTCGTTTGTTGTTTCTATATATATAATATAAAATATAGGAAGATCTCATTTTAAAATTATAAAGTATATGTAGTGTACTATCTTAATTAAACGATATCTTATATTGCAATTACAGAGGAGATACATAAATGACACAAAAAATATTTACCACGGCTAAAGTTTCTGATTTTTTCAATACAAATGGATTGAAGTTTGTTAGGCCTGTGATATTCAAATGTTGAAAATCCAATATATATCTCTCACCTAAGTTGTATTCAAAATGCATACTGTAGTCTATACACTGAAATAAAATCAAATAAATAGCTTGAACAATTTTATAAAAGTATTCAGTCGTGTTTACAAAAAGCGCTCTTTAAGTTTTGATACAGAACAATATATTTTGGTTGTTTTATAAATTTTCATGTTAAATTGAACCTCGCATTAGAAAATTCTTTAACAAAATGTTTTAGGCGACCTCAAGAATGCTGCTCGCTCGTTGAAATCAATGGAAGAGATTGTCCAACAGAAACATCTATTGGTTATAAAGAAAAAAAACAATGAAGCTGTAGGGTATCGCTGACTTGTGTGAATTACATTTTTACCGTAACCCCATTAATTTAAAATTTACGTAGCCCATTTTTTATTTATTATTATTCAGGCCATTCTTATGATATATTTTAGGATATAATTTAATCTTCCCTTTCTGTTCTTTCACTCGATGAAACGGTATTTGACATAGGTATTGGACATAGGTTCGAGAAGAAGTGATTCCGCCATCGCACAATCCTTTCTCACTTGGATTCAGTAGTTTTACACGTCTTCTTTGAGATCATCTGTCAACTTAGTTCTTTAACGAACTGATTCCAAAACAACATTTTTGGAATCAACACCATCAATACAAAATTTTACTTACCAGAAATGCTTGTCTTGTAAAGGTTAGCATGCTGTAGTCATTACCGTTTTCATTTATCCTTATTATTGATATTCTCGAAAGATCCGTAGGATGGAGTTTCGGTAAAGGGAGGAAATATCTATAAAGGAATAATGATTTTAGTATCCAACAAGCTGCGCTGCGTACGCGGTTTCGCCCGCTTAGAAATCACTGTGGAACTATATACCTTTAGAAAGAGTTAGTGATAGTTATTACTTTAAAATCGCAGCTGTAAAGTGAATAATGAAAAACAATTTCAAATCACGGTTTCGAAACATACTTAGACTTACATTTTTTTTGTAGATTCATCAAATTCGTCAATTGATTTATTGAGACAAATTTCGGGAATCAACCCTCTAGTTGTCAGCAATCTGTCAATTCTGATTTTAGTTCTTTCGACGGATCCTTTCTCTACGATATGTAAACGCTCCAAAAAGTTACCTTCTGCAAAAAATATACCTGCCTTAGTATGTCTTAATATTTACCTTTTTAAAATATACTCAAATTCTTTGTTAGCAAAATGAAAGTCCGCTGTTTAGTTTAGTTTATTAAGCCATACCACAATATGCAATCTTAGCCCTTATTATTACGGTATAATTTATAGAATTAGGCGTTACTTTGCGGAGATCCATAATACACACACATTTGTCGTGGAGTCTATCTCTCCTGATGATGCTTCGGTTATAGTTTGTGATAGTGAACGTGTTTGGTGCTTGTGTATTGTGGTGGCGGTGGTGGAGGTTTGTGCAAGTGTTTTTACGAATCCTGCATGTATCGGTATAGAAAAAACGGATAGTCCACTATACATTTAGCGCTACATATATTTTCTATTTACTTTATCGCGGATTATAGCAAAATTATTTTGTTCTTACTTTTGTGTTACGGTATACTTGGTATTTATTCACCGTATTCAATTAATATTTCATACCGTGAATTGATTCAAAATCGGTTCGCCTGTTATAAAAATGTAACTATACAGAAAGAGTTCAATAAATATGTACAATTTGTTTTAACTTATTTAAAAATTATCTTTTTCTTTTCGTTCTTCATCAATTAGCGTTTAGTAATCACTAGACAGGTATCACGACGTTATCATCAGGTATAGGACATGATTTCTTTTATGTCGCTTTTTTAATTGCCTGTAGTAACAGGCCATTAAAAAAGTGGTAATGGGAAGGCTTAAGGATAGTAATCCTTAAGTCTTCCCACTCATTTTAAAGAGTGGTGGGAGGTTCGATCTTCAATACAGAACCAATGTAGATTGAAAGATTTCCTCATAATGTTCTCTATCACCAAAAAGCTCGTGATAAATCATAATTATCGATTACTGGCTGAAAAATAGACATTCCATAAACGTGAACCCAACTTATTTAGTTAAAAAAATGTCAGAGGAATAAATAAACCAATCAAATTTACGCCAAAAATACAACTAGGTGGAATTCCTCTGGCACAAGCTACCGAGTTTAGATACTCGGTCGCGTTGTCACAGAAAATTTAGGTGATGACCACGATGTGGAAAGGGAGCGTAGGGCTGTCAGTCCTAGGCAATATGCTTGCCCGCACATTCGTAAGCTATACTACACAAGTAAAATTAACCCTATTCAAGGCGTATTGTCAAACTTTGTGCACGTGCACGTGTCCTCTATGGAGGACATGGAATGAAATCCACCAGAATAAATTTTGTATATATCTTTTTTTATTACTAACGTAGGCTAAGTTTTTTGTTACTCACATTATGGACACAATGTCTGAGTTAAAATAATAAAAAAAAAATAATAATAATATATCATTACCTGCTATCATCATCCTCCTGCCCTTATCCTTATCATATTTTACAACTACGTGACCTCTTTAACATAATTTACATAAAACCGTTATGTACTATTAACTTAAACGATCCGGAAGAAATACGTAGAATATATCTTGCGGATTGTTCAGTGAAAACCGTACAACAATCGGTTCAGCAGAATTTGAAACAATTGATCACATACGGACAGACAGCTTTTGGTGACTTTGTTTTATAAATAAAAAATGAATAAATAAATAAATATATGGGACATTTACACACACGGTCATCCGTCCCCAAAGTAAGTAACTTAATACTTGTGTTATGGGTGACGGACAACTGGTAGATATACTATATATATAAGTTTAAATACATACTTAAATAGAAATACACACCCAGGCTCGAAGAACCAACAATTTGTTTATAGAAAATGTTGGCCCTCGGCGGGAATCAAACCCGCGACCCGCGGAGCTGAAGGCAGGGTCACTACCCACAGCGCCAACGGGCCAGTCAAATAATAAGTATAGATAGATGTTGATGATATTGTCTTCACAATATTCTTTTTTATTTATATTATTTAGTCTGAATGTACAAAAGTTGAAGTTTACATAATGTCAGCGTATACATAAACTCATCAGAGTTTTTTCCATAGGCCAGAGCCGTCGACATAACATAGGTACATAATATATAGTACATTTATAATACTGAGACTTGTAATACATTTGTAGAATGTATAAATTCTAAGAGTTATTATTAACTAAAAAGTATAAAACAATGAAGTAGTTATACATTTAACGCAGCTTTTCAAAGGGCATTAAACCCAATGGAAAACAATATTTCTTATATAAAGTTCAATTTAACTATAAAAATACCAATTGACATATCGTTGCACAATTAATAAATATAATTTAATGACTTTACCGATATACTTAACGGCATCGGACAAATGTTTTTCTTTCTTGACCCACTCAATAATTGCGTCGAGATTTTTTCTTATCTTCTCTCTATCTAAACCAAGGTGTTGTCTAACTCTTTCCATTTCCTCTTGTTTTACTTCTAAGAGCGGATGTTTTGGTGCAAACTCCATTATTTATTATGGCCTAAAAATATTTGTATATTTTTCAATTGTTAATAATTTATGGAATAAGGCGTAACTTTGCGGAGATTCATAATACAAAAGTAATAATAAAAATTAATCTGCGATACAGTAAATAGAAAATGTATATAGTGCTAAATGTATAGTGGACTACCCGTTTTTTCATACCCGATAAATGCAGCATTCTTATAAAACACATGCACAAACCTACACCACTGCTACCACAATACACAAGCATCTCTGCGTAAAACAGCAGAGATACACTTAAGTAATGTAGTAGAAGATTTTTACAGATCTACAAAAAAGTCTGGGATAGCATGTCTCTATCACTCACGGTTAACGCACAATAACTACTTTTATGTTCGATCGAAATGTTTTAATTTCGAAAATTCGGGAAAAGTTTCGTAAACGAGTGAATTCCACGCGGGCGAAGCCGTTGTTGGCACTGCTATATTTAAATAAATCTCTAAAACGTATACTCACGTTAACCTTTTTATAACTGACCCGAAAAGTGTGCGTTGTGGACTTGTTCACGCGTGGTATGGAATCAGACTCATTTTTAACAGAAAAACTCATTGGTGTCTGCACAAGGTTTGAACCCGTGACCTCCTCAAAAGAGTCTCATGGTCGCACTATGGGCTATCACAGCTTCAGCAGAATGTTTAATACTAGCCTAAATGTCCAGTAAGCCTTATAATGCACAACTATAAATTGCATAGTATGTTTACGGATTTTATATTATAATCACGCCCTGACCTCCTTTGACTTGCAAAAACGGTTCAATGCCCGAGCATCAAGTGACAACATGATACATATAGGCATTGATCGAAGATGTGTATCATCATTCTCCTGCCTTATCCCACTCTAAATGGGGTCGGCACAACATGTTACAAACATGTTGTTATATGATTTGGCTACGTATTTTACGACCGGCCGCCTGCCTGACGTCAACTTACTTTAGTCGCCTTTTACGACACCTCGGTAAGAAAGGAGGGTGGTCTATTCTATTCTGCCGGATACCACACGGCGTTGATCGAAGATGTGTATATAGTGGTTTATATCTTATGTTGTTGTTAACTGTTTAAAAATATTAATAAAAAATAATACGGCATATACAAATTTTCTATATGAATCATGTATGTTTAACTCGTCATTCTTCTACCCTTGTCCCACTTTACGTGGGGTCGGCACAACATGTTATAAACATGTTATTGCAAAATTTGGATTGATATTTTACGACTGGCCGCCTGTTTGATGTCAACTTACCTTAGTCGCCTTTTACGATACCTCGGTAAAAAATAAGGTCTATTCTAATCAACCGGTCTTAAAGTAGAAATTACTTAAGGAAAATGCAGTCTTAGTAGATAAGGTAGACATACTTTAGAAAGGTCGTAGAGTCACCATAATCATTAGGCTCATGTGGTGCTAAAATCTCTTAAAGAAACTTTTGTGACGAGAGAAGGTAGCTAGTTCAAGTTTATTTTATGAATAATCATAGGCCTTTGAAGCATTGTGCCAAAGAATCGGCAAGAATCTTGAGGTTAGTAGCTGGTTTCAGATGTTCAATTCAATTCGAATTCAAAAAATTCTTTATTCAAGTTAACTTGTAAACAAGTGCTTTTGAATCGTCAACATCTACTGCTGTTTCGTAAAGCTGTTCCTGCCGAGAAGAACCAGCAAGAAACTCGCTGGTTGCTCTTTTCAAACAATAATTCTTATCACTAGTTACATATAGTTATTAATGTCTTGTACGGGGTTGAAGAGAAGCTATATCCACGCATTCTTATCGTCTAGGTAATCTTCAATAGTATAATAGGCTTTCTGAATTAACCTTTTTTTAATAGTATTTTTAAACTGCTCTAATGGTAAAGTTAAAGTAGATTGTGGAATTCAATCATCCCTATGTCCCATATGGAGATGAACGTTAACAGTAAAGAGTGATTATTGTTCTAGTGATAGAACTATCAACCAGCAACCTAATCGTTATAATTATTACCAACCAACCAAACCAAACGGTCATTATAATTATTAAATTTAATCAGTTATCCACAGAATAGGTCAATGGCCTAAAGTGAAAATGCATCCTTTATGGTAAAAGATCCACTAATAATTATAAATCACTTACGCGAATCGTGATCCAAATGATGTTACTATTTCCTCCAACACTGTAGCTATTGCGTTCCTTTTAATATTCAATGATTTTATTTTCTCAAACCTTTGATACAGACTAAACAACAACGACTGTTGCACTCACTATCGTGTAAGGTTATATATTGATTTCGCAACCGGTTTATCCTCGTCCAAGTTACAAGCAAGCTTTGTGAATTTTTTGGTATACAGATTTTTTTTTCCAATATGCTTTTGGCATATGGCTTACACGGCTTTATCAATACGTCACCTGACGAAGTGACACGCATACATAAAATAAATACAGTGCGACTATGTATTGCATTACTGACACACTGCAAATTTAGTGATAAGATCATATAGCTTGATAGAGTACTTAGAATAGGGAAGCGAACGTAAAATGTGCTACAATAAAGAGAAAGCAAAAGAGGGTGATCTATCTGTCCCTCTTTATTACATGCCATTAGACAAAGATGAAGTATAGCATCATCTTCCCTCTCATTATTAATTGCGTCATTGTTACCTACAAGCTTCCCTGCTCTAGTATAGTAACTCTATATTGATGATACCTCCTCTAGCAAATCTGGGGACGAGTATGATCGTCAACATTTAAAAATTGATTATGTACAACGGATCCTAGGATCGCGATTTTACAGTTATAAGGAACTAATTGGAGAGACATTGCATCAAATATTATATTATCGAATATCTTTTTTTTTTGCAAAACTATTTACTCTGTAAAGAACTTGTTTTAAAAATATATTATAATTTTAATAATGATCAATAACGACAATATTTGATCATATAAACATGAATGCGTAACAATAGAATAAATTATGATTATTATGAATTATATTAGAATAAATATAAAGAATTATAAAACGATAGGTGATGTATATAATAGACAAAGTAGGAACCGACATAAGCTTGCGACTCCTGCTTTGCGCCTAGCAAAAGTACGTAAATCGTTTGTGGGTATGGGTATAAGATTCTATAATAAAACTCCGAAATCAATTTTGGTCATGCCATTACAGCAGTTTAAAACCACTGTTAAAAAGAGGCTGATACAGAAAGCCTACTATACTGTTGAAGATTACTTAGATGATAAGGATATAGGTGCACTTCTACCCTGTACAAGACAGTAATAAATAAATGTAACTAGTTCTAAGATTTATATTTTAAAAAGAGCAACCGCTGAGTTTCTTGCTGGCTCTTCTCGGCAGGAACAGCTTTCCGAACCAGCAGTAAAGTTGACGATTCAAAAGCACTTGTTTACAAGTTTACTTGAATAAAGAATATTTTGAATTTGAATTTGAATTTATGCATTATTTATGTAGCAGCATGATATGAGGAAATTATATTATTATTATTATGCCCGCAGCTTCACCCACGTGGGAATCAGTGTGTCACAGAGTTTCTGCAAGAATTCCAGGATAAAACGTAGCATATATGCACGTTACTCAAGAATCCTTTAGTATAAAGTAATCCTCCGTACAAAAATCTGTTCAATATATTTTGAGATTATCGATCGAATATCGATTCGTGTATGTGACACACAGACAACTTTAGGGAATTTTTGTTTTATAATATGTATAAATATGCTTTAATATGTCATATTATCTTCATATTTTTTATATGCATATTACAATAACTTGACCTGACGGCCTGTTACAATCCCACAGTTGGGCATAGGCCTCTTCTCTCCGGTTCTAGAGAGAAGGGTCGGAACTAAGACCTGCCACGCAGCTCCAATGCGGATTGGTAGGTTACACATATCCCTAGAATTCTCTAGAATTCTCTAGAGTTGACCGAAAAACGTGATAGATTACAATTATTAATTAGAACACATAAAATTGCCTGCCCGGGGTTTGAACGTTTGCCGTGACCCCCTCGAAAGAGTCGCACGGTCTCACCTATGGGTTATTACAGCTTTATAATATTATATAGTATAAATAAAATAATATATAATATAACGTTCCCTACCTTGGGCCTTGATTGAAAAATAACAATTGCTAACATAATATAAATAAATAAAATAACGAACTACACTCACGACATTTTCGAAGACAAAATCCTAGGCAATGATTTACATTGGCTTTCTAGATATTAACACCGACCTTCTAATAGACATTGCCTTAAGAATCAAAGAATCCTTGGAACCACGAGTACCAACCCTCGAAGAGTTACTACGTTTTACACATCAGTCGTAGGTGAAGGACCTCTGAAGGCGTCTCGATTAGTCACAGAGTCTCTATCAGCCCTCCACTACACATCACCCTAAGCTATCCCCAGGTGTCACAAGAGGAAGTCTTAAGATGACTTTCCCCGACGAAAATGATTTCGCGCTCACTCGTCCCATCTTGTAATGTTGTAAAAGCCATCAGGACTAACAGAATATTGTCAATTCAAGAAAAAAAAAGAATCGCCATTCTCGCTTTTTTTTTTATGAAATAGGATGGCAGACGAGCATGCAGTTCAAGGTTATCACCGCCGCCCACGACCTCTCGCAGAGCGAGTGTGCTGCCGACCTTAAAAAAGGTGGAAAATACGCTTTTTGAAGGTATTTATGTCGTACCGATCCGGAAACGCTGCTAGAGGCAGATTATTCCATAAAATGGTGGTGCGCGGAATAAAATTGTTGGAAAACCGAACTGTAGTGGATCGCCACGCATCCAGATGGTAAGGATGATATTGTAACTTGTGACGTACAGTGCGGTTGTGGAATTTGGCGGCAGGAATCAGTTCGTGTAGCTCACTGGAACACTCTCCATGAAAGATGCGGTAGAAAACGCACAGTGAAGATACGTCTCTACGCATCGCCAAAGAGTCCAGCTGTTTGCTGATCACCTGGTCCCCAATAATTCGAGCTGCTCTGCGCTGTATGCGATCGAATGCCTTTAGTTGGTACTGGGGTGCACCAGCCCAGAGATGAGAACAGTACTCCATATGAGGCCGGACTTGTGCTTTGTACAGCGCTAGTTGTGGGCCGGATTGAAGTACTGCCTCGCTCTATTGATGACACCCAATTTTTTGGAGGCCAACTTAGCCGTCCTTTCCAAGTGATCGCGATACTTGCAGCTATTAGAGATGTCTAGACCCAGTATTTCAATACTAGTCGAGGCACTTAACAGAACATTCTCGAAAGACGGAGACACGACAAACGGTGATGTTTTTGTGGTTAACGCACAAACTTGTGTCTTCTGGGGGTTAAATTGTACTAAATTCAATCTACCCCATTCCGAGATCTTCCGTAAGGTAGTTTCAACAGAAGACACAAGATTTTTCCGACACTCATCAACCTTTTCCCAAGAGAGTCCTGCGCAGCCGGTGTATATGGCATCCACTGTACTGTCATCTGCATAGCAATGAATGTTAGGATCATCTAACATGTCATTGATATGCAGAAGAAACAGTGTAGAGGATATCACGCAGCCTTGAGGAACACCAGCATTCACCGGCTTGGGATTCGAGCAAAATCCATCGACAACGACACGCATGCTAAGGCCAGTGACAAAGCTGGAGATCCAAAGGCGCAGATTCTCTGGAAGCCCATAGGAAGGTAATTTCGAAAGAAGTGCCCTATGCCACACACGATCGAAGGCTTTCGCCATATCCAGGCCAACTGCAAGGCCTTATCCCTTGCTGTCTATAGCCGCTGCCCAACGGTGAGTCAGGTAGACTAGAAGATCACCAGCTGATCGACTATATCGAAAACCTTATTGACGGTCGTTGATCAACTCATGATTCTCAAGGTAAGACAGAAACTGGCGATTGATAATCATCTCCATAACTTTGGAGATGAGGGAGGTAATGGCAATGGGCCTGTAGTTAGCTGGATCTGAAACATCACCTTTTTTACGGATCGGATGGATAAGAGCTGCCTTCCACGTATCCGGGACTATGCCTTGTGAGTAGGACAGCCGAAATAGACGCGTTAGCACAGGAGTCAACTCGGGAGCACACATTCGAAGCACAATTGGAGAGATACCGTCTGGCCCACTCGACTTATGAATGTCCAAAGAGAACAGAGCTCGCCGAAAAGCTTTTTGGCTGAACTTAATATCAGGCATTGAGCTCTTACACCAAGGGATAGTAGGTGCTGGGTTTCCTTGGTCATTCAAAGTAGAGTTTGACGCAAAGAAATCGCCCAAAAGATCGGTTTTCTCCTTTGCTGTATGAACCAGCGCATTATTCTCTGTGCACAACGGTGGAAGTGAAGGTTTGTCGAATTTACCAAGCGCCGCTTTGGAGACTGCCCAGAACCGACGCGTTCCAGATGGACATTGCTCAAGTGTCTCACCAATTTTGACGATATACTTAAATTTCGCTCTAGCAACTTCCCTTTTAAAGAACCTGGAGGCACGGTTGTAATTCCTCTTGAGTAAAGTGGAGTTAGAATTTCCTCTAGCCAACGCTTCAACCCAGGCCTGATATGCGACTCGTTTGCTATCAGCAGCTGCCTTGCATGATTCACTGAACCGAGGTTGCGATCTACCACCGATTGGTATTATGGAGTTAGGTATATAATACTCCATACCTTGCAGAACCACTTCGGTAACAGACGCTCGCTATCCAACGATGCTTCTGGGCTATTGAGAGTTTCAGAAAACGTGATACTTTTCACCTTATGTTATAAAGCTTGCCAAATTAAAATTAAATTAAGTTTCAAATTAATATTATTCGTAGGCACTAACGAGTCAGTCAAGTTTTTATATTTATTAATCGTTCACACAACCTTTAAGAGACACAAATGGCGTCAGGCCAGAAAAACATGCGTAGTCTCTGTGAAAATCGTCTTGTTAACTGATAATTAAATAATTAATCGCCAAAACGGCTAGCTGACTCATATTTTTTTTGTAGTTGTACTTGGAATATTAAGTACTAAATGTTACGAAGTTTATAATATTACTGGTTGTTCGTATATTTCAATCCCGATACCCATTTCAATATCCTCGTTTCTGGGAGAGAAGAGAAGAGGTTTCTATGCGGATTGAGAGGTTACACATATTCTAAAAAGACTTAAGGTATATACGAGTATATATTGCTAATTTGGTTTTTCCGTATCGTGAAAAATTAACGGTCCGTTACTATGCCACAGCCGGACATATCTCTCTGCTCTCCGTTTTTGAAGAGAAGGGTTCGAGCCAAGATCCACCAGAGACATATCCCAGAATTTTCTGAGATATGCAGGTTTTATCACGATTTTTTTTCTTCACAATGTGATAATATGCAATTATCAGTTACACATATGAGTTTAACAGAAAAATTATTAGTGCTGCCCGGGGTTTGACCTATTTCTTCTGCCATTCTTCTAACGCATTGATATTGTTCCTTATCTCTTGTTTAATAGTACCTAAAAATTATCTGAGCAATCTCAATTTTGTAACAACGGATGATATAATATTGTGTCCATTGTTAGTTAGTCAGTTAAGCTGTCTGTTATATGTTGCTGAAGTCCATGTGTTACAAAATGGTGGCCACTGAAAATCGTTGTTCAGGTTTCAGATTCGAACCAAAGCCTTACCCAGTAGTGGTTACCCATTTTGTGACGTCACCCATGCCTTTGTAAATAAATTGGTTTTCTTTGTGTTGTTTGATATAAAACTTACGATGGTGTACGTCATAAATAAAGTTTTTCTTTCTTTCTTTTCTTTCATTGTGAAATCAAAAAGGGAATAAATTGGTCATGTAGGGCATATTTAACGTCATTTTTCCATTGCAGACGAAATTGTTTGTCGTGTTTGGTCAGATCTAGATCATTTTAGCATCTATGTAAAGCAAAATCAACTACAATCTAGGGCCGGTACAACCGGTGTATTAAAGATTTTCATCCTTTTATATCATTAACTAGTAATTAGAAGGAAATGCAAAGGCAACATTAATAGCCTTGTCGAGTTAATTTGTTCATAGAAGAGTTTTTTTAAATAGTTGTATTGTCATCCCCAGAGCAATCGCAATCTGACTCGCGGTCACAATGCAAATAAAACTAAAGAGGTAAAGGAAAAAATTGTATAATTTATTTCAGTTGAAAATAACATTCGATTATCTCGATTGATATAAAAACAAAATGTTTGTGGTTAATTTCAATACTGTTTTTGTTAACCCCTTAAACGTCTAGGGAGCACCATGTGCACAAATTCAATTTAAAAAATCAAAATGTTTTTGTCACCAACAATATATGTATGTAAATATAAAATTATATATTGTATTCAATGGGGAATTTATGACGAAGAAAATGGTATACAAATATGGTATAATTATTATATAGTGAATAACATGATCTAAGAATGAAGGTCAAAAATTCGTACACCCCCCCTCTTCTTGTCGGTCAAAGGTGAAACATTTTTGTTATTGCAGTCTTTATTTGTATTTACCCGACTTCTAATTCCGATTCCTAGCTACCTAGTAGTGTTCCGGTACAATATTGCGTAAAGTGCGAAAGCTATATGATGACTGTATGACAAAGACGAAAGATAAATGTATGAGTCTTATTTTCCCTATCTTATTATTTGTTGCGACATTCTTACTTACAGGCCTGCCTATAGCTCCACTACTCTAGTATAATAACTCTATGATAACATTCTCGAACAAAATGTTGGACAATAAGCAATATTTGAATACAAGAAAGGTTTTCATTTTCAATTCGTACCAATGGATGAATGTTTACTTTGTGTAATCAAACCTTCTTATTCAATGCACATCCAATCAGCTTCCGAACGATGGAAATAAGAATACCAGTGAATACAGATCAACGATAATGAGGATATGAAGCGGGGATATTTAAAAATAAGAACTCGATGTGCCATACATCGCTTTGTTATCTGTAAATAAAAATAGCTGCATAGATAAAAGATTTATAGATTTTCATTGTTCAATAAAAAAAATGCGAACGAAATGAAAATTTTATACTTTTCATTGTCTGGAATTATCAATAATTTGGATGAATGGCGACTGCCAAGCCATTATAAATATATGGGACATTTACACACACGGTCGTCAGTCCCCAAAGTAAGTAACTTAATACTTGTGTTATGGGTGACGGACAACTGGTAGATATACTACATATATAAGTTTAAATACATACTTAAATACAAATGCACACCCAGGCTCGAAGAACCAACAATTTGTTTATAGAAAATCTTGGCCCTCGGCGGGAATCGAACCCACGACCCGCGGAGCTGAAGGCAGGGTCACCACCCACAGCGCCAACGGGCCAGCCATTGTGGTTTTGCTTTACAATTTTGTTGGTAAAATCCTTCGAGATTATGGTGGTGAATGTGAACAGTGCTAATGTAGTCTGGTGATTGTTGTAGTAATTTGTTAGCGTTCAGCGATTCCTGCACATAAGGAGTATAATTATATGATAACAGATGGTGAACCGGCGCCGGTGCATCCGGAAATGCAATTGATTGTCATTATATAAAACAAAGTAAAGTAGCGGCCTGTTACAATTCCACTTCCGGGAATAGGCCTCCTCTTTTCCTTTCTGGAGAGAAGGGTTGGAGCTAAGACCAACCACGCTGCTCCAATGCAGATTGGTAGGTTACACATATTTCCAGAATTGTCTAGAGATACGCAGGTTTCCTCACGATGTTTTCCTTCACCGAAAAGCGTGTGATAAATTGCAATTATCAATTAGACACATGAGGTTTAATAGGAAAACTCATTGGTGCCTGCCCGGCTTTGAAATCGTGTTCCGCTCGAAAGAGTCGCACGGTCTCACCGCTGGGCTATCACAGCTCATTATATAGGTTATTTATTAATAATTGTTTTTATTGTATTATTACATATTGTATTTTTTGTTGTTGTACATATACTAAATAATATTTGATTTGATTTGATTTGAAATCTACATTAATAATTAAATATACTTATTTTTAACGTTAATTTACACGAAATTTGATTTCAAAGTATCGACGTTGTATGTATATATTTTTTTTGTTTTTATTTATACTTGTTGATTTTATAATAATAAACCACGTCAAGACACCTGCACATCTTTTCAGAATTCCTAATATATGTGTATCCTAACAATAATCGTAATAGTTTATAACTGACCCATAGGCGAGAGTGGCAGTGACCCTGTCTTCAGCTCCGGTGATCACGGGTTCGATTTCCGCTTTGGTCCTCAACGGAAAACGAACCATTTATAAAACAATTTTATGCTCGTTCTTCAAATTTGGGTAAATTTATGTATTTTATCAAATAACTAAGTTACTTTTTAGCGTTTAGTAACGTTTATAGCAATATTGTAATATTTATGCAGTTTGTAAAAAAAAAATATGGGTCATTAACCTTTGGGATCAATCGTTCACCCCACCAAGACAAATTGAATCAGGTAGTTAAAATGTAAATACGACGATTGTGCGTGATAGATCTATTGAAGCACTTGTCAGCTGACGGGGGCCAAATTGAATATTATGCACAAATTGAATTTACCCCACTCATCACCTGCCAATAGGATTCATACTACATTATTCTTCAATTTACATGTATTACTATGCATTGTATTTAATTTGATAACAAACGTGACATTGTGATTACCACCCAAGTCAATGAGAGTATGAATGGGAAGGTGATTCCACACAGAAAAAGAAAATATTGGAAATTCGAATAACCATTTTGGAAACACACTATCGATGTTTTATTTGTATTTGTAATATATTTATATCTAATTTAGTAAAAGATTCTTTTGTTTTTAGGTTTTTCGATTTTTTTTACGATGTAAGCGGTGTTTATTTTTAAATAATTTAGAAAATATTAACAGAATTAAACTATTAATTAAATTCATGCATTTTTTTGTAATTCATAAATTTTTTTTGTCAATTTGTCAAAATTTTTGTCAATTGACAAAACACTTCTATGCGGTGCCACATTACAAAGATAATAAATACAAAGCCAGTCTAACCTATTTTGGAACTATTATATTATAACTGCTTAAAAAATATATTATGCAATAATAAAGACAAATTAGAAAGCCCGAAAAAGAGTGGTCTTTACAAAATAAAATGTCCTGAATGCAATGATACATAAGTGGGTCAGACTGGTTGTAATTTTGAAATCCGTTTTAAAGAACATATGGTCGCTTTCAGGAATAATAAGCCACAAAATTCACATTTCGCTAAACATTTGTTAGAAAGCGGTCATAAAGTTCCTAATTTTTTAGAAATACCCGGTCATTGTTTAGAAATACTGCACACCTGCGAAAAAAGCTTGAAATTAAATATTTTGGAACGATTAGAAATCATTAAGCATAACAATGGCACCCTCATTAACGAGCAGATAAATGTCTCTAGTTCAAGGTTGTTGCACGTGTTCCGAGGTAAAATAAAGGGTGGGGATGAACCAAGTACTATTTAACAACGCTTGTTTGGATAACGCTTCGCTTTGCGATTTTGTCGTTGAGTCTATCGTGGAGTCTATCTCCTGATGATGCTTCGATTGCGGTGATCTTGATGATGGATCGAGGTTGCGGGGCGAAACGATTGTTGAGTTTGTGATAGTGAACCTATGTAGTGCTTGTGTATTGTGGTGAAAGTGGTGGAAGTTTGTGCATGTGTTTTTACGAATCCTGCACGTATTGGGTATGAAAATACTGATAGTCCACTATACATATAAACACTATATATTTTTTCTATTTACTGTATCGCGGATTATAGCAAAATAATTTTATTATTACTTTTGTAAACAAAACTAAACTTCGTTTAAATATTGAAATGATTTTTTAAATGTCATATATTGGCGCCAAGATTGCGTGTTGCGTCGCCGCGGACCCATTCATTGAAACCTTTTATTTTAAGGTTCAACCTCCTTGGTCCAGCTGGAAGTTGTATAGGTGTATCGTTATGATTAAAAAGTTACATTATGATACAGGTGTCCATACAAGACCTGTATCGTAATGAAACTTTTAATTTTTTATTTTTGTTCTGTACGTAATGTTTGTCATAAGAATTTTGTTTTCAGTTTTATAATTTTTGTATTATAGTATCAGAGTAGATAAAACTTATAGTTAAGATGCGCCTGCTAAATTTAAAAGGCAATGATTGCAGTCAAGGGAACTCAATATAATACTAATTACAGCTATGACGATGGGCGTAGTAATTGCTCTTAAAAATTACAGTAGAATATAAAAGTAATTTAACATTCTTACTAATCCAAAACTTGTCGAAGATCTTTTCTTTCGTTAAATGTATCATCACGTTGTTATAGGCTGGGGTTACTTCCAAAAGTTTCAAAATGTGATTTTGTCTGTAACTTTTGTGTCCAAAATGACAAAATAGTACAAAGTTATAACGAAATAACAAATTCTAAATAATTCTTTTATATTGAACAACAATGAATGTACTTAGACTAAACTTACACATAAACAATATTGTACATCAACATATTGTATCGAACATATTGTATCCTGCTACAATTACATCCTTACTTACAGGTGTACACAACATGCATAATAAGTATGCATTTTGTGCCTGATAATTTTAACGAAATTTTTATTTTTTTTAATTTATAGTAAATGCAAATAAGAAAGAAAAAACCTAGTAACTCACGTAGAGAAAAATAACGTTATAAAGCAAAGATTTTTTAAAAAGAAAACGATATAAAGTATATATAATAATTTAATGCACTATGATTAATAAAAAGTAGTTCGTTATTTCTGCTATAAAATTCTTAGGAACGGTAATCAAATTTTCCCATTTAGCCGTAAATGAATCAGTTGTTTTTTAGTGATTTTATCCGACGCGCATAAATGACTGACTAAATATTAGTTGCAGTTACAGAAGTTCTTGTATAAATACACCATTAACAGGCCTGTTCCTGGAGCTAATATTTTCTTCTTCTCGATTAACTGATAAACTGTTGGACATATGTTTCCTAATGGAATCCCCAAACCACACAATCTCGTACCGCTTAGTTCCAGCGAATCGCCGCGACTTTTTTGTCAACCTCTGCGTTTTCTGGTGCGAGATCGACATTCCAGTAGCTTACGCTCAAAGCACATCAGTTTTTCATAAAAATTTAGCTGTTTCGAAATCTTCTCTGTAAAGGCTACCAGTGATGAAAATGAAAATTTGTAATCGTAGACATCAATAATGAGCTGTGATAGCCCAGCGGTGAGACCGTGCGACTCTTTCGAGGGGAACACGAGTTCAAACCCGGGCAGGCACCAATGAGTTTTTCTATTAAAAACTCATGTGTCTAATTGACAATTGCAATTTATCACACGCTTTTCGGTGAAGGAAAACATCGTGAGGAAACCTGCATATCTCTAGAGAATTCTGTTGATATGTGTAACCTACCAATCCGCATTGGAGCAGCGTGGTAGGTCTTAGCTCCAACCCTTCTCTCCAGAAACGGAGAGAGGAGGCCTATTCCCAGCAGTGGGATTGTAACAGGCCGCTACTTTACTTTACTTTTAGACATCAAGGAAATAGAATATCGAACAACATTAAGGTAATTTCCTGTTACCATGTCCATGTACGCATTGAACCGAATGGTTCAACACTTACTTATCCATAAATAAACACTCATAATTTCCCAATCTCAATGTAGTTCAAAATTCCATTTTCACTCTAATGAACTGTACGCGGCCGAGTAAATTAATTTCCTATAAGCTTTTGTAACGTCAAAACAACTTGCAAACTTCACGACCTGCTTTAATTAAAGTGTAAGGTACAGCCTCAGCTGATAAATAGAGATAGGTTTTGTCTTTATAAATTGGATTTCGGGAGTCCTTTCTGGATATAATGACCATTATACCTACTCTGAGGGGTTACATTGCTATCGAATATCGTGTTTAAAACAATAACGATTCTTGACTTTGTACACAATATGACATTGTTTAGTGATCTAAAGACATTATGAATAATCCTAAAGTTCGTGATATATTTCATAAAAGGAACTAGAGAGCTATGTAGATCTAGAACAAAAGCATTCTTTCTCGATCTTTTAGTGTTAAGGAAACGTCGTTCTTAGCATTTCTCTAAAATATCAACGAGCAAGAATGAGAACCTGGAATTATTGCACAAAATAAGCCCAACGAATATTTTAAAGGGACGGCTCCAGGCTGCGAGCGTGCCCGAACACACTCCTAAATTGATTACTGAATACTGATTAAAGCTCAAAAAAGTTGTATAAGAGCTATATAATTCATCATTCATTGGGGTATCATTTACTGAACACTGCAAACTGTTGTTCAAAATATTGCATATATTACCACTTCCTAGTCTATATATATTTGAAATTAGTATGTTTGTAAAAAGATATAATCATCTATTTACCAAAGCAGACGAATTATATCCAAAAAATCCAAGAAATAGCAAAATATTAGTATTCACCTAAGCATGAAATTCACAAACAAAATAGTCATGCAATGTGCGACAAAATATTTGATAATTTACCTCTTAGCCTATTTTAACACTCAGATAATTTAGAAAAGACCTTTTTACATGATTGATTGAAAAATGTTTTTATCGCTGTACAAGAGTTTTGCATTTAAAATTATATCTTTAATAAGTAAAAAATTATATTATTATTGAAATCTTATTTAAGTTTACTTTGCTAAAAAGTTGCATGTCAAAATTGACTAAACATGTTCTGAAATTATTTATTAACATCTTTCTATAATCCATGTTTAAAGCAAATAATAAATAAATAATCAAATAATAAATCAAATTAAAGTAAATAATTTAATTTGATTTTAGCGAGCATTTTTAGATTATTCCATAGAATCACAGAAGCGAACACAGAAAGGACAACGAAGAAATGAACCGAATTTCATAGAGTAGGGATAGAACCAGCATTTACTAGTCTTATGTAAATCAGCCTTAACATATATTTAGAATAGCTATAGTCAAGAGTGCGAACAAAAACAATATTTTCCTTCAGAAGATTATTAATGAAATGTTTTACAGTTACATATAGCTGCACAGACATTCAAAAATAAATCACAAAATTTAAAAAATGAAATTAATAATAAATATTAATAAATAAATATTAACACTTTAACACTTATGAATATGTTAGAAACATATTGCGAATTCGTCGACTAATTGTTTACGTGATAAATTACGAAAAAAATTTGCAATGTGTATCAAAGCGTTAGCTTGTCGAGTTAAATAAGTAAGTAATTTAAATATATCAATAGCCACCTTCCTTTGACTTCGTCTTAGAAACCTTCAGTGCCAGAATATATATATTTTTTTAATGCCCTTAATTGTATATTGTTATCCGTTATAAGAGGAGAAACGGGAATTTTATACCTTCTATGTTATTCAGATTTATAAGCATACCAAATGAAAAATTTTGTCAATTTTGCATCAGTGAATAAGCAGTGAAAGCGTAACAGATAGACCGACAAACTTTCCTTAATATGAGTATGAATTTGTATACCAAACGTCATAAAAATCTCTTTTTATCTCGTCATTTCGAACAATAATACTAAATTTCACATTTCTATAGTAGGATTTCCTTTCAATTCTAAACGACTTGTGCTGATTGAATTTCGCTATTCAATCAGTACACACGATAATTTTATTAAAATCACACTCAAATTCATCGTGACAAGGCTTATTTCTTCCACAGGTAAGGCGGTAGAAAAAGTATTTTAGAATTCATGACGCAAAATTGTCGATGGGACCCTCCTCTTTATTATTCGTGATAGAATAATGTGAGTCCATTTTGAAGATCAACGCCCTGGAAAAAAAAATTACAAGGTTTAAAAAATATTTAAAAAGCAAATTAGAATAGTAAACAATTCAAATAACAAAAATCAAGGATAGTATAATTAAATTGTGTCAATTATATGACTGCTAAAATTAACTTTACAATACCGTATACTCTTAGAAAAAAATCCAAAAGTAAAAGTATATCAGAGGAGAGTACATGCTGTTTTTAATTTCTTTTTAGTCCACATCCCACAAATGTGTGCAAATTACTTCACATAATATTATGTACATATTTACAGTATGGCGTAATAACCCAACAATTAACTTTTCTGCTACAAATATATTTTTTATTTTTACAGCAAGACTTTGATTGCCTGGTCATAGCGTGCTCATTAGTGGTCTATAAATCTAAATAAAAAAATACGTTTAAGTAAATTCAGTATTAAAAAATATAATAACCACAGTTCGATCACATTCTAAAAATTCTAAATATTATTTATTCAAATTGCCATTTGCATTAACTTTTAAATCAAATTGTATAACGGTACCACTGGTACTAACCAACTAACCAGTAAGGAACTATGCGATCATTTTTTTCAAAAGTAAAATGATTGCATATAAGATAAACATTACACGAACTACATTACAATTATCATAAAAGGTATGATTACATACATTTTAAATGTACTCTTTTGACTCTTAAAGATCACAAATTGACATAATCATTTAAATATAAGTCAATTTTCCGTAACATCGAACTTAAGAATCTTTATCAATATGAAGCCTCTAAAGTGTTATAATTGTAATGGCTTGATTATTCCTTTCACTAAACATTTTCGAATGATATTTTATAGGTTTTCTTCTAATTGAAAGCCATAAGGAGGGAGGGTCACGAGGCTATCAATTTTATCGGTATTACGTCTTCTTAGAAGCTAGTATAAAGTAAAATTATGATTATAATGAGCAAAATAATAACCATGTATTGTTTTTGGCGGTAAAATTATAAGAATATTATTGAAACAACTTTAATCCTACTAATATCCTACTAATATTTTAAATACGAAAGTTTGTGAGTATGGATGGATCTTTTCGTATGCTGCCTAAACTATTGGAGTTACACAAAGATGATGTACCGTAGTATTGTTTGTCTTGAATAGTTTTAAATAAAAGTCCGCGACAGCATATATCTACCTTTTATGTGGAAGCCACTATGACCAAAATTATGAATCATAAAGTTAATTAAATTAGGTTTTACACTAAGTAATTTGGCCGAATAGTTTAAAAGTTATCACGATATGATTGTCTTAAATGGAGTGCCTTATATGCGCGGGGCGCGAAGATTGTAAGGAATCCTTGTTTTTAAGTTTGAAATCTGAAATTTTGGATGTAGGAGTAACTAAATAAATATAAGTATATTTTTGAATAAAAAGTTAAAAAAATTAAATCTAAAATGATCTACCACGAAACTTAATGTGGCAGATTAAATTCCACGCGAGCGAAGCCGCGCGCAAAACCTAGTCTTCATGTATATTAACTTCAAAGATTCGAGAAAACTGAATGTCTCATCTTTGTTACAAGCAGAGACAATTAATTAATTATATCTTAATCTATTTTTATATTCGTATACTTATAATATTGTATATATGTAATGTATGCGATCTAAATGAAATTTATTTTTAAGCAAGAAGTCCTGGATCTACACGGCTTATGACTCTTACGTAACGGCTTTACGTAACTCTTAAGTAACGGCTCATTACTATGCTACTGCATAGTCGTAGGCCTCCGCTAGACGTTTTTGAAGAGAAGGATTGGAGTTAAGACCTACCACGCTGCTCCAATGCGGATTGGTAGGTTACACATATCTCTAGAATTCTCTAGAAATATACAGGTTTCCTCCAATGTTGTCCTTCACTGAAAAGCGTTTGATAAATTGCAATTATCAATAAGACAAATTATCAATAGAACAAATGGTGATTTTTGCATCCCATTATTTAAATTTTTGCTTCATATTTACGGTCGGGTACCTTGTTGTTTGAAATAATTGATGCAATGTAAGATTTAGTGCTCAAGCTTAAGAAATACCCATTTACTTCTCTTTTGAAATCAGACATATATTATGTCGAAAAACAGACGAATGCCTTATAAATTAAAATTCCAAATTTATATACAACTTAAGAAATAAACTCAACTTGCTTCAAACAAGTTTCGTCGTACAAAATCTGTTGTTCCATTTTATCACCTATCTGAGTAATCTTATAGTTAAGTTGGAATAATGTACCCTTTATCTTAACTGAGTAAAAACTAACTAAAACTTCAGAAACCTCCACAAACTTTGCCTAAGGAAGTGGATTGAAAACATTACTATCGCAAAATTCACAAGTATAAAGTTTTAGAGCTAATTAAAATTTTCGAATAAAGCTAGGGTTATGTTAAATTCTATCGCGTTCTTTGTATTAAATTCCATTACAAATTAATAAACAAATTCTACCAAACTAATGTACTTCGCAGTTCCACACATAAGGACATGTTTTTATTTATTTACTTGCAGATACGGCCACTTTACTTTTGTTTTACTTTTTTTTAGATACGGCCACGCGTTGCTGTGTCTCTTCATTTCTTCTCTTCTTATATATTTGTTAAGCTGTGATAGCACAGCGGTGAGACCGTGCGACTCTCTAGAGACGATAATAGGTACCCCGGGAGGGCACCAATGAGTTTTTCTATAAAAAAATGTATCTAATTGATAATAGCAATTTATCACACGCTTTTTAATGAAGGAAAAAATCGTCAGGAAACCTGAACATCTAGATAATTCTCGGAATATGTGCAACCTACCAATCCGCATTGGAGCAGCGTGGTAGCTCTTAGCTCCAAAAAAACGGAAAGAAAGCCCATGCCAAGCAGTGGGATAGTAACAGGCTGTTACTTTATTATATAATTTTTGCCTCAAAAAGAATATAATAAATGCTATTGACTTCTTGCTGCTATTTTAAAAAGGAATATCTGTGCTATAATTGTATTGTTATTATATTTTAGGTCACAATTGCTATATTTTTGTACCAAAAAATATTCATATATACCAAAGATAATTCGATGTACATCATAAATAAATAAAAATAATCCAGTGATTCCTGTGCTAGTGACTGAGTTGAATTAAAAGTAAAAAGTAAATAGTGGCCTGTTACTATCCCACTGCAGGGCATAGGCCTCCTCTCTCCGTTTTTGGAGAGAAGGGCTGGAGCTTAGACCTACCTGCTCCAATGCGGATTGGTAGGCTACAAATATCCTCGGAATTCTCTAGAGATATGCAGGTTTTATCACGATGTTTTCCTTCACTGGAAAGCTCGTTATAAATTCCAATTATGAATTAGACACATAAGTTTTAACAGAAAACTTATTGGTAACTCGTGACCCCCTCGAAAGAGTCGTACGGTCTAACCGCTGGGCTATCAAAGCTTATCAGTAGAATTAGCAAAGGTTAAATTAGGTATATGAAATATGCTCACAAAGATCTCCAATAAAAATTATATAAGCAATAAAAAAAATTTTATTTACGAGATTTTTTGCAGAGGTTTTCTGCTGGTTTTCTCAATAAAAATAACAACCAGTTATGGGCTTAATTGATCCGTGACGACTCAAAAATGCTTGAAAAAGTTTATTTGAATAATTATTGCTTTAATTTGATTTTTTTTGACATGGTTTTTGATAGATAATTTAAGCACTTTTATATGTCAAAGTTCATTGAAAAATATAATTTTATCCTTTAAACTTATTTTATTAGTTGCAAAATTATCCCGCTTCCGCCTAATTAAATGTACGGACCTTAAGCATCTTGGCTCTATAACCCTGGATAAGTTGCAAAGTTAATAAGTTTTCATGACGTTTCTGAAATCATGTAACTACAATGCGGGTTATCACTGAAAACAATCAATTTACTTAAGCAAGTTTATTTTACTTAAGGGACTCGTTTAAATAGTTAAAACTACTCATTTACCCTTAAGAAGTTCAACGTTTATGAATAGTTAATTCCAATGAATAATCATTTTGATAACCCTGATATAAATTAAATAAATCATTTCTAATATTCGATATGAAATCTAATATATTATGTAATTTATCAGATCTGGAAAAAATGGGGGTTTGTGTCTGAGTAGGATATTTGCTGCAAAATAGCAGATTTGTGTCAATAGAAGTAAAAAAAATGGATTTGATCTCGTCAAATGGTTAGTAATCCAAAGACTGTTGCAACTCTCAAACCCGGACGGACGGTATATTTTCGCACTTTACTAGTATCAGCTCTCAAGTTCGATTCTGTCCTATTGTTGTTTTAAGCTGAGGTCCGGCTTCGCAGGAGGCAGAGGCAGGCACAGTGGCGGCGCGTAAGCGAGGCTCCACACCCCATTTCTTACTGCGAGCCTCGTTTAAAACTTGCTCTCCACTTTTTAAAAGCTGGCGGCTAAAAGCCGTTAGGGCTAAGAGCATTAGTTGGTGTCCGAAAAAATATCAGCTCTGTGAGTATCCAGGCTATTATGTACTCTAAAAATAAAAATAATGCTCCCACAAGGGTTACAAGAATATAAAAAATTTACACCAAATATTGAAGTATTGAAAAAAACAAAAAATGAGAAATAAGCACTCATTAATTAAAATATCTTGGTTTCGGTAAAAAAAATCCATTAGATTAGTTTTGAGAAGACTGAACTTAAAATATAAAAAAACATAACACAAATTAGTACTCATTGTTTTCTGTTCAAGATAAAGTGTGAATTGCAATATTTATAGAATTTTACTATTGTTTTTACAAAAAAAAATGTGCAAGTTATGTCCAATCTAAATTACTTACACGCTAGTACTATACAAATCATGACCACGTGTGATGTTCCCAAAAATGCTGAAGCCAGCATTCTTCGTATCCGCGTTGAATCGCTAAGCTGATTGTTTATGCGAAAAAGGAGCCAGTCCTCTTGTCACCCGAAGAGTCGATCAACCGCGGTATTAAAACGGATAAAAAAAATTGCACTTTGACTCCATAGCCCTAGGGTCTCAACTACAAACAGCATAAATATATAACTCTCAATGAGAGATGCATACTTTCGCGGCTTGCTGGATTCGGCCATTTCCTTGCAGCTCCAGGTCTTGACGCCGTTTCCCTGATATGGGACGAGACCACTGTATCAACGCATGTTGCGTCCCATATTAAGACCCGTCCCCGTTCCCCAGGATTCAGCGTCAACCCGTCTGGTCTCTTGCCATTATCCCGACTTATCCCCGAAGACTCGAGACGAGCAGGAATGTCGATGGTGGCAAGAGCTCTTTTGATGGTATCATTAAGAGAAAAAAAAGCCTACCAGAGCTCTTATGGCATGAGAGCCCGTGTATGTATAGAATATGTATAAGGAATTTAAAATAAACACCACCAAATAAATGGACTTCCTTAATTTAATTATCTTAACAAAGATGCAGGTGTAAAAATCTAGTATCTAAAACTGAGCACGCTGTTGCAAATAAATTAAAATACTAAGTCAGTGTTAAAGCTAGATTTAAATTAACCTTCAGGTAACCTTTAAATTTGCTCAATTAAATAAAATATGGTTGGATGACCTCACTTGAATATTCAAAATCCTTAGCCGCGCAAATGAGTTATTTCCATAAACGTAATATTATATATATACAGAGTGGTACCGACGCTACGAAATTAAATTCAAATTCAAAATATTCTTTATTCAAGTGGACTGTTTTCAATACTTTTGAATCGTCAAATGGTTTTAAAGACGCACTGATTCGGATGTTTGCTCCTAGCGAGAAGAACCAGCAAGAAACTCGGCGAATAATCTTTTCAAATATGTTTTTTTTTACAATTTGATTGATGGTTACAAATTAATCATTGTAGGTTGGTGCATAACTGACTGCAATTAAGATATTAAATTAGTCCACTGGTCACTTAAACGTATAAGACGAACGGAGCGGTGCGCAACAGGAGATAACAATAACATAATTTTTGACTCACCCATACCTGATACCCATACCATAGTTTTTAGGTCAAGGTTGTGTGTCATATCACATTATTTGGAACACAATGATCTCTAGAAATATGTAGAGTAAATAATAAATATGACGCAGAATGGCTATCATCAGAAATAGCGGTTGTCTTCATACTCTATGGGCTGTGATTGTGGGTGGGAAATTCAAAAGAGGAGTTGACAGCATTTATAATTGTCTCTAAAAGATTCACACAATAATTTGAACAGAATTAATTAAAACAGTTGCAACAACGATTATTCGCCTGGATATCTCAATTGTATGGCTATTTGTCTAAGACGCGTTGCGGTGGCTCTTTTCATGCCGATCCCTTATTAAAAATATGTCTGCCCTGCTGCCACGGTAACGACACTTCGCCCGAGTGATATCCAACGCCACTCAATTCTCGAACACTGAACGCTGTCATATATATAGAATATTTAAGCCGACCAAAATACAAGTTTACCTAGGTTTTAGTTAAAAGTTAAGATATTTCCTATTTAAAAATTCAAAAAAAAAATCATACATTTTTTAATTTTTAATTATATAAATATATAACACAATTATATAAACAGTCGACGGTCCTCTAAGTTAGTAACTTAATATGTTAATGTTATGATATGAGTACTTAATATGTTAGGAGTGTCAGACAACTGGTAACACATACACCTACATAATTTTAGATTCATGACTTGAAGAACCAACAAATTGTTGAAAGAACATGTTGCCTTCAGCGGTATTTCGATTCCCGCGTCCCAGAGAGCTGATGTTAAGGTTACTGGAAACTGGCAACTGCGCCCACGCAACGGTCTAGTATGACTCCGGATCCGGATATTTTCCCTTCGCGAAAAGTTCCAAGAAATAGACATACTGACTGTAGCATCACAATATATATATAGTAATATTCTATTTGTACGGAAAAATATAAGTACGTATAAATCAAAGTTTGATGTATATCATAGACATACGAGAGGTCACAAACAGCTTGCGATACCTGCGTCGCGACTCAGCAGAGTTAGCAACTCATTTGGTCTCGCTATTCGCATCTATAATAAAATTCCTCAATCCATTCTAGACCAGTGTACAGAAAGATTCCAATCAAGTGTAAAAAATATGCTTATACGTAAAGCATATTACAAAATTGAAGAATATTTGGTTGATAAGAAAGCCTGGATTTGAAAATCCTTTCAGCTTCATACAAGACGGCGGTTTAATAATGTATAATTGAAAATATTTAAAAGATTGACCGCCGAGTTTCTTGCTGGTTCTTCTCGGTAAGAGCAACATTCCGAACCAGTTGTAGCTTCATTAATCATATTGATGCTTGACGATTCAAAACTGCCTGAAATGGTTTATTTGAATAAAGATTATTTTGATTTGATTTGATTTGATTTGGATATGAAGTATTCAAATTCGTATATCATAATTCGTACATCAATATTAGCTTGGTAGTCATTTATATTGAACTCAAAACACATTTCTTAATTTACATTTAGTAAGGCGATGAATAAAGTAAAAGTAAAGTAAAGTAACAGCCTGTTATGACGCCCACTGCTGGGCTAAGGCCTCCTCTCTCCGTTTTTGCAGAGAAGGATTGGAGCTAAGACCTACCACGCTGCTCCAATGCGGATTGGTAGGTTACACATATCCCTAGAGAATTCTCTAGAGATATCCAGGTTTCCTCACGATGTTTTCCTTCACCGAAAAGCGTGTGATAAATTGCAATTATCAATTAGACACATAAGTTTTAATAGAAAAACTCATTGGTGCCTGCCCGGGGTTTGAACCTGTGTCGTCTCTAGAGAGTCGCACGGTCTCACCACTAGGCTATCACAGCTTGGCGATGAATAATTTACAAGCAATTATTGTACCGTGCGGTCATGACAATGAGCAGTGATAAGGCACACGCAAGAGCGAGCGCAAGTTATATTATTTATATGTTATTTCACTCTGAATCAGGAAACGCTCGCTATCAACGTTCATCGAATATTTCGACGCGCAATCTCACTTTCTTCGACTGACGACTTTAGTGCGCATGCGTAAACTGGGTTAGTCGGCTGTGTTGCTCTCCAAAGTCGAAACTAACCACAAAATACTCAACAATTTTAAAGTGTTTTAGTACAAATAATGTCTGAATTTAAATTTTTAGAAAGCCTCGGTATACTTTTTCTAATCAGTTTGCTTTTACATTTGTTAAGATGTATACTTCATATAGTAAAAACCTATATCGTCGGGCCTTTAGCAAACGAAGTGGATTTCAAATCGATGGGAAAGTGGGCATGTAAGTACTTTCTTTCATTTAACGGATTATAATCTTATTAGAATAATATTGAGTAAACTATTTTGGTGTTATTGACCTTTTATTGTAGGGATGCCATGTGTTCGGTACAATTAAATAATACAGATAAAATAATGCAATGACAGCATATTACTAATTTTACAATGGTATAAATAAAATAATAAAAATAAATACTAGCAATACATATGTGTATAGAAAGAAGTATAGTAAACCATTTTATTTATTATTGGTGATGTTTTGATATATTTATATTGCTAATGTTTCCGAAAAAATAAAAATAATGAATGAATAACTGAAACTTTTATCACTAATGTTATTATAGTGCAACGGTTCGATCTGATATTTGGGTACGGACATAATCGAAATTGACATGACCTACTTTTCATCTCGATGCAGAATACTGCGCAGGCGCAGTTATCAGCACATAACTAGCAAACTCATAGTTTTCTTTTATCTCGACATATACTTTCTTCTTTTGCCACTTTGATCCAATGCTTCCTGAGACCTTCTTGAGGTCATCCGTCCAAGAGCTACTATGTGTCAATAAAATAGTGATAATAGTATAGTATGTAATGCCAAAGTAAATGCTAAATATAGTGTAAGTTATGAGACGTTCCATTCTGTTTTAATAACTATACTATAGTATTCATATCCGCCGTGTGGTAACCGGATGATTAGAATAGAACACCCTCATTTCTTACCGAGGTGTCGTAAAAGGCGACTAAGGTAAGTTGACGTCAGGCGGCCGGTCGTAAAATACGTAGCCAAATCATGAGGCAACATGTTTGTAACATGTTGTGCCGACCCACTTAGAATGGGATAAGGGTAGGAAGATGATGAAAATGGGTGTATTATCTGGAATTAAAAATACTAAAACAAATATATATGAAACATTCGTTATTCATGGTAATATAGTGCTAGTTTAGTGCTAGTGCTACCCAAAAGAAGAAAGTCTAAGATAACTCACTAACCATTTTCTAAGATATAAGTTAATTTATAAGCATACTAGCTGTGCCAGCGGATTCGCCCGCGTGGAACTTTGCGTGTCGCAATTTTTTTCTAGAATTCAAATTTTAAGCATAAAAGTATTTATAGTGAGTTAACCATAAGAGATAGAGACATGCTATCGAGGACTTTTTTATAGTAATTTTATAGATCTACATTTCTCTAGTACATTACTTTAGCGCACGCGATTAAAGCTCCCAGCAAGCAAGTTTTTTAACAACTGCGCGATCTTTTCAACACAATTTACATAATACCAATATGTACTATTTACCTAAACCATCCGGAATATTGCACAATCTTTTGGTGAAAACCGTAAAAAGATCCGTTCAGTAGATTTTGAGAAAATCGATTACATACAGACAGACAGCTTTTTGGGACTTTGTTTTATAATAAGTATAGATATAGATATAAAAGTTAATAAAAGTTGCTTTACTTCAGCAAAGCACTTTCATTCTGAATGTTCTTTATAATAGTAGACAAAAATAAAATAATGCGACCAAAATGTGCGGTTAGGTTTCACGATAATTTTGCTATCCGCTAACGGGTAATTCAGAATACTAGGATAACACTTGATATGGCTTTATCGGCCCAATTTATCAATATAGCAAGACAATATCAATAATAAAATATATGGGACACTTACACACACAGCCATCAAGTTACACAAAGTAAGTTAATGGGTGACGGACAACTGGTAGATTTACTACATATATAATTTTAAATACATACTTAAATACAAATATACACAGGCTCGAAGAACCAACAAATTGTTCATAAAAAGTGTTGGCCCTCTGTGGTAATCGAACCTGCGACCCGCGGAGCTGAAGGCAAGGTCTACCCACTGCGCCAACGGGCAAGTCAATACCAATATTATTTGCGATTGTCAACAATTCGCTTAAAAGTAAACCTTATACACAGATTCTGTTTGATTTTGATTGATTGATTGATTTTTTCCTGTAATGGATGATCAATCAAATCTGTTAAGTGTCTTTTAAGCTATCACAGTTAATCCGCTGAAACAGTATTGCTGAAGTTTTGAACAATTGAAGCTTACATAAAGGTTTAAATAAATCGTTTTGTCTTCGGAAAGAGGAAAAAAAAACACAAAACATAATTGAGGGTATTTTAATGCTTATGCTTATAACGAAGGTGGGAGTACATTGAGTCATCATCCTCCTGCCACCACCCCACTCTAAGCGGGGTCAGCACAACATGTTACAAACACATTGTCACATGATTTGGCTAGGTATTTTACGACCCGCCTGCATGACGTCAACTTACCTTAGTCCCCTCTTACGACACCTCGGTAAGAAATGAGGGTGGTCTATTCTACTCAGCCGGATACCACACGGCGGTGGGAGTACATTGAGTATAATTATAAAACGGGATCTTAAATGACTGCCCCATCTTTCTATAGGCAGTTAATCCGACGTGCGACTATCATGGTTATTCCAAATGCTTGGAAACGGTTATATTACGACTAACTAACTTACAATCTTCTACATAAAAATATAAAGCGATTTCAAGTTCGGCATTCCTAAATGAGAAAGTATTAAAGGTTTAATCTGGACTCCATAAAAGACTAAGTTCAGAGATCAGAATTCCAAACAATGTCGATAGGGCACTTGAACTTTGCAATAAAGCGTGTAATATATATATCCTTTATATTTCTACTTTCTACTTCTTAAATTTTCGTCTAATAGAGCAGAAATTAAAGGGTGCTTAGATAATGAAATTCCTCGGATACCTTCCCCTTCGTACTTAGTAATTTACAGGAATTTTAATGGTACTAAAAGCACGAGAATTGCTGAAAGTAAATTATACTCTCACATTAAAAATACTTTGTTAGGGAGACGCAGTTATTACAACGAGAAATATGCATATGAGGCTATTAAGATGGTTACTTTGGTTTTTTGTTCAATTTGAAATTTGGTATCTTATCTGCAATAGAAACATAGATATAATTTTGTTAACAAATGTCAAGTCAATTTAAAACATGTTTCATATTTTTTCCAATTTAAACTATCATGAGTAGTATTCATAGTTTATGTATAGAAACCAGCTATACTCACGTCTTATATAGCGTATAAAAAGCTCATGAATAAGGGTACGGGTGATGCTCGAAACTAGTCGGGCTAACTCGATAAAATAAGATATGAGTATAGCCGTTTTCTGTGATAGCCCAACGGTGACACCGTGTGACTCTTTCAAACAGGTCACGAGTTGATACCCCGGGCACATACCAATGAGTTTTTCTGTTAAAAATGATGTGTCTTATTGATAATTGATTGATTGATTCAAAAATCAAACATCATTATTATTAATGAATTGATGAATTGATTTTTGAAGATTCAAAAGCACTTGTTTACAAGTTTACTTGAATAAAGAATATTTTAAATTTGGATCTGAATTTGATATCTGCGATAAATTTTTTGGTGAAGAAAAAAGGAAACATGCATATCTCTAGAGTATTCTGGAGATACTCGTATGTGTAACCTACCAATTCGCATTGGAGCATCGTGGTAGGTCTTAGCTCCAACTTTTCTCTGTTAAACGGAGATAGGAAACCTATACCCAAAAGTGGGATACTTTGGGTACGGACGACAGTGTGTGTAATTTTTCCGTATATTAAAAAAAACAAAAGAATACATTCCATAATTAAAAGTGACTGTGAGAAATATGTGTTAAGTATATGATTATGACACGCTATGCCCGCAATTACTTTCCCGTCAACTTAGAGTTATCTACCCACAATAATGTTCTATATAATTTTTTATATGAAAATAGCAATGAAAGCGTAAAACTCAGAGACAGACACATTTTTGCATTCATAATATAAAGTATAGATTACGATTATTTGTATAAACATTAATATATCGCGTGTTAGCACTGTTGAGAATAATGAAAAAGAATCTTAGCAAAAATATTCCGCTAAGAAATCTAAAAATGTAAGCATTCAACTTCATGCACAAATTGTTTTCACAAGAAAAGACCAAGTTTGAAGTTGTTAGTTGTTAATTATTCCAAGCAAACTTTTTAACTTTTAACGCCCTCGGGTCGCTTGTAAAGAACCAATTAAACACAAAATAATCACGAGCAACAATAAAACAATAAAGAATTGTTATAAATAGATAGTGATGTAATAAATGCGATAGTGCGTTATAAATTCTCTTTTTTGAGGATAAAAATAAATACGAGAGTGTGTTTGACTATTCGTACCTTTTTTGAGATTAGAAATAAATTCGAAAGTGCGTTAGATTGTTTGTTCTTTTTTGAGGTTAGAAAAAATGCGAGAGATTGATTTCATATTTGTCTATTTTGAGATTAGAAAGAAATGCCAGAGTTTATTTGAATATTTGTCTTATTTTGAGGTAAGAAATAAATGCAAGAGTTTATTTGAATATTTGTCTTATATTGAGGTTAGGAATAAATGTGAGAGTATTTATTTTTCTTTTTTTTAGGTTCGAATATAACCCGCTTTAAGTCACCGTCAAAGCTTAGGATCCATATGTCATCACTGATAACTTCATTGTCGAGAACTTCGGGTACTACGAAATGTGGAACGGAAAAAATTGCTTTACTTTATGAATGTTAGTCAGCCAAGTTTAATTCGGTGACTCTTAAATCTAGACCTTAATAAATAATTCAGAATTTAATAAAATGTACGTCTGATACCAAATCGCTGATACTAAATAAAAAATTATAAAGATTAATTTGACATCATTTTCAAATTTTGGGTTCACTTTGTTCAATATAACCTTCAGAAAGGAAAAGACTTCCTGATTATTCCGATTCAGGAAATAATTACAATAAATGTTGTAAAAGCTTCAGGTTAATTACTGTTATATCTGGATATTAAAATACTGTCAACCTTCCAATACCTTCTTGGGTAGATTTGCCTTGTCAGACCTTGAAAGCAGAAAGAATGTCTATAATCAGTGAATAACATGGTTTGATGCACAAATACTTGGGAAATGAAATGCCCCGGAAGCGATTAAATGGCATACAAAGAAAAATTGGTCAGGGATTCCTCGCAGCCAGCCTTGGCTTTTTTTATACAGGAAAAAACCCCACAATGGGTACCACCGCCCGATAGGGACAGGCGGCGGTTATGTTGAGCTCGTTCCGACTAAAACAACCTCTATGCTGCTGCTATCCTATCGACCTCTATGATGCTCCACCACGTTGCTGATAGCAAGGACAGGGTATAGTTGTACACATTTCCCTCATGCCGCTGACAGCCGCTCAGATCCCAGAGACAACTCCTCCGGGTCCTCTTTTAAAAAGAAAAGCCTCACTCTGCTAATCGATGCATCGGGAGTACCAGATACCGACCGCCTCGCCTATAAGGTAGGCGTCCGATATACCCCGTTCGGAATGAACGAAGGTCCGCTTAGGGTGGTAGACGATGGGCTTGGTCAAGTCAGTAACCTGGACCCGCCTGCATCAGATTGAATTCAGAAAAAGAGTTTTCAGAACCACTCCACCGCCTCCCTCTGCAGAACAAAAAGAGACCATCCTTCCCCACCGATGAGCCTTGACTGTTACGTCAACTGTTACGACTCTAAGCAAAATAAAATGACCATCAAATTATATTGAGCTGCATTATTTTATGCCGTAGCCGCTTCTAGCGAACTCAAAACACTAATTTATAAGCATATATATGAAGGTTAAATTAACAAAAAAAGTGTCAGTAATTAAATAAGTAATTTAATTCAGTTTAATTCGTCAGTAATTAAATAAGGCGAAACAATAATTTACTTTTAAGGTAATTTTATAATTTGGGTTGAAACAAAGTTATAAAAAGAATTCGTGGCAGTTGCGGAACGATCGAACGAGTTGTCGATTTTCAAATTCGACACACACACGTCATAAGCCAAAATTTTTCGCCTCTATTTTTTTTTTCAAATACCAAACTCGTCGCAGTAATAAAACCCAGTTTAAAATCTTAGCTAACTTTATTTAATCGTTGCTTGTTTTGTAAGATTTTTAACAATTAATACGCTGTTCGGAAATCACTCGTAACAATGGCCTTTGAAATTAGAATTTAAAGGCAGTTGGTATTTCATAAATTAACCTATGCTATTCGTATAATAGTCTATTCTATAGTATCATAGCCTATTCTATAGTATCATAAAAGCTATATTTGAATTATGTAAATAAATACTAATTTTTATTATTTTAATTCAATGAGAATTATTATACTCCTATTGTTTCATTTATTTTAACTTTATTATAAAAATGTATCAAAGCTTAATAGTTGAAGTACCCTCGCATAGTATGTCTGTATGCAATAAACAAAAAGACACTGCATGGGTTTGGTCAATTAAAATAGTGTGTTTAAAATATATTAACCACATCATGATCCTCCTGCCCTTATCCCACTCTAAGTGGGTTCGGCACAACACGTTACACACATCTTTTCACATGATTGGGCTACGTATTTAACGACCTGCCGCCCGCCTGACGTCAACTTGCCTTAGTCGTATTTTATTACCCATCGGTAAGAAATGAGGGTGGTCTATTCTACTCAGCCGGATACCACACGGCGGGTATAAAATATATACCCATGTTTTGTACAAATTGACCCAGGACCAAAAGGGCCCAGGTCTCGGAGGTTGTTTCATCCGCCCGCACGTTTGTGCGGAACAACCCACATAATTGTAATATTACTTACTTAAATAAAAAGGTTTACATTGCAATAAATCCGTGTCTGTAATTAAAAGATATCCAACACCATAACGATCGAATAATAAAGCAAGTTCAAGATGATCAAGTCTTTGACCTGCGGTTAACAAGGTTTATTTATATCAACGAAGGCGCACTTCGGGAACTTCAAGTTTTGTTTTGATAATATATCGCATGCTGAGTATTATGACTAGAAAATTGGACTTGATTGAGCTAGATACATTGTACAGCCGTGTGGTATCCGGCAGAATAGAATAGACTAACCTCCTTTCTTACCGAGGTGTCGTAAAAGGCGACTAAGGTAAATGTCGTGTGGTATCCGGCTGCATAGAATCCACCACCCTCATTTCTTACCGAGGTGTCGTAAAAGGCGGCTAAGGCAAGTTGACGTCAGGCAGGCGGCCGGTCGTAAAATACGTAGCCAAATCATATGACAACATGTTTATAATATGTTGTGCCGACCCCACTAGGAGTGGGATAAGGGCAGGAGAATGATGATGAGTTAGATACATTGTAATCCTTATTTCAATGCCATCTATGACATCATGCTACAAACTATTACAAAAAACTATTGTTTTCTTGCTCTTCCAATTCCAAATGGCACAATTTATTTCAATGTGCCACAAAATAACTTTGTTGAAATTAGTTCACTTTAATACTAAGAGTGCGATATATTGTGATTAAAAATTAGTATCCGCAATAGGCTTGTTTATTTATATTATTATGAATATAGACGAATTTCATACATGTAAATTCAGATTTTAAATGATTTCACCGTGGCTAAAGTTTAATTCTTGTGCTATCAAAGGAAAGAAAATTGTCTTAGCCCCAACTATAACAACTTCAGCGATGTAAAAACAGGACGGATTAATATAAGAAAAGCACTTGGGGCAAGTAAAATAAAAACGGTTGGAATGAAGATTCCTTTGCACTTTGTAAACAGATATGTGTCAGCTGAACGCTGCAGATTTAGTTTCTTGTCTCATCTTTTAACTCCGGAGACTTCTTTAGCATTTCTAAAACCTGATATTTAATTTATAGTTGAATGTTTTTTAAGTTGCTTAGTTACTTATTTTTCTTCGGATATAGCAAAATTACGTATAACGTAGATAGATATGAGTCACGAATTCATACCTCTGATTATCTGTGCTCATTTGATATTTACAAATCAAATCTAATCAAAGTAATGTTTATTCAAGTAAAGAAAAATCTTTTGCAAGCAAATTTGAATGGTCAACGATTAATTAGATTTAATGAAGCTACTACTAGTTCGGAAAGTTACTCTCAACGAGAAGAACCAGCAAGAAACTCAGCATTTAATCGTTTAAACATTTTTAACAATTTACAATATTAAACTGCAGTCCTGTGTGATGCTGGAAGAATTTGCAAATATAAGCATTTTTATCATTCATTATTCAATTATGTTATAAGAATATTTCTTACACTTAATTTAAACTTTTCTCTAGACAAATCTAATAACGATAGCGGAATTTTATTGTAGAAGCGATCCAGACCTACCAATGATTTGTTATCTTTGCTAAGTCACAACACAGGAATCACAAGCTTATTGCGACCTAGTATATCTTTGATTACAATTCATAATGCGCTTTTAGGTGTAGTAAAATAATGTAACAAAATGTACATATCTCTAAAGAATTTGTGGGATATGTTTTACCGATCCGCTTTAGAATAGCGTCATCGGTATAAACTCTAATCGTTCTCCTCAAAACTATACGAGGCCTTTCCTAAACCATGGTATAGTCACAGTTTTCTACATTTCTTTACGAAACGCTAATTCATTGAGTAGAGTAAAAGCAATTTTCTTTTGTGGTAACAATAATGAATATATATCGTTTTCTTTGTTCCAGTAATCACTGGCTGTACAGATGGAATCGGAAAAGCCTACGCTAGGGAGGTATGTATTACAAAGGATCAATCCGTCTTACATAACGTTGTAACGAGCTTTACGAGCTTTTGATTATAAAAGTTAATGGTTGTATTAGGTTAAGTTTAAATACTTTATGGAGTTTTTAGTTCATTAGGATTATGATCACCCGAATAACAAGTCAACATCTTAACGTTGGTATTGTTTTTTAGTTCTTTTGGTTAGCCGTATGATAAGTATTGTGTTATAAGGGCGAACGGCTCTCTTGAAGCTAGCCTTGACCACCCATTGCGATCTTTAGTTTTACCCTCAGCTGCTCTGTCCACTGAATTGGAGGTCTTTCTCGTTGGTCGCTTTCTTCATTCCTTATCGCCGGTTCCTGCCTTGAACAATCAGCCTAATAACGATATAATGAGTGCGTATGTACGTAAAGAAAATTTTATTTCACATAAAGAAGTGCAGAGAAATAATTATATATATTATAATATTCATTTTTTTAGATGTTATTCGTTATGTCGTTATATTTTGTTAGATTTATTATAGATATAGATATAAATTAGATTGTCATTTCTAAATTATTATTAAATATTGATGCGTCCAACACGGAAAATAAATATGATTCCTTTATACCAAATGTCGATTTTAAATATTTACCTGATCTTAACTTATTAACTTAAAATTTATTGGTGCTGTCAGATTTTAAGATATTTTTTAAATATTTACATTGTACATTACATTTACCGATGTAAATATATGTAAATGTTTTGTTTAAACCGTCACAAAGGCGATATTTATTATATACGAGATTTTGCCCGCGACTCTGTCAACGTTGATTTCTGGAGGACAAAATGCGCATGGCTGTCACACTCCAGTCCTCCAACTGTCTCTTTTCAAAAAATTACATCAATCAGTCATTTCTTTCGAAATCCAGCTAAAACAAGCAAACACATTATTGCATTCATAATATTAGTGTGCACCAGAACGACTTTTTATTCGTATGTTATCGATTTCGTGAAAATCAAATATGCTAGGAAAATTTAAATTAAAAGTTACACAAAGTTATGTCTGTAAACTTCAGGATATAATTAATAAATTGAATGAACTTTAATTAATGACAAAATTTATATACCAGTTATCAATTCCAACCAGAATACAAAAGTAATAATAAAATTATTATTATGTCGTGTCGTGGAGTCTATCTCCTGATGATGCTTCGGTTGCGAAACGATTGTTGAGTTTGTGATAGTGAACGTGTGTAGTGCTTGTGTATTGTGGAGGAAGTAGTGGAGATTTGTGCATGTGTTTTTACGAATCCTGCATGTAACGGGTATGAAAAAAAAAGTATAGTCCACTATACATTTAGCACTATATATATTTTCTATTTACTGTATCGCGGATTATAGCAAAATAATTTTATTATTACTTTTGTATTATTGATCTCCGCAAAGTAACGCCTAATTCTATAAATTAATTCCAATCAGATTGAAAGTCTCTATCGAAGTTTACTATATGAATAATACATCGTCCACAGGATATCGCAAATATCAGCTACTATATAAAGTCGTTCTATAATGCATTCCACATTTCGCACTTGCAGTATTAGCATTTTAAGCAGCACCTCAAGCTGAAGGCGTTTCAGAGCTCCCCACAGCATATCCAGCGTACAATTGTAAGGAATAGAATACCAGAATATACTCGATAAAATATAAGCTATACTTTATTCAATACAATATAAATTTTTAGCCTAGTCTACCTTCGCATTCTCTCTGTTATGGGTAGGAAATATTCAGCAAGGATTTTCTTTAATACAATATATAGTGTCAATTGTAATTTCATGCTTTTTTTTAACCTAGCGTATTTTTGGTTCTGATCTTCATCGTGATTCATATTTTACGCCTTTTAAAATCGGCCACTAGAGTAGGACTTGTTTTTTATTGTAAATTATATATGACATCTTATACATGGAACGATTGCAAACTGACTACTTCAAACCGCTAAAGGTTAATCAATTGCAGTGGAATATAATAAATTTTACATCGACGATTGTTTTTATTTTTATCTACGACTATACGAATCACATCATTAGCCAAGCTCCTGATACTTAGGCAACCCCAGTTGCATAATATTTCTTCTTGAACCGATAAAAGTCCATTGTTGAAAAGGATCCTGTTTATAGGAATTTTCATGCAATACGATCATATGCTACTTGGATCGACAGGCTCCTTGTAATATTGTCAGATCGTTGGTTCAACAATGCTGCGTTTCCTAGTATGAGGTCCTCATTCCAATACGTTTTACTTCTTTCTACTTGAGTTCTACTTGCGATATTTCCCGCCAATAACCACTTGAGCATTGTGATATCTGAACCTAGGTGTTCCTATGCGATTAGATCAGCCAAATTTTTATAAAGAATCAAAGCCTAGGGAAGTGCTTTAAAGTGCTAGAGGGATCTCGCAGTTTTATGCTCATCCCTAACGATCATGTTTCGAATCCATCCCGCACCACAGTTATATTCAGTGCTTATAGACGAGAGTTTTCGAACTGTATGTATCAATATTTATTATAAAACAAAACCTAAAAGCTCTCTGTAGTGATCTGCACTGTAGGGATTTTTTGTACGGTTTTTCCTTACAAAATTCTTACAGAAGGTTTAGGTTAATAGTACATTATGGTTCCATGTAAATTGTAGAAGAGGTCGCGTGGTAAAAAAACTCGCCTGCTGGGCGCTTTCCTCGTGTGCGTCGCTTAAACTGGCAGAGATACACTAAAGTTATGTACTAAGGAATCGTAGATTGTACAAAAGAGTCTGCAATAGCGTGTCTCTACACTGATTTCGACGCGGGTAAAGCCGTGGGAACAACTAGGTGTCGTATAAAGCTGTCAATGTCAAATTATAATGAACTTTGAAATTGCAAATAAAGGTAACCTTGATCACAACGTCCACGTAATATTCACGCTTTCCAATGTCGCACACTTGACGATACTAAATAGGGAAAGTATTAATAAAATTATTTTGCTATAGTCCACGATAAATATTATCGTAATTAATTTCAATATTTTTATATACTTTTGTATTATAGATCTCCGTAAAGTAATGCCCAATGCTATAAATTAAGTTAATAGGAACTTAACTTGTATATTATTATTTATGTTTGCTACCTAGAGCTTTCAAAGTTACTCTTTTGTCTATTCCCAATAATGATGTAACGGATGACCATTCTTTTTAAATTCGAATTTATAGATAGTTGTCATTAATACAAAAGTATGGAAATATTTATTAACATACACGGCAAAAATAATTAAATAAATAATAAATAAATAAATATATGGGACACTTACACACACGGTCGTCCGTCCCCAAAGTAAGTAAGTACTTGTGTTATGGGTGACGAACGACTGGTAGATATACTACATATATAATTTTAAATACATACTTAAATACAAATACACACCCAGGCTCGAAGAACCAACAATTTTTTTATAGAAAATGTTGGCCCTCGGCGGGAATCGAACCCGCGACGCGCGGAGCTGAAGGCAGGGTCACTACCCACAGCACCAACGGGCCAGTCAAATTACGGAAATATTATGAAAAGCCTAAATAAATTGTTCTACGGCTTTTTAAAATATATATTCACTAAACTATGACATAATTATTAACTCCTAAATTCCTCTAACCTAACCTCTATTTAACTCTATTTAACTCTATTTCTAACCTCTATTCCTTCCATAACTGCTAGCGCTGTTGCTATTGTGTATACAAAGAAATGTAGGCCTTATATCGTATACATGCATATAGGATATAAAGGTTATATTTGTTTGTACTAGCAATCATTAAAGTAGTGTTTCGAATAGACCCCAAATGAGCTATCGATTAGGATTTTTTAAATTTAATGATTTGTTACAGTTGGCTTTCCGGGGTTGTGATATTATTCTAGTCAGCAGGTCAATGGACAAATTAAAGGCGACTGCTGCAGAAATCGGTTAGTATTTTAATTATTATATTTATTATTTAGTAGTATACGCATATAACACACTTAGTATTAAAGTGACCTTATTTAAAAAAATGTACTGTGGCTATTGTAATAAAGGATAATATAGCGCCTTCAAAACTCGTCAGTATTAAAGAGGTCCATAACTTAGAAGCGTTAGTATGGTATATACTTGCACTTTAATATCGATGTTATAGATGGCACTGAAATAAAGAATACAATGTATCTAACTCAATTAACTAATTTTGAATTAGCTCACTTTAATATTTAACGTATGATATATGCGTTATTATATGTAAGTAATAACTTTAATAATCTAAGGTAGAAAAGGAAGAATGATCCTGTATTCAAAGAGGATTATTGTAAAACAAGGTCATGACTAAATCTGCGGCAATGGTAAAAGAATTTATTTATTTTCCCGCGCTATATCTTAAACGATTTGAATGAAAACTTATTAAGCTTCACATGAAGCTCACCATTAATTGTCTTTTGTGGTAAAATTTTGATTGATTCTAATCAAATTAATAGAATATATTCCATGCAGCTTTATTTGGTTAATTTAATGTAACTGGATATCGTTCGATTTCATTTCCAATTTTATCATATTATCGCGTTTATATGTTATATTTCTTGTCTTTATTTCTATCAAAGTTTGAACCGTTTGATAATATTAGTAAACAATAAATAAAATTTCACCATAGGAGAACTTGCAAGCTTTAAAAATCTAAAATATGGAGTTAAAACATAGAATATATGTGAAAATTTTAACGCCCCGAGAATTCATTGACTGGCCCGTTGGTGCAGTGGGTAGTGACCATGTCTTTAACTCCGTGGGTCGCTGGTTCGATTCCCGCAGAGGGCCAACATTTTTTCCGAACAATTTGGTGGTTCTTCGAGCCTGGGTGTATTTTTATTTAAGTATGAGTTTAAAATTATATATGTAGTACATTTACCAGTTGTCCGTCACCCATAACACAAGTATTAAGTTACTAACATTGGGGTCGGACAACCGCGTGTGTAAATGTCCCTTATATTAATTTATTTATTATTGGAACTTAATGGATATAAACACAAGTTAAATGCAACTTTTTGTCGCATTATGGTATCTTAAAATGTTTAAGCTTTTATATTTCTCAACAGAGAACGACTTCAAAGTGAACACGAAAATTGTCCAAGTGGACTTTTGTGAAGGTGAAGGTATTTACGATACGATTTCAAAGGAGATTGCCGATCTCGAAATCGGCACTCTAGTCAACAATGTCGGTGTTTCGTACGTCTACCCGGAGTACTTCCTCGATTTACCCGATTGGTATGTATCTATCTATACTTCTTACAAAACAAAGTCGCAAAAAGCTGTCTGTTTGTATGTAATCGATTTTCTTGAAGATCTACTAACAGGAATTTTGTACGGTTTTCGTAGATAAATAGATAAATTTTATCTAATTAAATTTTAAAAAATTAATTAGATAAAATTAGATTTAAAATAAGATAGATTTAAAAGATAGTTTGATACTTCCGGATGGTTTAAGTAAATAGTACGGCATTATGTAAATTGTGTTGAAGAGATCGCGCAGTTGTTAAAAAACTTGCTTGCTGGGAGCTTTAGTCGCATGTACTGCGTAAAGCAGCAGAGATACGATAAAGTAATGTACTAGAGAATTGTAGATCTATAAAAATACTACAAAAAGTCCGCGATAGCATGTCTCTATCTCTCACGGTTAACTTACAATAACTACTTTTATGTTCAAAATTTGGGAAGTTTCATAAATCACTGAATGCCACGCGGGCGAAGCCGATGTTGGCACAGCTAGTTAAGAATTAATTTAGAAAAATATTTTTTTATCAGCTTTCTATAACACAAAAGAAATTATTATCGAGCTAAAATTTATTCAGTCTTAGAAGCCGTGTGGTATCCGGCAGACTAGAATAGACCACCCTCCTTTCTTACCGAGGTGTCGTAAAAGGCGACTAAGGTAAGTTGACGTCAGGCAGGCGGCCGGCCGTAAAATACGTAGCCAAATCATATGACAACATGTTTGCAACATGCTGTGCCGACCCTACTTAGAGTGGGATAAGGGCAGGAGAATGATGAATTTGTCCAGTCTTAGGTGGCAATCTTTGTTAAAAAAATTAAAGTAACGGACTGTTACAATTACACTGCTAGAAACTAAGACCTACCATGCTGCTCCATAGCGGAATGATACATTACAGACATCCCCAGAATTCTCAAAGGATATGATCTCAAAGGTTTCCTCACGATGTTTTCCTACACCGAAAAGCGTGTATTAAATTACAAGTATCAATTAGATACATAAGTTTTAATAGAAAAACTCATTGGTAAGAAAAAGTCGAAAGAGTCGCACGATCTTACCGCTGGGCTATCACAAAAAATATAATCAAAGAAATAATAAAATATAAAAAAACAAATAAGTAAAGACATCAATATACTATTGATTTCTTGAAATAGTATAAAATACATCACCATGTATAAAAATGTTTGAAACGAATATGCGCTCTACGTTTTTTTATTTAAGTTAGAACTATAAGGAGCAATGACGTCACTACTCGAATTTCGTCTCCTGTAAGATTTGTATAAATACAGCATTATATAAGAACATGACATTGAAGAAGGTCATTTAAACGTATTTATAATAAGATTTTATATTGTTTGTCCATAAATCTCGATTAATTTCCAATTTTACGATGTCGATAGCCTTCACGCGACCTCGTTAAAACTTAAAAACAAAAAAATAGTGCTTAATAAATGTGAGTAGGGAAGTGTTAATATTTTTTATTATTTCCGAATTTTAAATGTTGAATTTTGCATGGTTTTATATTAACATTGTTTCCGTATGTTTTTAAGTTCAAAACTCAAAAATATTTTTTATATTAATTGTATTAATTTTTATATGTGCTCATTTTGTCTATTACGCTACAAATTTGCGTAGGGAAAACGCAAATTCAAATTCAAATAAGTCTTTATTCAAATTGGCCTATTACAAGCACTTTTGAATCGTCAAATTAAAATTAAATTGAAGCTACAACTGGTTCGGAAAGGTGCTCTAACCCAGAAGAACCAGCAAGAAACTCGGCGGTCACTCTTTTAAAAAATAAATATTACAATTTTGTATTAACTATTGTAATTGTTAACAAACATAGATTATAATATCGTCTAGTACATAGCTGGTCGCAATTTAGTTCCAAGCTTTCTTATCATTGACATAGTCTTCAACATTATAGTAAGCTTTATTAATGAGATTCTCTTTAATTGCTCACACATATCGAATTACATTTAAATTGTTTATTCAAAAGTATTAATTTTTCTGTACATTATCTGTGGTTTTTTCAAATTTAAGCTATCGTAAAACATCAGTATTACTGTAGTATTAGACTCTCATACAGTTAATGCTATTCAATATATGCTCAAAAGTTGCTCCTGGTGAACATTTGTTAATCACTCAAAATACAAACTCATGGCTAGAATTATAATTGTATTAGAAATTGTCTATGATCTTTACGCAATTAACCGTTTTGTCTTATGAGTTTCAAATATCCGAGGTTCTCAGTGTGTTGTGAATATCGTTAGCCAAACTCAAAACAATTATCATTGCAAATACACGTAAAATAAATAATTTCATCTTGCCACTTTCACGTAGTGTGAGTTCGATGAACTGTCTCGTTTCTCATCCGCTTGGAAAGTTAGATATTATAATATTAAGATTTAGGCATCCGTTATTATGGGAGGTGTTTGTTGTTTTCAGTTGGTTTAAAAATATATATTTGCCCAAGTTATCTGTTTTTTGTAGAACACGCCTAATTTAGAAGGCACTAGAACTTCTATAGAAGGTGGTACTTTAGCATAGTCAACTTAACAATACTCACACTTTTCCCAGCCTAAAAATCATACAACCATAGAAATTTTCAAAACAATATCAGAAATCCCAGTTTTGTAAACCCAGTGTGTAACTGGATGGATGGATTGTTTTTAAATAAACATTTAGCATTCTGCCGTTTTAAATCCATACAGTACATACATCCATACAGTTTCAGTTTTTATCATTGAAAATGTTTGATAGTATTTGATGAATTTAAGTCGCCATCACCGCATCATAATCATCACTTCACCCCTAACGAGTTGCGTTAAAAAGAAATCACATCGTATACAGGCTGGATGCAGGTCCTTATCAGATTCTAAAGATATCTAGAAGAGCTATATAAATTGAAAACGCAGAAGACGATATTTATGTCGTTGATGAAAAATATCATAACGTTCACTATTTGGATAAGACAAATACTGTACATTTTCCACTAAGATTCTTATGACATTACCATTACATTACGGATTCCTAATGTCAACTAATATTTATCTAGCGGATCTTAAATGTGTAAGAAAATAGTATTGAAATTCCGGTAAGAGTGTATTTATGAAACCAACAGAAAACAGGTTTAAATTAATTTAAGAAAGGATAATATTTAGAAAGCAGTTTGAATTAGGCGATTGAATTCAAAGTTTTGGTTTGCTTACTGCAAACAACTTCAGAGCTTTTAATAATTCATCTAAATGCGGATTTTGAGAGATCAGAATTTGCAATTTTCAATACGTAGGAAGCGATAGTCGTGCTATTTACATTTAATTATTTTGAAGAAGTTGTTGCTTTATTGCAATTAACTCAAACAATACATAGTACAATTATTGTACTTATTTTTACGGTTATTTGTGGGTTTATGAACGTAATTACGTAATTTACGTCATTTTAACTTTCCAAAAATTTTGCGCATATAATTTAAAATTAAATTACTATCGTTGTAGTATTTCTGAACTTTCTATGATATGAAGTAACTATATTTTGTGCGGACTACTAGTAAAATAAGCACTATGAAGGCCGTAACCATTTAAAATCTTCACTATCATTTTATCCATTTTGATAAGGGTGAAATTAATTACAATATTTCTTCGGCAATAATATAAAATTAAGTAAAGCAGATTAAAATTTGAAATTTTCTATTTACTTTTAATATACGGTATATAAATTTGCTGTTCAAAAAGGAATTTTATACGCTGAAAACTGAATTATTTGATCCAAATCAGCTTTGCTTTTGCTCTCTTGTGAAGTAAGTAGCATTTTGAGGTAAATTCAAATATTATATGCAGACGATTTCCAAGCGCTTCCGCTTAAGTATTTTGAAACCTGCTCAAGTGTTATCGAGAGCTTTGAAGTCAGTTTAAGTACTCAGATTAATACTTACGATAGATGACCAAATAACTTAAGAGTCATATTTAACTAAATATGGAACTTTTGTCTAAGATAATATACTTGATAAGATGTAAAAGTAAATTCAAGTAACGGCCTGTTATTATCCTACTGTTGGGCATATGCCTTCTCTTTCCGTTTTTAGAGAGAAGGGTTAGAGCTAAGACCGACCACACTGCAGTACGGATTGTTAGATTACACATATCTTTAGAATTCTCTAGAGATATCCTCAGGGTGTTTTGAAGAACTCATTGATGATAGGGTTGGAACTTGTGATAAACTCGAAAGAGTAGTGTCACCCCTGGGCTAAATTATAATATGTATAATTGTATATTTATATACAAATATTTAAAAAGGTAGCTATGACCACCGTACGGCGCTTGATGGGAGAAAAATTCCTTTATATTTTTTACATTTGTATTCTATTGTGAAATGTTATCCAAATAACATTTTTCGAGTGTCAAAAAATGTCATGAGTCAAGAGTCATGGAGATAAACTATAGCAACTGCCCCTTGTAATATAACTTACATCCTAAAGTTATTTAGTACCGTATTAATTTGGTCTGATTACGTAATTAAAACTATATACTAATGTCGGTGACCCAACATTTACACTAATGGAAATTCCTAATGACTGGTCCTAATGGATTTAAATCACATATTATAGCATTGTATAATATAATTATTATTGCCGCTAATTTGACGTCAGTTGGTATGTATTTTGATTTGGCGATTAACAAATAGTTTGGAATAAGCAACTTTTAAGAGTTTGAGACTTAAATTGATATGCTTTATGAGGTGTGAATCGTTCTCAAATCGATTTTATGACTTTTCCTTCGCCTGTGCTTATCGTGCCTACTAATTCACTATACTTTTTACCATATATTGGCGTAATAAGAAGTGTGTGTGTGTATGTGCGGGTGCGTACACGCGATTACATTTTTAATTATTTCGCTTGGCTCTAAGAAAAGCTAAGTATCTAAATCCTTACTCAAACAAAAGTTAACAAAGAAACTTTAAAATTAGAGGGCACAAATTTAAAAATTGTTACTTTGATTTCTTTATTAAATTTATTAGTATATCTACCCGATGGTATTTATCTAATAGTCACTCGAGTTATGACAAGAGACTAATGTTCTAACTACCTATATTGCTATTTCTTGACCAATTTTACTTTTAATCAATTCCCTTTTGTTATGTTTTATACCATGATAATTTGATTTTTCTATATCAGGGAACAATCTATTAACAACATGATCAAAGTCAACATTGTTTCGACAACTCGGCTGACTGGTATGGTATTGCCCGGAATGGTGCAGCGTGGAAAAGGTGTAGTGATCAACGTTGGATCTGGATCATCTATTATACCTAGTCCTCTGCTCACTGTTTATGCTGCGTCTAAGGTATATCCTTTTTTGACTTAAATTAATTCCAAAAATAAAATTATTTTATCAATCATCCAGTCAATATCGTGGTCCAACATAACATTGAAATTATAGCATGCTTCTGAAGACTTTTTGGATGGACTTTATTGTTTAAATAACACAAAGAGTGATTTCTATTGTTTATTATTGTTTTTATAGTTATTTTCTTTTAAGTAGGTAGATTTTAATATCCTATTCAAAATAATGGTAAGTTAGAAACTATATACACCTATTTTGTAATCTCATTAATAAGATCATAATTACGAGTTCTCGAGGAAATATAACGAAGGTTATATTTTTTTGTTTATAGGAAATTAATTCTTATACAAGGAACTAACTTAAAAAAATCATTATCATTCTCCTACCCTTATCCCACTCTTAGTAGGGTCGGCACAACGTATTTTTCTCTTCCATTCTTTCCTATCATGCGTCAACTCTGACGCTACTCCTTTTATATGAATGTCATACTGTCATAATGTTATAATGTCATAATGTCATAATGTCATAATTTCATAATGTCACAATGTCATCATATATGTCATGTCACAATCCAACCATTTCTTTTTAGGATACTTAATAGAATGATTAGCGCAATTCAATAATATCGCGTTTCTTACCTTTCAACATTACTATTTGTGAACGTTACTATTTGTGATTTGCAGTATTCGATGCTCATGTATTTAAAACGTAATTAATTAACTTGCTGATTTATAGAAGCAGGCGTTACTTCGCGGAATTCAATATTACAGAACTACTTTGCTATAATCCGTGCAGGTTAAGCGAATGCATGCAATTAAAACGAATGTATGAAGCAGGCAAAATTCACGTACCTTACACATGCAGGACTAGTCACCACATGCACAAGCAATACACACAACCACCACCAAAATCTCGACGATCGTTTCGCCCCAAAATCGAAGCATCATCATGAGGATAGGCTCCACGATAAAATCGTAATGCGCATTACGATTTTGTCGTGGTGATGAAACGATCGTCACTAAACCCCCGCGGATTATAACAAAATAGTTCTGTTATAGTTGCTGTAATTAATGTCGGTTGCGGGCCGAAACGATTGTTGAGTTTGTGATAGTGAACGTGTGTAGTGCTTGTGTATTGTGGTGGAAGTGGTGGAGGTTTGTGCATGTGTTTTTACGAATCCTGCACGTATCGGGTATAAAAATACGGATAGTCCACTATACATTAACACTATATATATTTTCTATTTACTGTATAGCGGATTATAGCTAAATAATTTTGTTATTACTTTTGAATCATGGATCTCCGCAAAGTAACGCCTAATTCTATAAATTATTCGAATATTTCATTTCACAATATAGTTATTTACTAGTTTAATCAAATATTTCTTTCAGGCATTTGTAGATAAATTTACTGAGGGCTTGGAAATGGAATACAGCAAAAAAGGCATAATCATACAATGCGTTTTACCTGGCTTTGTCTGCTCTAAATTGTCTGGCATTCGCCGCACTTCTTTAATAGCGCCCACGGCGGATACGTTTGTCAAATCTGCTATCGGTCTTGTTGGTACCACATCAAGAACACCTGGATATTTCCCACATGCTGTATTTTTCTATGGCATCAACTACATCTACGGTCGGGCTACCAGATTCAGCGTGTGGTTGGTCACCAGATCAATGGAGAACACCCGCAGGAAGGCTCTAAAGAAGTATAAGCAGCAATAATTTTTTAATACTCGTAGTTATTTGGGCGCGAATAAATAAAGGAATCAAACTAATATGTAAATTATGTGCACAGCTTTTAGTAAAGGAAATTGATACATTTTTAAATAATTTTGGGCCCAAGATGTAAAAATGTCAAAATGGGAACATTTTAATTGCTTTTTTAATATTTAACTATTGAGACCTCAAGAGACATGTAATAGCTTTTTCATTAGTTAACTATTACTCAACATTTGGCTGATTTTGTCAATCTATAATAATAGCAGAGTTATGATTTAGTAAAGTGATGTTATGAATTCTTATATGTTAAACAGCTGATTTTTGAAGTATAATATATTTTTTTAGCATAGATAAAACAGCATACATAAGCTTAAACACTATAGTGATGAAACCTGAGAAATTAGTCGATTTCTGAACAACAATCAACTTTACCTTTAATTTCTTTATTATTAAAAAAAATTACAATAATACATTTGAACTTTGACATTATTTTATATTGTTGTATTTTTAACTATTCGTTTACTTTCATCGCGTTTATTATTGTAATCGATAACTTATTTTATTTGTGCCAAACTTATTTTTAAAGATTTTTCAAATCCAGATTGTCACTTGCGTAAATATTTTTGTATTTTGACGTACAAAAATATACAGATTTTTTTAGTCATACCTCAACCTTTTACGATTGGGCTCAAAAGTCCCCGTTTCCTTCGTGTTGCATGATGTTTTTACCAAAGATGTATATATTTTAGGAGGTTTGTTGATTTATAATTTTTGGCATACATCGCTTACCTTAACCAATTATATTACTTTATTTATGTGTGCCAATAATTAATATGCGTGTTATTTTAATGCCCTTTAGAGACAACGTACCATAGACGCTCGGTTACATCCGCTAGTAAAGTACTAGTCGATGCGTCAAATCATTATATTACTTTGTTTATAGGTAATAAACCTTGAACACGTTAAGATTTAATTACTTTGTATTTTTTAAAGGATTTCATTAAATTCTGAAATTATTTTCATTCTTTTTTTCTAAAGGGGATAAAAATGATTATGAAAATATGTTTGTATAATCTCAAATATTATCAGTAAAATTTGAGTGTTAAATCGTCTATTACTTCGTACTTCTAAAGTAGCAAAGGTAGATCTATTTCTAGCAGTAGGTTAGGTCTTCCTTTCATATATCAAATCTTATACGAAAGGAAGTGCTTGTAGAATCAATGTAAACATATATTTGAAATTTAAAAGAACGACCTGTTCTTTTATGTTATCTAAATAGTTTCAAATGTGGTTTAGAATAAATATTTAATATCAACATATATTTAATGGTAACAACATCGGTAAAATACTAAATTGAAATACATATAAACATATGAAGTTCAGGATTACAAAATTAAACAATTTTAAAATAACTTTACATATATACTCACTTTTATAGTTATATATACCAAAATCCGTAGTTCCGGTTGTAATGGAACTTTTTATATTTGGTTAAAAATATAGTCAAACTGACGTTACAATCGATTTTGAGTTTGAAGATTACGATAAATTTTAGTAAAAATATACTTCTAGCAAGAAGAGTACATTAAAATATTTTATTAAAACTTTGGTTAAAACTATAAAGTTATCTTTTTTGAAAAACGGTATTAAAATTAAATATTAAATTAAATTATATTAAAATATTCTCTAAATCATAACGTCCAAGTACGTGTTGATTCTCTTTACGTACATTTACTTATTTTAACTTTCTTTTCATAGGCCTAACACCGGATACGCTATTCGATATCGTTCCTTAACTTGCTATTTATTTTCAAATGGTTCAAATATTTGAGTGCTTTTTGTTTACATTATATTAAATTTATTAATAAAATAAAGTACACTCATTCTTCCGCTTTTTTTCAAAAATGTTTAATACATTTTAAGGATAAAGTGATCATAATTTAGGAAAATGGCATTACTATTGTTTAGTGCTGTATACATAATGCATTTCGTTCTGTAATATTTAAGTGTATGTTACCAAAAATATGTACTTGCCATTAGAAATATTTTGAAAACATAGATTCCTAGTTGTAGTGGTTGGGACTGTTATATAATAACGGCTTTCTTTGTAGTAATTAAATTGGTGTTTAACGAATACCTTGTTTTAATAACTCTACCATGGTGAAGGTTCTTTTGCAATGTAAATTTGCATAATCTGATTAATTCTGCAAATTTGAGGTAAGTATGATGGTCGTGGATGCTTTCAGCAGTTCTAATTTAGAATTCAATATACTTAACACATTACAGATTTAACCATTATCGTCCTTGTATTAGATATTGGACTTTCTATAACTTCAAAATTTATACATATTAAAACATAGTTCCCAAAAGCTGTTTGTGATCGATTTTCTTAAAATCTTCAGAACAGATTTTTGTATGATTTACATGTAAATACAGTGCAATTGTGCAATTACACAGTAGATTCTTCGGAACGGCCGAACTGGTTTTGATGGGAGTTTTACTGGAAGAACGATGTTCTCGAGCAACATATAGGCTCCTTTTTATACTAGAATTCTCACGGGGTCGAGATTAACAATGGAAATTCTTTGTGATACACTGACTTTTACGTTAGACTCCGCGGGCGTTGCTAGTATGATATAAATACAGCAGCGTGCAATGACAGTTTCCATCTTTAGGGCTGTTGCGATGTGTGTATTACAATCACCCAAACGAGATATAGCGTTTCAGTAGTATTTGTAAATAGATATATTCGTACTAAGACTGTTTTTCAACTATACAACTATATAACTAGGTAGTTCAAAAACAGTCTAAGTATATATGTTACTTACTAGCAATGCCCCGCAGTTTCACCGGCGTCCATTCCGATCTTGTGGTAGTGGAAAGTCTACGAAGTCGGGCTATAGATTTATTTGTAGATTATTAAATTATATAAAATGGGTATCATTAGTAAGTATTCTTGGAATAAGAGCTAACTCACCAAATGCAGGCCGCTACAATGAATTTGTTATGGCATTATTTTCTTTCGATTTATATTCTTAAATTCGTAATATCTTTTGATTGGGACGTGGGATTTTAATAATTTAAAAGTATTTTACAGGTGTTGAAATAGTTTTTAATAAAAAATCATTTAATGGGATAAGGATAAATACAGAGATATGAATAAAATGGTTGAATTATTGTCGGCAATTTTATCAACTTTTACAATGTAAAAAAGTAGTTATATTGGTATAACTATAATAGTTAGATACATGGTATCGCGGACTTTTTTGTGGATATTAATATGTTCTATAATACTGTATAACATTTTTTTATTCTATCCTCAATAGTTTCCGCAGCGCACGCGATGAAAGATGTTTATGACTAAATTTTTCACAACTTATTATAATTTTTCTATATTAAAAAAAAATGTCATATAGCCTATGTTGCTCAGTGAAGAAGCTGGTTTCTAATGGTGAAAGAATTTTTAAAATTGGTCCAGTAGTTTTTGTATGAAACATTACAAACATACATACATACAAACAAACATACAAATCTTTCCTCTTTATAATATTAGTATAGATATAGATTATGTATAGTTAATAGTAAGAAAACAAACCAGGAAATGAATAATCACTACCTTTCATGGCTTCAAAGGACGTATAACTTTACCGGTACGTTAACAGAACCTTCCGTAAGAAAAAATAAACTTTACACTTATTTGACTAGTAAGAATTAAGGAGTTAAAACGTAACAATTTTTATCTTCTTAAAATTAGAATAAGAAGCAAATTTTAGTACCTTATGAACGGTCTTAGTAAGATAGTGGGATCGATTGTCATTATTTGCGATTACGTTTTAACAACTCAATATGGTAAGTATAGTTAAAACACAAAAACTTCTGTATTATATAATACAGAAAATAAATAAAACTTTTATTACTAAAAATTCAGAGCATTGCAAATTTATGATTGAAAAATAACTTTTTTACAGGAAAGACAAATTGGAAGCTTGACCTTTTGGGCGTGGAACTGATTATTTACTACCTAATCATTCATAATCACGTGTATTGGTGAATAAACTTCATTTAACATTTATCTTATTTTGAAGAGATTGCTCGGACTAACTAGATAAGCACATATTTGCAGCCTTGATTTGAGATCCATTCTTTTTAATTATGAAAAAGTTCCTTATTTTAATACGTATGCAATAAAGTTAACTCAATGTGTACTACGTACCACTTATTTAAAAAAGAGATGTTTCTAAAGTAATTTATCTTTTAATATTGTTTTTGTTGTTGCTATTTTTTTGAATAGTTCAATGCGATATATCTAATTAAATTGTTAAAGCGTTATTACAGTATTATTAATTATTTTTTGAATACACAGGAAACGGACTTGATTTCTAGGTCATAATAAACTTGAACGGAATATTTAAGATATATTATATTGTTTCTAGTGCATTTTTTAAATACAAAACTCAAGACTGTCTAGCTTCTCTAAATGATTTTTATCAATTATTTATTTTTTTGTTACATTAAATGTTATTTTTAATATTATATAACGTTTGTTACTGTTATGTTATATTTAATAAAGTAAGATATTTATTTAAAATTGTTGCGTACTCATTGTGACGAGTTCAATACGTTGGGTCAGAATTGTCAATGAATAATTTACATTAAACGTGATTTCTACATTGTTAATTGGCCTTGATGCAATCCTTTTTTCAATTATCTCTGCTCTAATCCACAAACAAGATCCATTTACCAATACGTCATTAAATTATGAAATTGTCAAACAATGTCAATACAATAAAATTTATAGTGATTATATAAAAAAAATTATAAACTACAAGATGCAAAAAAATTCAAAATGATACCACTGCACTTTGGTACCATGTCTGTACCATAAATGGGACATTATGGGTAGAAAGTTAGCCGACTCGTCTTGCGGACTGAGTTTTAATTTGAATCAATTGTTAATGATTGTTGGCTCGATCGTAATCTTGGTACTACTATTCCTAATCGTCTGTCACATTGTAAACGGAAGGTAATATGGGGAGGAAAGCCGGTGTATGCTATAACATAGACGTCCTTCAAGTTTTGCTCATAGCATTCGCCTTTGTAACACTTCTAGTGGTTATGAGTTGGATGTGCAAATACTTTCAAGAGACATAGACAAGATGGCACGAGACTGTGGCCTGAATGTTAACTTAAACGAATTATTAACAGTCGTCGGATCCATGGTGGTGCTGGTATTATTATTCCTCGTTTTATGTGATGTACTGAAAGGAATTGGACGATAATTACGTATATATCTACAGTAATGGAAAAATTACAAGAGTTTAATTAAAATTATATTTACGATATCAAAACATCCAAATTATTAGGTAAATAGATCTGGAATTGAAACTTTCAATATAAAGCGGCAAGATAAATGATTAGTGCTTTTATTATATTTTAGTTTTATAAAGAATAAGTTACGCTTTCTTGGTCTACGGTTGTTCCCATTCTATATAACTTCTTGTATGAGACAAATCGAATTCACCAGATATCCATAAAATTTATTAACATTTTATTTCTAAAACATGAAAATTTGATCTGATATTTAAGCTATTCCTAAAGAATATAATATAAATGCCTTACTGACAGTGTTTTAAAAAGAATGAGGTACTATCGGTTCTAGATCCATGCTTGTTCCCGTACTATATTTATCTTAGAATTCCGAAGCGATAATTTTGTGCTTCAATTAAACACGATCGGGGTTCCATGCACATTATAGAATATTAATGATAAAATAAGAAATTAGATGAGAAATATATGAAGACAAGATTTAAGAAAATCGCTAATGATTGAAACTATTTCTTGTGGAAATTCTTTGAAGCATATTTATCATTAAATGATATACTGAAATACGTTAATATTAGATAAAAATAATTATAAAGGCAAAATATAATAGTAAAAGATTGATGAGACTTAAACTTAACGAAAAAAAACTTTATATTTACCTTTAATTAATACAAATAAAGAGATATGTGCGAAGCTGAATGTAAAATATCGAGGAATATAAAACCGGAAGACATATACCTTGCAGTTTCAGTTCTTACAAGACCGAGTTACTGTCTCCTATTTTACACATGTTCCAGTTGTTTACTATTTACATAGGTTACTGAAAGAGACAGAGCTAGAGTTATGCATTCAACAACAGAGCTAGATCTCAATCAAGTCATACTCATCGGATTTTCATTCATACTATGGCTACTTGCTATGAACTTTTTGTGCAAATATATTCAAGAGTTACCTTAGTTAATTTTGCTAAAATTTCGCGGGTCGCCGCACATTTTGATAATCCCGCAATATGTAATTGCAAACCGCAATTGGACGTGTTGTCAACAAACCAAATGAGGAATGATTTTAAATTAACCTTTATATATTGGCTTTTACAATGTTATGGTGGCAATAAAAAATACTACATGTAATTTAATTTTTTGTTTAGGTTCCAATCTTACCTGCTTAGGATTGACCTTATTAACAAGCTGACGATAAATATTAAAAAAAAACATGGGACACACTGTCGTTCGACCCCAAAGTAAGGAACTTAATACTTGTGTTTTGTTTCAACTGGTAAATAAATACAATATAATTTTAAATACATACTTAAATACAAATATACACCCAGGCTTGAAGAATCAACAATTTTTTTTATAGAAAATGTCCCAAGGCGGGAATCGAATCTGCTACCCGTGGAGCTGAAAATATACTCATTCTCAGTAAATTCGGTTCGGCATTACAATCTATCTCATATCATTGACTTAGGATTTCCAATGAGAGTTTATGTACAGAAACCGGCTATACTCACGTCTAATTCGAGGCTCTTATTCGTGAGGTCCTTTGTCTAGTTACTGCGGCGGTTACGCCGTGAGTATAGACAGTTTGTATACATCGACTATGAATACCACTCAGGATAGTTTCAATACAAAAATGAGATACATCTCATTTATGAATTCAATTTTAATACATAAAAACTTAATGATATTAAAAAATACTATGTACTTTTTTGTCTCCGACGCGATAACGCCGCATAAAGAGCTCATGAATAAGGGTTGAAACTAGTCGGGCTCACAAATAAGACTTGAGTATTATACATTACTATGAATACCATTTAATGTATTTGCCGCAATAAAGAATGTATTATTGCAGATTTCCCAATCTGTTACTAATGTCAGAGATATATTAATCTCGAATATATATTTTAAATGGAATCCTTTCTTCGATTTTGCTCCTAATATACCGTAATACCGATAAATGAATTATGAGAGTGATTCGACTTCAAATGAAAATAATATTTCTCATTCGAAGAACAAGCAAAATCAATCAGGCTTAAGTTACGAATCTGAATTACAATTCCAAATGGATTTAAATCCCGAAAGAGCTAAAATAAATCGTCTTCGTGAGCTAATGGATCTAACAATTTATATCTGTACCTGTGTACAAACATTACGGGTGACATTTATTTATTTAAAAATTAAGTAAGCATATTACCTTGGTTTTACCAATAAGTATTAAATTAGTATTACCTTGAAGATCAAAGTCTTCGAACAGTGCGTGTTGCAAGTGATAACTTACGAGTCCGAAACGTCGTCGCTGACTATTGGCTGCATAAGAAGGTTCAGAGTTGCTCAGCGGGCGATGGTTCGAACTGTGTTTGGAGCACCTTTACGCTCTCAAAGCAGGAATGAGGAGTTTCATAGCAGAACCAAAGTTACCGAAATAAATCAGCGTGTCGTGAAGCTGAAGTAGTGATCAGCGGGGCACAAAGTGTGGAAAACCGATGGACGTTGGGGTCTTAAGATGTTTGAATGTCGACCCCGCACCGGAACACTCAGTGCCGATAGACCACCTACGGGATATATTGTCGACCTTAAAAAAGGACGCGGGGAGTTTTTGATCCAAGCAGCACAAGATCGTGTGGTGTGGAGATCACGTGAAGAGACTTTTGTCTAGCAGGGGACTTTCATCGGTTAACGAAGAAGAGTATGGGTAAAAGTTTCATTTTGCTTTTACTGAAATGATTCCTAAATGCGGGTCTCTAACAAAGTAAATGAAACTCGACGAGGAAACGAGATACAAACTGAATTGGATTTTAATATTAATTAGAAATTGCAACGACTCCCGCTTTTTCAAACTACGGATTTTTAACTTATTGTATTTTAAATCGGAGTAAAAATGACTTAGTTCTATTTTCTTAGGTGGATAAGAGGTAATTTTTATTGACATATCAATTTAAAGTAATTTTTACTCTTAAAAGAACTTGTAAAGATTAAGTGTAGCTAATTGGAAAAAAAATCTACTTTTGCGGCAGTCTTACTTTATTTATTTTATTTTATTTGGGAAACTTACAGCATTAAATTAGTAAATTAGAAATGTTACACTAAACTCAACACGCAGCGCAACAAAGTTTCCACTATTGAAAGTGAAGGAAGTGAACACAGTAAAATAAGAAAAGTAACAATAAAATTATTTTGCTATAATCCGCGATACAGTAAATAGAAAATATAGCATGTAGTGTCAAATGTAGCAACCGAAGCATCATCAGGAGATAGACTCCACGACAAAATTGCTTTGCGATTTGGGGTAAGTTTTGGTTTGGTTTGGTTAGGTTGGATTGGGCGAGGTTGCGGGGCGAAACAATTGTTGAGTTTGTGATAGTGGACGTGTGTAGTGCTTGTGTATTGTGGTGGTAGTGGTGGAGGTGTGTGCATGTGTTTTTACGAATCTTGCATGTATCGGGTATGAAAAAAAGGATAGTCCACTATACATTTAACACTATATATATTTTCTATTTACTGTACCGCGGACTATAGCAAAATAATTTTATTATTACTTTTGTATTATGAATCTCCGCAAAGTAACGCATAATTCTATAAATTGAGAGGTTAAAATAAAAGTTAAAGTTTAAATTCAAAAGAAACAAAAGATTTTAAAAAATAAACTACGTTTATTATGTCCAATTAAAATTATTTGGCTTCGACACTAAATAATGATTACGTTGAATAAATAATATTTATCATTATTCTCAAAATCTAATTGGTGGTAAATGGTGTCAAAAGCAAACACCCCAAGAGTTAATAATAACCTTAATCAAATCCTATATCATTATTGTAGCTGAACACGGAAGCGATACTGTATTTGACATTATTTCTTAGGGTAACATTTTGGAACCGTAATCAAAACGCGTCTTGCGGTAACATCACATCGTTTTAAATTAAGGCCAGGATCAAATTACTTCCAGTTCCTCACTTCAAAGAGCCTTCAATTAAAACTGGCAGCGTTAGAAACACAAGTGTTTGTTTAGGTTACTTCGTTCTTGCTATCGCAGTGAAATTACTCACCTAACGAGCTAGAATATATAAATTGGTTTGAGGCTTAGTCAATACCTTCAATAATTTTTAACCAAATGAAGGTACATATAGAGTTTTTATATTGTTATTATAATATGTGTTGCCTCGGTGCCTTTTTAATTTTTACACAATGAAGCTGTGATGGCCTAGTGGTGAGACCGTGCGACTCTCTAGAGACGACATAGGTTCAAACCCCGGGCAGGCACCAATGAGTTTTTCTATTAAAAACTTATGTGTCTAATTGATAATTGCAATTTATCACACGCTTTTCGGTGAAGGAAAACATCGTGAGGAAACCTGCATATCTCTAGAGAATTCTAGGGATATGTGTAACCTACCAATCCGCATTGGAGCAGCGTGGTAGGTCTTAGCTCCAATCCTTCTCTCCAAAAACGAAGAGAGGAGGCCTTAGCCCAGCAGTGGGCATAGTAACAGGCTGTTACTTTTTACTTTGAAGCGAGACTCGAGCGTTAGTACCCGAGTGTTTATGAAAAATATTTTCATATCGATTGAAGCTTCTAATACAAGGAAGAATTTTTAATAAGGACATTATTATATAAAACATGATATTTACGAAGCTGAGATGTTATGAACAATCAAGAAATACCAGCAATCGTATGCATATTAAACTTCTATGTATAATATAATTTTTATTTTATTTCTATCTTCAAAATTCACACTACAAAAATAAGGTACAAAAACCACACAGTAATGAAGTCAAATCTAAGGAGGATAATTGGATAACATAAAAAATGTGTTAAGGTAAAAATTATAACAGTTCGGACATAAAATTTTATTCCTCTCCCTTGTGTCTGAAAACATGCGAAATTGGTTTGACTGAAACTGGAAACAAAATATTATGTTGTTTTGCAAATAGAATTTATTCCATCGGGATTCACCAATTTTGGTTGGCACACTTTATGTGAAATAAATATTTTTTAACAAATGTTTTGTAACGGGCAACTCTTCCTCTACCTTTCCGTTATTTAAATTGATATATTGGTTTGGCCAGCACTTTTTGAAGTAATTCATGTATCGTCATATATATAGCCGATCGTATAAAAGAGTCATGGGCGACCTGCAGGCTTACCATGAATTCTAATTGCGACTCAATTGAAGACGTAAACGAAATTGTTTTGCATTTTCATACCATGACGTCTTAAAGACGCACACTTTAAGTCGTTGCCGAATGAGCGTTCGGATTTCGTCCTAAGAACATGCGGGTAAAAGAGACAGAGTTATCTATAGTTCATATAACGTTATCCTTTTCAAACATTACGACCCCAATGCAATTCACACTTCATGGTACGAAAAGAAAGCGGTTCGCGGTTGTCGTTTAAGTCTTCAATTGAGTCGCAATAGGAGTTCATGGTAGGCCTGCTGATCCTGTGTTACGACTTAGCAGAGTTAGCAGTTCATTCGTCGGTCTATGTATTCCCTTCAACTATTTTTTTTCAAACAGACTGTATGCTGTAAAAGGCTTTTACAGCGTCATCGGAGGACCGGCGAGCGCAGAAGCATCGTTGAGGTTGCGAGCCCAGAAGCTCTACTAGTTTCGGGGAACATCATCCTAAGGGTGCCTACTGTCAAGCCGGACCACGGCTTAGGGCGACGCGTAGTGGAGGGCTGATGGTATGACTTTGATCAGTCATTGCGGCGTCGGAAGGGTGTCCTTCAACTATAACATACCGCAAACCATATTAGACGTGCCTCCAAAAAAATTGTAAATTAAGTTAAAGGACATCCTTATACTTTAATCATATTACACAATTAAAGATTATATGGATGATAAAATGCATGGATTCGACAATCCTTTCAGCTTCATACAGGACTGCGGTAATGTAAATTGAAAATGATTAAAAGATTGACCGCTGAGGTTTTTGCTGATTCTTCTCCGTAAGAGAAACACTTCGAACCAATAGTAGCTTTATTAATCATATTGATCCTCGACGATTCAAAAGTGCTTAAAAAAGCACTTAGCTTAAACATTATTTTGATTTGATTTTATTGGTCACTCTGCGATGATACTCGTCATTGACTACATGGTAAGGAAAAAAGATATCGCACTTAATGTTTGTAATTACAAATCTTTCATGCCTCTACAAATATCGACAAATATTCTTAACGAAATCATTTGGCCTTACTAAAGCATTTTAAAGCTCATAGTGCCGTAAAAATCCATTTTGTTTTATTTTTACTTATTGTAAAACAGCTTTCTATTTAAATCGTAGCTACTAATTTTTTTTTTGTTATGCAGGCGCGGGGATGAAATGTTTTCTGTTTTAAATTCGAAATCCATTACGTGATGCCATTGTAATATTTTATGAAAACTGTCTCTACAAGCCTTAACAGATGTCTTGATTCATAAGGCTGTCTCCATCAAATATGATAGTAATAAATTTACGCCTAATTCTATAAATGGTACAATAGATAATTTTAACTTTACATTCAAATTTTTCACGCGCCATCTTGCTTTTTATAAACCTCATATTAGGTGCAATCCAAGAAAATTTGATTTATCAGACTTGACCGAAGCGAATAATGGATATTCGACTAAAAGGAAGTCGAAAAAGAGACGGTTCAATTGTGTTTACGACATGCATATTAAAGGGGCAGTGCTAGAGTTGACGAATGATAGGAGAGAATGGAAGAGAAAAGCATGTTGCGAAGTCTACTTAGAGTGAGATAAGGGCAGGAGAAGGATGATAACCAAAGCGATTATTTAATAATAATCTTTTAATAGGCTTTTGCTAGTTGGAACAAGATCGGATGCAGAATTACTTGAAACGGCACGTATTGTGAGGAAGTTTCTCACTCTGGAACTCTAGTCAGCGGTATTGTAGGCTCCGCTTCCGATGAACGACGTTCTATTTTCCTCTGGATCAAAGACTCTCTGACTGACTGACATGAATGTCTTTATTATTCGACACGTCTGCTTGTGTTTTTATCTTGTTTGTGTATGTGTGATTGTGTGTGTGGGTGTGTGTGTGTTTCAAATTCAAATTCAAAATATTCTTTATTCAAGTAAACTTGTAAACAAGTGCTTTTGAATCGTCAACTTTACTGCTGGTTCGGAAAGCCGTCCTACCGAGAAGAGCCAGCAAGAAACTCGGTGGAGCTTAAAAAAGAAGATTCTTAATACTAATTACATTTTGTCATAGCTATCCTGCACAAGGTCAAAGAGCAGCTATATCCATGCATTCTTATCATCAATGTAAGCCTCCACGGTATAATAGGCTTTCTGTATCAGCCTCTTTTTAACAGTATTTTTAAATTGCTGTAATGGCAAAGTTAAAATTGATTGTGGAATTTTGTTATAGAATCTTATACCCAAACCCACAAACGACTTACGTACTCTTACAAGGCGCAAAGCAGGAGCCGCAAGCTTATGTCGGTTCCTACTTTGTCTATTATATACATCGCCAATCTTTTTATAATTATGTATATTTTTATGCACAAAAATCAAATTGCTAAAAATATACTGTGAAGCTAACGTAAGAATACCTGTTTCCTTAAACTTCTTTCGCAGGGACTCACGCGAATTCAAATTATAAATGCCACGTATGGCAATACAAAAATTTTCTCAATATCAGCGCATTTACCCCATAACATTATTCCATAAGACATAATGCTATGGAAGTAAGCAAAATAAACTAGTTTTGCTGTTTCGACGTCTGTAAACTGTCTTATCTTTCGAATAGCATAGGCTGCTGAACTGAGTTTCCCTGCGAGAGCTGTTATGTGTGTGCTCTATTGGAGTTTTGTGTGTGTGCATGTGTGAATTATAAATTTCACACATCGTTAAACATCATTAAAAGATATAATAAAGAAATAAAAATAAATTACATAGACATCTTGAAAACACAACACAACTGCGATTGTGTAAAAAAATGATCGTCGAATTTTCTAGTACGCCCGAACTATATTGAAATAGAACATGTTTGTCTTTTTTCTGTAAACGTTCAAGTGTACAACAATATGACGTGATTGTAATTGGAGTACATTGTTAAGGGGACCTGCCACGCTTTTCGATTCATGCGGTGTACCAATATCGAATGAACTAGTTTATATGCAGATATACGTCATGATGCGTTATTGTTTAAACTGAAAATGTATATTCATGATGAAAAATACTATTCTACTACAGTTTAAACAACGTCTTTATTGTATTTTTATTTTGTATTGATGAAGCTCTGGTTTGATTTCTGTGTTTTTATATTTTGACATGTACTGCTACATAGGCTAACCGTTTAACTCGAACTTCGCCTGGGGGGTATAAGGGCGCGTAGGTAGGACGAGCACGGGGAATGAAATAAGTGCAAACGGCAAGCGCCCGTAGGTTTGACATACAAAGAGGTGACCGCCGACATCGTTGTTCGCCTATAGCTGAAATGATGATATTGGTGGTTACAGTGAAGGAATAGCCATTCATGCACTAAGGTAAAAAGAAAAATATTCGGGTTTATTTTATCGTTCTAATTAACAGTCTATACGTTTCACGTAACATAGAAATATATGCCTATTATTTTAATTTTAACAAATTTATTAATGTTGAGAGACCGGCTATACTCACGTCTTATTTTATTGGATGAGCCCGACTAGTTTCAAGCCCATACGGGGCTCTTATTCATGAGCTCTTTACGCGGCGTTATCGTGGCGGGAACTGCAGAAAATTGGTTAGGATAAGAATAAAAAAAACTTAACAAGGTTCATATTATACTTAAACATGGTAGACATGCAGCTCAAATCAATATTGGATATGTAAGGTAAACAGCTGCAAACAACGCCAGGCATGCGGTATAATTACTAGTACTATGTTAATTATAAAATTCTACATAAACACTGGTTAGCTGTCTTGTTATAATCTGGCTCGATAAGAAACAAATCAACATCTAAATTGATACCAAACGAATACAATTTCAAGTTCCAGTCGGAACTTCAAGGTATATGAAATTAAATGAAATGTTTTATTTTTCCATAAAAGATTACAATAGGAAACATAACTTAACTGAACTTGACATTCAATACGATAACATTTACTCGTAGCCCCCAAACTAGGTAAACCTGTATTTTGGGCGGCTAGAGTTTGCCTTCAAGATTATAACTACATTTACTACTTTAACATTAGCAAAATGTTAGTACATAGTCTCTATAATCAATATTGAAATGAGCAAAACTTAATCTAAAAGTTGTTCAATATCGAAATAACTACACTATTATAAAAACAAAGCCGTGTGGTATCCGGCAGAATAAAATAGACCACCCTCCTTTTTCACCGAGGTGTCGTAAGAGGTGACTAAGGTAAATAAATGCCCGTGTGGTATCCGGCTGCATAGAATAGACCACCCTCATTTCTTACCGAGGTGTCGTAAGAGGCGATTAAGGTAAATGCCCGTGTGGTATCCGGCTGCATAGAATAGACCACCCTCATTTCTTACCGAGGTGTCGTAAAAGGCGACTAAGGTAAATGCCCGTGTGGTATCCGGCTGCATAGAATAGACCACCCTCATTTCTTACTGAGGTGTCGTAAGAGGCGACTAAGGTAAATGCCCGTGTGGTATCCGGCTGCATAGAATAGACCACCCTCATTTCTTACCGAGGTGTCGTAAGAGGCGACTAAGGTAAATGCCCGTGTGGTATCCGGCTGCATAGAATAGACCACCCTCATGTCTTACCGAGGTGTCGTAAGAGGCGACTAAGGTAAATGCCCGTGTGGTATCCGGCTGCATAGAATAGACCACCCTCATTTCTTACCGAGGTGTCGTAAGAGGCGACTAAGGTAAATGCCCGTGTGGTATCCGGCTGCATAGAATAGACCACCCTCATATCTTACCGAGGTGTCGTAAGAGGCGACTAAGGTAAATAAATGCCCGTGTGGTATCCGGCTGCATAGAATAGACCACCCTCATTTCTTACCGAGGTGTCGTAAGTTGACGTCAGGCAGGCCGGTCGTAAAATACGTAGCCAAATCATATGACATCATGTTTGCAACATGTTATTCCGACCCCACCTAGAGTGGGATAAGGGCAGGAGAATGATGATACACTATTATAAAAACACTATTATATAATCAATTTAATGCCATGGAAAATTTTTAAGTTAATCTACAATACCACTGTTTGATTCAAACATTTCAACAAACAAACAAAGTTTCTTTAAGGCATTTACAACACACTATTTTGGTGTTTCTTGAACCCAGCCGATTCTTGCAATCTATTTGTGTTTCCATATACTTTAGTAACCATAAAGCCTGACAGTTGCTTATTTAGCCTCGTGTCACAGATCTCTTCAACAACTCAACTTATGGCCGAAACCAATAATCGATCTAATCCAAAATCTGCAGATTTTAGATCGGCCATAATCCCTAGATTACCAATAAAGTGTGCCAATAAACAATCTGTAATCTACAATTTCAATCCGTCAAACCGATCAATCTTTGGGAGGACAAATCTCAGATTGAAGATTGCCCTCTGTTCGAAAATGACGGTTTGAGCGTGCCAATAACATATCTGTTGCGTTTGATGTTTGTTTAGATAGGTATTTTAATCTGTAATCGCGATCTTACAATTTCGGGGGATTTCGAAACTTGTTTACGGATTTTATGTCTAAAATGACATTATTATAAAAATATTATTTCCTTTATTATTATTATTATAATATATATATATATATATTATTATTTTTAATTTTCATTATGTTCGTTTGTTCTTTTTGTTTTAACTCTCTTTTCTTTTCTTAAAGATAACATATGCATTGTCGGATGAAACCAATGTAGTCAAACTACAAGCTTTACGATTTTTACGCTTGTCTTATTGTTTTTCTTTTTGATGTATACGAATAGTATCCGTGCACAGGAATGAAACATTGTTATTAATATATTGGATATACTATTTGAAAATCTTAAATATTCCCAATTGTGACTTGGTGATATTGTTACTTGTAATGAATCTACCTTCTAGTACCTACCGTCTATTTCATCACATCTAAAGTTGGCGAAGACAGTTAAGTTCAATATTTTGCAACAGAACCGAAAGTCTGTTTATGGCGCACTGAGTCTTCATGCTCGCCTTTAACAGCATATTGCATCGCACGTAAACCTAGATTGAATCCCAGTGTGCTATTAGCTATTTACAAAATTTGATTTTATAATTTTTTTTCAATTTTTCTGAGACTATTAACTTGAGTTAAAGGGAATTCACGTTTTCCTCTTTAGTTAGTTGGGTTAGGTAGTTGTCCACTTTGATTAGCCTTTATTCTAATTAATTATTATATTATTTAAAAAGGCAACTAATTAAATAAGTAAGAATTATTAATCGGTTATTTTCATACTAGTTAATCGATTTCTAAAACTCAATTTATTTTAAAGGAAAAATCGATTATTTATTAATTGTTTTTTTCTACTCCAACCCACATCATTACTAACCTGAGAGCCACGAAATTGTAACGTTTCTTTTCTACATATCAAGAAATTTCTACTGTTATTTGTAACAAAATCGGTTCTTTTTTGAAAAAAAAGGCTTTATATGATTAAAAGTTAGGTATTATCAAAAATTAAACCATTTGAAGTCATTTTTTAATTTAATTATTATAAATATAGCATGAAAAAAATTTAAATTGTTGTGTAAAGCGGATTGATCAGGAGGAAAAAGATTTGAAGATATCTAAAGATTACACAAGAAATCTATAGATTGTCGATTGTCAATATTGTTATTGGCACGCGGATCGGAGATCGATCCATAGATCGACATTGATCGAAGATCGAAATCAATCTTGGATTACGGATACATTATTAATTTCGGCCGTTAACTAACAAAGTTCGCTCCATCGATGTTGCCTATAGTCAGCGAACAGGTTTGTTTTATTTATTTCTTGATTTTTTTTAATGTATGTAAACATGTTAGAAAAGAGAAAAATACATGCACAATGCGGGACATTCAACGGGTCAACCTTTGAGTAACAAAAGGTTAAAAGTTAAGAAATCAAGTAAGTAATAAATAAATATAAATAAATATATGGGACACTTACACACACGGTAATCCGACCCCAAAGTAAGTAACTTAATACTTGTGTTAAGGGTGACGGACAACTGGTAGATATACAACATATATAATTTTAAATACAAATATACACCCAGGCTCGAAGAACCAACAAATTGTTTATAGAAAATGTTGGCCCTCGGCGGGAATAGAACCCGTGACTCGCGGAGCTGAAGGCAGGATCACTACCCACTGCGCCAACAGGCCAGGTAATATTAGAAAGAAGGGAAAAAAGAGATACAATAAAAATAATAGTAATTTAACTGTTTATTTTATTTATTTATTTTAATTAATAGATACAATAAAGCAAAGAATATATGCAAGCATGAATATATTCAATCTAAACAAATTTAATTAAAAGTACATGTGTGTATTATCCGTAAACGAGTTTTAACTTGTTTTAGGATGACTATATCAAACACTTTTACGAGCCTTTCGAGTATCCCTTTATGTACTTGAAAAACCCGCTTGGTTTATATTCTACTCATTTTGTGTAACAAAAGCATGCAATATAATACAATGTTGAATGTAAAGGGTATATAAAGGGTTAGGCAGTTATTAGGCTCACCAGTAGTAATTAATTTCCAGTTGAAATAGTTACGTTTATGTTTACAATTTAGTGACCTCTAAGCGTCGTACACACGGCTTAGAAGGATCATTAATGGAACCTTATTTTTTCTTCTCATTTAAAGAACTGAATAAACTGTAACCCATAACACAAATATAAAGTTACTTACTCTGGGAGCTCACGAGCGTGTGCGTAAATATATTGAAAAACTATTTCTACGAGCATTTTCAAATTATGAAAACTTAATATAGTTAAAGTTATCTTCAAGATAGTAGATATAAACCATTTTATTGCACACAAGAGGCATGAAACAAATGTAAGTGTCAAAAAATGTTAAAGGTGCCTTACAGGATGTATTTTTTTTATGTGATAAGGCTAGCGCCTGGCTGCTATCTCGCCTGATGGTAAGCAAAAGATGCAGCCTTAGATGAACTGCGCTTGTCAAGTAGGTGCCTATTCACTCGCCTTTTGAAACTATGCAAATCGTAAGAATCCGGGAAGATAGATACAGGAAGGGAATTCCATACTTTGGCTGTACGCATCAGAAAAGATGACCTGAAGCGCTTTGTACGCATTTTTGGCACATCAATTGTATAGCGGTGGAGGTGTATTTGTTTGGTAGAACTTTTGTATTATACTCACGTATTTTACACACTCGATGATCATTTTTGTCTACATACGCCTGTTCCACCAACGAGTTAAAAAATGTTATAGTAAATAGTATATTATAAGTTCGAAACAAATGAAGTTGTACAAAGAATATATGAAGAATATCTATAAAATTACTAGAAGAATATATAATAACAAGATACAAGATAAGTTTGGTAAAGATAGACATTTCTACCAAATAGACAATATTGGCAAATTTACCAAATTTTTGAAATCAATCTTTTTTGAAACCATTTTACGCCATAAAATATTAGAAACGGTGAAGATCTTAAAAGATCTATGTATTAAATTCACATTCGCTTACTTCAAGCTTGAAACTCTTTTCGAGTCGGGCATTGATTCTTTTAGCATCTTTGCAACCCGTAACCTTTGTTACATAAAGCCCTACTTTGGCATAAAGCTACTCAATGTATTGTAAAAGCGATGCACCTTGGCACAAAGGAGTTCCTAAGCGTTATTTTCCTCCGGAAAACCGTCGACGTCTGATCTTATTAAATTTTCATGCTAAATGCAATCCGGCTTCTCTCAAGAATAGTGATGTTCAAAGAAGTTATAAACGCGGGACGTTCCGTTATTTTATTATTTAATATTCGTATTATCTCATATTAGTCCACAAATAAAATTTAAGTTATGTACATACAAATCTATGCAACATATGCCTAATAAAATTTATACCAATATATGCCTATGCTATCCTGGATAGAATTCTCCTTGCTTTAGTGTGTGGCACACAAACACACCCTATTTGTGTCATGAGTACAAATCGTCACATAGATTTCCCGGGCAAATTGGCCCTTTCTATATTATTTATTTACTTTCTATATATTTTTTTTATCTATAATAAAAAAAGAAAGTAGGATTGCCTAATTTGATTAAGATTGCGTAGTCGCATTTCATAAGATCCGGAACTAGTGTAGTATAAAAATGCATTGTTGATCTGTCATCACTCATAACATTTAGTGTTCTAAAATCTATAATAATTACGACTTTGGCAACGTGAAGAGTATAGTTTACTTTTAACAAATTTGTTATTTCTAACAATTAGAAAATGAGAATTCACTGCTTGATCTAATTTACCGTTAAACATAGCCACTAATTAAAAATTTCTCTTTTTTATTTATGTAAGACGGAACAAGATTTCGGAAGAACCCTATGGATACCTGATTCTAATAACTTGTCATTATTATAATACAATAATCTCTGTCTATATTTCAAGTCTTAGAATAAAACCGAAATCCTTTTTTAAAACTCCTCACTTTCTACACTCGTCCCGATTTTTCTCAGAAACCTTGACAACACTAGTCGTATTATATTGTCTCAGCACAAAAGACTTTAGGATTTATTTAAGAGCACTTAGCACAATATTTGTGCCATATAATCTGGAACGTATGAGTTTTTGAATATGCTGCGTTTTTCCTGAAACGAGAAATGAGCTAATTAAAGTAACATGCCACAGTGCACGTTTTGCATTAACCTTTGTTTCGATTTCATTATATACCTACTTAGAGCTCGAACTTATTGTACATCCGTTGTTGAAATATTCTTCTTTTAAACATTTTGCTGTTGTTTGTTTTGTTATGTTATTTCGAGATTTCTCTTTTTCTACCAACGTTCGTTTACAGATCGACATTCAAGGTCAAAGTCTTTTCACGCCATAAGATGTTATGCCGTTTTCATCCAACAGTTCCCTGCGATCTGTGGGTGTCTGTCTTCCTAGTTTGAATTTACCAATTCTGCCTCTTTGATCGCGTATTGTTAACCTCAACTCTTATATGAGGTCCAATTGTTCTCATCGTATCATGTAAATTTTAAAACGTTATTGATTTGAGATAAAAGATATCACGTAACTTTCTTTTTGTTTTTAGGAACAAAATTGAGCTTTATATTATTTTATATATATTTCTGAACTTGAATTAATTCTATAAAATCAATTAAACACATATTAATAATTAATAATAGAAAAAACTAAAAAAACAATAGAAAGCAAACAGATTATTAGGATATTCTTTTAAAATATAACATAATAATATCTGAAGTTAATGCAAGGCCTTTTCATTCCAATCGCATTAGATAATGACTTGCTTAGCAGTGATTTTAGATAAAAATATTTTAGATACTCATATACGAGTATATACCTAATACCGTGAACGGTTATGGAAACGTGCGTAAAACTGGCCAATGCATTAGCGAGGTCGTGATATATTGCCTTTCGTCGGGCTCCATTGCTAACTCCCTTACAATTGACAAATGGCCCAAATACACGCATGATTTAACCAATACTGGAGGCCTTGTCTGTGATGGATCACGGATAATGCAGTCATCCGCATAGAATATATTAAATCTACCTATAACAACGGCTTTATGCAAGAAAGTGTTTGTGTATAATTTACTGAGCTGTCTTACTGAGTATTTCTTTGTACTTATTGCTCGTAATTATTTTGATTCCCTTACATCTACACTTAAAATATACCTGTCCAAGTCCTTGACTTGCTTTTCACTAACTTTGACTTGCTTGCTTTACACTATAGTGTTAGGAGTGTGAGCACCTATATACTCCTACGTGCTTATGATATATGTTTGTGTGCACACGGTCTTCATCGACGCAGATAAGGTCTTTATTTTCTAATATTGGAGGGCTGGAATTACTATTATTATTGTACTAAGTTCTCGATAACTCAGGACTAGTGATCGTCAGATTCCAGTACTCAGTTGCTAGCATCTAAGTTTATCAGGATATATATCGCGTAATTTGTATTAAAGTGACCTAATTTTAAAAAGTAGTTTTGTGGCAAATTGCAATACAGTACACTTTGTACGCAATACGCTACAGCGTAGCGTAAGAGACCCCTAACTTGAAAGAGCAAGAAAACACTAGGTTTCTGAAGATTCCGTAGAGTATGATAAATGGCATCGGATAAATGAGGTAATAAATAAATAAGGTAATAAATACAATGTATCTTACTTAATTAAGCCTAATTTTGAATTCGGGTACTTTAGTACTAAGCGTGCGTTTTACAATTATAAATTTTGAAATAAACTTCATTTATTTTTATATGTAATATAGTTTTTTATGAGTACTATAAAAAACTCAGGCAACAAGTGTGGAACAAAACCCACCCACAATCGTCCTTCTTCAAACTAAATGGCTAAGTTTTACAATTCAATTTACTTAACAAACCTCACCATTGTGAATTTGAAAAGGACGGACCTCTTTAAAATTTCATTTTATCAATTCAAGTGCAAATTGACTGAGCGGCTGGCAACAAAGGGTGGGTTTCGATAAATTTGACCACCTGCTTCTAAAGTTTACCCGATTTGGAAACGAGTTTAGTTTGTATTTTAACTGTCAGATCTCTTTCATAATGGATATACTTAAATTAAATTTTAATTAAAACTAAAAATTATATCTTTAAATGATTTATGGTTCCAAATATTTTAATTGTTTCTTTTTTACTTGTAAATTTTTTTAATTGCAGATAAAAAGTTAAACTAACATTTTTGTTCATTTAAAAAGTGTTAAAATTATGTATTAGACGCATTAAAGTTGGTTGGAAAGACACATAGATTATTATTAAAATTACATATAGGCATTTAGTACGAAAAACCGATGAATTTACAGATCTTAAAGTGCAATCATGCACTCGAAAACGCAGTGCAATTGAACTCATTAAAGCTGGACTGAAAACTTTAAAAGGTCGCTGGTGGATTCAAACAGCACAAGATCGCATGTTGTGGAGAAGTATTCAAGAGACCAATGCTGAACAGTGGACGTCTATCAGATGAAGAAAAGAAGTAGCTATATTCGTAGAAGTTATTGCGAATAGAGAACTTTAATTCTGTAAAAAAAAAAGGTAACTATGGGATAAAATAACACACAAACCTAGTTGGAAGACCTGTAGGCCTAAACTTGAACTTTTAGAAAACGATTCAATTCAAAGTCAGTACCTAAACCCAACCGCTTACTTTTCGTACCATGTATGACAACGTTATATGAACTATAGATAACTCTGTCTCTTTTACTCAAATGTTTTTAGGACGCATTCCGAACCCTCATTCGGCAATTCATTCAAGTGTGCGTCTTTAAGACGTCATTGTATGTAAAAGCAAAACAATTTCGTTTACGCCTTCAATCGAGTCGTAATAAGAGTTCATGGCAGGCCTGCGGGTCAGGTAAGATCAAAGAGTGCAGAATAATTCTATGCTCGTTTAACTGGACACCACGTGTAACAATTCTTCATAGTGCATTTGGCGTGAGAATCTAATAAAGCCAAACGTTTCCGCACGACTATATCAGGGAAACACTTTATATGGGTAGCAAAGTTATCTTTGCATTTATGAAGCGTGACCAATATGAATGTTAACCCAAGACTTATTCTTCGTATTTATTAATTACCTTATATTTAAAAATGTTATGAAAAAGCTTATATTAGTTACTTAAATTACTCTTTTTGATTAGTTTAATAAAGTACATTAACATCTCACAGCAACGATTTATGAGTGAAGAAGAATCTTAAAAATAAATTAGAACGCTCTATTCGAATTGAAATATTTAATCCATTTGAAGCAGGTTGCACTTAAATTTTTTCATCGCCTTTAATGTTGAAAAATATCTTATTAATCTTTGAATGTGCATTTTAAAAGATTGCGGGATATTTTACTTACCAAATAAGATATTTAGTTAAATATGATATCTTTTAAAGAAGCTGCGGTCGCCAAACGACAAGAGAATCCAGTCATAATTTATAACCTCCATCCAATATTAACAAGATCACAAATTAATAAAACCAATGAGTTTATCAAACTTATTTTCTCAAATTATATGTACAACTCACCCTGAAGTAAGTACATAATTAGTGTATCGTTGGATAATAGTTGTAAAATTTGCAATGTGCTGATGTAAAAACTTCAATACTTGTCTTTAGGACCTAAAAACAAGGAATAGGTAATTTAGTAAGATTTTCGCGGTTCAATTAGTATTAAACAAGTAAATACTAGTAAGCTCTGATTGTCACGGGTTCAAATCCCGGGTAGGCACAGATGAGTTTTCTTGTTAAAACTTATGTGTCTCATTGATAATTGCAATTTATCACACGATTTTCGGTGAAAAAACCATCGCGATTCCGATATTACTAGATACTACATATAACTAGAGAATTCTGACGATATGTGTAACCTACCAATCCGCATTAGAGCAGCGGGGTAGGTCTTAACTTCAACCATTCTCTCCAAAACTGGAAAAAGGAGGCTGCCTAGCAGCGGAATCATAAGAGGCCGTTACTTTACTTTTCTTTTTAAATACTTTTAAATTTTAATACTTTATTAATGGACCTCCAGATTCACTATTAACTATAATGTAGGCGCCAGTTTATTTTCCAGATGTTTTCATTTTAAAAGCCATTAGCCCTTTTTATTATTGTTAGGAAATTATTCAGCAAGTTCAGAAGGCTGTTGAAGAGTGCAATTATCATAAGGCTGAATATATCGAACTGTTTTTGACTTAAATATCCCAAAGTTTTGCAGGATGTTGCCTAGTGGGATGAAGAGACGTCAATGTTCCCATATATCTTGTATAAATAAATATATGAGACACTTACAGACACGGTTGTCCGTCCCAAAGTAAATAACTTAATACATAACACAAGTATTAAGACGGGTGACGGACCACTTGTAAATATACTACATATATAATTTTAAATACATACTTAAATACAAATACACATCCGGGCTCGAAAATCCAACAAATAGTTTATAGATCAACAAATAGTCTTCGGCGGGAATCGAATCCGCGACCCGCGGAGCTAGTCCTTATGGCGCTCTAATCTCTGGTCTCAGTACTTAAGCACTTACATTATTTAATATAATACGATTGTTTATAAGGTTCTATTTTAGCCCAGGATATCGACACACGCTGTCAAATTTCGATGCATCAAAAGCCAATAGTCCCCACTATTAGTTTAAAGTATTAAGTGTTATAAAATGAACTATTTGAATGAATATCTAAATATAAATGAATCATTGAAAAAATTGTAGTCAATATTTTTTGCAACGTATTGTGTGCAGTGTTAATCCTGTAAAAGGCTTGAATTGAATTGATATTGATAATAATAAATAAATAATAAATATATGGGACATTTACACACACGGTCGTCCATCCCCAAAGTAAGTAACTTAATACTTGTGTTATGGGTGACGGACAACTGGTAAATATACTACATATATAGTTTTAAATACATACTTAAATACATATATACACCCAGACTCGAAGAACCAACAAATCCTAAATAGAAAATGTTTGTTCTCGTCGGGAATCGAACCCGCGACCCACGGAGCCGAAGACAGGGTCACTGCCAACTGCGCCAACGGGCCAGTCAAATATTTGGAAATGATATACCATATTATATCATTTCCATTGATAATTGCATTCATCACGCGCTTTTCTCTGAAGGAAAACATTGTGAGGAAACCTGCATATCTCTAAAAATTCTAGGGATACGTGCAACCTACCAATCCGCATTGGACCAACGTGGTATGTCCTCGCTCCAATCCTTCTCTCCAAAAATGTAGAGATGAGGTCTTTTCCCAGCAGTGGGATATTAACAGGCCGTTACTTTACTATACCATGCCAAGCTAGTAGTTTTTCAGCGATAGGTTTTACGTTATATTATATAAGTTATATAAGTTGTTACTAGATTATATATTTGATTTGTGAACAATTAAAAATACATTATTGAAATATTTCGTTTTGAAAAGATTGATCGCTAAGTTTCTTGCTGGTTTTCTCGGTAAGAGCATATTTTCGAATCACTTGTAGCTTCATTGTAATTTGACGATGCAGAAGTGCTTGTAAAAGCCAATTCGAATAAAAAATTGTTTGAATTGGAATTGGAATTTGATGATCTTAGAACCGTAGAAAAACCTTAACTACACAATTTTTTTGTGTAATTACATGAATGTCATTATACTTAATTCTGACAGTGATCATTTTATATTAAATGTAATAAATTAATGGATTGATAAATGGAATGACTGATCAAAACGAGAATAGCTTACGTTGTTCGTAAATTCTGCTGAGACACCGTCTGATAAGATTAAGAAAGTTGCGGAGTAGACCTCCATTTTGCTATTTTGAATATTAATCACAATCAGTTTTGACTGCCGCTAATTGTTTCGAAGTTATTGTTTAGTAATTGTATTGTTAGGATATTAACTCACGGTAACTTCTGTTACAGGCATCTACGATGTTTTGTAGGTATTACTGCAGAGGAACCTATTTTTTATTTTTGTTTCTGCTCTCTACCCCCTATCGTTTTTAATGGAAATAGACAACTAACACAAGTGTCCCGTGTAGAACCTAGAACACAATATGTAATAGAATAATATAATAGAACGAAAAATTGGTGCAGTTGGCAGAGACCCTGCCTTCACCACCACGGGTCGCGTGTTCGAATCCCGCCGATAGTCAACATTTTCGACAAAACAATTTGTTCGTTCTTCGAGTCTCAGTGTATGTATTTAGGTATTTATTCAGAAATATATATTTACCTACAACGCGAATATAAAGTTACTTTGGGGATGGACGACCGTGAGTGTAATTTTCCCATATATTTATTTATAACAAAAATTTCAGAGGACCTCTTAGATATCACCAAATTTAAAAATTAGAACATATGCACGATGAAAAGATACAAGTATATTTTATTTAGATAAATTAATTTTTAAATTTAATAATTACCTTACCAACTGGTATCGGGAAAAACGTCATGAGAAACTGGCATACTCGTATTCCAAAGTAAAATGCAGAGCAAAGTCTTAACTCTTTTTACTCTGTCTAACAGTAATGTCTTTAAGCAAACTAAGCGAGCAGGTATCTCTTAGTTAATTCTGCACCATCAGCTCAATTTGTTAATGAACCAAACCTTTAGGTGAAAAATGTATCGTATTTCCAAAATGCTGAGAAGAAGAGATGCTTGAGAAGCTTTCGACGAAAGAAGAAGAGAGACTTTCAATACATGCAAATTAGGTTACAGGACAGGTTAGTAATGAATAGCAGAATTAACCCTTTGAACAAACGTAGAAAGTCATAATAATAAGTAAAAAGTAATGAAAAATGTCTAAACTCCTTTTCTCTGCCTTAAGGAAGTGTTTGTCCAGCAAACTTAATAAGAAGGTAGCTCTATAGTTCACACTGTGCTAGTCGCGCAATATGCGTTCGACCTCACGAATGTGCCGTCATTACTCAAAGTCCAGCTAGCACAACTATCATGCTTTTTTCCCGTAATATTCGACCACTCCCAGACTTGTCAGCGAGACATAATCCTTAATAATAGAAAGCCATTTAAGCACAGACACGAAAATAAATGTAGGAATGTTAAACAAATTTTAAAATATACTTCAACATAAAACTTATTTAAAAACGATCATCGGATGGATTAATATTAATTATTTATAAATTATTATATACTATAAAATATGAATATGAAATAAAATATTATTTCGCAAAATTCTTTTTCTAATACTCATATTATCTGCATGAGATTAAACTGAAATATGCAAACTTATTAAATTAATTACCGGAACTATTCAATTTAATAGAAGCTACTAAGTTAAATGTTTGTTAGAAGTTTACCGGTCAAAGTTTAATGTATAGTGTGTTCTTTGTTCGTCCATTCGTTAAAAACTACGGGCACCATGGTATAATCATTCTCCCTCTTAAAAACGCTTTAAATGTAGATGTATTTATAGATACCTAGGTAATTAACAAAATCATTCTGGAAAGACCACCACGGCAAAATGCATAAGTGCTTTATTTACTATTAATCATACATAAATCAAATTCGTTCATGAATATGCAGGTCAGACGTTAGTTCTTTATAGCCTTAACTTCAACCAAGAGCTTTATTAAAGTCTAGTATCGTCTAACAAAGCCTTAAAATAACTTTTATATGAGATTAACACGCGCAACGCCCCGGTTTTGTTATGTGACCGGAAATAATCTCTAGCTGATTGCTCTTACTTCGCACTTCCTGTATCTAACATCTTTATTCCTGAGAAGTACTTTAAATAATTGTTCATTAAAATTTAAACAAATTAATCATCACATGCCTTAAAATACTGTTCTATACAACTAATCAACTAAACTTTGCTCCTAATACGTTGATTTAATTTTTTAGTCCATATTTAATTGGTATTCAGGAAGCTAGAGTATTCACAGTACATTATTTTGTTATAGGTTGACTGTTAGAGAACTGAAATTTGTACCTTCCCTTGCCACAGGTAAATCCAATATTTGATTATACCTACTCAAGGTTATTCGTATTCTATAATTGTTTTCAAACCAAACCTTTTTATGGAAAGCAACTGTACCATATTACCAACAAGCAGTGAAAGGCCAGCTAGAAGCTCAATTATAAGAATATACGACGCCTTTGGGATTCAGATAGGTTTGTAATAAATAGCAGATTTAACCGGTCCAACAGATATGAAAAGTCATAAAAATAGCAGATAATTTTCTTGCGCATTACTTATATAATAAATTCGCATTTCACAAAAGCTATAGAAAATAATAAATTTATATAAAAAGTATACACACGGTCATTCATGTCCAAAGTAAGTAACTTGTGTTATAATTTTAAATAAATACATCCAGAATGGACGAAGCAAACCAATTTCATTTTATTTTTTGTAAGAAAATGATAAGTTCGATTACAAAAAGGATTTAAGGTGCTATAAAGCAAGACGAGAGCTTAACCATAGACAATTGTGCGAAAGCTGGAGTCAGGAAAAATCATACTAAGGGTGCATCCAATGAAGCAAAATCTTCATTTATGATGATGTATCTTCTTCTTCTCAAGGTGCCATCTTCTTTCGAAATTCGGCGATCAATAAGGCAATTTGAATCTTCGATGCCGCTGCTCTGAATAAGGAACGAGTACTTTTGCCGAACCAATGGCATAGATTTTTTAACCAAGATATTCTCCGACGGCCCACACTTCGTTTACCTTGGGTTTTCTCTTGTATGATAAGCCGGAGCAATTCATATTTAGCATTTTTCATGACGTGGCCAATATATTCGAGCTTTCTTTTTTTCACTAAATATAAGCCCTCTGCTTTTTTATTCATGCGACATAACACTGTTATATTCTTGACTTTGTCTCTTTAGGATATCCTTAACATCCTGTACACCCACAATTCGAAAGATTCTAATTTCTTGCTCATCGATTCTGTGAGTATGTGTGAGTGTGAGTGAGTGTGAGTGCGTGTGTGTCCAGGCTTCAACGTCGTACAGGAGAATGGAGAAAATATAACAACGTGCTAAACGCGCTCGTAGCTTGATGTTTAGTTTTTTATTGCTCAAAAGTGGCTGATGATGTATATTAGAGACATATGACTAGTTATTATGCAATCAGAATCATCTCAAGAAGCCGTGAGTAATCGACAACAGAAAATTGTAAGCCTCTTCTTTGTTACTTTGTGTGGGCAATATTCCACACAACCACACTCGCACTTCGCTCTTTTATCTTGTCTGGGTACTTGATCAAGAGAAAACGCCTTAGGCTTGTTGACCAATTGATTTATATCAACAGAGGTGACATTAAATTTATTCGCTAGTAAAGTACGGTGGACGTTCCGCCTTTGTGTTAGACGTCACTTAGGTTTCACTTGCTTACTTCAGTTTTATTCAGATACTTGAGTTTCTAAAGAATTAAATTTTGTTGGTTACTGTGATAAAAACAAAATGTGTTTCAGAATTATTTATAATTATATGTTTTTCATAGGATTATGTTATGACTGTTACCAAACTTAATCATGTATATTTAAAAATAAAAAGTTTTTTATTATATCTGTACTTCACAGGTTTAGGTAGGTACTTAACTAAATGCAAAAAAAAACAATACAACCTGACTCAGAAACGGCGAATATTTTAATAAAATAATTTTACTTACAAATAAAGAAATTAAAACAAAACTGCAGTGTCAAAATAAGTTCTTTAATTAAATATTTATGTTAATAGTACAACAAAAGAAAAACATTTATAAAAGTTAAAAAGTTAAGTTTTAAAAAGTAATTTAAACATTTTACAAAGTCACTATATATGATAAGTAAGATTTATTGTATTAAATATTTTCCATCGTTTTTTTAAAAAGCTTGAACATCCCAGCATGTTTGGGTTTTTAAAACACATTATATAAAATAATATCCTTATTTGTTTATTTCAAAGTTTTTAAAATTATTGATAGCAATCGTGCCATACTAAATGGCACAAATACCTTTAAATGCCTCTTTTGACATGTTTATACGAGGAAGTAGTCAATGGATGAAATGTAGTTATTTATTGGTCATTGGACATTGCTCTGTGCGTCTATATTACCCTGTCTGTTAGCGACTCAGTAAACTAAATCGCCTAAAGTGCGTCATTGTATGATATATCGTTGATAATATATTTGGCACTACTCCAATATACATCACTAAATGCCAATGGCCCGGTGCGATTTGATTTATTTCCTAAAATAGCCAATGAATGAAGCTTCCATGGAATATGTCCATACAGAGATATAAGTCAAATATTATAACGGAATAAAAATGTCAATAATTAATGAAATACTTATATATTATTTCATAATGATATTCTGCAATCAAAGCCATGTGGTATCCGGCTGCATAGAATAGACCACCCTCCTTTCTTACCGAGGTGTCGTAAGAGGCGACTAAGGTAAGTGCCGTGTGGTGTCTGGCTGCATAGAAGACACCACTCTCAACTCTTACTGAAGTGTCGTAAAAGGCGACAAAGGTAAGTTGACATCAGGCAGGCGGCCGGTCGTAAAATACGTAGCCAAATCATGTGATAACATGTTTGTAACATGTTATCAATTTTTTGTTACAATGTTATCAATGTTTTCAATTTAAGCTTTGCCATTACAGCAGTTGAAAAAAACTATTAAAAGAAGGCTTTTACAAAAAGCCTTACTATTGAATATTCCATAAATGATAAGAATGCTTGGATATAGCTACTCTTCGACCCTGTACAAGATAGTAATGCCTATGAAGTTGTAATAATATTTTGAAAAGAGCCACCGCCGAGTTTCTTCCTGACCAGCAGTATAGTTGGCGAGTCCAAAGCACTTGTTTTCAAGTTTACTTGATTAAAATAGAAATAGAAGAAAACGAGAACTATTTTTACACGATTTATAGAAGCAGGCGTCACTTTGCGGAATTCTACAGTACAGAAATTACAATAGAATTATTTTGTTATAATCTGCGTTTAAGAGAATGTATGGAATGCTTAATTTATGAAGCAGGCAACGTTTACATACTTTATACATGCGGGACAAGTACCAACGCCAGTACCAATTGTCGCTACCAGCAACACTCTACCTCTGTACTAGGAGTATCTGCAAAGTACCTACTTTTATAAATTATCCAATAATGAGTCTACGTCTCGTAAATACGTACGAAAGGTCTTAAAGATTGCTAATATGTTATAATGGCAAGCAGTTATCGAAATTCGTTAATAAGCAAGATATTCAATTCACGAAATAACCGATAATGGTGAACAGTATAAAATCATAAGCACGCACCTGGATGAGGGCCGCTCGACGCGACCCCTCCAATTACGTAGATTTACGGCCACATGTAAGTCAAACACTGCCGTATAGACACTGGAAGAGGACGAATAAATGTTATTAATAATTAAGATTATGATAATTATTGCTCTGTGATCATCCAATCATGATCATAGATTTATTATACATAGAGTACGAGACACATAGGCAGGCCTGTGATTGCGAGTGTCTAACAAATAATAAAAGAAGGACAAAAATAGACCCATACTTTTCATTGTCTAAAAACGCAAAAAGAGAGAGATAGGTAGCCTTATTTTATTTTTTGCCGATGGACACTTTTAAGGCTAATCAAATAATCATACCGCGATAAAACTGCACATACCTACCAATCAGCATCGGTACAGTATAGTGGGTATAAGTACCATATTCTACGCTCTACATGTTAATTTTAGCATTTAACAATACTTAACCATATTTCTTACCATTTAACGAGATGTATTAGAAATTCTACGATATCCTAAAATTTTAGCTCTTAATTCTCTAACGCACTGCACGAGCACTGCACTAGGACGAGGAATATAATGTTAGAAATACAGGGAATGAATAATGTTGCCATATACTATACAGTACAAAAACACACTGTCACGAAAGAAAATTAAGTATATAGCTCATCTTCATAATCGGGAATTACAAAAGATTAAGCACGACCACAATCGTGTATACGCAGCTGCAGTCGCCAAACAGCATCTATAATCGGGAATTGTGTTTTTCGGACACACATCAAAGGGAATCGCTAGGTGATCGTACGTCTTTTATGATAATGTGGACGATCGTGTGGACACTTGCACGATGACCGTGACGAGTTAAGATGATCACAGGATCAACGATCATCGCCCGTAGTGAAGAGCAGGCATTAAATTGTACTGGCACGTTTAAGTGTACAGTAGTTTTCAACATTAAACGTACAATGTCTTAATTAGAAACTTATGCTTTAATACAAAGCGTAAACTAGTTTTTATTTCAATACCTCACTTAATTATTCTTTAATAATGTCATATCCAGTAAAACATATCCGTGAAAGCCAACACAGAGTACAAATTAAGGCTACCTTTTGTATACGGTTTTATTTATTTACCTTAATTTAAGGCTAGGACACCATAATGACTCACTTGGACTCTAAAAGGTTTGACGCGAGTACTTAATGTGGAAAGGGAGGGTAAATATTTGAAGATATCCTTTAGGCTTGACGTACTTACACCGTAAATGTTTCCACTGTTATTAAATTGGGGTGTACAGTCCAATTCACAAAACTGTTTACCCTCATATAGAGGAGTAAATGTATTTTCTCAGACCGACATAATTTTGACACAGAGTAATGAATACATGGAAGTGAAGACATACTTTGTGTAGTTTATAAGATAAGAGGAAAAGAAACTAAGAGTATAGTAGTAGTAGTAAGAGTTCCCACCATAATAACATAATTTTAGCATAATCGTTAAATGGTGAACACAATTGAACGCTTTGGATAAATCCCAAAAAAATACCTCTGGCGTTCTATGATTTCGACCTAGCATCTAATACGAGTATATGATTTAAGAGTTTCGTACCTGCATCTCTTACCTTACGCTACCATTAGTTAAACCGTATTTCTCTGAATGTAATAAGTTTTTTTTATTTCGTAGTTAGAGGGCTTTTACATGTGTGTGACCTAAAACCTAAACTATTTTAAAGACGAAGAAGAGTTTGGACAAATTGCATGCTTCCTCCGAATCAGATTTCGACAGTACACCATGAAAGGCATCAACTTGCAATTTTTTCAGCTCACTGAATTTAACATAATATTTCTAAGTAAAATCGAGCCGAGTAAAATCCGGAATTGTTACCATTAAAGTGATGTAGAATTCGGTCGAGCATTACTTTGCCAAATATTTTACTTTCATCCATATACCTCATCCTAAGGATACCTACCTTAAGTCAGCGTTCCAGATGCTAGAAGACCTTTTGAACTCCATTCTCCGTTATTCACACCCTCAACGATGATTCTGCGCGCTCATTATCGCCTAGTGATATAAAGAAAACATTGAAAACCAAGCCTCGATGGACTTGGTTTTCAATGTTTTATGTTTTTTTATTCTTATTTATAATTTAAAAAAACGCTGTACGGTTACTAATTATTAAAATTGTTTAATATAACTCGTAAAATTACATTTTATTAAGCAAATGAGATCTCCTTTAGTAATATATTTCAACCGAAATTATGAAAGGCGCGAAAATTCTTTTCGCACAATTTGAGTTACACAATCTCATTACTGTCTCACTGAAATGTTAAAAGCCGGTTTGAACTAAAGAGACCTTTATTTTGCAACTTTCTAAAAGATAATGCTCCAAATTGGGAATTTTCTTTTTGTAATTATTAATACGGATATTGGTAACTATACTAGTTCAACGATTTTTTCATTATTATTAAACATTAGATTGATTAGGATTGCTTAGAGAGATAGAAAAAAAAGAGTTTTTGCAATTTATTAATAATATTTATAAAAATCATTTGCAAATCCAGAATTTTAATATTGACGAAAAATTTAAACTCACATTGTCTAGATAAGGTTCAAAAATTTGTTGTTAGAAAAAATAAATATAGTCATTAAATTATATTTTACATAACGAAGACTAAAAAATAATAATAAATTGTCAATCAATTATTTGCTTACAAATAATTCTATATTCCTAACACTTATAACTAAAAGACTTTGGAAAATTAAATGGAAAGGAACCAAAGCAGTTCATTGGTTAAAATGGAATATTTTAAAGAAGTCCCTTAAATACGAGTTGTAGACAATAGACTCAATTCTTTTATTTACATATTAAGGTCTGTTACGAAAATGTTGATTACTTTACATATTTTAATAAGCTTTTATTCAACTTGCCCTGTGTATACATATACACAGGTGTATACGGTGGAAGGTGGAATCTTGAGAGTAAATTTGCCGTTTGCAGTTTAAATTTGCACTTCCGGGTGTCCGATTGAGCATAATAGCATTATGATAGCACCTTATGTTTGGGACGTTCTGCGGTTAACAAAATATTTTTCTCTATATCGCGGATAATAAAATTAATCCTATCGTTCTTTGAAAAGGATAAGTTATACTCTTTCAGTGTATCAAAAGGATGAAAAGAGAAATAGCAAACATTATCTATTGTTAGTTAAGTGAGCTTTTACGTGATCTAGCGCTATGAAGGTAGATATAAAAAAATTGTGTGCGAATGTTACGTATTACATGTACCGGACTTAGGTCATTCTTTTCAACATTTTGTTTTTGATGACTAGCTAATATTTTTGCTTCTCTTTTAATGTTTGCATGGTAAAAATAATCTCATTTTAAACGCGTTATTAGCTTAACTTTCTAATTATTACTACTAATAGTTTTATGCATGGATCATTCGGTCAGGCTTACGACTAAATTACCCAAGTTATTAAATTAACTAATACCCGAAAACAACTATTTCTGATTATTCTCTATAGAAATCTTTAATATTATGGAATTATTATTGTTATTATATTATTTATTATATTATATATTAATATTTATTGCATTATTCCTCATCAAGCTAATCCTAACCAAATTCTTATCAAACACTATCCTGAGACATCTTCAAAATTAACTATACTCTTATTTTATATAGGCACTTTTTAGTATGATTATTAAACAACCAGTATCTTCACAAACCGTGAAACATTCATTTCTCAAATTTTTGTCATAAGATAGAATGTTCCCCTTTAGAAAACGAAAACACAATTACTTTTTTCTCGATTTCCGTAAATAAAAACATTTATTCAGAGAGAACAAAAGAATTCTCATTTTGCAATCTTTGTTGACATTCAGGCGATAAACGTGGTTTAAAAGAGAAACTGTTAAAAGAATCAGCGAAATACTAACGATAAACAGAAAGGGAACGTCTCGAGAGATATTTATCGGTAAAATATTCCTCCACAAAGTACTGCTCGGGGGTGGGGAGATCATAAAATAGAAACAATATGCTTTTCTTTCCCCGATAGAATCTTTTATCTTTTATTCTAACGTAATAAGTTATCCATACTATTTAAAAATTTAATACTATATTTAATTTGACATAAAGTATCATCAGGTCGTAGGCGACACTATAAATCTCGTGAAAATAAACATACATATATACTTAATAATAATGTCTTGTTGTTCATACCAATAAGTTAAATTCATGTAAAAAAAAAATTTCATCTTCATCATTAAAGCGTAGTGTACGTTAAGCATCGATAGACTGTCGAGAGTATCGATAGCTATTATGGCTATTTTTACTATTATTATTTCTATCAACTCTCATCGTGGGGAATCACGAAATGAGCTTACAAGCTTTGCGATTTTGTCGTGGAGTCTATCTCCTGATGACGCTTCGATTGCGGGGCGAAACGATTGTTGACTTGTGATAGTGAACGTGTGTTGTGCTTGTGTATTGTGGTGGCGGTGGTGGAGGTTTGTGCATGTGTTTTTACGAATCCTGCATGTAACGGGCATGAAAAAAACGGATAGTTCACTATACATTTAGCACTATATATATTTCTACTGTATAGCGGATTATAGCAAAATAATTTTATTATTACTTTTGTAGTTACCAGAAGCTAACGATAGCATTGATGATATCGATAGTTTGATCGATCGATTGAGAAAGGGCAACCAACACTTCATGATCAATAAGTCGCAGGCAAGTAACTAAAAGCTAAATCGCAAAATATTGATGAATCAAAAAAAGGAAAGGCTCATAATGACCCAGAAAAAGTCTCCAGGCACTCACTGCTAATGTTGTTGAACTACAAAAGATACCGATAATCCTAACAATACCTTGACTACATATCGTCAAGACTATGAATTCGAATTTAATCATTATTAGTAACGTATATCCTTTATAAAAATTTATCGGCAACTGGCTGCCATTAGTGAAAGGAAATGCAGTGTAATAACTAGCAAGCGATCTGCCGAGCGTGTTTTTTTTTGTAGAATAATGTTTTTATGAATATTCATCTCGTAACCCGACAGTACTATCTTCAAATTTTTTTAGAATTAAAAGAATAACATTTACGAGCTTTTCTTAAAAATGTAAAGTGATAAAGGTCTTCCATGTACTGTTAGAAATATACAAAAATAAATTCTCGAGACATTAAAATTGCGAACTAAAATTGAATAACTGCGTATTACATAAATAAATTTAATACCAATCTGTCGTTCAAATTTACAATAATATTAAAAAAAACATACTATTAATGCAAACCACTCATATTATTAATGCAAAAGTCTGCCTGTCTTGCTTTTAGACTTTAATGGCCAATCATCTAGAGCAATATTAGTAGGATTTGGAACATTGAAGATATTCTTTAACACTTAAGTTGAGGCGACCGAGCTATAAAAGTTTTGTCAGTGAGTTTCGTCCTCGAAAGTGGAAATCGCCTAATCGGAAGAATACCATATACAAAGGGAACCATTAATGATATTAGAAAGCATTATACGAGAATCTGACGGTAAAATGTTTTCAGTATGTCAAAATTAATCATGCTATTGAGCGTTATCTCTCCTTCTTCTTCTTCTACCGATTGACGTCAACTGCTGGACATAGGTCTTCACACCACACGATCTTTCGCCGCTTGGATCCAGAGGCTCCCTGCGACCTGTTTAAGGTCGTCCACCTCATTCGGTAAACACAGCGTTGGAAGACCAACGCTGTGTTTACCGGTGCGGGGGCCGCCATTTCAGCACCTTAGGACCCCAACGTGCATCAGTTCTACGTACTACGTGGCCCGCCCAATACCACTTCATCTTCGCGACACGATGAGCTGTGTCGGTTACTCTGGTTCTTCGACGGATCTCCTCACTCTGATTTGATCACGTAGAGATATACCAAACATAGCTCGCTCCATAGCTCGCTGAGTGACTCTGAGCTTTCTTATGAGGCCCATAGTCTGCGACCACGTTTCTGCTCCGTAAGTCATCACTGGCAACACGCACTGTTCGAAAACTTATTCTTAAGGCACTGAGGTATTTGGGATGAAAAGATCTCACGCAGCTTCCCAAACGCAGCCTATCCGAGTTGGATTCGGCGACTAACCTCTTTCTCAAAATTGGACCTACCTAACCGGACCGTGTGTCCCAGGTATATGTAAAAGTAAAAAGTAACAGCCCGTTGTTATGCCCACTGCTGGGCTAAGGCCTCCTCTCTCCGTTTTTGGAGAGAAGGATTGGAGCTAAGACCTACCACGCTGCTCAAATGCGGATTGGTAGGTTACACATATTCCTAGAATTCTCTAGAGATATGTAGGTTTCCTCACGATGTTTTCCTTCACCGAAAAGCGTGTGATAAATTGCAATTATCAATTAGACACATGAGTTTTAATAGAAAAACTCATTGGTGCCTGCCCGGGTTTGAACTCGTGTTCCCCTCGAAAGAGTCGCACGGTCTCACCGCTGGGCTATCACAGCTCTCAGGTATATGTACTTGTCTACAATTTCAAGTACAGAGTTCTCAACGATGACCGGGAGCGGAACAAATGAGTGACATAATTTTCGTATTGCTTATGTTCACTTTAAGGCCCACCTGTTGAGATACTCTGCTGAGGTCGTTGAGCATTGTATTAAGGTCCCCCAGAGACTCTGCCATAACGACTATATCGTCGGCAAATCTAAGGTGAGTGATGTACTCGCCGTTAATTTTGATGCCGTATCCATTCCAATCCAAAAACTAAAAGACGTCCTCCAATGTAAACAGCTTCGGGGAGATAACATCTCCCTGTCACACACATCCCTGCGTTTGGATTGGTCTCGTAGTTCCGTCTTAGACACGGACAGACATTGTGGCGTTTTCATACAAACACTACTGCTATTATTGTAATTGTAAACGTTATTTACAACAATAATATTTTGAGAACCGCATTTACACTTCTTATAAATAATTGAAAACGTTCACCTATTTCTAATCAACATTAAGCTTTAATATAAAATGATACCCGCTGTGGGTATAATATTTTATTACACTTTTGTGTAAGATATAAGAAGTGAAAGAGCTAACGTGTTTAACTATTCATTTTATTACAGTAAAAGGCTTAGTACATTTAAATTTATATGAGTATTTTAGCTTTCAGGCTAATGAAAACAGTATTTAACTCTTTTTGATACTTGCGCTCTTTGGAAATTCAACATAGTAAGCTAAAGGAAAAGCGAGCTGACATGTCTCATTTATCAATTCATTTTTGAAGCTAGTAAAAAAAGTAAAGTAATCCTCTTAACATCCCACTGTTGGGCCCATTAATGTGTGTGTGTCAAATTTATGGTAATGTGTGTAATGATATTTTTATTGATTGAATGTATTTTTTTAAAATATTACTATGCTGCACACATTTTCTATAATAAAAAGTAATGACCTGTTTCTATCCCACGGCTGTGCATAGACCTCCTCTTTCGGTTTTTAGAGAAGAAGGATTAGAGGTAAGAACTACCACGCGGCTCCGCTGTTTTCCATAATTCTTTAAAGATATGCAGGTTTCCTCACGATGTTTTCCTTCACAGAGAACCCGTAACCTCTCAAATGAATCGCACGGTGTCACCGCTTAGCTATCACAGCTTTTTTTATTCTATGTAATAATTTTTATATAAACTACTCGTATAACTAAATATCACATCCGTCCGTGTAATTTTCGTCAAAAGTATACAAAATATTTGCTTGACGTATATATCGTCCCGTTCAAACTCAAACTCAAAATATTCTTTATTAAAGTAAACTTGCAAACAAGTGCTTTTAAATCGTCAACATCTACTGCTGGTTCGGAAAGCTGTTCCTACCGAGAAGAACCAGCAAGAAACTCGGCGGTCGCTCTTTTCAAGGAATAATTCTTACTACTAATTACATTTAGTTATTGATGTCTCTTACAGGGTCGAAGAGTAGCTATAACCACGCATTCTTATCGTCTAAGTAATCCTCAACAGTATAGTAGGCTTTCTGTATTAGCCTTTTTTTAATAGTGAAAATTCATCCATTCTAAGAATAAAGTTACGTGGTCTATATTTTATACATAGAACATGTAATTTTATTCTTCTGATGGGACGATACTTATAAGTAACATTAAAATTACGCATTTTCAGCGTCCAAGTTAACTTCTGATACAAAATTCTCTTGTATACGAGTATGATGAGACTCCAGATTCTATTCCCTTGAACTTGAACACTCGTTGCGATTTAGACTACCCCTAGAATATCCCAAAGATAAGAAACAGGAGTATTTGGTGACCGATCTACCACACCACCCTGTGTTCTCCTTGTCATAGAACATTGGTTACTGTGATTGATGTTTTTCATCCATTAACTTACCGCCGTGTAGTGTAGTGTATTCCCTTTCTACCTCCGCAAACAGTTTCTTGAAATTGACTTTCCTTTTGCTATATGGCTGTAGTTGGAGATTATATTGAAACCAGATGGTGGAGATTTGCTCAAGCAGGTACTGCAAATAGTTACAGCGTTTACCAAGCGTATTGCTGGTAACTCCAAATTAAACAATTAGTAGAAGTCAGCGTTACTTTGCGATATTCCATATTCAAGAGTTATAATAGTATTTTGCTATAATCCACGTTTGTTAATAAAATCTATGTAATCCTAAGTGTAGGAAGCAGAAACTATTCTCATACCCATGCAGGATTAATTACTGCACGTATCACAAGACCACCACTAACAATACATTACACAAGCACTACACACATTCACCACGACAATCTCTACGATAGTTTCGCCCCGTAAATGATACATCATCAGGAGAGGATCCACGACCAAAATTGCAATGCGCCGCATCGCCCGAAAAAGCAGCATTATATACAAACAGTACAACCCCCACCAATGTACAATCAAAGTTATTAAAGGTCAGTATTTGTACAGATAAAAAAATGCCTAATTGATAAATACAATTGCTATAGCAATAGTGAAATTAACGAGTATAAACTTCGACCTGACGTCTTTATTTGTCACAATATTATTAATGAAACAGTGAAAAATTTTAAAACTAACCAAACGATTTAAAGTTAAAAACAATGCTTTTAGGATATATATTTTTATTTTTAGAATTTCCTTTCCATAAGCAGGGCCAAAGCTAATGGAATTTTTAAACAAGAACCTGAGCGGAATTTCGAGAAATTTCCACTCTTATAATTTCAGAACGCTACAGGTTTTTTGCTTAAATAAAAGCATTGTTACTTAATTGCTGCTGTGGCTAAAAATTCTTTAGCGACTACTTTTTAAATAATATAATTTGTATTGTTGGTGTAACTCGTACTGTGGTATTTTAAAAAATTGTTTTAGATGGCAGTTGTTACAGAGGATAAAGCATTAAATATATTACCGACTTAATGTTGCGGTAACAATTTAAATTCTTCCATAAGATAGAATAGAAAATTAAAGCCGATATGAACTGCAGATTAAAATGGAATTTTCAAATATGACTAAGCTATCACTTTGAATAGGCATTTAAGAATGTTTAGAAAAATGTTTATTTGTTTCTTTGAAATTTTTAATTTATCATGTATTTAAGTTTCGCACAATACATGTTTTTAAAATTTTTACCTATAATCGACTTAAGTCACATTTTAGTTATTCGTTATGGGATATAATCCTCAAGCATTATAAGATGTTCATATTTCTGCCTTCAATTAGAAAAAGCGCAGTAACGTGGTCTAACTTTTTCATCACTGCGATGTTTCAGAAGTATAATTACGAATATGCAGTGATAAAGCGAATAGCAATATACTATAAAATTTAATGCAATTATCATAAAACATTAGCAATAATGAACGATCAAGAAATAATTGCTACAAAATATTGGGAATATTTGTAATAAATACATTTTACTTGATAAAAATGTTTTATTATCTTTACACTTCATACAATTGCACAAAATGATTGAGGTCCTTATATGAGTAGATGTTTTAATTCACACTTTGTACGAACTATCACCCTATCCACAAAAGTAGTTGAATAAATGAATAATACTGAAACGCACTCGGGAAAAAGTAATAATCAATTCCTCTATAATGGACATAGTTTTAATAAAATGAACCGTACGTACATTTACTATAATACGATAGATACATCGACAAAATAGTTTACTGGAATCCAGACTTTTTGTTTCTAAGCCAATAATTTACACGTATTTTTCTATTTGGCATTAATAGTTACACCATAACCTAATCATAGCCCAATTCCATTTAAGTAAAGTATAAAAATGATATATTCCTATAATTGTAACATTTTTAAATATACTTTAAATATAATTATATTATCATTCTATTTAGTTAGATTTTAAACACTTAGAGAATCAAAATCTCTAGTCGCTTAAACGAGACAAATTTATTTGCCTAATTTGGCACTAAATTTACCTACGTAATTTAATTAACAAACACTTCAGTCATGGCATTTAGTAAACCAGGATTCTTTATCAAAATCATTTCTATTAATCTAAAATTCATCCGTCTGATTTTATTCGTCCATCCGTAAAATTTTAAATCCAAAATAAATACAACGTCTGAATAAACGACTTTGATATTACATTGGGGTTGCTCTTTCTGGCTCTTTTTCTTCCTTCAAAGTGTAGACCGAACGACGAATCGCACCACCCTCATACCTAGAACTTGGAACGTGATGCAACACCTCGGGTAGCGATTCTGCTTCAGAATTAATTGCAGTCTCTTCAGTAAAATTGCCGCTTTCGTCTCGTCAAGATCTTTGCAAAAACTCTGGTGTCAAAATCTTCTGAGTATTGCCCTTAAGTATTTTCTCGTGATGCCTTAATCGATGAACGATCTCATCGTGGAGCACATTGAAGCACATTGCAGTCAAAGCCAAACCAGTCATTATATACATTGAACAAAACCACACAGTGCCTGAAGATGCGCCATTTTTTTGAGTTAAACCAGGTGCTAAGTGCCCAAAACCGATAGTGCTGAGGCTCATAAAACAAAAGTATACGCCATCGATCGGACTCCATCCTTCCAAATGATATAACACAAGGGCACCAAAAAAAATGTAAGTAAATATTGCTGTTAAGCATAACGAAATTGGTGCAAGAATAGAGAAACCTCGTAGAGATACTTTTGAATCAGTATCTGCACAACTCATTGAGTCACAGTCACGTAGAAAATTTAAAGAAGGTGTTTTGTCTTTAAAAGAGTTTGTACTGAGACTGTTAGCTTGAGATGCAGATATAATTGTGCCTGATGGTGAACGCACGTAATAAGGCTCTTGTAAATGTAATGTTTGGGTTCTGTACTCGTCTTGACGCTTAACTTTTTCTTTGCGATCTTTTACAGCAATTGTTCTTTCATCTAGGCAGCAGTACCCGCATTTTGAGCAAAGGCAACAACACAATGCTCGACTAAAGACACTCCGAGCAAGTCTTGATAAAAGAGCCCCTACAACGGATAAGTATAGGAGTGTTAATGGTATGCCTATAACAGCATATCCAATCGTAACTGCTTTGCCCAAAGCCGTTTTAGGAGCTACACTGCCGTAACCTGCCAACAATAAAGTAGTTATTTTACTGATTATGGAATTGATATTTAATTTTATAAGTCAAAAAGTTTTTAAAATATATACATAGCAAAAAATATGTCAAAATTACCTATCGTAGTAAGAACCGTCAAAGAGTAGAGAAATGCCTTTGCAAAATTCCACTCGTAGTCATCAGTCACTAAGGACGGTGCCGATTCTAATGCCCTTGCTCCGCCATATTGTTCCGATACGTCGGCAGCAACTCGAGCAACAAGCTTTTCTTGAAATCTTGCAATTTCCTGTGCAGCAAGTCTCGTCCAATTTTCTTTGTATAGAATATTTAAAGAAACTGTTATTTCCCAAATACTTTCTACTGTTTGTGACCGCAATTCAGCACTTACTTGTGCGATACTGTTATTCACCTTAGGCAAGGGATTCGTTTTTCTATCATTAACATGATACGACGTTGTAGCCAGTGTCTTCTGATGTACTTTAGCAGCACTGCCTTCAATAGCTAGGAATATAAATGCTCCGACCAATGTGTATATTAGAAGAATTATAAATATTCCTAAGTTTGTAATGCATCCGGCAATCAAACTTTTCTTTTGGCTTTTCTTAGTTTTAACGCACAAGCAACAGGTTGTGACAACATCATCATAATTATCTATCTTGCCGTTTTTCTTATATTTGCCATTGATGCTACTTTTTTTCTTATTTTTTTCCATATTTGAGTTTATAAAGCTATTATATAGTTCATTTTTGATTATACTCCACCGATAAGTTCATGGCAATCAGCTTTTGTACGAACATAATCTGCAACAATTTTTTTTTGTTAAATTTACAATATAAAATTGTATTTTACCTTACCATTCAATATATCATTACTTGACTACGCTATAATCACAATATATCTTCTCTTATATAAAAATAAATGTTTATCTGTATCTCCTTTATAGACTCAGAAACGACTGCACAGTTTGTCCGCTTATATTCAAGACTATATCATTAGATAAGAGAACATGTATGGTATCCGGCTGAGTTGAACAAACCACCCTTATTTCTTATCGAGGTGTCGTAAAACGGACTAAGGTAAACTAACGCCAGGCAGGCGGCCTGTCGTAAAATAAATCGTGTTACAATATGTTTTAAATATGTTGTGCCAATCCTACTTAGACTGGGGATAAGGGCAGGAGAACTTTGAATGATGATGAGTCGTGTAGTATCCATTTGAGTAGAATAGACCATTCTCATTTCTTACCAAGGTGTTGTAAAAGGCGACAAAGGTAAGTGCCGTGTGGTATCCGGCTGAGTAGAATAGATCCCCCTCATTTCTTACCGAGGTGTCGTAAAAGGCGACTAAGGTAAGTTGACATCAGGTAGGCGGCCGGTCGTAAAATAACTAGCCAAATCTTGTAAAAACATATTTAAAAAATACTGTGCCCACCTTATTTAGAGTTATAGGACCAGAAGAATGATGATGACCATCAGCTAAGAGAACAGTCAAACTCACAAATAAATAAAAAAACACTATTAATTTATTTTGTTAAATATTTAGTCACGTCAACTGTAGAAACTAAATAATTAATTTGTAGAATTAGGCGTTACTTTGCGAAGATCCAAAATACAAAAGTAATAATAACATTATAGCAAAATGATTTTATTTTTACATTTTCTAGAAACTAACGCAAACAGAGGTTGTATTCATCCAAGAATCAAAAACAAACAAGTATATCAAAATAAACATTTGCATTGAAATAGAATCTTTGATCTTGAGTGGATTATCTTTCCGAAATAACAATTCCAAAAAACCTGTCTATAAAGACGATATAATCCGAAATTCAAATAAAGTAACATGACTAGTAAAAGGCGTGGCAGCGAACGTAAAAAACGGGAAAGAAATTCAAAAGAGATAAAGTAAATACGTATACCAAGATGTTTTAGAAAACAACATCAACATGAGGGTACTTTGAATTATATTGCTCTTTTATACTCTTCCCTGTTCGTAATTGATTTTCATGGATACATATTGGAAATTCATCAAGTCATTCAGTCAGTTACTCATAAGAACTGTTGCGATAAATGACTTCGCAATTAGTGAAATGAAATAAATTATTACCATCAATTATCATGTTATCAAATTAAACCAGCTGTTTAACCGTAAAAGCGTAACGCCTCAAAGAGACTTCCAAATTTGTAGTATCACTATCGTTTCAAATACAAATTAAAAATAATATTTATTCTAATCATAATTAAGTAAACTTGTTAACAAGTGCTTTTAAGTCGTCAACTCTACTGCTGATTCGGAAAGTTGTTGCTACTGAGAAGAGCCAGCAAGAAACACAGCGGTTGCTCTTTTCAAATTTTTATTCTTACAAATAGTAATATTTAGTCATTTCTATCTCTTACAGGGTCAAAGAGATCTATATAATCTTCAACAATATAGTAGGCTTTCTGTATCAGCCTCGTTTTAATAGTTTTTTAAACTGCTGGTTGTTTATCGTACCTCATATTTATTTTAATTAAATGTTTTTAATAAGAGTCATATTTTATTAATGATATAAATATGCTTATAAGAGTTGTAGAAATGGATAATCCATTAATAACTTTGCAATATCTCTAGAACTGTTAAGATTCAATTTTTGACAAGCATTCGACTAACTTACTTAATAAAAAAAATCAAACATTAAAAACCCAGCTTACTTAAAGTCTGAAAAATGTGTCATAGAACTATGGGTTATAGATTTGCAAACTTGGTCCAACCGATTAAGTTTCAAAGAACATTACATTCACGTTAAGGTATCCCTTACAGAACATTAGTCAAAGCTTGCATTGATTACCAAACTATACAGAAACTTTGTTGCTAGGAAAATTTAATCTAATACTTAGTCGCAAACTATTTACTTTCTACTCATAGAAGACCAAACCATTAACTTTAACAATTTTTTCAAAATATTTTTTTTGTAAACCATATGCGGAAGGATATTGGCAATTTTAACATTAGTGAGTTAAGTTATTATTAATTAAAAAGTAACAATTAAATTATTTTGCTATAATCCACGATGAAGTAAATGTAGAGTGGACTATCTGTTTTCATACCTGATACATGCAGGATTTGTACCACCGTCTCCACAATACACAAGCACTACACATGTTCACTATCACAAACTCAACAATCGTTTCGCCCCGAAACCAAAGCATCATCAGAAGATAGACTCCACGACAAAATCGGAAAGATTCGTCGTGGAGTCTATCTCCTATAATTTTACTATTACTTTTGTCTTATGTACTTTTATAATATTGGATTACAATAATAATACAAAATATGTTATGAATGTTTTTTTATAATATATTTTCATTGCTATTTTAACCTGTTATAAAATTACTTTATCTGATGATATAGCACCAGCAATCACCAGCATTTCGTATATAAGAGGCTCATAAAAAATAACAAGGGGGAAGAAAATTGTGTCGCGCTGAATGCAAGGCTCGGAGCGCTCCTTAATCATGCAGGAGATTTTTTCATACAACTTCGTTGTTAAGCTCGCGAAAACATGACCGGCTTTTGAAAACATCGCGGCTCTTTCCGTAATGTATTGGTTTATTAACACAGGCTAAACAAACTATTCATAAAATTATGCATACTATAGAAGGACACTCCAATTAGATACATAAGAATAAAAAATCTTATTAATGCCTGCCCGAGATTTAAACCCGTAACCCTCAAGAACCTCACACGGTCTCACCGCTGGGCTATCACAGCTGTTAGTATACAGTACAGCAACGGCCTGTTACTAACCCACTGCTGGGCATAAGCCTCCTCTCTCCAATTCTGGAAAGAAGGGTTGGAGTTAAACCCCACCACGCTGCGCCAATGCGGTTTGGTAGGTAACACATATCCCCAGAATTCTCTAGAGATATGCAGGTTTCCTCACGATGTTTTCCTTCACTGACAAGCGATAAATTGCAATTATCAATTAGAGATGTCATTTTAAATCGAAAAACCTTGGCTTTCAAGTCGTGACCTGCTCGAAGGAGTGACACGGTCTCACCGGCTATCACAGCTTGGTAAACAGTACCAGCACAGTAACATAGTACACATTTCAGTCAATTAAATTTATTTTTTATTCGATGATAGTCACATATGGAGACGTCAAGTGCTTAAAGCACTTGACGTCTCCATGGTAAATTATAGTTTCTATTTAAACCTTTCTACAATTTTCTCTTCATAAATTCCGTAAGAGGAATTACACAAATAAGATACATATCGAAATTGATGCTAAAGTTCAAAAGGAATTAATAACGTCAGTGATCTTAAGTGTATGAAATAATTTTGTAAGCGTACTAAGCTCCTTAAATATGAAATACATCGTGCTCTCATCATTTCTCAATACATCCTACTATTATATACACATTATATACACGTACACAGCGTCTTCTTTGTGCAAAGATGTGGTCTCAGGCACTATAACAAAACTACCTTGCTATAATCCGCACGGGTTAAGCGAATGCATGCAAAGCTAATGGGTATGAAGCAGGCAAAATTTACGTACCCTACACATGCAGGACAAGTCACCACACGCGCCCCAAGGCACCTCCACCATCAACAAAGCACACAAGCAGCATTGCGATTTTGTCGTGGAGCCTATCCTCCTGATGATGCTTCGGTTTCGGAGCGAAACGATCGTCGAGATTATGGTGGTGGTTGTGTGTGCTGGTTGTGTGCTTTTTTGCTGTTGGAGGCGCCTTGGGGTGCATGTGGTGACTTGTCCTGCATGTGTAGGGTGCGTAAATTTTGAATTCCGCAAAGTAACGCCTGCTTCTATAAATCAAGTGGTCTGAGTATTCCAACGTCAGTCGGCCACGGCATTATTACTAGTCACAATCATACTACTGGCCCACCAATACACGTCGCCCTAAGAAGTGGTCCGACCTCACAGGATCTTTAGAACAACGTCCCCGACGTTAGTAGAGCTTTTTCGCTCTACTCTCAGCATCTGGCAACTTCGACGATGCTTCTGCGCTCACACGTCCCACCTGATAACGCTGTAAAAGTCGTTACAGCACATAATCACAATCCAAAAGCTATAAGCTAAATATCAGTTCTTGTTTCAGTGAAAAAGTAACAGAAATGTGGACAACGTGAACTCCGTCCACGCGAGAATTCTGCGATAAAATCCTCTTTTTTCCTCCATCTTCCAGTGAAAGTCCTACCAAAATCAGTTTAGCCGTTCCGTAGAATGACTATTAACCTAAACATTTCTCAAAAATTGCACTATATTTTAGTAAAGACCGTACAAAAATCCGTTTCCTAGATTTTTATTATATCGATTACATACAGACAGACAGCACTTGGGGAGTTTGTTTTATAATTAGAAGAAGTAAACTAAAATTAAGCATGACTAGTTGTGCAAACGGCTTCACCAGAAAATTACACTAAAAATTTTGTGATACACTGATTTCCACACAAATTTAAATTTTGAACATAAAAGTAGATACACACAGACATGTTGTTGCGACTTTTTTGTAGACAATTATATAATACAATACTTGATTGTATCTCTCCTGGTTTACGCGGCGCACGCAAGTAAATCTCCCTTCAGGCGAATTTCTTACAACTGCGCGATTGTTTCAAAACAATTTACATAAAACCGTAATGTACTATTTACCTAAACCTTCCGAAAGAATTGCACTACCATCATTCCTCATTGTCCTGCCCTTATCCCACTCTTAGAGGGGTCGGCTTTTACGACACCTCGGTAAGAAATGAGGGTGGTCTATTCTACTCAGCCGGATACTAAACGGCGGAAAGAATTGCACTACCGTTTCCTAAAAACCGTACAATAATCGGTTCAGTATATTTTGAGATCATAGATCACAGACACAGGATTTTTTGGAATTCATTTTACAGGCCAAGCTTTCGTTAAGTTTCTTAATGGCTCGTCTCAATAGAAGCAATTTTCCGTAACAGCACCTAAGTACAAGTTTACTTGAATAAAGTATTATTATAAAAAATTTCTGACTGGTTAAGTTTACCATATAATAGCGAAATCAAATATTTTCAGTCCCTTTTACCGGGAGAGATAAAATTCAATTTCAGGTGTCGCCGCCGATAAAGATCCTGCATAAATCAGTGACATAATCCAATATTACAGAGTTTTAGCATCCTTCAGCGACTAATGTTCCATTGAAATCACTATTCCGATTTTAATGAATTAATTTATTGTCCTGACGTCTCCTGAAGGGATTCCAAGAGAATTTTGTGGGCTTTGATTACGAAATTCATACTTATATTACAATTCTTTATGTAACTACCTGTCCCAGAAGGAATTAATTACAAGCGAACTCTGGAACTATAATTAATGAAAATCAAACTTTTAACAGTTAAATGGATAAAATAGTTTGGTATCTTTTATTACACAATCTACAGTGTAAGTAATTTATGTTTAAATGATTTATAGAATCAGGCGTTACTTTGCGGAATTCCATATTACATGCACTATAACAGAACTACCTCGCTATTATCCGCACGGGTAAAGCGAATGCATGCAAAGCCAATGTGTATGAAGCAGGCAAAATTTACGCACCTTACACATACAGGACAAGCCACCACATGCAACTTCACCAAGGCGCCTCCACCAGCAGCAACGCACACAAGCAGAACACACAACCACCACCACAATCGTTTCGCTCCGAAACCGAAGCATCATCAGGAAGATAGGTTTCGAGACAATATCGCAATGCATTGGTATTGCGATTTTGTCGTTGGAGTGCATGTGCTTTACCTCATTATCAATTACCTGGGAAGCTTTAAGCAGATTATACCCGGCATTATTTATCCAATTATAATAATTTTTCAAATTAATAATTTTCGTAATTGCGTTCCGTAAATGTTAAACAAGTTTTGTAATTAAATCATAACTAATACTTACTAACTTTATTAACAGAACGTAAAAATATTACCATAATAATGTATTAATATACTTCTGTGATTTTATTGCTTTAATTATTTCGGTAATCATAATAACGCCGCGACCTTCAAGCATTATTCTGAATAATAATGTGTTAAAATTATTCTGTACTCACTACATCGGATTATAAGCTGATATTGCCGAAATAAATTACGTTATTCATAAATAATAATTTTTCAACTGCGTTTATGATTAATATCCACAATTAAAATAAAACAATCTCATAAGCTATCTTATAAAAACTATGTTAAAGGATATGTACAAAAGTCAATTAAATTGATTCCAATACTGCTTTCAACTAACCTAAGTTAGCAGTATAGAATTAATCGGCAACTTCATGCAGATTAAAACAGCAACTTTATGCAGATTAAGACGGTAATGACCGTAGCGTTATTACTATCTTCCGACTGCCTTCCGGGCGATAATATATTCGAGTGCCCTGTCTTGTTAATAACTATTCGAAACTAGTTCAGGCACAGTAAAATATTATGCTAAGTCAATTGCTAACTTTGAGTTTATTTCATAAAATTTAGTATAACTAAATAAATACACGTGGCACCCGCGACTTCACATCGACTTTAGAGTAAAACAATTTAATTTTAAAAACAAAAGTAATAAACAAATTATTTTGCTATAATCCGATATTAAGTAAATCGAAAATATATATAATAAACATAGAGCGGTCCGCCGCGGGGTATCCGGCTGAGTAGAATATACCACCCTCATTTCGTACCGAGATGTCGTAAAAGGCGACTAAGGGGAGTTGAACCACCGTGTGGTATCCAGTTTAGTAGAAAAGACCACCCTCTTTCTTACCGAGGGGTCGTAAAATACGACAAAGGTAAGTTGACGTCAGGCAGGCGGCTGGTCGTAAAATATGCAAGCAAATCATGTGCCAACATGTTGTGCTGACCCCACTTAGAGTGGGATAAGGGCAGGAGTATGATGACTAAATGTAGAGTGAACTATCGAACTATGAGAACGGATAGTACATATGGTTATACATATACTTGTCAAATTATGTAAGAAAAAGGAATTACACAACTTTTACGATATAGTTTTATCATAAAAGTTATAGAACTTATAGAACTCATCGGTGACTACACGGGATTTGTACCCATAGTAAAGTAAAGTAGTAAAGTAACAGCCTGTTAATATCCCACTGCTGGGAATAGGCCTCCTCTCTCCGTTTCTGGAGAGAAGGGTTGGAGCTAAGACCTACCACGCTGCTCCAATGCGGATTGGTAGGTTACACATATCTCCAGAATTCTCTAGAGATATGCAGGTTTCCTCACGATGTTTTCCTTCACCGAAAAGCGTGTGATAAATTGCAATTATCAATTAGACACATGAGTTTTAATAGAAAAACTCATTGGTGCCTGCCCGGGTTTGAACCTATGTTCGTCTCTAGAGAGTCGCACGGTCTCACCACTGGGATATCACAGCTTGTACCCATGACCCCCTAGAAAGATTAGCACGGTCTCACTCTCCACTGTCACAGCTTCGTTTGTACACATCCCAGTTTTAAAATAAACAGCAGAAAAATATTTCAAAGAATGTTATAGCGAGAACCACTAAAGTGAACCAAGTTGTCTGAGAGTTTTTGCTCCATATAACACCACATTGCGAAACTAATCGTCAAGTTTGGATCGGCATATACGGAAACTTCGGCGAGATTACCACTGCAACGACCGCAACGAAATTGCTAGCTCCCTACAGTTTGGGGATAATATATTATGGTACTGTTAATAACTGTCGAAAACGCAGGTTCTTACTGATATAAACCATGATGAAGATTTTAGGTATCCAGCTGAGTAGAACAGATCACCCTCATTTCTTATCAAGGTGTCGTAAAGGCGACAAAGGTAAGTTACCTTCCCCCCCGTAGGCTGAGTAGAATAAACCACCCTCATTTCTTACCGAGGTTTCCCTTCGCGAAAAGTTCAAAGAAATAGGCATACTGTCTGTAGCATCACAATATATAAGTAGTAATATTCTATTTGTACGGAAAAATATAAGAATGTATACAACAAAATTTGATGTATATCATAGACAAACGAGAGGACACGAACAGCTTGTGATACCTGCGTCGCGACTCAGCAGAGTTAGCAACTCATTTGTTGGTCTCGCTATTCGCTTCTATAATAAAATTCCTCAATCCATTCTAGACCAGTGTACAGAAAGATTTCAATTAAGTGTAAAAAATATGCTTATACATAAAGCATATTACAAAATTGAAGATTATCTGGATGATAACAAAGCCTGGATTTGAAAATCCTTTCAGCTTCATACAAGACAGCGGTTTAATAATGTATAATTGGAAATATTTAAAAGATTGACCGCCGAGTTTCTTGTTCGTTCTTCTCGGTAAGAGCAACATTCCAGTTGTAGCTTCATTAGTCATATGATGCTTGACGATTCAAAAGTGCCTGAAATGGTTTATTTGAATAAAGATTATTTTGATTTGATTTGATTTGATTTGATTTGGTGTCGTATAAGGTAACTAAGGTAAATTGATTCCATGCTGGCGGGTGGTCGTAAAATCCCAAGTCAAACCATGTAACATGGTTAATACATGTTGTGCCGACTCCACTTAGAATGGGCTAATTGCAGGATGATGAAAAGGATGATGATGATTTTAATTATTAGAAATTATTAAATAGAAAATAAAAACTTGCGTAGAAGTGATTGAAATAGCCCAACGGGTCTCGAAGCTGAATTGGAGAACGGCGGGGCACATAGTTCAAAGATACGGGGGCAACGTAAGATTGTCGTTTGATAACCATGGATTTGGCTTTTGACCAAAATGAGAAGTAATTTGCTGTACCCACTTCAGCAGTTGATGGTGAAGAAGAAATCAATGTTTATGATTGAATTATAAATAGGCTATAGGGTTAATTAAACTGGGAAAAAAAATAACGCCTATGAAGTAAATTGTCTAAGCGAAAGGTAAAAATAAAATTTATAATATAAATTAAAACGAAATTGACAAGAACCCCAGAACACCTTCAAAACTTTACCGCTTCATAAATAATCAAAGTAAATTTATAGCACCCTTTTTTTGCTGGAGGCAAAAAAATTGGGAAAGCGATAGGAAATATATTTAAGACGCCTTTTATCTTCAATTTCGGTATTAATAGAGTGTCCTTTTATGTTTCTTGACTGGTTTTCTGCCGCTATATCTTATATTACATTTCTTATAATCAGAAAGGACAGTTTCTTTGTGTACCATAAACAGTAAAAAATATCAAACAAAGTGTAACGAAGAGTACATAGTAAAGTAGCGGCCTGTTATAATCTCACTACTGGGAATAGGCCTCCTCTCTCCGTTTCTGGAGAGAAGGGTTGGAGCTAGGACCTACCACGCTGCTCCAATGCGGATTTGTAGGTTACACATATCTCCAGAATTCTCTAGTGATATGCAGGTTTCCTCACGATGTTTTCCTTCACCGAAAAGCGTTTGATTAATTGCAATTGTCAATCAGACACATGAGTTTTAATAGAAAAACTCATTGGTGGCTGCCCGGGTTTGAACTCGTGTTTCCCTCGAAAGAGTCGCATGGTCTCACCGCTGGGCTTTCACAGCTTGAAGATTACATGTAACTACACAATAAATAATTTTGTCGGACCAGTATTTGAAACTGGCTAAACCTCTACATATTTAAGCACAAAGTAAGCTGACCATCATAAATAAAGCATGCATCATTTTATAAATTTAAACCTGTTCCTAAAATTACAACACATTTTGAAGTATGTAAGTCCTTAAAACGTCTTCGTACGGTTCTTCAATAAAACTCTAGTTTATTTTTTATCTGAAGGAGCACTAAATATTGTTTACCTACGTAAAGATTTTAATTGATTTGAAAAGTGGTTCTTGCTGGTCCTTCTAGATAGCAGTAGAGCTTTCTAGAAGCTAGTTAGTTAGTAGCTTCACTAATAATATTTAAAAACTCAAAATTCCTTATAATACTAATAATCAATTAACTAACTCAAAACCATATTGACGACGTTCATGTTTTTTCATTGAGCGAATGTTGCTAGCGCTTTTCAAAAACTGACTATGTCAACCAAATTTTATTTTAAATATTACTATTGGTACCCGCTACATTGTTTTCGGCAACTTATGCGTTAAGTATCCTCAATATATCAATATGCCAAGCAATACAACAGAACTAACTACTTTGCTATAATCCGCACGGGTTAAGTGAATGCATGCAAAGCCAATGTGTATGAAGCAGGCAAAATCTACGCACCTTATACATGCAGGACCAGTCACCACATGCACCCCAAGGCGCAATTCACCAGCAACAACGCACACAAAAGCAGCACACACACCCACCACCACAGGAGGATAGGCTCCACGACAAAAATCGTACTGCCGTGTTTTGTCGTGGAGCCTATCCTCCTGATGATGCTTCGGTTTCGGGGCGAAACGATCGTCGAGATTGTGGTGGTGGGTGTGTGTGCTGCTTTTGTGTGCGTTGTTGCTGGTGAATTGCGCCTTGGGGTGCATGTGGTGACTGATCCTGCATGTATAAGGTGCGTAGATTTTGCCTGCTTCATACACATTGGCTTTGCATGCATTCACTTAACCCGTGCGGATTATAGCAAAGTAGTTAGTTCTGTTGTATTGCTTGTGATATGGAATTCCGCAAAGTAACGCCTGCTTCTATAAATCATATCAATATGCATTTTTACATTGTTCCCGAAATAAAAACGGGAAATATTTTCATCCTTTATGTTGACCCCACCAGTATGGCGGCATATACGGTGGATACGAAAGTAATGTAACAGCCTATATTACTTTTTCATTATCGCAACGCCCTGTATATCTGTAAAAATTACAATTTTGATCTTTGCCAAAAACAGAATGCCTCTAAAAAATTATACATGTCTCTGTGGGGCATAGTTATTTTGTATTCACTGCCTAAATTCTTCATTTTTATTCATTCATTCATGTTACCTTATGTACCGCTTCACCGTGTGGTATCCCGCTGAGTTGAATAGACGGGTGGTCTATTCAACATCATTTCTTACCAAGGCGTCGTAAAATGCGACTAATGTAAGTCGACCCACCATGTGGTATCCGGTTGAGTAGAATAGACCGAATTCTTTCTTACTGAAGTAAAATAAGATTAAGTTAAGTTGACGTCTGGCAGGCGGCCGGTCATAAAATACGTAGCCAAATCATGTGACAACATGTTTGTAGCAGTTGTGCCGACCCAACTTAGAGTGGAATAAGGGATCAACACCTTATATGTACCGCTGTTTGATAACAACAGCTATTGAGAAACAAAATTACACAAGAAAATCAAATAAACGTATAAAGCCTAAAGGTTTATTAGCATGGATATATACCGTAATCCTAATAAAATTTTATTATCAATTTAGTAATCAATGCCTGGGGATCGACCTTAGAATCCGTTCGTGAGAACACAGGGTAATGAAATAACTCATTTAAATGGGAATAGAGATTTCAATGGGACATTAGGCGTTCGGGAATGCTAAAACTCTGTAATATTGGATTATATCAATGATTTATGCAGAATCTTTATCGGCGGCGACACCTGAAATTGGATTTTATCGCTCGTGGTAAAAGGGAAGGAAAAGATTCGATTTCCCCGTTATTTATTATACGAATGAATTTCAGTTATAGCTTTATGAAATTATGTACTTTAAATGTACTACGTGCTATACTTGGTTATTCCTTAGGACGTTATGAAAAGCTTATTAAACAACTTGCCGTGTGTGTATGTGAAGGAAGGATTCTTGCAAGTTAAATTTGGTGCACTTGCCGGTGTCCGATTAAGCTGAAATTTGACGTACTGATCCAGTCCCGAAGACAATGTTTATTTATGATCAGGATAACCTGATACTGCTGCCTGGATTGGCTGCAGATGAGAGAACTGCTAGACGGTTATCACCAGGGACATGAGATTTTGTTAAAAGCATTTTTTAAAAGCTTTTCTAACTTAATTTTTTTTTATTGGCAGGCATTGGCATATTTTTTTATTACCTATTTTTTTTTTAAACTTTTTTTTTCATCATAATAATGTTCGTTCTACATATGTATGGGTATTATTTTCTATATTGAAATATATAGTTTTTTAGGATGTTGGTAACAATTTATGCCTTAGGTGATAACGGCAGTTAATCTTTTTAAATAGATTTATAGAATTAGGCGTTAATTTGAGTAGATAATATACACAATAATACAAAAATACCTATGATATTATTTTGCTATAATCGGGCGGTTTTATCGTGGGTCTATCTCCTGATAATGCGTTGGTTACAAGGCGAAACGATTTTTGAGTTTGTTATAATGCAAAAGTAATAATAAAATTATTTTGCTATAATCCGCGATACAGTAAATAGAAAATATATATAGTGTTAAATGTATAGTAGACGATCCGTATTTTCATAGCCGTTACGTGCAGGATTCGTAAAAACACATGCATAAACCTCCACCACTCCCACCACAATACACAAGCACTATACACGTTCACTATCACAAACTCAACAATCGTTATGCCCCGCAACCGAAGCATCATCTGGAGATAGACTCCACAATAAAATTGCAAAGCGAAGCATTCACCAAACAAGCATTGTTGTATAATACTTGGTTCATCCCCACCCTTTATTTTACCTCTGAACACGTGCAACAAGCTTAACGAGAAACATTTATCTGCTCGTTAATGAGCATTCATGCAATGCAATCATTAAGCTTGACTCGCTTATTAAAAGCTTTAGAAAAAACAATGTTTTATTATACTCCACAAAGAAATTGTTGCAAACAGTGCTGCATGATTAAGGAGTGTTCTGAGCCGTGCATTCACCAGGGCTCCATTTTCCCAACCCCTTGTTATTTTTTATGAGACTTGCCATAATATACGCCGGCCCGGTTATAGCTGATATAACCGCGCCGAAAGTAAAAATATCGCTTAGGAAGACTGCGAAGTGCGCTAACACTGCGTAATGTCTAAGTTGCTTCCTTAGATAAATACTTAAGATGTCGATGAAAATAGGATTTATGTTCGCTTATTTTTTCGATAACTGTGAATGTATATTTTGTCAAAATTTTGACTAAAAATGCTTCTGTGAATACATTTAGTCATATAGAAAATTTCTGGATTTATAATGTAACCTGCTAATCTACATTCAAGCTGCGTAGTGGATATAAGCTTCAAAACCACTTGTTTACAAGTTTACTTGAATAAAGAATATTTTGAATTTGAATTTTGAATCCATTACAGCAGTTTAAAAACACTGTTAAAAAGAGGCTGATACCGAAAGCCTACTATACTGTTGAGGACTACTTAGATGATAAGAATGTGTGGATATAGCTGCGCTTCTACCCTGTACAAGACAGTAATGACTAAATGTAACTAGTTATAAGATTTATATTTTAAAAAGAGCAGCCGCCAAGGCTCATCTCGGTAGGCACAGCTTTCCGAAAAAAAATGAATAATTTCATAATCTGTGTCGAAAATATTATATTATACATATTGATGTAACCCAACCGATAATGGCGGTATTAAAAATTTATACCTTAAATGAAAATCAACACACGAAATACAAATAACTGCATGGCCAAAGATCGTCTCGTTAACTGAACTGCCAGAGTTAGTTTATGCATAGCAATTTGGTTTACAGTCCACATATTGGCCCGAAATACTCAAGCGGCAGTTGTAACATGTCGGCACACGCTACCAATTTAACAGAACACTAGCCGGTACTTGAAAATGTGATGTGAAATTGTATCGAGAGAATTTAAGTGCGCGCCGCCCTTGACAATCGAGAGGTATTTTTTATGTGGAATTGATTAAATTATTGAAATAGGCGTTACTTTGCCGGGCTTCATCATCCTCCTGCCCTTATCCCACTCTTAATGGGGTCGGCACAACATGCATTAATCATGTTGGTACATGATTTGGCTAGTTATTTTACGACCGGCCGCCTGCCTGACGTCAACTTACCTTAATCGCCTTTTACGACATCTCGGCAATAAATGAGGGTGATCTATTCTACTCAGTCGGATACCACACGGCGTTACTTTGCCGGGTTTCATATACAAAAATAATAATAATAACATTTTGCTATAATCCAAGTTAAAGTAACAGCCTGTTACTATGCCCACTGCTGGGCTAAGGCCTCCTCTCTGCGTTATTGGAGAGAAGGATTGGAGCTAAGACCTACCACGCTGCTCCAATGCGGATTGGTAGGTTACACATATCAACAGAATACTCTAGAGATATGCAGGTTTCCTCACGATGTTTTCCTTCACCGAAAAGCGTGTGATAAATTGCAATTGTCAATTAGACACATAAGTTTTAATAGAAAAACCCATTGGTGCCTGCCCGGGGTTTGAACCTATGTCGTCTCTAGAGAGTCGCACGGTCTCACCGCTAGGCTATCACAGCTTCATAATAATCCAAGTTAAAATAAAAGAAATAAAAAATATATAATGTCGTGGGGCTTGCCGTTTGAATATTGTCTACGTGCTTAGAACTGTTACTGTCGGGTAACAATTAGCTTATAACTGGCTTTTTGAGAGTGTAAGATTTGGTTTTGATATGGTAATTGGTATTTATTTTTCTATCAGTAGTATACTCGCTTCTGCTATAAAATTCCGCAAACCATATAAGACTCATCTATAGGAAAGTTTAAATGAAAAACGTAAGGCATATTACACAATTGATGATTATTTGAAAATGTTCTCAGCTTCAAATCAGACTGCAGTTAAATAATGTAAATTCTTGCTGGTTCTTCTCGGTAAAAGAGCAATATTCCGAACCAGTTATGGCTTCATTAAATCTAATTGATCCTTGACAATTCAAAAGTGCTTGTAAATAGTTTACTTGAATAAAGATTATTTTTGATTTTATTTCATTTGGGTATATTATTTCGAATTTACTTCTGTTCAAGGCGTCACTTGTACCGTTTTGCTAACTAATTGAATATCCTTAGTACCAAATAAAGATGGTGATATAAATAGAAGGCTATGCCTTGTGGAAGACCAATTATTAATTACTCCGACTTATAATACAAATGTAAAATTTACTCCGGTTTCATAACTGATAAATGCAGAAAATGTAAAAAAGCAAACACTAAAAACCTCCACCACCGCCACAACAATTGTGGTGAAGGTTTACACACACACACACAAGCAATACGCACTCAAAACTGCTTACAGTGATCCTACACATTATATTATAGAGTTGTATTTAACAAATAACACTTAATACCCCTGAAAACAACTACGGTGTGTAATTTTTATAACCTCGTAAAATTCCAATAGGAATGAATTTGAACGCCGACTTTATTGGCCGATGAATAACAATTCAATAAATTTTACTCTGTTATATATGTCGTTAATCTCAAAGTAATTTAAATTGTCTGTTAGGAAATATAATCACAAGAAAGTATGGTTAACGGGTTTTGAAAACATAATTACCAATTATTGAAAATATTTTGTGTCGGCAATACTGATGGAAGGAGGGGTAAAAAGATGACTGCTAGCTACAATAAGGGTGTTGTCGATGTAAATTTATAATATATGAGATATATATATGGGACACTTATACACACGGTCGTCCGTCCCCAAAGTAAATAACTCAATACTTGTGTTATGGGTGACGGACAACTGGTATATATACTACATATAGTACCCGGCAATAAATAATGCACATCGAGTCTTAGAGAGAGAAAATCGGCTAGATTCTGCTTCATAGAGCATTGTCTCTGTCACACAGAACCCGTGTGAAACGTTACATACTATCTATTTGATATTGACAGCGCTCTACGAAAACGAACTGGCCGGCTGTTTCGTTCTAAACATTGATGTGCATTATTTAATGCTGGGTACTTTATATAATTTTAAATACATCCTTAAATACAAATATACACCCAGGCTCAAAGAATCAACAAATTGTTTATAGAAAATGTTCGCCCTCGGCGGGAATTGTACCCGCGACCCGCAAAGCAGGTAGGGTCACTAACCACTACGCCAACAGCATTGGCTCCAAACGAGAGAATCCCTCAACGGTTAACAGTAGGGACATGAAGTTTAAATAAAAGCTTCTTATATATCTCATATATATATATATATATATATATAGTCCTTTTCTGCTACTTGTTTGATCACGCAAATTTCCTAAGTACTTGTTTGATCCACTTAAATTAGCTGTTTTAATGGCTCCTGAGTTGTATTCACAATCACAAAATGGATATATTTGATTGGCATATCGTGTCACTTAGTCATATTTTATGATGCACAAGTAGACTCTTTATTTTTCGTTTCATATTTTTGGTTATTTTGTGGCTCCTGCTAACGGTTTTTTCTAAAGTCTCCGTTAAGCATTGGTTGATCTTAAAATCCAATACATTCTAGACACTTTTTGATCCATGTTTAATATATAATGAGTGAGATGCCCCACACGTCAACGTCGGCCCCAGAGGTCATTGCTACTATATACTTCTGCGTCAATAGGCATAAGTTGATCTAAAATACATTTTTGTTATTTTAGCATCATCCTAACATATATTTGAAATTCAAAACTACTTATTAGTGAGAACTATTTCTGGACTGTTTTTCTTTTGCATGAAATGAAACGAAATATGTTCCCAAAAGGTGTTAAATTTTAAAATAATACTGTATTACATACTTCGTTTGAATAATGAGAGACAACAATATTTTTAAATTAATAATACTTAATCATCCTGCCCTTATCCCACAAGTAACAATCATCATCAACATCTTCTGAGCAATTTTAAGGCCGTCGAGCATTATTTTAAGGTCCTTCAGAGACTTTGCCATAACGAATATATCGTCGGCAAATCTAAGATGAGTGATATACTCGCCGTTGATGTTGATGCCATATCCGTTCCGACCCAAAGCTTAAAGACATCATCCAATGCAACGGTAAACAGTTTCGGGGAGATGATATCTCTTTGTCTCATACCTCGCCGTCTTGGATACGGATAGACATTGTGGCGTTTTCATACAAACACTTCAGCACTTGGTCGCACCGATAGTCGAATCAGCATCTCTGGAGCCATCTTAATACAGCCCATGTTTCCACCAAATCAAAGGTCTTCTCATAGTCCAAAAATGCCTAGTGGCTGGTTATACTGCTCGGTCTTCTGTATAACCTGCCACAGCGTGAATATGTGGTACTATGGTACTTTAGCGTTTTCAGAATCCGGCTTGTTCGGGACTTGTTATTGCTTTGACTCTCGAGAATAACTTATAAACATGATTCAGCAGCAAGATGAGTCTGTAATTCTTCAATAAGACGTCACTGTCCTTGAAGAAGAGAACCACCACGTTCCTGTATCATACTTATGGCATAATATACCTTCATAAATAACGGAGTAAAAATCGCTGAAGGACTTGAGGTATCAGTTTTTCACACACCTTCAGCAGTTCGGTTGTCATTTCGACATTATCTGGAGCCTTGTTGTTCTAAGTTGTTTGAGAGTAATACTAATCTCGTAAGGCTGACGTCCGGCGCCTTGGCTGGATCTCCTCCGTGGGATCTAGAGACCAAGGTGCTTGCTCAGGCCTACCGCCGCAAAGCTGAAGTCCGTTCGTCGGGGGGAAACTCTGCGACGGTAGAGGTGGATTGGCGGAGAGCAGTTCAGTTGAAGCTCCTTCGCCAATGGAGGCGGCGGCTGGAATCGCTCAGCGCGAGATTCTGGACAATTTAAGCCATCCATCCAGCCCATTCTCCAGGGCTGGGTCGCCAGGAGGCATGGGGTCCTCACTTTCCGCCTGATACAGGACATGGTTGTTTGGGGAGGAATCTGTGGAAGGTGGCCCAGTGCGAAGCGTCTGGTGTGTGCCACGAGTGCGGCGCCGAGTTTGATACGGCGCTGCACACGCTTGCGGACTGCCCAGCTTGAGCGGTTCAGTGGGCGAAGCTCGTGGCAAAGGTGGGACATGATTTCTCCCTGCCCACTGGTTCGTGCCACGGTGGACAGGGAGACATCGTGGGCAGCGATGGCCTCCTTCTGCAAGGATATTATCTTGCGGAAGGAGGCGGCGGGACGGATGCCGCCCTAACGGGTACCTCCGAGCATTCCGAACGGGGTTTATCGAACGCTTGCTGTAGTTAGGTCCCCGAGGTGGTCGATGCATCTGGTGCTCCCGATGCATCGATTAGCGGAAGGAGGGGCCACTGCTTAGAGAGGCCCCGACCCGGAGGTGGCGCTCTCCAGGGTACAGAGCTGCTGCTGGCGGGGATGAGGGCAATGTGTTCAACGATACCCTATCCCGGCCACTAGCAGCGTGGAGAAGCACTGTCAGATTTTTAATCAGTGCGAATCCGACATACCACTCGTCCCCGTCGGGCAGTGATGACTCATAACGAGTTTTCCTGACATAATAAAAAGGCTGACGTCCGTCAAATCTTCGGTATAGTGTCGAGTCAAATTGGGTCTCGGATTGTTTGCTAAATTGACAACAGTATGAGATGTATAACTGCCCATAGAACCTCTCAACCTCTCTTAAAATATCAGGTTGAGACGAAATGAGCTATCATTATCGGTCTTCAATCACGTCAACTGCCTCTGCCTAATAGACAGATGTCTTGCGAAAACTTTTGAGCTCCTGTTACGCTCTTAGTACCTCTAATGTATTCGGTGTTGAACTGTCGCTAGTCGCACTTTTGCGCCTTATAAATCTGTCTATTGATCAAACGGTAGCTCAGCACGTCTACTGAACACTGTAATCTCATTTCATTCCTCTCATCCATGAGCTTGAGAGTCTGTGTCAAGAATTTATAGGTTCCTTACGGCTTTACGGCTTACGGTTCCTTTTCGATGCAGCTGTTTCTTGAAAAAATAATTCATCACGTAGAGGTCCTCTCTCTCCAAGAAATCGGTCAACATCTGGCCCATGTGGTTCCGTAGCCCGTATCCAAATTGCCCTACTCTCACCTCTGTGCCGCTTCACTTGCCAAGCTTTGCGTTTAATTCCCCCATCGAAACAGTGTAGAAGGTTTTGGTGGCATGCATGGTATGCATCGTCGTCTGGATGTGCTGATGTCGGTGCATAAACCTGTATGACATTCAGATAATACCGTTTGGTATTTCTGAGTATAAGGAACGCGACTTCAGATAATCCTATCACCACCTCAACTTGTTTGCTGTTTTTTTCCAGCTTAAGTATCTTTTCCATCTTCTATTATCTCAAAATGCGTGCGTCTTACGTTGCTAGGTCTGGTTTTCGGGGTTGGCAGCGGATTTTTTTCCGGAAATTCTTGAGACCCGCTGCTACCCCGTATTTTAACCGCTGTCAGAGCTGGGAACTAGGGGCTGTGTTTAATATTGTAATAACATCATGTCATCACCACGCTTGGCATGCGGGTTGGCGATTGTAGTGCTGATAATGTCGCACCGACAGTACTGCTCTCCACTGTCGGTCTGGTTTTTGGGTCAAGTGGACAGAAATGGTGATATGACCATTAATCGCTCGCCAGATCCTCGTTGGTTTATCTGCAGGGTGCACCACGAGCGGGTGTGGTTGACACTTGAAGAGACTGAATGGGACGAGCCTCCCTCTTACACCCTCGCCTGGAGCGCCTTAAAACAAGTAACTTAAAAATTAAAACTAGAAGTAGGCGCTACTTTGCGGAATTCCATAATACAAAAGTAATAATATACATTATTTTGGTATTTAACAAAATAATTTTTATGATTACCTTTTTTTACATGTACTTTATAAGATTTAAGATTTTAAGAATTTCTTATAGGCAGAAAGGAGGGATTTTTTAGGGATTTTTTTAAATATTAATTCAGCCTCTTATTCAAGATCACTTATTCCTAAATGTTATAATTCCAATTAGAACCATCAGATCCTTCAACTACATTTCTTTGAAATCTGTATGCTTAATAATGTACTGCAAACTCAACCTTGAAATAGCCTTGAATGACGGGGTCAAAGTACGGAGTACGTTCGGTGACGATCTGCTCTGTGATTGGCGCGTTTGAATCGGATCAAATAACTACGGAGTGGATTTGTATAATTATTGAGTACTTACAGAGAAACAGTATTCATCATTTGTTGATCCGAAGCGGAGCCAACAAATGTGATGTAAAATTGTATTGGATCAACAAATCGGGCCTGGATCAACAAATCCGAACGGATCAACTTAGAACTGATTATACGTACCGCTTGATCAAACAAGTCCTATAAGGGATAACTATATATATATATATATATATATATATATATATATATGAGATATATATATGAGTATTGAGGTATATATATAAATATATACCTTAATACTTTGTCATGAGCTTCTAAAAACTGAACATATACTGTCGCATTAACCGATTACATTCGCGCAAGCGACGGCTGATGGTCGGTAACGTTCATTTTCTTACTTACCCAACCCCATAAAAGAATAACTTAAAAATTAACTTTATTAAAGGTTCCGTCGAAAGTCTGGCCTCCCATAGCACAGGGAATCCTAGTTTGGGGGCCAGAATTCATAAGGTCATAACACCCTTATAGTAAAATATCGTTGTCTTATAATAAAAACATAAGAAAATTAGATTGCCATATAAATACAGAGCCACTCAAAAGAAACTATAAACAAAACTATCACAGATAACAAATGAGCTATAAAAGCCATTTTTACACCCTCGCAAAATACCCCCAAACGAATTTGAATGTTGAATTTGATAGCCGGTGAATTAAACCTCGTAACAAATTTTATACCGATAGATCTCCGTAACAATCTCATAGTTAAAGCATATTCGACTGAGTTTTATTGCATACTGAAGTACTATTGGTTTATTGGATCGCTTTGGCGGAGGAAGTTATTAAATTCCGTCTATTTTATGACTTGTTTCTCTTTTCAAGAATATCACAATGAATTCGCTAAATAATTATATCCTACCGTATATTAAATAGGTATTAAATCTAACATGTCAATGTAGCATTCTGGCGCTTTTTTAGCTTTTTTTATATAAATTTAACGACCTGTTGTTACTTTCCTACTGCTGGGCATAGGCGTCCTCTCTCCGTTTTTTTGGAGAGGAGGGTTGGAGCTAAGACCTACCAAGCTGCTCCAATGCGGATTGGTAGGTTTCACATATCCATAGAATTCTCTGGAGATATGCAGGTTTCCTCACGATGTTTTCCTTCACCGGAAAGCGTGTGATAAATTTTCGAATTTAATTTTCGACTAGACGCATAAGTTTTAATAGAAAAACTGATTGGTGCCTGCCCGGAGTTTGAACCCATGATCGTATCTAGAGAGTCACACGGTCTCACCACTGGGCTATCACAGCTTTTAACGTATTAAATTTAACTTATCAATTTTAAATTTTTACACGACGTTAAAGGTTTATGTAAAATTGGTTTTATAAATAGTTTTTATTCTGAATATTTCCAGAGGTGGGGAATTCCATACTGAACTTAATCAATGTCGGACCGCTGTTCAGAAGTGTAATTTGTGCTAAATGTAAGTTTTTATGTGGCCAAGATATTGGAGCTTACGAGCTTACTTATCTTGGCCACATAATGCGCTATAATAAGTATCAGATTTTACAAATGATTACCCAAGGAAAGATCCAGGGGAGAAGAAAACCCTGCAAAAGAAGAATATCTCGGCTTAAAAATTTGAAACAGTGGTACAGCAAGAGCACCCGATCGCTATTTCGGACAGCAACTACTAAAATAAAAATAGCTTTGATAGAAGATGGCACGTGGAAGAAGGAGATGTAAGTTTTTATTAAATATTTATTTGATGATATTTAATTACTTTAATTAATTACAGACTTTTAGACCGCCATACTCGGTCGACAAAGTGATAATTTTATTCTCATAGGCACTGTGAAACATTCTTTTTTTCCGGCAACTTTACTTTTATGTTGTCTTGTCATTATATATAGACATGATTATTAAATGATAGTATAATTTTATAAGGATCATAATTATCTTTAATACAATATTATTTATTTATAATTTTCAATCCCACCTTCCATTACATTGCCGCGTGAAAAACTTTTGAATAAGGCCCATTGATGGGTTCATACTTTTGTTCAACTAGTAGGACAAAGCTGATATAATAAGGACGTGAGTAAAGCCGGTTTCTATACATAGACTATGATGAAATATTCATATTCGTAGAGGATTCTCCACTTATATGAACATTGAAATGTGTGAAACCTATCAATCCGCATTGAGTTCATTACGTTGTTTCAATGCGGTAATTTAGTTTACATCCTTCTGTTTGATAAAAGATTTAAAAAAGGCTTTTCAAAAAGCTTTTAACAAAAGTTTAATGTTCCTACTGTTAACAGTAGAGGAGTTCCCCTCATCTGCAGCCAATTCTGGCACCTTCATCAGTTCATGCTTTTGGATATTGATATGTTCTATAATACTGTAGAACATTTTTTTGTTCTATCCTCAATAGTTTCCGCAGCGCACGCGATGAAAGATGTTTACGACTGAATTTTTCACAACTTATTACAATTTTATTAGGGATCCCTATTTCTTTCGAAAATGACATATAGCCTATGTTGCTCAGTGAAGAAGCAGCTTTCTAATGGTGAAAGAATTTTTGAGATCGGTCCAGTAGTTTTTCCGTGAAAACATTACAAACATACACACATACAAACAAACATACAAATCTTTCCTCTTTATAATATTAGTATAGATGTGACACTTACACGGTCGTCCGCCCCTAAAGTAAGTAACTAGTAATGCTTGTGTCACGGGTACAAATACATACTTAAATACAGAATCGAAGAGCCAACAATTGTATTTAGAAAAAGGTTAGCCACCGCCGAGAATCGAACCGCAACCCGTGGGTCAATCGTATTATGACTTTCATCATTTAGTGCAGCTTAAAAAACGTGGTGGCTTTAGCCAAACGAAGATAGCGAAGCAAATTAACGAATTTGGTGTAGTAATTCTATAGTAAGACAGCAAGGGAAGCAATCGGAAATTCGCAAGCAAGTATTTTAAAAAAATCGTTATGGGAAAGTGGGAAGTGACCTTTCACGACCGGCTGCCTACCTGACGTCCACTTACCTTAGTCGCATTTTACGGCACCTCGGTAAGAAATGAGGGTGATCTATTCTACTCAGCCGGATACCATACAATGGAATATTTAAAATATAACTATTAAGACAAAATATGAATTTTAAACTAGTGTAGTCGAAATCACATCGTCGATAATGGAACACTACACTAACCGATATAAAACACCAAAGTCTGTTTGTTTTATCCGATTTTTGGTGAACCCGTGCTAAATCGACAATAATGCTTAAAATTAAAAAATGTTTACAAAGAATCACGCACGGGCCTATGAAGGAAAACATCGCACAAAAACTTGCTCCTATGAAAAATTACTGGGATATGTTTAACCTACTATTCCGTTCTAATCCTTCTTTTCATCCTAACCAATGCTCCTGCATTGGCCATGCCATATGAAAGGCATAAGCCTACCTTGATACAATCCAGTTTTTAGAGAAGGCAAAGAAGGGGATAATAACATACTGTTACGAAAAATGTTCATAAACTATGTCATAGAGTTCATATTCGCTTGACGGTAATTCTCTGGAACATTCACTTTGTTTACGAGTCGTGTTCGGTATCCCCGCTAGGAGTCGCAAACGTTCGCGAACATTGTCGTCATCGGTTTGTTAAATATAATATAAGGGACGTATCGTGCGCCTCAACGTTCAGTTTGTGAATAGCGACCAAGAGCGAATTAGAAGTGAAAATAAAAGTGAAATAATAGTAACCTCGGCTTTATTATTGGACAACGGACTGCATAGAGACTATAAGTACTAATGTTGTAGTAAAAAGCTGAATAAAGTGTTTTCAACGAGTCACCGGGCATTTTAATCAAAATCCACGAACCCCTATACGTAACAATACTATTAATTGAGAGTAAGTAGAGAGACAGTATGGAAGGAGACCTTCTTATATAAAAAATCACGATTACTTTCTTTACATAATTCACAACATACTCGTATAATTTTTTAAACGCATTAAGACAGAAATAATGACTGCTTTAAACGCAGCATTAATGGAACTCAAATTATGAAAGGAATTCAACTCGGATTTGCCTAAGCTAGCAAAATATGAGTGGTATAGTAACACGTTGTATTACAACTCTTATGCTATCTACAATAAGGTCCAATTTTGTTTTATAACGTAAGCAATGCTACTGCAAGTCCACTGTATTAACAGTTCTTTTGTATGTCACACGTATAAGTGGCTTTTTCCACAAAGAATAAACGAACTGAAGAGGTTCGTAGTTTTTTTATTTAAATATTATGCATAAAGGGAGAGATATTTTTTAAAAATATGCAAGTTACGAACGTTGCAGTAAACAAAAGCCTTTCAAATATTGGTTTACTGCGATGTTTGGGAATGATACAGATAAAATAAAAACATTTTGCTTTCGTAGTTTTCGAAGATTTTTTCCTTTTCATTTACAACATTCATATTCTATAAGAAAATGTAATGTAATAAGTATACTATAAAAAGTCACACTTAAAATGTACATTACTTAATTAGGTATTGGATACGACGATTATATTATAGCAGCTTTTTTAATTTTAAAGTTTTTAAAAAATATATTGTATGCATCCGCGACTAGAAAGTTAAGTATGCAATATTTTTTTATAATTTTGAAAAAATTACAAAATTTTATTTAAAATATACTTAAAAAATTTAAATTAAAACTTATACTTAACATACTGAAGAGGTGTACTAGATTATATAAAAGATTAAAATGTGAGTGTAATATTTAACTTACCATTTGTATCACATTTCGAAGACAACTTCCAATATTTTAAAATATATCTTGTGTTCCATATTATTAAATAGTATTTAAAATATTAATTCAGTCCTGTAGAAGTATTGTAGAATTTTGAAAACACAATTTACTCTTGTAAAGTATTGCAATCACTCATTCTCACTTATTATTGCTACTGATCTGTCAACAACTAAGAACCTAAACGGATGATGGAATTAGCTATATTTGCATTAAAAGCACCCATCCGTCTTTTGCTTCTGCATTCTAATTTTTAACTTATGATGCTAAGTTACTTCTCATTATTGATAAAATGTAACTGATATTTTTATTTAAAGCAAAAATAACTCACTAGAATGAGTTAGAGCCGGGCCGTTTCCGCCATCTTTACAAATTTACGGCGCATGCGTTTTATTTTCCAGTGACACATGCGCTCTAAATACAGTTTAATTTTTATGTAAAAAATATGCCTGATGAATTTTACGTAAATAAAATATAACGTTTTTAATTGTACACTCTCACATTGTTATAATTTGATCAATTTATTTTATTCTTTGTTGACGAAATGATAGGTTAATGAACCTTAATTTTAGAGGTTACAGTCAAAGAAAGTTTAGTGACTTTAGAAAACAAATTTTCTTATATAAATGCCTTGCATATTAAATACATTATAAAGTATGAAAATGTCAATAAGTAAGCATTAATAATTTACAAGTATTATCATTCTATCTATCGGACAGACCGATTTGTAAATAACCATAATTTTTATTATAAACTAATTAAGCCTACTATTTTTTGGCGATCACGTACATTGCAGTAACTGGAAAGCTACTTTGACAGATACCTACAAATCATTTAAAGTTAACGTTTAACAACATGAACCTTTCTACAATATCATTTGAATGAATATATTAACATTAACATAAAATTAAAAATAGCACATGCAATAACAGAATCAAGCACGGGTATAACATGTTTTATGCCCGTGCAAAGTCGAGATTCTTCTTCTTCTTTGAGTAGCAGCTATTCACGGCCTCAAGGTCTAATGAAATTGAGTATTACTTAAAACCTTTTGATCTATTGTGATAGCCACTACTGACTGTTCGGGTTTAGTTAAAGTTATGATAAGTTGTTTGCTTGGGCGGATTTGGGAAGTAGAGTCCTTGGATCCGATCCGCCGCAGGCGAGCGGGACGCAGACGAATCTCCGAAGTCTATCGCATATCGTCCTGGCGGGGACCTCTGGGCGTTCCGAATGGCTTTTCGGACGCCCATCTGAAAAGATCCCCGAGGTGGTCGATGCATCTGGTGCTCCCGACGCATCGATTCGCGGAGGGAGTGCTACTTTTAGGGAGGCCCCAACAACAGCAACGTGGTGAACCACTCAGGTTCGTTTAGTTGGTGCGAATCCAACATAAGGTCCCACCGCCTGACGCGACCGAGCGGGCAACCCCATAAGGCAGGGCTTCTTAAACTTTTGTCATTCATGACCCCATTTATGATTGCGAGGTTCTGGACGACGCGATACAAATATAAAAGACAAATAAATTCATATTTTTTGATGATTTATTTATTAGGTAACAATATGTACATATGAAAATATATAGTTTTATAATTCGTTTTGAAGCATACAAAAATCTGTCTCTCGGTGGAGATAGCTCAAAACCTTCAACAAATGCGCGTGTCTAGACGCTGCAAGTCCAGTGTATTTCGCCAACTCTAGTGATGTTATAAAATGGTATATATAAATATATGACATTAAAATCTCTTGACCTCAGAATTTTGCTAAGTCTACCCATACTTTAAGAAGCCCTGCCATAAGGGTTTTTTCCTGATTAAAAAAAGTCGCTTGCTAATATGTGTATATTTATATCGTCTATCGTTTAATTAATTTCTTCAATTATAATAGAGAATTGACATCATCGCCAATAGTTCCCACGAGAGGTGTCGCTATTCGAATAGATAGTTTCAAAGTTCGCTCGGGAATTACATCCAGCTGAATCTACACTCAATTACTATCGTCATACAAAGCGCTGTGAAAGTTGGTACCTTTGTGTAATTGACATTCCGTGAACGCGCGAGGCGTTGCGCTTCTTTGATTCTATTTCGCACCAGTGAAATTTCGGATGCCTTTCCAATACGGCAGTGCGGCATCCATTTTACTCACCCAATATTAAATAGCTACGCAATACAAGTTAGATGTGTATCCGGAGATATACACACTTGGGGACTCGAAATATATTGATGTTTATTGGCTTGTGAGCATATTCGTAATTAGGACTTGATCATTTTTGCAATGTTATTGTGACTCATGATTCTTATTACCTCGTGTTTGTTCATTGATGATTAGATCTGCAACATATAACTTCAAATGATTAAGCATGCTATACAATAGAGATACCGAGGTGTCGTAAAATGCGACTGAGGTAAGTGGACGTCAGGCAGGCAGCCGATCGTGAATCGAGGTCACTTCCCACTTTCCCATAACGATTTTTTTAAATACTTGCTTGCGAATTTCCGATTGCTTCCCTTGCTGTCTTACTATAGAATTACTACACCAAATTCGTTAATTTGCTTCGCTATCTTCGTTTGGCTAAAGCCAGAAATTTCTTTATGCTGCACTAAATGATGAAAGTCACAATATGATTGACCCGCGGGTTGTGGTTCGATCCTCGGCGGTGGCTAACCTTTTTCTAAATACAATTGTTGGCTCTTCGATTCTGTATTTAAGTACTCTAAGGCTTTACTCACGTCCATATTATATCAGCTCTGTCCAACTTGTTATTAACCCATCAATGGCCCTTATTAGTTAAAAGTTCTTTACGCGGCAATGTAATGGAAGGTGGGATTGAAAATTAAAAATAAATAATATTGAATTAAAGATAATTATGATCATTATAAGATTATACTATCATTTAATAATCATGTCTATATATAATGACAAAACAACATAAAAGTAAAGTTGCCGGAAAAAAAGAATGTTTCACAGTGCCTATGAGAAGTGAGTTGATCCACCGTGTGGTATTCGGTTGAGTAGAATACATCACCCTCTTTCTTACTGAGGGTCGTAAAATACGTCTAAGGTAAGTTGACGTCAGGCAGGCGGCCGGTCGTAAAATACGTAGCCAAATCATGTGACACCATGTTTGTAACATGTTGTGCCGACCCCACTTAGAGTGGGATAAGGGCAGGAGGATGATGATTCTATACAATAGAGAAACGTCTAATTTTTTGACATTATTATTTATTTTTAATAGTTATTTTAAAAATACCTTATTTAGAAATATTAATCACAAACCACTAAATTGCGTGGCTCTACTCGATGAAAATAGATTGTGTATGATTACGTACAGAGTAGTACCGACGTTATAACTTTTTTTTAATGCTAGATAGCTACACACCTTAGCAGCTTACATAAAAAAAACCAGTTAATTCCACGAAGCACTTTAGCCACAGGAATTGTTTTAAGTTTTTTAAAATATAAACACGATTCATATAAATCAACTACCGTACCCAATAATATATATAAAATAACCTTTACCCGAAAACTAATTAGTGCTAAAGAAAACAACAATTTTATTGTTTTCTTCTGTTTTTTTAACAAGCCCGCCGCGCCTGATCTGTTACATAGCGAGATCTCAATTAATTACCTATGTTTATTTTCTTCGAAAATACATTTTTTTAAACGATATTGAAGAAGATTAAGACGACAACGATATTTTAGAATTATGCCAAAGTTTTCTATTACACATGATCAATGGATTCATTTAATATCTTATGGTATAAACATATAAAATCAACGTTAAATGTTAACTACTAAAACTTAAGCTCTAAATGGTCGAATACGTTACTTGAAAAAGAATTCGGTTTTAAAAGTGGCGAACCGAATCAAGGGTACCATTTTTTAGTTACGCCAGTTATTTATAACTGTCGGAGTATTTTGCAGCAGTTTCCATCAACTGTCCGGACTAAAGTGTAGTTTGGTCACCTTTATTTTGGAAAAAGCAAACATGTTTTTGAACGGTTGTATGTTTGGACGGTTCTGTTACGTTATTTAATCCGATAGTTTATTTTTTTATGTGAATAAACTTTAATTAAGATTTTAAATTCTACCAATAAATTTTGACACGTTCTTTATATCCTGAACATTATTTCAGACGACCACCCCGAAAAAATTGAAAGAAAATTGGTGGGTTCTTTAAAAACATGTTCTTAGAATTAAGTCACATTTCGTGGTTGTCGTTTAGTATAGGGTTGAAGTTTAATGAAAGCCATGCATTCTTATCATTCATATTATACTCGATATATTTTATATTTGTGTGGTATCCGGCTAAGTATAATAGACCATCCACATTTCTTACCGAGATCAGTAAAAGGCGACTAAAGTAAGTTGACCCACCGTGTTTTATCCGGCTGAGTAGAATAGACCATCTTAATTTCTTACCAGGTGTCGTAAAAGGCGAATTAGGTAAGGTGACGTTAGGCAGGTGGCCGGTCGTAAAATAACTAGTCCAACATGTTAAAACATGTTGTGGCGACCCCATTTAAATTGGGATAAAGGCAGAAGAATGATGATGACATATTGACTGGCTCGTTGACGCAGTGGGTAGGGTCCCTGCCTCCAGCTCTGCTGGTCGCGGGTTCGATTCCCGCTGAGGGCCAACATTTTCTATAAACAATTTGTCGGTTCTTCGAGCCTGGGTGTATATTTTTATTTAACTATGTATTTAAAACTATAAATGTAGTATATCTACCAGTTGTCCGTCACACATAACACAAGTATTAACTTACTTACTTTGGGGTCGGACGACCGCGTGTGTAAGTGTCCCACATATTTATTTATTTATATTATAAAACAAAGTTCTCAAAAACTTTCTGTATGTATTTGATCGATTTTACTCAAAATCCAGTAAGCGATTTTTTTACGGTTTTTACGAAAATTAGTGCAATTTTTAAGGTAGGTTTAGGTTACTAGTACATAGAGAAGGTTTTGGAGCAACATAGAATAGAATTCATAAATGTAAAAATTAAATTCCTAGGATTTAAGCGTGATAATTTTTGTGTCACACTGATTCCTATGCGAGTAAAGCCGTAGACAAAGCAAGTTACCAATATATCTTACTGTAATCAAATATTAAATCATAGTTATTAACACTTGAAGTGCCATATTCTTGAACACTAGAACCAGTTTCAATTTATACAGCATACTACAATTTAATATATTACAATGAGTCTTACCAAATTAGAAGCGATTTGAATAATACACTAATGGAATATAATTTAGCATTAATATTCATACTGCGTTCAATTAAAATAATTCCTCTAATATATACATTTGGAAACCGAATAAATTACTGACGTTAGAACGTTGTTATCTTTTATTATGTCTAAGGAAAGCTTGTTTTTCTCGAAAACGGGACAAGTGAGTGCAGAAGCATCACGGCGGGAAGCGGTGTAACTTTGGGTTTGAAGAAAAGCTTAAAAATGTCTATTCGCACATTTAGGAAAATGTTACTGTGAGATCGTATTAAAAAAAATCATAAAAAGTACCAAAACACTTTTAAACTTGGTATATCTATATTATTCAGAATATCTTTAAGTATCAAAAGTTTCCATATAAATTAATGTTCTGTAATATTTACCGCAGCAAATATTTTTATTTCCCGACTAGTAAGTAACCTTCAATCATTGTCTTGAAATAAATAACCAATATCACTTATTCAATTGTTATAATAATTGTATTAATAATTGTTATAATCTGATTCAATTGTTATAGAAACTAATTATAACAACGTTTTAAGTTGTTCAAATAAATACATCATCTTTACAATCAACAACAATCTGAAACTCTATTTTTAAACAAATGTGCCTTTGGGTCATATGTTGCAATTAAATTTCTAATTAATATAAATGCGGGTTCTCTCATCAAAGTGTATCCGTAGTTTTCCCACGGGGTTGTTAGTCCACCATAGTTGGTAGAGAATGGTAGTTTAGTTCGTGTCAACATACGGGATTGCAAGCTTTTACGTCCAACTTGATAAATGTGAAATATTACGGACGTTTTGTTATCTATCTGTACACAAAACAACTCTACGTATACCGACTTACCAGAACGATATAAGAATTTTGAGATCATTTAAAGTTTACTTGGTCACGATAAAACCTTTTGTGTGGTATTGATGTAATCTTGAATGTTATTCTTTATATAGGAATAGTTTATCAGTCTATTTGGTTCTCTTCTTTTATTAATTTTCCAGAAACCTGATATAAAGGTTCTGTAAATATCCAGCTGTACTGTCGCTTTATCATAAACTTAAATAAAAATTTGCCTAAGAATTAGTCTAGACTCATACTAATTATATGATAAGTCTAGACTTAGTCATTGGTAAATGAAGTCACATTTACGCTTTATTCATAAGATCAATACAATGTCATACATATTTTAAAAAGTCTGTATTTACATGGATTGATCCTATTAAACATATTGTAATATTGTATTGTATTTTCTTGAGAGTTGTCCCATTTTAAGGAAATGTTACCACCTACAATAAGGTATTGACTACAGGGAATTTTGTGGACTAACGCTCCAAACAGCTGTTTGGTGATGTTACCCCTGCCCATTCTCTTGTTACTCTAAACAGCCGAACTCCTCCCAGAATTCGAGAACCTTGAGTTCCTTAAAACTAATTGCAGCGTCCTGGAGAAGCGAAAAATACTGATCATTTTCGAGAAGTAAATTAAATGAATAATTTGGAAATAATAAAATAAACACTCGGATAAAGTTCCCTACATCTCCTAAAGATACCCATGCACGTACATACACAACACACGTACACACACACAAAAACACACACACCCCACTGTTATTTATATATTTCTAACATACAATATTACTTATACAGTAGTTGTCTCAGAACTTCTTGTCTTGTATAAGGAAGAGCGGGGATCCCTAGCACAAGTAATATCCATTGCTTAAAAGGAGGTCCCCGGCAATAATTATGTAACATTTAGAATTAAGTAAAAGCAATAAACAAATTTTTATTTTATATTATTTTAATTTACCAAAAGTTTTAGGAAGTTTAGGTATATACAGTACAATGTTTACCTTCACCGAATAGCGTGTGATAAATTCCATATACCAATAGGAATATATGTTTTCATATAAAACGCGTTGGTTTTGAGCCTGTGACCTTCCAAGGATTTGAGCCCACGGCCCTCTGGAAATAGTAACCTACTCTTACCGTTCGTCTATAACAGATGAACTCATATTGCCAGAATCCAGAGAGTATTATAAATTATTATAATTATTAATTGACCGTCCACAGGAATAAAAATATGACAACAAATTTTTATTAGGTAGTCGATTCAATTTTTTATACGTTTAAAATGCATTCTCTGTTGTCAAAAGAGTTTGGCAATAGGAAAGGTATATATTAGGTCGAATTTAATGCAAATTTAAAACCACTGATTCTATAGTACAATATTAACCACCTTTAAAATGTTATATTTCCTTCCCAATTAAATATTCTACGATTCAAAATTTGCAACAGATGGTGCTGACTTATTATCATAGAATAGTCCGGTATCATTATCATACATTAAAATTAATTAGCAAAACTTAAATTTAGATTTAAGATGTCGCATCTTGAAATTATACGAAGTTATAAAGTTTTAAGTTTAAGCTTTAAGTTAAAAATTAGTAAAAAACGTTAGATGTTTAAAATCGCAACTAAAATTTAAGTGATTTCAATAAAAAATTGCATACATAGTACTTACTGTTTTTTTTTTGGTACGAAAAATATATCGCACACTTAGTATTAAACTGACCTAATTCTAAATTAGGCTAATTTAATGGGAGTTATATACATTGTTATCATTATTTCAATGCCATCTACGACATCACGGTACGAACTATTCAATGAGCTAGTTTTTTCTTGCTCTTCCTAGCTATGGATCTCTTTATCACTCACGAGTTTTCTAGGCGTTACGCGTTCTGTTAGATCGTACAGTTTGGTTTATATATAAAGAAAAACACAAACTGAACTTATTAATTTTAATTATGTAATTTTATAAATATTACTTTACTGCTGTTACTTGGACACTTTTGCGCGAAACCCTTGTAGCGGGTTGTACGAGCTGGAGTATATGATCACTAGTCTATTGCTGTAGCCAGCCGGCAGGCAGGAACCGGGTCCGTAGCTGGGCAGCAAGTCGACTAGATAACAAGAACTGACTGAATTTGGAAAATGTATTGATTTTATAGGCCTATATTGCTGATCGACAATTTATATTGACCCCAATTGGGAAACAATAAGTCAGCAATATATGCCCATGTTGAATAGGGTTGTAACAGTAAGCTTTATTGCAATTAGTCACAAAACAACTTTTTTGAATTAATGCTAATCTTGCCATATATCACGTGTAATAAAATGTAGTGTATTAAAATTTTGATTTCTAAATATTCTTTTGAATACTTTCGGATTTTTTTTGTTAAAATACTACAAGTGGTTCGTAAGGTGTAAAGTGGCTCATACCCTAAAGAAGCAACGTGAATGGCACTCTTATAAAAAAATGAAATGTAATAAAAACTCAGCTGACGGCCAACCTTCGCTATTCGGAGAGGCGCCCCTAGAAGATTGCTAAATAAAATTGCAAACGGACTAAAACAAAACGAAAAAAGTTGCAACAAAAGTGGAAAAAAAATGTCAGAAAACTTCTAGAGAGTTCTTCTGTTTCTATTTTCAGAATAACAATAGCAAATGATACAAAAAAATTCGTCCACAATTTCCTCTCATCATCATCATCATTCTCCTGCCCTTATCCCACTCTAAGTGAGGTCGGCTTCAACTTACCTTAATCACCTTTTAGGACATCTGAGTAAGAAATGAGGGTGTCCTATTTTAGCCAGCCGGATACCACACGGTGGGTCAAATTACTTTAATCGACTTCTACGCCACCTCGGTAAGAAATAAGGTTGGTCTATTCTACTCAGCCGGATACAACACGGCGGATCAACTTACCTTAATCGCCTATTACGATGCCTCGGTTCGAAATGAAGGTTTATTCTATTCAGCCGGATTCCATACGGCGGTCTTCTGATAAAAGGACATAACAAGAAATTTTTAATCTCTGAAAAAAAAGGAAAGTAGTGGCCTGTTAAAATCCCACTGCTGGGAATAGGCCTCTTCCTTCCGTTTCTAGAGAGAAGGGCTGGAGCTAAACCCTACCACGTTGCTCCAATGCGGATTGATAGGTTACACAAATCCCCAGAATTCTCTAGAGATATGCAAGTTTCCTCACGATGTTTCCTTCGCCGAAAAGTGTGTGATAAATTGCTATTATCAAATAGACCATGAGTTTTAATAGAAAAACTCATTGGTGCCTGCCCGGGTTTGAACACGTGTTCCCCTCGAAAGAGTCGCACGGTCTCACCGCTGGGCTATCGCAGCTTTGAAATCTGTAAAGAACATGTTTATTTGTTTTATTTTTGAAATAAAAACCGATGATTCGAAACATTAATTTATTACGGTAAGTCTATTATCTATTATGGGGGTGATCGGTGATTGTCTTCGAATATAATTCTCTACAACTTCTGAATCTTTCCCAACTGTTTTCAAGTCCTTTCCGTTTTTCTTCAGCATCTGTAAAAATTTTAATTTGCAATAAATGTTTAATAATACTAAGCGTTTTTCTTTGTACTTTTCAGCTTAATAGCTTGGTGATGGAAGATTCAATTAAAATCTCTTTGCTTCAAAACAATCTCCTTAAATTCTCAGTTGATCTTTGGTTTCATTATTTACTACACAAACAACACATCCAGTTCAGTCAATTTCAGATATGACTTTCAGGTAATGGATATCTCAATATATACTGATACTACTTTTCTTGGAACGGACGAAAGTTGGAATGTCATCATCATCATCATGTACTATCCGTTCTCATACCTGATACATGCAGATTTTGTAAAAACTCATGCACTACCCGCCACCAATAATACCTCATTTATAAGTGCATGAAAGAATCGTCAGTCGATTTTGGATTTATATCCTGATGATACTACGGTTAAGCGGCGAAACGATTGTTGAAATTGTAGCAGTGAATGTGTGCAGTGCTTGTGTATTATTGTGTTATTGGTGGCTGATAGTGCGAATTCTGCATGTATCAGGTATGAGAAAGGATAGTAAATTCTACATTTAGCATTACATATATTTTCTTTTATCGCGGATTATAATATAATATTTTCAGTACTTTTGTATAATACAACCTCCATAAAGTAACACCTAATTCTAGAAATCATTAAAAACTCCAAATAATATTTTAGTTTTCAGTGTAACTTTCTATGAGAACGCCGTGTGGTATCCGACAGAATAGAATAGACCACCCTCCTTTTTACCGAGGTGTCGTAAAAGGCGACTAAGGTAAGTGCCGTGTTGTATCCGGCTGCATAGCATAGACCACCCTCATTTCTTACCGAGGAGTCGTAAGAGGCGACTACGGTAAGTTGACGTCAGGCAGGCGGCCGGTCGTAAAATACGTAGCCAAATCATGTGAAAACATGTTTGTAACATGTTGTGCCGACCCCACTTAGAGTGGGATAAGGGCAGGAGAATGATGATGTAACTCTCTATGAGAAGTCTAAGTAGGCTATGCAAGTCATTTATAACTTAACTTATGTTTCAACACTTACGTCAAATCCATTCCCACCGTTGCTGATGAAGTTTAGAGTTGTGATCTGATACATGTTCTCGGGATCTAATGGAAGGTATTCTTCTCCTTCTTTCACCAATACTTCTACATCTATACCGTCTGTCAAGTTAAATATTAACCGTATTCCTAAAATAATTAAAAAAATAATAATTTCAATTAGCAGGGATAGTTCTTTTTGTCTCTATCTGGATCTTAAAATAAATATGTTGCAGTTCTTTTTTGTCTTCTTTGTTTGAATAGTAAAAGAAATATATTTAAACAATAGAAATTTAATAGAATTCCTTTAAAAAAATTATCACATATTTTAATCAAGATGAATAAATGATACTTCAGTTTAAATTTAGTAACGCAAAAACATATTATAAATTTTAGACCCTTAAAAGGTTAATTTAAGTTTATTACTTGTGCTATACGTAGAAAAATCAAGTGACAACATGTTTGTAACTTGTGGTGCCGACCCTACTTTGAGTGGGATAAGGGCAAGACAATGATGATTGTGCTATACTTATATTTATATCTGCTAAGAGATATTTTCTGAGATCGTATACCAACAGCTTGCCTAAAAAAGTAGTGAATTTAAATTACGCATCATCTATTAATTTCTAATCTTTCACGATGGACTTTTAAATCATCCGAATACTTAACAGTTTCAAACCATTTATTTTTTAGAACTAAATATTACGTATTTTATATTCTAGCAAGAATCCAAGTAAAGAGTATTTAATGATACTAAGGAAATACATTACAAAAGCTACAATTAACTTAGGTTAACACCATGAGAGATATGTTGTTATTTATTTATTTTAGTCAATTAATTATAATATAATAATATTTAGACTTAAATTAATCCCATACAGGGGGTGGTGGTCGACGTATCCCAAAGCGGAAGCCACCCGTTCCTGTTATGAATTTCACTGAGCTAAAAGCTCAAGCGATTTTTAGGGAACAATTTACAAATCACTGAACTAAAGTAAATAGGAACATAAAAAAATTAATAAACTGAGATCCACCACGCTATTCTAATGCGGATTGGTATGTTACACATATTCCCAGAAATCTCCAGATATTAGGTTTTCTCACGATGTTTTCCTTCACCGAAAAGCGTGTGATTTTCATTTATCAATTTGATATATAAGTTTTAACAGAAAAACTCATTGGTACCTTCTCGAAGTTTGAACTAATTGCGCCCTCCAAACATTCGCGCGGTCTCACCGCTGGGCTATCACAGCTCATATTTATAGCCCAGGATTAAATAAAGAAATAACTTATTAATGTATATTATATGCCTTACTTACCAGCTACCTGAGGCATCCACGGACCCTGGAACGGCGTCTTAACCCAATAGTTGGTCATGCAATTTCTGAACGCATCTATTAAGTATTTGCCTTGAATCTTGAAAGTTGTTACGGTATTGGTGAACGGAAGGACGTTGATAACTTCGCCTCGAGTTATTTCTGTAACATATACATAACATAACATAAGGAAAAATAATCTTTTTGTTATGCCGTATCTTTCAAAACATTAGATAAAATTTTAAATTTATAATATTTTTCTTTAAAAATTTGAGTGCCTTTAATAGAGTGCTTTAGAAGCAATATAACAGAACTAACTACTTTGCTATAATCCGCACGGGTTAACTGAATGCATGCAAAGCCAATGTGTATGAAGCAGGCAAAATCTACGCACCTTATACATGCAGGACCAGCCACCACATGCACCCCAAGGCGCAATTCACCAGCAACAACGCACACAAAAGCAGCACACACACCCACCACCACAATCTCCAGCAACAACGCACACAAAAGCAGCACACACACCCACCACCACAATCTCGAGATCTTGAGTTAGTTAGTTCTGTTATATTGCTTGTAATATGGAATTCCGCAAAGTAACGCCTGCTTCTATAAAGAATGCTTTAGATTATTTAGATAGTTAAAATAATTTTTTTCTTAAATTATCCACCGAGTTTCTTGCTAATTCTTCTTGGTAAGAGAAATAAAAAATCGTGACTGTCCGTAGCAACTCACACTAGCTATAAAATATATATTTTATAAATCCTGATTTTCATCCCCATAGTAACTAAAATTGGGTAGTAAAAAAAAACTTAATATATTGGTCGAAATATTCCACCATTTAAGCGATAACCAAAACAACAATATCATAACATATTATTCATGAAATTACTATTCTTTCAAGTTAAATTAGCCGGTTCAGTGTTTGCAAGGATTGTTTACCAATGTAAGTTCTTAAGACGTCATTACAGTATATTTTAAACGTTAACTCATTGGATACGGTATTAAGCATATCTATTAACACGCTTAATTTGAATACAATGCATATCTTTAAGTTGTCTTAAAGATATGCATTGTATTCAAATTAAGCAATTAAGTATTATATTTATATATAACAAGTGAAATTTTACATGTTCATCATTATAGCCTCTATATTTATCATTACACTTTCACTTTCGCTTAGTAGACAGGTTGTTAATCACTTATAACGCCTCTTTACCCGTCGTACGCACGGGCGTAAAAATTACGTTGGGGTAAAATTCCACAATAGGCGTTAATTTATTAAATTAATTAAATTTAAATACGCTGTCGTGTGAACAGATACCTGGATACCCATTTGTTTCAATTCGACGTAATTTTTACGCGCGATAAAAATCCTCTCGTGCGTACGAGGGGTTACGCTGTGACGTATTGGTCAGCTGGCTCGAACTGATGGAATGCCATCAGTCCGTCACCATAACCTTCATAAATTCGTCAGAGCCGCGAATACCGCTAATACAATATATTGGCATTTGAGACAAACAATTACAAACCAAACAATAAATATCATCAAATACCAGCCCTCACTACACACAAGCGTCAAGCCTAAAATTAGTAGTATTATAAAACAAAGTCCCAAAAGGCTGTCTGTCTGTATGTAATCGATTTTCTCAAAATCTACTGAACGGATCTTTGTAAAGTTTTCAACAAAAGATTGTGCAATATTTACGTTTACATAAATAGTACATATCGATATTATGTAAATTGTGTTGAAGAGATCACGCAGTTGTTAAAAAACTTGCTTGCTGGGAGCTTTAGTCGCGTGCGCTGCGTAAACCAGCAGAAATACGCTGAAGTAATGTACTAGAGAATTGTATCATATAAACTACTACAAAAAGGCCGTAATAGCATGTCTCTATCTCTTATGGTTAACTCACGATAAATACTTTTATGTTTAAAATTTGAATTCTAAAAAAAAATTGTGACACGCAGATTTTGACGCGGGCGAAGGCGCTGACACAGTTAGTACAAAATATATATTTTTTATATCTACATCATTAAACTTAATCATGCCGTGTATATAAAACATCACGTCTAATTCACTTCATCCTGAATACAAACAATTTGTATACGCACAAACAGCATCATCGCCTTAATTAACTTATTATTTTTTAGTAAAATCTTCATAAATATTAATATTAATACTAATTTTGATATACCGAGTACATTTTTGTCACCAATTGTATAAATATTATCACAGATATAAATGAAATATAGGCATAATTTAGATACGTAAAAGATAACAATTAATTAAAACTATATTTATTTTAATGAAAACCATTGTTTACGCTTTCATGATGGACGTCTTCTATACAATAATTTTTAAATTTCATTAAAGCCTAAAAATAGCCACGTAATTTGTGAATAAACGTCGAACAAAAATACTTTTATGTTTTCGAAATTACGTAAAGCCGTTTATCAATATTAATACTTACCTCCTTTAGGGATCGATCCACGTATCATATTCCGAATTATAAAAGCAATATGTGTTAAGTTCGAAACACCCATTTCCTTCGTCTGAAAAGTTGAATTTAAAGTATTCACAATCGAGAAGAAAAAAAACAAAAAGAGATAATTAAGCACTCTGGGAATTTATGTCTATATAAAACCCTTCGTTAACTCTGAAACCGAAACATCAGAAATATTTAACTAAATCCATACACAAGATTTGTTTTAACGTGTTCTCTTTTCCAATCATATTAAAATAACTAAAAGGTTTCATTTCGTCCCTGGTTTTTCCGTTATACGCTCAGTATTAATTTTTAAAATAAATTTATATTAGAAATAACTAATAGCATAATAAAAATCTACGCTGTAACTAAAATTATTTAAGAATATCTGATTAATCGTCGCGAATCAATCGTCTATCGAACATCATCAAATGTAAATAAGTCGTTCCGAAAACGAAGCACTGAAAATTTTGATTATTACGGCAACAAGTATATATTTTTTAAATTGTTATTCATTAAAAACATTTACTTTGAATTTTCTTTTGTTTTCAGAATATTGTAAAAGAACAAAGAATAAATATAATGGAAAAATTACAGTCAATAATTTAGCGACCTATAAGGATTCTTAATCACCTACTCAAGTTTTTTTTTTTTTATTTATTATTGGGAAACATACATATAATAATCAGTTATGATAATAATTTACAGATTTAATATAAAAGTAAAATTGCAAGAACCACTAAATTTAATATTTAATACAAAAAAAAAAGTTACAAGTTTTTCTTAACCAGAGAAAAATATTTGTTAAACCCGTTTCCAAAACAGTCAATATTGTTATATTTTCTATTATACATTATACATGATCTAGTAATAAAACAGTTTTTACAATATTTAGTTTTACAGAGAGGAGTTGAAAACGTTAAATGCGTACGAGAATTTAAACGAGGACAATTGAAATGAATTTTACATAGCAAATATGAGGAGTCTATTAAACCATCAATAATTTTATATAGAAAAGCCTGATCTCTATGTTCCCTACGTTTCTCAAGTGATAGGAAATTAGGGCATTTCTTAAATTTAAAGCATAACCTTTTAATGAACTTAATTTGTATTCTTTCTATTGCTTCAATATACTTTTTATACTGAGGATTCCAGACTGTTGAAGCATACTCCAGATAAGATCTAACATAGGCATTATATAAAATAATAAAAAGTCTGAATAGTTTTAAAGTCTTCCCTTGTCGAAGAATGAAGCCTAGCATTTGAAGTGATTTATTTATTATTCTTTCTATGTGCCTAGCAAAAAGAAGTTGAGAATCTAGCAAGAAGTTGAGAATCTAGCAGAAGTATGTTTTAAATTTAATGATGATGTTTTAAAAAGAAGTCTGTAAAAAATATAAGTCTACAATACGCTTTACTTATAGTATACAATTAAGTGGACTAATAATATTATACCAATAACTTACGGCATCCAAAAAGGAATCTGCAATGAAATCACCAATAGCACACTCCTGTGATCCACATGCTTTAGCCAGAAAATCGTCATTAACAAAACCTACTTCTTCATTGACTAAAGCATGCAATTTTTCAGAGTACGGTCTTAATAGATCTTTTATTTGCGGATCTGAAATTGTTTAAACATTCATGTATTTCTAAACATAAAAATTCGTATAATATTTTGCTCAGCTCATTTACGTGAAACTATCTTATCCTATAGATTGCTCGTTGTAATAAAACAGTTTTAAATATTGAACAAATAGCATAAAAATTTACAAGATAATCACAAACCTTCGGAAAACAAAAGTAATAATAGAATTATTTTGCTATAATCCGCGATACAGTAAATAAAAAATATATATAGTGCTAAATGTATAGCGGACTATCCGTTTTTTCATACCCGATACGTGCAGGATTCGTAAAAACACATGCACACACCTCCACCACTTCCACCACGATACACAAGCACTACACACTATCACAAACTCAACAATCGTTTCGCCCCGCAACCGAAGCATCATCAGGAGATAGACTCCACGACAAAATCGCAAAGCTTTGCGATTATTTAACACTATATATATTTTCTATTTACTGTATCGCGGATTATAGCAAAATAATTCTATTATTACTTTTGTATTATGGATATCCGCAAAGTAACGCCTATATCTATAAATTATACAAACCTTCGGGTATAGATCTGTTGAGAAATACAGGTTCACCGTTGAAATCCTTTAGATCTCCCTTTTGGTCAAAGTACACAGTGAGATTGCCTAAATATTTTGTGAAACAAGCCGCTGTCACTATCAGTACCTAAAAACAATTTAAAACTATAGATAGAGTCGTATTTATAATCTGATTGGGGATATAATTAGTCACAATAAACACCTCGTTTTGCTAATTTCAAAAGTGATAAGCTCAACTGAAAAAAAATGCTAGGTCGGATTCAATATCCGAAGAAGGTATATTATAATATATGATAAATTATATAATAGTAAAATATGAATAATATATAATATAATAAATTTCAATAAGTGAAATACATTAAATATTGTAAACTGTTAGCTTAGTTTTTTATCGGGTTAGAATGTTAGGTTCTAGTAGTAGTAGCGGCCTGTTACAATCCCACTGCTGGGAGAATAGGCCTCCTCTCTCCGTTTCTGGAGAGAAGGGTTGGAGCTAAGACCTACCACGCTGCTCCAATGCGGGTTGGTAGGTTACACATATCTCCAGAATTCTCTAGAGATATGCAGGTTTCCTCACGATGTTTTCCTTCACCGAAAAGCGTGTGATAAATTGCAATTATTAATTAGACACATGAGTTTTAATAGAAAAACTCATTGGTGCCTGCCCGGGTTTGAACTCGTGTTCCCCTCGAAAGAGTCGCACGGTCTCACCGCTGGGCTATCACAGCTCAATTTAGTTTATTTAGTTAGGTTCTAGGGTTCCTTAAAATTGTAATTGCATAGACTAATTTATATGAGCCTACCTGATGATTTGGATCTTCTTTAGTGTTAACCAGTACCGGATACGGTCCGGAGACATATTCCTTGCTCGGTGCAGTCCCATTCCACAGAAGACTATGGGAATGTCCGCCGACTATTACGTCAATATTTTTCCCAACTGTACTTGCTATGTGCCTTAAATAATTTCTTAGATTAGCATGGATAGTAAAAGGAAAATATCATGTCGTGATCCATGACTTAGACATGAGATACTTAATATATGATACAAAATGTAATGCAGGTGAAATGCGAGCATTTTATTTTACAGGCCCTACATTATATTTGCAACGTTGGTTTTATATATTTTTTGTATTTAGAAGTGACACTCGGTTTTGAAAACCTAATTCTATCTCTCTAATATCAGGCACATTTTCATATGCCCTCATAACATTTATTGTACGGTATCAGGTTATATAACCATTGGTATCTAATGCAAATTAAGTTTAAACACAATCATACCCGATACATGCAGGATTCGTAAAAACACATGCACAAACCTCCATCTCCACAAAGCCTTTACGAATTCGTCGTGGAGCTTATCTGTTTATCTCCTCTCGTAGAGTTGATCTCCTTCGGTTGCGGGGCGAAACGATTGTTGAGTTTGTGATAGTGAACGTGCGTAGTGCTTGTGTATTGTGGTGGCGGTATAATGTGTTTTTACATCAATCCTGCATATATCGGGTATGAAAAACGGACAGTCCACTATATATTTAGCATTATATATATTTTGTACTTTATCGCGGATTATAGCAAAATAATTTTATTATTACTTTTATGTCATTTTATCGATTAACTATTGAAGTTACAAATATTATTTTGCCGCCTATTTCTATAATTTATAGAATTAGGCGGCATTTAGAATTATTAGAATTTTAAAATCGGATATGTAAAACGGACAGTCCACTATACATTTAGCATTACATATATTTTCTATTTACTTTATCGCGGATTATAGCAAAATAATTTTATTGCTACTTTTTATCACTTTATCGATCCACTATTGAAGTTACAAATATTATTTTGCCGCCTATTTCTATAATTTATAGAATTAGGCGACATTTAGAATTATTAGAATTTTAAAAACTAATAAAATGTCGTATTATCTTATTATAGTTAAAAATACTATACAAAACACTATCTCGACTCCTCTGTGTAATATGAGAAAATGTCAAGATTTATTTCATAAATCATAAGGTTATCGAAATCTACCAGTATAAAGGATATCTATGCACCTTAGTCAGCTAGATGACAGGTTTATTGGAAAATATGTGAGGCAGCTGCTTTCTTTGCATTTAAATCGTAGTCAAGTCAACCGTATCGAATAAAACGATATAAATTTAAAGTATACTCCAACATTTCTCATTTAGATGAAAATCTTTCCTGGAGTTATAACAGTCTTGTATGCAGTGTTAAGAATATCCAAGTAAGTTCACATACTTTGACCCATTTGCAATTTTTAAGTTTTAAAATTATTTTTACAGTAAATTTGGTAATTTAAAATAAGGATTTAAGAAATCAAAAGCATAGAGCGTCTATCTTACACGCTTTTTTCGAAATAATAATAACATTTTTACTTTTCACTTTTTAGTTCGAAAGTGTATTTTTAGTTTAAATAAATGTACAAAGTTGAATTAAACTCTGCCCGAAAGTATAATGCTTAATGTACAGTGGACTATCCGTTTCTCCGCAAAGTAACTAGTTCTATAAATGTTTTAAATCTGCCCGCTTAAACTGAGTTAAGATTGAGTTCAAAAGAGTATGTTACATACAACGCTTACAAACAGACAAATATATACTAGTAAAACTATAGAAATGCGTTTATTTTTTTGTAACTAGCTTCGCCTGATTTTCGTACTGATTAGTATGTCATAAAATTTTATTGAATTGAAATTTTGAACAAAAAAGTAGTTATTGTGAGTTAAGCATAAGAGATAGAGATATGGATGGTGTCGGGGATTTTTTTTATATAAATATGTTTTATAGGACCGTTTAAGCCGTGTGGTATCCGGCAGAATAGAATAGACCACCCTCCTTTTTTACCGAGGTGTCGTAAGAGGCGACTAAGGTAAATGCCGTATGGTATCCAGCTGCATAGAATAGACCACCCTCATTTCTTACCGAGGTGTCGTAAAAGGTGACGTCAAGTTGACGTCAGGCAGGCGGCCGGTCGTAAAATACGTAGCCAAATCATATGAAAGCATGTTTGCAACATGTTGTGCCGACCCCACTTAGAGTGGGATAAGGGCAGGAGAATGATGATGATGTTTTATAGGACCTTTTTTCGTCATTTTAGAATTTTCAATGATTTTCGTTCAGTATACCCGTATCGGTCAAATCGTAAAAGACATTCAGTCCTACAGGCACTAATTTCAAGGATGTAAAATTATAAATGACATTAAGTGCCTAAGCGTGAAAAAGTAAACCCTACTAAATAAAGCTCTATTGAATAATTAATAAAATGTGACTTAAGGTCCTTTAGCTTTCACCTAGAGATATATTTTCTATTTAATTTATCGCGGATCATAGCAAAGTAATTTTTTTATTACTTAAAATAAAAAGATATTGAATTCAGTATTACGAGAGTTTATCTGAGTAATGATTATGTGGTTGTAATATATGTATTATATATATAATATAATATAATAGCTTTGTTGTAAACTTTGAGCGTATTTTATCTATATATATTTCTTCTAATATATCTCTTTATCGTCGGTATGTATAACTCACTTGTCAACTTCAAGCCCACAATGTGAAAGCACTATAATAATGTCCACTTTTTCGTCTGTTAATATCTGAGCTTCCCTTTGTACTGCACTAACTGGATCCAGAAACTTCACTTTACCAGGACTTGAAGATAACTGGAAAATAAACATTAACTAAAAAAACCTAAACGCTACACATGTTTGTAAATAAATAAGAAGTAATATTTTTTTGTCGTGACGAAATAAAAAGGACTGAAAAAAAATGATTAAAATATAAACAATACAATAGATAAAGAAACGCAGTAATTTACAAAATCGGACGTTACTTTGTGGAGTTTTAAAATACAAAATTTAAACCAATATTCATCATCATTCATCATTCTCCTGCCCTTAGCCCACTCCAAGTGGGGTCGGCACAACATGTTACAAACATGTAGTCTCATGATTCGGTTACGTATTTTACAACCGGCCGCCTGTCTGACGTCAACTTACCTTAGTCACCTTTTACGACACCTCGGTAAGAAATGAGGATGGTCTACTCTACTCGGCCGGAAACCACACGGCACATACCTTAGTCGCCTCTTACGACACCTCGGTAAGAAAGGAGGGTGGTCTATTCTATGCCGGATACCCACAGCGTACAAAATTAAAACCAATATTATTTTATCTTATAATCTACTATCAATCGCACGATATTGCGGGTTATAGCAAGATAATATTTTCATTATAACAAAATTAAAACAAACGTCAAAGAGTATGAAAAATAGATTCTTCCGATTCCGATTCTCAGACCTACTGAATATGGATATAAAATTTTATAAAAATCGTTCAAACCGTTTCGGAGATGTCTGGTAACTAACTAACACGAGCATTTTATACTTGCATCCAATATTAATTAAAAAATATATTTCAAATATCTGCGCAAATTAACGATTAATTCTAGAAATTATTTTATAGTCACTTTTTTGTGTCTTAAATGTTGGTAAGCGTGCGAATCTTTAAAGCCTGTTGCTCACTATCGATGATGATCACTGACCGTGTGATCGTCTATAGTCAGCACGATCATCGTGCAAATATCTACACAATCGTCCGTATTATCATACGATATACAATAATACGTATCAGCGATTCCCTTTGGTGCGTGAAAAACCGACAACTCCCGGGTCGCAATCATAGGCGATCATAGTCGATTATTGGCAAGTACAGCCAAGTATGGGCCGTGCTCGTGCTTAATCTTTTGTAATCGCCAATTATAAAGATTATCCATAAAATTCGCTCTATTACAAACATTATCTTACATGATCCAAATAATAAATTTAATATTAAATCGATAAGTGATTTCAAGAATGATGTCAGGTATGATATTAACGCTGAAATTACTTGTGTCTCAGTTGTAGTAATCCCAATGATTCCAATTTTTCTTCCTTTCCTTTTTATCACGATATGGTGTTTGTACAATCCATTTAACGACGGTTCTGAAGTGGTATCGATATTCGCTATAACTACAGGCGCTCGGAGTGATGAGAGGTACGGTGCAAGCCCAGCAATGCCATCATCGAACTCGTGGTTTCCAACGGTCTGGAAATAAATGCTATATTTATAAAAAAAACTAGTTGTTGTAACCGCGTCTTCATTCGCGTGTTAAATGTTATTGAAATAACCTCATATACAAGGTGTTTTTATCCTTTTAAGGAAGTCGGAATTCTTTATCCTATATTGTTCACAATATAGGATAAAGAATTCCGATTCAAAATATCTATACTTATTAAAAAACACATTCCCTTAAAGCTATTATTATTATTATATACACAAAAACATATATATAAAAATAACAAAAACACACACAAGATTTTCTCAAAATCTAATTCTAAATCGACAAATTTTTATACGGTTTTTACTAAAAGATAGTTTAATTCTTTCGGAAGGTTTTAGGTTATTTTAGTACATTTTCTGAAACAGCTGAACCAATTTTAATGGAACTTTCACTAAAAGATAGGGGAGGCTGTGAAGTAACATACAACTTTTGTCTTACAATTAAGTCGAGGTCGCGGGTAAACTTTGTGATACACTGACTGCGGGCGAAGTCGCAGATACAGGTAGTCTAATGATAAAATTAATTTTTATTTTTTATTTTTAAATGTTTAAACTTTTATTATTATATCCTTGAATATTGCAAGTGTTCAACCGGTCACCCTGTATGCTGGCCCGCTATGTAAGCTTCGATTGTATCATTAATATTGCTCCAGTGACTTAGCCCTAACAGACAGACAGACAAGCAAACGGACAGACTTATATATTTACCAGTTCTCTGTCACCCATAACACAAGTTGTAGTACCCGCCCTTAAATAATGCACATCGATGTTTAGAACGAAACAGCCGGCCAGTTCGGTTTCTTAGAGCGCTGTCACTGTCACTCAGTTAGTATGTGACGTTTTGCACGGGTTCGTCGGTCTGTGCGACAGAGACAATGCTCTATGAAGCAGAATCTAGGCGATTTCTCTCTCTAAGCCTCGATTTGCATTATTTATTGCCGTGTACTATACATCTTTTAGCGACAGACGACCGTGCGTGTAAGTGTCCCATATATATATATATTTATAAAAAAAAGAATCTTGGGAAGTTTCTAACATATCGTTCTATAGAAAAGCATTGTCCACTAGATGTAGCACGGTAAAACGCTGTTACTATTTTATTTTTAAAAGGAAAAATATTTTAAATTTTATGAAAATTGAATGAAATACATCGTTGTGACAACAAGTAGCCTGTATAAATCTATTGCGAACTTGACATGGTTAGATATATTTTAAAAACGGTATGCACCAAAAAAATAAGTCTGCATGTTAATATGTAATTTTTTTTGACCCAGTTTACTCCCGAAATTTTAAATAGTTCAGATCATTAATCTAGCAAACACGAAACACGCAAACTTCTTTATAGAATGGAATTTTCAAACGTTCATAAATCAGTGACGACAATAGCTAAAAAAATTTGGCTACTTATTACGATTATCATATCATTGGCCATGGTTGCAATCAATGGTTTAAAGTAGCGGTCTGTTATTAGCCCACTGCTGTGCCTCCTCCCTTCGTTATTAGAGAGAAGGGTTGGAGATAACACCTATCACGCTGCTCCAATGCGGATTTGTAGGTTATACATATCCCAGAAGTCTCTAGAGATAGGCAGGTTCGCTGACAACGATCTTTCCCTTCACCGAAAAGCGCGTGAAAAATCGCAACTATCATTTAGACACATAAGTTTAAACAGACTCATTTGTGCCTTCCTAGGGTTTAAAGCCGTGACCCTCTCGACAGAATCGCTTGGTTTCATCCCTGGGGTATAACATCTTAATGGCATAAAAACAAAAAAGACAAAATTAAACATAGAACCATCAAATATGAGTAATATATTCAAAAGCCTTCTTGTTGACGCTATTACCTGATATCTTTTATTTTCTTATTACCGCATATAATCGCGTAGCACAAAAGTACTAATAACGTACTAAAACGTAAGTAGTAGTAGTAATAGTAGTAAAGTACATTTAAAAGTAAATATAGACAAAAATTTCGCATTATCAGTACAATAGGAGACTCTGCGAACACTTATCATGATTCAAAGTGAGGGTATTAAAAGAAACTTTAGTGAAATATATCAGAAAAATTTATTTGAGACATACGAGGTGTAGGTGAAAGGCGACCTTAGGGTAGTTAGCAAGATAGCAAGGAGTTCATTTAAAAAATTGAAGGCTAAATTACTTGTAATACCATATAGAGATAACTATGGACTTCCGTGTAATTAAACAATATGAGGGAGACAATATTTGAAAAATCACTATTAACTATTAAAGAAATAGAAAAGAGATAATAGATTTGATAACCAAAGGAACTAAGTTCATAATGGTATAAAAATATACTTTTTACCACAAGCTTTACACTTACTGCAGACTCGCTAACTTTTTCAAGGTGTTGGCACAAAAAGTTAATCCCACGGACTAACATAACGCACCGCTTGAATACATAAAATATTAAAGAATGTTCATTGTAATAACACACAATATAGAATTTTCCCACGATATTTGGCAACAAAGATGGAAATCAACCAAAAACGACTTTATCTATAGAACAAATACTCGAGTTAAATCCATAGAGATATTATACTAGAGTAAGGAAGTCAGTGGCATACATGTAAGTGATAGTGACACAATAAATAAGGAGAGGGATGATGAAGCTGCTATATATTAGGTCCTTACATATGAAATTGGCGTTTTCTATGGGAGGAACATAAAGTCGTTTTTTTTTTAATGAAATATATTTAATTAATCAAAGTATGTACCATTGCTATGTATGCACTTTTGCCATCTCATAGGTAGTTCATTGATCCCCTTACTAAAAAAACCATTCGGGCGGGAATCAATAAAATCTTTGAAGGCGGTTTGGACTGCCCCATCGGAGTTGAATTTTTTTCCTTGCAAGTAGTTATCCAAATTGCGAAAAAAATGGTAATCTGTTGGAGCAAAGTCCGGAGAGTACGGTAGATGTCTAAGACATTCTAATTGAAGCTCCTCTGATTTGGTAGCCGTCTGTTGTGCAGTGTGTGGTCTAGCGTTGTCCTGAAGCAGCAGTGGCCTAGAGCGATTGACCAGCCTCGGTTGTTTAGCAGCTAGCTTTTCCATCATGGTTTGCAGTTGCTGACAATAGATATCTGCCGTAATCGTCTGGCCAGATTTAAGAAAGCTGTAGTGAACGACGCCGGCACTAGTCCACCAAACACTTACAAGAAACTTTTTTTTAGTCAATTTTCGCTTAGGGCAGGATTTGGCTGCTTCGCCAGGGTTTAGCCATTGCGATGAGCGCTTCCGATTATCGTAGAGGATCCACTTTTCATCACAAGTAATGATTCGATTTAAAATTCCTTCATTATTGTGCCGGTTGAGTAACGTAACACAGCAGTCGACGCGGGTTTGTCGGTTTGATTCCCTCAATTCATGAGGTCCCCACCTTTCAAGCTTTTTCACCTCCCCAATTTGCTTCAAGTGTATTAGAATAGTTTTATCACTAACACCGGAGCCTGCAGCTAACTCGGACGTGGTTTGCGATGGATCCGCTTCCACAATAGCCTTCAATTCTTCATTATCAACTTTGGTCTCCGGCCGTCCACGAGGCTTGTTCTGCAGGTCGAAATTTCCAGAACGAAAACGTTGGAACCAAAAACGCACTGTGTTTTCTTTTGCGACACCGTCACCATACACATCATTAATCCTTCGAGCCGTTTCTGCAGCACTGGTGCCACGGTGGAACTCATACTCGTAAATAACGCGATATTTCATGTTTTCCATTTTGTAAACAGAGTGACACAAAGAAAAAAACAAAAGAAGAAAAAACAAATGAATTAGGGGGTTTGAAACACAAATGCATGAGTAAATAGCTGTATGAATTTGAATTTGGAATTCCTAACCATAAAGGTAATATTTGAGATCAAAGTGGCCAGTACGACAAAACGCCAATTTCATATGTAAGGACCTAATATGCTATAAATCTTTGTCTAATCACATATAAATAAGAGAGACAGATAGATAATTACTCATTTACTTTCTCTTTATTGAACTATGGCACATTTAGGCAGGTACCTAAATGTGCCTCCTTTATTTTTAATATCTCTATGGTTATATGTAACGTTGGACTAGATAACAAAATATGACTAGGTATTTTCATGATTTAATGTCAACATCATCTATGTAAATATATAAAAAACAGGCAAGTCTGTACTCACAAGGCCAGATCGGATATCAATTGATCAATGAATTATTCAACTAATTCGTTCAGACCTGTACAAATATTTGAATTTAAGGAAAGGACAACCGCAAATTATAAATGTACACTTCAAAGAATTCCTAAGAACGGAGCATTTACATTATAAGAATTTGATATGAATTATATTAAAAATAAGAATAATTTGTGAAGCTTTGCAACACTTCAGTTACTTTATTACCTTAGTCACAAGTTTTAGTTATACTAACCTAAATAAAACCAAAAATTGCTTGTGAGAGGCATAGGGAGACAAAGAAAATATGAGTTCTGTTCTAAAGTTTTAAAGACTTAAATATAATTTAAATAAATTACAGTATATTTAAATATAAGCCTTTAACAATAAACCTGTTAACCTAATTGCTACATAGCTATTTCTTCCAAAATACTGTTTTACTAATAAATAGTTTTACGTTGATCGATTTCTTTAAATCGAAAAACTAACCTGGCCAAGGCTTCTGATGAAAAAGTTTCTCACAACAAACATGTCAACAATCATCGAATTTGTACAGAATGTAGCAATTCTTTTTTTTGTGTTTTGTAACAATTGAAATTTTAATAATGTATAAATATTATAAATGACTGATAAAAAAAATTGTTTCAGATATAATCAGAACCTATATGCCTTGTAGAAATAATGTTATCTTTATTTGACCAGTGTTATATGTAACGAGATTTAAGTTTTTAAATTTAAATTTAATTTAAATTTTTCCTATCATCATCAATCATCATCAATCATCATCAATCAATACATATAATAAAATCGTTGAGATGTCAAATCTGTACATTTAATATTAAAAGAAAAAAAATAGTGTAGTCGTCTCAAAATACGCTCCTAAACATGAAACAATAGTTTTTAAAATTTTTGTCGGTTTATCTGTTTGTCTGTTTGTCGGTTTGTCTGTATGTCTGTGCGTTTGTTCCCGCTAATCTCAGAAACCGCTGATCCGATTCGGACGCGGTTTTCACTAATACATAGTCGGAAGTGTCACTTAACATATAGGGTATGTTTTATTCCAATCGGTCAGCAAATAAAAAAGATATGTCAATTTTAAGGTGAAAGGTCGTATACTTTAATACTGGTACTTGCATTTTTAACGTTTTTCTCTGTTCCTGGAGCAATCTTTCTTACTGAATTTCATATGTTACCATGGCTAGGAGAATCACACATCTTTTTATGAGAACTAGGCTGGTCTGAAGCTGATTTTTTTGAAAAATTTTACATTTTAATTCCAGTTTTTTAGGGCATTGTGCGTTTGTTTCCGCTTATATCAGAAACCGCTGATACGATTTGAACGCGGTTTTCACTAATATGTAGGAGAAAGTTTCACTTAACATATAGAGTATGTTTTATTTCAATCGGTCAGCAAATAAGAAAGATATGTCAATTTTAAGCTGAAAGATCGTATGCTATGATACATAAGCTGTGATAGCCCAGCGGTGAGACCGTGCGACTCTTTCGAGGTGGTCGCCAGTTCCCGGGTTCAAAGTGCCTAATTGATAATTAAAATTTATCACACACTTTTCGGTGAAGGAACACATCGTGAGGAAACCTGCATATCTCTAAAGAATTCTGGGGATATGTGTAACTTGCCAATCCGCATTGGAGCAGCGTGGTAGGTCTTAGCTCCAACACGTCTCCTCAGAAACGGAGAGAAGAGGGCTTATGCCCAGCAGTGGGATTGTAATGGGCTATTACTTTACTACTTTACTTTATACTATTTATACAGGTACTTGCATTTTTCCGTCTTTCGCCGTTCCTAAAGCAATCTTACCTGCTAGATTACGTATATTACCATGGCCAAGAGAAGCACAAATCTTTTTATGACAATTAGGCCGGACTGAAGCTGACGTTATTGAAGAATTTCACATTTTTATTAGTTTTTTTTGGCTTTGTGCGTTTGTTTCTGCTAATCTCAGAAACCGCTGAAACGATTTGGACACTGTTTAAACTAATATGTAGTAGAAAGCCTCATTTTTTTAGTTCCATTGGTCAGCAAATTAAAAAAATTTCAACTTTAAGTTGGAAGGTCGTTTGCAATTATAATGGTACTTGCATTTTTTCCGTTTTCCGTCGTTTTAATGAGAATTATGAGAACAAGGCCGGTCTGGAGACGTTTTTTTTATAAGAATATCACATTTTATATTCATCGTTAGTAATCATTGTTAATGGACGGTGAATGTTTGTATGATGAAATGAATCTTTTTATTTCTTGAAGGCATTTACTTGAAATTCTGGATGAAACGTAACAATATAAGTATTAGAACTTTAAGTATAAGAACAAAATATAAGATATTTTTTAAGCAATTTCTGCTTCAAGGTGGTGAAATATACGCTTAAATCAAAATAAATGTAAGGGGATCATTTGTATGGAGCTTTAAATTTTAATGATTTTTTAAAATGTGTTATTATTTCTGTAGGGAAAGTAATGGCCTGATACTATCTCCTATTCTGCGCAAAGCCTCGGAGCTGTCTCCTTTAAAACGATTGAAGCCTATATCTACCATGCGGATTGATAGGTTCGACATATTCCAGAAATTGTCTAGGGATATGTAGATATTTATTTCTTCATTTTGTCCATGTTTTGCTTCACGAAACAGTACATGATGAATTTTAAGTATCAATTAAATAAATCCTTACTAATATCCGAAAGTCTGTCTGTCTGTATGTTACCTTTTTAATCGGCCAATCCGCTGAACAAATATCGATGAAATTTGCCACAATTATTCCTTATATACCGGGGTAATGTTACCCTATATGTATAGGCTATAGAAATTGTGTTAATTCAACATGAATAGGATGACATTAAAAACGCTATCTATCATCAACATAATAAGTTTTTTTATTCACAATTTATCAAATTAAGTTTAAATTTAATTAATTAAGTTTATAAATATTAACGGTCTGGAATCGAGTCCTTTAAGGCAAAGTCAAATCGGAAAATAAAATAGGTTGTATTTCAGAGGTTAATGATGTTTGGCTTACGTCGAAAGAGTTATTTTAGGAAAGTTTTAAAAATAAAATCTAGAAATCAAAATATTGGTTATTGTTTTCTGAATAAAATTAACTTAGCTATTACAGAGAATCATAAATGTAAGTAGTATTTCTATGTCCTAAATTAAATAAACTATGCTTTCGAAAATACGTTCTCTTTGTCATCCCGAAATGTTACACCCGATTGTGAGTATCATACAGAAATACAAACCTCGAAAAAATTATCTTAATATGAATAGCGTTTCAATGTGCTGTCATTATTTGGAGTCTAGATCTTCAAAAAGTTTAACTCAGCATGCATCCGAATAATACAGCAGATTGTGATCAATACACTCATAATGCCAACTTCGGAGATATTCACTCAATATATAGAGTAATTAACTGTGTGTCATCGTTGTCGTTCAAAGTTTAAAGCTTAAAAATGGCAAAATCGATAAAATTTGGCATAATTAATGCTTATACTTCGGGGTATAGGCTTAAGAAATCCTGTTAATTCATCAGGAATAGGATGACATTTAAAACGCCATCTATTATCATCCTATCAATTTTTTTTAATTCTCTGTGTTTGATACACACAGGCGAGTCAAATCTGTAATTAAAAGGAGGTTCTTTATCACGTTGTTTAACTTACGTGGAAAGAGTTATTTTAAGAAGAGTTTTTATAAATCTTGGTTTTTGTGTACAGGATAATTTTAAATTATCTCTTACAATGTATAACAAATGTAATAGGTGCTATTTATTAAAATAAATAAACTATGCTTTGGAAAACACGATAAATTTCTTTGTCCTCCCGAAATGTTACAGTCGATTGTGAGTATCATACAGACATGCAAATTTAGAAAATATTCTCTCAATATGAATAGCGTTTCATTGCAGATCGCTGTCAGTATTTGGAGTCTTAATCTTCCAAAAGATCAGCTCAACTTGCATCCGAAGACTACATCAGATTGTGATCAACACACTTAACTGCGAATCTCGGAGACATTCATTTAATATAACGAGCAATTAAATGCATATCAACGTTGTCATTGAAAGTTTAAAGCTTCAAAAGCGGTATAACAGCGTAAAACAAGACTCATAGCAGTCCGTGATCATCACACCGATATGCAGGGCTTCGGAAACGTTCGTGCAAAATGAGGGGTAGTTAAGTGCGAATCGCATTCACCATTCGGTTTTGAAGGTAATTTTTGCTTACACTAAATTAGCACACGTGTTTTTTTATTTAAAAGGGTCTGTCTACAAAGACAAGATTCAAGCTTAAAGATTGGACAAAAAGTACAAAGATTCAAGTAACTTAATTTTACTCACATAGGGAGTGCAATTCCAAAAATGATTCACGACATATCGTATTATTTATGAAAGTAAAGTAATGGTAATGTCATCCTATTCCTGTTGCATTAACAGGATTTCTATAGCTTTACCCGGTGTATAAGCATTTATTGTACCAAATTTTATTTTTATTGGCTCAGCTGATTCGGCGTGAAAACGTAACAGACAGGCGGATTTTCGCATTTACTGTTAATTATAACTTACATCAATTTTACATTTAAATAGCTCAGCTTCCTTATGTTATGCTATTACTGTTAAATTAACAGGATTTGTAGAACTTATATAGCCTATAAGTTACCCTGATGTATAAGCATTAATTGTGCCAAATTTCATCGATGTTGGTTTAAGAGAAGTATTTTATGTAAAAAGTTAAGATTATACTAAAAAGTTATTAAATGAATGTTTAGAATTTTTGTGCAAATATTTATATCATGTTTTTAATTTAATCAGTAGGCCCAATGGAGTCTCACATTGACTGATAAACTGAAAGACGCTGCTGTCCACTAAGAGAGGTTTTACAAATTTCTTATGGTTTTGATCGAATCTTTCCAGTGCAAATTAATATCTTTGCTAAATAACAGTAATGGCATGAAGGAAATTAAATTTAAAATGGAGTAGTAGATAGTAGTAGTATTCGAGTAACGTAACAATTGTCATAGGAACTGCTATTTAACCCCCCGGATCGATTTGATTTTTGTGATGGAGATATTTGCAAGGTTGGATACCGATAGAAGCTATTGAGTATTACAGAACTACGGTCCACGCGGACGAAGTCGCGGGTAAAAGCTAGTTAAAAATAAAATAGTAACAGCGTTTTACCGTGCTACATCTAGTGGACAATGCTTTTCTATAGAACGATATGTTAGAAACTTCCCAAGATTCTTTTTTTTATAAATATACATATATATGGGACACTTACACGCACGGTCGTCTGTCGCTAAAAGATGTATAGTAACCGGCAATAAATAATGCACATCGAGGCTTAGAGAGAGAAAATCGGCTAGATTCTGCTTCAAAAAGTATTGTCTCTGTCGCACAGACCGACGAACCCGTGCAAAACGTCACATACTAACTGAGTGACAGTGACAGCGCTCTACAAAACTGAACTGGCCGGCTGTTTCGTCCTGCTATCTATACTAAGGGAAAATGTGATAGCCTAGCGGTGAGACCGTGCCACTCTCTAGAGACGACATAAGTTAAAACCCCGGGCAGACACCAATGAGTTTTTCTATTCATTTTGATCTTGACATAATGGATCTTTTTTTTTTCTTTAGGGACTTATATACAATATGTATATGCCAGTCCCATTTTAGCAAATACCACCTTAACCTAACAAAACAATTTAAATTAACAAATCAGATAAAAATTAAAAAATTAAAAAATAATAAAAACAATTAATTAAATAAGATTTATGAGTTTGCATAGAAATATACTATCTCTTGATGTAGGACGGGAAAGTGTCCCAATAAACATACCAGTATTAAGTCTATTCAAACTCATAAGTCTCATAAAACTGTCCCTGTCTGTCTGGAATCTAGCTCATTCCGTTAAAAGATGATGTACATCCTCAATGATTCCACATACATCACAATTAGGTGTATTATTTATTTTCATTAAATATTTAAATTTATTTAACGGCATGTGTCCAATTCAATAATTAATCTTGATGTTCTAACAACCGAAACTTTAAAATTTTTAAATCACAGCAAATATGCCTTATATTCTGCCCAAAGGAACAAACAAGTATTGCCAGGCAATTATGCAGCAATTAGAACTGTACAACATTTCAAATCAAAAACAAATTTTCGGCAAAGTTCTCGTTATTAAGAAAACTTTGTAAAAATCTTCCATCCTTAATCAAATTAGGGTTATTAGGATAATGAAGGTCTTTGCGTGATGCAAAAGGCTGAACTGAAAGTAAAGCAAACATGATCAACAATAATGAGTACTGACGACCAACCATTTACCATAATGTTTTGCTATTACCAACTTATTGATATGCCGGACAAAGGCCGGAACCTAACCACGGAAATGAACATCCATTGACGATTTTCCTTCATTGTTAAAAGTGAGATGAATTTTAAACAAAATCAGCAAGTTATAATCGACAACAGAAAAATGTAGGCTGCTGATGTCAAAATTACACCATAACGTAACGAGAACTGAAGTTAAGCAGTAAACATCGTATGTATTCATATATTTCTTTGAAGCCTGATTTCTTATTTTTTTTAATATGATAATTTGTATACTTTTCGTTAATTTCCGAAAGTTGTCTGACCATTAATTTTAATTGAAAGGTAACTTGGCCCTCACTTATTACATTTTTGTAATCAAGAAAGTTATAATTTGTAAACATACTAACATGGGCATCGTTGGGTAGCAAATTGATAAACTTCTGCGTGATATTCCATTTGAGCAATGTGTACCAGTATGTGCCCTGGAAAACGTCTCCCGCATTTAATAGTAAAGCTTTAGGTTTCTCCTTAAGGAGTATTTTAATTTCCTGATAAAGGCGCGCGTAGCCACCCAAGCATGAAGTATCGTTGGACTGGCATACTGGATACGATATTGCAGTCTCTTCAAATCTGAAAATAACACATTTTATAGTCGGTTTTTCTTATTATTAATTGTATTTATAATCCATCTTATTCCCTGCTTAGTTCTGAGAACTAACTGAATGTATATCATTTCACTTAGTGCACCCAAACAATGATAGTATAACGACAGTACAGCGTGTTCCAATCATTTATTTATTTATATATATAAGTTTACAATATTTTAATATTAAATAAGACAACATCATCTTGCGAGGATGCCATTTCTATAGTAAAAAACTGTGTTGCATATGCCATCCACAAAGTCAAAAACAATTAAATTAATATAATAAAAAGAAAAATAAATTATTACAACAAAGTATGTGCGCATGTCTGGTGAGTGAGTGTGGTCATTGCAATCATTATATACTCGTATACAGAAAATTAATTAATTATTGAGCCTCTAATCTATTAGTTGAAATGATCACCTTATACAAAAGCCCTTCTATAATCAATCTTGTCAAAATTTTTAATATATCTTCCTTTATTAGCTACTGCTACACATACACTATCTATGTTTTGGCTACATATAGGCAATATAGGATAACATTGACATGAATTTTTTTGGGTCATTTCAACCTACGACTATTTCTATTACTATAATTGCTATAGAATTGCTAATCACACGGTCTTGAACCAGTTAACTCCAATTGTAGTAAAATTTCTATCACAAGGTGCATGATTTACATTTCAATACTTAGGAACTCTTAAATTTATCTCTTTATGCATAAAACTTTCTACATTCCGGCTCATAGAAATCAATGTTCTTTCAAAGGCAAAAAGGTTATGCCCGTTGACAATAATAATCCTATTTCCGGAAAAAAACGTATTATTATTGATGTATTTTTTGTGAAAAATTTACAGGAAACTTATCGCGACAATGTCTGTACTAATTTCATGGCTGGAAAAATATATTGCGCAAAAAATATCGATGAGATCTCTCGTGACCATTTCATGAGTTTAAAACGCTTATGTTAGGTGAAATGGGAAGTTTATCAACGACGAAACATTATAAGAGAAATTTAGCATCTGATTTAATATTTATCACGATTATCAAAATAGTTCAACACTGATTCTCGAACAAACGAGACAATATTATTATCTTAAGAAGTTTTGTAGCGGCCTGTTACAATCCCACTGCTGGGAATAGGCCTCTTCTCTCCGTTTCTGAAGAGAAGGGTTGGAGCTTAGACCTACCACGCTGCTCCAATGCGGATTGGTAGGTTACACATATCTCCAGAATTCTCTAGAGATATGCAGGTTTCCTCACGATGTTTTCCTTCACCGAAAAGCGTGTGATAAATTGCAATCATCAATTAGACACATAAGTTTTAATAGAAAAAAGTTTTACGTTCAGCGCAAATTAAAGTCTCTCTCTCTCTCTCTCTCTTCTTCTTCTTCTCTCTCTCTCTCTTTCAACCTATAAACGTCTACTGCTAAATATAGGTCTTTTATCATGATCTCCATAAATCACAATCCTTGTCCTTAAATTCAGATGATATGATGATTTCTAAGATAGTAAAATATTCTAATGTATATTGTTATTTGATAAAATAGGTTAAAAAGTCATTTCACTGCGACCTTGCAATGTACTCACACTTCATTAATCTACATTATTCCAAATTTGTCACACATTTATACGGCCTTGACATCTTATCAATGTAATCATTTCATTCCGTAATTCGTTTCTAAATATTTTGAGCGAACTACTGACAATGTTACGACATTGATTAAAATTGTCTGCTTTCCTCTACGTATTTCAGTATTATTTGTCTAAATTAAATGTAAACACTAATTATTTATAAAGATGTTGATGATGATTGATAAAAATGGTAAAAATTGATGAAAAATTTGTAGTTTTTGTTTTAGTATAAAATAAATTACTTAAGAATGTAAAAATTATCTATTCACGAACTACGTGGGAACGGTTGTTTGTATGCTGCCTTATTACTCTATATCCCGGGATTGATATGATACGCAATTTATATTTTCCATATTTATGAAAAAAATCGGTAAATATAAATTTCTCTAGTTTGGCCTGTCGGTGAGCTGCTTCGGCTGTTGCAAAGTACAGGTAAAGCTAGTAACCACCCTACAGGCAAGGCACATCAAGCAACGTAATGACACGGCATAAAGTTATTTAGTTACCGTTCTCTAAATTAATAGAATGGTTATAGTAAAAAATGCATTTGTTTTCGACTATGACTCTCATGCGGCTTGAATTATTCCACCATTTTTTCCACAATTATCTTCATATTTCACTAACACCTCGACTTTCCATAAAATTTACAGAATATTTAATAATTTTAATAATTTTCATACCCGTTACATGCAGGATTTGTAAAAACACATGCACAAACCTCTACCATTGCCACCATAATACACAAGCACTTCACACGTTCACTATCACAAACACAACAATCGTTTTGCCCCGCAAAATCGCAAAGGCTCTGCGATTTTGTCGTGAAGTATATCTCCTGATGATGCTTCGGTTGCGGATTATAGCAAAATAATTTTATTATTACTTTTCTTAAAGTTCATGGCTTTTACACAAAGCAATCGTTGCACATAAAATCATATTTCTGAAAGGTTGAAGCAAGAGATTTCTCTTCCAACAATTTACCCACGTAATTATTTTAATCAATGCTCTGAATCTTGACAATATAATTTAAACAGAATATTAATTTCCTTAGTATATTTAAAACTTTCATTTTATGCTACGGTTTTTTACACATGTATATGCTTTTTCATAATGTAATTTACCATAATATTATGTTTCTATTTACGATATTCAAATGCGTCAAAAACAAGCTTGATTTGGTGTTGCATCGATTTATATAAACAATTAGTTCAAATTGTGCTAAATTTAGTTTATCAGAAATCTTTAACCTTTGATAGAATATGACGCTATATATAATACGTTACATCAATTTACTCCTCATCGTATTTAGTGTAATAAGTAAAGAGAGAAACTTTTCAATAGTATTTTGATGTAATAAATGTGGACTTTATAACTTATTTAATGAAAAGAAATAATTTTTTAACAGAATATACTTAAAATCAAAGAGATTTCTTGAGTATACAAGTAACAAAATAAGCAAAGTCACACTATAATTTTATATTGAAATTGAGTATTTATACAGGTGCACAGCAATTATAAAACTATTGTTGATATTTTTTATTATTTTTGTTATTATTTTATTTAAAGATATTCGATAACAATATAATAATATTCAAAGTTTTAAAATTTAATATGTTTTCTATTTTAACACTTAAAGTATGCAAATGCTTTGTACTGACAGTGTGTTAAATTTTTTATTGTTATAGGTTTAAGATAAAACGTTTTTTTATTGGTATTTTAGAATATCAATTTCAAGTAAAATTTCGTACGCAACGTTCCTATCAAATGATCTTATTTATGCAATCTGAGTCCACTAATTTCACTTGTATTAAAGAAAGTTATTGCAATTACAGTTAAATGTATAAAACATGTACATTATGATGTATAAAAAAATTAATGCTTACTAAAATTTATAAACAATATGGTTTTCGTGAAACTATCGATCGATCATGAATGGATAATCATTTGTTATTTATGTTTTGTCTGATTACATAATGCCTGCTCTTAACTATCGGCGATGATCGTTGATTATGTGATCGTCTATTATCGGCACGATCGTCGTGTTAGTGTCCACAGTCAGATTGTCCAATACGATTATATCGGCCAGCGATGCCCTATGTTACGTGTCTGAAAACCGCAAATTCTCTGGTCGTAAGCAATCGTAGACGATAGACGAGTACATCCGAGTATGCCCTCTACAGGATGGTGCTCGCGTTTAATCATTGTTAATCGCCAAATATGAAAAGGAGCCATGAAATAGAACTTGTAACCGAAATTTTGTTCGCGTCAACCTACTGTAGAAATTCCAAATGATTTATAGAAGCAGGCGTTACTTTGCGGAATTCCATATTACAGGCACTATAACAAAACTACTTCGCTATAATCCGCACGGGTTAAGCGAATGCATGCAAAGCTAATGTGTATGAAGCAGGCAAAATCTACGAACCAATGTAGAAATTCCCTTAATTTTAAAAGTAATAATAAAAATTATTTTGCTATAATCCGCGATAAAGTTAATAGAAAATATATATAGTGTTAAATGTATAGTGGACTATCCGTATTTTCATACCCGATACATGCAAGATTCGTGAAAACATATGCACAAACCTCCACCACTACCACCACAATACACAAGCACTACACACGTTCACTATAAACTCAACAATCATTTCGCCCCGCAACCGAAGCATCATCAGGAGATAGACTCCACGACAAGATCGCAAAGCTTTGCGTATTGGGTATGAAAAAACGGATAGTCCACTATACATTTAGCACTATATATATTTTCTATTTGTATCGCGGATTATAGCAAAATAATTTTTATTATTACTTTTGTATTATGGATCTCCGCAAAGTGACGCCTAATTCTATAAATTATCTCTTAATTTTGTTTTTTCTGGTACGTTGCAGAAGAAAAATGGAAATTGTTTATCCTATATCCCCAGTAATTGTAATAAATTTCAATATTATTAATCCAGTAGATCTATTGAGCCGTGAACGAGTAACAGACAGACGGACAGACAGACAGACATATAAGAATGGATGTAGATTTTTAATAATCTTTTCGTTACATAATGAGATTGCAGTGATCTAGGACCTACTAACCCATAACTATAATTTCTACTACATATTATTTGTCCTCTATTTTACGCATTTCCATTATTTATATAAAAACATAAATTAAATTGCGAAATATAAGTATTATTAAATCCTATTTAATACTGTAAACGAACAATTTCTTTGTCCACACTACATAGGCTTTAAGCTTAGTTAGGATACGAGGAAATTTTGTTTACATTTTCTCAATATTCATAACATTACATTTTCTCAATACCTATTGTAGCTATTAAATTTCATAGAATTAATCCGAATTGTTATAATCTTTATTATAATCCGACTCAGAAGTAGAAATCAAAAAAGCGGTCGTTTCTTTTAAAGAGCTTATACCATTTATTTAAATAGTATAAAATTGAAATAACTTAATAAAAAAATAGTTATTACCAAACAATCATTGACTCTTACAATTTAATTTTTTAATATAAAACATTCTCACCTCGCATGAAAATCATTATAATGTATTATATCCAATCTAAATAAGTCATTGTCTATAGGACCACTATCCACCCAAGCACTGAACACACAAGCAAAAATCAACACACTAAAAAAACGCATATTATATACAGGTTTCCCGTTTTATATAATATCACATCTTAATTTGTCGTAATAAATTACAAAACCGCAGTAACGTCGGCACTAACTGTACGATTAAGTACTACTAAGTTTAACAGCGCGTGTAGCGACTGCAAACGATTGATAGTTTAAGGTTAGGTCGCAACAGCACGCCTGCTTAGTCTACTGAGATAAATATCACGTCTGACTCGACATAACTTTCGTTAACAAATAGTAAGATATGGCTATAAATATATGGGACACGTACACACACGTCCGTCCCCAAAGTAAGTAACTTAATACTTGTATTATGAGTGACTGGCAACTGGTAGATATACTACATATATGATTTTAAATAAAATACAAATATACCCGCCATGTGGTCTCCGGCAGAATAGAATGGACCACCCTCCTTTCTTACCGAGGTGTCGTAAAAGGCGACTAAGGTATGTGCCGTGTGGTATCTGGCTGCATAGAATAGTCAATAGACCACCTTCTTTTACTTACCGAGGTGCCGTAAAAGGCGACTAAGGTAAGTTGACGTCAAGGAGGCGGCCAGTCGTAAAATACAATAAGCCAAATCATGTGACATGTTTGTAATATGTTGTGCCGTCCCCACTCAGAGTGGGATAAAGGCAGGAGAATGATGATGATTTAAATACAAATATACACCCAGACTCGAAGAACAAACAAATTGTTTATAGAAAATGTTGGCCCTCGGCGGGAATCGAACCTGCGACCCGCGGAGCTGAAGGCAGGGTCACTACCCACTGTGCCAACGGGCCAGTCTACTACTAAGGTTACTAAGGTTTCTTTAATCACGCCAAACATAAAATAGTTCTGAAAAAGCTTTAATTGTGCCAAATTCATCTATTGGTCCTCCGTATTAGTCATAAAAGTGTAACAGATAGACAAACTTTTGCTTTATATTAGTGTGGATTTGTCAAAATTGTGCATAATCTTCAAAAAATCGTAGAACACTGGTAAGTTCTAGTGGCTGTAAATTGTATTTGAATTCAAATTTCTAAAAAAAAACAAAAAAGTAAACTAGCCTTTATTCAAGTAAACTTGTAAACAAGTGCTTTTGAATCGTCGACTCTACTGATCGTTCGGAACGCTGTTTCTACCGAGAAGAGCCAGCAAGAAACTCGTCGTTTAGTCTTTTCAAACTATAAATTGTTTTGACTACATAGTTAAATTTAGCCATTACTGTCTTGTACAGGGTCGAAGAGTATCTATGACCACACATTCTAATCATCTAAGTAATACACAAGAGTATATTAGGCTTTCTGTATTAGCCTTTTTTAGTGTTTTTATACTCTGCAATGGCAAAATGATGGAACATATCTGAAAAAGACTATTGGTCTTACTATGGACGGCCGTTATAAATTAAATTGGGAATTCGAAAATAGATTACATTATAAAATGTATTAGGTACAGTTGATTGGTGGGTACAAAATAAAAGACTGCAACACTGATGTCAAATTTGCAATAGAACACTTTGGCGAACGCTACATAATCATTACCCGATAAAACATAGACATAAATGGAATAGTATTAGCATGTATAGTAACAGCCTTTTACTATCCCACTGCTGGGCTATGGGCTGTGGCACTTTCCGTTATTAGAGATAAGAGCTAAGACTTACCACGCTACTCAAATTCGTATTGGTAAGATACACATATCCTTAGAATTCTCTAGACATATGCAAGTATCTTAACGATGTTTTTCTTCTTCGCGTGTGATAAATTGAAAATATCAATTAGATACATAACTTTTTATCAGAAATACTCATTAATTCCTGCCCGGGGTTTCTGTCACTCCCTCGAAAGAGTCACACTGTCTCACCGTAGGGCTATCGCAGTCGACAATATATGAGTTACATCAATTATAAAGTAATTACATAGTAATAGTTAATTTTAAATTGATTGGTTTAGAAGTAATATATTATTACGCAACGACTATAGGCGTTAGCGACATCACGCTGGAAGAGCATTAGTTGATCTTCCCATAAGTGCACGTCAATTTGAAGGTCAAGATCCCACAGAAAATGAATCTAATATCATACAACGTTGGAATTTCTGGAAGAGATCCATGTTTCAGTAATGGATGTAAACAGGTTGAAACAGAAAAAGAATGGTGTCCATGTCGCGTAGGTTCATGACGACAACACTTTGGCTAAATCGCCACTTGTAAGAGATTGTTCCGCATCTGAGGTATGAGGTTCTAGAGGATAGGTCCTAAAAGTTATCAACCTTTAATCATTAATCTAAGCTTAATATAATATAAGGATGCGCTTAATAAAAATCGATGGGATATATAGAATAACTATATAGTTATAATAAACAACTCATGTCATATGTACAATAACTTTTAAATATACTCAATTTCTGCTAACTGGTCACGATATTAAATCTTTCAACTCCATACATTTTAAATTGATTCGTTATACGTTGATAAAACGATTATTTCTTCATATTAGTTTATCAAGTGATTAAACTGTACAAAAAGTCTTTGTATACTACTTTTAATTTTGTTATCTACTTTGATACTATAATACAAAGATTATAAAACTGAAAACTAAATTCTTACGACAAACATTACGTACAGGACAAAAATTTTAAAAATTAAAAAGTTTTATTACGAGACAGGTCTTGTATGGACATCTGTATCATAATATAACTTTTTAATTATAACGATACACCTATACAATCTCCAGCTGGACCAAGGAGGTTCAACCTCTACCTTAAAAAAAAAAGGTTTCATGAACGAGTTTTGCGCCTTGCCAGCAACATTTGACATTTAAAAATCCTTCCAATATTTAAACAAAGTTTGGTTTTGTTTGTAAAAAGAATAAGTTTGTTTAAAAATATGTCTGAGAGCGGGGATAGTGGTGATTGTACACCACCAGATATTCTGAAAGCTGCGTCAAACATGACCATGAACCTGTTGCCGACGGAATCTAGGAGCAACTATAATAAATGTTACCCTGAGTTCATGGAATGGAAAATGAATTAACCTGCTACATCATTTTTATTGTGTTGTTAGCGTACTATCAAGACTTATCTGAAAAATATAAAGTGTCAGGTATGTGGGTTAAATACTCCATAATTAAAAATACACTCAATATTTACAACGAAGTTGACATAACTAAATATAGCAAGCTGATTGCATTTTTGAAACAAAACTCACAAGGATATAAAGGGACTTTATCCAAGACTTTTACAACAGAGCAGATAAATGAGTTCTTAAATAAATCCCCAAACACATTACATATCTTCACATCATCACAAGGGTATTTATAGTAATTTATCAGTTAACCATGTAAATTTTTTTTGACAATATTGAGTTAATGTACCGTAATATATATATATGCATTGTTACAGATTGCACTAATTTTTGGTATAATGGCTGCTTGCCGACGACAAGAGTTATACAACATACAATTCAAAGATGTTGAAATCTTCGAAACTACACTATTGATCAAAATAAGTAAAACTAAAACCAAGATAGACCGCTCTTTTACCATTACTGGGAAAAATTATGAACAATGCAAAAAATAAATAGAGCTACGACCAACAGAGCATCAATCCCAATTTTTTTCTAAACTATATTGCTGGAAAATGCACGGCGCAGAGAGTTGGCATCAACGAATTTGGAGCTTTAGGCAAAGTTATTGCCAGCTATCTTCAACTTACCGACACCGCATTGTACACAGGACACTGCTTTCGCCGAACATCTGCGACCTTGCTAGTTGACGCTGGTGGAGATATAACGGCACTGAAGCGACACCGTGGTTGGAAGTCAACGACAGTTGCAGAAGGCTATATAGATGATTCAATGACTAACAAGATCGCTGTATCCAATTCAATACTTAACAGTATTGAAAATAACAGAAATGAGGTCAACATTAACATACCCTCTCCGAGTACCTCCAATAACGCTTCCTGTCCGGTTCAAATTCAGTTTTATAATTGTAATATTCAGAACATCAATAATTATTACAAGTAAAAATAAATTTGTTGTTATATTCAGCGTTTTATTTGCAATATTGTTTTACCTATTATAGTATGAGAGTAGATAAAGTAGTGTATGACACTGTACATAACTTGGTCTTATAACATTCGTGTGATACTATAAAGAAACTCATCTGCGGCTCGTTTTTTTAAAACACACTCGTGTTATAAGAACCCTTATTATGCAACAGTATCATAATCTACTAATAACTAATAAAATAAGAAAAATATATAATCAGTATAAATCAGTAATAAAAAATTCGTTGCTAAATACCAGAAATATGCTAGGTCAAAATAAGGAAAAAACGAACTAAACTAACTTCCTCCATCGTATTATAAGTATTTCTTTTATATTAGGTAAACATAATGACTGAGGTAAAATATTTTATCCAGATTGTGCGATTGTCACGAGTTTGTAAACAATACCCTCAATGCCTTGTAAATCATTGTTAAAGTAGCCTCAACTTTTTGTAATGGCACACGGTAGTAATATGAACACCAGAAGAACGGTATTAAATTCGAAATTTTCCTTAAATGTCCAATATATGTGTCGTAAAAGGCGACTAAGGTAAGTTGACTTGCCGTGTGGTATCCAGCTGAGTAGAATAGATCACACTCATTTCTTATCGAGGTGTCGTAAAAGGCGACTAAAGTAAGTTGACATCAGGCAGGCGGCTGGTAGTAAAATACCTAGCCAAATCACGTAACAACATGTTTATAACATGTTATGCCGACACCACTTAGAATAGGATAAGGACAGAAGAATGATGACTTAAACGTCCAATATGAAATCTCTTAGAGACCTATATTCAACAAGTGGATGGGCATTGGCTAAAGGAAGATTGGGAAATATGAAAAAGAGACTGGGGTGTTGGGACTCGCCGGCTTTGGCCATTGGCATTGGTGATTTTTCACCACTCTACCGGCCATAAGCCATACTGGCAAACGATTTAGTGCTTATACGATGGTTTTTAAAAACCGTAAAGAAGTCTATAAGACTGCATCTTAATTTACCATCCCCCTTTCTCTCTTCAACCAAGAGACGTTGTTGGACATAGATTTCATCAACCTTCCGCGCCACAAGATCTTGTACCGCCTGGATCCAGCAACTCCACGTGACTGTTTATGACCATCTATCCACCCAGTGCAGGTCTGCTTACACTGGCATTTTCGTTATGAGGTCACCAGTCTAACATCTTAAGATCCCTGCGTCCAACGAATCTTCAAACCATGTGCCCTGATCATTGCCCTCATGATGGCATGATAGTAGTTTAGTCATACTACCAGCTCTCCACTACAATTGACCTGTAATCTGGCCTTACAGAAGAACCTCTTAAAATGGTCCCCGACGCTTCTTCTGTTTATAATTAACACCCTTTCCGATGCTTCTGCGCTGGCTCAACTCACCAGTAGCTCTGTAAAAGCAGTAAAAATAAAAGAATATGATCAGTTCCATAAAAACTAAGCGCATCAAGTTATAGCTGTATTTGCATATTGACTTTCATTCGAGTCAAAGTTTGTACCCGGATGCAATGCAAATCCATTCTTTGTTGATTAACATAAAGTATCTCAAAGGTTCACTTACCAATTAATTTTCTTACTCATAATAATAATGCGTTCTTTTGAAATTGCTGTAGTAGCGATTTGAAACGAGTTCATGTTCGCAAATGTGGAACGTAAATTGTTGTAACCTTCGTTAGCAGCAGACCGTGGAAATAATTTTAGATTCCTGATCGTTTATAAACACCGCCGTGTGGTATCGAGCTGAGTAGAATAGACCACCCTCATTTCTTACCGAGGTGTCGTATAAGGCGACTAAGGTGAGTTGACCCACCGTGTGGTATCCGGCTGAGTAGAATAGACCACCCTTTTTCCTACTGAGGTGTCGTAAAAGACGACTAAGAGTAAGTTGACGTCAGGCAGGCGGCCGGTCGTAGATTACGTGGCCAAATCATGTGGTAACATGTTTGTTACATGTTGTGTTGACCCTGCTTAGAATGAGATGAGGGTGGGAGGATGATGATCGTATGTATAAAAATAGAAAATCTACATGTACAAAAATAGAAAACAGATAGGGTAAGATCTATTTCATAATATTTAGTGAATATATATTTTATTGACTAAAAGTTGTACCCGTTCATATGATCGTAAAAGCGTAACAGGTATCATTCTTATATTATATTCTTATATTATAGGAATATTAATATAGATATTATATAGTGATTGATTATATTCATTAAAAAAAAGTTAAGTAATGGTACCATCCCACTGCTGGGCATAAGCCTCCTCTCTCTGTTTCTGGAAAGAAGGGTTGGAGGTAAAACCCACTTCGCTGCTCCATGCGGATTGGTAAGTTGCACATATCCCCAGAAATCAGAACTAATGGAATAAAATGCAATTTTCAATTAGGGACTTAAACTTTAACAGAAAAACTCATTGGTGCCTGTCCGGGATTTAAACCCCTAACCCCCTTTATTTCTTTAGCTCGCTTAGGAAAAATGTTCATATATCCCTGCTTTGTACTTAAACTCATCATAATTCTCCTGCCCTTGTCCCACTCTTAAGTGGGGTCGGCACATGTCTTGGCTTGTCACATGATTTGGCTACGTATTTTACGACCGGCTACCTGCCTGACGTCAACTTACCTTAGTCGCCTCTTACGACACCTCGGTAAGAAGGGAGGGTGGTCTATTCTATCCTGCCGGATACCACACGGCTTGCTCTGTACTTAAACTATTCCCAAAAATTAATTTGATACAAAAAGTTACCACGATTTATCGCTCCTTTCTGACATGAAATAAAAGAAAATCCAAGTAAACAACACATACATAATTGTATAATAAGTACTGATACTCATCTTTCATAACCGGTTATTACGCATATAATATCTATTTGATAACATAATAATATAACAGTAGTAAATGTAATGACAGAAGATAACCTTATCTGATGATAACTATTACGTAAATTTATTTCTAATCATTTCAATTTTTATTCTTCGACCCAACATCGTTTTTCTTTCTGCTAATTACAATTATAATTCCTCTTCGACTTACATATTTCCGGTATTAAAACATGATTATTTTTATCATTATAACTGGTTGTTATGGTCCCAAATCTTGTTCATTATTGTTGATATGGATTAGTAAATAGATAGTTGCTTATCACTCTCCGCCGTGTGGTATCCGGCTGAGTAGAATAGACCACCCTCATTTCTTATCGTGGTGTCGTAAAAGGCGACTAAGGTACCGCCGTGTGGTGTCCGGCTGAGTAGAATAGACCACCCTGACTTCTTACCGAGGCGTCGTAAAAGGCGACTAAGGCAAGTTGACCCACCGTGTGGTATCCAGTTGAGTAGAATACACCACCCTTTCTTACCGAGGCGTCGTAAAAAGCGACTAAGGTAAGTCAACCCGCTGTGTGGTATCCGGCTGAGTAGAATAGACCACCCTCATTTCTTACCGAGGTGTCGTAAAATACGACTAAGGTAAGTTGACGTCAAGCAGGCGGTCAGTCGTAAAATACGAAGCCAAATCATGTGACAACATGTTTAAGACATGTCGTGCCAACCCCACTTAGAGTGGGATAAAGGCAGGAGAGTGATGATGAGTTGCTTATAACTCTACCACAGTTGACTTGCACACAGTCTTTATACGAAACAAAGTCTATTTGATCTCCTTAACCCGTTTGTAAAGAACCAGTCGCAGCAGGGAAATGGATAGATTAAATCGCATCTTAAGACAACAATTGAGTGGGAAGTACTTGTACTGAAGATTTAACCGGCTCGTATAGGTACGAAAGATAGGTAAGACTTAAGACAATTGCAACATAAGAGTCACCCATCCAACGTCCGAATTTGGGATAATGCATCTAATACTGTCAGAAGTAGGCCATACCTTACTTATATATAATTTTCAGACAAAAAATTAGAATATTCTGATCAGCCTAAAAACTAGTTTTCACGTTCTTCTTGACGATTTTCCTCATGTGATCAAGCGCGTTTGATTTCGCGCCTACGAATTCACTCTGAACGTATTCACGTGAATTTGCGCGTATTTTATAATTTGCGCGAGGCTGGTTTATCTAAATTTGTGCACTAAAATTAATTTGTGTAGAAGACAAATATTTTGTTTGACGCTTCTATTCGCTTTGACTCTGAAATTATATGCCCACTTTGTACCCTATTTAGCTCAACAAACGTTTAAATGTTTCAGTGAAAGTCATTATAGTCCATTATCCGTCCTAAAGGTAACACCAGATAAATACAAAGATAGACAAAAATTGTCTGTCTGTCTAACAATGTATTAAGGATACTAGTTGGATTATAGTTCTAGGATGGTAGTTGTACACATTTTGTTAATTAATAACTGAACAAATTGTGTTTAAATTTTATAAATCTTAAATCAAAATAATATCGCTATAATATCTCATCATAGCGCACATACACTTACTTTGTAACAGGAAAATCTCAATTTAGCATAAATATCGCGATAGGGAACTCCCCGCATTAAATTACGAATAAAAAATGACAATAATATTGAATATGATTATACTTTTAAATTTTTGTCAAAATAAAAAATGAGAAGGATATTTCCGATAAGCCATTTACACTTATGAGTTTACCAAATCGTTGTCTCGATCAGAAAGCAGAATCAAAGAGCTATTAGATGTTCAATATTAGTGTGGATATTTGATTTATTCAATTCGGCGAGTAATCCTCCCTGATATGAGGCCATCGATAATAAAAGGGGAAGACGCGATATCCGTCAGCTCGACGGCGCTGTTCGCCGCGCGTTGTTATTAAGGTACGATACAGGAACGTCTCTTGCCCAATGAGGTGTCCTGTCGCGTGCAAAAGATCTTACAAATATATGAGTTGTATGTGTTCTACACACATTTTTGTGTCTTTTTGATGTATATTTATATGACGAAGAATCAGAATTGGAAATTATCAAATGACATTTGTTGCTTAATAGCAAATAACATTTGCGGATACTTTAGTGATTGTACGAATATTGATAGGCGTATATATTTTTTTATCTCTGTTTACTCTTTTTTCAAATGTCTAGGCATAGTCTTGATATTTGTTTAATTTATCTCGTACGGAGTATCCTACGTACTGAGACATGGCGGAAAGTGTACAACGGTGCTTCCCAACATGAGCCCAGAGCTCCACCAGGGGGCCATTTGATTGGAAAGGTGGAGCTAATTGAAAATGAACTTGACACGTGTTTGCAATGTTAAATTTTAGTCCCAAAACGTGATGAAAATAGCGAATTCTTCTTCCTTAAACCTATTTTTAAGTTTCTTAAATAAACAATTCAACTTTTGCAAAGTTATGTATGTTACATGGGGGGCATAAAGATTTTAGAAAGGGTGAGATGGAGCATGGCACCAAAAAGCTTGAGAGAAACTGTTTTAACTCATAGTTTCTCCTTACTAATCTAAATCCCATGCTTGTTGTGTGATTACCGATTATGTTAGCGTGCTTAACTATTTTTATGCAATGTTATTTGTTATAAATAAAATATTGTGTTATGTTGGCTTAGTTAGCTCTATCTTATAGTCTCTCCTTACTGATCTGCATACCGTGCTTGTAGTATTATCATCGATCAAGTTACCGTGCTTAAATATTTTTATGAAATGTCAGATATTTTAAAAAAATATTGTGTTTAGTTTAGTCTAGTAGCTTAGCTCTAACTGATAGTGTCCATACGGTGCTTGTAATGTCATTACAGATTAAGTTACTGTGATTCAGGAAGTGTTTTTATACAAGTTAGGTCTTATATAAAATATTCTGTGTTATGTTAGCTTATTTGATAATTATTACGATGTAAAATTTACTAATATCATGCATTCATTATTCAAGATATAACTCCTGTATATCTTGAATAATGAATGCACGTGAGCTATCTAATTAAAATGAACAATAACATTTTAAACATTTTTTTTTGTTAGGTAATGAGTCAATGTTAATATGAATAGAATGATTCCGTCACGTATCTTATACAAGAGCTCTTTATATTTCGACCTTGTATTGAGAAAGGATAATTAGATCTATTTACGTGACATTTTGTGTTGTGAATATGACAGAATGAATAGTCGGAGACATAGAGTTATTATACTTAGACTAGGCCTGCTTATTGCCTCAATTTTTTCCTTTTTATCTCCTAATAATTATGGGGACATATGTAATCTAGCAAGTCGTATTAGAGCTGGGTGGTGGGTATGAGCTACAATCCTTCTCCTAAAGCGGAAAGGAAGGTCTATTCTCTAAGGCAGTTACTTTTATATGTGTTTGTGAGAAAAGTGTTTTGAAGATAGGATAAGAACGGTGGCCTTGGAGTCAGTAGTGATTTTGCCCCATCCGAAGAATAAAGTTACATGTCCTATGTAAATACATAAGAAATGTCAGTATATTCTTCGGATGGTGTGATTCGTGCGAGTTGATAGGTATATTGTTGAAAAAACAAGAAAGAAACTTTTAGAGGTAATCTTTTTAATTTTATCAAATAAATATAGTATTTTTTTAAATAATAATGTTTTTATAATCTATGTGATGCAAATAGCAAATTACAAAAAATTCTTATTCAAATTAGTAAAAAATTCAACTTCATATAAAAAAATAATTTAATATAATAGTAAAATATTATACTAAAGAAATAAAAAATTAGTAAATTTCTATTTGTTTAAAATAAATTAGAAACTATGGACATTCAAAATGGCTGAATCTTTAAATTATAATATAATTTATGATTTTATAATTTTGATTCCCTCACTATTATTTAGTTAACAATACTGTGTCTCTGTTATCGTCGCATATTTCGTTAATAATAAAACCTTTACTCCTTAGTTAACCATCGTATTCTTGAAACGAAAGCTCAGTCGTTGTAAAACAGTCATTACCAGATGTATGGCGTTATTATATATAAAGAAGGGGACGCAGGCCTATGAGTGGGAGTGTCAAACAGATAATAAGAGAGGGAAGACAGGAGACCATACTTGTCTTTGTCAAATCACACATGCGCAGAGAAATATTCATAGCGCTTTAATTTAAATACTTTGAATTTTTTTTAACACAAATGTAAAATCTTTATCCGTTTGTTTTAAGTAAAATGAAAATTGATTTCAAATTTTTCAATATCCAACTAAATCCAATCTTTTTTTTCTCTTTTTTTCGATGGACACATTTTAGGCTTCCGTACTTTAGTATAGGGGTCGGCAGCCTTATAAGGCTAAAGAGCCCTAAGCGACAGTTTGCTTCACAGTATATTTTAAACAATTTAATTTTTGTACATAAAAATATAAATAAATATAAAACGATAGGTGATGTATATAATAGACAAAGTAGGAACCGACATAAGCTTGCGACTCCTGCTAGCAAAAGTACGTAAATCGTTTGTGGGTTTGGGTATAAGATTCTATAATAAAATTCCGAAATCAATTTTGGCCATGTCATTACAGCAGTTTAAAAACACTGTTAAAAAGTGGCTGATAAAGAAAGCCTACTATACTATAGCCTATACTGTTGAAGATTACTTAGATGACAAGGATGTGTGGATATAGGTGCACTTCTACCCTGTACAAGACAGTAATAACTAAATGTAACTAGTTTTATGATTTACATTTTAAACAGAGCAACCGCCGAGCTTCTTGCTGGTTCTTCTCGGTAGGAACAGCTTTCCGAACAAGCAGTAAGTAGATGTTGACGATTTAAAAGTACTTGTTTACAAGTTTACTTGAATAAAGAATATTTTGAATTTGAATTTGATAGCTAAAATATATTTATATTTAAAGAACCAATAAAAATTAATAATTCTGAATTAAAACAAATTAATTTAAATTTTGTAAAAGTATAAGTATTTTTTATCACCAAATATATTATTACATGAATGGGTTTTAATAAAGGGTTTTAACTATTGTTTAAATAAAGGGTTTTAACTTTTTTTTTATAGTAATAAAATTATTAAATTTTTAATAATGTATTATAACTCTATGACTAGACGTCACAACTGGTCTGTCTAAGTCGAAAATGTATTTTGTCTTATAATCGTTAAACGTTCAAACCAAGACAAAACGCGTTTCCAATAAATTTATTAACATAATTTATTATACATTGTCTTCTCTTTGATCTAAAATGCTTATCCGTTTAGACCTATCACATATAGTTACGAGTTAATAACAATCCGTCCGTCCGTTGATTTATCGATAGGCGTATGCTGCTTAATGTATCTCTCTAGAACCATCTCATCGCGACCCACGACATCGACGTTTCTCTTGCCAGTCTTGAACATCTGTGAAAGTATCACAAGTGGAATAAATTATATTTTCAAGATATTTTATCATCAATTTTACTATTACAAATGGGAAAGGCAGGCTCTCTTTCTATCGATCTGTTACACTATTAAAACTTATCCGCTGGACCAATACTGATCAACTTTGGATGGATGGAGTTTGGAACTTTGATAAATTATGTAATTAATGTGGATTTACAAAAGTAATAATAAAATTATTTTGCTATAATCCGCGATACAGTAAATAGAAAATCAAATCGCAAGCTTTGCGATTTTGTCGTGGAGTCTATCTCCTGATGATGCTTCGGTTGCGGGGCGAAACGATTGTTGAGTTTGTGATAGTGAACCTGTGTAGTGCTTGTGTATTGTGGTGGAAGTGGTGGAGGTTTGTGCATGTGTTTTTACGAATCCTGCACGTATCGGGTATGAAAATACTGATAGTCCACTATACATTAAACACTATATATATTTTCTATTTACTGTATCGCGGATTATAGCAAAATAATTTTATTATTACTTTTGTATTATGGATCTTCGCAAAGTAACGCCTAATTCTATAAATTAATATGGATTTCTTTTTAAATAAAAAGCAATAAAAAAGGGATTTTTCCTTCGGAAACAGGGAGAGGCAAATGATAAGTCTTCTTTATTTAAAAAAAAACACCAAGTTTCAAATCCAATCAGTTTAACTGCAAATGCCTTAGGTCTGTTTAATTTGGCTTAGGAAATAAATAGACTTGGGACATAAAATACTTTTTCGTATGTTTTAGTCGAAAAGTAACAGCTTCAGTTATCTTTGTCGACTTCTATAGCGTCACCAGTAAGAAGGGCGAGCGCAGAAGCGTCGTGGAGAATAAAGAGTGGAGAGCGAGTTTCGGACAAGAGAGGGCTCAACCTCGGCCTAAAACGACGCGTAGTGGAGAACAGAATTAGACTTGTGGAAAGTCTTGTCTCCTCTTCATAATCGGCGATTACAAACGCGCGATTAATGGCGAGAACGGTCATATATAGGGCATACCCAAGTGTAGTCGCCAATCATCATGTATAATCGCCTATGTTTGCCTACAACCCAGAAATTGTAAGTTTTTTTGGACACACATTATTAGGAATGGCCAGGTACGAGGCTGCTAGATCAAGTGGGACCAGATCTCCCTACCATCCGTCATCAAATTTATGGTGGAAAGTAGTAGGTCTTGGGCTGCAATGGCCTACTTCTGCGAATGTGTAATCTCACAGAAGGAGGCGGCGGAGAGGGTTCGGGAGGCAACTTCTTCCAACCCGTCCCCAAGCAGCAAGGTGGAACACCATGAGGTTTTAGCCGGTAGGAGTCCGGCATAACTGCTTTCACCCCCACGGAAAGCAGCACCCATGACGGGTTTCCTCATGTAAAAAAAAAAAAAGGAATGGCCAGGTAATACGTATAATCATACTAAATTAGATGTATAAAATTGATTTCGTACCGTATAACCGCCTACAACCCGGTGATTATCTGTTTTTGGGACACGCACCAAAGGCAATCGCTGAATGATCGTATCAATCTAATAATAATGAATGATCGTGTGGACACTTGCACGATCGTGCCTATTATAGACGGTCATACGATTAGCGATCATCGCCGATAGTGAAGTGCAGGCTTTAGGATCATAACTGACGTCCTGACGTTATAATAACGCTCGCTATACTTTGAAATGCGGCTAACTTCACTTTTTCGTAACAGTTTCGGAAAACTTATAGCCGGAACGGAAAAAATCCTACCGTAAATCCATCTCCGCCATCAGCCAGAAAAGCTGGCGCAATCACGTGATAGTAGACTGATGAATCCAGAGGCACCGTGGAATTTTGATTGTTACCGACGTATACTGACGTCACACGCTGACCCTCTGGAAGCGATACGTTATATGTCACTTGAAGACCTGCAAAGAGAATGGTACGTTAATACAGTACAATACAGTATACTTTATTGCACCACATAAAAATTTAACAACATATAAAGTAGAATAAAATAAAAAACAGTTTAAACTAAGTGCTACCTGGTACCAACTGGATTGCTAGGTTTATATTTTCGAGTTATTGTAGGAATGTGATATATTTTTACAAGAGGCAGTTGCGTATAATAAGTTATGATTAAATTAAAATAAATAGCTTTCTAGCTGACCAGGCAAACATTGTTTTGGCATATACATTATTTATTAGGACTTTCTAGTGTATATTATAAAAAAAAATTGACCAAAAATATAAAAAAATGTTAGGAGGGGAGAACCTTATCACTTAGGCGTATGAAAAATTAATAGTAGCCCATTCTCAGACCTACTAAATATGCATATAAAATTTCATAAAAATCAGTTAAACCGTTTCGGAGGAGTATGGTAACTAACATTGTGACATGAGAATTTAATATACATATAAGATTAAAAAGTTATGACATGTCTCTCCATGTGTATGTTTGTGTGTATGTCATTTTTATGTATCGGCAATTAGTATGTTAGTAAACTAACAATAACATTTAACTAGCTGTGACCCAGGTTTCACCCGCATTAAAATCAGTGTGTCAAAAAGTTTTCCTGCGTAAATCCTCACCGCGCGGAAATTATATAATGAAAATAGGTACAAGGTGCCCCATAACCTCCTCTATCGTCCAGTGTTAGTGCCGTCAAAATCGTTATAGCCGTTCCAGAGATTAGTCTCGACATAATAAGAGTGATAGAGCTAATTTACAATTAACCTAAACCTTTTTTTAATAAAAACCGTACAAAAAAATCCGTTCAGTCGATTTTTTGAGAAAATCGATCACATACAGGCATAGAGCGTTCGGGGAATTTGTTTTAGAATATGTATTGATTTATAATGCATTGTTATACTGATATGCTATCGTAGAGTTTATAATATATACTTCGGATTTTGTATTTTAGTCGATGGAATATATATGTCTATAGGACTAAGTATATCCCTATTGCGAATGCAACTAAGGCTTTGTTCTGCATCTTTTATCTAAAAGTATTAAAGTATTTCAGCTACCCGTTATTTAATATGCAATATATTGTATTTAGGAAATGTGTAAAATATGCCAGAAATCAAGACTTAAAACCACAAAAGCTTTAGTCAATGAACCACCTCTTCATCATACCTGAAATTTGCAGCAAATAAGGTCCTTTAAACGGGTTCATCTCCCACGGGCTGGAGACGCTCCTCTCAAGCGCTAACAAAATATCTTTGCCTTGAAGCTCAAAGAGTTGGATACGGTCATTAAAAGGCAAGAGTTCGAAGATAATGCCTTTCGTTATTGCTAAAATAAAAATATATATTTGAAGCCCTTACAAAACAAAACAAAGGCAAGGACGTGAATTGAGCATATATGAAACATTGGAAACATCAAAAACAATATAAATAAAATATACTGACGATGCGTGTATGGGCTTTTTCCAAACATTTTCATCTTTGTTCATTTATGATTATAATTTTAACAGTTAATGTAGATACACAAAAATTTAAATGAAAAGATATTGGATAAGTAAAGTAGCGGCCTGTTACAATCCCACTGCTGGGAATAGGCCTCCTCTCTCCGTTTCTGGAGAAAAGGGTTGGAGCTAAGACCTACCACGCTGCTCCAATGCGGATTGGTAGGTTACACAAATCTCCTGAATTCTTTAGAGATATGCAGATTTCCTCACGATGTTTTCCTTCACCGAAAAGCGTGTGATAAATTGCAATTGTCAATTAGACACATGAGTTTTAAGAGAAAAACTCATTGGTGCCTGCCCGGGTTTGAACTCGTGTTTCCCTCGAAAGAGTCGCATGGTCTCACCGCTGGGCTATCACATCTTGAAGATTACATGGAACTACACAATTACTAATTTTGTCGGACCAGTATTTGAAACATGCTAAACCTCTACATATTTAAGCACAAAGTAAGCCGACCGTCATCATAAATGAAGCATGCATCATTTTATAAATTTAAAGCTGTTCCTAATATTACAGCACACCCATATATTTGGAGCATATAGCTGAGACTTATAGTTGCATTGGCGATTATGAACTATTTAACGCGAACACGATCGTGTAGAGAACATACTCGGTTGTAAAAGTAAAGTAGCGGCCTGTTACAATCCCACAGCTGGGAATAGGCCTCCTCTCTCCGTTTCTGGAGAAAAGGGTTGGAGCTAAGACCTACCACGCTGCTCCAATGCGGATTGGTAGGTTACACATATTTCCAGCATTCTCTAGAGATATGCAGATTTCCTCACGATGTTTTCCTTCACCGAAAAGCGTGTAATAAATTGCAATTATCAATTGGACACATGAGTTTTAATAGAAAAACTCATTGGTGCCTGCCCGGGTTTGAACTGGTGTTCCCCTCGAAAGAGTCGCACGGTCTCACCGCTGGGCTATCACAGCTTTTACCCGCAATTTAGTTCGCGCGGACTGTAATCTTGGAAATAACAGTAGCTTCTGTAACTCTCCAAATCCTACCAAATATATCCATCACAATAATCATTTCGATCCGGGTATACTGAGAGAGCATAGTTTAATTATAATTAGTAAATAACCCGTATGACTTACATGAAATATATTTTAAAATAGCTCAGTTAAATTTATCCAATAAACAAAAACCTAAATCTATATCGCAAAGCTTTGCGATTTTGTCGTGGAGTCTATCTCCTGATGATGCCTCGGTTGCGGGGCGAAACGATTGTTGAGTTTGTGATAGTGAAACTGTGTAGTGCTTGTGTATTTTGGTGGAAGTGGTGGAGGTTTGTGCATGTGCTTTTACGAATCCTGCACGTATCGGGTATGAAAATACTGATAATCCACTATACATTAAACACTATATATATTTTCTATTTACTGTATCGCGGATTATAGCAAAATAATTTTATTATTACTTTTGTATTATGGATCTCCGCAAAGTAACGCCTAATTCTATAAATTAGAGAAATATGTTATTTGTTGACGATAATGTATGTCTCAAAATTTATGTAAAGAGTACAGAAATCTACAAATATGTTAATAATAATACTCACAGCCACTTGGTATCATAGATTTAATGTTTCCGCGTTGAATAAATGATAGGTGATGGACTTCGGAGCGTAATGAATGAGCCTGTAACAAAAAATAGTTTAAATTTGAATTACCTATGTAATAAAATATTAGTAATTTTGAAGCCAAATTAAATTACTACATGTTATGGGAATAACAGAGAGCAAGTAATCCATTGCTCGTCGTCGAGTGTACCAATACTGTGATAATATCAGTGTAACGATGTAAAATATATTAAGGAACTGAGAAAGTAAGTGCCACTGACTTTTAATTTAAAACCCTGTACCAAGTGTCACAGAAGTCATTGTATAAATAAATACATAAATGATTTGCTCGATGAGATGCTCGATTCCTACACTTTATACTCGTAGATATATATAAAAATCTTAAAGCTACATACATACTCAGCCATTGCATCCACCAGTAAGTCACCCAGTGCGCACTCTCCAAACACGCACTCCTCGAAGTGTAACGATCTCTTACATTTTCCAATCTCCTCATTTTCCGCTCTATGGACCATCTCAGCGTACGGAGCCAACTTTTGTTTTATTTGCAAATCTATAGACAATTCTGCCGTTATTAAGTTATTTAAGTCAAGTTACCCATCCATTTCGACCTTTCACACAGTATATTGTAGTACATATGTTATTTTATACTACGCCGTGTGGTATCCGGCATAATAGACCACCCTCCTTTCTGACCGAGGTGTCGTAAGAGGCGACTAAGGTATGTGCCGTGTGGTATCCGGCTGCATAGAATAGACCACCCTCCTTCCTTACCGAGGTGTCGTAAGAAGCGACTAAGGTGTGTGCCGTGTGGTTTCCGGCTGCATACAATAGACCACCCTCCTTTCTGACCGAGGTGTCGTAAGAGGCGACTAAGGTATGTGCCGTGTGGTATCCGGCTGCATAGAATAGACCACCCTCCTTCCTTACCGAGGTGTCGTAAGAAGCGACTAAGGTGTGTGCCGTGTGGTTTCCGGCTGCATACAATAGACCACCCTCCTTTCTTACCGAGGTGTCGTAAGAGGCGACCAAGGTATGTGCCGTGTGGTATCCGGCTGCATAGAATAGACCACCCTCCTTCCTTACCGAGGTGTCGTAAGAAGCGACTAAGGTGTGTGCCGTGTGGTATCCGGCTGCATACAATAGACCACCCTCCTTTCTTACCGAGGTGTCGTAAGAGGCGACCAAGGTATGTGCCGTGTGGTATCCGGCTGCATAGAATAGACCACCCTCCTTTCTTACCGAGGTGTCGTAAGAGGCGACCAAGGTATGTGCCGTGTGGTATCCGGCTGCATAGAATAGACCACCCTCATTTCTAACCGGGGTGTCGTAAAAGGCGACTAAGGTATGTTGACATCAGGCAGGCGGCCGGTCATGTTCTAACATATTGTCACATGATTACACTTACACTCCCACTTAGAGTGGGATAAGGGCAGGAGAATCATGATTATTGTTTTATACTACAAATTAATAATAAATAATAATTTGTTGTGATGTGAAAGGCGAATCTTCAATTTAAATTGCAGGCAAATACCTTATAGTACCGGCAAACCGGTAGCTGTGATAGCCCAGCGGTGAGACCGTGCGACTCTTTCGAGGGAAACACGAGTTCAAACCCGGGCAGGCACCAATGAGTTTTTCTATTAAAACTCATGTGTCTAATTGATAATTGCAATTTATCACACGCTTTTCGGTGAAGGAAAACATCGTGAGGAAACCTGCATATCTCTAGAGAATTCTGGAGATATGTGTAACCTACCAATCCGCATTGGAGCAGCGTGGTAGGTCTTAGCTCCAACCCTTCTCTCCAGAAACGGAGAGAAGAGGCCTATTCCCAGCAGTGGGATTGTAACAGGCCAGTACTTTACTTACTACTACTACCGGCAAACCTGGAGCAGTGGGTGATCCAAGGATGCTCTCACTTATCTCCAAATACAGAAATAGGAGGCCTATCCCCAGCACTGGGATAATAAGAGGCCGTTATTTTTTTCAACGGAACCTTCGTTAGACTTAAATGGATGGTAAGCAAAATGCCGTATTTTATCGAAGTAACATTTAGTAATATATATAACGATCACCAATGAATTCCTATTAAGAATATTATATTCATGCTCGTTTTATAAAAGCGAAAGTCTTTTATGAAATATTCGAATGCAAGAAGATTTAATGTCCTATCGCAAGTTAACATGTTGTCTATGTGGCTTCTATTTTACTTAAAGCACATCTCAGGACAAATCAGACCAAATCTCCTTAGATTAGAATTACCTTATAGATTTCTTTCTATCTTTACATAATGTTATAAATCAAACTTTTACCAATGAATCGATTTTTTTTACAATAAATATGTTCTAGGTAACATGATTTATTAGATTTGTTATTTTTTTACCTTCCGGTTCATTTCTGTCAAGGAAAATCGCCCCACCTTCCCACTTGACGTAGTTACCGCGATAGTCAAAGTAAACAATCAGGTTTCCCATGTACTTAGTGAACGCAGAGGCTTGGACTATCAATACCTGCAATTATTTTAAACTAGCTGTTCCAGCGGTTTCACCCGCGTGGAAATTAGCGTGTGACAATTTTTTTATACAATTAAAATTTTAAACATTAAAGTAGTTATTGTGAGTTAACCATAAGAGATAGAGACATGCTGTCGCGAACTTTTTTGTAGTAGTTTTATAGATCTACAATTCTCTAGTACATTATTTTAGCGTATCTCTGTCGGTTCACGCAGCGCACGCGACTTAAGTTTTTTAACAACTGCGCGATCTCAACCATAGGGTTCTAGAGTAGGAGAGCAATATGCAGGCCCGTTATCACTTACAGGCCTGCATATTGCTCTCATATATGATGATGAATATATGATAGTAAACTCGATAGCTTGTAGTAAATAAGGTTACAGGAACAGAGAATATTTCTTAATGTAACTATAATTGTGATATGTTGTAAGAAATGAAATGTTGCTATAATCCGCGATACAGTAAATAGAAAATATATATAGTGCTAAATGTATAGTGGACTATACGTTTTTTCATACCCGTTACATGCAGGATTCGTAAAAAACATATGCACAAGCCTCCACCACTTCCACCACAATACACAAGCACTACACAAGTTCACTATCACAAACTCAACAATCGTTTCGCCCCGCATCCGAGGCATCATCAGGAGATAGACTCCACGACAAAATCGCAAAGCGAAGCGTTATGCAAACAAGCATTGTTATATAGTAATCGGTTCATCCCCACCTTTACCTCTGAACACGTGCAACAAGCTTGAACTTGAAACATTTATCTGCTCGTTAATGAGGGTGCCATTATTATAAATAACAATGACATATATATATATATAAATAACAATGCCATAACAATGGCACCCTCATTAACGAGCAGATAAATGTTTCAAGTTCAAGCTTGTTGCACGTGTTCAGAGGTAAAGGTGGGGATGAACCGATTACTATATAACAATGCTTGTTTGCATAACGCTTCGCTTTGCGATTTTGTTGTGGAGTCTATCTCCTGATGATGCCTCGGTTGCGGGGCGAAACGATTGTTCAGTTTGTGATAGTGAACTTGTGTAGTGCTTGTGTATTGTGGTGGAAGTGGTGGAGGCTTGTGCATATGTTTTTTACGAATCCTGCATGTAACGGGTATGAAAAAACGTATAGTCCACTATACATTTAGCACTATATATATTTTCTATTTACTGTATCGCGGATTATAGCAAAATAATTTTATTATTACTTTTGTATTATGGATCTCCGCAAAGTAACGCCTAATTCTATAAATTAGAAATGAAATGCCTGACTTGCAGAAGGAAAAGTATTTAGGCATTGAAGTGGAACGACAAATGCAACAGTAATATTATGTTACGTAGTGAAGTAATCAGTTGAGTTGGTAAATCCTTTCTTTGAATAAACATTTGATCTGTTAAGGTGATGTACCACAAAATGATCAGAATGGAATAGATATTCCATATTATGAATTATATATTTAAAAAATATATAAATTTAAAGAGTAGTAAAATATAAAAACTATTCCAATAAAATAGTAAAGCAGGGATAAGTTCATACTTTTACATGTGCAGGTCGTGAAAACGAAGAAAAAAAACCTGGTGACGCGTTTAGAAACTTTATAACAGCTTTTCAGTACAAATTATAGTACTTATAATCCCAGAGAAGGGCAGTAGTCCAGTGACGTAACCGAGGACACAATTGTTTCGGTTCAGAGTCCTTTACTGTTTGCTATTCGTAAACTGCCTTCCCGAAACGCTTGATACGTCAAATTCAAATTCAAATTCAAAATATTCTTTATTCAAGTAAACTTGTAAACAAGTGCTTTTGAATCGTAAACTTTACTGCTGGTTCGGAAAGCTGTTCCTACCGAGAAGAGCCAGCAAGAAACTCAGCGGTTGCTCTTTTTAAAATATAAATCTTAGAACTAGTTACATTTATTTATTACTGTCTTGCACAGAGTAGAAGCGCACCTATATCCACACATCCTTATCATCTAAGTAATCTTCAACAGTATAGTAGGCTTTCTGTATCAGCCTCTTTTTAACAGTGGTTTTAAACTGCTGTAATGGCATGGCCAAAATTGATTTCGGAATTTTATTATAGAATCTTATACTCATACCCACAAACGATTTACGTACTTTTGCTAGGCGCAAAGCAGGAGTCGCAAGCTTATGTCGGTTCCTACTTTGTCTATTATATACGTCCGCTTATATAGTAAAGTAATCGATCCTAAAAACTCTATTTCTCGATTAAATAGCCGTTAATACAGACAATACGTCAACAACAAAATGTACAAACGTAAACTCAATTACCGATACGCTTATGTAGAAAACTAATCAATTCTAAAAGTTCTATTCCTCGATTTTTCCCAATTCGTTAATACAGTGGTAGGGGATACGGAACACAATTTGTCAACATCGTTGTTGTACTAAAGTGAATTTGAACTCTTTATATCAATACATTATATTAAAATATTACCTATTATTAACGAATTATTTGTTTGTGAAAATGTACTTACCTTATGCTTTTTATTGGAGGTGCTCTCGATAAATACAGGATACGGTCCTTCGACCGTCTCACCGCTGGGAGCAGGTCCGTTCCACAGCAAAGAATGTGTATGCCCTCCAACTATTATGTCTATGTATTCACCGTAATCTCGGGCAATTTCCCTGTAATTGAATATCTTTTGTCAGAAATTAGGAATTATCAATCAATCAGCTTTCTATGGGCCAGACAAAGCTCATCTATAATGGAAGCCGTTGAAAGGTACATGAATATTTATGTTTGAATATAATAAATTATTTTTACAGATGTGATAACCGAACGGCGAGAGCGTGTGCATTTCTTGAAGGAGGTCATGGGCCTAAACCCCATGGAGAGACCAATGAGTTATTCTATTCAACACCTGTGCGCTATTCATACTTGCAATTTATCGCACCCTTTTCGGTGAAGGAAAATATCGAACAACCTGCAGATTTCTTTACAATTCCTATGATATGTGTAACTAAGCTTCGTAGATCTAAAGTACAATCGGTCAATCTAAGAACTGAGAAAGGGGGCGAGTAACAGGGCGTTACTTTTTTTAAACTTTCTATGGCAAAATACTTTCGTTTTTACTTGTCAGTTTTGTTGCTTTTAGGGAAAAAATATATTGACAATCATTAAAGAATAGACTATAAAAATATAAGATATTATAAAATTATCTGGTTGTGTACTTGCGATGTCTAGATAGCGGATACAAGAAAAACCTTTTACTAAAATAATTGTCAAAATAAAATAAATATTATTTAGATCTTTGATCAAAATGTTGGGCTATAAAGGAAAAGGATGAAAGAAAGGTGCATGCAAATAAGATAGAATAATAATAGAATTTGATGTAATATGAAATGAGTACATTAGGAAAAGTCATAAAGTCGTGCCCATTATAGAAAAGATGAGAAGTGCGATGGATGTGCGACTAAAGGGAGGACGAAAAATAAGATGGCTGGATTGTATGAAGAATGATATGCATATTGAAGCAAAAGCACCAGAGTTGACGAGTGATAAAGGAGAATGGAAGATAAAGACATATTGTGCCGATCCTACTTAGAGTGGGATAAGGGTACGAGAATAATGATGATTTAATATGTAACAGTTTTATTGAATTTATAAAATTGAAACAACAATTGATAGTCTTACTGATAAAGCAATAATTAATCACACATAATTAAGTCTTATCACGTATGAGTTTCTCCTTCAGAATATTTTATATAATATATAACATAATTCACTTTTATCAACATATACAATAATAACCTGTCACTCGTTTTATTTATCAAGTATTAAAAAAAAATTAAATGGTCATTGTTATGTCTATACATTTTTATATTCTACAAATACATGCGAAAATATTTAAATAAAATTTTAATTAAAACCTCATTAGAGATAAATATACTACTTTTATAACTGTTATAAAAATACCTGTTGTACAAGCTAAGTTTTATGAGATTGTATAGAATCATACTAAATTAGATGTATAATTTAAATTGATTTTTGCATTCGTATGACCGCCTACAACCCGGTAATTGTCGGTTTTTCGGACACGTCTCGAAAGGAATCGCTGGATGATCGTATGTATAATATGATAATACATCCAGTCCTGTGGATACTTGCACGATGATCGTAGCGATTATAGACGGTCGCTCGATCAACGATCATCGCCGATAGCGAAGTGCATTAAATAGAACGAAGTTGTAGGTTAGCTAGTATTATTATATACGCATATATATGTTGTATATACATTACTTTATATATTTATAATAAGTAAATATACATATTCAAATTTAAATTCAAAATATTCTTTATTCAAGTAAACTTGTAAACAAGTGCTTTTGAATCGTCAACTTTAGTGCTGGTTCGGAAAGCTGTTCCTACCGAGAAGAACCAGCAAGAAACTCGGCGGTTGCTCTTTTTAAAATATAAATCGTAGAAGTAGTTACATTTATTTATTACTGTCTTGTACAGGGTAGAAGTGCACCTATATCCACACATCCTTATCATCTAAGTAATCTTCAACAGTATAGTAGGGTTACTGTATCAGCCTCTTTTTAACAGTGTTTTTTAACTGCTGTAATGGTATCAACGGCGAGTACATCACCCACCTTAGATTTCCCGACAATATATTCGATATGTCAGAGTCTCTAGAACCTTAACACAATACTCTACGATCTCAGTAGCATGTGGGCTTCAAATGAACACGAGCAAGATGAAAATCATATCTAACATGTTCCGCTCTATCTGATTTTGGTCATGCATTCAGAATTTTATCAAATGAAATCAAAATAATCTTTTATGTTGTATAGTATGTATATATAGTAGGCTTTCTGTATTAGCCTCTTTTTAACAGTGTTAAACATAAAAAATAACATCTAAGCAATAGTAAAGAGTTTTTTACTGATCTACAATTTTGCTATGATAGTTGCGGTGTCGTTTCTCAGCGTTATCATTTAGGGAAAAAAGTAAACAATATATTCCGTTTAGAATCTATGTTAAATATATGCATAGTTTATACATATACACATTACAATACTCACTTATCAACTTCAAGGCCACAATGTGATAATACCACGATGATATCAACTCCTTTATCACTGAGCTCTTTGGCTTCCCGTTTCACGGCTTCCCGCGGGTCAGTGAACTCAACGTTGCCAGCCGTGGACAAAATCTGAAATTTGATAGCATTGGTTTATTCTTTAAGTAATGTTTGTCAAGAGGCTCAGCATCTGCTAACAGCTCCGTACACCAGAAGTCTTCACTATTTCAGCAATAGAGTGCTGAAGGCTTGGTAGGTTAAAAGTCATCCTCAACATTTTTTTTTCTTCCATTCTCTCTTATCATTCGTCAACTCTGGACAACTACTCCGTTACAATAAATAATCCATATATTTTTAGGACTCTCTCTAGTAACATATCCATTCAGACTCATATTTAACACTATTTGTCACATGATTTATGATGATTGATGTCTTTGGCAGGCTTAAAATTTAATTAAAAAATAATAGCCCTTAATTCTATATATTTTGTATTGACAGGGCGTTCTTAACTTCAGATATTCTACGCATTATACACCTTCATACGTTTAATGAGGTAGGTTTAGGTTAGGAGATAGGTTAGGTAAGGGTATGGTACGCCATAATAATAAAGTACAAAATTTAATCCATTTAATAGAATCTATCACTAAAAAACTAAAAGAGGCCTGGGTGAGAAATCCATAAGTGAGCAGCCAAATGTATGTATTTCATCCAGTTTAGTCCATCATCCGTTGATGGATTCTTTGCTTTTCTTATGAGTTGATTAATGGACAAGTATAAGAACGCTCGCACTCAAGCTTTTAATCCACTTCTGGCCATCACTAGCAAAACTCACTGATTGAAGATGTCGGCCTTAAAATATTTATTTATTTATTTATTTATACTCTTTATTGTACACCAGAAATAATGATATACATTGCGTAACATAATAAGAAAATGTACAAAAGGCGGCCTTATCGCTGAACAGCGATCTCTTCCAGGCAACCTTAGGGCATAGGAAATTAAATAAAAGAGTAAGTGGGTGTACTATATAAATAATAAATACAAAAGTTTAGGAATATAAATAAATAAGACTACAGTAGATGATACATAAAACGACAGTGTGGTTGAAGAAATAAATATCAAAGAAGCATATAAATTAACAAAGAATTAGATATACATAAAAAAATTAAGATATATAGAATTTTTAACTTTATTTTTGAATATAGAAAGAGACGGAGCTTGTTTAACATGCAATGGCAAAGAGTGTAAATACAGTGTGTATTTTACTTGACATCAAAAGATCTCGGCTAATCTCGTATTCTAACACTACTATCTTAAAAAATTTAAGTCCGTGAACAACTTCTGAAAGACTATAATAAAACATATAATTTCTTACCTTGGTATCTGGAGTAATTAGTCCTATAAGACCAATTTTCCTTTTCAGTCTTTCAACGATTATATGAGGTTTGTAAAGGCCCTGTAAAACGGGCTCTTTGCTTGTATCCATGTTAGCTGCAATGATTGGTGCTTTTAGGGACCTTAAGTATGGAGCTAACCCCTGAGGTCCGTCGTCGAATTCGTGGTTTCCGATTGCCTGGGTTGAAAGAGAATTTTACTATACTAAATATTAGGTATGTTTTGCAATCATTCATTCATATCATTGCAATTTTGTCGTGGTGCCTATCCTCCTGATGATGCTTCGGTTTCGGGGCGAAGCGATCGTCGAGATTTTGTTGGTGGTTATGTGTATTGCTTGTGTGCATTGTTGCTGGTGGAGGCGTCTTGGGATGCATGTGGTGACTTGTTCTGCATGTGTAAGGTACGTGAATTTTGCCTGCTTCATACACGTTAGCTTTGCATGCATTCGCTTAACCCGTGCGGATTATAGCAAAGTAGTACTGTTATAGTTTCTGTCACAGGAAGAGCTTTTTTAAATATTCCGCACAATACGCATACGTACATTCGAACAATTTACAACAGCATACTTTTGATATAATCTCAACACTTATCTTGTATTTCCGTTCTTAAATTGTATAATGGTTAAGTCATTAAGTGAAGACAGTTGAATGTGTGATAATAATTCTACAGCAAACAAGATTTGCATTTAACAAAGAGCAATAAGTTATTTGATTCAGTTCGCACAATGAATTGAGGAAATGGACAATTTAAAAATTGGCGTTGGTCTCATTCATTGATAAAATACATACTTTACAACCGGAATGATCTGGCTAATGTTAAACCTGTAAAATTCTTTTATAAAGTAAGCTTGCAACCCGATAAAAAATATATTGTATATATATTACAATGGCGATATATATTATATATCGCCATTTATTTTTTAATCTATTGTTATTATAAAACAAAGTCCCTAAAAAAGCTGTCTGTCTGTATATAATAGATTTTCTCAAAATCTACTCAAAGGTTTTTTGTACGGTTTTCACCAAAAGATAGTGCAATACTTCCGGATGGTTAAGGTAAATATTAAATATCGGTATTATGTAAATTGTATTAAAGAGATCGAGCAGTTGTTAAAAAACTTGCTTGCTGGGAGTTTTAATCGCGTGCGCTGCGTAAACCAGCAGTTACGCTAAAATAATGTACTAGAGAATTATAGATCTATAAAAATACTACAAAAAAGTCCGCGATAGCATGTTTCTATCTCTTACAGTTAATTCACAATAACTACTTTTAATTTCAATTTGGAAAAAAAATGTGACAACTGATTTCGACGCGGGCGAAGCCGCTGCCACAGCTAGTTCTGTATATTTTATGCGCATTGTATTGTAAATTGTATTACTAAAAATATACAAATAAAAATATAGACAGACGAACAGATTCGTATCGTTCGTACAAGAGCCTGTTTCTAATACAAAAATTGGGACGGACTAGTTAGTGTTTACAACAGAGGAAATTACTTAATTACTTACATGAGCATCGTGAGGCAAGAGATTCATAAACTCCTGTGTGACATTCCACTTGAGCAATGTGTACCAGTAGGTACCCTGGAAGCTGTCTCCAGCGTTCAGAAGAATCGAGTTTGGTTTCTTCTGCAATAGTGTTTGTATCTTCTTGTACAGTCTCGGGAAACCGCCGAGGCAGGAATTATTATTGACTCTACAAGTAGGTGTTTCTACTGATGTCTCCTCGAATCTATTGTTGTATTAACAAAGAAAGAAAACAATCAATCGTTTAACCTAATTGACAAAGAGACATAATAACAAGAATATATATTGACTGTACAATATTTGTTTCTGCCATTATTTCGGTTAATAATCTTAAAGGATAGACCTACATCCAATTCTCCACCAAACACTAAGAGGCTCTTACTAAGTTGAGAGATCAAAGGTGGGATAGCAAAGTATAATTAGTAAGAAAAAGTAACGGTCGATGATTAGCAAAGACCAAGATTAAATAAAACCAAGAATACAGATATGTATATATACAGATCTCCAACGATGTTTTTGGTTTTACCAAAAAACTCGTGGTTAATTAATTGTAAACACAAATTAAAAATAGAAGTTTATATGGAAACTATGGGAAGTGGAATTTTTTTATAGAAGGTTTTAATATTTTGCTTGCCTGGGTTTCCCGTAAGTAAGAGTCACAAGATCTTATCTTTAGGTAATTTATAGAATTAGGCGTTACTTTGCGGAGATCCATAATACAAAAGTAATAATAAAATTATTCTGCTATAATCCGCGATACAGTAAATAGAAAATATATATAGTGTTAAATGTATAGTGGACTATCCGTATTTTCATACCCGATACTTGCAGGATTCGTAAAAACACATGCACAAACCTCCACCACTCCACCACCTCCACACAAACGATTGTTGAGTTTGTGATAGTGAACGTGTGTAGCGCCTGTGTATTGTGGTGGAAGTGGTGGAGGTTTGTGCATGTGTTTTTACGAATCCTGCACGTAAGTAGCGGCCTGTTACAATCCCACTGCTGGGTATAGGCCTCTTCTCTCCGTTTCTGGAGAGAAGGGTTGGAGCTAAGACCTATCACGCTGCTCCAATGCGGATTGGTAGGTTACACATATCTCCAGAGTTCTCTAGAGATATGAAGGTTTCCTCACGATGTTTTCCTTCACCGAAAAGCGTGTGATAAGTTGCAATTATCAATTAGACACATGAGTTTTAATAGAAAAACTTATTGGTGTCTGCCCGGGTTTGAACTCGTGTTCCCCTCGAAAGAGTCGCACGGTCACACCGCTGGGCTATCACTATGAAAATACGGATAGTCCACTATACATTTAACACTATATATATTTTCTATTTACTGTATCGCGGATTATAGCAGAATAATTTTATTATTACTTTTGTTATCTTTAGGTTTTTAAAAGCTTATAATAATGTTTGTTGGCCACATAAAGGATTTGATTTCTTAGATTCCTCGTATTACATCGGTCGCTCAACGCACAAACACATCGATATACAATTTAAAACATCTTTTTGCGCTTTTTTCGCTTTTCTCATGACTTCAACGCATCATTAGCTACCTTATACACGTACCAAACGTGTCTTGAAAAAACTAATTGTGGTTGGAAATGGGCAAGGTAAAATACGACAAAGATAATCCCAAACAAAATTTCGTCTGTAAGATCCCAGACGAAACCGTTGAGGCATAACTAATGTGACTGTACTTAGTGATCAGGATCCTTAGTAACGAAGAGCCGATTTGATGGATAACAAATTGATAGACGAGATCTACATAGATGTCGATAAGCTGATAAGCATTTATCTCGTTTAAAGTACAATTTAATAGAATAGACACAAATCAAGAACATCATTCTACAATGTACATTGTGCTGTAAAGACTTTATACTTGCATTTTTTTTAATTCTATTAATATATTTATGATTTAAAAAATTCCCCTTTTTACATAGTTAAGTTTTTCACCTGTATGTTATGTACACTTTCTGCCGTATTTTCATATTATATATCGCGCTTACACCTTTTTTTATACAAATAATTTTCATTATATTAAATGAAATATTTTCAAAACAGAAAAATACGAGTTGTTATTCGAAAATAAATCTTAATAAAATAGATATAATATTAATTTAGTCAATAATGTTTTTGTTACCTTGATTTCTTTGGCGTTGGTGATACTTAATTACTGTCGCTTATGTAAATGTCTTTTCGCCAAAATATTAATACGCAGCAAGTTTTTATTATTATAATTCGTCTAACAAATAGAGATTTTTGTATTTTAGAAGCATTAAGTTAATAAATGGATCAAATTAACGGTGATCATTAGAAGTTTTAACACCCATAAAAAATAACTACAAGATACCCTATATCTATTATCATATATTTAATATTTACAACATTATAATTAAATAATTCTCTAACAAAAAATTCTTCTAATAGATTCTTTTGCGATTTATATATTTTGTTAGGACTTATTGGCACACAAAATATTTTGTGTTGTATACCAACACCACACGTTTCCCTGATAGAAAACGATTCCCGAAAAAAACTTAGGTATATTTTTATTAAAATCGATACAGAACGATTTCGATTTGAGCGATCGGGATTTGAAATTAAACCTTTGTAAGTGATTTTTTTGTTTAGGAAGAAAGTCACGGTCATCTGGTAGTAAATGTGCAACAAAATGTTTATTACAAAAACATACCTTGCGTGGAAATCGTTGTAATGTATTATGTCCAATTCGTATAAACCTTCGAATGGGAGCGCGAATGTCAATACACAACCGATCAAGAAAGTTAGAAAAAAACCTTTTAACATAAACGCGCCCATTTCGTAATTTTAGAAAAGTACACCAACAACGTCTACCCCCTACGTCGTTACTTCAATCACTGACAAAGACAAATGTCAAAGATACAATTATAATCACTAGGCCACAGAGTAAAAAAGCAATAAACATAAATGTCACCGACCAAAGGCTCTAAGCTGCTAAGGTTGCAACTGAAAAGCTAATCAATTTGCTAAATTAGGGGATGTGCTTGTTTTAGTGTTCAAATACAAATTTTACTTAAATAATATAAAATTAATAGGAAGTCACTACGAATCGTCAAGTTTGCGGCTGATTCGAAAACATGTTCGTACTACAAAATTACCAAGAAACTGGGTGGTTGCTCTTTTGAAAATGTATATTGTATTAACAGTCACATTTCGTCATTGTGCGAGTTCAGAGTGTCCCACATTTTAATGAATTGAATGAATCCTCAGTAATAAAATAAGCCTATATAAAAACTTTTAAATAGTCGTTTAAATTGCCGCAAACGTTAATTTAATGCGAAATTTTGTATAGAATAGAGCCGCAAACTTATTCTGTTTTCTACTTTATTTATTATGTACATCGCTTATTATATGATCCACAAAAGTATGTTCCCACGAAGGAAATCAAGCGGTCTTAAATTATAAATGGAAAGTACTACTATTTTATGCCCCTTTTTTCAATATCCGTGAATTTATGCCATAGCCGTTTGTTTTTCCGGACAAACATTGAACGAAGTTTGCCTGGAAGCGTTATTATGTATGTACTCCATTGGACACCCAATGAAACTCAGTTCTATCTTCTGTTTTAGACTCTGTCCGTTATTTCAGGTGTCGTCATATGTCGGTAGTTGAATTCTTAAATTATTTGAACTGATAAACTACTTGCTGCAGACTACCGAAAAATCAATTTGTTTTAAATACCAAGGACAAATATATAAGCAAACGTACAATATCGCAAATATTGATTGAAATATGGTAAATTGTTTTTTAGTTTAATTATGGTATTTAAACTAAAACAACGACAACTATAAACAATGCGGGTGCCTGCACATTATTAATGTACAGTCCTAGAATTCGACTACAAAATTAGGAATTTCATTTAATGTCTCTACACTTTATATTTCTAGGATAATAATAACAAATATAAGAGTCCATTATTTTGTTAATTATATTTAGGGTTGAATTTTTGCAATATTCTTGCAATGAGTGCAAGTTATTACTCATGTTCATTTTTTGTAGTATTTACAATTATCGTTTTTTTTAAAATTACGTCTTATAGTGTCTTATCTTGAATTAGTAAATATTATTGAAGTATAAGCAACGTTATAACATAAACAAGGATTAAATGTGTTATAATTACCGTCCATGTGCAATTCCAAGATATTAAAAGATCAAAAGGTGAAGGTAATATCAGGCCTCCACATAGCAGTAAGAAAGTAACTTAATAAGATGATTATTTTAGTTTTTCCATCTTTTTATCAGTTATATATAAATGTGAATGGAATAATACATATATGTAATATTGTATGTAGGTGTTTTATAACATGTGCCTATTAAATACGATTTATTTATATAACTGAGGATTTCGAAGACTTCCATATTTAAATAATTAAATTTGTTGTAAGAAATTAGTTTTATTTACAATTTAAACGGTACAAAAATTATAATGGCGGCCAATATAATGAGACTTCATTGTGCGTAGACTCCGGAACCCATTTCAAATATTCATTCAACAAATCTGAAAAGAAATATGAAATTGAAGATCTGTTTACAAATTGTGTAACATTAAATAAAGTATAATATACTCACAGTTACTTTCTTCTTTCCACGCATTCTCCAATTGATCTCTAGTGCCAATTCTTTTCGCAATCAACGCCTTTAATAATATTTCAGTCCTTGGCTGCAACTTGGCCCAACTTTTAACCATGGTAGACGGAGGAGATAATAAGGATGCAGAGTATTTATTGAGTTTTGGAAACACTGCACCTTCCAGTAGGAACCTTGCGAACCATCTGTTTAATATATTAGTACTGTATTGGTACTGTATAAAATACTGAAGAAATCATAGGTGTTATTAAGTTTGTCCTATAATTTCTAGATGTAGCGGGTGCATACCTTTCCCTTTTTGTTCAAGATATTATCTATGCGATACCGATTTATAGAATAACTCGTAGGCGTTACTTTGCAGAGTTCCATAATGAAAAATTATTGAATGATTTTGCTATAATGATCGATTTTAAAAATCTATGTAATGCTAAATGTAGAGTGTACTATCCGATTTCATACCGCAATTCATAATAAACCGTTAAACGTTAAACGCACAACAAAACACCATCACCACACCTTTAAATTAACACTAATGAACACAACACAACTATGGACATCATATAAAAAACCAAAAAAAAACAATATGGCCTATGGGTTACCATTAAAATTACTTATAGTACCCGGCAATAAATAATGCACATCCAGGCTTAGAGAGAGATATCGGCTAAATTATATTTCATAGAGCATTGTCTCTGTCGCACAGACTGACGAACCCGTGTGTGACAGTAACAGCGCTCTACGAAACCGAACTGGCCGGCTGTTTCGTTCTAAACATCGATGTGCATTATTTAATGCCGGGTAGTATACACAAATTTCTGTATACAGGGTGTTAACGACCATACGTCATTAATTTTAATTTTATAAAAAAAAACTGTTAATTCAGTGAAGTATTTTAGCCCTAGGAATTATTTTACGTTTTTACAAAAAAAAAAACACGTTTTATTAAGAATAATGACCGTACACCATTCCAACCTTGGTCTTAAAACTAAATAAGGTCTAACAGGTACGAAGGAGAGCAAACTATAATGTTATTGTTTTTTAATTAAAATAACTAGATCTCAGTTAATGTATAATTATTTTCTTCGAAGATACATTTTTAAAACGATATATAAGATTGAATTATGCCACAGTTAATGTCGTACCACTCTGTATAACTCACTTATATCGTTCTATTTTATCTGGATAGTCGATCTCGACAGTGGGCAGTTCCCAGGAACTTTTACCAAACGTTCCATTGAAGTGACACTTTACACGACCTGATTTTGCATCGTACCTAGGTTCCGGATCCGATAATGGTTCACCTAATAAGATAAAGCATAAAATATATCTATCACAATAATATCTCAACACCTTTGTAACATCTATACAAAATATCATGGTCGAGTAGAAATAATTTTTCTATCATCATCCTCCTGCCCTTATCCCACTCTAAATGGCGTCGGTGCAAGGTGTTACAAACATGTCACATAATTTGGCTACGTATTTATGACCGACCGCCTACCTGACGTTCAACTTACCTTAGTCGTATTTTAAGACCCTTCGATAAGAGGGTGGTTTATTCTACGCAGCCGACTACCACAAGGCGGGTCGACATACCTTAAGTCGCCTTTTACGACACCTCGGTAAGAAATGAGGGTGGTCTATTCTACTCAGCCGGATATCACACGGCATTCTATTATTGTGCGGCCTTAACTATTATTATTCGGGCATAATTTTATATGCCTCTGTCTATACTAATATTATAAAGAAGAAAGATTTGTATGTTTGTGTGTAAGTTTGTGTTGTTTTCACGCAGAAACTACTAGACCGATTTCAAAAATTCTTTCACCATTGGAAAGCTGCTCTTTTACTGAATTACTGACTTTAACATAGGCTTTATTACATTAAAAAAAATAGGGATGCCTAATAAAATTGTAATAAGGTGTGAAAAATTTAGTCGTAAACATCTTTCATCGCGTGCGCTGCGGAAACTATTGATGGTAGAACAAAAAAATGTTCTACATTATTATAAAACGTATCAATATCTGCAAAAAAGTCCGCGATACCATATGTCTAACTATTATAGTTATGCCAATATAATAAGATAGAATACTTAATAAGACTCAGGGCCAAACTTATAATTTTCAAAAATAAATCTTTAGTCCGACTTAGTGGACTTTCCACTACCACGAGGTCGGTATGTACGCGGGAGAAACCGCGGAACATTGCTAGTATACAATAAAGGAGGATCGAAGATGAAGAGCTGAGTAATAAATTCTTTATTCGTTTGATTGAGACAATTTCAATGCTCTTCTTAGGAGTACTTACTTAGTGTGTTAATTATAACAATAATGGTGACGATTATGATCGATAAGGCGGTGAGTTGGTCGTAGATCACAATAGATGGCGCTGGCAGTCTGTCGCTACCATTATTATTTATCATTATTTACTTACCTAAATTACAAAGTTGAGGTATGTATATCGGTAGCCATTCTGGCTCGATTGCCGTGACATTTCTCATAACCATTTTCCTCTTCTCTTGACCGCCAGTCTCGTAAAGTTCCTGATACACGACCCACTCTGGTATAGCTTTGCGGAGTATCGATTCAGAGTGTAGGAAAACTGGCTCTTCTAGATTCGAGCAGTGGTATGCGTACTTGAATTTGCGTTTATCATCACCTATTAATTTAATGAAGCTAATTAAACTTAATAGTATTAATCTTATTAAAAAATGTGCCAATTATAAATATTATTTTTTCTACCTGTGATAAACATTAAGTTTGAATAGCACAAGAATAAAATGGCAAACAGCTCAATATAAATCGCCCAATAAAATAGTGTACACAACACTTTTGAACTTTGGCTAAGAGTTTTAATAAATATTTTAATGCACAATAATAAATGAGCTTATCTTATGTAAATATATGTAGTATATAATTAGAACATCGGAAACATTGCCAACGAATTTAATATGAAATGAAATTAAATGAAATTTAATATGCAAGAAGTTTTGGGGGCGATAAATTGATCTAGCTAGGTTTCATTTTTGAAAAGTATTGTTTTACCCCTGTTTTAGGCACTACAAACTGTTACGATATTATTACAAATAGGTCATTTTCGCTGTGATAGGCAAAGTCATAATAGCTCAGTTGGTATCGGGCGGTCGCAGAGTACAAATACTCAAAGGCTAACCCGATTATTTTCCTTTTTTTACAAGTTGCATCTTTTTTTCTATCATCATGATCCTCCTGCCTTTATCCCACTGAAGGTCGGCACAACGTGTTACAAACATGTTGTCAAATGATTTGGCTGCGTATTTTACGACCGGCCGCCTGCCTGACAACAACTTACATTGGGCGTATTTTACGACTCCTCGGTAAGAAAGATGGTGGCCTATTCGACTTAACCGGATACCACACGATGGATCAATTTACCTTATTCTTCTTTTACATCACCTCGGTAAGAAATGAGTGTGGTCTATTCTACTCAGCCGGGTAGCACACGGCGGATCGACTTACCTTAGTCGCCTTTAACGATACCTAAGTCACGTTTAAGCAATCATTCTCCTGCCCTTACCCCACTCTAAGTGGGGTCGACACAACATGTTATAACATGTTGTCATAAGATTTGGCTACGAATTTTACGACCAGCCGCCTGCCGGACGTCAACTTACCTTAGTCGCCTTTTACGACACCTCGGTAAGAAATGAGGGCGGTTTATTCTATGCAGCCGGATACCACACGGCATTTACCTTAGTCGCCTCTTACGACACCTCGGTAAGAAATGAGGGTGGTTTATTCTATGTAGCAGGATACCACACGGCATTTACCTTAGTCGCCTTTTACGACACCTCGGTAAGAAATGAGGATGGTTTATTCTATGTAGCAGGATACCACACGGCATTTACCTTAGTCGCCTTTTACGACACCTCGGTAAGAAATGAGGGTGGTTTATTCTATGCAGCAGGATACCACACGGCATTTACCTTAGTCGCCTCTTACGACACCTCGGTAAGAAATGAGGGTGGTTTATTCTATGCAGCAGGATACCACACGGCATTTACCTTAGTCGCCTCTTACGACACCTCGGTAAGAAATGAGGGCGGTTTATTCTATGCAGCCGGATACCACACGGCATTTACCTTAGTCGCCTCTTACGACACCTCGGTAAGAAATGAGGGCGGTTTATTCTATGCAGCCGGATACCACACGGCATTTACCTTAGTCGCCTCTTACGACACCTCGGTAAGAAATGAGGGTGGTTTATTCTATGTAGCAGGATACCACACGGCATTTACCTTAGTCGCCTTTTACGACACGTCGGTAAGAAATGAGGGTGGTTTATTCTATGCAGCAGGATACCACACGGCATTTACCTTAGTCGCTTTTACGACACCTCGGTAAGAAATGAGGGTGGTTTATTCTATGCAGCAGGATACCACACGGCATTTACCTTAGTCGCCTCTTACGACACCTCGGTAAGAAATGAGGGCGGTTTATTCTATGCAGCCGGATACCACACGGCATTTACCTTAGTCGCCTCTTACGACACCTCGGTAAGAAATGAGGGTGGTTTATTCTATGTAGCAGGATACCACACGGCATTTACCTTAGTCGCCTTTTACGACACGTCGGTAAGAAATGAGGGTGGTTTATTCTATGCAGCAGGATACCACACGGCATTTACCTTAGTCGCTTTTACGACACCTCGGTAAGAAATGAGGGTGGTTTATTCTATGTAGCAGGATACCACACGGCATTTACCTTAGTCGCCTCTTACGACACCTCGGTAAGAAATGAGGGCGGTTTATTCTATGCAGCCGGATACCACACGGCATTTACCTTAGTCGCTTTTACGATACCTCGGTAAGAAATGAGGGTGGTTTATTCTATGCAGCAGGATACCACACGGCATTTACCTTAGTCGCCTTTTACGACACCTCGGTAAGAAATGAGGGTGGTTTATTCTATGCAGCCGGATACCACACGGCATTTACCTTAGTCGCTTTTACGACACCTCGGTAAGAAATGAGGGTGGTTTATTCTATGCAGCAGGATACCACACGGCATTTACCTTAGTCGCCTTTTACGACACCTTAGTAAGAAAAGAGGGTGGTCTATTCTATTCTGCCGGATACCACACGGTTTTGTCACTTTTAAGCAATATCTATAATAATTCGTCCCATCCAAATAATAAAGTTACATGTCCTATTTATTACTTAAAAATAGGAAATGTAACATTATACTTCGGATGGGGCGACATGTTTAGAGCAGTTTTTGACACATTATGTAAGAATAAGCATTTTTTTTATATGTTTAAAGTTAACTTTCTAGAAAACTGTATCACAGGTTTACCTTCCTTCACTTCATCAAGGCCGATTTTCTTCCCAACCTGGTCTCCCAAACCACTCAGAAGGAGTTGTCTGAGGAGCCTCGCTTGTCTATCGTCGGGTGGTTTCATTTCAGGGTCTACGATCATGTCCACACCAGACACGCTCAAGTTTATTTCTGACGTTAGCTGTTTGCGAAGGTTACGTATTTCTTTAACTGCCTGATAAAGAGAAATTGCATTTTTATTGCCACGTTTTATTTGATCTCCCCATTAGGTTAAAAACTTTTTCAAATAATATTGAATTATTATTGCTATATGTACTTCGCGATTCGAGAACATCTATAGAAAGCTAAAAGTAATTTGTTCGTGTAGCTTATGCATGGAGGATTCGTAAATCAGCATCGCCATCTCTAACACTAACACATTCATTAACACAATCTCACCCCAACAGGATCTACTCCATCACAGAATGGTAATATCACTTTTGCGTTTTTGTCGTGTAATCTTCCTCTTAATGATGTAAAAAGTACTGAGCAAAGTAATGTTAACTATAAATAACAAACCTTTATTCTCAAGCCATATTTTGCGCAGAATAACTCCTCTTCACCTTTCACATGAGAATATTCTGCTGCTCCAACAGCTCTTAGCAGCACTCCGGGATCACCTAGCAATAATGTGTTGCCGGCTGCTGGCCAGTTATCAGCTTTACCGGTCATTACCTACCAAATTTTGGGTGAAAACTAGTGATATAGTGACATAAGAGTTTAAGTACATTAATGCAGTAAGTATTTTTCCATGCTTTAATTGTACCAAATTCCATTAACGTTTACTGTATTAGCCAACAGCTGGATCATAATATTTGAATTGATATATTCAACTTCTTTTAACGTTACTTGATTTGGATATAAATCATAAAAAAATAATGCTGATTTTGAACAATGTCGTTAGACACTGTATTAGCCAACAGCTGAATCATAATATTAGAATTGATATATTCAACTTCTTTTAACGTTACTTGATTTGGATTTAAATCATTAAAAAATAATGCTAATCTTGAACAATGTCGTTTGACACTGTATTAGCCAACAGCTGGATCATAATATTAGAATTGATATATTCAACTTCTTTTAACGGTACTTGATTTAAATCATTAAAAAATAATGCTGATCTTGAACAATGTCGTTTGACACTGTATTAGCCAACAGCTGGATCATAATATTAGAATTGATATATTCAACTTCTTTTAACGGTACTTGATTTAAATCATTAAAAAATAATGCTGATCTTGAACAATGTCGTTTGACACTGTATTAGCCAACAGCTGGATCATAATATTAGAATTGATATATTCAACTTCTTTTAACGTTACTTGATTTGGATTTAAATCATTAAAAAATAATGCTGATCTTGAACAATGTCGTTTGACACTGTATTAGCCAACAGCTGGATCATAATATTAGAATTGATATATTCAACTTCTTTTAACGGTACTTGATTTAAATCATTAAAAAATAATGCTGATCTTGAACAATGTCGTTTGACACTGTATTAGCCAACAGCTGGATCATAATATTAGAATTGATATATTCAACTTCTTTTAACGGTACTTGATTTAAATCATTAAAAAATAATGCTGATCTTGAACAATGTCGTTTGACACTGTATTAGCCAACAGCTGGATCATAATATTAGAATTGATATATTCAACTTCTTTTAACGCTACTTGATTTAAATCATTAAAAAATAATGCTGATCTTGAACAATGTCGTTTGACACTGTATAAGCCAACAGCTGGATCATAATATTAGAATTGATATATTCAACTTCTTTTAACGCTACTTGATTTAAATCATTAAAAAATAATGCTGATCTTGAACAATGTCGTTTAACACTGTATTAGCCAACAGCTGGATCATAATATTAGAATTGATATATTCAACTTTTTTAACGTTACTTGATTTGGATATAAATCATTTAAAAAAATAATGCTGATCTTGAACAATGTCGTTTGACACTGTATTAGCCAACAGCTGGATCATAATATTAGAATTGATATATTCAACTCCTTTTAACGCTACTTGATTTAAATCATTTAAAATTAATGCTGATCTTGTACAATGTCGTTTGACACTGTATTAGCGAACAGCTGGATCATAATATTAGAATTGATATATTCAACTTCTTTTAACGCTACTTGATTTAAATCATTAAAAAATAATGCTGATCTTGAACAATGTCGTTTGACACTGTATTAGCCAACAGCTGAATCATAATATTAGAATTGATATATTCAACTTCTTTTAACGTTACTTGATTTAGATATAAATCATTAAAAAAAATAATGCTGATCTTGAACAATGTCGTTTGAGGATATTAAATTTAAAGCAAATCGGTAAATTATACAGATTATTTGGTGGTATTACTCAACTTCGAATCATGGGTAGTTTCTGCTAATGTATGTGAGAATATTGAAATAAAAAATCGGTAAATTATTGACAATTTTTTGTTGACTTAACTTAAAAAAACGCTTGTTGGATCTGCTAATATAATCATGAATCATGAAACATCATGAAAAGCAATCTATTATTAACTAAACACTTCCGATAATGGTAAAAGTCAGGAAATAAAAGACTAAATACCTCTTGAACTGTAAGTGCGGATACTAAAACGATAGTGTACGGTAAGAGGCTGAATTGATGACTCAGAGCCAACATCTTCCCGTAACGTGGTAGCAATGGAAATGCTGAAACCGCTTTCCCTAATGGTGTCACTTTTAGTATCTGAAAACAAAGTAACGAAACAAACAAGTGACAATCACTTATTAGATGCCTATTTTGCTGATTTTGCTTAACAAAAAAAAATTATTGAGACGCCAACAGTTTATAGGCCAAACAAACAAAAAATAAAGGTTAAAAAATATAACAGCTATCCCACTTACTAATAATAAGTGTAAGATTGATTTCATATAAACTTAATAACCAAAACAGCAAACATATTTGAGATCTAAATTGAAAATGACAAATTGACTCATTCGTTTACGTCATTAAATGCATGCTAGTTGCAATAAATCGTACAGAGATACGGTGTTTTATTTTATTGCAAACTGGCTAGAGAAAACAAGCTTTAAATACATAACCACAAATATCAAAGTAAGTGATAGTTGTAAGGTTGTCCTTTGAACTTCTCAAAAAGCAATTGGATTATGATCATTCTCTTGAATTCATCCCAGTCTAAGTGTGGTCATTATAGCATGTTTTTCTCTTCCATTCTCTCCTATCATTCGTCAACTTTGGCGCTACTCCTTTTATACATGTCATACACCACACAATCTAGCCATCTTTTTTCGGCCTCCCTCTAGTCAAATCTATCCAGATTCATGTTTAATACTAGTTGGTCACATGATTTGATGATGAAAAATTAATTAAAGAGCTGGCTACAAAGAAATTAGAATAAATCGCAACACTTCTACTGAATTGCATTCATGTATTCGAAGTAACGTGAACGCAAAAATATTTTTTTCAGAAAGAAGAATCAATCAGAATCAGAGTCTGCTTTTGAGCAAAAGATTACTCAAAGATATCTAAGAAGTGCAATTAAGAGTTAAGTAGGTAGGTTAGTAAAGAAAATAAAAAAATACAGATCTAGAGGTAAAAGAATAGTTGATGATAGCAAAATTAAACAAGTGCATCCAAAGGCAGAAAAAGCCTAGAACATGTTTTTTTTATAGCGGGAAAAACGGATATCGTAGTAGTTTCGACTGTATTGCAAGAAAATATTATTTTGTCGTTGTCTCAATGATATTTCATGACGTCTTAAAAGTTTACATATAAAAGGTTGTTGTTTACGCCGTGTGGTATCCGGCAGAATAAAATAGACCACCCTCCTTTCTTACCGAGGTGTCGTAAGAGGCGACTAAGGTAAACGCAATGTGGTATCCGGCTGCATAGAATAGACCGCCCTCATTTCTTACCGAGGTGTCGTAAAAGGCGACTAAGGTAAGTTGACGTCAGACAGGCGGCCGTTCGTAAAATACGTAGCCAAATCATGACCCCACTTAGAGTGGAATAAGGGCTGGAGAATGATGATGATAAAAGGTTAAGTTGTTTATAACAAGTATGTTTGTAACATGTTGTGCTGACCCCACTTTGAGTGGGATAATGGCAGGAGGATGATATTGATGATGATAAAAGGATGAGTTAAAAAAAATTTTTATCATTGGAATATAAAAAGATCATCATAGACAAGGCCAAAACTTTTAGTTCCGTTACAAACTATACGGATGATGCTAGAATAAAATTAACATAACAGCCCGTTATTATGCCCACTGCTGGGCTAAGGCCTCCTCTCTCCGTTTTTTGGAGACAAGGATTGGAGCTAAGACCTACCACGCTGCTCCAATGTGGATTGGTAGGTTACACATATCCCTAGAATTCTCTAGAGATATGCAGGTTTCCTCACGATGTTTTCCTTCACCGAAAAGCGTGTGATACATTGCAATTATCAATTAGACACATGAGTTTTAATAGAAAAACTCATTGGAGCCTGCCCGGGTTTGAACTCGTGTTCCCCTCGAAAGAGTCGCACGGTCTCACCGCTGGGCTATCACAGCTTTTATAATATATATAGAATATAATAATAATATAATATATAGAATAAAATTACCTCCTCAAAATTTCTCTTCTTATTGCTTCTTGCTTCAGGCTTCTCCAATATACCTAACGCTTCCAGTCGTTTCTCAGCTAAGCGCAGTTGCAATCTGTCTGGTGCCGTAGGATAAGGAAAGTTCACCACCTGAATAATATATCAATGGGAAACTATAGAAGTTATCACACTAGTGAGTGTATGTGCTTGTTACAACACACCACGTGTTGTGCGTGGACGTTGTGATACGTGTAGTGACTGGTCATGCATGTATGGGGTACTTGAACGTTGCCTGTTTCCTACATTTTGAATTACATATATTCGCTTAACAAACGCAGATTATAGCACATAATTCTATCATAACAAAATTCACAAATCAAAATTCGACGACAAAAATTAAGACGATAACAAATTAGTTTAATATGTATGCAAACGAATGTTTAATAATATAACCTAAAACCAACACACTAAAGTCGTCGTCATAATCATAGACTATTCACAACATCTGGTGTTTATCAGTCGGATAACATGTTATAAAGACGCAAGTAACTTTAACCCTCAGATAGGACCTTTATCTAACGAATAAAGGCTATCTGACTATTGGAAAATACAATTTTGCGTTACCTGTCGGTTACATACTATCTCGCTTCTTATCTGACGATTGAAAAATCGGCCATAAGTCAATTAAAATAATTACTTAAATTAAATTTACTTATTACCTCTGTTTACATCTGTTAGCACCAATGAGTAAAAATGCTATAGTCTGTCAGTATGTTGAACTTATCTGTAAATGCCTCTATTGATGCTATTGACTAACAACACATGTTACATACCGGGATAGCATATAGGATGAAACACAGAGAACAAACAATTTTATAACAAAAAATATTCGAGCACTTTTTAAATTTTTTTGTCAAAACTTAAGTGCCTAATTGATATTTGCAATTTATCACATGCTTTTTCGGTGAAGGAAAACATAGTGAGAGAACCTGAATTTAAAGAGAATTCTGTGGATATGTGTAATCTACTAATCCGCATTGGTGCAGCGTAGAGCATTTAAGCCTCAACCGTTCTATCGCAGGAGTTACGAGGCCTATAATCAGAAGTGGGATGATAGCAGGCCGTGATCTTTGCAAGACAAAATTACCTTCTCTATGCCCATACACTTCATCATCAGCACCAAATCGTCCACAGGCCGTCTACATAAATCTGGCTCGTAATGCGGTACGCAGTCGTGTTGGAATACAGCACTGCTGTACAATCTATACGCGTGCCCTGCTGATGTACGGCCCGCTCTGCCAGCTCTTTGTTCCGCGCTGGCTTGCGAAGTCCACACTATACGCCAAGCGCTCGCGCCTGTTGTGTGATCGTAAACCCTAAAAATACATCAAAATGTAACAGACACTGTGTTAGAGCCATTGATCGATTAGATGCGGTAGGCGGAAACAATACAACCTCGTATCAAACTCTGTATATTGTTTTTTTTTAAAGTAGCGGCCTGTTACAATCCCTCTGCTGAGAATAGGCCTCCTCTCTCCGTTTCCGGAGAGAAGGGTTGGAGCTAAGACCTACCACGCTGCTCCAATGCGGACTGGTAGGTTACACATATCTCCAGAATTCTCTAGAGATATACAGGTTTCCTCACGATATTTTCCTTCACCGAAAAGCGTGTGATTAATTGCAATTATCAATTAGACACACGAGTTTAATAGAAAAACTCATTGGTGCCTGCCCGGGTTTGAACTCGTGTTCGAAAGAGTCGCACGGTCTCACCGCTGGGCTAGCACAGGTTTTTTTTTAATGACTAAATAATTTACAAGTAGTTGGTGCATAGTGTGGTGAGAGGTGAAAATTGTTATTAAGGAATGATTCATAGCGCAATACTTAAACAAGTCTCAGTACGCGTAATTGTAGCTGAATCGATGTGATTAAAAAAAATTGTAAGGCACTTATGAGCCTTTCTATTTTTATTTTCTTTATTTTATTTTTAATATGGCACAATTACACATAAGGTCTTTAAAATTACGCTACTTAATATTTTTTTATGGGTGTTAGACAACAGGTAAATTAAAAAGAATTTAAGAAAATGTTAGCCCTTGCCAGGTATTTAACACGCGAACCGTGGAACTGAGTTGGTATTTGCAGGGTCACTGGTATTTGCACCAACGAGCTTTTGACTTTGTCAAAAAGTTTCACCTTAATTTATTGAATGAGGTGTTACTGTGCGGAAGTCCATAATACAAAAGTAATGAATATAATTGCTAGAATCAGAGATAAACGTAAATATATGTAATGCTGATAAGTCGTCGTTTTTTTTTAAGTACGAAATCACCTCATCTTTTTCTTTCCCGTATCAACCACATATTTCACACCCGGTATTGTCAGCGAGGTTTCCGCCACATCAGTGCTTACAACACAAAGCCTCGATCCAACGGGAGCGGGTTCGAATACGCGCGCCTGTTTAGTTGACCCGAGCATAGAGTACAGAGGCAGCACCCAAAGGGGCTGGCGACAGGATTTGATCACTGGAGTCAGACTGTCTTCTTCCGCATCTAAAGTCCAAAATTGACCGCGCCATTAATAAATAGGCTTATTTATAAATTATAAAATTGAAACTTTAATATAATTTGTTCGAAAGAACAAAAGAGCATACATAAACATATATCGGACAGATTTACATGCTTATTATGATAGCCAGAAAACCAAACAAACAAACAAAAAAAACAAAAATATTTTTGAACAATCAATTTGACTAAAAAGTGGAAAATGGAGTTAAGTAAAACTAAGAAAGCACGCTTTCCAAATACAAAGTGGTCGCTTTATGCCAACATTTTTGTATATATCGCTCACGGGCTGCAATAATGGCACAACTCAAAAATCAAGTTTTGAGATAAATGGGTTCAAAGTTTTCATTGCTAAGGAGAATGCATAAGTTGACGTCGGGCAGGCGGCTGGTTGTAAAATACGTAGCCAAATCATTTGAAAACATGTTTGTAACATGTTTTCAAATGATTTGGTGATTATGTTAATATATAAGTTTAGGTTAAAATTAAGTTGCTTATTAGCCCTAAGGCTAGATTGTGACTACAATAAAGTACTTCCATTGTGATGTACTTTATAATAGGAAAAAAAAAATGTTTGTAACATGTTGTGCCTACCCCCCTTAGAGTGGGATAAGGTCGGGAGGATGATGATATATTTAAATTATGTACGCGTCCCTATTGCATGCCATAAAGTTAAATTTTTTGTAGAGTATTTTATAGTTTTAATAATGTAAGTCTAGTTGGTTATCTACGTTGGTTACTTTATTGGGATTGGCCACTAACAAATTTTTGTTTTAGATCACTTTAATACTAAACATTCGATATATTCTTGATTTTGGTCGGTTGTATAGCACAGTAAGGTGTGATAGCCCAGCGGTGAGACCGTGTGACTCTCTAGTGACAATCGTCGGTTCAAACCCCGGGCAGGCACCAATGAGTTTTTCTATTAAAAAAATGTATGTGTCTAATTGATAATTGCAATTTATCACACGCTTTTCGGTGATGGAAAATCTATCGTAACCTGCATATCTCTAGAGAATTCTGGGGATATGTGTAACCTACGAATCCGCATTGGAGCAGCGTGGTAGGTCTTAGCTCCAACCCTTCTCTCCAAATATGGAGAGAGGCAGCCTATGCCCAGCAGTGGGATAGTAACAGGCCGTTACTTTACTTACTTTTATAGCACAGCACAAAACTTATATCTTATCTTGTTATACGGAAGTATCGAACCTGCTTAATCTCTTCACTTACCTGAATCACTCAAATGTCCTTCGCTATCTACGTCGCTAACTAAATCCGCCTGTCCATCATCTTCGGGCATATCATAATCGTCCAAATTTATCTTCGGCAACGCTTTACCCTTTTTCTTACCCTTTCTTCGAGCTTTACGCATTCGTTTCATTTCCTTCTCTACCTGGTCAGTAGAAAGAAGATTGAATATAATAATAATAATAAATATATGGGACATTTATACACACGGTCGTCCGTCCCCAAAGTAAGTAACTAATACTTATGGGTGACGGACAACTGGTAGATATACTACATATATAAGTTTAAATACATACTTAAATACAAATACACACCCAGGCTCGAAGAACCAACAGTTTGTTCATAGAAAATGTTGGCCCTCGGCGGGAATCGAACCGCGCGAGCTGAAGGCAGGGTCACTACCCACAGCGCCAACGGTCCAGTCAAATGATGAATATGATACCTAATTCGTTTTTGCGTTTATACCTTCCTTGTTTCCTTATGTCTTTCAAGAATAATGTGTCAAATACAAATAGTGTGTGTTTTTGTGTAACTTTTGTGAAAAACACACATTTTTTTGTAATAAATAAAATTAATAATTGATCAAAATAAAAATATACTTTATACAAATAGAAAAAGGAGTGTGTTTATATAATAATAATAATAATAATAATATTTTTTTATTTGCATAAAGACACGTACATGGAGCTGGTAAGACAACATTGTAACAGTGTATTTGACCGTTTAAGGTATGCAAAAATTTAAATTAAAAAAAAGCTACAAAAAAACTCATTTTTGTCTTAACTTAAAAAAAAAAAAACATAATTGTCAATTATAAATTAGTCACAATTTCCTTTCGAAAAATTCCTTTATACTGTAAAAATAACATTGCATGAGCCAGTCTCTTAGTCTTATTTTAAAAATTTTAAAGGCAGTGAACTTAAACTGTTAGGAATATTAACAAACAAATATAACACACACTCATTTTTTCCAATACATATAGTTTCTATATTTCCATGTATGTCTATAAATTCTAGATTTTGTTAGGATTCTATCGTTGACATCTAACGATAAATCATATTATAATGAAATCCACATATTATTTATTTGAGTACATAAATAAGCTTTCTGTATAAGCATATTTCAAAAACTACTTGGCAATAATAAAATTCTGAATTCCTTTATAGAATCGTATCCCTATTGTTGAATATTCGGTCGTATTTTATGACAAATATGTCAGTTTGTCCGTGCCAATTCCTTTTTATAACGTATCTCTGCCAAGCAATGTTGCATATTAAACAAATCTCAAATTTATACACAATACTGTGATTTTTTTACTATTTTTACTTTTACTACTTTGAATATGACGCTGGGACCAAAATGTTACATAGGCTCAAATAGCTTATGAAACTTATTTTCACTCTAGTGTTCAAAAAATTAAGACTTTATTACCTCATCATCATCTGACTCTATATCTTCAGGTTCAGAATCCAAAGCAGGATCCACATCGTTGGATGACTTTTTGGTAATAAGCTTAGAGTAATCCACATCTTTACGATAAGGAAATGATGCCCTTAGTTTACGTACCAAGTAATTAACCTTTAATAAATAAAATGATACAATACACAATACCTATATTACAAACTAAATAAGCTGTGATAGCCTAGCGGTGAGACCGTGCGACTCTTTCGAGGGTAACAAGAGTTCAAACCCGGGCAGGCACCAATGAGTTTTTCTATTAAAACTCAAGTGTCTAATTGATAATTGAAATTTAACACACGCTTTTCGGTGAAGGAAAACATCGTGAGGAAACCTGCATATCTCTAGAAAATCCTGGAGATATGTGTAACCTACCAATCCGCATTGGAGCAGCGTGGTAGGTCTTAGCTCCGACCCTTCTTTCCAGAAACGGAGAGAAGATGCCTATTCCCAGCAGTGGGATTGTAACAGGCCGCTACTTTTATATCACTTACAAAATTAAGCCGATAGGTCAATAGTGATGAAACTTATTTTAATAAAAGTTTATATACAGTATAACGTATAAGCAAGGAAAAAACACATAGTGCAATAAAATTCTAATCCCTTAACAATTAATGTAGTCACGGGTATAATATATAGTAGATTGCATGTCACATATTTAAAAGCAAAGTAGTTTTTGACTCATTCTATAAAATATTTAATGAGAATAGAGTCCATAATCAAACCCCCACCATGCATGTGTTTGTGCATATGTTTTTACGAATCCTGCATGTAACGGGTATGAAAAAACGGATAGTCCACTATACATTCAGCACTATATATATTTTCTATTTACTGTATAGCGGATTATAGCAAAATTAATTTTATTATTACTTTTGTATTATGGATCTCCGCAAAGTAACGCCTAATTCCATAAATTAAATCGCGATTTATCGCGGATTATACCAAAATAATATTTCAATACTCTTGTATCATGTCCTTTGCAAAGTATGACCTGCTTCTGTAAATTACAAATAATATAATCAATCACCTCTTGTTGTCCTGTAACAAATATCAATATGCCGCCTTCAGGTAACCTGGTATGTATTTTGACAGTTTTCTTATAGGCCTCTTTCAAATAGTCACTGTGTGTATTCTTATTAAAATGTACTGTCACTGGAAATTGCCTCGATTCTACCTGTAAGCAAAAAAACATATCAAATCAAATCAAATCAAAATTATCTTTATTCAAATTCATTTCACTTTTGAATCGTCAAGCATCAATATGATTAATGAAGCTACAACTGGTTCGGAATGTTGCTCTTACCGAGAAGAACCAGCAAGAAACTCGGCGGTCAATCTTTTAAATATTTTCAATTATACATTATTAAACCGCTGTCTTGTATGAAGCTGAAAGGATTTTCAAATCCAGGCTTTCTTATCATCCAAATAATCTTCAATTTTGTAATATGCTTTACCTATAAGTATATTTTTTACAATTTGAATCTTTTAAGTGATAGATAAATATGGTTAACGCCTGAAGCTATTCGATAGCAAATGCGCACGCGAATCTGTTATCACGTCATCGAGGTCCGCTCCCATTGGCTGTTGATGACGTGATATCACGGAACACAATGCGCGAAAGACAATAAATGTAATAAGCTTTGTTCGCAATAAACCGCATGTGGTTAAACATATTCTTTTTTACGCATAAAATCGTACAAATATCCGCCGTGTGGTATCCGGCTGAGTAGAATAGACCACCATCATTTCTTACCGAGGTGTCGTAAAAGGCGATTAAGGTAAGTTGACGCCAGGCGGCCGGTCGTAAGATACGTAGCCAAATCATGTGACAATATGTTTTTAACATGTTGTGCCGACCCCACTTAGAGTGGGATAAGGGCAGGAGGATAATGATGATGATGAAAATCGTACAAATATATACATACACACCTCAGTACTACATGAGAAAAAAACAGTTCATTCAGCGAAGTATTTAAGTCATAGGAATTATTTTACGGTTTTTAATAAATAAACACTATTTATAGATATCATCAACCTTACCCTTGAAAAATAAACTTGACCCAAATACTAATAGTACTGGTGCAAGACAGAGAAAACAACAATGTTAAAGCATTAACCAAAGGTTCATCATCAATTATACCCGAGTGCGCTTAAAGTAGCGGCCTGTCACAATCCCACTGCTGGGAATAGGCCTTCTCTCTCCGTTTCTGGAGAGAAGGGTTGGAGCTAAGACCTACCACGCTGCTCCAATGCGGATTGGTAGGTTACACATATCTCCAGAAATCTCTAGAGATATGCAGGTTTACTCATGATGTTTTCCTTCGCCGAAAAGCGTGTGATTAATTGCAGTTATCAATTAGACCCATGAGTTTTAATAGAAAAACCCATGGGTGCCTGCCCGGGATTGGATTCGTGTTTCCCTCGAAAGTGTCGCACGGTCTCACCGCTCGGCTATCACAGCTCAGTGAAAGTGCGCTTGCAAAAGCATATTTGAGATAGAGCTTAAATAGATAATCTACGTCGAAAATACTTGCCTTAATCACGGGGGGTGGAACTTTAAACAGCCTCACATTCTCAGTAAAATCCTCAACCCTGAGCGTAGCGGACATTATGATTAATCTCAATGGAACACCCCTCTTGCGTCTCAATGGTACAATACGTGAGAGCAAACCCAATAAAATATCAGTGTACACACTCCTTTCGTGAGCTTCGTCTATAATTATCACCGAATATTTGCTCAGGAGGAAATCTGACTGGATTTCCTTTAGAAGCACACCTGTAATGATTTACTTAGTACACGCCCGTCTTACAATACAACAGGTGCTCGGTTGTGAGCAATGCTCACCACAAATGATCCCCCTTCATTAGCATAAGGTTTAACGCAGCGCCTGGGCCTACCCCCTGCATCATGGGTCAATACGACTTTCTTAGTATAAGTTAATCCAAACAACTAATGCCTCAGAATATTGTTTTGTTTGGCTTGATCAGTGGCTTAGCAAGAAACAGTGTCGCCTCCCGTGTTTTGAAATAAAACCTACGACCACCCTAGCTACTACAATCATCATCACGCAGCCGACGCGACGGGCGAGAGGGCGACACCACCCGATATGACACAACCACCCGAACGAGACTACATCACCACCGGAAAAAACACTGCCAATTCTGACACTGCGGCTTAAGAACTATCACTCCCAGACCCCACCACAAAACCAGACATCCCCTTAAGGTTACTTAGGTGATGTCTGGTTTTACTCATACTCATACTCCAGACATACTCCAGGCCATTAAAGCTTGCGAGGACTGGGCAAAGAGTTTAGCCACGAGGTCACCTACCCCTCAAGGGTATGTGAGATGCCTTTAAGTTGAATAACCCCTCCACCTCTTCCGACTCGTCGACTCGTTTATATTCTATACTAATATTATAAAGAGGAAAGATTTGTATGTTTGTTTGTATGTATGTTTGTTACGTTTTCACGCAAAAACTACTGGACCGATTTCAAAAATTCTTTCACCATTGGAAAGCTGCTTTTTCACTGAGCAACATAGGCTATATGTCATTTTAAAAAAAAAATAGGGATCCCTAATAAAATTGTAATAACTTGGTAAAAATTTAGTCGTAAACATCTATCATCGCGTGCGCTGCGGAAACTATTGATGATAGAACAAAAAAATGTTCTACAGTATTATAGAACGTATCAATATCCACAAAAAAGTCCGCGATACCATATGTCTAACTATTATAGTTATGCCAATATAACTACTTTTTTACATTGTAAAAGTTGGTAAAAGTGCCGACAATAATCAAACCATCTTATTCATATCTCTGTATTAATCGTTATCCCATTAAATGAATAACTGTTTCAATACCTGTAAAATACTTTTTAAATTATTAAAATCCGACATCCCAATCAAAAGATTTTACGAATTTAAGAATGCAAATCGAAATCAAATAATGCCATAACAAACCTAACCTACCGTTATAGCAGGGCCTGCACTTGGTGAGTTAAGTCTTATTCCAAGAATACTAATGATACCCATTTTTTATAATTAAATAATCTACAAAATAAATCTATAGTCCGATTTCGTAGACTTTCCACTACCACGAGATCTGTATGGACGCGGGTGAAACCGCGGGGCTTTGCTAGTCGTCATATAAAAAAGTAACGTGGTGAAATCGGCCTACCATTCTTCTCATTTTATTCACATTTCTTTATTTTTAATCATCCCGAGTCGCGCCCATTTTCATGCAGCGCCCATCGTCGAGAGCACTTAAGGTTAATAAGATTAATATAAGGGAAAACACTGGCTAAAAAAATATAAAATAATACAAAATTGGTTATATAAAACTGTCGGATGTAAATAGTATTCTTGGTTCATCCCCGCGTAAATCCTCCTTTAGCTGTGGGTAGTGACCCTGCCTTCAGCTCCGCGGGTCGCGGGTTCGATTCCCGCCGAGGGCCAACATTTTCTATAAAAAAATTGTTGGTTCTTCGAGCCTGGGTGTGTATTTGTATATAAGAATGTATTTAAACTTATATATGTAGTATATCTACCAGTTTTCCGTCACCCATAACACAAGTATTAAGTTACTTACTTTGAGGACGGACGACCGTGTGTGTAAATGTCCCATATATTTATTATTATTATTATATTAACTTCAAAGTCAAGGCTCGACCATTTAGGTCGGTGTTTATGTACCTAGCACGGGCCTAGGCCAAGAAACTAGATACAATATGTCAGTTGTGTGTTTGTTTGATGTATGTTACGTGGTTATATACGGTTCAGCCACTTCTTGTGTGTTTTTCTGTTGTGTAGAAAGTGTTTTATGTGAGTTTTGTAAGTTGTTGGTTTCAGAATTAAGGCTGTGTAATGGCAGAGAAGATGGGTTCATAAATCTACGTACTATGGAGCAAGTGTCTAGGACAACAGATTTTTGTAGTGGCACATACAAGTTTTGTGGGAGTTCAAGGATTTTTAAAGCATTGAAAAGTGTTTTAGGAATTATACCTGTTGCAGAGATGATGATCGGGATGACTCTTACTATGTCTTGGTGCCACATTTGCTTAATTTCGTCTGCCAAGGGTATGTATTTTTGAATTTTTTCCGAAAATTTTTGTTTAACGTTGGTAGTGTTTGGGACCGAAATGTCAATAAGGAATGTGGTTTTTGTTGTTTTAAGTATTAAAGTTAGGTCTGGTCTATTACTTAGAATTGTGCGGTCAGTAATGATGTCTCTGTTCCAGTATAGTTTGACGTCTTTACTTTCTAAGACATTCTTTGGTTTGTATTGGTAGTATGGTGTATAAGTTTGTAAAAGTTTATATTTTAACGCAAGTTGCTGGTGAATATGTTTAGCTACATTGTCATGTCTGTATGTATATTCTTTATTGGCGAGGGCACTGCAGCCTCCGGTTATGTGATCTATTGATTCTGTTGTTGAATGACATAGTCGACACTTGTCTGTTTCTATTTTGTCTTTGAGTATATATTTTGAGTAGTTTCGCGTTTTTATTATTTGATCCTGTATAGCCACAAGGAAACCTTCTGTTTCACCGAATATGTTACCTTTTGTAAGCCAGCTATTGGATGCCTCTTTTTCAATATGTGGTTCTTCCAATTGCTTGATGTATTTTCCGTGTAGAGCCTTTTTTTTCCAGTTTTCTATCTTTTCTTCTTCTGTTTGTATTTTAATGGTAGGATTATATCGTGTATCATTTAATTTTAACGGTGTTCCTGTTGTGGGTGAATTTACAAGTGCTTTGTGTATAGGGCTGTCAGTGGCTTTATTTTGGAAATATGTGCGTAAACTTTCTATTTGAATGTAATGCAAATTTTTTATATCAATGAACCCGCGGCCTCCATTTTTCCTCTTGATGGTGAATCTTTCTACCGCAGAATGACTATGGTGAATATTATGTTTGGTGCATGTTGTTCGAGTTAATGTGTTAAGTGCGTTCAATTCTGTTTCAGACCAGTTGATTACTCCAAACGAATATGTTAATATAGGTACGGCGTATGTATTTATAGCTTTAGTTTTGTTTCTTGAACTTAGTTTGGTTTTTAGAACCGTTCTTAATCTTTGTTGGTATTTTAATTTTAAAGTGTTTTTGATTTCTGTGTGGTTAAATGATGTGTTTTGTTGATAACCAAGATATTTGTATGTTTCTCGGAATTCCATACTACTAATAATGCCCTCCTGTTGTGTTAAAATATGTGAACCTGTTTCTTTATGTTTACCTCTAATTATACTGTTTATTTTACATTTGTCTGTACCGAATGTCATTTTAATATCCTTACTGAACTGTTCGGTTATTGTAAGTAGATGGTCGAGTTGATTTCTGTTTGCTGCGTATAATTTAATGTCGTCCATGTAGAGTAGATGCGTGACTTTCGTGTTATGTTGTTTATCTAATACATAACCGTAGTTCGTATTGTTGAGTATTCTAGAAAGAGGATTAATGGCTAAACAAAACCACAGTGGGCTAAGGGAATCTCCCTGAAAGATTCCTCGGGATATTGTGATTAACTTTGTTTTCATTGTTCCTCTATCTGTATGAATACTCAGGGTCGTTGTCCAGGTTTGTAATATATGCTGTAAGAAATTTATTAAGTTAGAGTCAGTTTTATATAGTTTTAAGACATGTATTAGCCAGGAATGTGGAACGCTATCGAATGCTTTTTGATAATCTATGTATGCATAAAATAGGTTTTTGTGTTTTTGTTTGACTTGGTTATGTATTTCGGAATCTATAATAAGTTGTTCTTTACAACCCATGGATCCTTTACAGCATCCTTTCTGTTCTTCGGGGATAATATTATTCTGTGATATATGTGTGCTAATTTTATGTGCAATGATTGATGTCAACAGTTTGTATAGAGTAGGTAGACAAGTTATGGGACGATATTTAGAAGGATTTGTTGTATCTGAGTCTTTTGGTTTTAAATATGTTATTCCTTGTGTTAAAAATTTTGGCATATTACGTGGATTTTGTATGAGCGCATTAAATGCATTTTTAAGGTGATTGTGTGTTGATGTTAGGTACTTTAGCCAGTAGTTTTGTATTTTATCTGGACCTGGTGCTTTCCAATTTTGTGTTTTTCTTAACGCATCTTTCACGTCTTCTATATCTATTACTATAGGAGGCATTAATTGTATATTTTCTGTTGCTTGCTGTTCTAATTCTATGAACTCTGCGTTACTGTTATGTTCCTCAGATGATGACCAAATATTTTCCCAAAAATTTTCAACTTGTGTTGCTTCTGGTGCTTCTGTAATTTTTATATGTTTTGAGTCTAGGTTTCGATAGAATAGTTTTTGATTATTTTTAAATGTATTATTTTCTGCTTTTCTCTTATTGCTTTCTTCGTATCGACGTAAACGTTTCGCGTATGCGGATAATTTTTGTTTGTTTTTGTCCAGTTGGTCTATAAATTGATCACTGGTTAGATTGTTAGGGTTTATTTTGCGTTGTTTCTTAAGTGATAGGTTTCCTTTTACGTACTGTGTCATGTGACTAATATTTTTGCGTAGTGTAGCAATTTGTGTACTGAGTCGTTTCTTCCAGTGTGGTAATTTAGATTTGTTTCGGTCTCTGGTGTCGTTGTTATTTAGATTATTGTTGCCTGATTTTTGTTTATCGTATAGAGAAGTGGTTGTAACAGCTGCACAGTATATTATTTCATGTATTTCTTCTATTGTTGGTGTTACTTTATCCTGTAGGTATGTATTTAATATGTCATTTATCGTGTTTACTGTTTTAATCGTCGAGTGTGTGATTTGTATTTTTGGTATAGTAGGTCTTTCAGTAGGATTAGTATTTTTAAATTTTATTAGATTTTCTTTGAATACATTTTCAATATTTTCGTAATTTAAGTATGTATTAGTATTATTTTGTATTGATTCTGGTGTAAATGAAGACTGTATAGATATTTCTATAGAGTGAGAAATTTGTTCTGATGTATTGCAGGACTGTGTATTTAAAATTGTGGGATATATAGTGTCTATTAGCGGTACGGATGTTGATATAATCCGATTTTCTGTTATGTTAGATATAGTGCTAATATTAGTATTATTTGTTATTTGACTATTTTGGGAGTGATCAGTGTTGTTCGTATCAATATTGTTTTCGCTATCGATATTTTCCATTGCTATCTCTTCTGAAATCACTTGTTTGATATGTAAACGTTCAGATAGACTAATTCTGTTGTTTTTGTGTATGACTCTGATTTGATCTGATAGTCTCTGCTGTGTTATGTGTTGTAGCTCGGGGTAGATTTGAACGAATGAGTGATGTAGTAAAGGTCGATAAATAGTGAGATCGGTCTCGCATTTTGTGACTCTATAGTAGCAGCGAAGAAGTTCTCGATTAACTTCGTCAGTCCATTTCATACGCTTTCTAGATTTACCACCAAGGGTGGTTGCCGGAAACATTTCCTGCAACACCCTGCTATTTGGTATATCTTCTCGATTGTAAGGTGTATGTGTCAGGTGTGTAGTAGTTTCTACGCAGATATGATCGGTGTTTTGATTTGATCCTTGCGTAGGGTTCTTGGTGTCACTAATGGGCATGAGTGAATTAGCCGGTGGCTCTCGTGCAACATTAAGCGACAGTGGGGAAATTGTGGTTGATCGGAATGTAAGTGTGTTTTGGGATGAGCAAGACGATGAATTGGGTGACTCAAAGAGACTATGGGTAGATGAGATTGGTGATGACGGAGTTGAGATGATATCGGCTGTGGTATCTTCGGGTACATTCCCGGCGGGGGCCCGCCTGCTCAGCCCCAGGCCATCGACGGTCCGCATGCTGTCACATCCAGCGTCGACTCCAGATGTGCCCCGACGACCTCCGGGTAGCGGCCTCAAATTGTATTTCCTTGTTGACTTTTCCATTTCTTTCTTGAGGCTGGGACCGTTAGTTGGAAGGTTGCCTAGTTGTTATTGGCATTTAGTAGAGTAGCTCGATTATTAGATAAATTAAAATTCGAGTGTCTTGTCTAGGTGTTAATGACTGGGTATTGATCGCTTCCGTAAGCCCCCCCACCACGACAAGGTGGTCCCACGGGGGGGTTATTATTATTATTATTATTATTATATGTGTAGTAATTTTATAAAATTAGTATGGATTTTTTATATTGCTCTTATAATAAATAATAAATCGGGGCTATGAAAAAATATATTTTTGATTTCGATTTCTCTGATTCTCGACGATTTAAGCAAGATTCTGTGAAAATATATTCCTTAGAAGTATAACTTACCATCTGTCATGAATTTGATCTTCGTATCTTTACAGACATTGCCTTCAAACCGCATCAAATATGATACTTCTTTGTTGGTCAGTCCAAGCTCGTATGCCACTCGACCTGACATAGCTACAGTAGCAACGCGTCGAGGCTCCGTGATACCAATCATTTTATCTTCCGCGTAACCTGCCTCATAAAGAAATTGAGGTATTTGGGTGGTTTTACCACTACCTGAAACATTTATTTAATTAAACTTAATAGACGTTAAGATTTTAATTTGTGAACTTGTAAAAGAAATCTCAATATTAACCTCCTGAGAGCATATCTTGATTATATGGTACATGTTGACCATTATTGAAATGACCTGAATTCACCATGTCTCAAATTCATAAAACGGTCATAAGGACTGTCGTATTGTGTGGATCAGAATGTTGGGCAATTAAAAAGACGGATGAGTACAAGCAAATAAAATGAGAATTTTAAGGTGGATGTATGGTGTGACAAGACTGGATAAAATACGAAATGAGTATATAAGGGGAAGTCTGAAAGTTGCGTCCATTATAGAAAAGACGAGAGGTGCAAGATTGGGATGGTATGGACATGTAATGAGGAGGGATGAATTTTCATCCCTCCTCATTACATGTGAACAAACAAGTGTTAAATATGAATGTGGATGGATATGTGGCTAGATGGAGGTCTAAAAAGATATGGCTAGATTGTGTGAAGTGAAAGAGGAGTAGCGGCAGAGTTGTCGCATGATTGGACAGAATGGAAGAGAAAAACATGTGCCGACCCCACATAGAGTGGGATAAGGGTAGGCGAATGATGATGGAGAACATGTCTAATTTCATATTTATTGATGAAATGGTAAATGTAAAAAATAGTCCACATGTGGTGTTGGATGTGCAGTGGATCAATTTTACTAAACTAAACTAGTTTCCTAGTTGCAATATACCTGATTGAAATATAAATCAACATGACTTTTTGAAGTTATTAAGTGTTTAAAGAACTAAGCGATACTTTGCGGAGATCCATAATACAAAAGTAATAATGAACTTATTTTGCTATAATCCGCGATTAAGTTAATAGAAAATATCGCAAAGCTTTGCGATTCTGTTGTGGAGTCTATCTCCTAAAGATGCCTCGGTTGCGCGGCGAAACAATTGTTGAGTTTGTGCATGTTCTTTTACGAATTCTGCATGTATCAGGTATGAAAACGGATAGTCCACTCTACATTTAACAATATATATATTTTAGCACAGATTAGAGCCAAATAATATTATAATTACTTTTATATTAGCGACCCATAGTGTGGTAGAATAGACGACCCTCTTTTCTTACCGAGGTGTCGTAAAAGGAGACTAGATAAGTTGACGTCAGGCACGCGGCCGATTATAAATACGTAGCCAAATTGTGTGACAACATGTTTGTAACATGAGCCCCCCCTTAGAGTGGAATATGGGCAGGAGAATTATGACTTTTATATGATAATATACCTCCATAAAATAGCACCTATTTCTACAAATTATCAATTATCTTAATAATTACATACCTGTTTCACCAGCTACTATAAGAAACTCATTCTCATTAACAAGCTCCATTATTCTCTGTTCTTCACCTAGAATAGGCAACTTTAATCTAGCAACTTGCACTTTTGGGTCCCTTTTGATATCGACATGTTTTCTGGTATGTTCTATTAAGGGTGGTTTAACATCTTTCTTATGCTTTTTATTTTGTTTTTTCACTTCATTTACTTCTTTTTCTGGCTTATTATCACTATGGATTTCTTCTTTAGGCAGTTCATGATTTTCAATAATATGTGTATGCAAAGTTTCAATTTTTTTATTGTCTTCATCATGATGACCATTTTCTATAACTTCTGGCTCATCATCAGTCTCTGAACTATCACCATCATTGGATAACTCTTCAAGACCTATTACATTAGGATCATACTTTTTCTTTTTACTATTATCAGAGTTTCCCATTCTTAGCAACCTTAATCTCTTTTTTGCACCTGTAATTTTTTTATAAATATATCGCACGCTTAGTATCAAAGTGACCTAATTCAAAATTAGGCTTAATTGAGTTATATACATTGTAATCGTTATTTCAATGCCATCTATGATATCACACTACGAACTCTTAAAAATACTACTAATTTCTTGCTCTTCGTAGTCATGGTTCTCTTCAACACTCATGAGTTTTGTAACGCCACACTACACTTATTGCAATTTGCCACAAAACAACTTTTCTGAATAAGGTCACTTCAATACTAAACATGCTATATAAAAATTTTATTTATAACAAAAAAATCCTTATACATTTATGGATAATCTATACCTGCAATACTGCTAAATTTTTTCTGTTCATTAGGCTCTGATGAGGAATTTACTACATTTTCTTCAAGATTATATTCATTTAATTTTCGCAATCCTAGAGTTTGCACTGAAGATATTGTGGTTAAACGCTTCACCTCTTCTGGTGTTGCTTGTACTAGAGAAAGAGATTCTAAAAGTGCAGCCCTCTGAAATAATTGAGATTATATGGAAAAAAAATATTTAAAAATGTTTTTCTAATCATCTAAACATAGAAAGAGATTTGATATAAAACTATCATCACCATCATCATCATCCTCTTTCTGACCTTATCACACTCTAAGTGGGGTCTATCCCTTTTTGTTACTTTTCAAATCGATATAACACAAACACTGCTATCTTTTCAGCTACTACGAGGTTAAAAGAATATGCAAGATAGATCAAATTCATTATCACTTTAATTATTTTTTTTGTAAAACTAAACAATTTAATATATCAAAATATACATTCTCTTTCTTCTTTTTCTTGTCAACAATCTTCTCCAATTTTTTGCGCTGAGCCTTAGTAAGAATTCGGATTTTTTCTTTCCTTTCTGAAATTACTTTGGTTTTCCGTTTCTTTGAAGGCAATGCCAAAGTGTTGCTCTTATCTTCAGACCCATATTCATTGGTAGCAATGTCAAGTTTAATCTAGAAAAAATAATATAAAAAAAAATTCAAGTTCTAATAATTTTTTAAGTGAGAAGACAACAGCAATTTTTTTAATTCTGAAAATATAATACTATATCCATATATCTTCTTATATATAAACATGATTGTTAGTCTGTAGGTCGTTTGTAGATTTTGACCAATTTTAATTAAATTTTCTTCTGATTCCTTCTTTTTTCTTCTGATTCTTTCTTCGTCTTAGAATCTGTAAAGCTTAGTGTCGATCGGAGCATTTTTTTAAAACGTTGAGTTCTGTTTTGAGGAGAATTACAAACCAGACTGAGCCACAGCAAAGCGCGGCCATACAGCTAGTAGAATATATAAACCGATCAATAATTAAAATTATAATCAAGTAATATTTGAATGACAGGTAAAAGTTAATTCTAACCGTAGGTGTGTGGTCTAAAACGATGACGCACTATGTTCTTTGTTTTTGACCAATATTATAAAAAAAAATGTAAAATTCCAATGTTTTTTTAATTACCTACCTCATGTGTCTGGGAATCGTCGATGCTGGTTTTTACCACTTCGCGTGCTTTAGCATTATATCGTTTCCGTCCCATTTTAGCACTGTATATAAATGTTTTGGCTTTATGGTTATGTGCATAAGCTTTATATCTAAGAATTACACAATTAACAAAACAAAAAAATATAAACAAACGTCTTCTTCTTTTTTAAACAAACGTGTTATTGTTATGACAGTCTACTATGTGGTTATGTATATATATGGTGGTTATGAGTTATGACCATAGATTAATATGTATATATGGAATTTACATTTGGAACATTTATTATTTATATAAATTTATATAACTTGATATAAATAACCTATAAATATTTAAGTATGTAGTCTATGTTTAGTATTTGGCACTGAGTACTGACAGTAACCACAGAGAGCTAATAAAATCGTGACGATGAAAACGTCACGATTTTATTAGCTCTCTGTGTAATTTCATTGTTGCTTTTTAAAAAGTTTTATTGAATTAGAATGAAAAAGTATAACAATTAAAATAAAACTAGAGTCTATCTTTTCAAAACATCTGAAAAGTATATAATATTTCAATAGATTTATAATCTGAAATGTTCTTTGTCTGATGATACTGAATCATTGCAGAAGTACCTATTATAAAAGCATATTTGTTCTCTTTATACAGTACCGTAGATATATAATACAAGACCAGAAGTAGACTTGCATGTCAAATTCAAATTCAAAATATTCTTCATTTAAGTAAACTTGTAAACAAGTGCTTTTGAATCGTCAACTTTACTGCTGGTTCGGAAAGCTGTTCCTACCGAGAAGAGCCAGCAAGAAACTCGGCGATTGCTCTTTTTAAAATATAAATCTTAGAACTAATTACATTTATTTATTACTGTCTTGTACAGGGTAGAGGTGCACCTATATCCACACATCCTTATCATCTAAGTAATCTTCAACAGTATAGTAGGCTTTCTGTATCAGCCTCTTTTTAACAGTGGTTTTAAACTGCTGTAATGGCATGGCTAAAATTGATTTCGGAATTTTATTATAGAATCTTATACCCATACCCACAAACGATTTACGTACTTTTGCTAGGCGCAATGCAGGAGTCGCAAGCTTATGTCGGTTCCTACTTTGTCTATGATATACATCACCTATCGTTTTATAATTCTGTACAAAATGATGTACAAAAATTACATTGTTTAAAATATATTGTGAAGCAAATGTAAGAATACCTATTTCCTTAAACTTCTCTCACAGGGAATCACGCGGACTTAAATTGTAGATGCCACGTATGGCTCTTTTTTGTAATACGAAAATTTTTTCACTATCCGCGCATTTACCCCACAGCAATATTCCATAAGACATAATGCTATGGAAGTAAGCAAAATAAACAAGTTTCACTGTTTCGACATCTGTAAATTGTCTTATCTTTTGAACAGCGTAGGCTGCTGAACTAAGTTTCTCTGCAAGAGTTTTTATGTATGTGTAAACTCCATTGGAGTTTTGAATCCAAGGTCACTCCCAAGAATACAGTTGTATTTTCTGTTTTCAGTGGTACATTATTTATGGAGAGCCTATTTGCTGTTTATGGCATTTTGTGAGTTCTCCCACGCATCGAAGATATGCTTCAACAACTTAATTCCCGCATCCGTTGTAGACCGACCCTTAGTAAACCCATACTACTCAGGATGAAGTTTACAGATTTGTTAAAGATCTTGGCCATAATTGGGGCGATAATTTCAATAATATTGCTAATTAATTTTACTGACATTCCCCACAGATCAGTTGTTTTTTTAATATTTAAAGTTTTAAAATTTTTGACAATATCGTATGGGGAAATATGTTCAAATTTAAAATTAACATTGCACTCCGTGACGCTGTCCTTTAAAAAATTGAAAGCTTCCATTGGGGATGAATTTATTGAGCTAGTGGTGGAAATGGATATATTTTGAAAGAAATGCTCAAATGCACTAGCCACTGCTGTATCGGAATCAATAAGTTCATTCCCAATTTTAAGCTCAATGGCAGATTTATGCGTTTTATGTCTGCCTGTTTCATCGCTTATAATATCCCAGGTTGTTTTTATTTTATTTTTAGAGTTCATTATTTTGTTTTTAATGTGAAGAGATTTGGCATGTGTGCAGACATTTCTAAACGTTTTAGAATATTTTTTTACATATCCTAGGAATGTGGGGGATTGATTATATTGTTTTTCTGCATACAGATCAAATAACTTGTTCCTACTCTTATAAATGCCATTAGCATATGTCAACAGAGAAGTAATATATATCACCTACACAACATGTACTTACTAAATTTAAACATTAAATCCAATTACATAGGTAATTCTTGTTAAGTTACTGTGGTACCCACCTTTAGTACCAACTCAGTACAAAAACAGAAAAAAGACAAATGCTCTTTATCTAAATTTTGTATCTAAGTTAAGTTTGTTAGATAGTTACTGCTATCGTTAAAATAAGTGTATCCTATGGAAGTATTTGATTGAGTCCCAGATCTATAACTTTTCGTTTATTATTCAAATATTTAAATAAAATACTCCTAAAAAGCTAGAATCTAAGCCAAATAGAAATTTAAACTGAATGTAAACGAAATGTGAATGTCTTGTTAGGACAAGACATTCACATTTCATTTACATTACTATAGTGGTCTTCTATGGTCCACTATTGTCTATGGTCTTGTCATAGATTAGGTCTTGTCTTGTTCATGTGTGAATTAGTTAGTAGTTTATGGTGTGAAAAAGGCGGGAACCATTGAATAAAAAAGGCGCGTTGTTAAATTATAATTTATATTTTATACATTTAATCACTCAAATTGTTTGTGGTTAGTGCATATTCCCAACTAAAAGCTATAAGAAAGTTGGAAAAGTATTTTGACTCTTCCCCAAAATGGGGAAGGGTGCTAAAAGGCGCAAGCCGGATTCGCCAGCGTCAGAAGCTGAGCCGCCCGATTCATCGGATTCTGAATCTTCGGAAAAACAGAACAGCAGAAGAGATGAAGCCGATAAATATAAGATATTCAAGATGCCGGGATATTCTCGAAAATATCCTGAAAATTCAAACAAAAATGAGTTCATAGTATTCCTTGCACACACTGACGATAAAATACCATTCTCTGACAAAGACAGACTAGCTCTTTCCAAAGCTTTGCGGGACCATTGTGTATCAGGTATCATGCATTTAAGGCCCATCAACCGTTTCAAAGTAGGTATTACATTCGATGTTTCAAATAATGCAAATGTATTTCTTACAAATGTAAAACTTTTAAATGAGCTTTCTTTGAAAGCTTCTATTCCAGCGGGTGACACCGAGGTGACTGGAGTACTTACTTCAGTTCCCGTAGAGCTGTCGAATAAAACCTTATTTTCGTTAATTGGTAGTAGTAGAAATGTGATTCAAGTCAGGCGTTTCATGCGCAGAGTAAGAGGTGATGGTGGCGAAATCTCTTTGCAACCAACACAAACTATAGCAGTTACTTTTGCTTCTACACAGCTCCCAGAGCATGTATATTTGGATTCATGGCGACATGAAGTAAAAGTCTATATACCACCAGTCAAACAGTGTTTAAAGTGTTTACGGTATGGTCACATTGCAAAATTTTGTCGCAACACTGATGTATGCTCAATCTGTACAGAAAATCACAACTTTAAAGTTTGTAATAGTGACAAAACTGTTCCAAAATGTGCTAATTGTCAAGGGAATCACATTGCCATATCATCAACATGCCCAATTAAAAAACAAAAAATTGAAGAAAACAAAATAAAGTCACGCTCTGTTAAATATTCAGATCTTTTTGACAATGCAGTTTTTCCTCATATCAATTCTAATGGTATTGAGATTCAATTAAGTAAACTATGTAAATCTGATATTTTTATGAATTTATTGGTAGAAGCTTTGACAAAAATAGTTAGTAATAAAAACAATATTCCCATAAATTCAGGATCCATCCGTGAAATCATTCAGCAAACCATAAATAAGAAACAAAGTTCTAGTAATCATTAATTTATGGATAATTTAAATATTTTTCAATGGAACGCACAGAGTATTTTAAGTAATAAGTTGAATTTAACTCATTTTTTATATGATTTCAATATACATATAGGTATCATATCAGAAACTTGGTTGAAGCCTAATATTCGTTTTAGTATTAGTGGATATCAAGTAGAACGAAATGATTGTGGAAGCAAACATAATGGTGTTGCTATTTTAATACATAATTCTATTTCTTATTATAAAGTAGACTCATATTTTGATGATTCATTGCAAAACATTTGTATTCGAATACAAGTTAACAACAAAGAAATAAGTATAGTTAGTTTATATATGCCAGCAAACTCCATTCCTGCTTTCAATAAGTTGAAATTAGATAGACTAATCAAATCTATACCCAGTCCAATGATTTTTGCTGGTGATTTTAATGCTCATCACATTTCTTGGGGCTGTGTTGACACTCAGCAACGGGGAAGAGATGTCCTGGATATAATAGATGATAATAATTTAGTGCTTCTTAATGATGGCCAACCAACTACTGTGGGCACCTTGTCTTGGCGTCCTAACGCGCTTGATTTATCACTAGCTTCCCTTTCTTTAGCGTCTTCCTGTGAATGGTATGTACATAATGACCCCCTTGGTAGTTATCACCTCCCAATAATAATTAAATATGTATTTAATAGTGCTGTATGTAATTATGAGGAAACAGCCTGCCCACATAGTAATTTACATTTACCCATCTATCCTAAATATAGACAAGTAGATTGGAAAAGATATGAAACTAATATGCAATATTTATTGTTAGATTTTAAGCAAGAGCTGTATTCACCTTTAGATGCCTATAAAATTTTTATTGATATTTTAAAGCTAGCTATAATTAGATCTATACCGAATAATTTGGTTTCAAATACTGTTAACAGACATTCTTTTTGTGCTAAGAAAGCTAAGCACAAACCTAATCTGCCATGGTGGAATAATAAATGTACAGAGGCTGTTTCGAATTCAAAACAAGCTTATTTAACTTTTAAATACAATCCTTCAGAGGAAAATTACTTAGAGTTCAAAAGGCTTCAAGCTTTAAAGAAATATACTTTAAAAATTGAAAAGAAAAATAGTTGGCATTCTTTGTGTAGTTCCTTTGACCGCTGTACACCTTTGTCTGTCATTTGGAAATTCATACGTAAGTTTAACAAGTCATTTATCCCATTTAATGAAAAAGAGGATAGTTGGATTTTGGAATTTTTACAGTTATATACTCCAGATTTTGTTTGCAATAATACTGAAAGAAATCATAACATGCTAAATTCAAGCAATGACTTCATTGTAAAATTATTTTCAATTCAGGAACTTAGATCTGCTATTTCATCACGGAAAGATACAGCTTTTGGACTAGATGGTATTCCCTATATTGCCTTTAAAAAAATGGATGAAAAATCATTAAATTCTTTTTTAAGTGTTTTGAATTCGCTCTGGATTAATAGTGAAATTCCTTCTTCTTGGAAAGAAGATACTCTAGTTCCAATATTGAAACCTGAAAAACCTAAGCTAGACCCTAATTCGTATAGGCCTATAGCTCTTTCATCCTGTACTGCTAAAATATTTGAACAGCTTCTGAAACAGCGTCTGGAATTCTTCATTGAACAAAACTGTTTATTGCCCTCAAATCAGTTTGGTTTTCGAAGAGGTCGGTCTTCTCGCGAAAGTATTTATCAACTACATTTAGATATACACAATTCTATAGTGAGTAAAGAGAACCTTTTATGTGTTTTCTTTGATATCTCTGGTGCTTATAACAGTGTAAATATTGATATTCTCTGTATTGAACTTTCATCAATAGGTTTTCCTGGAAAATTAATTAACTGGATTCGTGCATACATGACTGAACGAAATGTATATGTTAAGTATAATAATCATCTATATGGTCCCAGATTAGCTTCTACCGGAGTTTGCCAAGGTGGTATTTTGTCCCCTTTATTGTTTATTTTGTACATACGACAACTCAATATTATCTTAGGAACATCAGTTAAAAATTTGCAATTTGCTGATGATTTGGCTGTTTACACATCAGGAAATAACATATCCACTGTTACTAAAACGATTAATTTTGCACTGTCAAAATTGAATAAATATTTTAATTACCTTAACTTAGAAGTTAATCCTTTTAAATCAAAGGTTGTTCTGTTTGGTAAAAGATGCAGTTCTCAACCTAATGTTTACTATAATGGAACCTCTATACCAATTAGTAGAGAAGTTAAGTTTTTGGGGGTAATTTTCTCTCAAAATCTGTCTTGGAAGAGATATGTTGATATTATTACAGTTAGAGCTACTAAAGCATCTAATATTCTAAAATCCTTGACAGGTACATATTGGGGTGCTGACCCTAAGATTTTACTTATGCTGTATAAATCCCTTGTACGTAGCCATTTTGAATATGGTTCTTTTTGTTTTGCAGTGGATGAAAAAATTATTAATCAATTAGAATTAATACAAAATAAATGTATGAGAATTATAACAGGCGCATTCAAATCTACACCTGTCGGTACCATGCAGATTGAATGTAAACTCCCACCAATCTTAATTAGGATGGACTACTTAAAAGAAAAATTTATTCTCAAACTTCTTTACCTCCCCAATAATATGCTTCTTAAAAGCTTAAGCCAGACTGCTTCAAAAATGTCACAAAAGCCCTTTTTCTTATTACAAGAATTTTCTAGCGTAGTTCACTTTTTGGAAAACCTTAATATTTATCGTTCAAATGCAGTTTTGCCTTGTTATCAAGGTAGTTTTACTAGTAAATTCCCTTCTATGAATATTGTTATAGATCACACCTTATGTACTAAAGAGCATGTTTATGTTAAATTTTCACACTGGAATGATCACAAGTTTATTTATACTGATGGATCTAAGAACATAGACTCTTGTTCCTTTGCTATATTTGATTCATCTCAAAATTATGGGTTTGGATACAGACTAGAACAACATGCGAGTATTTTTACAGCTGAAGCAGCTGCTATTCTGTTTGCTCTTAAGTACATAAAAAATTTATATCCTTTATCTAATAGATGGGTTATAGTTAGTGATAGCATGAGTGTTCTTAAAAATTTACAAAACAATAAGTTACATGCTAACACTGATTATCTTATTTATAGTATAAAGGAAATATGGATTGAGCTTGCACAGTTAGATATTCAAGTTACTTTTATTTGGATACCATCTCACGTTGGAGTTGTTGGAAATGAAAAAGTAGATTATTTAGCCAAAGCAATTGTTAATTCTACAAATGTTACAACAGTTCCTGGAATTAGTGATAACAGTGTCACTTTGCCGTTTACAGATATTGTTCATAATTTAAAACAGCGTATGTGTAAAAAATGGGCTAACCATTGGTATAATTTTTCTGAAGTTTTAAATAAGGGTCGTTGGTATGCTTCTCTGAATATCAAAGTCAATAGTACTCCTTGGTTTTATAAAACTCAAAACTATTGTAATAGAAAATTTTACGTAATCATGAGTAGATTGCGTTTTGGTCATTGTCGTCTAAACTTTCATCTTCACCGCATTAAATTATCGAACTCGTCCCTTTGTGCCTATTGCGCAACTCAAGAAGTACAAACTATACAACATATCTTCTTCGAATGCCCATCTTTCGGCATTCAGCGCCTTGTGCTGATGGATGAGCTTATTCAATCTTATGGTACTAGTGACATGGTCCCGCGTCGTATAATGGATTTATTAATGAATCCATCTATTTATCATCACCTTTATACGTTTATTTTATGCACTGTAAAAGACTTGTAAATATAGGGTATACTTTTATTATTATTATTATGATCTATGGTTGTAAAATACATCTTCAGAAACTGAAGATATTTCCGTTCAGAGCTTTGACTATTATTAAGTATTAACAATGACAATTTACAAGGACATAGGACATGCAAGTTAACAATAACATGATAATTTATTACGTGAATTACACTGATGAAGAATATTAAGAATAATTTGGAGACGAATACGATATGAAAGAAAGAAAAATATAAAATTACGAAAGACAAAATTATTGGATATGACTACAAAGACGTATATAAGTGAATAAGATGAAGTTAACACTAGAAGAGTATACTAAAGAAGAAAAGAACTCGTTTTATTATTACGAAAGACATAATTATTGGATATGACTACAAAGATGTATATACGTGAATAAGAAGAGATTAAAATAGAAGAAGAATGTACTGAAGAAGAAAAAAAAAAAAAAAAAAAAAAAAAAAAAACATTATTATGAACGATTGACAAGGCGGTATGGTCAACGACCTTAGCCTGCTCGTTTAAACACGGGCGAATGGAAGGAAAAAAAAAAAAAGTTTATGGTGTGTGATGATTGTGAGGAAGGCGGGAACCATTGAATAAAAAAGGCGCGTTGTTAAATTATAATTTAAATTTTATACATTTAATCACTCAAATTGTTTGTGGTTAGTGCATATTCCCAACTATAAGCTATAAGAAAGTTGGAAAAGTATTTTGACTCTTCCCCAAAATGGGGAAGGGTGCTAAAAGGCGCAAGCCGGATTCGCCAGCGTCAGAAGCTGAGCCGCCCGATACATCGGATTCTGAATCTTCGGAAACCCAGAACAGCAGAAGAGATGAAGCCGATAAATATAAGATATTCAAGATGCCGGGATATTCTCGAAAATATCCTGAAAATTCAAACAAAAATGAGTTCATAGTTTTCCTTGCACACACTGACGATAAAATACCATTCTCTGACAAAGACAGACTAGCTCTTTCCAAAGCTTTGCGGGACCATTGTGTATCAGGTATCATGCATTTAAGGCCCATCAACCGTTTTAAAGTAGGTATAACATTCGATGTTTCAAATAATGCAAATGTATTTCTTACAAATGTAAAACTTTTAAATGAGCTTTCTTTGAAAGCTTCTATTCCAGCGGGTGACACCGAGGTGACTGGAGTACTTACTTCAGTTCCCATAGAGCTGTCAAATAAAACCTTATTTTCGTTAATTGGTAGTAGTAGAAATGTTATTCAAGTCAGGCGTTTCATGCGCAGAGTAAGAGGTGATGGTGGCGAAATCTCTTTGCAACCAACACAAACTATAGCAGTTACTTTTGCTTCTACACAGCTCCCAGAGCATGTATATTTGGATTCATGGCGACATGAAGTAAAAGTCTATATACCACCAGTCAAACAGTGTTTAAAGTGTTTACGGTATGGTCACATTGCAAAATTTTGTCGCAACACTGATGTATGCTCAATCTGTACAGAAAATCACAACTTTAAAGTTTGTAATAGTGACAAAACTGTTCCAAAATGTGCTAATTGTCAAGGGAATCACATTGCCATATCTTCTACATGCCCAATTAAAAAACAAAAAATCGAAGAAAACAAAATAAAGTCACGCTCTGTTAAATATTCAGATCTTTTTGACAATGCAGCTTTTCCTCATATCAATTCTAATGGTATTGAGATTCAATTAAGTAAACTATGTAAATCTGATATTTTTATGAATTTATTGGTAGAAGCTTTGACAAAAATAATTAGTAATAAAAACAATATTCCCATAAATTCAGGATCCATCCGTGATATCATTCAGCAAACCATAAATAAGAAACAAAGTTCTAGTAATCATTAATTTATGGATAATTTAAATATTTTTCAATGGAACGCACAGAGTATTTTAAGTAATAAGTTGAATTTAACTCATTTTTTATATGATTTCAATATACATATTGGTATCATATCAGAAACTTGGTTGAAGCCTAATATTCGTTTTAGTATTAGTGGATATCAAGTAGAACGAAATGATTGTGGAAGCAAACATAATGGTGTTGCTATTTTAATACATAATTCTATTTCTTATTATAAAGTAGACTCATATTTTGATGATTCATTGCAAAACATTTGTATTCGAATACAAGTTAACAACAAAGAAATAAGTATAGTTAGTTTATATATGCCAGCAAACTCTATTCCTGCTTTCAATAAGTTGAAATTAGATAGACTAATCAAATCTATACCCAGTCCAATGATTTTTGCTGGTGATTTTAATGCTCATCACATTTCTTGGGGCTGTGTTGACACTCAGCAACGGGGAAGAGATGTCCTGGATATAATAGATGATAATAATTTAGTGCTCCTTAATGATGGCCAACCAACTACTGTGGGCACCTTGTCTTGGCGTCCTAACGCGCTTGATTTATCACTAGCTTCCCTTTCTTTAGCCTCTTCCTGTGAATGGTATGTACATAATGACCCCCTTGGTAGTTATCATCTCCCAATAATAATTAAATATGTATTTAATAGTGCTGTATGTAATTATGAGGAAACAGCCTGTCCACATAGTAATTTACATTTACCCATCTATCCTAAATATAGACAAGTAGATTGGAAAAGATATGAAACTAATATGCAATATTTATTGTAAGATTTTAAGCAAGAGCTGTATTCACCTTTAGATGCCTATAAAATTTTTATTGATATTTTAAAGCTAGCTATAATTAGATCTATACCAAATAATTTGGTTTCAAATACTGTTAACAGTCATTCATTTTGTGCTAAGAAAGCTAAGCATAAACCTAATCTGCCATGGTGGAATAATAAATGTACAGAGGCTGTTTCGAATTCAAAACAAGCTTATTTAACTTTTAAATACAATCCTTCAGAGGAAAATTACTTAGAGTTCAAAAGACTTCAAGCTTTAAAGAAATATACTTTAAAAATTGAAAAGAAAAATAGTTGGCATTCTTTGTGTAGTTCCTTTGACCGCTGTACACCTTTGTCTGTCATTTGGAAATTCATACGTAAGTTTAACAAGTCATTTATCCCATTTAATGAAAAAGATGATAGTTGGATTTTGGAATTTTTACAGTTATATACTCCAGATTTTGTTTGCAATAATACTGAAACAAATCATAACATGCTAAATTCAAGCAATGACTTTATTGTAAAATTATTTTCAATTCAGGAACTTAGATCCGCTATTTCATCACGGAAAGATACAGCTTTTGGATTAGATGGTATTCCCTATATTGCCTTTAAAAAAATGGATGAAAAATCATTAAATTCTTTTTTAAGTGTTTTGAATTCGCTCTGGATTAATAGTGAAATTCCTTCTTCTTGGAAAGAAGATACTCTAGTTCCAACATTGAAACCTGAAAAACCTAAGCTAGACCCTAATTCTTATAGGCCTATAGCTCTTTCATCCTGTACTGCTAAAATATTTGAACAGCTTCTGAAACAGCGTCTGGAATTCTTTATTGAACAAAACTGTTTATTGCCCTCAAATCAGTTTGGTTTTCGAAGAGGTCGGTCTTCTCGCGAAAGTATTTATCAACTACATTTAGATATACACAATTCTATAGTGAGTAAAGAGAACCTTTTATGTGTTTTCTTTGATATCTCTGGTGCTTATAACAGTGTAAATATTGATATTCTCTGTATTGAACTTTCATCAATAGGTTTTCCTGGAAAATTAATTAACTGGATTCGTGCATACATGACTGAACGAAATGTATATGTTAAGTATAATAATCATCTATATGGTCCCAGATTAGCTTCTACCGGAGTTTGCCAGGGTGGTATTTTGTCCCCTTTATTGTTTATTTTGTACATACGACAACTCAATATTATCTTAGGAACATCAGTTAAAAATTTGCTATTTGCTGATGATTTGGCTGTTTACACATCAGGAAATAACATATCCACTGTTACTAAAACGATTAATTTTGCACTGTCAAAATTGAATAAATATTTTAATTACCTTAACTTAGAAGTTAATCCTTTTAAATCAAAGGTTGTTCTGTTTGGTAAAAGATGCAGTTCTCAACCTAATGTTTACTATAATGGAACCTCTATTCCAATTAGTAGAGAAGTTAAGTTTTTGGGGGTAATTTTCTCTCATAATCTGTCTTGGAAGAGATATGTTGATATTATTACAGTTAGAGCTACTAAAGCATCTAATATTCTAAAATCCTTGACAGGTACATATTGGGGTGCTGACCCTAAGATTTTACTTATGCTGTATAAATCCCTTGTACGTAGCCATTTTGAATATGGTTCTTTTTGTTTTGCAGTGGATGAAAAAATTATTAATCAATTAGAATTAATACAAAATAAATGTATGAGAATTATAACAGGCGCATTCAAATCTACTCCTGTCGGTACCATGCAGATTGAATGTAAACTCCCACCAATCTTAATTAGGATGGACTACTTAAAAGAAAAATTTATTCTCAAACTTCTTTACCTCCCCAATAATATGCTTCTTAAAGGCTTAAGCCAGACTGCTTTAAAAATGTCACAAAAGCCCTTTTTCTTATTACAAGAATTTACTAGTGTAGTTCACTTTTTGGAAAACCTTAATATTTATCGTTCAAATGCAGTTTTGCCTTGTTATCAAGGTAGTTTTACTAGTAAATTCCCTTCTATGAATATTGTTATAGATCACACCTTATGTACTAAAGAGCATGTTTATGTTAAATTTTCACACTGGAATGATCACAAGTTTATTTATACTGATGGATCTAAGAACATAGACTCTTGTTCCTTTGCTATATTTGATTCATCTCAAAATTATGGGTTTGGATACAAACTAGAAAAACATGCGAGTATTTTTACAGCTGAAGCAGCTGCTATTCTGTTTGCTCTTAAGTACATAAAAAATTTATATCCTTTATCTAATAAATGGGTTATGGTTAGTGATAGCATGAGTGTTCTTAAAAATTTACAAAACAATAAGTTACATGCTAACACTAATTATCTTATTTATAGTATAAAGGAAATATGGATTGAGCTTGCACAGTTAGATATTCAAATTACTTTTATTTGGATACCATCTCATGTTGGAGTTGTTGGAAATGAAAAAGTAGATTATTTAGCCAAAGCAATTGTTAATTCTACAAATGTTACAACAGTTCCTGGACTTAGTGATAACAGTGTCACTTTGCCGTTTACAGATATTGTTTATAATTTAAAACAGCGTATGTGTAAAAAATGGGCTAACCATTGGTATAATTTTTCTGAAGTTTTAAATAAGGGTCGTTGGTATGCTTCTCTGAATATCAAAGTCAATAGTACTCCTTGGTTTTATAAAACTCAAAACTATTGTAATAGAAAATTTTACGTAATCATGAGTAGATTGCGTTTTGGTCATTGTCGTCTAAACTTTCATCTTCACCGCATTAAATTAGCGAACTCGTCCCTTTGTGCCTATTGCGCAACTCAAGAAGTACAAACTATACAACATATCTTCTTCGAATGCCCATCTTTCGGCATTCAGCGCCTTGTGCTGATGGATGAGCTTATTCAATCTTATGGTACTAGTGACATGGTCCCGCGTCGTATAATGGATTTATTAATGAATCCATCTATTTATCATCACCTTTATACGTTTATTTTATGCACTGTAAAAGACTTGTAAATATAGGGTATACTTTTATTATTATTATTATGATCTATGGTTGTAAAATACATCTTCAGAAACTGAAGATATTTCCGTTCAGAGCTTTGACTATTATTAAGTATTAACAATGACAATTTACAAGGACATAGGACATGCAAGTTAACAATAACATGATAATTTATTACGTGAATTACACTGATGAAGAATATTAAGAATAATTTGGAGACGAATACGATATGAAAGAAAGAAAAATATAAAATTACGAAAGACAAAATTATTGGATATGACTACAAAGACGTATATAAATGAATATGATGAAGTTAACACTAGAAGAGTATACTAAAGAAGAAAAGAACTTGTTTTATTATTACGAAAGACATAATTATAGGATATGACTACAAAGATGTATATACGTGAATAAGAAGAGATTAAAATAGAAGAAGAATGTACTGAAGAAGAAAAAAAAAAAAAAAAAAAACTCTTCATTATTATGAACGATTGACAAGGCGGTATGGTCAACGACCTTAGCCTGCTCGTTTAAACACGGGCGAATGGAAGGAAAAAAAAAAAAAAAGTTTATGGTGTGAATTATGAATGTGATGTTTTGTTATTGTATTAAATGTGAAACGATTGGCATTAATATTTTGCTTTATCGTATGAATACAAGTATTATCTACTATCATGCTATTCGAATTGTCGCGAAAAATCATAAATATAAATAAATATGAAGAAACTACTCTTTCTTGGAATAATTCAGTATTAATTGTACGTACGAGTAAAGATTTACATTTGTTGGAGTTTTCATATAATTTACACTCGTTGGAAAAGGAAATTGACTTCAAACAGTCTACTTTGAATAGTAAGGATGGCTCACTGTCGAATGATTACTTAATTAAATACGTATCACACGGTGTGAAGAATTCAGAACTTGTAGAAATGGTTATTAATTCAGCTTTTTGGCCTCATAATAACCTACTGATGAAAGAATTGACGAATATCAGGGTATTTCAATGGTCCCCGTTCAACATTAATAACGAAAACTACAGTCTTTTAGCAGTTGTAAACAGTGTCGGGACTGTTGAATTTTTTGGGCCTAAGAAAAATGAATGGTCCTCTATAAAGAACTTTTCATTAGAAATGAGAAATCATATGGGTGAAACCTGGGATACGCTGTTTAATAATGTGAATAATTTTACTGAAGTTAAAGAGACAATATATAGTGTTACAACTTCGACAATTTGCTGGGCTCCTTATTTGTGTAAAGAAAATACATGCTGCTTTGTTACAGCTCAGAAATCAGGAGATATATTATTCTGGTCAATAAAATATGATGGTAAAGTTGAAACTCAATTTTGTGGTAGGATACAACAATGTAACAGTATTGAACTTGTTTGTATGATGTGGTTACCAATAGATGATCACAAATTTGTACTTGTTACCTCTAATGTAGATGGTGAGATTGTATTTAATGAATGCCAAATATTAGATAGTCAGATTTCTCTTTTGCATACAAAACATATATGGTCTTATAGAGATAAAATGGTGACAACATACCTACATTACCATTTTGAAGATGACAAATTACTATTATTTTTTAACAAGCACAGACATTTAGTAGTACAAATGTTTAACAAAGAGTTAGAATTATTATCACAACAAGTGAAAAACATAAACGACTTTAAAATAACTTCTATAACTAAACATAAAGATATATTTTACTTGACCACTATCAATGCAAAGGTTTACAAAGTTGATTATTTAATTGTTGATGAATTATTAGAAGTTTCATTAAAACTTATTCAAATTAAGGATGCTTATTCCAACTATGAATTGTATGATCTTGCTATTTCTAAAAATGGTGCTATCTATGCACTTGCTTTGATAGGCAGAAAACCTTTACACAGAAAAGAGTCTCTGAAGATTGAAATCATTTTCCTGAGCCAAGATATTGGGTATGATTTGGATGTATCACATATTCTACATAATCCATCAAAAACGCTAACACATGTGTGGGATATCATAGAAGTAATTAGATGCAAAATATTAAAAGTGAAGAAACTACCTGATTTAGATTATGCTAATCTATTAAAAGATGAATCTGATTTTTACAAATTAAAGGTTTATTTAATTTTTCTAACATTTTGGCACAATTTAGGCAAAACCTTGACACGAGGCTTAAAAGGAATAATGCCAGAAACATCTATTGATGTTGTAAAAGAAAAAATACTTTTACTTCAAGCTTTTACTGTGATACACAATATTTATGATCTTTATCAAAAAAATCAATTTTTAAATAGTCTTGAAAGAGAATTCTTTGAGGGCAGCAAAAATTATTTATTATATTACTGTAAGAAGTATAATAAAAATGTGACAGATATGGTTTCAGAGGATGTATTTAACATATCAAATTTGAAAATGAAATATAGTTGTCAATGTTGTGATGAAGACCTTATCGATTTTACATGCAAGAACAAGCATGTAAACATATTTTGTTCTTGGACTTTCACACCAATTGAATATGAATATTTAGTATGTTATAGTTGCAATGCAACTGCAAGGATAGAATTGTTTCAACAAAACCCAACTTGTGTTTTCTGTGATTTATATTTAAGAAACAGCACTTTATTATAATAAAATGAATGCTCTTAAAAGAAATAGACGGTTATTTTTTTATAAAAACTATCCTATATATTTTAAATTTTTGTTTGATTGTAAATTATTTGTTGATCTTAACAAAGTTAATAGTCATCAGAAATTTAATTTATCATATAAAAGATGAGCACTGTTTAAATTCTGCTTCAACACAAAAATTTCTTACCTGTCCGTAGGATATTCTTACCTGTCATAGGAAGTCTGGTCAATACTTCGAAAACAGAACTTATGTTATTGGCGACCCTGACCATAACAGTGAATTAAAAGACTGTAGCAATTTTTCCGAAGGCATTTAAAAACCTGCACTTGGCAGGAAAGGTATCTCTTCTGGTTAAAAATTTAAAGTAAGGTTGAAGAATATGTTCAAGAGCTCACTATACCACTATAGCTCATTATCACAATGGCCCTTCATATTGGTTATGAAAGGCCATTGTGATAATTATTGGTAACTAACTAAACAGTTTTCAATCCAAGTTGGTTATAACATAGATTTCCTTATGGTATAACCCCTCGTTCGCACGAGAGGTTTTTAGGTGCGTTAAAACTACGTCGAAATTAAACAAATGGATTTCCAGCAAGCCTATCATGAACTCTTATTGCGACTCAATTAAAGACGTAAACGACGACCGCAATCCGCTTTCTTTTCGTACCATGAAGTGTGAATTGCATTGAGGTCGTAATGTTTGAAAAGGATAACGTTATATGAACTATAGATAACTATGCCTCTTTTACTCACATGTTCTTAGGACGAATTCCGAACGCTCATTCGGCAACGACTTAAAGTGTGCGTTAAATTCAAGTTATAAATGTGCTTATTTTGTTCGCTGGTCAATGTCTTAGAGTAAGGAAAAGCACAAATGAAGAATTTACATTTAGTTTGATTGTGTAAAAGCAACAATTTGTCAATGCTTTTTACAATTTGTTGCTTTTTTATATTCAAACTGTCACCCTAACAGTAAAATGACATTATTGTAACACTGTAATTCACTACAGCTCAAATTGTTTACTAAATAACTAAAGGGGGCCCCTGGTGAACTTCTGTTAATCACTGGTTGTGTTGAATACATATTTATAATAGGTCCAAAATCTTTGCCTGATTTATCAGAAATAATCAAAGTTTTCTTAACTGACGGATTTATACCTTTTTTGACAAAGCACTCAATATCTGGGCTATTTATATTACTGTTATCTGATATAGTGGAAATGTGTTTATATGATGAAGGATCCTGTATTACATTTTGCCCATCAACTTTCAAATGGCATGAACAAATTCTACCCTCAACTTCCTTATATGTATTTGACATTACAATACTACATTGTCGTTACAAATTTGTAATAAATTATCAAAAGATGACAAATGTTCATTAATTTGTAACTGAGCCTTACTGTACAGATCTGTTATATTTTTTAATGAATTTTCTAAAGATACAATTTTGCTTTGCAATTGACGGGTTTCAATATAATACAAGTGCCTTTGATTATGCAATTTATCATTTAATGATTTTATTTTACTAATTAAAGACAACCGTTCTTTTTTAGTTTGTCTTAGTTGTTGAATGCAGTTCCTATTTTTTAATTAATTTATTTGCTTTTTGTATAAATTTCTTAATTTTAATATATTTTTTTAATTTATTATGACTATGGAAGCATACAGACTTAAATGAGTTATGCTCAGAGGTCAAATCTATTACTGGAAAATTTTTATTATCAGAATTAGAACTACTTTCAACTAATTCCCTGTAAAGCGTCTGTGTTACATTTGAATTACAAGATTCTTTTAATTGTTCTAAATGACAAACTGTTTGTTGCGTTAAACTGATTTCCAGCTCAGTAATACGACTAAGAGCCTTCTCGTACTCATAACTACACTGGTTAAATGAATCTACAATGTTCTTAAGCTGATTTCACTCATCTATAGTGTTCATATGATCAACATGAAGTGCTGCAAGTTGTTTTTTATATTCTGCATTTTTGTTCAGAATTTTTGTTATTTCAAACTCACTGTCTTCCCTTTCCTTCAAAAGGTTGGTGTTAAGTTCCTTGGAAGTTTTTAGTTCTTGCAAGGCCAGCTTAAGTTTTGACTCCATGTCCTTAATTGTGGTTTGGCGAGTCATCATCATGTTAAAATTGGGTTTAACAAGGTAACTTCTAGATTGAATTAGGAGGGTCAAAAACTTTTATATTTTGTTAAATGTGTCATTACAGATACATTAATATGATTAATTTAAATATTACAACTATACTTCCCAGGTTTTAACTCCAATTTTTTTCAAAACCAAGTCGTTGGTTCCTTTAAAAAAACTACCTTCGTGGGAAATGACGAAAATTCTATCGTAAGCTTACGAATACTTACGATGCATAGATAAATAGAAGTTATTTTTATAAAACAAAGCGGGAATGTTGCGACTCGGTATTTTATTTTGATGGGTCAGTAAAGAGTCACAACCTGACAAATGGGACACGCTGGTATATCATATAAATACTAATAATATAACTCCGGTACTATAATTTAATTTATTAAATGCAGAAACTTATAAATTAAATTTGGTGAGACATTTCTTAAAGTTATTCAGCGACGTAGTACCTCTTGGCTGTTCCATCCCAGTGGGAACTTGACATGGTCTATAACAGAAACAAAAAGGTATCAAACAGTTTTTCTTTACCAGTTTTTTTTAATATTAATAGGTACTATAAAAAATGAAGGACGTAAGTCCTCGTCCTCTTCAATTAGATGATTATACAATGAAGCATAGATATTTTATATAATAATAGGCAAATTTATTTATTAATATGACCTGATCTTAACATAATCAGTCTTCTTTTTCTATTTATCATAGTTGTCTGGAGCAAATGCTTTTTCAAAGGTCACCTTAAACGTTTAGCTTAATTATACAAGTTAAATCTCTGATGTTATTCCAAAAACTTTTCTAAATATCGTAACATTTATGTTTAAATGAATATATACAGTCGATATGAATAGATATTACTTCTTTGGCTCATCAAGCTATTCAATTTATGTCATCAATATCTCACCTGTGAAAGCGTACTGACAAACAGACAGATTTTTCATTTTTCATTTTAGAACTCTTAATTCGAATTCTTTTTGCGAATATACGGAGGTAATAAATGAGATTTTGCTTTGTATTAACAAAAGAAAATAGAACATTAAAAATTTTGAAAATGCCTTACCACAACAAGTTCGCTGTCGTTATATTCTTTTTTGAAAGTCATAGCTCCTCCATTTCCAAAATTCTGAACCTGTGTGACTACATCACCATCAACGGTGATAGTCGTCTTACACTAAAAATTATAACATATATAGAAGTATATCTCCTGACTGATAATAAATAATAAACAAAAAACTTGTTTAATAAGAAAAAAATTAAATCTACTCAAGTATAAGAAGTGACGAAACTGAAATTCAAATAATCTTTAGTAGACCCAAAACATTATAGAGTTATTTTACTAGAGTCGGGAGGCCAGCCCATATTACAATACAGAAAAAGCAAATGAGGTTGATCTATTTGTTTCTCATTTTTATGTGTGATTGGACAACGATTAACTTTAGGAGTTTCATCCTTCCTCTTATTATTTATTATGTCACAGGCCTGCCTGTCGCTCCCTTACTTTATGTAGTATATTTACCAGTTATCCGTCACCCATAACACAAGTATTAAGTTACTTACTTTGGGGACGGTCGACCGTGTGTGTAAGTGTCCCATACATTTATTTATTTATTTAGTTTAGTAGAAGTAACTCTATGCCCCAGAACGAGTTGCACATTTTTTTAACATGATGATGCTTCGGTTGCGGGGTGAAATGATATACTAAAACTAATTTAACCTACTCTTAATCAGAAATAACCAATTCGCCAGCATTGATATTTAATATATGAGCGATTCTAGCAGCAAATTTCTTTAAAACACTATTTAGGTCGATCGGACTTTGACAGCAAGATGTTCAAAGCTTACGCATGCTCATAAAAAAAACATACACGCGCTGCGACGACTTTACCTGATAAGCTAAAAGACACCGGGAAAGTGGGTATACCTAATGTCTATACTTAATATATAAAGCTGAAGAGTTTATTTGTTTGAACGCGCTAATCTCAGGAACTACCGAGCGATTTAAAAATTATTTGAGTGTAAGATAGTCTAGTTTTCGAGGAAGGCTATAGACTATATAACATCACGCTAAGATGAATAAGAGAGGAGCAGCAATAAAAAATATTGCGAAAACGGTAAAATTTAATGATTTACTTGCGTGCGCTAAACGGTAATTGTTATTCAAAAATCATGTACTACAAAATTCTTCCCCTCTAAAAGTTCTAAATAAAATTCGCGACAGCATATCTAGCTTTCAAGGTTAACCCACTTTAACCATAGTCAAGTATGGCGCTGTCTCCACGGGCGAGAGAATCGCGACGAGTCCGCGCTACTATCGTCGTGTATTCTCCACGAACGAACGATTATTCCGTCAGCGTATCGTCACGACTCGTGACGGAATCACAGCGTGTCCGCGACGACTCGTAACGGAATCGCCGCGTGCGCGTTGTGCTAATATTTCTTGAATTTTAAAGGGCCGGTCTCTCTCTCACTTCAAGTATAAACTTTTCAATGTCAAACATTGTACTTGTTTTGTATAAATTGGCGCGCCTAGCCAGCGAGCTTATCGGTAGACTCGCGTCGAGGCTCACTTGACGGGCATTTCGAGTGCGGGGTCACGTACGGTCGCCGCTCGCGTTTATTACATAGTGTTTTAGTAACATTTTGAATTACGATAAGACAGGACGTGCGCGCGCACCTGTATACGGCATTTCTTATTGTAGACGCACGCGCGTAATGACGCGTTTTAATCAGTGAAGGGTGTGGTTTTAGATAATACTTATGCGATAGTAAAGATAGTACCACGACTGTATTGACTTTTGATATTGATATAAGTATTTAGTGACGCGGTTAATTAGTGAAGCGTTTCGAATACTATAAAGATAAGACGCGACCGCGACGCGGTTCGAGTACGCGTTGGGATTAATGTTCGCCGATATGGGACGATTCGTACGTTTTCGTGGAAGACTGCAGAGGCAAGCCAACGGGTTCGGGAATCGGCCAAGTACATACAAGCGCACACACACACGTACACATATACACGCAGTGATTCATGAGGCCGGACCGCATATAGCTGACGGCCGCATAAGGTAGGTTGAGGCGCCGGGACGGCGGGCCCAGGTTTCGGAGGTTGCCTCATCCGCCCGCACGTTTGTGCGGAACAATTCAGTACTTATAGTTTAAAACGTCCTTGCTTCGCGGTACCGGTAAAATTTCTATATGTACACTGTCTCTGGACTCTGGCTAAAATGACGCTTCGTTTGACAGCGCACCCGCCGCGCGCTCGCCGCGCCCTCGCTGCGAGAGCGCCACGTTCTGCGGCGAGCGCGCGGCGGACGCGCCACCAGTAGCGACGATACCGCGGCGATACGATGACGTTACGCGCACACATTGCCACTCGTCGCATCGCCGCGATAACATCGCCGTGTGGAGATGCGTTCAGTAATAGAGGAACTAAACGATATAAATGCTCTTTTATATTCACATTGGACGTGGCACGACGATAATATCGCCGCGATTATATCGCTCGTGGAGATAGCCCCTATTACGTTGTACTAAAATAAGAAGACTGCAGTCCACGCGAACGGAGTTGCGTAGCTAGTGTCAAATAATTTAGTAATTTTGTAATATCAAATCGGTTACAAAAGTAATAATAAAAATTATTTTGCTACAATCCGCGATACATTGTAAAGATCATGTATGAAATACATTGTATCGCGGGTTATAGCAAAATAATTTTTATTATTACATTTCTACTATGGATCTCCGCAAAGTAACGCCTGATTCTATAAATTATAAAATCAGTTCTTTACTCACAGAAATGCCGTCATCTAGATTCTCCTCAAACTCTACTCCATTTTCGAATTTGACAACCTTTGTTTCTCCATTGAATGTTGTAGTCGAAATATACGTGTCACCATCTTTTTCAAGTTTCGACGTTGGCTTGGAATTGAGCCAGCCTTCAGCCTTCTCCGGTGGGATGGCTATGAAAGATATAAATACAATCATAAGGGCAATCTAATAATAAAAATAAAAAGATAGGGACTTGTATAAGTAGGTGTTAATCATTATAAGAGATAAAGCTTATTACAAATGCATCACTCAAGATCCACCTAAAATTAGCAGTTCTAAAGGCCGGCTGACTCGCAAATCTCGCCAATAATATTCTACACGTCTGCAAATAACGCGTTGTATACGCGCTATTATGGCATGTCGTATCGCATGACCGTTTCTTATATTGTTCTTGTGAAAATGTAGGAACATAAGTAAAAATGTTAGGTTGCTAAATGAGGTATTTCTATTACTATAAAAAAAATTGTAACAGAAATAAGAAAAAGAAAAGGAACTAACTCTCACAGAATAATTAACCAGCTCGACTTTTCAGAGCTGCAACAAAAAACTTTGTATGTATTATATTAGAGTTTCATCGTGATTTACAATTCATCGTATGATTTACGGTGGAAGAAAACATGGCAATTCCTAAAGACTTCCTAGGATATGTGTCCAAACCCCAATTGTCTCGGGGTAAAGAGAATAAAAAAAAATTTGGATAGAAAGTAGAGGTTTTTGCACGATTATGGTTCAGGAAACTGGCTGCTTTTGCACAATCGTAATCATATAGAATACACGAGATAAGATTTTTAAATATACATATATACTAACAGAACTCCTTCATCACTAGAATAACCTTATATTCTGAAATGTAAACGCCATTAAAAGATCCTCTTTTTTAAAGGATTATTTGGAAGAGATCACGTCTATGTGATCCCCTTTGCACATTTTTCTGTACCTATAATCGAAGTTATGTTTTTGTTGGTGTTTTTTGTGTGCAATAAAGTTATTCTTTTCCTTCTTTAACTTTATTTATGTTCTAATTGTTTAATTTCTGTGGTATGAGTATTGTAAGGTTCTAATCATTATTGATTTGGTATTCAAGTGAAACTATATGATAACAAATGATTGTCGAAATGCGGAAAGGGATTTGGGGCCATCCATCTTATTAGACGTATCAATTGACTATCAGATAACGAGCTAGACATTATAAATAAATATTTTCTAGAATCAGTATTGATAGGGAATTGGGAATTTATTTGGTGTTTTTCAGGTTTAGTAGTAAGTGTACAATACAAAATTCGATAAAGTAAAATGTGACATACCGATATATTTTTTCATTATAACCTTATTGATTAATTTATGGTTCGAAGTGCAATAATCCGATATATGTGAATGATATGTAACTTGATAACTCGCGGCGACTAATGTGCGAATTATCTTATCTTTGCTTAAAACTGATAAGCACCGGTAACACGACTGTGTAAGGTAAATTGATTAAGGTTTATACACTTTATTAAGTTATAAATTTTACAACTGATCATTAATTTCAATTATTACGGTCATCAAATTAAGCCCAACGTTGATCAGAAAAAGTATGTAGGTATATAGATTTGCGGTTTTATGCCGTAATGCTCGCACTTAGAATGGTGACTGAGTAAACTTTATGTTTATTTGATACAACCATCATTATCCTCCTGCCCTTATCCCTCTCTAAGTGGGGTCGGAACAACAAGTTACAAACATGTTGTCACACGATTTGGCTACGTATTTTAAAACGGGCCGCCTGCTACCTTTCACGACACCACGGTAAGAAATGAAAGTGGTCTATTCTATTCAGCCGGATACCATACAGCGTTATTTGATACAACCATCGTAATGTAATTTCCCAAAGTAATTATATTGTAACTTCTGTACCATGGAATTGCGCAAAGTAACGCCTGCTTCTATAAATCATTTTTAAAAGCATAAATACTATATTGACTATGTAATTTTCTTTGATATGGAACTTTATCGCTTGCTTCATCTCTGTAAAATGACTGTTAATTTCAAGTGACCCAATACTCCAGACAATAGCATTACAAACAGCAATCTCGATGGTAGCACCTATTAGACATAGCACTTTGCTATTACTTAATCTGACTCATATTAAAGGTACATATCGCTTATTTTCATGAAAACTGCGAAATACAAAAATATCTATATGCAACAACATATCTTAAATCCAAGGAAGCATAACTTAAAATAACTTTTCTCAATTAATTGAAAATGTTAGTAAGGAATTTTACAAAAATAAACACAAGGAGTATTTTAGAAAAGCAAAATTTTTAATATACGTATTTCCATGTACTTACCATACTTAATATATTTAAAGTTAAATTAAATTTAATTGCAGAGTTAAGTATATTGAATTTTTATGGAACTTTGTAATTATTGCCATACTCAAAATATCATTCCAATGCTGAATAAGGTCCACCGTTGTATATAATTTATAACTAACTGTTCTCACTTATTTTCTAATATTCAAAATAAATAGAAAAAAAAGTACTTACGAAGGGTGTCAAGGAACTCCTTGAAATTCTCATTTTTGTCGTGGACATAAGTTACTCCGAGAAACGACATTTTGAAATACACGAGTTCGATTAAAGGCAAGTCGAAACAAAATAAGTAAAAATGGGCTTACCCAGTGCTTTTATTATCGACAGACATCGTGGTTAGTGGAAATGTCGATCAAATAAAATACTTATCTTATGTGATAAATTATGATTCACGGTATAGCTTATCTGTTTTAAAGAATATTCTTGAGTCACATAATTTTGATTGTTACAAGGATTTATTTGAGCCTTATGATGAGTAGTGTCTCTCAGCTATCTCTAGCTATTGGTGGCTAGCTCGTTAGCTATTGGTGGCATTCGAGTCGGTTATAGTAAAAGAGGATTCTGATTATAGTCGGTGGCATTACCTATTCTTAGTAGTAGGATAACTGATATTAGAGCAAACGTTCTATTCCATTATCGGTAATCCAATATTTTAAGCTCTACCTACTTACTATAATTTGGTTGCAAAATTAACACTAACATTCTAGCTCTAACATAAACACTATTATCCTCTTTATTCTACTCTAAGTGGGGTTTGCAACATGTTTTAAAACATGTTTTCACGTGATTTGGCTACGTATTTTACGACCGGTAAGAAAATGGGTGTTCTGTTCTACTTAGCCGGATACCACACGGCGGGTCGACTTACTGTAGTCGCCTTTTACGGCACCTCGTTAAGAAATGAGGGTGGCCTATTCTACTCGGCCGGATACCATACAGCACTAATCCATAAAAAACTATAATCGCACATTCTTTTAAATTGGGTAAGGCATATTGGTGGATATATTCAAATCCAAATTCAAATAAGTCTTTATTCAAATTGGCCTTTACAAGCACTTTTGAATCGTCAAATTAAATGACCAGATGAGTCAAATCACATTAATGAAGCTACGACTGGTTCGCAAAGGCGCTCTAACTGAGTATAACCAGCAAAAACTCGGCGGTCACTCTTTCCAAAAATAAATATTACAATATTGTTTTTGTAATTGTTAACAAACATAGATTACAATATCATCTAGTGCGTAGCTGGTCGTAATTTAATTCCAAGCTTTCTTATCATCAACGTAGTCTTGAACATTATAATATTACGCCTTACTCATATTATATTTTTATTAATATGGTCGCTTAAAGTACCAGCCTGTTACAATCCCACTGCTGGGAATAGGCCTCTTCTCTCCGTTTCTGGAGAGAAGGGTTGGAGCTAACACCTACCGCGCTGCTCCAATGCGGATTGGTAGGTTACACATATCTCCAGAATTCTCTAGAGATATGCAGGTTTCCTCACGATGTTTTCCTTCACCGAAAAGCGTGTGATAAATTGCAATTATCAATTAGACACATGAGTTTTAATAGAAAAACTCATTGGTGCCTGCCCGGGTTCGAACTCGTGTTCCCCTCGAAAGAGTCGCACGGTCTCACCGCTGGGCTATCACAGCTTATTATTATGGTCGCTTATATTTATTATATTTTTATTATTTTTTGATAAGAGACGGCGCCACATGCAATGATGCAATGATAAGGCAATGATTATATTTGTCGTGACTGATATCGATAGAGCTAATAATTTTATTTATCATTATCAAGTACACTCCCTACAGTTTATCAATATAAAAAAGTAATTTGTAATTTTATTAATAATAATATATTTTGTATTTTGGACATTCATGCTTATTGTAGCCTACGTTTATGTCATACATATATTGAACGGTTATACTTATATGCAGTACGGATATATATTTTATGACATATTTGTATTTCTGCTTTCTGCCTACAACTTCATCTTCGTGAAATTCAAGCCCGAAATAAAAATTAGAAGTAATGCCACTCTTCTGTCTATTTATATATGTATCGAAAATTATGTAAATGCATCGTTTTATTCGGACTTTCTATTTTTAACTAACTATATGAAGTTAAACGTTACGACTTTTGGAGCGTCATGGGGGAGGCGTAGAAGGGATTTGGAGATTCAAAATGAGGAGAGTAGAGCGCAGAAACTCTACTCATCTGGAAATATCGCACTTAGGATGTCTTCTGTGAGTGCATCTAAGGGCTGGTGGTATGACTGTGATTCGTCATCAATCAGTATTTTGACGAGAAGGCACGACTGACCAACGTAAAGAAAATGGGACTTCGATTTCGCCGGCAAAGACACTTCGTATATTGTGTTTGTGTGAATCATATAGGATGCTTTTTGGATACCTATATTTTCAGTTAGTAAACCTAACAGGAATGTTGGTGGAAGCCACCATTATTAATTGAGAGTATCTGAGCTCTCTCGAAGTAAAAGAGAGATGAGCTATGTTGGGCAAGTCGAGGGTTCAGTGGCCAACCAATGGCTGTCTGCAAGAATTGGTTTTGCAATCTTTGAGGCGGGAGCAATCTAAGTATTGTAACGTGCGCTTACGCGACGCTCGCATATTATATTATTGATCTTTATATACAATTGTTTTGTAGAATGAATGATTTTACGTAAATCGAATTGTTCTTCTATCCCAATGAGAAACTTGCACAAAGTATTTTTTGTTCCGTCCAAAACTACAGGCGTTTACGTTTACACTCGTTATTTTTAACACATAACAGGATGTACTGCTTTCTTTATCCAGTTCAGATAGGAATGAAAGAGGAAAAATTTACATAAGCTCCTAGATCAACAATAATGAAATAAATCAACATTATCCCAAAATATATAATTTATTAGTGTTTTATTACAATAAAGAGAAAGCAAATGAGAGTGACTATCTGTCTCTCTTTTTTAAGTTTGATTAGATAGAGATAATTTATACGAGTTTCATCTTCCCTCTCATGATATATTGTGTCACTTTCACTTACAGAGCCTGTATTCTTGATTATTTGTCTTTATTATAAACCATAAACAATACATTATATAGGATAGTATAAAGTTATGAACGTAGAGACAATGCATTTTTTATGAGAGACTAATTTGTTGATATTAATTGCGTATTTATAGAAACTTAGTTAAACGAATGACGAGAATTATTCAATTAATTCATATATTCTAATACATTTTCCGTCCCATCCTTCACCCGTTGTCGTCTGAAAAAAAAACATTTTTATCATAGTAGTACAACATTTGCAAGCAAGATAATTAAATTTATTTATTTACACATTAACATTAGGTACTCTTGTGATGGTTAGTATTAGTTTATTATTTATTTATCCACCTAAGCCACAGGTGAGTGCACTCAGGGATACGGATAAACTTTGAAACCTATTTAATAATAATAATAATAATATCTATTTATATAGTAAAGTAGCGGCCTGTAATATCTTTTCACGAAAACTACATTTTACACTAAAAATAACTTTTTAACAATGGTATCCTGAAAAGGTCGTGGGACTCGGCCTGAGCTGCTTTTGTTGCTACGCCTTGTACGAATGCTGCCAACATTGTGTTTTGAAATTTAAATAAGAGGAATAAAACAAGAAAAGCAAAATCAAAATCTAGAAGCTAGATAAGTAGGTTTCCCGTATTTGTGTAAATTATATATCATAATGTTTAATTTGAGATTATATTTTCTAGTAAGAGAAACTACTTCTTACTAATTTTACGCTCAAATTATATTCTAAAAGAATTATTACTCAACGATTCCCAGGTTTTTACAGTTACTATATTCAACGTAGCGCGATTGGCTTTTGTATATACACTATCCGTGTTATATGTCCGATTAGTGGCGTAGCTAGGGAAAGAAAGGTCCTAGGGCAAAAAGAAACTAAGGCCCCATCTTTACTATTTACACTCCAACAGGGGAAAGGGGGTCAAGCCCAGAAGGGCCCGCAGAGCTTTGGGTCCCGGGGCATTGCCCGTTTAGCCCTCCGATTGCTACGTCACTGTGTCCCATATAAAAATTATTTTTATATAAATAAAACAAAGAAATTGCGAAATATGTAAAATTCTTACCACGGTCAAAGTTTGATCCGAAAATTCGCGCACGTGCGTTGATTTTCGACCATTCTCTTCTATTTGTGTTTGAATAAGGGAACTTCCTTCTATTTGCATTACCGATTTCACCTGCAAGTATACGAATACATTATAAGATCTTGTTAAACATTTGTTTTACATTGTAAAGTTTGAGTATTCCGTATTAAAGGTTACTACAATGGTGTATGAGGTTAAAAGTTATAATTTGAATGACAAATTAACTATTCTTGTGTAATAATTTACTCGCTTACTGTTAAAAATAATTACTAAGTTTAACTTAAAATTCAAAGGGAAGTTGAATTAAATTAAATACGTGTCCAAAGTTAGACCGATTGATAATGCTTCATAACTTAGACCGCGTGTATCTATACTTATTATAAAACAAAGTCCCAAAAATCTGTCTGTCTGTATGTAATCGATTTTCTCAAAATCTACTGAACGGATTTTTGTACGGTTTTCACCAAAAGATAGTGCAATACTTTCGGATGGTTTAGGTAAATAGTACATATCGGTATTATGTAATAAATTGTGTTGAGGAGATTGCGCAGTTGGTAAAAAACTTGCTTGCTGAGAGCTTAAGTCGCGTGCGCTGCGTAAACCAGCAGAGATACGCTAAAGTAATGTACTAGAGAATTATAGATCTATAAAAATACTACAAAAAAGTCCGCGATATCTCTCGTGGTTAACTCGCAATAACTACTTTAACCGTTTAAAATTTGAATTCTAGAAATAATTTGTGACACGCTGATTTTCAAACGGGCGAAGCTGCTGGCACAGCTAGTTTAATATAGATTGTGATCTTAAAAGTCGTTATTGTGAGTTAACCAAAAGATCATGCTGTCGCGGGCCTTTTTGTTAGTATTTTGGGAGATCTACAATTTTATAGCACAATACATTCGTTTAGTGTGTCTTTATTGATTTATTCGTATGCGACTAAAACTCCCAGCAAGCCAGTTTTTTTTACAACTGCGCGTCCTCTTAAACAGAATTTACATAAAATAATGCATTATTAATCTAAACCTTCATGAAGAATTGCACTACCTTTTAGTAAAAACGGTACAAAAATAGGTTCGGTAGATTTGGAGAAAAGCGATCATATACAGACAGACAGCTTTTGGGTACTTTGTTTTATATTAAGTATACATTTACTGCTACTCCACTTTTGACTTCGGACTTTAGGTATTACCAATAATATATGTACAGTAAAAGTAACAGCCTATTACTATGCCCACTGCTGAGCTAAGGCCTCCTCTCTCCGTTATTGGAGAGAAGGATTGGAGCTAAGACCTACCACGCTGCTCCAATGCGGATTGGTAGGTTACACATATCCCAAGAATTCTCTAGAGATATGCAGGTTTCCTCACGATGTTTTCCTTCACCGAAAAGCGTGTGATAAATTGCAATTATCAATTAGACACATAAGTTTTAATAGAAAAACTCATTGGTGCCTGCCCGGGGTTTGAACCTATGTCGTCTCCAGAGAGTCGCACGGTCTCACCGCTAGGCTATCACAGCTCAGCACAGCACAGATGTACAGTACGTAAGACAACATTATGCATTGTATTTATGTATCATATATATTATGTATGTCTATTTTATATATTTATTTATGTATGTAGATATAAATATTACATATGTATATAAGTTTTGTATTTTTAAGAATTATAATCAATACGCACCACGTACCTATTACCTATAGCTATAGTAACCGGCATTAAATAATGCACATCAATGTTTAGAACGAAACAGCCGGCCAGTTCGGTTTCGTAGAGCGCTGTCACTGTCACTCAGTTAGTATGTGACGTATCACACTGGTTCGTAAGTATGTGCCAAAGAGACAATGCTCTATGAAGCAGAATCTAGCCGATTTCTCTCTAAACCTCGATGTGCATTATTTATTGCCGCGTCTATACGACCTTTCCCCGACCTGGTTGCCTGGAAGAGATCGCTATGTAGCGATAAGACCGCCAGATTGTATTTTTTTTTACTTTTGTATATGTGTGTGGTGTACAATAAAAGTATAATTCATTCATTCATTCATTATATTTACATATACTTTTGCTCGAACTTATTCAAGCTTTTTTACCTTAACTCCATCTGGTCTAAGTTCTTCGAACTCCTCCCCAACTTTGAAGTTGATGACAGTATTATTTACCGGGCTTGTCACCGTAAGGGTATAAGAACCGTCCTCGTTTTTAGTCAGCGTGCTAACGGGTGACAAAGATGTACCCAATTTTCGAGATATTAGACCCACTTCTGTAACAAGGAATAAGAAATTTTTACAACTTACACAATAATCCTCACACATGATCAACCTTGATGCAATTATTATGACTTTGCATGTTTTCTGTACTAATTCCAATCCAATCGATAGAATCTGTATATACTTTTACCGCACTTAGTCACGTATACCTATATACCATCATATTGAAATCACCAACGTAATGCGTAAAAGAAGTTTCGTTAATAACTGATGTATAGATGATTTCTCGTTGTTTTTTTAAATAATATATTATTATATTATTTATACATAATCATTTAAAAAGACTAAAACCACTGGCGGAGGCCTGTATTGAACTGGTTCCTACTCTAGTAGTTTGACTTTATTTAAGACTAAAGAATTGTTTGGCATATTATACACCCTAATTAATCTAGATGAAACTTCATTATGTTTTAATATTTGGTAATATTTTTGTATAAATGCCAGGATCAGAAAGTAAATTTTTATAACTATTTGTGTACATTTGACAACTAATCCCTGAGTAAACATCTGTGCCATTATTATGGCCGAAATTATCAGAATTAATAATGAAACAAGAACTAGCGAATAACTAACATTATGAGAGATTGCACATATGAAAAATTTTAGAGCAAGTCTCTTATATGCTATGGATCAATCGCCAAATGAAATATATAATTCACAATATTATTCCTGTATAACGAAGGTTTTAAAGCTCCAAGCTCTTAGCAAAAAAAGAAGAAAAAAGCTTTCATATTTGTTATCAAATAAATAATTAACTACAGTATCCAACATTTAAAAATTGTTGAATATTCTGCAATACTATAGGGAGTCGATAACTCGTTAGTCAATTATGTTGCAACTTCCTTTGACTGTACAGGATGTATTTTCTAAATGGCGTAATATATTGTATGCGCTTCATAGCGTATATCTAACGTTAATGTGAGTTAATTAGGAAAAACCAGCCAATCAACTTAATTATTCATTGTTTGTTAACAAATTTGTTATAAAATAACAGTCAATAATATTACTGTTTATTCCGATATTCGTTTGAAAGCACTGTGTTACTTTTGAGAGTCACGACTAAAATACATATGTATATGTGTAAAAATATCGCAGTTCTGCGTCCATTTTTAGAGAAGGTTAAATGCTGAGTCCTAGAGCAGCCTTGAGGCAGAACATATCATTCGTCAATCGACATCTAGACGTTTATTCTCTTCTGAAGCTGTTAGAGGTATATGTCCAACTGTTTCAGTGCTATAGCACTCCTGAAGGTTTTACTCGTTTCCAAGTTGCTGCTTTCCCTTATCACACTCTTAGTGGGGTCGGCACAATATGTTTTATCTTCCATTCTCTGTTTTTTTCCTCCCTCTTATATATTCATCCACATTCATATTTAAAACTCTTTTTGGTCACATAATTTTCGTCCCTCCTAATTACATGACTATATCAACTTAATCTCAACTTCTGTATACTGGGCGCAACTTTCAGACGTCCTCCAGATCTTATCATATCAGAATTCGATCTCAATTCTACTAAACATTCTCATCTTATTTGCATGCACCTTTCTTTCATCCTTTTCTTTTATCAACCATTTATTAACCAACATTTTGATCAATACAGTACGTCGAATGATCATTTTAATAATTAATAATTTAATAATAAAAGTAAGTTAAAAAATTTATACAGTTTATAAAAAACACAACAAATTTAATAAAAAACGCGAAATCGTCTAATCTTTACTCCTTAAATGGCGCGGTCGTTTCTAGGTATAACTTTGATATTTAATATATGATATTATTTTAAAAAACAGCTACTAACTCTATCTTGTTGTGTTATCGCAGATTATGGAAAGTACGTTTTTAAATTATAATATCGTTTTTTCGATTATCGTAATCGTGAAATTATAACGAAATATCTTATTTGTAATTTGATAGTTGATTAAGATTCATTAGAAACCAATAAAAAAATCATATTGATTTATGAAAAAAAAACTGTTTAGCCTGTGGCACATAAATTATGATTTTGTTTAAAATATTGCACTGCAGACTGAAAAGAGAATAAAATAAAACTGCAGAATTTTCCGTCAACGTTATTTGATCACGAAATATACATAAATAATTTTCCATCCAAAATGGCCACCACTACAGTGTATCGGATCAGATAGTTTCTAGCTGAATACGGGTAACGGTTAATAATAAAAATTTGGCTCTTTAAAATGAAGATCATTTTATATTGTCACTTAGGACTCTTTAGTCTTAGATAGTTGCCGACCACTGATCTAGATCAACCTCATCTACCAACAATTTACGCTATGCGATGACATATAATCATTTCCGGCACGTAGCTATCGTGCACTTGTGGAACAAGTGATAATCTCACGTCAGCGGTTTGTAGTAGAAACGCTAAATGCTTGTTTGCTTATAACTTATAATAAATTAGAAAATATATAAGACAATTAAAAGAATTTTATTTTTAGCGGCAAATAAAAATTGTGTTGCTCCGTTAACGAAACTACAATTAAGTTTCTATTCTACTTCGCTTTTTATATTCACTTCTATGTCAATTTTTTCATTTCGTTGCTAAGTCCTTTTTCTCTGATTTTAATTTTCTTTTTTACAGAGTCAAACATTAAAAAATACAAATATTAAAAAAGAATTTATGTTCTTTATAAATATATATGGGACACACGGTCGTAAGTAAAGTAAGTAACTTAATACTTGTGTTATGGGTAATGGACAACTAGTAAATATACAACATATATAATTTTAAATACATACTTAAATACAAATACACACCCAGGCTCGAAGAACGGACAAATTGTTTATAGAAAATGTTGGCCCTCGGCGGCAATCGAACCCGCGACCCGCGGAGCTGAAGGTAGGGTCACTACCCACTGCACCAACGGACCAGTCAAATTGCTGATAAGCATGTTTATCAAAAGGTTCTAGAGGGCAATGTGTTAAAGTCACAGACAGACACCAATGAGTGTCTGTTAAAATCAATATGCCTCATTGATATTTGCAATTAAACACACGCTTGAGAGAAAACATCGTGAGGAAACGTGCATATCTCAGGGAAATCCTGGGATATGTTAATACATATCTGGCTGCTCCAATGGTAATCCATTGGAGCAGCGTGAGGATTCTTACCTCCAACCCTTCTCTTTTATTAAGGAGAGAAGAGGTCTATTCCCAACAGTGGGATACTAACTATACATCACTTTACTTTTTGTCAACTTTTACGATAACGTAGTCACAGACGCATCCTGTTTACTTCTCAACATTAAATTGTTTAAATTTCCTTAAAGTAGTAAAGTAAAGTAACAGCCTGTTAATATCCCACTGCTGGGAATAGGCCTCCTCTCTCCGTTTCTGGAGAGAAGGGTTGGAGCTAAGACCTACCACGCTGCTCCAATGCGGATTGGTAGGTTACACATATCTCCAGAATTCTCTAGTGATATGCAGGTTTCCTCACGATGTTTTCCTTCACCGAAAAGCGTGTGATAAATTGCAATTATGAATTAGACACATGAGTTTTAATAGAAAAACTCATTGGTGCCTGCCCGGGTTTGAACCTATGTTCGTCTCTAGAGAGTCGCACGGTCTCACCACTGGGCTATCACAGCTTGTCAAATTTCCTTATACAGAAAATATTATTTGAAATATTAAACTACTATATATTTTTTTTTTAGTTTAGCTAACAACCATTGCTAATTACCCACAGTTAATAATCGTTAATATTATAATTTAGGTGTTTAAAGTTTTTCATGCAAGCACATAATTATAATTTTAAATTTTAATATTCGGAGATTAATCTAAATTACAAAAAATTTAAAATTTTCCTTTTAGAACAAACAACTTAAGGAAAAGTAATAATTTATTAAAGTAAGTAATCTGATAGCCATCTTTATAGCAATTTAAATATACGAATAATAAACATATTATTATTATTAAGTTAGTATTAAGTATGAGATTACTCTTGTATTTCTATGTTTTATCTTCAGTATATATTTTTAATATTTTAACTTTTATCAAGCAATCACGGAACTAAATAAATGATTACTAAATTACCTTGGCAGTTATTTGCGACTTCACAATTTTTATAAGAGAGTTTTTATAAATTTTTTGCATTATACAATGATAACTGCCATTACTTTTAACCGCCGCGGCCGTGTGGTACCCATCGGAGTAGAATAGGCCACCCTCATTCCTAACCAAGGTGTCGTAAAAGACGACGTAAAGGAATTTATAATTGCACATCAGTAATTAAATAGTACCTGAAATCGATCTTAACGTTTAGGCAACATTCAACAAAAATATAAACATATTGTATTATTTATAGAAGCAGGCGTTACTTTGCGGAATTCCATATTACAAGCAATATAACAGAACTAACTACTTTGCTATAATCCGCACGGGTTAAGTGAATGCATGCAAAGCCAATGTGTATGAAGCAGGCAAAATCTACGCACCTTGTACATGCAGGACCAGCCACCACATGCACCCCAAGGCGCAATTCACCAGCAACAACGAACACAAAAGCAGCACACACACCCACCACCACAATCTCGACGATCGTTTCGCCCCGAAACCGAAGCATCATCAGGAGGATAGGCTTCACGACAAAAATCGTACGTGCAGTACGATTTTTGTTGATTTTACGAGATTGTGGTGGTGGGTGTGTGTGCTGCTTTTGTGTTCGTTGTTGCTGGTGAATTGCGCCTTGGGGTGCATGTGGTGGCTGGTCCTGCATGTATAAGGTGCGTAGATTTTGCCTGCTTCATACACATTGGCTTTGCATGCATTCACTTAACCCGTGCGGATTATAGCAAAGTAGTTAGTTCTGTTATATTGCTTGTAATATTGTATTAAATTATATTTTACTATTAAATTTGCGCAATACTAAAAATTATTATAAATTTAAAAGAGATTCGAAGAAAACTGAAAAGAAAAAGGATTCTTACGTAAAAAAAATTCAAAAGAAATCAAATGAGCAATGAGTTCTTTCATAATTTTATTTTAATTAGTTTTTTAGTATTTTTGAGTATTTTGTTATAAAAGTGTTATCATATCTTCGTTAACGATAAAACGATAATCATCAGACGGCTAAAGAGATTATCATTATTTCTAAGAACACTCTCGATCAATTTACATAAATTTATTATATTTACTTACTACATGGAAAATGAGTATTCTTTTTAAAAACGAAGCCACAGACAGTCGTAAAATTAACAACAACCTATTCTTACGTGGTTAGTTCATATATGACCATCATCATCCGCCTGCCCTAATCCTACTAATAACGTGCTACAAACATGTTGTCACATGATTTGGCTACGTATTTTATCTACGTATTACGACCGGTCGCCTGCCTGACGTCAACTTACCCTAGTCGTATTTTACGACCCCTTCGGTAAGAAATGAGGGTGGTCTATTCTACTCAGCCGGATACCACACTGCGGGTCGACTAACCTTAGTCGCCTTTTACGACACCTCGGTAAGAAATGAGGGTGGTCTATTCTACTCAGCCGGATACCACACGGCGGGTCGACTTACCTTAGTCGCCTTTTACAACACCTCGGTAAGAAATGAGGGTGGTCTATTCTACTCAGCCGGATACCACACGGCGGGTCGACTAACCTTAGTCGCCTTTTACGACACCTCGGTAAGAAATGAGGGTGGTCTATTCTACTCAGCCGGATACCACACGGCGGGTCGACTAACCTTAGTCGCCCTTTACGACGCCTCGGTAAGAAATGAAGGTGGTCTATTCTATTCAGTCGGATACCACACGGTGGAGTTCATATATGACCATCTAATACGATTAATAGTAGAGTTACAATCATAATTAAAAAATCTGCTTTACCAAGTATTGATATTTACGTTAAGAAATGTAACATGTTTTTTTTGGTATATTTTATTTTTATTTTGTAAAAAAAAAATTTTCCCTTTATGCATTTTCCCGAGCGCAACTATATTAATAGTTGGTAGGTATTAGTTTTTCTTTCTATATTACCCGTAAATTTTTTCCTTTTTTGCATTTTCCCGAGCGCAACTATTAATCTAGGTATATAGTTTTTCTTTATATATTACCCGTATTTCACTTCTTGTTTTTATTCTTCTGTTACTCAAATGTTGACTGAAGGAGATCCCTTTTAGGGATAAGTCCGCCTTTATACATGAGCTATTTTTGCTCTTTTCTAACAAAATGTATGTACAATAAAGAAATAAATATCATCTCATATTATTTTAATTATATCTTGCCGTGTGGTATCCGGCCTAGAATAGACCACCCTCCTTTCTCATCGAGCTGTCGTAAGAGGCAACTAAGGTATGTGCCGTGTGGTTTCCGGCTGCATAGAATAGACCAACTTCATTTCTTACCGAGGTGTCGTAAAAGGCGATTAAGGTAAGTTGACGTCAGGCAGGTGGCCGGTCGTAAAATACGTAGCCAAATCATATGACAACATGTATGTAACATGTTGTGCCGACCCCACTTAGAGTGGAATAAGGGCAGGAGAATGTGTAAATTTTATCAAAACCGCAAGTCAATATTAACACTTTATAAAAGCTTTATTATGAAAATGATAATACCTATATTTTTATGGCACAACTTATTTGACAGGATAGTAAAGCTAGACCAGTGTTTCCAACGTGGGTACCACACATCACATTGGGGCAATTCAATTGTTAAGGAAGGGGGGGATTCGAAAATTGACTCGACACACTTACAAGTCACAATAAGTCATATTGACCCAAAACGATATCATATACTGAATTAAATTAGAATAAGTAATCGTGACACACCGCAACAGTTGTTTTTAATCCTAATTTAATTATGACTTGGATAAAGGTAAAAAAAATAAAACAATAAAACACTTACCAATAAATTTAAGGTATTCATCGAAATTTTCCGATGTTTTCAATTTATATTTCTTTCCTAAATATTTATCCATTGCCACGATACACGTCAGTATAGCAAGGCGAACGGTCACAATTTACAAATTAAATGAAGCAATACTAATCACTGACTATCGTTTTAACATACTTAATAACTTAAGCCAGGACTGCATCGATAATACTTGCATTATGTGTCGTTTTAAAGTCAAAAATATCGTATTAATTAATTTTTATAGTCGTTAAAGAAAGTTCGTATTAAGTAACGACCTTTTATTATCGGCGGCATAGACCTACTCTCTCCGTTTTTGGAGTGATGGTCCTATGCGGATTGGTAAGTTACAAATATCCCCAGAATTGTCTAGAGATATGAAAGTTTCCACACGATGTTTTCCTTAACCGAAAAGCGTGTGATAAATTCTAATTATCAATTAGACACAAAAGTTTTAACAGAAAAACTCTTTGGTGCCTGCCCGGGGTTTGAACCTGCGACTCGCTACAAAGAGTGCCATAGTCTCACTTGTCACTCGTCTTGTTGGTGTCGTCACGGAAATGAAAATAAAAATTATGGTAATTTTCTGTTTCATATTTTCGTAGTTTTTCTTAGTCAAATATGTTCTATGTTGTGATATCATTTGGCACCAAACGTAATAATTTCTATATTGCCAGTATTTACACTCGACTTGGTTTGCGTAGACTTTAATTTTTAAATTTAAATTTATTAAAGTTAAATTTGAAAAATTTAAATTTAATTTTATAAACAAATAATAAATGATCTTTAATCATAATAATAAATACCGCATGCCCCTTTCAAGGGGAATGCAAATTCAAACCATTTTTTTTCGAACTCACTGTATGCTGTTAGCCCTAATGGCTTTCTTTTACAGCGTCACCGGACGGGACGGGCAAGCGCAGAAGCATCTAATTCAAACCATTGGCAAGCTCAAATGATGATGGAAATGATTTCCAAACACTGATGTTTCTATATATTATTAACTATTTACTACGCACTTTTCAGTAAAAAATCTTTAGTATATCAGAAAACTCTTTAATGTTCTAAAATCAAGGAGCGTTGTGGTCCAAAGCCCTAATACTAGATTTTAAAAGGAGAAAGGCCATTACCAGTATTTTGTCGCATGTCGCTACTTTACCTTTGACTGTAAAAAAAATGGTTTATGTATCTACCTTTATATTAATGAATACAGCATGCTACAAATATCTCGTTTAACGTCGACGCATAAAACTTTACTTAATATGGACGTAAGAAGGTACATAAATTACCCGTCACAATTAACGCACGCACGCAATAAATCTCGTAATAAATATACTAATGTTATACATGCGAACGTCTGTCTGTCTATTAAGCTTTCACGGCTATTTCACTAAAGAGATATTGATGGAATTTGTTACAATTTAATTTTATATAGCAGGCTGTTGGCCTGGTATATGTAGTATAAAAATATTCCCTTATTTTCAGTAACAACACAACAATGGTAACGCACCCGGTAAAATCCATTATTACTGCAGATATAGATAATATAGAATTTTCTTTATCTGTACTAATAATAATAAATATAGAAATAAGATAAATAAGGGTATTAGAGATAAATAAATTATAATTAATTTTAACTATAATAAATGTTCATATGTGTATAAAGTAACTTATAAATTGTAATATTATTTTATATGCGACTCCACTAACTGAAAATATGGAGTCAACATTTTTGTATGGAGCGGCTTGGTTTAGGCGACGCATTTGTCGGGCTCAGAAATCTCTTGACAATACATGTATCCAATATTATAATTATAGTAAAGAAGTATGATCTATATGTCTTTTCTTATGTGTGATTAGACAAAGATGAAGTATACAAGTTTCATCTTGCCTCTCATTAGATATTGTAACACTTTCACGTACAGGCCAGGCTAGAGCTCCCCTACTCTAAATATAAGAACTCTATGAATATTCAAAGTCAATCGGTTGAGAAAAAGAGCATGACTGAGCAATGGTGAATCTTCATTTTTATAGTGCATTTCGTTGTAAAATACTGTTAAAATACAATTACGTTAAATCGGAAATTGTTTATTAAATTATCGATAAGCAATACAATACAATGGTTAGTTTTTATAATAGTCACCATTTTTTAAATAGTCCCTCGTACGCACGGGCGTAAAAATAGTCGCGTTAAAAGTCCGCAAAGGCTGCATAAGAAGATTCGTATGATATATTTGCCGTAACGCACCACGCCTAACGCCTAAAATGGAACACTGCTCAATAAAAAATACGTCACGTTTTAAAAGCGCTGTCTTGTGAATAGATCCGTAGATAGATTGTGATAGATCTGGATACTCATTTATTTCATTTGGACGTATTTTTAACGTCTAACGACTAACGTCTCTCGTGCTAACGAGGGGTTAAAGTACAAAGTTTACGCGCCTGCAAGTTATAATATATCAATTTTACATGACCGCGCAATGTTGGCTAATAATCTGTAGGCGCAATAATGAATGAAAGTGAGCTAAAGATAATTAAATAAGCCTTCTTTCTCTCAAAAATGGCTAAAGATTTCATAATCTTTTTTTTTGGCACATTGTACGGAATCCCATCTCAATATGAACGAGTTTCCCATGCTGTGGAGATTATATTTTTGGGATTCGGTAGTGGGCTGTACTAAAAAAAAATGTTACTTTAGTTTTAACAATTATATTTTGCAAAATGATTGACATTTATACAGAAAAACTATGTTTTCGTAAGAGTCTTAGCTAATTGTTTCAATTTTTGCCGATCTAGCTTCGATGTAGACGTTGTAGGGAATTCCTTCACAAATACCACTCCGCCTCTCAGTTGTTTGCTATCTGCTAATGAATCTGAAAATAACCAAGATTAACAGGGATATTAATTTATATGACCACATTTCCATTAAGACAAAGCGGGACAAATGAGATGCAATGAGATATACAATTTAGTTATATATATGTTAATGTATTCATTATATTACATTCATATACTTGTACAAAATGTATTTATTATTTATTATTGGTAACTATAATATTTCTTTTGTAAAAATATTAATTTGAACATTACGATTAAAAAAAAAAAAAAAATTAAAATATTGCTGTCTCGCTAAAATCGGGACGTGTGACTTTCAACCAAATGGGCTGCGCTAAATATTATTAATAAGTGTTAATTTTACGTTATCTTTAATTAAAAACTGCATAAAACAGTAGCCTAATCCTCCCTTCTTTTTCTAGCGAGAAGGATTGGAATTACAACGGCCACGCTGCTCAAATGTGTGCTGGTAGATTTGACATGTGACTAGAATTTCTTCTGCTTTCCTTCGCCGGAAAGTGTGTGAGAAATTGTAAATATCAATACATTTTTGAATGTACCTTTAACTAAATCCTTTATTTCCTGTTCAGAAACGCTATACCCGGTTTTAGGTATAACCAGAGCAACTGGCAAATCACCACATTCTGCATCGGGTAAACCAGTGACCGCTACATCCAATACCGCCGGGTGTTTTAGTATTACCGACTCTATCTCTAATGGAGATACCTGTAAATTGTACAGCTATCTTTATAAATTGTAATCTCAAATACAGAATATATGGGACACTTACACACGCAGTCGTACATCCCCAAAGTAAATTACTTAATACTTGTGTTGTGGGTTACGGAAAACTGGTGAATATTCTAGATATATAATTTTGAATATATACTTAAATACAAAAATACACCCAGGACCGAAGAACCAACAAATTTTTCGGCGGAAATCGAACCCGCGACCCGTGAAGCTGAAGGTCACTACCCACTGCGCCAATGGGCCAGTCAAGTAGAACAGTAGAACCTCGACAAGAAAAAATTCTAGGGAAGCACAAAATATTTTAATAAGTTATGGAGTTTTTAATTTATCAAGGGTTCTCTATTTTCTCTAACACAAGTTGGGGGGTCGTGAGTGTATACTATTTGTACCCGAATGTACCCGAAATTGAAATTAATAAAGAGTTTAGTTTTCAGAAAAAAGTTTCAATTTCTTTTTTAAGAGTTTACAGTTTCTACATCAATTCGATTTACAATGATTAATATTGGGATTCTCTAGAGATATGCAGGTTGGTTTCACGATGTTTTCCTTCAACGAAAAGCGTGTGATCAATTATCAATTAGACATATAAGTTTTAATAGAATCTACTAATTGATGCCTTCCCGAGGTCCGAACCGTGGCCTATTCGAAAGAATCACACGGTGTCACCGCAGTGCTACCACAGCTTCCAATAAAGAGAAAAATTAAATATTATTTAGATTCATATATAACACACTAGTTTTTGCCCGCGGCTTCGCTCGCGAGGAATTTGTTCTGCCACAGTATCTAATTAAATTAGATTTATGATTCACAATTTTGGTCATAGTCGCTTCCGCATAAAAGATAGATATGTGCTGTCGCGGACTTTTATTTAGAACTATTAAAGACAAATAATAATACGGCTAATAATAATACGCTGCCTAAACCATTAGAGTTACACAAAGATGATGTCATCTTTGTGTAACTCAATGGTTTAGGCAGCGTACGCCAAGATAGCTCTCAAAGGCCAGATTTTTTTACGACTTTATTGCCATGTATCGTTATATTACATAAAATCATTACATATTGTAGCCTATATGTTATTCCGATGTATAACCTATATAACTGTAAAGTTTCATCCAAATCCGTCGAATACTTTTTTCGTGAAAGAGTTACAAACATCCATCCATACTCACAAACTTTTGCATTTATAATATTAGTAGGATATCATTTTTACCTGATGACTCTTATACTTAAGTAGCAATTTGAGACGGTCGATGAAATAATAGTAATTATGTTCGTCTCGGTAGAATAGGTCACCCGTCTTAAGCCATCCGTTTTCATCGAAAGCCGCTGCTGTCATCTCTGGATCATTGTAATAACACTGTTAATAAAAATACTTAGTTTTTATTTCAATCGTAAGATTTATATCAGTTGGTTCGTATTTAAATCAGTTTTTAACATTTTTAGCTCACATTTGTATAGTAACTTGACATTTTAGATTTTTAGTATATTTATACGATTATCCATCAGTGCAGATTTTACAATTACCATCATCGTCATCATCGTTGTCCTGCTTTTATTCCACTCTCAGTGGGGTCGGCACAACATGTTTGAATATGTTGATATTTTACGACCGGCCGCCTTTATGACGACAACTTAACTTATAAAATATAATTTGTTTTCTCAATTGTTAAATTAATCTGCTTTATAGAGCAATGTCATTGCTACAATTTTACTACTTCCTTCTTCTATTGCAGCGATCCCTACCTATTATATATCTAGGCCATCATCAAGTACGCTTTTAAATATAACAAGTCAAGTAAGAAACCTCTTCAAAAATCTTTTAACAAAATTTCATGTCCAGTAGGTTCCTCTTATGAAGACAATCCTGGTGTTAATATCAGGGCATCATGATCATGCATTATCATTAACCAGTATGTAAAATTTCAACTCAATCGGACACCGGGAAGTGGGTCAAATTTAACTTTCATGATTCCACCTTCACATAATGCCGTATGGTATCCAGCTGAGTAGAATAGACCACTCTCTTTCATACCGAGGGGTCGTAAAAGGCGACAAAGGTAAGTTGAACCACTGTGTGGTATCCGGTTGAGTAGAATAGATCCCTGTCTTTCTTACCGAGGGGTCGTAAAATACTACTAAGGTAAGTTGACGTCTGGCAGGCGGTCGGTCGTAAAATACGTAGCCAAATCATGTGACAACATGTTTTTAACATGCTGTGCGACCCCACTTAGAGTGGGATAAAGGCAGGAGGATGATGATGATTCCACCTGCACTTGTTTCTCTCTCACATTAAATTCGCATTTACTAGCATATAGATAACAGTCCTATGGACAGGTATCATCTAGTTACTACTAAGCTAGGTAGACTTTTGTTGAAAAAGGTTGAAGAGATGCTTGAATATTTCCTTCAGGTCACTATTATATCGACTCCAAACGTCTATCAGTTCTTTTACTATCATAGCTGCAATATATTGTCCGTTCTTCACTATCGGCGATGATCGTCTATAATAAACAAGATCATCCTGCAAGTGTACACACGATCGTCCGTCTTACCATACGATGAAACCTATCACCCCTTTCGAGGCGTGTCCGAAAACTGGTCAATTTTTAATTGCCAATTATGAAGAGGAACCATAAGTTAATTAAATGTAATCACCTTAAAAATATTCGGGCCTTTTATCATTAGTTCTCCTGTCACATTTGGCTCAAAGATTTCTTCATTAGTAGTAGGATCGACTAGCTGAAATGTATAATGTTACTTCAAAAACTATGATTACCTAGATTTGAGTTAAACACATTCATTAACCTCCACCATCGCCGCTACAATACACAAGCACTACACACGTTCACTATCACAAACTTATAACTCGTTTCGCGTTTCGAAAAACAGGTTTGCGATTTTATCGTGGAGCTTACCTCCTGATAATGCGGGGCGAAACGATTGTTGAGTTTGTGATAGTGAACGTGTGTAGTGCTTGTGTATTGTGGTGGAAGTGGTGGAGGTTTGTGCATGTGTTTTTACGAATCCTGCACGTATCGGGTATGAAAAAACGGATAGTCCACTATACATTTGGCACTATATATATTTTCTATTTACTTTATCGCGGATTATAGCAAAATAATTTTATTATTACTTTTGTATTAAGTATTTATAATGTTATCCAGTATGTTTACTATATTATTAAGTAAGTAAAGTAAAGTTTAAAAAGTAAAAGTAAAAGTTTATAAAGTAAAGTAGTAAAGTAAAGTAAGTTTACTTTAATGTTATCCAGTATGTTTACTATATTATTAACTAGCCTAAATTATGAATTTAAAAGGAATAATTGTGAGTTAACCATAAGAGATAGAAACACGCTCTCGTGAACTTTTTTGTAATTCTCGTCTAGATCTATAATTCCCTAGTACATTACTTTGGTGTATAGCGACTAAAGCAGGAGACTTTTTTTCAAACCACGCGACATCTACTTCTACATCTACGCGATAGCTTTCGGGGGACTTTGATTTATAATAAGTATAGATTACTTTCATGAAATTGGCATCGCATAGATGTGAACTCACCTTATACTCTATATGTCTCATGGGCTTCCCGGTCGATCCGTTTAAAACATCTGTAGGATTAAGAATCATACCGGATGCCTCTGTTAAACCGTAAAATATTTTAATATTCACATGTTGGTTTATTTTCTGTAAAATAAAAATATTATCTATACTTATAGTAAAATTGTAGCCGTGCGGAATCCGGCTGAATTGAACAGACCAACCGTCGTAAAATGTGACTAAGGTAAGGTTCAGGCAGGCAGCCGGTCGTAAAAACCTAACCAAATCATATCACAACATGCTTAAAACATGGTGTGCCTGTCTCACTTAGATTTGTATAACGGCAGGAGAATGATTATTTATAGTAAAATTGAAGAAAAGATCAATTCTGTAAGTAAATCATTAATATAAAATGTTTTGGGGACTATATAGAGCCAATAGAAGCGTTTTTTTTAAATTTAATCTGTCTTTCTGAATGTCTCTCTGCTTTCTATAAGGCATCACGTTAAACCTGTTGAAAAATTAAAACAAAACCAGATATACTTAATTAACAATTAAATTAATATATCTAGTTTTGTCAGTGATGGTTGATGACGCGGCGCGCTTGTTCAAGAAACAGGAGAAAACAATAAAATTTTTGTTTTCCCAACCTTGCACCAGTACTATTTAGTTTTTGGATCAAGCTTATTTTTGTCTCTTAATAGGTTCGGTAGGTGATCTCTATAAATCATGTTTATATATTTTTTTAAAAGACTAACAAGGTAACAAGATGAAAAGTTACCGACTTTCCGGGAATAAAAAAAAATACTATAGAGTTGAGAGTGTTTTAACGTATACTACCCGGCATTAAATAATGCACATCGATGTTTAGAATGAAACAGCCGGCCAGCTCGGTTTCGTAGAGCGCTGTCTCTGTCACTCAGTTAGTATGTGACGTTTCGCACGGGTTCATCAGTCTGTGCAACAGAGACAATGCTCTATGGAGTAGAGCTAGCCGATTTTCTCTCTCTAAGCCTCGATGTGCATTATTTATTGCCGGGTACTATTTATTATTCTAAATAAACTGTGATTAACGTTTGTATGTATATTGGTGTAAAGTAAGAGATGTAAGAAATGCAGTTTTTCCCACAGGGATAGGATAATCTGCAGTTAATAACTTAATTAAGTGTATAATTAAACATTTATTTTCTATATTATTATCTTTATAGTTTGAGACATCCTAATGCAAAATAAGGTTTGGATTCCAGAAGTCCAGTTAAACCCATTTTAGGAATTGGATAAACCATAGTTTATATAGATCTAAATAAAAAGTTATATGTTATAGTAAATAATAATAAAATAGAAACATATATGATAATGAATATCGAACTAAAAACAAGTCTTAAAACCATATTTATCAACGGGGGTGGTTAGAAATTTCTTATGAAAATTCTAGGAACATACGTGCGGTACGACGTGTTTAGTATTAAAGTAATAATAAATAAACAATCGTTGTGGGAAAATTCCAATAAAGCATAGCTTAGCGCCTACAAAACTAGTGGGTGTAGCTTTTTTATTGCTCGTAACTTAAATTTCATAGATCGCACTGAAATTATTATTAAAATGTATCTAAATTAATTAATTATGAGTTAGGTCACTTTAATATTAAGCGTGCGATATGGCTGATTTTTTTTTTATATATGCTTAATGTAAACATGTATGCGTTTTATCAAAATCGCTAATTACTTAACGTTCTAAACCGGTCGTTTTGAAATTTTAAAATAATTGTATGATCATATACCATTTTTAACAATTCCGATTTAATTGGAATGGAGGATAGTTGGAGAGCTAAAGAGTAAGAAACATGCTATACTTTTTCTCGGTACTGCAGTTAAAGAAGTCGCAGGCAGCAGCTATTATTCTATAATATTTCAAGTGTACTTACTTTCATTTCTTCAATGAGTGCTATAGGTACAGCACAACCACCTACCAAAACGAATTCAATACAAGACAAGTCACATTTAATCCGATCACTAGGGTTGTAAAGTGTCGTTAGTAATGTGGGACTCATAGTGGCAAAGTCCGGCTGAAGCAATAAAACTTTACATTCGCATAATGTCAATTTTTATTAATAACGTTTCCTTTTATAATTCTGACGCTTTTTTCACACGCTTTATATATCGTAACTTTTGTACTATATCATAACAAAATAATATCATAACAAAGTAACGACTAATTTTAACTCTAATTATTTTTATCTACTCTGATACTATAATACAAAGATTATAAAACTGAAAACAAAATTCTTATGACAAACATTACGTACAGAACAAAAATAAAAAATTAAAAAGTTTCATTACGATACAGGTCTTGTATGGACACCTTTATCATAATGTACATAACTTTTTAATCATAACGATACACCTATACAACTTCCAGCTGGACCAAGGAGGTTGAACCCCTACCTTAAAAAAAAGGTTTCAATGAATGGGTCCGCGGCGACGCAACACGCATGCGCAATCGATGTTTGCGCCTCGGCGCCAATATATGACATTTAAAAAATCTTTTCAATATTTAAACGAAGTTTAGTTTTATTTGTAAAAAAATAAGTTTTTGTGTAAAAACATGTCTGAGAGCGGGGATAGTGGTGAATGTACACCTCCAGATATTCTGAAAGCTGCGTCAAACATGACCGTGAACCTGTTGCCGACGAAATCTAGGAGCAACTATATTAAATGTTACCACGAATTCATGGAATGGAAAATGAATAATATTCAGAACATCAATAATTATTACAAATAAAAATAAATTTGTTGTTATATTCAGCGTTTTATTTGCAATATTGTTTTACGTATTATAGTATGAGAGTAGATAAAGTAGTGTATGATACTGTACATAACTTGGTCTTATAACACTCGTGTGACACTACAAAAAAACTCGCCTGCTGCTCGTTTTTTTAAACCACACTCGTGTTATAAGAACCCTTATTATGCAACAGTATCATAAACTACTATTATATTTCAAGACTGTGAGCTTGACCGTAAACGCTAGATTATGTATTAAATTCACTAAAAATGTTTATGATTGTAATTAAATATATTTATACTTTGGTACCTTGTATTTGTTGAACAAATAGTAAACATGATCCAGAGTGATCGGTGATGAGGTAAGTAGAAGAGTAAATTTCAATGTAGTACTCAGTATAAATTGAAGAGTAAATGTTAACCATTGTATAGGTGATACGAGTAATCCCATCTTTACTGGGGTCGGATACTTGCTGAATCTGGAAGAAAAGATTAGATACAGTCACCCTAAGCGACATGGTGCTAAAATATAATTGATAATATGCACAGAGTTATTATTCTTAGAGGCGGGAAGCTTGCCTAAAATGTGCCATATTACAATATACGAGATAAAGCAAATGAGGATGGTCTCTCTTTTTATCTACTATTAACTAGCTATGCCAGGGGCATCGCCCGCGTGGAAATCAGCGTGTCACATTTTTCTAGAATTCAAATTTTAAACATAAAAGTAGTTATTTTGAGTTAAGCATATCAGATAGAGACATGCTATCCCGGACTTTTCTCTAGTATTTTTATAGATCTACAATTCTCCAGTACATTACTTTACCTAATATTTTTATACTGTACTACCTGTGCCAGCGGCTTCGTCCCCGTGGAAACCTGCGTGTCACAATTTTTTTCTAGAATTCAAATTATAGACATGAAAGTAATTATTGTGAGTTAACCATAAGAGATACAGACATGCTATCGCGGACATTTGTAGTAGTTTTATAGATCTACAATTCTCTAGTATATTACTTTTATCGTATCTCTGCTAGTTTACGCAGCGCAAGCGACTAAAGCTCAAAGCAAGCAAGTTTTTTAACAACTGTGCGTTCTCTCAACTCTTCAACACAATTTGTATAATACCGACATGTACTTTTTACCTAAACTCTTTTTTTTTGTACTCTTTTGATATAAACTGTAAAAAAATTCGTTAAGTAGATTTTGAGGAAATCGATTATATACAGACAGACAGCTTTTTTGGGACTTTGTTTTATAATAAGTTTAGATAGATAGATTAGAAAATGATAAAGTATACGAGTATCATTTATCCTCTCATTATTATTTTGTCAATGTCAATAGGTCTGCCTATGGCTTCTCTACTCTAAGTACAATAAAATAACTCTATGTAAGTGTGACGGATGTTTTTTGAAGAAAGTATTAATACATCTTTTAACAATCACTATCCTTTATTTTGATGAATACCCTATATCATAAGTCAAGTACAAGTCAACAAGTCTACTATAATGATAACGTTATCATCATGCTCCCGCCCTTATCCCACTGTAAGTGGGGTCGGCACAACATGTTAACATGTTGTCACATGATTTGGCTACGTATTTTACGACCGGCCGCCTGCCTAACGTCAACTTACCTTAGTCGTACTTTACGACCCCTCGGTAAGAAAGAGGGTGGTCTATTGTACTCTACCGGATCCAACACGGTGGGTCAACTTACCTTAGTTGCCTTTTACGACACCTCAGTAAGGAATGAGGATGGTCTATTCTACTCAGCCGGATATCACACGGAGGGTCGACTTACCTTAGTCGCCTTTTACGACACTTCGGTAAGAAATGAGGGTGGTCTATTCTACTTAGCCGGATACCACACGGCGGACTATATTGAGAACGTTAATAACTCTCAATCTAAATTAACAAATTAAAAATAACATATTTATAATATATCGTAAATCATATCATGAAACAAAGCAAAATTTTAGGATGAAACATGTTATTAAAGCTATGAAACATTTCCAGGACTATAAAATAACGGAAACTTTGAATATTGAAATACTGGTTACTGGAATGTAATAATGCAAGAATAAGGATTACTTTCCTATTTACTTACTCTGCAGTGTAAAATGGTTTAAATTTATGATTTTATGGAGCTTAATATAAATCATAAGGATCAAGATGTGCATTCACTTTTAAAACTTTCCTAATTAAAAAATATATATATTAACTTTGCCGTGTATATATAATACCCGGCATTAAATAATGCACATCGATGTTTAGAACGAAACAGCCGGTCAGTTTGGTTTCGTAGAGCGCTGTCACTGTCACTCAGTTAGTATATGACGTTTCACACGAGTTCGTCAACCTGTGCGACAGAGACAATGCTCTATGAAGCAGAACTAGCCGATTTTCTCGCCCTAAGCCTCGATGTGCATTATTTATTCCCGGGTACTATATGTTAAATTTGACCCACTTTACGGTGTCTGATTTAATTTCAGCTCATGAAATTTAATGACAAGATGACAACGCATGTTTATAGTAAGCATGACCTGATGATGCTGCCAGGATTGGCATTAGACGAGAGAAATCCTCAACGGTTATCAACAGGGACATGAAATTTTGTTAAAAGTTTTTTCGAAAAGATTTTTTAATTTGACTTGTTCAGTTATATTTGTGCATTGATGCCGTCACGTCGGATTCGATTTCCGACCTTTTCGAGGCGTCAGCTCTATTTCTAGCCTCACTTTAGATCATACATCATACAGAACGGACATACTTAGATTGCGATTAAACCGGGGAAATAGATGTAAGCACGACTACCATACCCAAAGGCTGAACAAAGAGTAAGCGAACTAAACAAAGCCATTGCCATTAGATTTATGGGCAATGTCACGTTTTTTTAAGGGGCTGAGATTTTATTAGTGTGAAATGGTCTGTAATCACAAAAAATGAGTCTATAGCGACACCATTTTTTCGTCCATTAACAGCAGTTTAAACACTTTGTAGTTGTTCAAAACAATCCATCAGATACAGTTGGGGTAAATGTTATATTTACAATGAAAACGGCAGCGCCAGAAATATATTCTTGTGGGTTAGGACAGTTGTTTTTGGAAGACCAGTTGAACCGCTGGTACTGAGTAATAGGCAATTTGCATCTGCAGCATCGAAGTCGGTTGGCCTGAAAAAATTTAAATTATCTAAGTAAGGATGGAAATTTTTGCTGTCTTATCTATCATGCGAATTGATACAATACCTAAAGTAACGTGTCATAAATATTAACCTGTTTATATTTTACAAAGATATTACAATGAATAATCTACATACATTCATAGAAATAAAGAAATAAAAAAGTAAATAAAAATAAAAAATCTATGACGAATGCTATATGAAGGGCAAACAACTTATTTATATATCATCCATTGTGATTATATCTTTATATTTATAAATAGATTCAACAACTAACAAGTGGTATTTAACTAATACATAATCATATGAAAATATATAGAAGATATATTACACAGCCATCCTTTTAAATTGGAAACAGTACTCTTTTATAAAATTATCATCTCACCATGACTTTTCCACAGAAAATTACAATATTATAGCACTGCATAAGTTTATTCATTATAAAACATACATCATTATTTCTAATAAGTTTTACGAGACTGGAATTCATAATCTCTCCCCAGATAAATAAATCTGCAAAAAAGATGTTGGCGTATGGGCTCCTTGCGATACAAACGTATATAAATAATGTAAAAGAGAGCAGCAAACGGCCAGTGACTCGACTCTCAAAATATTTTGAGAATCGTGTATAACTGTAGCTTTTAAAAGCTTTTATTCAACTTGCCTTTTGTATATGTGAAAGTGGAATCTTGCAATATAAATTTGACCTACTACCCGGTGTCCGATCGAGCTGAAATTCTACATACTGATCTGGTACCGATGCTGCTAGGATTGGCTCAAGACGAGGAAACTCCTCAACGGTTAACAGTAGGATAAATTTCGTTAAAAGCTTTTTTAACTTGACTTATTTACAATAGTTGGAGTTATGTTATTCTTAGCCTTTGGGAACTGAAAGTATTTCAAATTGTACTTTTTAGGAGTCGTTACTAAATTGCCTTTGTGTGTAAATTGCCTCACACACACTCATATACTTTACATATTATTCACGGGGAGGAACATATTTAACTATCCCTTTTTTTCTTCTTACCTTTATTTTAAGCATATTATATATGGGTTGCTTACTTCAACAAAATTAAAGTTTATTTTTACGATAATATACAATTATTGTTTTATGGGAAGGGCGCTGTATACCGGAGATACAGGGAAACCTAGTTCGGTTACAGAGGTCTAAAAAATATTTAAGGACAAAATAGTAAAGATAATAATATTTTTGTGTTCAGTTATATTTGTGTAAGAATGTTTTTGGTAAAATAAAGTTTATTATTATATTATAATATTATTATTTGTTAAAGTAAAATGTTAAATTTTCGTTTAAGGTTCAGAATCGAATATTTATAAAATTAACAAAATGAGATTAGGGATTAGTTAACTGACTCGGCCTAAAAATATACTTACTTGAAATTTTCTTCATTCATGCCTCCACCATAGTCTTCGAGAAATTCCTGAAATGTTGAAGAGCCGGAATCGTCCTGTTTCTTTTCAAACACAACAATTTTTGTGGATTTATTAATTAAACTCAGGGCCTTCTGCACTGTTGGAACTTGTTTACTTTGACAAAATATTATTTTAGGTTCACAATTCTTGAGTTTTTCTTGAAGGTCGTCTAAAAACGGCGAATTAAAAAATATATCTTAACTGAATAATATACTAATTTAAAATTTGATTAGATTTCAAAAATAAACAACAGTTTATCATTATTACACTGCTACTAGTTGTACCAGTAGTCTCATTTTAGGCAAATTAAGCGTTTAAGTAATTATAATTTAATTTGTGTTTCCATGTCCCCGAAAGAAAACGGATATTTTTTTTCCTATACATTACCCAGGTGTACAAACTTTTATCGAGCAAATATCATCAACACTGGACCAGTAAATTAATCTTGAAAGCGCTGGTCTGATTATTTCGTATATACAATATTAGTAACTATATCATATTTCTGAAACTAACCATTAGGAAGAAATCTTAAATTTTTATAACATTATTCTAACATTGTACTAGGCATTGTCTAGAATAACTAAAATTGTATACCGACTATTAAATATAGTAACATAAAATACTTACTAACTCCAAGATTAGAATCAACTCCAGCTACCATTATTCCGAGATAAAATGAAGCATACATCGGTACGAAAATGTCGATATTGTTCGGTGACATTATGATTATCAAGTCTTGGTACTTTAAACCAAAATTCGTAAATGCAGTTGCACATTGTATGGAACGTTTAAGAGAAGATTTAAATGTGGTTTTTTCATCGGTAGCACCGTCTATCTACAAAATAGATAATATAAAGTTCTTCTTCAACCAAAAGAAAGCCACTGCTGGACACCTAGGTCTATTCAAGCGATCTCCACATTACATAATCTTGTGACGCTGGATCAAACAAGTCTCTGCCAATTTTTTCTGAGGTCGTCAGTCGTCTAAAATAGAAAATATAGGCAATATTTTCTATTTTTCGATATTTAAATATCTTTTCTCCAAAATTTTTGATACTAGCTAGTAAATACAACATAGCATATATTATATTGCATATAAAAATATATTTTCCCTTTTGGCGATCGCTCAAAACATTATAAAGATATAAGAAATGCGAATAACTCTAATGGGACAGTAAAAGTCATAGATCTTCAGTGGCTCCTAGATAGATTTGTTTACGTTAGACCAGATTCACCTTTGGCCATGCTTTACCTTACCCATTCAACTTTGCATTGTTTAGTTAAAAAAGTTAAATAATGAGTTTTAGGAACAGGAATTTGCATTTTTAGTTAAATTTGGCACTGAAATCTGGTATTGCATGTAAAGGAATCGGAGCTAAAGTTTGCAAGCATTGAAGCATGCAAGCAAATTTTGTATTATAGTTTTATCTTAACACCAACTTCCGTACTTACACATCTACGTTTCTTTTTCTAAAGCTGTCTGTTCTTTCTTTTTTTGTGCCTTTAAGAATTAAACTTATTTCGAGTCTATTTTCGAATTGCCACACCTTAACAATCAAATTACCCCCCTATGGGGCGTGGACCCCACGTTGACTGCTTCAGACAAAATATATTTGAGTAAGTTAAAAATCGCACATTGCATGGACAAATTCCATCGAATTTCTTGCAGGCTCTTCTCAATTGGCGCAATTACCCGAATTTGTGCTGATTTATTTAAAAGTGCTTTCATATTTTATTAACTCTCGCTCGCTTGTGAATTTAGAAATCTGAGTACTCGTTAAAACACTTATCTAATGCATAAGAGAGAGCAATACCTGTAATATTACGTCTGGTGCGTTTTTTAAATTGTGTAACATAATTTTACCAATATGATATTTATCACTTGGTACACCGGATTCCTCAACTATTTTTGATGTTAGTTCTTGAATATACCGACAGACAGGGTTCTGAGATGTCTCATCCATTTCTGCTAAATACAGAGCATAAATTATTTCAAACAAGACATGTAATAAAAGTTGGCATACTACTTCAATAATTCACCAATCGATTAATATTTATTGAATATTTCTTGAATGAATTATATCGAAAAACTTCAAGAAATGGAACGAGGAATGTTATATAATTAAAACCTAAATATATTCATCATTCTCTTGCCCTTATCCCACTCTAAGTGGGGTCGGCACAGCATGATACAAACATTTTGTCATGTATTTTACGACCGGCCGCTTGCCTGACGTCAATTTACCTTAGTAGCCTTTTACGACACCTAGGTCAGAAGTGAGGGTTGTCTATTCTATGCAGCCGGATACCACACGGCACATACCTTAGTCGTCTCTTACGACACCTCGGTAAGAAAGGAGGGTGGTCTATTCTATTCTGCCGGATACCACACGGCTATAAACCCAAAATATACTATATTACTATATACGTATACTATGTACTACGGTATGTATACTATATTTAGGAAACAGGTATTCTTACGTTAGCTTCACAGTATATTTTTAGCAATTTGATTTTTGTGCATAAAAATATACATAATTATAAAAAGATTGGCGATGTATATAATAGACAAAGTAGGAACCGACATAAGCTTGCGGCTCCTGCTTTGCGCCTTGTAAGAGTACGTAAGTCGTTTGTGGGTTTGGGTATAAGATTCTATAACAAAATTCCACAATCAATTTTAACTTTGCCATTACAGCAATTTAAAAATACTGTTAAAAAGAGGCTGATACAGAAAGCCTATTATACCGTGGAGGCTTACTTTGATGATAAGGATGTGTGGATATAGGTGCACTTCTACCCTGTACAAGACAGTAATAAATAAATGTAACTAGTTCTAAGATTTATATTTTAAAAAGAGCAACCGCCGAGTTTCTTGCTGGCTCTTCTCGGCAGGAACAGCTTTCCGAACCAGCAGTAAAGTTGACGATTCAAAAGCACTTGTTTACAAGTTTACTTGAATAAAGAATATTTTGAATTTGAATTTGAATTTATATACTCGTATTTTCCTTCACTAAAGACAGTGATAACATATAAAGAAACAAGCTGTAACCGCCCGCAACTTTGTTCAATTTAAATGTTAAAATACCTTCAACTACGTACTTCGTTTTATTTCTCTATTTCCGAAGAAGATACATTACATAATACATTCTGTCACTTAAAAGTGATCATTCTCATATTCTGTTGTATCAAATTCTCAGTTGATAAAAGAATCGTAATTTTAGGAGGTATACGGTAAAATCTTTAAAAAATCAATAATTTTTTAACTACAAATAAGCTCGAATCTTTAATATGTGTATTTCGGTAGAACATACCTTTAGAAATATTTGCATTATCTTCAAGTTCCATTATATGGATCTTTCACTTAAAGATGCTGCCGAATTAATTTTGATTCGCTATAAATCACTTCACAAAACATATAGTAACTTATCCACATTCAATACTTTCCTTCGAAATCGACTACTTTAATCACTGTGCAAAACTTGATAGAGTATATAAAACTTTGGGTAATTGAAGTTAAAAGACGAACAGTCAGCTAGATGTACGGACAGAGCACTGGGACACGTTAATTATATTGTTATAAGTTCAACGACACCGATGAACGAGAGTGGGAGTATATGTAGAGAAGTAATTTATTTTTATGCGACCATCAGCGTTCATGGAACACAACGTTTCAAATTGTCAATTGTAGGTAGGTTTATATAAGTGTGAAGATAGACGATTTTCTATAAGTTTCACAATCAAGGTCGGATCACGGTAATCCACTGAAAATAGAAAATTCTTAAAATTACACTAAATCTTTAAAAAATATGTCTAACTATATCTATCAAATAAATTATGTCTAATATCATGTGATCCTTAAGGTAGAATTCCACCAAAATTGTGTGCAGCACATTTGCTTACAAAGATTGTGTACAAGTTCTCGAACTGCACGTACAGCTGATATCGCGTTTAGCTTCTGTCTCCACCGGCAATGTTGTGTGTAACTTGTGTAAGCGCACAGTGAAGCACACATGTGCGCGAACATGTTCATTTAGAAACATTTTATAATCGTTACTATTATTATTTCACTTATTAATTATATACAAATTTACAATATATTTTTAGACATTTTCTATAAAGTTATTCTTAATTGTTTTTTCATTACTCCACTCCCATTAAAGATGTGCGCGTACAAACAAATATTTTCGTTCTAACGGAAGCAAAACTGAGTTCGTGAACAACGAGTGCGTACGCGTCGACGCGAGTCCACTGTTTCAAGTGTACGCGCACAAATGTGTATAGATGTGCTCGAACATTTCTAGAATATTCGCGCACAATTTGTTAATGTTGCGCCAGGCAATTCTGGGATGCCTGACCCTCGCCAGGCGCCGTCGGTCGGACCCGTGGCCGCCCGGCTGTCTGCATACATTCTTCGAGTAAAACAGCAAAGCTGGTAGTACACCCTCTACACACACGTTCACACAATACACATGAACGGGCACTACAGCCAACTCAGCATTCACTAAGAGGAACAGTCGTAGCGGGTCTTAGATTAATTTATAACGTAGAGCAAGTTACTTCAAGGCGTTCAAATGTAAATATTACAAATTTAAATATAGATAGTTACAGTAGTACAAATAAAATTAAGTTAGATTAGGCTAATATACAAATGTAAACAGGTACAAACAGTTAAAACTTGGGATATTCAAAATAATAAAATAGGGTTAAACAATAAAAAACAAGTTGTAAATATTAGATTAATAGATTAAGACATTAGAAATACAAATAAATTTAAGTTAGATTAGGCTAATATACAAATGTAAACAGGTACAAACCGTTAAAACTTGGGATATTCAAAATAATAAAATAGGGTTAAACAATAAAAAACAAGTTATAAATATTAGATTAATAGGTTAAGACATTAGAAATATAAGTGTAGGATAGGATTTAGGAAAAAATTACATGGGAGAAACAGTTGAAAACATGGGGTATTAAATATAGAATAAGTAAATAACATGTATATAATGGTTAATAGTTTAAGAATTTAGTAATATAAGTAATAGGATAAGTAGCTATTAAAAATTTAGACATAAGAAGTACTGTGAACCACATAATGTGGCGTACAGGCGGGGCGGCGGTGGACGTATCCAATAGCGGAAGCCGTCGCCCCAACCTGTAGCGAGTTTGACCACGGTGTTGGGCGTTTCTCGCCAGTGGATCAAAATAGCAGCCAGAGATTCACTTAAAATAAGAAAGAAAAAAAAAAATTAATTTACAAGAAATATTTAATTTATTTTGACAGCACAGTTTTATTTCAATTTCTTTATTTGTAACTTATATTATTGTAATAAAATGTGTGGCAATCCTGAGTCACCTGGTTTTTTTTTGCTAACGTTTAGTTAAGTAATACCTATGGAGTATAAGGCTGTTACTAGGTTACGTTTTACGTGTACAAAGGTCTTATATGCCGTTAATTAAATATATAAGTAGCTAGCTGTCCGGCCAAGTGTTGCTGTACCTTAGTCTGGTTTCGAATTCTCCTCGAAACCGAACTCAACAATATAAAAGAATGTTCGATCCCCACCAAACTTTACAGCATCATCCGCTGGGTTATTCTAAAGATTGACTGAAAATTTCATTAAAATCTGTCGAGCCGTTTTATAATGTAACTTGCAAACTGGAAAGCGATAACAGAACAGTAGGTTACTTAAATCTTTACGCTGTTCCGTTTATCAAACAGTATCTGTAAATAACGATAAAATTATAGCTAAAAAAACTAAAAAACCATGAACTTTGAGATAACGATGATGATGAATGATGAGATAACGATTCAATTCAAAGTCAGTACCTAAACCGAACCACTTTCTTTTCGTACCATGAAGTGTGAATTGCATTGGGGTCGTAATGTTTGAAAAGGATAACGTTATATGAACTATAGATAAGTCTGTCTCTTTTACGCACATATTTTTAGGACGCATTACGAACGGTCATTCGGCAACGAATTTAAGTGTGCGTCTCTAAGACGTCATGGTATGAAAAAGCAAAACAATTTAGTTTACGTCTTCAATTGAGTCGCAATAAGAGTTCACGGTAGGCCTGCTGATCATTCTTAACTAGAGTAATACTGGGATCGTAAAATGTGTGTATGTAATGCATCGGCTTGAAATCATATTAATATTAATTTCAAAATGCTCCGTTCTATTCATTTGTGCATGACAATGAAATGAAAATGTGTTACTATTATGTACTATTTTCTCTGATTTGTTAATCTTGTTCCCGTTGTTGTTGTGTTGTATATTTTTATTGTTTCCGATGAAATAATGAGTTTTTTTTACCTTGTTTTTTATTTTTAACCCGGTATATAGGATTTAATTGTACCAATTTCATTAATATCGCTAAATAGCCGTGAAAAATTAATAAATATCTGCGAACATTGGATTGGATTGAATTTATTGTACATTTATGTGACGAGAAGAAAGTGAAACATATAAATAAATGAGATAAATAAATATATGGGACAATTACACGGTCTTCCGACCCCAAAGTATTTAACTTAATACTTGTGTTATGGGTGACAGACAACTGGTAAATATTTATACTTATTACAAAATAAAAAGCTGTCTGTCCGTATGTGATCCATTATCCCAAAATCTACTGAACCGTTTTTTGTACGGTTTTTACTTATTAGTGCAATTTCCGGAAGGTTTAGGTAAATAGTACACCAACGTTTTGTGTAAATTGTCTTGAATAAGCAACGCGGTAAAAAAATCTCCTGCAGGAAGATTTACCCGCGTACGTCACGTGAACCAACAGAGATACACTCAATTAATGTACTATATAATTTTGGATCTGCAAAGATACTACAAAAAGTGACAACATGACTCTATCTCTTATGGTTAACTCCGAATAGACATGTTTATGTTAAAAATTTCAATTCGGCAAAAAATTTGTAACACAGATTTCAACGCGGTCGAAGCTGCTGGTACAGCTAGTATGCATGTATAATTTTTATTACATACATTCATAAATACACTCAGATTCGAAGTACCAACATCTTATCTTACTAATATTATAATCTTATCTTACTTTTCTTACTTCAATATTATAAATGCGAAAGTTTGTGAGTATGGATGGATGTTTGTTACTCTTTCACGAAAAAACTATTGGATGGATTTGGATGAAACTTTACATTTATATCGGTAATACATCAGAATAACACATAGGCTACTATTTGTAATGATTTTATGTAATATAACGATATCTGTCAATAAAGTCGGAAAAAAACTGGCTTCTGAGAGCTATCTTGGCGTACGCTGCCTAAACCATTACAGTTACACAAAGATGATATTCCGTAGTATTGTTTGCTTTGAATAGTTCTAAATAAAAGTCCGGGACAACATATATCTACCTTTTATGTGGAAGCCACTATGACCAAAATTGTGAATCATATATTTATTTAAATCAGATACTATTTTACGATGGACATTTTAGTATACTTATCAAACTCTTATAAAAATCAATACTTTTGTCGCTTTCAGTATTTCATGTAGATAAACTTTGTCTTTCACACTAAGTAATTTGACCGAATAGTTTAAAAGTTATCACGATATGATTGACTTGAATAGGGCGCGATAGAGTGCAAGATTGTATGGAATCCGTCAATTTTAAAATAGGCATTTGAAATTTATGATGTACGAGTAACTAAAAAACGATATATTTTTTAATATTAAGTGAAAAATAATATTTAAATCTAAAATGATCTGTCACGAAACTTAATGTGGCAGACCAAATTCCACGCGAGCGAAGCCGCGGGCAAACGCTTATATTTCATATAGCCAAAACAAAACTATTTTTGAATAAAATAAAGGTTAGTACAAGTATAATATCATAATGTCTAATCAAAATATGCCTTTTGAGTGTTTCGAGGATTCTTTTGTGTTCATAAAATCTCCTAATATGCTACAAAGCCTAAAACTCTTTTTCCTCCTCTTAAAAAATGATGATACTATGTCCAAGTATTATTTTATTACTAGTGTTTGTAAAAAAATATATTCTAAATAAATATTCTATTTATGATTTATGATTCAAAAACATCTAATCACTTTATAACCTACTAACAGTTAGCAACGGCTAGGTTTCCATAGCAGAGATAAGATTTGAACGAGCGAAGTACGTAACCATGACTTTGATATTTATTAAAGCCCCGTTATTATAATATTTAGTACAACGTCTGAATGGGGAAATTCCATATGGGAAGTATTTAAGAATATATTTATGAAATTACATGCATTGTGCGACTCTTTCGGGAAAGTTAAGTTTTTTGTACAGGTAATTTATAAATTTATTTTGATTTTTTTCTACCGTGTCTATATATTTTGACTCATAAGGGCTCCAGAAGAGTGGATTGTTTCCCAATTTACTTGTACAAGAACTTTATTATTATGTCCGATTCAAAAGTTGCCGCTTGTCGCAATACGAAACCAAAAGGTTTTAATAAATATTCTTAAACACACATGTATAGGAAATGTTTCATCTTCAGACATTACTGTTCCCAATCTTTAATTACGTAATATCGTTACGCCATTAATTTGATGCCTCATCAAGATAGCTGCACTCTTTGGAATATGTGTTATGATATTGAATCAAGTTATTATTGGTATAACATTGCATAAAATTATTAATGTCGCCGTAAAAATCTTAATTAATAAATAAAGAAAAGCTTTGAACCATCCGAAATAAGAGACAACTCACCTGGGTGACTGACTGCCGTTGGCAAATCGTTGATTATTATTAAGAATTCCAGTGAACCTAAACCTGCTTCTCTAACGTGTTCCAAAATAATTAAAGAAGAACTCTGAACGATGTCCCTCGGAGATAAGTGCAGAAAAACTTAAGTAATACAGTAAACAGAAGCAAATTTACTAAGAAGTTACGTCGTTATCTACGGTTTCAAAGTCCTACTACAACAAAATATATACTGTTGGTCAATGTCCAAAAATCGTCGCAATGACTGTAAACAAAAAATGAAAACACAATGTAAACAATAATTTAACATACAGATAACGTAAATTAAGGTCGCGTTAGTTCTAAGAATGAGTATCGTATTATTCTTCGTTGTTAATGCCGGGAAGCGGTCATATCTTGGGTGCGCAAATCACATTGCATTGAGTGTTGACTAACTTACGGTAAGATTTTTTTTTTAATGCGTACACGAAAAATGTTTTAGTAATTGTGAATTTAGCCTATCATCACTGGTATTCATATTTAATGTATAGAAACGCGTATACTCACATTTTATTCTATGGGGAAGTCGGACTAGTTTCAAGCCCATACGGGGCCTCTTGCTTGAGCTCTTTATACGAATAAATTATAAATAAATAATGACTAAATAATAAACCAATAAAGATCTCGTGAATAAGGCGCTCATATGGGTTTATAACTTGACCGGCTCTTTTTTTTTTCGAACTGACTGTATGCTGTTAGCCCTAATGGCTTTTACAGCGTCACCGGGCGGGACGGACGAGCGCAGAAGCATCGTCGAGGTTGTGAAATGCAGAGAGTAAAGCGCAGAAGCTCTACTTAAGTCGGGGAACGTCGTCCCAAGGGTGCCTCCTGTGAGGCCGGACCACGGCTTAGGGCGACGCGTAGTGGAGGGTTCATGGTATGACTTAGATTAGTCATTGCGGCGTCGGAAGGCTGGCGAGAAGCCACGACCGACCGACGTCAGAAAACTGGGACCTCGTCTTCGCCGGCGTTTGTCGAGGACATTTATCTCTGTATACACAAAACTAATTATGTATTATAAACCTTGGATTTGAATTGCAACTGCAAAAGATTAGATTGTAAGCTTTATATTTGATATATGTTGATAAGTCGACATCCCTCCTTTTATATGTTTGATCATAATAGGAATTAGGATTGCCTAATTTTTACGGTAAATATTTCAGAGAAGTCTTTTATATCGCACATCCAAAATTGTGAATATTTAAATAACTCTCTTAAACGTATACTCCACGTCAACCTGTTAATGACTGCTCTGAAAAGTGTTCGTTTTGGACTTGTTAAGTCGGAAAGTACGGATTTGTGATTTTGAATAATTATATATTATTTAAATTATTGTTTTTGTAAGAGTGACTTGAGTGATTACTTATTCAGTACTTAAGTGAGTAATTCTTTATATTAGTGATTATGTGTTCTTATATGTTCTTCCCTCTTCTTTTAACAGATATGTGCTACTCGTCGTCATTTGCAGTTTGTCGGTACATCAAAGAGTTGACGTCGAGCATCGTCACTGAGACTGGATTACCTAGTGACAAATATCATATTGGCAAAATTTTACTACGCAGTTTGAAAGATGCGCCAGATCACATTTTGCAGGTAATGACTTGAGTGAGTAGGGTGTTTGCAAAGGAAATGACAGTATAGATTACCGTGAAGTGGATGTTTATAATCATAGAGTTATTAGAGAGAGAGTATACTAAAGTAGGGTGTTAGACTGAAGCAAACTCTAGTTACAGGAAAGGTTGATAGCAAACACTCTAGAGGCCGTAGTCCCAGATGGTCAGATCAGATCCACTCATCCTTAATACGCTAAAGGTAGACTCAAATGGCGAATCATCGTCAGAGAGAAATACTTCCTCAAATGAGGAATTACGATCCTTAGAAATAAGGATTTCGACGCGAGGAGGAGCAGGGTGTCATAGTCAGGCCTGTGTCATAAAAAATTATGAGCGGGAAGATTAGATTCGTAGAGAAATATTCATGGCGCGTTCTTAAGTTAAAAAATACTAAGAACATTTTTAGTACGCCTTCAAATTGACATTTGATCACTATGTATGTTTGATCACGTGTTAAAAAGAGTTTTTTCTTCATTGTAATATGGCACATTTTGGGCAGGTTCCTACCCTAGTAGAACAACTCTATAGTTATGTATCACAGATACTGTCATCGGTAAATTACAAAAGAATAATCAGGTAAAGTCGCTTAAAAAAGAACAAGTGAAGGATGAACGGGTGAAATAATAAACAACGACCTCAGTAACGGTTTTTTATATCGTGGACCATAGATTGTTTATAGAAATTATGTCCTACAAAAAACATGTAACACATTCGGAGTATAGCAAATATTATTATAGTGTTGAAGTAGTTGAAAAAATCAAAACTTACGATTTTGATTTATTTTGATATAATTCGCGTTTATTAAAAACATCTATGGAATTCATAGTGTAGAAATCGCTCACATAGTACCTAATACATGTATAAGGTACATGATTAGGTACCCGATTAGTTACCACACCCATAACAAAACACCGTCACCAAAACCACACCATACATTCACTACGACAATCTACACGATCGCGTTGCCCTGTAACCGAAGCATCACCAAGAGATGGGCCTCGAGACAAAAGTCGCAATGTCGTCGTGGAGCGCAATCTAATTGACTCCAGTAAAGATTTTACTGGGGTCCTGAGACCTATACCACTTTTATTTTTACTGAATTAGATTTGTAATATTTAACCTTGCTAACATCATAAAATTTAAATTGATTGATTGACTACAATCATGAGCAAGTTACGGTAATATCGGTTCTGAAAATCAAGAATTATATCGGTCCTGATTTTTTTTGTGTATTCCAGATAGATGGAGCTACTGATGAAAGAGAAACATTCAGATCTGCGCTTGAGCGATCAATACGATGTGCGAATGCATTTAGAAATCTGGGACTAAATTTCCAAGATGCTATAATTATAATGGCACCTAACTATATCGACTTAGTGATACCAATGTATGCCTCATTATTTCTCGGAATAATGGCAGCTGGGATTGATATGACTCTAGGAGTTAGTAAGTGATTTTTTTAGGTCCTTAGATCAAATGCCAAACAATTTCTGATTAGCATTTGTCTCTATTAGGTATTTTTTAAATCACGATATGACCTTATTGTTAAAAGGAATATTTTTTTTTATTCCTATTCCGGTCCTATTATGTCTAGTTAACTTACGTTTGCCACATAAATAATTACTAGGGAATTCTCGTGTACATTAAAAAAATAATTTGTCCAAAATTTTTTTTTAAATGTGTTAGGTTTGGACAACACTCATAATTTAGGGGTATGAAAAAAAGATAATAGTTTAGTAGTCCCAGACTTATTGTTATGAAATTTTATATACATATTCAGTAAAAGTGGCGGCCTGTTAGAATCCCACTACTGGAAATAGGCCTCCTCTCTCCGTTTCTGGAGAGAAGTGTTGGAGCTAAGACCTACCACGCTGCTCCAATGCGGATTAGTAGGTTACACATATCTCCAGAATTCTCTAGAGATATGCATGTTTCCTCACGATGTTTTGCTTCACCGAAAAGCGTGTTATAAATTGCAATTACCAATTAGACACATGAGTTTTAATAGAAAAACTCATTGGTGCCTGCCCGGGTTTGAACTCGTGTTCCCCTCGAAAGAGTCGCACGGTCTCGCCGCTGGGCTATCACAGCTGGAATTTTACATACATATAAAATTTAATGACAATCTATCGAGTCGTTTTGCAGGATTCTGGTAACTAACGTTGTGATATGAGAATTTTATATATAAAATTAACGAAGAAATACTTTTTTTCTCTATATAAATAAAACAAACCCGATCTTTATATAACTTAAAAAATTAAACTTCGGTTCAAGGCTTTGGTTTATTTTAAACATGTGTTATAAGTGTATATGCATTGCAACCTTAATATAATGAACCTCAATATAACTACTTCCTCGATTTAACATTTTTTATTTTAACAACTTTATTTTATGAATTTATTTCACAAACAACCTTTTTATAACGAATTATAAATAAAATAACTTGTATTTAACTAATTATTTACCTGTAATTTGCAAGAATTGTTTTGCGATGTTTCGAAAATAACATTAAGTTACATATGCAAATTACATATACATTACAAAGTTAACATAATATATGTTAACTTTTTTGTAATCAGAAAAAACCGAAGCTTGATACCTATACTTATACGGATTTAACAACAATTTTGATTTTTAATTTAAGGGGAAAAATAATGCTACCTGCGTAATTCTTTTTAAATAGAAAACACAGTAATTTCATAAAAATGTGTTATCATTTATAAGTAGAAGTATTTCGCTATTACAAGATGAGTACGTAATGTTGAGATCAATAAAACTATTTCTTTACCTCTTTATAATAAATTTTGGACCAACCTACATCAATATAACATATTTACTTGTTTCCGTGCGATTTGTTATATCGACGTTGCATTGTATTTTGACATAGGTTATAGATATTTATTCTAAATATTTCAGATGAACTTCAGGAGACATTTAATTGTTGTGCACCTAAAATAATCTTCTGTGAATATGGAAAGGTTCAAATAGTTGAAAAAGCTTTAAGTTTGTTGAATATGTCAGCTCGGATCGTAATATTTGGTCGGAAGGATGACCTTTCAGAACATTTGACTTTCGCTGAATTTTTAGACGAGTTTGGTGGGAATGTAACAGTAGAAAACTTCCAGTTAGTATCAATTTTAGTGTACATGACGATAAAATATCCGTCTTATATTATAATGAGTATATATACAATATTTTTTAAAGTTTTCATTCATTCTAATTTATCATTGTATACTTCAACTTGAACTAAAGTGCAATCTTGCATTGTCATTATCGATATACTACCTTTAAAGAAGCAATCCTTTATATAATCTGAATTTCAGGAAGGGCTCTATAGATTTTCATGAAATTTATTATGCAGGGGGTTTCGCAGGCGATAAATATTATATATCTACCTAGGTTTCATAGAAATAGTCTGTCTTTTTATCCGTATTTTCAACCAATTAAAATTGATTGTTGTAACTGCTAGTAATATCATTACAATATGAAGGTGAATTTTGCCATTTTGTATTATAGCCCAGGTCCGAAATCGAGCTCAGCTGAAACCAGAAGATCCTGGTTCGAGGCCAGAATTTAGTCTAATTATTTTTCCCATTTTTTCCAAGTTCTGTCTTTCTTTAGAAAAATTATAGCTCTATTTATTGGGAGCCCTTTATCTTCTTCTTCTTCTTCGTTAGCCGATTACCGTCACTTAAAATTAGGGAGAAAAAATCTTCTAAAAATATTGGTTATCTAGGTACTTGTGATTATTATGGTTACAGACCAGCGGACTTCGATCCCGCCGATGCTATTGCATTGTTGGTTCCAACCAGTGGTTCCACCGGTTATCCAAAAACAGCTGCACTGACTCACAAAAACGTTATGCTGAGCCAACCTTTAACTCTGTAAGTTATGTAATATAAAAAATTAATCTAAATCCTATGAATTGCTGTGTGGTATCCGACTGAGTAGAATAGGCCACCCCCATTTCTTATCGAGGTGTCGTAAAAGGCGATCAAAGTAAGTAAGATTAACGTAAGGCGGCTGGACGTAAAATACCTATCCAAATCATGTTACAACATCTAACATGTTGTGCGGACCCTACTTAGAGTGGGATAAGGGCAGGAGGATGATGATTAAACTCAATCCTAAGAAATATTAGGTAATTTTTATTTATTTATTTATTTTTTAATATTATACATAAATAAATATATGGGACATTTACACACACGGTCGTCCATCCCCAAAGTAAGTAACTTAATACTTGTGTTATGGGTGAGAGACTAATAGGTAACTATATATACATATATTAGTTTTAAATACATACTTAAATACATATATACACCCAGACTCGAAGAACCAACAAATTCTAAATGGAAAATGTTGGTTCTCGGCGGGAATCGAACCCGCGACCCAAGGAGCCGAAGACAGGGTCACTGCCAACTGCGCCAACGGGCCAGTCAAATGTACAAGATCATTACCATTTATGCTAACAATAAGGAACAAGAAAATTAAACAGATCATTACAAGTAGGGTTTGATTAACAAAGAAGAATAGGTATAACATGTCATATTGGTAAAATGGTAAATTACTTAATTACTTGCATTTTTGGAAAAAGATAGTGGATAGAGCGGTAGCAGCATCTGGTTCCTATTGAGAGATTTAAAATATACTATGGGAATCAAAGAAGAATGCATACTTACAATAATGTACGGTGCGAGTTGTATTTTCTTGATGGGTTCGAATGCTATTAGATATTAAGATATGAATAATTAAGGAAACACACCCGCTATCTGTATAAATATTATATGATATCTATTAATTTATAGGAGCAGGCTATATATTACGGAGTTCCATAGTGCAGAAGTTACAATAGAACTATTTTTCTATAATCCGTGTTTGTTAAAATAATCCAAGTTATGCTAAGTGTATGAAACAGGCAACGTTCTTCAACCTTACACATGCAGGACATGTCACCATCGCACACGTATCGCAAGACGTCGCCACCAGCAATACTCCACACAAGCACTACTACAATCTCTACGATGTGTTAGACCGTCCAGTTTGGTTTATATATAAAGAAAAACACAAACTGAACTTATTAACTTTAATGTAATCTAAACACAACTGGTACTTGGACTACTTTTGCGCTAAACCCTTGTAGCGGGTTGGAGCCGGAGTATATGATCACTAGTCTATTACTGAAGCCAACCGGCAGCCAGGAACCGGGTCCGTAGCTGGGTAACAAGTCGACTAGATCACAAGAACTGTACGAATTTGGAAAAATGTATGAGTTTTATAGGCCTATATTGCTGGTCGACACTTTATATCGACCTCAATTGGGAAACAATAAGTCAGCAATATATGCCCATGTTGAATAGGGTTGTAACAGATCGTTGCGCCCCGAAACCGAAGCATCATCAGGAGGATAGGCTCCACGACAAAATCGTTATGGGCACATCGTAATGATGTATAAGGTATGTGAACGTTGCCTGATTCATACACATAGCATTACATAGATTCGCTTAACAAACGCAGATTATAACAAAATAATTTTATTGTAACTTCTTCATGATATCTATTATTTTTTTTAATTTCGACCATCGTGAGGTATTTATAGTTAATGTAAAGGAACTGGCTTTACTCACGTCTTAGTTTATCGGGTGAGCCTGACTAGTTTCATGCACATATATATTATTATGCTTTTTATACGTCTTATAGCGGCGGGAGACTAAAGGTAAAATAAGACGTGAAAATAAGACGTTCTCTACTTTAAATATTAATTATTTTCAGGCTCGCAAGGACCAAGTTCCCTACCCCAATAGATATGGGTTTAGTTTTATCTCCCGTGCAATGGTTATCCGCAATTATCCAATTTATAATGAGTCCTATACTAAGATATACGAGACTTCAGACGTCATTGCCGGCAAGTCCAGAACACGTGTACTACCTGATAAACAAATACAAGGTGACAATATCTTCAACTACTTGTTTTTTAAAAAACACTATATACGAGTAGGGATGTAACTTGGAGTGGAAGAAATCGATTACTATATAATCGGTTTTTCTCCCTTCAAAATAAATCGATTTATAAAAAAACGATTTAATCAAAACGAAAAATTCGACAAATACAAAAAATATTTATATTGATAAATGTACCGTGTACTATCCATTTTAAAACCTGATACATGCAGAATTTGTAAAAATGCACGCTCTACAAACCTCCATCACTATCACAATACACAAATTATTATTAATTAATTATTATTTTTAAAGGTTTTTATATATTATTATTATTTGATTCATTATTATAAATATAAAAAAATATATAGTACGGTGCTTATGCTAAAATAAAAAAAAATAACAATTAAAACGTATTATTCAGCCTACATTTACCGCCGTGTGGTAACCGGCTGAGGACCACCCTCATTTCTTACCAAGGTGTCGTAAAAGGCGAATAAAAGTTGACGCCAACAAGGCTGGTCGTAAAATAACTAGTCAAATCATGTTACAACATGTTTAAAACATATTTTTCCAACCCCACTTAGAACGGGATAAGTGCAGGAGAACGATGAGTTAACTCTACATTTAGCAATCATATTCTTCTATTTGCTTTACAGCGGATTATACAATCATTTTCTTATTATTTTAGATTTAAAAACACTTGTATAAAAGTTTACTTGAATAAAGAGTATTTTTCTTGATTTAATTTCAGCCTGATTATACCATTATTAACCCTACTTTTTTGACCACTCTGTTGAAACCTAATGACCGGATGAAGTGTGATTTTTCCTCTTTTAAATACATGATTGTAGGCGGCAGTGCTGTGACAAAAAAACTCCTTACAGAAATTGAGGTTTGTTCATCTATATTTTTATTGAATCTATTTCAGAGGTCTTCAACCTCTTATACTCCTAGGAACCCTTCCCCTTTCGAGGGTTCAGTTTTTAATTTATTATTCTTCTTATTTTTGACATTAAAAGTGAGTCTTTTGTTGGTTTATCAAAAAAAAGTCTCTATGATAAAAGATGCATGGTAAAAGATTACTCGAACATATTTAATTATATTTAACAATTTCAGAAAGTAAACACACATGTCCTCGTGCTACCATCTTATGGTATAACTGAAGGTGGTTTTATTTTGAACCCTCTTAATGTTCCGTTTGGTTCCATTGGTTCTCAGTTCGAGCATTTGCAATACAAAGTAAGTTATTTTCAAAATGAAAAATAGCAAAAGCAAGCAAAACGCTTTGGTATCGTAAGCTTTATGTAGTATCGAGTCTTTTACATCGAAGTATGTAAGATACTACGTATAATAGTGGAAAAGATTGACTCACATTTGGCACCACACAAATTTTTTTTATTAAATACAAAAAGAATGGCAATATTGGAGGAAATCTATGTAATGCTAGAAGTACAATGCGCCACCCGTGTTCACATCTTATGCACGCTAGATTCAACCGCGTGCATTATAAGTCTGCACCACTAAAACCACAACATAGATTCTCGCTAATCGCGGATAATAACAAAATAACCCGTTATTTTATGTAAATCAATACTATCGAAAACGTATCTTAAACTATTATGCTTATTACCAAAAACAATGCTGCTATATTATTTTATCGCATAAAATTCTCAAAGTCCAAGTGCCTGCACGAATTTAATAGCGATTTAGATCTAAATTGTTAAACAATGTTATCGACAATAAGAATGTTCAAAGCAACGTTTTCCTTGGTTATAAATCTATTTAAAGCTAAATGTTGAATACTTGATATCATACATTCAGGATTGGTAAACCGTTCATTTCACCGTTTCAAAACTTTCACTAGCACCACACACACTCACTAAGACAATCTCAAGTCTCACTCCGTAACCGTAGTTTCAACAATTAATCAAATGAATACGATTCCCGTAATAAGTTTCATATAATTTATAATTTGAATATTATAAATATGATATTTATGTTGTCATTTTTATAGTATTGTTGTATAGTATTAGATTTGGATGAAAATACGTGGTGACTCGTTAAAATACTTTATTCAACTTTTCACTACAAATTTAGTACTTACAGTCTCTATGAAGTTCGTTGTCCAATAAGAAGGCCTAGGTCACTATTATTTCACTTTTAGTTTCCCTTCATAAAAGCGATCCTCTTGATCGCTATTCGCAAACTGAACATCAAACACCGATCAAGTTACGTCTGCTTATATATCGAACGAAACGATGACGACAATGTTCGCGACCGTTCTCGAGTATTTTGAGAGATCGTAAACAATCGTTCGTAAACACGTTTCGTAAAAAGATTTAGCGTCAAGCGAATATGAACCCTATGACTATACAGTTTACAAATCCTTTGCATGGTCGTAAAATGCCCGTTCAATTTGAATTCTGTGACATATGCATAATGAATTATTTTCTTATGTTCGTAACAGTATGTTTCTAGGATATATATTTTTTTGTAATTGAATATAATGCATGTAGGATCCTGCATACAAAATGTATGAACGCTGGATATAGCAGAATAATTTATTGCTTTCTTATCTATAAAGGTTTCTATATTTCATTACATGTTTCTAGCTGGTCGATCCTGTGTCTAAAAGAGAAATAAACGATCCCCACGTGACAGGTGAACTGTGGTTGAAAGGTTCTACAGTGTTTAAGGTGAAAAAGAATTTGATTTTAATAATTGGTGCGGTAGTAATTTGAAAATTATCAAGAATAGGTTGTATTTTAGATTTGATTAAATATGTTGTAAGAGCACATACGGTATTTTGCGGCCACTTACACACAGTTAACATCGCAATTCACTTTATTGAAGACACAGGAACTGTGAATCTCGCCGTGTGGTATCCGGCTGAATAAACTAGACCACCCTCATTTCTTACCGAGGTGTCGTGAAAGGCGACTTTACGACACTTCAGCGAAAGAGGTTAGCTGACGTCAGGCAGGCGGCCGGTCGTAAAATACCTAGCCAAAAAGTACTATAGCCTACTTAAATATAACTAGCCTAGGTATGTTTTTCAATTTTTACAAGGGTCATCAGGTAGATAAAATAAATGAAGTAAAATAACGGCTTCTTATTATCCCACTGCCGGGCGTAAGCCTTTTCCTTTCTCTCGTTATGGAGAGAAGAGTTAGAGCCAAGACCCACCATGCTGCACCAATGCGGTTTGGTAGGTTACTCATAACCTCAGAAATTTCTAGAGATACGCCGATTTCCACACGATGTTTTCCTTCACCGAAAAGCGTTTGATGAATTGCAAATATCAACACATAAGTTTTAACAAAAAATACACGTTGCTGCCTGCCCGGGATTTGAACCCGTGACTCCCACGAAAGAGTCATATTGTTCCACTACTGGGTTCATCTTTTAAAAAAAATAATAAATGATAGTATTATACATTTTTTAAATAACAGGGTTATCACAATAAGCCTGAGATGACAGCAGCAGCTTTTGAAGATGGATGGTTTAAGACCGGTGACTTGTTGTATCGAGACGAAAATCTGAACTATTATTATGTGGATCGCCTTAAATTACTTCTGAAATATAAAAATCACCAGGTAAATGTGCAATATAAAATGCTTGATGAAAAAAGAGGGTAAAATCACCAGAAACAACATATCAAAGGCAGATCTAAACACTTCACAATCATCATTATCCTGCCGTTATCCCACTCTTAGCGGGATCGGTACATGTATGAAACATGTTATTAAATGATTCGGCTAGTTATTTTCAGCCTGTAGTCAATTTACTTTAGTCGCCTTTTACGACACAGCTTGAGAAATGCGAAAGTTTAGCCGTTACTATTAACTTAAATGGGGGTCCCTTACACGAGTGTGCCAGGCTATCAGTTAGCAGAGATAGGTGGCGTATGCTCGTGAGGCGAATAACGTCTGCCCCTAAAGTTACTTCCTGATAACCACGACCGCTCTGACAAGAGTGATACGACGAAGAATTAACTTAAATCTTCCTCCAGAATTGACAATCTTTTAAAACAAACTGTGCAAAAATCCGTTTTGTAAATTTTGAGAAAATCGATCATATACAGACCGACCGCTTTTGAGGACTTTGTTTTATAATATGTATAGACATACAATTTTTTTTGTGATGTGTTAAAGGTACTTACAAAATGTTTTATTTACTTACAACATGTCCGCCTATAAGATGTTGCAAGAACAAGAAAATTAAGGTAATAAAATTGTAATGTTTATGTAAATGTAACGGCCTTTTACTATCCTAATACCGGGCATAGAACTCCACTCTTCGTTTTTTTTTTTTGGAGAGACGGGTTAGAGCTAAGACCTACCACGCTGCTCCGATGCAGATTGCTAGGTTACACATATCCCCCGAATTCTCTAGACATACGTAGGTTTCCACATGATGTTTTCCTTCACCGAAAGGCAATTTCAATTCTCAATTAGACACATAAGTTTAAATAGAAAAACTCATTGATGCTTGATCGGGGTTTGAACCCATTATCGTCTCTAGAGAGTCACACGGTCCCACCGCTGGGCTATCGCAGCTTAGTACATAACATTGTAGGTACATATAATTATTTAAATGATTTTTTGCAGGTATCTCCATTTGAAATAGAAGATGTGATATTGAAACATCCAGGCGTATTAGATGTCACCGTAACCGGAATCCCTGATGAAGAATGTGGTGAACTACCAGTTGCTCTGGTTATACCTCAAGACGGGCACACTGTAACTGAACAAGAAATAAAGGATTTAGTTAAAGGTATTAAAAGAAAAATTTGTTATAGACTTAATAATTTATAGACTTAGACGTTACTTTTTGGAGAACCATAATCCAAAAGTACCACTGAAATTATTTTGTTATAATCTGCGATTAAGTAAATGATAAACCACAAAATCGCATAGCTTTTTATATATGAGTCTCTATGCTGAAGATGTTTCGGATGCCGAGAGAAACGACTGTTGAATTTGTGGTAGTGAACGTGTGTAAAAGTAAAATGAAATAACAGCCTGTTACTATCACACTGTCGGGCATAGGCCCTCCCCCCACTCTATGGAGATGCAGGTTTCCTCACGCTGTTTTCCTTCACCTAGAAGCGTGTGAAGCCCTCAGCAGAACGCGTGGAGTGCTTGCGTATAGTGGTGGCGGTGATGGAGGTTTGTGCATATGTTTCTATGAATCCTGCATGCATTTATAAAACAAAGTCCCAAAAATCTGTGTATGTATGTATTCGATTTTCTCAAAATCTACTGAACGGATCTTTGTACGATTTTCACCAAAAAATTGTGCAATACTTCCGGATGGTTTAAGTAAATAGTAGGTACATATCGGTATTATATATATTGTGTTGAAGAGATCGCGCAGTTGTTAAAAGCTTGCTTGCTGGGAGCTTTAGTCGCGTGCGCTGCGTAAACCAGATACGCTAAAGTAATTGTAGATCTATAAAACTACTACAAAAAAGATACCGCATGCATGTCTCTATCTCTTATGGTTAACTCACAATAACTACTTTTATGTTTAAAATTTGAATTCTAGAAAAAATTGTGACACACAGATTACCACGCGGGCGAAGCCGCTGGCACAACTAGTTTACTATGATTTTTCCTAATTTCAGAATCGTTGACAGACACCAAACAATTGAGAGGCGGAGTTATATTTGTGAAGGAGCTACCTACAACGTCAACTTCTAAGTTAGATCGGACAAAAATTAAAGAAATGGCTATAAAACTTAGTTATAGTTTAAAATAATTGTCAATATTCAAAAACTAAGTTAAACGTCAATATGATATGAATTAATTATAAAGAAATAGAGATACAAATATTTGTTTTATTAACTCTTAGAGAAACACTTTAATCGCTTAACTGCATACTTTTTGTACCAAGATGATCTTGAACTTAGTTAAGAAACATCAATGGACTGCTATCACTGCCAGGTTAAATGTCGAGAATCGCATAGGCGTCATTTATCGGTTAATTTAAATGACAATTAATTTTTTATCACCACTGTCCGTGGCCTCGATGAAAAAAAATATTTTCCAGTCATTCCTTATATGATAACTATAATGTTTTTTGAATTTAAACTATCGTGAGTGGTATTCATTATTAATGTTGAGAGACCGGCTATACTCACGTCTTATTTTATCGGATGAGCCCGACTAGTTTCAAGCCCATACGGGGCTCTTATTCATGAGCTCTTTACGCGGTGTTATCGCGGCGGGAACTGCGTGTAGCAGCTCGCTGGGCGCGACTCGTGAGCGGCTGGGGCGGGGGGAGGGACAGTTGCGGCGGTGGTCGCGCGTCTTCTATAACGTCCTGGTCGCTCTGGTCTTCGTCATCGGATACACGGAAGAAATTTGTGCATGCGACGCTTACGGTGTCTGGTTCTAGCAGGTTTTCAGTAGAACTGGTAGTGCCAAAAATAGGTTTCCACGCTGGGGGCAGTGCCCATCCACAGTCCCTATTAAAATTCGAGTGACGGCTAATTTCAATCGCCTCACGTATTTTTCTAGGTACTAGAAATTTTTCCCTAGATAATACGGTAGCCTTGTCGAACCTGATGTAGTGGTTGGCACCCGAATCGTGGACATGTTCCGCTATGGCTGACCCATTAGTGTCCATATTCTTGACACTACGTATATGTTCTGAAATTCTCGTCAAGATGTTGCGACGAGTTTCACCTATATAATTCTTCCCACAACCGCAGGGAATCATATACACACCAGGCACGTTAAGTGGATCTGAGTCTTTCGGTGAGCGCAGCAGGCTACGTATTTGACCAGGAGGACGGAATATCGTCTTAATATTGTACTTGCGACGAAGATGGTGGCCTATCTTATCCGTCACTCCTTTAACATACGTCAAGTAAGCAGGCGACCGTGCCACTTCCACCGATGCTCGCGACTTCTTGTTACGTGCCACACGATAACACTGGCGCCAGTTATACCCATTGCTTTCTAATGCCAGCTTTATTTGGTCTAGCTCTTGTTCCAAATATTGTGGGTCACAAATATTTAAGGCCCTGTTTATTAGAGTCCGAGGCAGAGAGGACAGGTGCGACGGATGGTGATGCGATCTGGCATGTAAGTATCTATTGGTGTGTGTAGGTTTTCGGTACACCGTTGTGGAAAACTTACCACCAGGTCCCCTTATGACCATGACGTCGAGAAATGGCAGCCTTCCATCCTCTTCCTCCTCTAGTGTAAACTTTACTTTATCGTGTAATTGATTTAGGCACAGTAACAAGTCGAGCACATTATTTCTGCTCACTATTGCGAAAACATCATCCACATATCGTAACCAACATCGCGGCCTTAGAGGTATATTTTCCAAAAATTCACCTTCAAACCACTCCATGAAGATATTTGCTGCCACTGGCGCGATTGGAGAACCCATAGCCACGCCATCCACTTGTAGGTAATAATCACCTCGCCAGAGCAAATAGCCACTTTTTAGACAGAACTCACTTAATTTAATATATTCCCGATGCAGACAGGATTGTTCTAAAAACTTAGTGATCTGTTGGCTCACCACATCCACAGAAACATTAGTAAACAGTGACTCAACATCAAAGCTGACCATGACCTCTGTGTCAGATATTGTTAAGTCTTGTAGTTGCTGCACAAAGTGTTTCGAGTCTCGTATATAACTGTTTGTGTTGCCTGTGAACGGCTTTAACAATGTGGCCAAATGTCTGGAAGCCCTGTAAGTGGGGGAGTCTATTTGACTGACGATTGGTCTTAATGGCCAGTCTGGTTTGTGGACCTTCGGTAATCCGTAAATTTTTGATGGGGTTGGGTTATGGGGACGTAACTGTGACAATAGGTCTTTGTCATCAAATATCTGCAATAATTTGGTTAGCTTACAAGATGTTCTAGCTGTCGGGTTATAATTAACTTTTTTATACGTGCTGGTGTCCGCCAATAATCCATAGATTTTTTCCTCATAAGACACCGTATCGACAATCACTGTTGCGTTGCCTTTGTCTGCAGGTAATACGAGAATATCTTTATTGTCGTGTATATCTCGCAAAGCAGCCCGATCCTCTTTACTGATATTCGACTTAGGTGACCTAGAACGACGTAAAATCGTTGCTATATCCTGCCGTAAACATTCAGCATCGCGACTGGGAATCGAATTCCGTACAATAACATCTTCAATATTACAGATGATCGATTCTACGGGAATTTTACGGGGAGTCGGTGCAAAATTCAACCCTTTTGATAATACATTAAGCGCATTTTCGTTTAATACTGTTGATGACAAATTAACAACATCTAATCGCATCGGTTTATTTTGTGAACAGTCATGCGGGTATTTTTGCAACTTTTTCTTGTTCAAGCTACCCTTTAAGCGAGTTAATTTGTTAGAATGTATGTTTTTTGTATTGGATTGTATTTGCTCTGATCTATTATACGTCATTCTGTCAATAGCTTCCCATAATTCACGTTCCAAAACACACGATAGTTGCCGGTGTAACTTGTATAAGTCTTTATTCACAAGCATTATCTTACGACGATAATCTGCAATAACACGCCGAAGTAACTTTTCACCCGCAATGTGAAAAAATGATTCATAGTCTGGGACACACTTAATAGGTTTTATCTGCACGAATTTAGGTAAAACACCGTTATAACGACACTGTATCATATACTCCAAACCGCACTCGAGTTTTATTCGTTTTATTCTTAAACGCGAAAACTCCTTCACTTTGTTTTGCCATACCGCGCCGTAAAGGTTAGCAATTTTTGAATTTAAACTATCGTGAGTGGTATTCATTATTAATGTTGAGAGACCGGCTATACTCACGTCTTATTTTATCGGATGAGCCCGACTAGTTTCAAGCCCATATTCTTGACAGAACATATACGTAGTGTCAAGAATATGGACACTAATGGGTCAGCCATAGCGGAACATGTCCACGATTCGGGTGCCAACCACTACATCAGGTTCGACAAGGCTACCGTATTATCTAGGGAAAAATTTCTAGTACCTAGAAAAATACGTGAGGCGATTGAAATTAGCCGTCACTCGAATTTTAATAGGGACTGTGGATGGGCACTGCCCCCAGCGTGGAAACCTATTTTTGGCACTACCAGTTCTACTGAAAACCTGCTAGAACCAGACACCGTAAGCGTCGCATGCACAAATTTCTTCCGTGTATCCGATGACGAAGACCAGAGCGACCAGGACGTTATAGAAGACGCGCGACCACCGCCGCAACTGTCCCTCCCCCCGCCCCAGCCGCTCACGAGTCGCGCCCAGCGAGCTGCTACACGCAGTTCCCGCCGCGATAACACCGCGTAAAGAGCTCATGAATAAGAGCCCCGTATGGGCTTGAAACTAGTCGGGCTCATCCGATAAAATAAGACGTGAGTATAGCCGGTCTCTCAACATTAATAATGAATACCACTCACGATAGTTTAAATTCAAAAATTGCTAACCTTTACGGCGCGGTATGGCAAAACAAAGTGAAGGAGTTTTCGCGTTTAAGAATAAAACGAATAAAACTCGAGTGCGGTTTGGAGTATATGATACAGTGTCGTTATAACGGTGTTTTACCTAAATTCGTGCAGATAAAACCTATTAAGTGTGTCCCAGACTATGAATCATTTTTTCACATTGCGGGTGAAAAGTTACTTCGGCGTGTTATTGCAGATTATCGTCGTAAGATAATGCTTGTGAATAAAGACTTATACAAGTTACACCGGCAACTATCGTGTGTTTTGGAACGTGAATTATGGGAAGCTATTGACAGAATGACGTATAATAGATCAGAGCAAATACAATCCAATACAAAAAACATACATTCTAACAAATTAACTCGCTTAAAGGGTAGCTTGAACAAGAAAAAGTTGCAAAAATACCCGCATGACTGTTCACAAAATAAACCGATGCGATTAGATGTTGTTAATTTGTCATCAACAGTATTAAACGAAAATGCGCTTAATGTATTATCAAAAGGGTTGAATTTTGCACCGACTCCCCGTAAAATTCCCGTAGAATCGATCATCTGTAATATTGAAGATGTTATTGTACGGAATTCGATTCCCAGTCGCGATGCTGAATGTTTACGGCAGGATATAGCAACGATTTTACGTCGTTCTAGGTCACCTAAGTCGAATATCAGTAAAGAGGATCGGGCTGCTTTGCGAGATATACACGACAATAAAGATATTCTCGTATTACCTGCAGACAAAGGCAACGCAACAGTGATTGTCGATACGGTGTCTTATGAGGAAAAAATCTATGGATTATTGGCGGACACCAGCACGTATAAAAAAGTTAATTATAACCCGACAGCTAGAACATCTTGTAAGCTAACCAAATTATTGCAGATATTTGATGACAAAGACCTATTGTCACAGTTACGTCCCCATAACCCAACCCCACCAAAAATTTACGGATTACCGAAGGTCCACAAACCAGACTGGCCATTAAGACCAATCGTCAGTCAAATAGACTCCCCCACTTACAGGGCTTCCAGACATTTGGCCACATTGTTAAAGCCGTTCACAGGCAACACAAACAGTTATTTACGAGACTCGAAACACTTTGTGCAGCAACTACAAGACTTAACAATATCTGACACAGAGGTCATGGTCAGCTTTGATGTTGAGTCCACTGTTTACTAATGTTTCTGTGGATGTGGTGAGCCAACAGATCACTAAGTTTTTAGAACAATCCTGTCTGCATCGGGAATATATTAAATTAAGTGAGTTCTGTCTAAAAAGTGGCTATTTGCTCTGGCGAGGTGATTATTACCTACAAGTGGATGGCGTGGCTATGGGTTCTCCAATCGCGCCAGTGGCAGCAAATATCTTCATGGAGTGGTTTGAAGGTGAATTTTTGGAAAATATACCTCTAAGGCCGCGATGTTGGTTACGATATGTGGATGATGTTTTCGCAATAGTGAGCAGAAATAATGTGCTCGACTTGTTACTGTGCCTAAATCAATTACACGATAAAGTAAAGTTTACACTAGAGGAGGAAGAGGATGGAAGGCTGCCATTTCTCGACGTCATGGTCATAAGGGGACCTGGTGGTAAGTTTTCCACAACGGTGTACCGAAAACCTACACACACCAATAGATACTTACATGCCAGATCGCATCACCATCCGTCGCACCTGTCCTCTCTGCCTCGGACTCTAATAAACAGGGCCTTAAATATTTGTGACCCACAATATTTGGAACAAGAGCTAGACCAAATAAAGCTGGCATTAGAAAGCAATGGGTATAACTGGCGCCAGTGTTATCGTGTGGCACGTAACAAGAAGTCGCGAGCATCGGTGGAAGTGGCACGGTCGCCTGCTTACTTGACGTATGTTAAAGGAGTGACGGATAAGATAGGCCACCATCTTCGTCGCAAGTACAATATTAAGACGATATTCCGTCCTCCTGGTCAAATACGTAGCCTGCTGCGCTCACCGAAAGACTCAGATCCACTTAACGTGCCTGGTGTGTATATGATTCCCTGCGGTTGTGGGAAGAATTATATAGGTGAAACTCGTCGCAACATCTTGACGAGAATTTCAGAACATATACGTAGTGTCAAGAATATGGACACTAATGGGTCAGCCATAGCGGAACATGTCCACGATTCGGGTGCCAACCACTACATCAGGTTCGACAAGGCTACCGTATTATCTAGGGAAAAATTTCTAGTACCTAGAAAAATACGTGAGGCGATTGAAATTAGCCGTCACTCGAATTTTAATAGGGACTGTGGATGGGCACTGCCCCCAGCGTGGAAACCTATTTTTGGCACTACCAGTTCTACTGAAAACCTGCTAGAACCAGACACCGTAAGCGTCGCATGCACAAATTTCTTCCGTGTATCCGATGACGAAGACCAGAGCGACCAGGACGTTATAGAAGACGCGCGACCACCGCCGCAACTGTCCCTCCCCCCGCCCCAGCCGCTCACGAGTCGCGCCCAGCGAGCTGCTACACGCAGTTCCCGCCGCGATAACACCGCGTAAAGAGCTCATGAATAAGAGCCCCGTATGGGCTTGAAACTAGTCGGGCTCATCCGATAAAATAAGACGTGAGTATAGCCGGTCTCTCAACATTAATAACTATAATGTTTTATGTAATATGCTGATATAAGTTACAAAATTATTTTGAACTTGCAGTATCCGTAGTCATCCAACTACGTGTGAGATAAACGTGCATTGTTAATATAAAAGACACCGTATGTACTGTTATTTTTACAAAATTAATATTGTAATTCATACTAATTATGAAAGTCATGTGACCAAAAGAGTTTTAAATATGAATGAACATGGATGTATGATTAGAGGGAGGCCAAAGAAACGATTGATGGATTGTGTGAAGAACGATAAAAGAATGATAAAAGAGTGGAAGGAGTGGCGCCAGAGTTGACGAATGATAGAGGAGAATGGATGACCAGGTGCTAACCCCACTTAGAGTGGGATAAGGGTAAGCGAATGACGATATACTTATTCTAAAAAGTCCCTAAAAGCTGTCTGTATGTGATCGATTTCCTCAAAATCTACTAAACGGATTTTTGCACGGTTTTTACTAAAAGATAGTGAAATTTTTGGGAAAGGTTTAAGTTTATTAGATTATGTTAGACAAAAAGGATAAACAATAAATGCATGACCTTTATAGATCCCGAAACGGCCGACTAATGAAATTTTCAGAAAAACCTTTGTAATACCCAGCGGATGATTCAATAAAGTTTGGTGGCAATCGGAGCATTTTTTTAACTGTTGAGGTCTGTTTAGAGGGGAATTTAAAACGAAACTGAGCCACAGCTATGCCTGGCCGGAGAGCTAGTAGTAAATAATATTTACATTACCTTTATAACAACATTAAACCATAGAATTATTATACATAGAGTATGGGAGGCCTAGTCAGTGAGTGCGAGTCCTACAAGTAATAAGGGAGGGAAGTGCAGCGTTCCGAGCATCCGGCACAGGTGGGGTACGAACTCTCCTTGCCCGCCATGGTTCGTGCCATGGTGGACGGAGAGAGATCGTGGGCAGCGATGTATTTTTTCTGCGAGGACGTAATATCATGGAAGGAGGCGGCGGGGCAGATGCGGGAAGTCGAAGCCTCGGATCCGAACTTCGCAGGTGAGCGGGGTGCGACTCGCCGAATCCCATCGTATACCAATGTGTTCCTGATGAAGCGATTAGTAGAGGGAGGAGCCACTTTTAGACAGGCTCCAACCCAGAGGTGGCGCACTCTGATGTTCAGAGTTGCTGCTAGCGGTGATGGGGCAACGTGTTTAACGGTACCCACCATCAGCGTGGAGAAATCAGACTGTTTTAGTCGGTGCAAGTCCGACATACCCACCGATCGTCCCCATCAGGTGGCGGGGCCTATAAGGGGTTTTTTCCAGATTAAAAAAAAGTTTCATAAGATAGATGGTCTCAACACTGTCGCCAACGTGAAATTTGTACATTGATTCTCTTTTACGATTATTCCGAGCTACCCATGAATACGCGGTTGCAACGGTTATCAACGGTTTTATTATATCTAGAATAAACCAGCTTAATACAAACGGTTCGGTTGTTATAAAAAACGACTTCATTATCAACTTGAAATATTTGAAAACAATAAACGATACATTCGAGTTGGCGTAACATTAACATTATAATATTAATTTGTCTTAAATATTTAACACGAACTACACGGAAGATGAATTCAAAGATGCTGTAAATTGTTAAACAAAACTCACGAGTACTCATAGTGTAATTTAAGTAGCTTAGGGGAGCCATAGGCAAACCTGTAAGGCCTACCATCAACTTTTAGAAAAAGATTCAATTGCAATGAAATTCAAAGTCGATACCTAAACTGAATTGCTTTCTTTTCGCACTATGAAATGTTTTTAACTGAGTTGCATTTGTATCGCAGACCTACTATATAAATAAGAGAATGAAATACGTTTGCGATTCAGTTTAGGATTTAATTCAGCAACGACTAAAGCTATACGTCGTTAACACGTCATGGTATGAATAATCAAAACAATTTAGTTGATGTCTTCAATTGAGTCGCAATAAGAGTTCATGGTAAGCCTCTTGTAAGTGAGAGTCCTATACTTATCTTCGTCTAATCACACCTTAAAAAGGATGGCAGATACATATTCTCATTAGCTTCCGCTTTATTTCTCTTTATTATAATATGACACGGCGATAGTTTTCTCTGGTGATTCTTGGAATGATGTACAAATGGCAACTGAAGAAGGACTTGCTAAGATTGCTGCATGGTTAAAAGTTAATTTGCTAACTCTGAATGCCTCTAAAACCAATTACATGTGCTTTTCAATAAATAACAATACTCAACCACAAAGTCACTTCAGTATAAGGATACATAATTGTGAGAAGAAGAATAAAAATTGTACTTGTCCAATTATTCACAAAGTATCCTCTACTAAATACTTGGGTGTTATATTGGATCAAAGATTGTCGTGGCACAATCATATTGAACTCGTAGCGAACAGGATTAGAAAATTAACATGGATGTTTAAAATTTTAAGAAATGTTGCATCGGCCGATTTACTTAACAAAATATACATAGTATTAGCTCAGTCCCTTATTACCTACTGTATACCGGTATGGGGAGGAGCAGTCAAAACAAAATTTATAGAGCTAGAAAGGGCTCAGCGCTATTTGTTAAAAGTAATATACTCTAAACCATATAGATATCCCACACACCTGCTATATTCAACAAGTAAATTACTAACTGTCAGACACTTATATATTTTTAATACTATTCTAAAATTACATAAAACAGTACATTTTGACTCCACCCTTTTACTTAGAAGAACAAATAACGCTGTTGTCACCGGAATTTCAGTTAAAACTAATTTTGCCAGACGTCAATATAAAAAAATATCTACGGTGTTGTACAACAAAATAAATAAAAAAACTTATATTTACTCTAAGACAATATATGAATGCAAAAAAATATTAAATGCATGGCTAACAGATTTAAGTTATGAGGAAACAGAAGCTTTACTGGAACCAATCTTATAACCAATATTATATCGTAAGTAAAAAAAAAAAAAAAAAAAAAAAAAAAAAAAAAAAAAAAAAAAAAAAAAAAAAAAAAAAAAAAAAAAAAAAAAAAAAATAATAAATAAATAAATAAAATAAAAATATAACATTCGAATAACTCACATGCACACACACAAACACATACACATCCAAAAACACAACAATAAGTATAGATAGATATAGATATATAAATATAAATGTTATAAATATATAATATTATACGAATAGTAATAAAAACCACGTAAGCTTAAAATTATCATTGTTATGGAAGAGCGAGATTCTTCTGATACAGGCATTGTCATGCTTACTAGAAGGTCTCAAAACCCTGTAATTAATTTAAGCATAAAAAGAAATAAAATTTATTATTTATTATTATTATTTATTTATTATTATAATATGGTACACTTTAGGCTGGCCCAACTTTAGTATCATAATGCGAAAAATGCAAATCATAATCACAAAGTTAAAATACCTATTTACAATTATTCGATGTGCTATAAATACATACACAACCTTGTAAACATTATTTATACTGATCTCTAACTTCTTAATCGAAATATTATGCAATAAATTTGATTAAGAAAATTAGTCTTGTTTATCTAATCAACACCCATATAGTACTTGTTATCTGAAATATAATTGTTTGAACAAACCTCGTGGAAAATTTTAAAAATTGTATTATGTTGAACGGGGACTTTGCATGTTGACTTAAGAAAACTGAAAGACACATATAAAATCCTACTACTAGATTTTATTTGACTCTATCAGTCTTCTAAAGTTCTTATTTATAATACTCTTTAAGGATTTTTGTGATAACCTTGATTACGCATATACAAGTCTCGAAAAACTAAACATTTTATTTTTCTATATATCATATAACCAGATTATGGACAAGTATTATTTATTAATGTTGCTAAATATTCTTTCTATTGTGTTAAGCAAACTAGCCTAAGATTTAAAAATTTAGGATAATAATTAAAGATTTTTTCTAACTATAAAATAGTTAGATGTTAAATTTATTATCTTTATTAATATTATACATGTGAAAGTCTGCCTGTCTGTCTGTCTGTGTCGTTTTCAGGGCCAATCTGCTGAACCAATATCGATGAAATTTGGCACAATTATTCCTTATATGCCGGGGAAGCATATAGGCTATAGAAATCATGTTAATTCAACAGCAATAAAATGCCGTTCAAAAACGCCATCTATAATAAACATAATAAGTTATTTTTATTTACAATTTGTCATAGTAACTAATATATTAACGACCAGAAATCGAGCCCTTTAAGTCAAATCTGTAATTTAAAGAGGTGAAAGTTTTTATATTATTGGATTTCTGTTTACTGGATAAATTTAATTATTTTTAAATTTAATAGCTATTACAACGTATAGTGAATATATATAATACGCACTATTAACTGAAATAAATAAACTATGCTTTCGAAAACACGAAAAATTTCTCTGTCTTCCCGAAATGTTGCAGCCGATTGTGAGTATTATAGAGAAATGCAAACCTCGAAAATATTATCTTAATATGAATAGCGTTTCACTGCTTGCTTACACTATTTCGAGTCTAGAACTACTAAAAGTTCAACTTAACATGCATTCGAAGATTACAGCAGATTGTGATCCACACACTCAAATTCGAAATTCGGAAATATTTACTCAATATAAAGAGCAATTAACTGTATATCACCGTTGTCATTCAAAGATTAAAGCTTCAAAAACGGTATCAAAGCTAGACTCATATCAGTCCGTGATCACACCGATATGCGGGCTTCGGAATCGTACGCGCAAAATGAGGGGTAGTTATGTGCGAATCGCATACCCTTTTGCAGGCAATTTTAGCTAATGTTAAATTAGCACACGTGTATACTTTTATCTAACAGGGTAAGTCTACAAATACAAGATTCAAGCTTCAAGATTGTACAAAAAGTACAAAGATTCGAGTAACTTAATTTTGCTCTCTTGGGGAGTGCAATTCCAAAAATGATTCACGACATATTGTATTATTTCCGAAAGTAAAGTAATAGTAATGTCATTGTATTCCTGTTGCATTCACAGGATTTCTATTGACTTTAGGTTACCTCGATGTATAAACATTGATTGTGCTCAATTTCTTCGATATTGGTTCAGCTGATTCGGCGTCAAAATGTAACAAACAGGCGGATTTTCGCATTTACTTTTTTGTATAACTTACATATTTTAATAGTGCAGTTAAATTCATCCAGTAAATAAAAACCATAATAAATTAAAACTTATTTTTTAAATAACTCTTTCGATGTAAGCCAAACAACGTGATATATATAATATTCTTCAAATCACAAATGTGACTTAATTTTGATAGGTTGATAATAGATGGCGTTTCCTTATGTCATGCTATTCCTGTTAAATTAACAGGATTTCTAGAACCTACAAGTATGTCATAGCTTATAAGTTACCCTGTTAAATTATGCCAAAATTCATCGATGTTGGTTAAAGAAAAGTATTTTATATAAAAAGTAAAAATTATATTATAAAGTCATTAAAAGAATATTTAGAAATTTTGTACAAATTTTTATATCATGTTTTTAATTTAATCAGAAGGCCCAATGGAGTCTCACATTAACAGATAAACTGAAAGATGCTGCTGCCCACTAAGAGAGGTTTTACAAATTTCTTATGGTTTTGTTCGAATCTTTCCAGTGCATATTAATATCTTTGCTAAATAACAGTAATGTCGTGAAGGAAAACATATTTAATATGGACTTTAGAGACGCGTAATAAATGCAATAGGAACTGCTATTTAACCCCCCCGGATCGATCTGAATTTTTGTGATGGAGATATTTGCAGGGTTGGGTAGCGATAGAAGCTACTGAGTATTACAGGACTACGGTCCGCGCGAAGTCGCGGGTAAAAGCTAGTTTACTATAAAATAAGAATGAATATTACTAGTCATATTATTATAATAATCGAACAATATAAAATAAACTGTATTTATATATAAATATAAATTATTAATTATTTATAAATATATATAAAAAATAGTAAATTGTATTTAATACAACACGACATTTTCTAAGCACAACATCTGTTAATACATAAAATTCTTTCTAGACCAGTTTCTAGACATGCAGGTTTCTAACACGTTTCGAAAATAGCAACGACAAAAAAGGAATGTCTATACTTGTATCTACCCTTGACATATAGAAGACCATTTTATAGTATATATATAACGTTCTTACTCAAGTCGGATTGTCTTTTTTGTGCGATAAACGCACTATTAGAAAATAAAACAAGGCACGGACTTTACACTTAGTTAATTATTCTCCACAGTTAAAATTTTAGATGAGATAAGCATACAAACAGAAGAAATTAAAACAAGTCTATTTTAAAAAGCTTTTAACTAAATTTCATGTTCCTACTGTTATCCGTTAAGGAGTTTCCACGTCTGGAGCCAATCCTGGCAGGCTTATAATAAACATCGGACACCGGGAAGCGGGTCAAATTCACTTGCAAGATTCTACCTTCACATACATACACAGCAAGTCAAATAAAAGCGTTTAAAAAAGTAGCTAAAAGTGATCCAGAAAAAATGTCAGGGACCATATTGAATTGTAAATATTTGATTCATCGATTGTCGTGACCTTATGGCTCCTATTTATAATTTCAAATGATTAAGTGCGAATACCATCGTTTAGACCAAACGCGCGCTGGGCTGACGAAGTGATAAAGGTGGCAGGTACTGACTGGATGCGAGCCGCAGAAGACAGGCAACATTGGTCATCTCTGGAGGAGGCCTTCACCTTCCATTGAGAGGGGTTCTTGCACAACATACATAACAAACTTTTCTAGTTATATACCTTCTAACTACTATTATTTATCGAACTTTGTTATATTTGTTTTTAAAAGTATTTGCACATTTGTACAATTAGCAAGAAATAAAATTATTTACCATCGTTTAGAGAGCATACCCAGTTGTAATGGCCAATCATCGTCTTTAATCTCCTACGATCGCGTACAACACGGGAATTGTCGGTTTATCAGACACGCATCTATGGGAATCACTTGGCGATACGTATGTATCGATCATTTGCACGATGATTGTGCTGATTATAGACGATCAACGATCATTGCTGATTGTGAAGTGCAGGCATTAGGTTTGCGCTCTTTTAATGCTCAACATCATATCGTTCTTGATCCTTACGTTGTCGTCGAGTAGACTTAAATATTCGTTCATTCATTATTTACTTTATTCTTCATTCATTCTTAATTTTCATGCATTCATTTCTTTATTTCTTGACGGCTATTTGATGATATGTTATATTTAATTCAATATGAAATATAACTAAATCTTTACATGATTTATAGAAGCAGGCGTTACTTTGCGGAATTCCATATTACAAGCAATATAACAGAACTAACTACTTTGCTATAATCCGCACGGGTTAAGCGAATGCATGGAAAGCCAATGTGTATGAAGCAGGCAAAATCTACGCACCTTATACATGCAGGACCAGCCACCACATGCACCCCAAGGCGCAATTCACCAGCAACAACGAACACAAAAGCAGCACACACACCCACCAGATTCGAGTCGAGATTGTGGTGGTGGGTGTGTGTGCTGCTTTTGTGTGCGTTGTTGGTGGTGAATTGCGCCTTGGGGTGCATGTGGTGGCTGGTCCTGCATGTATAAGGTGCGTAGATTTTGCCTGCTTCATACACATTGGCTTTGCATGCATTCGCTTAACCCGTGCGGATTATAGCAAAGTAGTTAGTTCTGTTATATTGCTTGTAAATCTTTACAATTATTAATTTTTTAAATAAAATTTATTTGAAATTTATTTAGCCTTTATTAAATGAGCAATCATATTATGTTATCAGAACATTGATAATGTTTACTTATACGATAATTATATATACGATATTACAGAAAGTTATCAAAGACTATTTGCTTTGGCTTATTCACATTATTGTATTATTTATATGCTTATTTACATATATTTTGCTTACTTACTAATCTAATGTTTACACCTAACTACGACTTAATGAATAGTTAATATATTTAACATAAAAACGACCGCAAAAATGATGATTTTAATTCATTTCGAGTAATGCTATGTTTTTTGGTAAAATCTTTCGTTTTATCACCATAAGTTAATTGATATTTCAGTCCATATTTTTACTTGACAAATGATTGAGTTGATATTTGGCTTAATCGTGTTATTAAGTTAATAATGCTATAAAGTACGGTCTCAATTGGAAATCCGAAGTGACAACTGAAATTGATCTTTGAAATTTATTATCATTTCGTACATATTTCTATAAGAGCGAAAATTAATTAATTTGTAATTTTTAACTTTTCCAAATTTGATGCGAACAGATTAAAATTTTTGCTTTGAAATATACTTTCATCTTCCACTTCATCATTTTCCTGCCCTTATCCCACTTTAAGTGGGGTCGGTACAGCATGTTTTAACCATGATATTAGTTGATTTGGTTAGTATTTTTACGACCGGCCGCCTGCCTGACGTCAACTTAACTTAGTCGCCTTTTACGACACCTCGGTAAGAAACGAAGGTGATCTATTCTACTCAGCCGGATACCACACGGCGGACTTTCATATTCCGCTTATGTTTTTGAAATCAGTAAAGAACATCGGGTATTAAATTTTGTTAACATATGATCCTTACTTATCACGTATGTTAATGTCGTACTATGACATGCTTATATGCTAACAATAATATAGTTATATAGTTTTCTTATGTTAACGGCCTTGTCGCGCAAAGGCGGTTGCTATTTTGGTTCCATGTCAATGTAATTAAAGTAGTTCCGCGGATAGAACGTGTGAAAATTGTGTCTTTCGCGAATTTACGTTAAGTGTAATAATATAGTGTTTAGGTAAGGCTAGCATAAAATAAACTACTATTAATTATGCACTTTAACTTAAATTATTAGAGTTATACCACGATTCGACGGGTTTTGCACAAATGACACTGAAATTTTACGAAGTTGCGAATTTGGTTGATTAATTCACTAGTTTTGCAAGTTTTAATTAATTTGAATTATATTTATAATTTAATAATATATGTTAATGCAAACGTGTCTGCCCAATATTATAATTAGAATAATAAAGGCACATTTTAAAAGTTTCAAACAAAACAACTAAACATTAAACTTAGTTTGACACGATACACTTTTAGTTGTAAACGAAACAAATTTTGAGGCTTTTAACTTTTATTTAGTAAACTTTTACAAGTGAAATTCACATTGTAGATGAAGAATTATCTTTATAATTTCTATAACTCAAAAACACAGAGTAGTCGTTTTGAAATTTGAATTATTTTTGTTTTATAAATTCATCGAAGTAGTGAATATTTTGTAATATGTACGAGTGTACATACGAGTAACATATTTTAAAACACCTTTCGCCCTATCCGAATAACAAAATCATATTTCCTATGCGTATATATGGGAAATATGATTTTGTACTTTGGATAAGGCGATTTTGCTCTGCTATTTTTAGATCAATTTTATTAACTTGAATGTAGTGGCTACGCGAATAAGCTAGCTACGTAAAATAAATGGACTATTTTTGAACTTAATCTGATTAACTACAAGGAACAAGCTAGGTTTAAATATAAAAACACCCAGACTTAGGAACTACTACTAAAATATTGTTCTTATTTACTATTTGCAATTTTTTATATGTATCCGCGGGCTGTTAATATATTAATACAATATATTAGTTAACTTTGCATGTTTATTCTTAAATTATTATTAAAGATTTATATATTCTTGTTTAACAGACCTAGTTAGAAAGAAACTGAGGCAGAAAACCACAATATCATGTATCTCGCGGTATAAGTCACGTTATCATTTAAGAAAAAATGTACTAATATTCTAATTTCAGAGTTTTAATATTGCGTTTTTTTTATTACAATCTTGTATTTATTTCTGTTCAAAGTTGTTATTAATTATAATTACTTATAGTTTTAACATTGTACCTAAGAATGATGTGATTTCCTATAATTGATGCTACATAATTAATTAAAAATACAAATGATATTTGTTGGGTTATTTAATATGTATTGCTGATGGAGAGTTACGTTACGAATTATTCAGACGAAAGTTACGTACTTTAAAATAGCAAATTTAATACTAATCGTATATATTAAGTAATGCTTTGACAAAATGAGAAGTGCAGAAAGTCATTTCAAAGCCAAAGAGCATCAGTCGGTCTTTTTATTGCATTTTGTACCGCGAATAAATAATTTTGGTAGTAGTATTTTGGTTGTTGAACGATATTTATTATAAATTGTATACATAATTTTCCATTGATGACAATCAAAGTAAAATTATCACTGACAATAACGAACGTAGGTATTTCCCGTCCGTTCTATTTATTCTCAGAATTCTGCTTCACTGGTTATTCATTCATAATATTACGTCCGTCTCTATCTTTCCTCGAGTCTGTCTGTTCATTAGATTTTAACAGCTTCTTGCTGAATCAATATTGATGAATCAATCGTCAATACGGACGAGCCTACCTAACATATAAAAAAAACGCCGTTTTTCCTTCAGGTAAAGGAAAAACACGTAATAGTGAGAGTATTTTTAAACTTAAGCTGTCGTGAACAAAGTCCTGGGTGCAGCTGGTATTTTGATCCCGCCCGGTGACGCTGTAAAAGCCATTAGGGCTAACAGCATACAGTCAGTTCGAAAAAAAAAAAGCTGGTATTTTAAACTTTAAAATAATTAGGGAAGAATATTAAAATTTGCTTTGACTAGAAAAAACTGAAAAAAACTAGCTTTATTATTATAGTCTAACCTTTTAACTCAGGCTTCGCCTGCGGTGTGAAACGCGTGCATGTAGATGTAGAAACGATAACTGGGTCTAAGGTAGATGTGTAGATAGTTAACCTTTTGTATATCGCTATGAGCGCTCGCCGCTTGTACCTATTTCAGTCCCAGTTTTCGTTCTAGCTCCGTGCCTTTGAACCACGCAGACGCAGTTAAACGGTTAGCCTATAAATGATTTCAATCGTAATTTCATTCTCGTGAAACTATTATTATGTTAATTAAAAATGTTTTATTCTTTCGCGAAACTATTGATAATGTATAAGTAGTTGAAGTTATATAACTTAGGTTATAACGTATTTTAGGAAGGACTTAAAGAGTAACGAAAGACGAAATAATGCCAAAGTGGAATCCAATATCGGATGCTGTTCATTGGTACATGCAAGAAATATCTTCTAGAGTGGTTGCAGAATCGGGCATACCAGGCGACCGGCACCATCTTGGAAAATTAATTCTGCGATGCCTCAAAGACGCACCCGATTTCATTATGCAGGTATGTTTAACTTTCATCATACAGTAGTATGATGAAAGTTCAAAGTTGCAATACTCCAACAAACTTTTAAAAATGGATATATATATTTTTATTGTATTATGACAATTACACATACGGTCGCTCCTCCCAATAGTAAGTAACTTAATACTTGCGTTACATTTGTCAGACAAGTGGTAAATATATAATTATTTCATAAATACTTAAATACTGAGACGTAACTGAGAACCAACTTATTGTTTGAAGAATATGTAGGCATTCGAACCCAAGGACCTGAAGGCCAGTCGTATTTTGATAAAATGCATATAACATATAGTACCCGGCAATAAATGCACATCGAGGCTTAGAGAGATAAGATTGGCTAGATTCTGCTTCATATAGCATTGCCTCTGTCGCACAGACTGACGAATCCATGTGAAACGTCACATACTAACTGAGTGACAGTGACAGCGCTGTACGTTCTAAACATTATTTAATGCTGGGTACTATACATGCATTTAATTTAATCATCTTTTGAAAGAGATGACAAATGAAGACTATAGCCTATAGACTAAGAGATGACAAATGAAGACTATTTTAGAATTAGATTTGTTTACGAAAAAGTAGTGACAGGTTAAGGAAATATATGACAGAATTATTCCGAGAGAGCTTTCATTAAAAATAAAGTCACTAGTTGGAGCTTCACTGCATGAGATACCGTAGAAAAGAATAATTTAGTAGAAAATTCCCCTTTTCTAAGACAATTTTGTACACCGCATTATGAAAACAATCGTAGTTAAAATTTTGGGCTAGTTATAAAGTAAGTTACGTGGGATCTGAAAAAAAATAGAATAAAATTTAAAAATAAAATTTTAAATGGTGCTGTACTTTGTATAGCGACAACTGAGGAACTTTGATTTAAAACTCTTAATATTTTCTTATAGATAGACGGCGCAACTGGTGAAGAAGAAAACTTTGATTCAGCCTTGAAAAGGTCTGTTCAATGTGCCAATGCATTCAGAAGGCTTGGCATCAAACATGAAGATGTGATAATATTAATGGCTCCTAACCATATACACCTTACTATACCTATGTACGCGGCGTTATATCTTGGAATCGGTGTCTCTGGAATAGATATGACATTGGGAGTCAGTAAGTAGATTGATAACTCTAAAACTTAGTTACTCTAAAACAGCCATATATCATATATATACGTTTGGCCTATACCTCAGCACCCTATATTAAAAAAACAGTTTATTAAGTGAAGTATTTTAGTCACAGGAATTACATTTTTTAAAGAGATCAATGACCGTATCCTAACACGGCAATTCAACCTTGACCTAAAAACTATATAGTAAGATGAGAGGGAGACAAAACAATAATTCTAATGAATGAACAAGCACGCCACGCCAAGTCAGCCAATTATTACTAATAAAGCCAAATTATATTTATTTTGTTCGAATTTACATATTTTTTAAAACGATATTTGTGAAAAATTCATAATGAAGAATATCTACTTGAAAAGCAGATTTTTTTTATCTTATACACCAAATATTTCATAATCTTACTTGCAGTTGCACCTACTAAAATAAGCGCACGGGGGTGTTTAGTATTAGTTAGTATAGGCTGAAATTAGTATAAATGTTTGTATTAGTGTCGTTGTTATTATTGTGAATGTCATGAGGTAATATCAATCAACGGTATTTTAAAGTTTCGAGTGACTAACGGACAAGTCCGGGACGCCACTCTTAGGGTGCGTCTGAAAATCAGTGCCGCAATAACCATTTTGCAGCAAAATGCTGAGACGCGTCCTTTTCTCTGGGGTAATATTAGCTTGCCTAGTTACTTTATAGTTGTTACTTTAGTATATAGTATGTTACTTTTTAGTTTAGTTTCTTTTTTTCTATATTACCTAACAGAGAATAAATGTTTTTATTATTATTATCATTATTAAGATTATGCCATAGTTATCTTATACGCTTAAGTGATCAGTGATTCATTTGATGTGTTATCGACGGTACCCCTTGTATATTAGTATTTTATATAATGATAAAAATGATGTTATTCATTTACATAAACTCAGAGATAAACTAACAATATCAGTAAAGTACACATCAGAAGCGTATAAACAAGATAATACAAAAGCAGGAAAATTTACTGGCAGATATATAACAACGTATTCATAGGCTTTGAGTTTGCAAGTCATTTTCAATTCATCAACATTACTGATTCTGGAAGTATATTCATCTGATATTGAAACTGAAAGACTTGTCTTTTTTTTCATAGCATTATGACGTACGTAATCTTGCTGTGGGGTAAAGCAACTGATATCCAAAAAATATTTGTTCTACAAAAGCGAGCTGTACATGCGATTTATAATATGAAATCACGTGACTCGCTTCGTGATAAATTTAAAGAAATAGGTGTTCTTACTGTAGCTTCACAATACATCTATACCTATTATAAAATAAAGTCCCCAAAGCTGTTTGTCTGTATGTAATCGATTTTCTCAAAATCTACTGAACGTATTTAGTACGGTTTTTACTAAAAGGTAGTGCAATTCCTCCTAAAGGTTTAGGTTACTAGCACATAACCGTTTCATGTACATTGAGTTGAAGAGGTCGTCTTACAACAACTTTTAGTGAGGGTAGTAACAAACCGGTGTCGATTGTAGTTTAGAGGGGGGGATAGGTATAAAAAGCGGTGTAGGGTATTAGAGAGCCAGTCTCATGCCGAGACACGAGCGATTATAACATGCTAAACACTGAAGTTCACGCGGGCGAGGCCGCACGTATTTCTAGTTTATAATAATATAGTGTTTGTGAAACAAAATATACCTACATGTTTTAGTATAAAGGCAATATTAGTAATAGTCAAACTAGGAAGCGAAATAAATTAATAATATCAAGGCTAAGGCTTCAGAAAGTACGTAGTTCGTATGTGTGCTTCGGTATACTTTTTTATAAGAAAATTCCTCGGTCTAATTTGGACTTGACTTTACAAAGTTCAAAAAAGCAATTAATGAGACTCATTAATAAAGTTGTTACTGTTGAGGACTCTGTTAATGATAAGAAAGCTTGGAATTAAATTACGACCAGCTACGCACTAGATCATATTGTTATCTGTTTGTTAACAATTACAAATACAATGCTGTAATTATTTTTGAAAAGTGACCGCCGAGTTTCTTGCCGGTTTTTCTCGGTTAGAGCACCTTTCCAAATCAGTCGTAGTTTCATTTGACGATTCAAATTGTACGCTTATAAAGGCCAATTTGAATAAAGACTCATTTGATTTTTTTTAATGCTGTCGACAGACATAAAATGTTAAATCTTAACTCATTGATTTCAAATAGTTTTAAATACGTAAAATAATAAAGGCCAAATAGTTACTAATGACTGCTTAATGTAAAAAAGTGCAAATAGTCTTGTTATTTATGCAAAATAATTGTGTCTGTCTAAATGTCAATGGGAACTTCATAGATTTCAGAAATTTTATCCAGAAAAATAGGCGGAGATTAGAAAACGTGGAAATACTATGACTAGTGATAATACTTATCAATTTTAGGTAGAATTAACGGTAGTTAAGTTAACGTTAAAATTTTGAATTTATATTAGATAAAATTAAATTTAATTATAATTTTAATTAACTATAATTTTGTTAACAATTAAAAATGCAAAGACTATATCAATGCTGTAATAAAGAAGATACCAATGTAAACCATTAAAGTGATAATGGAGACATTGAGGTAGGACTATGATATTGAGAGATACTTTATCAACCAGATTATTATCCCATATATTCTTAACAACACTAGAATAAAGATAATCTAAAGTACGCGCATAATTGATTACAAGTATTATATTATGTCTTCTAAATTACGAAACTCATATCGGAATGATTTTTCAGTTGTAAATGTACGGTTCATAAAATAATTGCTAAGTCGATAATTTTATCATGAGTTTTACAAACAATTTCAAGTTACTACTTATTATTAACTGCTAATCCATACTAATAATACAAAATCGAAAATCTGTCTGTTTGTTGGCTAATCCGTCTCACCAATATCGGTCAGATTTGGCGCATTTATTATAAAAATTTATTGCAGTAGTTGCATATTCTATGCAAAAACTGCATTTGTCATGGGCAAAACATGTTTCAGTATTGAGGGCATTTAAATGATTAATTTGGCGTGAACCAAGTTGCGGTTACCAATAGTGAATAATAAATCTACCACTAAGTTCATATTTTCCTTTAGATGAGCTCCGAGATACTTTCCAAACTATTGCTCCAAAAGCAATATTTTGTCAAGGCAATAGAGCAAAAGATGTCGCGATAGCATTAAAAGGACTAGATCTTAAACCTCATATAGTGACATTCGATAGGGAAGATGGATTTATTAGTTTCTCTGAACTGTTACAAAAGTACGGCAGTGGCGGTCCTGTCGAAGATTTTAGGTAAGTAATTCACGTTCACTGTTCAACACATTTGTCTTACTCGCCATAAAATCTATGCTAGTCAAATAAAAAGGCTTCGTATGTCCTTTATGAGGTTGGATGTCCATATATTGCAGGGTCTTCAAACACACCTCTTCTGTATATGCCTGTAACCACTTGATCACGTTTGGATTCCAACAATGCACTCCGATATGTAGTCACCTACTTGTTGGGATTATAACTTCTTTAGCGACTTCTTTATTATTAAAGGTCGTTTCCAGCTGACAACCTGTTTTCCAGCAACCATATCTTCTGCTATTATCACGACTATTATCCTTAACGGTAAAAGACCTCTTCTCCTCTCTTTGGTGTTCTTTTGTGTACAATCCTAACTTCCTTCGATATTCCGAAGTAAGTTATATAAACAAATTAAAATTGTATAATTATGTCCTTTCAGAGCTGCAGACTTTGACAGCAGTGATACGATAGCTTTATTAATAGCAACTAGCGGTACAACAGGATTGCCTAAGGCTGCCGCAGTGACACATAAAAACCTGGCGGTATCTGTTCCTTATATGTGGTAATTATTATGTTATCCATACTGATATTACAAAAGTCTGAGAGTTTGTAAGCAGCTAGATGAAAATTGATGAAAATTTGGTACAATTGGGATTTTTTATCACATATCTTAGCCGGATTATAAGCTTCAGTCATACCGAATTCTCATCAATATTGCTCCAGAATTAGTCGCGAAAGTGTTATAGACGGATAAACAGAATTAAGCATTTATATTTTAGTACGTATGTTATATGAAAATATCGAAATATTTTTGTAATATTCTCGATTGATATCTTCGTAATTTGTCTTAAGGCCGATTTACCTCAGACGAGCGATACCTATTCTATTCCCGTTCAATAAATTTTGGTTACTGTAAAATCAGCTTCGCGGGTCGCGGGTTCGATTCCCGCCGAGGGCTAACTTTTTCTATGAACAATTTGTTGGTTCTTCGAGCCTGGGTGTATATTTGTATTTAAGTATGTATTTAAAATTATATATTAGTATATCTACCAGTTGTTCGTCAATCATAATACAAGTATTAAGTTACTTACTTTGGATACGGACGACCGTGTGTGTAGGTGTCCCATATATATTTATATTTATTTATTTATGTTTATTCTTTCTGCGTTCTTGCGAGTTGGGAGTTGCTTGCTGCCCAGAGCGGTCTCTTCAAAGTTTTCTTGTGTTGCAAGATTTTCAGTTCTTGATTCTCATTTTCGCTCGTCGATCGTTTGGTGTAAATGCTAGGAAATGTTTTTTTACTTTTTCGGTTCCACTAACAGATCGTGGAAGAACGCTCTTGTTCTAGCTCTAGCTCTATGTTCGTTTAGATTAAATCGGCCTTTACACAATCACCAATTGTTACAGGATTACATATGACAAGTTCCCGACGCCATCACGCTTGCCAGTCGTCCTGTCACCAATTCAGTGGTACTCGGCGCTGTTCCAATTTGTATTTTCACCGATACTACGGTACACTCGACTTCAATCGTCACAAAACACGACGCAGGAGCACGCTTATTATATTATTAATAAATATAGGGTGAGTAAGACTCAAAGTATCATAATGACTGTTACAAACATAATAAAAACTTGATGTATCGCACTTCTAATCACACAACCTTATAAAGCGCAGCAGACGTCTTAAATCGCGCTTCTCACAAAACAATATAATAATAATAATAATATTCATTTATTTCAGACCATTTTTCACTTAGATCCATAATTTTTAGTAACAAAATATTCTTAAACACTATGTTAGTAAACGTAATTCTAGAACTTAACCTCGTTTGCGCACTCACTATGCGCGTGCGCAAACATCGCAGAAGCACCACAGTAACGCGGTAGCCCCAACATCACTCTGAAAGCGTCATTGTACTGGACTCTGAGAGGTTATAAGCCATAGCTAGTATATTTCTACATTTTATAAAGTAGTTTGTACATAATTCTAGGGCAGATACCCTACACCTCATACACTTTTTGAGAAACACCTCAACCGTATATCAAACTCAACCCAGAGTTCAACTCTTTAGACTATTCCCTTGGGTCCGGTCAGGATGATCAGCTTCCAGTATGGGATACATCTACAACCAGCCGAATATCCGGGAATATTTAAATAAACTCAGATATTCTTAATCTAAACTAATCAGCTCTAACACAAAACACATAGTAACTACACATTAAATCGCAAATTCTTACAATATTATACTAAAGTCAAAGTATATCCAGTTGTATGTATGTTACGTACGAATAAGGAGAGTACAGTGGATTGGGTAAAGTTATCATCATCATTCCTGTCCTTATCCCACTGTAAGTGCGGTCGGCACATGTTTTAAACAAGTTATTACATGATTTGTGCGAATCCTTCTACGACCGGCCGCCTGCTTGACGTAAACTTACCTCAGTTTTACTACATCTCAGTAAGAAATGAGGGTGGTCTATTCTACTCAGCCTTATACCACACGGCATTGATGGGATAAAGTAATATTACAGTAATATATTATACTCATTATATTGTGTGTTAATATTCAATAAGGGTGGAAGCGGGTAGTTAATAATAATTATTATAAGATTAATATTAGAGGGTTTTAAGGTCAAACAATATACTTCTTATAGTATTACTTTCAAATGTTTAGTGATTTCCTGTTTCCATGCAATTGCCGCTCATGAAACTGCAGTGTTATTTGTAAAATAACTTTATGAAGTGTTTAAATGTTATAAAACTAGTGAAAAAAATTATTGAACTTTTGTGGCCATCTAAGTTGAGCAAAAATGAGAGGATAAGTTAATAAAAGCGATATCCCTAGTTGACTATGGATATCGCTATCAATAAGCTTAATAGCTTAGGTATACCTAAGTAATTTAGGAAAAATAATGAAAAAGGAAGGGAGATAAGGAAAAATAATCCCTGTATGTTTAAATATATCCCCTATAATGTGCTTACTTAGCTACACAGACAAATGCGAACGAAACTTCGGCAAAATAACGTTTTGATAGTAAAATTATTTAAAAAACAATCTATTTTTAAGCCAACATTTACTTTGACAAGCCCAAATATGTTGTCGCTGTTATTAAAAATCGGTGACCGAGACAGATGTGACTTCACAAGTTTCGAGTTCATCCTTGCAGGGGGAAGTGCTGTACATCAGAGTCTTATTGACGATATGCAGGTATGAAAAGTATATTGAACACATATCTTTAGCACGCGATAAATTGTAGAAAATCGTCTACTGATAGTACCTACTGCTAACTTATCTCTTTCGTCAAATCAAATCAAATCAAATCAAAATAATCTTTATTCAAATAAACCATTTCAGGCACTTTTGAATCGCCATGATTAATGAAGCTACAACTGGTTCTGCATGTTGCTCGTACCGAGAAGAACCAGCAAGAAACTCGGTCGGAAACAAGCTCAATCTTTTAAATATTTTAAATCATACATAATTAAACCGCTGTCTTGTATGAAGCTGAAAGGATTTTCAAATCCAGGCTTTCTTATCATCCAAATAATCTTCAATTTTGTAATATGCTTTACGTATAGGCATATTTTTTACACTTAATTGGAATCTTTCTGTACACTGGTCTAGAATGGATTGAGGAATTTTATTATAGATGCGAATAGCGCGACCAACAAATGAGTTGCTAACTCTGCTGAGTCGCGACGCAGGTATCGCAAGCTGTCAACCTATAGACGTCAAATTTTGGAGATAGATCTCTTAAAAGGACTTCCACGATACACGACCTTGTGCAGGCTGGATCGCGTGGCTCCCCGCGGCCTTTTTGTGTTGGTCTGTCCACTTAGTGGGATATTAGCCTGGGTGGTCGCTACTCTAGGACCTTGGGACCGCAACGTCATTGGTTCTCCGTCATATATAGCTCTACTTGAAGTTAAAGTCAAATAAATTTCTTAAGCTTATACATGCGACATATGACTTTATTCTTCGGATAAGGCGATATGTCCCGCCCATCACCACTTCAGCTTCGCAACACTCTGAGTTATGTCAGTGACTTTGGTTCTTCTGATATGTTAGGTCCATCGTCTATAAAATAAATAAATATATGGAACATGTACACACACGGCCGTCCGTCCCCAAAGTAACTTAATAATTTTGTTATGGGTGACAGACAACTGGTAAATATATACATATTTAATTTTAAATACATACTTAAATATATATATATATATACACAGACTCGAAGAACCAACAAATTGTTTACAGAAGTCAGAGTTGCTGCCCCCGCCACCAGCAGCGTGGGGAGCATACAGGTCGTTTTAGTCGGTGCGAGTCCGACATAACCACCGCCTGTCCCCGTCGGGCGGTGGTACCCATAAGGGGTTTTTTCCTGTATAAAAAAAGGATCACTGCTAACTTTGCCAACGGGCCAGTCTATTACGACCTGAGCGGTTTCTATGCAAAAAAAATGTTTAAATTTATTATTAAAATTTTCCTCTGCGTGCATATAGTATTTTATAATATTTTATTCGTAATAAAAATAATAATAATTTTACAGAACATTAGCCCCACCACTCATATACTGGTTGTTTATGGAATGAGTGAAGTATCTGGACCAAGTATGATCTTTGATGGAACTGTACCTAATTCCGTTGGCAGGCCGATACAGAGCTTAAACGTAAGAGTAAGTACAAGTTATCTAATATCAATATTAATATTATAAATATCAAACTCTGACTGTCCGTTTGTCTTTCTGTCTATCTGTTACGCTTTCATAGATGATACGCTGGATCGATATAAATGAAATTTTCTACAACTGATGCGTGTATAAAGGACTAACATATTGGACAGGAATAAAAATATTCCTGCGTTTCTTTCGATAACACCTATATCCACGAATTGTTATCGTCTAAATAATCCTCAATAGTATAGTAGGCTTTCTGTATTAGTCTTTTTTTAATAGTATTTTTAAACAGCTGTAATGGTAAATTCAAAGCAGATTGCAGAATTTTTTTATAGAATCTTATACCCAAACCCACAAACGGCTTACGTACTTTTGCAAGGCGCAAAGGAGGAACCGCAAGCTTATGTCGGTTCCTAACATTCATTTAACAATACATCTATCTATCTAATTATTTATCTATCTACAATTATATTTATCTTTATTAAAATTTTCAGTTGGTTAACCCTGAAACGCTTAAAGACGTGAAAAAAACAAATGTAGCTGGAGAGCTTTGGGTTAAAGGACCTGGTGTTTTTAAGGTAAATTTATATGGAAAGCGATGTCGTTTACTCAGTATTATAGTAGCATTTACTCAGTTAAAGTTATTAAAGTGAACGAGGATTGTTTACCTCACACATTAACGTGTGTTAAGCGAATGCATGAATGCTAAGTGTATGAAGCAGGCAAAATTCACGTACCTTACACATGCATGCGGGTAAAGCAATAATAAACTAAATATAGACTATAATGTTGTTAATTTTTCTCTTTTGCCAATTTTTGTCAAAAAATGAGTTATACTGGAAAATTCCTTTTATAAAAATAAAGAATATTTTTTCTTCAATTTAAAGAAATTCTTTTATTTTTCTAAAATAGATGACTTCAAGCAATTTCATTCAAAACTTTATTTATTAGGGATACTATAACAAACCAGAAGCAACGGCACAAACGATCGTGGACGACGGTTGGTTGAGAACTGGAGATTTAATGTACAAAGACGAAGCTTCTTATTTTTATTTCGTGGACCGCTTGAAATTATTGCTTAAATATAGGAATCATCAGGTATGTTAAATAGAACAGATTAAGAACATTATCGTTAATGTATAGAAACCGGCTATACTCACGTCCTATTTTTTCAGGTTACCCCGACTACTTTCGAGCCCATCCGGAACATAAATCGGTTCCCGCCGCAACAACGTCGTGTAAATTCATGAATAAGTATCCCGGTTGGGTTCGAAACTAGTCGGGTTAACCCGATAAATTAAATTTAAAAAGAAGAACGTCATCTGCTAGAATTCGTATTTCGCATTCTCAATAAATGGTTGCTAGAAATTGACTCTGCTACGCTGATTGATCTGCTGGTTTTAGGGTGCTAGAATGGTAAATTTGCGCCGGAAGCCCAGCGTTGGTAGACATCTTACGAGGTTTACTGTCAATCTAAAAATGTTGCGGAGTGCAAGATCGTGTGGTGTAGAAATCCCTTAAAGAGACCCTAGTCCATCCATTGAAGAAGAAGAAAATAACTACAGTATCAAGAAGTTGTATCAATGGTTGCCATATTTAAAGTCTTCATATTTACAGATATCCCCTGTAGAAATAGAGAGTTTATTAGCACAGCACCCTGGAGTATTTGAAGTAGCTGTCACGGGTCTTCGTCATGCAGAGCATGGAGATTTACCCGTTGCATGTATAGTCCCACACGAGGGCTACAATATCACTGCACAGGAGATTAAGGATATGGTGAAAGGTGATTTTTTTAAATTTACTCATCGATTTAATATAGATAATGCATCTATTGAAGATTGTTTGCATTATACGCGTTCCTCAAATGCACTAAGTGCCACCGCGCATTAAGCAGCCAGCAGGTCTGCCATGAACTCTTATTGCGACTTAATAAATTATAATACTTAGAGTAGGTAAACCATAAGCAGGCATGTAAGTGACAATGATACAATAAACAATAAGAGGATGAAACTCGTATACCTCATCTTTGTTTAATCACACATAAAAAAGAGAGACAGATAGATCAACCTAATTTGCTTTCTCTTTATTGTAATATGTCACTATTTTATAGTCAGCCTACGGATTCAAAAGTAAAACAGATGGGTAGTTATAGACAAAAATTGTGTTGTTTGATTTTCTCGGAAACAACTGTTCTTAGTAGAATAAAAAGCAACCTTTGTGGTATTCCATTCTTAGACAACCTAAACGTTATATAATAAATTCATTACGGCGTTCAAGCGTTAAAACACTACCAAGACACAAAACACACAAAAATATCGACTTAATAACAGTAGTAGGATTGCGATCCTTAACTCTCCATTAACTCTTTGATTTGCAGAAGCTCTGACTGACTCGAAACAACTTAGGGGTGGTGTTGTGTTCCTGAAAGAAATGCCAATGACTTCTACATCGAAGATTGATCGTACAAAACTCGCAAAATTAGTGCAGTGTATGCAGCTGGAATAAAAAATTGCAACATAATTTTAGAACTAAAGAGAATTCGAAAACGATAAATTAGATATATTTTTTTAGATAATCGTAAAACCTAATCATGGAAATAAATATTTGCTACACAATATTCCGTACAAAATTGTTGGCCACTAGAAAATATTGTAAACAATGTAAAAATTTGCATAACCTGAAACAATAAACGGTTACCTTTTAAGTGTGGTTTTGTGAATTCCCTCGTATATGTACTCCAACTGATCCCAGTTGAAGATTAAAAGATAAATGCTTATATCCATAAGCATTTATCCTATACCCAATTTTGGTCATGCCATTACAGCAGTTTAAAAACATTGTTAAAAAGTGGCTGATACAGAAAGCCTACTATACTGTTGAAGATTACTTAGATGATAAGGTTGTGTGGATATAGGTGCACTACCCTACCCTGTACAAGAGAGTAATAACTAAATGTAACTAGTTTTAAGATTTATATTTTAAAAAGAGCAACTGCCGAGTTTCTTGCTGGTTCTTCTCGGGAGGAACAGCTTCCCGAACCAGCAGTAAAGTTGACGATTCAAAAGCACTTGTTTACAAGTTTACTTGAATAAAGAATATTTATAATTTGAAATAATTTGAATTTGAATATAAATGAAAATGAAAATAAATGAGGTTTTCAAAAAACTTTTAACAAAATTTCATATCTCCACTGTTAACCGTTGAAGAGTTCCCTCGTCTGGAGCAAATCCTGACAGCAGCATCAGGTCATGCTTATAAACATGATTAGACATTGGGACTGGACCAGAATGTAAAATTTCAGCTCAATCGGATCCCGGAATGTGGGTCAAATCTAACTTGCAAGATTCCACCTTCATATACAAACACGGGCGGATGCAACTCTGCCGAAACGTCGAACCTTGTAAAAAGGTAACTCGATTTTGCCGCGATATGACCCGTTCATTTATATAATAATAAGTATGAATCGCGAAAGTTTAAAATTTACCAAACACGGTAAGTTAAATAAAGGTTTTTAAAAGATGGTTTCGCTGTAAAGATGAATTATTATTTACCTATGACATTAATCTGCTTAATAATCGGTTAGATGATATGAATAAATAAAGGCTATTTATACTTTATGAGAATTTTTATTACATCTACTCGTTATAAGATAAGCAGCCATAGAAACGTAAATAAATTTGTTTTAAACGAAATAACGCAAAGTGCTGGTAATTTTAAAATATTCAAATTTTATTTACCGAGTGTTTGAAGCGTGTTCATGGAAATTTTTAAATTTAGATACTTTTTTATTATTCTATAACAGAATAATAAAATATTTAAGTATAAAAGCAACGAAGATTTATATCTTTGAACTACCTTTGTCCACGGTCTCGGCCGCATGGAAAGCAGTGCGCCACGAAGTGTTTCAGTCAAGTTAAAGAAACCGTAATGTATATCACTTAAACCTTCCAGAAGAATTGCATTAACTTTTAGTAAAAACCGTACAAAAATCCAAGTTGGATTTTGAGAAAATCGATTACATACAGACAGACAGCTTATAGTGACTTTGTTTCAAAATAAGCATATATAATGACTATTTAAAATGTTTATTACACAGGTTATATTAAGAGTGAATACAAAGAAGTTAGACGTGTGATGTTTAAAGACCAGCTAAGACAAACTGTTTTAACAGAAATGAGTCAGTCTTTACCATATCCAGTATCTCAGTACGTCCATGAGCTGACGACAAAAATCGTTGCTGAGACCGGCATTCCTAGCGACAAATATCATCTAGGGAAAGTTTTGTTACGCTGTTTGAATGATGCACCAGAACATATACTGCAGGTAATTACTCTAAATTTAGTAAAGAGAAAATATGAAATAAAGAAGTGGTGGAAGTCTAGTATTTTAGCAACTACCATAAACAAAGATATATCATGAAAATAACAATTATTAAAATAATTAAGAATATATTTACAATCAAGTACATAAGGTAAAGATGTGATACTTGAACAGGAAGATCGTTTCAATTCCAAGCAGAATACTTTTTCTATTTAAACTTTGTGCCTAATTTATATTCGTACAATTTTCGCACGCTTTTTGGTGAAGGATACATATGGAGGATTCGAGCTCATTTATGTATTTATACAATGGCTTCTGTGACTCTTAGTACAGGGTTTTAAATTAAAATTCAGTGGTACTTACTTTCTCAGTTCCTTTATATATTTTACACTGTTACACTGATATTATCACAGTATTGGTACACTCGACGACAAGCAATGGACTACTTGCTCTCTATAATTCCCACTCTCCCGTACTCTCACCCCCACTCTCCCGTATTCTCACCACCACTCTCCCGTACTCTCACCCCCATTCTACCGTACTCTCACACCTCTTCTACCGTACTCTCACCCCCACTCTCCCGTACTCTCACTTCCATTCTCCCGTACTCTCACCCCCACTCCACCGTACTCTCACTCCCATTCTCCCGTACTCTCACCCCCACTCTCCCGTAGTCTCACCCCCATTCACCCGTACTATCACCACCACTCTCCCGTACTCTCACCCCCACTCCCTCATACTCTCACCCCCACTCCCCCGTACTCTCACCCCCATTATCCCGTACTCTCACCCCCACTCTCCCGTACTCTTACCCCCACTCTCGCGTACTCTCACCCCCACTCGCTATTACAAGTTTTAGCGTCATCGTCATTGTTTGTAGTCAATAGAAAAACCTAATTTATAAAATCAACTTTGATAATGCTTTGTAATGTCAATACACTCTCTCAATTTAAAAAATTACCGTTAATAATACAATGTTGATGACACATATCTCTGAGGAATTGCCGGGGTATGTCTAACCTACCAAACCGCGTTTGACTAGGGTAGTAGGTCTAAGCTCCAACCCTTCTGTCCAAAAAGGGAGAGCGCCGCCACAGTATTGGCATAAAAAGATAAATAAATAAATAAATAAATATAGGACACTTACACACACGGTCGATCGTTCCCAAAGTAAGTAACTTAATACTTGTGTTATGGGTGACGGACAACTGGTAGATATACTACATATATAATTTTAAATACATACATATATACAAATATACACCCAGGCTCGAATAACCAACAATTTTTTTTTATATATTGGCCCTCGGCGGCAATCGAATCCGTGACCCGCGGAACTAAAGGCAGCGTTAGTATCCACTGCGCTAACGGGCCAATTAAACACAGGCAGATACTTCAATTCTATAGTCTATTAAGTTTGAGATATTGAGATTTCCTCTCAGCGAAAAGCGTGTGATAAATTGCAATTATCAATTAGACACATTAGTATTAAACAATAAAACTCATTGTTGCCTGTCCGGGGTTTGAACCCATGATGCCCTCGAAAGATTTACACGTTCTATCCTCTGGGCTATCACAGCTCTTATTAAAAACTATATTTATTTTTAAATAAAATACTTAATTTTATTCATTTTTGTATACAATTCATAATATTTAAATTTAAATATTATTTTACGAGAATATTTAATTTTCGTAGCAACAAGCATGAATATGCATTACAAGATACGAGTACAATCTTTACTAGACCTCGAGCGTATTTCTAATTATTATTAGAAACATACTATTAAAATTGAATAAACACAACTCCTCAAATTCTGTATCGTAATCATTTTAGATAGATGGAGCTACTGATGACAAAGAAACCTTCAGATCCGCACTTGATCGATCTATTAAATGTGCGACAGCGTTTCGAAATCTGGGCCTACAGTACCAAGATGTAATAGTCATTATGGCACCAAATTGTAACGACTTGGTGATACCAATGTATGCCTCACTGTACCTAGGAATAATGACAGCTGGAATTGATATGACTCTAGGAGTCAGTAAGTATTTTCGTTGTTAAATTTAAACAATCGTGAGTAGAATTCATAGTTAATGTGTAGCGTGAACGGGTTACCGCCGCGATATCGTCGTGTAAAGAGCTCATGAATAAGTGCCCCGGATGGGCTCGAAATTAGGCGGGCTAACCCGATGAAATAAAAATGACTAGAACCGTTTTCTACACATTGTCTAAGTATTTTCGTTTTCGAAAACTGTATCTGTCAGATTTAAGATTGTATAATATTAATTTTTTAGTGTAATATATTGCATCACTTCTAAAGCATCCTCTAAATTATTAGCGATTTCTTGGACCATGACTTGGCAGCTGTCTCGGTTGTGAGGTCCAAATGTTTTTATTCAAACACATTCTTGAACCTAACATCATCATAATCCTCCTGCCCTTATCCCACTCTAAGTGGGGTCGGCACAACATGTTACAAACACATTGTCACATGATTTGGCTAGGTATTTTACGATCGACCGCCTGCCTGACGTCAACTTACCTTAGTCGCCTCTTACGACAACTCGGTAAGCAATAAGGATGGTCTATTCTACTCAGCCGGACACCACACGGCGGATTCTTGAACCTAACATCATCCTTTACGTTATGGCCATATGGGTGGAGTTGCGAGTTCATGTCAAATAAAATTCCTTTGCCAAGGCAACAGCGCTGATATTACTAAGCGTAGGCCAACAGTTTCGAAATATTACCTGTGACAATCAGAAGGTCAAAGAGATCATATGGTCACCATTTAAATATTACAAAATGGAGCCGACAACTTTAACATTGACTTATGTAAATGTATGTAGCTTAATAAAATATAAAATTTAACATCGGTGGGTACGATAAAGGTTTTGATTAACTTGAAATGATTTTTAATGCTTTTACAGTGTATATTATAATTTTGTAAAAATATTGATTTAATAGATTCTTAAAAACTTATTCCCCACGGAACAAACTACGTTAGTAAGCAACTAAGTTAGTATTAAATAAAATATAAAGTACACTAAAAATATTTTTGGATTACGTAAGTTATTACAAATTACAGATGAACTTAAAAACATATTCATACGTTGTGAACCTAAAATAGTCTTCTGTCAAAGTGAAAGAGCTCAAACTGTTCAAAATTCTTTAAATTTGTTGGGCATGTCAGCACGGATCGTAGTATTTGGCAAAACCGAAGATCTCTCGAACTATATAACTTTTTCTGAACTTCTACGTCAGCATGGTGGGAATATGACTGCAGACAACTTCAGGTAATGGTTTTGTAATCTATATAATGTAGGTACTATTTCTATCTTATGGTGCAGAAAGGAATAAATTATATTGAAAAAAAAATGTAAATGATAAAAAAAAGTTTACGCACAATTGCCGCGTATGGCAATCAAAAATACAGTTAACTGTTGAAATTAATTTTTATATTTTATTAACGTGTTGCTCTATCAGTTTACAGATATTAATAAAATTTATAACTAACCTTGTATATATGTAAGAAATGTATAGTATTATTAGATGCGGCATACTTTGATTCTTATGTAAACTATGTTTATCATTAATAGAAAAAAACAGCAAGAAACAAAGTTTAACCATTTATTATGAAAGATAATAAATAATATGTTCTCCGCCGTGTAGTATCCGTCTTTGTAGAATAGACCACCCTCATTTCTTACCGAGGTGTCGTAAAAGGTGATTAAGGTAAGTTGACGTCTGGCTGGCGGCCGGTAGTAAAATACGTATCCAAAGCCTTTGACAAAAAGTTTGTAACATGTTGTACCGACCCCGCTTAGAGTGGGATAAGGGCAGGAGGATGATGAATAAATAATATCTTCTGTGTGTTTATTTAAACTACTATATACCATAAAAGAACTAATACGGACAAAACTTGATACGTTTCAAAATTTGTAGCTTTGCAGCCCCAATTTTTATGATCAAATCGAACACAACGATTAAATCTACATAGCATATGTTGAAATATCAAAGCAGAAAGTCTACAGAATCTATACACACGCAACTTGGTTTGACGTAACGCGCGATTGCGATGACGTCATAAATAACGAGAAAAGTCTCGGTAACGCTATATAACTTATAATTGTTATTTTTTTAATGATTCCAGCCCAGCAGACTTTGATACTGATGAAACAAATGCATTATTAATGACTACCAGTGGTTCCACCGGTGTTCCGAAAATAGTTGCGCTTACACACAAGAACCTTATTCTTGGGCTGCCGATTGCTATGTAATATATATTTCAAACGGTTTATTCTAAAATAATATAACGAATTCTTCTTTCATTCTTTCATTGTTCTATAACGTTAAAGATAGTTTTAACTATAGATCTCAATTTAGTGGAGATCGATTGAGGTCTACTAACAACCTAACGCTAGCAGTACCGGCAAGTTCTTCCCCTACTTTTTCAAAATCCTTCAGAGTGAAAGCAGTCATTTTATGAAATGCTCTGCCCATTTACCTTATGGCTTTAAGGCTATTTAGGCTTTAAGGTGTTAACACACGAAAAATCCATTGACTCAATCGTAGCAGCCAATGTATCAACTTCAGCACTTTTAATATCTACTTTAAAAATTTTCAGGATCGCAAGCACCACATTTCCTTATCCGGTAAATATGGGTTTAGTCATATCGCCAGTGCAATGGCTTAGTTCAACAGCCCAGTTTATATTGGGTCCAATACTACGATTTAGTAGAGTGCAGACTTCATCCGCATTAACTCAGGAACACGTCTATAAATTGATCAACAAATACAGGGTGATATTTATTTTTATATTATTTAGTAATTTTTAAATTATAAAATATAAAGATTGTTAATAGACTCTAATAGGCAAAGCATCGAATATTCATTCGTGATTATTTTAAATCAAAGAACCTTATTTTACTCATTGTCGCATGTTTTCATTACATTCATAATATTAGAAGATTGACTGGCCTTTTGACGCAGTGGGTAGTGACCCTGCCTTCAGCTCCGCGGGTCGCGGGTTCGAGTCCCGCCGAAGGTCAACATTTTATATAAACGATTTGTTGGTTCTTCGAGCCTGGGTGTATTTAAGTATGTACTTAAAATTATATATGTAGTATATCTACCAGTTGTCCGTCACCCATAACACAAGTATTAACTTACTTACTTTGAGGACGGACGACAGTGTGTGTAAGTGTCCCATATATTTATTTATTATTTATTTATTTATTGTATTAGAAAGCCCATCATAGGTAGGCATTTATGTTGCTAATTTCTTCAACTGCATTTTCAAAAACAGATTTTACTTACATCTGTAATATCGATTTTCAATACCATAATTTTCTTAGCATGTACTCACTCACTCAATGTATTTGAGTACCACATATTAACTTAATTCAAGGTTCTTAAGGTTCAAACCCGGGCAGGCACCAATGGGTTTTTCTATTAAAACTTATGTGTCTAATTGATAATTGCAATTTATCACACGCTTTTCGGTGAAGGAAAACATCGTGAGGAAACCTGCATATCTCTAGAGAATTCTGGAGATATGTGTAACCTACCAACCCGCATTGGAGCAGCGTGGTAGGTCTTAGCTCCAATCCTTCTCTCCAAAAACGGAGAGAGGAGGCCTTAGCCCAGCAGTGGGCATAGTAACAGGCTGTTACTTTATATTAACTTAATAAAACTTACATTAGCAAAATTTGCCTTTCAGTAAACAAAGTTGTTAGAATTTAAAAATCTAATTTATACTTAAAATACTACTAGTACTATATAATAATACTTAATACTAAATAATCATCATCCTCCTGCCCTTATCCCACTCTAAGTGGGGTCGGCACAACATGTTGAAAACATGTTGTCACATGATTTGGCTACGTATTTTACGACCGGCCGCCTGCCTGACGTCAACTAACCTTAGTCGTATTTTACGACCCCTCGGTAATAAATGAGGGTGGTCTATTCTACTCAGCCGGATACCACACGGCGGGTCGACTTACCTTAGTCGCCTCTTACGACACCTCGGTAAGAAATGAGGGTGGTCTATTCTACTCAGCCGGATACCACACGGCTTAATACTTTATACTAAATAATAATACTTAAAATATTATTATCCTTTAAAGTGATTACGGGTGTGAATGGATTTATTATTTGCAGCCGGATTTTTCCATTTTTAGTCCAACATTTTTAACAACACTGTTGAAACCAAAAGACCGGACGAAATGCGATTTCTCCTCTTTGAAATACTTGATTATAGCCGGCAGCGCTATTTCTAAAGAGATCCTCCAAGAAATTAAGGTCAGTTGATAAAAAAGGATTGTTAATATAAAAGTAGCGCATATTTCCTATACACATATATTTGCTCTTATTTTTAATCATTTGATTAGTTCTCACGCTTAATATTTCAAATAATTTTCTTTCTTGGTTCTCCTATAAAATTTTAGGCGTAATGCATCATTTCGCCTAAAATTTTATAGGAGAACCAAGGCGTAATGCGTCATTGTTTTTTTGGAACAGCACATTAACGATTGTCTAGATAATAATCCCAGCTTTGCGTGACATTCGTTTAACCAGAAACTAGCAATCATAGGAAACTTGATGAAACTTTCAAAAAAAGCTAGTTATTCCCAAAAATAGGAAGTACGTAACTACGGTTAGCAACCGTAGTTACACGGACTACCTACGGTGCTATCGTGGTTACTGTTAAAAACACCGTCGAAAAGTAGTCCCTAATAGGATAAAACATATTTTAAGCTGTGATAGCCCAGTGGTGAGACCGTGCGACTCTCTTGAGACGAACATGAGTTCAAACCCGGGCAGGCACCAATGAGTTTTCTATTAAAACTTATGTGTCTAATTGATTTTTGCAATTTATCACAAGCGAAAAGGTGAAGGAAAACATTGTGAGGAAATCTGCATATCTCTAGAGAGTTCTAGGGATATGTGTAACCTACCAATCCGTATTGGGGCAGCGTGGTTGGTCTTAGCTCCAATCCTTTTCTCCAAAAAAACGGCGAGAGGAGGACTATTTCCAGCAGTGAGATATAAACAGGCCGTTACTTTTTTTATATTTTAAGATAAAATTTATAACGTGTGTAGTGCTTGTGTATTGTGGTGGAAGTGGTGGAGGTTTGTGCATGTGTTTTTACGAATCCTGCACGTATCGGGTATGAAAATACGGATAGTCCACTATACATTTAACACTATATATATTTTCTATTTACTGTATCGCGGATTATAGCAAAATAATTTTGTTATTACTTTTGTATTATGGATCTCCGCAAAGTAACGCCTAATTCTATAAATTATTTATCTTAAATATATTAGTAACGATTTTACAAAACAAATATTAATTATACATTTATTTTCAGAAAGTAAACTCACATGTTTATGTGCAATGTACATACGGCATGACTGAGATTAGTTCTATAATGAACCCTCTTAATGCTGTTCTTGGTTCGGTTGGGTCACCATACAAGTATTTGCAATACAGAGTAAGTTATATTTACAAATCAAAAAAATAAGAATAGAATAATTTTGAAATCATAAGCTACGAAGTTAGAATCTGTGTGAAGTGTGAGGAAACTTATGCAGTATTAGTTATTGCCTAGTATTTTTATACAATACTAGCTGTGCCAGCGGCTACGCCCGCGTGGAAACCTGGGTGTCACAATTTTTTTCTAGAATTCAAATTATAAACATTAAAGTAATTATTGTGAGTTAACCATAAGAGATAGAGACATGCTATCGCAGACATATGTAGTAGTTTTATAGAGTTACAATTCTTTAGTACGTTACTTTTATCGTATCTCTGCTGGTTTACGCAGCGCACGCGACTATAGTTCCCAGCATGCAAGTTTTTTAACAACTGCGCGATCTCTTTTTCTCACATTTTTTACAATACCGATATGTACTATTTACTTAAAACCATCCGGAAGTATTGCACAATCTTTTGGCGATAACCGTACAAAAATCGGTTCAGTAGATTTTGAGAAAATCGATTACATACAGACAGACAGCTTTTTTGGGACTTTGTTTTATAATAAGTATAGACTAGCTATGCCAACGGCTTCGCCTGCGTAAAATCAGTGTCATAAAGTTTTGCCCGCGTAAATCATGACTTCTTGAGAATTTAACCATGAATTAAACTTAAACCTTCCCCAAGAATAACACTGAGTTTTAGTAAAAATGTTTTTTTCTGAAAAAAAACTCCGTTCTGTAGATTTTGATCGATCACATACAGCGTATGGGGACTTTGTTTTATAATAGGTAAAGATCTATCTTTCGATATTTAGTATCGATATTGTTTATTATATTTTTTCGATGTAGTGTGTGACTATATCGAAAAAAAAACAAATTCAATTGATTAAATAATATAAATATTTTACGTTTTATGTTTCTAGCTGGTCAATCCTATAACTAATGAAGTGATAAGTGAACCAAAAGTGACTGGAGAACTGTGGGTTAAAGGGCCTACGTTGTTCAAGGTGACAGTATGTTAAGTCAGATTTGATGGAAGCAATAAGAGTAATAATAGTATTTTAACGCTTGCATAAATAAAAAATTGACAACGGATCGGTGCATACCGTAGTGAGAGTAAAAAAAAGTCAAATAAGTCGTTATCAAACGCAATGCGATGACTGACTGCTATTTTATTTTGTAAGACGCTTACAATAACTGCAATCAACATAAGACGCAATGTTATCTTAATTTAATACTACACTGATCATCTCTTAGTAGGTGTGATCGCTTATCCCAGATTTTCGATTATCATTGTGATCAACTTAATTGAAAAGAAATAGAAAATAGTTAATCTATGACCACCATCTTTGATCTAACAATCATGATTGCTCAAATATAAGATCGAATGTTAAGCGAAAATAATTCAAGACTTATTTATAACTTAAAAAGCTGTGATAGCCCAGTGGTGAGACCGTGCGACTCTCTAGAGACGAACATAGGTTCAAACCCGGGCAGGCACCAATGAGTTTTACTATTAAAACTCATGTGTCTAATTCATAATTGCAATTTATCACACGCTTTTCGGTGAAGGAAAACATCGTGAGGAAACCTGCATATCACTAGAGAATTCTAGGGATATGTGTAACCTGCCAATCCGCATTGGAGCAGCGTGGTAGGTCTTAGCTCCAACCCTTCTCTCCAGAAACGGAGAGAGGAGGCCTATTCCCAGCAGTGGGATATTAACAGGCTGTTACTTTAAGGCTGTAATGTTTGATGATGTTTTTGAATTTTGAAGCCATACTTAAAAATTTGCTTAGAAGTTTTATTCTTTTAAACGTTAGTCTGTGAGATTTTTATTTCATTGGAATTGCTTACATGATTGGGACTCTATTTTCTAAAATGATGATTTTAAAGAAAATATTTAACAATATGACACTAAAAACTCATTTGTTTCTAATTTTTGATTAATTTTTACCAGAAATTCATCTATAGGTTACAAAAAACTTAAAATTAAAGATTGTTTTAAGTATCACATACATGCACATTATTACAAAAATAATTTATTTCTATTACATCGAAAAATAAAAACGCTATGTGAAATGAAACGGAAGGTATGTCCAAAGGAAGATGATATTACGTTTAAAAATAATTTTAAAGGAGGATATAATTTTGTACATTGCCATTTATGGTTTAATTACAGGGTTATTACAAAGATCCTGAAATGACAGCTGCAGCTTTTGCAGCAGATGGATGGTTTAAAACTGGCGATTTATTGTACAGAGATGAAAATCACAATTATTATTATGTCGATCGCCTCAAATTACTTCTAAAATATAAAAATCACCAGGTAAGTATGAAAGTAAAAAACATGTATTAGCCAAAAACAATTGAATTTAGAATTTTCGAATGGCTGAAAGTTTTTTGTTTCTGTATCTGTATTGGTGCAACGAATTGTTTACAAACCTCTTTCTTAATCATCCATCCAATTAGAATTTCTTAATCATCCATCTGAGGCCCTTATTCATGCTCTTAATACGCGTAAGCTATCGCGGGGGGAACTGCGTGAGCTGCAGGCCTCCTATGAACTCTTATTGCGACTTAATTGAAGACGTAAACTAAATTGTTTTGCTTTTTTGTACCATGACGTCTTGAAGGCGCAAACTTTAAGTCGTTGCCGAATGACCGTTCGGAATGCGTCCTAAAAATATTTGAGTAAAAGAGACAGAGCTATGTATAGTTCATATAACGTTTTCCTTTACAAACATGCAATCCAATCCACACTTCGTGGTACGAAAAGATAGCGGTTGAGTTTAGGTACTGACTTTGAATTAGTTTGTGGATATAGGTGCACTTCTACCCTGTACAAGATAGTAATAAATAAATGTAACTAGTTCTAAGATTTATATTTTAAAAAGAGCAACCGCCGAGTTTCTTGCTGGCTCTTCTCGACAGGAACAGCTTTCCGAACCAGCAGTAAAGTTGACGATTCAAAAGCACTTGTTTACAAGTTTACTTGAATAAAGAATATTTTGATTTGATTTGATTTGATTTGAATGAATCGTTTTCTAAAAGTTCAGGTAGGCCTACAGCTCGCCGGGCGCGAATTTGATACATATTTTTAATAATCAATTCTTGCAGGTATCACCAGTAGAGATTGAAACTGTGATATTGCAACACCCGGGTGTATTAGATGTCGCTGTCACCGGAATACCTGATAAGGAATGTGGTGATCTACCAGTAGCAGTGGTTGTACCTCAAGAAGGGTACACTTTAACTGAGCAAGAAATACAGGATTTAGTTAAAGGTGAATGCAAAGAATGCTTTTCGTTAGGTTGGTTAGTCAATATAGTCAAAAGGATTTGGTGGTATACAAGTATAAATAGATTGTTGATAATGACACTTACATTGCAAGTATTAAAATAAACAATCAAGTACTAGACAAAAACCTTATTTCTCATACGCCAAACGTAATGTGAGATTAAAATTCACCAATGTGCATTGTTGACCCGTTCGCATCGTGAAAACTGCTTGGTAATGTAAAAATCTCCATATTTTAAGTTTGTATTTATATCGAATATAATATCTACTCTTAAAGATTTTAAAGATATTGATGACGTAAATTCAGCTATTCCTGATGTAAAATCTTCGAAAGCATCTTAAATTGTATAATAATATACATTATTAAAAATTGATTAATAAGCAATACCAAAGGAAACAAATAGTTAAAGCTAAATGCGCAGTCAATTGAGATTTACGAAAACTAACATACTTTGTGTTAATGCAAATTTTTCCTAATTTCAGAATCGTTGACAGACACCAAACAATTGAGAGGTGGAGTTATATTTGTAAAGGAGCTACCTACAACGTCAACCTCTAAGATAGACCGGCAAAAAATTAAGCAAATGGCGATAACTTGTATTAATAATATTAATAAATGATTATTTTCCATGGTTTCGTATCGAATAAATGGTTTCTTTTTGGTTTCAGTTATTTTATATGAAATGGTTAAAATTTGAAAATTTATTATTTATGTAACTCACATAAAACAATTCTACTAATATTATTTTCCTATAGATAATTATTATTAAAAAAAAATGGGTGGGTGTCAGGTATGAAAACGTATAGTCCACTCTAAATTTAGCATTATATATATTTTCTATTTACTTAAACACGAATTATAGCAAAATAAGTTTATTATTACTTTTGTTTCACTCATCTACTCTTACAGATTTTATTTAGGTGTTTATTGTTGCTTACCAACTGACGACAGAGTCGCGCTCAAAGGTTTTTTAACCGTAGCAAATTACTTAAGGCGCTGAACAGAGCTGACGTAAATTCAGATTTCGGCATATAAGCCACGCCCACAATTTCTGCGACGGCGTAGCGACACACTTAATTTTTTAACACCCATTGTAGGTGTACACTATTTTATCCAAACTTTTTTGTACAATTTATTTAAAAAACTTATGTCTAATTAATCTTATAAAACTAAGTATGCTGAAACTATAACTAAACACCTAAAAAAAGACATATTATCAACAAGGAATAGTCACAAAAGGCGGCAGCTAGCGACACACGTCCGTATAGCAGCGCGCCTCAGCGGTCACTGTCTAAAAGTCTATATTCGTAGATGTAAAAGAGAAGCGAGACTCGTTTCAGTTTTGCTATTTTCTAAAAAATATTTAATTTGAATGAAATATCTTAATTAATTCAAAATTTAAATCTTACATTCTCTTTATATTATAATGATTTATTAGTCTTATTAATTTTACCAATTTTTGTTGATAAATATTAGAGATATTTACGATAAAAGTAAAAATCAGAGGTCTATTTACCAATTTTTTTTATCGAAAAAAAGTATCGTAATCATGTTTTGAAATCTTACATTCTCTCTGAGATATGATGTATATTAACATATATTTTTCTTTTAATCGTCATCCCTATAGCTTTTGTTAAAAACGTGTTTAAAGTCAGCCTATTTGGCTCTGTTCAGCGCCTTAATAAAAAACTATGTATATTCGTATGTAGGATTATTACTCTTACAAAATATTACTATTAAATTTTTCGGGTTATTTACTTGGTATATATTTTAAAGTTATTTACATCTTAAAAGTTCTTAAAATAGAGTCAATATCTGTTCTCTCATTATTTTAACATTTAAAATTAGTTTTGAACAATTTCATATAAAATTTTATCTCACTAGGGATACTACAAAAATCCGGAAATGACAGCTCAAACGATCGTGGAAGACGGTTGGTTAAGAACTGGAGATTTAATGTACAGAGACGAAAACTTTTACTTCTACTTCGTGGACCGCTTGAAATTATTGCTCAAATACAGAAATCATCATGTATGTTAAACTTTAAGTTCAAATGTTTTGAGAATTTCATCAACTAGGAAATTTAATAATGCACTCTTAATCAGTGTTTACTGAATCTTAAATTTACTAAACAATTATTTTTTTCTGAACCTACTAAAGATTTTCCTACGTAAAATAATTTTACAAATGCAGTAAATAAGTTAAGAACAATTTTTTTAAAGCCAGTGCTATTTCAGATACTTTTTTTATACATTCTTTACCGAAGTAATCTTGTAAACAAGTAATTTCGAATCGTCATCTCTACGGAGCGTTCGGAAAGCTGTTCCTACAGAGAAGAGTCAGCAAGAAACTCGGCGGTTGCTGTTCAAAATATAACTCTTATAACTAGTTACATGTAGTCATTACTACATGTAACTATTGAAACCGACTTTTATATAAATAAAACCAGCGAGGGATTTTAAATCGGTATTGGATTGTACGTCGTGCTGATTATTAAACTGGCTAGGAAATCTTTTGATTTTAAGACCTTTGAAAAACGTTGGCGCGCGTATGTGTTGACGTATATGTCAAATTTTAAAAAACGTTTGTACCGAACTGTCACACGACGCACGTTCCTTTTCCCATTTTATTTAAAATATTAAGTACAAATTTATTTTTAATTTTTATCAATTATTATTGCGTCGCTAACAACTATCTTATACAGGGTTGAAGAGTAGCTATATCACGCACTCTCCTCATCTATATAATCTTCAAAAGTATAGTAGCTTTCTGTATCATGTAATACTTTTTTTAAACTGCTGTAATGGCAAAGCTAAATTGAATGCAGAACTTTATTATATCTTATACCCAAACTCAAAAACGACTTACGTATTTTTTAAGGCATAAATCAGGAGCCACAAGCTTATGTCGTATCCAATATTAATAAATAATAAATATATGGGACACTTACACACACGGTCGTCCATCCCCAAAGTAAGTAACTTAATACTTGTGTTATGGGTGACGGACAACTGGTAGATATACTACATATAAAATTTTAAATACTTACTTAAATACAAATACACACCCAGGCTCGGAGAAACAACATATTGTTTATAGAAAATATTGTCCCTCGGCGGGAAACAAACCCGCGGAGCTGAAGGCAGGGTCACTACCCGCTGCGCCAACAGGCCAGTCAAAACATTGTCTATTACATATATCGCTGATTTTCTTAATATAAAAAAACAGTGATACCCTAGTGCTTGCTGCAATGTAACCGAATAATTATTTGAACAGATATCTCCAGCTGAAATAGAGAGCTTATTAGCACAACATCCTGGTGTACACCAAGTAGCAGTCACGGGAATACGGCATTTAAAACATGGAGATTTGCCCGTGGCATGTGTTGTACCACGCGAGGGGTACGAGATCTCCGCACAAGAGATTAAGGATATGGTAAAAGGTGAATTTGAATATTCTTTACTATATATTGATCTTTTATTGTAACTAATAAGAGGTAGATAACACAGACAAAAATATTCTTGCTTGCTTCTATACAATCCATAGTAATATCGCACGATTAATATTAAAATGACCTAATTAAAAAAAACCCATAGATTGGGAGAGCAAGAAAAGTCAAGTCAGGGGTCACTCGCCCGAGGGCGGGTATGGTACGGGCTTCGAGATATACCTCCCTACCCGGGCCATTCATCGCAGGCTGTTCTCCTGGATGATTATTTAGGCCTGTTGGCCTAGGCTCTGGCTCAATGGCTTGAGCCTGAGGAGAAGTGTCTCATGGGTTGATTGGGGAACTAAGCGATAGAGCAAGAAAACACTAGCTGTCTTAATAGTTCGTAGCATGATATCATAGATGGCATTGAAATAAGGATTACAATGTATCAAACTCAATTAAGCCTAATTTTGAATTCGGTCACTTTAATACTAAGCGTGCGATATGGTAAATCCGAAATCGTTAATCGTGTCTGTATGTTAAGGTTTAACATTTATGTTTAAAAGTCATAAACGATAATGCATTCAGGATTCTGCTGGGGCTGACACCTTTCTGCAGTGCTTGAGAGAAGTTCGCGGAAGCATGTGAAGATTTTTTTTTATAATAATGATTGTGCATAAGAGTATACATAATTATAAAAGGATTGGTGATGTATACAATAAACAAAGTAGGAACCGACATAAGCTTGCGGTTCCTGCTTTGCGCCTTGCAAAAGTAAATAAGTCATTTTTGGGTTTGGATATAAGATCCTGTAATAAAATTCCGCAATTTACTTTAGCTTTACCATTACAGCAGTTTGAAACACTGCTAAAAAAAGGCTAAGACAGAAAGCCTGTACTATTAAGGATTACTTAGACGATAAGAATGCGTTGATATACCTACTCTTCGACCCTGTAAAAGACATCAATAACTATATGTAACTAGTAATAAGAATTATTCTTTGAAAAGAATAACCACCGAGTTTCTTGCTGGTTCTTCTCGGTAACAACAGCTTTCCGAACCAGCGGTAGATTTTGACGATTTAAAAGTACTTATTAACAAGTTTACTTGAATTTAAAAAAAAATTAAGTATTTTGAATTCATACAACTATACGTAAAAGATGCGCACTACCCCGATGCGCAGACTGAGGGCGAGCAGCTACAGCATCCTAAAGATGATAGCGGAGAGGCTAGACTGCCCGTATGTGGACCGTTGATGTAGGATTGACATCGAGTAAAGTTATAATCAGCTGTGATAGCCCAGCGGTGAGACCGTGTGACTCTATCGAGGGGAACACAAGTTCAAACCCGGGCAGGCACCAATGAGTTTTTCTTTTAAAACTCATGTGTCTAATTGATAATTACAATTAATCACACGCTTTTCGGTGAAGGAAAACATCGTGAGGAAACCTGCATCTCTCTAGAAAATTCTGGAGATATGTGTAACCTACCAATCCGCATTGGAGCAGCGTGGTAGGTCTTAGCTCCAACCCTTCTCTCCAGAAACGGAGAGAGGAGGCCTATTCCCAGCAGTGGGATTGTAACAGGCCGTTACTTTACTTTTACTTTTATAGTTATAATAAGTAGTATAAGTTACTAACATTCATTTTAAGTATTATTGTATTACTAACATAATAATGAGTCATCGTAACTTGTATTATATAAACTTCTTAAATTATTATTTAATTTGCAGAAGCTTTAACTGACTCGAAACAACTGAGGGGTGGTGTGTTGTTTCTAAAACAGTTACCAATGACGTCTACATCGAAGATCGATCAATTGAAACTATCGAAATTAGTACAGTCTGTGAAATTGGAGTGAAATTACAACGTATCAGATTTTGTTATATAAAATTTAATAATATCAATAAACTGTAAACCTTATTTACAACTTAAAATTAAATAAATAATTTAATACAAAATTAATTATCGTTTCTAATAGTTGTTATCACGTTTGTTACTAGTATTTTTATTAATACTTACCGAAATAGGAATGCCGTGTGGTATCCGGCTGAGCAGGATAGACCACCCTCATTTCTTACCGAGGTGTCGTAAAAAGCGACTAAGGTAAGTCGACCCACCGTGTGGTGTCCGGCTGAGTAGAATAGATCACCCTCAATTCTTACCGAGGTGTCGTAAAAGGCGGCTAAGACAAGTTGACCCACCGTGTGCTATCCGGTTGAGTAGAATAGACCACCCTCTTTCTTACCGAGGGGTCGTAACGACTAAGATAAGTTGACGTCGGGCAGGCGGCAGGTCGTAAAATACGTAGCCAAATCATGTGACAACATGTTGTGCCGACCTCACTTAGACTAGGATTAGGGCAGGAGGAAGATAACTAACCGAAACCGAAAGTGGAATATTTAGAAGGCACATTAAAAATCACTGCCAGTTATAATAGTCTCTATAGAGAGGAGAAAGTATTAATATAACAAATAATGTCATGGTTTTGATAGTTAATCGAGAGCACACATAAAGTTGTCGAGGGATATACATATGTCATCGTCGCGATATCCAGATCCAAGTACAGTGGTAACTCGACATACGAGTTTAATTCTACGACGTGAAGTTATTTTTTACACGGTTTTTACACGGTTTATATTAGTTTCACCTAGAGTATGTATAGAACGAATCCTTTGAACTCAATGCGAACCCGATTTTAGCGGACAGATTTTCAAACATTCGACACTTATCACGAACCATAAGTACATTATTGTCACAATACAATAAAATATAAATAAATAAATATATGGGACACACACACGGTCGTCCATCCCCAAAGTAAGTAACTTGATACTTGTGTTATAGGTGACGGACAACTGATAGATATACTACATATATAATATTAAATACAAATATACACCCAGGCTAGAAGAACCAACAAAATGGTTATAGAAAATGTTCGGCCTCGGTGTGAATCGAACTCGCGACCCGCGGAGCTGAAGGGAGAGTCACTAACCACTGCGCCAACAGGGCCTTCCAATATATAAATAACTAAAAAATATATTTTTTTATCAGTCACTCGCACTAAAAATGGATTATAAATAGAGTTTTCAAAATTAAAAAATACGGTTTCAGATTAGAAAGAGAATAAATAAAATTTAAAAATACTTACTTTGGATTTTGTTATGGGTGACAGACAACTGGTAAATATATACATATTTACTTTTGAATACATACTTTGATACACCCAGAAACAACGTCAACTAATAATTTTCTTATCGTATTGTTTTGATGTTGGCGCCAATTATAATAAATAATAGAAGCCAATGGAAATTATTAGTTTTACTGTATAGAAAAGGGTAGGACCTTTTGCCGTCTTTTTCATATATCGAACTTTTCTTTTTTTTTCATTTTTTTTTTTAAATTAAGTTTAGTTCAAAGTTAAGTTCGTGATATACTTGTCATTATAGATTGACAAAATTGCGGCACATAATTACAAAATAACATGTAATTTTTGCGATCCGTTTGTACTAAAATTAAAGATAAGTGTATGATTGTAGTGGGTTCCATTATTTTCTTGTGTACATGTGCTCGTAATGATCGTTTACAAACACAATCTAGAAATAATATGTCATGTCACATTACATCGTCAGTAACGTGAATAAATCTATAGACATTGTTATTCAAGACTCGGATCGTGAAGCAGCTTCAAAACAGATCCAGGTATTAAAATACGCTTTTTCCTATCTAGTTCCGGAATTAATAATGTATCCGAAATTAAAGATATAAAATGATGCGAAAGTAATGAAAAAATTATTTTGCTATAATCCACGATAAAAAAAATATACTGAACCCCAGGGGTGATAAATCATGTGACGTACAATCTTTTACAGAAACTCGTGTATAACAAACACCGTTGAGACCAACAGCTGTATAACATTTGACGATTCAAAAGTACTAAAAAAATATTTTGAATATAAAGAATATTTTGAATATGAATTTGGAAGTGGTTTAAGAAAAATGTTTCAGTTGTAGTTACTGAGAATCAAAAGCAGAAGCTTTGAGCTGTGTAGCTATATGCTGTTTTGATATATGTAATACTAGCCGTGCCAGCGGCTTCACCCGCGTGGAAACATTTTTTTTCTAGAATTCAAATGTTAAACATAAAAGTGGTTATTGCGAGTTAACCATGAGGGATAGAGACATGCTATGGCGAACTTTTTTGTAGTTTTTCTCTAGTACATAAATTTAGCGTATCTGTGCTGGTTTACGCAGCGAACGAGACTAAAGCTCCCAGCACGAAAGTTTTTTAACAACTGCGCGATCTCTTCATCACAATTTACATAATACCGATATGTACTATTTTTCTAAACCATTCGGAAGTATTGCTCTCCAAAAGATAGTTCTTTTGGAGAAAACCGTACAAAAATCCGTTCTATAAATTTTGAGAAAACCGATTACATACAGACAGACAGCTTTTTGGGACTTTATCTTTTATATTAAGTATAGATGAAATAATATAAGCTTACCGTCCACCGTGCGCGATCAGCATTCATAGCAAATAAGAAAATTACCCCTATTATAGTAACGAACTACGATTTAACCATTACAAATGTATAAAGTACTGTAATTTAATCGCCTTTGATAACGCGCTGGAGTAAACCCATAATTTGACATGAACAAGCCTATCACTCGAGCTTAAATAATTGAATCAGTTTGAAGGTTACTTGGACGACATCGTTCGATTACAGTTATATTGAGAAGCATATTCACTTTCCTTGTGAAAAATAAAAAGTTCAGTTGAATTTTTTTTTAATATACTTCGTAACTGATCACTTTCTCACCCGGGGACCAATTACATCAAATCAAATGAAAATATTCTTCATTTAAATAAGCTTTTTCGTGCACTTTTGAATCGTCAAGGATCAATGATTAATAGTGATGGAATATTCTGACGAAACGTATGGAATAAAAAAATTCACTTTCTTCCTCAGATATAAGACCTAGACATAGTATTTTAACATTCGAGTTGGCGCGAACGTAATCATGTACATTTTGTATCTATAAATATAAACAAACCTATTCAGTATACATTATTATCTTCCTTAAAAATATCGGCAATGCTAAAGTAAATTAAAAATATAAATTATTTTTCGGTACACAATATAATAAAAATTACTAAATTTTTGTCGTTGCATTCCATTATCTTATTTTGGGCCAGTAGGCCTACCATGAACTTTTAGATAACGATTCAATTCAAAGTCAGTACCTAAACCGAACCGCTTTCTTTTCGTACCATGAAGTGTGGATTGCATTGGGCTCGTAATGTTTGAAAAGGATAACGTTATATGAACTATAGATAACTCTGTCTCTTTTACTCACATGTTTTTAGGACGCATTCCGGTATGAAAAAGTAAAACAATTTAGTTTACGTCTTCAATTGAGTCGCAATAAGAGTTCATGGTAGGCATGCAGGTCAATCTGGTGAGATTGTGAATTGTTGATTCTTGTTATTGTGGTCAGAGATAGTAAAAAGAGCCTCATTAATGTGTATAAGTATCAGTATTTTTCTAAGATTGGATCACAGGGTTTATCCTCCAACCGTCCTCGGTGACGTTGACGTTCTAGCAGTGGAACACTCTCCTTAATACACAGGTGAACAGTTTTGCATATTGTAACGAGCAGAACTATACCAATCTTCATACAGAAAATACGATAGTTTTAATAAATTGCCGGCAAGATTTTAACTCAAACGTAACTTTATAATTGTGGGTAAGTGCGTTAGGATGTTGCTGAAAATAATATTTTACAATACTTGTTTGGCAACTTCCAAAAAGGCTGTTTTATAACTATTCATTAACATTAAAGCATATTTTTTTTGCATACTATTTTTACTACTTTATATAAAAAATCGGTGTAACACCGTAACTTTACCAGGGATTAAGCAGGTTATAATATAATACTTTCAGCAATTAAATTTCAGACTTAAATTTGTAACACTTTCATCTATTAAAACCACTAATATTTTCACTTTACTAAACTCCTTTATTCACTTGTCATTCCTTTATTTCGTATTTTTTTTTAATTAGTTAAATAAAAAGCACGTCGCATTACGTATACCTTGATAAAATTAATATTACTATTAAATATATTATCTCATAAACTCATTTGTTCTACGTGATAAACGGGGGTTATAAAACTCATAAGAACTTGAAGTTATTATACAATGAGAAATATTGCACAATACTGAGATATATGAAGACGGCATGGCCGGGAGCTTGAGTTATTTTTTGTTTAAATTTGTATATAGATAAACTAGCTTTTAAACGCAACTTTGTTCGCGTGGACTGCAGTCTTGTTATTTGAGTAAACCCTAAAACGTTATACTTTCAGTAAATTAATAATATTCATTATGGTTCAAGTGGGTAAACCTTAAAATCTGGACATACATATGTTGTCGCGGACTTTTATTTAGAAATTTTAGAGAGGATTTTTTTGTAGTACATGATTTTTGAATAACTTTCACCGTTTACTTAGTGCACACAAGGAAAGCTTTAAATTTTGCCGTTTTCGCAATATTTTTATTGCTAATCCTCTCCTATTCTCTATATCTTAGCGTAATTTTATATAATCAATAGTCTTCCTCGATAAATGGACTATCTTACACTTAAATAATTTTTCAAATCGGTTCAGTAGTTCCTGAGATTAGCACGTTCAAACAAACAAACTCTTCAGTTTTATATATTATTAGTATAGAAGTATATAACGATAATATTTGTGTAGTGTTTCAGAAAAATGGCACCACCTCGCAGCAACGACGCCGTTCATTGGTTTATTTCAGACCTAACATCTCGCATTGTAGCCCAGTCTGGGATTCCTAGTGACAGATTCCACCTTGGCAAAATTATCCTACAAAGTTTAAAGGACCATCCTAGTGCTATAATGCAGGTATACCTTTGGCGTTTTTGTCACGATAATACGAATTAATTAAAGATAGATAAACAAAAGATAAACAAAGCTATGTTAGCCCAGAGGTGGGATCGTGCGACTCTTAAAAGGGGGTCACGAGTTCAAATTTCGGGCAGGTATCAATAAGTTTTCTGTAAAAACTTATGCGCCTAATTGATAATTGCAATTTATCACAAGTTTTTCGGTGAAATTAAATGTTTTGTGAGAAAACCTGCATATGTCTAAAGATTTCTGGGGATACGTGTCACCAATCGGCGATAAATTATTATAAATTATTATATTATTAATCAAACGTGCAGCCAAAGCTAAAATTTTTTCTTAGTTACAGCAAATGAATTATCAACAGACTGAAGAAAGATGAACATACTTGATGCCAATGACTTAATGACTTTCCGTTTCATCACACACACACATTCAACATTCACATTCACATTCTTTCACATTCTTCAACATTCACATTCTTTATTGTAATATTTTATTTTTGTTTTTTATAATATTAATTTAATTATTTTTGACTGTGAGGATGGCATATGCAACACAGTTTTATACTATCGCAATGCCATCCTTGCATGTCTGGCAATGCCTTAGTTAATTTTAAAATGTCTTTTACATATATATGTATATATATAAAAAAAAATCATTCTCATACCTGATACGTACGTATTCGTAGAAATACATGCACAAACCTCCACCACCGCCACTACAATAAACAAGCGCCTACACACGTTCACTATCACAAACTCAACAATGGTTTCGCCCCCAACTGAAGCATCATCAGGAGATAGTCTCTACAACAAATTCGCTAATCCAAACATTTTTGATCATAGTTACTAACTATGATACTAGTTCTACTATTCTGTTAGTAGATAACAATGTAGTCTTAATTAACAATAGCGACATTTTAACATTAATGAATTTATTTTTACAGATCGACGGAGCAACCGGTGAATCGCAAACCAATGCATCTATGTTGGAGAGATCAGTGAAATGTGCAACGTGTTTCAGAAACATTGGTTTAGTGCCTGGTGATGTGATGGTTTTGATGGCACCAAACCATATCGATCTCGCTGTGCCCTTTTACGCGGGTTTATACACAGGAGTAATCATATCAGCTGTAGACAGAACCTTCGGAGTTAGTGAGTAGTTTACAAACTCGATTAATTTTTTTGTTATAGAAATCAAAAAGTATTGAAAAATGTATTGGAGAGAAAAAAAATCTATACACACTACTTACTCTGGGTATTGAAAAATATTTTATTTTATGGACTCCACCTACTGTCAAAATTTAATTCAATGAAGACAAATATATACAGGTATCCTATATATTTTCTAGGCAAATTTAGAATTAAATTTAATAAAAGTTTTAGTTCAAATTATATCATGAATAAATAATGAAGAACGATGGTGATCAAAAAATATCTTGAAATTCTATTAAAATAATACGCTACAAATTTTAATATTGAATTTAATTCATAGAACGTTTCAAAGAATAAATTGCTTCCTCTAGTTATAAATTGCAGTATTGTTGGTTGGCGGTTGGCAATGGCATTGAAAGCGGATATTATTGCTTGTGTTATGTCAATTTCAATTGAGAAACATTTGCAGCAATTGAATCGGAGCTAGATACGTTCTTAAATATCATAGAATTGCACAGCTATTTATATGTCAATTGTTAGATATTTGTTAGCCCTAAGAATCTAGTATCTAGTGTCCATAGGCAACTTACACTAACACCTTGTTTTGTGTTTAAGGGAACTACTTAATTAATAAAAAAGCAACGTGTAGCTTTACTGTTTCATGATAGTAGTCCTATAAAAATGATCGTAGATCGGAAAAAGTGTAAGCTAACAGTCAACAAATAAATACTGTACCACCTGTTAGTTTTAGTACAGGATGAGGAAAAAATAAGGAATTTATGCGGTGCAATTTGCCTCTATAGTCCCAGGATCTCATCTGCTAACGACACAAAAATATCTAAATTATATAATATATGATATAATTATATAATATATTGTGACCCTGCCTTTAGCTCCGCGGGTCGCGGTTTCCTTTAACCCTAAGAAATTAAGACAATAACGTATTCACGCATTAAAAAATCACTAATCCGTTTCATAAAGGTGAAAATATGGATGTGTGTAAGAGCATTCGCGTGATTATCATATATTTAATAGAATATAGTGTTTTTCAATATTTATAATTAGTATTACTAATGATGAATTTCTAGATGAACTAAAAGGTACATTCAGCGTGACTCGACCAAAGATAATATTTTGTCAAAGTGAGAAAGCTCCTGAAGTTCAGGTTGCTTTAAACGAAATAAGCCTAAATGCTAGGATCGTGACCTTTGACAAGGGCGACTATTTGTGCAGTCTTGCTGATTTCATGAGAAAAAATTCGGACGCTACAACACAAGAAGATTTTAAGTGAGTACACTTTCAGAAAAGATTTAAAAAATTCAGAGCTGTGATAGCCCAGCGGCGAGACTGTGCGACTCTTTCGAGGGGAACACGAGTTCAAACCCGGGCAGGCACCAATGAGGTTCTTTATTAAAACTCATGTGTCTAATCGATATTTGCAATTTATCACACGCTTTTCGGTCAAGGAAAACATCGTGAAGAAACCTGCATATCTCTAAAGAAATCTGGTGATATGTGTAACCTACCAATCCGCATTGGAGCAGCGTGGTGGGTCTTAGCTCCAACCCTTCTCTCCAGAAACGGAGAGAAGAGGCCTATTCCCAGCAGTTGGATTGTAACAGGCGACTACTTTTACACTTTCAGTGTTTTGATTTAAAATTACAATTTATTTTAAGTTTTATGATACTCTTTTATTATTATTATTATTTATTTTATCTCAGACATATTGTCCATAATGTTAGTAACAAATTGCTTAGCCTATGTTAGCAATTAGAAAAGATATTTACAAATTTATCCCTTGACATGTTATTCCTTGGAGATAGACCATGGAGTAGTCCGTGAAAGCGTGTATTTCTATTTCCAAATAGTTTATTAACAACATACACACATACGTGCGTGCTCACTCAAACACACACATACCAAACATACTGTTAGTCAACCCTTAAGCAAGAATAATTAAGTTAAGAATATTACATAAAGATGATTATTCTCCTGATCATATCCCTCTCTAACTGGGGTCCGCACATCGTATTTTGAACATGTTGTTACATAATTTGGCTAGTTATTTTACGACCGGCCGCCTGTCGGACGTCAACCTACCTTAGTCGCCATTTACAACACCACGGTTAGAATTAGGGTGGTCTATTCAACTCGGCTGGACGCACAACGGAAGAATAGAAAGAAGAAATAATAGGAGAATTTTATGTCCTTCAAATCGTTTTAATACGTGCAAGGGTTATTAACTTTAAATAAGAAATGATTTTAGACCTACAGATTTCGACCCTACAGAAACGACTGGGTTCCTTATATCAACAAGCGGAACAACTGGTTTGCCCAAAGCGGCAGAGCTCACACATAAAAATTTTGTGATTTCTACTCCGATGGTCTGGTAAGTATTAATTATTACAATATGAATGAATTACACAAGTAATAAATTGTGGTATCTGATCGAAAATGAAGTGAAACTGAAATAACAGGCACTATAACAAAACTACCTCGCTATAATCCGCACGGGTTAAGCGAATGCATGCAAAGCTAATGTGTATGAAGCAGGCAAAATTTACGAACCTTACACATGCACGACAAGCCACCACACGCACCCCAAGGCCCCTCCATCAGCAACGAAGCACACAAGCAGCACACACACCCACCACCACAACAATCTCGACGATCGTTTCAATCCGAAACCGAAGCATCATCAGGAGGATAGGCTCCACGACACAATCGCAAGGCATTGCATTCGCTTAACCCGTGCGGATTATAGCGAGATAGTTTTGTTATAGTGCCTGTAATATGGAATTCCGCAAAGTACTGCTACTATAAATCAAACTGAAATAAAGTGAATACACCCACCCTTTCCACTAGCAATTATTATTAAATTAAAGCTTGGTTTTTTACTGCTGAGAATTAGAGAAGTATTTATTTTTTAATAGTTAATATTTCCATAGAATTAACATCGTGAATGCAAAAGTTGTTGTTGAAAAAAAAACAAATTCTATAAATTATACAAATGTTGATGTTTACGATACCAATCTCATGTTCAACCACGTAACTGCGTATTGTAATTTTTGCAGGTTACATTTCAATACATTCCCAACTCCAACTCGAATGGCTTTAATCGGATCTCCACTGCAATGGTTGACTGCTATAGTACAGTTCATCGCCTCGCCTATATTAAATTTTATACGCCTGCAGTCGTCAAGGGATCTAACGGAAGAACATGCGTATTACCTCATAAATACATATAAGGTGTGACCATTTTAAATCAATATAAATAAATAAATATATGGGACAATTACACACACTGTCGTCCGCCCCCAAAGTAAGTAAATTAATACTAGAGTTATGGGTGACAGACAACTGTGTTATACAATTACATCCAGCAGGCCTACCATGAACTCTTATTGCGACTCAATTGAAGACGTAAACAACATTGTTTTGCTTTTCATACCATGACGTCTTAAAGACGCACAATTTAAGTCGTTGCCGAATGAGCGTTCGGAATTAGTCCTTAGAACGTGTGATTAAAAGAGACAGAGTTATCTATGTATAGTTTATATAACGTTATCCTCTTCATACATTACGACCCCAATGCAATTCACACTTCATGGTACGAAAAGAAAGCAATTCGCAGTCGTCGTTTACGTCTTCAATTGAATCGCAATAAGAGTTCATGGTAGGCCTGCTGATGTGAAAAACAAACAAAATGTTACTAGAAAATGATGGCCCTCAGGTATTGAACCCCTCGACTCGCGAAGCTGAAGGCTGGGTCACTAACACCTGTGCCAATAAGCCAGTCAATTCTTTTAATTAGCGAATTCTTTTTACTAAAGAAATGAAAAGATCTTTTATAGGTAGGTAACGGTAACTTGTTGTTGATGTCTTACTTGACTCATATTAAACAAGAAAAAAAAAAATTTTTAAATTGTCGTAAAGGTACGCAGACAATTAAATTGTGGTATTTTTTGTAAATATCAATATTCTGTTACATTTCAGCCCACATTCACTATATTCAGTCCAACTTTAATGACAACTCTCATCAAAGATGAGATTCAAGATCAATGTGACTTTTCCTGCTTCGAGTTAATTATGCTAGGGGGAAGTGCGGTACCTACAACACTTATAGATGATATAAAGGTATGATTAAGAATACAAATTGTATATATATATAACGTTGAATATTTACATTCCACTTATTAAGTCTTCGCAAATGGCGTAAAACTTTAAACATCATCTAGTTAACGCAAGGCGATTTATTTATCTGCTTCAAATCAAGGGAGTCACGAGTTTAAACCCGGACAGGCACCAATGAGTTTTTCTATTAAAACTTATGTATCTAATTGATAATTGCAATTTATCACTCTTATCGGTGAAGGAAAACATCGTACCTGCATATCTAGAGAATTCTCGAGATATGTGAAACCTACCAATCCGCATTGGAGCAGCGTGATAGGTCTTAGCTCCAACCCTTCTCGCCAGAAACGGAGAGAGGAGGCCTATTCCCAGCAGTGGGATTGTAATAGGCCGCTACTTTACTTTTTTACTACCGTATTATAGGATGGTTACGTGTACTTGTAGGTTATCATTTTTATATAGTTGTAAGTGTTTTGGTATAAGTTATATAAATAATTTAATGATGTATGATTGTTAGAATCTTTTTGTATTTTTTTATTTTTATTTTAGTAATTTTAATTATTTCTAGTATATACACATTTGATACTATGCTATTTAAACTGCACAGTTACAAGTATAAATGGTTATTAGAGTGGCCCGTCAAAGTTTTTTGTATTGTCCGTTTGGCTCGACCGTTTAAAAGGCTGGAGCATCCTTGTTATAGAGCATAGTATGTTCATTTGGATATGTGAGTGGATGGAGACAGGAAAGTGATTTTTGTATTGTGTGAACTATCCATACATGCACATAAAAGGAGTAGCGCCAGAGTTGAAGATGAAACGAGAGAATGGAAGCAAAAAAACATGTTGTGCCGACGTCACCTAGAGTGGACAAGGGCAGGAGAATAATGAGTCCACTTCGATTCAATTTACAACGATGATTTCCATTTTGCAGAGTATAACACCAAACACAGAAGTAATTAACGTGTACGGAATGAGCGAATTAGCAGGATTAGCATTTAACGGAGACCACGCACCACCTGGTTCCTGTGGAAAGCCTATGGGATGTTTTGAATATCGTGTCAGTTATAGTTTTGTATCCATTTATGTGTAGTTTTATGTAGTGGCGTAGCTAGCTTATAAATTCTTTTGTTCGGTATTCGACGTGTTCTGGATTCGACGTCGAGATTTTGTTAGGAATTTTCCCGTATTCTTTCAAATAAGTTGCCATTATAAAAAGCGTGTTTCTAGAATCTGATTTATTAGTACATCGCACGCTTAGTATTAAGCGTGCCTAATTCAAAAAAAAATTTTACGGTAGATTGCAATAAAGCCTAGCATAGCGCAGCAAACCTGATAAGTTTTAAGAGACTCATAAATTGGAAGATCAAGAAAACACTAGCTTTTTTTAATAGTGCGTACCGTGATGTCCTAGATGGCACTGAAATAAGGACTACAACGTATTTTAATCTTCTTCTTCTTCTTTGCCAACCTATTGCCGTCCACTGCTGGACATAAGTCTCTACATGTGATATCCGCAACACACGATCTCGGGTCACTCGAATCCAACGGCTCCCTGCGTTCTCCTTTTCCGGTGTGGGGTCAGCATTCCAACACCTTGAGATCCCAACGCCTATATCTATCTAACTCAATTAAGCTACATTTTATCGGTCATTTTAATACTAAGCTTGCGACAATTATGAATTCAGAAGAAATTTTCACCAATTCGGTTTACAGCGGGGGCCATGGGGCACTACCCCGTCTAGCTCTTCGCTAGATACGTCACTAGTTTTATGTACAATTTTTTTATACTTTAAATAAAAATTAAACCTTTAATTAATCTTTAGCATCGAGCGTTTTAGAGTTGAATAACTATTATTATTTGTCTAGGCGTTTAAGTTTTGTACAAAGGAATTAAGTAGCACTGCGGGGCATATGTCTATTCTCTTTTTGAAAAGAAGAGATGGAGTTTAGACCAACCACGATGTAACCCCCTTGTAAAAAGGTAACCCGATTTTGTCGCGATATGACCCGTTTATTTATATAATAATAACCAAGCTATCATTGCCGATTGGTGGATTACATTAGAATTCACTATATCTATGAAGGTTTCCTCACGATGTTTTTCTTCACCGCAAAGCGTGTGACAAATTAAAAAATTAAAAAAAAATATATTTAAAAGAAAATATATATGTAGGAAAAGGCTTAAAAAAACCAGTGCTTGCATTGCTGTTATACATAATGCATATTAGGACAGTTCTTACCACAATTGTGTGAAAGATATGCGGCGTTCAGTTGCTGGCTACGGTAGATGCAACTCTGCCGAAACGTCGAACCTTATACAAAGGTAACTCGATTTTATCGCGATGTGAACCGTATGTTTATATAATAATCAGTATGAATCGCGAAAAATTAAAATCTACGAATTCACACATAGCTATCTAACATCAATCTTAAATGGTGAAGGTATAGACTCGCATTTACGAGAAATTACATAGGTTTGAGTGAGTTAAATGTATATACAGTCCACTAAATTTCAGTTAACAAGAGTTGATACGCAACAAGATATCGATGAACCAAACGAGCCAGGAGAGTTGTGGATAAAAGGACCATCTGTTTTTAAAGTAAGTTAAAAAAGGGCAAGGCTTATATCTTTTCTCTCCCTTTTTAAAAAGGAGGATTGAAGCTACCCATCACGCTGCTCTAATGCGTATTCTACCAATTATACAAAGCCCCCCAATTCTCTAGAGATAGAAACTTTTTCTATCAATGTTTCCTGCACCGAAAAGCGTGTAACAAATTGCTACTATGAATATCAATTAGGCATATAGATTAAAAAACTGATACCGGCCCTGGGTTTGAACCCTTGACCCCAGGAAAGAGACACACGGTCGGACCGTTTGGATGTCATAGCTGTAACATAAACAAAGTACAAACTACGTTTAGGTGATACCATTAAACTGTTCACTGAGAAAATATTCGTAAATATTTTTTCTTCTATAAAATTAAATTTTAAATCACCCAATTATTTCTGGCAATGATCTTAATAACATTAATAATAATTTTCATATATGTAGTATATAAATACTTGAGATACCTAATAAGATAGTCTGATCTTCGATTAATGATTTAAGTACTCACTAAGAATTTTTTATTATATACAGCGGTATTTTAAAAACAAAGAGGCGACAGAAGAAACCTTCGAAGAAGGCTGGTTCAAAACAGGTGACATGTTTTGTAGAGATGAAAATTGGAACTATTACTTCGTAGATCGAATAAAACTGCTATTAAAATATAAAAGCTACCAAGTATGTATTACATTATCATATCAATATTTAATAATATTTATGAGAGCATAGCTTTAATTGAAGGTTTTATAGAAAATTTTATACAATATTTATTTTATCAAACTTTTACCTATAATATTTACTCATTTTTGTTGCCTTATAGGTAATATGACTTTACACTTGTATTCCACGGTACAGAAATAATTTTAAGTCGCTTTATCGTGAAAAAAATAAGGTGCTAAATAAATTAAAATTGTGTATTGTTAATGATAACTTAAATTTATCCTACAGAAATTATTTATAAGGTTATTATGGCCGTAATACAGAGCTTTCTTTTTTTAAAAGCATTTATTTAACTTGGCTGAGAGCCAGCGGTAGCCCAGCGGTGCTGTCAAGAGCTGTGATAGCCCAGCGGTGAGACCGTGCGACTCTAACGAGGCGAATACGAGTTTAAACCCGGGCAGGCACCAATGAGTTTTTCTATTAAAACTCATGTGTCTGATTGATAATTGCAATTTATCACGCGCTTCTCGGTGAAGGAAAACATCGTGAGGAAACCTGCATATATCTAGAGAATTCTGGAGATATGTGTAGCCTACCAATCCGCATTGGACCAGCGTGGTAGGTCTTAGCTCCAACCCTTCTCTCCAGAAACGGAGAGAGGAGGCCTATTCCCAGCAGTGGGATTGTAACAGGCCGCTACTTTACTATTCAACTCGGCGTGTATGTACGTGAAGGAGGAATCTTGCAAGTTAAATTTGAGTCACTTCCCGGTGTCTGATTGGGCTGAAATTTTACATACTGGTCCAGTATTGATGACAATGCATGTTTATGATAAGTATGACCTGATGTTACTACCGGGCTTGGCTCCAGACGATGAAATTTTGCAACGGGTAATAGTAGGGATATTTAATTTTGTCAAAGGCTTTTTAACTTGACTTGTTTCAGATATCCCCGGTGGAAGTGGAGAACGTTATACGCCAACATCCTGGAATACTCGACGTAGCTGTAACTGCTATACCTAATGCAGAATGTGGAGATTTGCCCGTAGCTTGTATTGTGACCCGCGATGGCTACAATGTCTCAGCACATGAAATAAAAAAGTTGGTAAAAGGTAAATAAAAAGAAACCAACGCAATACATTAATGGCTCACTACCCACTGGCCCGTTGGCGCAGTGGGTAGTGACCCTGCCTTCTGACTGCCTTGTGACTCCGCGGGTCGTGGGTGCGATTCCCTCCGAGGGCCAACATTTTCTATAAACAATTTGTTGGTTCTTCGAGCCTGGGTGTGTATTTGTATATAAGTATGTATTTTAAATTATATATGTCCGTCAACCATAATACAAGTATTAAGTTACTTACTTTGGTGACCGACGACCGACGACTAAGTGTAAGTGTCCCATATATTTATATTTATTTATTTATATATTTATTAATTTATACTAATCTAATAATTTTAACGAGCAATTATTGTATATATGTATATAATTACTTCTAAAAGATTAAGTATTGAAAGATTTTTTATTTTACCAGATTCGCTTTCGGATTCGAAACAATTAAGAGGCGGTGTGATTTTCATGAACAGTATTCCAATGACTGCGTCCACAAAGGTCCATAGAAGACGTCTTCAGGAATTAGTACTAACATTAGACAGACAATAAGTATGACTGCTTTACAATTTAACTATGAGTATATTTTATCAGTAAAGGAAAAATGATTTTGCATTGAATTTATTTATTATAATCCATCCCAGCCAACGTTAAAATAATAAGATGCCGTCCTTTAAAATATTCGAATTTAACGATGTTAACAATTCCTTTCACACATTTTATATATAACGATTAAGATATGCATATTAAAGAATATGTCAAAACCATTTCCTTTGTTAATTTTCATCTTTATGTTTTTACAAGGATAGCAAACTGTAGTTTTAAATTACAATTTTTTATCTGCTTCTTAAATTTACGTATAAACAAACGATTAATAAACGTAGAAATTTAGCAGCCATTTGTGTTTACTTTAATTTACTTACTTAATAACAAACTACTCTATATCAGTGTTTATTTTTTGATTAAAATAAACCAAATCAAAAATATCTAGGAACGACCTCTATAATTACAATTCCATGTTTACATCTATCTATACTTATTATAAAACAACGTTCAAAAAATAGTCTGTCTTCTGTATTTGATCGATTCTCTCAAAATCTACTAAACGGATTTTTGTACGGTTTTAACTAAAAGGTACTTTACAATTCTTCCGAAAGGTATAGGTTAATAGTACATAACGATTTTATCTAATTTAGAGGTCGCGCTGTTGTAACATAACTCGCCTGCTGGGAGTTATAGTCGCGTGCGCCGCGTAAACCGACAGAAACACACTAAAGTAAAAGAAAATGGTAGATCTATTAATATACTATAGAAAAGTCACTGAAAATATGTCTCTATCTTATATTTAACTCACTATAACTACTTCTATGTTCGATTTAATTACAACAAAAATATTACGCTATTTACACGGAAAAAACTTTGTGACATACTAATGCCTACGCGGACAAAGCTGCGGGCACAGCTAGTGGAAAGTTAGAACAATAAATTTTGAACGATATTGGTTTCTATCATACTCTGTAATGAAAAAATGGTATTTTTTTAAAATATGTCAATGTTGGAAGTCCCATTTTTCATGCAGTAATTAAAATTTGATTGCATATATCTTAATAGTGTATTTAAAATCCTATTCGGGAGGTAAAAATTTGATTAAAAATATAAAAATCTTCAACATACATTTGCTCACTTGCTTTCGTACCCCACAAATGCGTGAAGAATTGAAAATATCAGTTAAGTTAAAAAAAAATAACTCAGCGGAGCGGTTTCGGGATTGAATCCGCAAACTCGTGATAGGGATCAGCCACTTATGCCACATAAACATTATAAAAGACTTTAGGCAAAACAAATTACAAAATAAACCGTCTATTTCCTAGGCAAATAATAATTAAGTGCTAATCGCTTCCACATTAAACTTAATCGCTTTGAACTTTCAAGCAATTTTTTTCCTTGTGATTTACCGGTATTATATAAATAAAATAAACATTTTAACGAACTATAAGAGAATCCGCCAGTTTAACATCACAATCTCAAATTGAGCTTTTTATTAAGATACAACTTCTTTATCTATTTTGAAATAATTTTATGTTTATAGCCAACAAATTGAATGCGCGACTTAGCGCGTCTACTTAAGTATTTAAATTTATAATGTATCATCTATGATTTAAATCATAGAGTATATATACTATAGAGTAGTGAAGTAAGCCTAAAATGTGTCAAGGAAAACAAAACAGAGAAAGCAAATGAGGTTTCTCTATCTGTCTCCTAATATAATGGTAAATTTCAAACATTTGCATGGAAAAAAAATACTTTTTCTGCGCATGAGTGATAAGACAAAAATAGGTAGAGGTCTTACATCTTTCTTTTTTTATAAATTGTTGGAAACTCGCACTCACAAGCCTGCCTATGTCTCTCCTACTGTATGTATTATAACTCTTACATTAGAATACACAATTACGAGGTATGCAGGTGCTTCTATACCAAATACAGAAAACACGCTGTACCTCTCCCATACCCAGGGCGAAAAGGAATCGCTCAAAGCCAAAGGTTATGGAAACGGATCGGGCTCAAGATTGAATACCATACACGAAGCACAAGGAGCTACATTTGAAACGGTGGTGATCGTACGTACAGAAAGCAAAACCATTAAACTTCACAACAGCGTCCCTTATGCCGTAGTAGCGGTAACGCGTCACACGGTCAAGTGTATTTACTACACCTATAACAACGATGACGCAATCGCTTACTTCATCCTTAAGGCAATAAAAGCACCATCTACAGAGATAAGGGACCAAAACATCACAATGGCAATAAAAGCACATAAGAACTAAGTATACCGATTAGCTGTAGTTGTAATCTAAAAAAAAAACAAAAAATATACATATTTATAGTCCAGCCACGCGTTGCTGTGGCTCAGTCTCATTTCGAATTTCTCTCGTGACAGAACTTGACAAAACGTTCCGATAGCCACCAAACTAATTTTAAAGAATTGTCTGAAAATTTCATTCAAATCGGTCCAACCATCTCGGAGTCCTTAAAGGACATACAGACCAACATTCATTTTTATAATATACTAGCAATACGTGCGGCTTCGCCCGCGTGAAATACAGTGTCTAGCACATTATAGTCGCTCGAGTTACGGCATGAGACTGACTCTCTGATACCCTACACCGCTTTTTATACCTATTCCCCCCTCTAAACTACAATCGACACCGGTTTGTTACTACCCACCACTTAAAATTGTTGTAAAACGACCTCTTCAACTCAATTTACACGAAACGGTTATGTACTATTAACCTAAACCTTACGGAGGTATTGCACTTCCTTTTAGTAAAAACCGTACTAAAATCCATTCAGTAGATTTTGATAAAATCAAATACATACAGACAGACAGCTTAGGGGACTTTATTTTATAATAAGTATTGATAGATAGATAAGAAATTAGTTTAGATTATTGCGAAAATAAAAACATATTCTAGTAAATAAAGCGTTTGCTCTTCTCGCATAACAAGGAAAACTCGAACATAAAGATCAACACGTATATGTAATTTAAAAATAAAATACGTGAATGTTATTTTTCTTATCTCAACCGGATTTGCATAAAATAAAATTAACCACTTAGCAAAATTGCAAATGACTTGCGATTACGGTGCAATCAATAATAGTTACGTAAGTTCGTTTGTTATTGTGAAATAACATCCTATGGCAGGCGAGCACATTAAACATCGAGTATCTACGTAATGTGATCGTATTTCGGATAATCATTTAAAGTTTTACTTATATAGGGTTAATATGTAAAAATTTAAAGGATCTTTGTGGTAAATTTTAAAGAAAGTAGATTCAGATTTCACTCATTAAAATTCAAATAAATATTACTCGCTATTATTCTCTTTTTGAACCACACATGCCGATTATAATCGCGCAATTGCAATGTCCAGTCCTATAAAATAGCGTTGGTTACTTAGAAATGACAATTATTCCTCGTATTAACAATACATTAAACCGGCTAGAGTAGACTGTTAGGCGCCGGACCACGTATGACTGTCAATGTACATATTACACTACAAGTATAATATTACAAACTGTGATAGCCAAGCGGTGAGACCGTGCGAATCTTTCGAATAGGCCACGGATCAATCACCGGGCAGACTAACGAGTTCTTCTGTTAAAACTTATGTCTAATTGATAATTGCAATTAATCACACTTTTTTCGGTGAAGGAAAACAACAGGGGAAACCTGTAGGTTTCTCCATGTAGAAGTATGTAACTTCTAGAGAATTCTTGGGATATGTATAATCTATTAATCCACATAGGAGTCGCGTGGTAGGTCTTAGCTCCGACCCTTCTCTCCTAAAACAGAAAGGAGGCCTTGGCCCAGCAGTGGGATAATAAGAAGCGGTTACGTTACTTTTAGTATCACATTATATATGACATAATCATATTTAGAATCGTAAATTAATTAATAATTGTATTTATAAAATTCGTTCATTTTGTTGTTGAGTAATCATTTAGTATCATTTAGTAGCAGAAATGGGGTTCAAACAAAGATAGTTGCTTAAATAGTGAATTTATACGATTAGAAGTAATTTTCGTTTTGGGAGCAGAATTCTTACGACTATTAGATGTTCAGGTGTCTACGCTATATTGTGTTGTAGATATGATTTCAAATTCAAATTCAAATTCAAAATATTCTTTATTCAAGTAAACTTGTAAACAAGTGCTTTTGAATCGTCAACTTTACTGCTGGTTCGGAAAGCCGTCCTACCGAGAAGAGCCAGCAAGAAACTCGGTGGAGCTCTTTTAAAAAAGAAGATTCTTAATACTAATTACATTTTGTCATAGCTATCCTGCACAAGGTCGAAGAGCAGCTATATCCATGCATTCTTATCATCAATGTAAGCCTCCACGGTATAATAGGCTTTCTGTATCAGCCTCTTTTTAACAGTATTTTTAAATTGCTGTAATGGCAAAGTTAAAATTGATTGTGGAATTTTATTATAGAATCTTATACCCAAACCCACAAGCGACTTACGTACTCTTACAAGGCGCAAAGCAGGAGCCGCAAGCTTATGTCGGTTCCTACTTTGTCTATTATATACATCGCCAATCTTTTTATAATTATGTATATTTTTATGCACAAAAATCAAATTGCTAAAAATATACTGTGAAGCTAACGTAAGAATACCTGTTTCCTTAAACTTCTCTCGCAGGGACTCACGCGAATTCAAATTATAAATGCCACGTATGGCTCTTTTTTGCAATACAAAAATTTTCTCAATATCAGCACATTTACCCCATAACATTATTCCATAAGACATAATGCTATGGAAGTAAGCAAAATAAACTAGTTTTGCTGTTTCGACGTCTGTAAACTGTCTTATCTTTCGAATAGCATAGGCTGCTGAACTGAGTTTCCCTGCGAGAGCTGTTATGTGTGTGCTCCATTGGAGTTTTGTATCCAACGTCATTCCCAAAAATACAGTTGTATTTTCTGTTTTTAGTGGTACATTGTCTATTAAGAGCTCATTTGCTTTTTTAGCTGTATTAGGTAATGCAAATTCTAAACATTTCGTTTTATTTGAGTTTAGTACCAAATTATTTAGTCTGAACCATTGAGCTACCTGCGACAATCCACTGTTTACTTCGTCAATATTATTAGCGTTATTCCTATTTACTTTAAATATTAAAGATGTGTCATCAGCAAACAGTACAATGTCGTAAATATTATGAATGAAATATGGTAGATCATTTATATATACCAAAAACAGAAAGGGACCAAGGATTGATCCTTGAGGCACACCCATAACTAAGGCCGATCCGGATGACTGCACACCATTAATGCACACTCTTTGAATTCGGCTATCGAGATAAGATGCAACGAGACGAAGTGCATGATCCTTAATACCATAATGACCAAGCTTTAGTAATAAAGTTTCGTGTTGAACGCAATCAAATGCCTTGGACAAATCACAAAATACCCCTATGGCATTTTGTGAGTTCTCCCACGCATCAAAGATATGCTTCAATAATCTTACGCCCGCATCCGATGTAGACCGACCCTTGGTAAACCCATACTGCTCAGGGTGAAGTAAATTATTAAAATTAAAATGCTTGAGCAGTTGATTTAGAATAACTTTCTCAAAGACCTTGCTAAGAGTTGGCAAGATCGAGATGGGTCTATAGTTGTTAGGGTCGCTCTTATCACCAGATTTGAAAACAGGGATCAATTTACTGTACTTCATTAAATTTGGAAATGTCCCTGTGTCTACAGACTTGTTAAAGATCTTGGCCATAATAGGTGCAATAATTTCAATAACATTATTTATTAACTTTACAGACATTCCCCATAAATCAGTTGTTTTTTTAATATTTAAACTTTTAAAAGTTTTAACAATATCGTGCGGAGAAATGTGTCTAAATTTAAAATTTACATTGCACTTCATGACGCTGGCCTTTAAAACATTAAGAGCTTCAATTGGGGATGAGTTTATTGAGCTAGTGGTAGAAATGGGTATATTCTGAAAAAAATGTTCAAATACACTCGCCACTTCTGCGTCGGAATTAGTAAACTCATTCCCAATTTTCAGCTCTATGGCAGAATTACGCATTTTATGTCTGCCTACTTCATCTCCTATAACATCCCAAGTTGTTTTTATTTTATTTTCAGAGTTCATTATTTTACATTTAATGTGAAGTGATTTGGCCTGTGCGCAGACATTTCTAAACATTTTCGAATATTTTTTTACATATTCTAAGAATGTGGGGGACTGATTATATTGCTTTTCTGCATACAGATCAAATAACTTGTTTCTACTCTTATAAATGCCATTAGTAGCCCAATCGCTAAACCTGAGATGTTTGGAGACTTCTTTTTCTATAATATTGAATGTCTTATCGAATTCACTACCAATAATTCCAAAGAGAGCATTAAAAAGATCATCTGGACTACCGCAACTTTTGTCAATATGCGGTAATTTTGATAATATTTTTACTTGAAATCGCTTTATTTTATGAGACGTAATAGGCCTGAATTTAATAAATTGCTTTCTGTTATTTATAATGTTGGGAACAGATATAATTTGTCCACTATGATCAGACCTTAAGCGACTTATTATAGATTTTTCTAAGATATTACAGCTGTAATTAGTAAAAATATTATCAATACCGGTAGCCGAGTCTGCAGTTATCCTAGTAGGTTCGTTAAATACATTAATCATATCAAAACATTGAAATAAATTAAGCAACCTACAACGAGTACTGGTATCCACTAGTATGTCAACATTAAAGTCTCCACAGATTAAAACTTTTTTTGAAGATTTACATGTCTTCTTTAAAACTTCCTCCATAACACTCTCAAATAGCATATAATCACTGGAGGGTGGGCGGTACACAGAAACTATAATATAGCGCTCCAACTCTACACAAGACAGCTCAATGGTACGTTCCACAGAAAGACCGACAATATCATTCCGTTCTTTACAATTTAATTTACAGTGAGCTAGTATTAAAGATCCCCCACGAATGACGGTCTTCCTCAAGAACGCACTGGACACATTATAACCTTTTATATTTAACAGGAAGTTGGAACTGTTTAACCAATGCTCGGTTATACATAAAATATCTACATTAAATTTATTCATAAACAGTTCAACTTCAAATTCCTTGCCAGATAGACCTTGCAGGTTCTGGTGAACAATATTCAATTTACAAGGTCTATCTGTTGTCTTAATACCTAGTTTAAAGTAATATTTTCCGTACATAAAATATTACTTGATATACTATTAGTACTACTACTAGTATATGTGTCAATATATGAAAAATTTGTACTTATTGTACAATCTGTATAGGAGTCAATAGACTTAGCTACAACAGATGTAACTGTATCACTTAAATTATAGGCTAGCAGTGAAGCTAGATTCCTGTAACATTTTTTAGACAGATACATAGTATCTCTAGTTAACTTAAACGAGGAAATAAATTTATTAATGTCAAAGTAAAATATAGCGTCACTATGACGGCATGTCAAATTTCATAGGGACATACACATGAATGGGTGAATTAGATATCTGTTAGATATATTATTCGGGTACGTCCGTGCCTACCTTTTAAGTATTCTGTAAGATTTCAGTTTTTTCGTATTTGTATCACAATAAAATAGTAAATGAATGCATGTATGTTGGTTTGTCACTCGATCATGCCAAAACAGTCACAGGATTGAATAAAAATTCGGGTCACCCAGTTAACCTTGATAAGCATATAGGAATGACGTAGACGCATTATGATAACGAAGCTTGTGATGTTCTAAGGATTTTTAAGCTAAAGCTATTTTCAGACAATTATAGTCGTTACATCAGTCTAGGGAAAAAACCTTGATCAAAGTCCAGGTCTTCTTACCTTGCCGGGTGAGTTGAAGGCCAAATATACGATGACTACCTTTCAATACGGCTTCGTCTGCGTGGGAATGAGTGTATTTAATTGAAATTTTTAACATAAAAGTAGCTATTGTGAGTTCACCGTAAGAGATATAAAGATGCTGTCGTGGACTTTTTTGTAAGATCTATAATTCTCTATTACATTACTTTAGTCTACCTCTGTTAGATTACGATACGCACGCTAATAAAGTTATCAGCAAGCGAATTAGCACTGTCCTTTATTAAAAACATGATATTGCATTTGTGTTTCCAATGTTTTGTCTATTTAACGTACTAAATATATAAGATCTATGAGAATGATTCATTGCCTGAACCGGTTAGCCACCTGTCTGACCACTTTACGTAAAGTTGTGAAATTTATTAACGCGTGCGCATACCATGTCCTCATAGAATTTAAGGAAAACCGCGGAATCGGACAACACATATATAAAATATTTAACTCAGCAAGTAGTCCAGCAGAAAACAAGATTATTGCTGTTCACAATGATACGTCATGACTTGCAATTCGCAAGAATAATTTGATAGATCACCTGAACAGCAAAACAGGAATTATTTCACAACATACAAAATTATGACTGTACTTAAGTACAAATATAATTTAAAGAATTATGCGTTACTTTACAGAGGTACATAATACAAAATTAATTAAAATATTATCCACGAGAAAAGAAAATATATGTAATGCTGAATGTAAAGTATACGATCAGTTCTCATAACCTCAAAAAATTTGAAAGGTTTAAATTAAATGTAAGAAATATACTTACACGTAAGGCATATTACCTAATTGAACACTATTTCGATGATAAATTGCTTGGGTCTGAAAATCCTTTCAGCTTCATACAAGACTTTGGTTTAATAATGTAAAATGAAAATGTTTCAAAGATTGACCACCGAATTTCTTGCTGATTCTCCTCGGTTAGAGCAACATTCCAACCCAGTTATAGCAGCATATATCATATTGATCCTTGACGATGCAAAAGATTATTTTGATTTCATTTGATAAAATTCTGAATGCATGACCAAAATCAGATAGAGCGGAACATGTTAGATATGATTTTCATCTTGCTCGTGTTCATTTGAAGCCCACATGCAACTGAGATCGTAAAGTATTGTGTTAAGGTTCTAGAGACTCTGACATATCGAATATATTGTCGGGAAATCTAAGGTGGGTGATGTACTCGCCGTTGATACCATTACAGCAGTTTAAAAACACTGTTAAAAAGAGGCTGATACAGTAACCCTACTATACTGTTGAGGATTATTTAGATGATAAGAATGTGTTGATATAGCTGCACTTCTATCCTGTACAAGACAGTAATGACTTAATATAACTAGTTTTAAGATTTATATTTTAAAAAGAGCAACCAACGAGTTTCTTGCTGGCTCTTCTCGGTAGGAACAGCTTTCAGAACCAGCAGTAGAGTTGACGATTCAAAAGCACTTGTTCACAAGTTTACTTGAATAAAGAATATTTTGAATTTGAATTTGATGATGTTGATATCGTATTCAATTCAATCCAAAAGCTTGAAGACGTCTTTAATTCAACGGTAACCAGCTTAAATTACCTCCAATTCATGCCATTTTATTTAATGAATATGCCTAGTTGGGTCACATATGGCCCAGTCTATACACTGTCCATTATATTAACCATCTTTTGACAGATTGACGATTTACATATTTAGTGATGTCCTAAAGATTCTCGTATGCGATACCATTCCGATTATAGTACCTACTATCATTAATCGAATTACGTACCTAAGTAATTCGATTAATGATAACCTACGTAAACTAATAACAGATATAGAAATCAACATTTTGATTTAATATTGCCTTAGTTTTTTGAAAATAAATGTTAATCCGTGTGTATTTATTATAATCATAAAAAATATATTATACATCAACTGGCAACATCAACAGACCTTCCGCTCGGCCGCCATTTTGACGTGATCTGTCACTCTCAACGAAACGCCCGTGATAGTCACACGCATTTACGTTCGCTGAGTGTTCTCTCGCATCTGTTACACCTTGAGTTAAGTAGCTTTATTCCTCGGAAAAACTTTTGTGAAACTTATATTAATTGATCGTGAAAATGCCGAAAGGACGTGTGTTGAAAGCACAATCGAGACAGTTAGTGTTAAAACTTCATGAGTATTTTGAGCAAGAAAATCAAAATGGCGGACCTCTTATACCTATCACGCAAGTCCGAAACCGTGTTGCAGCCGCGTTGGGGATCAGTCTATCAACTGTGACTAAAATCACTACTGATGCCTACGGCAGGAGCGGCTTGGAGCAAAACAAACCATCTACACCAAAAAGAAAGCGCCGGGCTCATAAGGTGACAGCTGTTGATGACTTTGACGCTGACGCTATTCGTCGTCATGTATATGATTACTACTTGAGAAAAGAAATTCCAACTTTGAGAAAACTTATTGTTTCTTTGAAAAGAAGTGGTCTATTTCATGGTGAAAAATCTTCTTTGGTCAAAGTTTTGAACACAATTGGCTTTTCATATAAAAAGTTAAATAAATGAAAATTATTAATGGAACGCACAGATATAGCTATAGCACGTTGTGATTTTTTAAGAGAGGCAAAGAAAATACAAGATTGGGCAAATATTGTTTTCACGGATGAAACATGGCTCAACGCTAACCACACACTATCTCGTTTCTGGACTGATGATACTGCTGATTCCACTTCCTCAGTACCAATGGGAAAAGGTGAGCGCCTAATCATTTGCCATGCAGGTACAGCAAAAGGATTTGTACAAGACGCACTGTTGGCATTTAAATCGAAGAAATCAAATGACTACCACGAAGAGATGAATGCAAATGTGTATGAAGAGTGGTTCAAAAAAATGCTCATTTCATTGGAAGAACCATCAATAATTTTTATTGATAATGCGCCCTACCACTCCCGTCAAATTGACAAAATGCCAACACAGGCTACTAAAAAGCATGAAATAATTAATTGGCTTCGGGACAATGGAGAAAATGTGGACGACTCAATGTTAAAAGTTGAATTAATAAAAATATTAAAAACCAAAAAGAGAGCAAAACGCTATGTAATCAATGAAATGGCAGCAGAATATGGCCATACTGTTCTTCGGATTCCTCCATACCACTGCCAGTACAACGCAATAGAACTTATATGGGCACAAGTAAAAGGGCATGCTGCGAGATGCAATACAAGCCCCCCATTCACAGCGAATAAAATGTTGCAATTGCTAAAAAATGCTTGCACCCACGTAACGGCCGAGAACTGGGCAAGTGTGGTGGAAAGAACTAGAAGAGTAATATTCTCTGATTGGGAACGTGATATTGCGTTTGATAATATATTATCTACACAAGAGCTAATAATAACTGCTACTGAAGACTCCTCATCGGAGGAGTCTAGTGTTGATTATCATTCCGACGACTCGTGCTAATAAAATAAATTAAAATATCCTGATTGTTTTATTTGTATTCATGTATTAACTAAGAAGAAAGTAAAACTTTATATAATGTTATTAAATGTCTTTTAATACTCGTAACATCGATTTCTACCGATTATTTTTAATCTGTGGCATAATCGTAGTAACCATTATGTGTGACATCACTAAGTGGGCGGTACCCATCCATAAAGTACAAATATTATTTGTATGATATTTGTACGTAAGCAATACAAAACTTAATGAGCGTGAGCTGTCAAAAGACTGATAATATGATGGACGCAGTATAATTACGTACGCAGGTTCAATTTTAAGAGGATATAATGCGGTTATATAATGTGCATCCTTCCTTCCTTCCTTCGTGTATTGCAATAAACATGTTTACCGGAAATTTATTCCCAAGTCACCTTGTGGAAAGGAAATAATAATTTATGGAATACATTTAAAATAAGTTTACCATCGCAAATAAATGAGGATAAATAAAGATGTTACAAATAAATTTGAAATGATTAATGGACTTCCCGAAATAAGTACTGTCACCGTACCGAATATCAATTCAATTATAGTACGCGGCAATAAATAATGAACATCGAGGCATACAGAGAAAAATCGAATAGATTCTGCTTCATAGAGCATTGTCTCTGTCGCACAGACTGACGAACCCGAGTGAAACGTCACATACTAACTAAATGACAGTGAAAACGCTCTAAGAAACCGAACTGGCCGGCTGTTTCGTTCTAAACATAGATATGCATTATTTATTTCCGGGTACTATACTACATTTCTTCAAATAAGGATAAACAAATAAACAATATAGTAAGGATAGCTTTACTTGTTCTATTATACGCAAAATTTGCGTATTCAATTTAACACCAAAAATCAATATTTTTTTATTGCATAAACTGTTTTCATTATTAATAAAAACTATTATAACGGACAGTGAAATAGATCGAGATATGGGTACCTAATAGAATTAGTACAGGGTGGTGGAATTGGCGACAGATCTCAGGTACTATATGTGACCCCAAATGCCTGTTAAAGAAAGTTATACGGGAAAATAAATGAAAGGACCTTTCATATTGTATGGGTCAGAATGTTGGGCTATGAAAAAGGCGGATGAAAGAAAGGTGGATGCAAATGAGATGAGAATGTTAAGGTGGATGTGTGGTGTGACAACACAGGATAATATACGAAACGAATCTATAAGGCGAAGACTAGAAGTTACGCCCATCATAGAAAAGAACGAGAAGTGAAAGATTATTAATGGACATATAATAAGGAGAGATGGAAATCATGTGACCAAACGGTAACTATGAATGTGGATGGATTGTGATATGGACAGTGAGATTGTGTATGACAAGTATATAAAAGGAGTAGCGCCAAAGTAGAGTCTAGGAGATAATGGAAGCGAAAAATATTTAAATATATTTTTTTTTGTTGTACATGTTGCACCGACCCCACTTAAAGTGTGATAAGGACAGGGGAATGATGATTCACACATAGTATTAATTTCATGTTATCACCCTTGCTATACGTTATTATATAAAGTCACCAGATATGAATATAAAGTAAAAACAAAAAAAAGATTGGCTGACTTGTATTGGTCTTAAATTATACTAACATGTTATTTACAGTTTGATCCTGATAAGATAATGTCAAACGTTACTTTTTACGTAAATGGGTATTTCTACTTGACGTATCCATGAGTCATATCACTGCCTCTTTAAAAAACTTCCTGACAATTTAAATAAGAACGCTATTGAATACGCTAAGTGACTCAATACATTATAAATATCCCTAACATTTTTAAAATAAAATCTCAATATCAAAAAGATTGGGCAATCACCAAGAGTTATCCTCTACATCTTGCTTTCTACAAGATGTCTCTTTCTTTGAGCTAAATATTCCACTCGCTACAATTGAAATAATAAAGCTTTAAAATTTGAACGCGATCGCTTTATCGACTTTACGTCACGATAGTCAATGAATGCAATAAATGGAGCATATAGCTGAGACTTATAGTTGCATTGGCGATTATAAACTATTTAATGCAAACACGTTCGTGTAGAGAACATATTCGGTTGTACTCACCAATAATTATCTTTGACTCATAGGATCGCCTTCAACCTGGGAATTATCGGGTTACAAGACACGCATCAAACGGAATTGCTGGGCATTGTTAATATGGACAATCGACTGCACGATTGGTTATGCCGATTAAAAACGACCACAACGATCGTCGCCGCTATTTTTACTTGTCCATATGATCAAAAATTGTACATGGTTCAATTGTCTTAGTAAAACAATGAACCATTTCTTATCAAGTGATCTTAGTGTGTACAGTGCGGCAAATCCCATAATTTCCAAGTCAAACATTCCGTTTTTCTATAGCAGCAGACAATTAGACTGCATTACCTTTATCAAAGAGTTGCATGTTAAAATCCAGCCACTAAACTATGAGCTTAATTTATATATTCAATACATCTGTATATAATGCCCAATCGAGTAATATTTAAGCGCTGTTTACCTCTACTTTGAGCCGCCATTTATTCGTTACTATCACGTTTAGTGGACTTTAAACTAATTAAAAGAGATGCAGTAATTTATGACTAATTAGTCATCTTTTAACCGCATCACAAAAACCGCATGACTTTGAATAGATGAAAGCTTATTTACATTCATCATAAAAATTAAATGTAAAAATAATAATGGGTTTTTTTCGATACACTATTTCCGTTTAGTTATGGGTTTTAATTTCATTAAATAGATTTTATCTGGATTCGTTAAAATATTTCCTTCCTCAGACTACAACTATGTTATGAAAGATGAGAATAATTATATTACAGTATAGGTCATTTTTCCTAAATACTAGTTGAACATTTTCCTTGTTTCTCACGTAGGGGACTGTATATAATAAGACTTGTATCAATGCATTACGTCATTATAAGGTAAACCAAGCTCAGGTTCGGACAACTTTCGTTATTATGGGGTGTTTTGATAATTCTCGTGACGATCATCTTGGGCATTTGATGCTTGAAAAAATTAAACAGCATCATGACACGGTTTGTCAGGTAAGTCATAATTAATTAATAATTAATAATTTAATTCAAATGGGACCTTTTAAACCATAACTTCATTAAAATAAGCTCACAGTTGTTGGAAATGATTAACAAGTAGTTTGGCGGTTGCATATTTTGAACTTATTTATAACAGGCATGACATCGTTGGCGTGAACTTAAATGTTAAAATGTCATTTCAGTCTGTTTTCAACTTCTCTCCGTAAAATTTTGATGAACGTTCATTTTAATTAAGCATTTAATTTTAATATTTTTTTAAAGTTATGAAGTGTAGAAGTCTATAAGGAATTAAGTGGAACTTAAGTTTTATTTTAAGCAGTGATCGAACGGTAAAAGCGCACGACCCAACTTTAAGCTTTCTATGGAAACTTATTTGCTTCATTGGTGTATACAATAAATAAATTAAAAAAATGCGTTTTTAAGGCTTGATCTACATGCCTTTGGGAAACTAAGTATAAATACCAATAAGCATTAAAGCGCCATATTTAGTCTAAGCTTTAGACGTGCACTTGAAAGAAGTAAAGTCCAGAGGTGTAAGACTGGGCTTTGTATGAATGTCGCGAGCTATTATACTAAGGCCTAATAAATAAAAAAACAATAAAAAAAATAATATAATAAAATAAGCCTTTATTGCTGTTTTTTAATATGCAATTGATCTTATTGTAATTTTTTTTGTATTATTATTTACTGTTTTTATAAACAGCTCGCCCTACGACAAAGGCCTCCTATAAAGATTTTCATTTCTCCCTGTCTCTTGCTATTCTAATCCATTCTGGACAAGCAACTTTGAAAAGGTCTTCTTCCCACCGTTTTGTTTGTCGTCCTTTATTTCTTCTGCCATCTCTAGGGTAGAAATTATTTTTTTAAATCATCATCAAATCACATCAAAACTAATAAAATAATTTAGTGACTGAACAGGTCATTATTGTATACTATTGTATATATTTTGTATAATTCTATATTTTTTTTTATATACACCATTAAAAACTTGGATTGGATTAGATGAGAATTTTGATTTACGTTCAAATAATTTACAGAATTAGGCGTTACTTTGCGGAGATACATAATACAAAAGTAATAATAAAATTTATATAGATGCGGTAAAACAAATAGCCTAGGTGAAGTCACGTTTTAATACAAAAAAACTTAGCAATTTCTCTTGATTAATTTCTAAGCTATATTTTCCTCAAGCTTTCAACAAAATCAAGATTGCAATGTTTATATGGTTGACGTATTCAAACAAAATGTCTTGGAAGAGATACGTAGATTCGATCGGCATATTATTTTGTTATAATTCACGATTAAGGAAAATGTATGTAATCTTAAATGTACAGTGTACTATTCGCAAACTTTGCGATTTTACGTGGAGTCCATCAACTGATGTCGTTTCGGTTACGAAACAAAACAATTGTTTAAATTGTGGTAGAGATTGTGTGCAGTATATTTAGCATTATATCGATTTTCTCCAATGGTCGTTTGTAAGAAAATAATGATTACCCAAGAATTGCCTTCTTCTATAAATTATTTGAAGTAGATATCTGTTATTTAATATAAGTAGATATTCAAAAATAGTGTAATATTTTAAATATTAATTATGATTAATATTTATAATTATATTATCTTATCTGTCATCCGTAGATCGATGCCGCTACAGGAGAAGAGGAAACATATGCATCAGTGGCATCACGATCAATCAAACTTGCAAGAGCTTTAAGGGCATACGGTTTGAAGCCCGGTGATGTTCTTGCCTTGGGTGGCAAAAACCATTTGGATCTGCATATTCCATTCTACGCGGCACTTTACAACGGCCTACCGATCGTTGGAGTTGACCCTTTTTTCAAATATGGTGAGTTTTATTTTCTAATCCAATTTCGTTAATTACTAATCTTCTTTTCTTCTCTTCTTCTTTGTCAATCGATGGACGTCCACTGATGGACATCAGTCTCTTCGTGGGATCTCCACAACCATTTTGAGGTCGTTGCCAAAACTGGGAGTAGTAGGGACTGCCTGAGACTAGGGGCTGTCTTTTTTTATATCTAACCATGAAGGTTTTGCTAGTAATCACCACGCTTGGCATGCGGGTTGGTGATCGCAGTGCTGACCATGTCGCTCCGACAGTTCTGCTGCCCGCTATCAGTCTGGTAGTATTTAGGTCATCTATATAAATGGTTATACAGCTATTTATCGGTCGCCAGAGTCTAGTCGGTTAATTTGCAGGCTAGGCTGCAGGTGAGGTTGATAATTTCGGTGACTGATTGGGACGAGTCTCCCCCTGACAACCCGTTTAATGCTTTATACTAATAAGATCATTATTGTGACCCTTTCCAGAAGGTCCTATTTTTCAACACCTGGCAGAAAATGACTTTTTCTGTTAAAACGTATATGTCTAATTGATATTTGCAATTTATCACTTGCGTTCGGTAAAGGACGATATCACAAGGAAACCTGCATATCTCTAGAGAATTATGTGGATATATGAAACCCACCAATCCGCACTGGAGTAGCGTGGAGGATCTAAGCTCCTTCTCTCCAAAAAGGGAGAGAGATGGCCTATGCCCGGTAGCAGGCCTTCACTTTAAGACCATTAGCATGTCACCATTTTATCATGTGACATGTTTTACTGGTCAGTGTACATGTGCGTTTTGTTATTCCGAATTTAGTGAATCTCCATTTAATTTATATTTAAATCCAAAAACTAATAAATCAATGAATTTTCAGAGGAAATTCGAACACTATTCAAACTCACAGAGCCAAAAATAGCATTTTGCGAACCAGAATCTGTCGATACCTACTCGAAAGTAACAGCTGATCTTGGACTAGATACAAAGATAGTTACATTCTCTCATGGAGAATGTACTATGGCGCAATTCATCGAAAAAAATGATACAGATGAACCTGAAGACGATTTTAGGTAATATGCTTATATTGTCAGAAACTCCGATTGATTTAGCTATCACTACTATGATTCCCATTACCAAATTGCAATAGCGTACATATTATTTTTTCCACAGCCTGTATAAAGTTTCATTCATGCTCGATTAGCCAGCATACTAAATAATCATTATTTTACCAAATGCCGAAACTACAGTATTAAATTATTTTTGTCGATAATAAGTGTCGACTCTATTGAAATCTATCAATTTTACCAGTAAGAAATTAATACATTTAAGGAATTTCTATCACTTTATTTATATAATTTTTTATAGTTAGATTCAAAAATTTTAATTAAAAATATTATTTATTCAAGTAAACTTGTAAACAAGTGTTTTTGTATGATCAACTCTACTGCTGGTTCGGAAACTTGTTCCTACCGAGAAGAGCCACCAAAAAATCGGCAGTTGCTCTTTTCAAAACATAATTTTTATTACAACTTACTTACTACTTTACTACATTTCATCATTGCTGTCTTGTACAGGATCGAAGAGTAGCTATAACCACACATTTTTATTATCTAAGTAATCCTAAACAGTATAGTAGGCTTTCAGTATCAGCCTCTTTTTAACAGTGTTTTAAACTGCTGTAATGGCAAACCTAAAGATATCAAGGCTAACAATATAAAAGATAAAGTTAAGTTAGATATATGTTGTCTAATAGTATATTGAGATAGCGAGCCCTGAATTCAAATTTATATATTATCATCGAGCTATTTGCAATCGTTGCAGAAAATTAACCTATCGATTTGCGGTTTAAAGTTTCTGAGAGTTAATATGCTCAATTCAATTAAATTCATATAATATGTTAATAAGTTAATATGCTCATAAAAATCTGATCCACCAATAATCAATGTCAGTATCAAATAACTGATAGTCAATGTCATTGAAATAAAAACCACTTTGAATTGAATGCGCTAATTATTTCCGTGTAATTGAGCCATAAAAAATCAGACGTCTATCATTTCGTATAAAAACTAGTTGCGAGTCACAAACGAGTAATATAATATGGCAAATTGCCAAAAACAATTTATATGTGACTCATTCTTACAAACTTGTCACATCATTTAAATGATAGCTATTTATGACCATAGCGGACCCGGGAAACGCTGGTTTGCCATATAATTTTTTTCTAGGGAATTTCGAATGTACATTATAAAAAAAAACAAAAAAAAATGTTAGAGGTGGTTAACCCTTATCACTTAGGGGTATGAAAAATAGATAGTGGATGATTCTCAGACCTACTGAACATGCATATAAAATTTCATAAAAATCGGTGAAGCCGTTTCACAGGAGCACGGTAACATTGTGACACGAGAATTTCATTAATAAGATGTTTATTTGTAACATTGTAAACATTTTGAAATCTAACAATAAATGATCAGTAAGCTGTACACTAAGAATAGCTACTGGTTCTAAGCAATTACTACACACGTTCACTATCACAAACTCAACAATCGTTTCGCCCCGCAACCGAAGCATCAGTGCTTGTGTATTGTGATTTGTGGTGGAAGTGGTAGAGGTTTGTGCATGTGTTTTTACGAATCCTGCACGTATTGGGTATGAAAATACGGATAGTCCACTATACATTTAACACTATATATATTTTCTATTTACTGTATCGCGGATTATAGCAATATAATTTTATTATTGCTTTTGTAGTTCTAAGCACTTATATGAAATATTTATAATATTTTCAGGGTAACAGAGTTCGATACAGACAAAGTGTACGCATTCTTAGTCAGCACAAGTGGTACTACGGGCAAAGTGAAAGTGGTAGCTTTCAAACACAAGCCGTTCATACATAAAATAAATGGACTCTTAAAACTCTATAACTACGATAAACAGTAAGTATTAATTAGAAAGAACCAGAGCTACCTTTCAGAACTTAAAAAATATTTACGTACGTTCTTTATTTCACTTCCAAATCGTCTTGGTTTACATTTGGTCAAGCATATGTTACTGGTTATCTGAAGTTGTTAACGGTTAACGGCAAATACTATGTAAAACATTTATTATGAGAAATAAACATTCGTAATTCATTTTTGTACCTCTTACGAATTTATTAGATACAATAAATAATGCTGTAGCGGTTTACAACGCCTTGATAGATAAAAAAAAAAAATCAAATGTTGCCATATTATTTACTGTACAGTGTAGTATTATCCTGTGCGTTATTTGAAAATAGGTTATTGCCACAAAGGTAAAATAGAAATAAACTAATAGGAAATAAATGTTAGGATAATGTTAAAGGAAATACGTTACTACGTATCGGATTTTCAATTTTTATAACATTTTTAAACATGATAGTATATACACTCTAATATGTACTCTTTCGCGACTTGCTCTAATATAAAGTTGGAACAGTTTATTTATTGTTTATTTTTGTTTAACCCAGGCCGAAGAAAAGAGTGTTAAACTTGTCACCCGTGAATTGGATATCAAATTATTTCCTATCAGTAGGTGGGCCATTGATCGGTGATACAAAAGTACAAACTTCCATACCAGATGACTATGATCACATAATTTATATTATAAACAAATACAAGGTAAAATCACATTGTTTTACATAAAATATGGTAACAAAAAATCATTCTCTCTTATTTAGTTAGAAATATACAGAGATTAATCCAAGCTAGCTGTTACTTATATGTTTATAATAACCCAAAAATTAGTAAAAGAGGAAGCGAATCATACACTATGCCTCGCTTTCTTAGCTCGCTTCTTAAAATAAATTTTAAACCGTGAAGAAAAAGCTTGGAGATGTTTTTTAAAATCGAAGTTCACTTTCAATTTGAATTAACATTAGAAAAAACATGGAAATAACATTGATGAAATGTTAATATCGATCAAGCACATGTTTTATTAAAAATCTCATCTACCTACAAAGAAAATACTATTCATTAAAATGAACAATTAGATTTTTCTAAACTTTGCGTTCGTGCAAAGGCTTATTAGAGATTAATGCATCATTTAGAACCTTCAACTACATATTTTAATTGAAAATTTGATTGCTGTTTATTCCTACTATAATGTTTACCACATTTGCAGCCAGCAACATGTCTTATAGGACCCACATTGGTAACTTATTTAGTCAGTCGAAAGGACGACGTTGATCTCACATGCTTCAAAAGTGTTAGTATCACAGGCTCCAAAATATTTCCTGAACTACTGGCTAAATTCAAGGTAATTTAATAATAATAATTTATAAAGTTTCATATTCTTGTTCATTTATTTTATAACCGGCTAACTTAAATAACGGGTTACTAATTTTTCTTAAACAAGACAACGCCGTGAAAAGAACTCATAACTACGCAGTCCGTATTGGTTAGATAACGGTCCAACAACCAGTTTGACCCGGCGCAGTGGGTAGCGATCCTACCTTCAGCTTCGCGGGTCGCGGGTTCGACTCCCGCCGAGGACCAACATTTTCTAAAACAATTTGTTGGTTCTTCGAGCCTGGGTGTGTATTTGTATTTAAGGGTGTATTTAAAATTATATATGTAGTATATTTACCAGCTGTCCGTCACCCATAACACAAGTATTAAGTTACTTACTTTGGGAACGAACGACCGTGTGGGAACGACCGTTTATTTTACCAGTCGGGTTAACGCAGTATTTACGACTTAAAGTGTCGCTGGTTTTTATACATAAAATCGTCTATTATTAATTATCACAAAAGGCGATTAATAGTTAAAGTGAAACGTTTTAAATAAGTGATATTTTTTGCAGACACTTCTTGGGAAAAACACGCTAGCTGTTGAAGCTTATGGTCAAACAGAAACGATGGGATCTGTCCTAGGTCCAAGTCCACACGGACCTAGCGGTAGCTGTGGAAAACCTCTACCTATATATTCTATCAAGGTATCAAGATCTCTACCCATATTTTCTATCTACCCTATATTTGGCTTTAAGCCGACTATTATCACCAGAAGGAATGCTAGAAGTTACCTAATGATAATAGAGCATTTTCATTGTACTCCTCACACTTAACACTCGATGAGACATCTTTACTCGCCCGCGATATAACTAAACTTTAAAATTTTAACATTCCTCTATGATATCATCATAATGTGATCATTATAAACAGTTTTGTGCTTTTCATATACTTATGATACGGAAATTTATTTTATGTTAATGTAACTAGTCCTAAAAATTGTAAAAAAAACTCATATATTTCGAGACACACAGCACAACATGTTTTACGAAGTTGCCATATAGTCGTATGAGGTACAACCTCAAAATTTTTGTATCCTTCATTCTGCTTCAATGACTTGATTCAATAATAATCATTATCGGAAAAAAAGACTCGAAAAATTATTAAGTAAAGCATCCACCACGAACCTTCAAAGCGGATTGGCACGTTATACATACAATTTGAATACTACAGGTTTTAACACAATGTTGTCCCTCGCTTAAAGTGCATATTAAATGTGAAATAACAAATAAACACATAATTGTTTATACAACCGACGACTACATTTGCCTAAAATAAAATCATGTAGGTACATCATACTGCTCCTAATTTTAGAAATAATGGGCAATCATTAAATTGTTTACAACTTTGGTGACTTGAATTATCAAACAAGTTACATAACAAAGTCTATTTTATGTAATTGACAAAGTCAATTACATAAATTTGACAAAATTGAATTGCATAAAATTGTTAAGGAAAACCGCGAAAATAACATCTAAGACGTTGTTGTCTACGCATATATCGCAAAATTCGTTAAAGTAATCACAAATGTAACGTTGTCGAATCATACGTTAGTATTAAATATAATTTTAAGTCATTCATTCTCCTGTCCTTATCCCACTCTAAGTGGGGTCGGCACAACATGTTACAACATGTTTTCACATGATTTGGCTACGTATTTTACGATCGGCCGCCTGCATGACGTCAACTTACCTTAGTCGCCTTTTACGACATCTCGGTAAGAAATGAAGTTGGTATATTCTATGCAGCCGGACACCACACGGCACATACCTTATTCGCCACCTCCTTTCTTACGACACCTCGGTAAGAAAGGAGGGTGTTCTATTCTATTCTGCCGGTTGCCATACGGCGTATTAAATATAATTTTAAGTAACAAATTAAAATATTACAGACCTTATTTAATTGACTTACTTTAACTTACCTACACCATACGGTTTTCTTACAGTTAGTTGATCCCAACACAGGTGTAGAAATTAAAGAGCCATACGTGACTGGCGAATTATGGAACAAGGGACCAAGGTTTACGGTAAGTTTATATCATAAATAACTAAACTAAAGATTTAAAAGTATTTAAAATAGTAAAAGACAAAAACAACTGCATCTCAACAGTCTTTTAACCCAGATATTTAAGCGTAAACGTTTTAAGCATTAATCTAACGTTCCATTTACATATATATAAATAGAATATCATATAATTCATATCATATCATTTTAGGAATACTACAACGATCCAGAAGAAACTGCAGCCGCATTTTCAGAAGACGGATATTTCAAAACAGGAGATTTACTATATCGTGATGAAGATGACAACTATTTTTATATGGACAGACTGAAAACATTGATCAAATATCGCAATTCACACGTGAGTATATAATTATAGAATTTGATACTATTTTCCTTCCTTATTTACGTTTATTATTGACAATCGTTACTCGTTTCCTGTGTTCAAATACTCTTAATTATGTAGTGTTTTTTTCAACTGTTTTTTCCTATTCCCGAAGGAATACAGGGAGTTCAGCCTGTTATACGAATATGAGCTTCATTAGTACTAAATTTTCTCAATATAGCTACAGATTACCCTATATATAATATCAGTATGGATTGTAATAGTATCCGGTTTCGACGACATTATATATTTTTTTTGTGGCCTTCACATTTTCCGGATTGTTATTCTGCTATGGTAAAACGATATTAAAATAAAGTTTGAATCTTCTTATACATATAAATGAATGTCTGTATGTATGTACTATAGATTTTGTTCGTGTGTTTAAAGGCCTATTTGAATAAATATTGTTTTGATTTGATATGATTTAAGAAAAACTTAAGTTACGACGGTTGTTAATAATAATTTGGTTGGCCGTATTTAAAAAAAAATTGTAATAACGGGACGCAGTGGGCAATATTGAAGCGATAAAAAATCTAATTATATCTTTGGCAAAATAATATTAATAGAATACATTTTTTTCAAATAATGAGTAAAGTTCAAAATTTTAATTCTTTGCAGATATTACCGTTAGAAGTAGAAGAAGTAATAAGCACTCATCCAGGTGTCCATGAAGTATGCGTTGTTGGTATCGAAGACCCTCTCGACGGGGAAAAGGCAGTAGCTTGTGTTGTGAAAAAAGATGGTCACAATGTAACTGCGCAAGAGATCAAGGATCTTGTTACAAGTGAGTTACTGATGTTGTTAATACTAATGATAATCTATACATATTATAAAAGGATGTCTCCAAAAGCTGTCTGTATGTGATCGATTTACTCAAAATCTATTAAACGGATTTTTGTACGGTTCATAATAAGAGATAGAGCGATTCTAGAGGAAGGTTTTAATTCATAGTACGTTACAGTTTCATGTAAATTGACTGAAATATATTGCGTTAAAAATTTTGTGACACGCTGATTTCTACACTGGCGAAGCCGGCACAGCTAATATTTTATAAAATAATTATAGTTAACAAATAAAAAAGTAAAGTAACGGCCTGTTACTATCTCATTGCTAGGCACAGGCTCTTTCCATTTTTGGAGAGAAGGTTTGGAGCTAACATTTACTACGCTGCTTCAATACGAGCTAGTAGCTTACACATATCCTTGATCCATCCTATCCACCAATCCTAATCCATAATTCTCTAGAGATATGCCGGTTTCCTTACGAGGTTTTCCTTCGCCGAAAGCTTCTGATAAATTGCAATTACAAATTAGACACATAAGTTTTGATAGAAAGCTTATTACTGCCAGCATTGATACTCTAAAGATTCGCACGGTTTCACCGTTACATTATTAATTGATTAAAAAAATTACTATCAGGCACAATTTTGATATTAGCATGGATTATGACAAATGCTAGAACTTATATCTTACAGTCCGTCCTGTAGTATCTGGGTGAATAGAATAGACCACACTTATTTCTTACATATTTATATCTATACGTGTCGTAAAAGGCGACTAAGGTAAGTGGACGTCAGGCAGGCAGTATTGAAGAGATCGCGCAATTGTTAAAAAACTTGCTTGCTGAGGGCTTAAGTCGCGTGCGCTGCGTTAACCAGCAGAGATATGCTAAAGTAATGTACTAGAGAATTGTAGATCTATAAAAATACTACAAAAAAGTCTGGAATAGCATGTCTCTATCTCTCATGGTTAATTCACAATAACTACTTTATGTTTAAAATTTGAATTCTAGAAAACAATTGTGACACGCTGAGTTACACGCGGGCGAAGCCTCTGGCACAGCTAGTTTAATATAAAGTATAACCGTCAACCATCGAGGTAACAAGATCATGGCAGAAAACCAAATTAGTGAAATAACGTAATTGTAAAACTTGAGTACCGGCCTAGAATGTTACTTTAAGCACTCATTTATTTACTAGCAAATTTAATAACTTCGTGTGAGCCGCTGTCCGCCTCCTCCTATATCTTGCCCCATCTGCCATACACCAATTAAGTGACTAAGCTCATAAAGCTGTTATTTTTTCAGATAAACTATCGAAGAACAAACAATTGCGCGGCGGCGTTGTATTTGTGGACCGACTTCCTCTGACATCATCTGGGAAGCTAGCGAGGAGTAAAGTTTTAAAGCTAGTATCTGATATGATTAAAGAATAAGATTCTCAAGACTTGAAAGTAATGAAGAATAGTTAACTAGTTATAAAAATAAAGAAAAGCTAAAAAAATATTGTTGTTAATTGTACAACTGGTGGCGTAGCCAGACAGAGTGGCGCCCTTCTTGTCTGCCGTTTCCTAAATTTTCATCACCCCGGGTCGCGCCCCTTGACGTTATTCTCGCAGTGCGCGATTTGCAGGGGTCTACTTTATGCCCCCATCAGAACTGTTTTTCCGAAAAATCGACCACTCAACCGGATAAATTAGGTAAATCTTCGTGCTATACTCACTTTTTACGATAATCTGATAATGGAAAGAGACTTAACAGTAGGGGTTTTTACTACTAATAAACGAAACGGCTTTATTGTTTTATTTAACACTATGTTGTTGTTGACGTTGACCGTCACAAACAATACTCGGTTTTTAGCATGATAGGACTATTTTATCAGCAAAGTATATACGTTTCATTTGTTTAAAAAAAAATGTATAATATATCTACCTCTTATTTATATAATTTAAAATAAAAATTGTTAATATTATATATTATTAATGTTTTATTCATCATAAGTATTTTATAATTAAATAAATATATAAGATTTACAATTCTCGTTTTATTTTAAAAATATAATTTAACTTCATTTCACTTTTGACTTATTCACTATAAGTGCATTCAGAAAAACGCCTTTTTTGTTTTTCCGATTTTGTTTCGTGTCCATTTGTAGTACTTCATCAGCTTAAATGTTTTTCTCATTTATAATTCTTGTCTCGATAATTAATTTATTCTCTCTGTACATTCATTGCAATTTTACTTAATTTAAGTCTGGCAATTTTTCCTGTGGATGTGTAGGGCAGATTGTCAAGGAATACTACTCCGCCTCGTAGTTCCTTATTTTTCGATAAATTACCTAGTAAATAATATAGTAATAATTAATAACAAAAGAAATACCGGATATTTTTACAAAGAGATTAAAAATATATTTAAAATAAATAATTCATATCTCAAACTAAAGGTAAACCAAACATTATAAAAATTAATTTTCCAAAAACCAAACATCGAGTTTCTGGGTATTTTGTTCGTAGTAATTAATAATTGATTTGATATCAAAAGTGCTTTCAATTGTTAAGACTTTTTGCACACAATCTAAACTATACTACATAATTAAATTAAATTTTATTTACTATAAAAAAAATTAACAGTTAAAATAATATTACATCCGAAAAAAATCATTTGGTCCTCACGTAATTTGTATAAAAAAATATCCCCAGAATTATCTAGAGATATGCAGGTTTCCTCACGATGTTTTCCTTCACCGAAAAGCGTGTGGTAAATTGCAAATATCAATTAAACACATAAGTTTTAATAGAAAAACTCATTGGTGCCTGCCCGGGGTTTGAACCTATGTTCGTCTCTAGAGAGTCGCACGGTCTCACCACTGGGCTATCACAGCTTATTTAGTTGTAATTTGTATAAGTACCTTTAAAACAAAAACATTTTATATATCAACAGTATAAAGGAAAGAAAGAAATGGGAAATACGACAATTGGTTAATTATTTTGCTATAATCTAATATATCAAAATAATATTATCACTTTTGTGTATCATGGATCTCCGAAAAGTAACGCGTAATTTTATAAATTATATGTATATATTTTTACTTATATTACGCATTCGAAACTGTTAACTCTACTTATATTAAACCAACTCACTTGCAACTAAATTTTTTATCTCTTGAGCGGTTACTTCGGCGCCTTCTCGTCTGACCACAAAAGCAGCTGGTATTTGACCATCGACTACATCTTTGATACCTATAACACAAACCTCTTTGACTCCTGGATGGTGCATTATTACTTCTTCCAACTCAGATGGTATTACCTGTAACAAAAAGGCAATACATAATAAGGCTACTTTCCACTTCCTTATCTTACCCGACGCACTTTGCTCTTTACTCATTTAACACCCTTGACATTCTTCACCTTGCTGCTATGGTTAACAGCATTTTTTCTGTCCGAAACAAAATCAGTTCCTGGGTGCTTGAGCCTGATATCTAGGAGAACAGAATTCTTATCTTGTTACTTCATGAAATTTTCATTTAAAGAAAGTGGCTAAATTATAATAGTTGTTTTTAAGAGCTGTGATAGCCCAGCGGTAAGACCGTGCGACTTTTCGAGGTGAGTTTTTCTATAAAACTTATGTGTCTAATTGATGATTGCAATTTATCACACGCTTTTCGGTGAAGGAAAACATCATGAGGAACCCTGCTTATCTTTAGAGAATTCTGGGAATATGTTATATTAGACACATAAGTTTTAAAAGAAAACTCAATGGTGTCTGCCCATGGTTTGAACCCGTGATCCCCTCTAAAGAGTAGCACGGTATAAACTTATAGAAAAAGAATTAAATATTGAAAAGACTTGACGCATAAGATTTATTACAATTCAGGAATATGTTACCGATTATATATAAAGCAAAATATACCTACTTGTCCACTACTAGTCACAGTCTTACCATCAGCCCTCCCCACACGTCTCCCTAGGCCTTAGTCCAGGCACACCCTTACACAGACGTTTCCCGGCGATAGAAGGGATTCTGCGCTCTACTCTCTGCACTTCGCTACCTCGACGATGCTTCTGTGCTCTCTCGTCCCGTCCGGTAACGCTGTTAAAGCCGTTAAGGCTAACAGTATACAGTCAGTTCGAAAAAAAGTTCCTTCTTGAAAGTATCTTATCTATGCTAATATATAAAACTGAAGAGTTTGTTTGTTTGCTACTACTGGACCGATTTGAAAAATTCTTTAAGTGTAAGATAGTCCATTTATAGAGGAAGGTCATCGATATAATGATGCTAATGCTAAGATGAATAGAAGAGGAGCAGCAATAAAAAATATTGCAAAATTTAAAGCGTTCCTTGCGTTAGCACACGCAATAAACGATGAAAGTTGTTCAAAAATCATGTATTACAAAATTGTTCCCCTTTAAAAGTTCTAAATAAAAGTCCGCGACAGCATATGTCTAGCTTGTAAGGTTAACCCACTTAAAACCATAATTAATATAAGTATTACGATTTACTCAAATAATAATACTGCAGTCCACGCGAACGAAGTTACGTTTGAAAGTTAGTATCAGATAAATGTTTTATAAGATTTTCCTTGTATCGTTATACAAGATGCACAAAATTAAAAAGAATATTAAACACTTACGTGTGAATTTCTATATTTAATCAGACTTTTTATTCGTTCCACAAAAAAGTAATTATGATTTGTGTCACGGTACAGTAAGTCTCCTGTCTTGAAAAAACCATCATCTGTAAATGCGTTTGCGGTCTCTTCTGGATCATTGTAGTATTCCTAGAACAAATTTTTATTGAGATTAGTGTAATTTATAAGTAATTTATCCATTTTAAATTTACTTAGAAACAAATTCTTGATATCTTCATGTGCGATCGACGTCGGAATTTTGTCTGTAAAAATTTACAGTTAACTAATAAGTCTTTTAAACTTTGATGAATAGATTAAGATCGAAGATTTTGAATATGGTATCGTGGTCTTAATAATATAAAATATATGGGGAACTTGCACACACGGTCGTCCGTCGCCTAAATAAGTAACTTAATACTTGTGTTATGGGTGACAGACAACTGTTAGATATACTACATATATAATTTTAAATACATACTTAAATACAAATACACACCCAGGCTCGAAGAAACAACAAATTGCTTATAGAAAATGTTGGCCCTCGGCGGGAATCGCACCCGCGACCCGGGGAACTGAAGACAGGGTCACTACTATTAGTGGGTAGTGGCTTTACCCATAAAAAAAGTAAAAGTAAAGTAGCGGCCTGTTACAATCCCACTGCTGGGAATAGGCCTCCTCTCTTCGTTTCCGGAGAGAAGGGTTGGAGCTAAGACCTACCACGCTGCTCCAATGCGGATTGGTAGGTTACACATATCTCCAGAATTCTCTAGAGATATGCAGATGTCCTCACTATGTTTTCCTTCACTGAAAAGCGTGTGATTAATTGCAATTATCAATTAGACACATGAGTTTTAATAGAAAAACTCATTGGTGCCTGCCCGGGTTTGATCTCGTGTTCCCCTCGAAAGAGTCGCACGGTCTCACCGCTGGGCTATCACAGCTCTTTAGTTTTACCCATACTCACCGAGAATCCGGGCCCTTTAACCAATATTTCACCAGTCACGTTGGCTTCTTTTATTTCAACACCAGTATCCGGATCAACCAACTAAAAGATAAATATATAAATATACATTATATGGCACACTCACACACAAGGTCGTCCGTTTGTATGTAATTCAATATACAATATTAATAAATTTTATACTTTTATTATTTCCATCGCATGACTGGTCTGTTGGCATAATTGGTAGTGATCCTGCGTTTAACTCCGCGGATCGCGTGTCGATTCCTGCCCAGGGCCAACATTTTCTATGAACAATTTGTTGGTCCATCGAGCCTTAGTGTATATTTGTATTTAATTATGTATTTCAAATTATATATGTCTATTCATCATCATCAGTTGTCCGTCACCCATAACACAAGTATTAAGTTACTTACTTTGGGGATGGACGACCGTGTGTGTAAGTGTCCCATATATATTTTTATGCCAATTCTCACTCTCCTCTTAGAATGTTATCGTTTAACAAGCGGTACAAAGGTTAACCAATAAATATATCGCACGCTTAGTATTAAAGTGATTGCCTTATCGCATAAAATGCCTAATTTTGACTTAAGTCAGTTTAATACTTAACGTGCGATATATTAATAACTGAATACTGATAACTGAGTACCTTAACAGTATACGAAGGCGTAGGTCTACCACAATTGCAAATGGGGCCGAAAGGGTTCGGAAAGAGTACAGGCCCTATCATTTCGGTCTGGCCATAACATTCTAGGACTAGACACCCTTTATTAAGAAGTTTCTGGAAAAATAAATATTTTATCAAATCTTTAATCAACAATTTTAAGACATAAGTAATCAAATCAAATCAAATCAAAATAGTCTTTATTCAAGTAGGCATTTTTATAAGCACTTTTGAATCGTCAAGGATCAATTAGATTTAAAAAGCTACACTGGTTCGGAATGTTGCTCTTACCGAGAAGAACCAGCAAGAAACTCGGCGGTCAATCTTTTAAACATTTAAATTTACATTATTTATTTGCAGTCTTGTGTGGAGCTGAAAGGATTTTCAAATCCAAGCATTTTTATCATTCAAGTAATCTTCACTTGTATAATGAAAATATTATTTTGCTATAATCTGCGATAAAAGAAAATATATGTAATGCTAAATGTAGAATACTACTATCCGCTCTCATGTCTGATATAAGTAGGATTCGACTTAAACTCATGCACTACCCACCATCAATAACACAACATTACACAAACACTGCACACATATTGCGTGTTTGGTTTGTAAAAATGTTCTTTACAACAAATAATAACATCTTCGTAATCCGTCGTTTGGTATCCGGCTGAGTATAATGGACCACCCGTTTCTTACCGAGGTGTCGTAAAAGGCGATTTAGGTAAGTTGACCTAACGTGTGGTATCGAATTGAGTAGAATAGACCAAGCTCAATTCTTACCGAGATGTCGTAAAAGGCGACTAAGGTAAGTTGACGTTAGGCAGATCGTAAAAATACGTACTCAAATCATGTTACATCATATTTATTACATGTTGTGCCGATCCCAATTAGAGTGGAATAAGGGCAAGAGGATGACGATCATCTTCGTAATATAATGTGAAAGTCATCATTATACGAAATTTTTATCACATTCCCTAATAAATATTTATTACTTCATCATATATTTTATTGCACATCTTAACAGTGTTGTAACAGTAAAAGTTTACGTAAATGACTGTTATATTATTATTATACAATTACTTCTTCATGCTTTGTTGAGACGTGAAATATGTCCAAATAAATATGTACATATTAACTAGCGTCTGATTGCGACTTTAACTGCGTTTATTCCAGTACCGACATGAAAAGTTGCTAAGTCTCTCTAAGCTAACTTTCTAAAAAAGTCATCAACATTTCATTGATATATGAAAGAAGGATAAAAACAAAGACTTTTAAATATTAGTAATATTAATATCACGTCCATCTGCCCTTATCCCAGTCTAAGTGGAGTCGGAACAACATGTTAAAACATGTTGTGACATGATTTGGCTACGTATTTTACGACCGGCCACCTGCGTGACGTCAACTTACCTTAGTCGTATTTTACGACACCTCGGTAAGAAAGAGGGTGTTCTTTTCTTCATAACCGGATACCACACGGTAGGTCAACTTACCTTAGTCGCCTTTTACGACACCTTGGTAAGAAAGAAGGTGATCTAATCTAATCAGCCGGATACCACACAGCATTGGTGTAGTTAATGGTGTTTATGATAAAATTTCAATATATATTCTATCATACCTTAAACGCAATTAAAACATCTTCATGAAGCTTAGATCCCGTAATGGCAATATGTTCGAAACATGTTAAGTCGACTTCATCCTTCCGATTTAGTATTGACGCCATTAATGATGGGCTGAACAAGGCTGATGCGGGCTTTGAAAAAAAAGGGAAAACATTTCTAACAAAGATCATAGTGGGTGACTTTAACAGTAATAACCATTGAATAAAAATACTGACTTCTGACTGTCGCTTCACGTTCGTAGACTGCTTAATCGATATAAATAGCTTAGTAAATAATTATAATAATAAATAGCTTATTTCTAAACTATCACCGTGTAAAAAATCAAATCAAACTATTACGCCGTTTGCCAATTTTTAATCTTCTTCTTTTCAACCAATGGGTGTCCTCGATTAAAATAGTTCTTTTTAAAGCATTTGCAACGTTTAGTTCCGGAGAATCCCTGCGACTTTCTTTGGTTTTTATTATTTTATATTTTTATATTATATTAGTTGATCGCATCTTCGGGTGGCAAGAGGGCTGGCTCCTTTTTCGCACAAAGAATCAGCTTAGCGATTCAACGCGGAAACGCTGCCAGCATTCTTGGGACCATTCCACGTGGGCATGATTTGTATAGTAGTAGCGTGTAAGTAATTTAAGATAGATATAACTTGATAACACTTTTTTGTTATAAATAAAAAAAATAGTATAAATATATTTGAAGAATATATTTTTGAATCCAAATTCACGTCATATCATAGTGTCTCACGCTACGAATTCCCTGTACAGAGTTTAGGGCTAACATCTGCGTACTAAACGAGGTAAAGCTCTCGATCATTTGCTTCCAGCGAATCCTAATTAACTGTGGACACATAACACGCACATTTCCAAACAATTTGTAGAAATTAGTGACAATGAGCGAAGTAGAAGCCAAGAGATCCAAAGAGCGGAGTCCATATTTGGAACATGTGTCATTTGGAGACAAATTTGGAGACTGCGCAGATATACGAACCAGGTGGCAAAAAAATGGTTTTTGAAACAAGCTGATACGAGAAATCACGATGCTTATCGTTGAACACACGGTTTAAGGGTGGTTTAAAAATCATAAATCATAGTAAATGATAACGTCTAGTATAGATTTAAGTTTAAAATTTGGGTACACTATTTAGAAACTGTAAAATATCATTGCAAATATCTTATCGCGTTTAATCAACGTCTTCAATCCACTTATCAATGTCGGATAATCGCACCACTTAAATAATTATACCCTTCAGATTATTTTCCATGATGCTTCTGTAATAAATGTATTGGATAATAATATTCATTTACATTTACACTCTGCAATGTTATCAGTGAAACAGAGGTTATATAAAATTTGAAATTTTTTTTGGTTACAGACGATGGTTGGTTTTTTGTGGTTGCCCTGAGACCAGTATTCCTGAAATTCCTTACTACCGAACCTACCTTAATACCTACTTATACGCAGTCAAAGCGGAATAGAAAATCACACACTGTTATAAAATCAACGCCTTTCTATTATTAGTAAAAATGAGTATCGTATGATCCAGAATTATATTCTTTTTTAAATTTCTAAAAAACTAATCTACAAATTTTAAAATCCAGACATTTCTTAATCTTTTATTACATTCTTTCTTTTCTCTGTTCAATATATTGAGCCGTAAAGGGACGGTCAAACGCAAAAGCATGGTTGCAACTAACAATTGCGGCAAGAGTGCAAATAGTTTTACTAACATTGGAAATTCTATTCGCAAGTTTTTTTAATATTAAATTTTACCCCAATAACCTCTACAAACTTTTCAATTTTTTATTGACTTACGCTTAACTTATTAAATTTTATGCTTTTTTAAATATTTTTCAAACAATTTCAAAGAAGTCCAGACAACGGATTAGGGTTCCGTGTCACTAATGTAACTGCCTTTTACTAGCTGCTGGGCATAGGCCTTCTCTCTCCGTTTTTGGAGAACAGAATTGGAGCTAAAACCTACCAGGCTGCTCGAATGCGATTAATATGTTACATATATCTTTAGAATTCTCTAGAGATATGCAGGTTCCCTCACAATGTTTTCCTTCGCCGAAAAGCGTGTGATAAGTTGCAATTATTAATTAGACACATAAATTTTAACAGAAAAATCATCATTGGTGCCTGCCGGGGTTTCAACTCATGAACGTCTCTAGATATTCGCACGGACTCACCACTGGGCTATCACAGCTTAGAATAACTGATTAGGACTGCGTGTTAGATGACTTGAGATGTGACTAGTTACAAAGCAATTTGCAAATATTATTTAACAAGTTGTAATCACAAACCATTCTGCGACCTGTATGATCTCATACAAAATACATTAAATAAAAAAAACTTACTTTGTATTTGTTAATTATATCTATTACGTGATTTAGATTATCCGGTTTCGACGTTTGCAATATTGTGTTCCCCTCCATCGGCACAGATATGTGTGTGAAGTAGTTCGATATCCAATTAACAGGAGCTAGAAGTAACGCTTTCTTGCTTCTGCAATATAATAGTAATAAATTAGCGGTTTAGCTAAGATCAAATCGATGTTATACATCAACGCGCATACATTTGCTGGAACATTATTGAACATATATGATAGTAGTTAAGCTACTATATCGAACTAATATATCTTTATATAAAAAAGAGTAAGTATGTATATTACCAACTCATTCATTGGTCTCGGTATTCGCTTCTTAAATAAAATTTCGCCATCCATACTAGACCAGTCTACAGAAAGGTTTAAATAAAGTGTAAGAGATATGCGTATACGTCAAGCATATTACATAATTGAAGATTATTTGGATGATAGAAATAATTCCTAGATCCTTTCAGCTTCATACAAGACTGCGGTTTAATAATGTAAACTTCAAAATGTTTAATGGACGCCGAGTTTCTTGCTGGTTCTTTGTCTGGCTCAGTTGTAGTTTCATTAATCATATTGATTCAAAAGTTTTTGAAAAGACTTATTTGAATAAACATTATTTTGATTTGATTTCGATTTACTTCAATTACTTATACTTAAATACCCCGAAACAACTGAATCGATTTTATCATTAGATTGACCCTGAAAAGTTGGTGAATCTGCAATCCTTTGCTAAGAGCTAGAGCATTTATTTTTTAGGTATTTAATCAATTATATACAATCAATAGGTTACTAAATAATTAGGGCCTAGTCTATTATTGTAATTTATAACTTACGATTCCATATTGTCTTGACGCAGCAATTCTTTGAGGCCCTCCAATTTCTTTAATATAACTGTATGTTTGAAAGCTGCAACTTTAACTTTGCCTAAGGTACCGCTTGTGCTGATAAGAAAGGCATATATTTTCTCTAAATCAAATTCTGCAATTCTGCAAAAAGATCAATTAAATCATTATTATAATTGATAAAATAGCTGTGAGCCCAGCGGTGAGACCGTGCGACTCTCTAAAGACGATCATGGATTCGCATCAGGGGCAGGTACCAATGAGTTTTTCTAATAAAACTTATGCGTCTTATTGATAATTGCAATTTATCACACACTTTTCGCATCGTGAGGAAACCTGCATATCTCTAGAGTACTCTAAGGATACGTGTAACCTACCAATGCGCATTAGAGCAGCGTGGTAAGTCTTAGCTCCAATCGTTATCTCCAAAAACGGAGATAGGAGGCCTATGCCCAGCAATGGGATAGTAGCAGGCTGTTACTTTACTTCTTTATATTATTATAATGAACAGTATTTAAGTTTCTTTGTGTAATTGGGTTTTGTTATGTATTTATCATGATTATTTACGTAGTTGCGTATTGTAAATGCAAACTTCTGCTTATTGATATACTAGGAGATATACTTATGCGCTCTAAAGACCCACCACACTGCTCCAATGAGGTTTAGTAGGTGACACAAATCTCTAGAATTCTCAAGTTTTCTCGCGATATAATACAAATATTAATTATACACATAAGTTTTAACATAAAAAACTCATTTGTGCCTGCTCGAGGTTTAAACCCGGGACCTCCTCGAAAGGATCGCATGGTCTCATTGCTCACAGCTATACTCATATAGATTACTCAAAATCATCATTATACATACTTACTCAAAATCATCGGCGGATTCCAAACTACAATATTTCTCAATAAACTTTTCCATTGTACAATGTTCATCATCAAATGTAACCAATTCTAAGTCCAGCCCAAGATTTGAAGCTGCTTTCGCGTAGATACTAGAAGATTCATTCTGGCAAAATGCTATTTTTGGCCGCGTTAGCTCAAACAGTGTATGGACTTCGACTGATAACAAAAAAACAAATATTTACCGCTTACGTACTTGTTACCGACGTTTTAAACACTTCGGACTCGTTTTATTCAGCTAAATCACGCATGAAGTAAATATAAGAAACATTTTAAGCTTATTGAAAAATTCCACTCTACGTTTAAATAATAATAATAGCTGTGATATCGGAACGGTAAACCTTGGAACTCTTATAAGAAGGTCGCAGTTTTAAAACCCCTGCCACTAATGACTTTCTTTTTCTTCTTAAAGTTATGCCTTATTTATATTTACAATTTATCACATGCTTTTCGGTAAAACATAGTGAGGAAACATGTATATCTTAAAAGAATTCCTAGGACATGCTTAATCTACCAATTCACTTTTGAACAGATTAGTGTGTTAAAGCTTTAACCCTTCTGTAAAAAAAAAATTGTCGGATAGAAACAAGCTCACAGCTTCGGATTATATTATATTATAATAGGTCCAATACTTTAAATGCTTATTATTTTTCATGGAAATCCAATACTCGACATAGCTTTCTTCCTTGACCTTGACCTTATGCTACCTACTACTACCTTCTGTACGTTGTTTTAACCGTGAGCGAACTCTACCAACACTTTGTCAACCGTGTGGTCCCTTACATAGAACTTTTCGAGAAAAAATAATTCTAGGGATCAAAATTTTACTCGAACTGTTTGTATATTCTGTAACACCACAATCTATACTAATTATAAAACAAAGTCCCAAAAAGCTGTCTGTCTGTATGTAATCGATCAAAATCTACTGAACGGATGTTTGTATAATTTTGATCAAAAGATAGTGCAATACTTCTGGATGCTTTAGGTATATAGTACATATCGGTATTATGTAAATTGTGTTGAAGAGATCGCGCAATTGTTAAAAAAACTTGGTTGCTGGGAGCTTTATTCGCGTGCGCTGTGTAAACCAGCAGAGATACGCTAAAGTAATGTACTAGAGAATTGTAGATCTATCAACATACTACAAAAAAGTCTACGATAGCATGTTTCTATCTATCATGGTTTACTCACAATAACTACTTTTATGTTTAAAATTTGAATTTTAGAAAAAAAATGTGACACGCTGATTTCCACGCGTGCGAAGCCGCTGGCACAGCTAGTAAATACTAAAAATAGACAATATTTAATTGTCTAAGGTCTTACCATATTTAAAATAGGGGTCGACGCAAATAATGGGTAATCCATTGAGGAGTGCCGCAAAAAACGGTATGCAAATATCCAAATGATTGAAACCTCCTATAGCCAAGACATCACCGGGTTTTAAACCAAACGCTCTCAACGCTTTCGCTAACTGGATGGATCGTTTTAACACCGATTCATAGCTCTCTTCGTCACCGGTCGCTGCATCTATCTGAGTGAAGAAAAACGTTTTATAATAATAATCCATGCACCTAATAGCATAAGAAACCAAATTAAGGAAAGATTTTCGAAATAGGTCAGAATCTCTTTTAAAACTCTTTTGCATTTATTTTAGCACCAAAAAACTTAATGCAAGCTTATGTTTTGTAGCATCAAAATAATATTTTTTTAAACTTTAGGTCTAATTCGGGCAATGGAAGGTGCATATTTAGGAAAAATACGAGTGCTAGAAATCCTTTATTGGTAATCCTTTATTTTAATTGTATGTTAAATATTAATTTTTAGTAGCAATTATAATTTAACAGGAAATAAACTGTATATCGTTGCAGGAGCCTGGCTACAGTTTCAGTTAAATCAAGGCGAGTCTGTGAATATGAGAATACTTACATACATATTATTACCTTATTTTATTACCTACCTTATTACTACCTTACCTTATTAACCTTCATTCAGGTTTCAAGGCATTCGGAAGTACAACATAACGTCTCTAATAATAAAAATGTTTTACGGCATTAAGACGTTATAAGAACTCATCAAACTTACAATCAACCATGTTCCTGCTATTCCCTAAATGACTGGCCTGTTGGCGCAGTGGGTAGTGATCCTGCCTTCATCTCCGCAGATCGCGGGTCCGATTCCTCCCGAGATCCGAGAGCCGAGATATGTATTTAAAATTATATATGTAGTATATCTACCAGTTGTCCGTCACCTATAACACAAGAATGAAAATCGGACCGTGTGTGTAAGTGTCCCATATAATAAAAAAAAATAGAATAATTGAGATACTTCTCAATCAAACCAATTCAAGGATATCATTCATCTGCGATATTAGGAGATCGTGCTATTCAGTTCAGGTCTCATTTTAATAGACAGTGGAAAATGGTCCCAAATTTTAGAAGTACTTATTTACTCTAAGTGGATTATGATTCCAAAAAATTATAAATACAAAGACATGGAAAATCTGACTGTTACTATCTCACTGTTAGAGATATGGGTCTCCTATCTCCGTTTTTGGAGAGAAGGATTGGAGCTAAGACCTACCACGCTACTCCAATGTGAATTGGTAGGTTACACATATCCCTAGAATTCTCTATAGATATGTGTAGGTTTTCTCACGATATTTGCTTCACCGAAAAGAGTGTTATAAATTGGAATTATCAGTTAAACACATAAGTGTTAATAAAAAATTTATTGGTGCCTGCCCGCGGTTTGAACCCGTGACCCTTTCGAAAGAGTCGCGCGGTCACACCGCTGGGTTATCATGGTCATCTTGGAAAATCTATTACGGGTATCTTGTTTCTCCTTCTTTATCCGACGTGTCAATATTTATGATTGTGTCGAAATATAAATATCAAATTTTCTTTGACATTAACAGGATAACATGTCATAATGAATATTTAATAAGAGTATATCTTTCATTCTTGTTAACCTTTAAAATTTTGTTGTTCTTCTATTTTATTAAAAAAATCTTATAGTTTGGCTCAGTCTATTATGTTTTATATAAATAATGCCTAATTGGCTTATGTTAAAAAAAATATTTAGAGTAGGATAGTCATAGTTACAACTATTGATTTATACAAATAAATAAATAAATTAGTTTTATTTCAAGGCTTAAATTTTTTCTTCTCTATATAAACTTACTTATTATATTCCAAATCTCATATTCGCTTTAGCTAATATGGGATCGATTATTTTTAATATTATGTTAATAACGCAAGTTTTATCTAATTTTTCGTCAAAGAAACTTCGAAACATATAATTGAAACATGACACAAATATCCGATAATATATTTATTTTTCAAATCCACTAACGTTAGATGGTGCAATCCACCCTAGTCTAAATAACGAATAATTATATCATATTCAAACACGGACCATATTTTTTTCTATAAAAATACAATAGGTTCTTTAGTAAACAATTCAGTGTATTGTTCACGACTGATATAACTGACCGTTTCCCGTTCTAAATATACATGTTTGTAACAAGAATAAAACACCCAACGAGTCACTCACCTGACAAATACGTTCAGCATACAATTTGAAATATTTAAACACTAAATGTCCGAGATGGAATCCGGGCGGAAGATCGACGGGAAAACTCATTTTATATTAATTAATAAGAAGCTTATGTCTCACTTGCGCCTGCACTGAGTTGTGACTGAATTGAAGACTTGTTCTTATTATATCAACCGATAATACATACAAAATACCACAACTAGTGCTGACGACATTTGTCGCTTCAGAGTTTATTTGATTAAGGCGCTGAACAGAGCTGGCGTAAATTCAGATTTCGGCATATAAGCCACGCCCACAATTTCTGCGACGGCGTAGCGACAAACTTAATTTTTTAACACCCATTGTAGGTGTACACTATTTTATCCAAACTTTTTTTGTACAATTTATTTAAAAAACTTATGTCTAATTAATCTTATAAAACTAAGTATGCTGAAACTATAACTAAACACCTAAAAAAAGACATATTATCAACAAGGAATAGTCACAAAAGGCGGCAGCTAGCGACACACGTCCGTATAGCAGCGCGCCTCAGCGGTCACTGTCTATATTCGTAGATGTAAAAGAGAAGCGAGACGATGACTCGTTTCAGTTTTGCTATTTTCTAAAAAATATTTAATTTGAATGAAATATCTTAATTAATTCAAAATTTAAATCTTACATTCTCTTTATATTATAATGATTTATTAGTCTTTTTAATTTTACCAATTTTTGTTGATAAATATTAGAGATATTTACGATCAAAGTAAAAATCAGAGGTCTATTTACCAATTTTTTTTATCGAAAAAAAGTATCGTAATCATGTTTTGAAATCTTACATTCTCTCTGAGATATGATGTATATTAACATATATTTTTCTTTTAATCGTCATCCCTATAGCTTTTGTTAAAAACGTGTTTAAAGTCAGCCTATTTGGCTCTGTTCAGCGCCTTAAAAAGTTTTTCAATTGTATACTGTTAGCCCGAGTTCAAAATATGTAGCACGACAGCTAAAATGGGAAAATATTTTTTAAACGCTATTTGTTCTAAATGATTTATAGAAGCAGGCGTTACTTTGCGGAATTCCATATTACAAGCAATACAACAGAACTAACTACTTGTGCAACGGTACATATGTAGGTCAGACTGGCCGAAGTTTTGCGGTTCGATTCCGGGAACATATGGCTGCGTTTAGGAATAATAAACCACAAAATTCTAATTTTGCAAAACATTTGCTAGAAAGCGGTCATAAAGTGCCTAATGACCATTCATTTCATATTCTCCACACTTGTGATAAGGGACTCCGACTCAATACGTTAGAGCACCTTGAGATAATAAAAAATAACAATGGTCACTTAATTAACGAGCAAGTAAATGTATCTAATTCCGTTTTGCTACATGTGTTCGGAGGGGAGGGTATTGGTGGGGGTTAACTATTTAAGACTGCTTGTATGGGTAGCGCGGCGCAGTACGATTTTTGTCGTGGAGCCTATCCTCCTGATGATGCTTCGGTTTCGGGGCGAAACGATCGTCGAGATTGTGGTGGTGGGTGTGTGTGCTGCTTTTGTGTGCGTTGTTGCTGGTGAATTGCGCCTTGGGGTGCATGTGGTGACTGGTCCTGCATGTATAAGGTGCGTAGATTTTGCCTGCTTCATACACATTGGCTTTGCATGCATTCACTTAACCCGTGCGGATTATAGCAAAGTAGTTAGTTCTGTTGTATTGCTTGTGCTATTTGTTCTATTTCAATCAATTTAATCAATAATTTACTTGTTATAAATGAGTAAAGAGTAAATTTAGCAATACATTTGCTTGATTTAACAAATTAATAACCGGTCAAAAAGTGCTCGAATTAAATTCACTAATTAAAACTAATTGGACGGAGTAACATTTTCGAAAACAAAGTTTTATTTCAGCTACACATGCAGAACAGAACTCAGAACAGAGATTCTGAGTTTACTTACTTTGAGCAATAATATTACGGTTATTTTTTAACCGATACACGCCTGACATTTTGATAACGATTAAACTATTTATAATTTTTATGGATGAAACTATTTCATGGTAGAGTATGAATAAGCTCAAATTAACTAGTACCTGGTGCAATTCTTTGTTGTTTACAAATAAACTTTAAATTTATAAGATTATTTAAATAAACACAACTCATCGAACAAAAAATCATCATTCAGATATTAGATAATGTTGTGGTTGAAAATGAAAATCCGTGCATCACTGATCGTTTTAATCTTCTATAAAAAATGGAATTTGTCTTACGATTATGTCTTTTATAGATTCCGAAACGGCTGGACCGATTTTAATAAGACTTTAAAACAATGTGTATATTGAATAATTATATTATATTATTGGTAAAGTTTGGTGGCTATCAGAGCATTATTTGAACTGTTGAGTTGAGGAATCATCTCTCGAGGGGAATCCGAAACCAGACTAAGCCACAGCAACGCGTTACCGGACAGCTAGGTTGGAACAAAAATTAATAGATGAATAATGATTCATCCGCCGTGTGGTATCCAGCTGAGTAGAATAGACCATCCTCATTTCTTACCGAGGTGTCGTAAAAGGCGACTAAGGTAAGTTGACCCACTGTGTGGTATCCGGTAGAGTAGAATAGACCACCCTCTTTATTACCGAGGGTCGTAAAGTACGCCTAAGGTAAGTTGACGTCAGGCAGGCGGCCGGTCGTAAAATACGTAGCTAAATCATGTGACAACATGTTAACATGTTGTGCCAACCCCACTTAGAGTGGGATAAAGGCAGGAGGATGATGATGAGATGAATAATGATTCATACCATTTTGGCATTCTAACTAAAATAATTCTTATGTGTATGCTTTACATAATATATTTTGAAGCTCGACATTTCTTCACCAAATATTTGATTTCGGTTTAATTAATGCAATAAAAAAAATAGTTTTAAATCTTGAGTCATAATTACAGGTTCAAGATATATAATAATACACGTTTAATGACTTAACAAATGAACAGACTGGAGGTTTATACTTTTATTAAAATAATCTACAAATGCAAATATAGCCCGCCATATGTTATGCTTGATATCAGATAGTACGCGATAACACACAAAAAGCGTTTTAAAATATCAACTTTATTATTTCTGAAAAAAGATCTATTTTTAATCGTACGAAATTTGTCGTTTAAGGTTTGTAGTCCAAACTTTCAACGTCTGTTGATATTTTTCATCAAAGATGTAATATTTAAGTTATGTAAATCGCATAAATGTTTATATTTTATAACTTTGTATAAAATCTACGGACGGCGGAATTTCTTATTGGCTTTCTTTAGGTTTAAGGATTTACTAATTTAATATTATATTAGGTCCTTACATATGAAATTGGCGTTTTGTCGTACTGGCCACTTTGATCTCAAATATTACCTTTATGGTTAGGAATTCCAAATTCAAATTCATACAGCTATTTACTCATGCATTTGTGTTTCAAACCCCCTAATTCATTTGTTTTTTCTTCTTTTGTTTTTTTCTTTGTGTCACTCTGTTTACAAAATGGAAAACATGAAATATCGCGTTATTTACGAGGATGAGTTCCACCGTGGCACCAGTGCTGCAGAAACGGCTCGAAGGATTAATGATGTGTATGGTGACGGTGTCGCAAAAGAAAACACAGTGCGTTTTTGGTTCCAACGTTTTCGTTCTGGAAATTTCGACCTGCAGAACAAGCCTCGTGGACGGCCGGAGACCAAAGTTGATAATGAAGAATTGAAGGCTATTGTGGAAGCGGATTCATCGCAAACCACGTCCGAGTTAGCTGCAGGCTCCGGTGTTAGTGATAAAACTATTCTAATCCACTTGAAGCAAATTGGGAAGGTGAAAAAGCTTGAAAGGTGGGTACCTCATGAATTGAGTGAAGCAAACCGACAAACGCGCGTCGACTGCTGCGTTACGTTACTCAACCGGCACAATAATGAAGGAATTTTAAATCGAATCATTACCTGTGATGAAAAGTGGATCCTCTACGATAATCGGAAGCGCTCATCGCAATGGCTGAACCCTGGCGAACCAGCCAAATCCTGCCCTAAGCGTTAATTGACTAAAAAAAAGTTGCTTGTAAGTGTTTGGTGGACTAGTGCCGGTGTCGTTCACTACAGCTTTCTTAAATCTGGCCAGACGATTACGGCAGATATCTATTGTCAGCAACTGCAAACCATGATGGAAAAGCTAGCTGCTAAACAACCGAGGCTGGTCAATCGCTCTAGGCCACTGCTGCTTCAGGACAACGCTAGACCACACACTGCACAACAGACGGCTACCAAATCAGAGGAGCTTCAATTAGAATGTCTTAGACATCCACCGTACTCTCCGGACCTTGCTCCAACAGATTACCATTTTTTTCGCAATTTGGATAACTACTTGCAAGGAAAAAAATTCAACTCCGATGGGGCAGTCCAAACCGCCTTCAAAGATTTTATTGATTCCCGCCCGAATGGTTTTTTTAGTAAGGGGATCAATTAACTACCTATGAGATGGCAAAAGTGCATACATAACAATGGTACATACTTTGATTAATTAAATATATTTCATTAAAAAAAAACGACTTTATGTTCCTCCCATAGAAAACGCCAATTTCATATGTAAGGACCTAATAGTATATTTTATAAATATATCAACCAATGATTTATATAAGCAGGCGTTACTTTGCGGAATTCCAATTCAAAATCGTAATGCATTACGCAACTGATGACGACTAAAGGATATTATTTAATACTTTATCGAATATTATAGATTTTGTTTATCTTTATTTCTAGTGGATCAATAATATAAAACTTGCATATAATCATTATTTGTATTTCAATAACATTTATTATTATTTTTATAATCACTTCATAAATTCATCTCATAAATCAAACTTTGTAAATTTACATTGTTAACACATTGACGGACAGTTTAAAAAAGTGAAGTTAGAAAATTTATACTGTATGTTTTTGTAATTTATACTGCTATAGCCGTAGTGAAAAGCTTTAACAAAAATTTCATGTCCCTACTGAGGACCGTTGAGGAGTTCCCTTGTCTGGAGCCAATCCAGGCAGCATCAGGTCATGCTTATCATAAACATGCATTGTCATCGGGAATGGATCAGTACGTTAAATTTCAGCTCAATCAGAAACCGGGAAATGGTTTAAATTTAGTTTGCATTATTCCTCTTAAATTAAATAAAAGCTTTTAAAAACAACCGTTTCGTTTTGGACGGTTATTGCCGTTATGACAAGTAGTGAATTACGTTTATAGAATTAGGCGTTACTTTGCGGAGATCCATAATACAAAAGTAATAATAAAATTATTTTGCTATAATCCGCGATACAAAATCGCAAAGCGATTTTTTCGTGCGATTTTGTCGTGGAGTCTATCTCCTGATGATGCTTCGGTTGCGGGGCGAAACGATTGTTGAGTTTGTGATAGTGAACCTGTGTAGTGCTTGTGTATTGTGGTGGAAGTGGTGGAGGTTTGTGCGTATGTTTTTTACGAATCCTGCATGTAACGGGTATGAAAAAACGTATAGTCCACTATACATTTAGCACTATATATATTTTCTATTTACTGTATCGCGGATTATAGCAAATTAATTTTATTATTACTTTTGTAGTGAATTACGCTTTGACGGCTATAGACGCAAATGTCCGTCAACGTGTTAACTTATTATTCTCGATCCATGATTATTTCTTTCTCCCTCACTCTTAAGTCTCATTCTCTTTCAAGTTTCTTTACAATTTCACTCAATTTGAGTCTGGCAATTTTTCCTGAGGACGTGTAGGGCAGATTGTCAAGGAACACCACTCCGCCTCGCAGCCTCTTGTTTTTCGACAAATTACCTAAGTAACACATTATTAGATTTATTATTTATATTAGGATATAACCAGAAAAAAATATATAAAGATAAGCTAAGAAGAAATTCGTATACATAATAAATGAAATATTACAAAAAACTGTGAAAATTATATCACTATCAATGAGTTGCTCATGTACTTTAATACCAAAGAATCGTCATTGAGAAAAAAGAATCAAGTTACATAAATCAAGTTTAAACGGAAATTATTATGTTTTTAAACTCTTTCATTGTGAAATATCATATAATACCTAAACTTTAATCAATATAAATATATATATATATATATGGAAATATAAATAAATAAATAAATAAATAAATATATGGGACATTTACACACACGGTCGTCCGCCCCCAAAGTAAGTAACTTAATACTTGTGTTATGGGTGACGGACAACTGGTAAATATACTACATATATAGTTTTAAATACATACTTAAATACATATATACACCCAGACTCGAAGAACCAACAAATCCTAAATAGAAAATGTTGGTTCTCGGCGGGAATCGAACCCGCGACCCACGGAGCCGAAGACAGGGTCACTGCCAACTGCGCCAACGGGCCAGTCTAAATTGTACGAAAACGAATATTGTACGAATCTACAGCGGAACGAGTTTTGTAATATGTATATGTTCAATATATGAGAGCAAAAGGTTATTTAATACTTATGTCTGCATTTCACTATTGGCGATGATCATTGATCGTATGATCGTCTATAATCCTCACGATCATCATGCAAGTGTCCATACATTCGTCAATATTATCATACGATTAATACGATCATATGTATGCCGTGTGGTATCCGGTATATAGGGATACAGTACAGCGTCATATAGTGGATTATATGCAGCGTCATCTAGTGGATTATTATGGTAACGATAGAGTGACATCTTTGAGACGGTAGAAAAAACAGTTTCCTATCGTTACTCGAAGAAAATGAGTTGCTCATCTATGTCCTATATAATGTATTATTTATGCTATACACGATCGAGCTCGCGCTTAATCTTTTGTAATCGCCGAGTATGAGAGTATGTAACCCACGTGCTACTAAGTCTTTGATATCTTGAGCGGTGACATCGGATCCTTTTTGTCTCACCACACAAGCAAGCGGTAACTGAACATCGAATGGGTGCGTCACACCAACCACACAAACTTCTTGCACTCCAGGATGTCTGCTTATGACTTCTTCCAACTCTGTTGGTATTATCTGCAATAAATACTTCTCATAAAGATTTACAACAAAACTCGTTCTTCTTGCTAACTTCTATACTTATTATAAAACAAAGTTGTAAAAAAGCTGTCTGTCTGTATGTAATCGATTTTTTCAAAATCTACAGAACGGATTTTACGGTACGGTACGGTTTTCACCAAAAGATAGTGCAATACTTCCGGATGGTTTAGGTAAATAGTACATATCGGTATTATGTAAATTGTGTTAAAAATACGCGGTTATTAAAAAACTTGCTTGTTGGGAGCTTTAGTCGCGTGCGCTGCATAAATCAGCAGAGATACGCTAAAGTAATGTCCTAGAGAATTGTAGATCTATAAAAATACTACAAAAAGTCCGCAAGAACATGTCTCTATCTCTTATGGTTAACTCACAATAACTACTTTTATGTTTAAATTGGAATTCTAGACAAAAATTGTGACACGCTGATTTCCATGCGGCTGAAGCCACTGGCACAGCTAGTATATAATAAATTGAAAAAAGTAGAGCAGAGAATTTGAATAGCCGATCGTCATGATTGACGGAATATTGTTACTTGTGATCCTGGTAAATACGCGATGTTTTAAGAGATTTAAATTATTAACTGCGTGTTAATTTCTTAAAAATTTATTTAAATTTATGTTCAAGAAATTAAATAAGAGATTCTACGTCGTGTGGTATCCGGCAAAATAGAATAGACCACCCTCCCTTCTTACCGAGGTGTCGTAAGAGGCGACTAAGATATGCGCCGTGTGGTATCCGGCTGCATAGAATAGACCGCCCTCATTTCTTACCGAGGTGTCGTAGAAGGCGACTAAGGTAAGTTGACGTCAGGCAGGCGGGCGGTCGTAAAATACGTAGCCAAACTTAGAGTGGGATAAGGACAGCAGAATGATGAAATTAAATAAGGAGATTCTGTATACATTTTATCAATGGTTATCTTTATATAAGTTTTATATATTTTTTAGAAATCGTATAACTTTTAAAGGCTTTGGTCCGGTAGAGCCATAGTCACTATACATGTAAGTGAGGTGCCTAAATATATTTGAAAAGGGTAGCACAAAATCTGAGCCCGGTTTTTGAGTCAATGTGATATTAATATGAAAGTTAGGTTAACCCATTTAATTTTTTAATTTATTAAGGGTAACCGACAAGACTTACATTATTAATAATATAAAATACTGTAAAAAACATTTATTTAATGGAGTCTTAACTATAGGTCACCACGGGATGCAATAGAGACGCGTACATAATTCTATAATACGAAATAAATGATACGTTTATAATAACTATAACAATAATTTAATCTTAATTATTATTGTTTTTTTATATTTTATTTTAAACTGAAATAAATAAATAAATATATGGGACGACCATGTGTGTAAACACAGTCGTCCGTCCCCAAAGTAATTAACTTAATACGTGTGTGATGGTTGACGTACAACCGGTAAATATACTACATATATAATTTTAAATACATACTTAAATATAAATATACACCCAGGCTCGAAGAACCAACAAATTTTTTTAAAGAAAATGTTGGACCTCGGAACATGTCGGGAATCGAACCTGCGACCCGCGGTGCTGAAGGAAGTGTCACTACCCCCTGCGCTAATGGGTGAGTCATTTAATTATAATGTGTCTAAAAGTATGGCTGCTATCGCTAAATATGTCTATATTTAAAAGGATCTAAATAAAAATTAGTAAAAATCTTGTAAATTATTATATACTCACAATGTAGGTCCGCCACTTAATAAAAGTTTTTATTCGGTCCACAAAAAAGTAGTTATTATCTATATCACGGTACATCAAGTCACCTGTCTTGAAAAAACCATCATCTGTAAACGCTTTTGCTGTTTCTTCTGGATCATTGTAGTATTCCTGAAAATATTTTACAATAGGTTCTTTAAAATAACTTGTAATCGAAATATTTTAATATATTATTCAATTTAGGAATATATTTTAGGGGATTTCATGTTAAACTTGACGATTCAAAAGTGCCTGAAATGGTTTATTTGAATAAAGATTATTTTGATTTTGATTTTGATTTTGAAAACGTGGTCGCAGTCTCAGCTTTGAAAAATCCTGTAAAAAATGCTTTTCAAATGCAGTCAATGCTTTTCAGAATTGCAACGAAGACTATCATGTCTTCGTTGCAATTCTGTTCAAATCAGTTATGATAATCGTGTTAAAGTTTAACACGATTATCATAACTGCATATTAAAAATCATAGAGCATGGGAACCAACCAAAAATGTGCCCTATTGCAATAAAGCGAAAGCACATAGGCTTATAATCTCTCTCTCTCTCTCTTTATGTTTGATTAGACAAAGATACGAGTATAAATAAATAAATAATAAATAAATATATGGGATATTTACACACACGGTCGTCCGTCCCCAAAGTAAGTAACTTAATACTTGTGTTATGGGTGAAGAACAACTGGTAGATATACTACATATATAAGTTTAAATACATACTTAAATACAAATACACACCCAGGCTCGAAGAACCAACAAATCGTTTATAGAAAATGTTGGTCCTCGGCGGGAATCGAACCCGCGACCCGCGGAGCTGAAGGCAGGGTCACTACCCACTGCTCCAACGGGCCAATTTAGCTTCCCTCTCATTATTTGTAGCGATACTATCACTCACAGGCCTATCTATGCCTATCCCCCTACTCTAATATAACAAGTCTATGTTAAAAATAGACCAAAAGCAATTGATATATATGAACTTTTCTTAAAAAATCCTGTGTAGTGTCTATATCAAATTTTTTCTTCTCTAACACGCATGTATTTTCCATACTGTATCCATGTATTAGTAAGTGAACCTGATATGGCAAATTCGACTAGCTTAGGTATCGAGTACAAAATGATTTCTACATACATTGGAAAGCTTTAAATGCAGATCTTTGTTGAAAAGCAGATTAAGTCTAGATTGAAAAAGAAAAACTGTTTGTACTTACTGAGAATCCGAGGCCTTTTATAACCATTTCACCAGGCATATTAGGTTCTTTTATTTCCACACCAGTGTTCGGATCAATCAACTAGACATAAGAGATAAAAACATTATACCGTTACCAAACAATTGTATTTATATATTATATAAGTTACCAGATATGTTGTCGTTGTAAAAGTCATCAAACATAGGAATAAAAGACATTTTAGACCATCATCATCATTCTCCTGCCCTTATTCTACTCTAAGTGGGATCAGCACATCATGTATTAATCATGATGAAACATGATTTGGCTACGTATTTTACGACCTGCCTAACGTCAACTTATCTTAGTCGCCTTTTACGACACCTCGGCAAGAAATGAGGGTGGTCTATTCTATTTAGCTGGATACCACATCGTGTGTCAATTTACCTAAATCGCCCTTCACGACACCTCGGTATGAAATTAGGGTGATCTATTCTATCCAGCCGGATACCACACAGCGGGAAGAGAAAAAAACGTTCTAGATATGAGATTGTATCAACATTGGATGATCTGTTCTGTCTATTGAATGCCTCTCTCATGAGGGCAATATTTAAAAGTTAAATTTTATAAAGGCTTTCGGTTGTGTCATAAACTAAGAATTTTCTTTACAATGCTACTTTTAAATTAAATAATTCGCGAGTTTAGATGAGTTTCATTGCCAGTTCTTGAAAATGTTTAGTTCTTATACACAAAGCCAATTTCAATTACCAAATAATTTATTAATTTTATCTACCCTAAGTGATCAGTACATCGAAAGACAGCGAATGTCGCAATGATAACTATGTACAGAAGTAATGAAAGTATTATTTCGCTACAATCCGCGACATGTAGAATTCCTAAAAATCATGCACTACCCGCCTCACAATAATACACAAGCACTGCACACATTCACTACCATGATCTCAACAATCGTTTCGCCCGTAACCGAAGCATCATCAGGCGATAGACCTCACGACAAAGAATGGACGGAATTCCGCATGTATCACGTATGAGAACGGATAATACACTCATTAATCATTACATATTTTTTATTTTATTGCGGATTATAGCAATATAATACATTCATAACTTTTGTATTATGGATCTCCGCAAAGTACCTTCTAATTCTATAGATAATTAAGTAGACTCGATTAACTCAATAGTGAAAATATCCTAGCGGTTTCCAAATAGCAAAAGTTATTTAGGTTAGTAGCTAAACTTGTTTTGTACGTATAATATTCCACATTTACTTATGCATTTTAAATGTTCTCATAGGAAGTAAGTTAAGATGTTGAATTCACTTTTTTTCTGTTTTTCAGGCGTTATTCGTCTTCTGAGATATTTTTTTATCCTAGATTTTATCACAACATTCGATTCTATTCCGGTTAGTTTAGTTCCTTTAATAGGTCGTTAGTATAGACATATACTACATACATATATTCTTATAATACCTTAATAGTGTATAGCTCAATAGGTTTTCCACAATTACACATTGGTCCACTGAGGTTCGGACGGAGGACAGGTCCTAACATTTCGGTCTGACCATAACATTGTATGACTAAACAGTTTTTGTCAAGGAGATCCTAAAAGAAAACTATAAATGAAAAGTTGAAATTTATAAATAATATTTCGAAGGAAGTGTTAATTCTTGCAATCAAATAAATATATTATATTAAAATACTTGAAATATGTATCACTTTTTTTAGCTATACAACATGGGAGCATTAGACCTCTAATGTACCCATCTAATGTACCAAGTCTGAAAGTTGCGTCAATTATAGAAAAGACGAGAAGTGCAAGATTAGGATGGTATGAACATATAATAAGGAGGGATGAAAATCAGTTAACCAAACTAGAGTTAAATATGAATGTGGATGGATAAGTGAATAAAGAGAGAGATTGAGAAGTACTAATTATTATCTGATTGTCAACTTATACTTATAATCTTGTAAACAAGTGCTTTTGAATCGTCAACTCTACTGCTGGTTCAGAAAGCTGTTCCTACCGAGTAGAGCCAGCAAGGAACTCGGCGGTTGCTCTTTTTAAATATGAATTTGAATCTTTCTTTTTTTTTCAACTGTTGTTTACTGCTGAGTATAGGTCTCTTAAATATGTTTTCTCTTTCTTCTTAAATCCAACGGCTCCCCGGGCTTCTATCGAGTTCGCTTCACTTCATAATGGGTCTACCAATGCTGCATTTTCCGGTGCGGGTTTGTCTTAATGTCTCGTTAAAAAAAACATTATCTATCCACAGTATAATAGAATTGTGCGAAGTATGACATGCATATAAAAGGAATAACGCCTAATAAATGAATGAAGCAAGAGCTGTGATAGCCCAGCGGCGAGACCGTGTGACTCTTTCGAGGGGAACACGAGTTCAAGCCCAGGCAGGCACCAATGAGTTTTTCTATTAAAATTCATGTGTCTAATTCATAATTGAAATTTATCACACGCTTTTCGGTGAAGGAAAACATCGTGAGGAAACCTGCATATCTCTAGAGAATTCTGGGGATATATGTAACCTACCAATCCGCATTGGAGCAGCGTGGTAGGTCTTAGCTCCAACCCTTCTCTCCAGAAACGGAGAGAGGAGGCCTATTTCCAGCTGTGGGATTGTAACAGGGCGCTACTTTACTTACTTACTAAATGAATGAAGCATTCCATGCTTAAAGAAACTAAGTAAATTGACATTAATTAATATTTCGTTCATCGTATTAGACTTCAAATCAATCAATAAGTCCAATTTTCAGATGATAGAATAAAACATCTTTAAACACCAATTTAAATTATAAAGCTTTGTTTATTTTAGGTTTGACTTCACAGGAGATCGTTTTTCTTCAACTCTCTTGACCACAATATAAATTAACAATTAACTAGTTTATGAAAGACAGCAAACTGATAGATTGTTTATTATAACAGAACTAATGGCAATACAAATTAGTCGTAACGGATAAAACAATATTTGAAAACAATTTAAAATCGATTCTCGAATTATTAAAATCATATAGCATTATTTTACATAGTTATGATTTTTTAATGTACCTATCGAGTATATTTTTAAACAAATTAAAAATATTCTCTATTAAAACTTGTAAAATAGTGCTTTATAATTGTTATTTTTTGTTGCTTTCTCATTTTGTCATTGCCACTTGCATAAGGTCGAATAGTAGAGTATATTCTTATCATCTATGTAGTCCTCAACAGTAGAATAGTAAGTAGGCTTTCGATATCAGCGTCATTGTAATAGGTCTTTAAACTGCTGTATTGGCAAGCTAAAATTGATAGGGTAATGTTAACTCATAACGCCCTGTAGACCTGGGACTGTTACGGTGAAACCGTCAAATCAGAGAATGTACTATGTAACATAAACCTTTCTCAAGGATTGTACCATCTTTTGGTAAAAACCGTACAAAAATCCGTTCAGTAGATTTTGAGAAAATCGATTATTTACAGCTTTTGGGGACTTTGTTTTATAAAACATATATATTATAATATATACAGATAGATTTATTAACGGAAACACATACTTCTACATCAATAATATTAGTAGCATAATACCTTAAACGTTGTGACAATATAGTCATAAATCTTAGATCCTGTAATGGTTATAGTCTCAAAACATGTTAAATCGACGTCATCCTTCCGAGTTATGATGGTGGTCACAAGCGCTGGGTGGAATAAAACTGATTGTGGCTGCAAAATTAAAAGAGAAAAGTAGTTTATTACATCATAAAACACATAATCTTTATCCGAACAAGATGTCGAACCACTGTTCTCAAGATAATCATAATTTGAATAGCTAGAAAGCCTTCAAGAAACTCCACTATTAAATAGTTGTCTTCTTCACGAACAGTGCGTGTTGCGAGTGATTACATATAGATCTGAGATTTGGTCGCCTGCTAAGAAAGCTCAGACGCTTAGCGGCATAGCGGAGCTATGCTTAGAGTATCTCATCATCAAATCAGATCCGTGGTAAGGCCAAGTAACCGACATAGTACAAAAGTAATAATAAAATTATTTTGCTATAATCCGCGATACGATAGAAAATATATATATAATGCTAAATGTATAGTGGACTTTCCGTTTTTTCATACCCGTTACATTCAGGATTCGTAAAAACACATGCACAAACCTTCACCACTGCCACCACAATACACAAGCTCTACACACGTTCACTATCACAAACTCAACAATCGTTTCGCCCCGCAACTGAAGCATCATCAGAAGATAGACTCCACGACAAAATCGCAAAGCTTTGCGATAGTACTTATGTATTGTATTATGGATCTCCGCAAAGTAACGCCTAATTCTATAAATTATTTAACCGACATAGCTCAACGGGTCGTAAAGCTGAAGGGACAATGGGTAGGGCACAAAGTTCGAAGATCGTTAAGTGTCTCAAAGTGCTAAAGTGGCCACCTTGCACTAGAAAATGCAATGTAGGCAAAGCCCCCCACTATTTGGGGGTGACAACTTCAGAAAAGTCGCGGAGAGATGCTAGATTCAGGCGCCATAATATATGTGCGCGAGTGGTATGGAAGACCTTTGAAGAAACCTATCCAACTAAGTAATTTTAGTGATTTGAAAATGTTTACTAGCGACTGTAACCAAATAGTATGAACACGTAAACTTTCTGTTAACAATCAATATTAAAACTCACTCTGTATTTATTTATAATGTCTACAACGTGATCCAAATTTTCTGGATTGGACGTTTGTAATCTAATGTTACCAGCTACTGCCGTAGATATGTTCGTAAAGTAGTTTGACATCCAACTAACTGGTGAAAGAAGTAAGGTTTTCTGTATTCTGTAATATAAGATTCATTAATGCCCACAACTTAATTGAAATCGACTTCACTTAAACTTGCAGTCGTAAAAGTGTTACTTAACATTACTTATTTTCAATACGTTCCAGATTTTACCGGGACAGTCCCGCTTTTTGTTGGACTGTCGCACATCCATTATTAAACATGCCCCGCATATTACAAAATATTTTCATTCGTCACTTTTAATGTAAGAAAATAATAAACATAAGAAGGAAATTCAATAAAAACTATAATTATAAATATATATTTTTGTACAAGTATATGAATGTATAAGATAAAATATGTATATGTATAACTAAATTTTTATTTTTATTTCATCCCATTTGTCCTGCTTTGTCTCAATGAAAATGTGGTCACTTTATTCATTAATCAAAAAGTTCTTAGTAGTACAAAATCGACAGCTGATGTGATTTAGATTACAGATAGATGCATAATATAATGTGTCTCTTACGATTCCGCAGTACTGAAACACAGCAGGTCCTTAAGCCAAACTAATTTGATTAACACAGTGGTGTGCTTAAAAGCTACAACTTTCACTTTGCCCAAAGTACCGCTTGTGCAGAGAAGGAAGGCGTATATTTTCTCTAAATCAAACTCTGCTACCCTGCAATCAAAAAAAGGTTACCTACAATTATAAGACGTTTGACTATATAGCAAGGTATGCAGTGTGGTAGCGGCTGAGTAGAGTAGACCACCCTCAATTCTTACCCCCCCTCCATCGAAAATATAGGCGTCCAAAAAGCGTCCTGTATGACCCCGACGATCAAATAACGATCGCCAACACAGAAACACGTAATACACACACACAGCGTCTTCGCCGGCGAAGACGAGGTCCCAGTTTTCTGACGTCGGTCGGTCGTGGCTTCTCGCCACACTTCCGACGCCGCAATGACTAATCTAAGTCATACCATGAACCCTCCACTACGCGTCGTCCTAAGCCGTGGTCCGGCCTCACAGGAGGCACCCTTAGGACGACGTTCCCCGACTTAAGTAGAGCTTCTGCGCTCTACTCCCTGCAATTCGCAACTTCGGCGATGCTTCTGCGCTCGCCCGTCCCGCCCGGTGACGCTGTAAAAGCCATTAGGGCTAACAGCATACAGTCAGTTCGAAAAAAAAAAAAAAAATTCTTACCCAGATGTCGTATAAGGCGACTAAGGTAAGTTGACCCACCGTGTGGTATCCGGTTGAGTAGAATAGACCACCCTCTTTTTTACTGAGGGGTACATACGACTAAGGTAAGTTGACGTCAGGCACGCGGCCGGTCGTAAAATACGCACATGCTTGTATCATGTTGTGCCGACCCCACTTAGAGTGGGATAAGGGCAGGAGGATGATGATGATGATTTAAATACTGAAATTGACAAGTAACGGCTCTAGTTTTAATTAAAATTAACTTGTACGTGCGTTTCCAAGATAACTGTAGGAGGATAACTGATGACTGACTATATAGCAAGGTATAGCAAGGTGGGACATTTATTTCCTTCAAGTAATTAGTTAGTATTTGAATTCTTTAACGCAGGCTTTATCGAAATAGTTTCATGCCTAATAAATCAACTTACGCAAATTAGCGCTTACTGATTGTGTATAGGTTTAACCTGTATAGATAGATAGATAGATAGAATACACTTCATTATACACATAACAAAAATTACAGGCATTAATAGACTAGAACAAATATAGGTACAATAAGGCTTAAGACTTATTGCTAATCAGCGATTTCTTTCAGGCAACCTTAGGCGCTATGGAGTTGCTTAATAAAATATCATCATTCTCCTGCCTAAGTTGGGTCGGCACAACATGTTACAAACATGTTGTCACTTGATTTGGCTACGTATTTTATGACCGGCCGCCTGCCTGACGTCAACGTACCTTAGTCGCCTTTTACGACACCTCGGTAAGAAATGAACCCTCATTTCTATTCTATTCTGTCGGATACCACACGGCGTAGCTGTTTAATAAAAGTTAAAGTAAAAGTAAAAGTTAAGTTAAGTAAAAGTGTACCACAGAGTATATAAAGATAATAATACAATTCTACACTATATATTTCTCCATATAATATACTTAGTGTATAGTGTACTAAGGCTATATAAATTCCATTTTGACGTCAAAATAATAAAAAAACTATTAATTCGTATAAAAATACACCGAGAAGACTAACTTTAATCATAATTGGAAGTTCTTTTACTTTATTTAAATAAGACTATTGATGCTTACTCATATTTTCACTTGTAATCAAATTATCACGTTGCGTCAACATCTAGCGCTATCACTTGTAATTATTCTAACAATAATAATACTGCTTTAACAAAGAGCGTTGAATTTTATTCCACTCTTCTTGTAATATAGAGGTTATTATACTAGATAAGGGAAGCCATAGGTAGCTTCCTTTCTCTAGTATAATAATTCCCTAAAGGTTCTCTCAATTAATTAATAATAATATTAAAATAATATCGCATACAAGTAGATACTCACGCAAAATCATTTACGTCTTTTTGTATATCTCCATAAATCTCCATAAACTTTTTCATCGTACAATCTCCACCATAAAACGTTACGAGTTTCAGATCTAAGCCAACATCTTCAGCAGCCTTCGTGTAAATATTAAGAAATTCTTTTGTACAAAACGCTATTTTTGGTCGCGTTAAGCGAAAGAAGGTATGAACTTCATCTGATGATATAAAAACACAATTACAAAAGGAGTTTTGTACAAAGATGGAAGGATTTTCAAGTTCAAGCATTTTCAATACTTATATCACCTTCATTTGTGTAATATTTTTTACGTATACCACGTACGTTCCATGTACTGTATGTATGTATGTATTTATGTAACCATGTTCCTTACAATTTATAAAAATCTATGTGCAAGCAAGTATTGTGCATTGTGATACAATGTACTTATAGTAAAGTAGTTAATATTAATTGTCTGAACATTTATATAATACTAACAATGCCCCGCGGTTTCACCCGCGTACATATAGGTACACAAATACAATATGCTACAATTGTTATGACATTATTTTCTTTATATTTAATTTTTAAATTCGTTACATCTTTTGATTGGAATGTCCGATTTTAATAATTTAAAAAGTATTTTACAGGTTTTGAAACAGTTTTAGTAAATTACCATTTAATGGGATAGGGTTGATCCCTATCCCCTCCTACGGAGATGTAAATATTATGGTTTGATTATTGTCGCCACTTTTATCAACTTTTACAATGTAGAAAAGTAGTTATATTGGCAAAAGTTTAATAGATAGACATATGGTATCGCGGATTTCACACCTTATTACAATTTTATCGGGGATGACTTTTTTTGAAAATATTATATAGCCTATAATGCTAAGAAGCAGCTTTCCAATAGTGAAAAAATTTTTAAAATCGGTCCAGTAGTTTTTGCTTGAAAACATTACAAACATACATACATACAAACATACAAATCTTTCCTCTTTATAATATTAGTATAGATATTTTGTCTACCTTACCATATTCGAAAAATGGATCAATACCAACAATCGGCAATCCATTGAAAAGAGCTGCATAAAACGGTATGCAAATATCTAAGTGATTGGAACCACCAATAGCTAAGACGTCACCGGGTTTTAAACCAAATGCGCTTAATGCTTTCGCTAATTGAATGGATCGTTTTAACACTGATGCATAGCTCTCTTCTTCACCAGTCGCTGCATCTATCTGTTTATAAAAAAAAATTGTTCCAACAACTCATATACGTAAAATAAGCAAGGCAATAATTAACTGAAATAATTTTAGAGGATCTTTATGACAGTGCAATCTTGTGAAGGTTTCTGTAAAATAGAATACTCTTTACTGACTAAATTAAAAAATTTCGTCATAACGAAATTTTTATAATCGTAATGCAATAGAATTAGCTAAAACCAAAAAGAGCAGTGGATATTACTGTGTAGCGTAAACTTATCTCGTAATTTAAGGTGAAAAATAAAAAAAATATATATCGTTCTCGCAAATAATAAATGATAAAAAGAGTTATCGTTCATAGGGGAAATTAGGAATTCGGCCACTTCATATATTTATATCATTCGCATCTTACCAATAAATCTTTTTATATGTATTTTATTTATTAGGTTCGTTGAATTGCGATGAATATTCTAATATCAAGTATATTTTTATACCATTTTTTTTCGTCTAGGAAGGCGATTGGTGACTGGAAATCATGATTCAGTTTACTAAAGACTTATTGAACTTTTTTCATAGAAAACTTAGAAATTCGCCACTGGGATAGCTTCGTAAGTATATTAGATCACTCATTACCCAAAAGTCTTAACTGACTGTTTTCATTCAAAATATATGTACATTAGAAATAAGTATAAAACATCTAGCGAAAAACTCACCTGGCAAACACGGTCTGGATACGCACTTAAATATTTGAATACTAAATGTCCGAGGTGGTATCCAGGAGGGAAATCTTCGGGACGACTCATTTCATATAAATTATAAACAAGAATATGTCACACTTTCGTCTCACCCAGACCTCAAATGATTTGGAAAATCTGGTTCTCATTAACTATATCAACCGATAATAAATACTTTAAACTATTAACTAATAGATGCCCTTGAGTACATTTGTTTGATTAAACACATTAAACATTCTGATAATGAACATACAGAGTTTCTTAAATTTACGATTAATAACGGATTTTATTTTATTGGGACGTGTTGTATAAATATTGTTATATATTATATATAAAAATATTGTATATATATGTATAAACCGCTTGGTTCTATACCCCTCATACGTATAGCCCCGTCCTACTCACATGCTTCGAATCACCGCACGAGGATCACAAACGTTCGGGACGAAAACGCCGCGCTGGCGCTCTAATTAACAACCCTTTTACATATTGTGAGATTAGTGACAAGTGTTTTGGAGAGCCGAAATTGAATGCCAATCCCTAGTGCCCGCGATAGTAACCAGACCAAGGTAAGCGTACCTCCTCTTCTTTGCGCTCCCCAAAAAAAATAGTTCTTCCACGCCGCCATTTTTCTTCCCGCAACGAACTTTCACCTTTTATACAGTCCACTTTTTATCTTTTATATTCTCATTCCGTTTCCCGGGAAGGATACCGCGCTGTTCCAAATATATATAAGCTTTATATATATTTGGAGCGTATTTAGGTATAGAAGCTTATGTCGGTATATAAATAAGCTTATCTAGGTATATAAGCTTATCTAGGTATATTTATATATAAAGCTTACCTAATGCCAGCAACTTTCAACACTGAAAAATATTCTTTAAAGTAGACAGGGTGTTCTACCTAAAAAACCGAATCTATTGAAGTATCCACAGTTTTGGTCCTATGGAAATCAATGCAGCACGGAGGGTTACCAGAGGATCCGAAATAAAAAAGTAGTTTTTAAGTAAAAACTATTCAATTATATGTACAGGTCTTTAAAGGAAAATGAATTTCAAAATAAATTAATTAAACAATTTTATTAAAATAAACTAGGGACATACGTATATATACACCAGATTTACAAATCGAACTAAACTTTTTAAACATAACTAATATGATACTTTAGAACTAAAACAAATTAAAGCTTCTATTATAAGAATCATATTCTTCCAAGATTATAATGCATGCTAGTTTGACGTAGTATTATCTTTTCCACTAGAACAAATAAGTATCAAAAGTATGCTTATACATAGTGGTATCGACGATACGACATTAAATAAATCTACTGATCAATTAAACGTATAAGATAACTTTGGCATTCAATCTTGTTAAATATTGCCAAAAAACTATTTTTCGAAGAAAATAACTATATAATTTAGATCTGGCTTCGTTACTAAATGACTGACCTGGCGCGGCAAGCTTTTTCGAAAAACAGGAGAAAACAATAACATTAAAGTTTTGTCTCCGTCGCACCTTTTAGTTGTACCATATTTAGTTTTAAGGTCAAGGTTTGAATGCCGTGTTAGGGTACGGTAATTGATCATTATAAATCTTGTATATTTAAAAAAAAACGTTAAATAATACCTGTGTCTTTTTTGTAGGGTGTTGTGGTGTGTAGGTACCTAAAATTAAAATTAATGTCGTATGGTAGTTACCACTCTGTATAGAGAAATCTTTGCATATCACCGACGAGTGAGAAAACTGATTTGCCATCTCTTATTTACGTAACAGCCCGTTATTATGCCCACAGCTGGGCTAAGGCCTCCTCTCTCCGTTTTTGGAGAGAAGGATTGGAGCTAAGACCTACCACGCTTCTCCAATGCGGATTGGTAGGTTACATATATCCCTAGAATTCTCTAGAGATATGCAGGTTTCCTCACGATGTTTTCCTTCACCGAAAAGCGTGTGATAAATTGCAATTATCAATTAGACACATGAGTTTTAATAGAAAAACTCATTGGTGCCTGCCCGGGTTCGAACCCGTGTTCCCCTCGAAAGAGTCGCACGGTCTCACCGCTGGGCTATCACAGCTTCTCTTATTTGCTATTAACAAAAAAAATTACGCATATTAACGTCTTTAACCTCTTCTGAATTCTCAATACCTTGATTCTGGTACATTGTAATCTTTTTGTTGGAACTTAAAAAGTTTTAACTAAGTTTATAATAGGTTATTATTTATGTTCGTCAATAATATCGGACGATTGATTGTTCAAACTTCATCCATTAAGCTGAAACTTTCTTTTAACTAGCGCGGAAATTTAACGGTATATGTTACTATAAATACAAAGGTATTAGAAAGTACTTGAAATAATACAATCATATGAAAGAAAGCAAATAGAAAAAAACTAAAGTAGAAAAAATAAAATATTTTTTTTTAATTACTTTTTTTTATCAAACTGATAGAGATTATTATCTTGCTTCACAACAAGCACCTCCTTTTGTAAATTTCCAGTGCCGATTTTGCAATTTGAAGAGACTTCGAGTCCGTCCATTCTGAAAAAAATCAAAAAAACATATAATGTCTATGAATGACATAAGGAGTAAATTTGTGAACCTTAAGCTTTTTCTTTTTATAATTAAATTACACAATTCTGTTGGCGGACCAAATAAAATAAAAATAAATTAGTAACCGTGACGAATTAATTACGATGATAAAATGTCTCAAAAACAAATACGTATAGTACATAGTTGATATAGACACCGGCTATACTCACGTCTAATTTTATCGGATTAACCCGATTAGTTTCGTACCCGTCTGGGGCACTTATTCATGAGTTCTTGTAAAGAGCATGAAAGTAGTCGGGCTAATCCGATAAAATTAGACGTGAGTATAGCCAGTATCTATATCAACTATGAACACTACTCACGATAGTTAAAATTTAAAAACGTATAGTACACACATGCACAGCGGCTAAGGCAAAAACAATATAAATATAATCATTTTGTTAACATTATTTTCCTCGAATACGTGTTAAAGATCATACAAGAACACCATTGAAAGTCACCTTATTGATTTTAGTCATTAATATACCCACCTAGTGATATCCGGTTGAGTAGAATAGACCATTCTCTTTCTTACCGAAGTGTTGTAAAAGGCGACTAAGGTAAGTTGACCCATCGTGTGGTATCCGGTTGAGTAGAATAGACCACCCCTCATTTCCTACCGAGGTGTCGTAAAAGGCGACTAAGGCAAGTTGACCCACCTAGTGGTATCCGGTGGAGTAGAATAGACCACCCTCTTTCTTACCGAAGTATTGTAAAAGACGACTAAGGTAAGTTGACCCACCTAGTGGTATCCGGTTGAGTAGAATAGACCACCTTCTTTCTTACCGAGGTGTCGTAAGAGGCGACTAAGGTAAGTTGACCCACCTAGTGGTATCCGGTTGAGTAGAATAGACCAACTTCTTTCTCACCGAGGTGTCGTAAGATGCGACTAAGGTAAGTTGACCCACCTAGTGGTATCCGTCTGAGTAGAATAGACCACCCTCGTTTCTTACCGAGGTGTCGTAAAAGGCGACTAAGGTAAGTTGACCCACCTAGTGGTATCCGGTGGAGTAGAATAGACCACCCTCTTTCTTACCGAGGTGTCGTAAGAGGCGACTAAGGTAAGTTGACCCACCCAGTGGTATCCGGTTGAGTAGAATAGACCACCTTCTTTCTTACCGAAGTGTCGTAAGAGGCGACTAAGGTTAGTTGACCCACCTAGTGGTATCCGGTTGAGTAGAATAGACCACCTCATTTCTTAACGAGGTGTCGTAAAAGGCGACTAAGGCAAGTTGACCCACCTAGTAGTATCCGGTTGAGTAGAATAGACCATCCTCTTTCTTACCGAAGTGTTGTAAAAGGCGACTTAGGCAAGTTGACCCATCGTGTGGTATCCGGTTGAGTAGAATAGACCACCTTATTTCTTACCGAGGTGTCGTAAAATGCGACTAAGGTAAGTTGACCCACCTAGTGGTATCCGGTTGAGTAGAATAGACCACCCCTCATTTCCTACCGAGGTGTCGTAAAAGGCGACTAAGGTAAGTTGACCCATCGTGTGGTATCTGATTGGTATCCGGTTGAGTAGAATAGACCACCTCATTTCTTACCGAAGTGTCGTAAGAGGCGACTAAGGTAAGTTGACCCACCTAGTGGTATCCGGTTGAGTAGAATAGACCACCCTCTTTCTTACCGAAGTATTGTAAAAGGCGACTAAGGCAAGTTAACCCACCTAGTGGTATCCGGTTGAGTAGAATAGACCACCCTCTTTCTTACCGAAGTGTCGTAAAAGGCGACTAAGGCGAGTTAACCCACCTAGTGGTATCTGGTTGAGTAGAATAGACCACCTTATTTCTTACCGAGGTGTCGTAAAATACGACTAAGGTAAGTTAACGTCAGGCAGGCGGCCGGTCATAAAATACGTAGCAAAATCATGTGACAACGTGTTTGTAACATGTGCACACCCCACTTAAAGTGTGATAAGAGCAGGAGGATGATGTGCTTGGCGGGCCGCATACAAAAGTTAAAAGGGACGCAATTGGCCTCGTGTTGCTCATCTCTGCACTAACACTACATTACACTATCACTATACACTAACTAGAGAGGTTTAGTCCTTTTGCAGTCTTCTAACTATTCCCATATTTACATGTATACAGAGTGTATGTAATCGAGCATTTTTCTAAAGAAATCACGGCTTCTTACCCAGCACTATATTCCACGTTAGAATTTAATTCACACCGTATGCTCTGTTCAATACAATTTGTTATAACAGTTTTATCCAGCTTCACATGAGAACCAGAATACATCTGTATACCAACACCACAATTTTTAATGGTGCAATTGCGTAGTTCTACCTGTAAATAATTACAAATTATATAAGACCTGAAACCACAATTAAACGCTATGTTATAATTATGACAGTTATATTTTATTACTTCAAAAAGGCCTATTACAATCCCACTGCTGGGAATAGGCCTCCTCTTTCTGTTTCTGAAGAGAAGGGTTGGAGCTAAGACCTACCACGCTGCTCTAATGCGGATTGGTAGGTTACACATATCTCCAGAATTCTCTAGAGATATGCAGGTTTCCTCACGATGTTTCCCTTCACCGAAAAGCGTGTGATAAATTGCAATTATCAATTAGACACATGAGTTTTAATATAAAAACTCATTGGTGCCTGCCCGGGTTTGAACTCGTGTTCCCCTCGAAAGAGTCGCGCCGTCAAAAAGGACGACAGTAGGCGAATTCAATTTTAAAGGGAAGTTAGGAAAGATCTTTTTGTTGCGATTACGATTTTGTCGTGGAGTCTATCCTCCTGATGATGCTTCGGTTTCGGGGCGAAACGATCGTAGAGATATTGGTGGTGGTTGTTTGTATTGCTTGTGTGCATTGTTGTTGGTGGAGGCGTCTTGGGATGCATGTGGTGAATTGTCCTGCATGTGTAAGGTATGAGAATTTTGCCTGCTTCATACATATTAACTTTGCATGCATTAGCTTAACCCCCGCGGATTATTAGGATAAATTTGTTTGTATATATATATATATATATATGGGACACTTACACACGCACGGTCGTCCGTCCCCAAAGTAAGTAACTTAATACTTGTGTTATGGGTGACGGGCAACTGGTAAATATACTACATGTATAATTTTAAATACATACTTAAATACAAATACACACCCAGGCTCGAAGAACCAACAAATTGTTTTAAGAAAATGTTGGCCCTCGGCGGGAATCGAACCCGCGGCACATTGAGCTGAAGATAGGGTCACTACCCACTGCGCCAACGGGCCAGTCGGCCAGAAAAACTCATTATTGCCTGCCCGGGTTTGAACTCGTAACTCCCTTGAAAGAGTCAGGCGATGCTGGGCTATCACAGCCCATTAGTGCAATATTGGCATAATTCAATCTTGAAAAATGAATGTGGTGAATTTTGGAAAAAATATTTTCATACATGGACCGTGGAGTTTTATGAAAAACTAATTTGATACTAACATTCAACATTGTGAGGAAATCTCTATATCTCTGGTCAATTCTTAGAATAAGTGTAACTTGACATTATAATGGAAAGGGAAGGCTTTCACCCCACAGTGAGATGGTTAAAAGGTCCATAAGTTTAACTTTTCTTCCTTGAAATACATATCGCACGCTTAGTATTAAAGTGACCTAATTAAAAAAGTTGTTTGTGGCGAATAGCAATAAAGCCTAGCGTAGTGTCTACAAAAGTCATGAGGGTTAAAGAGTACCATAACATGGAAGAGCAAGGAAACACTAGCTTTTTTTTTTCGTAGCGTGATGTCATGGATGGCATTGCAATAACGAATAGAATGTATCTAACTCTATTAAGCCTAATTTTGATTTAGGTCACTTTTATACTAAGCTATATATAGCGATATATTTATTACATATATAATGTTTGTACCTGTGCTCCTTCATGAACAACAAGTCCTGAGTAGAAGTTTTCAAATGTGCAGCCTTCAATTTTTAATTTAGCATCATACTTTGCAACTATTGCTAGTGCAAAATCACTCTGCAAATAAAAAAAAACTTTAGATTGGGAAGAGACATATATACACCTAGGGACGGACAGAATCACCAATCACTTAGTGATCATGATATGATTCACTCATCATATAGCTTCATCTGCTATTGAATTTTAGATAACTGCTATTGCTATACAAGATTATGGATATTCCATAAAAAAGTAAAATAATATTACAAAGACATGTTATCATTATATCATTTGTATCGACGCTATGTGTCACTTTTACGATATTCCAAGTGAATGTATTACCTAGAAATAAAGACCGTATTGAATATGATTTCAGAATGACGTTTGTTTGTAATAACAATAACTTTGTGTTGTTAATATTTTTTGCTATTTGCTATTTACGCTTTTAGCGATTCAGCGATTACTGGACTAAATGATTGCTTATACAAACAAATGTAGTCCTTATATCCTATACATTGTATACGCAAATAAGGCCTGCAATTATTTGTGTACACAATAGCAATCGCAATCGCAGCACGATCACCGTGGTCACCTTTGATCATATCATGGTGCTAATATGATTCTCAAATCGCAATCATACCCAAACTTTATATACACAAACCTACTAACGACCTACGTACTTTTGCATCGCGCAAAGCAGTAGAGGCTAGCTTATCTCGGTTCCTACTTTGTGTATTATATACATCACCTATCTATACTTATTATAAAATAAAGTCCCCAAACCTGTCTGTCTGTATGTAATCAATTTTCTCAAAATCTACTGAACGGATTTTAGTACGGTTTTTACTAAAAGGTAGTGCAATGCCTCCGAAAGGTTTAGGTTAACAGCACATAATGGTTTCATGTAGATTGAGTTAAAGAGGTCGTTTTACAACAATTTTAGTGGGGGTAGTAACAAATCGGTGTCGATTATAGTTTAGAGGGGGGAATAGGTATAAAAAACAGTGTAGGGTATCAGAGAGTCAGTCTCATGCCGAGACTCGAGCGACTAAAATATGCAAAACACTGAATTTCACGCGGGCGAATCCCGTACTTATTTCTAGTTTTTTTATAAAAGACAGAAACAAAAACAGAAAAGACGGAAAGACTTGTTTGAAGGACAAGGAAAAAAGATGATACAAAAGACTTAACTATCTTTTAACGCAATGTGGTTCACGTAGGCTGCCGTCTTATTACTTGAGTAAACCATAATACTTATATTAATTATGGTTAAAGTGGGTTTACCTTAAAAGCTAGACATATGCTATCGCGGACTTTTTTTAGAACTTGTAGAGAGGAACAATTTTTTAGTACATGATTTTTGAATAACTTTTACTGTTTAATTGGCGCACGCAAGGAAAGCTTTAAATTTTGCCGTTTACGCAATATTGCTGCACCTCTGCTATTCATCTTAGCGTGATGTTATATAGTCTATAGCCTTCCTCGATAAATGGACTATCTTACAGTTAAATAATTTTGCAAATGGGTCAAGTAGTTCCTGAGATTAGCGCGTTCAAACAAACAAACAAACAAACAAACAAACAAACAAACAAACAAACAAACAAACAAACAAACAAACAAACGAACGAACAAACAAACAAACACTAACAAACTCTTCAGCTTTATATATTAAGTATAGATAAATTACCTGAGAACTCTCTGAATCATCCACGAACTTGCAGTTTTTGATAAGAATGCATCCAGCCTTAACAACAAGGATTGTGTTGACGAGTGAACATAGCAATGTCAGATCCTGTAACTTACATTTTTCGCTCAACATCAACATGCAGGACCTGATCTCTGATGCTTTTAGAGTGGCACCTACGGAAAACAAATAGTTAAGATAAAGTAATAAATCTCCAGTAACGTTAGACAAAAGTAATAATAAAAATATCGCGATAAATTTTTATCGCGGATTATAGCAAAATAATTTTATTATTACTTTTGTATTATGGATCTCCGCAAAGTAACGCCTGATTCTATAAATTAGTTCCAGTAGGTTAATTTTCTTCTACGTTACAATTGTCTAAAGATAACAAAGGTATTTTCGACTCTCTTGAGACGACATAGGTTCAAACCCCGGGCAGGCACCAATGAGTTTTTTTAGTAAAATTTATGTGTCTAATTAGAGTAGAGATATGCGGGTTTCCTCAGGATGTTTTCGTTCACCGAAAAGTGTGTGATAATATGTAATCATCAATTAAACACGTAAGTTTGTAACACAAGTTTTATTACAAAAACTGATTGGTCCTTTTTCCGAGTTCGAACCCTACCTGAAAGAGTGACCTACTCGAAAGAGTGCAACGATGTCACCACTAGGCTTAAAGCTTAGAAAAAAATATATTTGAAATAAATAAAATATAAAAAGTAGTAACGGCCTTTTACTATCTCACTGCTGGGCATAGGTCTCCTCTCTCCGTTTTTGGAAAGAAGGATCGGAGCCAAGACTTACCACCCTGCTCCAATGCGGATTTGTAGGTTACACATATCCTTGGAATTTTCTAGAGATATGGAGGTTTCCTCACGATGTTTTCCTTCACCGTAAAGCGTGTGACATATTGCAAATATCAATTAGACACATAAAATTTAATAGAAAAACTCATTGGTTTCCCCGGGCTTTGAACCCATGATCGTCTATAGAGAGTCGCACGGTCTCACCGCTGGGCTATCACAGCTTCCAAAAAATAAATATGCCTAAATAACATTGAAATATTATTACTAATTCATACCGTTAAGACTGCACAAAGATATTTGCGACAATGGCATTTCGGGCAGCTCGTAATGGCTGCTGCAAATGAACACTTCTTCTGGTTCCAACGATAAGCCTTCTTCAGCAGAGACCATAATAACGAGATTTTGCTCGATGCTCACCTTTGAGCTCAGAAATGTTGAAAGATTGCAAAAATCTCTTATAGAGCCACCTTGCCATAAAGCAACCACCTTAAAAATGAAATATAGTCATCTGAATTGATTATACATTACATTCCGCAGTATGAATACTTCAATCAATTTACCGCAATCAATTTTAGCTAATACACAGAGCCTACTAAACTATTGAGGACGATAAGAATGCGTAAACATAGCTACTCTTCGATCTTGGAAATCAAAGTCTTCTGACTAGATTTGGCTTGTGTTTACAAGTATTTTGGTACTAATTATATGTGCATTACAAACTCAGAACAGAAACAGAATATTTCTAAATTCCATGTCATATGCTATGCCATGGACTTCAAAATATTTGCAACTAGCTGTTCCAATAACGGCTTCACCCGCAAGGAATTCCGTGATTTACGAAACTTTTCCTAAATTTTCGAAATTTTGAACATACAAGTAGTGATTGTAAGTTAACCGTGAGAGACAGACATGCTATCGCGGACTTTTTGTAGTATTTTATAGATCTACTTACTACATTACTTTAGCGTATCTCTGCTGGTTTACGCAGCGCACGCGACTAAAGCTATCAGCAAGCAAGTTTTTTAACAACTACGCGATCTCTTAAACACAATTTACATAATACCGATATGTACTATTTACCTAAACCATCCGGAAGTATTGCACTATCTTTAGATGAAAACCGTACGAAAATCCGTTTAGTAGATTTGAGAAAATCGATTACATACAGACAGACAGCTTTTTGGGACTTTGTTAGATAGATATAATTTAATGCTTACTAACATTTCTTTTGGTCCTATTCGCTTCCCACTTTTTCATTGAGCTGGCCAGATATTGTTTTCGAACAACAGGATCCTCATAAAGCGACCATGTGGGCATCAGAGAATCTAGTCTCGCATTCATAATTGCACATAGTGATATATAATTTGAAGGTAACATGGAATCTGTAAGAGGAGCAACATACATAATTTTGTTATGTGATATGTGAACGTCAATCATCAATTTATAGATTCTAAATGCAACAAGCAGCAAAAAAACTCCCTTTTAAATTTACACTATTAGTTTTATACTATACTAGCTGTCCGGCCACGCTGTTGCTGTGGCTCATATTGGTTTTTAATTTCCCTCGAAAGAGAATTCAGCAGTTTAAAAAAATGCTTAGATCGCCACTAACTCTACAGAAACATCTGCTGGGTCAATCTAAAGATTATCTGAAAATATCATTTGAAATCTTTCTGTTTCGGAATCTTTAAAGGACATACAGACAAAAATACAAAGTTGATACCAATCATACGACACAAATTTTTAATTTTGGTTACCTACACACCACAGCCCCATACATAAAAAAAAATGTAGTTAATTCAGCAAAGTATTTTAGCTACAGGAATTATTTTACGTTTTAAATAATATAAACACGATGTATACAGATCAACGACCGTACCCTATTACGACACACAAAACGGAAAGTAATCTTGACCCAAAAACTAAACAGTACTGGTGCGAGGGATAGAATAAGCAATGTTATAGTTTTATCTTGTTTTTTGAACAAGAGTGTCGCATCAAGCGTGTCAAAAGCCAGATCTTAATCAAATTACATTTATTTTCTCCAAAAGATTTTTTTTAAATCAATATATTTTAGAAAATTTAATCATGTCAAAGTTATCTATTACACACAAATGATAAGTGGATTCATTATTTCTGTATATAAGAAGAAGATTGTTGATGTTTTGTTCAAACATATTTGTTAGGTAGTCAAATAATTTTTAATTTAGCTATTTAGCTTACCATCCTCATCAGCTATATCACTATCGTCCAGTGAAGAATCAAGTTCTCTTAATTTTTCGTGGGCATTAATTGCACTGTTCCGGAGCATTTTTATGGATCTCGCAACACAATTTGGAATGGAACCATCCTGGAGTTCGAACCAGAGGTTCATTCTATCTACTACTGTTTTCGGCAAAAGAACTTGATCATCCCATGGCATCCATATGTTGTCATAGAAAAACCTTAAACATTCAATTACTATTTAAATTCAAATTATTCTTTATTCAAGTAAAATTGCTTTTAAATCGTGAAGTCTATTGCTGGTTCAGAAAGCTGTTCCTACCGAAAAGTGCCAGCAAGAAACTTGACAGTTACTTTTTTTAAAATATAAATCTTATAACTAAAAAAAATAGTTTTAAAAATTTTATGTACAAATAAAATAGATATTAATTCAACACAAAAACTTTTACTGAGCATTAGTGAAGGACACTGTATGTTTATTTGCCAACAAAAATTCATGTCCCTTCTGTAAATCGTTAAGGAGTTACTTCACCTGGAGCCAATCTTGGCAGCAGCATCAGGTCATGCTTATGATAAACATACATTTTTATCGAGACCAGCATGTAAAATTTCAGCTCAACTGGATACTGGGAAGTGGGTCAAATTTAACTTACTTAGCTGCCCTATCAAGCTATATAGCATCAAAATATAACGATAACTGTAGAATGTCGGTTAGGTCACTAAAAGTAAAGTTAATGTTGAATGGTTGATACTACCCTATATATATTTTCTATATGCTTTTATTGCGGATTATAGCAAAATAATATTAGTATTACTTTTGTTTTGTGGCCACTTCCTGTTGACCTAGATATAGGGAACCTGAAGGTATCTTTCTCACTGAAAGTTATCACAAACACCTATTCCAGTAGTTCTATACATGAGAATTTGATGACTTCATATTTAAATACTTGAAGCATCTATCTTGAAATGTTTAATTTGACTCTTGTATTCTCCCCATGTTTGGCTATAATGATATTAAATAAAGATTTCAATTAAAATGTACCTTAGTAAGTCAATAAATTCTGCAGTACCCTTTGCATTCACAAATTCTTCTCTCTGGTTTATGGTAGGCCAAAGTTCAATTAATGGTACATTTACAACCCTCTCTGGTAGGGACACAGTCTCATGTTGAACACTTATGACATCCACATCAGCTGTGAGCTCCTCGTAGTTAACTGACATTACAGTGATCAAAGCAATGCAGGGATATCTTACTTCTGGAATTTAAAATGATAAGTATTATAACTTATGAGGAGGGATGAAAATCATGGCACCAATCAAGTGTTAAATGTGAAAATGGCTGGAAATGTTACTAGAGTGAGGCCTAATTTATACTTCACACAATCCAACCACCTGGATTGTGTGAAGTATAATATGTATATAAAAGGAGTAGCACCAGAGTTGATGAACAACAAGAGAGAATGGAAGAGAAAAATGAAATGTTGTGGTTACCCCACTTAGAGTAGGATAAGGGTAGGAGAAAGAAGAGTTAAGTTGTATAGATGCATATTACCAATTGTTAAAACCATTTAGTAGTAATATATGTCATGGAATGTTAATAGCCTCATCACAAAATGTTAATATTAAAAAAGCAAAATTATGCACTTTAAATAAAACTAGTATAGACTTGGCTATGCAGTATTTTATACCATCTTAGTTTAATTTTGAAATAATAACTCCTAAGATATTTTATATTATACATGTAGAGGGATTAAGCATAAAATGAGTTTAAAACGCATTTTTATCATAGAGCTTAAATCTACTACTCTCCCCAAGTTTACTAATTGAAAATAACCATTTAAAAATTTTTAATGAGTAAATTAGGGTTTCCCTAAATTATAGATGTATGACATCACAGACTTATGTACTATAAAAAGGAATATTGCCTCCAAAACATTGTTTTGTTATATTTAAAACCAATTAAGCAGAAATTACGATGAAAGCTCCTCCAAAATTTACAACGATTATTATAATCTTTACTTATCAATTGATCTCTCTACAGGAGGAGTTTAGAGACTTCCATTCTATTTATGTACATAAATAATATACCTTGTGAAAGTTAATTGAACCCTTAAAATCTTAAATAATAGAAAATGTTCTTACCAAATTTTTTACAAAAATGTTTAGATAGTTTCCACAATGCATCCCATCTAACTGGTTCGACAATTATTTCAGCCTGTGAACTCCATTGCTCTTTCACAGTTCCACTTCCCATACTAAACACTTCCTCCATAGCATTAACAATTTTGTGGTTGTTATGCACGAATGTATATACTTCTGGCATCTAAGAAAAAAATATAGAAATATAGTTTAAACTTTATAATGGGAGAAAAGGCTGTTCTGGTCTTCTTGAATTAGAGATATTCACTGCATCCCCTGAGGTTTTTACAAAAAAGTTATGTAATTTTTCGATATTTACAATGATTCATTGCACACTTAAATTGAAGAAAACTATATGTAACATATATTCTGCATTGTATGATAACTGCCTACTGAACACATAGGGAGTTTACCTCTGAGAACACTAATAAAGTACTTGTTTACTTCATAAAAAAAATTGAGAATTGCTTTGTAATATTTTTAGACAACAAATCTTAATACAAACTATATTAACAAATGTATAAGGTCTACAGTGGTTATTTAGAGAAAACGTTGCAAAAAAATAAGAAAATAGGTAATTAACAAAAGAAACTTTTGTTAATTACCTTTTGTTAACTCGATTATAGAAATATGTAACAGACTAAAAGAATAGAAGATTTATACACATGAAAGTAGCATCAAGATTGATATTACAAATTCATTTTTCATATCATAATACAAATTACAAGACAGCATAATCAAAATCTCAAATCAAAAAAATAAGTAAACTTAACCAAAATTATGAACTTTAAAACGAACTTTCGTCCGAACAGGAAAATGTATATCAGTTAGATTGGTAATTATATGATCTTCCAGGATAGCTTCGTATTTCAAAATTGCAATATGTGGAATGTTAAAAAAACAGCATGGTTACATCTGTTTGCTAATAATGATCTATATTATAGTGTTCATATATTTAGCTAAATAGGAACAAGGTATACCATGGTTTATGAATAGGACTTCTAAATAGTACAAAATACTAATGTGAAACGATATATTGTACACATTTTTATCAAGTGGAACATTTTACTTACTGTTTATAAGAACAATAGTCTTTTAAATATTCAAAACGAATAATAAAAATCGGAGAGTCAGTTTGTTTCTTGTTAGAATTTAAATTTCTACTTCACAGACAAATATCAACTGTCACTCAAAATGAGTCAAAAATAAAAAGTACACCTTAATATTTTATTTCGCTCGCTTTAAAAAAAAAGAAAATTCATTATTTATTCATTTATTTATTGCTACTTCATGAATTGCTCTTTATATTTCAAATACTATAATTAAAGATTGTATTACTACCTCGTATCTTGATTTTTTTCTTATCTATTTTTATATGTACGCATGTACAGTATTAAAGCATAAATAAATAAATAAAATACTTTGAAGCTTTTTATACGTGGCACAAATTTATTGATTTCTAGTCCTGGGTTGTAAATAAAGTCGCGATAGAATATTTTTAAAACTTAGATTGGGTACTCTTAAAAACTATGAGACAGATACACATAAACAGTCCTTTATGTCAATAGTTCGAGTGTGATTCAACCAGTTATATCAGGGTCTTATATCTAAACTCAAATTAAATACGCTCTACTATAGGCGTCTTAAACGCGCCCTATATGACTCTGAAGATCAAATTATGAACAATACACTGTACTGTCTACACGTTACAGCGCTTCTACGCTAGATCATCTCACTGTTTTATGAAAACAGCATAGCTAACATCTTAGTATCAATTCAAAAAAATCATAGCTCTGCCTTTGTTATAAAACATCCGATCAACATTTGAGCGTTAGAATTGCGACTTAACCATATAATTATTTTACCTTTTTATGTCATGTAATTGCGACTGTATCTTATCTTGAATCTGATAAATACCAGGTGGTAAATTCAAAGACGCGTAATTAGTTTTTACAACATTTTTAAACAAGTTTAAGTGTTATGAATAAGCCATGATAGCCTAGAGACTCTTTCGGTCACGAGTTCAAACTCCAGGCAGACACCGATGTGTTTTTCAGTTAAAACTTGTATCTAGTTGATAATTGCAATTTATCACACGCTTTTCGGTGAAGGAATCGTGAGGAAACCTGCATATCTCTAGAAAATTATGGGGATATGTGTAACCTACAAATCCGTATTGCGTGCACGACTTAGCTCCAACCCTTCTCTCCTAAAACGGAGAGGGGAGGCCAGCCATCCAGCCAGGAGATCAGGCTCAACCCATATAGTCACAGGCCGTCATTTTACGTTATGGATAAATTTTGTTAACTTGAAGATTTCAATTTTAATTTAGATTATAATTTGTAAGACTAACATTTAAATTTTTAATTTACATAAACTTACAAATATATAAACTGGCGTCTGCCTGCGACTTCATACACGTGAACCTTAGTAACGAAAAGAAAAGTAGCCTCTGTATCTCCATCATGAAAAACTGGGCGATCCGTGGCGTCATTTACATAACACATTATACTTTTTTGAATAAATATAAAGTAAGTACTTAATATTTATACAAAAGTAGGTATAAATAAAAAGTATTTAAAAAAGTAGTTATTTATATTGTAATACTTAGAACTTATAAGGAAAACTTTCTATATTCCTTTTGGCATAAGTTTTATGTATGTAATTAGTATTTAATATAGCTTAGTACTAAATGCATCAAGTCAAGCGTTTAGCCGTGAAAACGTCACAGACAAACAGACTGTCACATACAAATATGTACTAAAATAACATTATACTAATACTTGATACAGAAAGCCTACTGATAAAGAAACTATACTATACTGTTGAGGATCACTTAGATCATAAGAATGCGTGGATATAGGTATAGGTACTGTTCAACCCTGAACAAGATAGCAATGACTAAATGTAACTATAAGTTATAAGTATTTTTTTGGTAAGAGTAACGGCCGAGTTTCTTGCTAGCCCTTCTCGGTAGGAACAGCTTTCCGAACCAACAGTAGAGTTGACAATCTAAATTGAAAACATTTCCTGATTAACCTGTATACAACAAAGTAATAGCTGTTTATATAATTTGTTTGAGTCGCTCGGTACGTGCATAGCATAGCTGCAAGCCAAGCTCGCGAGCGAGCTCCTTATCTATGACGCATCGACGCTAACTATAGTACACACAAATCTCGTTGATTTTTGGTATGTATTTTTGTGATAATTTTTATTTCTTTTATTAATTTCCATTTGAAATCCTTGGGGGCCGTAGCGTATCACGTCTGTAGATCTCCGTTTTAATTTACATAAAACAAAAAACTTACGCATTTAAACAGAATTAATTAGTCTATTTGTCTTTTAGCGTTCTGTGAGATTTGTCGTTGCAGACATTTTAGGATTTTAGGTAAGTAGAAACACTGAAGTTTCTTATACCTAATTAATTTTAATTTTTAAATTTAAATTTAATTTATTCCAGCTCGGTGAAGTTTTAAAAACTCTTTTAATAAAAGAAACAGAAAGAAACACTCGTCTTTGCATCATAGAGTTAAGTAAGGTAGGTTACGTAGAGTAGGGAAGCCAACTTCTATACAATAAACAGAAAGCAAATGAGCGTGTTTGTGAAATCTATCTGTCTCTCTTTTTTATGTGTGATTAGACAAAGATAAAGTGTTTGATGAAGTCTTTGAACATGAAGTAAGAGTTTCAGCTTCCCTCTCACCTTCACTTACAGACCTGCCTGTAACTCCCTACTCTAACTATAACTCCATGATTTACATTACATGATTTGCTGATCGATAACTTAAAAAAGACAACACACATAAAGGGATTCTACAATGGTCATGTCACCAAATTTTAGGAAGGCTTTAGTATCATTATTTATCTCTTCATCATCCTTTCTCATTCTGAAGGCAGATTCATTTCCAAAGAACCAAGGCAATACATATGTATTCTTTTTTTAAGATTATTTTGATACAATATTTCGAATTCGAAGATAATCACTCCGTAAAATGATCTCTAAATATTATGTATTGTTTCAGAAGGATGTGGTTCTTGCTAGTAATTGTTATATTGTTAAGTATCTGGCTATATTGGTGCTATAAAAATCGCCGAATGATCATCATGGCACGAAAACTACCCGGCCCACCAGCTCTGCCAGTTATCGGCAATGCCATTATGTTTATGGTCAAACCAGAAGGTAATGCAAGCATTTAATTTCTGCAATCTATTGAAACACAGTTAAAAATGTATCATAACATCAGCATCAGCATTCAAATTCAAAATATTCTTTATTCAAGTAAACTTGTAAACAAGTGCTTATGAATCGTCAACTCTACTGCTGGTTCGGAAAGCTGTTCATACCGAGAAGAGCCAGTAAGAAACACGGCGGTTGCTGTTTTCAAAGTATAATTCTTGTTACTTATATATATTTAGTCATTACTTTCTTGTACAGGGTCGAAGAGTAGCGATGTCCACGCATTCTTATTGTCTACATGTTTTAACCATGTTGTTACCTAATTTGACTAGGTATTTTACTACCAGCTGCTTGCCTGACGTCAACTTACCGTAGTCGTCTTTTACGACACCTCGGAAAGAAATGAGAGTGGTCTATTCCACTCAGACTGCTATCATGTCGGAAATGTATCATGACATGTAAACAAACTTGTATTTAAATATATGTAATGCATTTTAAGAAACTGGCATAATTTCTCCAAAAACGATGAATTATTTCGCTATGATCCGCGATTGCAGAAAATCTATGTGTGTGTAAATGTATGTGTTAAATAAATATATGGGACACTTACACACACGGTCGTCCGTCCCCAAAGTAACTTAATACTTGTGTTATGGGTGACAGACAACTGGTAAATATACTACATATATTATTTCAATTGTTTATAGTAAATGTTGGCCCTGAGCGGGAATCGAACCCGCGACCCGCGGAGCTGAAGGCAGGATCACTAACCACTGCGCCAATGGGCAAGTCGCAGTTATTTCTCCACGAGTCTAATTCCTGACGATCTTAGGGCAAAAGGAATATTTAGATTGTTGTAGTGAATGCATTACACATTAAATAAGGAAGAATATATAATTTTTATTGCAGAGTTCATTAAAATTACAAAATATCTTATGAATATGTATGGTGATGTGACTAAAGTTTGGCTTGGCACAGATTTGAACATAATTGTCAGCAATCCGGAGGACGTAACGGTGAGTAAAATATATGTAATTTTAGCACTTTTAGCTATTCTTTACTATTATAAAATTATTATGTATAATAAATCCTTATAAGTTTCCTGTGAAGATCCAGAGTTTGCATTGAGAAAGTTTTAATTTCCAAAGCAAATAATATTAGTCATATTTGGTAAATAATAAGCTTATCTACTTTTTTCATATAATTAGTATTTATTGATGTTGAAGAACATCATAGTAGCAACAGTAGTAAGTAATGGCCACTGCGCAAGCAAATAAAGCAATACGGAGACGTTAAAATGGTGACATGTTTTAGAATATTCTAACAAACAATAAAGCGAATGTGAAAGGACCTCAGTATAAATACATAGCGGATATTATTGGAGATGGACTTCTATCCGGATCAGGTAAATACAACTGTTCGAACTGAATTTCTGAGGTTACAGTTTCCTTCTACCGTTATTATGAAATTTACTTACGTATAAAATTTTGTTACAATGAAATTAATCTTATTATATAAAATTTTTAGTTACCATACTCCTCCGAATCGGCTTGACCGATTTTTATGAAATTTTATATGCATATTCAGTAGGTCTGAGAATCAGCTACTATCTATTTTTCATACCTCTAAGAGCTAAGGGTTGTCCACCCCTAACATTTTTTTATGGACAATTTTTTTTACACACTAAAATTTCCCTAGAAATCATTTATATGGCTAAAACAACGTTTGCCGGTTAAGAAATTGTTAAGAAATGTGCTTTAATTCAAGGCTACTGCTTCAACATTCAGATAAATAGTCATATGGTAACGCGTAAACTTTTTCGAATTTTTAAACAGATGTCGGTACCTAAACGAATTTACATGAAACAAGTAAAAAAAAGTAAAGTATCTAAGTATATATAAATAATCCCACTGCTGGGAATAGGCCTCCTCTCTCCGTTTCTGGAGAGAAGGTTTGGAGCTAAGACCTACCACGCTGCTCCAATGGTAGGTTACACATATCTCCAGAATAGAGATATGCAGGTTTCCTCACGATGTTTTCCTTCACCGAAAAGCGTGTGGTGCAATTATCAATTAGACACATGAGTTTTAATAGAAAAACTCATTGGTTCCTGTCCGGGTTTGAACTCGTGTTGCCCTCGAAAAAGTCGCACGGTCTCACCGCTGGGCATGAAACAAATTAAACATGAAAATTTTCTTTCAGAATAATTTTAACACTATCATAAATATATTTTAAAAAATCAAAAATCTGATCTTGAATTCAAAAAAATATGTAAACATATAGGTTTCTGGTTATTTTTTTAATTTTAAATATACAGGTAGTAAGTGGAGGAAGTATCGTAAAATAATCACGCCTAACTTTGGTAAACATGCGGTTGAGAATTACAACGATACTGTCTATGAAGAAGTACACATTCTACTTCAGAAATTAAACAAAATAGATAACGGACAGCAGATCAACATCTATAAGTACATTGTTCAGACTACAAGTTATATAGTATGCCGTAAGTTCAAAGAAACGATCGTCGAGATTGTGGTGGTGGTTGTGTGTGCTGCTTGTGTGCATTGTTGCTGGTGGAGGCGCCTTGGGGTGCGTGTGGTGGCTTGTCCTGCATGTATAAGGTGCGTAAATTTTGCCTGCTTCATACACATTAGCTTTGCATGCATTCGCTTAATCCGTGCGGATTATAGCAAAGTAGTTCTGTTACAGTGCTTGTAATATGGAATTCCGCAAAGTATCTATAAATCTATAAATTCTATAAATCATTCAATAAACATCATAAACTGTCTAGATAAGCTGTCCATATATCGGACAACCCTAACAAACGTTATAAAAAATTGAAATGTGTCACTGGTCTAGCATTAAAATTTCATTCCAAATCTCGAGTGACCAAGAAAGGCGTCTGGCTGTATTACAAAAAGAATCGTGATGTAATGTTCTTTCTTTGATAACGAATGTTTATAAACGGCTTCAGTAGGCCTACCATGAACTTTTAGAATACGATCAAATTCAAAGTTAGTACCTTAACTGAACCGCTTTCTTTTCGTACCATGAAGTGTGGATTGCATTGAGACCGTAATGTTTGAAAAGGAAAACGTTATATGAACTCTAGATAACTCTATCCTTTACTCGCATGTCCTTAGGACGCATTCCAAACTCTCATTCGGCAACGAATTAAAATGTGCGTCTTTATGACATCATGGTATGAAAAAGCAAAACAATATAGTTTACGTCTTCAATTGAGTCGCAATAAGAGTTCATGGTAAGCCTGCTAGTATTAGATTAGGAACTCCATGAGCTTTTATGACAAATATGTTTCATGGGCCTTTGATAATAATAAACCTTTTACCAACAACGCCATTACTGCTCATCTTAATAAGGTATATTAGGGATGATTCCATGAGACGAGAACGACACGGTTCGATTCCCGTGCCCTGCACACGGGGATGAGCTCAAATGAGGACCGCAACATTCGTCAATACGTTATCCTCGTTCTAAGGAACGAAATAGTTGAATCTATATTGTTAGCTATTCCAAAATATTTGTCTATAGCTAAACTAAAAATCATAGAGGAGACCATAAAATAAAGCCGACGGGCGGCCATGCTGGCGCTAGCGATCAAAAGGAATGGACGTAAAACGGAGAAATGAAAATTGTAACATGTAACAATCTACAATGTAATAACATTGTGGATTGTTTATAAACTTGAATAAAATGGAATAGTACAAAGCTGCAGTATTTTATTATCACTACATATAATAAAAAGAGAAGGCGATCCTGTTAATAATATAATGGCGCGAGGTAATGTTTAATGGAGCAAACGCAATCTCTCGTTGTGCGTTACAAGTTTGTACTGTTCACACCGGACCCTAAGCCCTTGGAATCAAAGTGCAAAGAAATCTTATGCATTTTAATCATATAGTTAATCATTATTGCTAATTGCTATATTGTTATTGCAATGGTGGCTGAAATCGTTGGGACTCCAGAAACTGGACTGTTTTGGCCATAAGTCCGTTCTACAACTATAATTAGTCGTAGTCAGTACTAGAGATGTTACGGAGGTAGGTTTACCGGAACCGAATTCGGAACCAGAGATTTCATATTTGAATTATCGGAGTCGAAGTCGGAATCGGAGGCGGAGTCCCGTTGACCCGTAGACTGTCAGATAATATGACCAACTCGACTTAAATAATTGTATACTCAAGTGCATTTAACCATTGATACTGAAAATAAACAAATGAAAGGGAGTTGCGCGCGCGAGGGGAGATACCCCCGGGCGACGAGTTACAACTTGTTTCTTCGCGTTCTGTCCACATTCGCAATGACAATTTCACCTTCGTTATATCTCCGACTAATATTTATCGGAGCCGGAGTCGGAGTCGGAGGTGTGAATTCAATCGGAAGTTCAGACCTTTCGGAAACGGAGTCGGATCTCCGTATCATCCCTAGTCAATACGGTTATAAATGTCTTGCTATATATTTGTATATCTCTCTTTTTTTTTATTTAAAAATAATAAAATATTGTTTTTTTTTAGAATGTCTCATGGGCCTCACTAAAAGAGAAACAATGGAATTGCCGTGCTTACAAACATTAATAGATATCTCACCTGAGTAAGGCACATAAATTATTAATCAAATAATAGTTTATACATCCAACTAATCAAATAAACATTTATGTCTGACTGATTTAATATAACTTTGTAATAGTTATCTGTCCCGTATCTTTAAAATATTTATTTTTATTTAAAAATTAATTGAGTGTGAGATTTTTCGTAGAGCTTTAAAGCGTCTGACTTGTTTGATATGATATCAGAGTTATATTATACAAAATGTATATAAAAATCGGTCACTTAACTTTAATAATTTTAATAATTTTAGTTAAGTAACTCTGATTTTAGTAACCTTTCTTACCTGGTACCTTTAATACGTGTATGTTCCACGAACATACACGTATTAAAATTACATGAAATACTACTTAGAATCGAAAGATCTGTGCTTTAGAAAATAAGTTGTCTTGCGGCTCTGGGATCTTAGTCTATTACATTATCTTGATAGATATACAAGATAATGTAAAAGAATATAATCATATTACATTTTTATATTATTCGAAAACCACTAGATAAAAAATAAATATTTTACAGAATATATAATATCACTTTTGAAAGAATGACAAAATGGTATCTTCAAATCGAACCTGTATTTTGGCTGACAAAGTACCATACAAGGCAAAATGAAGGCATGCGACAAATTCGTAAATTCACCGCAGCTGTTATAAAACATCGAATGGACAAATTAAAATATAGCGAAGAAGAAATTAATAACGAACTTTGTACTGCAAAAGAAAATTCTATGAATATATCAAAATTAAATATTATAGATAGATTTATATTGTCACATGAACTTGATATGTCTGAATTAATCAATGAAACATTCACTATCTTTACAGCGGTAAGTTAATTTCTATATAATTAAATTATAATAAATCATAAATGGAGTTAAGACTTGGGAAGAAGCGGATTATTAATCACAGAGATATCTCTGCCTTCCGTTATTAATCTTATCGATTAACGATTGACTATAACTCCGTCGATTAGTAGTGCCTTTTAAGCTCGATGGCAGAAGTCTTGCCGCTACAATGATGTTGACAACTTCTTAAATATATTCAAAGACTACAGCGTACATACATGTGCGTGTGTGTGTGAATATATTAGAGCGAAGTTTATATAATCGAACTTGAAAACCAGACTGTTTTACCCGATTGACTCCTGTTTCTTCTTAAATGTTGTGAAGATATTGCTTTTAGTAAATGATAGAAAGATGTGTTTAGCTTTTATCGTCAGTATATAATTGTATGTCCGTTTCAAGTTATATTTTTTTTTAATTTTGCAAAATGATGCTCATAGGTACAAAAAAGGAGCAAAAATATTGTTGTGGCTGCGTTCACAACATGCTCCCGCCCGGGCAGAATTATTCAACATTTCACAGGTAGTGGACAAATTGCCGTATCCGAAGAACAAAGTCATATTTCTTATGTTTATATATGGGAGATGTTTGTTCTTCGGATAGGGCGTAATGTTGTTGAAGGCTCACATGAATGCACCATCATTCGTTCGTGAGTATTTCCGCCACTCTGCCTCAGTCTCTACCGTAGAAAATTCGAGTGACACGACCCGAAAGTCACAAAAGAGTAGTTTAACTTTGGTCTATCACTAGGACAAGAGTTTAACTCTACATAGATAAAAAATATATTATGATTATATTTCCAGAGTCAAGAGGCTACAGCAAAAATTGCTTCGTTTCTATTGTTAATGTTGGCGTATCACCCTATATCACAGGTAAGCAAGTATAAATAGTCTTTGAGTAAACTTCATTTGAAATCGTAATATACTAGAGTAGGGGAGCCAGTATTAAATGTGCCTTATTAAAATAAAGAGACAGCAGATGAGGCTGAATATCTCTCTCTGTTTTTTATGTGTGATTAGACAAAGACAATTTATATGAGTACATTATCTACCCCCTCATTATTTGTGTCGACACTCTCACCTACAGGCTTGCCTACGACTCCTAGTCTTATATAATAAGTCTATCTTTTAACTTCGTATAATAAAAATAAATACTTTTTGCAATATAAATTTGCAATGTAATATTCTGGAAACTTCAATTACTATAATTACTTAACAAATAAATTCCTTTCTCTTTGAAGTTCTCTCGTGTGAGCTTTTAAAAAATAAATTACTGCTCGAATAAATATAACTATATCAAAATTACTTTAGTTAATTGATTAAACCGGACATTTTTTTTCTTAATTCGTTCTTAGGCAGCAATGTTCAATATATCAATTTTTGTTTTCATATTACATAATTATGATTTATTTCATATACATATTTGATATTTCTTCAAACAAGGAGAAGCTTTACGAAGAAATAGAACGGGTAATAGGTAAAGAAAACAGACCGATAACTGACGAAGATTTGAAGCAGATGCCGTATTTGGAAATGACATTTAAAGAAGTTACCAGGCTATTTCCAATCGGTGCCATGTTGCAAAGAACTGTTACTGAGGATATTAAATTAAGTAAGAGACTAACATTAATATAAATCGTCGTTTAATTTAACATTTACTATTTATGCTTATTTATTTAGTTAATTCATAATTCATACTCCTGCCCTTATCTCACTCAAAGTTGGGTCGGCACAACATGTTACAAACCTGTTGTCATCTGATTTGGCTACGTATTTTACGACCGGCCGCCTGCCTGACGTTAACTTACCTTAGTCACCTTTTACGACACCTCGGTAAGAAATGAGGGTGGTCTATTCTATGCAGCCGGATACCACACAGCATTAATTTATCTTATTTATCTTATTTATTTAGTTAATAATCAATACATTTCATACAATTATATATTTCGTTAATCTCGATAATTTCTATTTCCTTCTTTCTTAGACAAAAGGTAATTAGAATAAATGGTTAACTTGATAAATATCTGTAAGGCTACAATTAAAGCATTATAAAATGCTATATTGTAGCAATACATCTATAATTTATGATTAACCTCATTACAAACTTTGTCCACTAATATATATATTTTTTACGGGGCACTTATACGACCGGTCGTCTGTCCCAAATTAAGTAATTGAATACTGTATTATGGGTGACAGACAACTTGTAAATATATACATATATAATTTTAAATACATACTTAAATTCAAATAAACATCCAAGCTCGAAAGACCAACAATTTTTTATAGAAAATGTTGACCCACGGCGAGAATCGAACCCGCGACTTACGGAGCTCAAGGCAAGGTCACTGTAAACTGCATCAACGAGCCAGTCATTAAAAAGGAACAAACAGTATTGGTATTATTTACAAAAGAATGTAACCAGGCTCTTAGAAATTCTGTTTTTTAATTCATCATCATTATTATTCTCCTGTCCTTATCTTACTATAAGTATGATAGGCACATCTTATTGAAATGAAATATCTAATACTTAATTTTAAAAGTCATGATCTACTTAAAATATACATACATAAATTCGGCTGGCTCGTTGGCGCAATGGGTAGTGACCTTGCCTTCAGCTCCGCGGGTCGCAGGTTCGATTCCCGCCGAGATCCAATATTTTCTTTAGAATACTTTGTTGTTTCTTCGAGCCTGGGTGTATATTTGCATTTAAATATGTATTTAAAATTATATATTATTATATATGTAGTATATCTACCAGTTGTCCGTCACCCATAACACAAGTATTAAGTTACTTACTTTGGGGATGGACGACCGTGTGTGTAAGTGTCCCATATATATTTTTTTCTATTTTATATATGCGTGCGTACGTGCCTGTGTGCGTGTTTGTGTATGTATATACATTTTCATTTTAGACACTTTTACCATCCCAGCGGGATCTTCCGTTGTTATCCCTATATATCACATGCAACGTGACCCAAGATACTGGTCCGATCCAGATGCCTTTGATCCCGAACGCTTTAACCTTGAAAATAGAAAAACACGAAATCCAAATATATTTTTTCCATTCAGTTTGGGATCTATGGATTGTATTGGTAAGTACTATGTTAACTCTTGAGATATTTGACAAATCAAGTCAAAAAAGTTTCTAATAAAACTTTATGTCCCTGCTGTTAACCGTTGTTGTTCCCTCATCTCAAGCCAACCCTGACAGTAGCATCAGGTCATGCTTATCATAAACATGCATTGTCATCGGGACTTGACCAGTAAGCAAAATTTCAGCTCAATCGCACACCGGAAAATGAGTCAAATTTAACTTGCAAGAATCCACTTTCATATACATACATGACTAGTTAAATAAAAGTTTGTAATTAAATAACAAAGACGCTCTTATCTTGTTAATTCACGTAGTAATCATATGACCTCCGGGACACCGAGAAGTTTAAGCACTCTTCCAATAATAAAAATAGCTTTAGCGTTTCTCAGATGATAGCCCAGCGGTGAGACCGTGCGACTCCTTCGAGGGGAACACGAGTTCAAACCTGGGCGGGCCCCAATGAGTTTTTCTATTAAAACTCATGTGTCTAATTGATAATTGCAATTTATCACACGCTTTTCGGTGAAGGAAAACTTCGTGAGGAAACCTGCATATCTCTAGACAAGTCTGGAGATATGTGTAACCTACCAATCCGCATTGGAGCAGCGTGGAAAGTCTTAGCTCCAACCCTTCTCTCGAGAAACGGAGAGAGGAGGCCTATTCCCAGCAGTGGGATTGTAACAGGCCGCTACATTTACGTTTCTCAATTTTTTAGTAGGGAAACGCCATGAAGCCACATAATGCAAAAGCATTATTTCATAGAACATAATTGATAAGTTAATGTAAAGTGGAATTCAAACAAGGCCGAAAAATCTTGTCATTGACTCGCGCTAAAACTTTTCTCTATCACTATCAGCTGCTGTTAGTTTTGCTTGATGGCTTTTCAGCGTCATCTTTATCGATGACGCTGAAACGACGATGCTTCTGCGCATCGTCGAGTCGTACAAATACGATTTTATTAAGCATTTAATTTTTTTTTCAGGGAGATACTTCGGAACAAAAATTGTTAAAACAATAGCCATTAGGGTTATGCAGAAGTTTAAATTGACAACTTTGAACAAGTATAAAGATCTCAGAATAAAGATTGCCATATCAGCGACGACATTCGATGGTTTTCCAGTTATATTAATGCCCCGATCTAATGTGAAATAACTATAATTCTTGCTGTATTTAAGAGAAAGTCTGTTTTTTATATATTTTTTATAAAATTATAACAATATTTTTTGCTTACAGTCTTATTATTATTGTCCGTCCAATTTCACAAGTAAAGTTGTGGAAAGGAGCTGACAAGTCCGGAATAAGCAATACTTATTTATATAAAACTTAAATTTATATAAGATATCATATATGTCATCTTACAAATAAACTTTTAAACACGCAGTATCCGCGCCTACGTTTGTGTTAACGTGTGTTTAAATACTTTCAATGATGTACTATGTATTTTTCCGTTTTTCTTTTGTCCTACATGTTACCTCGGTATAAAATATTCAACTGCTCTTAATTTCATCTTTATTAGTAAAAAGGTTACGCCGTCAAAGCCTTAGACAACAACCAGACATAGTGATCAAATATAAAATGAAATCAATTTCAAAATTTCACAGCTTTGATAATGAAATATTACTTTATTGCGATAGTTAAGGATTTTATTGAAAAAGTAAATACTTTTATTCCTAAAGGCTTTTACATCTTAACTGGGTGGAATGGCATGGAGGGCAAAAGCATCGTAAATGACGTTCAATCATCAACCTCCTGTACTTATCTCACTCTAAGTGGGGTCGGCACAACATTTTACAAACATGTTGTCACACGATTTGGCTACGTATTTTACGACCGGCCGCCTGCCTGACGTCAATTTACTTTAGCCGAATTTTACGACCCCTTGGTAAGAAATGAGGGGAGTATATTCTACTCAGCCGGATACCAAACAGCGGGTCGACTTACCTGAGTCACCTTTTTCGACACTTCGGTAAGAAATGAGGGTGAATGTTTAAATTCAAATTCAAAATATTCTTTATAGAAGTATACTTGTAAACAAGGCTTTTAAATCGTCAACTTAACTGCTGGTTCGGAAAGCAGTTCCTACCGAGAAGAGCCAGCAAAAAACTCGGCGGTTGCTCTTTTTAAAATGTAAATCTTAAAACTAGTTACATTTAGTTATTACTGTCTTGTACAGGGTAGAAGTGCAGCTACATCCACACATCCTTATCATCTAAGTAATCTTCAACAGTATAGTAGGCTTTCTGTATCAGCCTCTTTTTAACAGTGTCTAAAACTGCTGTAATGGCATGGCCAAAATTGATTTCGAAATTTTATTATAGAATCTTATACCCAAACCCTTAAACGATTTAAGTACTTTTGCTAGGCGCAAAGCAGGAGTCGCAAGCTTATGTCGGTTCCTACTTCGTCTATTATATACATCACCTATCGTTTTATAATTCTTTATATTTTTATGTACAAAAATTATATTGCTTAAGATATATTGTGAAGCAAATGTAAGATTACCAAGTGTATCTAATTGTCCCATATATTTATTCCTATCCTTTCCTTAAATTACTGTAGAGGTCAAATAGTAAACGTAATCTGCCAATTTTAAACTATTACAATGTCAGAACTGTGACTGTATTTTAACCAACTTATTATAGTCATACAGAAAAGTCTCTACTCATAGTCATCTACCCTAATTTCATACCGAGGTGTCAAAAAAGGCGACTAAGATAAGCTGACGTCAGGCAGGGTGTTGGTAGTAAAATAGCTGGTCAAATCATGTAACATGTTTATAAAATGTTGTGCCGACCCCACTTAGAGTGCGACAAGGACAGAAGAATTATGATGATCTACTCGCTAAGAATGACAAATTATTTACATTAATTATAGCAGTGTAATACTGCTTAAATGTAAATTAATTATATATAATAAAGTGATAAATGACATTATGGCGGTCTTTAATTGCTTTAACGACCAACCGGCATAACTTACTTCTTCTACTAGGTACGTACTATCAGATGAGATGATCAGCTGATATCGTACTTTCCGTGACAACGTAGAAATTTTAAGACGTAGTGTCACCTAGCCCCACCCTTAATTCATCCACAAATGAATCGTAAAATCGTAACAAAATTGCAAACAATTTTATATTTGAACAAATTGTTTGCAAGGTTAATTCTTAGTACTTAATTTAAAAAAAAGAGCAATATAACAGAACTAACTACTTTGCTATAATCCGCACGGGTTAAGTGAATGCATGCAAAGCCAATGTGTATGAAGCAGGCACAATCTACGCACCTTATACATGCAGGACCAGCTTATACTGCAGTACGATTTTTGTCGTGAAGCCTATCCTCCTGATGATGCTTCGGTTTCGGGGCGAAACGATCGTCGAGATTGTGGTGGTGGGTGTGTGTGCTGCTTTTGTGTTCGTTGTTGCTGGTGAATTGCGCCTTGGGGTGCATGTGGTGGCTGGTCCTGCATGTATAAGGTGCGTAGATTTTGCCTGCTTCATACACATTGGCTTTGCATGCATTCACTTAACCCGTGCGGATTATAGCAAAGTAGTTAGTTCTGTTCCCGAACAAGCCGGTTTCCGAAAAGGGTATAGTACCATAGACCACATATTCACGCTGCGGCAGGTTATACAGAAAACCGAGGAGTATAACCAGCCACTTTGCTTGGCGTTTGTGGACTATGAGAAGGCCTTTGATTCGGTGGAAACATGGGCTGTGTTAAGATCGCTCCAGAGATGCCGAATCGACTATCGGTACGTCCAAGTGTTGAAGTGTTTGTATGAAAACGCCACAATGTCTGTCCGTATCCAAGACAAAACTACGAGACCAATCCACATGCGGCGAGGTGTGCGACAGGGAGATGTCATCTCCCCGAAGCTGTTTACCGCTGCATTGGAAGATGTCTTTAAGCTTTTGGATTGGAACGGATACGGCATCAACATCAACGGCGAGTACATCACTCACCTTAGATTTGCCGACGACATAGTCGTTATGGCAGGTTGTCTGGAGGACCTTAACACAATGCTCGACGACCTCAGCAGAGTGTCTCAGCAGGTGGGCCTTAAAATGAACATGAGTAAGACAAAAATCATGTCAAACTCACATGTTCCGCTCCACCCGGTCATCGTTGAGAACTCTGCACTCGAAATTGTAGACGAGTACATATACCTGGGACATACGGTCCAACTGGGTAGGTCCAATTTCGAGAAAGAGGTTAGCCGCCGAATCCAACTCGGATGGGCAGCGTTCGGGAAGCTACGCGAGATCTTTTCGTCCGAAATACCTCAGTGTCTGAAGACTAAGGTCTTCGAACAGTGCGTGTTGCCAGTGATAACCTACGGATCCGAAACGTGGTCGCTCACTATGGGCCTTATAAGAAAGCTCAGAGTCGCTCAGCGGGCGATGGAGCGAGCTATGCTCGGAGTGTCTCTACGAGATCAAATCAGGAATGAGGAGATCCGTAAAAGAACTAAAGTCACCGACATAGCTCAGCGTGTCGCGAAGCTGAAGTGGCGATGGGCGGGGCACATAGTGCGGAGAACCGATGGGCGCTGGGGTCTTAAGGTGCTGGAATGGCGACCCCGCACCGGAAAGCGCAGCGTCGGTAGACCCCCTACGAGGTGGACAGACGACCTCAAAAAGGTCGCAGGGAGCCACTGGATCCAGGTGGCGCAAGATCGTGTGGTGTGGCGATCCCATGAAGAGGCCTATGTCCAGCAGTGGACGTCCATCGGCTGACGAAGAAGAAGAAGAAGAAGAAGTTAGTTCTGTTATATTGCTTGTAATATGGAATTCCGCAAAGTAACGCCTGCTTCTATAAATCATTTAAAAAAAAGACTAAATTCCTGAGTTATTTCAGATTAATTGGCTTTACCCAATTTACTTTTTTTAACAATAGCGAACTTTATATCATATATATTACAACTATTGTTTTTCTACAACTTCAATGTGTGTCGTACTGAATGCAGCGGTTTTCAAGAAAGGTCAGTAATCTAGTCATATGTTTTGACTCAAATAACATGTTCTCACTTATCAAAATATTGTGGTAATAGATAGACGCATTGTTATTTTTTTTAATATCATTTTATTGAAATGTAAATAAATTATTTATATTGTAATTTATATTTAAAAGGTTCTATATTTTGACGATTGCGATAAAATTAACATTCATTTAAAATTTAATCTAGCGAGTAAGTGATTTTGTAAAATTGTTCGGAATAAAAATGACAGTAATCTTTGCGGGCAACTTTTATACGTTAGTTTTTATACTTTGCCTAATATTTCTATATTGGATATATTGGAGATGCACTCATCGTAGAATGCTGGAGTTAGCTGCGCAAGTGCCTGGACCGCCAGCTTTGCCTATAGTAGGCAACGGTTTACTGTTTTTAGCTCATCCTGAAGGTAAAAGAAAACAAAATTTTAATGAACTAATAATAACTTTTAATGGTCATCCTGTATCACCCAGGTGCGTTATAATGTAAAACTATGTATTAACATTTTATAACTGTGATATTTAACACACATAAATATCTGTGTTACTTCTACTACATTTCTAGTATAATATAAATAATTAATGTAATGGTATCTCTTTGGCAATCTAAACATAAGATCAGCGTATTTGAAATATCACAAACAAAAAGGACCAACAAAGAAGTTCTATTTCCTCATATTTCTGATTTTCAATAGTAAATATATGGGACACTTACACACACCGTCGTCCAACCCCAAAGTAAGTATCTTAAAACTTGTGTTATGGGTGACGGACAACTAGTAAATATACTACATATATAATTTTAAATACATACGTAAATACAAATATACACCCAGGCTCGAAGAACCAAAAAATTGTTTATAGAAAATGTTCGTCTTCGGCGGGAATCGAACCCGCGACTCGCGGAGCTGAAGGCAGGGTCACTATCCAATGCGACAACGGGCCAGATCAATGGTGATCTACTCAAACATTTTTGAAAGATACCAACTATATTTCGAAGCAAGGGGCGTCATGTTTTATCAGAATGTATGTCCACCAGAATGCATAATAATCTAACCCATCTACGTCTGTCGCTATCGAAGAGCTATAGCAACATCCCATTTGATTCTTCGAACTAAGTACCCCGAGTTTCATTGGGATTTGTGCTCATTAATAACTTTTACTGTTTACGTACCTTAAAATTTGTTGTAGGACAACGATTCTCATAAGATTCTCATGTCAAGATATTTTATAAATGTTAAGTGAAAACTGCTGTGATAGCCCAGTAGTGAGACCATGCGACTCTTTCGAGGGGAACACGAGTTCAAACCCGTGCAGACACTAATGAGTTTTTCTATTAAAACTCATGTGTCTAATTGATAATTGCAATTTATCACACGCTTTTATGTGAAGGAAAACATCGTGATGAAACCTGCTTATCTCAAGAAAAATCTGGGGATATTTGTAACCTACCAATCCGCATTGGAGCAGCGTGGTAGGTCTTAGCTCCAACCCTTCTCTGCAGAAACGGAGAGAGGAGGCCTATTCCCAGCAGTGGGATTGTAACGGGCCGATACTAAATCAAAACTGATTTTTGCAGAACTATTAAATAAATTAGCTGAACTATTAAACAAATATGGACAATACGTAAGAGTGTGGCTTGGACCGGACCTTAACATATGCGTAAAAAATCCAGCTGATATCCAGGTATATAAAAAATAAACCAGAAACTGTATTGTTCTGATAAAACAATACGTTTATTGTTAAACTAATTGCAAAATTTATATTATTTCTCGCTGTTTATCGCAGCCATAAAAATATAATTTATAAATTTATAACTTTGCATTTACGGATATAAACGATTATATATTACCAGTAACTCCAACCCGCTTCGCAAGGTTTAATTCAAAGATATTACAGATATTTAAAAGACATTATTTTATGCTCAAATTGCCACCACACTTCATAGGAACATCCATGCCGTGTGGTATCCGACTGAGTAGAATAGACCACCTTCATTTCTTACCGCGGTGTCGTAAGAGGCGACTAAGGTAAGTCGACCCGCCGTGTGGTATCTGGTAGAATAGAGTAGAATAGACCACCCTCTTTCTTACCGAGGGGTCGTAAAACACGACTAAGGTAAGTTGACATCAGGCAGGCGGCCGGTCGTGAAATACGTAGCCAAATCATGTGACAATATGTTTTTAACATGTTGTGCCGACCTCACTTAAAGTGGGATAAGGGCAGGAGGATGATGACTTCATAGGAACATCCGCTGGGTCCATCTAAAGATTGTCTCAAAATTTCATCAAAACATGTCTAGTCGTTTCGGGGTCTGTAAAAGATATGCAAACAAACATTAATTTTTATATATGTATAAGATTTATAAACATTTGACAGTTCTAAACATTTCTACTTTTTTGTAATTTTATTTAAAATATGTTTGCCACATCTGTTTGTATATAAATGTTTTTTTTTCAAAGTATATTAAAATAAATAACAGTAATATAAATAGTAAAATAAATAACAATGATTGACCATATTTAATTAAAAAATAAATTATAATTTTAGTTACATTTTCAGAATCTTTTAACCAGTACAAAAGTAAACCAGAAGGGGCCAGTCTACAAACACTTGACTCCATTTATCGGATATGGCATATTATCAGGAGGTTTGTTATAGATGCAAAAGAATATAATATTAAAAATTATATTAGGTCCTTACATATGAAATTGGCGTTTTGTCGTACTGGCCACTTTGATCTCAAATATTACCTTTATGGTTAGGAATTCCAAATTCAAATTCATACAGCTATTTACTCATGCATTTGTGTTTCAAACCCCCTAATTCATTTGTTTTTTCTTCTTTTGTTTTTTTCTTTGTGTCACTCTGTTTACAAAATGGAAAACATGAAATATCGCGTTATTTACGAGGATGAGTTCCACCGTGGCACCAGTGCTGCAGAAACGGCTCGAAGGATTAATGATGTGTATGGTGACGGTGTCGCAAAAGAAAACACAGTGCGTTTTTGGTTCCAACGTTTTCGTTCTGGAAATTTCGACCTGCAGAACAAGCCTCGTGGACGGCCGGAGACCAAAGTTGATAATGAAGAATTGAAGGCTATTGTGGAAGCGGATCCATCGCAAACCACGTCCGAGTTAGCTGCAGGTTTCGGTGTTAGTGATAAAACTATTCTAATCCACTTGAAGCAAATTGGGAAGGTGAAAAAGCTTGAAAGGTGGGTACCTCATGAATTGAGTGAAGCAAACCGACAAACGCGCGTCGACTGCTGCGTTACGTTACTCAACCGGCACAATAACGAAGGAATTTTAAATCGAATCATTACCTGTGATGAAAAGTGGATCCTCTACGATAATCGGAAGCGCTCATCGCAATGGCTGCGCCCTGCCGAACCAGCCAAATCCTGCCCTAAGCGAAAATTGACTAAAAAAAAGTTGCTTGTGTTTGGTGGATTAGTGCCGGTGTCGTTCACTACAGCTTTCTTAAATCTGGCCAGACGATTACGGCAGATATCTATTGTCAGCAACTGCAAACCATGATGGAAAAGCTAGCTGCTAAACAACCGAGGCTAGTCAATCGCTCTAGGCCACTGCTGCTTCAGGACAACGCTAGACCACACACTGCACAACAGACGGCTACCAAATCAGAGGAGCTTCAATTAGAATGTCTTAGACATCCACCGTACTCTCCGGACCTTGCTCCAACAGATTACCATTTTTTTCGCTATTTGGATAACTACTTGCAAGGAAAAAAATTCAACTCCGATGGGGCAGTCCAAACCGCCTTCAAAGATTTTATTAATTCCCGCCCGAATGGTTTTTTTAGTAAGGGGATCAATGAACTACCTATGAGATGGCAAAAGTGCATACATAGCAATGGTACATACTTTGATTAATTAAATATATTTCATTAAAAAAAACGACTTTATGTTTCTCCCATAGAAAACGCCAATTTCATATGTAAGGACCTAATATAATAAAATTGATAAAATACAAAAAACATGGAAACGCCTAAAAGTTAAATATTCTAAGTTGACGATGATATATATGATGATGTAAATCCTTTCAAAAATTTATTATTAAACTTATAAATTTCTATATATTTCTGTAACCCGTGAAATACAAAAACATGTTAATTTACTTATCTTAATTTAAATTGAATCTTTGTTATAGTAACAATAAATTAGGTATAATAGAATTCGCAAAATAACATATTCTACTACAAAATTTTAATTTTAGGACAATTATGGCGTAAATACAGAAAAATAGCTGCCCCATCGTACAGCAAGAAGTCGGTGCAAAATTGCTCAAAAGTTTTTAACAAAGAAGGAGAAAAATTAGCAAAAGTTTTAAGTGGAAAAGCGCCAACAGAAACCTTCAATGTCTACTTTGACGTGGTGAATTCTACGACTCAGTGTGTTTGCCGTGCGTTTTTATGTTACTTATATAACTATAATTTAATTTAACCTTAATTTAAATAATCGTAGAATTGCCAGAGCTAAGACTAATTAGTGTCTTAAAACGAGATAAGAATCCAACTTTAACGTGAATACTAAGCACTTAATTGTCCCATTATTATTTTAAATTTATTTTTTATTTTAGAAACTTTAATGGGTCTTTCGAAGGACGACTCGCAAAATATAAATAGATTAAATGAAGTAGTGATGAAGACGCAAAGGTGATTATTAATTTTAGAACCTTGTTTTATAATTAAACTTTAAATATTATACTTAATGTTAATATATTCAAATTCTTGCAGTTGTAATCAATCAAATAAACAAATATTATGATTTACTATTTATATCGTGAATGATTTAATAATAAACTAACTATAAAGTAATTTATTATTTTGCAGTATGTACGGTCTGATATTTTCTAAAATAACTCGTTGGTGGCTGCAAATACCGTTTGTATACTGGATTACGAAAAACAAGGGAAAAGAGGAGCACTTTAAGAAAATAATAGATGAAATGACTTCAAATATATTAAATAAAAGACTTAAAGCTTTAGAAAAGGAGATTACGAGCGAGAAAAATATGGGTGTCGTGGACAGATTTATTCTAAGTGGACTGGCCGATGACGAAATAAAAACACAAACTTTCAGTTTATTTACAACTGTAAGTATATGCCTTTATTACTATTTTAAACTAATGCCGTGTGGTATCCGGCTGAATACAATAGACCACCCTCATTTCTAACCGACAAAAAGCTGTGATAGCCTAGCGGTGAGATCGTGCGACTCTCTAGGTTTCACCGCTAGGCTATCACACAACATGTTACAAACATGCTGTGCCGAGCCCCCTTAGAGTGGGATAATGGCAGGAGAATGATGATACTATTTTGAACTAATTTAATAAACTTTTTATTTATAAAACAAATTTAATAACAATATTTCCAGAGTCAAGAAGCATCTGCCAAAATTACTTCAGCAGTATTACTCTTTTTAGCACACTTACCAGAATGGCAAGTAAGTGAAGTTTGATAAAAGCTTTTATATTATTGTTTTGTATTTAAATAAATATTTGAACAGATAAATAAATGAAAAGGGAAGAAAATTGCAAAAAGACTGCATGCAAATGGGATGAGAATGTTAAGGGGGTTGTTTGGTGTGACAAGATTGGATAAAATGCGAAATAAGTATATAAGGGGAAGTCTGAAAGTTGCGTCCATTATAGAAAATATAGTATCCGGCAATAAATGATGCACATCGAGGCTTAGAGAGAGAAATCGGCTAGATTCTGCTTCATAGACCATCGTCTCTGTCGTACAGACTGACGAACCCGTGTGTGACAGTTGACAGCGCTCTACGAAAGCGAGCTGGGCAGCTGTTTCATTATAAACATCGATGTGCATTATTAAATAATGCACATCGATGTTTATATACATACTACTACTTATATACATACTGCCGGGTACTATACGTGCAAGATTGGCATGGTATGGACATTTGATGAGGAGGGATGAAAATCATGTGACTAAACGAGTATTAAATATTAATATGGATGGCTATGTGACTAGAGCGAGGCCGAAAAATAGATGGTTTGATTGTGTGAAGTATGATATGCATATAAAAGGTGTAGCGCCAGAGTTATCGGATGATAGGAGAGAATGGAAGATAAAAACATGTTGTGCCGACCCTATTTACAGTGGGATAATGTTAGAAGAAAGAAGATGAGAAGGGAAGAAAATCATTTTACGAAAGAGTGTTAAGGATGATTGTAGATAAATATGACGAGAGGGAGTCCGAAAAAGAGATTTGTGTGAAGTATGACCAGAGTTGAATGATATGCAAGAATAGAAGAGAAAAACATGTCTCCACTTAGAGTATAAAGGAAGGAGAATAATGATATGTCCTAGCTTTTTATACATAAGTGATACATTATGTACTACATTTATACTTATTTTATGTACTTATTACTACATTATGATTAATTTAATTACAATATTTACAGTTAAGATAATCTCAACATTTACTGGAACTGCTTTTTATGACAGCTACTTTGCATATAAAACGAGTAGCGCCAGAGTGACCCTGCCTTCAGCTCAGTGGGTCGAGGGTTAGGATTCCCGCCGAGAGTCAACATTTTCTTTAAATAATTTGTTGCTTCTTGCAGTATGTATATATATAACGTATTCAATATATGTATATATTTACCAGTTGCCTATCACCCATAACACAAGTATAAACTTACTTAATTTGGGAACGGGCAGCCGTGTTTGTAATGTCCCATATATTTATTTATTATAGAAAAAGGTTTATGATGAGATTATAAGTGTCGTCAAAGACCACAATGACGAAGTTACCGAAGAACATTTAAAGCAGCTTTATAATTTGGACATGGTATACAAGGAGGTACTTAGATACCTATCTATTGCGGCCATGATACAACGCACTGTAAAAGAGGAAGTTACAATAAATAATGGTAAGAGGAATACAGTTTTTATATTTTAAACAACACGCAAATCGCAGGCTTTTTACGGAGAGTTGGACAAGGGCAGGAGAATAATGATTTACATTTATATTCATATTTCCATTATATATTACAAAAATAATCTATCGTCAAGATGAGGAAATGAATTGGTACTTAACATAATATAAATAACATAAACCTATTAATAGAAAATGATCAGAAAGGTTAACATTTGTGCCTTTGAGCTTTATTATATTACGATTATACGTTATTTTATGTTATTATATTTGAAGGTGAAATTGCAACTCTAGTGCTGTACCTATAGTACATGAGTAGTATCTAGAGGACCTGAGTAAAAAGCTGAAACTTTTTTTAAACTCTCCAATATAAAAGCAATAAATACATTTTTTAAGCTATGTGGTATCCGGCTGAGTAGAATAGACCACCCTCATTTCTTACCGAGGTGTCGTAAAAGACGACTTAGGTAAGTTGACCCACCGTGTGGTATCCGGTTGAGTAGAATAGACCACCCTCTTTCTTACAGAGGGGTTGTAAAATACGACTAAGGTAAGTTGTCGTCAGCCAGTCGGCCGGTCGTAAAATATGTAGCCTAATCATGTGACGACATGTTTGTAACATGTTGTCGTAGTGACATGTTGTGCCAACTTTCCATGTAGTGAGGGCATGATGATGATGATGATGGATATTTTTAAACTGTGATGGCCCAGCGATGACCCCGTGCGACTCTTTTAGTTCTCGAGTTCAAACCCCGGGTAAGCACGAATGAGTTTTTCTATAAAAACTTATGTGTCTAATTGATAATTACAATTTGTCACACGCTTTTCGGCGAAGGAGAACATCGTGAGGAAACGTGAATATCTGTAGAGAATTCTAGGGATATGTGTAACCTACCAATACGCATTGGAGCAGCGTGGTAGGTTTTAGCTCCAACTCTTCCCTCCAAAAATTGGAGAGACTCCTCTCTATGCTCACAGTGGGATATTAACAGGCCGTTGCTCTCTCTCTCTCTCTCTCTCTCTCTCTCTCTCTCATATTTACTTTAAATAAAAAATATTTATATGTAACGCCATATAAATATTTTTTTAATAAAAATTTTAGGTAAAATAACTCTGCCAGTCGGAACATCTTTAGTCATTCCAATACATGAGCTACACCGAGATTCCAAGTACTGGGAAGAGCCGCACAAAGTGAAACCTGAAAGATTTCTGCCGGAGAATGTTAAGAAACGTGACTCTAATGCCTTCGTTCCATTTAGTTTAGGTGCGATGGATTGCTTGGGTTCGTATCAAGATTTAATCATATCTATAATTTTTTTTAAAGATTTTTATTTCTGTCGAATTTTTAAACCTTCAACTATTTTTTTAATATTTAAAATACATGTCGGAAGCCTTAATGAAAATAAGGACTCCAAAAAAATTCTCGCGGAATCGCGCCCTTTACTTCATTATAATCAAAAAATCTTTATCTATAGGTCGAGTTTACGCTAATGCTCTAATCAAGATCATAGTCGTGAAAGTGATCCAAGAAGTCTTTCTTGAAGCAGATGGAAATATTGAAGACCTTGAGTTACATGTAGCGATATCTGTTAAATTTGCAAAAGGATACAATCTTAGAGCACGCCCTCGCAAGCTAATGTATAAAACAGAAAATTGTTAGTTATGATACAAGAAGTCTTCGTATAAAAATAAATATATAGTAGAATAGTATTAATATAAAAATATAGCAATTACAATTTCACGTTTTTCAATGATTAGAAAATGCATAGAGAGGGTTTTAAAACATTATTCAGCAAAATAAATTTCATAGTACTGAAAGAAATTAGTAAAGTACAAAAACAAAAATAACATTTATTTTTAACTATATGCAAACCTGTCGCTACACCGAATTTATTAATCTTATCATCATCATCCTCCTGCCCTTATCCCACTTTACGTGGGGTCGGCACAACATGTTACAAACATGTTGTCATATGATTTGGCTACGTATTTTACGACCGGCCGCCTGCCTGACGTCAACTTACCTTAGTCTTATTTTACGACCCCTCGTTAAAAAAATGAGGGTGATCTATTATACTCAGCCGGATACCACACGGCAGGTCGACTTACCTTAGTCGCCTCTTACGACACCTCGGTAAGTAATGAGGGTGGTCTATTCTACTCAGCCGGATACCACACGGCATGAATTTATTAATCTTAATTAATGTTTATTATTATAAATAGATTTTTATGGTTGGTTATAATAAAATAATTCTTTTCTATATTTCTACCTTATTTACTTAATATACAATTGATAAAATATTTTGTGTTTTATTCCGTACTACTTTATTTTTCTCAAATTTTATATATTAGAACTGTAAACATATGTCAATTTTAAATGGTTTGATTTATTTTGCAGCTAAAAATTATTAATACACAAACACAATATACTTTTTAATATATGTTTCATTTAAACATGAATATTTTAAAAAAGTAATAATAAAATTATTTTGCTATAATCCGCGATACAGTAAATAGAAAATATATATAGTGCTAAATGTATAGTGGACTATACGTTTTTTCATACCCGTTACATGCAGGAATCGTAAAAACATATGCACAAACCTCCACCACAATACACAAGCAACTACACAGGTTCACTATCACAAACTCAACAATAGTTTCACCCCGCAACCGAAGCATCATCAGGAGATAGACTCCACGACAAAATCGCAATCACTTTGAAATTTAGCACTATATATATTTCTATTTACTGTATCGCGGATTATAGCAAAATAATTTTATTATTACTTTTGTATTATGGATCTCCGCAAAGTAACGGCTAATTCTATAAATTATGAATATTTTACTATATATTACAACTTACATTCATTTAGCATCGTCAATTATAAAGCCTAAAGTCAATAATTGAGTACCTGAATATGCTGTGCCACTATGCTTTTAAGAATTGAGAATCCCATGAAGAAACCTACTATATGTCTAGCACCGGACGGACATTGATTGAATTTGATGATGATGATAAATAAACCTATAACAAACCAACTCTTCAATTAATAAAAAAATAGAAACTGTTGCAGTTTTTGTCTAGTTACTGCGTTACTTTTCCCTTCTTTAATTAAGTATGTTTATATTTATAAAATCCTAAACTACAAAATTTTATTTAAAGTAAGTACTAACGAAAACATATTGAGATTTTAAATATTCTTTATTCAAGTAAACTTGTACACAAGTGCTTTTGAATCGTCAAATCTACTGCTGGTTCGGCTGTTTCTACCGAGAAGAGCCAGCTATATACTCGATGGTTGCTCTTTTCAAATACAATTCTTATATCTAGTTACATTTGGTCATTACTATCTTGTACAGGGTGGAAGGAGTAGCTATATCCACGCATTGTTATCATCTATATAATCCTCAATAGTATAGTAGGCTTTCTGTATCAATCTCCCTTTAACAGTGTTTTTAAACTGCTGTTATGGCAAAGACAAGATCGATTGTGGAATTTTATTATAGAATCTTATACCCAAATCCAGAAACGATTTATTGACTTTTGCAAGGCGCTAAGCAGGAACCGCAAGCTTATGTCGGTTCCTTGTTTTATATACATCATAAACGTAACATAAACGTATTTACTACTTATTACATTCATCCCATTTTCTTGAATTACCGCCTTTGATGTGACGTGGATAAGAATATAATGCCTCGTTCTGTATGTGAATCAAACTATGATCCGAATACAAATAACATCTCTCAGTTTTTTTAGGAAATTTTCCCTATAAACTTAGCGATAAAATCTTAAGTAAGAAATAATAATGCAACTAACACTCTTAACATGTTTTATCTCCAATGACATTGTAATAAATGTCTAAGATTGCGTTAAATGTTATTAAAATTTGCATCACGTCACATAACGTTATAAACCTTACTGAGGGGCGAAGGATTAAAAACTGTAACAAGCAAGGTTAGTATATAAATTGAGGAAAACTTATTTGTTTTATTGAGATAGCAAATCTAGTTTGATTTGATATGCTAAATAACCAAACGGGCAATAAAGAAATGTACACATAGCACTCTCATGGCATACATTTTTTTAAATAATTATTTAAGAATAGTTTATTCGGACGATTAGAGGTGTAAGTATATGCTATTTTATTACGGAATTTTGTCATATAATCTTGTAACAAGTTGCATTATAATAGCAGGCATATTCGGAATTAGTATAGGTACTTATTTTCATGTAATCCACCCAAATACGCAACTATTTACTAATGAGAGTTTAAATACAAATTTGTATATTATTTTATGTATAAAAAGAGACAACTTAATAATTTAAAAGTCATACTATCGATTGAAACGTCTTTTAATGTGTTGGCTTTTTAGGAGATCGTGTGAACATTGGAAGAAGAAAGTAAATCAGTAACTTCCAAAACAATACCAATTACTTATAAATCGATATTGTAATAATTTTATTTTTGTGACGTTTATAGCCTTGACTCATTGATACCATAAACATTGGCCTTAAAATATATAAATTATTTTATTTATTTTAAAGTTTAGTTTATATCAATTATTTAGTACCATCAATAACGTTAATCTTCCAAAACCTGGCACGAGAAGTACAACTAAAAAAATATGGTAGACAAAGATATTTGTTTATTGTTGTGTCACGTATCACGTCACAACATGCGCTTTATTCGTCGCAAGGTGTCACAATTACTTCATTTCAACAATTTTAACGATACAGTTATCTTTTAGAGTTCTGAGAGGTTTGTCGTTATTTGTAACTTTGGAGTAAGTAAAAACTCTGAATTTAATTTTTTTTTAATTTTTTTTCTATGGCACACTTACACACACGTTTGTCAGTCCCCAAAGTAAGGAAGTAATACTTGTGTTATGGGTGACAGTCAACTCGAAGAAACAACAAATTGTTGTTACAAAATGTTGGCCCTCGGCGGGAATCGAACCCGCGACCCGCGCGCCGAAGGTAAGGTTATTGCTAACTGCGCCAACCGGGCAGTAAATTCTAATTAAAGATAAAAATTATAATTAAAAATATGTTTGAACTTGATATGCCCTCAAAAGTTTTTTAATTTGTAAAGGCCTTTTTTACCTGCATACAACTCTTAAAACCACTTTTGACTCCAAATAGAAAATACTCGTTTTGTAAGCTTTTTCTGAAAAAACATTTGTCGAACAATCATTCAATCAACACATAATTTCGCTTTGTTATTTCTCACACATTCAGATAGTACAATTATTTAAACAGTTTCTCAATTTTTAGTATCCATTTGGTCAATTAATATAAAATATTTTAGAATAACGTAAAAAAAAATGATTCCTGCAATCCTTCATCATCATTCTCCTGCCCTTATCCCACTCTAAGTGGGCTCGGCACAACATGTTGTCACATGAATTGGCTACGTATTTTACGACCGGCCGCCTGCCTGACGTCAACTTACCTTAGTCGCCTTTTACGACACCTCGGTAAGAAATGAGGGTGGTCTATTCTATACAGCCGGATACCACACGGCACTCCTGCAATCGTTCATATAATATAGAAAGACGTGAAATGATTAGGTATGATGCATTCGAAGTCATTCTATGAAATAAATATTGTGAACAGTATAAATAAAAATACTTGTTTTAAAAGCAATATAACAGAACTAACTACTTTGCTATAATCCGCACGGGTTAAGTGAATGCATGCAAAGCCAATGTGTATGAAGCAGGCAAAATCTACGCACCTTATACATGCAGGACCAGCCACCACATGCACCCCAAGGCGCAATTCACCAGCAACAACGAACACAAAAGCAGCACACACACCCACCACCACAATCTCGACGATCGTTTCGCCCCGAAACCGAAGCATCATCAGGAGGATAGGCTTCACGACAAAAATCGTACTGCAGTACGATTTTTGTCGTGAAGCCTATCCTCCTAATACACATTGGCTTTGCATGCATTCACTTAACCCGTGCGGATTATAGCAAAGTAGTTAGTTCTGTTATATTGCTTGTAATATGGAATTCCGCAAAGTAACGCCTGCTTCTATAAATCACTTGTTTTAAATCCATAGCAGCTTTATAAGCGTTGAAATCTATTTCAGGTACGATTTAATAAACTGTACTTAATTAGATATATTGTTCGGAATATTTTTCAAAGCACTATTTCTAACGCCCTTTGTGCAAAACCAACAGATGATGTTGTTACTTAATTTTTAAATAAAATTTGCTCGTAAATTTGCTAAAAATTTGCTAAAAAATAAAATTTTCTTATATCTACCAATACAACAATTCCTATCTTTTCATGAATACAATAATTTGTTAGAAAAGTTTTTCTTTCATAAGTATATTATCATCTAACACGAAATCTTACTATAAGGAGAAATCCTTATAGTAAGTAATATTATATAAAATGAAACACAGGATAAAAAACATATATTGCACATATTAATTGTATCTACTTATCATTGTACAAACAATTCATCAACTTGTTAAAATAACTAATATTTTTTGCTTGCGATTTTGTCGTGGAGTGTATCTCCTGATGATGCTTCGGTTGCGGGGCGAAACGATTGTTGAGTTTGTGATAGTGAACGTGTGTAGTACTTGTGTATTGTGGTGGCAGTGGTAGAGGTTTGTGCATGTGTTTTTAAGAATCCCGCGTGTAACTGGTATGAAAAAACGGATAGTCCACTATACATTTAGCACTATATAATTTTTCTATTTACTGTAGCGCGGATTAAAGCAAAATAATTGTAATATTACTTTTGTATTATGGATCTCCGCAAAGTAACGCCTAATTCTATAAATTATTTAATATTTTTTACTAAAACATCTAATCTTCATAACCGCGGCGTTGAATGGCAATTAAGTCCTCAGAAAGTTATATATTAAATAATTTTGCGAATTCAAAATTATTTAATATATAATTAACGCTCCCTTTTGAATCAGAGTAAAAAAATAGGTTCATACACGTTACTTCGAAGCTAAATATCTGTATTAAGTAAATTGTATATTTTTAATATGATTTGAAAATTATTTTTAATGATTGGTCAACATCGATAGTTTCACTATACTGGATAGTTATCCATAACATATTCTGTACAAGAAAATATTATAATTATGATTGGTGACTTAAGCGATAAGCAAACGTGTCATTTCTAAATAACTATATCGTAATTGCTGTGCAAAGTCTTCCTGCTAGCAGTAACAATATTTAATTGTTTTAATAGACCATGGAAATTACTGTTTTATGGTATTATTACGTTATTGTAACATTATATTATATCACCCGCTTAGTTTTAAAGTGACCTAATTCAAAAAAGTTGTTTTGTGGCATATTGCCATAAGCGTAGTGTAGCGCCAACAAAACTCATAAGTGTTAAAGTTAAACACTAGTTTTATATTAGTTGGTAGCGAAATGTCGTAGATGGCATTGAAATAAAGATTACAATGTATCTTACATAATTAAGCCTAATTTAGGTATCAGTATCGAGGTACCAGTTTTCTGTCTTCAAACGTTCGGTCGTAGCTTCTTATCGCACTTCGAACTACTCATCAATTATGTAGTTCACAATTATACCACGAGCCCGCCATTATAGGAGACCTTAAGCCGTGGTCTGGATTCACAGGTGGTACACGTTCCACATTTAGGACTTAAAAAATATATATATTTACTTTCAGTCGAATAAAATATATACTCCAATTTCACCTGACAAATATTCGTCTACAAAAGAAAATTTTTAACATTCTTTACAAAAAAATAGCTAATATAACGATAATGATTTAATGCCGTAAGCATTACTGTTGCTCTATCTATATGAATTAGGTAGGGGCACATAATATAAGTAGGGGCACGTAATACTTCTAAAATGAGAAATATTTGATTTCATTTCAGCTATAATACCAGTAAATGGATTATCCTATTCTTTACATGGTTACTGGCCCGTTGGCGCTGTGGGTAGTTACCCTGCCTTTAGCTCCGCGGGTCGTGGGTTCGATTCCCGCCGAGGGCCAACATTTTCTTTAAACAAATTGTTGGTTCTTCGAGCCTGGGTGTGTATTTGTATTTAAGTATGTATTTAAACTTATATATGTAGTATATCTACGAGTTGTCCGTCACCCATAACACAAGTATTAAGTTACTTACTTTGGGGACGGACGACCGTGTGTGTAAATGTCCCATATATTTATTTATTTATTTATTTTATATTCATGACAAACTGCCGTTGACAACCACATTTCATTATTTATCAGTATAAATAATTTAATTACACGCAAAGATTACAGTTAATCTTTGCGTGTAATTAAGTTTATAATTGTGTGGCCTGTCAACAGCAAGATAAATTTCAAATGTATTTTTTTTTAATAAGGCAAGTTGTTATGATTTATTTTAATTTATAAAACGGTTATGACCTCTCGTAATATATGGATCAGAATGTTGGACGATGAAAAAGACCGATGAAAAAAGAGTACATGCAAATGAGAGGTGAATTTTAAGGTAGACGTGCGTTGTGTCAAGGTTGCATAAAATACGAAATGTATATAAGGGAAAGTCTGATAGTTGAGTCCATTATAGAAAAGACGGGTTGCAAGTTTGGTATGGTATGGACATGTAATGAGGAGGGATGAAAATCATGTGACCAAACGAGTATTAAATATGAAATGGTTGGATTGTCTGAAGTATGACATGTATATAAAAGGACTAGAACCATCGTTGACGAATGATATGTGTATATGGAAGAGAAAATCGTGTTGTGCCCCACTTAGACTGAGATAACGGCTGGAGAAAGAACATTGTGACTTATTTCAGCCATAACATCTTTTACAAAACCATTGAATGAAACATCATAGATTGTATTGTCTATGAGTACAGTAAAAGATATGATACCGAAAAACCTATCTTTGGTCATTAATAAATAAATGATAATTAGTGTCAGCGCCGTTTTTGTAATGCCGCACGAGATGGAGCTGTATAGTGTTGTACCCCACTAAAAAGTTCTTTTGTAGAACTATAAGTAGTCGGTACATACACATGGGTCGAATTTTGTGGTCAGAATATCGTCAATCGCTCGTTGTGTGATAATTATCGTGGTGTTACATTGATATCGTCGTCGTTGGCTTAGGGTCGTAACATAGTATATACGATTAGTTTTGATTTTAGTCGTGAAGAGTTTATCTACAAGTAACTTGTATTAAACGATCATGTATTATTTGAGTCCACTAAAAAGTCCAAAGACCCGAAAAGTTCATGCTGTGAAACGGCGGAAAAGCGTTGCTAAGTTAACTGGTTATCGAAATTTCATAATATTTTTTACGTAATCAGCAAACATTTATTCAAATCAAAATACAAGTACTTAAAAGCTTTAAATTGCCTTGCCTTGTATGTATTTGAAGGTGGAATGTTGGATGAAAGTTAAATTTATCTCACTTCCCGGTGTCCGATTGAGCTGAAATTGTACATACTGGTCAAGTACCGATGACAATGCGTGTCTATGATAAGCATGACCTGATGTTGCCGCCAGGATTGGCTTGAGATGAGGGAACTCATCAACGGTTAACAGTAGGGTAATTTTGTTAAAATAATTTTTTTATAGGAAAACGGCAGAAATTATTATCAATCAAATTAATTCAGTCCCTTTCTCCGAAAAAGGATCTTTAAAGTGAGTTTACTGTTTCAGAACAATGTGGCAATTACTAGTGATAATTGTAGTAGTGCTCGGTATATGGGCACGTTGGCGTTACAAGAATGGACGGATTATTATGATGGCTCGACAACTGCCCGGGCCCCCGGCTCTGCCAATCATCGGCAATGCCGTTATATTTATGGCCAAACCTCAAGGTAATTCAAACCTTTTTGCAAAAAACTATTAAACACCTAGAATTACATAACCACTTCTAATCCCAATTCATGTATATTCACTTAACTAAAGTCCGTTTAAAATGCAGATTGTTCCTAACAGAAATTTAGAAAAATACAAATACAGCGAACTCTATTTACAAATTACGTAATTGGCCAAAACCTTTATTCACCCAAACTTCGTAAATAGTCAAGTAACGGTCTGTAACTATCCCAATGTTGGAACAGGCCTCCTCTCTCCGTTCTTGAAAAGAAAGGTTGAAGCTAAGAAACACCACGCTGCTCCAATATGGATTGGTTAGTTACACATATCCCCAGAATTCTCTATAGATATGCACCGAAAGGCATGTGATAAATAGCAATTATCAATTAGACACATAAGTTTTGAATACTAACTTTAATTTTGAGATGTGAGAGAGAGTTTTTTAAAATGCATGATCCTTACACAATATACAATAAAATTCCCAGGCGCGTCTGTCTAATTGTCCCTCAATAAACAAAATAATTTACGAGGGCAATTTAAGATGTTTATCTAAATTAGTTGAAATATCATCGTATTTATTAAAATTACGCAATAAGTCAAGCAGGCTTGGAGTTATCTAATCACCTTCTAATGTTTAAGAAATAACGTATATGTCGATAATATGTGTGTCATAAACATTATTTCTGAATCGAAGCAGTATTACTAACTAACATAAAGATATACCTGAATTACTTCATTGTTAATTTATAATGAAACGCAGGTCATGTAGGATACAATCTGTGCAATATTTATCTCTAGTTTACAACTATGTAATTACGCAATTACCAATGTCAATACCGGTATAAGTGGTAATAAAACTTGATAGGTCAAGTGACAAGCACGTTAATTACAGGAAAAACGCAATATAATTGTTAGCATTAATTATTATAAAGTACTGAGACTGTTTCATAAAGGTTTCCTTTGTAAGATTAGTAGTATTAAGGTCCGTCTGAATGCAAGAATGTTGTTATGTGGCAAATTGCAATAAAACGTAGCCTTGCGCCTACGTCGAAATGAAACAAATGTGTATCCAGATATCTATACACAAACAGCGCTTTTAAAACGTGACGTATTTTTATCGCGCAGTGTTCCATTTTAGACGTTGGGCGTTGTAAGCCGAATACACTAAATGAAACTTCTTATTTGTGGAGTTTTAACGCGACGTATTATTTACGCCCGTGCGTACGAGACATAATTTCGTAAATTTCAAGTCGATTCCATCATATACTACATGTACCGTTTGTTCATACCAGATTCAGACGAAATAGTTATCTTTTAACGCCTCGAACGCACGGGCGTTAGGCCTAAAATGAAACACTGCTCGATAAAAATACGTAGCGTTTTAAAAGCGCTATCGTGTGTATAGATATCTGGATAACCATTTGTTTCATTTCGACCTATTTTTAACGCACGGTAAAAATCTCTCGTGCGTACTAGGGGTTAAAGCATCTATTGCATTTAATAATTTATGTAAGAATAACATAGATTGTTAAGACTTTTACTGTTCGCCTACAACCTCCGCTCGTAAAATTTTAACTTCTTTTTTTATTTCAAAAATGTAATGTAATTATTATATGATGTTTAAGTATCATAAATTTTGTATCCATGCTAGCATATCGATATATTTATTTCGATTCTTTTGAAGTTGCATAATTTACCATCAAATAACCTTATAAAATAAAATAAATATTGAAGAGTCAGTTGCAGACAATATAAAGCTATATACTATTTTTAATTGCAGTGTTCATCAAAGTAATAAGAAATCTTATGAATGTATATGGTGATGTTATTAAAATTTGGCTTGGGACAGACTTGAATATATTTATTAGCAATCCGGAGGATGTTAAGGTCAGTGTAACGGTGTTGTATTACCACAATAAAGCACTAAAATATTTACATCACATTTTAAAATGTTTTTTTCTATAAATTCTTATCAGTTTTCTATTCATTGTTCTATACGAAATATTTTTGATTTATAAAGTAACTATATGACTTTAATATAGTTCGTTAATTAGACGTTAATATATTGATATATTATATACCGTTTAAATTCGTTTATTTTTCTTAAAACTAACTGTTTCATTTTAACACATTTTTCTAATAACAAAAAACAAAATAGTTCAAAAAAACATTTAAAAATATATATAAAATCGTCGCCTACCGGAAGCGGGCCCATATGTAACTACCGGTGGCTAGAGATCCAGAGTAAAGAACTTCCGCACAATACGTGCCGTTTCAAATAATACTGCCCTCTGCATCCGGCTCTTTATCCAAATATGAAGCGAAAGCCTCTGAAGACGTTGGTTGAGGCTCTTCGCGAAACCGTTGACCAAAACAACAATAGGAACATTTATTGTTGAGTAAACATTTTACAGTGCGGTTACCTCATAAAAAACTACCGTTTTATTATTATTACTATAATATTATTAAACATAGAGTAAACATACTAAAACAGTGAGTGTGTCGCCACAAATATTGAGAGGGTGTTAAAGACATAAAAATGTTTTTGAACGACTATACTGTAATTGGCAACACTGCAATAAAACTTCTCCTTTCTACTCTCCTTCCTTTCTACGTCACGCACCGAGCGCACGTCTTTTATTTTCATCCCGAGTATTTCTCCATTTTCAAACCTTTTTACGCTGTATTATTCAGAGGAAAGATGAAATTTATCTAATCACACATACAAAAGAGAGAGAATAAGTCTCATTTGCTTTCTCTTTATTGTCAATTGCCACATTTTACCCTGGATCCGCTATATAATATTATAACTCCATGATTATAACTTTGTTTTTTTTATATTCCCAAGGGACAAACGAGATTTTTTTAATTTATATTTTCGTCAAATATATAAGCTTCAATTATATTAAATTTCATTAATATCACCTTTACAGACAGACTTTCGTATTATAATATTTGTATACATATATTTCATCATAGTTTGAATATACATCATATCCGCCGTGTGGTATCCCGCCTAGTAGAATAGACCACCCTCATTTCTTAGCGAGGTGTCGTTGAAGGCGACTAAGGAATTGACGTCAGGCAGGCGGCCGGTCGTAAAATACCTAGCTAAATCATGTAACAACATGTTTATAACATGTTGTGCCGACCCCACTTAGAGTGGGATAAGGGCAGGAGGATGATGATGATATAAATATAAAAATTGTTAGAGTTAATAAATTATAGAGCAATATATTGATAAAATGCAAGAAATTCTTTAAGCTTTTTATTGAACGTAATTGGTAATTCTAACAACGTAAAAAATTTTAAATATGATTCTATGGCAACAAAACAATTTCTTTTTCTTAAAACTAAATAAGGTCGTATATTTAAATAGTAGTAGTAAAATTAATACTCTAATACTCCCACTAATTTTACTACAACTTCACTAAAACAAAATTATTAATTATTATTATTAAACCTGACATTCCGAAGAAACTTAAGCAAAGTTTTAAATTTATTTGTATGGTATCGTGACTTTATTTTATTTTTCTTAAATACCCATTTAGTCGTTATGTTGATCCTTGGATTATTTGATTTGTGTGCCTTCAACCCTTCTGCTTTTGCAATTCTCCATTTACTAGTTGTACAACATGGGGTATCTTCACCAAAGGTAGTTAACACACAACACTCTGACTGAGTGTTCACATCAGAAACTTTAATGACTCTAGGTCTTTGATTCATCTTCGATTTTTCTGGCAAATCATTCGATGTAATATAGGGCTCATAAGTAGTGTCACCGTTATTATAACAACTCTCTTTCAAATTATAGTCACTAACTGAGTCTTCTGTTTGTGTATAATTAGATATTAGTGTAGATATTACTTTCGTCGATCGACTTATGAAGATCGGTTCTTCAATTTCAACTGTTGTCTGTGTTTCAATATTCCTAAGCTCATTAAACACTACATGGCGTGCTACTATTATACTTTCGGTACAAAAATCATACATTCGGTAATTTTGGTTTTCATATCCCACCAGAATCAGCTTGTTGCTTTTCTTCTCAAGGTTAGTTATGCACACATCTAAGACATATCCATAGGAACCAAATACCTTGAGATGATCAAGTTTCGGTTTTTCATTGAACCATAATTCATATGGTGACTTATCCGAACTTTGACTTGAGATTGTTCGATTAAATATATAAACTGCACACGCTACCGCTTCAGTCCATAGATTCAATGGCAAATCATGACCATGAAACATGGAACGTGCACTTGCCATTATAGTGCATAATTCTTTTTGAACATGACCAATTTCTTGGGGACGGTCAGCAACAGAACATTCATGTACTATTCCATTTTCATTTAAAAATTCTTTAAATTTCGTATTTACATATTCTTTTTTATTATAAGAATGTAAAATCCGAACACTATGGTTAAAAAGTTTCCATATAATGGCGTTAAAACATCTGAAGTTATCCAAAACTTCATTCTTGTGCCTCATAAAATACACATGTAAAAAACCGGACAATGCATCTTTGTATATGACAAAATACTTCATATCTTGAATAGAGCCTACATTCATTGGGCCACATATTTCACTATATACCAGATCCCCAGGAGTTAACTGATGACGACATGATTTATTAAATGAAAATTGGCTTTGCTTCCCATGAGAGCACCCTTCACACGTAAAGTTTTGATATTTAAGATCTTTGCATGGTATTAGTCCTTTTTCAATCATATTTCTTACTTTGTTTATATCTAAATGTCCAAGTCTCTCATGCCTATCTCTTAAACACTCTTGACTTATTTCTACCATATTACAAGTAGAGTTTACAACTGTTTTAAAATTCATTTCATAAAAATTATTTGATGTCTGTGTGGCACTTAATACCACCTTATCCTCATGATAAATAAGGGCTGATGTATTTCTTTTTACGATCACATATCCTAAACGCATAATCGTTCCTTCTGAAAACAAATTTGTTCGTAATCCTGGTACATAGAAAACTTCTTTTAGAATATTTTGCTCCCACTGTCCATTTATAAATACCTTGATCAATACTGATCCTACACCACAGATTTTAAGATTTTGACGATTTCCCAACTGCACTAGCCTGTTACTATTCTCCCCAAACTCTGCTAAATCTAGGAAAAAATCTTTTCTAAAAGTCATATGTGCGGACGCTCCACTATCTAAACACCAAATGTTATAAAATATTTTATCACTTACTAGTGATGTCTTTTCATTCACACGAAATGCTAAAGTTTTTTTTCTATATTTATTTTGTCCGTATTTCTTGGCATTACATTCCTTAGAAAAGTGCCCACGTTTATTGCAGTTGTAACAGACAAATCGATGGCTTATATTTTCTGAAACATTTCTCTCTGAACATGTACTCTTCCGATGTTCTCTCCTTTCCTGAGCAGCCAAAAAAGCCACTTCAGTTTCTTCTTCTGCCGACAAATTAGCTTCTTCATTCATCAGCCACTCTGTAAGATTATGAATAGTTTGTCGAGCTGGATCTAGCGCCATCCAAGCTTGGCGCAATGAGCGATATCTAGTTGGCAAGGTGCTAGTTATCTTCGTGATAATAGCCAAATCACTTATTTCTTCACCGCAGTCTTTTAATTGGTGAGCTAAACTTTCAACCTTAGAAATGTGTTGTGCCATACTATCTGAAGGATTTATTTTATATTCATAAAACCTTTCATGAGTTACCATCTTGTTGAATTCAGACTTCTGCTCATAAATCGAAGTAAGTTTTTCCATTATTTTCGCAGCACTATTACAGTTTTCTACCAAAGAAATTTGCTTATAGTCCATTGCTGAGGTAATAATAAACATAGCTAACCCATCTTTCTGTAACCACTCAACATCATTGTGTTCTGGACTTAACGCAGGTATATCAATACCGTTTGCTCTCAAAGCACATTTAATTTGGAACTTCCATTGACGAAAATTATTACCATCAAATCGTATCACATTCATTCTCGTACTGACGATGTTTATATCTTAGTAGTTCTCTGATACTTTCTTTCAATTTATACCTAATTACTCCGATTAACTGCTCTTTACAATTTAGTCAATATACTGGGCCCATAACCTGTTAGAGTTAATAAATTATAGAGCAATATATTGATAAAATGCAAGAAATTCTTTAAGCTTTTTATTGAACGTAATTGGTAATTCTAACAACGTAAAAAATTTTAAATATGATTCTATGGCAACAAAACAATTTCTTTTTCTTAAAACTAAATAAGGTCGTATATTTAAATAGTAGTAGTAAAATTAATACTCTAATAAAAATGCTCTGGTGTTTTAGATTATACTAACACATAATAAAGCGAGTATGAAAGGACCGCAATATAAATACATGGCCGATGTTCTCGGAGGAGGAATTCTAAGCGGATCAGGTATCTACATCTATTATTACAGTTTGGTCGTACTGTATATCTATGAAATTATTGACGGTATAGGTAAAATAATATTTTTGTTTTTAATTCCCATCATAAATTATGGTTTATTTTTAATTACGTAAAGATGGAGTAAGAAAATTAGAAATTTTTAATTATTATAGAACAGTCCCAAATTCTTGACAATGGATCTAAAAACTTCGCAATTATTGTTACTTATTTAATATATAACCCTAAAAAGAGATGGTTGGATTGTATGAAGTATGATATGTTAATTTTATACTCACCGGTAGAAATCGGTTATACTCACGTCTCATTCTATCGGATGAGCTTGCCTAATTTCCAGTCCATACGGCGCCCTTTTTCATGAGCTGTTTATGGAGCATTATTTGGTGACCCGGTAATATAATGCAATAGCCGGTTTCCATATAATCTAAATTTAAAAAGTGCGACGTGCATATAAAAGAAGTATAGCCTCATTATTTGTTGGGACAGATTGGAATAAAAAAACATGATGTGCCGACCCCACTTAGAGTGGGATAAGGGTAGGAGAATATATCATCTAACTATAAAATTTATATTTTATATTTTCAAATATTAACATTACATTATGAATACATAGAATCATGATAATTTAAAAAATTATGAATATGAAACGAATATTTTTCAAAGGATTATTCCGTCAAATCACTGTAAATTTTATGAAATATCAATGATACAGGTACTCCTTGGAGAAAACACCGTAAAATAGCCACACCTAACTATGGCAAACGTGCTATTGAAAGTTACAACGATATCATTAATGATGAAGTTGAGATTCTTCTTCAGAAATTTAAAAATATAGCTAACGGGCAGCAGATCGACATTTATCAGTACATAGTTCAGACTACAACTTATACAGTATGCCGTAAGTAAATAATGTATGCAAATTTTACCCCATTATAAAAAATTTGACCATATTTACCGTAATATTAGTAAATACCTAATAAATATTTTCGTCAAACAACTTTTTTGTTTAAAAATACTCTCCTAAGAGGGAAATAATTTCAGGAACATTTCTCACATATAGCTCAGATTTAGCCTCGTCATCAACTGCATCGGTAGTAACAGGCGATTCTTGAAAAACTAGACTCTTTCCTAACTTAGTTCTTAAATTCAAATTTTTCTTAATTCGAGTAAACTTGTAAACAAGTGCTTTAGAGTCGTCAACTTTACTGCTGGTTCAGAAAGCTGTTCCTATCGGCAAGAGCCAGCAAAAAACTCGGCGTTTGCTCTTTGCAAAACATAATAGTTATTACTAGTTACATTTAGTCATTACTGTCTTCTGCAGGGTCGGAGAGTTGCTGTCCACGCATTCTTATAATCTAAGTAATCTTCAATAGTATACTATTCTATAGAAGACTTTCTGTAATAGCCCTTTTTTTGAGATTGATTGATTTGATTTATTTTTATAATATACTTTTAGTGATATTTAGTTATTATTGCCTTTATTCTTTTTTTTATATTTAATTTTACTTGCTGTTAGTTTTTTGGCAGACACTTGTCTGTTATTACTTCTATTATCAGTAAAAAAGGTTTTTTTTTCATTTTTAGAAACTCTTATTGGATTAACAAAAAAAGAAACAATGGAATTGCCGTATTTGCAAACACTCATAGATATAACACCTGAGTAAGGCACATACAGCTTTTTTTATTGCTTTATTATTCGCTACGATATTTCTATTACTGTATATCTATCGAACTCCTACTTCAAAATTATGGGACACTAGATTCTGATCGAAATTTCATCTAGTTGGCCAAGATAATCGAAGGGTTTAAAGCATAGAGCATAAACCCTTAGATTATCTCCATACCAAAAAATCGATTCAAGTTGTACCGTTCGCCTGCAAAAGGACATACAAACACACATTCACATTTAAAATATTATATTATTATATATTTCTGTCTGTATAGTATAACTTATATAATATAAATATAAATCACTTGGATTTCATTTTAAATAAAAATACTCTCGGAATAACAAGATTTGCTAATCCATCAAAACTATGTAAATTTTAAATTAAACCTTCATTTATACAAGTCATGTTAGCAAATTACAGTTTAATTTGTGTTATGTTGTGGTATAATTTTTTTCATTTGGTATTAAAAATTTGAAATGTTTTAAAAGTTTAGATTTAAATACACATTTTTGACTTAGGGGGACGATGTCTTGGTGAAGGTATATAACTATAATCAAATATTGTTAACGCATGATCAATAGATGCCTGTTTATAATAGACGTAAACCACAAGACGTAAATGATTAAAAATGCTTACAATTAGATAGGTATTGTCGGACGGCCATATCGAGATCCCTAAAATAATACTATAAAGAACATCGCAAAGTTTATGAGTGACTAAAACTATTCTACTAAAATCTTTGATGTTGCTTCATTCGGCCTTCCGAAATTATGCTTCAACTAAATAATTCTTTTACAGATTGTATGACATCGTATTTTATAGAATGACACATTGGTATCTTCAAATAAATCCTGTGTTCTGGCTTACAAAATACCATACACGGCAAAATGAAGCCATGAGAAAAATTCGTGAATTCAGCACTGCTATTATAAAGCATCGAATGAAGAAACTAAAAAATACAGAAGAAAGTGCTAAAGAACTTTTATATACAAAAGAGGATTCTAAAAATAGTACACAATTAAGTGTTATAGATAGATTTATACTGTCGCAAGCACTTGATTCCACTGAGTTGCTAAATGAAACATTCACCATCTTTACATCGGTTAGTTACCCCCCCCCCCCTTTTTTTTAGGCCTTTGCAACTTAAAATACGGGGTCTTAAGTCTTGTCTTATTTACCTTTACATGCTATAGTATTCGTAGCTGCACAAAATTTACACAAAATAAAATAATCAATATGTTTTCATTGATCTCCCAATATGTAAGTTTAAATAGTTGACCTTAAAAGTCGATACTCATTAACTTTAACTTACTAACTTACGATGTGTTCCCAGAGTCAAGAGGCTACCGCAAAAATTTCATCGTTTCTGTTGTTAATGATGGCTTACCATCCTGTGATGCAGGTAATCATTAAATGATCTATTTTTCAAGATGTACCCGTGTTTTAAGAATTACTTTATTTTAACAATAATAACTTTTATTTAGAAATTAGTAGTTCCAGCTTAAAATAACATTTCAAATTCAAAATATTATTTATTCAAGTAAACTCGTAAACAAGTGCTATTGAATCGTATACTCTACTGCTGGTTTAAAGAGCTATTCCTAGCAAGAACAGCCAGCAAGTAACTCAGTGGTGCTCTTTTAAGAAAAATTGTTATACCTAGTTACATTTAGTCATTAGTATCCGGAACATGGTCGAAGAGTAGCTGTGTCCACGGATTCTTATCATCTATATAATCCTCAACAGTATAGTGGCTCTCTATATCAGCCTCCTTTCAATAGTTTTTTAACTGCTATAATGGTAAAGCTAAATCAAATGATAAGTAACTCTGCGAACTGATATTCTATGCTACCGTTTCTGCTATATGTTGGATAATATATATTTGAAAGCAATCCAATTTATACCTATATATCTAACGATAAACTTTAACTTCTGGCACTGATTGAAATTTGGAAAAATATAATTCTATTCTATATTTACTATTACAACTGAAAAGAAATGTATTGTACTCACGTAGTACATTACGATGTTTACCTTTTATAAACTATGTATTACTTATTTCTTAAAACTGCTACCTTAAAGGAAAAGCTTCACACAGAAATAGTACGCGTGATAGGACAAAAAGAAAGACCGATATCAGAAGAAGATTTGAAACAGATGCCATATTTAGAAATGGCATTTAAAGAGGTAATTAGGTTATTTCCGATCGCTGGCCTAATGCAAAGAACTATAACCGAAGATATCGCAATAAGTAAGTGATTGAAATTGGTGTTACCGTTGTTTTAATTTATCTAAATTAGTCTTATTCATGAAATTTCACTTTTTACCTGTAGTACGTTTTAGAAACAGATCGAATAATCTATAGTTGCATGAAACGTTATGGCTGTTATTTAATAGCCTAAATAAAATTGTTTTAGATTCAACCTGTGTTTCTTTATATATATATTCGTCGCAAACAAGCTATTTTAATGAAATTTTCAAACAATCTTAAAAATGACCCAGCGGATGATCCTGAAAAGTGTGGTGGTGATCGGAACATTCTTTTAAACTGTCGAGCACTGCCATTGCTAAGTAACTAAAGGCCCTGGGGCAATAAATAAACTAAAGTCCCAACTAAACCTTTTAAAAAGAATTGTTTTGTCTACCGAATTCAACATACTTCAGAGGGGACGAGCTTAGTCGCCTTCTTGAACATCGGGGCCCCGGGGCACTACCTCGTCTGGCCCTCCGATACCTACGCCTCTGCTGTTGAGTTCTGTTTCTATGGGGAATGTGAAACCAGACTGAGCCTCAGCTACGCGTGGCCAGACAGTTTTATAAGTTTGTATTGTACAATCTTATAAAACAGTGATACTAATTAACTTTAACAACTTGCTGAAACTTAACCGAAACGTTTAACAATTGAGACTTGTAACACCTCGTTCGCGGAGGCGTGGTCTGACTCAAATTCAAAGACGCATCCACGAGGCGGGAACGAATAAACAACTAGATTCTAATCCAAGTAAGCGGGGTTCCCCGAAATACGTATGCTACAATATTAATTATTTCATTTTTGTGCGTGTGATGTGTCAACGTTTTTGTATATATAATTTATGTTATTCATTTCAGATTCCTGTACTATCCCAGCAGGGTCATCTGTTGTTATTCCTATGTATCACATGCATCGTGACCCAAGATACTGGTCCGATCCAGATGCCTTTAATCCTGAACGCTTTAGCCTCGAAAATACAAAGACACGTAATCCATATATTTATATTCCGTTTAGTTTGGGATCGATGGATTGCCTTGGTGAGTAGTGAAACAAAAAATACAGCACCAGTTCTCACATAGTGGTATTATATCTTCGCCTCTTAGGAGTTCACATAGTTAAAAAAGAAACTCTTTACTATTTCATTCGTCGACAAAAAAAATCCGTAGATCTTTTTAAAATTTTATGTAGCTTTTTGTTTTTATTTACAGGGAGACACTTTGCAACAAAAATTGTGAAAACAATAGTAATAAGGGTTATGCAGAATTATAAATTAGTAACATATAAAAGCTATAAAGATCTTAGAGTAATCATTTCCATATCAGCGACGTCAATGGATGGTTTTCCGGTCATTTTGATACCCAGATCTAATAAATAATTATAGTTGCTGAGTGCAAGTTAATTTCAGTTAAGGCGCTTTTTTGAAATAAAATTATAATATTCAACAATTCTGTTATTCCTTTTCTATCTTACCCCTTTAATAAATAACAATAAAAAACTTGTGAAATGTTTTTAAATATCCACTAATTTATTAACTTATTTACCCTATAAATAAAAAATTATAAGATAGAAAAGATCTCGAAAATTAAACAACGCACGCAGTGCTGTTAATAATAGACATCTGTCTATTATTAACAGCAGTATTGACGCCATACTTATAAGTAGTCTGTGGTCTGCATTTATTGAGCTAGCCACAGACTATTTAAGGTATATATAATTCATCTTTCTCTTTAGAGTTTAGTCTGTGTTAGTTAATTTTAGGTTATGTCTGAATGATGTCTGTTTTTTGACCTAAAAGGTATAAATAGTTGTTACAGTTTTTTATAGCAATATATCAGACTACATTTTCATAAATGAAATAAAGTTGAAAATAAGTAACATTATTTAAATATGGCTTCTTTCTCAAGACTGCATAAGATAGCTCTTCTAAGTTTAGGAGCCGTTGGTGGAAGCCTAGCATATTATCATATAGGTAAATCTGAAAACAAATACGACGTTAAAAATTCATGGACTACGAATTACACACCTAGTGTGAAATGGGATAAGAATTGGGACCAGTAAGTAAACTTTTAATTTATGAGTTTAAACAGCTGCTATAATTTTATTTATGCCGCAACTTGATTTGCATCTCTTTTATGTTAACAGAACTCGTGTATTTGTCTTTCCTTAATATTTATTTAATATCGTTATGGTCAGGTTATTCCAATGGTATTAACTAAACTTCTACTTTGAAAGCTTATATTGCCAATTGAATTTTGTATAATAGCTTAATTACGAATTGTTATATGAATTTTGATTTTCATATGTGTAAGTCTTGTATTATATGTCTATCAAATCGTTTATTTATAATAACTAGCTTCTGCCCGCAACTTCGGTTGTATGGATTTAGAAACTTCATCTATACATTAAAAGTCACATCAGTCTTTCACCCCATTCATATGTAGATGCAAGATGGGTAATAAACTCTTTGAATTTTACAATTATAGTATTGATCTAGTAGTTTCTAAATTATAAATATTCTATAAAAAGAATAATCATATAAAGAAACTACATGTTTACAATGATTCTTGTTGATGATAATTTTCCTGATAATTTTTCATCTGTAGATTTCGATATGTGTCTTTTAAGATGAAAAAGAACAAATTTTAAAGTGCTTTAAAAATTATTATGTTAAAATATTTTGCATTTATGTGACTCAATTTAATATTAAAAACTAAATTTTTGTTATTACACAGATTTTTTATATATAAAATTTATAGAATATTCTAAAAAGAAAGCAGAGAAACTTCTAAATGAATTTCAATTTGATTCATGTGTTCTATCATTCCAGCCGGGAACCTGTATCAATTGTCAAACCACCAAAGTCAGGGAAACCAGAGGATGAAAATAGGTATAATGAACAAATTGAAAAAGCAAAAAGTAAAGCTGTTCGTCACCTTTTCCTAATTAGGCATGGGCAATACAACCTTGATGGAGTCACAGACAAGGAAAGAATCTTAACAGAATTGGGTAAAATATATTTTTAATACAAATTTTAACAAATTCTACTGTATTTAGAACTACAATAAAACAGAAAATAATAGTACAGTATATCTACTATGAAGGTATATAGTTTAGACATCAAATAAGTCTGCTTTTGACGTTCATACTAAATACAGTACATTTTGTAACCATACCACTGAGCAGCTGGGCAGATGCCTCCTTCATACTTTCTATAGAAGTTTAACCCGTCATACTTCTTAAATATAGTTTTTCAGGATACAAGTATCCCCCAATGTCTTGAGAATAATGCAAATTTTTACATGATGTTTTGCTTCAATTTGCTTTAATGTGCATTAAATATCATCATCATTCTCCTGCCCTTAGCCTAATGGCTTAGCCCCTCACTAAGTGGAGTTGGCACAACATGTTGTAATGTGATTTGGGTAGTTATTCTATGAATGATAACCTGTCTGATGTCCACCTCACCTGATGGCACCTCGGTAAGAAATATGGGGCATTTATTCTACTTAGCTTGATTCCACACGGCAGGATGTGCATTAAATAATAAATTGAAGTAAATCATGTATAAGTTTACACAGGCAATAAGCAGTTCACTGCATAGGTTTTAACCATTAGACCTTGATGCTGCAAGAGAAACAAATATATTCTTCCCACAGTCATACTAGCTCTATATTTCAGGTAGACAACAGGCAGATTTCACAGGCAAGAGATTGGCATGTTTAGATATTAAGTGGGACCTCCTAGTTAGATCTACCATGACAAGAGCACAAGAGACTGCATCGATAATAGCTAAGCACTTACCAAAAGATATTGATGTGAAAGACTGTCAGTTAATTGAAGAAGGTGCACCGATCCCACCTGAGCCTCCAGTGGGAAATTGGAAACCGGAACCCAGAGTAAGTGATATGATGTCTTAAAGAAATCGTTGAAATAGCTGTCCTTATAATGTATTTGTTCTTCCATTTTATAATTGATATGTCATATAATTGACAAAGGCAACCATAAATAAAACTGTAACTTTGTCTAATCATCAAATTCAATATTACTAACATCCCCAAGCCCATCATTCTAATATTCTAAAAGATATAGTTATGTGAGCGTCTGTTTGTGTTTGCGTGTGTTCGTGTCTGTGTGCGTGTGCGCGCGTGCGTGCGAGTGCGTGCACGCGCGTGTAAGTTTTTGTGTATACATGGTTGCGTGCGTCTAAAACGTGTTTGTGGTATTGTTGTGGTGAAATTAAACCATAACAAAAACCCAAAAAAAAAATTAGAAAAATAACTATTCTACGGATCATTAAGACATTTTAAATTTTACATATACGGGAAAAAGACCCATGGGCCCAATTGTAATAAGATGAGGTATGACTTGAAAAAGCAATATTTTGTGTTTCAAAATATTAAAAAAGCGCAATTTGCAATCTGGAAATTGAAAAATGTTTAACACGTACGTGTATAAAGTAAAAAAAGTAAAGTAGCGGCCTGTTACAATCGCTGCTGGGAATAGAACTCCTCTTTCCGTTTCTGAAGACAAGGGTTGGAGCTAAGACCTACCACGTTGCTCCAATGCGGATTGGTAGGTTACATATATCAACAGAATTCTCTAGAGATATGAAGGTTTCATCACGATGTTTTCCTTCACCGAAAAGCGAATGATAAATGGCAATTATCAATTAGGCACATGAGTTTTGTAATAGAAAAACTCATTGGTGCCTGCCCGGGTTAGAACTCGTGTTCGCCTCGAAAGAGTCCCACGGTCTGACCGCTGGGCTATCACAGCTAATATCACGTGCATGGCACAAATAAAATACTTATCGAAAACATTTATCGATGAAAGTAAACAAATAGTTAAAAAGGGCAATAAATATGATCTTGATTACATGACATTTCAATATAAATAATTAGTGAATGATAATAAAAAACTTATAATATAGGAAAACTTATAATATAAGATAAAAAAATATATTATGAGAAGTTCATAACCTCAGTTTTATTAAATCTTTTATAACTCTGCTATTAGATTGACAAAATGAGTAACATTTTGAGTAATTTATTTATTACTAATAAAAAAATATATTAATTGGCCCCATCTTCATCTTTTGACATCTTGGGCCCAAAATTGTATGAAAGTGTATGTTTACTTTCAATGTATAGACATTGTTTAATAATGTTGAAACGAAACACTACGCTTACATATGTTGGGTTGGTAAATCTTGTCTTCCATCCAGGACATTAGATAACATATTGTACAAAATTATTAATATAAAGACATTTATAATTATTTGATGTTGTGTATGTGATGTATAGTGAGCCTCAACTGTGTACTAACACATTATTTTTAACTATTAACTGTAATTTGCGACTATCATACTTTTACCCAATGTATAAATGTATCCAAAATTCAAATAACTGACCAGTATTGCACTTTAATTTAACTTTGATTGTCTTTAATCTAATTATTGTTCTTAATACTCGTAATATTGACTCTAAAACCAATACTTATTACTAATATTCATGATTCATTCATGTTTGTTACATTAGTTACTCAATTTTAAAATTCATAGTAATCTCTAAAAATCAGTACTTTCACCATTATTTTAGCATTATTCACCACCACATTTTTCGAAATAACCAATTATTAATTATGTATTAATTGATACATATACTATTGTATATGTTGAAAAGTATCGTTGTTGTAGTGTTTTCTAAGATTATAAACAATAGATTTTTATTAATGATTCATGGGTTATAAGTCTTCTGGGTTAGGGTCTTGCATTGTAAGTTGAAAGAAACGTTACGTGACAAATTGCATATTGCAACAACCTTGATATTTCTAATAAAGAAGGCTTTTACTTTGTAACTTTATAAGTTTAAGTTATTATAATAAAATGATTTATTGTATTCAATGGGGAGTTTTATAACAAAAAAATTGTATACAAATCATAGATATAATTATTGTATAGTATATAACATGATCTAAATATTAACGTCAAAAATTCGTTTTATGACCACCTAACATCTTGTACGCACGGGCGTAAAAAATACATCGCGTTATAACTCCACAATAAGCGTTATAATAGTTTCGTATGGTATATTCTGCTTAACGCCTTACGTCTAACGCCTAAAATGGAACACTGCTCGATAAAAATACATCGCGTTATAACTCCACAATAAGCGTTATAATAGTTTCGTGTGGTATATTCTGCTTAACGCCTTACGTCTAACGCCTAAAATGGAACACTGCTCGATAAAAATACATCGCGTTATAACTCCACAATAAGCGTTATAATAGTTTCGTGTGGTATATTCTGCTTAACGCCTATAATGGAACACTGCTCGATAAAAATACATCGCGTTATAACTCCACAATAAGCGTTATAATAGTTTCGTGTGGTATATTCTGCTTAACGCCTATAATGGAACACTGCTCGATAAAAATACATCGCGTTATAACTCCACAATAAGCGTTATAATAGTTTCGTGTGGTATATTCTGCTTAACGCCTTACGTCTAACGCCTAAAATGGAACACTGCTCGATAAAAATACATCGCGTTCTAAATGGGCTGGCTTGTGCATAGATATCTGGATACCCATTTTTTTTAATTTCGACGTATTTTTAACGCCACTGTACAAGAACCTCTCGTTCGAAGGGTTCGTTTATATATCCCCTATAGTTTTAAATTGTAAATGATTGATTTGGAATGATTTACCTGTATCAATCCGCAAATCTCCTTCCCTTCAGCATTTAAGTCACAGACTAAAAAATATTTGTCTCAAGTCAGTTAAATTAAATTTAGCTTATTATCAATATTAAATTACATTTTAATCAATTCAAATAATCACTATTATCTATTATTTTATTCATTTATTTTTCAAGTTTAATCTATGTATAGTGTTTCGTTATTTTTATTTTTCTTCCTTCCTTTTTTTCCATCATCAATTTTTTTTTTTTTTCATTTTCTTTCTGTTACTCATAGGTTGGCTGGTAGAGATCCCTTTTAGGGATAAGTCCGCCTTTTGTTTATACAATAAAGATAAATAAATAAAAATAAAAAAAATAAATAAATAAATTGTTTTTTATATACAAAAATCACTTTTTATTATGGATCTCTGCAAAGTAAAACCAAATTCTATATAATTCAAATATCGATAACGTAGCAACACTGGTCAGTATATTAACAAGGTACGGTGTGGCATGTGTAGCAGTTCTTCCAGGACAGCGCTCGCATCGAGGCCGCTTTCCGGCGGTACTTCTATCGAGCGTCGCCGGACCAAAAAAAGGACTCTTACACGTTGCTGGTCTGCCACGCAAATGTTATACGGTTCTTTGTTTGCAAGTAAGTTCTTATACAAGCTAATATACAGATTCATTTTATAAAGCACCACCTACCTGTTTTTCTCATAGATTCTCTAGCCCAAAGGTTGCTTGGAAGAAATTCAAATTCAAATTCAAAATATTCTTTATTCAAATAAATTTGAATCTTCGACTCTATTGCTGGTTCGGAAAGCCGTCCTACCGAGAAGAGCCAGCAAGAAACTCGGTGGAGCTCTTTTAAAAAAGAAGATTCTTAATGCTAATTACATTTTGTCATAGCTATCCTGCACAAGGTCAAAGAGCAGCTATATCCACGCATTCTTATCAGCAATGTAAGCCTCCACGGTATAATAGGCTTTCTGTATCAGCCTCTTTTTAACAGCATTTTTAAATTGCTGTAATGGCAAAGTTAAAATTGATTGTGGAATTTTGTTATAGAATCTTATACCCAAACCCACAAACGACTTACGTACTCTTACAAGGCGCAAAGCAGGAACCGCAAGCTTATGTCGGTTCCTACTTTGTCTATTATATACATCGCCAATCTTTTTATAATTATGTATATTTTTATGCACAAAAATCAAATTGCTAAAAATATACTGTGAAGCTAACGTAAGAATACCTGTTTCCTTAAACTTCTCTCGCAGGGACTCACGCAAATTAGCGATAAAGCCGCCTGTAGCACTAAGTTTAAACTGTTTTTATTTCATTTACTTTCTGTTAAATTTTTATATGGTGCAATAAAGTAAAAGTTTTGTACTAAAGAATTGTAGATGTACAAAAAAGTTTGCGACAGCTTGCATCTATCTATTACGGTTAACTCACAATAACTAGTTTTATGTTCAAAATTTCAATTAAATCCAATAATTTCCACGCGGGCAAAGCGGCAAGGCTGGTGCTACCATGTACAATTTTTGTTGATAGGTTGATAGATTTGATTGATAAATTGTGGCACTTAATTGATATAGTAACAATTTTTTACATTTATGTTTCCTTTATTTTGCTTAAAACTAACTTTTTACATTTTTTTATTATTTTCATTTTCATTATTTCTAAAAGTAAAGTAAAGTAGCGGCCTGTTACATCCCACTGCTGGGAATAGGTCTCCTCTCTCCGTTTCTGGAGAGAAGGCTAGCTCCAAAGCTAAGACCTACCACGCTGCTCCAATGCGGATTGGTAGGCTACACATATCCCCAGAATTCTCTTGAGATATGCAGGTTTCCTCACTATGTTTCGTTCACTGAAAAGCGTGTGATAAATTGCAATTATCAATTAGACACATGAGTTTTAATAGAAAAACTCATTGGTGCCTGCCCGGGTTTGAACTCGTGTTCACCTCGTAAAGAGTTGCATGGTCTCACAGCTGGGCTATCACAGCTTATTTGATAGGTTATTGAGTATTATTTGATAGTATTTATAATGATATGATGAATTTGATAGTAATTCGATACTCTTCGATACGAGTCGTGCTGATTTCTAATTTATGCGATTTTAAAAATATAGCATAAGTGCCGAATTTGCAAATATACGTGTTAGCCCGTAAAGAAACCTCACTTTGTGTTGCAAATTTAATGTATCAAGACGTCTGCTTGTGTTGTACTTTCTCAATTGTTACAACTTATGTTCCAGGGCGCTACAGTTTCCACCAGAAGGCTGGCTCCGAATATCACTTAACCATGGCTCCATCACCTGGGTCTCGATATTGCCCAGCGGGAACGTGGTGCTACGTTCGCTGAGTGAAACAGGACACATGGAACCAAAGTATATCACCAGCCGGTAAACTTTGAGAGGTGCTATGTAGTTAGAACTACCTGCTACTAATTAAAACTAATATAAAAGTAATAATAAAATTATTTTGCTATAATCCGCGATACAGTAAATAGAAAATATATATAGTGCTAAATGTATAGTGGACTATCCGTTTTTTCACACCCGTTACATGCAGGATTTGTTAAAACACATGCACAAACCTCCACCACTGCCACCACAATACACAAGCACTACACACGTTCACTATCACAAACTCAACAATCGTTTCGCCCGGCAACCGAAGCATCATCAGGAGATAGACTCCACGACAAAATGTGTTTTTACGAATCCTGCATGTAACGGGTATGAAAAATCGGATAGTCCACTACACATTTAGCACTATATATATTTTCTATTTACTGTATCGCGGATTATAGCAAAATGACTTTATTATTACTTTTGTATTATGGATCACCGCAAAGAAACGCCTAATTCTATAAATTATTTAATACTAATATCGATGCGAATCAAATTTGAATTTAGATATTACAGTATTACAGCAGATATCTTTTAATGGTCACTTGTTGTAAACATATATTTCTATTTATATTACTCATTACATAAATGACTGAATGATGAATATGTATTGTACATAGGGCTACAATAGTAGCACAACTCAAAAAACTCGTATTTTAGACTGGGAATAAGTGAAAATGTTAAAATACACGTTCTTTTCAGCAGCATTACCAGCAGAATCAAACTAAAGCATTTGTTATGCATTTTCCTTAGCAATGAAGACTTTAAACCCATTCAAATTCAATTTAAAATATTCTTTATTCAGGTAAACTTGTAAACAAGTGCTTTCGACTCGTCAACTTTACTGCTGGTTCGGAACGAGCTGTTCCTAACGAGAAGAGCCAGCAAGAACCTTTGAAAAAACATTTATCTCAGAGCATGATTTTTGAGTTGAGCTTTTATTGCAGCCCGTGAGGGATATCGCAATAATTTAGTTTGTATAATTAAAAAAGAGGTAATCATTATTACGATAGCAGAATATATTTTTAACGCATTTTATTTACGAAACAGATAACACATTATCGAATCATTCAATCATCAATCAATTATATATATATTAATCAAGGTAATGAAATTAAATTGATTCAAATCAAATCAAATCAAAATATTCTTTATTCAAGTAAACTTGTAAACAAGTGCTTTTGAATCGTCAACTTTACTGCTGGTTCGGAAAGCTGTTCCTGCCGAGAAGAGCCAGCAAGAAACTCGGCGGTTGCTCTTTTTAAAATATAAATCTTAGAACTAGTTACATTTATTTATTACTGTCTTGTACAGAGTAGAAGCGCACCTATATCCACACATCCTTATCATCTAAGTAATCTTCAACAGTATAGTAGGCTTTCTGTATCAGCCTCTTTTTAACAGTGTTTTTAAACTGTTGTAATGGCATGACCAAAATTGATTTCGGAATTTTATAATAGAATCTTATACCCAAACCCACAAACGATTTACGTACTTTTGCTAGGCGCAAAGCAGGAGTCGCAAGCTTATGTCGGTTCCTACTTTATCTATTATAAACATCACCTATCGTTTTATAATTCTTTATATTTTTATGTACAAAAATTACGTTATTTAAAATATACTGTGAAGCAAATGTTAGAATACCTGTTTCCCTAAACTTCTCTCGCAGGGAATCACGCGGACTTAAATTGTAGATAATTTTATCAGACACGATCTGATCTTATATTCATTATATGGAACTATTAATGAGTTGGTATGAATCCATTTTATGTTGTCATTTAGAAACAATTTTTCCATTGAAATTTCAATATTTCGTCGTCATAAAAATAAGTTGCGACCAGATTTGTTTTCTACACATGCTATAAATATTCCTGTATTCTTTTTTTTATTTCAATTGTTTATGGAAATTATTACTAGAAATATATAATGGATATATGTATTATGTATTATTATAAAATTGTGATAGCTTAGCGGTGAGACCGTGCGACTCTTTTGACGGGTTCAAAACCCGGGTAGGCACCAATCAGTTTTCTGTTAAAAAAAACTTCTCTATTTGATAATCGCAATTTATCACACGCTTGGAAAACATGTCGAAACCTGTATATCTCTAGAGAATTCTTTAGATGTGTGTAACCTACCAATCCGCATTGGAGCAGCGTGGTAGGTCTTAGCTCCAACCCTTCTCTCCAAGAACGGAGAGAGGAGGTGTAGCGGACTGCTTGAGACACAATGAGCACTTATACGTACGTATTGAAACACAAATAGTTACACTCGGTTGTAATATAAGCACGCGTTCACGTCCGCCGTCTTCGACTGCTAGCCGACAACTGACTGACTGTTCGTGCATACACTACATCCCTTCTTTATTTTGATTTTAGATGAATATTTTCTTACAACTATACAACAATTCAAAGAATATTCTACAATACTAATTTTGCAACGATTTTGAAATAAATTAAGAAAGAAATTGAATTTACTTGAAATAAACACATTGTATAGTTAAATTGTAAATAATCAAAGATGGATAGACATACAAATAATTTCATATTAATAATCAATCACTGACTGGCGACTGATTCTCCTCACATCTTGAGGTATCACTTCCACAATCGCCGTTTATAATTTCCCATGAATCGTCTACCCTCTTCAAATGAATTATATTTCTACGATATTCTCTATTCGTATCCTCGTTACACACCGTGACATCACCTTCGTTAACTCGTGTGACTGTGTGCACACTAGGGTTAAAATTTGATGTTAATTTATTTTCCTTAGTTAAGTTTTTAAGTAGCACCTTTTCACCTATTTCTAAATTCGATTCTTTGGCTTTTCTTTTCCTGTCTCCATAATCCCTCCCTTTTTCCTTCATCTCAATATATCTGTCTCTAACATCTGTATCAAATATTTTATGCTCCACGTCCGGTGCCAACGAATTTTATCTCGAAATCGTCTTTGAAAGAATAACTCAATATTAGTTATTTCAAAATGTTTTCCATCCAATCCCGTTTCTCGGCTTGGATTATTTCAAGTCTTTAAAACGTCTCTTCTCCGTCTTTCAATTTATCCATTCGTCTATCTAGAAAAAATCCTTTTAACTTTAGAGTATCAGGCCTCACTTCACTGATATTTACCATAATATATTTATCTGCTGTAATAGTCCAATTATAAACAATAGTCTTAGCTCCGCAATGATCCAAGATAATCAATTAAAACATCCAAGGTACCAATAGGAGTGCCCGTCTCTTCATTGTACGTGGTGGGTTACGTACAACCTGTATGTGATTCCACTATTCCTTCCGCATCTTTGTCCATGCTACGCTACCATATCTTTTTCCTGAGACGGGCTTTCATAGCTACTGTCATTTGGCAGAGTCGAGAAATAGAATCTGCGATATTGGTTTTCCTTGGGCGATAGACTACTTTATCTTTAGTCTCAGTCTCTAGTCTTTAGTGTCTCACAATCAGTAAGAACCTCATAATCATAAGCAATCACACGCGGGTCTTTTGCATCGATCTGTAGTACCACACAGCCCAAACTTTTAATATCCAATAAACGAGTTTTAAACGCTTCCTCTTGTTTGACAGTCCAAATTAATATTTTATTAGTTAAAATATTTGTAGATTTTTCTAGATCCATTGGTAGTTGCCAAGTTTGGCATCCACTTGCCCAAAAATTTACTAAACCTAAAAACTTTGAATGTCTTCAAATTTTTTTTGAGTTATGTATGCATTTACTCTCAAAAGTAAAATTAAAATTATAAGTAAAATTATATTATTATTTTACTTTTATGAAATCTAGTAAAATTACATTATTATTATGTTACTTTTGTATTATGGATCTCGCCAAACTAACGCCCATTTATATAAAGCATTTACTCTCATTTAAAAGAGAATTATATAGTCTAAAACTATTTACACCTTAACCTTTCGTCACGTTTCTGCTCTGAGGCTTTGTAAACTAAATTATCGTCCATGAAATTTTAATGTACCCCCTAATAAAGTTTTATGGAAAATTTTAGAAGCACCCAAGATATTAAACATCTATCTTTTATACCGATCATCCCTTTGCTGGTACTGTGTTGTATATCGGTAATCTTTATGAATTTCTGGTTGATGAAAAGCCTGTTCGACTGGATGTCAAACTGCCTGCCAAAATACTTAGCTTGTCGAAAATTCGGTAATAGTTCGTTCATAGTCGGAAGTGGATGGTTTTCCCTAACTATCGCCTCCTTTGCTCTTCTCATGTCAATACATATACGTACCTCTCCACTTTCCTTAAGTATGGGAATCATAGGCGAAACCCATGGTGAAGTTTCGTCTACTTCCTCTTTAATATCGGCGTCCTTAAGTTCCTTAAGCCTTTTTTCAACTTTTTCTTCTAGAGGAATGGGTACCCTCCTGTATGGTTGAACGACTGGTTTGACAGCTTGGTCTATTGGGATCTGTATGGTGATTTCTTTAAATTTAGGAAAAACTTTGTCCATTTGTCCTGTGACTACTGCGTTGACATGAAGGGCCATCTGCAATACACCCAATTCAATTGCAGTTGTCTTTACTAACAGGTCCCGAGTGCCATTCCTTATTACATAAATAGTGGCTTTTTGGTTTCTTACACCTGCTGATATAGTAGTGTCAAATGATCCAATAACTTCTAGAGGCGTCGTACTACCATATGGCAACAATATTTTCTCCGAGTTCTTTACTTGGTTGTAAGCCTGCACTTTTTTGTTTTTCAATGTACACCATGTTTTTTTTTCCAACGTTACATCTACTACCAGAGTCTATTAGCATATTTAACTTTGTTCCCCTTACCTTACACTCCACATTAGCATCTTCATCTACATTAAATATATAATCAATTTCAGATTTATTTTCCCCCTTTTTTGTCTCTAATCTTGCTTTTTTGATTATTGTTTTAGTTCTGTTATTTACTAAACGTCTTTTTTGTCGAGTCCTACAATATTCTCTCAAATGCCCAATGAATCCACATCGAATGCATCGTTTGTCACGGGCTGGACATTTAAACTCATACGAAGAATGTTTATTACTGCCACAGCGACCACATGCTGTTTTTGAAGATTGATTTTTTCCCCATGATGTACTTCTAAAATCCACTTTATTGACAATACTATCTGGCTTTTTAAATTGTTCCAGTTGCCTAGTTACTATTTTCAAAAGCATTAGCTTTAACGATAATATCATCCAGTGTTATAGAAGGAACTCACAAACCTCAGGATTTTTTTTCCTTAAATCAACCGACCGACACTTTTCGGTTATTTGATCAATCAAATGTGAGTCTTTATCATCGAACTGACATTTGTCAGCCTGGTTTCTCAGTCGTAAAAGAAACTTTTCAAACTTTTCCCCTTCTTCCTGTTTAATTAGCCGAAAAAGATATCGTTCGTAAATACGGCTTTGTTTTGGCGCAAAATAAGAATCCAATTTTTGAATAGCAATGTCATATACATCTAAATCACTTCTATCGGCATGGGCTCCTGGCAAATTGTAAAAATCTCTTGTAGTGCGAATCCACCCACATGTAAGAGTGGCTCGCTTTTTTGTTGGAGATTCTATATTAGCAGCCAAAAGATATATCTCCAGGGCCCGTTTCCACTTCTCCCAACGCGAACCAACAGATGTCGGATCACCCTCACAATCAAAATAATTTAAAATGGGTAACGTGTTAGAGGCATGCGTCATATTGGCGCGTTCTGCAAGTGATAGTTAGAATATATTAGCATGGCTCTTTGCATACATCATGCAACAGTATTACAACTGCGTAGCCCTTTTTAGCGTGACCCAAATATTCTAGAGGGTCCTGTATGATATTTAATTTGCGTAGCCCTTGTTTATAATGCGTGGCTGTGAATGTAGTGCAAATTCGTGCCTCGATTTAAGCATAAAACATAAAAATTGTAACAATCTTTTCATTCAAATGTCATAATAATAATAATCTTTTAATGTAACCTCTGATAATACTATGCACAATAATTAATGTAAGTATATCAATTAGTAGTTTGAAGATTCAATAAAAATTATTGATGGAAAAAAAGATCATTTAAAATAAGCTTCCTTATATGACCGAAAATGTACTGATTGTATAATTTTATTGCTTAAGATCGGGCGTTCAAGGATATACCTTTTTCCATAACACTACATTCTAAACAATTTCATAAATTCCGTTTTTTCTTTTATTTTTTTTTTTTTGCATGGCCCTTCGATTTTGTGAAACAAAATTAGAATAAGCGTGGCCTTTATAAAGTTTACAATTTCCTTTTTTTTTTTTTTTTGCATGGCCCTTCGATTTTGTGAAACAAAATTAGAATAAGCGTGGCCTTTATAAAGTTTACACTTGCCTGTCCTCCATTTTTCTTTTTTTTTTTTAAATATTCTACTCACTTTCACACTCGTCGCCACTTGTAGCGGACTGCTTGAGACACAATGAGCACTTATACGTACGTATTGAAACACAAATAGTTACACTCGGTTGTAATATAAGCACGCGTTCACGTCCGCCGTCTTCGACTGCTAGCCGACAACTGACTGACTGTTCGTGCATACACTACAGGAGGATAATAAGAGGTCGTTACATTTCTTTATATGTATTATCATAATAGTTCTTTCTTATATTTAATATTTATTCATTAATTTTGTGTAATTTAAAACTTACTTAAAATTTGTAATTTCATTCACATCAAAATACTCATAAATTAGAAGTATATATGTAGTTATGTATATGTTTAATGTATTCAGTTTATTATGTTCTTTGAATTCACATGTTCTCACAACGTGATTCTTAAAAGTATGAAATATACCTTTTTTAATCATTGTTTGTTATATCGTAATATCGGTGGCAATAAGTTATCTATAAATAAATTAATCGGTAAATAGAATCATGTAAGATACCGCTGCCTTATTAATATTACAGTATTTATAATCAAATATTAGTCAATTGTTTTAGTACAATTCGTTTGCGTGGTCTTTACTTAAAAAAAATGTGTATATACTTCCATACGTTCCCCCTGTATAAATAACTTAGATGGACTTCTGGATTGATAGAAGTAAAGGAAACTAGTACTAAAGAAAAAAAAAATTGCAGAGTAAAAGGTTTTATATGTAGTTCAGTTAATTTTATAGTCATCCCTCGCAAAATAATGGTGTCTCATTTAAGTTTAATTAGTTGTTTAAAGTTGAGTTCCGACAAAGGAGAAATGTTCTTACAATTGTTACAACAGTTCTTACAATGACTGGCCCGTTGGCGCTGTGGGTAGTGACCCTGCCTTCAGCTCCGCGGGTCGCGGGTTCGATTCCCGCCGAGGGCCAACAATATAAACAAATTGTTGGTTCTTCGAGCCTGGGTGTGTATTTGTATTTAAGTATATGTAGTATATCTAGCAGTTGTCCGTCACCCATAAGTAATAAGTTAACTTACTTTGGGGACGGACGACCGTGTGTGTCAATGTCCCATATTTATTTATTTTTATTTAATTGTAGAAATATTCCCCTAACCTGTACCTCTGTACCTTTACTCTTAGATATTCCTTAAGAAATGTGTCAAACGTAATGATGAGGGCCATTAAAAAAAATCTGATCTTCCATATATTGGGTTACCTAAGTTGTGTTAGAGAGATATCTGACATATAACTAACTAAATAAAACTATCATCATTATGTTCAAACAAATATCATATATTTTTTATGAGCAATGAAAAAATTAACATTATTTAATTGGTATTTTTAAATCCACACTAACAGGAATCGACCACCAATAAAGGACCTAAAATCTGAAAAAGAAAGCTGTCCTTAGAAGAAATTGAACGTGATTAAGTGCTTAAGAGTAGAAACCATTCACACTTGCATGGAAGATATTTCTTTGTCGTATTATTGTATAAGATCGTGTATTATATCTGGCTGAGTAGAATAGACTACCCTCATTTCTTACCGAAGTGTCGTAAAAGGCGACTAATGTAAGGTGACGTCAGGCAGGACGGATGTAAAATAACTGGCCAAAACATGTTACATGTTAAAACATGTTGTGCTGACCCCAGTTTGACTGGGATAAGGGCAGGAGGATAATGAGGGTGTACCCGATTTATCTAACATTATCTATACTAATATTATAAAGAAGAAAGATTTGTATGTTTGTTTGTATGTATGTTTGTTACGTTTTCACGCAAAAACTACTGGACCGATTTCAAAAATTCTTTCACCATTGGAAAGCTGCTTCTTCACTGAGCAACATAGGCTATGTCATTTTCAAAAAAAATAGGGATCCCTAATAAAATTGTAATAACTTGGTAAAAATTTAGTCGTAAACATCTATCATCGCGTGCGCTGCGGAAACTATTGATGATAGAACAAAAAAATGTTCTACAGTATTATAGAACGTATCAATATACCAACAAAAAAGTCCGCGATACCATATGTCTAACTATTATAGTTATGCCAATATAACTACTTTTTTACATTGTAAAAGTTGGTAGAAGTGCCGACAATAATCAAACCATTTTATTCATATCTCTGTATTAATCCTTATCCCATTAAGTGATATTTTATGAATAACTGTTTCAATACCTGTAAAATACTTTTTAAATTATTAAAATCCGACATCCCAATCAAAAGATTTTACGAATTTAAGAATGTAAATCGAAATTAAATAATACCATAACAAACCTAACCTACCGTTATAGCAGGGCCTGCACTTGGTGAGTTAAGTCTTATTCCAAGAATACTAATGATACCCATTTTTTATAATTAAATAATCTACAAAATAAATCTATAGTCCGATTTCGTAGACTTTCCACTACCACGAGATCTGTATGGACGCGGGTGAAACCGCGGGGCTTTGCTAGTATCATATATATCGGTGAATCAAAACGCAAAATCGAATCCACTTGGCCAAAACGTTTTAATAAAATATCAATCACAAATTGTATTTGCCCTACGACTTTCATTCTGTCGATTAATTAAGCTTATTTCTTAACAGTCTTTCAAATCGACATATTGTATATTTTAATAAATCAAACCAAATATTGGGAATGTTGTTATTTGTCCGATTATGCATAAAAAGGCCCTGATTCTAGATCCTGTCATTATTTAGTAAGTATTAAGAAAATTTTGATTCTAAATATATCAATTATATTTAATTACAAAAGCAACATGCCATTTTGCATCCTGGTTACACTAATGGATGTAGATTCTTAGACATCAAAAATACACCTTAATCGTCTACTAATGCCTATATTTGTGAATTTCAATATAGTGTCAATGTATTCTAATGATTTTTATTCCTTCGGCAGTGCTATCTAGCAATTTGCTAACGCACTAATAGAAACTCTAGGAATAATTCAATAATATGCTTTGTTTTTTTTTTATTTTAATGAAAATATATTGTTATTACGTTTTTTTAGTTTTACTATTTTTTACGTAAACAATGAGTCGACAAATTTAAAATCAGCATTTTCAATAATTAGGATTTTTTCGTCAAAAAGGACGATGATATTCAAAAAGTGCGGAATGTAATGAACGTAAATTTATTATAGTCTCGACAAAAACGTTACAAGTTACCATGGTGGGGTTCAAAGTGGTAGTGCTAGTATGAGACGATTCAGTTAAATCAGTGATAGTAAATTTAAGAACAATGTTACCAATTATAATAATATTGATGGATGTTATTTCTACCAGTAGAATTTGAGGTAGATTATTTTCATTTAAAACATGTTATACATCTGAATTTAAAACAGTTTAAAGTGTTATAAAATATTGATAGCGTAGACAAGGCTTTAAAACTTGTATTGAAATAACATGGTTTATCTCCATTAGAGACTTCGGCGACGTAGAACCCCGTTTTCTGTGTTCGGTCGGACACAACTTCCTATTCGCCCTAAACCATGGTCCGTTTACGAAGACATTACCCGAAGCTAATAATAATACTCTTTATTGTCTACTAGCTGTGCCAGCGGCTACGCCCGCGTGAAAATCAGCGTGTCACAATTTTTTTCTACAATTCAAATTTTAAACAAAAGTAGTTATTGTGAGTTAACCATAAGAGATAGAGACATGCTCGCGGACTTTTTTGTAGTACTTTTATAGATCTACAATTCTCTAGTACATTACTTTACCGTATTTCTACTGGTTTACGCAGCGCACGCGACTAAAGCTCCCAGCAAGCAAGTTTTTTAACAACTGCTCGATCTCTTCACCACAATCTACATAATATCGATATATACTATTTACCTAAACCATCCGGAGTTATTGCTCTATCTTTTGGTGAAAACCGAAGAAAAATCCGTTCAGTAGATTTTGAGAAAATCGATTACATACAGACAGCTTTTTGGGACTTTGTTTTATAATAAGTATAGATCTTTCGCACCGTCAATGATGCTTCTGTGTTCGGTCGTCCCACCTGATGCCGATATAAAAACTGTCACGAACAACAGCAGATGCAATGTATCTACATTCACATTTCAAAGAACTGCGCTCATAGATTTATGAAGAAACCATTATATGTAAAAAAAATATATATACTTTAATATTTGAAGCAGGTTACCTTCCTTTATTTATTTAATTTTTTTTTATTAAATTTCAATTTACCATTACTTGGTTACTATATATTTGCAATATTAAGTAATGGAAATTTGTAAAGGAATATACATGAAAGCTAACTGTTATAAACAAATTATACAATGTATCTTCATTAATTATAGATCAAATATTCAAGCAGCTACTGTATACTTATTGAAAAGATTAGTGTTGTATTTTTATTGATATATCAATAAAAATGTAAATATAAGTGTAAATATTTTGATATGTTATTAAAAAATTGTGTTAATTTTTGTTTTATTTATCAGCCTTGTAGGGGATCATTTATTCACTAAGAAATATTTTTGGTATTGGAACTGGCTCGTACTCTTTTGCAACTGATTTTTTACTTCGGAACATTAACGAGCATTTACATGAACATAATTTTGATATGGAACTCTATATATCCCGAGGGGCCCAAGAAGAAGAAAGACAGAAAGTATAATGAATTAATTTGTTTTAATGCGGATGAGAAACATTTATGCAATGTTAAAAGCACTACATAATACAAGCACTGCACACATTCACTACCACAATATCAAAAATTGTTTCGACCATCATAACGAGATAGACTCCACGACAAAATCCCATACATTTTTGCTTATAGTCCATGCGTTTTACAAATCCAAGCATAAGGTATGAAAACGGATAGTACACTCTTCTTCTAGCATAACACATCTTTTGATAAGTTAACTTTTTAAATCTTACATTTATTAATAATTGGAGATGGATTACTTATTAAAGGAAAATACGGTATACTTAATAAATTTATTGGTTATTGAAAGATTTGCTAATAAAATATTTAGTATTCATCAAATATTCTGTATAGATAAAAGTTGCGAAAGGTAAAGAGGTAATTGTATTGAAAAGATTAAGTTAAAGAAGTTAAAAATTTCAAATCGATAAAACTTTGTATTTAACTTTTCTTAATATTTCTTACTATAAACTTTTAGGAAATTTATAATGATAAATGTTACATTGAGTATTGTTGATATTTTTATAGTAAAAACGTTATACGCAACTAAGTTAGAATTCAAACAAGAATAGATATTTTATATTTACTTAATATTAAAAAAGTTAAAATATTTAGAGCCGTATTTGTTAATACAATGTAAGCTGGAAAATAAGCTGATTAATTCGCAATTGATTTTTATTGTTTACTACGTATTATGGGTCCTCTTCATAGTTGGTGATTACAAACTATTAAGCGAGAGCACGATTTCGTCGATGATCGCCATCAACCCATGAATTCCATGGTTCCTCTGACACGCAAAGGGAAATTGCCATCATAGATAATACACTACATAGGATATAGATGAGATTCATTTCATTGGAGTAATAAAAGGAACCTGTTTTTCCTGCCGTGTCAGAGATGTCACTGTAAAATAATCGTTACCAAAATAATTCACTAAATGGCGCTGTACTGTATTTTAATAATCACCCATTTAATAAAAAGTACCTGGTGGACCTGGTATTTTCCTTAAAAAATATTAAAAAGGTGCAATTTGAAAAAATGTAGAATGGTCTAGTTGAAGTAACATGGGATCGTTTCAGAGAATCTACATATAGAGTCTGCCCGTCACCCAGCTGAGCTGTAGTAACTTTGCTTATTAATCGTGTAATTACCAATTGCTTTCGGATAATAATGTAAATATTACGACATCTATTGAGCACTCCGATAAGAGCCATTTTGTTTTTCTGCCTACCAAGAGATAGAGCTCGCGGCGACCTGAAAAGTGCTGCTTAAAGAGTTTCACCCCCCTGATCGCCATCTTGATGCTTGTCATTCTAGGTAATACAGATTTTCGTGTGGTCGATCGATTATAATGCACGATCTTCACTATCGGCGATGATCGTTGATTGTGTAACTGTATATAAACGGTAAGATCTTCGTGCAAGTGTCGACACGATCGTCCGTGTTATCATATCATATTAGTTGTACCTACTAAAATAAGCGCACGGGGGTGTTTAGTATTAGTTAGTATAGGCTGAAACTAGTATAAATGTTTGTATTAGTGTTATTATTATTATTGTGAATGTCATGAGGTAATATCAAACAACGGGATTTTTAAGTTTTTTAAAGTTTCGAGTGACTACCGGACAAGTCCGGGACGCCACTCTTAGGGTGCGTCTGAAAATCAGTGCTGCAATAACCATATTGCAGCAAAATACTGAGACGCATCCTCTTCTCTGGAGTAATATTAGCTTGCCTATGTTACTTTTTAGTTTATTATTTTCTTGTATATTACCTATCAGAGAATAAATGTTTTATTATTATTATTATTATATCCAGCAGTTTGTAGATGATCGTAGGCAATCATTGATGATTCGCATGAGTATGCCTTACACGGTCGTGCTCGCGCTTAGTCGTTTATAATCGCCGATTACGAAGAGCAGCAGGCTTACTATGAACTTCTATTGCGACTCAATGGAAGACCTAACTGAATTGTTTTGCTTTTTCATACCATGACGTGTTGAAGACGCACAGTTTAAGTCGTTGCCGAATTAAATCCTAAACTGAATCGCAAACATATTTTCATTCATTTATATAGTGGGTGTGTGATCCAAATGCAAATGATTTATAGAAGCAGGCGTTACTTTGCGGAATTCCATATTACAAGCAATATAACAGAACTAACTAATTTGCTATAATCCGCACGGGTTAAGTGAATGCATGCAAAGCCAATGTGTATAAAGCAGGCAAAATCTACGTACCTTATACATGCAGGACAAGCCACCACATGCACCCCAAGGCGCAATTCACCAGCAACAACGCACACAAGAGCAGCACACACACCCACCACCACAATCTCGACGATCGTTTCGCCTCGAAACCGAAGCATCATCAGGAGGATAGGCTCCACGACAAAAATCGTAATGCGCCGCGCTACCCATACAAGCAGTCTTAAATAGTTCAACTCCCACCAATACCCTCCCCTCCGAACACATGTAGCAAAACGGAATTAGATACATTTACTTGCTCGTTAATTAAGTGACCATTGTTATTTTTTATTATCTCAAGTTGCTCTAACGTATTGAGTCGGAGTCCCTTATCACAAGTGTGGAGATTATGAAATGAATGGTCATTAGGCACTTTATGACCGCTTTCCAGCAAATGTTTTGCAAAATTAGAATTTTGTGGTTTATTATTCCTAAAGGCAGCCATATGTTGCCGGAATCGAACCGAAAGTTCGAAAAGTTCGAAAGTGGCCGAAGTTTTGCGGTTTGGGTAGCGCGGCGCATTACGATTTTTGTCGTGGAGCCTATCCTCCTGATGATGCTTCGGTTTCGAGGCGAAACGATCGTCGAGATTGTGGTGGTGGGTGTGTGTGCTGCTCTTGTGTGCGTTGTTGCTGGTGAATTGCGCCTTGGGGTGCATGTGGTGGCTTGTCCTGCATGTATAAGGTACGTAGATTTTGCCTGCTTTATACACATTGGCTTTGCATGCATTCACTTAACCCGTGCGGATTATAGCAAAGTAGTTAGTTCTGTTATATTGCTTATCCAAATGCAACTCAGTTAAAAATACTTCATAGTTCAAAAAGAAAGCGATTCAGTTTACGAGTAGGTACCGACTTTGCAATTGAAACGTTTTCTAAAAGTCGATGGTAGGCCTACAGACATATGGTTGTGGTCACAACCGATACACAACTAACGTCATCTGTAAGGGCAAAGATTTAAATTATTTAAGCCCTTAATTTTAATATGGCATTAATTACTTTTAAATTTGTTTGACAAAGATCGCAAGCATAAATCGATAATACACTTTAATTGAAAATTGCCGCCATTGGTCTTGTTAGTGTTATCTCTATTCCATCAGTGGGGTCGTCTTCGTCTTCATCATCACAAGTATCTTCTGGTTCTCCCAATGCTCTTACGAATTCTGAAAATATGTTACATTAAGTGGTTCGTATAAAACTTATTAAGTTAGGTGATTTAAAACCGTGATATCCTTTTACTAGCTGACTTGTCGTAAGAGGCGACTGAGAGTATGCCGTGTGGTATCCGGCTGCATAGAATAGACCACCCTCATTTCTTACCGAGGTATCGTAAAAGGCGACTAAGGTAAGTTGACGTAAGGCAGGCGGCCGGTCGTAAAATACGTAGCCAAATCATGTGACAACATGTTTGTAACATGTTGTGCCGACTCCACTTAGGGTGGGATAAGGGCAGGAGGATGATGATGACTGGCTGACTTGGCAAACGTTGTTATGCCATATTAACTATTTCTAAGGAATTTCTAGTGTACATTATATAAAAAATACTAAGGGTGGGCAGCCCTTATTACTTAAGGCTACGAAAAGTAGATAGTAGCCGATTCCCAAAACTACTGAATATGCATATAAAATTTCATAAAAATTCATCAAGCCGTTTCGGAGGAGAATGGTATATTGTGACACGATAATTTTATATATAAGATGTTAAAAAAAATATAACGATTAAGCCGTTGAGTGTATCATGATTTATCTTGGAGTCACACTCAATATTTCGTATGTAAAAAAAGAAAGAAAAGCATTATTCTTCTTATATGATGATAAGTACATATATAGCCGTGTGGTATGCGGCAGAATAGAATAGACCACCCTCCTTTCTTACCGAGGTGTCGTAAAAGGCGACTAAGGTAAATGCCATGTGGTATCCGGCTGCATAGAATAGACCACCCTCATTTCTTACCGAGGTGTCGTAAAAGGCGACTAAGGTAAGTTGACGTCAGGCAGGCGGCCGGTTGTAAAATACGGTAGCCAAATCATATGACAGCATGCTTGTATCATGTTGTGCCGACCCCACTTAGAGTGGGATAAGCGCAGGAGGATGATGATAAGTTTTTTTAAATATCTGCTTTACTTGTATTGCCCCTAAAAATAAATGTCCAAACAGCATTCTTCATGGTTGACGCGACCTCAACGCTGGGTTTGATGTTTGGTTGGATTTCTTTAATATGAACTTATTTTTCTATCAAATAATCTTGTCTAACACGTCTTTACTTACCTAAAAAGTCAATGCGGCCGTCTCCATCCGAGTCCACTTCTTTGATCATGTCCTCGACTGCAAGAAAGATTAATATTACATTAAGGCGCTGAACAGAGCCAAATAGGCTGACTTTAAACACGTTTTTAACAAAAGCTATAGGGATGACGATTAAAAGAAAAATAAATGTTAATATACATCATATCTCAGAGAGAATGTAAGATTTCAAAACATGATTACGATGTAAGATTTAAATTTTGAATTAATTAAGATATTTCATTCAAATTAAATATTTTTTAGAAAATAGCAAAACTGAAACAAGTCATCGTCTCGCTTCTCTTTTACATCTACGAATATAGACAGTGACCGCTGAGGCGCGCTGCTATACGGACGTGGGTCGCTAGCTGCCGCCTTTTGTGACTATTCCTTGTTGATAATATGTCTTTTTTTAGGTGTTTAGTTATAGTTTCAGCATACTTAGTTTTATAAGATTAATTAGACATAAGTTTTTTAAATAAATTGTACAAAAAAAGTTTGGATAAAATAGTGTACACCTACAATGGGTGTTAAAAAATTAATTTTGTCGCTACGCCGTCGCAGAAATTGTGGGCGTGGCTTATATGCCGAAATCTGAATTTGCGCCAGCTCTGTTCAGCGCCTTAAGAAGGTTATACTTAACTGCTTTGGAAACAGATCTAAAAAAATAGAACTCACTTTCTTCTTCCGATAGGTCTTCTCCGAGACATTGCAATACAGCTCTCAAATCCGAAGCACATATGTATCCTCTATTATGCTTGTCGAACACTCTAAACGCGTCTCTTAATTCTCTTTCTTCCTGTTCTGCAGAGCTGGGTCCGCTGCCGGCTCCCGACATCGACTTGGAGAGGATATTCACGAACTCTTCAAAACTAACGTTGCCGTCACCTAAAATATTCATATTTCTTAAGACAAAACAATTAATACACAGACCAGTGACCGGATTCATGTTTACGCTGCCAACTGGCTTTAACTCAGCAAGCGCCATCATCGTATGAAAGCTCGTAAATGTACGTAAAAAAGAAGTAAAGTAGCGGCCTGTTACAATCCCACTGCTGGGGATAGGCCTCTTCTCGCCGTTTCTGCAGAGAAGGGTTGGAGCTGAGACCTACCACGTTGCTCCAATGCGGATTGGTAGGTTAAACATATCCCCAGAATTCTCTAGAGATATGCAGGTTTACTCACGATGTTTTCCTTAGCCGAAAAGCGTGTGATAAATTGCAATTATCAATTAGACACATCATTTCAGTTTTAATAGAAAACTCATTGGTGCCTGTCAGGGTTTGAACTCGTGTTCCTCTCGAAAGAGTCGCATGGTCTCACCGCTGGGGTTTTACAGCTCAGTAAATGTACGTAATGTTGTAAAATTGAACTATTCTGTCTTGTTTTCTTCGTCATTATTTTCTCTGTCCTTCTCTAATAAATCGGCTATCACTGTTAGACATAGTTGTTGTTAGATTGTAAGGGAATTTCAAGGCCGGATTTTACGCTGCTTATAAATTTACTAGAGAAATTTCTCTAAAGAACTTTTGTCCACTTTATTTGAATCGATAAAACCTTGACAAAAATTTTAAGGTAAAGATTACTAAAATAGTTGTATTTACAAGCAAAACAAAAAATATTGCATTTTCCAAAAGTACACATACAGTTTAGATTTTTAATTTATAATAAAAACTTTACAATTATTGTATCTTAATAAAAAGAATTGAATATATTATTATGGCTTACCATCACTGTCTACTTCTTGCAGCATATCCTGTAACTCTTCAACCCTGGCAAACTGGCCAAGACTGCGCATGACACGTCCCAATTCCTCTTTAGTAATTGTACCGTCACCATCCTTGTCGAATAGTCGGAAAGCTTCACGGAACTCTGATCAGATTGAATTTTTAGCGAAATATTATAAATCTTTTTGATAAAACCTTATATATTTGACTAGCCCTTTGGCGCAGTGGGTAGTGACTCTGCCTTTAGTTCCGCGGGTCGCGGGTTCGATTCCCGCCGAGATCCAACATTTTCTATAAAACAAATTGTTGGTTCTTCGAGCCTGGGTGTATATTTGTATTTAAGTAAGTATTTAAAATTATATATGTAGTATATCTACCAGTTGTCCGTCACCCATAACACAAGTATTAAGTTACTTACTTTGGGGATGGACGACCGTGTATGTAAGTGTCCCATATTATATATTTATATTTATTTATTTATATAAGAATATTCGAGGAGAAAGCAAGATTGAGATGCTATGGACATATAATGAGAAGGGATGAAAATTTTGACAACAAACAAGTGATAAATATGAATGTGTATTGATATGTGACTAGTAGTACCGGCCTGTTACAATCCCACTGTGAATAGGCCTCCTCTCTCCGTTTCTGGAGAGAAGCGTTGAAGCTAAGACCTATCACGCTGCTCCAATGCAGATTGGTAGGTTACAGATATCTCCAGAATTCTCTAGAGATATGCAGGTTTCCTCACGATGTTTTCCTTCACCGAATAGCGTGTGATAAATTGCAATTATCAATTAGACACATGAGTTTTAATAGAAAAACTCATTGGTGCCTGCCTGGATTAGAACTCGTGTTCCGCTCGAAAGAGTCTCACGGTCTCGCCGCTGGGCTATCGCTGGCTACAGCTCTGTGACTAGAGGGAGGCCGAAAAAGATATGGTTGGATTGTGTTAAGTATGCATATAAGAGAAGTATTGCCAGAGTTGAATGATAGAAGCGAATGAAACGAAAAACATGTTATTCCGCCTCGCTTAGAGTAGGATAAGGACAGCAGAATGACGATACAAAATTCAGAAAATGACTCGTTGAAACAATTAAATAACCTCTTAGTATATGTTTTGCATCTTTATGATAAATTGCGACCTATAGTAAAGGATGTATGTTATTGTGCTTTAGAGTATTAATCAATTCATATTCAAAATATTCTTTATTCAAGTAAACTAGTAAACAAGTGCTTTTGAATCGTCAACTTTACTGCTGGTTTGGAAAGCTGTTCCTACCGAGATGAACCAGCAAGAAACTCGGCGGTTGCTGTTTTTAAAATATAAATCTCAAAACTAGTTACATTTAGTTATTACTGTCTTATATAGGGTAGAAGTGCAGCTATTTCCACACATCCTTATCATCTAAGTAATCTTCAATAAATAGTAGTCCTGTAATAAATATATTATAACAATCATGCTTGGTGGTTTATTTCTACCTCTTATTATTATATAATTTATAGAATTAAGCGTTACTTTGCGGAGATCCATAATACAAAAGTAATAATAAAATTATTTTGCAATAATCCGCGATACAGAAAATAGAAAATATATATAGTGTTAAATGTATAGTGGACTATCCGTATTCTCATACCCGATACGTGCAGGATTCGTAAAAACACATGCACAAACCTCCACCACTTCCACCACAATACACAAGCACTACACACGTTCACTATCACAAACTCAACAATCGTTTCGCCCCGCAACCGAAGCATCATCAGGCGATAGACTCCACGACAAAATCGCAAAGCATCTTATTATTATTTCAACTTCCTGTTTGAGTACTAATAATTTTTCAATAATATTACTGTGTAATAAAAGTAATAACCCGTAGGTTGGCTATATAAAATAATTGAACAATTTTGAAGATCGACTATCTCCTACATTTATCTCCAATCTATTTATAGATACTAACGAATACTAATTGTTTAGACATTAGAAATACTTACCTTTCATTTGCGTACGTGTTATACCAGTAGTTTCATCAACGATGGAAGCTTTACGGTCTAATATTGTATTGGCTGCCGGCTTCAGAAAGGCTACCTGCCGTTGCGGCTGCGTTGGTGTGATGGACCTTTCTGATAGTTGACTGCGAAAGTAATAGGCACATTTAAATAGGAAAAACAAAAATAAACACGCAATTTAAATAAGTCATAATCGCACTAGCTTAGTTACTTACATAACAGAGAAATCTCTTTGATTTTTAGTCTGTATTTTTGTTATTATTTGATCTCTCTTATTTAAATAATTATAAATAATACATATAAGCATCATCTGTGGATTAAAATATACATACTAATATTATAAATGCTAAAGTCGATCTGTCTGTTACGATTTTACGGTACTTATGAAGCTCATATACCAAGTTCACATATGAGATAAAGAAATCCTCGTAGAAGTGGAAAAATTATGTAATTGAGGGTATTTAAACAACTAAGTTGACGCGAACGTAGTACGTACACAAAAGTAACGTAATGGTAATTATTCCGTTGTTGTGCCTTTTTGCGATTCTATTAGACAAGTAACAAAATGTCTAAATGAAAAGAATTCTTGCTTTTTTATTGTCAAAGTTGTAGCTAAAGGAGATATTACAGCATCACAGAGATGGGCGAGTAAACAAAGATCATAGATGCATCTTCAATGCCACGAAATTAAAAGCAAGCTGTATTGAATCGGATGCAGAAGGGCACTTCATCCGATTCAATTTGAATCGCGGACTATATCAAATATTTTTTTCATTACTTAAGTACCACTTCATAAAATAATAAAACTAAAACCTTAATGCTATATACCTCACATTTACATAAGAAAAATTGAATATAGAAAGTTCATATTTAGCCCGGATGTATCTAAGTTAACCTAATGAAGAGTTCCTCATTGGAACAATATACTCGCACCGGATCGGCATATCTCGTTGCGCATTCTGATAAGGTTCCAACCCTCAACTGGGAATTAAATTATTTCCGTTCATAAATCATAGCTAAAGCATGCGTGAAGTGCTTTGAGAATTTTACATTTTTTTCTATTATATGTTGATGTTTACTTAAAGTCTTCTATGCCTTTGAGGATTACATAAATAACAAGAATGCGTGGGTATAGCTACTCTTCGACCTTATACAAAATAGTAATTATAAAATATAATCGCCGAGCTTCTTGCTAGGTCTTCACAGTAGGAGCATTTTTCCGTAACTACATAGTATAGTTGACTATGAAGAAACCCTCGTTAACAAGATTGCTCAAATTAAAGCATTGTTACAACATGTTTTAAATACAACTTCCTTCATACAGTTGGTCAATAATATAAGAAAACATTGTCGCCGTCAGTGTCGGTGAATTGTTGATATATAATAAATGGGTTGACTTGAGAAAATTGCTTCTTATTTATTGAATAAGTGTAAAGAAACAATATCGTAGTTATAGAATATTTGGACTTTGAATTTGAAACGACTATTCATCCTTTACTTGTAATGTTATCTTACTTTACTTAATCTATTTTTTTAGATATTCAACAACAAAACGATGTATTTTGTATACATGTACTTATACATGTATACAACATAAGATAGCTTTGTCTATTTTTTAGATATGTCTTAACATAAGATAGCTTTTTGATTAATCCTCAATTTCAATTAATTCTGTTAATTATGCAAATAATTCTTATTATTAATAAGATTAATTCAAGCAATATTTCAAGACTCAACCAGTTGAAATTCAATGATAATTTTTCACAGCTGTCAATTTTTGTGGTAGGAGCAACTTTTTGAAATTAAATTAGTATTACTATAACAAACATTGTGACGATTCAAAGTACTTGTAAATATTTGAAATTTTAATTAGTAACAAATTGAATCTACAAACCTGGAGTTTTGATAGCAATCTCTTTCACGCAAACTTTAGGTGATGGACAATTTTATGATTCGCTGCCAGGTTATATAAACAAAGTTCTAGCATCAACAAGATGAAACTAACTAGCAACACAAAGTCTAATAAAAGTATATACATTAATCAAGGTTTGATAGCGTTACGTTTTAATTATCATATTACCTTTGAGAAGGACTGACCCCAACACTAACAGACGGCGTCCTTCTGCTATCTACGCGAGTCTCGTCCGGAGGTCCAGGCTCCGTACTGCTTGTTTGTCGAGTCTAAACATACAAGCCATATTAAACATATATATTACACCAAAAGAAAGGTGTGTATCATAATACGAGACTTTCAATATATCTGTTGAGAAATAAAATGGACAGTCCATTACATCTCACAGCCAGGTTAAAAGTTACAAATTCACCGAATTTTGCGAAGCGCGTATCAATAAATTGTGTTTAAATTATAAAAAACGCTTGTACTTACAAGCGTTTTTTTAAAAATTTCTTCTTGTAAGCATACAGATATATAAAAAAAATTACCGTACATACACAGACTTCAAGTCTTTAGTGTACACTCTAGAAATGAAGACGTTTGTATCCACACATATGAAATCTATTTCAGAGTAATCTTCAATGTTCATATATAAAATACGAAAAGCGAAATTCATTTTGATACGAGAAACATACAAGCAAGATACTTTTTGTGTACATTCTGTATTTTTTCATGGTCTTCAATCAACCGATTCGCTTTACAATTAGCAGTGAATGAATGCTAACGAACTAAACTATAAACTACAGCTTACCATAATGCCTTTAAGCTGATTCACCAGTGGTGAATCAGCGAAGAAGTTGTTCACCGCGGAGAATATGTTTATATATTTGATTGTCGAAGGGCAGCAGGCGTCGTCGCGCCCGCTCCTTGCTTGTCTATAAAGAAATATAAAGAATTATAAAACGATAGGTGATGTATATAATAGACAAAGTAGGAACCGACATAAGCTTGCGACTCCTGCTTTGCGCCTAGCAAAAGTACGTAAATCGTTTGTGGGTGTGGGTATAGGATTCTATAATAAAATTCCGAAATCAATTTTGGTCATGCCATTACAGCAGTTTAAAAACACTGTTAAAAAGAGGCTGATACAGAAAGCCTACTATACTGTTGAAGATTACTTAGATGATAAGGATGTGTGGATATAGGTGCACTTTTACCTTGTACAAGACAGTAATAAATAAATGTAACTAGTTCTAAGATTTATATTTTAAAAAGAGCAACCGCCGAGTTTCTTGCTGGCTCTTCTCGGCAGGAACAGCTTTCCGAACCAGTAAAGTTGACGATTCAAAAGCACTTGTTTACAAGTTTACTTGAATAAATAATATTTTGATTTTGATTTTGATTTTATGGATTGAATAAATTTATATTACTTTTATTCCAATAATGCACTAAATAATTACGAAGGTTTACGCAACAGTGAAATGATACAGATATATTTTTTAATTTCAGCCTCGGATGAAAATACAGAAAGATTGTCACTAAAAATAATTTTTAGGATAGGATTTTTAGGATACGTACTTTTTGGGATAAGTAGCTTTATAAATGTATATAATATGTTTCCATAATGCAAGCTCACATACCCTTATTATAGCGGTCAAGTTAGTTGTACCGTGTCAATGTAAAGGTTTGCTATAGATAAATAGGGAGAAAAATAATTCTATATAGATATTTTCTGACTTTATTGATACTGTACAACTTTTTGTACAGTACCACAGGCTTGCTGAATGTGAAATATGAATTAGGAACATTAGTTTGTAAATGAAATCTCGAAGCTGCCTGTCTTATTCTTATTCTGTCTTATTCTTAGCTTATTCTGCTCTAAGTGAGGTTCAGGACATTTTTTCAATCCATCCTCTCATTCGACATCTATGGCGCTAGTCCTTCTATATGCATACATACAATCCATCCATGTCTTTTTCGACGTCTCTAGAGTCACATATCCATCCACATTGATATTTTACACTCGTTTCGTCACATAATTTCACCCATCCCATTATATCATTATTATATACTAATAGGTCCGTGGTTCATCACTAATATATTCGATAATATGATTGGAATTATTACAAACATATGAGATCTATAAAGAATGAAAATCACTTCTATTACGCCGGCGTTCAATAACCAATCCCACGGCCATTAGATAGATATCATCTTGTAATATTCTTACCACAATAGAATAAACGACACATTATTATTATAAATTGACGTTATAGGGGCACATTCATCGACTGAACGAGCGGAGATTAAATTATTTAAGCTACTTAAGACCCTCATATTTCCTTTATTTGGATTTTTCTAAAATTTGTTTGGTAAAATAATGCTTCTTTTTTATTAATTTCGCCGATTTTTAGCACGTAATATAATTTCCATAGATTCATTATAAGATTAAGTTACTCATCAACCATGAAATTTTTTTACAAATTTTACGAATACTAAAGTTTAAATAAATCTACAAAGTTGTAAAATTATTAAAACTAGTCATGTGTGTGACACTCACGTCAACTTAAGCCTTTAAATACCTTAGACAATGTAATATGTGTTTTTCCCCTTTATCTTATATTATACTATCCCGGTGTATTAGCTTTAATTCTTATTATGAACTTCACGAATATTGGTCCAGCGGGTGAGCCGTGATAGCGTAACAAACTGACAGACAGACTTTTTATAATATTAGTACGGATGTGTAAAAAGAATACTTGACTTTTTATATTTAAATCGGTGCATTACCATTATACGACTAAAAGTTATCATACAAAAATAAAAACATTATCTTTTGATTTCTAAATAGAGTTAATTAAAGATATAGCTATCAATTTTCCAAGATGCATTTCTTCTAAAAATGAATTTTAGAAGGTTAATACAAGTAAATAAAAAAAAACTATCAAGAAAGAGTCAAAATGGATCAAGGCGCAAGTAATATTTTTTACTATGTACATTTAAGTACATAGTAAAAAAAGTACATAGTGTTCCAGAACAACACTGATTAATTATTTTTTAAGCTCACTCTTAAATTAAATAATTGGTAGTTATTATTCAATATCTAATCAGTCCATATACTATGTTATAATTATTCAAACCATATTGTACAAATATTTACCTTGACGCTAGAATTTTAGGGCACTTTGTCGGTTGTCAGAGAGATAAAAATCAGCGTTCACACAGAATCTTCTATGAAAGCTTCAATCAGACTGAAAGAGGCTGGATCCAGAATACGATGGCAAAATTTTCGCGCATGCGTGTCTTCATTGAAACTTTAAGGTCACATTTCGTAACTGCCTATCAACGTTAGGTTTAACGGTTACATATTAAAGTTTTTTAATTAGATATTAGGTTTTTTTATTAAAAATTACTACAGAAGGCTGCTCCTTATGCCCCCCTCATTCCCGTCTGATTGACGGGCCCGTTGGCGCAATGGTTAGTGACCCTGCCTTCAGCTTTGCAGATCGCAGGTTCCGAGGGACAATATTTTCTATCAAATCTGTCTTCGAGCTTGGGTGTATATTTTATTTAAGTATGTATTTAAAATTATATATATATAATATATTTACCAGATATATTTAAAAAAAAAACTTACTTTGGGGTAAATGTGTGTGTGTAAATCTCCCATATATTTATTTTTTCACTTTCGTTTCAAAAACAGTTACTTTTGTGTTATTTAGTGGATTGTCTTATTAGGTGTAAGGAGCAAACTCACATCTAAGGCTCCCTTGATCTCACCCTCTCGTTGAAGACCCTGCCTGTTAGAACTAAACGAAAGGTATATTATTTTATTATTTTATTAAGAATAAGCAACAATGCCGTGTGGTATCCGGCAGAATAGAATAGACCACCCTCCTTTCTTACCGAGGTGTCGTAAGAGGAGACTAAGGTATGTGTCGTGTGGAATCCGGCTGCATAGAATAGACCACCCTCATTTCTTACCGAAGTGTCGTTAAAGGCGACTAAGGTAAGTTGACGTCAGGCAGGCGGCCGGTCGTAAAATAAGTAGCCAAATGATGTGACAACATGCTTAAACATGTTGTGCCGATCCCACTTAGAGTGGGATAAGGGCAGGAGAATGATGATGATTATTAGGATAACCAACAAGACTTACATTATTAATACTATAAAAAACTCTACAAGCTACTTAATTAAATGTAGTCTTAATTATAGGTTACCACGGCATGTAAAAGGGACGCGTACATTTTTTGAGTATATTATAAAATAAAAGATATATAATTATACTAATTATAAAAATATTGTCTACTTAATTAATTCATTTAAATTCATATACATACAAAAGCCGCAAATATTTATATACAAATTACAAAGCCACTATCCGAACAGCTATAATGTACGGCGAATGAGGGCAAAAACTTCACATGGCTGAAATGCGCATGCTTAGGCGGTTTGAAGGAATTATTTAGCGACAGAGTAACAAATACTTACACTAGAGGCTATTTTAAAGTGGCATAATGAAAAATTAAAGGAATCAAGGTTGTGATTGTACGATCACGTCAAGAAAAGACATGATGATTGTTTAGTTAAAGAATGTCTCGCAATGCCCTCAAAAAATAAAAGGAAGAGGAAGGTCTTTCAACACAGGCTGACGACTGTCCACATTGATATAATTAAATACTCGGCGAAGACGACCCCTATTGTAGGGAAAATTGTGGCGCATGTTTGGGAAAAGTGACCCGGGATAATGTGACGACAAATCAAAGTCCTTGCATTCCACTCATCGAAGTGGATTGGCCAATAAGGAAAGTTATTAATAATAATTGGAGATAATATTGCACCGACATTTAGTTGATATGCTATTTTGTTTACAAACGTGTCTCGCTATCGAGTTGCATATCGTAATGACCTTTAAATAAATTCGCATCACGTTTTAAATTAGCAATACTTAAAAGAAAATTATGTCAATATAATTAAGGTCTAGCAATTAACGATCACGTTGTATTCTTTAAAATGCGAATTTAAAGCGAATTTTGATACCGTTCTTTTTAATAATCTATTCATAACGTAAATATTTTATTTATTTTTATCTTTATATTTATTGGAAACTTGAAAATTGTCGTAAACGACGGAAAATTCAAGCTAACTTGAAGCTCCCATCTTCTCCTACCCTTATCCCACTCTAAGTGGGGTCGGCACAACATTTTACAAACATGTTGTCACACGATTTGGCTTCGTATTTTACGATCGGCCTGACGTCAACTTACCTTAGTCGTATTTTACGACCCTTCGGTAAGAAATGAGAGTGAATTTTACTCAGCCGGATACCACACGGCGTAACTTGAAGCTCCCATTCAATCATAATATGTACGTTATCCCTTTGAGATATAACAAAATAAATGTTTGATTTGTTGTGGGTATATTTTGGTAGTTGGAATGCTTGGAAAGTGAAACCTAAGTACTTGAGTGAACATGCACTATACGATAAAGGGAAATATGGTGGGGGAACCTTAATACTTATGGAGAATTGGAACATTGGAATAGCAGATGAGTCTTAGCTTCAATTTTATTATCAAAGAACAGATGTCGGCTTTGAAAAGAAGTTAGAAAGCAACACAGTGCTTTTAAAATACTTTCGGCGGAGTACTTTGTTATAAATAACATTTGCATTTGCGGTATAATAATTCGAATTTTTTCGTCGGTTTATCGGAACCTAACCTAACCCTAACTCCACTTTACACAATGTTCAGTAAAACACAGTTTATAGGTATAGCCGAGGCAAGGGTTGTTCAGTCGAAGAGGCAATCCAATGTATCGGTATTTACTATATAACTTTATTTCATTTGCGCAACAAAGAAAATTGGAATTTTGACGAAGCGCGGTATTACAATTCTTTTGTATTTTTGCAAGCATCTTTTAAGAGCGTTTTTCATCTTATACACTTAATTGCTTGCTCAAAATCTTTAGTAAGATAATGACATTAGATTAGTGAAATATATATATGAATTAGAATACGGTTGTTAGTAAGGATGGATTGTTTGCAAACAAATATGCAGGGATACTTACTTTACTACTTTAGGTACCTATATATATAATAAATCATAGCCAACCGTCTAGTTTGTCTTTCTGTCCGCGATTAACACAAATTACATGCGATATCAACCAGTTCACAAAGTGATTTACGAGAAACGTCTTAGTGTATAGTTTATTACAGTTTACGTTAATTAGTTGAAACAAGACGATTTTGTTGAAAATTTCGGGAAGTAATTCCTCTAAAGAGTTTTTATCGAAAAATCTGATTTATTCGTTTGAGACAATAATACAATGTACTGTTGAAATATTCCTCTTTAATAAAGACACAAAAAGATTTTTTTCTACAACCATTCTAACTTATTCTAAAAAGGTCAAGTGCAATTCGGTATTTGGTAAGCTTTTTATACGCATACAGTATTAATCTTATTAACTACGCACATTATTTACCTTAAACATTTTTATCAGGTAAAAACCCCTTATGGGTCCCGCTGCCTGGTAGGAACGAGCAGCGTATGTGGAACTCACACCAACCACCTGAGTGCTTCACCAGGCTGCTGGTAGCGGGGATACTGTTGTACGCAACCCATCCCCGCCAGCAGCTACTCTGAACTCTAGAGTGCCTCCTCTGGGGCACCTCTCTAAAAGTGGCCCCTCTCTGCGGTAGCATCAGATGCGTCGATCGCCTCGGGGACCTTTCCAGGTCAGGTCCAGGCGTCATATAAACCCTGATCGGAATGCCCGAAGGCCCCCATTACCATTTTCCGGATCCGCCCCGCCGCCTCCATCCACAAGATAACGTTTTATCAGGAGACCATCGCTGCCCATTGCCTCCCTGTCAAACATGGCGCGAATGACGAGGGTAGTCCGATTCACACCGACTAAAACAATCTAATTGTTCCACCACACTTTTGGTGGCAGAGAATATCTTATATCGCAAAATTAAAGATAACGAATTCGAGCTTGATTTGAACAATAACTTAATTCATCACTAACATGAGTTCTTATTTTGTTTGCCTAATACATTTGTGAATATGAAATATCACTATAAATAAACACTATATGCAAACAATATATCGATGAACTTATTAACGCATGTGATCATTTCTTATTAGAATATTTACGGCACCGTTTGCGTAGGAAACGACGTAGGCAGAAAAACACTTACAAGAAATTGACCAGAGACAAATAATTTTTCTAAAACACTTTCATATCTGCGGATTTTCCGAAAAAAAACCTATTCTAATAATCAACATGCTGTCCACAATTCATCATTCATTTAACTGTTACTGCTTTAACAGGATAAGTTTCCATAAAATTGATAGTTAAGTTGCATTATACACACATTTTATTTACAATTAATGTAATACCTATTCGTTTCAGTTTTAATTATAAATAATTAAATCATAACTATTTAAATTGTAAAATTAAACAAAAGCCGCCGTGTGGTATCCGGCTGAGTAGATAGTAGTAGAGTTCTTACCGTCGTGTACCGTAAAAGGCGACTAAGGTCAGACAAGCGGCCGGTCGTAAAATAACTAGCCAAAACAAGTAACAACAGGTTTAGCCGTCCCACTTAGAGTGGGATAAGGGCAGGAGAATGATGATGTAAAATATAAATAATTACTTTCGTATCTAGCGAATAGCAATTATGTATAAATTATTTTTGTTTTACGAGGTACGAATATCCTACTTCTTTCATGAAATCCGAATTCGTATTCGGATTTCATGAAAAAAGTAAGATCTAATACATACATGATGTATAAGTTTTAGGTGATACTTTTATTAACCTATACAATAAGGCGTTACATTGCTTGCTTAAAACCATAATATAAAAAAGTAATAATAAAATTATTTTACTATCACTTCGAGGATTATAGCAAAACTATTTTATTATTACTTTTTGTCGTTAATTCTTTGCGTAGAATCCCATCTGTTCGCAAGTTTCGTCATATTGACTCAACTGTGCAGTAAGCGGATTTCAGATAACAAAAGGTTCACACATACAAGCATATCAGTGCATAAAACTGATAGTACATACTTAAAAAAAACAACTTTGTTAAATTATCTTGTTTTTGTTTAAAGCCGTCTTGTTTATCTTAACAACTTTGGAAACATAATACCAATAAATGTTTACTTTTTTAAATTCCTTTTTCCTTGCCACCAACAAGCCAATAATTCAACTCTAACACAACGCAAGTCACACAGATGTTCCTGCCTTAAAACTCATAAGTAGTATGTCATAAATTATATAAAAAAATCCACAGATAAATGAAAAAAAATACACACAAATCCTATCTATATATATATCTATATATTTCACTAGCAACCCGTTCTGTCTTCTCAAAGGTAGTAGATCAAGAAAACAGTGTCAGAAAACACGTTTTACTGCTGTAAAGTCGCATCACTTATACGTCATAACACAAGTTTTACTTTAGGGATGGACGACCGTGTGAGTACTTACTTACTCACACGGTCATCCATCCCCAAAGTGACCCATATATTTATTTATATTTACTTTGCTTAAAGTTAGAAAATATTTAAGCGGATAAGAATTGATACCGCATTAATTCTAAATAACTGCTCGTCAAAGTAGGTTTTTAATTACAACATTGTATGTGATAATTTAATAGAGTGTATTCTGTCTTTTACATAGGGTATAGAAAGCTGTCCTTTACAGTATGTGGACTTTAGTGTAGATTGTTTTCTTACATCTTAGACGGATAAAGCAACGCTTACATGAATCTATTGGTGATAACCGAAAATCCGTTAATTTTTTGTCTTTAATCGCTAAAAGATGGAGTCAGTGAAATCAATATGTGACTACAGGTGCAATACGTAAATCCAATAAAATATTATTACACAAAATTCCTTATGAAACACAGATAAAAGTTAATTAACAAATTAATATGAAAATAAATGTCTATGCAAGCAGTAGTAATAGATAAAGAATAAATATTTTAAATATCAATGCTTGATATTATAAAAGTTGCGTTCATGCATCGCCAAATAAGCCAGCCACCCCACATCAATTCCAAGTAGAGTTGAGTAGCTCGCGAGCTAAAGATATATATCTCTCCAGAAGATATAATCACTCTCTAGCTCGCATGTGTTCCAATTATATCTCTATATCTTTAATCTTAAGAGTCAATTTTCGTGATGAGTTACGGCTCGTTCAGAGTTAGAGTGAAAGAGATGAGCTTATATAGCAATTTACATGTCAGAAAGAGAGACGAATAACTCTTTCAGAGTTAGAGTGAAAGAGATGAGCTTATATAGCAATTTACATGTCAAAGAGAGATACGAATAACTCTATTGCATATTTGTATTAAAAATGTAAACTACGGATTTTCGGAACGACAACACGCGCCGGCGTTCAGCTTTTTTGTGCTTTATGTCAAAGACATAAAATGCTTAATTGGATGCAAATGTACCAAAAAAAAAATCACTAATTCGCGAACGATTATTTACATTCCATTCTTAGTGGGAAGACGTCATCCTTACCTGTACTGAAAAGTGTAAATAATAATGTACATAATAAATAGAAAAAAATAAAAAATAAAGAAAATATGTAACATAATTTATATTATAAATAAAAAAGTACAATACCGCCTTACTGAGTTCTAAGTCCGGGCTAAAAGAGCCGAAGATATATCGGATATATTTTTAGTCTTAGTTGCTTTATACTCTCAAGCCGTACTGAGCTAAAAGAGTTAAAGATATAAAAGAGTGATATATATCCCAAGAGCGAAAAGATATATATCACTCTTTTCTTGTCAGGGATACATCGCCCATGTCTAATTCCAAGATTAACTTCATTCAATAATCAGTTCATTCCCCTCGTTCCCACATTCAATAATGTTCCATTCGTTCATTGCGCGTGCGCGTTAGCCGCGTTCTGTAGACTGCGACTACGACTTCGCCGCCAACACTCATTCCAGTTTTAGCCGTTAACGTGAGAATACGTTCATTTTTCACTTCCTACCAGTAAACTTTAATTTCAAAAATGGAATTCATTGGCAAGAAATACAAGATGGTCTCCTCGGAGAACTTCGATGAGTTCATGAAGACCATTGGTGAGTTTTATTATGTATATTTGTTTTTATTTCTAAATATTTCCGAAAGGAATCGACGCCGGCCGGCTTTCGCTCATTAGATCACGCTACCCGGCACACTTTTATTTACCCCCAATGAGTAATTATCTCGCTGAAATTAATACTTTCATCCATTATAGTCGAATGGATAAATGCACTTTGTACATAATATTAAGGTATTGTCGTCGTTACCCTTATTTTATGGTACTTAAACAATTATTATTCGTTAAATGTTAGTTAAACTGTAAAATAAAATATTAAGACTGTATAATATCAGAGGTTGTTTAGCTCGGTTTCTTTATTAATTTTGTATTTTTTTTTTGTTTTTAACTTTCTTAGATATTATTTATATAAAAGTAAATTTCGGTTTAGAATATGTAAGTTTCGTATGTTCATCTTTGCCCGTAGATTTAGTTGTGGATAGTTATAACAAGAGTAGTCTTACCTACCCACATCGATTTCTAATATTCTTAATATGATTCTGGCGTAAAATCGTCTCTTTAATAAACTTCGTACGTATGAGGATTGTTTTCATATATTTTTTATAGTAAATAGTGGTAACCCGCGAGTTCGGTCCTGCCTATTTAATTGTTTGAATCCCCTCATTAATGTAATATGCGTGTTTCCCGCCCGTCTGAAGAAAAACTAGTTTTTATCCCATTTGTTACCCAAATTCAGTTGTGCCAAATTTCATCGATATTGGTCCAGCTTATTGGCCGAGAAAGCGTAGCAGACAGATTTATAATATTAGTATGGATTGTCAATTTCAGTATGTTTATAAAATTCGCATTTAATACGCATATAAAATTCTACTGTCACAATTTTAGTCCTCCGAAACGGCTTGACCTATTTTAATGAAATTTTATATGGATATTCAGTGGGTCTGAGAGTCTGCTACTATTATTTTTCATACCCCTTAAGTGATAAGGGTTATCTACCCCTAATATTTTTAATTTTTTTTACAATGTTTTATATTATTTTATGATTTATATTACAAATTTCCTAGAAATAATTTATGTGGCAAAACAACGTTTGCTGGGACAGCCAATATATTATTATAATTTCATATCTACTTACATGCATATTGCATGAATATTATGTTTTTATTACGCCGGCATGATATACTCTTATTATCTGATCGATTTTTATGACATATGTACGTCGGCGATGCTTTTGCGATAAACGTAATAAATAGCCTCGATTAGTTCATATAAAGTGGAATAAAAATTATCATTTTAATACCTTGGCTAGACGGCTAGAAGCATTTGCGTCACTTGTCAATGTAAATAACCCCTCGTAGGCACGAGAGGATTTTTATCGCGCGTAAAAATTACGTCGAATTGTAACAAATGGGTATCCAGGTATCTATTCACACGACAGCGTATTTAAATCGCGACGTATTTTATCGTGTAGTGTTCCATTTTAGTCTTTAAGGCGAGGGTGTTAAGCTGAATATACTATACGAAACTTCTTATAACGCCTATTGTGGAATTTTAACGCGACGTAATTTTTACGCCCGTGCGTACGAGGGGTAAATCGTGTCTTCTGATTTTGACTTATATTATTTAAGTAGCCCGTTGGCGCAGTTGGCAGAGACCCTGTCTTCAACTCTGCAGGTCGCGGGTTCAATTCCCGCTGAGGGCTAACATTTTCTATTAACAATTTTTTCAAAAGTAATAATAAAATTATTTTACTATAATCCGCGATACAGTAAATAGAAAATATATATAGTGTTTAATGTATAGTGGACTATTAGTATTTTCATACCCGATACGTGCAGGATTCGTAAAAACACATGCACAAACCTCCACCACTTACCCCACAATACACAAGCACTACACAGGTTCACTATCACAAACTCAACAATCGTTTCGCCCCGCAACCGAAGCATCATCAGGAGATAGACTCCACGACAAAATCGCAAACTTTGCGATTTTGAGGTTTGTGCATGTGTTTTTACGAATCCTGCACGTATCGGGTATGAAAATACTGATAGTCCACTATACATTAAACACTATATATATTTTCTATTTACTGTATCGTGGATTATAGCAAAATAATTTTATTATTACTTTTGTATTATGGATCTCCGCAAAGTAACGCCTAATTCTATAAATTAACAATTTTTTGTTTCTTCGAGCCTGGGTGTGTATTTGTATTTAAGTATGTATACAAAATTATATATGTATATATTTACTAGTTATCTGTCATCTATAACACAAATATTAAGTTACTTACTTTGGGGACGGATTTTTTTTGATAGGCCAACAGAGTATACATTATTTGTCAACTTAATAAAATAACATCGCATTCAATTAGGTTTTTAAATCACTATTATTTTATACTTAGTGATAACCAAATAAACTCCTCTGCTACTACGTATATCATGTAATAGTTAGAATTTTTTTTATTCGTACCTTTGTGGGTAGTAGTGGTCGTTTATTTTGTCTGCTATTACATCCTACGTGTATTTGCTTATACGGTCAATATTATAAAGACGTCTTGCGAACTCTTCGTTCTCATATTTAACTGTGTCCGCGGCTTCGTCCGCGTGGAAACCATTGTGTCACATATATGTATTTTAGCCAATCTACGTGTACCAATCACCGTGTACTTTAAACCTAAACATTCCTCAAGAATTGCACTATATTAGTGAACAGTGCACAAAAAAGCGATTATGTTTTGTTTAGAAAATCAATCATATACAGACAGACAGCTTTAAGGGACTTTGTTTTATAGTATGTTAAGAAATGCTCAAAAACAGCGCTATGAATAACAAATAAATCCATGCTAGTACAAAAGTAACAATAAAATTATTTTGCTATAATCCGCGATACATTGTATCGCGGATTATAGCAAAATAATTTTATTGTTACTTTTGTATTATGGATCTCCGCAAAGTAACGCCTAATTCTATAAATTATTCCATGCTAGTATTTATAGAATTAGGCGTTACTTAGCGGAGATTCATAATACAAAAGTAATAATAAAATTTTATTATTACTACTTACTATTAATTCTATATTCGTATTAATTCTCCTCCTTTTAATTTAGAACAAAGTAAGAGCTTGGCGTGTTTCTTTTTCAAAAGTAATAGTAAAATTACTTTGCTATAATCCGCAATAAAGTAAATAGTAAATATATATAATGCTAAATGTAAAGTGGACTATTCGTTTTCATACCTGATACATGCAGCATTCGTTAAAACACATTCACAAACCTCCACCTCCGCCACCACAATACACAAGCACTACACACGTTCACTAACACAAATTCAATCCAACCGAAGCATCATTTCACTTTGCGATTTTGTTGTGAAGTCTATCTCCCGATGATGCTATTGGGAGATAGACTTGGAAGGTTTGAAATTGACAGAAATGTTAATTTATCTCAGAATAGAAGACTACGTGATAAATTCATCGACATCAACTAGTAGAAAAATAAAAAACTTTTTGAGCATTTTAATCTATAGGTCCGATGAATCAATGAGATTACGTCATTTTCAGTTTACCCTCTGCGCAGGTAATTTGCGCGCATCGCGTGTTTATGACCTAGTTGACGCAAAATATTTCGTTTTTTTCGTCCAAGAGCCAGTTAATAGCCAGTTTGTATAGAACGTATGTCTCGGTCTTGTCTTTAAATAAAAATTACAGCAGACGACGTTGGCGTTAACTTTTATTGTTGTTTTATTCGAGTTAATGATGTTCTATTTATTTTTTTCTGTATGATAAATATATAGCTTAAAGCTTTAATTGTACCCGAAAAAATTGGTCTGGTCGATTACCTACGTATTTGCCGTAAATACATAAACGACACAATTACACTTTTATAAGTATAGATATCGATTCCTTTATTTCGGTTATATCAATTTATCAATATTCTAAGAAGAAATAACTTTTCAACTGAGCGTTAGTATGTTTAACCAGACATTACTTAGATAAGCTTGAATAATTAATGGTTTGGAGTCGGAGGAGTTGGTTACTCGACAACATTTTATTATAGGGCTGTCAATTATAAACACATGATAAATCATAGGTTATGTTTTATCATGGTCCTTACTTAATCAAAACCAGTCGCTAAAAAAGGCATTCTTTCAGTATTAAAGTTCATTTATTTACTGATATTCCTTAACACAAGATTCTTAGGAGTCAGATGTTCTCCCACTTCAATGGCCAAATTATTACTTTTTTGATAGTACCATCTTGCAAAAGTGGGTTACACGACAATATTGTTAGAGATAAATAGTAAATAAATAAATTCCATAAAAAATAATAATAAATTCCGTTTATTTAATAATTAATGTAGCTTTATTTTTTTTTCTTTCCATGTCTGATCCATTCGGATTGTCAGGTACGCGTATTCTAAGAACTGTAAGAGACTTTAAATATAACATTTTAGTGGGAACCAGTTTCTTGGCCTTTTAATTTCGGCATTGGGCAGTTTACGGCTGACTTACAGTAACCATCACGATCAAATCGAGAAGATCGATTTATTCGCGTTTTAAATATTCCTCACCAAATCTAATGTAATCGGGTAAAATATCGGTAAAGGGTAATGAATGAACTATGATGAAAAGCAACACTAAAAATATTTTTGTATCACCATGAAAATCGTTTTTTTTCGATTTTCGAGATTTTGGAGATATTTATGGAAAAATAAGTAATTCCTGAAGTAGGTGTTGATGATTTGATATTGTATATTAATTTATAGAAAGTACTGTACCATTTCCATTTTAACATATAATTGTAGAGAAAGTTTATTTTCAAATTTAAAATCTTATAATTACATCTTGGGTCATAATGAAACCAAAATTAATTACTAATATCTTAATAAATTCTTTTTTATATACTACATTTTACAGATCTGAGTAGATAACGTTAACGTAATAATCGTGTAAACAATAAATATTTTGGCTTTTAAATCCATCCAAAATCCATACAAAATAAAATAATACTTGTTATGTTATAGGAATATTAAAATTATAGCTCATTAAAACGTTTATTTTTATATACAATAAATAGGAAAAATCACAATGACAACTTTTAAATTGAAATATTTAGCATAATCTTATAATATAAAATTTGCATAATGAAAGTATAGGATACAATTAAAAAACCTAAATTTTATTTATAGTTCGGTTATGACGATATGAACAATGATCGTTCTTGGTTTAGTTTCCAAAGCTATCCAGCTTAAAAAAATTTATTCAAAAATTCTAAATGATTTTTAAACTAATTACCTTATATTTGTCTAATTAAATTTTTATATTTCAAGGAAGCATCGTGAGCCTAAATTTGAAATTTACTGTGTTAAATTGTGGCAAATTATGATGATTCACTTTCACGACTTTTGACCTATAATTATATTCCAGGTAAACTATATATTCTAAACAAATATTGATTTTCAGTGATAATGAAATAAGCAACGTCTAGCGAATAACCTTGCAGTTACATAAATTGTATGATTGTAAGTGTTAAAATGTGACGCATGATGTTTTCGAAGTACCTTGTGATTTAATTTCATTTCATATTATTTATAACTATCATCCTCCATATCCTCATGATCTTATCCCACTCTAAATGGGGTCGGCAAAACACGTTACAAGCATGTTGTCACATAATTTGGCTACATATTTTACGACCTGCCGCCTGCCTGACGTCAACTTACCTCAGTCGTATTTTACGACCCCTCAATAAGAAAGAGGGTGGTCTATTCTACTCAACCGGGTACCACACGGTTGGTCAGCTAACCTTACTCGCCTTTTATGACACCTCGGTAAGAAATGAGGGTAGTCTATTTTACTCAACCGAATACCACACGGTTGGTCAACTTACCTTAGTCGCCTTTTATGACGCCTCGGCAAAAAATGAGGGTGGTCTATTCTCTTCTATACTCAGCTGGATACCACGCGACAATTACAACTATCATTAACCATTAACTGCGTTCGCGCTTAGTGTTTTAGTACCTTCAATAGTGCATTATCTCTTTTCCCTGTTCCTGAAAGAAAATCGATAATTACGTTATTTTATATGTTTTTTAAAAGTTTTACGAGTGCCAAATTTTATCATCTTTGACCCAACGGAACGGAAGCCGTGAAATCGTGAAAGACAGACTTTCGCATTTATAATATTAATATAGTCCATACTATAGACTTATTTACAAAACTTAATATACTATTGAAGATTATGCAAATGATAAGAAAGCTTGGACTTAAGTTGCAACCAGCTACGCACTAGCTATTGTAATTTCTGATTTGAACAATTTACCATCTTAAATAATTATTTTTAAATACAGATTGACCGCCGAGTTTTTTTCTAGTTCTTCTCGCTAAGGGCACCTTTTAGACCCAGTGGTAGCTTTATTGTAATTTGACAGCACAAAAGTGCCTGTAAAAAAGTGCATTCATCCGCCGTGTGATACCCGGCTGACTAGAATAGACCACCCTCATTTCTTACCGAGGTGTCGTAAAAGGCGACTAAAGTAAGTTGACCCACCGTGTGTAGACTACCCTCTTTCTTACTAAGGGGACGGGTCGTAAAATATCACTAAGGAATGTTGACTTTAGGCAGGCGGCCAGGAGTTAAATACGTAGCCAAATCATGTGACAACATGTTGTGCCGACCCGACGCCACTTAGAGTGGGATAAGGGCAGGAGGATGATGATGATCATGAAAAGTGCTTGTAAAATCCAACTTGAATAAAGAATACTTTATATTTGAATTCGATTTCCTAAATCTGCCTTAATGGTTATCATATTAATAACCGGGTGCTATTTACTTGTTCCATAAGAAAGAACAAAAATCTAAAGTATACTGTCCGGCTCGGAAAGTTTATGTATAAAGTACATATATGTATATCAAACGCTATCAATTTGGCCGTATCACTTGTGAAAAGTCAACACAGGCATGACAATATCTTCTAACTAAAATATATGATTCATGACTTAATATACGACATGACTAACAGATATTTAGATAACGTAAAGGAAATGAACCACAAGATATCGTGGGCAAGTCAAATATCTATAAAATAATATTTGACTTTCTCTGGTATCAATCATTCTTCAACGTACCCATATTGAGCTGCTTGATTTGTATATTAAAACTTTTACCTGATAGTGTTCATTTTTAGTGAAAGATCGCGCCTTATATTTTTACAGGAAATGATTAAGTCCATGGCATCTTTGAAAACATGTAAACCTTACCAAATTTTTTATAAAAACGTGTATGAATCTTTACTTATATTATAAATGCGCAAGTTCCTTTGTCTGTTACGCTTTCACGATTTGTCCGTTATATATAAGTTATATCGATAAAATATGGTACGATTAAAGGTTATGTACCGGCTTACATATACATCACCATTGTCCTGCCCTTATCTCACTCTAAGTGGGATTCGCACATGTGTAAAAAAGTACTTGATTTGGCTAGTTATTTAATCAGCCGCAAGTCTGTCGTCAACTTACCTTAGTCGCCTTTTACGATACCTCGGTAAGAAATGAGGGTCGTGTATTCTACTCATCCGGATACCACACGGCGGGTCAACTTACCTTAGTCGCCTTTTACGACAGCTAAAAAAAACTTTTTTCATTCGCTAACAAGAAAAAAACGTACAAAATTAAGAGTATTATACCTATTAAATTGTCAATAATTAAGTTGCGGGTACAGATTATATATTTTTAATTCTCAGTGCATTTACCGTAATTACGCAATTTGACAATCTGAGCTATCATCATCATTCTCCTGCCCTTATCCCACTCTAAGTGTGGTCGACAAAACATGTTACAAACAAGTTGTCACATGATTTGGCTATGTATTTTACGACCGGCCGCCTTCCTGACGTCAACTTACCTTAGTCACCTTTTACGACACCTCGGTAAGAAATGAGGCTGGTCTATTCTTGCAGCCGGATACCACACGGCACATACCTTAGTCGCCTCTTACGACACCTCGGTAAGAAAGGAGGGTGATCTATTCTATGCCGGATATCACACGGCGGAGCTATATAATATAATATAATATAAAAACCACCAATTCGCATTGGAAGCAGCCTGGTGAGGCTAAGCTGCCGTAAAAAAGAGGAAGTCTACGACAATTGGCTAGTAACAGAACGATTCATCTTTTTTCTATTAGAAAACCATTTAAATCAGTCGAAATTGATGCCTCAAGACTCGAGGTCTTTGTCCAGCTATGAATTCAAATGTAACAGGCAGTCGACGAAAACGATCTTCCTGTTTTTCTCCTTCAAGATTTATAATCAAACTATATGACATTTAAACAAAAAAAATTATACTAAAAATATTCGGAATGATTTGAACGATATTTTAACTCGAATAAAACAGTTTTTCTGTAACACAATCGGGTCGGTAAGAAATTTTAAGCAGACAGGTAACAAAAAAATACATCGATTGTTATCAGTTTTAATAGAATCTTTGCCAATAATTTATTTAAAGTATTACATAGGTATTTTGCACTCAAAGTTGATACGCTATAATGATTCTTTGTTAACGTTGACTCAATGATGAAGCTGAATACTTCTTTTATGTTTTATTGGTCATCGGGCGTATGGAATTCTTTGTCGAAGGCTTTAAACAGATACTCTTTCTGCGTAATCATCAGGAACTTAACATACCTACGTCGAAAGACTAGTCGATGAATTTTCTAATGAATTCGCATCCTCGACCTGAATTTAACATACACGAGTGTAACAAATCGAACTTGATTGTAGACAGTGAGTAAACTGGGAAAACCCTGTTTACTTACTATCTACAATCAATTTCGGCAATATCTATTTATCGAAAACTTGCTTATATACTTGAAATAATTATGGAATATTAAGGTTTATAATTATTAATATTTTCTGCAGTTTCTATTGATCAGTAGTTTAATATAAGAAATAAATAGATAAATAAATATATGGGACACACACGGTCGTCCGTCCCCAAAGTAAGCAACTTGTGTTATGGGTGACGGACAACTGGTAGATATACTACATATATATTAGTTTAAATACATGGTTAAATACAAATACACACCCAGGCTCAATGAACCAACAATTTGTTTATAGAAAATGTTGGCCCTCGGCGGGAATCGAATCCGCGACCCGCGGAGCTGAAGGCAGGGTCACTACCCACAGCCCCAACGGGCCAGTCAAATATAATATCATATTGAAATTAAAAATACGGCTAAGTTACTATCTATATTATCACTAAACTTATTTTAAAATGAATTTTTGCATTGTAAGTTAGTATGTATTTAGTAATGTTATAGTTAAATTTGTTACAGTTACGTTTAACGTTCGTCGCATTATTAAAGTTCGTCAAAACTTTAAGCATAGTTTAACTATGGAATTAAATGGGTTTTATTTCGATTACATTTTTCAAATTATATACGTTTATATATTTTTTACTGTGACAAGTAACTACCTTCATTAGCAGTCAGTCGTCTTTAAAAGATTACTTTTAGCGTTACGAACGTCCTTGTAAATATATTTAAATTACTAACTTAACTTTTAATTAACTCATATGTTACAATTCTACGTTAAACACAAAAACATAAAGTTCATATCAAAATTTATTACAGTTTAGAACAATTTTTTATTTTATTTTAATATATATATGGGACACTTACACAGTACACACACAGTCGTCCGACCCCAGAGTAAGTAAACTAATACTTGTGTTATGGGTGACGGACTACTATTATATACTACATATATAATTTTAAATACATAAATAAATACAAATATACACCCAGGCTCGAAGAACCAACAAATTGTTTGTAGAAAATGTTGGCCCTCGGCGGGTATCGAACCTGCGACCCGCGGAGCTGAAGGCAGGCTTACTACCCACGGCGCCAACGGGCCAGTCAAACATTTAAGAGAAACTTTTAAGTTAAGGGTAATTAATATAAATAGCATAACTTTGTTAAGTTACGGATTACGCCCGTTTAAATGCATGATTGCAATCAAGTAACAGAGAACAAACACATCTGAGTAAATAAAATCTAGACGACAGTATTGAACAAGTGGGATTATTCTTAATTTATTATCTTAGAATATTTAAGTAAGATGACGCCAATATATAATTATGATTATTAAGAGCGTGCTAGCGACAGATCAGAATAAAAAATGTTATTTCACGGAGTTGATTAACTTCCTCGAGAATATATAATAATACCTACTGACATTAAATAGCTACGTGAATCATGTTCTAGTAGAGATTTAGAAACATTATGACTTTTTCATACCTGCTAATTGTATCCCTTACTAGCGCAGACAAACCGGCTTTTGAGATTAAAATTTATTTATATTCATTAGCGTCTGTCCGCGGCTTTGTTTATATATTCTTCAGTAGGTTGAAAAGGTAGTCTTTAACAATCTCAAACCCTCCAAAAGTCACATTGATCCATTGCTCCAGTTAATTGTAACAAAAATACAAACACACGTTAGCGATACATATGAGCCTAATAAACATAAAGGCTGTAACAACGTTCGCGTTAACTTAAATACCCTCAATTAACTACTGTTTCTCTGGATGATAAATATTTTTTTCCTCCAATATGTTATTCAAATTCAAATTTTTTTTATTACAAGTAAAATTGTAAACAAGTGCTTGTAAATCTTCAACCCTACTGCTGGTTCGGAAAGCTGTTCCGACCGCGAAGAGCCTGTGAGCCTAAATATAATTCTCATAACTAGTTACATTTAGTCATTATTGCTATATCGAGCTGTGATAGCCCAGCGGTGAGACCGTGGGACTCTTTCGAGGGGAACACGAGTTCAAAGCCGGGCAGGCACAAATGAGTTTTTCAATTAAAACTCATGTGTCTAATTGATAATTGCAATTAATCACACGCTTTTCGGTGAAGGATAACATCGTGAGAAAACCTGCATATTTCTAGAGAATACTGGAGATATATGTAACCTACCAATCCGCATTGGAACAGCGTGGTAGGTCTTAGCTCCAACCCTTCTTTCCAGAAACGGAGAGAGGAGGCCTATTCCCAGCTGTGGGGTTGTAACAGGCAGATTGTACTTATTTTTACTATATCCGGGCATTCTTATCATCTATGTAATCTACAACAGTATAGTACGCTTTCTGTATCCGCCTCCTTTTATCAATTTTTTAAACTGCTGTAATGGCAAAGCTAAAATTGATAGCGGAATTTTATCGTAGAAATGGTTGAATGGTATATTAGATTCAACTGTACTAAATTTCAGAATTATTACTTCAGTAGATTAACCGCCTACAGACAGAAAGTCTGTAAAATTTATTAAAATCTTTCAAATTGCCGTGTATGTATGTGTGTATCTTGCAAGTTAAATTGGCCCATCTTCTCAGTGTCCGATTGAGCTAAAATTTTACATACTGATCCAGTCCCGATGACAATGTATATTTATGATATACATGACCTGCTGCCAGGATTGGCTCCAGACGAGGTAACTCCACAACGGTTAACGGTAGGGACAAGAAATTTTGTCAAAAGCTTTTATAATTGACTTGTAATATTTAGTATGGATAATATATGAAAGTTATAGTACCCGGCATAATGCACATCGAGGCTCAGAGATCGGCTAGATTCTGCTAGAGCATTGTGTCTGTCGCACAGACTGCCGAACCAGTGTGTGACAGTGACAGCGCTCTACGAAACTGAATTGGTCGGCTGCTTCGTTCTAAGTTCTCAATGCATTATTTATTGCCGGGTATTATACTTATCGGTATATCCGGACGCCCAGAGTGCATAACGTCGCGATTCATATGGTAAAATGTGGATCAGATAGTATAATATTACAGAAAACATTTTGCGTGAATTTAATATTGCTGGCAAATTTATTCGAGATGCTCTTGTGTAGTACATAACTACTACTACTACTAAAAGTCTACTTTCTCCTTTAGAGCGAAGGATTAATTCTTAGATCCAACAAATATTACAGAAATTCTTGTAAGATCCAACTTCAATAAAGAATACTTTAAATTTTAATTCGATTTACTAAATCTGCACTAACACTTACTCCGGAAGAATAAAAAAAATCTCTAAAGTTACTGTCCGGCCCAGAAAGTTTATGTATAAAGTACATAGGACTGGCTCGTTGGCGCAATGGGCAGTGATCCTGCCTACAGCTCCGCGGGTCACGGGTTCGATTCCCGCCGGGCGGCAGCAGTTTCTAGAAACAATTTGTTGGTTCTTCGAGCCTTTTTTTTCCGAACTGACTGTATGCTGTTAGCCCTAACGGCGTCACCGCTTTTACAGCGTCACCGGGCGGGACGGGCGAGCGCAGAAGCATCGTCGAGGTTGCAAAATGCAGAGAGAAGAGCGCAGAAGCTCTATTAACGTCGGAGAACGTGGTCCTAAGGGTGCCTCCTGTGAGGCCGGACCATGGCTTAGGGCGACGCGTAGTGGAGGGCTGATGGTATGACTTTGATTAGTCATTGCGACGTCGGAAGGATGGCGAGAATCCACGACCGACCGACGTCAGAAAACTGGGACCTCGTCTTCGCCGGCGAAGACGCTTGTGTGTGTATTACGTGTTTCTGTGTTTGCGATCGTTATTTGATCGTCAGGGTCATATAGAACGCTTTTTGGACGCCTATATTTTCGGTGGTCAGACCTAACTGGGATGTAGGATCTTAGATTTCTCGAAGTAAGAGTTCGAGCCTGGGTGTATAGTTGTATTACCAGTTGTCTGCCACCCATAACACAAGTATTATGTTACATACTTTGGGGACGGACGACCATGTGTCTGTCCCATAAATATATTTATTTTTCTATTCTATAACTTATGTGATCAGCAACTGTCAAAATATATGTTTATACTTAAAGTTAAATAATATCACCCTTATTTATCTATAATTCTATAAGATTTTTTCTTATAGAACTTTTGTTCGATTTTACGATATCTATTTCGTATAAAAATGGTTTAGGTATTTGCGATAAGTAATGCGATAACACGTTCGGCATTTCCGTGAAACTTTTATAAGCCTTCAAAAGATAAATTGATAAGTGGTGAAACGTTTTGAGTGTGTAGTGTGTGGGTTTTATGTTATCTTTTAACTGTAAACGAATTTATTTAAGCAAAACCTTTGTTTTTCTCTAAGTGAATACTAAAAAAACTCCTTATCTCGAACTGAATTATATACATACTCCAAAGTTAAAACTACTGTTCCATATAAGAAATAATATGCTACAAATTATGTAATAGTACGGCTTGATATAACCCAGCGGTAGGACTCTGTGACTTTTCGAGTAGTCACGGGTTCATACCCCGGACAGGCAGCAATGAGCTTTTCTGTTAAAACTTTTGTGTCTTAATTGATAATTACAAATTATCACACACTTTCGGAGAAAGAAAACATCGTGAGAAAACATGCATAAAGAAGCGGCCTGTCACAATCCCACTGCTGGGAATAGGCCTCCTCTCTCCGTTTCTCGAAAGAAGGGTTGGAGATAAGACCTACCACGCTGCTCCAATGCGGATTGGTAGGTTACACATATCTCCAGAATTCTCTAGAGATATGCAGGTTTCCTCACGATGTTTTCCTTCACCGAAAAGCGTGTGATAAATTGCAATTATCAATTAGACACATTAGTTTTAATAGAAAAAAATGAAATGAAAAAAATATAAACCTGCATATCTCTAGAGAATTCATGAGATATGCGTAATGTGGATCTTATGTTTATTCCATCTCCAAAAACGGAGACTGGAGGCCTTTGCCCAGCAGTGGGAAAGTATCAGGCTGTTTCTTCTCGTGGCTATTACCTACTCGGAACGTAAAAAAATTTCAGGTCATGAATAAAAATAACCGTTGAATTAAATATCAAAATGTATTACACGAATTTACTTCATATTAAAAATTTAAATATTTTATATTTATATAAATAAATTACTTAGTACCTCTATTCTAAGACGTAATTATTATCAAATAAGATTTACCAGTCATGTACACTTGCAATGATAATGATAATAATTTAACTAAATTTATTTTCATATCTATTTAAATATATTTTTAAAGGTTTTTATTACCAGCAAGCAGAAATATAACTACTAAGTAACACATGAAGCTTGATATTACCCTCGGGAATTGAATATGTACAGTAAACCTCTTGAATTAATCAGACTGTTCAGCAGGCCTACCATAAACTCTCATTGCGACTTAATTGAAGATGTAAACTAAATTGTTTTGCTTTTTCATACCATGACGTCTTAAAGACGCACACTTTAAGTCGTTGCCGAATGAGCGTTCGGAATGCGTCATAAAAACACGTGAGTAAAAGAGACAGAGTTATCTATCTTATCTTACTTCTTACTAATATTATAAATGCGAAAGTTTGTGAGTATAGATGGATGTTTGTTACTCTTTCACGAAAAAACTACTGGACGGATTTGGATGCAGCTTTACAGTTATATAGGTTATACATCGGAATAACATATAGGCTACAATTTGTAATGATTTTATGTAATATAACGGATGCATGTCAGTAAAGTCGGAATAAATCTGTGAGAGCTATCTCGGCGTACACTGCCTAAACCATTGGAGTTACACACAGATGTTGTACCGTAGATTTTTTTGTCTTTAATAGTTCTAAATAAAAGTCCCCGACAGCATAGATCTACCTTTTATGTGCAAGCCACTATGACCAAAATTGCGAATCATAAATTTAATTTAATTAGTTACTGTGGTGCATCAAATTTCATGCGAGCGAAGCCGCGGAAAATAACTGGTAGTTCATATAACGTTGTCCTTTTCAAACACACTTCATGGTACGAAAAGAAAGTGGTTCGGCTTAGGTACTGACTTTGAATTGAATCGTTCTATAAAAGTTCATGGTAGGCCTACTGGTCACCTCTTGGATGCACTATATTTGATAAAAGATCAGTAACATTATCTGAAGTGGTAATAATCCTGATATTGAAAATTAATGGATTCGCGCATTATTTTTCATAATAAAAAATGACTACGAGTTCTAATATCAAAATAAGAACATAAATTGCTTTTTAACATTAATAAAATAACAAATTCACAGAAAATAAGCGTTGTGAGACATCTAGTAATATTTTAAACTTTGGACTTTGTGCGGACTTGTCGGTGTCACGTTGAGTATAATTTTAGTATGTCGTCTATCAGGGTTGCCATCTTTTGTTACACGAGAATGGATTTACAGATTTTTTTTAAATATCGTGTTGATTTTCTTCATAAAGTAAATTAATAAAATTCCCAAAATCGAATATCACATAAAAAATAATCCAAACTTAGATTTCATCGATAGAACCAATTATATTTTTGTGTATATATGTTGGTGTTCAAATTATACATTTGTTGTTGATATTACATAACAAAGAACTGACAGTGATGAGGCAATGTTCAGATCTGAGGATTGCTAGAAAATGCTTTTACAAACAGAGTTACATCTCTCGGCACGTTAAATGGCTTAGCAACTGTTGTAGAGCAAATTAGATACAGCTACAGATTGATTGTACTTCTCGAAACTTTAATAACTTCTAAATTATTTGATCTGTATAAAGAGGAGTACGATAACCATGTATAAGGTTTAAATTCTGTAAGGGTTAAGCACACATTATCATATTCCATTACTTTATATTATAAAAAATATGGAACCTTGGATGAGATGCTTATCTCTCACAATTTATTTTTATTTGATTTTAAGCAATTATTTAAATCCTATAATCTGTTAAGACAATGTTCTTAATAAGGGATTTCTCAATATTCTTTTATTATGGTTTTTGATGATGTTATTTTATTAATGATTACATCAAATTCTGGTCTGTTGTTTGTTAGTAGATGGCAACCCTATAGTCAAGTCGTGACTATCATTGTTTTGCTACGTATATTTCAGTCTTTTTTTTAAAAGTAATGATATTCTAATAGTTTTCTACTTAAAGTTAAATAGTAGCCTGGACAATTTAGCTATTATTTTCAAAAACATTACATCCATATAAACTTATCATTTTAATGTCGACGTAATTTATTCTATTTTATTTGTTTATTTACTAGACTAAATAAAAAAGGCCATGGAGAAAGAACAAAAATGTTTTTTATAAACGGCTTCTTTCAGAGAAATTAAAAATATATTGTTTTTATATATGAAAAAATTCCTAATTAGTGTTAATAAATAAAAATGTTTTATCGAACACATCAACAATTTGTACAAAATTACAAATAAAAGTTATTATTCTCTGGCGTTTAGCACAAAAATAATTTACATTGCAGTTATTAATAGTATATTTAAGGTCAATTATAATATATTTTTTCTTAGTTTTGTTTTAATTGATTTATAATAATATAGCTTCAAGCAATGAAACAAATATCTTTTGAAACAAAGACATATATTTTATTATATCAACACCTAAGAATTAATCTCGACAAAATTAATAGCTACTTAGTGATGACCAAGTGACGTCTGCACCAAAGACTACATTGTACATATTGGTCTGCACGGTGTAGGTAATCAATAGTACAATTCTTACAACGTTATTTTGAGTATTAAAATAATTTAAAAAGTTTCGTTTGTAAGCTTTAGGCACAAATCCTTTTACGCCTCAGCTCTTTCAAATAACCGACTTTGAAAAAGGCTACATATAGGTTGCTATAGATCTGTTTTTTAATGACTGACTTTAGTACTAATCACTTAGCTCGATTAACGGCCCGGTGACAGCAATACGCTAGCTTTTTGACATATATCTGGTTGTTCGGATGCGTATTTTTTTTTCGAATTGACATGTTGTTAGCCCTAATGACTTTGAGAGGGTCAGGGGAAGGACGGGCGAGCGCAGAAGCTTCGCCAGGTAAAGTTGGTAAGAGCGAGTGTATGGACGCACCCACACTTACTGGGAGCGTCGCCTTAAGGGTGTCTCCTGCGAGATCGAACCTTATAAAGCAGCACGTTTTGAAGGACTATATATAACACATTGACTTTGGAGAAGTCTGTATCACTTGACACAAGCAAGCGGGGACCTCGTCTTCGCCGGCGAAGAATCGGATGCGTTAAGAACAACTGTCCGATTTATTTGAGTCGTATTCGTGGACAGGATGCGAGCTGAAGTTAGCATCGAAAGCACTGACTGGAATAATCTATCTATCACGTATTTTTCTATATCATTTATGTATTTAATTAGCCTCACGGGAGCTTGACGATATTTCCTGACTGTAATCAAACTTTGTTGTTCTGTTTATTCCATTTCGCTTCTTTAACGATGCTCCCACGCTTTAGAACTATGATACAAAAAGTATAAAATATACAAGTAGTTAAGACGGCTATTGTTAGTTACGATTATCAAAACGCACCGATAAATTGTGTTGAATACATAAAACACTCTTTTTGTCGGAAGTTAAAAGTTTGAACAAAGTACATAAGTGACTAATAAAAGTATATTGGAAGCAGATAACACTAGATAATCGCCCATAAATTTAGTTATAACCCTATAATTATAAGATATGAGCTACAAGTATATCAAGTGCCATGCTGTTCTTATTACTTTTTTTCATGCATTATGTAATTCGCACGTTTAAATTTTCGAAACTTGTACTTCATGACGTACACGAGCTTGCTTATTTCGTATCTATTCTCTTTATTTTACAAAACAAGACAATGAAAATGTTTGAAAAGATAAAAATAGCACCCAAACCAAAAAGGGATCTCTTCCAGCCAACAGACTTGCTTAAAGCAGCTGGCTAGCTTAGGTCACGTTCAATGTTTTTAATTTACTTAAAACTAAATTAAACTTATAGCCAGCTTCCATTTTAGGATAAAAAGTTATATTAAGAATACATCATTCTTAATTCTTGGTTAATTAAATATTAACCAGTATTTCTTAAAAATGAAAACTTATACGCTCTTATTCAAGAAAAGTTATGACACGCTTATAGGCCCGCTATATATAGTACGTTTTAAAAAAAGTGTTATTCATAAACGTATTTTCCGATGTTTCCGATGATTTCCATGTTTCCGATTTCCGCAAAAAGCTCAAGTGGCTCCCAATTCGTCTTCGCAGGGATACTCATATACTTCACCTTCTTTACTGTATACTGTTTGATCCTGCCACTCCTTCTTATCTAAAAGAAAGATTTGTTTATGTTGGGAACACACATTGCCTTTCTTTACGTTCCAACAGATACCTTCGTTTGAAAATTCCCTCCCATTCCTCTTCTTTTTATTCCAAGTCCTTTACTGTCCGAGCAATTCTTCTTTGGAACTCCCTTCCTTTACATGTTAAGCAGTCGCAAACACTTGCGATCTTTAAAAGTAGATTAAAACGGCAATTGTTTGATGGTATAACCTAATGTATTTGTTGTCTTGATTCTGTCAGAATATTATATATAATCTATTGTATGGTATTATAATTTTATTTTATTTTAAAGTATTATTTAATTTATATTTATATGTATTTTTATTCCGTACGCACCTACTGCCTGCTTTGCAAGTTTGTATATGTCCTTTGTTATAAAATGGTTGCCTGGAAGAGATCGCTGTCTTAGCGATAAGGCCGCCAATTGTACAATGTTTTTCTTATGTTTTTTATGTTATTTTTGTTGTATTTTCTTTAATTGTTTTGAATAAGAAGCAGTGCTGTTATTATTTTTGTACACTAAAGAATATTTGTATTGTATTGTATTTGTATTGTATTTTAGAACTAAATCATTCTATAAGTCTACTATAATTTTATAGAGCCCAGAACCCTACTATATAAGGTAAAAGATCCAAATAATGTCTATGGTTATACTTAGCCGGTGTGTAGACACATATTATCTGTGGAGAATTGGCTATGATAGGGCAAATTTGTCGCCAGATTTCCTTACAATGGCAACATTCGGATTTATAAACGCATTTTAACTATAGATCAGTTAAAGAAGATTTATGAATCATCATCATTCTCCTGCCCTTATCCTACTCTAAGTGGGGTCGGCGCAACATGTTAAAAACATGTTGTCACATGATTTTTGCTACTTATTTTACGAGCGGCCGCCTGCCTGACGTCAAGTTACCTTAGTCACCTTTTACGACACCTCGGTAAGAACGGAGGGTGGTCTATTCTATTCTGTCGGATACCACACGGCTTTAAAGAAGGTTTATGAATAAACAATTTTATGCAACATTTTACAAGCGTATAGAGCGTTTTAACTAAAGAGTGTCTAAAACCTTCTATAAGCTATTTTTATGAATAAGACCGATAATGTTTACCTTCCTCATAAAACTCATGTTTTTGACGATGTAATTAATCTCTATGAATAAAATATAGGTACACAATAATGTATTTTATCTATTTCGTTACTATTCTAGAACTTGTATCTGTAAGTGATACATACGTGTACTTCAATAAGACCATTTCATTGATGAAGAATAGACGAATAGGAAGGCGGAAAGCGCTAAAAAGATAACAAAACGGAACGTCGGACGATCCTGTCAAGTAATTAGGATCGCATGAGAATATCCCGACATAGTTGTACGATTAGCTTCTATTGGCCGTCGACAATTGTCGGCAAATGGTCGGCAATCAACTTCAATTCAGTCAATAAGATCCGAGACGACTCGTTGAGGCTCACTGTGACCCCTTGTCCGGTCCTGACTCACAATTGTGTCAAAAATATGCTTTCTTTATAATGTACCATAAGTTTGTCCAGTTTGAAAAAGCTTTTAAATCTAGTTTAATTCTTATAAAATTTCCATGTGAAACTCGATTTATAACGTATTGCTATTAGACAAAAAATGATTTCGTTTGGTTCTACATTCAAAATTGCAATTGGCAAATTACAGATAAAAATTAACAGTGTTATTAAATATACAATAATATAAATAAAATTAATCTCCTCTAAAGGTTTTTATGGTGTTTAATTATCAAAAGATAATATAGGAAAATGACTAATAAGCAGTTCTTTATCTTGCAGCTTTAGATAAGTAATTTGATTAAGGCAGGTCGACGAACAATGCTATACTAACTTTCTCTCGCATGCACCGCAATATATAATTTTCCAATTGAATAAACTAAATGCGTTGAGGTTACGTTGGTTTCCTATAACAAGAGAAATATTTTCGTGTTATAAGAAACTCGAGGAATATACTTGCGGTTTTTCGTGTGGTTTACCTGATAATGGATCACTTACAACGTATTGTATGATATTTTTAGAGTCCAATGATAAGTAAGTTAATTCCTAGGTCATATTTTCTATCTAAATAAACATAAAAAATGTTACTTGCCAAGTCGAAATAAAATTCACTTTATTTTTTTTTGTTTCATACCACTAAGTGCCACCTTTTGTGCTGGATAAAAAACGTGAACTTGCGTTAGAACACGTGACCTGATCAAAAATTCGTAAGACGGAGGGAGAGTAGACCTCCGGCGCGGCGTAGGACAGCAAATATCCACCTCTCTTTCTACCGCGCGGCAAAAATGTATGCCTACGCCTGCTGTGGAAGTTGATTTTACTGAGAGATAAACTTTTTAATGTAAAATAATGTTAATAGTTCTGAAGTGTTAGTTTTTTTAATAAATTAACCTGTATGTGTACGATAGCGCAATAAATGAATATTCTATTTTATTACATTAATGCTAGTACTTTTATACTGATAATTAAAGCTATTGTTTCGAAATTATTCCCTAACTATTCCAAAATATTAATAATGCACAACGTTAATATTCAAGTATTCACTTCTGCCGGCACCCCTCAAGTGCAACCCGTTCATGTTTTTTAATTAGGAAGAACTAAGAAATATTTTCATGAACTAATATTTTAACTAAAAATTGAGGAAGAGATATTTTATCAATGAGAATGTTCATATACTCGAAATGTTATATTTTGATTTGCAGAATTAATAAGGCATTGTTAAAATTTGAAATAACAAGAGAAATATTTTCGTTTTATAAAAAAAAGCAACCGAGCTCTTACAAATAATATGTGTGCATTCTTATTTCATATATCAAGCTTATTTATAAGTAATGTTGTTGCGCCAGTTTCGTCAACGTTCATCCGCGAATTTTTATTTATATGTATCAAATAGTGAATGATTCTAAATGCAGATGTAAGATCAATGTCCACTGCTACTTTGCTTACTTGGCCACTAGCCGAAGCGCAACGCGAACCTATTTATAGTTTGGATTATATTATTCATAACAGTTATTACCTTATTGATTACTCATGCTCGTTACATAACGTTACATAACGTAATAAGACTACCCAATTAAATGTGATGGAGTGTGAGGAATATTTACACCGAACTTCTTTTTGTACTTACCGTGTTTATCTATTGTGGTCTAAAAATACCAAACAATAATTCGCATTTATTAGGTTAAGAAGTTTTTCAACTCAGAAACGAACAGCTCTCGATAAGTATATAATCGAATAGTCCTGTTTTTGTATAAGTAGTATTCTCCAGCTGCGGTGACGTAAAAACGTAGGTCACAAGTGTTACAAAAGATAGTCTTTGATGATGAATAATACTTCCTTATTATATGAGGTTTGAAACCGTGAATAAATAGAAACATGGTTCAGAAATCTGCTTACACCTACTGAATTTTTGAAATATGTCTTGACTGTTGATTCGCAACGGAGATGATAGGTATATTTCATTCCCATACTTAAACTATTAGTAGCCAACAGCTGAGCAAAGGTATGTTGGCTAAGTTTTAAGCTTTTACGCAATGCATCAGAATTTTAACATTAAGTTGTTTCCCCTTAACAGGTTTATGGGCACTCAATTAATGTCCATGGCTTCAAAGCACGGAATTCTTTGCCAACAATTATAGAGGAAGCCAAGTTATATAAATAATTGTATAATAATATTATTACGAGACAACTATATTTCACGATCTGTTGGAAATGATAATTACCTTATTATTTATTTGCATTATGTTTGCAATGCAATTATTTATAGATACTGTTTGGCAAATTATTTGTGGGTATCTTTTTAAAAAGCTTAGGTGTTTGAGAGAAATCATTTATAAGCCATAACGCTACATTATTGAATGATAAGTTGAAATTTTTTCTCACTTGTTGGTAAAAATATTATCTAATAAATATTATTTTGCTAGTTTTTGGCATACATTATATTTAATGTCTTGAACGTAAATGAATTTTCAATTGGAAAATTACGTCAATTCAAAGGTCGTTGTCACTGACGCTATGAGGCGATGTTGTAACGGCCAATGGGGACGCATATCGCATGTATACAGGCCAATGGAAGGGTCCCATTTAATATTGATTTATCCATGATTTAAGTGAGTATTACAAAGCCCACATGAGGACAAAACAATCTCGTATAAAGTAGATCAACACAAATGGATATTTGTGAAACGATATTATAAATAACATTCCGTTTTTATTTGTGACTTTTAAATATAAATAGAATTTTATCATCTTTTTATAACTTCCATAATTAATATCTTTTAATTATTAGTAATGGTGTTTAATACCATTAAGTAAGAATAATTTACAGGTTTCTACCGCGTATAGTTTATTTACCACAGGCAAAGTTATAATCATGCAAATCTATTTTGAGAAGAAAGCCAATTGCTGATCGGCCACGTGTTATTCAGAGAATTTATTTCCTCAAATTAAAAAAAAAAAAAAGTTGTACATCCCGGAACTATAAAGAATTTTTCGTCCTAATTTCATTTTCGAATTGCAAGTTGCCGCTAGAATTCTAAATTAAAGCTATATACGATACAAGAAATTTTTAACCGATTTTGTAGCGTTACGTAGGTTCACTGACTTCAGTGTTCTTTCAGTTCCCAATAATGCTTAAAGTTGCATTATTACAATTAACCTTACCTTAATGTTATATTGTTTAAACGAAAATCGATCCCCATTGTTAGGATTACGTATACAGTTTATAATACTAATTTATAAATAAACTTCGCACCTTCCGGGCATTATGAACTGAGGTGCAGTTCCGTTTATATTATGTAAATGTAACAACTATTTTCCCTATAGACTGCATAGCAGTAAGACTTGCGTGAATATTGAAATAAATAGTGCTTGTCAAAGTTGTGCTTTTTGCAAGTATGATAGTAATATTGCTCTTAGTTCATTGAATAAGTATAATATCTACGAGAGCCTGTTATTATCCAACTGCTGGATATAGACCTCTCTCTTTTTGAAGCGAAGAGCTCACTACGCCTCACCTATGAAGATTGGTAATTTACACACCTACCACATGATTTCTTCAGAGACATCCGGGTTTCACCACGATGTTTTTCTTCGCCGAAAAGCGCACAATAAATTGTAAATATCAATCAGGCATCATCATCTTCCTGCCCTTATCCCACTCTAAGTGGGGTCGGCACAACATGTTATAAGCATGTTGCCACATTTAGCTACGTATTTTACGACCGGCCGCCTGCCTGACGTAACTTACCTTAGTCGTATTTTACGACCCCCCTCCCCTAAGAGAGGGTGGTCTGTTCTACGCACCCGGATACCACACGGCGGAAATATCAATCAGGCATACAAGTTTTAATACAAAAATTCATTGTTAACTAGTTGAAACCCGCGACCCTCTGGATAGAGTAACGCAGTCTCATCTTTCAGCTATCAAGCTAGCAATATAATATCATCTTCCTTTCGTAAATAACAGTTAGCCACATTAGGTTTTCATAAAAAAATCATTGTTGCCTGCCCGAGGTTTGAACCCGTAATCCCCAGCGCCACGCATTCTCACCGTTCGACTATGATAATATAATTTGAGCTTATACATATAAGCGTATAGTAAAAAAACAAACAACACTTTACAAGCAATATAACAGAACTAACTACTTTGCTATAATCCGCACGGGTTAAGTGAATGCATGCAAAGCCAATGTGTATGAAGCAGGCAAAATCTACGCACCTTGCATTGCATGCATTCACTTAACCCGTGCGGATTATAGCAAGGTGGTTAGTTCTGTTGTATTGCTTGTAATATGGAATTCCGCAAAGTAACGCCTGCTTCTATAAAACAACACTTTGCCAGCCCTGCACATTCCAATAGAATGCGGTAGTACTGATAAACCAGTTAAGCGGCTCGTTAGAGACTTCTTAGAACTACGGACGATGAACGCGTTGCATTAGTTCATTGAGTGTTACAGAGATACGCCCGCATTCATCGGAAACTGTCTAAATATCATTTTTCTCCTCTAGGTTGAGTACCTTTATAAATGTATCTGACAATTTTTGACTTTATCCTTTTGATGAAAAATGTTTCTGTCGTTAAATATCTTAGTAAAATTTTATAATTCGTATCATATTTTTTTTCGGCAGCACGGTTACTTAATAATAATAAATTAAAGTGCCGATATATTCCGAATAATGAAGCAGGATCATTATGGTATAATTTTCCATAAAATCCAAAGACATTCTTCTCCGTGTAAAATTGAATTATTTAAAGTTATCTTTTAATTTAATTTACAGAAATGTAGATGCTCTTCATCATTATCCATAATGCAAATAAAATCACATGCATCGAAATTCTCTTCCAACCTAAATCTATCCAAAGATTAAAGATTTATCTACAGAGGAAAATAATGTACATTGTCATCTTTCGACGTTTCTAGGTCGGTTTATGGGCGTAGAACAAAATAATAATATATTTTTTTATGGGAAATCCACAAGCATATTGATATATTGGATGATCTATTTAGGATTTAGTTTCTTTTCGTTGGAAGGTACCTTCAGTAAATTATGTCCCCTTATTTTGGGAGAAAATATAAACTGATATCTTCTGCGAACTTTGACGAATTCATGAAGAGACTAGGTAAATTTTTGTGCAAATGGAAATAGAAAAGAATAGAAGTGAAGAATAGATATTTTATGATGCCTTTATAATACACTTGCAACCGGTTTAAACACTTGTCTCTAATTTAAGTCTTAAAATATTTCACACTTCGTAGAACTTGATTAGGGTATATATGAATATATAATGTGTAACTGTTATATGGAAATTGACTAAATTAACATACAACTGCAACTTGTAGACTTACACTTTTAATGTGATAGCTCATAGGTTGTAGTAAATATGTTAGCACGTATATCGCTTAGTATTAAGTAAAGCGACCGAATTCAAAAAATTTGTTTTGTGATAAATTTTAATAAAGCGTAGTGCAGCATCTACAAATTCGTTAGTGTTAAGAAAGCCATAACTTGGAAGAGCAAGAAAAAACTAGCTTTTTTAATAATTCGTATCGTGATTGAAATAATGGTTACCATGTATTTAACTCAGTCAAGTTTATTTTTGAATTCACTTTAATACTATGATCACGTAACTTACCGAAAAATACAAAAGTAATAGTAAAATTATTTTGCTATAATCCGCGATAAACTAAATAGGAATATATATATTACTAAATGTGCTGCTTGTGTATTGTGGTGGCGGTGGTGGAGGTTTATGCATGTGTTTTTAACGAATACTGTATGTTGCAGGTATAAAAACGTATAGTCCACTCTACATTTATCATTATATATATTCACAATGTACTTTATCGCGGATTATAACAATATAATTTTACTATTACTTTTGTATTATGAAACTCGGAAAAATAACGCCTAATTCTATAAATTATTGCGAATAAATGTTAATAAGTAAAATTTTCTTCGATTCCAGGCGTCGGTCTCATCACGCGCAAAACCGCCAACGCAGTGACCCCAACAGTGGAGCTGAAACAAGATGGCGACTCTTTCGTGCTTGTGACGTCATCCACTTTCAAGACCACGGAGATGAAATTCAAGCCCGGTGAAGAGTTTGACGAAGAGCGTGCTGATGGCGCTAAGGTGAGTCTTTCTTAATAAATTTCAAAAACTACTTTTTTAAAAGCTTTTTTTTAACTTGCTTTGTATCTATGTTTGTATGTAAAGGTGAAATCTTGCGAGCTAAACTTGACCCACTTCCCGGTATCCGATTGAGCTGAAAATTTATATACTGACTGATATTATGATCTGATGCTTCTGTCAGGATTGACAGGCTCCAGACGAGGCACCTCCTCAACGGTTAACTGTAGGGACATGACATTTTATTAAAAGCTTTTATAAATTGACTTTTTTATAATTGTTTTCAATCATGTATATACAAATATTAAATATGGATGGATATGTGACTAGACGCAGGTTAAAAAAGAGAGTGTGTAGTATATGACATGAATATAAAAGGAGTTACGCCAGACTTGACTTATGCTAGGAGGGAATGGAAGAGAAATGTATGTCTAAAACCTCATTTAAAGTAAAGATAAGGGCAGGAATGGGGATTTTTTAAGATCTTCAATTAACGAAACGAGATATCGTAAAAAGACGACTAAAGTAAGTGGACCCGCCGTATTGTATCCGGCTGAGTAGAATAGACCACTATCTTTCTTACCGAGGTGACGTTAAGTTGATACTATTACTAGAGCAAATAGCCAAAACACGTAACAACATGTTGAAAACATATTGTGCCAACCCCACTTAGAGTGAGATAAGGGCAGGAGGATGATTTGAGCGTGGGATTGTATTCAACGAAGATAGGTATATTGTAAATGTACTAAAAAATATCTCCTACGGAATGAAACTATCTTTCTTTTGCAACAAATAACAATCCACTGTTGGACCTAAGACTTTGGCGTCTTCCAAAACATTCCCTAGTTTTTTATAATAAATAAAATGCTAATTCCGGTTTTACGCCTGAAACACATCCTAACAGCTGAAATCTTACAGACTTCAGGCTATGCCGGCCTTTTGAGGCAAACTCAGATATTTAATATTTACTTGACGTAATATTTGCCTGTTTGTCTAAAATAAAAAGTTACTCCAATCTCCAACTATATGTATATTCAACAAAAGACTAAAAAGCTGGTTACCATGACTATTCAGAACTCTTATCACACCGATTGTTATAGGTACAACATAAAATGTGTCACGAACAGTCAGTCAATACGTTCAAATACTTCTTGCATTCCTACTATGTAGTAATATAAATTTTTGCACATTTCAATATTGTTTTTCCTTATTCTTATTTTTTCGTTTACTCATTCAGTTTTAATCAAAGTAGTGCACGTCATTGAATTGCTTAATAGCTTACGATGGACCTACTATTCTGTAATGTTTAAAGATAACTTTTATTTATTTTTATTTAAAATTTGGAATATTATATAATTTAACATACTTTTGCATTGGACAATATTTTCAATTATTCTAATAATTGGTCAATTCATTTTAAAAGTCATTTCATTTTCCAAAATTATAACGTAAATAATTTAATGTTAATTTGAAATTACAACAAATTACCAATTTTTTCGCCTTAACTATGCCTTGTGTCTTTTAACTCAATATATTGTATAAATTTAATGCTTATAGCTTTTTGCCAATATTTTTGAAATCAAGGTTTCTAGAAAATTAAACATGTAAAGAAAGTCAGTCTTGATAATTTTGTGAAATAAAATCATTTCAGTCTATAGCAGAAATTCTCATGATCGATTGCTAAAAAAGACTGTGATAAAGAATACAAGATCAACAGACTGCCTAAAAGAAAAACAATTTACAAATAAGAAACAAACATTCAGGTTTTTAATTAAACTTTCAGGTGAAATCAGTCTGCACTCTCGAGGGGAACGTAATGAAGCAAACTCAAAAGAGTGCTGATGGCCTCGAGGTCACCTACGTCAGGGAATTCGGTCCTGAAGAGATGAAAGCTGTGAGTATTTAATATGTGTAAAGGTTTGTATTGTATCTCGAGAGATAGACATCACGAAATTATGTACTTATTTTGTTTTGCCAAACAAATTATGCTCTATGTTCAGTACCTACAGCCATTGCTTTCACTTAAATGCACATTTTTTTGACGAATAGAAACAATACATTAGTACATGACTACACTTATTACTAAATGACGTAGTAGAAAATAATGAGCAATATTTATCAACAATTATTTTAATCCATATCACCCTCATTATTATTTTTTTTGTATTTTTGTACACTTATTGATTATTACACGTAAAACATTTAAATATGTAAAATTAAGTCTAAGTATCAAAGAAATCCTTGTGGTATATTCGTTCTTTAGAATGAATTGCTTAATTACATATTAAACAATTAAGTAAACCATTTTTTTTTAATATTTAGACTTCACAAGCCGAGGTGAAGGAAAGATTAGCAATAGCATGGTCTAATTTCTGGGATTAGTGTCATATGCCAGTCGCCACTGAACCGGCGGTGTGGATTGTTTACAAACCTAAACATAGCTGACTGAAGACTAATGACTGAAGTTTTATTTAATTCATATGATTACTTGCGTATAAATTCCCTTAACATGTTCTGTAAGTTTTTTATCTGTTCTCGAAGAAAACGAGGGTTTTTTCCCTATATTTTGTAAGTGATAGATAGACTTTGGCATTAATAATATTAGTATGTGTTGATGATTGCAGCTTTGATTAAAACTCAGGTCACTGGTTTCGTATTTTTACGATTTTCAACGATTTACAAACGAATAAGTCGGACGCGTACAAGAGATATTTAAGTGCGCCGATTTGAAATTTGTAACGACCATTGAAATTACGTTTTTTTGACGTTTCGCTGACCGATAGTATAGTATATCTTGATACCTGCATTAGCAGTATGGATATATAAAAATATTTTTCTATTTCAGACAATGACCGCTAAAGACGTCACCTGCACCAGAGTATACAAAGTACAATAAGCAAAGCTGCAAAAGACTGCCGGGCGGAGCCCTTCACTATGTCCTATTATTTTGATATATTCATTAAATAACTATTTTCATATTAAATTAGGTTTACTTCAAAAGCGCACGCTCGATTTTCGACTGTATGGTTAACAACTCAAGTGTTTGTATTACGAGGTGTCTCGTATTGCCAAAGTTAGATTATGATTGGATGTTTAGAACAGTTGTATAAGTCATAAGTGCATATTTAAATAAAGTTTTTTTTACTACATAAAATGGCTAATTATCATTTAAGTACCCTATATATTTCATATCCTGGAGAAGATTATTAATGACGAGATGTAAGGCGATAAATAATGTGGTAGCATTCATCATTATCATTTTTATGAATTGTGATGTTGCGTGCTCCGTGACAAAAATAACTATTGTACAAGTTAATTTTTTTCTGGGTACAATAAAAAGACTACTATTATTAGACTTCTTGAAATAATATACTTGTCTATGGCTATGAAATCATTCAGCAAACCATAAATAAGAAACAAAGTTCTAGTAATCATTAATTTATGGATAATTTAAATATTTTTCAATGGAACGCACAGAGTATTTTAAAAACTGAAGATATTTCCGTTCAGAGCTTTGACTATTATTAACAATGACAATTTACAAGGACATAGGACATGCAAGTTAACAATAACATGATAATTTATTACGTGAATTACACTGATGAAGAATATTAAGAATAATTTGGAGACGAGTACGATATGAAAGAAAGAAAAATATAAAATTACGAAAGACAAAATTATTGGATATGACTACAAAGACGTATATAAGTGAATATGATGAAGTTAACACTAGAAGAGTATACTAAAGAAGAAAAGAACTCGTCTTATTATTACGAAAGACATAATTATTGGATATGACTACAAAGATGTATATACGTGAATAAGAAGAGATTAAAATAGAAGAAGAATGTACTGAAGAAGAAAAACAAAAAAAAAAACTTTTCATTATTATGAACGATTGACAAGGCGGTATGGTCAACGACCTTAGCCTGCTCGTTTAAATACGGGCGAATGGAAGGGAAAAAAAAAATGGCTATATCAGAAACCCACCCTTTATTTCTATTTGGAATAGGCAAGACTCCAATACATTAAAAAAAAAAACTCCAGAGCGCCCCTGTTACTAAACAAGATACATATAATTATATTTGAATATAGTTTGGATGAATGTGCAACTGATCATATTATTTTTAACTGTCCTAAGCTGAAATATTCTTTGTACGAAATTCTTCCATTTCAAATTTATCGTCTTACCAATATAAAATGCCTGTTGATGTTAATTACTAAACGATTTATTGAAAACTTGTGTAAATTTAATGTAGATAATAAGTTGAAAGTGCAATTATTTTTGTGATATCCTTGGTCTTATTTCATTTCATATTTATGTTATTTGTACTATTTTAGGTAGTTAGCTAATTTGGTGCGTTCTGTTTGAGACAAATTCTAAATTCCATTACTCCTGTGTTTTCCATTTTACTTGACATTGGCAGAGTGATTTGCGCTGTTCAGGCCATAAAGATAATAATAATAAGATACATATTGACACTGGCAGAGTAATTTGCGCTGGACAGGCAATAAAGAAAGATAATAATAATAATTAAGCTACATATTTTATTAGGAATAAAAAATATATCTTTTTCTATTTAAAATTTTGTTATTTGTAAAGAAATGTAAGTTATAGAATGAAGTTTTGACTTCGCAATGTTAAAAATATTATGATACATAATATACCAATAAACAACTGGGGGAAGTTCAAACAACGAATCTGTATTATTTACATCTGATGCAAACGAAATCTCCATTCCCGTTACACCAATATCGAAACTGGATCATTATATGAACTTCAACTTAGGAGAACTCGAAATGTCTTCATCGCTTTTACGAGATCATGCTATTTTTTAGATGAATTATTTTAAAAAATTATAAAAGTTTCAAGTCCCTTTAACTGAGGAAATTTATTTAGCAACTTTGACTCGATATAAAGGGGGTCGAATGGTTTTTGTTACGGTAATGATATGAGTTCCATCCTTTTGAAATCATCAATATTATGAAGCCAAATATTATGTATAATTGTACACCTTGTAATTGTACAATTATACACCTGTATAATTTAGACTTAATAATTCAGGAATATTATTTTGGTGCTATGCATTATTTTTCAAAGGAAATATATATATATATTGACCATGAAAGTTTTACCACGCTCGGCATGGTGGTTGGTGATCGCAGTGCTGACCATGTCGCATCGGCAGAGCTGATGCACACAGTCGGTCTGATAGAATTTAGTGGACTGTATGAATGGTCATGGTGAATCAGTGGATGACTATCGGTTGACAAAGAAGAAGAAGAAGACATTTTTAAAAGCTTTTCTGGAAAATTTAGATTCTGCTAAAGATATAATAAAAAAGTAGTATTCGTACAAATAATATGAAGTAGTGGCATCTACATTCCCAACAGATTATTATTATGATATAATAGGTTCTCTTCATAATTTCGCTATTCTACACTAGATGGTGCGCTACTCCCTTTATATCAGTAATATTTTTGATAAAATTTTTAAATGGATACAAAAACAAAAAGCACAATATCAATAAACAAAATTATAAATTAATATAATCAAATATTTCTAGAATTAATACGTTGTTACATGCCCTGTCATAGTTTGAACGCATCAATAATATGTTGTAATCTTTAGTTATGCTACCAAATAAAAATTGCATGAAAACACCGTAGATAAGAAGCAATATGTAACTATATAAATTTGTCGACTTATAGATGTGCAGCAGAGACTATAGCGTTCGGCGTTGTTGAGCTTAGTTACATTAGTTTATTCGATGCGTGTCAATATTGACTACGTTTTGACTACGCCTTTAGAACGCGATATACGACATCTGTCAAAGTAAGCTCCAGTGAAGTGATCTAGTGTGAACGTTAATTCCAGATTTTTGTGGACATTCGCATTTATGTAGTAAATTTTGTCTAATCAAGATAATACATAATGCCTGTGCCTAGTTCTCTGTGAGATTTGAGTGTGATGCTGTAACACTTTTTATAATGAAAGGAATTTATAGTGTTTTTGTGCTATGTGAATAGTCTACTGCTGTAAGATCGATGTCCTAGCTTTTGAGGATTAAAAATAAGCACAAGTAAGTAAATATTTACGCTAGTCGCACGCCTCGTAAAGGAATTTATCGCTCACTTCGGTTTGGTAATCGGTTAATGTTAACTCTACCTTCTGAGATTTGTTGTTATAAACATCCGGTCTTATTACAGAAATGTTTTTACTATCTCATTACTACATAAACTTTATTTAGAAGTTCTTTTAAAATATTTTATCTATTTCTCAAAATCGAGTTATATCATATATATATAATATATTATTAAATAGTATATATATTTTATAAGTTATAAGATAAAGAAATGAATTATTTAACAATGTTGATCTTATAAAGTTAATATAATGCTAAATTAATTTTCTTGCCCAGTTAGTAATATTTTTTATTCAAGCAGAGAGTTTACAAAATTGTGACAAAATAATTTATCAAACTACTTAAAGATTGCATACTTTGAGTTTAATTTATACATACATTAAATATTAATTAATGAACATTAGAAATAAATATATTTTTTAAAAGTACTGAATAATTTTTTGTTTGTCCTTGATAATGTTACTTTAGTGTTATAATACTTAACAATCTTATACTATTTAACTCGAATATACAACTGTTTAATTTTTTTTAAGTCTGTTGCAATTATACTTTTTGCAATCTGTTCATTCATAATTAATCCGCAAAAAATCAAAAATTATATATATTATAAGAATAAATATTACATGCATGGCTTTAAATTGGTAAACACAATAGTTAGCTATGCTTTGTAGAGCACTGCACTGAATTATACAGTGTACTGAACTGAGTAAACAATTAGACAGTTTGTAATGAAAAAATAAGACTTCCATGTGTATTTATAGTCCATAAATACACATGGAAGTCAATGTTGGCAGGCAGGTTAGTGATTACTAAACTGATGCTTATACTGCTATTACTGATACCTATTAATTTTGTCGTATTGATTAAGTACACATTAAAAATATTTATCCCCATACCAGTTGACCTGGCAAACTTCTTACCTCTTGAATTAAGCTGCAAGTATTTTATAATTCCACAGTCTAAGCTATCTTCATTGGTTAAAATTTTATTTCCGAAGGCGCCCTGTTAGACAGGTATGAATGTTACCTATAAGAAAATAAAATTGTAATTTTTACTATTTTTTTTTAATTTCTTCAAATTTTCTGAGCTTTTAAACCTTCCGTGGAGTTAGAAATATTTCAAAACGAAAATTACCCAAAAGGATTAGCCCTTCTTAAGTTTTAGCTAGACTAACAAAACACCATTTCATTTTCATATATGTCTAGGTGAGAGATATACAAAATATATCGCGCAGAATACCGGTCTATTCTGTAGGATATGTTTCTCTCTACAGGAATAGCTAGGAATAGAATTTTTAAAAGTGAGCTCAGTTTCTTAGATCTATTTCCCGTATTTTTCCATCAAAGCAGTAAGCTACGTGTGGATGTAAAACCATATGTATTCAATGTCACAAGAGCACACTTTTAGCGTTTCGCTTCTTCATTTTCGCACACATACTTAAATTGTGTAAAGCATACTTCAGTGCTCCACATAAACCGTCTTCCCCTCGCATATTGTTAAATAAATTTACAATATTTTATATTTTAGTAAATTCATGTATGTTTAATACTCATTAACTTACTACTTAGTAAGCCAAATTTTCTATCCAAAATGTCATCTGCGTGGATTTCAAGCTACTGAGATAACAAATACTGAATGTCTTTCCAGCGACTGTTTTCATAGAAAAAAAAATTCGTTCTTTTCGGACATGAAAAATGATTATTGAAATAACTTTTGAATTTCGAAAATATTAGGTCCTTACATATGAAATTGGCGTTTTCTATAGGAGGAACATAAAGTCGTTTTTTTTTAATGAAATATATTTAATTAATCAAAGTATGTACCATTGCTATGTATGCACTTTTGCCATCTCATAGGTAGTTCATTGATCCCCTTACTAAAAAAACCATTCGGGCGGGAATCAATAAAATCTTTGAAGGCGGTTTGGACTGCCCCATCGGAGTTGAATTTTTTTCCTTGCAAATAGTTATCCAAATTGCGAAAAAAATGGTAATCTGTTGGAGCAAGGTCTGGAGAGTACGGTGGATGTCTAAGTCATTCTAATTTGGTAGCCGTCTGTTGTGCAGTGTGTGGTCTAGCGTTGTCCTGAAGCAGCAGTGGCCTAGAGCGATTGACCAGCCTCGGTTGTTTAGCAGCTAGCTTTTCCATCATGGTTTGCAGTTGCTGACAATAGATATCTGCCGTAATCGTCTGGCCAGATTTAAGAAAGCTGTAGTGAACGACACCGGCACTAGTCCACCAAACACTTACAAGCAACTTTTTTTTAGTCAATTTTCGCTTAGGGCAGGATTTGGCTGGTTCGCCAGGGTCCAGCCATTGCGATGAGCGCTTCCGATTATCGTAGAGGATCCACTTTTCATCACAGGTAATGATTCGATTTAAAATTCCTTCATTATTGTGCCGGTTGAGTAACGTAACGCAGCAGTCGACGCGCGTTTGTCGGTTTGCTTCACTCAATTCATGAGGTACCCACCTTTCAAGCTTTTTCATCTTCCCAATTTGCTTCAAGTGGATTAGAATAGTTTTATCACTAACACCGGAGCCTGCAGCTAACTCGGACGTGGTTTGCGATGGATCCGCTTCCACAATAGCCTTCAATTCTTCATTATCAATTTTGGTCTCCGGCCGTCCACGAGGCTTGTTCTGAAGGTAGAAATTTCCAGAACGAAAACGTTGGAACCAAAAACGCACTGTGTTTTCTTTTGCGACACCGTCACCATACACATCATTAATCCTTCGAGCCGTTTCTGCAGCACTGGTGCCACGGTGGAACTCATACTCGTAAATAACGCGATATTTCATGTTTTCCATTTTGTAAACAGAGTGACACAAAGAAAAAAACAAAAGAAGAAACAACAAATGAATTAGGGGGTTTGAAACACAAATGCATGAGTAAATAGCTGTATGAATTTGAATTTGGAATTCCTAACCATAAAGGTAATATTTGAGATCAAAGTGGCCAGTACGACAAAACGCCAATTTCATATATAAGGACCTAATATTATGCAATACTAATGGATACATACACCTAAAAAAAACTACACTATATTTGTCAGTCGTGTCAAATTAGGGAACTCTGTTCTTCGCGTTAAATACATGACATTTAATAATCCAAAATAAAATATAACCCTCAATTTTTATATCTTTATTACTAACCGCACCTCGCAATTTTTAATTTGGCGTCTGGGAACATTTTCGTTTCAGCCCGTCTCGTAACGCGGGACTGCCAATCGATAACACTAGTCGGCTTCGGTTCCCCTTGCTACGATTTAGAAGCCAAGGAAAAAGAAAATTGCTATTATATTAGATTTACCCTCGCAATACGCACATATTATTTCATTTCACATATACGTAACAAATCTAGAGAGGACTTATATTTTTAGATTATTAAATATAAATCCCAAATAATCAGCACATCTCCGTGACAGTTTATAATTAGTTGGTATGAATTTTAATTTTAAAATCACATTCAGAAGCATAAATTCTTCTAACAATGAAATGTTTATGTTCAGACTCAATGCTACTAAAAGCTCGGAACGTTTTGTTTTTTAAAAGGTCGAGAGTCTTAAAACCATCGCTAATACTAAACATTCAGGGCTCAAACGATATAATAATAAAAAAAAACCTTTGAATTTTGAATGAAATCGGAAATAATATGACCTACTGGATAATTGGACGATGAATACATTTTTAAAAAACTCATACATCACATCATCATAAGTTGCGAAATTAAAGTACCTCTTATAGGGCATATTGTTGGAAGAGTCTTTTTTTTTTAATAAGATAATGCAAGCTCCTGGCTATGATCTCGCCTGATGAAAAGCGACAGATGCAGCCTAAGGTGGACCGCGCTTGCCAAAGTCTTTCTTTGAATTTGGCTAAATTAGTGTAGGTATCCGGGAACACAGATGCAGGAAGGCAATTCCATGCCTTGGCCGTACGGATGAGGAAAGATGAACCAAACCGTTTTGTCCGAATTTTTGGTATATTTAATTAATATTTAATTTAATTTAATTTAATTAGTTAATTAATTTGTGATGCCATGAAGGTTTTGCCGGTAATCACCACGCTTGGCATGCGGGTTGGTGATCGCAGTGCTGACCGTTTTGCACCGACAGTGCTGCTGCCCACTGTCGGTGTGGTATTTAGGTCAGCAAAAAATGAAATGGTTATACCGCCATTTATCGGTCGTCAGAGCCTCGTCGGTTGATATGCAGGGTGTACCGCGTGCAGGTGAGGTTGACAATTGAGGAGACTGATTGGGACGAGCCTCAAAAAGGTCGCAGGGAGCCACTGGATCCGGGCGGCGCAGGATCGTGTGGTGTGGTGATCCCATGAAGAGGCCTATGTCCAGCAGTGGACGTCCATCGGCTGACGAAGAAGAAGAAGAAGAAGTTAATTAATATTAATATACCTTAACGTTGGAATAGCAACTCATCGCCAATTGTGTAGTAACCATTCGGGATTATACATTACAATAAAAAATAGTCTCATTAGCTTATATGTTTAAATATTGCACAATGATGCGCTTCATCCTTAATATATCAAATGATCCTATTGGACAGAAGTCGCTGGCCTATTTCGTAACATACGTGATAAAAATGCAAGTGCATGCCTCATCGCATTGAATATGCACATACATTATCGCACCATTTATTTGCTATGAAACTAGGCTGGCCTAGTAAGACTGCTAAATATTTGATATGAGATAACGTTACCCGTAAATATACGAAACCTCATTATGGAATATCTTTATATCTCATTTAAATATTTTCCTACCAAGTGTGTGTCATCATACCAATACCTCAAAATCACACTGTGTCACAGCCTAAAAAAGTTACAAAGGGGTTTGGTTTTTATATATCCGTTAAGTAAGTAGTCGATTTCGTCCGCATGGACAACCCTATGGTTGAGACGAAATTATTGTTTGACTTATGTAAAAAAATTAAAGGAATATGTGGTATATACATCACAATTATATTCTAACCAGATTTACTGCCAGATATGTTCTGAGTATACGCCAAGGCTAGAGTATACTTTCGACTTGCTACGGTTTTCTTTACTTCCAGTTTAACGTGTGTTACTTGTCAATTGTCACTTTTAATTCATTATTGATTTAATTTTTCTGCATTTTAGCGGATTTATATATAAATTTTGTATTTTCTTTTTTATTATGACAAATCTGAGGACTCGCCCGTGCAGTTTAAGTCAAAGCAGGTGTAAAGTTTAAGTTACATGTATATAAAGCATTTACGATCGTATTTAGTATTAGCGAAATTCTCAAATCATTTGCGACTAATATACAATGGTTTTGGTGGCCGCCAAATCCTGCAGAGCGTAACGGCAAAGTCTGGCGTTACTACACCGAAATGACCGACTATGTACCACGAACACGGTGAAATGCGCTCTGTTTAATTGGAGAGAGTAACGTTGAGTTAAAAATATTCAGTTAAATGATCCTAATAAGTAAAGAGAATTTACTTATTCTTATTCTTAAAACATATAATTCTAATTTTTTTTTTAAATCCTCATGTTCTCTAACGTTGAGATTGTCTCAGTTAATGTGTGTGGTGTAGCGGTCGTTGTGTATGGCAGTTTACTATTCCTGCATAGATAAAATACGAGAACTGCAGGCTTGCCATGAACTCTTATTGCGACTCAACTGAATTGTTTTGCTTTTTCATACCATGACGTGTTAAAGACGCACAGTTTAAGTCGTTGCCGAAAATAATCGTGAATAGTTTCGCAAACGTATAACATTCACTGTTATTTATATAGGTGTCCGATCCAAATTCAACTCAGTTAAAAACACTTCATAGTACGAAAAGACAGCGATTCAGTTTAGCTGCCAACTTTCAATTGCATTCCAATTGAAACGTTTTCTTAAAATTGATGGATGGCCTATAGATATTGCATACATAGGCACTACATAGTATTGCTTTCATCGCAGATTACAGCAGCGTTTTTTATAATTGTACTGTTGCTTCATAATTGCAATTTATCACACGCTTTTCGGTGAAGGAAAACATCCTGAAGGAACCTACATATATTGAGAAATTTGGGGATATGTGTAATCTACCAATTTGCATTGCAGCAACGTAGTGGATCTTAGCTCCAATAACAATTAGTTAATTATTAATATTCTCTAGAGCAACAATATTTCTTTATAAAAAGTTCCGCTATAATTTAACTATTAATTGAATATGATTTGAAACAATATCCAAATCGTTTTTGGCTGGGCCTGGGAAACTTCGAACATATGTCCTGCATTGCACCCCAGTATGACGTCATACGTGCGCAATGCAGTATTAAATGGAATAGGCGTATATGCTGCACACATTTTTATGATTATTATGCATCTGGTAAGCTGTGATAGCCTAGCGGTGAGACCGTGCGACTCTTTAGAGACGACATAGGTTCAAACCCCGGGCAGGCACCAATGAGTTTTTCTATTAAAACTTATGTGTCTAATTGATAATTGCAATTTATCACACGCTTTTCGGTGAAGGAAAACATCGTGACGAAACCTGCATATCTCTAGAGAATTCTAGGGATATGTGTAACCTACCAATCCGCATTGGAGCAGCGTGGTAGGTCTTAGCTCCAATCCTTCTCTCCAAAAACGGAGAGAAGAGGCCTTAGCCCAGCAGTGGGCATAGTAACAGGCTGTTACTTTACTTTTTTTTACTTTTATGCATCTGGTCATACAATACTAGTCACCTTCCAGTAGTAACGTCTGTGCTGAATGCGCCACAAAAAACGTACGAGTACAAGGGAATTATTTCTGATTTATACGCAAAAAAAAAACTCTTCATGGGCCCGTGATTGGACTATTTAAAAAAAAAGCCAAGGCCAAATTACTCAGTTTACAGTTTACTTTATCGGTATTCTACAGGATCTATTTCGGAGAGTGGGCTCAGGTACTTTGCGACCTTAATCTTCCATCGCCTTTTTATTATCGCATCGCTATGCACCGAAAGAGTTTGCACCCCTAAGTTGTCGATATCCACGAAGGCGGACGAAGCGTTTCGATTTTTCTTTTCCGTTGCGCACAGCACGGGAATGGAATTCTCTCCCGGCATTTATCTTTCGCAATGCGTATAATATGAATATATTTAAAGCAAGATTAAATAGACATCTTCTAGGCATGCGCGTTATGATGGTTGCTCTCAGTGAGCATAAATTCCATACAATTTGATGTTCATTTTTGTACAACAATTGTTAAATTTACGTAATGACAGAAGTTTTGAATGAATCCTTTTTAGCATTAATATAGTCATCTATTTTGTTGTACACTTCACGTGTTAGCATATTCCTAATACTTCCTTCTTAAACCTTCTTTTGGGAAATATATGTAAAATAGTATGGCCCCGTGTTTCATAAATTTTGTACTTAATTTCGGTAAATACCAGTTTTTTTGATTAATAATAAATCATTAAAGGCTATTAGTGAAAACATTAAGCATTGTGTTGGTGTATTCAGTAAACTATAAATAAACACCATAAGGAAATACGCATTTTCGTTACACATATTGATATTTTTCTTATAGAGGCGGAAAATGAACCTAGTAAGCTCGGTTCCTCGTACGTTATAATAATGTATTACAACAAAATACTACTGGTAAAAAATACCGCCGAGAAATGAGTTTGGCAGTATTATTTTTTATTTTTTAACTGTGCCAGCGGCTTCGCCCGCGTGGAAATCAGCGTGTGTCAATTTTATTCTAGAATTCAAATTTTAAACATAAAAGTAGTTATTGTGATAAGAGATAAAGACACACTGTCACGGACTTTTGTAGTATTTTTATAGATCTACTGTTCTCTACTACATTACTTTAGCGTATCTCTGCTGGTTTACGCAGCGCACGCGACTAAAGCTCCCAGCAAGCAAGTTTATTAACAACTGCGCGATACACAATACCGATATGTACGATTTACCTAAACCATCCGGAAGTATTTTACTATCTTTCGGTGAAAACCGTACAAAAATCCGGTCCGTAGATTTTTAGAAAATCGATTACATACAGACAGACAGCTTTCTGGGACTTTGTTTTATAATACTTATAGATAAAACTTATCAGCATTCTTTCAAAAATGTAAGTTCAATTTTTATCTAACTTTAGCTGGCATCCCGGTACCTAAACGGACCCTCGGTCCAAGCTAGCCGGTATTCGTACTGACACTACCTTATTTTATACATTTTATTTCTGGGATCTCGGACAATAAGTTAAGCTGAGAAGTTATTGATTTGGCTGTCAGTTGAACGTATATGAATTAGGTGTTTATTAAGCAAGCACCATTATTCTATGAAGTGCGTAAATCTATCATTAAGATTACATAGGTGAACTTCACTTGCTTAAATACCTGACAATACCAAAATTAATCAGTTGTATTAACTTATTCTTATTCTTATTGAAGGATTTTTTACGTTACTCTGTAACAGATGTTATTTATGAATAGACAATAGTTTCCACTACCGGAAGAGCATCCGGGGAAAGCGGCGTTAAGATTCCCACTATGTTTATTATATCGTCTTCTTCGCGTTTCTTACTCTATTTATTTTTTATGAGTCCTAAAAAGTGTTCTAAAGCCATGCCCAGGATAAGATGACTTTACAAAAGTAATAATAAAATTATTTTACTATAATCCACGATACAGTAAATAGAAAATATATATAGTGTTAAATGTATAGTGGACTATCCGTATTTTCATACCCGATACGTGCAGGATTCGTAAAAATGCAAAAACCTCCACCACTTCCACCACAATACACAAGCACTACACACGTTCACTATCACAAACTCAACAATCGTTTTGTACATTTAACAGTATATATATTTTCTATTTACTTTATCGCGGATTATAGCAAAATAATTTTATTATTACTTTTGTATTATGGATCTCCACAAAGCAACGCCTTATTCTATAAATGATTTAAGATGTTAAGTTAATTAAATATTGGGATTTTAATGGATTCACGGGATTCATTGATTACCACAGACATGAATATAACAAGATAAACTTTTGAAAATAGCGTGTGTAGTTCCCTAGTCCCACATAATGTATAAAAACTATTTGTATAAGTTGCACTTACAACATAGAATTGTTTGAATATATATCTTTCGACTATATAGTATTTTCTGGATTAGGTATATATTTGTTTCATTGTGCTAAAATTTACAATCTAAACTAATTGTAATAATTAAATAAAAAATATTGTTATTAATAGTAAACCGTCAAATGAATTATGTATCTCAACGATATATCGAGATTTTTATAACAGACATGAAAAGTAATAATAAAATTATTTTACGCAGATTATATCCGCGATAAAATAAATAGAAAATATATATATTGCTAAATGTAGAGTGGACTATCCGTTTTCATACTTAATACATTCAGGATTATTAAAAATACCTGCACAAATCTCCACCACCGCCACACAATACACAAGCACTACACACATTCACTATCACAAACTCAACAATCATTTCGCCTCGCAACCGAAGCATCATCGAGAGATAGGTTCCATCACTAAATCGCTAAGCGAAGCATTACCCAAACAAGCATGGTGATACAATAATCGGTCTAGCTAACATATATAATATATGTTTTCTATTTACTTTATCGCGGATTATAGCAAAATATTTTTTTTATTACTTTTGCCTTAGGGATCTCCGCAAAGTAACGCCTAACGATCTTATTCATAAAAAGTTATGACACGCTTATTGGCTCGCTATAGTTAGTTTTACAAAAAGTGTAATTCATAAACGCATTTTAGCACTAAACCGTTCTACAAGTCTGCTATAACTTTATAGAGCCCAGAACCCTACTATATCAGTGCTATAAGGTAAAAGATCCAAATAAAGTCTATGGTTATACCTATTCGCTGTGTAGACACATATTATCCATGGAAACTTGGGTATGATCGAGCAATTGATCGCCAGATTTCCTTACAGTGGCAACATTCGGATTTATAAACGCATTTTAACTATAGATCAGATATAAGGTTTATGAATAAACAATTATATGGAACGTTTTATAAGCTTATAGAGCGTTTTAACTAAAGAGTGTTTAAAACCATCTATAAGCTATTTTTATGAATAAGACCGTAATTCTATAAATTATTTATTATTTACAGACATTTCATATATCATTATAAGATATATGATGTGCAAGTCATGAATTGTGAACGAGAGCATGTTTTACGATCACACAATGTGTGGCCGTCTCAAGACATTGACCCTCTAGATTTTTAATAGTTTACTTTCGCCATGCGTAAGATTACGATTGTGGAACTCGGTCGGTTTAGTTGGTTACTAGTTTTTGAAGAAGTTTCGCGTGAGAGTACATCAGAACAATTGTTTCATTTTTGCAAGAACGGAACGTGTACACAATGGTAAGAATATATCCAGATGTTGAGTTCAATTTTTTTTAATTTACACTCCTCATTAACAAGTACTTTCACGGTGCATAAATTATGTTTGTGGGACAACGGGCGACGAGTTGTTTTGATTGAAGTAGCTAGTACTACGTAAATTAACGTTATAGAAATTAATCAAAATATTGATAGACGTTTTCATTATGAAGGAATCCATTCTCCTGTTCTTATCCCATTCTGAGTGGGGTCGGTACAACATGTTTTTCTCTTTCATTCGTCAACTCTAGCTCTACTCCTTTTATATGCATGTCATACTTAATACAATCCAATCATATCTTTATAGGTCTCCCTCTAGTAAAATATCCATTCACATTCATATTTAACCCATTTTTGTATTTTGTATAATTATATAGAAATATCAGCAATAAACAATTTTATTGGTATTCTAATTGTTCAGGACAATATTTTTTCATCTTCAATATTAATATTCGGGTTTTATTATAACCCAAATTAAATAATATCATATGCTCCAATCCTTCTCTCCAAAAACGGAGAGAGGAGGCCTGCGTCCAGCTGTGGGTTAGTAACAGGTGCTTTACTTTTTTATTAGATTTAAAATACCTTGAACCAACGTTAAATTAATAAATAATGAATTTACGACTTGTTCAAACCGTATCATAGAAAGTTAGTGGTAGCGACATACATGTTTTATCATTTTTGTAATATTCTCGTCACTAGCGTCAAAGATGAGAAAAAATTTAAACTTAAACATTACTAATCCTTCTTTGTAAATATGTTTTTAATATTTAAAATTTTGGCAAACGCAAGAAATTCGATAAATCATTGTTCGAGAAATGCGATTGATTTTTATTTAGTTTGTCATTATATTTATTGTCATCATCATCCTCCTGCCCTTATCCCACACTGGGATAAATGGGCACTGGGGTCGGCACAACATGCACAAGTATTTTAGGACCGGCTGCCTGCCTGACGTCAACTTATTTCAGTCGCCTTTTACGAAACCTCGGTGAGAAATGAATGCGTCGTTATTTTTTTAAATAAATATATTTATTATTAAGCACCAATATTTATTGTATTTATGTATCAAAAGACTATGCATTACTAAATATTTTAAAGCAATAATCAAGTATGATTATTTCGTTTCATAATTTTAATTTTTTGTCACATAATATTTGGCACGATTAAATATCTCGGAAGTAAAAGAAATAAATGTGTTATTCATTTACCTTTTTTTTTTAATCGGCGTTGATTACCAAACTAAGATTCGCCGTGAGAGTTGATTTGTATGCCTTGAATCTAAGGTCGCGTCTAAGACAGGGTCGTCATATAGGTATGCAAGTGTAAAACCTTCATGAATAAACAAACCTGCCCTAATTATTAATAAATATCTGCAATATGTATTCCTCTTATGTTATATTATTTTTCGTGTGATTAAACCATTGGTAACTTTGCATTATTTGATTGGTATAGTTTTTTCGTTAAGGAATAGTTTATGTAAATATCATGTGCCACCTAAGATATACATTGAAACGTTTCAGGTCGATGTCTACAGCCTAGAGTAATATAATTAATGTACATATATCACTAGATGTTTTTTTTATAATTTTTTGACCACCAAAGCAGCGTCTTTTAGATTTTCCTCAGTTAATTATGCATTTACAATAAATAAATAATATATAAATTTGGCCGCTAATGTTTATTTTTATCTTTCTTTTCTTTAATTGCCAAATAATGTGTCGCTCTGAGTGCAGTACCGATCACTACATATGAATTTAAAATTCAAATTCAAAATATTTATTGATCATGACATTAATTATATTAATCTTTATTCACGTTAACTTATAAACAAGTGCTTTGGAAACGTCAACTCAGAAGAGCCAGCAAGAAATTCGGCGGTTGCTCTTTTCAACATATAACTTTTATAGCAAGTTATATTTTGTCATTGCTATCTTGTACAAGGTCGAAGATTAGCCACGCATTATTATAATTTATGTTATCCTCATAGAATGTTACTATAACTTAATATTCATTTACTTTTATTATTGGATTTTTTAGCGTAGTATGTAGTAAGTACGTAAGTAAAGTACGTTCAAGTGTGTGCGTATTTGTCGAGTAAAAGTTGGCTTTTTATTTGAAAATGAGATTCCGGTGCAGTTAATGCAGATTTTAATTAGATATGTAGCACGAGCTTGGAAAGTATTGTTAGTCTTCTTTAACGTTATAACGTCAGTTTATTTATGTCGAGAATGGTTCAATCTTTTAGTGTTATTAGTAATTATAAGACTAAGCCGCTATATATTTCGTTAAAGCTCACAGCTCATAGCTCATCTATAAAAATAATTATCTATTTCCACTAATCATCGCATCACGCTTTGGAGAATGGAACAATTTCGCTAATTCTTTTTCATTGTGCCAAATTTTTGTAAATTTTTTTTAAACACTTGTCGTACATCCCCAAAGTAAGTAAATATATATTATCTATTTATTTTATCGCAGATTATAGCAAATTATTATTTTATTACTTTTGTCCGTCGTGTGGTATCCGGCTGAGTAGAATAGACCACCCTTATTTCTTACCGAGGTGTCGTAAAAGGCGACTAAGGTAAGTCGACCCGCCGTGTGTTACCCGGCTAATTAGAATAGACCATCCTCATTCCTTACCGAGGTGTCGTAAAAGGCGACTAAGGTAAGTTGAACCACCGTGTGGTATCCGGTAGAGTAGAAAAGACCACCCTCTTTCTTGCCGAGGGGTCGTAAAATATGTTACGCCGACCCCACTTTGATTGGGATAAGGGCAGGAAGATGATGATGATGATGATTATTTTATTACTTTTGTATGGAAATGTAGGCTAGGATAATACGCCATAAGATACAGCAAGGAAGAAATCTAGGTGTGGATCTAAAGTAACATAATATGTTTACTGAAATTCGAAGTCAATGTAATATTTCTAGTTTGTGACATCTATTAGTAAATTAAAGAACCCCAGTTCAACCTAGTTAGAATGCACTTATGGAACTGTACTATGAACGATGTATAGTTCGCGGCAATAAATAATGCACATTGAGGCTTAGAGAGAGAAATCGGCTAGATTCTGCTTCACAGAGCATTGTCTCTGTCGCATAGACTGAAGAACCCGTGTGTGAAAGTGACAGTGCTCTACGAAACTGAATTGGCCAGCTATTTCGTTCTTAGTTCTTAATGCATTATTTATTGCCGGGTACTATGCTTATCGGTATATCCGGATGCCCAGAGTGCATAACGTCGCGATTCATATGGTAAAATGTGAAAAGAAATCGGCTAGATTCTGCTTCATAGAGCATTGTCTGTCACAAAGACTGTCGAACCCGTGTGAAACGTTCATAACTAATTGAGTTACAGTGACAGCGCTCTATGAAACCGGCCGGCTGTTTCGTTCCAAACTTCGATGTGCATTATTTAATGCCGGGTACTGTACACGAATTTCCTCTCTTCCGGAGCGGTGCGTTGACCCGTCGCGGTCCGGATGCGCAGATATCTAACGGGCCTGTGCGATGGGCGCGAACATCCTTAACATATTTAGTCTCCTGCTGGTTGTTTAATGCAGCTGCGAATAGAAGAAGGGAGATGTTAAGATTTTATACTTCAAGTATATTTTTATTCATCCTTTTGATAAGAGTATACTAAATTCCTCATCGTTCTACAACTTTGGGCGCTAACTCACCAATCCTCAGAATAACATAGATTTATAATCAAACTAATCCCCCAGGTATAATCAATGTTTCACTGCAACTTTTTAGAAAAACAATCCATAATCTTAGCTTACTTATTCAATAATTTAATTTGTTTCTTCAGTCATTTGTAAGTTACATTTTAGTAGTTTAAGGTTACATTTGCATGTGGTGTTTGTCTTTGATCAGTTTTATATTTAGACTTAGTTTTATAACACTATAGAACATGTATTTGAAAGATCTAAGTGTTAAAGCTGTTTGTGAACAACTTTTAACCAAATTTCATGGGCCTACTGTAAACTGTTGAGGAGTTCCTTCGTCATGCTTATCATAAACATGCATTGTCATCGAGACCAGTATGTAGAATTTCAGCTCAATCGGACACCGGGAAGTGGTTCAAATTTAACTTGCAAGATTCCACCTGCACAATCATACACACAAGTCAAGTTACATAAAAGCATTTAAGCATTTAAGCTGTGATAGCCCAAAAGTAATAATGTGAGACCGTGCGACTGCGGTGAGACCGTGCGACTCTTTCGAGGGGAATACGAGTTCAAACCCTGGCAATCACCAATGAGTTTTTCTATTAAAACTCATGTGTCTAATTGATAATTGCAATTTATCACACGCTTTTCGGTGAAGGAAAACATCATGAGGAAACCTGCATATCTCTAGAGAATTCTGGAGATATGTGTAACCTGCCAATCCGCATTGGAGCGGAGTGGTAGGTCTTAGCTCCAACCCTTCTCTCCAGAAACGGAGAGAGGAGGCCTATTCCCAGAAGTGGGATTGTAACAGGCCGCTACTTTACTTTTTATTTAAAACAAGAGTAAAGAGTATAATGTCTAGGCTGGTCAATTAATGGATTATACCTAATCCTAGTCTACCTAAATACCTAAATCTAGTCCCAAACAGAGTAGTTTTGCGTTTGTATGTTTTCCTTTTGATGTGTAAATCAAAGAAAACGACATGGTTGTTGTTTGAAAAAATTTTTTTATTTATTATAAAGTATTGACACTTCATAATAAACGATGATTTTTACAAACGTTACGCGTTCAGTTTCGATAGTTTTCTTGCTTTTTTTAGAAATGGGGCCAAAGGTGTAGTGCACATGTGTAAGGCCAATATTGAAATTAATAAAATTAAAAATGAGCCGCAGTGAAGCATAAATACTATAAATAGTTATTTTATTACAAACAAGCTAAAAATAACAAAACTAAATAACATAATTCAACAGTATCCAATGTCAAGTAAAATGACGAAATATAAAAACGCTATGTATTATATTTAATTTAAAGCTGACTACACAAAGTGTGAATAAACATATTTTAATATTGCTATATTTAGAGTCATGGATTTGACTAATGATAAAAGTCTTTCTTCAAGCGGTTAATTTGTAATCATAAATAATATCTAAATAAAAATATTATGATGTTAATACTCTTTTATTGATTTATTTATTTGTTTATGTACCACAAAAAACGTAACAAACACATTATCAATAAAAAAACAGTGTACAAAGGTCAAGTTATCCCTTTGACAGAGATCTCTTGATCTCTTTTATAATTGTCTTTTGTTTTAACTATATAGCTGTTACACGCGACTTAGTCTGCTTGAACTTCAGTGCCGATATGTAAAGTAGCCAATCAAAAAGTCATTCTGTAGCCTTTCAACTATCTCCATTCCAAAAATCACATAGACGCTTTGCTCCGTTCGCCCATATAAAAATGACAAACAAACAATAGCAGTTGTTTAATACTAGATGTAGTTTTATCCCGACATCTGGTGTACTATTTCTTTACTAAATGTTTAGTTTATAAGGTTCTCTTATTATCTGGTTGAAGCACTAGAAATCTCCAAAGCGATGAGCGTTCTTGAGTGCCTCTTGATTTAAACAAAAGTGCTATCAAAGGCCATTCAGCGCCGGATTTAAGCAATTTGGTCTTCATAAATAAAGTAAGCGATTGGTTTTTTGTTTACAATCATTTGTAGTTTTATTTTTTTATTGATATTTTTTTTGTTTCTTTCAATAAGAATCTACAATTTTCTAAAGAACAGGTATTATAGCCAACCTAAAGGTAGGTAGTTTTTTCCCAAAAATAATAGTATGTTTACGCTTTTGCTTCAGTATACGGTATCTTTGGACATCATCGTCCTAATTACGTAAAATCGTACTAGCTTTTACGAGACTTCGTCGTCAAATTCGAAACTTCATGAAAGTCCTACAATTAATGGACCAAATAATCTAATCAAAATATAAATTGGGTTATATTTAGTTAACACACCAACCACTTTGCCATAATTATAATGTTCAATTAGAAGTTATTAAAGGGCTAAACAATCTTTCCTAAAATCGATTAATTAACGATAGACAGTTAAGGTCATGCCTTGAGGTAAAATCTACTAGTTCTCGTTGCTATTTGGCCGTGTCTGCATTTGAGTACATCTTAATATAAAAAACACAATACTTATTTAAATCACGGAGTCGCCACTCTTACATCTTAGCATAATTAATAATTTTTTAACATTGTATGAGATTTACAAAATATAATTTGAAAGAATTTGAAATTTGAATTTGAGAGATAAATTTGTTTCGCTTTATTCATTACAAAAGAACCTTTTCATAAAATATTATATAAATACATTTATAAGTGATATGCGTGAATATTTTCTTAGATTACCAATTTAAGAAGCAGACACTATATTTGTACGGAAGCAACCATAAATTCATATATACTGCTCCATAGTACACTTCCTCTATTGATAGGGGCGAGACAACTTTGAATCAGTTCTTTCTTTGATCGTCCATCATAGAGACTTTAATGTTTTTATCTTTAGTAGTAAAACATTTTATGTAAATGTTTACACTTGTGCAGTTATGTCTTAATCAGTTACATATTTTGAGGCGAAAGCTGTTTTTTCATGAATTGCAACAAGGAAGGAATATGAAGAAACACGCTTACTAACTTTATTACGCGTATTCGTTATTAATAGTTCGCAGACTTAAAACTCAAAAGTGATTTTAGCTTAAATGTTTCTCTGGCTCGGATATGCGAAGAAAATCATGAAAATCAGTTGCTTATAAAATAAAATTTAATTGCAACTTTGTTGAGAGGTCTCTTATAAGTCAAACATGTTGTTAAATGATTTAGCTAGGTATTTTACGACCGGCCGCCAGCCTGACGTCAACTTCCTTATTCGCCTTCAACGACACCTCGTTAAGAAATAAGGGTGGTCTATTCTACTCAGCCGGATGTCACACAACGGGTCGACTTACCTTAGTCGCCTTTTACGACACCTCGGTAAGAAATGAGGGTGGTCTATCCTATTCAGCCGGATACCACACGGCGGTCTTACAAGCAAATTGAAACTCGTAAAAATAGAATAATATAAAAAGGATTTTACTGTTTTAGAAGTAACATTTTGGATGTAAAACAAATAAGTTGCTAGACTTGTTGAGCGTAAGTTTCAGTAATTTGCATGTACGGATTAATGAAGTTTTTTCAAGTAGCTTATCATTTAAGTTGCCTAAAAATTCGCGACAGATCGTCAATAAAGCGATATTAAAATGTAGATTTCATATCGCAACTGCTTTAACAGTATCCAAGACATATCGTCATGTAGTACGAGCATAACTCTATAGGTATACGTAACCGATCTACAAACCGCAAGCGTAGAAAGATTGGTAATAATACGCTCTGAAAATAAATTGTGCCAGATAATAATCATAACACGTATTAAATATTGCTTGCCTGACAAGCGTATAGTGTAATATGGAAGATATATGTCTCCCAGTTAGATAGGGTTTGACATGAAATCTTTCAGCTATATTACCATTACCATTTAGATGAGAGTTTGCTGATTATTTTGTGCTGTTAATATTGCTTCTAATGTAAAAATTCTATTCAGGTTTTGTGGACTTTCATTTACTTTTTTTAAATTCAAACTGTCGTGAGTGGGCTGTGGTTAATGACCCTGTCTTCAGCTTCGCGGGTCGCGGGTTCGATTCCCGCCGAGGGCCAACGTTTTCTATAAACAAATTGTTGGTTCTTCGAGCCTGGGTGTGTATTTGTATTTAGGTATGTATTTAAACTTATATATGTAGTATATCTACCAGTTGTCCGTCACCCATAACACAAGTATTAAGTTACTTACTTTGGGGGCGGACGACCGTGTGTGTAAATGTCCCATATATTTATTTATTTATTTTACTGGTTATAGTTAGTCATTCATTCATAGCTGGTTTCTATATTAAATATTTCTTTTACTTCTATTTTTCTGGTGCTCAAGATAGTGGTCCTGATAGTCTAGTGTCATTCTTAATCGGGGTGAGATATATTTAGTCCATTTATGCAAAATCATATCCTTGCCAATTGCCATAATAAATTATTTCTTATAATTACTTTCATAGAATTGAAAATTTTCAGTTCCAAGCCTTAAAGCCTTAACAACTGTGCATTATAATCTATCAATACATATAGCAATAGATTTAATAATAATTTTTATAACACGTGTGCATGATAGGAGCTGTTTAAAAATTACGGACATCAAACCAAGTAATTAACACTTTGTTAGCAACAAACGAAATAAGAGTTAATCAAACGCAATTAAAGAGTTCCATTGTTGCGAAATTAAAACAAACAATACTCTAATTTACTTCAATACAAAGTTGTTTAGTTCAACAAAGAGTTCATTAACCTGTGTTTTTATGTATACTTGTTTTTTTTTATTACTGACGACCTATCTCGTAGCAGAATGTAGGTTTAAAAATATATTTGTAAAACATTGATACGTAGTGTAGAAATAGACATTTCTCATAGAAATAGGCTCTTTCATTGTAATTATACGTATAATAAACTTCCATTCGTTTGTATTGTTGTATGTTCTATGAATTTTTATAGAACTTACAACAATAGTGTTGTGTGTGTTGGAGTTTTAAAAGAGCGGATATCTTAGAGCAGCGTGGTTGGTTTTAGCTTTAAACCTCTCTATTAGTGTTCTCTACTAAAAGAGAGGTTGACCTGGAGATCTGGCCTCTACCCAGAAGTTTAGAAATATAAGGATTATAGGCTTATATTTTGACAGCTGTTTTATAAAATTAATCTAAAGTCTCCCTTTTTTATGGTTACGATAACAATAATGCTTACAAACTTAAATACCACCAAGCCAATATAAAATACTGATCCCTTATCCAGACATTACTTTTTCGCGACGTTACTTCTAACGAAAGGATGGTACCTCATTCAAGAAAAGTAGGTTAGTTCCAAAATAATGACATCATCAGTTCAGTAAATATACAATAGCGATGTTATGTTGAAACAGTTTACAATAGTATGATTCGAAACATTTTTATTTAGCCCTTTTAACCGTTGATGTAATTTGTAAATAAACACGGCGCCAATGGTGAAACAACGTAAACGTAATCGAAGAGTTTGATTGTTTCCACACGCTATTCAGCTTGCATTATTTGCGTGTGTTAAGAAGCAATTACGTTGCTCTCGTTATTTCGTAGTAGGGCAATAGTGGCAGAAAGCTGTGGTTGGATTGCATAATCAGGTGATTGAACTCGGCGCGGGCGTATTCATATTCCTGTTCGCGTACGAATCGAATAATTGTTCCTTTATTGCCTTCACGTTCATATCGCCTCTTCTCGTGGAAATATCTATGTTAAATTTAGCATAAAACACAAGACGAATTTATTTGAATTATATCGAGGTAAAATCTGCTAGATATTGTTTCGGTAGCTAGAGTTTTAAGTATAGAAACTATAAAAATTCAAATGCAAAAGTAATAAAATTATTTTGCTATAATCCGCGATACAGTAGATAGAAAATATATATAGTGTTAAATGTATAGTGGACTATCCGTATTTTCATACCCGATACGTGCAGGATTCGTAAAAAAAAACATGCACAAAACCTCCACCACTTCCACCACAATACACAAGCACTTTCACTATCACAAACTCAACAATCGTTTCGCCTCGCAACCGAAGCATCATCAGGAGATAGACTCCACGACAAAATAAATACATTTAACACTATATATATTTTCTATTTACTGTATCGCGAATTATAGCAAGATAATTTTATTATTACTTTTGTATTATGGATCTCCGCAAAGTAACGCCTTATTCTATAAATTCAAATGCCTTTATATTCATATTAATATTATAAATTAGAAGTTGTGTTAATTTGTCCTTATATAGCTGAGGAGTTGTTGAATGACACATGCTTCTTTTTATTTTAATCTATTCTATCTTATTTAAAGTCCACGTAAACGAAATCGTGGGCAGAAATCAGTTTGTACTATATTTAAAACTTTCGAGGGTAAAACTTTGTTTTTTTATTAAATTTTTTATTTGCAAGATTTAGGACAAGGCACGTAATGTACGTTGAATCATATATTTTATAGAATATGCTATCGCTTATGAAAAGGTATATTTAATAGTTATAATATGTACGTGATCTAAATGATTTATAGAAGCAGGCGTTACTTTGCGGAATTCCATATTACAAGCACTATAACAGAACTAACTACATTGCTATAATCCGCACGAGTTAAGCGAATGCATGCAAAGCTAATGTGTATGAAGCAGGCAAAATTTACGCACCTTATACATGCAGGACAAGCCACCACACGCACCCCAAGGCACCTCCACCAGCAACAATGCACACAAGCAGCACACACAACCACCACCACAACCTCAAGAGGTTGTGGTGGTGGTTGTGTGTGTGCATGCATTCGCTTAACCCGTGCGGATTATAGCAAGGTAGTTAGTTCTCTTATAGTGCTTGTTATGTACGTGATCATTTTAAATCAGTTAGCTTAATACAAAACTGACAATCTATGAATGACTAAAATGGATTTTCTTAAGCTAGCTATAGAAACCTATTGTGTTAACGCGATTTATTGTTCTGTTATATTTGTGTTATGCTAATATGGTAATTATATAAATTAACCTAATTACTTACACAAGTACTCATGTCATTCTTGCACTATTCTGTTAAAAATGGCATAGTGATAATCTACTTAAATCAAGGCTACTAGCAAGTCTTTTCAAGATGTATATTATAGTGAACTAAACCGTACGCCTTTTTTACACTATATTTGCGCATCAATGTCTAAATAAATAAATAAGTATATGGGACACTTACACACACGGTCGTCCGTCCCCAAAGTTACTTAATACTTGTGTTATGGGTGAAGGACAACCGGTAAATATACTACATATATAATTTTAATTACATACTTAAATACAAATATAAACCCAGGCTCGAAGAACCAACAAATTGTTTATAGAAAACGTTGCCCCTCGGCGAACGAACCCGCGACCCGCGGGGCTGTAGGCATGTTCACTGCCCACTGCGTCAACGGGCCAGTCGTGAGATGTTTGTATGTGGTTTTCTCATACTCATACTTTTTATACATTAATAAATAATCTTTGGGATTGGGACTAAATCTTTAAATGACGTATCATATCATATCAATGGGTTAAAGCAAAAAACCGTGTTGTTAATTTCAGATTAAGGATCTGGTTAAGATTTGAAGCTTGATATGTTTTATAAATTTAATTGCTTAAAGATATAGATTTTTTATAATTATGTGATAATATTTCCTCTATTTCGAAGTATGTAGTAGAGCCAGTACATAATCTATCACATTAGCATGATGTTATTGCAGACAAGTGATTTATACAGTACATTAATACATATCGTAAATTTAACGTATTGTAAGATAAATTTTTCATTCTTTAAACTTGTGTTATTGTTATTAGTTGATAGGAGAGTCTAGAGGTCTACCGTGTGGTATCCAGCTGATTAGAATAGACCATCCTCATTTCTTACCGAGGTGACGTAAAAGGCGACTAAGGTAACTTGACGTCAGGGAGGTTACCGGTCGTAAAATACCTAGCCATCATCATCATGTAACAACATGTTAACATGTTGTGCCAACCCCGCTTAAAGTGGAAATAGGGGCACGAGAATGATGAGTCTAGAGGTGGAAATGTAATCCTTACCCGACATCAATGTACAACGTAAAAACGATCTCGTGTTTATTAGCTCCTTTGGATAAGAGCAAAACGATTCATTTATACGACAATACTAGTTACCTTGATGTATTAGTTACATCAAGAGAATTATTAGACTGTCATATGCATTAATTGCTACAGAAGTTAGTTTACCACGCATCTGTTATAAAGTCTAGTAACTGTTCTATATTCTTGTTATTGCGTTACATATTTAATATTACAAAATATATATTTAATCGAAATTTTATGAGTTTTGTTATTATCCTCATTATATTCATAATGATGTTCACATTTTAATTTTACAATGTCTTACATATTCTTAGACGAAACATACTTTTTCATTCAGTCTCGTTCTGAACATATACAATTGTTGTATGTACGAAATATTAAATACGAAATTTAAATCTTTTTATGCTAACGGAATTAAATTATTACTTAATGTTTAATTTCTTTTACAGAAAAGTGTCTTTCGTTATTGCTTAAATAGCAAAGAACGTGGTTTATAGCTGACATAATATCAATGATGATTGAACGATTGGCCGATCAACTTTTTAATCGAGCGAGTGAAATTTATACGTAGACGTAATATGTCTACTATGGACATTTATATTTTTGAGACTCGAAAGTTTGCATATTAATATATTTATTCACAATAATTCATAGAACTGATTAATTATGCAGAGTTAAAGATTTATATTCTTACAAAGTTTTAAATTGAAAGATTTGTAGATCGTATTTTATACAGAAGTGATATCAATATTGTATTATAGAATATAGCAATATTTTTATTGTTACGAAATTATTATCATATATCAGTGATGTCAGCAATTATTTCACGGGATGCTAGTTGGTCAAACATCATTATTTTTTTAAATGTGCATAATTTATATATATTAACTGTATTTATATGTAATGAAATATGACACGTCTCACTAAACCGTGGTAAGGCAACTTTAGGAAAACTTTCCCGCACGCTAGTAGTGCTTTTGCCCTCTACTCTCTGTATTTTTCTACCTCGACGAAGAAAACGCAACGCTTCTGCGCTCGCTCGTCCCGGCCGGCTAACAGTATATAGTCAGTTCAAAAAAAAAATACCTACAATATATTTCAAAATTCTAAATAGAACTAACTATTAATTATTTCATATCATTTTCCTTCTGCCCTTATCCCAAATTGTGGGGTCGGCACAACACGTTACAAACATGTTGTCATATGATTTGGCTACGTATTTTACGACCGGCCGCCTGCCTGACGTCAACGTAGCTAGTCGTATTTTACGACCCCTCAGTAAGAAACAGGGTGGTCTATTCTAATCAACCGGATACCACACGTTGGGTCAACTTACCTTAGTCGCCTTTTACGACACCTCGGTAAGAAATGAGGGTGGTCTATTCTACTCAGTCAGATACCAAACAGCGGGTGGACTTACCTTAGTCGCCTTTTACGATACCTCGGTAAGAAATAAGTGTGGTCTATTCTACTCAGTCGGACACCACACGGCATTACTAATTTTTTTCATAATAAAATAAATTTGCCACCGTATTAAAATCTCTGACCTTCTTTGCAACCGAAAGGGTATATAAAACAAATTTATCGCTTGAAACAAAAGCGTGAGCTATAACAATAGCTTGGAATGCGGCGCGACGACATGAGCTGGCTTAATTAACACGATTATGTCTGATATACTCAGTCATAAATGATACACTGGTTACAATGACAACGTTGTTATATAAAGTTGCCCGTCATTTTCATTAACTATCTAGTGGTCCACGCGAAACGTACCTTCATTTCTCTTTAAAAAAAACTATCTTTTAAACGTAACTTTGTTCGCGTGGATTGCAGTTGTATTTGAGTAAACAATAATACTTATATTAATTATGGTTACAGTGGGTTAACCTTACAAGCTAGATATATGCTGTCGCGGACTTTTATTTAGAACTTTAAAGATTTAATGACTTACCATTTACTTAGCGCACGCAAGGAAAGCTTTAAATTTCGCCGTTTTCGCAATATTTATTATTTCTGCTCCTCTCCTGTTCATCTTAGCATGATGTTATATAGTCTTTAAATATCCTCGATAAATGGACTATCTTACACTCCAAAAAGTTTTCAAATAGGTCCAGTAGTTCCTGAGATTTGCGCGTTCTAACAAATAAACTCTTCAGCTTTATATATAAGCATAGATAGTTATTCATCTTTAAATTATTCTCGGTGTATTTTTGCATCTTGCGCTGTTTTCTTTCAAGCTTAAGTTGCAATCCCACCAAGACTTAAATGGCCCATTTATTGTCGATGGTATTTATGACAACTACATATTACTCTACGGAGCCGTGATAGCCTAGCGGTGAGACCGTGCGACTCTTTCGAGGGGAACACGATTTCAAACCCGGGCAGGCACCAATGAGTTTTTTTATTAAACTCATGTGTCTAATTGATCATTGCAATTTATCACACGCTTTTAGGCGAAGGAAAACATCTTGAGGAAACCTGCATATCTCTAGAGAATTTTCGAGATATGTGTATCCTACCAATCGGCATTGGAGCAGCGTGGTAGGTCTTAGCTCCAACCCTTCTCTCCAAAAACGGAGAGAGGATGCCTATGCCCAGCAGTGGGATTGTAACAAGCCGCTACTTTACTACTACTTTACATATTCCTCTTAACTATCGTACACTACTATCGGACATACATATGTATCTATCCTTAATGGATTTTTACGCCATTCTATGCGACATTTTTGATGTTGCAGGTCGAAAAGTAAGGCTCTACCAACCCTACTGCTTCTAGTACGGGAATTCCCTCTATCAGTCAAACTATTTTGATATCACAATTCGAAAATTAAAATATAAAAACTATAAAAAATATTTTCTAAGGGCATGAGTCATTAAAGTATTAATGAACGAAATATATATAAAGTAAAGTTTATGACTTTCATAATTTAGAGTTTAAAACATGCACGTACGTACGTCCTTGTTAAACAAAAGGTTTATTTTATATGAGGGTCAAATGAATCACGATTATAGTTAGCGGTCAAGCGGAGCCTCACAATAACATTTAGAAGAGTAGTTATGGTCTTAGTATTTAGTGGCATATCGTGATTCTAAAAGTAAGAGAGGTATAAATCGTAAAAAACCTAATGATATATACAATGTGTCCGGTCATGATCTAGCGATATTTTAAAGTTAGAAAATATACCTAATTTCATCGACAAAAACACCCATATATGAGGGTCTACTTCACCTCCTGTCGGAGTGGCCGCCATTTAATTTTTTTTGTAGATTTCTCTGCCAAAAGATCTGCGGATTTCTCTTTATATTTTTTAACTTTAAAATATCGCTAGGTCATGACCGGACACATTGTATATACGGTTATACTAACTTCAAGCCGTGTGGTATCCGGCAGAATGGAATAGACCACCCTCCTTCTTTACCGAGGTGTCGTAAGAGGCGACTAAGGTAAATGCCGTGTGGTATCCGGCTGCATAGAATGGACCACGCTCATTTCTTACCGAGGTGTCGTAAAAGGCGACTAAGGTAAGTTGACGTCAGGCAGGCGGCCGGTCGTAAAATACGTAGCCAAATCATATGACAGCATGTTTGCAACATGTTGTGCTGACCCCACTTAATAGTGGGATAAGGGCAGAAGAATGATGGTTATACTAACTTCGTTAATTTTTTGCTTAGCTAAAAAAGCCTACCTAAAATTTGCTTTGTTATTTTGTTATGGAGCCTATCTGTTGAAGATGCTTCGGTAACGGGGCGAAATGATCGTTGAGATTGTCGTAGTGAATGTGTGTAGTGGTTGCGAAGAGTGCTGTTAGTGGTGATGTCTCGTGATACGTGTGGTAACTAATCCTGCATGTATAAATTATGAGAATGTTTTTGCTTCCTACCCTAAGCATTAGCCAGATATTCTCAAAAACCCGGATCAAAATATATCAAAATAATTCTATCATCACTTTTGAAATAGGTATAAATGTAATATGAGGTTCTCATGTGCTGCTGCTGAAATTGGAACAATGGGCAGCAGACGGCTATATGCAGCAAGAGGGAAGTATATCTGGAGGCGAAAACACAATAGAGCAATCTTATGTCCGAATAGGTAGATTGCAAGCTGAACTAACGAGCCTTACCTAGAGTTTGAGATATCAAAGTGCAGAGAAAGTCCAATAAGAACTTACATACTTATTTAATATTTACAATTTATCATACATTTTAAGGTGAAGACCGTAAAACATGTCTATGTCGCAAAATTATATCCTGCCAATCCAATCTTAAAATCATATAACTTCGCTTCGCAAGGAGAGTTACAGTTGCGGGGCGAAACGATTGTCGAGTTTGTGATAGTGAACGTGTGTAGTGCTTGTGTATTGTGGTGGCAGTGGTGGTTTGTGCATGTGTTATTACGAATCCTGCATGTAACGAGTATGAAAAAACGGATAGTCCACTATACATGTAGCACTATATATATTTTCTATTTACTGTATCGCGGATTATAGCAAAATAATTTTATTATTGCTTTTGTATTATGTACTTCCGCAAAGTAACGCCTAATAATATAAATTAGAGATACAGTCTTGACAGACTGTATGTCATACTTTCCTTTTTTTGTAACAAGGTGTATCACCGGAGGTAATCAAGCGCAACCACAGTACGTCTTGCATCTAAATAGTGCGTTTATGTTCATAAATAAACATCAAACGCAGGTTATTTTTGTATAGTAGTTAGTTCTGCGTGTGAATAATCAAATGTATTTTATGAATGTAATGAACAGATCATCGTTACGAATGATCGCATAATAGATTGATAATCTTGCGATTGTAATTGACAGTGTTTATGAAAGACGCACGCGACTACGATCCATAGCTTTGAATGTTTCGTAACGGATTTTTGGTAATGATATACACCTACTATATATCACAGTTGAATAGCTAAAGATTTATTACATAGACATTTCTGTAGATAAAAAAATAGGCAGAGGCCGCACCGCGATAGGGCCACACTTTTCTTACCAAGGGGCTACGGGCTTACGAATAATAGGAGAGAATGGAACGAAAAACAAATAAAACAAGTAAAAACATGTTGTGCCAAACTGACTTATACTGGGATAAGGCCAAGAGCATTGTGATACTTTTATCTAGGGATGTTACGGAGCTCCGACTTCCGTTCCGAAGGGTCGGAACCTCCGATTGAATTCACACCTCCGACTCCGACTCCAGCTCCGATAAATTTTAGTCGGAGGTATAACGAAGGTGAAATTGTCATGCGATTTCGGACAGAACGCGCAGCTACAAGTTGTAACTCGTTGCCCGGGGGTATCTCCCGTCGCACGCGTAACTCTATTTGTTTATTTTCAGTATTAATGGTTAAACGCGCTTAAGTATTCAAATCGTTATTTAAATCGTGGTGGTCATGTCTAAGTACAGTTTACAGGTCAATTTTTAGATTAATAATGAAGGATGCGGAAGTGGAAACCTCTGCCTCCGATTCCGACTTCGGCACCGATAATTCAAATATGAAATCTCCGGTTCCGACTCCGCTTCCGGTAAACATACCTCCGTAACATCCCTACTTTTATCATGCGTCTATCACTGCCGCATTCCTGAAATATTTGTTACAATGATTACCTGAGATATATGCAGCGCGGGTGGTCTAAGCTTCAATCCGATATCCAACCTAATTTTTGTATATAAAAATATAGAGAAACGATAGATGATGTATATAATAGACAAAGTAGGAACCGACATAAGCATGCTTTGCGCCTAGCAAAAGGACTTAAATCGTTTATGGATTTGGGTATAACATTCTTTTATAAAATTACGCCATCTATTTTGGCCTTGCCATTACAGCATTTTAAAAACATTGTTAAAAAGAGGCTGATACAGAAAGCCTACTATACTCTTGAGGACTATTTAGATGATAAGAATGTGTGGATATAGCTACACTTCTACCCTGTACAAGACAGTAATGACTAAATGTAACTAGTTATAAGATTTATATTTTTAAAAAGAGCAACCACCGAGTTTCTTGCTGGCTCTTCTCGGTAGGAACAGCTTTCCGAACCAGCAGTAGAGTCGACGATTCAAAAGCACTGTTAACAAGTTTACTGAATAAAGAATATTTTGAATTTGAATCGTGAGCAATTGAAAACCATATACTGCTGTAAAATAACTGATCCTACACTTCAAAGTAAAATTTGAAATAAGATAAAAGAAACAGATTACTTCAAAGTCACGGATTTGAAAACGGTAAAAAAACAATACATTTCTCGAAAGTACTCATTTTATATATTCAAACTTTAATGTAAATCGTGAATGAAATAAATATAAAAGGCGACCCAAATTTAAATTCTCTTTTTCGGCCAGTACTTTTTGCAATATTATTGAATACATTTCGTAAGCATCAATCCAATTTTTCTGGCATACTTTATTAAAACTCGCTCGAAGATTCAGGTTACAATTGTCAACGTTTAAATAACTTGTTATAGTAAAGATCTGATAATAAAAGAGGAATCATCTTTTTTCTATATTTTTGTTATTCGAAATAAGAAATAAAATAAAAATTGAAAATATATTTTTTATTACAACTTCTGATTTTAAACCATACAAGGTTTATTTACAGGAGATCATCATCATTCATCATTCTCCTGCCCTTATGCCACTCTAAGTGGGGTCGGCACAACATGTTGTTACGTGATTTGGCTAGTTTTTTTTCAACGTGTCGCCTACTTAACGTCAACTTACCGTAGTCGCCTTTTACGACACCTCAGCAAGAAATGAGGGTGGTCTATTCTATTCAGCCGCATACCACACGGCGGGTCAACTTACCTTAGTTACCTGTTACGACATATAAAAACGACAACTTGAAAGTTGTCGTTTTTATTGTTGGTATTGTTTTATTTTATTAATTGAAATTAATATTAAAATTACTACCACTACTACTTGCTAAATTTTCTTTTCAACTTTTTCTTTTTTAAGTGAGTTATCTTGATTGCTGTTCATATTTGTAAATCCAGTTAATGCTAACTCAGTATATACTCAAAAGCTAATACTTTTACTATAGTTTTCGTAGTTCGTGGTTTCAATATTGTGAAATGGGTAATAAATCTGTCAATTATTAGACTTGCACAAAGACATTGAAATTTAACGACTATATATAAAATTTTGTATAAACCAACTTATTCACAAACGTCAATTAGTAAACACAAATAAGTTGTGAAGGTCGTCTTCTCAATGAAAAGAATAAACTGTTGAATCAATATTTATTTATAAAAAAATAATTGATATAATATTCAAGCTCAAGTTTAAAGAGATATTTATTTCGTGGATGACTCATAAAGAGAGAGCGCGTTAGTCATGTTATAAACTAACAGGTAATTATTCTTGTTTGTACGTCTACGAGATTTTAAGATTAGAACCCTTAGTTATACGACTTGAACTAGAGACGTATTCTAGTATTTGACGACATCACCAGTGGATACCGATCAATAGTTTAAAGGGAACACTTATCCTAACTATGTTTCACTTATCTTTTGAAAGTTACTATTAATGTGTAAATAAATATGGGTATTTCATTGCGTATTCTTTATTTATTATCTTCATTCCTTATTATTCACACTATCTATTTTCGATACGTATATAATAAAAAAAAACTTCAGATAGAGAATTGAATTAAAGCTTCAAGTCATAAAAATTGATAAATTTCAGGTTTCATCAACTTACTCCAAGACTTTGTGTACAAGAATATGTGCTAATGACTACACCTAACATTGACTTGATATGGTCTCAATTGTTACCATCACGGATCAACTTTATTATATCTTTTACCAACAATTTTAGTATATCTTTTAAACAACACAACACAAACTTTTACACATGCTACAATAGTACTTTGGCCCCTTTTATAGTATCGAAGTGGACACTTGACAAATTTAAAACTTGTCAGTTGGCCATCGACTTATTATAAAAATCTTTGCGATTTTGTCGTGGAATCTATCTCCTTGCTTCGGTTGCGGGGTGAAACAATTGTTCAGTTTGTGATAGTGAACGTGTGTAGTGCTTGTGTATTGTAGCGGCAGTGGTGGAGGTTTGTGCATGTGTTTTTTACGAATCCTGCATGTAACGGGTATGAAAAAACGCATAGTCTACTATACATTTAGCACTATATATATTTTTATTTACTGTATCGCGGATTATAGCAATATAATTTTATTATTACTTTTGTATAAAAATTTTGTTTGGCCCGTAAAAAAAAAAAAGAATATTACAATTATGATAAAATCTTAAAAGCAGTAATTCGGCGGTAGATTTTGTAATATACGATTTCTAAAAGCTGCAATTTCACCGTTGCCAGCTGATTAAACCCTACTGCTAGAAAGACCTTTAATATAGACCTTATATCTAATATAGACCTTGCTATTCATTATGGATGAAATCATAATCTTGATAGTGGCTGGGTTGGTCACACTGTACACTTGTTAAAACAAATTACTTAATAAAACTGTCGTTTCAAAATTGGCTCTTGTTCAAGGAATTCTTGTCGATTATCATTATTACCTATTTCTTATGTATAATTAATAAGAAACAGTTTTTTTTACTATTATTTAAAAACGCGTTTCTTTAAGGTTGGTCATAACAGGATCTTAAAAAGCTATAGGTCAAAAATCAAAGTGACTCATATATGCATTCATGATATTCGAATATGTTGTATACACGAATAAATTTCTCTTAGAGATATATTATTAATCAGTTTTGATGATAAGTAGGTTTGAAGATTCAGCACGCAATCTTCAACTGCTTGGCATAACCACCACGCTGCTTCAATACGAATTGGTAAATCATGACCAGCTATATAAAAACAAATTCCATCGTCATCATTCTCCTGCCTAAGGGCAGGAGAATATATATATAGAGAGATAGAGTGGGATAAGTCCCACTCTAAGTGGTGTCGGCACACCATGTTACAAACATGTTGTCACATGATTTGGCTACGTATTTTACGACCGGCCGCCTGCCTAATGTCAACTTACCTTAGTCGCATTTTACGACACCGGGGTAAGAAATGAGGGTGGTCTATTCTATGCAGCCGAATACCACACGGCACATAAGACAAGTTCCAATAAATATTAATTTGATCAAGTAGACATATCAAACTATTTCTAACATCTAGATTAGTCTGAAATTCATATTTTCGAAAAATTAGTTTATTTATCCTTTTTACCTATAGGAGGAAACTCCGCTACATTATTAAATCAAATAATAATTTATAATAATATAGTTATATTAATAACTCATTAAAGTAAGAAAATAATTAAATCAAACCCACCGCAGAATGTATGCAAAATTTTAACTCCGGGTTAACAGCACGATAACCGAAATTGCAATGTTACTAAAGAATAAAGTAATGACGCATTATAAAATAGTCCTACTAAACATAATGATATGACATCCGTACTGTTAATTTAAGCTATTAAAACTGTCATACATAGTCCATGTGAATAAGTATACACGAGCTATTATATCTATGTGGGGATCATTAGATACAAGGTCCTTGAGCCTCATCATATGCGTACGGCGTCGTCGAGTCTGGAACGCGTGCTATCCAGGTCGATGCCCATTGACCGTAATATCTTCTATTATCATACGGAACACGTTTGTCTATGAAAATATTTATCTTCTTCCTTTAATGGGAATAATGTTTTTCAATTTAGAATATCGTGAGGTGATAATATTTATGTATAAAGATAGAGGCCTGACTAGCTCCGAACCCATCGAGTTTCAGAGCTAGGAGCTCTTTTTGCTACATTATGGAACTGTCTATAGTTAATTGCTGTTAATTTAATCCGTAGTGCTGAACAAAGTTTTTAATAGTAACGGTTCTCATAAATATATAATAGATATAGAAGAGCATATCGGATTTGAGACTACAAAATCTTAATATTGAAGCTCTGTATAGAAATTGCAGATTTTGTAAAATTGCAACAATATGCAATATATCCAAAATCAAGACAGGAAAATTTCAACGATATTCCTTGAAAGTAATCAATTTTCAGCAATATCGATACTACTCAAAATTAACCATAAAGTCCTGCTAACAGAAGGTGCATTATCGTTTATCGAAAACAAAAATAGCATCAAATTCTCGTCGAAGCGAGAAACAAATGAAATGCACGAGTACAAGAGATGAAGAAATAAGTAATATTTGTTCACAATGTAAAGCCAGCGATAGCTATCCAAAACCAACCGCAAATAACAATGCACTAGCTATTGGCAAGCACACAAAAGGTACGCGCCGATCGGAAGTCCATCGCTCTTTAGCCAATTCATCCACAGAAAGCGTGTGTTTATGCGTCAGTGGAAAGGTTTCCTAAATAAGCTGGGCGACGTCGCAAAATAATCAAGAAAGCTTAGTTATAGGATTTTGAGTTGTCGCTCTATCATATTACTATCTATAATCTCTTGAGAGTTTACTCCGCAAATACTAAATCTCACGGACATGTGTATGATCATTGAAATACAATATATTTGTAATTTGCATTCATGTTTGTACTCAGTTTATTCAAATCACACTATAGAACGACAAGACAGTTATTCCAAATGGAATTGAGTGTTCGTTTCCAACTAATAACGGTATTGTGACGTTTTTTCGTGAGGAAACTTTAAATTTGTTTTTGTTATCCGAACTTTACTATCAATTTTCTTATGCATTTAAACTAACGTTTAGTATAATATCACAAAAAAAATACTTCTTGACTTTCGTGCTTTTAATATGTCGTTATGCTTAACTGATATGTTGGGGGCTTATAAAAAATACAAGAGGTCGAACACAAAGAGCACTAAATCAGTTTTATAGTGACAGACGGCTTGGGCCGTGTGGAGACATTACTGTTGCAAAAACGTTAACATATTAAACCGTATTTTTTATTATAAATAATACCAATACATTTTTTTAGTCTGTGGTCATATAATTTGGTCAATTTAGTTGTTTAAAAAGTTGTAATTGTTATAATAAGTGTTGTAAACTGAGTATATTTGTAAATAAAACAAATGAATATTCTAAACATGGTTGCCTTGAACTTTTCATACAGGTTCGTAATCATCTCGCCTTCTTGATCTTATAGTTTGTGCATTGTCCATCTATAGTGCATGTAATACATCGATAAAAACTATAACTTTTGATTATTGATTACTTATCAAATATAGAGTATATTTTGGGCATTGTGTTTAGTTATGAACGGGGTAATCGCTAACCTTACTGTATTCTTCTTGATATGATCAAAAATTTATTACAAAAGTAATAATAAAATTATTTTGCTATAATCCGCGATAAATAGGAAATATATATAGTGTTAAATGTATAGTGGACTATCCGTATTTTCATACCCGATACGTGCAGGATTCGTAAAAACACATGCACAAACCTCCACCACTTCCACCACAATACACAAGCACTACACACGTTCACTATCTCAAACTCAACAATCGTTTCGCCCACAACCGAAGCATCATCAGGAGATAGACTCCACGACAAAATCGCAAAGCGATACCGATATTCCACTATACATTAAACACTATATATATTTTCTATTTACTGTATCGCGGATTATAGCAAAATAATATTATTATTACTTTTGTATTATGGATCTCCGCAAAGAAACGCCTAATTCTATAAAAAAAATTATTGTTATTCATAGGTACAAATAATATGCGATTCCGGTCTTAACATATATTTATAAAACGCAATGAGCTAACGATTTGTTCCATGGTCTTTACCAAGGGTTAAAGGTTAAGAATTAGCTGGTTTATCTGGTAACTTAAATCATTTGTGTGTGTGTAAGTAAATTTTATGACTGTTATAGTGGCCTGTTAAAACTACGCAATTTATTAACAATGTATGCCTAACGAATTCTGCTGGTTGAGAAAGATGTTTCTACCGAGAAGAACCAGTAAGAAACTCGGTGGTTGTTCTTTTTAGAATATAAATTTTATAAATAATTACATTTAGTCATTACTGTCTTGTACAGGGTAGAAGTGGAGCGATATCCACACATTCTTATTATCTAAGTAATCCTCAATAGTATAGTAGGCTTTCTGTATCAGTCTCTTGTTAATATATAAATGATTAATTCGTGACAGTATTTAAAATCGTTGTTATACTAATTAAATATACCTACATAATGATAATTCGACGATCAATGATAAAATAGAAGGAAAACGATGAACTTGTGATCGATTTTTTATATTGAAAATGAATTGCTTTAAATAATTTCTTGAAAAATGATAAATGTACCTCCTACACTTGATACTGTATCCTTTTAATATATTAAAGTTGCATTGATAAAGTGATATGTACGATATCATATACTCGGATTTTGCAATTTGATGAATTGTAGAGTCACAATTGATGTATTAGTGATAAGTGTGACAATAATCATTTGCCGCAACGTTTGTTTACGTATCACTCATTAAATATGGAATAGATAACCGACAAAGGTAATATAGCTATGAAACTTCATTCTGCTTCATATTAAATAATTTTTATATTGCGCTTAAAAGACTTTTGATAAATAATTTATTCCAATTACAATGAAACCATGAAATTGATATGTGTGTTATTGAAATTGATAAATTACACACCTTTCCGCAAATGAGCGCAAATATATTAAGTCTTTAAATCAAGAGTACAATTATATAGGACATAGCATATATATGAAATAGCATATAGGAAAGCGCGATATTCCTCTAACACGTGAACGTGTTTTTTAACTAAAATAAATAAATGTATATATTTATTCAAGTTCTAGTTTTTATTAATTAAAAAACTTCTACATGACAATTTATTAAACTTTCCTACAATGTCTGAGATGTAATAAGCTCTTATCTTAAATTTGTATTTCATTAAACAATATCTTCTAGGCGTCAAATGTAATGATACAATCAAGTACTTTAAAAAAATCAACTCAAGGTAAAGAGATTAAAACATCTTATGACGTATATGGTCATTTATATGACTTATGTATATATTTTTGTTGCAGTTCTGTACAACAATGTTCAACTTTATAAAAAAGTCTACAATCCTCACTGGAGATTCTGGCGGATATGAAGAACGTGACGGAGAAAAGGAGAGACGAAAAAAAGAAAAGAAAGAGAGGAAGGAACGTGAGAAACGAGAACGAAAAGCTGCCGGACTCGAAGAACCGCTGGGATTGGAAGAGGTAACGTTCCAGAAAAATCTATTAGTTGTATGTATGTACTTAGTAGCTTAGAATGATAAGAAAACACTCTTACATTGCGAAAAATGTGTAATAGATTTTTCGAGAATTCTCTAGTGATACGCAGGTGTTCTGACGATGTTTTCCTTTACCGAAAAGCGTGTGACAAATTGCAATTATGAATTAGATACATAAGTTTTAACAGAAAAACTCATTGGTGCCCGCCCGGGGTTTGAATTCGTGATCCATTGCGAGGAAAAAGTAAAAAAAATTCAGCGGTGAAATAAATAAAGAAAATGGTTTATGGTCAAGGTGCAAGATTAATATAGTAAGGGCATAAATTTAATAGATAATGAAGGATGAAAACCAGTGTTAAGATGAATGTGGATGAATATATCACAAGCGGGAGGCCGTAATAGAGATGGTTGGATTGTGTGAAGTATGGTCATGCATGTGAAGGAACTAGCCCTAGAATTGACGAATGATAAGAGAGAAAGATATTGTGTCGACCCCACTTAGAATGGGAAAAGGACAAGAATGATTTTCTATCTCTTTGTTGCAAGTAGGTTTAATGAAAACGTTCGTAAAATTCATTTTCCTTGGCAATCAACACAAAGACAAAAAAACTAATATCTTATAGCTAAAAACATTTTATTTTCTTCTACTCTTAACTTACTACACTACATTTTTACGCATTTAAGTGATAATATCTACTTCAATGAGTCAAAATTTGAGAATAGTCTTCTACTTCGATTATATTTTTTGCCACTATTTTACTTAATATTTCTGTAAAAAAATTATGAAGTAAATGTTGTTAAAGTTCGAAGTAGTTTTTGAATATATTTGTTTCATTCATAAGATTAATGAATATAGGAGCGCAGTGAATTGAATTGAAAATTATACCTTCCACATTTTTCCTTCATAGTTTGTTTGGTAAAAGGGAAAGCTGAATTCTTTTTCATATTTATAACTCACAAATCAAATTTAGTGAAATCATCATAAATAAATTGTTTCTTAGTCCAAAATCTATTGCAAATCCAACTGTCTATACATATTCAATTTGTGTCATTAAATATATTGTCAACGAAGCCTTTCTTACTACGCACATTCTTCATTACGTAGGGATTAACAATACGGAAACCTTACACGTTGTTCTTCAATTTAATCACTAGTAGGAATTCGCTTAGATCGATTTTTGTTCAATCCGTCTGAAAATTATTTGGTAAAAATAAAGATAAATAGACAGAAGTAATAATAGAATTATTTTGCTATAATCCGCGATAAAGTAAATGGAAAATATAATTGATGCTATTTAAAGTGTACTATCCGTTTCCATACCTGATATTATATACAGGATTCGGGTGATATAGCGCTTTGCGATTTTGTTGTGGAGTCTATCTTCTGATGATGCGATGGTTGCGGGGCGAAACGATTTTTGTGTTTGTGATTTTTTTTGCGTTCATATGTCAGGTATGAAAACGCAGTCAACTCCACATTTAAAATTATACATATTTTCTATGTATTCTATCGAGTAGTATTGCGACATCATTTCATTAAAAAAAAAAAAAAAAAAAAACTTACATAGTAATAATATTATGTAATAAAAATTCTACTTTCGAATATGTTAGTTATTTAAAACATACAGATCTGGGCTCAATGAAAACCTGACGTGTTGGCACCATAAAAAGCATGTAAAAATGCTATTTCAGTTCGGATAATACGCAATGTGGAAGTTAATTAAGCACAAACGAGTATAACGATTGCTTTATTTCATTTTTCTATTGAGCACGTTTCTTAATCTTGCACAACATGATCATTTACCATTAGGTGGATCAGATCTGTAATATTGAGCGTCAAACATCTAATGAGATTGGAATTAGTAAAGCCTTGAACTTCATGGATTGCGGGTTCTATTCCCGCCGATGGCCAACATTTTCTTAAAACGATCCAGATATAAATACACACAAATACTCTTTTTGAGTTTGTATTTTTCGAGTGTATTTGTATGCGGGTATAAATAAAGTATTTATTTAAAATGATATGAGTAGTAAATTTATCAGTTGTCTATGCCGTGTGGTATACGGCTGAGTAGAATAGATCACCCTCATTTCTTACTGGGGTGTCGTAAAAGGCGACTAAGGTAAGTTGACCCACCGTGTGGTATCCGGCTGAGTAGAATAGACCACCCTCATTTCTTACCGAGGTGTCGTAAAAGGCGAATAAGGTAAGTTAACCCACCGTGTGGTATCCGGTTGATTAGAATAGACCACTTTCTTTCTTACCGAGGGGTCGTAAAATACGTAGCCAAATCATGTAACAACATGTTTGTAACATGTTGTACCGACCCCACTTAGAGAGGAATAAGGGCAGGAGGTAGATGATAATTCTCTTATATATTTATTTACCGGGCTAAGTTTTTCTATAGGGAGCAGGAAAAAAAAATCAGTATATAATTAAGGGTATTTTTACACTAAAGTCGACGCGAATCAAGTCGCGGTTAATACTAGTTTTGTATTTATTGATAACACAATCGTTAATCATGCGTCATGTATCAAAACTCTTAGAACGCGCAGATCAATAAGTCCTCATTTGTCAAAATTGCTCCAGACATCCGTTGCGGGAATGTTATTCTACTATAACTACTTATAAAGGCTTTTCTACTGGCACTAGATTTATACCAAATCAAACGTACAGGAATGGTACGTAAATAACATATACTTTTTTTTAGTCCGGCATAATCAGCGATCCCAGATAAAACCAAAAAATTCATATTTCAATAGTAGTAATAGTAGTAATTATAGATTATAGTCGAAAAACATTAAATGCATATTTTCATGTTTTCAATGTTTCTAATTGTTATAGCAAAATAATGCTATAACTTTCATAAGTTATAGCATTATTTTCCTATAATCAACGTATAAGAGAATCTATGTAATGCTAGCAAAACCATTCTCATACCTTATACGTGCTGGATTAGTTACCGCACGTATCACGAGACATCACCGCCAACAGCACACTACACAAGCACTACACACATTCATTACGACAATCCCAAAAATGATTCGCTCTGTATCCGAAGCATCGTCAGGATATAGGCTTCACGACAAAATCGCAAAGCTTTTTCGATTTTTTAGTATGGAATTCTGACTTTAGTTCTATATACCGCATAGTACTTCTATAAATGAATTATAATACAACAATTAATATATTAAAATTATTCATGAAATTCATTTGTAGTTGCTTTTATTTTATTCGAATAATCAACTCTAAATGACGGAAAATAAGTACAGTTACTTGTGTTCTGTTTTGTCACACATCATTAGAAAATGATGTTGTTCATATGAAATATGATTAGCTGCTTCTATAATCCCAACTGTATCTGATGAGTACAACAGTGACTTCTATGGTTATATATTCTAAATAAGACCCTCAGAAAATTGGTCAAGGTTTTAAACCGCTATCAGGCCATTGACCGAAACAGCTGTGGGCGCAACGGCCGTTGAATCAACATTTTATATGGAAGTAATCTCTTAAATTAGATCTATACAAATATACAAGCAAACCTAAGTTCACTTTATATCCCACAAATCTTGCATCAATCTGGTAACGCTGATTTCAAATTACCTAATTATTGTACGTAAATTGTATGATTGTGTCATACACCGGCGTGCCAAATAACTGTTATTTCCAGTAAATTGCCAATTTTCGCGTTATGTAAAGGTTAGCACTAGTTACGGAGAAACTAGTTTTCTAATTATTCTTCAAGGTGGTTCACTATTATTTTTTACGGCGAAACGATAACTGTACGATAACTATATTTGGTATTGAAACCATCGCAGTCGAATTAAGGTACGATTGCTTAGTGATATATAGATGATTAATATAATTTTTAAATATCTTATTATATAAGAGACCTTGGGAGAAGATATTAATTTATTTATATACTGTATTGTACTCCAAAAAGTTATAGTATAAACATTACAGTATAAAAAGCGGTATAAGTGATATGCTTATTGGCGAATTTTTCTAGACAACCTTTGTATCAGGAAAGTTGCTAGATAAATGTATGTAGGTGGTAATATAATGAACATACATAGAAATTAGATCACGTTAATAAACAGATACAATACACACAGAACAATATTTATAATATATACAGATTGTATATGTTATATAACTAATAAATATTATAATATGCTAGCTGTTCCAGCGGCTTCACCCGCGTGGAAATCTGCGTGTCACAATTTTTTTCTAGAATTCAAATTTTAAACATGTAAGTAGTTATTATGAGTTAACTATAAGAGATAGAGACATGCTATCCCGGACTCTTTTGTAGTAGTTTTATAGATCTACAATTCTTTTGTACATTACTTTAGCGCATCTCTGCTGGATTACGCAGTGCACGCGACTAAAGCTCCCAGCAAGCAAGTTTTTTAACAACTGCGCGATCTCTTCAACATAATTTACATAATACCGATATGTACTATTTACCTAAACCATCCGGAAGTATTGTACTATCTTTTGGTGAAAACCGTAAAAAATCCGTTCAGTAGATTTTGAGAAAGTCGATTACATACAGACAGACTGCTTTTTGGGACTTTGTTTTATAATATGTATAGATAAATATATCATATATACATACAAATTTAAACAAACTATTTAATATTAGTCGTCACAAAGTCACGATGTCTAAGACGTTTATAATGAAGAAGAAAAATACAGAGTTAGTTTCAATTTATATAGACACTAACATAATTGTAGAAAACGAAAATTTAGTTTTTCGTTTTGGAAAAAAGACAAAAATACATAGTTCATAATTCACGGTATTAAAACATTTAGATTAGCGCGCACGAAGTCGCAGGTACATATGCTGCTATAAAATTAAAAATAAGTGCTTCGGGCCATATCATAATAATCTTTTCTGTGGAATATAGCTCAGCAACTATGTCCAGTTAGGCTGCGTCGTGACACACACGGCATAGATATCCTCTGTTATCTTCACTCGTCAAACATGTAAGCGGTATATAATCACTCCTGTTATCTTAACTGTGCTTGGTTATGAAGTATTACTAGGCTTAATCATTATTATATATATATTACTTTTATATATGGGCATATTAATTATATTTGTGTATTTCTTAAGAAATATAAATCTAAGATGTAAGTAACTAACTAACTAATTAACTCTAAATATTCCGATGAATTTGTGCGCAAAATATATATCGTTTGCAAACAAAATGTTATAATATAATATAATATATAATAAGCATTTAATAAAATTTTCATGTCCCTACTGTTAACTATCTTGGAGTTCCCTCATCTGGAGCCATACTCATCTGCAGCATCAGGTCATGCTTAAAAGTAGCTTTCTGTTACAATCCCACTGCTGGGAATAGACACATATCTCCAGAATTCTCTAGAGATATGCCGGTTTCCCCACGATGTTTTCTTTCACCGAAAAGCGTGTGATAAATTGTAATTATCAATTAGACACATGAGTTTTAATAGAAAAACTGATTGGTGCCTGCCTGGGTTAGAACTCGTGTTCCCCTCGAAATAGTCGCATGGTCTCACCGCTGGGCTATCACAGCTCCTTGGTCATGCTTAGCATTAAAGTATTATTGGCTTAGTATGTAAAATTTCAGCTCAATCGGTCACCGGGAAATGGGTCCAATTTAACCTTCAAAATTCCACCTTCACATACAAACATACAAGGCAAGTTATATAAAAGCATTTAAAAACAAAGATTACACATATAAATAGTTTAGCAATGGTTCTGGTCTTGAGTTTGCAAAATACCATCGTCTTACATTCAAATATTTAATGTAAGTAAGAACATCTAACAACAAATATTTATTAAAGCTCAGTTCAAAAACTCCCTTTTTTATATTTCTAATGATATATTATTGTTTTTGATGTGTAGAATAAAACTTAAACGATTCAAAGTAAAGAAAAGAAGCTCTGCCACGGTGTAAATGAAATAATTCAATTCTTACTATATTTATAATTTACTAGCTACGCCAGCGGCTTCGCCCGCTTCTAAATCAGCGTTTCACAAATTTTTTTTACAATTCAAATTTTAAACATAAAATTAGTTTGTGTCAGTTAACCGAGTTGTTAAGCTCCCAGCAAGCAAGTTTTTTAACAAGCTGATTTAAAACGAGTATATTAAAGAAAATTGTTAAATACAACTTTGTATTATAAAATACCTTATGTCATAGAGATATCACATCATAATAACTATTAGGACGAATATCTCCTTTTTATATATCTTATATTATAATTTCCCAATCTAGTATGGTCTAATTTAAGCCCACTTAAAATAATCTTGTAATGTGGTAATATCCAGAGAAAAGTTAATAAAACTACTGATAATAAGTGCATATCTATGATTATAGTCTATGGTGCGCAATTATTGATTTTTGGTTGTTCGAGAATAAACGCAGACTTGTATCCCATGTTTTATTTTAATCTAACAACGGATTAAATCTAACGAGCAATATTATAAATAACCCAAATTATAAATTTTATATTACGTACTACGATTACTAATACTCAGCTATCTTTGTTTGTCCTTCTTGGTTTGTTTGTTTGCCTTTCTTGTGGAAACAGGATTACGGATCGGTATGACTTTTGGTATGTAGATGTCAAAGGGTGAATTTTAATCTCGGTCTCGACGACTCCGCACTTCGGTTGCTGAAGCTAGTAGTTAAATACTTTAATTGCGCCCTGATGATTAATTTGTGTCACATATGCGTAATAACTGACAGATAATTAATCGTCGCCTATATTAATGTTTACCTATAAAATTGTTTGTATATACTTGTACAAACATAACAAGATCGTCTTGAACTCTTGATTGTTCGGAATTCTTAGTTAGTTATTGAACGTTTGTTAGTTGTATTTTACAACTACATTGTACGTGTAGTTTATGTGCGAGCCGTACGCGTGATGGATCGAGTATTGAAAACAGACTCTAGTGGTTTAAAAGTGATTGGATTAGCATTGAGAACTTGGGTACTGGTAACGATATAAGCAACTGTTAATTGTATTGGTTTATTTACAGTCTCGTATCGATTGAATTAAATTAAGTAATCGATTTAATTATACTAATTTTTCTCACAATTTTAATATCGATAATGTTTCATAATGTTAAAAGAATTCCGTTTTTTAGATAGTGTTTTTTTTAAACTTGTTTAAGTAACCTCAATCATTAAATATGCCTTTTCCCTGTTCCCGAAAGAAAACGGAAATATTATTGCTCTGGTATATAAGTTTTAATAATGACAAATTTTATCAATACTTTATAGAACGGATTAGCCGTGAAAAGGTAACAAACAGACAAAGATATATATAGACTTTCGCATTTATAATATTATGTATATAATGTGTTAGTAAATAAATATGCAGTGTATTTTTGACGTGTTCTGTAATTCATTTTTGTATTAATATTTGTTACTACTGGTCGTACCGTGACTTGGTTTGCGTTAACTTAATCATTAAATGTCCTCTCCATTCTTTTTCCTATCTGTAAGTCTGTTTGATCAGCTTTATTGTATATGCAGATTATTTTATTTTCTCGTCTTATTAATATTGTAGACATAAAGAACTCAATCACTTAAGCACGCGACTGTCGATGCAGTCGATGTACTACGCCTATCTATTTTACGCCGAAGCGTAAATTCAGGACCGAAATCAGAATTCAATGTCTTTTCCATGATGATTCTCTCTCCATACTAAATTCTCATTTCCATACCAATATCATATCAATGTTGCAACCATACAGTTTCGCATAAATAATATTAGTATGGATTTATTTTCTTGTTAATTAACAAGACCATTAAAATAAATGGAGCTTAATTAATAAATAAAATAATACTAATCAATTTCGTCTTATTAACATAGTAAATTTAAACATAAGATGATGTATAAATCAATGAATATGGGGTTGAATTACAACTATTTTGATCAAAACCAGTTTAAAAAACTCATTTATTTTAACACTTTCATTAGCGGCGGTTTCGCATGTAGTAGCTTTTTGGAATGCGGTTGCAATGACAGGAACTCGTGTTTCATCACAGAGCCGTATACTGTTATATACACGAGTATATGAATCGATGAAATATCTGAAATCGAGAGTAGAATTCATTCCCGTTAAAATTACTGAGCTTAGAACAGTTTCCTTTATAGCAGAATTTGTTCTTGTACCGTCTTTAACATTATGTTATTCCCTAGAAAAAACTATTGTCTCAATATATACATGCCATAAATAATGTCAAATTTAAACAAATAAAAATCATGTTATGTTCTTTGCTGCTGCCTTTGTCGGTCTCTCTTACATACCAAAAATCATCCTTACTACTCCGTTTGGTGGTGAAAATAGGCTAAGAAAGATTCGTTCGTATTCATAAAATTAGTGGGGATACTTTGGGTCCCTTATGCCCGGTTTCACCAACAACCCCTAAACTATCACTTTGCTAAGGGACACCTAACTAAATGGGACTCCTAAACAGACCCCTTACTTAAATTTGATTTCACCAATGAATGTTACCCCTAACTATGGGACTCCTAACTATGTGACGTTTTTTTTACCATAATAGTGCGTGACTTGCTATCGGTATTTACGATTGATAAGAAATAAAAAGGTTTTGTGCAAAATTTTAGTTTATACTATTGAATAAAAATAAGGGAAAGCAATATATCTTCTATGTTATTTCTTTTATGCAATATTAAATATTTTTGATCAAAATTTTATGTATAATGGTAGTGTACATTGATTTTTACTCTATATTTTAAAAGTAATGCTGTCAAGTTGTTACCTACGCCATAATTATTGATATCTTTCAAAGCCTACAATTGTTGTGTGTACATCTTGCGAATGGAACTGTGTATTTTAGTTATGTTTAGCAAATTATACCAGTAATATGCTAAACATAACTACACACATTTTTTCAACTTATTAAGTATAGTTAGATGAGAAGAAACTAAGATCTAATAAAATAAATAGTCCTTACTCACCTATTATCTGGGTATTCCAAATAAGGCTCAATAATTTCTAGTAAATACAACACTGTCGATTTATATAACCTATATCTCTTAAAAAAGTCTACTTCATCAAAATTTATAAAATAATTTGGCCGCTTTCGATAAAGTTTTGGTCTTCGACTTCTATTCACGTCAAAAATAGTATCAATAGTTTCTAAATTATCGAATAAATCAAATAAATCACTGTCCATTTTCGTCTTGTAGTTTCTTTTATAGTTGTGTGTCGGTTTGGGGGGTCGACAATCCACTCCTCAAATTTAAGAGTCCCCTAAGCGGTTAAGTGACCCCTAAATGTTGGTGAAACGAAAACAGTCTCCTAAACGTCCCCTAAATATACATAGGGGTCTCTTAAATTGTAGGGGATGTCGGTGAAATCGGGCATTACACTCATATTAAGCCTCTCTAAATGTTGAAATGTGGATGTTCCTTATGTTAGGTAATTTTATTCTGGAGAAAGTCCATTATCTTTGGAGAGAATATTAAGAACTCAGTTTTGCTACCTTATTTCAATTACCTATGGTAGATTTTTCAAATATGCTAGGAATTCTACAAGCATAGCACGATGTTTTACTACGCCGTAAAGCTAAATGATGAATGGTAATTATCAATGAAGTAAGTGTTTGCGGGAAAATTATGGACGCCTGTACGGGATTTGAACCTACAAACATTTCCAACTGTTTATCACGCATTTACAACAAATGTGTAAATTATGTATATAAGTATGCTATTTCTTCTTTTAGGTTGCTGTTTAAGTTGTTTTTTTTTTGTTACAGGTTAGAAGATCGTTAAAATTACGTGGGCGGCGTAAAGAAAAAGAAAAGCTGCCTTCCGGTATTACAGCTGATTATACTGCCTCACTTTTTGCACATCTCGAAAAAGATTTAAATTATTCCAACTATCCGCTAATTACTACCTCAGGATCTAATTCCAATCTTAGTGACGAAAACAATCATTTGTCGCCTGGATATCCTGTCCAAGGATGGAATAAAAAGGAAGGCGTACTGCAATCAGACAGTTCGGAAACATCTCTCAACTCTTTAAACAATCCAAATAATGTAAACAGTAGTCCTCGGCAAGCACCAAATCTACCTCCGATACCACCGCGCCCACCAAAACGTGGAATTTTAAAAGGCACTCGATTGAGCAATACCAGTTCAAACTCTCAAGAAAGCAATATCCAAAGCTCAGATACCGTTGATTACATCAACGGCCAAGACCAAAACTTACTTGCGCGGAATACGCAGAAGAATGAAGTTATATCTTATGGCCTTCAACCTTCAAAGAGCACTTCATCAAGTGATGATATGCAACAAATACAAAATTTCACCAAAAAAGTTATCCATAGCCCTGTTGAAAATCAGTACAAAAACTATAAAAATAATACTAATTCATCAATAAAGACTCATGACATTGATGAGACACCAAAGACAAATGGAAATAGTTATTTAGGTGTTACATCTACTTCGCCCAGTGCAGACTCTTTAACTGATACAACAACTAATTCTTCGTTTGCTACTCCTCCTTTTTCGACCTCACCTGTTGGTGAATCTCAAGGATTCCACAGATGGTCTAGAACGAGCACATTTGACGACATTTACTTACCTTTGCCATTCTTAACCCCTTTACAACTGCCAAAGCCAAGAAGCCTAACTATACAACGTCAGAAAGCACCTAGAAACGATTTTGGTTTCAGTCTACGGCATGCGATGATTCAAGAAAGAATTTTTATCGGTAATATGAAAGAGTTAACAGGGTATGAAGAAAACGGTTTACCTAATGGCGACAACAAATATAATGGTTCTAACGGTATGATTAGTAAATTGAATTATAAGGCAGTTATATTAGCGGAACCTGGTTCGTATCCGGGCGCTAGTGAAACTGGATTATTACCTGGAGACAGATTGATTGAAGTTAACGAAATCAATGTTGAAGGAAAAACTAGAGAAGAAGTGATCGATCTTATTAAGAGTAGTCAAGATTTCGTGACTGTAAAGGTTGGTATTACGTTATAATACTTCGTAATATTTCAATTTTAAAAAACGTATTCCATAATGATAAGGCCTTGATATCATTTTGAAAAGAGAAAGCAATTTTTGTAAATTATGGTATTTGCACAGAACATTTCTACATATATAACTGGAATTTTAATAAACATTGAATTTATATAAGTAGTAACACTTGATACTAGATATAATGTCGGGATTTGTAATAAACATAATGCGTTATCAGTTACACCTCGTCGTTATCAACATATTATTATTAAATCAGGTAAATTTATAGAAATTTATTCAGAAATCTATGTTTGATTCAGGTGCAACCAATAGCAGAATTATGCGAACTGTCGCGGAGGCGTGCGGCTGATGGAGGCGTTGAAGTCGAACTCTCGGATAGTAACGTAAGGGGAGGAACCCTGAGCAGATCAGGCAGCAAGCGGTTTACCAGCACACAGGTTAGTGATCTGTGACTCCTTTTTTCTCTGTTGTAGGTAGATACTTCACAGCTTAAATATATTTGGTGAAATGAGAAAATGCAAACACCATATCATATAAAAGTCATTTTACGAATTCAAAAATAATTTTGTTTTTTTTATTAAGGAGCGAGCGTCCCGTTGCTACTCCACTGGAGGGCGAAAACCTTTTTTCTCTTTTGAGAGAAAAGGGTTGGAGTTCAGTTAATTTTTATTTTATACTTTGTTTTTTTTAAAGTTTTATCATTTTATATTCATACAGATTTTTTATTCATTTGACAGAAGTAGAAAATATAATTTTTTAATAAGAGTATTTTTTATATCTCAAAGAGATAATAGTTAGTATTAATCCAATCCAAGGGCTATTTTTTTAATTGGTTCGTATAAAGAATTTTTGCATAAGGATAAATTAGTTACAATCGTAGATTAACGCCTAATAAGTGGCCCTTCTTATTATTATGAGCCAATGACAAATTACTAACGCCGTACTGCTTTTAAATACCATTTATTCATAATTTTATAAATAAAACAGGATTACCGGGAACATGTATATTACGGAAGCACGTGACATGATAAGTGTTTTCCTGCTAATTTATTTTTTCGGTGTACTGACTAATTTCGTACTATAGAAAAGATCATTGCAGAGTATAATTCGCCATGCCACCATAGACTAACCTACCATCCAGGCTTTCACACGATGGTTTCCTTTCCCAGTAGTCATCATCCTCCTGCCCTTATCCCACTCTAAGTAGGGTCGACACAACATGTTACAAACATGTTGTCATATGATTTGGCTACATATTTTACGACCGACCGCCTGCCTGTCAACTTACCTTACTCGTATATTACGACCCCTCGGTAAGAAAGAGGGTGGTCTATTCTACCTCATTAATAATTCAAAATATAAATTAAAAATTGTTTTTAAACTAAACTCGTGTCTGCCTTATCAATCTGTGAAATCTAGTTATAGACGAGAAACGTGTCCAAATTCATTAACTTGGCTACTAATAAATACTTCAATCCTTTATGGCTAGTAAAAGCTATAGAGAGTTATCCTAATAAACTGTTTGCTTTTTTTCTTTCCTTACTAAATTCCATTCACTTTTGTTTCTCTCGTGATCTCTATGCAACCTGACTGTTTAAGATATAAATCGTGACAGTCTATATGATGTAACTTGTAATTATTGTTTTGAACGGTATAAAGTAATTTTAGTGTAGAGTTGCATCGGTAACGTCATACCGTGAGCAACAGTGTCCACAGTGTCCCGACAGCTTCTACCACAAGTGGCTAATATTATGAGATTGACCTGACGTATACTGTCGACAACAACGGCATGCCGTTGGGCTTTTATGTTATGATTTCGCTTTAAGGTTCCGTACCAATAACTTTAAAACTTGACTATAAACCATTGAATCGCAACGATTTAAGATAAGTAAAAAACTCTCAATTGTTTTTTTAAAGAATGTCGGATTTTTGTTTACTAAAAATATTTAAAATTACATTATTCATAATTATATATGTCTTTAATTATTATAATAATTGGTAAATGATCTCAAATATTCTTCATTATAAAATAAAAATATTATATTTCTATATGTAGGTTAGAGTTTAATGTGTTTATTGACTCTGTATTAATTAAAATATCCTCGTGGTAAATAGATCCTTTAAATACCAGCTTTAGTAAATTTAATGTCATTTTGGAGGTCTTACACTACGTTCATACCAAAAGTCACATCGATCAGTTATTTCGTTTGAAAATGATGAAACGATAAACAAATGCACTTTTGTATTTTTACGGAGGAACAGTTTGTAAATTTTATCATAAAACACAGTTTTTTTGAAAGTTATAGTTTGTTTTGAAAACATAATTGTTTTGTTTCAGAAGAAATCATAAAAAATGGACATTATTTTCAAGTTTATATAAACAACAAGAGATTTAGTGGTATATTAAATTTATACCATTATAATATCGTGTACACATTGCCATTAAACATAACCAGTGTTTATACGATTAAAATCTGTACTTTTATTATTGCGCCTTATGACGGTTTCATATTATAATATATAAAATAATGTTGCATTTTATTATATTATTATATATTTTTCATAAGACAATAGTCAAAGTATTTATCTAAAGTCATAATTGTTATTATACGGCGATTGTACGGAACTCTTAGCGCGAATTATACATTCTTACTCCATATATTAGGTCAAAGAACTGGCCTAACTACATTTACCGCGCGTAAAATGTGAACGAAGCGTGCAAAAAGAACTCGACGGCTCTTTAATAAAATTACGTATGCTAAGCGGTGCTATCGATGATCTGATACGTTGATTAATTAAGCATGTCAATCAAAACGATTATTTCTTATTTTTTACCAACGTCGTAATTGATAATAATTAATTTTCATTTTTTTATATTGCCGTTGTTCAAAATTATTTATAGAAGCAGGCGTTACTTTGCGGAATTCCATATTACAAGCAATATAACAGAACTAACTACTTTGCTATAATCCGCACGAGTTAAGCGAATGCATGCAAAGCCAATGTGTATGAAGCAGGCAAAATCTACGCACCTTGTACATGCAGGACCAGCCACCACATGCACCCCAAGGCGCAATTCACCAGCAACAACGAACACAAAAGCAGCACACACACCCACCACCACAATCTCGACGATCGTTTCGCCCCGAAACCGAAGCATCATCAGGAGGAAAGGCTTCACGACAAAAATCGTACTGCGCCGCGCTACCCATACAAGCAGTCTTAAATAGTTCAACTAGAGGGTATTGGTGGGAGTTGGTGGCTGGTCCTGCATGTACAAGGTGCGTAGATTTTGCCTGCTTCATACACATTGGCTTTGCATGCATTCACTTAACCCGTGCGGATTATAGCAAAGTAGTTAGTTCTGTTATATTGCTTGTTTAAAATTGTTTTTTGTTATCCGATTTTTTTGATATCCGATTCAACTGGGATTTGCGTCGCTTCATGGTACTACAAATATGCTATGAAGCGTATCTGATGATATATGAAATATTTTATTTCTTTCAATTCAAATTATTCTTTATTTAAGTAAAGTTGTAAACAATTGCTTTTGAATCGTCAACTCTCCTGCGGGTTCGGAAGGCCGTTCTTACCGATAAAAGCCAGCAAGAAACTCGGCGGTTGCTCTTTTCAAAATAAATTACTTTTTACTAGTTACACTTAGTCGTTACTGTCTTGTACAGAGTCGAAGAGTAGCTATATCCACACATTCTTATCATCTAAGTAATCCTCAACAGTATAGTAGACTTTCTGTATTAGCTTTTTTTAATAGTGCTTTTGAATTGCTGTGAATGCAAAACTAAAATTGATTGCGGAATTTTATCTTAGAATCTTAACCGAAACCCATGAACGACTTACGTATTTTTGCAAGGCGCAAAGCAGTATTTTTATATATTATGATCTGTAGATCTTTTGTCTGTGTATTTGTGTGTATTTTTAATAAGTATTTAACTAAAAAAAAAAAAAAAATTTTTGTAAAAATTGTAAAGCACGTATAGCACCATAAGTATGCATGTTGTGTACACCTGTAAGTAAGGATGTACTTGTAGCAGGATACAATATTGTTTATATTTAAGTTTACTCTAAGTGCATTCTTGTTGGTGTTCCAATAAATAAATAAAATAAATAAATAAATAAAAAATAAATACAGAATAGTTCGCCACCCACATAGTCATTTCAGTTTTCCTTAACCCTAAGGTTTTCTGAAAGCAATCATTAAACGATAAGTCCGTCTTTTGTAAGTTACAATTTGTTTATTTTTTATTGCTGTTTTTTTCCTCTGTGGTGTACAAGTGTGTAAGTTTATAAACAAATTAAAAAAATGTATGCTGGTGGCCGATATCTGTCAAAGACCTCTTGTGCTCAAGTATCAATTACAATTTGCTCCGTATAACTAGAAATATAACCGCATACGCCGTAAAATAATATTTTCTCATGCCTCCATGTGTGAAGTTATATTAATATCGTATTGCAATTTTTTTTCGAAAATAGATATAGCAATAATAGACCCCACCTACTTTCTGGTAACATTGGTGAAATTTATGGTTGTTTTTTTAGGTACCATAAAAAACGAAAGAAAACCATTATTAATAAAAAAGTATACAAAGGTTTAATTATACCTTTGACAGCTACCTACGAAGTGAGAAGATTATTTATTAAAAAGCTATAACTAATAAATTTTAAAAAATTCACGCTTTTAAAGAGCGACTAAAACAATTTGTTAATATTACGATATATGTAGAAAATGATATTGTATTTTCTCACTTATATGTCATTGTTTTTGAATAAGGATATAGGACTACAAGAAATTATATTTATTCATATAAAAAAAATTGCCAAAAGACATATTCAAGCGTTAATTGGATCTGCATACTTTTTCAATATATACTTTTTTTATGCATATGGAACTTGAGAGCCACAATCGAGCATAGAAAAATCCGCATAAGCTCGCAAGACGCAGTTTACTTGGACTCTTACCATAGTATCACAAAATACTTAACTTTTTATGCGCTATAGTAAAGAAAATATCATGAATGTGTATAAATGATGGCTGCTTTAAAACAGCGAGAGCTATAAATCACCCCCAATATACCGAAATCTTTCAATAGCGGCGGAGTATTAATAGACTTTATTCCAGACTACCTGGTTTCTTTTTACTTTTGTACCGTAAAGTGTATTATACATTTTTAACACTTCTATATAAATCATTTGAAGGGGAGGATATTGTGGTATAAATCTATATTAAAGGCATCCATTTATATATGAGTTACGAGTCTCAGATAACCCCTTGTAAATAATAAAAAAAATTAGAGCAGTGTTTCCCAAACTGCCGCTTCGTAAAAAAAGGTTTTTTATTTGTACAATATACATTGGTATCGTCACTAAATATTAGTACGTATTATGGAGATGTTGCTTATATCTTAATAAAGAATACAAGTCTACAGAACATGAGAAATGTTATTTACGATGCGTTGATTGATAGTAGATATTATTTTAAAGATAAGGCGGGTATCGTTTTATTTGGATAACCAGTGGGCCTACTATGAACTCTTATTGCGACTCAGTTGAAGAAGTAAAGTAAATTGTTTTGCTTTTTCATACCATGACGTCTTAAAGACGCAAAGTAAGTCGTTGCCGAATGAACGTTCGGAATTCGTCCTAAAAACATGTGAGTAAAAGAGACAGACTTATCTATAGTTCATATAACGTTATCCTTTTCGAACATTACGACCCCAATGCAATTCACACTTCATGGTACGAAACGAAAGCGGTTCGGTTTTGGTACTGACTTTGAATTGAATCGTTATCTAAAAGTTCATGGTAGGCCTAAAGGTACTGAGACGACCCGGCAAATGGAATACGCTGGTTTAGAGTACAGAATATAATTCGAAATATAGTGACGTGGTGACCTCGGGTCAATAATTGTAGCCTCGCCACAATATCGCCATCAATAATTGTTATTGATGTGAACTCAGTGTGGGGTGGCTCCCTAAGCTTCACTTAAACTTATCGGGAAGTCAGTATTATTTAATTTATAGAGTTATTTGACGCGTATTAGTTTAAGGGAAAAGGCGCATCATAAAGCAAGGATAACATTATATTTTAAACTAGCTGACCCGGCGAACCTCATACCGCCTACCAGTCAATGAATGGTGTGTTACCTTTTAGCTGAACTAATTTAGGCTTTGATGAACGTAATACAATGATACAAAATAAATTTCTGAACGCTCGCGCAAATGTTAATCATTTGTCATTATTTCTGTACGCATGCATAAATATTTGAGGAACTTCTATTTATCTGCGTAATGCACAATAGTTTATTCACCCTTTTTAAAAAGTTTACACAAGATATATTTATGAACGCATGCATAAATGTCAATCATTACTTACAGTATTTGACAGGATGACAACAAATGTTTGACAGGTACGAAACGAACGAACATTTATTTTCATAATTATGTCTTCGTCAATTTTTCATTGTTTTTAAGATGTAATGGCGGAGACAAAACCAACGAATCAAAAACCATGAAAATTGGTCCAGCAGATCTCGAGTTATAAGTGTTGTAACAAACCCGACTTTGTTTTATATATATAGATAAAAAAAATCTATTTAATGTATTTTGAGTTAATGAACTCAATTAAGTTCACACACGTTCTTCAGCTTTTTCTCTACACATTTTTTTTTCAAAATCCGATTTAAATACTATGTATCCGATATGTATATAGCTCGCCTAATAGCCAATTAGGTCAATACTATTTTTTTCATAGAATACACAAACAATAATCAATGAATTATTTGTTATAGTCCAGCATAAAGGAATATTCATTTAATTTTAAAAGTGCAGTGTAATATTCAACATTTTCATATCTGATACATGCAGGATTCGTATAATCATATGCACTACAAACCTCGGCCAAATGTTTTAGCAATGCCCGCAATCGTATTGCTTCTGGAAAAAAATCGCAATCGTATTCACTATAAACGGATACTATATTTATTATTTCAGATATTTTCTTTTTCTTCTGTTTGCGGCACTACAAACCTTTCAAGGTTCTTGGTCTCCTTTTCCACGAGCCTTTTCCATTTTACTCTGTCTCTTGCCTCCCAAGATGTTACTATAACGAATTCATCAAAGGTCCTCCATTGCTCCCTGGGTCTCTTCCTTTGCGGAGTCCACTTGGATATGGTTTTAACAGCTCTAACATCGCCCATGCGTTATAGGTGGCCTGCCTATCCGAGCCTTTATGACTTGCAAAACATTACAATCGTTAATTTTCTTTTAGCCTTTATTGCGGATTCTAGCGAAATAATATTATTTTTACTTTTGTATTATGGATACGCATTAATTCGTTAAATCAGAGAAGAAGGAAAGCATTAATTCCGTCAAGCACATAGACCCATAAATGTGTACCAGCCTTAAAAACGATTGCGAGCTAATCAAATGTTGATTGATATCATGTTTAACTAATCATAACAAGTGGTTATACACTGATAGAATTGAACTGTACCACTAAGAGCTATTTGATGTTCGAGACAATTTGATTAATGCATTTTAACATCTTGTTTCTGTTTAATGAAAACGCTTTACAATTGTCTCTGGGACATGCGTGTCCATTTATCTTTATTTATAAATCATAGTTGCCAACTGTATATACATAAAGGCTGGTTTTGAAATGATATTATGATTTTTTATTCTCCTTTTTTAACATGGATGTTTATTGCTGGACTAAGGTCTCTATAGGGCTTTTTACAACACCTCTTGAGGCGCTTAGATCAAGGAGGTAATTACGATTCTTTTTAAGGTCGTCTTTATATTTAGAAGGGGGGGGGGGGAGTTCCAAAAATGCCTTTCCCATTGCAATTTTGAAATTGCAATTTAGGTATTCTAACACTTTGGTGCGTAGCTCTCGCTCCATCGCCATATTTTTAACTTTTTTATGAGGCCATTTAAATAATTTATTTAACCGCTGTGTGGTATCCGGCTGAGTAGAATAGACCACCCTCTTTCTTACCGAGGTGTCGTACAAGGCGACTAAGGTAAGTTGACGTCAGGCAGGCGGCCGGTCGTAAAATACATAGCCAAATCATGTGACAACATGTTTGTAACATGCTGTGCCGACCACATTTAGGGTGGGATAAGGGCAGGAAGATGATGATTTAAATAATTTATTTAAATGGCTGCCTGAGCATTTATTCGTTGCTTAAACTATATCTACGTATTTCAATACCGACGGAAATATGTTTTTGAGTACAGACATAAATATATGTAACTGTTTTTAAGACATTTTTAAATTATTTAATTTGTACTTTATGTACATAAGGATATCAGACTTATTTCAATATTATCGTCAGCCTTTATCCCACTCTAAGTGGGGTTGGCACATGTTTTAAACATGTTGTAGCATGATGCGGCAAGGTATAAGGATGCGACCGGCCACCTGTGTGATGTCAACTTACCTTAGTCTCCTCTTACGACACCTCTGTAAGTAAATAAGGGTGGTCTATTCAGACGGATACCACACGGCGGGTCTGACTTATTTCAACATGGTCCTATGAAAATAGCAGCCTATCTGTTCACCAATGTTATGAAGGAAATATACATATGCTATTCTAAGCTAGAACTATTAGACACACGACCACAATCATAGTACGTATATCTTGTTTATAGTGGAATATTTATATGCAGGATAATATAGACAGGAAAATAAATGGACCGAGCAAAATTTGAAGGATCTCAGTTAGTATTAAACTAATTTCAGGGGGCCGAGAAGTAGTTTATTGCTAGTACATTAGGACTTTAGTTGGCAAAAACAATGCTAATACCAGGTCGATATGCTGTTCTTTACCGAGGAAAACTGGCTAGAAACATCAAATATCTCTATCGGGAATAGAATAGTACCTAACTTGTGGTTAGACTCTAACATCGCAAAATGCGGTTACGTGTGTGGATTAAGGATTGATATTTCTAGAACTTTACTACTTGAAACTTGTCGTCATAACTTATATTTCTTTCGTATGCATTTTGTTGAAATAAAGTTTTTTAAATTATTATATGAAATTCTAAAAGTGTAAATTTAAACGTAAAATGTTAAAAAAATAAGAAAAGCATTATTATTGTTCACTGTTGAGTTAATGTGAACACGGTCTTATGTCATCTACGCATTTCTCATAGGTGACAAAGGTATGCAATGAAACCTTTTTAAAACGCATGTATACATAAATACCTTCATAGTCTGTTATACGTATACCGACACAATTCTCTATTTTACGACCGAGAGCCTTGTTAGGTTCGACACTAGAAATTCTGCGAGCGTTAGGCTCCTTTCAATTAAGTCACTCGCATAGGGTTGGAACACTTACATACCCTCCTTGCTGTATTGTTTAAGCTTAAGCCGTACACGCAACCTTCGATGACGTGAGAGCAAGCAATTTTGTACCGACCACCTTTAGCAACAAAGTCTAATTTGTCGTTAGCTAGTATCAAATAACGTACTCTGAAAGATTTCGTTTTAAGCACTTCTTGTTTGCTTGTGGTTGCGCTGAAATATTCAATTGAATCATTCCTCATTTTACATAAGAGGCATTGATAATGACTTTGAGACGTAAAGGAAAACAAACATGAGTGGGAGTTATTTAACGCTACTACATTAAAACGCGTTTGACCTTTTTCTGGTTGCATGAATGGCACATCGCCAAAATTTACGCAATATAACGGTCGATCAATACTGTTTTATCTTTAATATTCTTTCTTCCGTTATCAAAATTAAATTCAAGCCAAATAAGAACCTTTAAATATAATTTAATGTTTTTATTACCGCACCGCAACTAACTTTAATTGGTACAAGTAAAATTGGTTGAAATATATTTTGAACTTGGAAGATTAGAGATGGAAGATTAGATTATGTAAATAAATAAATATGTCTTTATTTATTTACATAATCTTTAATTTCCTGTCAAATTTTCCTTTAAAAATTATTAGGAAATATTAGAACAGAACATAACTTCCAAAAACGAAGGCTGTCGCTATTTTTATAGAGTACACAAAGGTTGGTGATGAATGTGATTAGAGTACTAATAGGAACTGTTTTCGGTTGGGAGCAGCATTATAATAGTGATAGGCTAAGATTGATCACCAATTTACTTACGAGAACAAAAGATGTAATTTTGCCGACTGTAACTTGTACAGCCAACTTCAACAACGACTGGAGTAAAAAGAGGATGGCTACTTTGGGCGAACAGAGTTTCCGTTTATCATTTAATTTAGCGATTTATTGGCAAGGGGACTTTTACATTTGTGGGAACAGTTTGTACAAACAGAAAACTTAACATTTATAGAATTTTATTGAGATTGTTTTTGAAGAGTAAACGCTGACATAGGATCCGTGTTTTATTAAGTTGAAAGACAGATAAGTTCTAAAGAATGGATTTTAGTAACATTTTATGCGATAACAACATTTGGAATGTATCTAGCTAAAGTTTCTGTTAAGATTTACTAAGGCGTTCTTATATCGCATAGCTCGAAAGGTATCAGGGAATAAAGTTTTCGCAGTTTTGTACAGACAAACAGTTTAATGATGATGCTTTGCCTTTATTTTTGGTAGAAGAAACCGGTCTTGCCTTTGAAAAAATGCGGGCGAGCCGTTATAAGCCTCTTTTGTTCTGTACCCTAAGGATTATAAATGACTAGAATGACATTAGATTTTTTAATTTTTAGTATGATTTGATTTTTCTTTTTGCATAGTTTCCACACTACGGGCAAAGCGGCCTGTTAAACTTAGTAATAGTTAGTTTAGTTAGCTTATGAGTTGTTAGCCTAATGTAGAATGGAGTATCCGTTTTCATACCTGATACATGGAGTTTTACCAAAAACACTTGTATGAAAACGGATAGTCCACACTACTTTTAGCATTATATATATTTTCTATTTAATATAGTTTGTTAGCCAGTAAGTGATTATTTCTTTTTACTATATTCCACTACGCACACTACTTCTTGTCAGTCTTCACATACAACTATACGATATATAATAAGCTGTGATAGCCCAGTGGTGAGACCGTGCGACTCTCTAGAGACGAACATCGGTTCGAACCCTGGCACGCACCAATGAGATTTTCTGTTAAAACTTGTGTCTATTTGATATTTGCAATTTACCACACGCTTTTCCACACGTGAGGAAACCTGCATATATTTCTAGCTAATTCTAGGGATATGCGTAACCTACCAATCCGCATTGGAGCAACGGGGTAGGTCTTAGCTCCAATCCTTCTCTTCAATAAACGGAAGAGGGGGCCTATTCCCAGCAGCGGGATATTAACAGGCCGTTACTTTATTTTTATACGATATCCCTGTAATAGATTTTATACATAAACATTCCAACTAATAGAAAAATTTTCATGACTGTAAAATCAGGATATAGGTCGTTCAACACCCTTTCAAGGTAAATAACAGTTAAACGATCGGGCGGCGAACCATGATAGCCAGTCTAGACGCCCCGTCTCCCAAATAGCATCTCTATTGACCTGTACAATTCGAGTCGACGCCAACGTAGCCGTTATTTCAGTATCACATAGTTGAAGATAGATCTAAATAAGGGAATTCCATTCCATTGGATCTTGTACCATTTATATTCAGCATTACGTTGCGACCATATTTTAATTTAATACTTATTATTAACATTATACAGTTTTTCAACTCCACTCCAAATCCATATTGATTAAAGTTACTAATCTAGACATATAATTTGAAAAATATGTAATATTGAATATTATTTAAAAAATACCATAAATAGCACATTATTGGCCCTCAATGCGACACAAGAACTATCTTTGGCAAGTGGTACATATTTTTAACCTAACATGATAGTCCTATGCAGATGGGTAAATCGCAAAAATATTTTGTTGGTTTCATCAGGAAGGAAAGCATTAAAATATTGATTAGCAATTTGGTTGAAGGAGACGAACCACTTATTACATATGTGTACTACATTATTCTTGTTTTTATCTGTCTGTATTGTAGAAAAAAATAAAATTTAGCGCTGTTGATATGTTCCCTATTAGGGAAACTATTAAAGAACTACTTGCTATAATGCGCAGGGTTAAGCGAATGCATGCGAAGCTAATGTGTATGAAGCAGGCAAGTAACCACATGTATCCCAAGACGCCTCCACCAGCAACAATGCACACAAGCAATACCATCAACCACCATCAAAATCTCGACGATCGTCTCGCCCCGAGACCGAAGCATCATCAGGAGGATACGCTCCACGACAAAATCGTAATGACACATTAATGCGTGGTTGTGTATCGCTGGTGGAATGGGTGGAATAGTCCAGAATTGGAGCTGACCACCCGCCCTGTACCGACAGGCGTCCCCTACCCTAGATTAGATCGCTGGTGGAGGCGTCTTGGGATGCATGTAGTAACTCGTCCTTCATGTGTAAGGTATGTGAATTTTACCTGCTTCATACACATTAGCTTAGCATGTATTCGCTTAACCCGCGCGGATTATATCAAAGTAGTTATTTAATAGTTTCCCTAATGTTTCTACCAAAGTGCAGAGGAAAGGAAATGCGTTTTGAACACCAATCTGATTTCGGAATTTCTACATCTCTCCGCTTAGCTTAAATGGCTTGAATATTTTCTACATTACAGACAATTAGAAAGACGACTAATGTATATGTAATAATCAGTTTGTCTCCATTAACCGTTTGTAAATCAATTTTTAAATGATGTATGTGTTTAGTTACTTTGTCATTTATCCACTCTATAACAATTACCATTATTAAAATATCCCTAAGTATATAAATATATGGAGATGTACAAAAAACACATGACTTTATTAATTTGGGAATAAATAAGAAACATTCTTAAAGCTATTTAGATAGATTTTCCCATTCGTTTAATTCAATATTGTTACATGAAATAATTTAAATTTGGCATTAGTTATATTTAAAAAAAAACAGACAATGAACAAAAACAGGTCTGTATATTCACCACATACTTTGTATGATAAATCACAAAACTTTTATTTTGCTATAATCCGCGATACAGCAAATAGAAAATATATATAGTGTTAAATGTAAAGTAATCGCAAAGGTTTTGCAATTTTGTCGTGGAGTCTATCTTCTGATGATGCTTCGGTTGCGGGGCGAAACGATTGTTGAGTTTGTGGTAGTGAACGTGTGTAGTGCTTGTGTATTGTGGTGGCAGTGGTGGAGGTTTGTGCATATGTTTTTACGAATCCTGCATGTATCAGGTATGAAAAAACGGTTAGTCCACTATACATTTAGCACTATATATATTTTCTATTTACTGTATCGCGGATTATAGCAAAATAATTTTATTATTACTTTTGTATTATGGATCTCGCAAAGTAACGCCTAATTCTATAAATTATTCACAAAACTTTTCATTTTAATTATTATAAATGTGTTTATTCTCCTGCAATGTCTACTGGATGTCTCAAATATTCTGTAAGTTCTTATCAAAACTCTGCATTTCATATTTCGCTATAACATTGCACACTTCCATTTTAACTTTGGGAATCAAATTAGGTTGTAATTTCTTCACACTAGCTGCCATACTTCTGAAGAAGACATCAATTTCATTAGTGCTTTCTTTCAATATCTTTTCAATGAGTTTATCTATAACTTGCGACCTCTCTTCTGGGCCTTTTCTATTTTCTACACATTTAATTATCCTAGGCTCGCTCATGACAATGGGTTTTGGTAAAATTTTAACGGGGGGTATATTTCTTGGTAGTGGTACAGATTTCTTTCTTCCAGCGTTTTTTCTTCCTATTTTTTTTGGTGGCTCTGTTGAATTTGTTTCTTGAAATTTTACCTTTTTTGGTATTATATTAATAATTTGTGGCTTAACATCTATTTCATGGTGGGGAGCATCAACAAGTGTTATCTGTAATAGTTAAATAATATGATAACTAAAATGAACACACTAATAATCTAATTTTAAGTAATTATCAACATAATTACTAATAAAATAAAAATATTTAAATATTTTACTTTTGAAAATCACTGAAGCTTTTTTTTGGTAAAGAAGGGAAACATTTTAAATTAAAATTAATAACTTAAAACTCCAGAGCACAAATGAAACCAACATTAATTTTACCAATCAATGTGGAAGTGAATTGAACACTATTGAAATATCATATGACTAATTTTCAAGTATTAGGAGTAAATTTACACAAAAGTATAGGCTATATGACAATATGTTGAGGGACAATATATTCGGTTTACATAATAGTAAATTTTTGTATTAAATTCAAAACAATTGTGGCAATGAAAAACTTGATTTTATTGTTTCAGGATTATGATCTTACAATGACAATAGTTATTAATACTAATTCTGTTTGTGTTTCTTCACCAAATTCAAGAAAAAATATATAATTGTTTTCTAAGATGTTGATAAATTGAAAGTGTTAATGATCCAAACAAATTAATTTTTGAGTTTTATCATAATCTAGGTCTGTGTTAATGGGCAAGCATGAATGGACAAATATATAATAAACCTATACTTGCTTCATAATCATGTTCATAATATTCTTGACCATCTGTTATAACTTGCTGTTCATTGTCAACCGTTACTTCATTGTACTGGCCATCAATTTCTAATATTTGGTCATGGTGTTCATGTTCTGGTTCTTCCAAGATTAAAGTGTCAAGTGGCATAGTGCTTAAGAACTGCAATTTCTCATATATTGGCACTTTTGACTTGTGGATTGCACCCATTCTCTTGCTTCTTGTATAACTGTCACGAAGGCCTCGCCATCGTTTTTTACATTCTTCAACTGAAATTAATGAAGTAACTTATATTTACTAGGATTATAAGATCTCATTGATCAAAGCAACTTTGTCATGTAGTTTTTTCTCTGTCATCTTATGGACTGTTTACTACTAGTGTCTAGTGAGTTTATTTCATAGTAATTACTGTAGAATAGAAGTATGTAGTAAAATATTACACAAAGTAGGATAATAGGGTTGATAATAAAACTGTAATACAATAACTACTCATCAATCATCTTTGTCACACATGCACATATATACATTCAGATAATACACAAAGAGAGAAAGATATGTAGTCTCATTTTTCTTTTCTTTCGATGGATCATTTAAGGCTAGCTTCCCAACTCTAGTAAAATAAGTCGATGTTTTTAAATCTCTAAAATAACAATACACGCTTAAACGTATTTAAAATGAATGTTTAATATTACTGTAATTAAAAATAATTTTAAACAGAAAACAGAAATTTAAAATTATAACAAATTAAATACGATCAATGTGTCAATTGTCAGTGATCAGCTGATTCAACAATAAATAAAAACAAACAATATAAGTAACATTTAAAGTCCTTTTAAAAATAAACATTATCTTTAGATAATTAGCCTTATCGCTTAATCCATCTTAAATTAAAATAAATATTACTTTAAAAGGATACAAAAACAGTAGAAAGCTGTCTTTAGTAGTTAAATCATGACAATCGAAATTCTGTCCCACATCGCGACTGCATGGAACGCCTTATGCAGCACAAGATTAGCCAATACCAAACGAAGGTCTTACCTGGTCTGAACAAATGTTTTGAAATTTCTTGCCAAGTTTTCTCACGTGCTAAAATATTTTTTCTTGAGTGATCCAACCAACAGTATAAATGCTTATAGGGCTCCACTAAATCTATCAGTTTTTCATCCTCGTCTGTTGTCCAACCTATGGCGTTTAAAGGCATTTTCACTATACCATTGCGTCACGACATCAAAACAAGATGTCCTCAGCCTATCACGAGCGAACACAGCCGTGCTGCGCAGCACGACGTCGGATACATTGAGATACTTGTCGCAGATTGGCTGCAGAAGCTCCGGTTTTGGTTTCAGACTAGCGTTCTCTGTTGTGATTGGTTAATATTGTATTGTATCAACATTTTCTATATTCTTCTAATGCCATCTATCGGCACATCAAAGCATTTGTAGCGCCATCTAGTGACAGATGTGTAATGTTTACGTCTTGTCTACTCCACAGAAGATGTCGCCTTACGTTATGAGTTAGTGTTTATTCAGATAATGCTAAATGACGCTACATGAATTTTTCATAAATACAATTAATACCTTAACATGTTGTGTATTACACATTATTAAAATCACTCGAGAATGTATACACGAACTTAACTAGTCTCATGAAATAATTCTATTAAAATATTCATGTGGACAAAAAAAATTATACTGCGCTTAAGTAAGTCTTATACGAATATCCTTCGTTTGAAATATAATAAAAACGAACATGGTAACCATATTTTTAGTGTATAATTATTTATAGAAAAAATACATTTTGTTATTCATCTTCCGAGATTCTAAGCGCAATATATTTGGCGCCAATAATTTATTTTTATCCTTTTTAAGGATAATTTTGTTGTACATATATATTGAAACTGCATGAAACTATAGTTAGTTTGTGAAATAACCACAAGTTATTTATAACCGAAAGTTATATAAAACCGAAGTTATTTATATACGTCTTTTTAATACAATAGTAGCCGATTCGCACTAGTCTACGTAGACTGCCATTACGAATGACAGGCTAATAAGTCTCTCTTGCTACCACAATTGTTTCAAATTGACCGCTATTATTGTGTTACTTGCGACTCGTTAAACTATTTGATATATTTATTGCCGGACGTATATACACTACTTGCTTGCAATTTGGATCTGAAGGAACAAAATAAAACTAATGAAGTATTTGTCACATACTCTCAACATTGTATGAAGAGACGTAATAGCAAAAAAAACAATAATTTTGTTTCATAATTTTAATAACATATTAAAATAATTCTTTCAATAAGTCACGGTTTAGACTATTGCTGAAGACAATCAAACATGCGCATGTTAGATAAAGTATACATATATTTTAAAATTAATTTCCTACCTCTTGAGATTGGAATTAAAAATTCTATTGGTTTTGATCCAAAATTCAACTTAAGGCATATATGTTCATACATATACGTTCTAGTAAATAGTTTAGTCTTTAGTTTTTTTAAACAATATAATATTTTCATGAAAGTTGATGATGAAGATACGACTAACAACTTGGGTTCATATCAGGGCGGGCACTTAAGAGTTTTTCTGTTAAAATTCTTACTTACAAACTATAACTTGTACGAACGATAAGACAATACTTTACAATACTTTAAAAACTTCGCGTGCAGACAAATAAACGCGGATTATAGCAAAATAATTCTATCATTAATTTTGTTTAAAAACCTCATGAAAAATGTTAATCTTCATCTGCTTCTTGTTTTTCCTATGATGAAAATCGTAACTACTGAATAGGGGTCTTTTTAAGGGATTTTCATACCTTACGACCATATTTTATAAGGTCTGTCTTCATAAGGTTCTGTAAACTTTGCGAGATCCTTTGCCCACTTATTGGTGGGCTCAAATACCTGTCGGTTCTTCGTACTGTGTCTCGCCCATAACTACTACAGCTTTGCTTCCCGATGAGCTATCAAGTTATCTTTGATAAATTAAGATATAAATCTAAAATTTGCAGTTAAGAAAAATACACTGAACATATGGTACAATTTATAAACGACACAGAGTTTTAATATGCGCTATTTATATCTTCATATTCTAGACGAGTATAAGCTACTATTATAAGTACGTAATAATCTAAAAATATTATATTATATCTTCTTAGACACAAAAATACTATAAATATCGTCATCATTCTCCTGCCCTTATCCCACTCTAAGTGGGGTCGGCACAACATGTTATAATATGTTGTCATATGATTTGGCTACGTATTTTACGACCGGCCGCCTGCCTGACGTCAACTTACCATACTCGCCTTTTACGACACCTCGGTAAGAAAGGAGGGTGGTCTATTCTATTCTGCCGGATACCACACGGCTACAAAAATACTATAAATAAATAAAATAAATATATGGGATACACGGTTGTTCCGTCCCCAAAGTAAGTAACTTAATACTTGTGTTATGGGTGACGGACAACTGGTAGATATACTACATATATAATTTTGAATACATACTTAAATACAAATATACATATAAATATAAAGGGAAAAATTTACACATCGGTCATAAGACCTGTCGTAATGTATGGATCAGAATGTTGGGCAATGAAAAAGATGGATGAAAGAAGAGTACATGCAAATGAGATGAGGATGTTAAGGTGGATGTGTGGTGTGACAAGACTTGATAAAATAAGAAATGAGTATATAAGGGGAAGTCTGAAAGTTGCGCCCATTATAGAAAAGATGAGAGGTGCAAGATTGGGATGGTATGGACATGTAATGAGGAGGGATGAAAATCATGTGACCAAACGAGTGTTGAGTATGAATGTGGATGGATATGTGACTAGAGGAAGGCCTAAAAAGAGATGGTTGGACTGTGTGAAGTATGACATGCATATAAAAGGAGTAGCGCTAGAGTTGACGAATGATAGAAGAGAATGGAAGAGAAAAACATGTTGTACCGACCCCACTTAGAGTGGGATAAGGGTAGGAGAAAGAAAGAAAGACTTAAATACAAATATACACCCCAGGCTCGAAGAACTAAGAAACTGTATATAGAAAATGTTGGCCCTTGGCGGGAATCGAACCCGCGACCCACGAAGCTGAAGGCAGGTCCACTACGCACTGCGCCAACGGGTCAGTCATACAACTAATAAAAGGAGGAAAAATTATCTCTGTAGTTTAAGTATAATAAACAGTTGATATCTGAATATGAATATTTGGATGAGGAAAGCAAAAGACCGTCAGGAGTGGAGGAGTTTGGAGGAGGCCTACGTCCAGCTTTGGACACCAAACGGGCCGCTATAAAAAAAAAATCTGAATATATTTTAGAATTTAAAAAAAACGATCATAAAACCAAAGCAGAAAACAGTCAGCGCATTACAATTTACACACCTAAACCCTACTGGCAGTTTAAAATCATACCGCGATCTCTGCGCACGCGCAAGCCGCACGCCCCGCCATTTCTGATTTAGAATCCCAACGATCGAATTAAATCTAATCGCTCTTGTGTAGTGAAGTGTGATTAAATTCTAGTGTGAACGAATACGGTGTTTTTAATGTAAAACGTTTAATTTTTATTGAATTACTGTCTAAAATTAGTTTTCGACAATTTGTTTACAAAATATAGTGGTTTGGGCTCCTTAAATGTCAGTTAAGAATATCGACTGAAGTTAAATTTCTAGTATAAATTTACATTATCTTGTGTACTATTGATATAATCTGTCACAATGGGTCATGATAATAAGTTTGATTTGAAGGCATTATGCCCTTATTCCCTCTACTACATAAATGTGTAATATGTTTTAGCATATAATAAAATTATTAACATCAAACTTCACTAGTACTGCATATAGAGAAGTTCTTTATGTAGTTCATACATAAAGATATAGATTTAATACTAACAGTATTAAATCTGTATATAAAAACAGGATCTCTATTTCACTTGCATCATGGAACAATTTCGCCAATTCTTATTTTTTGTGTTAATTATTGTCAGGTGATGCAGCCTCTTTTGAAATATATATTTTTAAGTGTACCGGAACATTAGAAAATATATTTTCCGACGAAAAATAGATTTTCCTCTTTACTGTATATATCCATCTTGCTCTTATCTTAATCTTGATGCCTAGTATCTATCGCGAGAAGTACCACGGGACCTACTTAGTAAATGTATGCATTTTATCTGTGCACTTAATAAAAATGGATTTACCTGTATATTAAGAGAAGTATATAGAGGTTTTACAATAGTATGGGTTTGAATACAAAAAGTGGCATCTCGTGAAAGGGCTTTAGTCGTGTCTCGTAAAAGGCTTAAGTATACTACATGATTACATCTTACAGGCTCTTATCAAAATTTTCTAACACCAAAAATTATGTAAGTCAAACAAATGATAACATATCTTAAAAGAGGTGATTACCAAGTTTATAGCGTAATTAAACGGCGTGCTAGGTCACCTCGCAAGCGAAAGGTACCGAGTTCTAATTCCAAGTGTATTAAAATTATTAAAAAAAATACTTTCCGGCGTTTAGATCATCCGATCAAAACTTGTAGCTTTTTGAGCTTACTGTTTTAGTTAGATTCCAGGTTCGCATATACATATCTATCTATAGTTATTATAAAACAAAGTCCTTAAAAGTTGTCTGTCTGTATGTAACCAATTTTCTCAAAATCTACTGAACGGATTTTTGTACGATTTTTACTAAAAGATAGTGCAATTCTTCCGGAAGGTTTACACATTACGGTTTTACGTATTATTGTATTGTGGAGATCGCGTGGTTTTGAAACTCGCTTGTTTGGAGATTAAGTCGCGTGCGCCGAGGAAACGCGTAGCAGAGTTATACTGAAGTAATGTACTAGGCAATTGTAAAATATCACAAAAAAGTTCACGACAGCATAGAGACATCTATCTCTTATGGTTAAATCACAATAACTACTTTTATATTTTATGACAACTGATTTCCACGCGGTCAAAGCCTCAAGCATAACTAGTATTCGTCTGTCTCCGTGTCTGTCTGTTTGTAACGTTTCAAGTCTAATCCGCTTGAGAAATATTGATGAAATTTGCAATTTGATAGGCTTTTCCTGGCTGGCCCGTATGCGCAGTTGGCAGTGACCTTCAGCTTCACGGGTCGCGGGTACGATTCCCGCCGAGGATCAACATTTTGTTTGTTGGTGGTTCTTCGTGTCTGGGCGTATTTATGTATTTTAAATTATATAAGTAGATACATATTTACCAGTTGTCTGTCACTTGTGTTATGCACAAGTATTAAGTTACTTACTTTGGGGACGGACAGCCTTGTGTGTAATTGTCCCAAAAATAATATTTATTATTTCCCGCGAATATAAAATAAAATGCATTACACACTTGAGGGTATTAATAATTTGAATCGTCGCGAACGATATCACGGGTAGAGCTTGTACATGAATATAGTATAAAATAAGTGATATTAGATGACTTTAATGTTTTCTATTTGAACTGAACTCGCGATATATCGCGGATTATAGCAAAATATTTTTATTTTTACTTTTGTATTATGGATCTCCGCAAAGTAACGCCTAATTCTATAAATTATTTGAACTGAACTAGTTAAATAATAGAAGTAGAACTAATCTAGAACTCTATATCTGAAGAGATAATAAATTCCTCTTTGAGTTCAATTCTTTAATAGATTTAAAATGCTAATGAGTCTGTACCGCGTAATGCAGAAGACTTTGCTTAGGTCAGTCAAGCTTGAGCAAATTTGAATTACATAGTTAAAATTTTTATCAGATAAGGAAAGAGCTACAATAACAGCCTGAGAATAATACCGTTTAGTTTAGACGATATGAAACATACTGCTCTGCTGTATACTGTCAGATCTTTATATTCAAATTCAAATTCAAAATATTCTTTATTCAAGTAAACTTGTAAACAAGTGCTTTTGAATCGTCAACTTTACTTTATATCAAATACATTTCTTCCCGCAGCATCATCTGTGAGAAATTTAGTGTCCGGATTTTTCACCAAAATAAATAAGAAATCAGTTTCAGTAAAAAAGTTATATGATTGTTTTGCTATAAATCGCGTTTAATTATTGTAAAAGAATCGTCATAAATTTTGTACTATGGAATTCCGCGAAGTCACGCCTACTTCTATACATTATTTAAGTTTTAGTATCAAACTTATTATATCATAACCATATTTATAATAAGTTCAAATAACAGAAATCAAATATTTATTTATTTATGTACCAAAATTAAAATATATAAGAAAATACAGGTAAAAGAAAAGAAGTAAAAATATTACTTATCTCTATAAGAGATCTCTGCCAGTAACCCTTGGTGGTTTGATAGTAAGAGGAAACGTAGTATAGGTACGTACAGTAATAGTTAAAAGATACATTATTAAAAACACTATAAAACAAATATAAATTAAATATGGATAAACTTACATTCTTATAATCATAAAATAAAATACATAGTATATATAATACAAGATAATACACTAATACTAGATAAAGATATAACAATATAAAGCACCAGAGTCTGCCCGCGACTTTGTTTGTCAGTAAAGATCAAAATGAAAAGTAGCTACATATGTCCCTCACAAGTTCTGCAACTATATCGATATAAAAATATTACATAAATTTACAAAAGTAATTATGAAATAATTTTGCTGAAATGATAAAGTAAATAGGAAAAATATATACTGCTAAATGTAAAATGGACTCTACGTTTTCATACCTGATACATGCAAAATTATTTTATTATCATTTTTGTATTACGGATCTCCGCGGAGTACCGCCTAATTTTATAAATTATCACATCAATGTGTTTATTTGTTCAGATGTTAACAAAAGATCAATAAACACCCTTCAATAATGTCCGTGTTTCAAGTTATGTATAAGCATAGAAATCATTAACATATTAGTGACATACTCGTAGTTAACTAGTATAGTATAATAGTAAGTAAAATATCTTCCTCATATCATATCATCTCTTGCCCTTATCCCACTCTTAAGTGGGGTCGGCACAACATGTTACAAACATGTTGTCAAATGATTTGGCTACATATTTTATGAAGCACTTTCAATTGCCAAGTATCTATATTTAACTATATTTAATGTAGCCACTACTGGTTCGGAATGTTGCTCTCACCGAGTAGAACCAGAAAAAAACTCCGATCAATCTTTTATACATTTTCAATATTCATTATTGAACCGCTGTCCTGTATGAAGCTAAGAGGATTTTCAAATACAAACATTTTATCATTCATATAATCTTAAGAAAAAACAAATGAAAATAATCTTTATTCAAATAAGATCTTTGAAGCACTTTTGAATCCTCAAGGATCAATATGATTAATGAAGCTACAACTGGTTCGGAATGTTGCTCCTACCGAAAAGAACCAGCAATCAATCAGCATCGTTAATTTTCTAATATGCTTTACGTATAAGCATATTTCTTACACTTAATTTAAACCTTTCTTTAGGCAAGTCTTAATATGGCGATTGTTATTTTGTCCTATTAAAGAATATAGGTACGCTGTTGATTGGCGTAAATAAATTTATTGTAGTTTCTTATCATGTAATCACGTGCAAAACCTGTAAACCATAGGTATCGCACACGATTTCCGGTTGTACTGTTGTATCTAAATTGACACAAAAGGTCCTTCCTTTTAGCAGCTTTGCATTACGCAGTAAATTAGTCACCTTATTATGCATTCTGATACGATATCGTGTGGGTATCTTTCTGTATACGGTCATACTGTTTGTAAAAGAAAAAAAAAACGTTATTTGAATTCTATTCCAAACGCAGTCCGTTTGTTGTATTCCGAATTGTTTATCATCCACGCTTATTTGAGTTAGTTTAATCTGGTCTGACCAAGTGAAATAAGCCATTTCTTCATTCAAATTCCATCAGGCGGTGAGGGCTACTTTATACCGGAATAGATAGAGGCAGGTCGTACGAAAGAAGGGTTCAGGTGACCACGATCCTCAGTAATGAGGGACCGATTGAAGAAATTTAACCTGAGACGGTTTAAAACGCGAGATGATGCTTAGTAGTAGCTTGGGTAATTCAGTATGTAAACTATACGGGCTGCTTTTACCCTGTACAATCTTTGGTTGGTAATTTGATTGATAGAATTTGATTCATATTAAATTGATAAACTGCGACACTTGATTGGTAGATTTATTAAATTTAATTGATAATTTATTTATTTAATATCGTGAGGACGCGCGGTTGCTAACGGCGTACTGATTCAACATTTTTTTATACATAATATTTTTTTTGGGTAAAACGCTGATGTAGCAAATGAACGTGTTAGTCCTGGGCCGAATGATAAGAAAGCTTATGAGCTACTACAAAATGATAGGCATTTTGCATCATCATCAGTTTAGATCATTTAAATGATTTATAGAAGCAGGCGTTACATCGCGGAATTCCATAGTACAGAAAATATAACAGAACTACTTTGCTATAATCCGCGCGGGTTAAGCGAATGCATGCAATGTATGAAGCAAAGGTAATAATAAAAATTATTTTGCTATAATCTGCGATACAGTAAATAGAAAATATATATATTATATACAATCCTATATGATATGTTTCTGTAATCAGGTTAGATCAGTTAAGTACAGAGTTTATAGGATTGTTTGTTTGATCGATTAAAGTAACAAAATGTGGAATTAAGAAACAAATCAATCCAATACTCTTCATTTAAAATTGTCCTCTTCTTAACTCTGATTCTATAAAAGGCTTTGGAATGGACGCCGTCGGTTATTTTCGTACCGAATGTGGGATGGCCGGTGGAAGCGAATAGAACGTGTCTGTAGATGCATTCGAGGTATTAATTCTAAGGAATTATTGTAATGCATTCGGAATTCGGCCTATTTCACATCGAGGTTAATTTGTATGAGTAATTTATAGAAATACACATACTTTGCTGAGATCCATAATACGAAATTATTTAGCTTGAACCCGCGATGCAGCATATAAAAAAACACACGCTAAGCTAAATATAAAGATTAGTTCTCGTTTTCATATCTGATAAATGCACGATTCGTAAGAAGGCATGCACGACAAACCTCCTCCACAACAATACACAAGCACTACACACATTCACTATACAATAAGAAACTTAACAATTATAGCAAAAAATATTGTACTACTATTATTATATTACTATAAATTTTCAGTTTGTATGAACTTTATATCGCGTTGTGTTACTCTAGCAGAACACGTAGGGGAATTTAGGGAAAATGACGAAAGTGACCTGTGCGATTAAATAATCACAAAAATCAAAAATTTCTATCTAGGAAAAACACGAAATATCCGTTGTGGTATTTTTGTCAAGGATTTGTAGTTTTTTTTACTTTATATAGTACAATATTAATTTATAAATAATAATATAATATAAATTATAAATTAATTATATAAATTGATTTTACTTAATATTTAGTTCTTTTTTAAAATTTAAGACTTGTTGGCTGAAAGAGATTCCGATTCTGGAATAAGCCCCCCATTGCACATTATTTTGTTCTTTTTTAAACATTTTTTTATTAATATCAATTTGTGCAATGAAGAAATTACAAGCAAACCCTTATAGGTTCTTATCCAGATGTGCCCAGTCTGATTTTTTTTCCATGTTCAATGTTTTTTGAGAAAATTAATGCTAGGGGGTAGTTTAGTAGATAAAATATTGTATTCAGTTTATCATATCTTTGCTCACATAATTATATAATCGAATAAAATAAAATCATCGAACAACAAAATTAAACCATTTAATTGTTAATCATTTAACACTTTGCCGGTGTGAGAATGGTACGCTAAGTTACATACAGGAAGTAATAATTCAATATTATTTTTATTTTAATGAGCGATTATAAATGCGTAGACAAATTATAATTTATATGGGTTTTGTTTAAAATTTCTCTGCACTCGACTTCTAAGCCCACGCCAGTAAACGAGTATTGCGTGCGTAACTTATTTCAAGCGGACTGTCTGTGATGCTGATTTGTTACCGATTATTATACACTGTTTAAATTGTTACTAGCTTTCTATTTGTAAATTCAGAAACTGCCGGTTGTACCTTATTACTATTCTATGCAGGAAGGAAATATAATAAAAAATAATAAAATAAATATGTGACACAATCACACACCTGGTCGTCCGTCCCCAAAGTAACTTAATACTGTGTGACAGACAAATGGTATAAATACTACTTATGTAATTTTAAATACATACTTAAATACAAATATACAGCCAATTGTGTATAAAAAATGTTGGTTCTCGGCAGGAATCGAACTCGTGATTCCCGGAGCTGAAGGTAGGGTTACTGATAACTGCGGCAATAGTCCAGTCATTCAAATATAAGATTATTGTATAGAGCACAAAGTGTGCCTCTGAATTAGTTCAAGTCAACATAAGTGTTAAGATACCATGATTTTACAGACGGTATGGATAATGGTTTTTTGTTCCTGAAGAAAAAAACGAGATTTTAAAATCCTATATGATAAATAAACAGCTCGGTATATAAACATTAATGTGCTTAATGTAAGGCGTAACAGACAGACAGACTGCAAGAAAGAGATTTAATAGAGAATATTAACTTATACGGAAAGTTTTGAAATTTAATGCAAATAACTTCATTGTCTTCTCTTGATATTGGTTTCACTAATCGAAAAACGTCTCGGCGAAATCTCCCAAACACTTTCAAGTGACACAAAATCACGTATTAGCGCATTAACCGTGAACAGTAGAAATTATACAGTCGGTATTATGGAGTGGGTGTTGCCAAGGTGGGATGTATTATCACTTTCCGTAATTTCCCGTGTTAATTTGGTTACAGATAATAACTTGGTAACAGAAATTGGAAACGAAATGAACAAGTCAGTTGTTCCGGTTTTATTTGAAAAAAAAACTGCACATGATAATGAAGAACTCTTTTCACTTTTTCCAAACGCAACGAAGTTATCTTATCTATTGGTGCTTTAACCAAAAGGATGTGTGCATAATTCCTTTTCTCCTGAAGTAGATTTTGTACAACATTGGGATGGTAATAAGCCATTACAGGACAGTTAAATGATGGTATGATTTTAAAATTAGAAAATGTCCTTTCATCTGTGTTGTTAGGCAATAAAAAGTTTTACAATATCATTAAAATACGAAGGTTGATTTTGCCACCATCTCACAAGGCTATTATCGGGTGTCCAGATGCCACCAGTCCGATAGAAAAATTATTATTTGTAGCCCTTTAGCATCTAATTCTTATCGAAGTATATCTTCTAAAAAAAATATCAAGCAAAGATTGCTCCTTATCAGATCAGGTACTTAATTTTAAGTCTATAAATGAGTGTGACTTAGTGAAATATTTTCCATTTGATTTGTTTTTATTGTATGAGCAGTCAATGTCACACGAACAGCCCATTTTAATGTAAATCACTTAATCATTGGAAACTATTCTTGTATTTGAGCCATGGCGAGGTGTTGTAAGGATATTGTCGCCAACATCACGATCCCGTGACTTGTCGGAATACTAATTGGCTTCATTTATATGTTGAACTTCACCGTTGGCTATTGTTTCTCGGAATCGTAGATGTCTAGCGCCTAAATATTTTAAAGCCAGTTTTCTTTAGATGTACTAGAATCTCTCCTTATTGTATGTAAATTAGGAATAGGGAATAAGTATTTTAAGTTATATTTGGAAAAGTTAATAAAATATTAGTACGTGAAGTCAAATGAAGGAATTAATTATTAATTTTTAAACAAAGCAGCGGGCTATGCTCTGAGTGTCTCTACGTAGTCAAATCAGAAATTAGGAGATCCGTAAAAGAACCAGAGTCACCGATATAGCTCAGCGTGTCGCGAAGCTGAAGTGTTGATGGGCGGGGCACATAGTGCGGAGAACCGATGGGCGTTGGGGTCTCAAGGTGTAGTAATGGCGACCCCGCACCGGAAAACGTCCTCAAAAAGGTCGCAGGGAACCGCTAGATACAAGCGGTACAAAATCGTGTGTTTTAGAGATCCCATGAAGACACTTATGTCCGGATATGAACGTCTATCGGTTGATAAAGAAGAAGAAGAAACAATTGTGATAATTGTAGGACATATTTTAAATGTAAAAGTCCCTCTGTCTGCATGTTTTTTCGCTTAAACTAATAGACCAATAGCGATGAAATTTGGTACAACTAAACCCTATACTCCGGGTTAACATATAGAATACAAAAATGTTTTCCTTCTGGAACAGGAATGGAACAACATATTACGTTACTGAAAGTATTTTAACGCTTAAAATGACGTGAAGGAATTTGAAGGTACTGCTTATTTAACCTTATAAGAGCTACTGTCCCTAATTCACGGCCTGTCGTACTAGTATGTATAAATTAGTCATTTATACATGTTATAAAACAAAGTTCCTAAAAGCCGTTTGTCTGTATTTAATCGATTTTCTAAAAATCTACTGAACGGAGTTTTGTACGGTTTTTAATAAAAGTTGCGATGCAGTTCTTGCGGAAGGTTCAGGTAAATGGCACATTATGGTTTTATGTAAATTTAAATAGGAAAAACTTTGTGGCACACTGATTTCTGATGATTTCTGGTGAAGCCGCGGCCTCAGCTAGTCAAATTATAATCCACAATCATTCTGAATATAACTGTTTATACTATATTTATCAACGAGCCCTAAAAAGTACCACTAAATCAAAACATCGGTTTCGGGTCGTAAATCACTATTAAATATTCAAGAGTCTCTAACTGTTCGCGATGTCAGTAGACCGTACGATTTACGAGACTTGAAATGTGGTTAATCTATTTTTGTAACATTAGTTAGAGCAAATATCTCATTCGAATCTCGATTCGTAACACGAATTTATAAAAAATTAGTACCTATTTGACCGAGCGCTGCTCCGTATTTTTTTTAAAGATATCAAAAAAGATGCAACTTGAAAAAATAAGAAAAGCATAGTCGGGCTGGTGTTATCTGGGCTCTACCCAAGGTATTTTCACTTCCAACTGAGCTGCGGCTATAACTTTTGTTGTCTAATAATATTTTAGCATTTTTTCAGTGACTGAAAACAGGAATAAAACGGACATTAAAAAGAATGATACCTAGTTAGATCAATTTATCGCCCCTGAAACCCCTTACATATTAAGTTTCATGAAAATCTTTCCTCGCTTTCAAGGTACTTATGTAAAGTCATTCATACTAATATATAATAATAAATGTGAATATATATATAATAATCCCGTAACTGTCTGTTACGCTTTCACGGTCAATCCACTGCACTAACATCATTATCTTCAAAGTCGGTACAATTAAAGCTTACAAATGTTGATATAACAGTTACAAAATAATGTTCAATTTTATAATTTTTATTCTCAAATAAAGAAAAAATACGTAATTTATTTTGTCAAAGTTCTTATGTTGTATGCAAATAAAGCAGGTGTTCTGTATACTATTTGCATGTTGAATGAATTTTACATTTACGTATTAAAAGATAAGTAATTAAAGATAAAATCTAAAAATTTATTAGTAATAAAACGTAACAATACATGTTTATAAATATGACATCTTGAAGCATTTAAAGCATACATCTTAAAGTTCTTAACAGTTTCCCCGACAAATAATTGGTGAGCTATCACCAAGTACGATGAACTAAAAAAAAGGATCATGTTTTATTCCACTATATTATAGAGTACATTCATACATACAGACGCATTCGTCTCCAAAGCATCGAAAACATGTACTCGACATATCTCAACACATTTTTTTGGGTAATAGTTATTAATTCGCTCATAGGCTGCAATAACTCAAAAAACTCAAAAACACGTGTTTTCGCCTAGGAATAGGTGTAAATGTTAAACACACATTCATTTCATTAGCAATACCGGCAGAACTCACGATTCAATATGAGACCAATATTCGTTTAACTAAAACTGAAACAAAAGTAATAATAAAATTATTTTGCTATAATCCGCAAAATAATTTTATTATTACTTTTAAATAATAAATAAATAAATATATGGGACACTTACACACACGGTCGTCCGTCCCCAAAGTAAGAAACTAATACTTGTGTTATGGGTGACGGACAACTGGTAAATATACTAAATATATAATTTTAAATACATACTTAAATACGAATATACACCCAGGTTCGAAGAACCAACAAATTGTTTATATTATATTATTACTTTTGTATTATGGATCTCCGCAAAGTAACGCCTAATTCTATTAATTATTTAAAACTAAAACATTTTGTATGCATTTCTCTTAGCAATGTAAATTTTTAAGCCCATTTATCTCAAAACTATTGCATTAATGTTGTTACTAATGTGCCACTATTGCAGCCCATGAGCGAAATAATAATTCTTTACTACATTAATAATAATACTTTATAAAAAATTTAAGCTAACACTCTTCAATAGTAGCGCCATCCCTTTACTTTTGATACACGATGAGCTTCAATAGCAAAGCTATATTGAAGTGTAACTTATATGGTTTTACTATAAATAGTTTTCTTTTTTATCATTACTATGCAAAATTTAAGACCGACGCCTGTAGTAAAGTGTAATGATTATTGACTTTTACTAATATATCTGCCAACACCACTCCATTATCTAAAAAAAAAATTTTGTTTACAAGGTCCTATTTCGATGCTTAATAGAGCTGTACGTAGAAGAATAGATATGCCCGTAAATAACTTAGATTCTTGTGTGTGGAGATTAGAAAAATGATTTTTGAATCGTTCGTAGTATATCTTCAATTAAGAATTCTGATAACAACGTTATTGCTATAAGCTTGTTGCTTTGTGATATATCTATAACAAATAGCATTTAACGAAGTTTACGTCCAGTTAGTAAGATTCTCGGCTAAATCCCTGTTTCCATAGAAAGATTCGGGGATTTTTTCGAGAATGCATATTAAACGCCTGGTTTTTTTAAAGATTTTTTTTGACCGCACAAGACTTTACAAATAGTAACATTCCTCTTTTTGGAATCGCAATGTGGTATAATAAACAATATCTTCCGACCCATAACGACCCAAAGATCTGAAGAATTTCAAATATTATAGAACTAAATAAATACGGCGTATATGATTAAAATGACCACGTTATTAAACAGGTTAAAAGTCTATATAATTTAAATACTCTTCTAAATGAAATGCTTTGATTTAAGAACAAGATCTAAATATATCACAAAACTGAAATTTACTGCAAAATCAGTGAGTAAGGCAAGCCATCAAATACTTATAACAGCTATATGTGGAATTTGTCAGATAGATAAAGAACCCTCATAATGTAAGATATACATAGATGCGTTTAATAAAGTTCAATGCCTGCAGCCAAGTCAGTAATAAATTCTGTTACCGGCGGTACTAATAATCGTTAGTATCGTGGCTATTGATATAGTTTTGATCGATTATGATCTCTCTCGCATTCGACTGGTCTGTGATCTCTCACACGAGATACCAAGCTGCTTTTTATGGGTCAGTACGTTACACAATCTTCATGATTTTATTGAGATTGAAAATTAACCTAACCCAAAAATAACCTTGTAGGCTTCTTCAAATAATTTATTAATCCAATTTATGATTGGATATGACAACATGGAAGAGATAAGCTTCATAATTTACCAACTTTCACAAATGCTCCTTATAACTGTGCATAAAACATTTTTGTTTTTTGTCTTTTTGCGTTTCAAGTTTAGTTCACTTGTTGCTTTTACGACTTACATTTTTCTATTAACAACGTTAGCTTTTTTTTGTATATAGGAAATTAAATTTTATTTTATTTTCCTTAAACTATGTTATCTTAAACATCATTTTACTGTTAAAATATTCGTCCGTGGCACAAGTTATAAATCAACCAAACTTTAAACAGCTAATGTTATTTATAAATGTCCCTTCGATCACCGATATTGTAGGATTAAAAAACTAAAATAATCTCGCCGATCCAGTGTAACAATTCGAAACATCCTCCAAAAAGGAAGTAACCGGCAATAAATATGATTTGAAATAAAACAATTCCGTCTGGTTCCATGTATGTAAAGTATTGCCTATACATTTTGTCAGCACCTAGTTCGATATAGTAAGACTGTATAAGATTTAAGGTCGTTAATTTTTATTTATTGCTAACTGCCCCTGTAGCTGCGCATTGCTGTTGCTCTGTCTAGTATCGAATTCCCATCGAAACAGAACTCAGCAGTTAACGATCGCCACCAAATTTTGCATGATCATTCGCTGGGGCATTCTTAGATTGTCTGAAAATATCATTAAAATCGGTCTAGCCGTTTCGAAGTCTATAAAAGACATTCAGACAAATATTCGTTTTTATATAGTAAGATTTTTTAATTGTTGAGAATTTTTAAGACTGACATCTCAGAAGAATAATTAAGCAGACACTTATCATCAAGACAAATCGCGAAAAGATACCAATATATATGTATCTGGATTTTAGTATTTCTTGTGCAAGTTTAATTTATGGTCTAGTATCAAATAGATGCTTTTTAAATGTTACTAAAGCACTGCTGTTTGAATATTTCAAATAATAAAGCATCTTACCGTCGCAATTATGAAAGTTACTTATATCACTTTTGGCACATTACCCAGAAGGAGATTCAAGTTTTGTGGCATACTTAAAGTTTTAAACTTTATTGCCAAATTACATTGAATAAATCGTAAATTTATTATTGTTAATTGTTAATTGATATTTATTGAGTGTATGATTTACAATCGAAATAGAAACATATAAAACTTGAATTTCCCTATTAAATTTTCGGGGATATTTAAAGTAATGGATGTTCTTGAATTTTCTCCGATCAACCGAACCGATCTCTTAGGGGTAACGACTAAGCATTGGCAGCTTTGTTTTTAGAACTAAGACATATGTCTTGTCATAAGACATATGTTATGTCAGTATGTCTTCATGTTTTATTTATATCATATTGATAATTGTATGTTAGTATAAGTTTTAAGTAGTATAATATTAAATGATTTATAGAAGCAGGCGTTACTTTTCCATATTACAGGCACTATAACAAAACTACCTCGCTATAATCCGCACGGGTTAAGCGAATGCATGCAAAGCCAATGTGTATGAAGCAGGCAAAATCTACATGCATTCCACCACACGCACCCCAAGGCTCCTCCACCAGCAACAAAGCACACAAGCAGCACACACACCCACCACCACAACAATCTCGACGATCGTTTCGCTCCGAAACCCAAGCATCATCAGGAGGCTCCACGACAAAATCGTAATGCATTACGATTATGCAAGCATTTGCAAATACGATTTGGCTATGAATGCATTCGCTTAACCCGTGCGGATTATAGCGAGGTAGTTTTGTTATAGTGCCTCGTATAATATTATTGTCCTTAAAACAAAGATAAATTGTTTTTCAATAGTTTATTGAATTATTTCCGAATACATTTTTTTTGCAGTTCTTGAATGGCATGATTAATTTGATATATATATTGAATAACACACACATATAGTTATACGATAATATTGCAAACATCTCTTTTCGTAATATGTTATTGAAGTATACGAATGTTGAATACGTATTTGTTCAGTTACATAGTTATGCTAATTTAGTGTTCCTTTTATCAAAGCCAAGCTCAAGTATTTGTACACGGTGACAATCTGAATGCGACACTGAATCGTGGTGTTGATTTGTTTGGTCGTTAGGTTAAATTAACTGGTAAGTAATATAAATTCATTGTCATAGCGAACTTTACAAGTGTCTCAGTTGCAATAAATTTAGAGACTTGTGCAAACTAAGTCTCTATCGTCGCATGCTTTCGTACTATACCTTATGTAAAATGTCTTGCAGGCTATTCTTATGTTTATTAATCTCCAAATAATTCGTGTGAGATTGGGAAAAATAACTGGCTCGTTGGCGCAGTCCTTCAGTCTCCGCGGGTCGCGGTTGCGATTCCAATATTTTCTATAAATAATTAGTTGGTTCTTCGAGCCTGGGTGTATATTTGTATTTAAGTATATATTAAAATTACATATGTAATATATCTACCAGTTGTCCGTCACCCACAACACAAGTATTAAATTACATACCTTGAAGAGGGATCACCGTGTGTGTAAGTGTCCCATATATTTATTTAAAAAATACACAATCTTCTTAAATCTGTGACTGCGACAACATGATAATTTTATTTCCTACCTTTAACACGTGTCACCGGTGGCCCGAACTAGACAGTCTTACCTGAAGGCGCGGGTCACCGTTGCCCCACACTAGACTGTCTTATCTGAAGGCGTGGGTCACCGTTGCCCCTCATTAGACTGTCTTATATGAAGGCGCGGGTCACCGTTGCCCCTCATTAGACTGTCTTATATGAAGGCGCGGGTCACCGTTGCCCCGCACTAGACTGTCTTATCTGAAGGCGCGGGTTACCAGTGGTACGCATTCGATTGTTCTATAAAAACTAAAGTAATGATCATTTGACTTATAAAAAATGGTACGTGTTGTACATAATAAGCTATGGTGTAATACAGAGCAAATAACGCTTATACAGCTCTGAAATATCAATAATCGCTCACAGTGAGAAATGGGGCCGGCGTGAACGTGTTAATAGATGTATTACATTTATTCGATATCAATCAATAGAATAATGATTTTTCATTACCATTATTAAAAACCAAACGATAGTCGCTCGATTCGGTATAAACTGTACAATCACGAAGCTTACTATAAAACTATAAAGCTCTGTCGCCTAACATATGTTTATCTCTATCCATATAAAATCAGATCATCAGTTTTGATTTCTAGTTTAAAAAGTCGTTTCATTCAACATTCCTAATGAAACTTCAAGTTATTCGTTTACTTTGTTTACTTATAGCATATGCGCCTACAAATCTTATATTACAATAAGAGATTTTTTAGGAAGAAGAATACTTAGCGGTATGCCATAGTAAAGTTATGATGGAATTATATTGCTATAATTCGTGTTTATTACAAAGCATTACATAGATTTTCTAAACAAACTCGGAATATAGAAAAATTAATTTTATCATTACTTTTGATTTAAATAACAGTAATACTTCATCGAGATTAGCTCATTTTATCGTATGCTATATTTTTACTCGCACACATAACTAACATAATAATGTCGATAATAATAAATTAACTCTATTTCCTGATCGTTATTTTAAATGTTTAATAACATTTATTGCTTCTCTGTACGAATCGTTTCCCTACTAAATAAATTAACATTTACCAAAATTTTCAAACCCGTTCCGATCACCACCATGAATAAACAGGTTGAAAAATTGTTACGTTAGCATCTTTTATTAGAGATTGAGAAATTGTCACTACAAACCTTCATTTTAAAATAAATAGGTATTATAATGAATCAAAATGTCAAGAGATAATGTAAAAGGTCAGTTTATTTAAATATTAGTTATATTAATGAACAGAAGAACCAGACCCTAGTAAAAAGGGTTATTTTTCTTCTATCAATAAACATCACGTTAATTGTACGGTATAGTTGATAGTCTAAAGTAGAGTACAGCATCGTTTTATATGAATTATGACGACAAAACGATGGAAGAAAAACCTATACTAAAAATACTGAAAGCAAATTAAATCGGTATCTGAGGCAAAGAAAGAAATCATAAATAACCATATCAATAAGTTCTGCCATTATTTAATAGAGGTTTTAGAAAAAATCGTAACAATATCTATAACAGCATAAAAGATGTTGCAAAAGCAGTCCAGAACTCTAAACATTGCTTTACTCGTCCACATTTCGAAACTGAGAACAGGATAATGTCTGAAGATAAGTGTAAAATCGTCGCCGGTCACGAACAGTAAGACCAATAGAGTAACTGATAGATATTGTTAGGCGTGAAACTTGCGACATTGCGTAAATAAGCACGAGTGATATTTGCAAAGTACAATTTGTTATTACAGAATATCTATCTATACTTAGTATGAAATAAAGTCCCAAAAAGCTTTTTGTACGGTTTCACCAAAAGATGCAATACTTCCGGATGGTTTGGGCAAATAGTACAAAATCGGTATTATGTAAATTGTATTGAAGAAATCGCGCAGTTGTTAAAAATCTCGCTTGCTGGGAGCTTTAGTCGCATGCGCTGCGAAAACCAGCAGAAATACGCTAAAGTAATGTAGTAGAGAATTGTAGATCTATAAAAATACTACAAAAAAGTCCGCGATAGCCTGTCTCTATCTCTTACGGTTAAATCACAATAAATACTTTTATGCTCAAATTTTCGAAAATATCGGAAAGAGTCGTAAATCACTGAATTCCATGCGGGCGAAACCATTGTTGGCACTGCTAGTTTCAGTAATAATTTAAACAGATCGTAGAGAACCAAAAAACAAAGCTACAAATACATAGATAAAAAATTTGTCAAACTAAACTATATAAAAAAAGTAAGTTACTATCCCACTGCTGGGCATGGGCCTCCCTCCATTTTACGAGAGAAGGTTTCGAGCTGAGACCTAACACGCTGTGTTTTTGTATTTCTTTTATGATTTTTGTTTGTGCAATAAAGTGTATTTGTTTGATTTTTAACAGAAAAATTCATTGGTGCTGCCATTGTGAGGTTGAAACTCGTGACCCCTTTAAAAGAATCTATAGAGTTAGACGGTAATAGGTATCCACGATTTTATCGTTAAAGTAATATTTTCATTACTTTTCCTTTCAAAAGAGTCGACCGGTCCCACCTATTAGAACTTGAACATGAACTGAATTGTATCGTCAGATATATACATTATATCTGAAAATCGTCCTATGAAGATTTATGTATCTGTAGAATGTAATATCTATAGGTTGAGTGTTTATAAAAGCGTTTGAAAGAGAAAATTTAAAGAGTACCTAATGGGTGCAATCATAATGTTTATCATATGTTTGACGTGACCTAAATTATCATCATAAATGTTCTGTTATTTATGAATCTATTGACGGTCTGGTCTAAAAATAATAGACCTTTCATTTAACTTACTGGGGAGATGGAGTTGCGCCACGACAATTTCAATATTATCGAAAAGGTGGGATCTGTGTCGCTAGACCAATTTGCATGCGCTGTTGACCAACGTTTGTGTATTTAGGCTATATTAACACACGTACTCAACCATAGAAAACGCGAGCACAATTTATTGATCATATATGAACTGTAATTCAATACAACAAAGTAACTTTTTGAAAGATATTTTTAAGGCGTACTTAATTACTTAAATCCTAAAAAAAATCCCCCCTTTAAGTCCGCTTATGGCTGAAATTTTCATGGATCACTTCGAAAATCAACATATTGTCCTTAATAAAAACATACTTTACTATTTTAGGTATGTGGATGACATAATTATATGCTGGACGGGTACAGATAGACAACTTGATATTTTTATTAATAATATAAACTCCAAACATCCCAAAATTAGTTTCAAATTAGAATCAGAGCAGAATAACTCACTAAACTTTCTTGACCTAACTATTACACGGTCTAACAACGAACATACGTTTGAGATCTTTCGCAAACCAACCTACACGGATACGATCATACCTGCTTCTTCCTTTCACCCCTGGCAACACAAACTTGCTGCCTTTCATAGTCATATACACAGACTCTTATCAGTCCCTCTTTCGGAAAAGAATTTTAACAATGAGCTGCAAATAATCAACCAGATGGCGCATTCCAATGGCTACGATGAGCAATTAGTACAAAATATATTAAAAAACAAACAGAAGTTGCAATTGACAAAACACTTCTATGCGGTGCCACATTACAAAGATAATAAATACAAAGCCAGTTTGACCTATTTTGGAACATTGTCAGAACGAATTTCAGCTATATTTAAAACAAAGTCAAATATAAAATTAGGTTTTAAAAGTAATAACTGCTTAAAAAAGATATTATGTAATAATAAAGACAAATTAGAAAGCCCGAAAAAGAGTGGTATTTACAAAATAAAATGTCCTGAATGCAATGATACATATGTGGGTCAGACTGGTCGTAATTTCGAAACCCGTTTTAAAGAACATATGGTCGCTTTCAGGAATAATAAGCCACAAAATTCACATTTCGCTAAACATTTGTTAGAAAGCGGTCATAAAGTTCCTAATGACCATTGTTTCGAAATACTGCACACCTGCGAAAAAAGCTTGAAATTAAATATTTTGGAACAATTAGAAATCATTAAGCATAACAATGGCACCCTCATTAACGAGCAGATAAATGTCTCTAGTTCAAGCTTGTTGCACGTGTTCCGAGGTAAATAAAGGGTGGGGATGAACCAAGTACTATTTAACAACGCTTGTTTGGATAACGCTTCACTTTGCGATTTTGTCGTGGAGTCTATCTCCTGATGATGCTTCGGTTGCGGGGCGAAACGATTGTTGAGTTTGTGATAGTGAAACTGTGTAGTGCTTGTGTATTGTGGTGGAAGTGGTGGAGGTTTGTGCATGTGCTTTTACGAATCCTGCACGTATCAGGTATGAAAATACTGATAGTCCACTATACATTAAACACTATATATATTTTCTATTTACTGTATCGCGGATTATAGCAAAATAATTTTATTATTACTTTTGTATTATGGATCTCCGCAAAGTAACGCCTAATTCTATAAATTACTTAAATCCTATTGATGATAACTTCGATTTACTGTGTTAACGTTACAAAAGTAATAATTAAAATTATTTTACTATAAACTGCGGTACAGTAAATAGAATATATATATAGTGCTAAATATATAGTGGACTATCCGTTTTTTCATACCCGTTACATGCAAGATTCGTAAAAACAAATGCACAAACCTCCACCACTGCCACCACAATACACAAGCACTACACACGTTCACTATCACAAACTCAACAATCGTTTCGCCCCGCAAACGAAGAATCATCAGGAAATAGACTCCACGACAAAATCGTAAAGCTTTGTATGTGTTATATTATTTTCTATTTACTGTAACGCGGATTGTAGCAAAATAATTTTTATTATTACTTTTGTATTATGGATCTCCGCAAAGTAACGCCTAATTTTATAAAGTGTTAACGTTACTTTACTTTTTGGTAATTTATTTATCAGTTATACTTAATAATAGTATTTTTAAATGTTATTGACATATATTTTTCCTAATATTTACAGTGAAATTTTTGGAAAAATTATCTTGAAATAATATTATCATACATTAAAATTTTAAAATAATAATGCCATGTTGTGAATTGGGCAACGCTCTAGCTGTGGCCCAGTCTAAAACTTTTGCGAATTTTTGAAAATAATGAGCACTAAAGAAATGGAACAATATGTAAATATTTCAAATCATTCCATCTTTCCAAGAATCATTTTAATATTGCGACCTCACCATACGATTTTGATTCTCTTTATAAATAAATTTGCAACAAATTTTTTGTTGCTCTGAAATCTATCACTTAATACATTTCAATGCAACGAGTGATGAATTGATTAATGTTTATATTTTATTGATTAAGTAGTATTAGCCTACTTAGCCGTCCATTGGTATTTACATTACCGGCGAATGGATTGCAATATTTGGAATGTAATTTTTTCTTCTTCTAATGAATACAATTAGTATCTCGTACATTTAAGTATAAATACCTGCTAAAAGAAAGTGGAACCTCATTCCCACGATCAGGTGAGTTTAAGTGCTGATAAAGTTAGTCCAAATATTGACATAGTGATAACTGAATTAACAGAGTAACTCAACCGAACAGGCGTGCACTTCAGAAAAAGTTATCAGAAAATACTAGATATCGATAAATAAGTGTTTGAATTCCTTTGCTGTCAATTTAGTAACGCAATGTTCTCGTTAAGATTAAGAGAATTAAAGTTATTATCTACTAACAAATTCTAAACGTTGTGTTGCAAAAGTGAAATTCCTAAAATGGCAGTAAATTACGTCTCAGGCCTAGTATGGTTAGATATTTTTATGCAATATTTGGAAGTATCTATTGAATGTTGACAATGCAAATGTAGGTGCAAGACAGCTTGACTGTGGAGTTAGACGTTAAGTCACCGTAATTCGAAGGTGACGTAAATTACACCATGAATATTTAATATTAAATCAAATCTAAGTTTAAATGTGTTCGCAGTTTCACATGTTTCTTGATACATGACTGTTTGTAAAACATGATTTTAATTCGAATTTTGCTTTATTTTATTACGATATCCAATACCATGAGTTTTAATGTGATTTTTGTAATAATGCCTAATTCTTAAGAATGTATTAACACGTTCAATAACAAGTCACTAATTAATTTTCTAAAAACAGAAAATACACAAGTACAAAGTGTACTAAAAATTGTTGAAATCTACTTTTGACTTATGTAAAGTTTGATCAAGGCCCGTTGCTACTTTAGACTTTACCGGACTTAGAAATTATCCTGTGTAGAAATTTATTCAACTGTAGAGCAATCCTATAAGTTCACAATGATCAATACATAACTAAATTTAATGTCTTATTTATTGTTGATTTTTTAAGGAGTCCAAACATTCATCATTAAAAAAAAGAAATAATGTGTTTGAGTGAAATTAGAAAAAAAATTACAGTCACAGTTTTTATTTGAAATCATTATGTTAAACATGGTGTTAAATTATTATATGGTAAAATTGTAAGGAGAAAAAAGAAAATAATGTTTCAAGTACAAGGGACATTTGAACAATCATTGCGATGTGGCGACGATGTATCGCCCAGCGGTAACAAAACCCTGGCAGCTCTTGCTAAGATACATAAGCATTGCACCGGAAAATCGCATGCTCACGGATGCATTGATTCTAAACACAATTTACTGGCAAAATCTGATTCAAACACAAGTTTGCAATCAAAGAAATCTTTTCGCAGCGATTGTTTCATAGAAATAAAGGAGGCAATCAAAACTGACAATAATTTATCCAAAAATGGATCTACGACTAAAAGTTTCAGCAACAGTACGAGCTCTTATGAAGGTCACAGTGACACCGACTCAGAAACTACTTCTAAGTCTCGCACAGAACACAAATTGACTGATCCTTGTGAGCGCTTGTTTGCCCAAAATACCAAAGCTTCTTTGATGAAAACAGCGCGAATGCGCTATGCTGACGATAGTGTAATTTCTTCAATCAGCGATGAAATTGATGGGGAAAAATGGAAAAACACTTTCACCAGAACATCCTCCAGAGGAAGCTTCAGAGATAGAAAGTCAGGTGTAGTCACAATAGAAGAGGTGAAATGTGATGCCATAAAACCATGTGAAGAATTAAGTAATCATGAGCTAATTGATGAAAACAAAAAAATAGCAAACCAGAGCAAAAGTACAATTGTTCGTAAAAATTCTCTGGGAAATATAAATGGCAAATCTGTTAGTAACGGTACAAAGCCCCCATGGCGTTGTGGAAGCAAAAATGGAATTCCAAATGAGCCATTCGTTCGCTTACCATCTCTCCGAGGAAGCGTTAGGAAAAAGAAATTGGACGGTATACCATGGCGAAGGTTATACGACCTTTCACTATGGAGAAAGTGTGGTGTAAATTTTGCCTCAAATGGAGCGGATACAGAACGTGCCCTATTGAGACCCTGGAGCGAACTTTCTTCCCAAGTCCAGCCGCCTTACGAGGTAAGCCTTCAAGCAGACCAGTTATTTGATATTATTTTTTACCCTTATTTGGCAATATTTGATTTTACCATTGATCTTCGTGAGTTGCACGAACTTAGATATCATTATAATATAACAGCAGGCAGTCACGCTGTATGTATTTACAATATTTTAAAGATAATTATATTTTGTTTAACTTTGTAGAGACCATAGAGATAAAGGTTTTTAATCTTCAAGTTTTAGTTTTGAAATTGTTCATTTTATCTTATCCTAACTCCTCCTATCCCGTCTATATTTGCTCAGACTATCTGTAGACGATAATCTTGTTTTTTTGTATCCGCTTAATTGATAATAAAAATGAACCTTTGTAGTCGCTTTAATAATTCTTAAAATTTTATTCATCTTAGTTAACTGTGTTACTGCTACACCTTTGAAACCTTTACGATGCTCTGTTTTTTACTGTTGAATAAATAATTTTTGTCGCTGTTTTGAAAAGTTATAGGCATCGGGATAGAATTTGATAAATTATTGTATGCTAGTCTATTTTCTATTTAAATCCTAAGAGAAGTCTATCATTCAAATATTGAAATGTTTATCATGAATACGCGTATCACTATAACTTGTTTTGAGTAAATGTAATTTATGTTAATGTATTAGCGCTGCGTGCATTACTAAATCGCCAATGTCGTAGCTTTGTCACAAGGCGTTGTTACATAACCAGTGTTTGAGACACGAATACAAATGAATTACAGATGTAGCTTGCTTGCTCCTTACGATGAGAAAACTAAGCGTGGGCTTGTGACCCGCTTGAGTCAGATAGGAAATTAAATCTTACGGAGGGTATAGGTACTATAGGTACTTCGACAGCGCACTGCTTAACTAACGTCCTGTATTAAAGTTTATATTTCAATCAAATCTCATTTTAAAGATTCGTTCTCAGACAGATTTAAATGAAATTTTGATTCATTTTGATTCGGGATTCGGCTAACCTGGTCACTAACTTTACTTTGGTGTTTCGGCTTTCATTGTGTTAGTTATTTTTAATTATATATAACGTATGAGAACGGTTTTGCTTCCTACATTTAGCATTACATACATTTTCTTAAAAAACGCGACTTATATCATAATAGTTCTAACTTAACTTTTGTTCTATTTAATACCGCAAATTAACGCCTACTTCTGTAAAATATTAATTTTACATTACTTTGAATGTACTGTAGGATCGTTTACTACAACTCGTATGATTAAAAGTTGTAACAGATACGACCGACATTAATAGGTTATAATAATTATAATAGAAGGGAGGCGTCATTTACAACGTTCCAAGGATACAATTAATGTCGAGAATAATTATTTATCTCCTACACAACAAATCTGCCTGGTTGTAAACAAAACAACATATTTGTAATTGATGGCCTTTATTTATCCGAAAATACTGGTAATCTCTGTTTGTTGTAAACCGGCGTCTATTATCGACTAGGTGCAGTTAAGTGTCATTGTTCGTGCTACATTCGATATTCGTACCGTATCTTATGCCGAATATTGAAATGGATATCATTAATTTTCCTCTCGACGGCGTGCAGAATAGTCACATCACTTCCATACCATTAGTTCTTCACTATATAACGCATGTGGCACACCCTTATAACGCAGTTCTCCAACGTTGCTAACTGTGCTGTACTCTCCGCATTTCGGCAGGCCTAGTCAACGTACACCAAAATTGACGCAAAGATAAGCCGTGATTGCTGTCTAACTATCAACTCTATTATCAAGAATCAATTATCAGAAATCCTCAACCTCCCTTGGAATTAATGTTAAGTCAAAATCAGTACTTAAATGATTGTTTTTAAGCAGGCAGTTATGAAACTAGTCACCTAAAGCTCTTAGTTTCGAAGTTGCGAAAAATATTTTTTTATCACCAAAATTCTGATTCTTTGTTTTTCAGACGCCAAAACCGTGTTTCGATTGACTCGAAATATTTATACAACGGCGATTTTCTATTTAATAGAGTTTTATGTTCTTTTTCCGAAATTTCTATAGAAACTTTAAAACTGAGTCACAGAGATATTACATTCATTGGAACTTTGTCTATTTCACTAAAACATAGCAATGTTATACCTAAACACTTTTTGATTCCTCGCGGCAGATAAGTCGTTGTTCCTAAAAGTCATTGATTAAAATATGCAGTGAGAATAATAGTTTTATCTATTAGGTGGACTCTCGTTTATCATTGTTAAAAAATAACTTAATATTAACCTTGAGCTTTAAAATGAAATTACATTGGAGATATTTTATTGCGCAGTAGGAAATAAAATGCTTTAAAAATTTGCTAGTCAATTTAACGCCTGCGTAATAGCATCTAATAAGTTAATTTTAGTTTTAGTTTAAAGTTAATAAGAAATCCTCTACTTCCTATAAAAGTACTCGTTGGTAAGAATTAAAAATTAAATTAGAGATTTTATGCGTTTCATTGATTTTTTTAATTTGTTTAACTGAGTCACAACCAACAAAATCAAGAACACGCTTCAGGGATGGGTTACTAAGAAATATATTGTTCCGTCATGTACTATCATTGGATTATTATATTCTGAAGCTTTGGTTTAAAAAAAATAATATAATTCTTTGAACATTTTACATTATAGAAGAAACAAATGATTTAAAGGATTTGATTTGTACAGGAAAACTACATCTTATTATCAAGATCCTTGACCTGAGCTTGCTTAGATCTTACATCTAACAATAACATAACAATGTTATGTTTCATTTACGTTATTTGAAAGACTAGACTCTATATATTACTTTATATCACAATATAATAACGCAATGCTTATCTTTTGTTAATAATGCTTTATGGGTACTAAAATCATTCTTTAAAATCTATATCTTTGAGAATTTCTCAGATTATTTTCTATCAGTCTAATGAAATTAATACATATGTACAGTAACATTACGTAATGAATTGGGAAATGTTTCGCTTATTAAAAAGAAATATGCGTAAAGACTCTTGCGAGAAATTTTTGTAATAGAAAAAGCTTTGAGCGTGTGAACTATGAAATATATGCAATGTAAATAATCATGTATGAGGAAAGTGCAAAAATGAACATCAAGAGGTATTTATAATCTACAGACACTCCCACGTAACGAGTCGAAAGTGCAATGCGGATCGAATAACTTAATCAAACAATTGGTAGACTGCGAAACATCGCTGATTACTGCTCGAGTTTGGCATTTAGCAATTGTAAATATTTAATACAGGTTGACTTCAGTCATTTATGAATAACATGTTGCAATAGAACATTATTGCATAATATAAGCAGACTTAATACTTTTTTTCCAAATAGTATCGCTTATACATAGATATTAAAATATTTCTTCAATAAGATATAATGTTACGTGTGTTTTGAAAAACTAAATCAATTTTAAGTCAATTTTTTGGTTTTCCTATTGGGTTCGCCTGTCTTCAAGAGATATTTGTATGAATTTTTACATATGAATCGCAAGCCTTGTATTGACTGTTTATGCAAATTAAAATTAGTTTTGCTTATATTTCATCGTATCACCATTGTATTCAGCTGACGTAACTAAGTATGATGATATATTTTTCTTACAAAAAGTATTGTAAGGAGATATTAAACTAGAAAGTATTTTAAATACTCGAATTTACTATACTACTAACTATTTTAAAGTTCGAGCAAATTATTAATGGCATTTTAAAATGAATTTATATCAGAATCCTGTATTAGTAGGCAAAATTTCCCATTATCAATCTCAATTATCTATAGTAGAGGCGAAAACTTTTTTGTTTTAATTTAAATTAATAACAGCGGTTCTGCGAATCGTGTTCCAAATAATAAATTATGCTGCACTATTAAAACGAATATCTGAAAAAGATTCAAACGCATACATACATATCTTTAAATTTTTTATCACTTCCCAATTATAATAAAATATCTCCGTATCTGTTGAACCTAAGCTTACCTGGGCGGCAAGCTGCGAATGACGTATGAGAATTTGCAACGTGTCTATTCCTGGAATACGTGTAACCTGCAACTTTGCATTTGATTATCGTGGTACGTCTAACATCGGAAAGGAGAGTCTTTGCGAAACATAAGCATATTGAAAGATCTTATTTTGTTATCCATGCAACTTTAGTTCTGAAGGACCTTTTCACGTGACAGAATGACAAGTATCAATTGCGAAAATGTTTGCAAGGGCTTGTTAAGAAAATGATCGCCCTCTATGCACATATAAACGTCTTTTCCTTGAACGGAACGGACGACCTTAAATACATTTTGATAAGTTTTAAGCGGGAATAACTACATCCTGCACTTACTATATTGACAAGTATAGTAAGTAAAATTGTTTTTTATAGAATTAGGCGTTACTTTGCGGAGATCCATAATACAAAAGTAATAATAAAATTATTTTGCTATAATCCGCGATACAGTAAATAGAAAATATATATAGTGCTAAATGTATAGTGGACTATACGTTTTTTCATACCCGTTACATGCAGGATTCGTAAAAAACATATGTACAAGCCACCACCACTTCCACCACTTCCACCACAATACACAAGCACTACACAAGTTCACTATCACAAACTCAACAATCGTTTCGCCCCGCAACCGAGGCATCATTAGGAGATAGACTCCACGACGAAATCGCAAAGCTTTGCGATTTCGTCGATTCGATTGTTGAGTTTGTGATAGTGAACTTGTGTAGTGCTTGTGTATTGTGGTGGAAGTGGTGGAGGCTTGTGCATATGTTTTTTACGAATCCTGCATGTAACGGGTATGAAAAAACGTATAGTCCACTATACATTTAGCACTATATATATTTTCTATTTACTGTATCGCGGATTATAGCAAAATAATTTTATTATTACTTTTGTAAAATTGTTTTATGAATGCTTTGCGGTTTTGAAATCATAAATTTCAATATCTCGAACAGATATTTTAAGCACGTATATTATATTATTTATATTCAACCAAAATGTTTTGCAAATATTTTCTATCCTCATAGAACGGTGCTGCGAGGCAGACACGTTCAATAAAAAATGTTGATACAATTCGCGCTAGTCTGTCTAGGGTTGAAATCCCTGATGGATCAGAATTCAAAATGAATGTTCATCTGTATAGTACATAGAATTTTAGTAAATAAAGGTTATTTATATTTCATATTCCACGGTACAATGATGTCACCGAATCTCAGAATCAACTTTCAATCGTTATTTATTAAGGACTCAGTCTGCGAGATCAATCGATCTTAAAATCAATTATTGTTTAAAATTAAGGGACGAGTGTTTTGACTCATTCTCTATTAGGTTCGGAGTATATTGAGTGCACCTCTTTATGATGAATACCTCTTAAGAATGCAATAACGGTTCTGGTTATTTAGATCTGGAGTGGCTATCGCAATATTGATGTTTGTAAACAACACAGGAATTCGATTTACTCGTATTTTAGACGTCTTCCTAACATATTCGTTATGGTATGTAAAAGCTCGTTCAGTTTTATTTGTTAGTACTCTAATTTATCGTTTATATATTAAATTTAAATCCGCCGTGACGTATTCAGCTGAGTAGAATAAATCACCCTCATTTCTTACCGACTTGTCGTGAAGGCAAGTTGACGTCAGGCGGCCGGTCCTAAAATACCTAGCCAAATCACAACATATTAAAATATTTAACATGTTGTGCCGACCCTACCGACTTAGAATAATTATATAAAATTTATGAAAATTTCAATACGCTTTGTAGCTTCTATTTGGGTTACTGATAGAGAAATATGACATCTGCATTGGAAAAGCGTGTTGGATCTAAACTTCAACGCTTCTCCGTAAAAAAAGGAGAGACGAGGCTAATACCCACGCCTGGAATAAGAGCAGACAGATATTTAAATAAATATAAAAGCCTAATTGGTATTTACACATAATAACGATTATGCCTTTTTAACTCTAGACCATCAAGGGTTATTACTCAAATATCAAGTTCAATTCAATGTATTGTTTTTTTCTATTCAAAACACCACCGTTCTCTCCTTATTGTGATTGATGCTACCGAAATAGGATGTGTGTTTTGTTCTTAATGCCACACACATTTAGAATAATTTAAAATTAAGACAAGACATCAAAGATATCCAATCGTGTTTCCGGAACCTGTCATACTAATATTTCAGATGTCTCCTGAACTTATTAAGATTTACTTTGACAAATAAGAATGGTATAAATGCCGTAACGCACGGTTCTGTGATTTCCTTTTTTATTTAGCTGATTTATATACGTAACTAACGTTAAGAGTTATTATACTAGAGTAGGGAAGCCAAGTCTAAAATTTATCATATTATAATAAAGAGAAAGCAAATGACGATGATCTATCTGTCTCTCTTTTTTATGTGTGATTAGACAAAGACGAAGTATGCGAGTACCATCTTCCATCTCATTAGTTATTGTTTCACAGTCATTTACAGGCTTGCCTGTGGCTTCCCTCTATAATGTTAATAACTCTATGAACTAAGGCAACGTATAGTTATGATAGCCCAGCAGTGTGACCGTGCAACTCTCTAGAGAATCAAACCCCGGGTGGGTACCATTTTTTCTGTTGAAACTTATTTGTCTATTAATGCAATTTATCACATATATTCGGTGAAGAAAACATCGCTAAGAAACCTGCATATGTCTAGAGAACTCTGGGATAATGTGAAACCTACCAATCTGTATTGGAGCAGCGTGGTGGGCTTAGCTCCAAAAAAAGGGGAGAAGAGGTCGATGCCCAGCAGTGGCATAGTAGCAGGCCGTTACTTTATGTTCGTAACTAAATCATTTTAACAATGTCAATGCTCTTTGAATAAATAGATTGCACTTGGAAATCATTTGCAAAAGTTTTCTTGATATCACATTCATCTGTTCAAATGTTCAAATCATCGAATAGATTGGTTGCATTTAAATAAAAAAATCATAATAATAAATTTAGAAACCGATCTATTCAAGATTCGGACGTTTTTGTAATATTATATTCATCTGTTCAAATTGGCGTGTTCGAAGCAAGCATTAAGAAAAGGAAATATCGGTTTTATAATATCACCTAAAGAAGGCTTAACAATAAATCCAGCTGTTCGATTATGGACATCATATACTCGTATCTTCATGATTTTGAAAACGCATTTCTAACATCAATAATTCATAGAACGCCCGGAAACTTCCGGTGTTCCTTATATAAAACTTGCATTTTGTTATTGTTTGTAACTTAGTCTCACTGGTTTTATGCTATAACTGTTATAGATGAAATAGAATATTATTTTGCTTGACTTCAAGAGCACAACGATTATGACAATCAATAATAATTTGACTTTATAAGGAGAAAAAAAAATGAAAATGACATAAGCTAGGTGCTAGTGCTACCTCGCCTTGAAGAATGTAAAGGAATTGATTCACAGTCAAATGAAATTTTCTTTTGGGTCCTTCTAATGGAATTAAATAGATAAATAAATAAATAATATTTATGAATTTAATTTATAATTTATTATTTAGTATTTATGGCATGAACGATTTTGTAGTAAGCGTTTTTTAACTACATTCTGTATGTATGACAGTCAGACATTTTTTAGGTAATCTTTATATGTATTTAACACAAGCTCTACGGCCACGCGTTGCTGGTGCTCATTCAAGTTTCGAACTCACATCGACACTCAACAGTTTAAAAAATGCTCCGATCCTCATCAAATTTTACAGGATCATCCGCTGGGGTTATTCTAAATATTGTCTAAAACTTTCATTAAAATCGATTGAGACGTTTCAGAGTCTATAGAGCACATACAGATAAATATTCATATATTTTATATCATGTAATAACATGAATTTCGTTAAAACAATGATAAATACAACCGTCTTGTTATCAGATGGATAATAAGACAGTTTAATATTACATAAATATCATCACACCGGTAGACTTTCTGTGGCTTTGCTGATTTATTACAAAGTAGTAAAAGTAAAAATAGTGGTCACTAATCCACTGCTGGATAAAAGTCCACTTTCTACCAAAGAATATTGGAGCTTAGGCTTCGCACGCTGTTCCACATCGAACTGTCAGGTCCGCAAGGAATCTAGATATATGCAGGTTTACCGATGTCCTCCACCAAAAAGCGAGTGATGAAATGCAATGAAAATATTAAGAATTTATTTTTAGCGTAACTGCCTTGATCCTTGCCCGAGGCTGGTATTTGAGAAACATTCATAAAGTTTTCACGTTCTCACAGTTCTCAGCAATTACGCATCATTTATCGCATATATTGTAAAAACACTTATGTTCGATAAGAACAAGACATGCCTCTTCTCTGGTTTGCTAAAGCGTATGTAAATACCACACGACATACAAACAGCTTAAATAACTGCACATTTTTATTAGCATTTCGAGCTCTTTTACAGATCTTAATCGACCTGATTTAAAAACGCACACAGTCACTTGTTCTATTTAAATGAATCTGATTCTAAAAATGGCCGCGCCATACTAGCTTATGGAGATGGAATGCCAACGTCTCCGCTTCCTGCCATCGCCTAATAAGTATTCTATAGGCGCTTACGCTCGTGCCGGGATTAAGTATGCGCTTATAATAATGCCCAGTAGATATTTTGTTCTTCAACTTGACACCAGGAAACTTACCATATATTGTTTTTGAAAAATTCTAATAACGTATTTTATATTGAAATAATAAACAGAACTAATCTTTTAATAAAAAAAAGCTTTAAAAAAAATTTCATGTCCCTATTGTTAACCGTTGACGCGTTAGCAGAAGACTGGAGGCAGGATCAGGTCAATCTTATCATAAATATGTAATGGACTGGACCAATGCGTATGTAATTGCAGCTCAATAGGATGCCGAGAAGTGGGCTCAAATTTACTTGCAAGATACCACCTTCACATAAATACGGCAAGTTAATTAGATGCTTTTAAATCAGAGTTGGCATAGTGAAATACGCATAAATTGTCATCATCATCCTCTTTACTCCACTCTAAGTGGGTCGGCACAACATTTTATAAACATGTCACATGATTTGGCTATGTATTTTACGACCGGCCGCCTTCCTGACACCAACTTACCTTAGTTGTATTTTACGACTCCTGGGTAAGAAAGGGGGGTAGACCACCCCCCTACTATTCTACTCAACCGGATACTCCTACTTACACGGTGGGTCAACTTACCTTAGTCGCCTTTTGCGACACCTGGGTAAGAGATGAGGATGGTCTATCTTACTGAGACGGATACCACACAGCGGGTCGAATTACCTTAGTCGCCTTATACGACACCTCAGTAAGAAATGAGGGTGTTCTATTCTACTCAGCCAGATACTACACGGCAAAAAAACGCATAAAATATGTAGTGTAGAAATATAAAAATTATAATGATGGGGAAGCAGTTAGTCTTTGTCACACACGTGAATATATCAATACATTTCCGAAAAAATCTAATTTTGGACAATAAAATTACATTATTTCAATGACTCTATCAAGAGTTGTAATCCCTTACAGAATTGTAGCGCTCGCCGCACATGACAGAAAAGTCAATTATAGACATTATAATTTATTTTAGTGGAAGTTCTTTGCAATCACATAATTAAATAAGAAAAATCTATGGATCCGTTGATCATTTGATGCATGGAACAACATGCATCAACTGATCAACATCTATATACTTATATATTCTTCTTATATATTCTGCTATATACCGTAACCAGTGATATCAATATAGATTCAAATGATTATTAAATGCATTATGTAGGAGTACATCATAAATCCGAAAAGGTGGACGATCCAATTGTCCTACACCCACACTAGTGTCTAGTCAAGCTTATGACAGAGCTATAACAAAAAAGTCATGTATATTATACAATATTAACAGTAACTTCTCTAGTATCTTGAAAGAGTATGGCCAATAGATATACTTAAATTATCCGAACATTTATATAAACTACTTACTATGAAAAAAATAATTATTTAGATTCTAAACAGCATAGGAAAGACTCACATTAAGAAAATGTAAGATACTGCCTTGTTGAAAAATCTAATGTCTAACTAAAAAATATCGTAAATTTTTAGGACTACGGAAACTAATTATTATTATTACGGAAACTAACTATTACTAATTATTCATTAATTAAAAAACAATGTAAGTGAACGTTGAATTAAATCATTGTTTATAAGTGTTTAATGTATCTGCTAGATATGGTATAAGTTAAAAAAAACGTAGATTGAAACACTAATCGCGACATACCTATATATAAATATAGATATTTAGGCTGTCATCTTGTTACTTATCCATAGAGTTATTATACATAGAGCAGGGGAGTGTGTGTGCGTGAGTGTTCAATAAATAATAAGAGAGGATAGACCCATACTTAACTTTGTCTAACACATGCGCAGAAAGATATTGATCTACCCGCGTTGAACACTTATTAGTACACCTCAAAATGTGCGTTTTTTTCTGCGAAAGGAAAAATATTTGAAAATTTTCCAACGTCCTAACTAAATTCAATTTCGGATAATGCGCATAAAAGACTAATATGTACTCATTCACTTTTTCTTTTTTTTCGATGGACACTATTTAGGCTTGCTCCTTTACTCTAGTATAATAACTCTATGAGCTTATCACTTTCTCTCTAAAGATTCTCATCTCTTAGGTGTTTAGCCTATGATTGTGATGTTGATTAGATCCTTATTGAGTGATGATATTTGTATATCGGGTATAAGACTTGGTTATTTGAATTACTAATTAAGTGTTTATGAATATAATTTTTATAAATTGTTTCAAATAAAAAAAATTAAGACCACTTGATGTGTCTTAAGTGTTGGAATGTTTTAAGTATTAATTTTTTTACGTAATAGTGTGACGATTAGCTTTGTAATCTAATAATTTCAATCGAATAGCTTCATTCGAAAAATATACCTGTAAGCCCTTAGAATATAGCGCACGGCTAAATATTGTCTTCTGTCAAGATGTTCGAATGAAATGTTTCATTTTCATTTTCACACACTCGTATCTTGTTGTTTGTAATCTGAATGTAAAAAATGAAAATGAAATATAAAATTATAAAGGTATTTATTAAAAATTTTTTTTGTATAAAGTACGTTATAATTACAACAGCATGTCGATCGTCCTACCTCATATTTGTGCAATAATCAAATATGGATATGCCGTCGACAGAAACTGATGTTGTAATTAGTGGGCTGATATAAAATGTTTGATAGCGTCGGCTTCTACAACTCAATGTTGTGTCAGAGGTCAGTCGTGTCTATTTGCTGTTGCATTTATATTAAATTTACACTTAGGTTACATAATACGGCGAACGGGCAAGCGTCCATGTCGCCTATCCACATTAGTATACTGTACTCCAGCTAGTTATTTGATTCATATATTCAATAACATTGAAGCGCCAATATATTATACAAAAAAAATGATTTATAGAAGCAGGCGGCGCTTTGCGGAATTCCATATCACAGAAACTATAACAGAACTATTTTGCTATAATCCGCACGGGTTATGCGTATGCAAGCAAAGCTAATGTGTATGAAGCAAGCAAAATTCACGAACCTTACACATGCAGGACAAGTCACCACATGCATCCTAAGACGCCTCCACTAGCAACAATGCACACAAGCAATACACATAATCACCACTAAAATCTAGACGATCGTTTCGCCCCGAAACCGAAGCATAATCAGGAGGATAGGCTCCACGACATTACGATTTTGTCGTGGAGCCTATCCTCCTGATTGCCTGTGTGCATTATTGCTGGTGGATGCGTCTTGGGAAGTATGTGGTGACTTGTCCTGCATGTGTAAGTTACGTAAATTTTGCCTGCTTCATACACATTAGCTTTGCATGCATTCGCTTAACCCGTGCTGATTGAAGCAAAGTATTCGTACTTCTGTTATAGTTTCTAAAATAAAAAAAAACCGTTTTCGATCGAGGATAAAACAAACAGTATATAATTAAGGGTACTTTTAAATTTTAAGTTGATGCGAACGAATTCAAATCACGGTAATTAAATAATAAGCAACTTCACTCAGTTATTTTAAATGGTCTATGGGCTATGTCCTTCAATAACGATAAGTAGGGATATATGTATTTCGGTAGTTTATGCTTGGGTTGAATTTGTTTTCTTATAAATAATTTAGAAATTGACTATGCGAAAGGAACCTTTGAGTTGAAAAAAGTGAACAAAACAATATATATATATATATATATTATTTATTAATAATTAGTAATTCAAATTTGAAAAAAAAAACACACTTAAGTTATTCATTTAGATTCTTTCTTGATACCAGCGTAGATTTGGTCGAAATTCAGAAACTGTTCCAAAGTGTACTGGTATAATTAAAGAACCATACCTTACACGTTAGCAAGCTCATATATTATACTTATATAGCAAATAATTTCTCTAAAAGTGCGAAGGTTGTTAAGACTTAGAAATCTCGAGTACAACGAGCATCTCGATATGGAAACTAGTACCCTGCTAAAGGCATTTTTTACATTAGGTAGGTTTAGTTATGTCTTCATTTTCATTCACATGACAGGTATGTACATAAAAAAGTTAACTAAGTATAAAACCCATTTAGATGTTTCTTTTACATTAATTATGCTCTGGTAGTGAGTGATAAGTGAGTTTACGTTAGTCTATATCTATACTAATATATAAAAGTGTTTGTTTGTTTGTTTGTTTGATTGATTGATTGATTGATTGATTGATTGATTGATTGTTTGTTTGTTTGTTTGAAGCCACTGATCTCAGGAACTACTGGACCGATTTGAAAAATTCTTTAAGTGTAAGATAGTCCATTTATCGAGGAAGGCTAGAGACTATATAACATCACGCTCAGATGAATAGGAGAGGAGCAGCAATAAAAAATATTAATAAAACGGCAAAATTGAAAGCTTTCCTTGCGTGCACTAAGTAAACGGTGAAATTTATTCAATAATCATTTACAACAAAATTGTTCCCCTCTCAAAGTTCTAAATAAAAGTCCGCGACAGCATGCGTATAGTTTTTAAGGTTAACCCACTTTAAACAAAATTATTATAAATATTACTTTTTACTCAAATAAGACTGCAGTCCACGCGAACGAAGTTACGTTTAAAAGCTAGTACTCGATAAAACAACTTCCTTAACCAACTTTGGAAATGTAGTATTTTTGTTACGCTTAATATCAATTAAAATTCGCCTTTTTTTAATACCTGGTGTCTTCTTCTTCTTCTTCTTTCTCCTACCCTTATCCCACTCTAAGTGGGGTCGGTACAACATGTTTTCCTCTTCCATTCTCTTCTATCATTCGTCAACTCTGGCGCTACTCCTTTTATATGCATGTCATACTTCACACATTCCAACCATCTCTTTTTAGGCCTCCCTCTAGTCACATATCTATCCACATTCATATCCAACACTCGTTTAGTCACATGATTTTCATCCTTCCTCATTACATGTGTATTTATAATATATACATACTAGCTGACTAGGCAAACGTTGTTTTCCATGTTTCCCGTATAAATTATTTCTACAGAATTTCTAGTGTACAGAACAATTGTTAAAAAAATTAATAAAATGTTAGGGGTAGACAACCCTTATCACTTAAGAGGTTTGAAAAAGAGATAGTAGCCGATTTTCAGATCTACTGAATATACATATAAAATTTCATGACAATCGGTCAAGGCGTTTTTGAGGAGTATGGTAACTAATATTGTGACACGAAAATTTTATATATAAGATTAGAGCACATAGTTGGAAGAACCGATGAATATTTGGTCCGAGAAATCAAAATTGGGCTTACCCTAACAATTCCAAACTGATTCGAGTCATCAGCTATATTATTGAATTATCTAGATATTAAAACATTATCTAGATGTTAAAACATTATCGAGGATATTATGACTGGATCGTAATCTGTCACGCAGGTCTGACTTATCATACCAATATAGCTGGTTGCTATGAGAGAAGTTTTGAAATAGATTACTACTGAATTGTACAATATCGGTGAAATAATAAGTCAATGAAGATAGAAGACAATTCGTATATTTTACACGGAATATATACATATACAAAGTTATAAGACATTGAAACAGATGCATTTAGTAGGTCACCCCGCAACATTGCTATAAGTAGTTGCTTAAACAAACTCGTAAATTGTTCTAAACTCGCATGTACAGAAAAAAAGTCACTGTGTTCGTCAGCTGCGATATCTGTTTCGATTTTACTATTTAAGTATGATTGTCTTCGAATATGCAAAAGGTAAATCATCATCGATAAATGTGACTTCACATGTCTGTCTCTTGTTTCTTTATATTAAGAACAGAGATTTTACCAATTCGTATTTAGGCAACTCGGTGTGTAAGTTATTGTCTAAAGAAGAGAGAAGGTATTCGAGTAATGGCACAGTAATAGGACATGACCCTTCAATTCAATACGTCACATACGTATAGAATGTAAACTGATAATTGTTTTAATGAGATTTGCGCCATACACACGCGTAGGTTTTCAATAGGCGATACAAACTTCCTGGTGCGCGTGCGTGGAACGCGTGGGCGATATTAGTATTTGATACAAACAACACAAGAAATACATAGTAATTTAATTAATAATGTCTATAGTCACGACAATTATCAAATTTATTAACTGGCTGAGGGAGTTGTACTTTTGGATCATATTGAAGCTTGTGTTTTTTGAAATAACTGTTACGGGTGATGAACCGCCGAAGGGCGAACTTCCTTTACCGGTGATTAAAGATGCAGGTGGAGAATGTACCAAGCGGAAATGCTATTTGAATTACACTGGTAATAGTTCTAATACGACCGCTAGACAACCCTTGTGTAAGAAAAAGGTACGCTTAATGATATAGTCTTTTTGTTTGCCCCGCATTAGTATCCGATAAGTAAATGATTAGTAGACATAGGCATTTTCTACTTGAGAAAGTAAAGTGAACGTGAATATAAAAAACAAATCACTCTCTAAGCATCCAGTCTTTTCCGCGATGAAATGAAATGAAGTGTTTGAAGAGAGTTCTTTTTATAAGTTGTACATATTGTCAGAATCTCTGGAAGAGATTGCTTATTTCCTTTTCAACTAAAAGTAATTTATAATCGTATGGGTAAAACGAATTTCAAATATAATATAAGAAACAATACAGAGAAATATAAAGACTTAATAAAGAGAACATAATAAATTCGTTTTCCAGTTCAAAGTTCAGAATTTTGTGCAACGATAAAAATTTTGATTTTATTTTCTGTAATAACGTTATGTTTGCAAAAAGGTTACTATTACATTGAAAAAAAAATGTAGTAAAGTAAAGTAACAGCCTGCTACTATGCCCACTGCTGGGCTAAGGCCTCCTCTCTCCATTATTGGAGAGAAGGATTGGAGCTAAGACCTACCACGCTGCTCCAATGCGGATTGGTAGGTTACACATATTTCCAGAATTCTCTAGAGATATGCAGGTTTCCTCGCGATGTTTTCTTTCACCGAAGAGCGTGTGATAAATTGCAATTATCAATTAGACACATAAGTTTTAAAAGAAAAACTCATTGGTGCCTGCCCGGGGTTTGAACCTTTGTCGTCTCTAGAGAGCCGCACGGTCTCACCACTAGGCTATCGCAGCAGAAAAAAAATTTAGGAGTCTTAAGTTAGCGTTAAAAACTCGCAAAACGTTTCTTAACACTACAAGCACGTGTATTTGAAATACATTGCGCAATTTCTTTTTAATTGCCAAACTCATATAACAAGCAGCTTAATAGTATGATTTATTTTATGGACATCTGACTTAACATAGAATAATGTTACGAAGTAAAGTAGGCGAGGCCAACGTTTCTAACACCTAAAAATTCATATTGCTCATTTGTTACGGGCATTTAATAAGTGAATGTTGTGATTATTTTATCACGTTATGGAGCGTTATTTAATAACCTGATTAATTTGTTATGGTGTAATTTGTGAAAGGTGATTAAAGGTTTTAAAAGAAATTATAATATAAAGTTATTGCAGCTTCTTTATCAACTGATTTATCTCAACTATTAGACATTGGTGACTGACCCGTTGGTGCCATGGGTAGTGACCCCTGCGTTCAGCTCCGCGGGTCGCGGGTTCGTTTCCCGCCGAGGGCCAACATTTTCTATAAGCAATTTGTCGTTTCTTCGAGTCTGGGTGTATATTTGTATTCAAGTATGTGTCTTAAAATTATATAAGAGTATGTAGCATATATACAAGTTGCCCGTCCTTCATAACACAAGTATTAAAACTTACTTTGGGGTCGGACGACCGTGTGTGTATGTGTCCCATATATTTATTTATTATTACCTAACGATCTTGTACCCCTGAAATTCAGTGACTCTATGCTTCACGCTGCTGTTACTTTGAGTTCCTGCGTCATTGTAAAATCTGAACAAAACTCAACTTTACAGGAAGAACAAAGAATATGATTCTATCCCTCCAATTTGGCTAACGTACCCACTTTTGCGTGGCAGTAAGAATAGAATGTCCTCTCCCGCCGCCTTTAATCCTTTACCATGTCAGTTACCAAAACAAAAACTATAAATCAATTAGTAATTATTGTTTAAAACCGTTAACCGTTAACTTTGTCTCAGTTTGTTTAAAAATAAAAATGATTTATAGAAGCAGGCGTTACTTTGCGTTTTTAATTCTATATTACAGAAACTATATCAGAACTACTTTGCTATAATCCGCGCGGGTTAAGCGAATGCATGCAATGCTAATGTGTATGAAGCAGGCAAAATTCACGCACCTTACACATGCAGGACAAGTCACCACATGCATCCCAAGACGCCGCCACCAGCAACAACGCACACAGGCAATACACACAATCACCATTAAAATCTAGACGATCGTTTCGCCCCGGAACCAAAGCATCATCAGGAGGATAGGCTCCACGACATAATCGTAATGCATTACGATTTTCTAAGTACTTCTAACTAGAAGGGTGTCATAAATCACAGAAGCTCTCTTGAGATTAGTTTTTAAAAGTCTCAAAGGTGCCTTTTGAGACTCGCAAACTGTCAAGTTTTTAAATATTAAAATTAAACAAAAAAATATTACAACTTGATATAGACTTGAAAACTTTTAGATAAAGAAAGCGTTGAATTTTCTCGTTGGGTTCTAATGAACTACGTAATAGTTTACGTTAACAAAAGTTACAGGTCGTTTTTTGTTATTAATGTTGTTTTAAGCAGTGCAAATGGACTCAGTCGCTAAGATATATTTCATCATCATCATCCTCCTGCCCTTATCCCACTCTAAGTGGGGTCGGCACAACATGCTACAAACATGTTGTCACATGATTTGGCTACGTATTTTACAACCGGCTGCTAACATGACGGCAACTTACCTTAGTCGCATTTTTCGACCCTCGGCAAGAAAGAGGGTGGTCTATTCAACTCAGCCGGATACCACACGGCGGAGTCGCTTAGATATAAAGTATAGTATAAGTCGCTAAGATATATTTGTATTACGTAATTTCAGATCGTGATTTGAGGAGTGGTGACGATTGTTATCGAATAGATAGCACCATTATTAAAGAATGAATAACAAAAGCGCATATGCATAATTTTTTTATAAGAAAAATTAGCACAAAATGCTACGTTAAACAATATTTAATTATTGTTTGAAATGACAATGCGTGACTAAATTTTTTTTTGTTTTTCTATACATATTATTAAACACAAGTCCCCAAAAGAGTTTCCGTCTATGTGATCGATCAAAATCGATGGAACGGATTTTTGTATGGTTACGGTACGGTACGGTTTACTGATATATAGGGCAAATCTTGAGAGAGGTTTAGGTTAATATTAACATTACGGTTTATTAACTATTCATGTATTTAAATTAAATACTAGTACGAAAGTTTATGCACTTCCTACCCGACTTCATATTCAATTTCTATCACCGAGGTTGTCTGGTAGAAATCGTTGCTTAGCGACAAGACCGCCTCTATGTACAAATTCTCTAGATATAGAAGATAAGTTTACTTTGTATTTTCTATATGTTTTTGTTGTGCAATAAAGTATATCAAATAAAAATAAAATAAATATATAAATTGTACAGAAATGCGTCAAAATCTAAACGTTAACTAAGTTGTTCAAGAAAAGTTACATATAACCGATGTCTGACCAAATCTCGGTACTTAAGAGTCGCTCGCTATTTCATAACCAGTATATATAGCGACTTTTAAAAAACCGCCAGCGTTTTGACATATCGTACTATAATTGCTTTATATCTTTTAAATGCCTTTTAACAAGGCGTCCTTGAATAATTAAGCAATGATTATATTATTAATAGATCTAATACTCTATCTAATTGGTTGTATAATCGTTTCAAACATGCCTCAATAAATATACATGAATACTCGCTAAACAAGGCTGTTGAAACGTAAATGTCATATGCACATACATGAATTTTTTATCAACAAGCGAGCGGGGCGCAGACGACTTGCTTAAGCCCGTTGTATGCCGCCCTAAAGGGGACCTTTGGGCGTTCCCAACGGGGTTTATCGGACGCTCTTCCGAAACGTCCCCGAGGCGGTCGATGCATCTGGTGCTCTCAATGCATCGATCAGCGGAGGGAGGGGCCACTTTTAGAGAGGCCCCGACCCAGAGGTGGCGCACTCTGGGATTCACAGTTGCTGCTGGCGGGGATGGGGGTAATGTGTCCAACGGAAACCATGTCCCCGCCACCAGCAGCGTGGTGGAGCACTGTTGTATATATACTTGTGTTATGGGTGACGGACAACTAGTACATATACTACATATATAATTTTAAATACATACTTAAATACAAATATACACCCATACTCGAAGAACCAACAAATTGTATATAGAAAATTTCAGCACGGCGGGAATCGAACGTGTGACCCGCGGAGCTGAAGGCAGGATCACTACCTTACCCTTACCTGTTAATGTTAAAATTGTTAAATGATAATGGAAGGTGAATTTGTGCAGTTTACTTATATCAATTTTTTAAGAACGACTTACTTGTTCCATACTCAACTCAATTAAAAAAAATGGTCATATACAATGCAATATTTGAGCTAATAATAATTAGCTTTTAAGACAGATATAGCACAAATCATTAACAACTTCGGTAAGTTCGTTACATTAAACATTTCACGTTTAAGAGCTTAATTTCATATAATTTAATAGCTTAAAACAACAGCGCTCAATAATTACGAGTGATGAGAATAGAAAGAGCTACAGCAACACGTGGTATGCTAGTATACATATAAGGTTTAATTTTTAGAAGTATTAATAGCCTGTTACTAGTCCACTGCTAGGTAATAGGTCTTGTCTCCATCTTTGAAAAGAAGAGAGTGCTAAAACTCTCTACGGTACTCGAATGCGGATTGGTAGGTAACACATATCCCTAGAATTCTTTAGACATATACAGGTATACTCACGATGTTTTCCTTCGCCGAAAAACGTGTGATAAATTGTAATTGTCAATAAGACACATAAGTATTAACAGAAAAACTCATTATGTGTTTCTCAAACATTCCAAGTCATTTATTTAGCAGGCTGTTGAACTGTGGAATCACCTACCCGTTTCCTTACGTAAATCTGAAACAATATCTTCATTTAAACACAATATTTAAAAAATTTACTCACCTAATAAGTGATATTTTATTATAAATACTTTTTTTTATTTATTATATTATTATAGTTATAATATTATTATATCTATTGTATATTTAATAATATTAATTATTTTTTCTTAATATTTGCCTTTTTGTTTTAAGACTAATTGGCTGAAAGAGATTTCGATTCCGGAATAAGCTCGTCATTGCACATTATTTTTATTTTTTTATCATTTTTATATTAATGTCAATTTGTGCAATAAAGAGATTACAAACAAACCCTCATGACCCTCTGGAAAGAGTCGCAGGGGCGACCGCTGTGCTATCACAGCTTTTTAGACTATTGTATTGAGTAATATGAACATAGTATATCTGTCTGCAGGCAAAGTCGGAGGAGCAGTTAGCTTGCGAAAAAGAATGGCTTCAAGCTGGACACATGTGGTTGGCACATCGGGGTGGCTTCACTGCCGTAGTAAGAGAAGGCGACGCAGATGCGGGCCGGGCGAAAGTGCGCGTGCTGCAGACTGGAGAGGTCATAACCGTCGACGAAGATGATTTGGAGAAGGTAAGTTGGATACATAGATGAAAAGCTTAAGTTGGGGAGTACCTCAACGCTGGTTTCCGAACCTGTGGTAGTTTCATTAAATTTAGCTTATTTGAAAGTGCTTGCCGTTTATTTTAAAAGGCAATTTGAGTGAGAATATTTTGAATTTTAACTGTATGAAAAATACAGTAACGAAATATTCTTTTATTTTATTTTGATCATCAGCAATTCCACGCTTAGATATTTCGTATGAAATATACCTTTACAGTTTTATTTAACTGCTCTTTAGCAATACTTGTAGACAATCATCATCATTCTCCTACCCTTATCCCACTCTAAGTGGTGTCGGCACATGTTACAAACATGCTGTCACATGATTTGGCTACTTATTTTACGACCGGCCGCCTGCCTGACGTCAACTTACGTTAATCGCCTTTTACGACAACTCGCCAAAAAATTAAGGGGTCTATTCTATGCAGCCGGATATCACACGGCACATACCTTAGTCGCTTCTTACAACACCTGGGTAAGAAAGGAGGGTGGTCTATTCTATTCTGCCGGACACCACACGGCGTAGCAATACTTGTAGACAATGACGGCATGATAAATAACAATGACACAATGAAAAAAAATTATTGCCTCAGGCTAATCCACCCCAACTGGAACGTTGCGAAGACATCGCATCCCTGCGTTGTTTGAACGAGTGCGGTGCTTTACACGTACTACGATCACGCTTTGCGGCTGCCTTACCCCACGCTCGAGCTGGTCATGCCCTGCTGGTGCTCGGGCCACCCCGACGCACTGCACCGGTTTACACGGAGAAGGTACTTCTATATCTATTACGAATATAACGTTTACGTACCGCAAAAGGTAATTCCGCGTTCGTGTTTTCTATTTATTTGCATACCATGCGTACTAATTATGCACGGAAGCCAATGAAAATTCGAGCTCACATTTTAATCTCTAGCATATTCCTCATTGCGCGTACATACCAATATTATACTTATACTAGAAGTAATTTTCATTCTATTTAGCTATATAACTACCAAAATTTATACTAAATAAGTAGTTTGCTATTTGTGTAAGTGTATTTTAATGGCCTCCAGTTTTACTGGTATAAATCTGTTATACCCGTTCCGGCAAAAGATTTTATATCCCAGTAAAATGCTATTTAGAAAACGAAGCCCACACTTTATAGGTTTTGCGTTTTTTTCTTAGACGTTAGGCGTTAATTGCAACTAAATAAAAAAGTCGAATACTAATAATGGCTTTGTATATATTAATTTGATGAAGAGTTTATATGATATAACCCTAGCGAATACTACTTGCGAGGAATATGATATGCGTTTTATTCTTAAGTAGTGCGTACCGAGGGTCAAATATTGACTTTGAGAAGACACATCAGAGCCATTCAGTGATAGATTTTTCAATAGATTGGTGGTTTTATAACTCTGATTGCATATTATAAAAGTTTTTATAGTGCCTTTTCGATATTTATTAAAATATAATCAAGAAACAACAAAAAGTGCAGAACAACGAAACAAATTAAATAATTTAGTTAAATTATAGTGTGATCAAATATACTTAAGTCATTGATTGATTAGTCAATGAATCGGCACTATTTTTAAAATCTTTTATTTAACTTCCCGTATATGTACGTAAAGGTGGAACCTTGCAAGTTAAATTTGACTCCTCAAATGTTTCCTGATGTCCGACTGAGCATGTTTATGATAAGCATGAGCTGATGTCGCTGCCAGGATTGGCTCCAGACTTGATATGAAATTTTGTTAGAAATGTTTTGTTTTGTTGGAAATCGGCAGAAATTCCTCATTGTATTACATATATAGTAAAGGGGTATAAATAGAAAAGATAGTAGTACATTATTATAGCCTATCTAGAATTCCAAGTTAAGGGTTTGTCCAAATTATTTCAGGTCGCTGCTATGTTTCGGGGTTGTCGTGTCGATGACATGCCTCCGCATGTGTTCGCAGCAGCACAGTCAGCTCATCGCTGCATGCTTGCTTCAAGACGGGATCGTGCTATAGTCTTTCTTGGAAGGTAAATTTACAACGGCTACAAGCTAACTAACTAGCCTTGCAAAATATACAGATAAAGAAAATAGGGGAAATATTGTCAAAATGTATGCGAGGATATTTCAAACTTACCAAAAATTTGCAAAGCTATACATACTACAAATACACACCTAGGCTCGAAGAACCAACATATTGTTTATAGAAAATGTTGGCCCTCGGCGGGAATCGAACCCGCGACCCGCGGAGCTAAAGCTAGGGTCACTACCCACTGCGCCTATATTGGACGCCCGCGGCTTCGCTCGCGTGGAATTTGGTATGCTAAATTAAGTTACTCGTACATCCAAAATTTTAGATGTTTATCTTCAAAACTGACGGATTCCATACAATCTTCGCGCGCCGCGCTTATAAGGCCCAGGCTATAACGCTCCATTCAAGTCATATCGTGATAATTTTTAAACTATACAGCCAAATTACCTAGTGTGAAAGACAAAGTTTATCAACATGAAATACTGTAAGCGATAAATGTATTGATTTTAATAAAATTTTGATTATTATACTAAAATCTGTATTGTAAAATAGTAACTAATTTAATTACATTTAAGAATCACAATTTGGATCATGGTGGCTTCCACATAAAAGGTAGATATATCCTGTCGCGGACTTTTCTTAAGAACTATTCAAGACAAACAATACTACGCTACATCGTTTTTGTGTAACTCCAATGATTTAGGCAGCGTACTATGCCAGTTAGCTGTCAGAGACCAGATTTTTTCCGACTTTATTGACATGTATCGGTATATTACAAAAAATCATTACAAATTGTAGCCTTTATGTTATTCTGATGTATAAGCTATTTAACTATAAAGTTTCATCCAAATCCGTCCAATAGTTTTTTCGTGAAAGAATAACAAGCAATTCATCCATACTCACAAACTTTCGCGTTTATAATATTAGTAGGAAGTAGGACATATATATCAAAGTTGTCCCTTGTCACGCTGGAAAAATTCTTCGAGTGAATAAAAAATTTTTTTGTGACCATTTTATTAATTTATTTATTTTATTTTATTTATTTATTTTCAAGGGAACAAACAGTACATGAAAAACTTAATAGATAGGAAAAAATATATAAATCATATAACCAATAAAGTTTCCACTAGTTAATAAATACATATAAAAGCTAACAGTATAAGGAGAAATATTGAATAATAAATAAACATTACATATGGCAAGAGAGAAAAAAATATATATAACACAATTATACATAAACACACACACACACATACACACATATATATATTTGTGTGTGTGTGTGTGTGTGTGTGTTTGGAATTTATTTCAAAAATATTGTGTGTAATGCTTTTATGTCACTAAGTAACTTATTACTAATTTTTAATAGCCATTGCGTAACAATTTTTGATGAACAGTGAGCAAGACCACAAGCGTCTACGAAACGTCTGTAAAACCCGCTTCATTAATGTTACAAATCTTATGCGGACGGAAGCTATTAGGCGGAAACAACAGATAAAAATGTAAACACAAACTGGTATAGGTCGTTTGCCATTCATGATAGATAACGATATAGTCGATTGAATAGCGGTTTTATAAATTGCAGGAAATACTCAATCACAACTTACGCATATACTATCTTATAAATGACAAAACTCGTGAGTCTGTCATTATAATATAACACTTTAAAATTGAATTTTTATTTCAATCTTGTTACAATTATATTAAGATTCAAAATTCAATGTATTTTCTTATTATGGGTATCGAAATAATCTACCGTAATAGACCCTTAAGTGACTGGACTTAATACAGGGAAAGGTTGTTAGAATCTAGTTTGTAAATAGGTAATCGTTATTTTATCATTCGATACAAGTTTCGATATAAATGGGGACTTATTAATATTAATACAGCAAGAAGTTCAAGGTTCTTAATTGGTTTTCCCCGTCGGATAACTAATAAAAACCATTAATGAAAAGATGTGAGAAAACGAGTTTATATTGTGAGACAGGTTGTAAAGATTATTTTAATATAATAAGATTGTTTCCATATTTAGATTTTACTTTAATTAAAACCTAAAAAAAGTTTTTTTAGTGTAGATGTATTTTATGGAGTAGAATAGTTCACCCTCATGTTTTAACTAGATGTCGTAAAAGGCAACTAAGGTAAGTTGACGTTACGTAGGCGGCCGGTCGTATAAATAGCCAAATCATGTTACAACATGTTTAAAACATTTTGTGTTACCGTGTTGTGCGAGCCTATTTAGAGTGAGAGCAGGGCAGGAGAATGATGATAAAATGTATTTGGTTATTTGTTATATGATACTTATAATAATTATCATATATCGTATGGATTAAGTAAAATCTATGCGTTGACTAAGTTATCAGTGTATTGAACGTATTAAAACGAAGCATTATATTGCCATATAATGCTTCGTTTTAATACGTTCAATACACTGAGAATAAGAATTTAGTGATATAATTAGTAATTGTAGAATAAATTTTAAGTTTATTTTAATTTAGTTTTACTTTAATTATTTTTATTTATACGTAAAGAACATTAGCTTTTACTATTCACTGAAACACAGTGACTTGTAATTCAATGTCAGAAGTTGTAGTGTCGTTAATTCTAAGACGTCTTGCGATTTGTTTACATGAAGATCTCAAAACACCGGGAGCCTAGCTTTTTCTATCGCCTTCTATAAGCGATTAACAATAACCATAACTAGCCACGTCACTGTCGATCTAATTACGACTAAAATAACGAAAATTTGTCATTTGAATTACGACTTAAATAACTAACGAAATATAATTAAACCCCATAAATTAATACTTCAAATGAATCAGATCTACACAATTTACAAAACTCCTCCAACCCTTGCGGTAACCCCTCGTTCGCACGTGCGTAAAAAATACGTCGCGTTAAAATTCCGCATTAGGCGTTATAAGAAGTTTCATATGGTATATTCGGCTTAAGGCCCTACGTCCTAACGCCTAAAATAAAACACTGCGTGATAAAAATACGTCGCTTTGTAAATGCTTTGTCGTGTGAACTGATACCTGGATACCCATTCATCATCCATCAATCATTTCGACGTATTATTAACGCGCGATAAAATTCCTTTCGTGCTAACGAGGGGTACTGTGAAGCAGGAGAGGGTTGCTGCCATCTTTTGGATTAAGAGCGATTATAACATCTGCTAAGAAATTTTTAAGTTTATATGGGGCGAAAATCAACGACCAGGATTAGAAGCTTTAATCACGCTGATATAATATAATTATTTCCAGATCCGGTTCAGGCAAGACATCGGCAATGAGGTATTGCGTGTGGTACTTAGTGAGCGCATATCCCGCACAAGGATCAAAACTAACTCCCGAACGCTTAGAGGCAGCATTAGACGTTTTACACGCATTTGGCTCTAGTCGGTGAGATTTCTGTTTTAGAAAGTTCTCAAATTTGAGATTATTTTTTATATAGAAACTTTTAGGTCATGTGTATCGGACCTGCACAATGAAGCTTGAAGATTACCCGATATTCTAAATAATGAAGACTTTGACCGGTTTTTTTGTGTTCAGCGTTACAATGGATAAAAGTTCGTGGTCAATATTCTGTAGATGATCAGTATTGACCACGAACTTTTCCCCATAGTACACGCAATATCTTCGTCGCGAGACAAAAAGAATCTCCGTCTGAAGTAGAGGTGTGCATAAGTAAGTGATTAAGGACTTCATCGACTATCCACTCGTATTAATTAATACATGTATTTGCACCAGCATTATTTTGAAATGAAATGAAATGTTCTATTTTCCAAAAAAAGATTACAAAAGGAAATATCTTAACTTAACTTAACTGACCTTGACATTAAATACGTTAACATTACGATAACTTAACTATAACAACGTGCTACAATCAGTAAGTGATACGAAAACAAATTGTAAATTTTGAACAGGTATTGTATACGAACGAAGAATATTAAATATCTAGTGAAAATATACTTATTATAATTACGTATAAAAAACAACTTTTTGGACAAATTTCTCAAATTAAAAATGACGAAATATAACTTATTATAATACAACCGAAACTTGTTTTTAGTTAAAGCATTACTAGTTTTCTTAAAAATAACAATATTCACAACTGCGTGATCTATCTAGTATCAGAACTGTGACTTCTATTCCAGAACGAGTTCAAACTCACACGCTTCTAGATTTGTATCGTTAACGTCACTAGACTTCGATGGTGGTGGCGCTCTTGTATCAGCATCAGTTCAGATCTTGCTACCAGATTTAAAGCCAGATCAAACTGCGCTTCGAGCTCTTCATACGTAAGTATGCCATATTTGAATTGATTATTTAGAAATTACAAACTTTCGAACATATTACTAACCTATTTGGTTGGCTGGAAGAAATTCCAATGCCAGAATAAGCCCGCCGTTGTACACTCATTATTTATTGTATATCGTATTTTAAATTGTATATACCGCTTTTTTATACAATAATAGCTTTAAAATTGTAGCTAGCTTTAACATTTATGTCCTGAACATTATTTGTTAATAGATGATCATCAATTAAAATTAAAAAAATATACTATTATATAAACGTATACATAGGTCAGATCGGGATAAAATCGTGTTATCTTCGTATAAGAATCGACATTTCGGCAGAGTTCTATCCACTGGGGTTAAAAACTGACTGAAAAAATATTCAATTTCAAGATTCACATCCTTATTGTTTCAGTGTTTGAATGACGTTATTAACTTTTTTAGCCATTTTCCATTTATTTTAATAACTATAATAAAAGATTAAAACGGTTTATAGCTTTTGATCAATATAGATGAACATGATAAGGGTTGACTAATCCAGATCCTAAGCTTTCTGTTTGCATATAGATAACTATAATCCTTATCTCAAGTAAAATATTGCTTGTAATCTATTTCATAATATTAGATCTGGGATAACAAGATTTTTGTGATAACATGATATCGGCCCTTGTACAGACTTTTCCATGGATGCGATGGTCGCCTTCGTCGGGAACTACATCTTGATCAAGCCCCAATAAACTCTGTCAATCTCTACGTCACTTCTAATGAGAAAGCCGACGCACCGGCCGAGTTTTCCGCTTTGAAGGAAGCCTTACAACTTCTGACTGTGGCGGAACAAGAACAGTTGGCCATTTGGAAGATCCTAGCAGCAATCTGTCATTTAGGATGGGCTGGAGTTGTGAGAGGTAACTTGGATATTGCAACTGTGTAAAAGTTTGGTCTTGTGAGATGAGATTTTGTAGAAGAAATGGCCACAAATTTCTAAACTCTAAACTTTGAAGAGTATAATGCCATAAAAAAGGTTATTACGTAACACTAAACGTTTCATGAATTTAAACAACACTCAAAACAATGATTTAAACTTTAAAGTAACTTCATGTCATGTCATGAAGTGAATGTGAGTTATTCCTAAAGCTTAAAATAAGCGTTTACTGAAGGTTTAGGCGATATTCTTATGATTGTTAATTATTTAAACATCCCTTTGTTTATTTCTTTACTGTTATCGTTTCGAATTTAGTATTGAGTTCTCTTGCACGTCAATTAGAAGTATAGTCAGCAATATAGCGAATTATAATTGTTCAGAAATTAATTAGGTTTGAGCTATATTTTTTTTTATTGCCTATCTTTTCCTTTAGTAAATGAAAAAAAACAAAAGTGATAATAAAACTATTTTGCTATAATCCGCGATAAAGTAAATAGAAAATATATATAATGGTAAATGTATAGTGGACTATCCGTTTTTTCATATCGTTTCGCCCCGCAAGTTATTTTGCGATAGTGAACGTGTGTAGTGCATGTGTATTGTGGTGGCGGTGGTGGAGGTTTGTGCATGTGTTTTTACTAATCCTGCATGTATCGGATATGAAACTAATATGAACTAATATATATATATATGAAAAAAAAAATATATATATATATATAAATATATATAAATAGTTATCCCTTCTAGGAGTTGCTTGATCAAGCGGTACGTATAATCAGTTCTAAGTTGATCCGTTCGGATTTGTTGATCCAGGCCCGATTTGTTGATCCAATACAATTTTACATCACATTTGTTGGCTCCGCTTCGGATCAACAAATGATGAATACTGTTTCTCTGTAAGTACTCAATAATTATACAAATCCACTCCGTAGTTATTTGATCCGATTCAAACGCGCCAATCACAGAGCAGATCGTCACCGAACGTACTCCGTACTTTGACCCCGGCATTCAAGGCTATTTCAAGGTTGATTCTTAAACATGCAGATTTCAAAGAAATGTAGTTGAAGGATCTGATGGTTCTAATTGAAATTACAACGTTTGGGAATAAGTGACCTTGAATAAGAGGCTGAATTAATATTAAAAAATATCCCTAAAAATCTCTCCTTTCTGCCTAAAAGAAAATCTTATAATAAGTACATGTAAAAAAAGTAATCATAGAAATTATTTTGTTATAATACCAAAATAATGTATATTATTACTTTTGTATTATGGAATTCCGCAAAATAGCGCCTACTTCTAGTTTTAATTTTTAAGTTACTAGTTTTAAGGGGCTCCAGGCGAGGGTGTAAGAGGGAGGCTCGTCCCATTCAGTCTCTTCAAGTGTCACCTGCTCGTGGTGCACCCTTCAGATAAACCAACGAGGATCTGGCGACTGATTAACCATACGATTATATGATTAACCATTTCGGTCCAGCTAACCCAAATACCAGACCGACAGTGAACAGCAGCACTGTCGGTGCGACATTGTCAGCACTACAATCGCCAAGCCGCATGCCGAGCGTGGTGATTACTCTCAAACCCTTCATATGATGTTATCACAATATAAACCACAGCCCCTAGTTCTCAGCTCTGGCAGCGGATTAAATAACGGCGTAGCAGGGGGTTTCATGAATTTCCGGCAAAAAATCCGCTGCCAACTACGAAAACCAAACCTTGCACCGTAAGACACACAAATTTTGAGGGAATAGAAGATGGAAAAGATACTTGAGCTGGAAAAAAAGGTAAACAAGTTGCGGTGGTGATAGGATAAGCTGAAGTCGCGTTCCTTATACTCAGAATTACCAAACGGTATTATCTGAATGTCATACAAGTTTACGCACCGACATCAGCACATTAAGACGATGATTATGCATCATGATTATGATTTGATGAATGCCTCAAAAACCTTCTACACTGGGTAAATTCCCCCATCGAAGAAGCTCTCTTCTTCGATGGCGGAATTAAACGCAAAGCTTGGCAAGTGAAGCGGCACAGAGGTGAGAGTAGGGCAATTTAGATACGGGCTACGGAACCAGATAGGCCATATGTTGACCGTTTTTTTGGAGAGAGAGGACCTCTACATGATGAATTCTTTTTTCAAGAAACAGCTGCATCGAAAATGGACTTGGATTAGTCCCAATGGTTCCACGAGAAACGAGATCGAATTCATCATGTCGACCAGACGTTATATATTTGATGATGTATCTGCGATCAATACCGTAAAGAAGCTCCCCTTCTTCATCACCGTATAGTTAGAGGCACATTGAATATATGCGTACAGCTGGAAAAATCCAGACTGGTGAAGTCTACGCTCCGACCCATTTGAGCTCATATCTAAAACCCCATGAGGTTCCAACTCAATCTAATGAACCATTTTGATTGCCAAACTGACTGCGCTATGACTGTGGATGATTTAAATAACAGGCTGGTGGAAACTGTCCATACAATCAAAACTTTATAAGAAAAGCCGTAAGAGAACCAATAAATTCTTGACGTAGACTCTCAAGCCCATGAATGAGATGAATGAAATGAGATTAGTGTTCAGTAGACGTGCTGAGCTACCGTTTGATCCATAGAGAGATTTCTAAGGCGTAAAAGTGCGACCAGCGACAGTTCAACACCGTATACATTCGAGGTACTATAGAACGTAACAGGGGCTCAAAAGTTTTCGCAAGACATCTGTCTGTTAGGCAAAGGCAGTTGACGTAATTAAATACCGATATTGCTATCATTTTGTCTCGACCTGAGATTTTAAGAGAGGTTGAGAGGTTCTATGGGCAGTTATACATTTCATACTGTTGTCAATTTGGCAAAAAATCCAAGAACCAATTTGACTCGACACAATACCGAAGATATCCCGGACGTCAGCCTTACGAGATTAGTATTACTCTCAAACAACTTAAGAACAACAAGGCTCCAGATGATGACGAAATGACAACCGAACTACCTGTCCTGCAGCGATTTAATTCCGTTATTTATGAAGGTATTATGCCGAAAGCATGATACAGGAACGTGGTGGTTCTCTCCTAACGTCTTATTAAAGAATTACAGACCCATTTTGCTGCTGAATCATGTTTATAAGTTGTTCTTGAGAGTCAAAACGATTCGTCTCGCGGGTAGGTGCGACGACTTCCAGCCTCCCGAACAAGCCGGATTCCGAAAAGGCTAAAGTACTATAGTGACACATATTCACGCTGTGGCAGGTTATACAGAAGACCGAGTAGTATATCCAGCCACTTTGCTTGGCGTTTGTGGACTATGAGAAGGCTTTTGATTTGGTAGAAACATGGGCTGTATTAAGATGGCTCCAGAGATGCCGAATCGACTATCGGTACGACCAAGTGCTGAAGTGTTTGTACGAAAACGCCACAATATCTATCCGTATCCAAGACGACGAGATATGAGACAGAGAGATGTCATCTTCCCGAAACTGTTTACCGTTGCATTGGATGATGTCTTTAAGCTTTGGATTGGAACGGATATGGCATCAACATCAGCGGCGAGTATATCACTCACCTTAGATTTGCCGACGATATAGTCGTTATGGCAGAGTCTCTGAAGGACCTAACCTTGAAGGACCTTAACATAATGCTCGACGACCTCAGTAGAGTAACTAAACATGTGGGCCTTAAAATGGCTCAGAAGATGTTGATGATGATTGTGACTTGTAACTTATTTTGACAGTCTATATTATGAATATTTTATGAATTATTAGGTATTATTAATAAAAATAATTTTGTTGTCTCTCATTATTCAAACTATAACTAAGTATGTAATACAGTATTATTTTAAAATTTAACGCCGTTTGAAACCATATTTCGTTTCATTCCATGCTAAAAAAAAAGCAGTCCAGAAATATTTCTTACTAATAAGTAGTTTCGAATTTCAAATATAAGTCAGAATGCTCCGGACGATGTTAAAAATAAAAATTTATATTAGATCAACTTATGCCTATTGATACAGAATTATATAGTAGCAATGACCTCTGGGGCCGACGTTGACAGGTGAGGCATTTCACTCCTATATATTAAACATGGATCAAAAAGTGTCTAGAATGTATTGGATTTTAAGATCAACTAATGCTTAACGAAGACTTTAGCAAAAACCGTTAGCAGGAGCCACAAAATACATAAAACATATTAACAGAAAAATACAGAGTCTACTAGTACATCACAAAATATGAGTCAGTGACACGATATGCCAATCAAATATATCCTTTTTGTCATTGTGAATACAACTCAGGAGCCATTAAAACAGCTAATTTAAGGGGATCAAACAAGTACTTAGGAAATTCGCATGATCAAACAAGTAGCAGAAAAGGACTATATATATATATATATATATATATATATATATATATATATATATATATATATAATATATTTATTATATATATATATATATATATATATATATATATAATATATTTATTATATATATATTTTCTATTTGTTGTATAGCCGATTATAGCAAAATATTTTTATCATTACTTTTGTATTATGGATCCCCGCAAAGTAACGCCTTATTCTATAAATGATATAGATTATTTGAGAAAAAACATATATCTCTGAATGGAACCACTCTTAACATAACAAATGTTATTATTTGCGACATTTTCAATGTAATTATTATACATTTAATCAGAAGTATTATACGAGATATATCATTCGTTCAGCGACTACAGGATCCGGCTTGAAGTACCAATTTGCAAATGGCGCTAGCGCCAGCCGTGCGGCGCGATTGCTGGGCGTTGGAGCAGATGAACTGGCACGTGCTATATTCACGCCTCCCACGCCGCCTTCACCACAACCCAATAATATGCCAAGGTAAGGTGGGCTCAGTCATTTATCTTCTATACCACTACTCCGTAGGTATAGGTACTTAATTAGTTAAGTCACCTTTAAAGGTAAACATGAAAAAAAAACGGTTGTTTTTAGTAGGCAGATAACAACATCTTACATTACTCTAAATATTATTGCTACTTATTTTTTTCAAAGCATTTAAAATTATTGATTGTAACAAGCAATATAACAGAACTAACTACTTTGCTATAATCCGCACGGGTTAAGTGAATGCATGCAAAGCCAATGTGTATGAAGCAGGCAAAATCTACGCACCTTATACATGCAGGACAAGCCACCACATGCACCCCAAGGCGCAATTCACCAGCAACAACGCACACAAAAGCAGCACACACACCCACCACCACAATCTCGACGATCGTTTCGCCCCGAAACCGAAGCATCATCAGGAGGATAGGCTCCACGACAAAAATCGTAATGCGTCGCGCTACCCATACAAGCAGTCTTAAATAGTGTAACTCCCACCAATACCCTCCCCTCCGAACACATGTAGCAAAACGGAATTAGATACATTTACTTGCTCGTTAATTAAGTGACCATTGTTATTTTTTATTATCTCAAGTTGCTCTAACGTATTGAGTCGGAGTCCCTTATCATATATAAAGTATAAGGTGCGTAGATTTTGCCTGCTTCATACACATTGGCTTTGCATGCATTCACTTAACCCGTGCGGATTATAGCAAACTAGTTAGTTCTGTTATATTGCTTGTAATATGGAATTCCGCAAAGTAACGCCTGCTTCTATAAATCATTATCGATTGTATTTGCACCATTTTATTATGGAATTTATTATATTTTTGTCTACAGAACGCCGTCGCCCTCAAACGAAAAAGAGGCTCCAGGGTCTGACGCTCTTGACGCATTCGTATCTGGACTTTATGGTGAAACATTCAACATCGTGGCTGCACTAGTCAACAGGTAGCCAAATCGCGTCCTATTTAATCATCTATATCAGTGACGGGCTAAGTACGGCCGGATATCTGAAGCCCGCTAAATGATTTAATCCGGCCCACCGAGGGTCCATCGACATGGATAGTACATAATTAAGATATAATTAAATCAAAAGTAATAATAAAATTATTTTGCTATAATCCGCGAACAAACTCAACAATCGTTGCGGGGCGAAACGATTGTTGAGTTTGTGATAGTGAACGTGTGTAGTGCTTGTGTATTGTGGTGGAGGTTTGTGTATGTGTTTTTACGAATGTAACGGGTATAAAAAAACGGATAGTCCACTATACATTTAGCACTATATATATTTTCTATTAACTGTATCACGGATTATAGCAAAATAATTTTATTATTACTTTTGTATAAATTATTTAATTAAATTGTGACACGAAATGCATTCTGGCCCTAATCTAGAATTACTCTTAACTTTTGGCCCCCGATTAAAAAAGCTTGCCCACTACTTATCTATACTAATATTACAAATGTGATAAAAACTGTGAGCCTAGCGGTGACTCCTTGCGACTCTTTAGAGATGATTACGGGTTCAAGCCCTGGCGGGCACCAATGAGTTTTTCTATTAAAACTTATGTGCCTAATTGATGAGCGAAATACATCTTGAAGAAACCCGCATATGTCTAAAGAATTTTGGGCATATTACGAATCCGCATTGGAGCAGCGGGGTGGATCATAGCTCCAACCTTCCTCCAAGAAAAAACTGACAGAGGAAGCCTATTCTTTAGTGATGTTATATTAACATACCGTTATTTTACTTTCTTAATGCTCATAAATTTTATAAAGTCTGTCTATCTGTTTGTCTTGATTACACTTGCTAATCTGCAGTATTGATTAAATCTTGTACAATTAGAGCTAAAATGATGGGAACATATAAAATGAAAAAATGCTGATATTCGTTCATGTATAGGAACAGAACTCTTAGTACATATTTTAACATTTGAGTAGACGCGATAGAAGTTTGGGGGTTTTTTTTATAAGAAATTCGTTTTAATCTCTAAGATTTATAGTTAGAAATAAATATAAATATATGGGACACACACGGTCGTCCGTCCCCAAAGTAAATAATTTAATACTTGTGTTATGGGTGACGGATAACTAGTAGATATACTACATATATAATTTTGAATATATACTTAAATACAAATATACACCCAGGCTCGAAGAACCAACAAATTGCAAAACAAATTTATAAAAAATATTGGCCCTCGGCGGGGATCGAACTCGCGACCCGCGGAGCTGAAGGCAGGGTCACTACCCACTGCGCTACCGGGCCAGTCAAAGCTATTCTTTAATATATTGCAGGAGCCTATCAACGTCTGCTAGAACTTCAGCGTCCATATTGCTTTTGGATACTCCAGGCGCTGACAATCCTATGTGCGCCGGACAGCAAAGTGGCGCCCCACTTTCGAAATTATTATCGAATTACTTGCAGGTAATGTTTATTACGAAGAAGCCTATTATACTGTTGAAGATTACTTAGATGATAAGGATGTGTGGATATAGGTACACTTCTACCCTGTACAAGACAGTAATAACTAAATGTAACTAGTTTAAGATTTTTATTTTAAATAGAGCAACCGCCGAGTTCCTTGCCGGTGCTTCTCAGTAGGAACAGCTTTCCGAACCAGCAGTAAAGTTGACGATTCAGAAGCACTTGTTTACAAGTTTACTTAAATAAAGAATAATTTGAATTTGAATACGAAAATTTGATAAAATAGTAACGCTTCGTTACTTAGTTGGATTGCAAATAGTAGTGAGCTTTTGTAAAGCCAAACCAATTGTTTGAAATTGATTTTAATATTATATCAATTACAATACAGTCGTAATGTAATGTAATGTAATGTATGGATCAGAATGTTGGGCAATAGAAGAAAAGGATGAAAGAAATGAGATGCAATGATGCAAATTAATAAGCTGTGATAGTCCAGCGGTGAGACCGTGCGACTCTTACGAGGGGAACACGAGTCCCAACCCGGGCAGGCACCAATGAGTTTTTTCTATTAAAAACTCATGTGTCTAATTGATAATTGCAATTTATCACACGCTTTTCGGTGAAGGAAAACAACGTGAGGAAACCTGCATATCTCTAGAGAATTCTGGAGATATGTGTAACCTACCAATCCGCATTGGAACAGTAGTGGTAGATCTTATCTCCGACCCTTCTCTCCAGAAACGGAGAGAGGAGGCCTATTCCCAGCTGTGGGATTGTAATAGGCCGCTACTTACTTATGCAAATGAGATGAGAATGTTGATAGATGTGTGGTGCGACAATATTTTATAGAATACGAAATTAGTATATTAGGGGAAATTTGAAACTTGCACCCATTGTAGAAAAGATGAGAAGTATGAAATTAAGTTGGTATGGTCATGAAATGAAGAGGGATGCAAATCATATGACCAAAAGAGTTTTATGAATGTGGATGGATGCATGACTAGAGGTCGAAGAAACGATAGATGGATTGTGTGAAGAATGATATGGATATAAAAGGAGTGGCACTAGAGTTGACGAATGATAGAGGAGAATGGAAGACTAAGACATAGTGCCGACCTCACTTAGAGTGGGATAAGGGTAAGAGAATGATGATGATGATGATCAATTACAATTAATTAGAAACCTTAATTTTGAAATAACACCCTGAGATTAAATAGATAAAAATTTACCATCGTTGTGTTATATTAAACAATTTTCATTTTTTTTCGTAAAATTAAAATGATACGATAATCAAAGAATTTAATTCTATGAAATCGCTTAAATTAATTGTAGATTTGAAAAGTAATTGAAGAAATAGTAGATATTAGAGCTGTAGATAGTTCGAAATAGTTTGTAAAACAGGACAAATAATGTGTCTACAGGTATTTCATTTGCTTAAAAAATTCTCAGGAACGTCTCCAAGCTGTATTCCACGAGGCCATGCTGGTAGCACCACGGGAGCGTTACGCACAGGAAGGCATTACACTCGACGATGGTGCTGAAGAAGGTAATTTATATATCAGTATTATGAAAACATATTGGGAACTTTTAAATCATTAAGCTTATAGAATTAGGCGTTACTTTGTGGAGATCCATAATACAAAAGTAATAATAAAATTATGTTACTATAATCCACGAATAAGAAATATAAAATTAATGCTAAATGTAGAGTGGACTATCCTTTTTTTCATACCTATACGACATGCAAAAACCTCCACCACCGTCACCAGAATACACAAGCACTACACACGTTCACTATCACTAACTCAAGAACCGTTTAGCTCCGCAACCGAAGCATCATCAGGAGATCTACGACAAAATCGCAAAGCTTTTAAATCGTCAACCTGGTTGGTTCTAAAAAATTGTCTTCTACCGAAAAACAGCTTTATAGTACCCGGGATTAAATAATCCACATCGATGTTTAGAACGAAACAGCCGGCCAGTTCGGTTTCGTAGAGCGCTGTCACTGTCACTCAGTTAGTATGTGACGTTCACACGGATTTGTCAGTCTGTGCGACAGAGACAATGCAATGAAACAGAATCTAACCGATTTCTCTCTCTAAGCCTCGATGTGCATTATTTATTGCCGCGTAATATAGTTAGTGTGATAGGGCAAACCGGAGCGAAACTCTTCCCTTGAACGATAGAAGGGTTGAACTTTGAGATTATATCTATATATATGGATAAATCGGTAGGGCAATAGAATATAGCAGGTTCATGGCGGGAAGTTAAGCTGTGATAGCCTAGCGGTGAGACCGTGCGACTCTCTAGAGACGACATAGGTTCAAACCCCGGGCAGGCACCAATAAGTTTTTCTATTAAAACTTATGTGCCTAATTGATAATTGCAATTTATCACACGCTTTTCGGCGAAGGAAAACATCGTGAGGAAACCTGCATATCTCTAGAGAATTCTAGGGATATGTGTAACCTACCAATCCGCATTGGAGCAGCGTGGTAGGTCGTAGCTCCAATCCTTCTCTCCAATAACGGAGAGAGGAGGTCTTAGCCCAGCAGTGGGCATAGTAATAGGCTGTTACTTTACTACTACTTACTTACTATGACGGGAAGTTTACAATGAATTTTATTTGAAACTCTTAAAATTACTACAAATGTATTATAAATTCATATTACTTTAAAAACCGAATTAAGTATTACTTGACTAATTTTAACATATTCTATGTTTTGTTTCTACCAGATTGGCTATCGGAGACAGTGAATCCTGGGCCAATGGTTGATTTGTTGGACAAAGCACCACAAAACACTATAGTGCGCAGTTCTCAAGCCGACTTGCGTGATTGTGATCGTCGAGGATTATTATGGTAACAGGGTTGCTCTAATAAGTTAATATATATCAATATAGTATCTAAGAATTAAACTTTGATTGCGCCAAGAGTCGCTTCAAAGAATTGAATCCCATCAGGGAATGATAGAATTTAAACTCTGGGACCTAAGTATCTATCCTTGAAGTTTTCTACAGAAAATCATATATTTTATGCTGAAATACCATTATTACAAATGTAGGATATCAATATGATGCTAAATTCCTAATTTTAAATATCTCTGTAGAATTTACGACCTTTCTAACATTTGTAACTTTCCAATCTATATTAGTATAGTGGGCCTTATATTATGTGGATTATAATGTATACCTTTAAGCTTTTATTTGTATTTGTATTTAACTATTTTTTTATTTTTACTTTAAATTCTTCTTTATTGTGTTCCGTTCGAGTAGCTTTTAATGAATATTGCATGCCTAGATCATATTTTGGAGTGTTATTATGAGAGGCTCATACGCCGTGTGGTATCCGGCAGAATAGAATAGACCACCCTCCTTTCTTACCGAGGTGTCATAAGAGGCGACTAAGGTTATGTGCCGTGTGGTATCCGGCTGCATAGAATAGACCACCCTCATTTCTTACCGAGGTGTCGTAAGAGGCGACTAAGGTAAGTTGACGTCAGGCAGGCGGCCGGTCGTAAAATACGTAGCCAAATCATGTGACAACATGTTGTAACATATTGTGCCGACCCCACTTAGAGTGGGATAAGGGCAGGAGAATGTATGTATGTATTATGTGAGGCTCATCAATCAATTAAACTTATTAATTTATTTTTAATAACATTCTGTACTTGATCTTAAATTAATTAAAATATATATATATATATCCTTTTCTGGCAAGAAAATGTGATTTACATAACTTTGCAAAAAAAAAAGGTTTCTAACATCCTATTACATGTAATCCTTATTTGATTGTATATTTTTATCAACAACAGTAGTAGTTAGAGCAAATTGAGTCACGTTTTCATACATTATAAATGTTTGTAATAGTATGTCACTCAGTTATCATTCTCCTTATCCAACTCCCAGTAGGGTCGCCACAACATGTTTATGATTTGGCAAGGTATTTTACCACCTGCCTGCCTGATGTCAACTTACCTTAGTCGCCTTTGACGACACCTCGCTAAAAAATTATGGAGTCTATTCTACTCAACCGGATACCACACGGCACTTACTTTAGTCGCCTTTTACGACACCACGGTAAGAAATAAGGAGGTCTATTCTACTCAGCCGGATACCATACGTCACTTACTTTAGTCGCCTTTTACGACACCTCGGTAAGAAATAAGAAGGTCTATTCTACTCAGACGGATATCACACGGCACAGTAATAGTGTTTAACTAAATGAGATATAGATCCTTATTATTAATTTGAACCCTTTTTTTTTTAATTTTTTATTAGAAAAATTGTATTTTTTATATTTTTGGCCATATTAAGCAAATGGGCGTTAACGATCGTTTTAACAGGTTATTAGATGAAGAGTCCATGTATCCAGGATCGTCAGACGACACATTTTTAGAGCGTGTGATGACGCATTACGGATCACCGCACCAAACTCACTACCTCATTAAAAAGGCGCCCCATAATAGACAATTCATATTGCAGCATTTACAGGTCGGTGTTTTTCGACATTCAATAGAATTAATAGAAGTTTATCGCCTCATATTTCTAATTTCTCAATCTTATATAATAAATAAGAATAAATAAATAAATAAATAAATAAATATATGGGACATTTACACACACGGTCGTCCGTCCCCAAAGTAAGTAACTTAATACTTGTGTAATGGGTGACGAACAACTGGTAGATATACTACATATATAAGTTTAAATACATACTTATATACAAATTCACACCCAGGCTCGAAGAACCAACATTTTGTTTATAGAAAATGTTGGCCCTCGGCGGGAATCGAACCCGCGACCCGCGGAGTTGAAGGCATGGTCACTACCCACAGCGCCAACAGGCCAGTCATAGTAGTATATATATAATATGTATATCAATAGTACTTGCCCATTACAAAAGTAATAATGAAATTATTTTGTTATAATCCGCGATAATTATTATGGATCGCCGCAAAGTAACGCCTAATTCTATAAAAGACTTGCCCATTATTAATTTATGCAAATTAATATAAGCGACAGCGCGCCAAGCTAAGAAAAATAATGAATAATAATGAAAATAAATAATAATACCATTATTTTATAATTAGTCAAAAGATACTTTTAGTTTATTTAAATATATAACCTGTCTATTACATTTCGTGATAAAAGGTGTTCTTGGCAAAGCAGCATCTTTAGATAAAAAAATATTAAAAAGTAACTGAGAACGAATTCCACGATACAAGTTTGCTATAATTTTGGTTAAAAAAGTATTATTATGCGTATATTGTAGTTATAACAAATACCTTTTTTGGCGAATTGCTTAAGGAGAAAAAAATACGTAATTCTCTCAATATTACACGTATGGTAAATTTATCAGCGTACCAGTGGGGTCTTAATGAAAATACGTATAATATGTTAAAGTATTTGTACTACATACTAGCGATTATAAGACATTATTGAAGTGCACTACAAAATAAACCTAAAATGTTCTTAGCATTATAAATAGTAATATATACTATGTACATTCATTTATTTATTTACAATTTAAATTACATTTTTAAATATTTTCTAAAACACAGAAAAAAAACATTTAAAAATATAAAAAAATTGCCGTCCACGGAGAGCAGAGATAGGACCCAAGCTCCCGGTGGTTAGGACTACAGAGTGAGGAACCTCCTCACAATGCGTGCCGTCTCAAGCAACACTGCCTTTTGTATCTTGCCCTTAATCCAACAACTAAGCGAGAGCCTCTTGAGGTGTTGGTCGAGACTCTTCGCTAGTAAACCGTTGACCGATACAACAATAGGAACAATTATTGTTGAGTCTATATTCCACATTGCGGTAATCTCATGAGCTAGATCCAGGTATTTGGTTAATTTTTCTTTTTCAGCCTTTATGAGATTATCGTCATGTGGAACAGTGATATCAACAATAATTGCACGACGCGCTGACCGATCTACCAAAACTATATCAGGTTTATTGGCGGCAATATACCTGTCAGTTATGATAGATCGGTCCCAGTAGAGCAGAGCATGATCATTTTCTAGAACCGGAGTTGGACTGTATCTGTAATAAGGCACTTCGATATTCACAAGGTTGTATTTAAGAGCAAGTTGCTGATGGATAATTCTGGCTACTTGGTTATGCCTGTGCAAATACTCACCATTAGCAAGAGAAGAACAACCGGAAACAATATGCCTGAGTGATTCCCCAGGACGGTGACACGCTCTACAAACGTCAAGCGTGCCATCCTTCATAATGTGTTTCCGGTAGTTATTCGTCTTGATAACTTCGTCATTAATTGCACAGACAAAACCTTCAGTTTCCCCAAAAAGGTCACCAAACTGTAGCCAGTAGGTCGAAGAGATGGAGTCGACATCAGGGCTTGATAAGGCCTTATAGAATCTTCCATGCAGCTCCTTACTCTTCCATACAGCTATGCGATCAAAAGTGCTTAGTAGTGCAGGCCCGCGCCAATTCTTTTTGCCTAAGAAAAGCGGGGTAAGGCCCTTATCAACTGCGACAACATCCCTATGCATTTCATCGTTCATCTTGAGAAAGTATTCTCTGAGATTGTACACCTCACGATTGTGCAGGGTCTTGACATTGAGAAAGCCGCGACCACCACACTTCCGTGGGATGTACAATCTCATTACAGATGAACGAGGATGATGCATACGATATATTGTCAACAACTTTGTTTAATAATATATACTTATTATTAAACAAAGTAAGATTGCTAAAGATGTCTGTTTGTATGTGATCGATTTTCTCAAAATCTACTAAACGGATTTATGTACAGTTTTTACTAAATAGTAGGGCAAGTCTTCTGGAAGGTTAATATTAATAGTACATTTCGTTTTAATTTGTTAACGCGCAGTTATAAAAAAAAATGCCTGCTCCGCGTTTTGTCGCGTAAACCAACTCCGACACACTAAATAATAATAATAATGTACTGAAAGATTAAAGATCTACTAATAATACTACTTAAAAGTTCATAATAGTATTTATCTCTTTTTTTTAATCTGTTATGGTCCCAATAACTTTTTATGTTCAAAATTTCAATCAAATTCACTGATTTCCGGGCGAAGTCGCATGCACAAGTAGTAAATTATAAATAGTTATTCAATATAGAGAATAATTTAAAAACCTTATTTGCAGGGCACTAATCCTGTGTTATATGACGTCAGTGGTTGGGTAAAGGCGAGCCGAGAGAATCCTGTTACTAAGAAAACTCACACTTTACTACAGGAAAGCCAAAAGTATGAGAACAATCCTTTTGCCTTTGCAAATTTTCCAATTAACTTATAAGAAACCATTTGTTATATTACGGCCTTTATAATTGCATTTGTGAGAGTAATTTTTATATTGAATTGCGGAAACAACAAACTTTTTGTTTTTATTGAATAAAAGTAAAGTAAAGTAGCGGCCTCTTACAATCCCACTGCTGGGAATAGGCCTCCTCTCTCCGTTTCTGGAGAGAAGGGTTGGAGCTAAGACCTACCACGCTGCTCCAATGCGGATTGGTAGGTTACACACATCTCCAGAATTCTCTAGAGATACGCAGGTTTCCTTACGTTGTTTTCCTTCACCGAAAAGCGTGTGATAAATTGCAATTATCATTTAGACACATGAGTTTTAATAGAAAAACTCATTGGTGCCTCCCGGGTTTGAACTCGTGTTCTCCTCGAAAGAGTCGCACGGTCTCACCGCTGGGCTATCACAGCATTTAAACGATTATGTATAAGAAATATGCTTATAAGTAAATCATATAACACAATTGAAGATTATTTGGATGTTAAAAATGCTGGGATGCAAAAATCCTTTCAGCTTCATACAAGACTGCGGTTAATAATGTAAATTGAAAATATTTAAAAGATTGACCGCCGAGTTTCTTGCTGGTTCTTCTCGGTAAGAGCAACATTCCGAACCTATTGTAGCTTAATTAATCGTATTAATCCTTGACGATTCAAAATTGCTTAAAAAAGCTTATTCGAAAAAAGAATGTTTTGATTTGTGTAGCCGTAGGTATAAATAGCTCTCCCATATCTGGAAAGTTTTCTCAAAATATTTCCCTTTACTATATGTTATGAACTGGATATACATAATTTTTCGATTTTGACAATTATTGAATATATCGACTGTGAACCAGCAATATGTCCTATCTCAATTTTAAGCCAAAACACTTTTTAACGGCATTGGGTACTACTGCCCATCATTTACCGTATCAACATGTATTATCTACTAGAACTTTTGTAAATAAATAAACATATTTAAAGCCAACTGTTTTTTTATTTCTTTAAAATTATTGCGAATGTATTATTAATAATCACGTTTTTTCGTCGTACTGATAAGTTGCCAAAAATAAGATAGGACAATTTGCCAGTTCACAGTCGATATATTACTTACTTATTATGAAATTATGTAAAACGTACGTATTATGAGTAAAAGCCGTGATAGTCAAGCGGTGCGACCGTGCAACTGTTTCGAGGTATTACGGGTTCAAACCCTGGACAGGAGATAACTTGAGATCGTGCGACTTTTTCGAGGTTCAAACCCCGGGCAGCACCACTGATTTTTTCTGTTAATACTTATATGCTTAATTGATAATTGCAATTTATCAAACGCTTTACAGTGAAGGAAAACATCGTATCTGCATATATTCAGAGAATTCCAGGGATATGTTTAATGCGCATTGGAGTATCGTGGCAGGTCTTAGCTCCAATCCTTCTCTCCAAAAACAAAGAGAGGAGGCCTATGCCCAGCAGTGTGATAGTAACAGGCTTAGTTTACAGGCGATACTTTACTTTACGTATAATGAAAATATATATAAAAAATTGTGTCAATCTGTTAATTTGTTGTTAAGCTGTGATAGCCTAGTGGTGAGACCGTGCGACTCTCTATAGACGACATAGGTTCAAACCCCGGGCAGGCACCAATGAGTTTTTCTATTAAAACTTATGTCTAATTGATAATTGCAATTAATCACACGCTTTTCGGTGAAGAAAAACATCGTAAACATCGAAACCTGCATATCTCTAGAGAATTCTAGGGATATGTGTAAACTACCAATCCGCATTGGAGCAGCGTGGTAGTTCTTAGCTCCAATCCTTCTCTCCAGAAACGGAGAGAGGAGGCCTTAGCCCAGCAGTGGGCATAATAACAGGCTGTTACTTTACTTTACTTTTACTTTTGCACAGTGAAGATATAGGTCGTTTGTCGTCGTGGTCAAGAGGCGCTTGCGGCGTTGGCTCTTGGTCGGCTGCGGTGGGCGACGCTTCCACCCTACGCCGGGCGTCTTCTATTCGCAGAACGCTTACTACTGGTAATATAATCATTCCCTTTAAAAAATAATCGTTTGAACAAAAAATACCAAAAAAGTATCCGGCTGTACAATATTAATGTAATTTTTTATATAAATATCATAAATATCTCTCCCCTTTTTTTAGAGTTTTGTCTGTATTCGTCATACTGATTCCTAAATTTTTTTATGTTCATACTGTCGGTGGTATATCTATGTTTATATCAACTTTTATAAATTATTTTTTATCTCCATTCAAATTTTTTTTTCAACTATGCTGCTGTTTTAAAAAATTACAACGACTAAAATACCAAAAATATCGGCGGCTATGAAGTTTTACATTCGATTTTCAATTTGTTCCCTCATGATCTTGGAAATACAGTTTTACCAGACTTACTGTACTTAAATAAATTATTTTATTTATTATTATTTCGTTCTGGTTCTTCTTGGTTGAATTAATATTTCGTTTATCATCGCAACTCAATACCAATATTTTCGATCACGTTCATTAAGCTTAAGCTAAGAACGCGTGAAAACATGAAAATATTGGCTACCTTTATTATATAACTTTCGAAAAGGATACCTTTTATATCATATTTAAATAAAGGTTATCTTTTAAATTTAAAATATTACAGAGAAATAATGCTGCGTGTATAATATTTATCTGCTATAATTTAAATATAACAAAATAATGTCTACAGTTAAGATCTGCTACTTTCTTGCCTAGCCATACTTTTTAAGAGATCGATCTAATAACATCACGTAATTTTGACTTCACCCAAATTTGTTCGACCAACAATTCTTACATTAATTGAATTGACTTTAGCGTTTGTTTTACGAATAATTTACATTCTAACATGTCAATATAAGTTATTCAAGTATTAGGTCCTTACATATGAAATTGGCGTTTTGTCGTACCGGCCACTTTGATCTCAAATATTACCTTTATGGTTAGGAATTCCAAATTCAAATTCATACAGCTATATACTCATGCATTTGTGTTTCAAACCCCCTAATTCATATGTTTTTTCTTCTTTTGTTTTTTTCTTTGTGTCACTCTGTTTACAAAATGGAAAACATGAAATATCGCGTTATTTACGAGTATGAGTTCCACCGTGGCACCAGTGCTGCAGAAACGGCTCGAAGGATTAATGATGTGTATGGTGACGGTGACTTGACTTGAAAGGTGGGTACCTCATGAATTGAGTGAAGTAAACCGACAAACGCGCGTCGACTGCTGCGTTACGTTACTCAACCGGCACAATAATGAAGGAATTTTAAATCGAATCATTACATGTGATGAAAAGTGGATCCTCTACGATAATCGGAAGCGCTCATCGCAATGGCTGAACCTTGGCGAACCAGCCAAATCCTGCCCTAAGCGAAAATTGACTAAAAAAAAGTTGCTTGTAAGTGTTTGGTGGACTAGTGCCGGTGTCGTTCACTACAGCTTTCTTAAATCTGGCCAGACGATTAGGGCAGATATCTATTGTCAGCAACTGCAAACCATGATGGAAAAGCTAGCTGCTAAACAACCGAGGCTGGTCAATCGCTCTAGGCCACTGCTGCTTCAGGACAACGCTAGACCACACACTGCACAACAGACGGCTACCAAATCAGAGGAGCTTCAATTAGAATGTCTTAAACATCCACCGTACTCTCCGGACCTTGCTCCAACAGATTACCATTTTTTTCGCAATTTAGATAACTACTTGTAAGGAAAAAAATTCAACTCCGATGGGGCAGTCCAAACCGCCTTCAAAGATTTTATTGATTCCCGCCCGAATGGTTTTTTTAGTAGGGGGATCAATGAACTACCTATGAGATGGAAAAAGTGCATACATAGCAATGGTACATACTTTGATTAATTAAATATATTTCATTAAAAAAAAAACGACTTTACGTTCCTCCCATAGAAAACGCCAATTTCATATGTAAGGACCTAATATTACCTACTGTAAAATAGAACAATTTTATTTTGCAGTAAACTAAAAAATCTATAACGTGTTTAATGTGGACTATACTAGCTGTTTTCATATCTCATACATGTATAGTACCCGGCAATAAATAATGCACATCGAGGCTTACAGAGAGAAATCGGCTAGATTCTGCTTCATAGAGCACTCTCTGTTGCACATACTGACGAACCCGTGTGTGTCAGTGACAACGCTCTACGAAACCGAACTGGCCGGCTGTTTCGTTGTAAACATCGATGTGCATTATTTAATGCCGGGTACTATACTACAAACCACAACCAGATTCACACTGCATTTGCACTTAATCAGTACCAAAATGACAATAATTGTTTCGTCCCGCAACGGAAGCATCACAACTCCACCACAAAATCACAAAGCAAACATTCCGAAGTTAGTATTAATGGTAGTTTTGTTATAGATTGTCTTTATAAATATCTAGCAAAGCGGTATATATTCCATTTCAACTTGTAGGCGATGTCTCCCCATTTTGCCGAGCATCGATTATACGACGATCTCTAAATTATGGTAAGAGGAAAAGGACCCAATGCTTTCGTGAGCAAAACATATAACATGTTCCGTTGTTAAATATAAATTATATTAAATTTACATCATTGTTTATTTAAATAGTGTAGATTTACTTATCGTTGCATTTAAAGTTAAGATCATTGTATATTAAATGAATCAGTAGAAAGTTAATTAGATCTAAAACATTTAGCTTTGTTGAAAATTTCACGGTTTGTTTCATCATTTCTACTCAAGTGAAAACATATATATAGTTGTAGTTCTTTAAATAAGAAGTCAGTTATACTAATTATATTTTGTAGATAAAAATTGATAGCGTTTTTTATTTATTTATAAAATATTGAATCTTCTATGCTCTAGAGTCTATAGAGAACATTTTATTTCTGTTTTTAACATATAGTACGGATCATAAATCCATTTCGAATTCAATTTAAATTTAAAAACTTTGGTATCACATTTTATTAATATATTTTATCCATACTAGACGTGAATAACTTAGCAAGATTAAAACGCACACTTCAGGGCAGCCATACATCGGTTTACGTGAAGTATACGTTTAAGAGATTTATTTAAATATTCACAAGTTTTTATGTGTGATATAAAAACTTATTGATTTCACTGAAATATTCACCACATGAATTAGGCAGCCTATTATGATTAAACATAAAATGAAATATAATGATATGTCAGCTAATCAACCTACCCACGCCTTGTATGAAAATAGTCATCGTCATTCATCATTCTATTGAACTTATCCACTCTAAGTGGGGTCGGCACATATAATAACACATTGTGACATGATTTGGCTACGTATTTAACCAACTAACCGTCTGCCTAACGTCAAGTTACCATAGTCGCCTTTTACAACACCTCGATAGGAAATGAGTTCGGTCTATTCTACTCAGCCGAATATCACACGGCGGGTCCACGTACCTTAGTCGCCCTTTATGACACCTTGGAAATAGAGTGTCAATGCGAAAACTATGCAAATAATACACATGGTCTTATTTCACAACAATCAATTATTTATTTTACGTTGAATAAATGCGCAACCAAAGTTTACATGTGATCCTGATCCTAAACGTATCACTCCGCTTGTGCCGTTACGTGAGCTAATAAACTATTTATTTTTTTTGCAATCGACATCAATTAAATCGATGCAATTTTATGTTTTAATATTGCAAAAAATAATTTCTTTTTTTCGCTTAATATGATCTTTATATTATAATTATTTTACGTTATATTACATTATTATTAAGTTTTAATAATGATTGGTAAGTAAAAGAACTCAAATACGATTTAAGTCTCTCACTATCTTTGCAACGCAAAAACCAAACGCATTGTTTTGAGCATAAAACACTTCAATGGTTTTCCATTCTTTATTATTTTATACCGCCTTGATTCCGCACCTCCGTGATATCTGTTTTAGGTCCTCTGTAACCCAAGAGAAGAGTCTAAAGCTGTATTATCTGTAAAATTATAGTGTATTGACCTCAAGGTAAAAAGTCCATCGGTTCTTAGAATTACGTACCCGTTTAGAGTATTATAGACATTTTCTTTTCCTACTATATAGTACGGAGCCGATCACGAATATATCGCACGCTTAGTAATTAAGTGACCTAATTCAAAAAGTTGCTATGTGGCAAATTCCAATGAAGCGTAACGTAGAAACTACAATAATCATAAGTGTTAAAGTGACCCCTGATTTAGAAGAAATGAAAACACTGGCTTTTTTAATAGCTCATAGCGTGATGTCGTACATGGCATTGAAATAAGGATTACAATGTATCCAACTCAATGAAGCCTAATTTTGAATTCGGTCACTTTAATACTGTGTGATATATTCGTTAATTGACATAAAACAATTCATACATAGAATTACGACTAGGATTATTTATGAATAATAATAGGTATCACATTAAATTTATTTAATTTAACTTCAGTATTAATTATGATTTGACTGATTTATAAAAGCAGGCGTTACTTTGCGGAATTCCATATTACAAGCAATATAACGGAACTAACTACTTTGCTATAATCCGCACGGGTTAAGCGAATGCATGCAAAGCCAATGTGTATGAAGCAGGCAAAATCTACGCACCTTATACATGCAGGACAAGCCACCACATGCACCCCAAGGCGCCTCCACCAGCAACAACGCACACAAAAGCAGCACACACACCCAAATCGTAATGCCATTACGATTTTTGTCGTGGAGCCTATCCTCCTGATGATGCTTCGGTTTCGGGGCGAAACGATCGTCGAGATTGTGGTGGTGGGTGTGTGTGCTGCTTTTGTGTGCGTTGTTGCTGGTGGAGGCGCCTTGGGGTGCATGTAGTGGCTTGTCCTGCGTGTATAAGGTGCGTAGATTTTGCCTGCTTCATACACATTGGCTTTGCATGCATTCGCTTAACCCGTGCGGATTATAGCAAAGTAGTTAGTTTTGTTATATTGCTTATGATTTAACCTTCTACTTTTTCCCTATAGGTTAAGAGAGTGACTAGAAAGTTTATTCCAAATCACTTTAATCGTACTGTAATTTTATGCAGGTACAGCTGGTATGAAGCGCCGTTCGACAGCTTTGCAAGCTAAATTCGTTGCCGATGGTATTGTTGACACGTTGCGACGCTGCGGCGCTGGGGGTGTGCAGTTTGTATGCTGCCTCGTTACCAATCAGCAGAACGAATCGCTTGACGACATCAACATTCCACTGCTACGGTCTCAGGTATATACAAAAAAGCGAGAGATCACGAATTATTAAGATTATTATTTAGCTTTGTAACTTAAACTAGACATAACAAAGCCCTAGACACATAAAAGCAGGAAGAGCCCATAAATATCACGAATAATCCGCTAGGAAACAGAAGATCTACCAAAATCAGGGATATTGAACGGACAGTGTTATCGGAACTTGGTGTACTATCACGGTTGCCAATCTTATCATTCTAAATCCCTTGGAGTAAGTAGTTGTTGAATTTTTGACAATTCTAACGAACACGAATGTCTTACTATATTAATCTTTTTTCAATAAAATATTATTTACCAAATTTAAAAACCTTTAAAAACTCCGGTCAAATTTTGCATTGACGATAACATTGCATAACTTATTATCATGACTTGACTTTTTCTTAAAGTTCATAAACATCGTCAACCTAATTTTCACATAAAAATTTTTTTTTAGTTCCGTGGCTTTCAATTACTCGACGCTGCAAGACTGTACAAACAAGGATTTCCAGAACATATGCCGCTCTCTGAATTCGCAAGGAGGTACATATCTTATTAAACGATTTAGAACTTAAGTAATCGTCCTTGATAATAAATGTTATCATATAAACTATCATAACTCTTATTCTTACATTAGCAATTGGTATTGGATAGACTACACAACTTCGATCACAGAAGAAACAAGGTTCTTTATTTGCCTTATTTGGGAAAGCAATGGGCAGTTACTGTAACATATCTCTTTGTTATCGATACACTCTTAACTGACGATAATCTAAAATCAATCCAGCTGATGTTTGCCACTGATATGAGGCAATGATATTAAAAGATTATTTTTTATTAAAAAAAAATAGTTGTGTAATTTTTATACGTCTCTCAAATTCAAATTCAAATTCATTTATTCTCAAAAGCGTCAACGTAATATTTGGTCATGCTCTAGAGTACGAAGCTTTGAAATGACTGTAACCAACACTAATGTTGCTTATAATGCATATATAATAATATATGCTTTAATATTTATAAGCAACATTAATGTTAATAATATAGTAATATAGTAAATAATTTAGGTTATTTTAAAACTAAAATCATCAACTAATGCTGGGTTTAAGGGAACATTCAGCCACGTGCAGACATTTCATCGTTTAAATCAGTTCCCGAGAATTGATGGACGCGTCAACCAGTAGGGTCAAACTTGAGTTACGTGACGTGGTAAAATTTTCGACAATCCAGATTTATCATTTTCGCTTTTGCTTTTGAAAGCTTTTGAATCTTTCAAGGCAAATATGACCCGCTTCTCGGTATCCGATTGAGCTGAATTTTTACCTGATGACAATGCATTTCTATGATAATTATGACCTTATGCTGCTGCTAGGATTAGCTCCAGACGAGAAACGTGTTGAACGGTTTACATTAGGGACTTAAAATTTTATATTGTCACTCAAACTGCTTAATAAAATAAGAGATTAGTAAAATAAGTGTTATATTATTTAAATTTAAATTGATGACGTCAATGTCAACGGAAAAAGCAGACTCATTTTTTCTGTGAAAATGACAGCTGCTGTCACACCTCCCACGTCAAAAAAAAATCATGATCATCATTCATTCATCAATTCACAATCATCATCATCTTGCTGCCAGGGTAATTCCAGACGAGAAAACTCCTCAACGGTTAATAGTAGGGACATGAAATTTTGTTAAAAGTTGTTTTATAAAGCTTTTTTAACTTGACTTGTTACGACTAAGTTGTAAGTCGATGCAATTGTTTAAATATAATAATAATAATAATTATTTGCTCAGGTATCGTTTACTAGCGACGTCGGAGAGTGAAAATCCGGATGCATCGCAAACAGCTACCATGTCCGACAGACAAATAGTTGACGACATGCTCTTGACTTTAGACTTGGACGTAACCAGTTACCGGCTCGGGCTTTCTCAGGTAAGTGCTTGTTAAGTTTTTCAGCAATTACTGAACGTGCATTCGTAATGCGTCACCTATTAAACGTTTTCGAAAGGAACTGGGCCGTGTTTGTCCCACCGAAAACATAGGCGTCTTAAAAGCGCCCTATACTACGAGTTGCCATTAGCTGCAGTAGGAAAAAAATTGCGTAAAAAGTTTATGTCGGAGAATAAAGTTATGTGTTTTTTTATCTAAACACTACTTATTAGCAAAATTACCTTATAAGTCATTCGTTTCACAATCTGTTCTAATATGGTTTATTGGTTAAAAAAAGAACAATCTTCTATGGAGTTTGCTGAAACTTGTGAAATAACTGTGCGTATCATCCGATCTTAAACTGCAAGCCGATAAAACATAAGGAAGTATGTTCATTAAAAAAATTAACATAAATCATGATATGGGAACTGTGTGCAACTATTATATTATATATATAACTATAATAGAGGAAAATCCTTGACAAGTTAATCCGTGGAAGCGGTCACGACCCTCAGAAAAGAGGAAAGATACAAGAGTTAGGTATGACTAAGATAAGTGAGGTCGGACATATTTTTAGTTCAAATTCAAATTCAAAATTATTTTTACTTAAGTAAACTTGTAAACAAGTGCTTTTGAATCGACAAAATCTACTGCTGGTTCGGAAAGCTGTTCCTACCGAGAACGGCCAGCAAGAAACTCGGTGGTTGCTCTTTTCAAATAAAATTCTTACATTTGGTTATTACTATCCTGTACAGGGTAGAGGAGTAGCTAAATACACGCATTTTTATCATCTATATAATCCTCATTAGTATAGTAGGCTTTTTGTATCAGCATCCCTTTAACAGCATTTTTAAACTGCTGTAGTGGCAAAGATAAAATCGATTGCGGGATTTTATTATAAAATCTTATAATAAAATCCCGCAATCCAAACCCACGGTAGGACGGTTCCTACTTTGTCTATTATATACATCGGCAATCTTTTTATAATTATGTATATTCTTATGCACAAAAATTAAATTACTAAAGATATACTGGGAAGCCAATGTAAGAATACCTGTTTCCTTGAATTCCTCTCGCAGGAAATCAAGCGAATTTAAATTGAAAATGCCACGTATGGCACTTTTTTGTAATACAATTTTTTTTCTATGTACGTCCATTTACCCCATAACAATATTCCGTAAGAAATAATATTTCTCTTTATTCTTATGTTGTAATACATTAAAGTAATGGTCCTATTTAGTTTTGACATTATGAGTTCGATTAGTTTTAAACGAGTCGGACAAGCCGATATTCATGACATTAAATATAACAGGTTTATAATTTATGTTACCTCTGACGATAACCTAAATTCAAATATTCAATATTATTTAACGATTAAGTAACGATAAATGATGGATAAATTATACAAAAATAACTGACACTATTAGAAATTATTCATCATTATTCATTTCAAAATCTTTACTTTATGTTGCCGATTTAAAGGTAAACAAAATAGACATAGTAAAATCTTAATTTTATTTACTATTGACAAATAGCTGCTTGTTTGAAGTTAACGCTAAGAATTTTAGTTTTACTAATTATACAATTAATAATATGAAAAATGTTGGCCGCACCTTAGAAAGGCGACGATAATGAATGATGAAGAATATATTTGTTTTACGATTAAAATATGCCGTGAGCATTATATTCACAGATGCAAAATCTAAAGCTGTCTGTCTGTATGTAATCGAAACTCAATAACGTAGTTAACGGTAACTTTACAAGTTCTATACATATTATAAAACATAGTCCTGCTGCCTGTTCGTATTTGATCGATTTTCTCGAAATCTACTGAACGGATTTTTATACTGTTTTTATTAAAACGTAGCGCAATTCTTCCAAAAGGTTTATATGAATAGTGGATTACGGTTTTATGTCTTAAGTTAAACTCGCCTGCTGGGAGTTTTGATCGAGTGCGCCGCGTAAACTAAGAGATACACTAAAGTAATGTACTAGAGAACTGTAGATCTACAAAAATACTATAAAAAAGTCCGGCAACAGCATGTCTCTATCTCTTGTGGTTAACTCACAGTAACTATTTTTATGTTCAAAATTTTAATCCAATTAAATACGCTGATTTCAACGCGGGTGAAAGCACAGATGGTATAATATAATTGGGAAAAACTATCCGTCTGTCTGTCGCTTTGACGCTTGTTTTGTCACAATTAAGTTTGGTATAACTGAAGCTTACACTGCGAGCCAACATATAGGATAAAAAATGTTACCGCTTCTCCTCCGTAAAGAGAATAAAACAGTACTTAAATTGGGAACGTTCGAGAACATAACTTGCCGCAAAAGAAGTCGCCGGAACATCTAAGTATTTATAAATAAAACTTGTTTAAAATTAACTTGATTTACGATCGACAGTTGGTCGTTTGTATGGTAGATGTCAAGGTTTCTAGAGGCCAATTATACAATTAATAATTATGAAAACTGAGGCCGCATCGAACAATGACATAAAATATATTACATGATTAATTTTGTTAGCAACCATTATAATTTGTTCATCAGTATTATTATATTTTAAATTCTACAAAAATGGACATCGCTAATATAACTATGGACGAAATTAAGTTTAATAAATATTGACAGTTTAGTGTAATCGATCATAACATGATATAGATCGTTTTATGTGTAATAGATCATAACCGCCGCACCCATGTGTATCGATGAAATTTTTAAATTTTATATTAAACTAGCTGTCCGGCCATGCGTTGCTGTGGTTCTATCTAGTTTCGAATTCCCATCGAAATAGAACTCAACAGTTTAATAAAATGCTCCGATCGCAATCGAACTTTACAGGATCATCCGCTGGAACATTTTAAATATTGACTGATTTTTTTAAAACAACTTATCCTTAGTCGCCTTATACGACACCTCGGTAAGAACTGAGGGTGGTCTATTCTATGCATCCGAATACCACACGGCACATACCTTAGTCGCCTCTTACGACACCTCGGTAAGAAATGAGGGTGGAGTATTTTCTGCAGCCGGATACCACACGGCACATACCTTAGTCGCCTCTTACGACACCTTGGTAAGAAAGGAGGGTGGTCTATTCTATTCTGCCGGATACCACACGGCGTTAGTTTATAGGTAATTTATGTAAAATAACAGTCTTATTTCAAATCAAAGTCTATAACAAATGTCTGAATAAAGGCTTAAATAAATAAATAAAAACTGCTGGATAACATAAGCTGTGATAGCCCAGCGCGGTGAGACAGTGCGACTCTAGAGACGATTATGGATTCGAATGAGTTTTCTATTAAAACTTATATATTTAATTGATAATTTCAATTTATCACACGTTATTCGGTGAAGGAAAACATCGTGAGGAAACCTGCATATCTCTAGAGAATTCTAGACATATGTGTAACCTTCAAATCCGCATTGGAGCAACGTGGTAGGTCTTGCTCCAACCCTTCGTTCCAAAAACGGGGAGTGGAGGCTTCTGCCTAGTCGCAGGATAGTAACAGCAGGCTTACCATGAACTCTTATTGCGACTCAATTGAAGACGTAAACGACGACCGCGAACCGCTTTCTTTTCGTACCATGAAGCGTGAATTGCATTGGGGTCTTAATGTTGGAAAAGGATAACGTTATATGAACTATAGATAACTCTGTCTCTTTTACTCACATGTTCTTAGGACGAATTCCGAACGCTCATTCGGCGACGACTTAAAGTGTGCGTCTTTAAGACGTCATGGTATGAAAAAGCAAAACAATTTAATTTACGTCTTCAATTGAGTCGCAATAAAAGTTCATGGTAGGCCTGCAGGGCGTTACTTTAATTTCAAAGTACCTAACAATCTTTAATGATTCGAAAGAGCTAGGTTCCTGCGTTTACAAAACCTGTTTAAACATGATTTTGTAGACAAGTATATCCATCTATGTACAGAAAACTTATCGCGTAAGCTTCTCACGAATTTCTTTGCCAACCAGGATTAAGTTATTTTTGTAAATAAGATTAGTAGCCGCACGCAAATCAGGTAATTTGTTTAGTAAATTTAGCGACAATCATAATATTATACATCGAATTTTGATAAGTGGGCTGCAACAATTTTCTGTAATTTGTTTGCTGCACCTGCTATTACCCTAGAAATGAAACAGAGCATATCTTTGTATAGACCAAAATGATTAATTTCTATTTGAGTACATGTATTATATATAGATATATTTATCTCTAGTACTTTGTTTACTTAATCAAGTAACTCGGTTGCCTTAACCTTAATACCGTCTACCTTCTGATTTCAAATTTAAAAACGCGTGACCCTTATCAAAAATATATATTCTATCGCAGACATTTTTTTATTGTTTTGTTGTCTCAAAGAGATTATTACCGGCAGCTTTTTTTAGTAAGAGCGTCCGAGATACTTTCATTATGTACACTGTAATTTTTGCGATCGACTGGCTTTTTCCGACATTTTCAAAACGGTGAATATGATTCGATTCGAACAACATGACGGCCATGTCTTCAAAATGGATGTTAAAGAAAAATAAAATCAATGACGATTTTATACGAATATATAAAAATGGACTCTGGGCACACCTAGTGTTATATAATTTGTTAACTCTACATTAAAATTACATCAATATCAGTCTAGCTGATTACCGCCGTGTGGTATCCGGCTGAGTAGAATAGACCACCCTCATTTCTTACTGAGGTGTCGTAAAAGTTGTTGTAAAAAGTAAGTTGACCCATCGTGTGGTATCCGGTTGAGTAGAATAGACCTCTTTCTTACCTAGCAGTCGCAAAATACGACTAGGGTAAGTTGACGTCAAGGCGGTCAAATACGTAGCTAAATCGTGTGACAACATGTTTTACAACATGTTGCGCCGACCCCACTTCAAGTGCGATAAGGGCAGGAGGATGATCATTAGTCTAGCTGATAACGCGTAAAGAGTAACAAACAGATAGACTTTCGTATTTATAATATTAGTTTTGATATAATAGTGTATGAATATACTATTTTTGTCCTAGTAATCTTATCAAAGCTCTATGACTCCTAAATATATGTTAAAGAAATCATAAACAAATACCATATTCGTATATGATTACTTTAAGCCTTACATTTTCATACAATCCCAAATATGACTATTGACCTTTCGTTAATCACTGTAACCATGGTTATCTTCCATATAGTCATAATTTAAATTTTGAATCCCTAATATGAGGCTTACAATTCAGTTGCATGACCTCAAAATATTTAAACCAGCTCATTAAATTTTTTTATCATTTCCGAGATGAATGTAATGAAGTTTCACATAAGATTTACGATTATTCATTTAATTGGCGGATAATAAAAATTAAGAACATTAATACGCCGAAATAATAATTAAAGAGATGATGAATTCATGGTACGTTTTAATAACATGACGAAGATAAGCAAAGAAGTGGAATAAACTTAGTTTATAATATTTAGGATTATGTTACTTTTTGTTGTGGTACACGAGTATCTAAACGAGTGTTAAATATGAATGTGGATAGATTTGCGACTAGAGGAAGACCTACAAAGATATGGTTGACGAATACATTGGATAGACTGTAAGAGAAAAACATATTGTGCCGACCCCACTTAGAGTGGGAATAAGCGAATAAGGAGAATGGTGATGTTTATACAACTATTCAAGCTGCTATGTATAGGAAAGTTTTTAATAAAAGTTATTAAATACTTGAAATTAAATAAAATTACTTTGTTACAATCCGCGATAATCAATTTAAGCTAAGTAAATAATGCTGTACCGAAAAGTCTTTTGTTTTTATGTAAGGAACATTACGTAATTAATAGATATATGAGACACTTACACACGGTCATCCGACTCCAAAGTAAGTAACTTAATACTTGTGTTTTGCAAATACAAATAAACACCCAGGCTCGAAGAACCAGCAAATTGTTTATAGAAATTGGCCCTCGGCGGGAATCGAATCCGCGACCCGTGGAGCTGAAGGCACAGTCACTACTCACTGCACCAACGGGCCAGTGAAACCCACCCACATTACATTATAAACCCAGTTTACGGAACCATTAAGACTTTTAGAACAGATTTAGATAAAACATTTTGCTTAACGGGTTTTTGAAATACGGAAAACCATATACATATAGAGTACTTCTTTCTAGTAGGGCTAGCGAAGCAGATACAGCAAAGGTCTATCTTTGTTTTATTTATTTATTTTTATTTATTTATAAAACTTTATTGCACATTTCAACAATAACACAGATACACAAGATGAGATAAACATAATAGAGATATTTTTACATTGCGTGCAAAGGCGGCCTTATTGCTATAAGCAATCTCTTATAGGCAACCCTTATAAAGCACCTATTTGCAGGAGTGTGGGATGGTGCATAAACAATATTAGTATACCTACATATAAAAAAAAAAGTAAAGTAGCGGCCTGTTACAATCCCACTGCTGGGTATAGGCCTCTTCTCTCCGTTTCTGGAGAGAAGGGTTGGAGCTAAGACCTACCACGCTGCTCCAATGCGGATTGGTAGGTTACACATATCTCCAGAATTCTCTAGAGATATGCAGGTTTCCTCACGATGTTTTCCTTCACCGAAAAGCGTGTGATAAATTGCAATTAGCAATTAGACACATGAGTTTTAATAGAAAAACTCATTGGTGTCTGCTCGGGTTTGAACTCGTGTTCCCCTCGAAAGAGTCGCACGGTCACACCGCTGGGCTATCACAGCACAGTACCTACATATACTAAATACGAATATACTTAAATAATCATAAAAATAAAAGCAAATAAATCGAGCAATAAAAATATACTACTTATACATAAATAAGATAAATATAATTAATATACATGCATACACTACTAGATTAATATAAGTTATAACGACAAATAATGATTATATAAACGAGTTTTAAAAATCGACAGTGACTTCGAATGACGAATATCACGGGGAAGGTTATTCCACAGTTTAACAGATGTGGCCATAAAAGAGTTAGCGAAAAATCTCGTACGACAAGTAGGAGTTTTAAGCCTATTATCAGTACGTGATCGAAGGCTAAGGAGATGATCAGCGTAAGAGCCTAGGAAAGAGAAACGTTGTTTGAGATAAGACGGAGTTAGAGGATTATACAGAATGGAGTAGAGAACGGAAAGCATGTGCAAGTTACGGCGGTGTAATCTAATAGGGAGCCATTTCAAGAGTACCCGGTACTGAGACACGTGATCGTATTTACGTAAACCAAAGTTAAATCTGATGCACATATTTTGTAGGCGTTCGAGCTTATTGAACTGTTCTTCGATTAGATCAGGATAGGTACAGTCCGCATAGTCTAATAATGGAAGGAGAAGGGCATTGGCTAAGGATATTTTTGTCTTGGTTGGAAGGAGGTATTTCCACCGTCTCAGACATGACATCGTAGAAAATATTTTGCGGCTTACCTCACCTATTTGCGGGATCCAGGAAAAGGAGCTATCAATTAGTAATCCAAGGTTTTTGACAGACGGACTGTACTCAAGAACAGAATTATCGATAATAATATTAGATAAAGAATTTAAATCAAACTTAATGAGTTGTTTGGTGCCTCCTAAAATCGCGACTTGAGTTTTGTTTGCATTAATATAAAGGCCATAAGATTTGCTCCAAGCGGTTATTTTTTCTATTTCACTATTTATTTTTTCAATAGCTTTGTCTAAGTCAAATTGGTGCAGCGGTGTAGATCTGTAGATCATCAGCATAAAGGTGATAAGAACAAGAGAGAAGATGAGTAACAGAATTGATATAAATGGTTTTATTACTTAGTCATAGCCGATTCAATTACCTAAGAATTTTTAACATACAGAATATCTTCTAAAAATGCTAACTAGTTCCTGTAAATAATACCTCGGCATTGAAAAATTTCGTGTCTATAAGTGGAGAATATTTGTTTTCACCAAAATACTTTAATCATCTCGTTACGCTTGTTAACTAAAAATACCGGATTCGGTGACTTTCACAATACTAGTTATGCCACTATTGTTTTCATACATCAAATTATATGCTTATGAAAAAAACAATTGCTAGAGGAAAAGTTAAAATGGAACCCGGAAATACGTATTCTAATAAAGACGGAAGGTAGCCGTTGCCTATACATGCGAGTCTTATCTGATGGAAATCCTCTGTGGATCTAGATCCAACATGGGGTTAAAAACCAACTAAACCTGAGTTGAATGGGTTAAAAAATAGAAAAAGGACTGGAATAGAAAAGATTGGGGGCTCTGAATTCTTATAAATTCTAGTATAGTACGCGGCAATAAATAAGGCACATCGAGGCTCAGAGAGAGAAATCGGCTAGATTCTGCTTCATAGAGCATTGTCTCTGTCGCACAGACTGACGAACCCGTGTGTGACAGTGACAGCGCTCTACGAAACCGAATTGGCCGGCGGTTTCGTTCTAAGTTCTCGTTGTGCATTATTTATTGCTGGGTACTATACGCCTTTAGGAGTGTGGATCGTTGATATAGTCCAGAATACTTACAGCATGATTTCATCATTAAGTCGTTAATATAAATGAGACGCTAATTCATTGAAAATAAAAATTAAAAATGTAGATATTAATAAAAACTCAATAATGTAATTAATAGAATTAGGCGTTACTTTGCGGAGATCCATAATACAAAAGTAATAATTAAATTATTTTGCTATAATCCGCGATACAGTAAATAGAAAATATATATATAGTGTTAAATGTATAGTGCACTATTCGAATTTTCATACCCAATACGTGCAGGATTCGTAAAAACACATGCACAAACCTCCACCACTTCCACCACAATACACAAGCACTACACACGTTCACTATCACAAAGCTTTGCGATTTTGTCGTGGAGTCTATCTCCTGATGATGCTTCGGTTGCGGGGCGAAACGATTGTTGAGTTTGTGATAGTGAACGTGTGTAGTGCTGGTGTATTGTGGTGGAAGTGGTGGAGGTTTGTGCATGTGTTTTTACGAATCCTGCACGTATTGGGTATGAAAATTCGAATAGTGCACTATACATTTAACACTATATATATATTTTCTATTTACTGTATCGCGGATTATAGCAAAATAATTTTATTATTACTTTTGCTCAATAATGTAGTTAACGGTAACTTTACAAGTTCTATACATATTAGAAAACTCTTCGAAAGCAGTTTGTGATGATGTGATTGATTTTCTCAAAATTTACTGAACAAATTTTCTTACAGTTTTTACTAAAAGATAGAGCATTTCTTGAGGTAGGTTTAGGTTAATTGCAGTATCTGTATCCGTACTGTTCTACATTACTTTTTTTATATACATAAATTGACTGAAATAAATATTTGTGACGGACTGATTTCGCGCGCACAGCTAGTTCATAATTATTATGCATTTTCATGTTATTTATCACGGTCAGGATAACCCATGGTCGGTTTCAAGCCTCAGGCGAGCATCTGTAATGTTTCCCTAATAATTATGTTATTTAAAACTCTGAAGTCAATATTATCATACTACGAAGGAAAGCATGCGATCAAAACTTGTATATAGCCCAAAAATTTTGGGATTCGTATTACCCGAAATTTCTCTTTCATGTACGTTTGCGTACCTGTGCAATAAAAAAAAGTATTTTTCGTTATGTCTTATTTACTCTATGATTTTTCTAGTTTAATGTCAAGACCTCAACAACCACCAGGCAATCCAAGAAAGAAAAAAAATTAAATCTTTAGGCACACTGAGCGGTATTCCTCGCTAATTGTACGATAAACACTATATAACTCGTAGTGAAAGTGATTTGACGTAATTCTCTGTGATATTATGAAAGTCTTCATACTTCGCGGAAGTAAAGCGAATAAAGACATTCAGATAGACGCTTGCGTAAATTGATGTCTGCGTCCAATAGAAATACTTAACGACTATCATAAAATTCATAGTCAACACACATAAACAGCTTTAAGCTTTATTTGCTAAATTAATGAATGTAAATAATGAAAGTACGCTGTGTAATATTACTTAAAAGTTAATAAGAACCGGTTGACCGAGCTTTGCTTGATATTTTTTTTGAGAAGATATACTTCTATATGAATTAGATACGTTGATAAAAGGCGTTGATAAATCATTTTTCTTAGAAAAAACGGAACTTGAAAAAAACGGAAAAATATCGAATTTATCGACCTATCTACCACAAAATCTCAACGATCGTTTCGCCCCGAAACCGAAGCATCATCAGGAGGATAGGCTACACGACAGAATCGTAATGCATTGAGATTTTGGTTGTGGTCGTGTGTACTGCTTGTGTGTGTTGTTGCTGGTGGAGGCGCCTTGGGATGCATGTAATGACTTGTCCTGCATGTGTAAAGTACGTGTATTTTGCCTACTTCATACACATTGGCTTTGCATGCATTCGCTTAACCCGTGCGGATTACAGCGAGGTACTTCTTTTATAGATTATACGTATTTATACAAGAATAGCTCATTTAAAGATATAAGATAACGAGTGGTATGAAAATCCCTTGAAAAGAGACCTATATCCAGCGGTGAACGTACATCGTTTGAAGAAGAAAAAGAAAAACCACGAAGGCAAAGTCGAAGAGATGATTTATTAAAGAAAAAGTGACTTTACAACTTGCCATTTTAGCTTGGCCACCATTAGGTTTTATGTTTATACTTGCTGTGGCAACAACAGCTTCGCCCGCGTGGAATTCACTGATTTACGATACTTTTCCCAAAATGTCGAAATTTTTGTCAAAAAAGTAGTTATTGCGAATTAAACGTGAGAGATAGAGACATGCTATCGCGGATATCGCGATGCTTTTTTTGCAGTATTTTTATATATCTACAATTCACTACTACATTACTTTAGCGTATCTCTGCTGGTTTACGCAGCGCACGCGACTAAAGCTCTCAGCAAGCAAGTTTTTTAACAACTGCGCGATCCCTACAATACAATATACATAATACCGATATATACTATTTACCTGAACCAGCCGGTAATATGGCGCTATCTTTTGGTGAAAACCGTACAAAAATCCGTTCAGTAGATTTTGACAAAATCGAATACATACAGAGAGACACCTTTTTGGGACTTCGTTTTATAATAAGTATAGATGAGATGTCATTATGACTGGTATATGTAATTAATATAAGCACAGACAGAGTTGCATTAATAATATGCTAATCATAAGGATAAATAGCAATTCTTCACACGAACTGATTTGAAGATTATTTTTTAAGGTTATAAAACAAGTTACTAGGTACAATTAAGATAAATATTATGGACACGGCTACATAATATATTTGATTATAGCATATAAATAAAATTCCCTTCTAATGTTATAAATTCGTCTTAAGTCTTTCAGTTTATTACAATGGCGTGGACATCAGTAAAAATTAGCCTATGTCACTTTTCAGTCCCTACCAAATCCTCATTACTGGAAAATTAATCTTAATTTTGCCCCAACTTGATATGAAAAAAAGATTAATAAAAATTGTATACATAATAGTTAACATTTATAATTCTTCTAATATCAATTAACTCTTGGTTAAAGTCAAGACGCCTCATCGTTAGGCTATCATAGCGTTATATTAACTAAGGTTAAGGGAACATTAATTGTAATTTTAATCTTAATTCTTAGTCCGTGAGACTGGGAAAATAAATATTATTCTGCCAGTGTGTCAGAATTTTTCTACGCGTTTTTGTCATAAGGCCATTTCGGTAAAATTTCGGGCGGCTCCAATTGTTATCGTAAGATTTTTCAGTTCTTTTAATTCCGCTTATTATAAAAACTTCAATTTTAATAACGTAACGAAAATAAACACAACGTTTTCAATTTTTAAAGTATTATGTGAGTTAAATTGCCATTACGAAAAAAGCGGTGTGAATACACATATAGGTATACCAATATGAAATGTGAGGAATGATTTATAGATTTATATTAATATATGATTGTGCTATAATTCGTGATAAAACATAATTTATATGTAATGCTAAATGTAGAGTGTACTCTAATTTCTCGTACTTGATACATGCCGAATTCGTAAAAATACTGCACTATCAACCATTAACAAAACAATACACAATCACCGTTCACATTCATTACCACAATCTCAACAATTGTTTCGACCCGTAACCGAAGCATCATCAGGAGATAGACTCCACGACAAATTTTAACAAATTAAACAAATTTTATGTTATTTTATATTAAGTACAATTAAGTACATATGATAAAATTTCTAACGCTTCAGAATTCGACCTGCTCTTCAGGATATAGCGCAATGGTCAAGTAGCCATTAAAGGTGAAAATTCAGACTAAGCGCTATGTATGCCTCAACGATAACTTATTGACAATATTTCAAATCAAAATTTTCCTTCGTCAAAAAGAAAGCTAATCTAATTAGCTAATGGGATTTTTAAAATTCACTCAGTTATTATCAACAAAATAACCGGAAATAAGGATTAGATAATCAAATGCCAGTTGTTTACGTCCACAGATGTTATATCTGTGGTTACGTGGCACTAATGTTAAAAGATACCAGTTTATTATGTAATCTATCACTTCCTCTTCCCTCGAAACATCTTTATTACGACCTCCTTTAAGCCCTGCGTGTCTATCTTGTATTCTTGCTTGTAATTGATGCAATATTACTATGATAATAACTCTTATTAATTGAACTTTGCAAGTACATTTTGTGAAAAACATTTTGTTTTTTACAATTATATAATACTATTTTTTATCTTTTAATTTTAAACGACCTTAGGGAAATATAATCAATACATTTGTTTCTGAATGTTCAGGGTTTTTTAAATTAATATGTACTATGTTCTGGTATACTCAAAGAAGTGCAATTGAAAGTCTATTAATAGTAAATTTTCATTTGTTTTGACATATTTGCCTTAATATATATATTTTTTATTAAATAGTGTACGTATTTAAAAAGGATCATAATACATTTTTTATTTGAATTTTGTCTGACCATTTCTCCAATTCAATGAATTAATTATCTATTTAAATGTAATTTTTATATTAAAATTAATGGCAATTGTTTTAATTAGATCTATGTACTCGCTACCGCCCAAAATTATCGCAGGTTATGCGATAATTTTCGATATAACGAGATCGTCCCCGTGATTCACTGCGAGAGAAGTTTAAGTAAATAGGTATTACCTACATTTGCTTCACAGTATATTTTAAGCAATTAAATTTTTGTACATAAAATATAAAGAATTATAAAACGATAGGTGATGTACATAATAGACCAAGTAGGAACCGACATAAGCTTGCGGCTCCTGCTTTGCGCCTAGCAAAAGTACATAAATCGTTTATGGGTTTGGGTATAAGATTCTATGATAAAATTACGCAATCCACCTTAACTTTACCATTACAGCAGTTTAAAAACACTGTTAAAAAAGGCTAATACAGAAAGCCTACTATGCTATTGAGGATTACTTAGACGATAAGAATGCGTGGATATAGCTACTCTATGACCCTCTACAAGACATCAATAACTATATGTAACTAGTAATACGAATTATTATTCGAATTATTAAATTATTGTTTGAAAAGAGCAACCGCCGAGTTTCTTGCTGGTTCTTCTCGGTAAGAACAGCTTTCCGAACCAGTAGCTGATGTTGACGATTCAAACGCACTTGTTTACAAGTTTACTTGAATAAAGATCACTATTATCTATTATTTTATTCATTCATTTTTCAACTTTAATCTATGTATAGTGTTTCGTTATTTTTCTTTTTCTTCCTTCCTTTTTTCTTTTTCCATCATCCATTTTTTTTTTCATTTTCTTTCTGTTACTCATAGGTTGGCTGGTAGATATCCCTTTTAGGGATAAGTCTGTCTTTTGTTTATACAATAAAGAAATAAATAAAATAAATAAGAATATTTTGAATTAAATATTTATATTTAGTTAGTTATTATATTATGTTTTCCTCATTCCGATATTTCTGTTGAATATTCTCTTTTGTTATTACAAAGGATTGAACGATATTGAATAAACGAGAATTACCGATTAATGGGCCAAAAAACCTATCGTGAGTTGATCGCATTGAGTCTCGTATGCGTCCGTATAGATTCTAGGTCAGGTTTGTTTTCAATAGCAGTCGCAACGCAACTGATGTAATGCATTATGTCACCGTGTCATTACCGAACTGGCTTTCACGGCCCACTTTATGGCGATATTCAATTATGTTCGAACTGTGACCTCGTTTTTATAAAAATGTTACTCATGTATGTGTTTCTACACATCTCTAAATGTATCGCGGAATATGTATCTCTATATGTATCGCGGATTATAGCAAAAATAATTTTATTATTACTTTTGTATTATGGATCTCCGCAAAGTAACGCCTAATTCTATAAATTCTCTAAATATAAGTAAACTGGGCAGATTTAATTGTGTACATCCGCCGTAAGAGACGATGGATTGGCGACATTAACAATTTTACGGACCTATTTACACCGTCTTATCGATAATTGCAATTTATCACACGCAATTCTGTCAAGGAAAACATCGTTCCACTTTTTTTCTCATTATCGTGCACTTTGCGCTCAAAGTGGACCGATCTTGAACATCATTGATCTCTCCCGGCATCTATCTTTCCAAATACATATCAAATTAAATCAAATCAAATTAATCTTTATTCAAATAAACCATTTTAACCACTTTTGAATCGTCAATTCGTGGTTCGGAATGTTGCTCTTACCGAGAAGAACCAACAAGAAACTCGGCGGTCAATCTTTTAAATATTTTCAATTATACATTATTAAACCGCTGTCTTGTATGAAGCTGAAAGGATATTCAAATCCGGACTTTCTTATCATCCAAATAATCTTCAATTCTGTAATATGCTTTACGTATAAGCATATTTTATACACTTGGAATCTTTCTGTCTAGAATGGATTGAGGAATTTTATTATAGAACCGAATAGCGAGACCAACAAATGAGTTGCTAACTCTGCAGAGTCGCGACGTAGGTATCACAAGCTTTTTGTAACCTCTCGAATGTCTATGATATACATCAAATTACGATGTACCTTCAAGGGAAGAGTGAATAGGCATCTTCTAGGTAAGCGCGCTCCATCTTAACCGTCTAAGATGGAGCGCGCTTACCTCCATCATTCCATCAGATCATTGCTTACCATACGGCATGATTGCAGTCAAGCGCTCGCCTATGAAGCAATAAAAAAAATCCAATCTCTGTACATCTTTGGATCTAAACCACATTTACTACATACTTGTACTCCTTAAAAATATCTTTATATTCCACATAAGACTGGGCTGGAGTAAAGTATAAATAAATGTAATGCATAATTATTCGTATTAAAGTTTATAAAATTGATTCTATTTTTAGCGTTAAGTTGTCGGTAATTAAGGTAAAAGTATGTATGCCTTGTAGGCTTGAAGGGTAAATTAGAAATTTAATGATAAACTCCGCGAAACTGGATTCGAGATGATTTAAGATTATCTAGTACTTGTTCAACAGGGTCTCTACTACATAAAGTTGATATAATTGAATACTAATATATTAAACACAACGAAAATAAATTATGAACAAGTGTATAGTACCTGGCATTAAATAATACACATCGAGAACTTAGAGCGAAACAGCCGGCCAATTCGGTTTTGTAGAGCGCTGTTACTGTCACTCAGTTAGTATGTGACGTTTCGGGTTCGTCAGTCTGTGCGACAGAGACAATGCTCTATGAAGCAGAATCTAGCCGATTCCTCTCTCTAAGCCTCGAAATGCATTATTTATTGCCGCGTACTTATAAGTGTATGTAATGTTCACGATTTCGAAATTAACGTCAACATAAATCTTAAATCCACGTTTTAGCAATTTATATTTTTTTTTAACCGAATTTAACTTTCTGTCGTATGTATTAAAAGTTTATAAATAAATATAAATATTAATCAGTTCATTTCATTCATATGTTAATATTTATTATATAAAATAACACATTTTACTTACAATTATTTATGTAAAGTAAATTAAACAAATATTCAAGACAATACGTATACGGCTGTCCGTCTCCTAAATACGTAACTTAAAACTTGTGTTATGGGTGGCAAACAATTGGTAAATATGTACAGATATTATTTTTAAATACATACTCAAATACCAGACTCGAAGAACCAACAATTTTTTTTACAAAAAATATTGGTCCACGGCCGGAATCGAACACGCGACCTGCGGAGCTAAAGGCAAGGTCACTGCCATTGGGCTAGTACCGAAAATTTTATTACTTATGGCCAGTTTGATTCCATTTTAAGAGTTTCACACCTCAACTTTCGTTATTGTGTAACAAAAAAAAACGGAAAATGTTATATTAAGGGCGTATACTCTCGCTATTCTTCGCTGTCTTCTCTTGTGCCGAACTAATTTAAATGTTGACATGTAATGATGGTGTATGTGAATGCTCGAATCGATTTTTGATTCGAATCAAATGATCATTTATTTTCGATCAACTAATGACATGCAGATTTTTTTCCAATCATTTAGGTTTCTACTATTTTACTTGGAGATGAGTTAAATTATGCATTTGTCAATATATGACTTATTTTTATCTTGATGAGTATGGCTTGATGAGTATTGAGTCTTTCTTTGTCGTAGAAAACCCTTTGGTCTTTTACTTTGAGCCCAATGCAATAAGTAATAAATGTTATGTTCCATAGCGCAATAAAAACTATATAATGCAGACTAAAATAAATTGTTTGTGATAATTTTGGTGATACTACCTGTTCAATATGTAAGTATACTGCCTGTACAATCTAAGTGTTTTGCTCGTGCAATGGGGAAACAGATCGTGCCTTCCCATTGTTCCTTACACTCTACCAACTTACTATTGCAACGTTATATGAGTAAAATATTGCACCAAAAAATGTATGCGCGTTAAGAACTCTTCGAGCGACTATGATCCGCTTGAACTACGTACAACCAGCGGCTGTCTCCATTTATCGCATCTGTACTGTACTAAAAATGTTCTAAGCATTCTTTAAATTAAGAACACGCAATGAATAATCCCCTGCGACTGTATGATTAGACAAAAATGAAGTATACGAATCTAATCTTCCCTCACAATTAATATTGATTGTGACACTCATTAAATAGGCCCGCCTATAGCTTCCCCACTCTAGTATAATAAATCTATGTAAGGACTACGCGAATGTGACTGTCGAATGTCATGAGGATGCAAGACTGAAAGAAATTTAGGTACATAACTTTCTGTCCCGTAACGGTACATCGAAAACAGAGATCTCCTTGACTGTATCGTATGTGAGAACGGAAGCGATTTGCGAAAGTGCATAGCTGCACTTTTATCGATATCATGCGATTCGCTTACATTATTTTACGAATTAAAATGGATTATCAATTGATAATCTTGATAGTTTAGGCCAATTAATATATGTTCCCTGTATTATCTGACACCATTCCACATTATCTGATATATATATATATATATGACAATGTGAAATTAATACCCTAAATTCATTTATTAATTGCTTGGATGATACACAGTATTAGTGTTACTGATCATTTGATAACAACATACTAAGAATGAAGAATTAAGAATGACGATTGACCTTTAGATATATATAGTGATAGCGATTATTGATTAAAGCCATTCTTAACACATTAATGATCGAGGCACTATTGTACTGTTGTATATCATTTCGAACCTATAGCGAAATATCGATCTTATCTTTTTATCTCATTAATATTTAATCTCTTTGCAGGCTATAAATACTATCAAATACGCGTGTTGATATCTTGGATATAAAAAAAATGAAATCAGCTAACAATAATGGAGTCTATATTTAAAATATACAATTTGTTATTTAATTTTTTTTATTTACTATCCATATGTTAAAATAATTAAAGATTTGGTAATAATTAAAGAGAAAAGTAGTAAATATACTTAGATACACATCCAAACTCGAAGACCCAACAAATAGTATATAGAAAATGTTGGCCCTCGACGGCCACGGCATAGCCCGCGACCCAAGGAGATGAAGGCAGAGTCAACTTGCCAACGTTTCAGTCGAATAGAACTTTGGATGTTCTTTATGATGTTTTAGATATACATAAACTACTTATTTAATTTATAGAATTAGGCGTTACTTTGCGGAGGTCCATAATACAAAAGTAATAATAAAATTATTTTGCTACGATACAGTAAAGCACAAATTCGCAAAGCAGATTTTATCGTGGAGTCTATCCCCTGATGATGCTTCGGTTGCGGGGCGAAACGATTGTTGAGTTTGTGATAGTGAACGTGTGTAGTGCTTGTGTATTGTGGTGGAAGTGGTGGAGGTTTGTGCATGTGTTTTTACAAATCCTGCACGTATCGGGTATGAAAATACGGATAGTCCACTATACATTTAACACTATATATATTTTCTATTGACTGTATCGTGGATTATAGCAAAATAATTTTATTATTACTTTTGTACTGAAAATTGTAGTCATCCTTATCGGTGTAATCAGTGATAATTTTAAAAGTTAAATTTAAATGCAACAGTTATTTCTAGCTGCACTTTAGACAGCAAAGAAGCGCTAAATTCTTTTAAAATTAATATCAAACTTTCGCATTCCAAACAGTGTTAACTGATCTGTGAATCTTTTGAAGAAAAAAATAAACAGACATTAAAAATCTGTACACTTGAGGAGCTTTGATTAATCGGAAAATATATCGACAAGTTAACCTCTTTACACTAAACGCAGCTTTATTTAAGAGCACTTTTGGCGCGATACATAAAAGTTATGTTCAAATTTATCATGTTCACCATTCATTATTTTCGATTTATAGAATACTAGTGCCAACGGCTTCGCTTGCATGGAAATCAGTGTGGCAAAATTTTTTCCCGAATTGAAATTTTGAAGAGTAGTTATTGTTAATTAACCACAAGAGATAGAGACAAGCTATCCCGGACTTTGTTATAGTATTTTTGTAGACCTACAATTCTCTGGTATGTCACTTTAGTGTATTTCTGCTGGTTTACGCCGTGCACGCGACTAAAGCTTCCAATAGACGAGTTTAATTATTACAACTACGAGACCTCTTCAACACACTTTACATAAAACGGTAATGTACTATTAACTTAAACCTTCAAGAAGAATTGCACTGCCGTTTAGTAAAAGCCCTACAAAAATACATTTTGAGAAAATCGATCACGTAAAGGCAGACAGCTATTGGTAACTAGATTTTCTTATAGATTATTTCATTAAAATTCCAATTTTATATTCTGCATAAAAGACCATTCACACCCATAATGGGAGTAAGCTTCCAGTCGCTGTTCAGATTAATTAACAAAAATCCGGTATGTAGACCAGGTCATGGTTTATTGCGCTATAACAGATACTCGCTGCAAAAAGCCCAGCGCCGATTTCAAATAACAAAGTTGAAAAGAACATAACATAATAAAAACCAATCATTAATTTATTAGTTACGAACAATTCAAAACAAATTGTTATCAAAACTTTCTCTAGGGAAAAAGTGTGCTTTGAAAACAAACGGTTTGCGTCGAAGAAGCTAAACTTAAACACCTGTCATAAAATATAACTGTAATTATTTTGGAAAACACCGATGTAATTTTAAAGTGCTTTACCCAATGATCTATTGACGATATCGTTAAATACTTTAATCTACGATATTTATTAGATGTCATAAATTATACGTTTTAAATTTACATGTGCAACGATAAATAAAAGTTTGATCATGCTGGTCAATGTGTTCAAAATTTGTTATACATTAGCTTTTACTATTTCTTTCTCGTATCATCTTTTAATATATGTACGGATTACAAAAACCTTACTCAAATTTTATTATATTAATTTCATTCTATGATATATAACAACATTATTTAGAAAACATTCTAGGGCTGTTAGTTATTTGGGCAGTCTTGTCGACTTGAGCCAACTCGTTAGTTATACGGTGACCAATATTTCGAAGTTCTATTTCATATCAATCGGGAACATGCCTTTCGTCTGTTCTTCGGAGGACATGCTAAGCCGTCGTTCCATGTTATTATCGCTGACATTCGATAAGTATTGTCAACCTTAACTACAGCTTGTTCTATGAATATACCGCTGGTTCATAACTGGGAGGGTTACGCGGGTCAGACGGAAGTTGCTCCGTGTGAAAGCTGGTCGCGTGTGATAGAAGCCTACAAAATAAATGTAACTTCCGACTTAAATTAAAATCTTATTTATATAATGTTACGGAATACCGCAACTACGTTCATATCGTATCGGTGTTAACATACCCAGATCAGGAATAAAACCATGTTAGGCTGATACTATTGGATAACTATATAGGTATGACTACGCAAGCTCTCTAATTTTTTGTAAATCGTGTTTGCCAATCGTATCATCAGTCAATCATATTCAAATTCAAATTCAAAATATTCTTTATTCAAGTAAACTTGTAAACAAGTGCTTTTGAATCGTCAACATCTACTGCTGGTTCGGAAAGCTGTTCCTACCGAGAAGAACCAGCAAGAAACTCGGCGATTGCTCTTTTCCAACAATAATTCTTATCACTAGTTACATATAGTTATAAATGTCTTGTACAGGTTAAAGAGAAGCTATATCCACGCATTCTTATCTTCCAGGTAATCCTCAATAGTATAATAGGCTTTCTGAATTAGCCTTTTTTTAATAGTATTTTTAAACTGCTGTAAAGGTAAAGTTAATGTAGATTGTGGAATTTTATTATAGAATCTTATACCCAAACCCACAAACGAATTACGAACTTTTGCAAGGCGCAAAGCAGGAACCGCAAGCTTATGTCGGTTCCTACTTTGTCTATTATATACGTCGCCAATCCTTTTATAATTATGTATATTCATATGTACAAAAATTAAATTACTAAAAATATACTGTGAAGCTAATGTAATAATACCTGTTTCCTTGAACTTCTCTCGCAGGGAATCGCGCGAATTTAAATTGTAAATGCCACGTATGGCTCTTTTTTGTAACACAAAAATTTTTTCAATGTCCGCGCATTTACCCCATAACAATATTCCGTAAGACATAATATTATATTATTATTATTATCTAAACTTATCATTTGAATTACCCAAACTCTATTTATTTTTTTATATATAACAGTTGACACCGATTTCACTCCATGGTAATGGTTCGCCATCAACTTCATCATTACTACGTTATGTAAATATAGTATAGCACAAATCTTTAAAATATATATAATTCAAATAGACTTCATTTTCTTCTCAGTCGTCATCTTCATTACTGAAGGTTGCGTACTTAAAAGTCCTTTGCAACTTTTTCAACTATTTTCTTCCATTTATTCCGACATTCAGCATCCCTCAGGCCGGTTGTAACAGACAGACCAGTAAGGGTGGATATTTTCTCACACCAACGGGTAGGTGATCGCCCGCGAGATCTTTTTCCTTCAACCTTGCCCAAAACAACTAACTTGTCAAGGCTCTCAGGTTGCTGACAGGGGATGTAATCAAAGTAACCGAGGATCCTTTGGTAGCAGAAAGTTGATAGCCAAGTCCGTATGCGCAGTTGCTCCAAGATAGATTTGTTAGTACGTGTAGCCGTCCATGGTATACGAAGCATACTCCTCCAGCACCATATCTCAAAGGCATCTATTTGTCTTCGTTCTGTCACCGGACCGATCTCACCTTGTTATCGTTCGATAAATAGACTTCACAAACACTTAATTATTAAAATTATTACTGGTTAAGGAATTTCCAAAAAGAACACGTAAGATATTGATTGGACAAAACCTTTTAAAAATATATTTGGTGCATCTTATTCAGGCGACGATTTCCAGTAGTATTTGTATAACATATATAGAATAGTATAGCTTTTAATATATAGTATAGCTTTTAATAGATATCTATGTTTAACTAGCTTCTTTTCGCAACTTCATTATGGTGAACTTAAGTAATGAGGTAAAAAGTCTCCTATAGTCACTCTCGAGGTTTTCTCTCACTACACCCCTTTCGCTTTTTTCATACCAAAATCACATCGACCCTTTCTCTGTTCGAACGCGAAGGAAGAACGAATAAAATCACTTTCACATTTTCACTGTTACTTTAAAATTATGTAAGGGCAAATCTAGAAACTGAGCTTTCTTATGAGAGTTGATTTTGTGTATTTTATTGAAGCTTTAATCGGCGGTCACTCACAGAAACAAATTCTTGTCATTCGTTTTTAGTTATTTCCTATTACCAGATATAATTTTTAAGATGTCTTTAATTCGATGAATATACCTCAACTTGCTTTTCAATATAGTGTTTAATTAGCCTCGATTAACCAAAAAACAGTTATGTTTAGTTCAAAGATAAGCACAGTGATATGTGAAAAAAATTGCAAATATCCGCCTTTTGTAGTACCACTTGCGTCAATGTAGTCTTATAATGGCAAAAGCTTTATACCGAACGTATTGAGAGATGCCAAAATTTTGCCATTTTGTTTATGATCAACAACTTCTCACACGGACTGTATGTTTGTTGCGGAGGCATTTTTATATAAATATGCCGTGTGGTATCCGGCAAAATAGAATAGACCACCCTCCTTTCTACCGAGGTGTCGTAAGAGGCGACTAAGGTAAATGCCGTGTGGTATCCGGCAAAATAGAATAGACCACCGGGATAAGGGCAGAAGAATGATGATGTATTTTTATATAAATATTTATGTTCTTGTAATAAACTACAAATTTTCAAGTTATAGAAGTATTGTGAAAGCCATCAGAAGGCTGATTTCTTTTCGCATCCAAGCAATGAAGATAATTATCTTTAATCCTCCACATTTATTGTCTTATGAGATTCATTGCTATAGTGATAGATACCATTGTGGCATGTTAACAATCTTACTTAAGACACTAATTGATAGATGACAGTGTTAAAGAATTGGATTGAACGGAGAAAATTAAAAAAAAAAATATTTAGGTATTATACGGGAAATTATTTAGTCTACTATCTACTACAGATGCACATTACATATTTTTTTTAATAATTTGTTGAGTCGCTCGTTAAGTGAATAGCATAGCTGCAAGACAAGGTCGCGAGCTCGCTCCTTATCTATGATGCATCGACGCTAACTGTAGTACACACCAGACAAATCTCGGTTTTTGGTATGTATTTTTGTAATCACTTTTATTTCTTTTATTTAAATAAATTAAAAAAAATATATATATATAAGGTCCAATAACTTAAGTTATTGTACAATACGACTAACACGTAAAACACGACTAAGGCAAGTTGACGTCTCTCAGGCGGCCGGTCGTAAAATACATATCCAAATCATGCTTATAACATGTTGCGCCGACCCCACTCAGAATGGGATAAGGGCACGGGGATGATGAACTTAAGTTATCGTACAGAAACATATTTGTTACAGATTTTACTAACTAAAATTTAAAAAAAAAATTTCATTTCACAATATTTTAAAATACATACGAGTTTGAGATTTCCTTTTTAGTATAAAACATATATTAATATACAGTTTTTAAGCTAAGGTTACATTAAAATTAAAAGTTAGGTTACTTTAATTTAATATGCATAAAATAGGAAAGCAAATATAAACTAACAAAATAAATTAATAAATATATAATATGTATTGCTGTGTTTATGTATTTGTGTGCTTGTGTGTGAGTGCATACTACTAAACTAAAATTGTAAATTTAGTTTGTAGAGCGTATACTGTACGTTATCTAAATCATTTTTGTAGTGCTACGTGTCTACTTGCATTTCAGGGCCGTAAAAGAAGTAGTCCTTATAATTGCATGCACTATAACAAAACTACTTCGCTATAATCCGCACGGGTATGGAATTCCGCAAAGTAACGCCTGCTTCTATAGATCATTTAGTCCTTATAATTCTTCTCTTGAATTTCAACTGTCATATTACCGCGATTGCCAAGGTTAAATTCACTTTGCATTTATAAAATATTAAATGGTCTTGATTTTAAAGCTACACCATACCGAAAAATATTAGAAGATAATGCAAACTTATTTATTAAATCAGCATAAATTTTAATTCAATTTTGAGTGAATGTAATTTTTTTCACTAATTTAAGCGTAACTTTATTTACAAGTCTCATAGAAATACGAGTGGAATTTTTAGTAGCATCTTTATACGTAACATATAAGTATCACTTGAGAAACAATATCATGTACGTATGTAAACGTTGCGTCTAAAGTTTTGCGATAATTTTCATAAGGCTCATATTAGTTACAACAAATTTATACGATAACTTAAAAGTATATCTTAGAATATATATTTAAGTTAATCTCTCATAAATGCACACACTTTTTTTTATTATAATATATTTAAATACTGTAACGGTCTTTGCAAATTGTAGCAAAACAAGGCTATCAGGCTCTACTCTATAGAAGGAAAGAGCCAGACCTCAATCTACCTTGGCTTGAAGTTGATTTCCATAAAAACCTCGACCTCATAACCAAGGCTCATGTCCATAAACGTTGCCCGCTTATCATACTTGGGAAAAAGCGAGATATATCCAAATCGACTTATAACAATATATGCGATTTATAATATGAAACCACGTGACTCGCTTCGTGATAAATTTAAAGAAATAGGTATTTTTAGTGTAGCTTCACAGTACATTTATAATAATATAGTGTTTGTGAGACAAAATATACATCTTTTTAATTAAAAAAAAGCGATATTAGTAATAGGCAAACTAGAAACCGAAATAAATTAATAATACCAAGGCTACGGCTCCAGAAAGTTCGTAGATCGTTTGTGGGTTTGGGTATACATTTTTAAAATAAAATTCCACAATCTATTTTGGACTTACCTTTACACAAGTTCAAATAAGCAAATAAGGGACACTTATTCATAAAAGAGCTGTGATAGCCCAGCGATGAGACCGTGCGACTCTTTCGAGGGGAACACGAGTGCCAAACCGGGCAGGCACCAATGAGTTTTTCTATTAAAACTCATGTGTCTAATTGATAATTGCAAGTAATCACACGCTTTTCGGTGAAGGAAAACATCATGGGGAAACCTGCATATCTCTAGAGAATTCTGGAGATAGTGTAACCTACCAATCCGCATTGGAGCAGCGTGGTAGGTCTTAGCTCCAACCCTTCTCTCCAAACGGAGAGAGGAGGCCTAGTCCCAGCAGTGGGATTGTAACAGGCCGCTACTTGACTTTTTTTACTTTTATTCATAAAGCTTATACTGTTGAGGAATATGTGAATGATAAGATAGCTTGGATTTAAATTGCGACCAGCTACGTAAAAGATTATATTGTAATTTTTGATTTGTGAATAATTACAAACACATTATTGAAATAATTATTTTTGAAAAGAGTGACCGCCGAGTTTCTTGCTCGTTCTCTTCGGTAAGAGGACTTTTCCGAACAAGCCATAGCTTCATTGTAATCTGACCATTCAAAAGTGGTTGTAAAAGCCAGTTTGAATAAAGAATTATATGTATTTTAATTTTAATTTGAACTTATAACTATGACTTTTACACTTCTGTTCGATATCCATAAATTATAGGTTCCAACTCGCACAGTCCGCAGCAGGTCACCTTTAACCTTCGTTCAGCATTACAAGACGAACCAATAGTATGACTTAATTAAACTCCTTAAAAAACAGAAATAGAATAAAGTTGTTGAACTAATACTTATATTATTGTACAAAATCATAAAAATAGGTACTATTTATTTATTTTTTTATTGTAATTAGTATAGGTATATATTTTTGCAAATGTATTTGCACAAAATGTGTGTAAAGACCTCCGTTTGTTTTGTAGAAAATATTGTAGAGCGTACACCAAGACGCATCTTCGAGAGGTCTGTGCATAGGGAGAGATTTATCATGAAGGGCATTTTGCCGTAAAAGGCATACTGAAACCTGCATATACGTAGTAAATGTCTGGAATATCTGTGACCTGAGAATCCGCATTAAAAGCATCATCAGCAGGTCAGTGTAAACTACATTCCTACTCTCTAGGAAAATAGAAGGTCTTTGCCGGTGGTATAGTAATAAGACATTACTTTACTTCAGGATTATCTTTTGTGCGACAGTAATGATATAATTATCAAAATAAAAGGAACTAAAAATTAATTTACTATGAATTAAATATTCCTATATATTAGGTCCTTACATATGAAATTGGCGTTTTCTATGGGAGGAACATAAAGTCGTTTTTTTTTTAATGAAATATATTTAATTAATCAAAGTACCATTGCTATGTATGCACTTTTGCCATCTCATAGGTAGTTCATTGATCCCCTTACTAAAAAAACCATTCGGGCGGGAATCAATAAAATCTTTGAAGGCGGTTTGGACTGCCCCATCGGAGTTGAATTTTTTTCCTTGCAAGTAGTTTTCCAAATTGCGAAAAAAATGGTAATCTGTTGGAGCAAGGTCCGGAGAGTACGGTGGATGTTTAAGACATTCTAAGTGTGTGGTCTAGCGTTGTCCTGAAGCAGCAGTGGCCTAGAGCGATTGACCAGCCTCGGTTGTTTAGCAGCTAGCTTTTCCATCATGGTTTGCAGTTGCTGACAATAGATATCTGCCCTAATCGTCTGGCCAGATTTAAGAAAGCTGTAGTGAACGACACCGGCACTAGTCCACCAAACACTTACAAGCAACTTTTTTTTAGTCAATTTTCGCTTAGGGCAGGATTTGGCTGGTTCGCCAAGGTTCAGCCATTGCGATGAGCGCTTCCGATTATCGTAGAGGATCCACTTTTCATCACATGTAATGATTCGATTTAAAATTCCTTCATTATTGTGCCGGTTGAGTAACGTAACGCAGCAGTCGACGCGCGTTTGTCGGTTTGCTTCACTCAATTCATGAGGTACCCACCTTTCAAGCTTTTTCACCTTCCCAATTTGCTTCAAGTGGATTAGAATAGTTTTATCACTAACACCGGAGCCTGCAGCTAACTCGGACGTGGTTTGCGATGAATCCGCTTCCACAATAGCCTTCAATTCTTCATTATCAACATTGGTCTCCGGGCGTCCACGAGGCTTGTTCTGCAGGCCGAAATTTCCAGAACGAAAACGTTGGAACCAAAAACGCACTGTGTTTTCTTTTGCGACACCGTCACCATACACATCATTAATCCTTCGAGCCGTTTCTGCAGCACTGGTGCCACGGTGGAACTCATACTCGTAAATAACGCGATATTTCATGTTTTCCATTTTGTAATCAGAGTGACACAAAGAAAAAAACAAAAGAAGAAAAAACAAATGAATTAGGGGGTTTGAAACACAAATGCATGAGTAAATAGCTGTATGAATTTGAATTTGGAATTCCTAACCATAAAGGTAATATTTGAGATCAAAGTGGCCAGTACGACAAAACGCCAATTTCATATTTAAGGACCTAATATATGTGCTTTACGATCAACAGAGCGCTATCGTCTAAGAGCCACGATTCTCTTCAATGAGAAAACGACTCGAGAAACAAATAGCCATTATATTACACACATAGTTTCTAAGTTTCATTCTGTCCTTAACAGGTAATCTACACTGTTTTCTGATTAAAATTAAAATTAATAAAAATAATCGATATTGAGTATTTAATAATCGTTACAAATTTCGGAGGTCAATGTGATCTACCCGTACACAGATTAAGTAAGCCAGTTACGTGAGCGGGTGGTCGGCGCGCAGCCAGTCTCGAACCGTAACGCGACTCGTGCGCACTTTCGCTATTGAACACCGTATATCCGCACCACCCTAACGTTTGCGACAGTTTTGTTTTCTCGATTTTTTTCTTGTATTATCTGAGAGCATATTTGTTATAAAATAAGGCAAATTTTCGTGTATTAAATTTATTATAAATTTTAATACAAAAGAATTTAGTTTCTAGTGTCATTTATTATTGCAATTTATGCCATAGTTTTGTTGTCATTTAATGACCTGAGAAATATTCAAAAATATATACATTAGCAACCTTATAATTAAATGTAATTTTCCATAGACATTCCATGAATTATGAATTATGACATAGACAATCATAGACATATTTTGCTCGCTTATACATATAATACATTACAATTTATTATTATATTACAGTGATAAAGTTTGTTGGCTAAATTTCCATTAATTTTATTGGATTCAAAAGTGAACGTAAAATTTTAATAGTACTCGCGAAAAGAATGTGAATGTTTAATAAAAACTTGAATGTCGAACAGTATACGCATATTCAACAATTAATTCCAAAACATATTTAAAATTCGAATTTAAATTTTTTGAGCTGCCAAGACTATATAGAAGTTGGTTTTGGAAGACAACGTTTTAGTGCAGTGTTCAGAAGTTATCGCGATTTTGTTTGAACTGAATTATATAATTGGAGTGACTGTGTGGTGCTGATAAGTTTAGTGAAGAATCGCTAATATGATAGTGATCCTGGCATTCATCGGCGTTCGTTTCGCACTAAATGTGTCCCGGCAGAGTGGGCGGGCGCTCGCTAACGAGTGCTATACAAGAAAGTAAATATATTTCCCTACTTTATACTTAACGTTACATGTGGTTGTTACTTTAGTTATCACACTTATTTTTTTTTCTTTATTTGTAACTTTATATTACCATTTAATTTAACAGAATTTTGGGCGATGAAAACGACGGATGGTAGAAGAGTACATGCAAATGTTAAGAAAATGTTGAAAATCTATACTTATAATAAAACAAAGTCCCAAAAAGCTGTCTGTCTGTATGTAATCTTTTTTTTTTCAAAATCTACTGAACGGATTTTTGTACGGTTTTCACCAAAAGTGCAATACTTTCGGATAGTTTAGGTAAATAGTACATATCGGTATAATGTAAATTGTGTTGAAGAGATCGAGTAGTTGTTAAAAAACTTGCTTGCTGGAAGCTTTAGCCGCGTGCCCTGCTTAAACCAGCAGAGTTACGCTAAAGTAATGTACTAGAGAATTATAGCTCTATAAAAATAGTACAAAAAAGTCCGCGACAGCATGTCTGTATCTCTTATGGTTAGCTCACGATAGCTACTTTTATGTTCAAAATTGCAATTAAATACACTTAATTAAACGCGGGCGAAGCCGCAAGCACAACTAGTTAATCATAAAATAGGAAATGACTATGTAAAGGAAGTCTGAAAGTTGCGCCTATTATAGAAATGACGACAAGTACAAGATTAAGATGGTATGGATATATTATATTGAGGAGGCAAGAAAATCATGTGACTAAACGAATGTTATATATTTATTTATTTATTGTGGATGGATGTGACTGGAGGTTTAAAAAGAGATGGTTCGATTGTGTGAAATATGACATGCATATAAAAGGAGTAGCCCCAGAATAGACGAATGATAGGAATGGAAGAGAAAATCATTTTGTGCCGACCCCGCTCAGAGTGGGATAAGGAGTACAGAATGATGGAATCTATTATATATAGACTAAATGGGATCTATGAAATTTTGTAATACAATAATTTGATGTTCCGGTTGTATTTTTTTTCATGGTCTATTAAAAAAAACAATAGGCGTAACTTACTGACGTATGAGCAGGCCCTAAGAACTGTATTCGACATATTGAAGTAGCGATACTTTTGATTCGATTCTATACTTATTATAAAACAAAGTCCCAAAAAGCTGTCTGTTTGTATGTTAATGATTTTCTCAGAATCTACCGAACGGATCTTTGTTCGGTTTTCACCATAAGATAGTGCAATACTTCCGGATGCTTAAGGTAAATAGTACATATCGGTATTATGTAAATTGTGTTAAAGAGATCGCGGAATTGTTAAAAAACTTGCTTGCTGGGAGCTTTAGTCGCGTGCGCTGCATAAACCGCTTAAGTAATGTACTAGAGAATTGAAGATCTATAAAACTACTACAAAAAAGTCCGCGATAGCATATCTCTATCTCTTGTTGTTATCTCACAATAACTACTTTTATGTTTAAAATTTGAATTCTAGAAAAAAATTGTGACACGCAAATTTCCACGCGGGCGAAGCCGCTGGCACAGCTAGTATTTTATAAGTACGATACTAGTCATGAGTGTGTATCGATACTTTCTATTCAATACCGTGTCCCTTATTCTGTTTATTATGCTGTGCTATATGTAAATCGCCATTAGTTAACACGTGTCCTTGACTGACCTCGGCAACCCGCTAGAGGTGAGCTAGTGATATAGGCAATTAAATCCACAAATTATTAATATTATTTAAGTGATTATAAAGGATCTTATTTATTAAGTGTACTCGCGACTTTGTGTCAACTTTAGTGCTAAAATACCCTCATATTATGTGTATTTTTCCTGTTCCCTATAGAAAACGGGATCTTTTTAATAAAAAACATATAATAAAATAAAATGAAATAAGCTTCAATAGTACTCCGGCGGATATAAGTAATAGCGAAATATAAGTATGGATAATAGTTATATAATATATACTGAGGTCATTAATAAGGGCCCCGGATGGGATGGAAACTAGTCGGGCTTACTCGTTGAGTAGAATAGACTACCCTCTTTCTTACCGAGGGGTCGTAAAATACGTAGCCAAATCATGTGACAACATGTTTGTAACATGTTGAGCCGACCCCACTTAGAGTGGGATAAGGGCAGGAGGATGATGAATTGAGATCTGGTTTTATTAGTAATGGTTCACTGACCTAGCGCGGCGGGCTGGTTTTAAAAACAGGGGAAAACAATAACATTGTTTTCTCTCCCTCGCACCAGACTATTTAGTTTTTTGTGTCAAGGTTATTTTTCGTTTCATGTATCGTAATAGGGTACGGTTGTTGATCTTTTTTTATAATTCCTGTGCATACAATACGTTACATGCAGGCACGTATGGTATTGTACAGTACTGTTTTTTAAATGTAGGATGCTGAAGTGTGTAGGTAACAGAAATTCGGAATGTTACTCTTACCGAAAAGAACCAGCAAGAAACTCGGTGGTCAATATTTTAAATATTGTCAATTATACATTATTAAACAGTCTTGTATGAAGCTGAAAAGATTTTCAAATCTAAGCATTCTTCAAAATCATCCAAATCATTTTCAAGTTTGTAATATGCTTTACATATAAGATAATATACATCAGATTCTGCTTTATACATACTGATATTTTTCGACATAAATAGAATATTACTATATAGTATATATAGTACAGTATACATATATGTATATTGTACCTCCCTGTATGCCTATTTAAATCTTAATCGCGATAGTTTTACGGCTCGTGAGTGATATATGGTCATTTTTATCTCAGAACTGAAGTCTAGATTAGTATTCATACATAATATAAATTTTATCTCATGACTACAAATTGGTCAGCTTCTCATTATGTTAGTTGTTTCTCATTATTTTATAGCTACTATAATTTTAAATTAATATACATGAATGAAAACAATCTTATTTGATACAGGCATAAAGTCCATTTTATAAATCTGACTGACTTCGAATTCTTTAGTATTTATTTATGACATTTAAAAAATGCATTGAATAAAATTAACTATAAGAGATCTGCAACTAGAATTTTTAGAAAACTAGAACTGTGTGCAAACACTGTAATTAAACCATATCGCACGCTTAGTATATTTATTTTATATGTCGGTTTCTAGAGAAAGAAAATAGTAGTTTTTTTTTTATCGTAGCGTGATGTCATAGATGGCATTGAAAAAGGACTATAATTTATCTAGCTATATTTTTTCTATTTACTTTATCGCGGGTTATAGCATAATATTGTCATAATTACTTTTTTATTATGAATTTCCGTAAAGTAACGCCTAATTCTATAAATTATTTATCTAGCATAATTAATCCTATTTAGAATTAGGTCACTTTAATATTAACCGGTATAAAATGTACGTTACGTTAAACAATGAAGCACGAAGCCTCCGTTTGGCACTGAGACCTTCACCCTATCACGAGATTAAGTAAATATCATGCTGTCTCTCAATCAAATAAATCTTAACTCAAATTAAATATATACTTTATTAAAAGTATGCTTATACTTCTCAATATTTAATTGTTATTAATTTACAATCGTCATTTCTATTTGGAGCACGTATTGTATGATTTACATTATTAAAAAATATATGTATTTACTAATTCTGTCATACTTTTGAAATATATAGATACATTTTAGTCTTAAATCTTATCTTACTCTTACTTAATATTATAAATGCGAAAGTTTGTGAGTATGGATGGATGTTTGTTACTCTTTCACGAAAAAACTATTGAACGGATTTGGATGAAACTTTACAGTTATATATGTAATACATCAGAATAACATATAGGCTACAATTTGTAATGATTTTTTGTAATATAACGATACATGTCAATAAAGTCGGAAAAAATCTGAGAAAATCCTTTGAGAGCTATCCCGGCGTACGCTGCCTAAACCATTGGAGTAACACAAAGATGATGTACCGTAGTATTGTTTGTCTTGAATAGTTCTAAATAAAATTCCGCGACAGCATAGATTTACCTTTTATGTGCAAGCCACTATGACCAAAATTGTGAATCATAAATTTAAATTAATTAGATACTGTGGGAGACAAAATTTCTAGCGAGCGAAGCCGCGGGAAAAAACTAGTAAATTAATAAATAAAGCTTTACAAAAACAAAATACTTGGGTGCTGACGACTGTGTAAGTGTTCCATATATTTATTTATAATACAATTTAAACAAATAATTAACGCGTTAAAAGAATATATCATCATCGCAAGCTTAGTGTCGAAAGTGACCTAATTCAAAATTAGAGTTAATTGACTTAGATACATTTTAATTCTTATAAATCCAATTTCATCTATGGTATCACGCTACGAACTTTTAAAAAACTAGTGTTTTCTTGCTCTTTCAAGTTGTGAATCTTTTTGGGGCTTACGTATAACGCTTGAAACAAAGCGAGTTTTTTTGGCTCTCGCGCAATTTGACAAAAATCAACTTTTTAAATTTGTTCACTTTAATTCTAAGCGTGCGATATATTGTGCCATTATATTAGTGTATTCCTAACATATTCGAGTACATACTCATACTCCTATCTCTTAATAGTGCTTCGGTTACAGAGAGAAACGTTTAGTTAGATAGTGGTAGTGAATGTATGCAGTCCTGCTTTATAGTGCATGCGGCTTACGAATCTTGTATGCATATGATGGACACGAAAAGTACACTATACTTATAGCATTACATATATTATCTCTAATTGCGGATTATAACAAAATAATACTAGCATTCTGTATGTACGTTATGTCGACAGCTCTGGCGTACAGAAAAACTTACCTTTACTTTACCTTTTGTACATTCAGATGAAATAAAATTAATATCATCATCATCCTCCTGCCCTTATTGTGATAAGGTTGTGATAAGCCGTTAAGTCTAAGTGAGGACGGCACACCATATTACAAATATGTTGTCACATGATTTGGCTACGTATTTTACGACCGGCCGCCTGCCTGACGTCTACTTACCTTAGTTGTATTTTACGACACCTCGGTAAGAAAGAGGGTGTTCTATTCTACTCAGCCGAATACCACACGGCGGGTCGACTTACCTTAGTCGCCTTTTACATCTCGGTAAGAAAATGCGTTGTCTATTTTTCTCAACCGGATAACACACGGCATAAAAAAAAATTTAAAACTAATACATAAAGAAAATAGTTGTATCTAATTGCTGGTTTGGCTGATTTGCAAACTTATCCTTAGATGTATATACCTTTACAAAGCCACGATTTATAAAAACAGAGCTATGCGATCATTTTACATTTTAAAAACTTGTAAATCGAGATATCGGCCTCAATCAAAGCTATACAAGGTCTATCGTATTTCGTAATTTTGGTATCTATAATACTGGTTAATGACAAAGTTCATGCATAACCTTGTCTTTAATTTCGTCTGTTGCGTTCACTTCGAGTTGCATATATGATTAATCAGAAGGTATATATGATGTATTAGCTTCATAATTAACTATGAAATATGTTCAATTATGTTTTTGTTTTGTATAATCTGCTAGCGACTGCGTCTGCTTGAACTTCAAAAGCAGGTTAGAAGTCTTAAGTTACTCCCAGAGATTAATCATTGAATCGATTGTTACAATTAGATCGATTGATACAGAGAGATTATTACATCTCCGACCTCATGACCCGAAAACCTATTTGATTAATTTAGGCCTTTATCAAAGGCTATAGTCAACCAGTGATGAAAAAGCGGTTACTCTTACATCTTGGAGAAGGTCTGTAGACAAACACGAATCACTTAGGGGGACTCAATTCGTCAAAACAAAAAGGTGGTATGAATGAATCCCTACCGAAAATTGTTGCCACAACTCTTTAGACCTCGGTAAGAAAGAAGGTGAACTTTATGACCTCAAGAAACTGATATTGAATTACAAAAGTAATAATAAAATTATTTTGCTATAATCCGCGATACAGTAAATAGAAAATATATATAGTGTTAAATGTATAGTGGACTATCCGTATTTTCATACCCGATACGTGCAGGATTCGTAAAAAAAAACATGCACAAACCTCCACCACCTGCACCACATAACACACAGCATAACAAACACAGCATAATTTGCCTTGCGCGCTCGTGTTAGTGTAAGCCATTGCCCGAACGAACGTTATTTATGTTTAAAATAACTCTTGACATTGTAGTTATTTAACTATACAAAATTTTAAGTTTGTGTTTTAATTTGTACGTAATCCATCAAACTAAAAAAAAATCATATTTATTCGATTTAATTAACTACATTGACCTGCATATGAAACATTTCCTACAGTAGTAACTATCATTAACGGGATCATCATATCATCATTAACAAAATTGAAATCTTTGAGCCTTATCTGTATCCCTGTAAGTATTTAAATAATTACAAAAGTAGAAATCTTAACATTTGTACAGATTAAGATAGAATAACATAATATTTTAATAGAAGCAGGCTTCTATGTTTTCACGCTACCTATCAGACCATTTAACCAACAGGAAAAAAAAACTTGGCAACGAAGATTTTTTAGCACATAATTTTATAAATAATCGAAGGTACCCTCAGCTTCGCCTCTATGGAAAACAGTATTTCACAAATATTCAGACAGTTAACATAAAGCCGTAACGTAATATTACCCTAAAAAGTTTTAGTAGAAACCGTCTAAAAATACGTTTCGCACTCGCACAGACAGACTGCTTTGTTTTATAATATGTACAGATTTCAACATTACAAATCTGATTTATTTGTAAAATCTGTTCCACAATTCGCATGGATACAATTTAACTGTTTTCTTGGTTATGAAATAAGTAACCCATTGTAACAAGTTGAAAATGAAGTTACGATTTTTTAAATTACTTATGTAAATGATCTATTGTTTCTGGATTCTCGTGTATAATAATTATAATTACGCTTAACAAAAAAATGGGCTTATTTGCCTGCACGTAAACTAATTTTTGCATCAGCGACCTGCATTGCTGCATTAAGTACTAACTACAACTTCAAATTTCAAATAAGTATTCAATTAAAATCATATATTTGCATTTACTATTAAACTATATTATATTATATGAAATGAGTTTCAAAACGAATTATTCATCTAATTATTATTGACATATATTAGATAATCTGATCTCTATATGTAAAATGTAAATCAATTTTTTGTAGTACCACATAAATATAGTCGACTATTTTATTTGTAAATATCAGTTTAATTGGAGGTAATTTAAATAAATGCATATTTTTACATTGTTTAATAAATTAAAAATAAATGTAGAAAAAAGGCTTACTTATATAATATAATAATGCTTAACGAAATTGTCGAGTAGTTTTTTATCTCTTGAAGATTTCGTAATATTACGTCTATTGAATAAAAGTGGTCTTAAAATAGTTAAAACCCTTGAAAAATCGCCACACTATAATATTGATGTTTTCTATGGTGCCTTTTTTTACTCATTAATATAAGATTAATTAATTAAATACACAATTGCCGTGTGGTATCCGGTTGAGTAGAATAGACCACCCTCATTTCTTACCGAGGTGTCGTAAAAGGCAACTAAGGTAAGTTGACGTCAGGCAGGCGGCCGGTCTTAAAATACATAGCCAAATCATGTGACAAAATGTTTGTAACATGTTGTGCCGATCAAACTTAAAGTTGGATAAGAGCAGGATGATGATGTTATTAAATACACAGAAAAAAATTCCGGCTATGGGCAGTCTGTTTATATTATTTCTACACAAGTGCTTTAATTTATTGATAAGCGTGTCTGTCACGGTTAATTACCATCTAAACGCCAAAGCGTATATTTGTAGGGCGTGTAAGTAGTTGTATCTATTAATATATTGTTCGAAATGAAAGTATAAAAATTTTCACATGGCTGGAATTCATTTCTATGTTATATGACGGATATGATTTTGACATTATATAAATTGCTTCAATGTTGAAGTTTACAGTTTTATGTTAATAAATGTTTCATTAAAGCGCTTTAGATACTATCACGCACTTTCCATTAATGTTAATGGGAACTATGTCAGATATTTTGGCATTTTTGGCGACATTCGAGTAGTAATTAAATAAAATGTAGGTTTCCGTTCTTTTATGTGCTTCTTTCAGAGAGCTGTGATAGCCCAGCGGCGAGACTGTGCGACTCTTTCGATAGGAACACGAGTTCAAATCCGGGCAGGCACCAATGAGTTTTTCTATTAAGAAACTCATGTGTCTAATTGATAATTGCAATTTATCTCGCGCTTTTCGGTGAAGGAAAGCCGTCGTAAGGAAACCTGCATATCTCTACAGAATTCTGGAGATATGTGTAACCTACCAATCCGCATTGGAGCAGCGTGGTAGGTCTTAGCTCCATCCCTTCTCTCCAGAAACGGAGAGAGGAGGCCTATTCCCAGCTGTGGGATTGTAATAGGCCGCTACTTTACTTTTTTTTACTGTGCTTCTTTCAACCGTCGGATACAGTTATTATCGACATCTTATTAAAACCGTTAAGCTGAGATACAATGTGAAGGTGAGTTGGAAGTTAGATCCACCACGCCGTTCCAATGCCCATTATTATGTTGTACATATCCTAGTCCAGAGATATGCAGGTTTTTATAATAATTTGCTTTACTGGAAATTGTATGATAAATTAAAGATATAAATTAGACACAAGTTTTCATAGAAAATATTATGGATGCCGGTTCAGGATTTGCATGCTTCCTCCCCCAGCGACCTACTAGAAAAATTGAACCCATTATCCCTCAGAAGGAGTCGCAAACTCACTGTTCTGCTATCACAGCTTCACTCCGAAAGGAGCCCAGTGATATTTCACTATAGTGAAAGACTGTTTTTTTAATAAATTACAATTTATTCTTCTTCACTAAAATTTTGTAGATACCAGCTTTACGCATATCGTACGGTACTCGCGTAGAGTAAGATGTCATTTAAGCTAGACAATATGGCGTAACACAGTATTTGAATGAGTGGTGTTCCTTTTTGCAACGTCACATTTCTCTGCATAGGTATAATTTAAATTTAAATTGTCTATATAACTGTACTGTTTGTAGGGTGTGACAGTTGTCAATAAAAGGTTATTGATTTGATTTGATTTGATTTGAATGCGTAAGTTTTCTTTAATAGCGGCAACCTCACGCGATCAAAGACTTCCGTAAAAACAGACGACTGATAGATTACGCGCTCGTAAATTCATTCGGATTTATAATTATTGTATCCATAAATGTAGATTTAACATCGTGATGCGTAAATAAAAAGTTGGAATTTTAATCCACGTCTCGTTTCATTTTTAAACAAGCTTGACCCGCGAGTTCGTTCATGCAAACTTAAATTTTCATAAGATAGACTTTAATTGTAGCAAATTTTAATATTGCTCCAGCGGAAAGCTTAAAAGCGTAGCATATACACAAAAAGACAAGCAGACTATCATTTATAATATTAGTAATATGGACCCCTTTTCCTTAGCATCCTTCGTTTCGTCCTGTGCTCACATCTTTACTATTTAAATGGAAAATTTCTCTACTATTTCAATTTTCTCACTTCACTCATCTCTTTCCAAACACTTCGAACACTTTTACATAATTATGTATGATTGTAAATCGAAAAAGAAAATATTAACATTCCAATTCAAAACTTTTCTATCCGGCATCTAAAAAGAAAACAAAATAAAATAAATTTTTAAAATTTATCATATAAATATTGTACTGACTGACCCGCCGGCGCAGTTAGCAGAGCCTCTGCCTTCAGCTCCACGGTTCGCGAGTTCGATTCCCGCCGAGGCCAATATTTTTATAAACAATCTTGTTGGTTTTTCGAGATTGGGTGTATATTTGTATTTAAGTATGTATTTGAAATAATATGTCTACACCATATTGACCTGTTGGCTCCCATAACACAAGTATTAAGTTACTTACATTGGGGACGGACGACCGTGTGTCCTATATATCAATTTTTTTATTTATTTATCATATCAAATACTAAAGTACCTGAATTTTACTTTGCTGTAATTTTTGGTGAGAGTTGGAGCGCTTATCTCGGTATTGCCGTCAACGTTTACGAAGACGGGCAGAATTTAGTTAATCAAATTAAAAGAATTTTAACTTTCTTGTGATTAAGAGACGATTACCTAATAAAATAAGCCTAAATTAATTATAATAACTATGTTTATAACGAGTACTTCTGGAATCTTTTTTAAAACCGCCATCCACATTACGAGCAGTAGTTTAATTATGTTAAGTGATACAACTAATTAGATTTCAAGTTTTGAAGTTGTTCGGCCAGTTTTTCTTCATACTAAACTTAATGTGTGTTTAATATTTGCACGGTTGATCGGTTTAAATAAATCAGATTATTGATTTGACAATGACATATGTATATCTTTATACATACATTTACATAATTTTCAATATAACTCGGTTGCTGCTTTGATGGATTCATTATAATTTTATTCTCTCCGTTTCATGATAAGCAATAGCCATAAGCAAAGACTTCCTTTCTTTTTGAAAATAATATACTTTATTATACACCACAAAGAAATAAACGGTCTTATCCCTTCGTAGCTATTTCTTGTCGATGACTTTTAAGGTTAAGTAGAACTGGGATGACTATGCGGGTCAATATTTTATCTTTAAAAACATAGTAATTTCTCTATGATGCTTTCTTTTTTTCAATCATAAAGCACTCAATGGATTTTAAATATAATTCAAGCGTAATTATATAGAAAATTCATTGGTTTGCCTAAGTGACCCGTGACACTCTAGTAAGAGTCACATGCTAACGCAATTGTTACAAAAGAATCATCAAAATGTACACAGAAACTACACCACCATATATCTTATCCTCCTATTTTGATCTAAGAACTTCATATAATTTACTCTATCATTGATATTACAGAAATGTGAATAGAGGACATGTGACTAGATGGCGGCCGAAAAGAGATGGATTGATTGTGCTAAGTATGACATGCATATAAAAGAAATAGCGCCAGAGTAGACGAATAATTCCTATCATTCGTCTACTCTGGCGCTATTTCTAGAATATAGGCCTATAGAATAGAGACGAAAATATGTTGTGCCGATCCCATTTACAACGGGATAAGGGGAAGACAATGTTGATTGATATTACAGCAACGCACATGCGTTTTACTCCCTCATTGCATAAAACTAAGGAATCGAACACACTTTGAATATAGAACGAACTTATCACAAGGTATACAAAATACAAAAATATTTATTTCATTTCAATACATCGTCACAAGAAATACAGATTGAGACCTTTTAATAAACATAGAAAATACTTGTGTCAGAAGGTCTCGCTCTTCCATAACACAGGTAAATAATAATTATGAAAAAGGTAAGTAAATTTATAGAGTAAAGGATAAGTATTGTATATGTTATACAATATAGAATAGCTTTTAAATTACAGCGTATGTGTGTGTGGATGTGTGTATGTTGTTATGGACTGTGTATATGTGTGTTTAAGCAATATATTGTAATAAAACTTCCGTATCTTCATAAAATAATAAATAATTAATATGTAGGTCATATAAATGACAAGATACAAACAAGGCAAAACACGTTACGTATTTTACGACCGGCCACCTGCCTGACGTCAAACTTACCTTAGTCGCCTTTTACGACACCTCAGTAAAAAATGAGAGTGGTCTATTCTACTTAGCCGGATACCTCACGGCGAGATATCTTTAATACGATTGTACTCAATAACGCATCTAGCCATGTCATTTTAGACGTGATTACTGTGTTGCGCCTACAAAAAAGATACCAATCTCTTGAGAGCAACCACTGATAACAAAAGTGTGCCGCACAATTTGAAAGGTGAAATTATGTTCCTTAATTTATCAGTGTAACGTATTTGATGGTTTCGAAGAGATATGATGAAAAAAGTACGCTTAGAAAGTGGTTAAGTTGTTGTAAGAATTCTATTCAATACACCATTGGGCCTGCTTAAAGTTCGCTCAGTGTTAAAATCCAGAAGATTTTAACAGAGCAATTTCTGTCTAAGTCTCGTTATTGTCTGGTATGTAGAGTATACCAGTTTGTTGCGTAACACAAGTCGAGTATACAACTAGCAGTACCTAAGACTTCTTTCACGTCGATTTTAGCGTTAAATAATTGTAAAATTGTACTATATGTTTCTCCTGTTTCCAAAAAAAGGCGGGAATTACTGTATCCTATATGTTAGCCCGGATTAGCTGTCAAAGCGTAACATTTTTATACATTATACATACATCTATATTATTTATTATACATATATATTTGTTATAACATTCAAACTTAGTATATTAGTAACGATATACGATACAATTTACTAAATATATAATGTTTAGCAATGATCTTTTTTTAAAACATAAACTACATATAAGTAATATAAAAGAAAACTGTTTGGTAACGGCATAACAATCCTAGGTTCCCCGTAATTATTATTTTTTCTTATCAATGGGGTATGTATATTTAATCAAATATTTTTTGTATATAATTCACTATTATTATAGATGTATTTATAAATTATTTTGGTAGTCGAATTTCCATTTCTTAACTAACTAGGTATTATATAAATTGAATTCGGCACACGCTGTTTCATAACGGCGTCTTGATTAAACAGTTTCAAATTTCTTTAAAATTTCTACTCTAAAGTTTTCGCACGGCCTTGGATTAAAAGATTTTAGATTATCGTCCCAGATAAATTTTTGATGTGTTACCTCATCCATCTTCATAATTTAATTAATTATAATTATGAGTTTTTAATTTAAAAAAAATCTCTACTGATTTAATAATTTATTCTAGTAAAAACTTAAAGTATTCGTTATTTGAAAATATCAGTTGGTTTTACGAGAGTATCAAATGATCTTCAAATTGAATGTAAAAGGGACTATCACTTTTCTTATGGACGTAGTTTAGCACGTCGCGAAACCAAATGGGTAGGGCATATAGTTGGTAGAAGGTATAGGTCTTGAGGAGCGAGGATAATACATCGCTGGTAGACGAACATTTAAGTAAAGAAGGGTTACAGAGGGCCGCTGATTTAAAGCAGCATGGAATCATGTATATATATCACTTGAAGAGATATATATATATATATATATAGAGAGATATTCCGTAATCTTTACTCGAAAAAGAAGAAAAACGAATTTTTTGCAAACAGAACACAATATATATTCGACTATTAGTCACTAAAATAAAAGCCCTGCTCTATTGCAATAATCAATCGCGTACAGCATCTTAGACAATGGCATATAATATATTATCGGACTCTCAAAGTCTTAGCAAATGGTAATTAAAAGATAGAAGATAACGCGAATTAAAAGATAATAGATAAATTAATAAGTTTAGTGATCCATTCTTATTCTTCACTGTCCGTCTGGATGTAAAGCAAGCCGCGTTACAAGGTGTAAAAACACGGTTGCTTTTTTTCACCAACAATTTGTAAGAGTTCTGTCAACTGGGTTAAAAAAATGTGGCTTTTAGACATTTAGATGGCAGAGATATATTTGCACTATGTAGGTTACGCCTCGCCATATTTTTTTATTAACTTAATAAGAACACAACTTTCTACGTAAATCTCTCGTAGGCTTGTTGTTACAATGGCAAAACTTTTTTACCATCATTATTGTTTAAAAGATTTTCGTACAATGTAAGAATTGTTTCGCCTATTAGACTTTTTTTTAATGTCTTTTAAAGGTTCACTTTGAGAAAATTAAGTCCAAGGCTACTTACTCATTATGGTAATAATAGAGTGCGCGTGATTCTCAGTAAAAGCTTTTAAAGCAAATAATTTATAGAATTAGACGTTACTTTGCGGAGATCCATAATACAAAAGTAATAAGAAAATTATTTTGTTATAATCCGCGATACAGTAAATAGAAAATATATATAGTGTTCAATTTTTTTTTTCATACCCGATACATGCAGGATTCGTAAAAACACATGCACAAACCTCAACCACTGTCACCACAATACACAAGCACTACACACGTTCACTATCACAAACACAACAATCGTTTCGCCCCGCAACCGAAGCATCATCAGGAGATAGACTCCGCGACAAAATCGCAAAGAAGAGAAAAGACAAGAAGAGAAAAAAGCACTTTATATATTTTCTATTTACTGTATCGCGGATTATAGCAAAATAATTTTATTATTACTTTTGTTTTTTAAAGCAAATTTATGATCTACTTACAAAAAATGTTTTCATGTTACTTATAAAAGCTAGTTACATCAATATAATCATCACGCGCTTTGAGATGATAGAAAATGTTGCGAGGATGCAATATGCATTATTTCTTGGGATATTTATCTTCAAGGGGAAACGATGCGTTAAACCAGCAGTCGTCAGGTCAATACTGGTTTGATTCTTGATTAAATCAATGGTTTCTCCATTAAACTCTTGATTTCTCTGCGTCCTAATTTATGACACACTAAAGCAACATGCAAAATCATAAGATGCCGTCGGTGTATAACTCAAAAAGTTGAGTTATAAACACCTGCCACACCTTTGAAGATTGGCGCGTTTCTTAAGACTACACCTTCACATACTAGCACGTGTGATAAGGGTCAATCTCTGACATCTTTTTTTATTATATAGAAAACACATGCCACTTTTATGAAACACTAGTTTCTGGTACTGACTTCGTCTGCATAAAGATTCATACAAAATATAATAATTGATTTTTCAAATGGTATAAGCATCACCAGCGACTAACTTCGTTTGTGGACATTTGTAAACGTTTGAAATCTCAGTTAATATAGAAATATCGAAATTTGCAATAAAACAGCTTCTCGTAGATCTAATGTATGATGTATTCAAATAAATGAATCTTTTAATACGAACTGTTCTAATAATTACATTTTTATCATCGAGTATCTGCAGATACAGATAAGTATCGAAATATGTTCGGATATGCTTGTGAAAATAAAATCTGCAAATAGAAATTAACTTCATTATAAATGGAGAGCAGGCACCCCACAGACCGGGACTACGACTACACTCTCAAACAACTCTGTGTCGAATCTCTTGATAGTGATCCAAAGAAATCCGATCTAATCCAAATCGTTCTTCTGTATTTATGAGTTATTGATTACTGAGAATATGACTTATGATTTATTGTTAGTGTGATGACCACTATCTTTAGCTTCGGGTTATAATTAAAACACTTATATACAGTGAGTAGGTACACAATACTACCGAAACGTCCTCCCGCCTCGATGACAGAATCGTGACTGCGGAGTGGCGCCACTGTAGACTTGTGCACTACATTTATTAATATGTCACATCTCTTCCTTTTTATATATTAATTATTTATTTAAACATATTTGAAAACAATGATTTATATTGAATTTGCGCTATACAATCATCCAAATTATTATAATAATTATTAATTCATACTTAAAGAAAACTAGACTTGTTTTCCCTCTTCGTTATTGACAACTTTCCATTGACCTTCAACTTTCTTTAAGTGTACGATGTTTCTTCTATACTCTTGGCCGGTTTCGTCATTTCTTACGTTCACATCACTTCCTGCAGCACTAATAACGGTATGGGGTGTTGGGTTGTATTCGGAAGCTAATTTATTTTCTTTTATCATGTTTTTTACATACACTTTTTGACCAATCTCAAATTCTCTATCATTAGCCTTTCTTTTCCTGTCTTCAATCAATTTGTTTTTTTTTTTCCTTTCTTTGTCTCTGTCTCTGGTTTCCGAATCATCATAATTATTTTCTAGGTCCGTTAAAAAAGGTAATTTGTCTCTAAACTGTCTTCCATAGAACAGCTCGGATGGGGATTTTCCTGTAGAGGAATGGGGTGTACTATTGTACATAATTAAATATTTTAACAAATCATCTTTCCAATCAGATTTTTCACACTGACTTATTCTTAATCGTTTCAAAATATCCCTATTTTGCCTCTCAACTTCCCCGTTTTGCTGGGGCCAGTAAGGTATAGTGTTGAAAAGCGTTATTCCTTGTTCGGCACAAAATACTTTGAATTCCTGGCTGCAAAACTGTCTACCATTGTCGGCAGTTATGCTAGCAGGATATCCAGTTCGTGAGAAAATCTTTTTTAACACTTTAATTGTGTCATTTGTGGTTATAGATTTCATTATTTCAATTTCTTTGTATCGACTATAATAGTCAATTATTACGAAAAGATGATCCCCACTAGGCAATGGGCCCAAAAAGTCTACTGCTGTATCCACCCAGGCCTTTGAAGGTAGTTCACGCCTCTTCATGGGATTTGGTGGATTAGGTGTTGAAACTAAAGTACACCCTCTGCAGTTTTTAACAGTATTTTCGGCGTCTTTGTCTATTTTTGGCCACCAAACTTTTGTTCGGAGCCTAGCTTTCATATTGACAATACCAGGGTGGCCTTCATGCGCCGCTGCTAAAACTTGTTGCCTTAACTTAGTGGGTATCACTATTTTGTTGCCTCTTAACAAGATTCTATCATGTAACCAGAGTTCATGTTCAAATAACTTATAATTATTTATCGACACATCCCAAGCATTATTTATCAAAGCATTTTTTACTAATTTTAACTCATTATCCTCATTTGATGCTTCAATAATCGATTTAAGAGGTAATGCCACGGGTCGCGCATATTGAACAATCTGGTCCACATGATGTTCAGTTTCATAAGGAAAGTTTTCTTCACTATTTGTTGTACATAAACGGGATAATGGATCGGCTATATTTAATTTTCCTGGTTTATATATGACTTTATAGTCATAAGCTTGTAGTCGAAGAACCCAACGCTCTATTCGAGCGCAAGGTTTTGAACGCGTACCAAATATAACCTCCAAAGGCTTATGGTCAGTAATAAGCTCAAATTTTTTCCCGTATAAGTACATATAAAAATGTTCTATTGCCCACACTAAAGCTAAGGCTTCCTTTTCGGTCTGACAATACCGTTTTTCAACATCTGTCAGACTCTTGTTTCCGAAGGCAATAATTCGAGGTCCTCTGTCGTCGTATTGAATCAATACTGCACCTAAACCTACAGGACTCGCATCAGCGATTACCTGTGTACGATCTTTTGGATCAAAATAACCAAGTGTGGGAATGTCAGAGAGGCACTTTTTCAATTTGCAAAAGGCTGTGGTCTGCTCTTTTTTCCACAGCTCTGTGATCTTAGCATTTTTGTGCACTTTCTTTCGAAGCAATTGACGAATGGGTTCTGTTAAAGTTGATAAATTTGGAATCCATTTTCCTACAAAATTTATTAAACCCAGAAAACTTTGGATTTCTTCTATGGTTTCCGGTGATCTAAACGTCTCAATCGTTTTAATGTATTTGTCTAGTGGTCTAATGCCTGATGATGATAGCTGGTGACCAAGGAATTGAATAGTATTCGCATTGAAAACACACTTATTAGTATTTAATAAAACATTGTTCTCTTTAAGAACTGTTAATACTTTCTGGAGCCTCGTATCATGTTCTTTTTGATCACGTCCAAAAACAACAATGTCATCTATAAAATTTACTACTCCTTCACATGGCAATAGAATTCTCTCCATAATTTTTTGAAAATGTTCAGGTGCACACGATATTCCAAACATTAATCTTTTGTATCGGTACAACCCCTTGCTCGTTATGAAAGTTGTAATTTCCCTACTATTTTCCTCAAGTTCGACTTGATGAAAAGCATTCCTAATGTCCAATTTTGAAAAGAGTTTTGCATTACCAAATTTGGGAATCAGTTGCTCCATAGTGGGCAATGGGTGGTTTTCTCTAATAATAGCTTTATTGGCAGCACGCATATCCAAACAAATACGAACATCATCATCAGGCTTTAGAACCGGCACCATTGGAGAAACCCAAGAAGATGCCTTATTGACAGGTTCAATGACGTCCATTTTTACAAGGTCATCTATTTTATTATTTATTTTAGATTCTAAAAGAATTGGAACACGTCTATAAGGTTGACAAACTGGAGGAATTGTTTTATCGATAGTTATTTGTAATTGGACGCCTTTGAACTTTGGAAATTGGTTTTGTTCGATGGAACACACATCGATGCCTATTTTCAGCACATTCAGTAGGGTGGCAGTTTCCTTACCTAGAAGGTTCTTTGAGCCATTTTTAATAACGTAAAATTTTGTTATTAGTGATTTTAACCCAACTGTTATTTGTGCTTCGAATGACCCTAACACTTTTAATGGATGTTTGGCGCCGTAAGCCAGAAAAGTTTTGTCTGAAGTCTTTTCTTGATTTGAAACTCTAACTTTAGATTGCTTCATCTCTTCCCATGTTTTATCATTGATAATATTAGATCTACTTCCGGAGTCAATGAGCATTTTAATATTAATACCACCTACCTGACAGTCTATTGTTGCATCGTCATCTATGTGGAAAATATAGTCCACATCTGTAGACTCTTTATTTTTAGGGCTTTTTACCCTAGGCTGTTTTACTTTATTACTTTCGTTAGATGAGAAATTAGTATGTTTTCTTTTGTTGGCCCTTGTTCTGCAGTGTTTTTGGAAATGTCCTTTGAAACCACATTTAATGCAAGTAGCATTAATTGCAGGGCAGGAACTATTGTCACTTTTATGATTTTTACTGCCACATCGGCTACAGAAGTTAACTTCTTTTTGAGTATATCGCTTTTTAATAATAGTTTCAATTTTATTAAGGCTAGTAGATGCTGTGTTTGTGCTCTGTCTATCGTGAAACTCGCTAAGTTGCCGTTCTACAGTTTCTAAAGAATTTGCTTCTACTATAATATTTTCAATTGTTGCTGTGTCCCCTAATAATAATATATTCTTTCTTAATTTGGTCGAATTGCACTTTTCGGTAATTTGGTCGATCAGACTTTCTTCTTCTTTCGCAAAATTGCACTTTGTGCTCTGTCGTCTCAAACGAATTAAAAATTTTTCGAACTTTTCGTTCGGTTCTTGTTTCATTAAGCGAAAAATGTGCCTTTCAAATAAATAACTTTGCTTAGGGGAAAAATACTCATCCAACTTTTTAATCGCGATATCAAAAACATTACTTGTATCAGTTACGTGAGCTCCGGGTAAGTTAAAATATATATCTTGCAGTGCCATACCCCCCGAATGTAGTAACATTGCACGTTTTTGGTGTTGATCTACTATATTTGTTGCTATAAAGTATATTTCTAAGGCACGTTTCCATCTCTCCCAACTGGAGCCAATAGAAGTTGGATCACTTTCACATTCGAATGGTTCTATAGTTGGAATTTGAGAGTGGGACATGTTGGACGGCCTGTAATTATGAGAAAATGGATCTCATAATATTACAGTAATGAAAGTGTAAAGTTTGAACCAATAAATTTCTTAATTATTATTATGCAATAGTTAATATAAAATAAAACTTTAAGATTGACCAAATTTTAATTTAAATATCATGTATAAGAAGAATGATTTGTTGATTTATTTAATTGAATTTTTATTTATTATTTATTATTCTACATACACAGTATTCCTATCAAATAAGTGACACAGTTAGCAAACACAGCGATGAATTCCTTGATTAATAAGAATAACGATAGACAGTGCAAGGTACGTTTAACTAGAATAATACTTCCAATTTTCTTTAATTATTAGAAATTACTAGCCTTAAAAGCGTTTTGTTTATTTTCAAAATCTCATAATTTTGTTTTAACAATTGCATAATTGCGTAACTTTTAGGTTATCAATGTTAAAACGGGTACTTAACGATGTAATCGTTGGAACCTTCTAATTTTATCGAAAATTATTTCCGACAGGTATCTTATTTGCAAACAGATTTGGTCAACAATAAGTAGAATTAATCGTAATTGCTTTTGTTTTATTGTGTTTTATAATTTGATTGCTGGCCAATTCTGCAAGCAGATACACATTTTAAATCACAAAAAATTTTACTCACTGCGCTTTTACTCGTCGCCAATGTGATGACCACTATCTTTAGCTTCGGGTTATAATTAAAACACTTATATACAGTGAGTAGGTACACAATACTACCGAAACGTCCTCCCGCCTCGATGACAGAATCGTGACTGCGGAGTGGCGCCACTGTAGACTTGTGCACTACATTTATTAATATGTCACAGTTAGTGCATAGAAACCGGCTGTACTCACGTCTTATTCTATTTGGTGAGCCTGACTGGTTTTAAGTCCATACGGGGTCCTTATTCATAAACTAACCCGTACGGGCTTGAAACTGGTCGGACTCGCCAATAGAATACTGGCGGCTTTACACTCACACACTCGCTATGTCTAGCCCAAGACGACTCAAGCTCGGAGTGACCATGTACACTCTCGAGAGTGAACAGCGACGTGCAAATATTAATAATTTTATTAAATATAGCATATAATTAAACGATCTCGCTAGAAATTACAAAAAAAACTTGTTAAAAACTTAATAAATAGTATGATAATTTGATTACCTATGTAATTACCTAAATCACTTTTTCACGAGTTTTGTGCGAATAGCGCACTTATATATTCCACATAATTTTTATACTTGAGTTTTATTGAACGTAATTTCTTGACTGTTACTTTCTGAAAAAATTGAAGTATCCGTACTTCGATTTTTGTCTTCGCATCTACTTAAAATAATTTTGTGCAAAGGTTGTATTTTTTAAAATGATTAATTGATGCAAATTTGTAAGTTTGAGAGACTGTTACTTAAAAACGGACACATGTCAAATTTTAATGGTTTAATTGCTAGAGGTGTGCCACAAATTTTTTATTTGCTCATAAAATACGTTTCATGTGTACACATACGAATGCTCTATACACATAGAGATGACTTGTAAATATAGCCCATATATACCTTGAAAGTAATATCCAAATTTCTAACACGTCTTTCTACTTTTGTGTGTATGTTGAATTTTACTTTGTATAAATATCTCCTTGTTGATTGACATATGTGTCAATAAGTTAATGGTTATTCTTACACCTGAGTCCAATGACAAAGGAAAACCAATGTTTTATTTTTAAATTTAGAACGATGGTGAGTATATTTATTATAGAGTAATTATAGTAGAGTAAGAAAAAAGGCCCAAAATGTGCCTTATTACAATCAATAGATAGCTAATGAGGTTACTACTATCCATCTATTTTTCATTCGTGCGTAGAGAGCAAACATCATTTTGCAGGTGTACTAAAATTTTCTAAGTATTTTTCAAATTAAGCGCGCCATGAATATTTTTCAGCGCGTGTGGTAAGACAAAGATAAGTATAGAAATCTAATCTTACCCCTCATTATTTATTGTGACATTCTCACTTACAGGCCTACTTATGACTCCGCTACTCTAAGTATTAACTCTTATTACTCAGTATTAGATCTTTTAACATTTCAAACGCGTGGTTTCTTATCGAGTAAGATCGAGACTGTTTAGTATCCAAAATAGGTAATGTCAAATAAATATACATAATGACTATACATACATACTGATTCGTAAATAGCTAATGTTAATTTATATTAATCACAGATTAATTATTATTATTGGCGCCCTAATAATATTTAACAATATTTCCGGAGCAATGACAAGAGATACAATAAGCCTATTAATAATGTAGAAAAAATGTAACTACACTAAAACTTAACTAAAAAGATTTTTTTAAAAAGGCTTTAACTTATTATATAAGAATTACATATTTATATAACTTATTAATAAGATATTTGGAACCTAAGTAAAGGTAATAAATAAATCAAGTATGACCAAACCACAAAAAAAAACAGATTAATAAAGAATAACAAACAAAGGCGTCAAAGAGCAGCCATCTCAAAAATAAGTTAACGTATGCTATATAAAATTTCTTACTGCGATGCTGATTTTCATGCGGCGCCCTTTGGTGATACCATCTACTATACCTTATACATTTTCAAATTTAGAGATACACTCATACATTTATATACTTATTTATATAAGTATAACACTTTTAGTACATTGTGTCTTACGACCAATACTTTCGAACTTATAATGCATGTGTTTGATTTGTTCTGCTTATACGTTTGAAGGAAGTAACGGATCGATGTAGTCTTTAGTATGAAGATTATATTAAGACTAGAGAGTGACATAGACTTTATACATTTTATCTTGATATTAACATTGATATTAACGCAGACAAGTTACGGAAGGAAGGTAGTATAGAAAGAGGTCAAATAAGTGTGACAAGTTACGAAATACAAATGGACTTTATTATGGGAATATTTTAGAATTGTAGTATTGTTATCGTATGCAACAAACAGGCTTTAAAACTAGTACAACCAAGTCGCATAATGAGTTTTAATTACACATTGTGTGATTCAGTAGTGTTTCTTCACATACGCGCAAGTCATTAGTTGCTCACTAAAGACGATTTATCAATTAACTAAGGGCATCCAGTAGTGGTAAAATGACCAACAGTGAAATAAATGCCGTCGTTTCGCAACAAACTACCGATGTGACTTTATTAATAAATATGTAAAAAAACGAGTCACATCGCGAGTAAATAGAGCGATAAAATAGTATTAATGAAAGTTTTTGCCTGGGGTTTTTATTTTTTTATTTTCAGCTGGATTCAGTTAAATTTTCTCTTTAAACATGAATAGTTTCCGTTAAAGCAGTGAGGAGACACATTACCTTTTGGTGCAAAAGGTAAATGTAAAGCAAAGGTGTATCGATATTTAATCTAACTTTTAAAGTTCGTAGGCGTTTAATTATTTATTTCCATTTTCCTCTTGCAATATATACTGAAGTTCACGAAAGTAATTGGTCAGAAGTAGTTAGTACAATATTGTTCTTAATGATTTATTGTTCATTTCTAATATATTTGGGCGATTTTACCGGGAAGACGGGTAAAATTACTATAATGTATGAATTTAAATTACTACAATAAATTTCTAGTAAGTAAATAAAGTCATCGTTAACCATTAGGTGTGATTTTGAAAACGTTAACGTAACGAGTGTGCCCTTTGGATCCTGCGACTTCTCGCGACCTTTTTGAGGCCACCAGTTCATCTCGTAGAGGGTCTACCGACACTGCATTTTCCGTTGTTGGGTCGTCGGTTCTTCGCACTGTGTCCCGCCCATCACTTAAGCTTCGTGACACGCTGAGCTAAGTCGGTGACTTTGGTTCTTTTACGAACCTTCTCATTTCTGATTTGATAACTCCGAGCGTAGATCGCTCTATCGCCCGCTGAGTGACTGCGTTCTTATGAGGGTCACAGTCAGCGTTTCGGATCCGTATGTCATCACTGGCGACATTGTTCGCAGACTTTGGTGTTCAGGCACTGGGGTATCTTGGGCGAAAAGATCTCGCGTAGCTTCCCAAACGCTACCCATCACAGTTAGATTTAACGACTAACCTCTTTACAAAAATTAGACCTACCTAGCTGGACCGTGTGTTCCAGGTATGTATACTCGTCTACAATTTTGAGTACAGAGTTCTCAACGATGACCTGGTAGAGCGGAATAATGAGTTGCACTACAACATTACAGCGATTGTCCATCCGTGACGTTTGTTTCACAATGTCCATATCAAATGATAATCAGACTTATTAGCGTGTGGTTAAGCCTTTCAGGCGCTAATTTTTGGAACTAACATAGAAATTTTCTAAAATTATCACACCACCCCGTGTAGGGCCCAGTTAACGAGAATTTGCGTCATAATTCGCCGTCGGTGAAAGTGCTTATTTAGTTTTACCATTCGCGAGCTGTTACGAAATAGTAGCGGTAAGAATGTTGCTCAATATTTTTGGCACCTTCATCAACATACGTACAAATTTAAATAGAATTGTTTTGTTCACAATTAAATCGAAACATATTATAAATATAAATATTTTGCTTACTTCCATAGCATTATGTCTTATGGAATATTGCTGTGGGGTAAATGCGCGGATAGTGAAAAAATTTTCGTATTACAAAAAAGCCATACGTGGCATCTACAATTTAAGTCCGCGTGATTCCCTGCGAGAGAAGTTTAAGGAAATAGGTATTCTTACATTTACTTTACAATATATTTTAAACAATGTAATTTTTGAACATAAAAATATAAAGAATTATAAAACGATAGGTGATGTATATAATAGACAAAGTAGGAACCGACATAAGCTTGCGACTCCTGCTTTGCGCCTAGCAAAAGTACGTAAATCGTTTGTGGGTATGGGTATAAGATTCTATAATAAAATTCCGAAATCAATTTTGGCCATGCTATTACAGCAGTTTAAAACCACTGTTAAAAAGAGGCTGATACATAAAGCCTACTATACTGTTGAAGATTACTTAGATGATAAGGATGTGTGGATATAGGTGCACCTCTACCCTGTACAAGACAGTAATAAATAAATGTAATTAGTTCTAAGATTTATATTTTAAAAAGAGCAACCGCCGAGTTTCTTGCTGTCTCTTCTCGGTAGGAACAGCTTTCCGAACCAGCAGTAAAGTTGACGATTCAAAAGCACTTGTTTACAAGTTTACTTGAATAGAGAATATTTTGAATTTGAGTTTGAATTTGAATAAGTTCCGTTTCGACTTTCCGACTCGTTGTAACTAGTAAGATGAGCATAAAGCGCACGCTTAGTATTAAATTGACCGAATCCAAAATGATGCTTTCTGTATCAGCCTCTTTTTTTATTATAGTTATTATTATAGTGTTGCATGTCAATGATTCCGAAAACTGTTTAGACTTATTTTTCTATGATATTATTGTCTAAGTAAAAGTTACAGAATACCTATATTTACAGTATATATTTTCTTCTATATACTTTTGAATCTGAAGTTTAAAAATACAATGGAATTAATTGATTGATTTTAACATATTTTTTTCGCATCTTTGAAATATTATCCGAATATATTTAGACAATTTATTAAGTGCCTAGTTCCTAAAATCTTTTAATCATTTTTACTGAAAAACTTAAGAGTATATTGACGAATGAACCTGTTAACCTATGAATGCCGTTGTCATGTAGTGAGATGGATGAAAATAGCCGAGCAATAAATTTAAAACAGTCAAAACGAATGTTATACATCATTTCACGAATGTTAATGTTTGTTCGAAATTATGTTTGAAAAATAATTTTATTTCCCACGCAAAACAACTTTCATTTCCACGCAATTTTGTTAGAGTTAAAAAAACCGTACACACACATACCCCGACGATGAAGAAAACTGGTCCTAAATTATTAAATATATCTTTGCCCAAATCTCACAGCATTGTGGTACTTCATTAGAGAGTGTTAATGTTATAAAAAAATATATTTACATAGTTAATTAGCGTGACAAACAAACTTTCACATAATTTATTCATAATTTCGTGACGTAGCAAATATGAAAAAGTGTAATTTATGAAAAAAAAAATTTGTTCTTAAGTATCAAACACAGCATATTGAATGTTGTAAATAGACATATGAATACAAGTTTTTTCGTTATGTATAGAAACCAGCTATACTCACGTTTTATTATATGTCGGGTGACTCCGACTATTTTCAAGCCGGGGGCCATATTCATGAGCTCTTTATACGGCGTTGCAATATTAACACAAATACGAAAAAATAATCTTTTCTTGAAATCTAAATCTTACAACTAATTAATTAAGTACATTTCGTTATTGCTATATTGCGTTTGTTCGGAATATAATTACATTAACGCCTTTTCATATTATATCTGTATCTATAGTGGTATCCAGCTAAGTAGAATGAACCACCCTCATTTCTTGCCGAGGTGTCGTAAAAGGCGACTAAGGTAAGTCGACCCGCCGCGTGGTATCCGGCTGAGTAGAATAGATCACCCTCAGTCCTTACCGAGGTGTCGTAAAAGGCGACTAATGTAAGTTGACCCACCGTGTGGTATCCGATAGAGTAGAAAAGACCACCCTCTTTCTTACCGAGGGGTAGTAAAATACGACTAAGTTGACGTCAGGCAGGCGGCCGGACGTAAAATACGTAGCCAAATCACATGAGAACATGTTAATATGTTGTGCCGACCCCACCTAGAGTGGGATAAGGGCAGGAGGATGATGAAATTCTTGAAAGTGTAATTATAACAGTAGTAATGGTTAAACATTATTTTAAAAGGTTTTTAAAATGGTCAATTAATTACAGATTCATATACCAAACGGTTTACACAACCTTACATACATCTATAACTACTCAGAAATTGAATTGACATTGGTACTTAGTTGTTAACACGTTCAGTTAAAAACTAAGTAAGATTGTCTACCAATTAGTTTTATAACGTAAGTGTATATGTTTTACAATTATAGTAGCAGCCTGTTACAATCCCACTGCTGGGCATAGGCCTCCTCTCTCCGTTTCTGGAGAGAAGGGTCGGAGCTAAGACCTACCACGCTGTTCCAATGCGGATTGGTAGGTTACACATATCTCCAGAATTCTCTAGAGATATGCAGGTTTCCTCACGATGTTTTCCTTCACCGAAAAGCGTGTGATAAATTGCAATTATCAATTAGACATGAGTTTTAATAGAAAAACTCATTGGTGCCTGCCCGGGTTTAAACTCGTGTTCCCTTCGAAAGAGTCGCACGGTCTCACCGCTAGGCTATCACAGCTACAATTATAAAATTAATTAAATTTAATCCGCAGTTAAATATTTTTAAACTTTGTTTTGACGTTTTAATCGCGGATTATAAAACAAAAATTTTATCATTACTTTCATATCTGGAATTTCTTACCTAAATTGTAGGCCTACGTCTATAAAATATTCATATAAATTTTACATTATTTGATGTACATCTGCTTTGTATTAGGCTTATCTTGCCATTCTGGGACAATAAAGAGAGCAACGGCCGGACTATCTCTGTGACCATCTAAAATACACGAGATCCGTACAAGTACCAAATAAGTTGTCTTAAGATATACACATAACATCAAAATTTAATTTTAACTCGAACCAACTACAATGCATTTTTCCTTACTATGTTTTATCGACGTAGCGCATGATCAATTTAAATCTTTCGATTGAGACGCCGTCAAAGTTTGTTAACGATATACTTTTGCACATAATACTTTGACAATCCAGCAAGCGGCGAAAGTATGCATCTCTCGTTGAGAGTTATATATTAGTGCCGTTTGCAGTTGAGACCCTAGGGCCATGGAGCCAAAATGCAAATTTTTTTTTATCCGTTTGAACATCCGGTTGATCGCCTCTTGGGGTGACAAGAGGGTTGGCTCGTTTTTCGCACAAAGAATCAGCTTAGCGATTCAACGCGGAAACGCTTCCAGCATTCTTGGGACCATTCCACGTGGGCATGATTTTTATAGTAGTAGCGTGTAAGTAATTTAAGATAGATATAACTTGTACATTTTTATTATAAATAAATAAATAAAAAAATTTAACATGAATCATATATTAATATAAACTATGTAATATCAAGTAGTAATTGTTTTCAGAATTGCTTGAACAATGCACATTGCCTAGTTGAATCAATTATCAATATCAATATTATAATAGAGATATATAACTTATGGGCATGGTTTTTGAATTAAATTTACAAGTTATAGAACTAATATGTTGCGGAATGTCAATCATCTGTGGCAATGCGGATGATATAAACCAATCGTTTGCGTGTACGCAAAACGTGTATGATGCACCTATACGTAAGATATGAACGTAATAAGCTTAAAAATATACTTCTCAATTCCCATTCAAACTTTGTAGCGCATTGTATCTCCGTTTAACTGGTGCTTAAAATAATAGTTCATAGTATTCTCAAGGCTTTTAATCACAAAAGTAATAATAAAATTATTTTGCTATAATCCGCGATACAGTAAATAGAAAATATATATAATGTTAAAGTTATAGTGGACTATCCGTATTTTCATACCCGATACGTGCAGGATTCGTAAAAACACATGCATAAATCTCCACCACTTCGACCACAATACACAATACACACAATCGCAAAGCTTTGCGATTTTGTCGTGGAGTCTATCTCCTGATGATGCTTCGGTTGCGGGGCGAAACAATTGTTGAGTTTGTGATAGTGAACGTGTCACATAAAAATGTCACTAATTCTATAAAGCTTTTAATCACCTAAACGGAGCATCCTATAAAGGTTAAATCCAAGCACAAACAGAGTAAAAAATCGTATATCCACTGTGCAAACCTTCTTAATAACTAAAGTTCCGTTAACAGAATAATCTGGAAGTCTAACACCGTAGTGCGAGATTTTTTTTTGCTGTGTCATTTATATTATTAACATAACAAATGCGCTGTGGCACAGATACATATATAAGTCAAAATTACTTACGCACCACGTAAATAATTCACACTTTTAAATTTCAAAATAGTTATGTTCACAAATTATATTCACATTCATAATTCAAAATACTAATATAAAAAAAAATCTTGGGCCGGTTCTTGTATAAAATTCCCATTGCAATAGTATCTATTCTAAACATCTGACATCTGTCGTCCTACTATTATTTAAGCATGGGTAGTTAATAAGCCGCTGCTCTAGTCGTAAAAAATTCTTTCGCTAGGTCTTCGTCACTGTCAATACGATAACCATTGTCAATGTCAATTTTGTCGACAACCTGTGAGATTAATAAAGTTATATTTTCCAAAATGTATGTTAGAATACTTGTTCAATTTCCGAAACAAATCTATGAAAGGTTAGACCAACCTAACAATTGCCTATAATTATAGAAAGCGTTTTAAAAGGTAATTGAAATCTACTGCGAGAAAATAGAAATAATTTATTTGTCAGAATCAGAAACAATGAAATGTCAATTTTATTTAACAGCGGTCAGTCTCGTTTTGAACGCAGACTCGACACGACCAATAGACGTCGTGTCTTAAAGGTCGTGATTAATTATAACATTTGACTTAATATAAGTAGATACATCGTCGTCCGGTCGGTGGTTTTATTTGTTTTTTTGTTTAATTCAACTCAAATTCAATTCAAAATATTCTTTATTCAAGTAAACTTGTAAACAAGTCCTTTTGAATCGTCAACTGTACTGCTGGTTCGGAAAGCTGTTCCTACCGAAAAGAACCAGCAAGAAACTCGGCGGTTGCTCTTTTTAAATTCTGCTAAAATAATATTCACTTTAGTAGATATATTTATACTTATTTTTAATTTATGTTCACATCTCAGGTAATAAAAATATATGGAGGAGATTAAAACTGTATTAAGTGAAAGGTTGGGCGATAAAATTTAAGAACCCCAAAAAACAGTGCGTAAATGCTATCTATACTTTCATTTTTCAACCATTACTAATTAAGGTTATTTAGTTTATTGAACAGGAAGAGGAAATTAAGCCTATTTAACTGGAGCAAGCTCCTCTTAAGCATAGTGCGTAGACTTGAAAGGAAAAAGCGAGTTAATGTAGCTTCAAACGACACTAGCACGTATATAATGATATTTGATATTAAATGTGATAAAGCAGATACTAGTTAAGTCAATTAAATAATTATTATATAAAATAAAATTATAAAATTATGATAATAAAACTGATAGATTTAACAAGCAATCTTTAAAGGTACATCCCTATGAGATTAAAAATATAACATTGTCTATGCCTGCTTAATATTTGCAATTTAACATACGCTTTCTAGTTAAAGAAAATATGCGAGAACACTTGCATATTTTGAATATACAGAATTTTCTACAGAGTATGTGCAATCCAAAAACCTGCAAGCAATGCATGAAGCGGATTTAAATTCCTAATTGCTGTCTTTAATCATAGATGTATTTACTCTAATTCCGTTTCTTATCAAAATAAAATTATATTTTTTGGCTTAGGCTAGATCAGGAATAGTCAACTGCTTTTAATTACTTTTTATATTTTGGATTTTTTGTTGAACCGCCCATGCACACTGAGAGAAACTCTGAATATACTCGTAGTTTTTAATCAATTAGTTCTATTATTATTATTACTTATAAATTATTTAAATACTTACTTTCTCACTTTTTTTTGCTTCTTGCGTTTTGAAGCGGGCTCCGAGTGTATCGACACTAAAGCTTCACTGACAAGTCCGGTCATCTATGTATAGTTCTTTTCATGATTCTTAAGAGGATCTAGCGCTAGATTTCGAAGTAATATACCATCACTAGTGATATTCGCGGAGAATAAATTAGTCGCAATTTTCAATTAAAGTAGCAACCGAAGGAAAGAATGATTTTTAACGCTTCTTAAATTTCTTAAGTAAACAATAATTAAACATGAAATGTAACCAGTTAGCCAAATCTATTCTATGTTTATACAGTGATTAGATGAATCGTGTTGAATTTTGTTATTTGTAGAGAGAGCACTCAATGTTAGTTAACGTTAATGTGCGACTGTCACGTGGATAAAAGTAGTTATTTATTTTTATTCAAGAAAGACCCAAATCGCCCACGCAACATTTTAACAGCATTAAATCTTACTAATATAATATAATAAATCTTAATAATGTAATATAATAATAATGAAATAACTACAAATGCTGTGAACACAGTCCTTTCCCCAAAAATAACTTCTGAGAAGAATTTTTTTGCTAAACCTGTACTGTTAATGCATTAATCCACAAACAAAAGTATTAAGAATTCTTGGGACGGCTTTAAATGAGCACTTAAATGTTATAGTTTAAAGTAATTTCATCGTTTAGTATAATATCCACAAGGTATTAATTTGCATTTAGCCGATTTCACAAAGATATGCTTTAGTTATTCTCTCCGTTCCATTAAATTTAACGAAGCTTACACTTAGCTAAGCCAGAAATCAGCGAACTATACTCGTATTTCTAATATAACAGTAGACAATCACCATTTTTTTTATTAAGTCCATTCCTTCTTATTTATTTTTATTAAGAATTAACATAGCAAATAATATAACCAAAATAATACATAAATGGATGCGGATTCAAACCTACATAAAGATAACCACTACTTGCACTTTAGTTAGCTCTATAACCTTTATATTTATATGTTAAGCAAAATGAAATTTACTAATTTAATAAACAAAGGTGTGATTAAAAAATATTAACTTAAGAGCAGACAATAAAAATAATAACAATCTTTTAAAAACTATAGAGCCTTTTCCATATACGCGTTTCTATATAAAATCCCACACTTTCCAGTACGTGGAGGGCTGGCAGCTTAGCGGATGCACAAAGAAATAGTTTCCCGTACACTCGTCTAGAATAGAGATTACAGTTTATTTTAATATGCACTCTCTGTACTGGTGACTACCTCACACAAAAAAATTACGGTATTACCAAATAACGGAAAAGGTAACGTGTCATGTAATACAGGTTATTATAGTTACTATATAAGCCGGAAAAACTTTTAATAGCGATTATAAAATACCGGTTAAGGACAAAATTGTTATTAATAATGCTGTCCTAGCTTAAAGGTTGGCTATTTGAACGGTATAGATTAACTACGAATTTGTAGTCCCTGATTTTAGTAGGTATATAATTCGATTCCGTAACATCATCATCCTCCTGCACTTATCCCACTCTAAGTGGGGCGGCACAACATGTTACAAACATATTGTCATATGATTTGGCCACGTATTTTACGACCTGCCGCCTGCCTGACGTGAAAGAGGGTGGTCTATTCTTCTCAATCGGATACCACACGTGGGTCAACTTACCTTAGTCGCCTTTCATGACACCTCGGTAAGAAATTAGGGTGGTCTATTCTACTCAGCCGGATACCACAAAGCGGGTCGACTCACCTTAGTCGCCTTTCACGACACCTCGGTAAGAAATGAGGGTGGTCTATTTTACTCAGCCGGATACCACACAGCATAGTTTGTTAACACTTTGCATATGGGTTTTCCAATGTCTGTTGTACATACATACATTTTCTCATACAAAATAAATTACAATTAAGGAAGTTCTGCTTTTTTAAGCATTTGTACAAAAAACTAACGTGGAACGGCGCTATTTGTTCAAAAGGCTTGAAGGAATTGGTGCTTCAGCCGTCTATGCACGTAGTTTGAAGTCATTCTTTAGAATTTTCTTCGTCTTACAAATTTTTTGCCGACGTGTATAAACGTTGTGTCAATTAGCGTTTATAAAATTTGATGCGCTGTTCTGCCGAAAGTTTTAAAATTATAGTCTGCTGTAATCCTAATAATCAAACGCGCGCACAGAAGCGATCGTATATAATTAAAATTGATATACAAAAGGAGTGTCGTATATAGAGAAAATAACGCTTTGAGTTGGTATCAAAATGAAAAAATAAAAATGCTATTTAAAATTTTCTAGCACCATTCATACAAACCTGTTGAACAAGTTGACGTTAAAGTTAGAAGTTTTTATGTTGAAAAACATTTAATATAAATTAAGTAAATTAACGTTTACTTCTAAATTGAGTGTATGACAAAGGGCGGTTTCGATAGCGACTTCTACCGGAACTGAAGGTTGGGGACAAAAAAAATGATGTTGGTAGAGATACAATTGTTCGGGCGGCGACAGTAATTTGCTACTACTATAGATCGCACCAAGCACATACTAGACACGTACGAAACGTACAGTAAAGGAAGTGATGTTAGCAATTCTTGATAGTTTCAAAATAATTCGGCAATACAATATAAAAAATAATTTTAGAAATAGAAGCTGATTTATACGCTCATAATTTATTTTCATAGTTTCAAAGTATTCAAATATTCTGTATTTTAATATTGAACTATCCATTTTGAACATCTTCATGATATAGTCTACAATTCTATATATTGCGTCTAGTTAGTTTCAGGATTGAAAAAAGTGATTCACTTTAGAAATTGAAATACATATATATGCGAAGCCTCTTTATTGGCTGATTATTCTTAGAAATTTATGATAAAAAGGTAAGCGAATTCTAATAGATACCAGGTTTACTTTCCCCTTTATAAGGAGAAACGGCCTTAGCTTGATAGTCTAGAGTAGACGAGTTTCTTGCCGGTTCTTCTCGTTTAGATCAATATTCTACCACAACAACAACATATTCTATCTTATTAAAACGATCTTTAAGATCCTGTGAAAGCTTACAAAAGCTGGTTTTGTGCTTTTTATAAAAAAAAGTCGTAATGATCTAATGGATCTCTATCCGTTGCTTATACTGAAGGTGGTGCGTCTAAACCTAGGACACTTTAACCCTATAAATTTTTTTCGCTGTAAATATAGATTCTTATTTGATATTAACATTTACAACTCATTATGTGGTTCAAAACAAAGGAAAACTTGTAAGGGATCCTGCATATCTGCAGATAATTCCTGATGTAAGTTTAACCAGCCTATCCATATTGAAGCAAGTTTGCAGGTCTAAGCTCCAATCCTTCATTAAAATGTTTCTCTGCCCAGAAAGTGGAAAGTGATGGATCGCTTACATTTATTTTTTATTATGGTGTACCAATATTAGGAAATAAGCAACGATTACAGAGGTTATAATAATATTATTTCTATATCGTCGATACAAGCGAATAGAAAATGTATGTAATATTAAATGTAGAGTTTACAATCAGTTTTTATACTTGTGTAGGTACACAGGTATAAAAAATGATTAACTGATACGTATGCACTACAAACCTTTACAACCATTCACCACATTACTACACACATTCACTTCGTCAATCTCGGCAATCGTTTTAGATCGTTATCGTCGATGAACAATCTATCGTCGATGAGCAATCTATCGTCGATAAACTCCACGACACAATCTTTAAAATTGCAAAGATTTGAGATTTAGTGTTTAGTGTGCAGTCTGGTAGAGACGGCGGTCTATATTAAAATCTCAATAATCGTTTCACGCCGTTATCGTAGACTAAACTACTATAATATTATTACTTTTTTATTATGATCTCTGCAAACTAATGGCTAATTCTATAAATTATTTAAACAATGATTACGAAATAACGCTAAAATAAGGGAAGCACTAAGCGTAAATTCGTATCCGTTGTTTACCGGAAGAACTTATATAATAGCGATCGTTACCCTCTAGTGATGGAATGTAGATGCCGCTAACGACTTCACAGGCTGATGTTTTTGTAGACTTCGGTGTAATTGGTTATAGATCTAAAATGTAAAAAGTTGAATGATATACAAATAAATGGATTAAAATTTACTAATTAATCATTAATATAAACATTATCTAATTATATTTTTTCATTAATGTCAATAATTTGTTTTTATAAAAATTAGATACTTATTCGAGATTATGTAATAGTATGATCCTCATTCGATGCTGTTAGGGTTTATATACTCGTATAGTTCCTACGTAATCAATATCGCACAAATATCGACTAAGCGACTTTTTCGACCCCTAATCAATGAAAAAAAAATCGCAGAGTAAACTTTTCTTAACTTATGCAAGTTTTGAGAACTCAGATACAACAGTGTGAAGGTAATAATGACAATGCGTAAAAATTTAAACCTACCGTATCGTAAGTACGTGATTTCAATGATAATATGAAGCTGAAGTTGCAGATATATAAAAAGAATATAATGCTTATTAAATGAAAACATACAATAATTCTTTGCTAATTACACAAAAACAACCACATGTAACGTACCCGTACATATCGTCCGCCACACGTCGCCAATTACCGTCCTTACACAGATGCAACACCGCCGCTGTGGACTTCTCCGTTCCAGAATGGATGCACTACTTCGCCGCTGTACTGTTTCTGCTGTGGGTCGTCTTTGGGCGGCGAAGAAGCAACGTCCAAACCACACTATCAACATGATGATGTATGTAATCCTTCAAAGATATCAATAATTATCGATTGCTTTAAATACAAAGGGGCTAATTTGGCTTTCAATAACACTAGACTTAAAATAAAATTCTAAACTCACTCTTGTTTTTAACATACGTCGTTAATACTCCACGAAAGTATGAATCGACTAAAATTTTGTATGTTAAATATAGATGTGTTATATATAAATTTATGTAAATAAATCTTACACATGATATATATGAGAATTTATAAATAAACACAGTCATCCAATGGATGTCTACTGCTGAACATTTGTTCATTTTATAGAAGTTTCTTATCCATAATAGTAAAAGTAAAGTAAAGTAACTGCCTGTTGCTATGCCCACTGCTGGGCTAAGGCCTCCTCACTCCGTTTTTGGAGAGAAGGATTGGAGCTAAGACCTACCACGCTGCTCCAATGCGGATTGATAGGTTACAGATATCCCTAGAATTCTCTAGAGATACGCAGGTTTCCTTCACCGAAAAGCGTGTGATAAATTGCAATTATCAATTAGACACATGGGTTTTCATAGAAAAACTCATTGGTGCCTGCCAGGGATTTGAACCTATGTCGTCTCTAGAGAGTCGCACGGTCTCACCGCTAGGCTTATCCATAATAATAAATGGTAATTGTTACTCTTTACAGACGTATTTCCGTTAGAGTATTGCCCCTACGATTAGGGATAACGCCCGTTAATTTTTAATCGTTAGTTAATTCAACTGATACATATTATTATTAACTACATATTAGTCCTCAACGCCCTGACTTTTCATAAGAGTATACAATACAAAGTTTTCTTCTTGCATCCTACGTTACCGTCGCATTGTATAAATATCGAATCTTTACTGGTAATGTGTTTTGTTAAATCAATATAAGAACATTTTACTAAATATCTGAAAATGAGGAGAGGGATATAGTGACGGAGGGAAATATTTCTGCGTAAAATAACTTTGAATAAACCACGTTTAAATAAATAGTATTTCTCTGTTACTTTGGGAACATGCTGTATATGGCTAGTAAGACAGGTTGGCCACTGTAATCGCCCGTTCAATCTTTTACGTCACACTGTTTATTTAACTTAGTCGCGTTGCGACCTCCTTACTGTCGGCACGTTTTTAGAAGTGAATGTCTACGTTTCTTTTTATATTATGTAGAACTTTTTTAATTTAATAAGCTGTGATAGCCTAGCGGTGAGACCGTGCGACTCTCTAGAGACGACATAGGTTCAAACCCCGGGCAGGCACCAATGAGTTTTTATATTAAAACTTATGTGTCTAATTGATAATTGCAATTTATCACACGCTTTTCGGTGAAGGAAAACATCGTGAGGAAACCTGCATATCTCTAGAGAATTCTCTAGGGATATGTGTAACCTACCAATCCGCATTGGAGCAGCGTGGTAGGTCTTAGCTCCAATCCTTCTCTCCAAGAACGGAGAGGGGAGGCCCTAGCCCAGCAGTGGGCATAATAACAGGCTGTTACTTTACTACTTTACTAGAACTGTTTTGGTACTTATATAATAATAATATTATTTAATATTTTGCCTTATCATATATATTTATATATGTTACGAATTTCGTTTAAATTAATCATTAAATTTATGTTAATTACACATTCTGACTGTATGTAATATTAATGCAGTCTAGTAAATGTCTACAATATTTTTATAGATATAAACTATAACGCCGTTCTGTTATTTTATCTTTATAGCTATAATTCCCTATTGTTGTGCCTACATATGCGTATCCAATCAATGTAAAAAAATTAATCGTAATAATAGTACGATTTTTTAGTTCTTGACAGCAATTATTATTGTTATTATATTATTAGTTTATTGAAATCAATTAAATACGATTTTTAAATAAATATAAAATAGTGCAAGCACAGAGGTATATTAACTGAGATCCCCACATCGTGTAGTAAACAATTGGAGAATGGAGATACTGTTACTGCCATCTGCGAACGTATATTCATACTACAACTCAGAAGCCAATTTGAACGAAGTTCAAACAATTATTAAGTGATGGCGCCATATGTATATACTTTCAACTTTTCGATATTTCTTATTGGGTATCATATAATTTTATAATGTATTTTTAATATAGAAAAATAGTGTGATATATAACTTAAAAGTTAAATCATTAATATTTAAGTATGTTGAAACAACATACTTAAACGTCAACAATTTTTTATTTTTTATATTTTAAAGTTAATTTTAATGAAACATAATTCCTTTTTTAAATAATGTACGGAGTGATGTCACATAGTTAAAAATTTAAAGGTTTAAGGTGAACTGAACCCTTTTGAAATCCAGTAATCTTCTACTGATTGATTACATATAATAAAAGCAAACGCGCGAGGAGGTGAAATTGCCATTTTATTATTGCAGGCGTTTTAAGACAAAAGTCTTTTTAAACTTGAATTTCTGAATATTAATTTTTCTTTATTCAAATAATAACGCTTATCCTTCTTATAATTATTTTTGTTTCTCTACTTTATTCATTGAGTGAATGAATGCAATGAACGAAAAGAATATTATATGTATAACAAAGATTCTGCACTTTCACAACATTTTTCCATGGAAAACTCAAAATTAAGCTATTTGAGAAATCCCATTATATATAAAAATGAAAAATTATTTCCCTTGTTGATCATCACGCGTGAACAGATAGAAAACAATTTTGCTAAATTTTTGTTTTTTTTTGTTAATTATTGTTAAAAGTAAAAATTAAGTGTTAAATATGAGTAAATTATCTCAAATGTCTATAATCTACATATCCATCTTACTATTATAAATTTCTTATGAAAAACTGCTAATGGTTGTATTGTGCTATAGAAAATATAATAAGTTTATTTATTACTATATTTAGTCATTTATTATTTTTGTATATTAGAAACATCTAAGCGCAGCGATTTCTGCGCGTGAACCTGAAGATCTCGAATCGCTGTGAAAGTGTATGAATAATCGGGATGGTATTATCTGTTATATACATATACGTCCATATCGCGTTAGGTAGAAATATAATATTGCAATAAATTTCCTCTTTACCTAGAGTCTGGCCACTCCTATCTAACGTACATCTTAATTTTACAAGCCTTTGGAAAGTTGCCAATGTAATAATAGTATGGATATATATTTAATAGTTTACGTAATCACTGCTAAAAATATAGGCAAAATTAATACTGCTTAATGCTAATGTCGGTTTCACTCCTTGAACCTTCGAAGCGGTCCATTGCTATATATAGTACTTATTTCTTCTTTGAAGAGAATAATTGAAATTAAGTATATGCTATACTACTCTATGTCGATTGACAGGTTCTCCGGAGATATGACGGTGTGTTGTCCATTATCGAGAGCTCATGTTGAGTTGTAGATATGAATTAAACACATAAGTTTGTGATATTTGCGTAACGGAACCCCTTTATTATAAATTGTCTCACTTCGTAGATGAGTTGCCGAAGATCTCTGTCAAAGGGATACTTAGACCTTTGTGCACTTTTTTTTATTAATAATGTGTTTCTGATGTTTTTCATGGTACATACATAATAATGAATAAATAAATAAGTTTGGATCTGTAAGCAAAATTTGCTGTCGAACATTTACAGTATAGACTGCCTGCCTTCACCTTCGCGATTCCCGCTGAGGGCCAACATTTTCTATAAACAATTTGATGGTTCTTCGAGCCTGGGTGTATATTTGTATTTAAGTATGTATTTAAAATTATATATGTAGTGTATTTACCAGTTGTCTGTCACCCATAACACAAGTATTAAGTTACTTTGGGGATGGACGACCGTGTGTGTAAGTGCCCCATATATTTATTTATTTACTATTTATTATTTATTTAAGATCCCTAACGTGGTCTCAAGGTTAGGTTCTCCCAATTTATACATTTTTAAGAACGGACAAATTGTACGCAATTTGTATGTTTCACTTTATAAAGCAGTCTAACAAAACACCACGATCATAATCTCACGGGAAAATTGCGACGTCGTGTCGGTGAAAACGAACGCGCATTACGATTCTTGAATACTCTCACCGGGAATCGAACCTCGCATAAATCATACACCTGTCACTTTGTACTTGTAAATTGCAATCGCACCTCTGTCCGTGTCGAGTATTTCCTAGCTTGGTCAGATTTCATGCAAATCATTGCATAACTGATATTAGAAAACAATGTAATATGACAAACTAAATTTAAAAATTTGCATGTTACCTTATCGGCTTGTTACGTTTTTCGTGTAAAGTCGTTAAATCGATTTTTAAAGACTATATATATATTTACAATAGATTGTTTTGAAGCCTGTTAACAATATTTTGGGTTTCATCACAGTGTTGTCCATTGTCCTGAATTAGAATATTAAATTTTCAATCGTTTCAAAACGAACACGATTTTCGTCGGCAATTTTTTTTATAGTAGAAGTTCAATAATCTAGAAATACTCGTAATTCAGCAGCGATCTTCAAGCCGCCTTCTGAAGTGTCTTTGCTTCTTTAGTTAAATATTCACATTCGTTATCTAACTTTTGTCATTCAGACCCCATTTATGATTGCGAGTTCCTTGAAGACCCCATACAAATATAAAAGAAAAATAAATTAATATTTTTTGATGATTTATTTATTAGGTAACAATATACATTTACATATATGAAAATATATAGTTTTAGAATTCGTTTTGAAACATACAACAATCTATCTGTCGGTGGAGATAGCTCAAAACCTTCAACAAATGCGTGTGTTTAGACTGTATTCCGCTAACTCTAGTGATGTTATAAAATGGTATATATAAATATTTGACATTAAAATCTCTCGACCCCAGAATTTTGCTACGCTACCCCAAATGGGGTCGCGTGGTTTAAGAATCCATAGTTTAAGACGCCCAATCTTAGACGATTTAACTGTTTTTGTCAAGTTAACGAGGGAACAGTGAAAACTAGACAAAGAATGAGGAATCGCAATACTGAGTGACAACTACGTGCGTCTACATACAACTCGTTGAATATTAATAAGTTGTGGGTAGAGCGTTGAACTAGCCGCTTCACTCGTCATACAATAATTTGTTAAATTATTCAACTTTTAGGATTAGAACACACATAACATAAGTAAACATTAACATAAAAAAACTCCATAGTCCGAGTCACTAAGTTCAATGTCAGAAAACTTGCGTTGATAACAATAACTTCATTTTGAGTTATCGCTTTGAGTGCTAAGTAGTACATCATTGAGAAAGATGTGATAGCCCAGCGGTGAGACCGTGTGACTCTCTAGAGACGATCATGGGTTTAAACCCCGGGCAGGCACCAATGAGTTTTTAAGTAACAGGTCGTTACTTCAGTTCTTCACATAATTGAGGGTATCGCTAGTAAAATAATATACACATATATATAGTATTCTGTTTTAAGGTAAAGTAAAACACCGTAGATTTCATAAACTTTAACTTTTCATTTCTCCATGGAACACTTTCCTAACTCTTCTCTGTCATATGTCTTTCTTTATTCCCTTCTCTCTCTCTCGTGTCGTGCCGTCTCGCTCACACACTCACCTGCATTCTCTTTCATACGTTCACTAACGTTCCATACCCACATATAAATAAATAAACATTAAAATTTCAATACCGTCATAGGTGATTATAGCATTCAGTACCGGCAAAAAAAAAACTTCGTACCTACTAATGAAAAATAAAATTGACTGACATAGGCAACAGCGTAATCCATGTCAGTTTTAACTACAAAAGTGGGATCACCTATCTAGATATATATATATCGAAATTCTAAAATATGAATAAGAATCCATAAACGATGGTGGTATTTATGATACCTAAGTCCTAAGTCCTTTACCTTGCATATAAGTGTAATTATCTATGTATAAAACATACACAAACAAACATACACACCTTTTTATATTTATTATAATCAATAAACTGTTAACGTTTTATCCTAAGTTTATGAATCAATACATATTGAATAATAAAATAACTGCCGCAGCAAAGAAATATCACGAGAAACTATGTTAAACTTCTCTGTATGTGCCAAAACTGTCATGCTGCCAAATAGTGCATGAGGGATTTCTTTTGAAGAGTTAATGACTTACATAATATTAGGAGAAAGTTAACTATTTTTATATGTCCCATGACAGATCATGGGAAGCGATGACATCATTAGCAGAATTATTAACTGAATTTACTCAAGTCTATTATTAATCAGACAAATTAGCTCCTTGATGCCCTAGTCCGGTTAATGCTGATAATATCTCATACATGTCCAGAAGTATTTAGTACTCGTCCCTTAGGCGTCGATTTTAGTGTTACCCTCATTTATGTATTGTTTTTTCATATTCACAAAAAATTCAGTCAAAAAGCTTTAAATAAAATTTCATGTCACTATTGAACCGTTGAGAAGTTCCGTCGTCTGGAGCCAATCATGGCAGCATCAGGTAATGCTTATCATAAACATGCACTGTCATCGGGACTAAACCAGTATGTAAAATTTCGGCTCAATCGGACACCGGGAAGTGGGTTAAATTTAACTTGCAAGATTCCACCTTCACATATAGTACCCGGCATTAAATAATGCACATCGATGTGTAGAACGAAACAGATGGCGAATTCGGTTTCGTAGAGTGCTGACACTGTCACACACGGGTTCGTCAGTCTGTGGGACCGAGACAATGCTCTATAAAGCAGAATCTAGCCGATTTTCTCTCTCTAAGCCTCGATGTGCATTATTTATTGCCGTGTACTATACCAACAACACAGCACGTTAAATAAAAGCTTGTAATAACAGAAAATTTATCAATTTTTTTGTATAAAATTTTTACATAAAACAAATTGGAAAGTTATTTAATTGTTATTAAAATAACCTGTGGGATGGATAAATAACATTTACCTTTGCTCCTATTATTCAAATCTTATTTTAGTCATAAAATACTGAAATGATAGCTCATATATATTTTCCGAATAAGTTTGAGAATTAGTGTGTTAGGGGCCTTATTCCCAAAATAAACGTTAAGCTACTGAAGTCAATAATAAATACGTGATGAATATGAATAGAAGCGTCCTGTTAAAATATACTAATATTAGTGTAGTCATGACGTACGCAAGTCATGTACAATACGTTTTGTCACGCAATTTGTGCGTTTCAATATATGCTTATAAACAATGAACTTAATGCGCAAACTACCTTCCTTACTGGTAGTCTACAAAGAATGTTTAGCAACCGATTAGAAACATACAAGTAATATTGTTAAAGACTTAAGTGGAACTCGAAAACAAAGCTTAGAACAGCCTATTTAAATTCCAATGCTGGACAAAAGTCTCCTCAAAGTTAATTTAATTCTTCCTAGTGATTTTTTGTAAAAGTCATCATTACCTTATTATTCGAAATGCTTTGTAAAGTTGTTTTTAAGTATTAATTTTGTGACCCATATTCTTGTGTAAAACAAGTTTTTCGACTAAGTTATAATTAATAACGCGTTCAAAAATTTTGTTCGCTTAAATGTTTTAGTATTTATGGAGTTTGCGACACCATACTGGCATGAACACTTACCATCGCTTCTTTACATATTATCACTTTACCTTTTTCTTTTATTTCAGGATCACCAAAAACTTTTTTAAAATTATTTTATTATATATTAAGCAGCAATACTCCATGTAATATTATTTCCCATCTTTTCCACCTTGAAGCGAACTATAAAAAATAAAATATAATATGCAAGAAGCATTTAAAAAAAGATAAATAATAATGATAACCCTACGACGTCAGGCAGGCGGCCTGTTGTAAAATACCTAGCCAAATCATGTGACACATGTTTATAACATGTTGTGCCGACCCCACGTAGATTGGGATAAGGGTAGGAGAATGATGATGAACCCTACCACCGCCCTATACCTAAGAATAAGTGCATCATCGTTTAGAGCAGCGTATCCCAACTTTTTTAAAGGATGCCCAACCTTAGCCTTTGTAAAATTCTTTTACCTATCCATTATATTTATCATATATATATCTTTCTATGTATCATACATAGCTTTTAAAAGTAAGAAATTGAGTTTTTCGATTAAGAACTTAAAGGATAGGTTTAAAATAGAGGAATTTGCTTTTCTTGTTAAATTTGGCACCAAAAATCTAGCATTGCATTTATTGAGTTTGAATCCTTTGGCGAATTGCAACTAACAATCTAATTGCCCCTACGTATATGTAGGGTGTGGGCCCCACGTTGGGGAGCACTGGTATCCATTATCGTTGAGAATAGCTTAAATTCTAGATGAATTTAATTTAGAGCTTTTAGCACCAATTAGCCAATCTGCACTCGCATTGGTTTATAATTAAGCTAGGAAAAGAATCAACTATACCGAAACGAAAAATTATTCTCGTGTTTCTATTAGCATGGGTAATACCAGTTGTGTGTGGGCGAGCAATCACCTAGACTCTCCAAATTAATGTTACTCCAGATCCGTAAACAAGTTCATGATATGAGTGATCTAAGAGGTAAGATCTACGAGAAAGCGAGCTATCGTACTATAGCTTCTGCCCACGTTAAGATTTTAGATATTATTGTTTTTTTTTTACTCTAGAGCTCAGTATACAATTACACTAAGTAATTTAATTTTTTTATTAATTGATTAATGAAAATATTAATGTAAATATTGTCTCATTCTGAGAATATATTTTTCAAGATAAATAATTGTTGCTATGGTACAGTGAGACATACCGCACGCTTAAATTAAACTGAAGTAATTAAAATTAGGCCTAATTGAGTTAGGTACTATTTTATAGAATTAGGCGTTACTTTGCGAAGATCCATAGTACAAAGGTATTATTAAAATTATATTGCTATAATCCTATATTACAGCAAAAAAAAATTATTATTATTTTTGAGTTAGGTACATTGTAATCCTTATTTCATATTGAAAATCTTCTTTATTCAAGTAAACTTGTAAACAAGTGCCTTTGAATCGTCAAAATCTACTGCTGGTTCGGAAAGCTGTTCCTACCGGGAAGAACCAGGAAAAACTCGGCGGTTGCTCTTTTCAAAGAATAATTCTTATTACTAGTTACATATAGTTATTGATGTCTTGTACAGGGTCGAAGAGTAGCTACGAGTAAATCGACGCATTCTCATCGTCTAAGTAATCCTTAATAGTATAGTAGGCTTTCTGTATTAGTCTTTTTTTAATAGTGTTTTTAAACCATCGTTTTCAATGCCATCTATGCTTCACGGTTCAAACTATGTGCTATGTCTAGACTTTTATGTTCTTGTTTTATTTTCTATAAATGACAATTTCCATGTTCAAAAAACATAATAGAGTCTCTTGAAACGTGATGTATATAAAAATAAACGATGGAACACGATTTCGATAAACAAGATACTTATTTACATTGTTCTTTTACGATGAAGGATATAACTATTTTGTTGCAGTGCACTGTTGCTTGTTAAAAATTAGGCATTTTTGAGTGAGATACGTTGTAATTCTTACTTCAATGTCATCTATGACATCTCGTTATGAATTATACAATTAAATAAATAGTGTTTTCTTGCTCTTCCAAGACATACATTCTATTCGCAACCATCACATACATTCTAAACTCACAAGTGAGTATTAAAATGTATGTCTCAATAGATTCAAAGCCAAAATTGTCTTTCGTTATTCAGTGTTTAATTATTAATATTGAAACGAGCCCAGAAGGTCTTGGATCGTAACATCTTCACTTTCTAACTATTAAACTCGTATTGATCACTATTCGCTTTCAGCTTGACATCACTAACCGACTCAAAAATACACTTTAACTAGAAATCACGTTAACGACGACAATCGACAGACTCTCGACGGAATCTGAACAGAATCTTTCTAATTACTTGAAGTTTCCAGGCAATCCCCACTCACATAAAATGTCCCTACCCTCGCTATTAATCACTCAAGAACTTCACTTCCGGTATTGACCACAACACAGACTGTCATTTGACTATTTCCTATTCCAACATTTTTAGTGTCTGTTACAATATTAAAATTAAAACAATACCATAAGAACACGATATTTTAACCTGATATTTATATTATGTTTCGCAATGAAATTTAAAGTGGCCATCAGAAAGCATTCTCCATAATGTGTACGTCATTTAAATTCAAAATGTAATCATCGGCCATAAAGTGCGGCCAGCGTTGAATGCAAACGACAAAAAAAACTTCTGTGTTCTTTAGTTTTATGATATATTTATAATAATAGTGCAAATTTATAGTATTGAAACTATTATCCATTCGTTATTTAATATATGAAAATAGATATTTACTATTGTGTACACCATTTTTCACCCACTAAATAAGCATGTACTCAAGTAGACAAGGAGCACTGGAATCATGCTATTCAACTATCTATATTTATTATAAAAAAACAAAAATCCCTAAAAGCTGTCTATCTGTATGTGTCTCAAAATGTACTGAACGGATATTTGTGTCCGGTTTGTACTAAAGTATTTGTCTGAAGGTTGAGGTTAATAGTACATTACTTTTAATTAAATTGTGTCGAAGAGATTTCGCGGTTGTGAAAAACTCACCTGCTGTGTGCTTCAGTCGCGTGCGCCGCGTAGGCAAGCAAAGATATATATATATATATATATATATATAGATATATATATATATATATATATATATATATATATATATATATATATATATATATATATATATTATAACGTTATCCTTTTCAAACATTACGACTCCAATGCAATTCACACTTCATGGTACGAAAAGAAAGCGGTTCGCAGTCGTCGTTTACGTCTTCAATTGAGTGGCAATAACAGTTCAGGACAGCCTGCAGGACTCAAAACTGATATGGTTAAGTGTTGCCTATGTCTGTATATGATTAATTTTACTGAAGCGTATAGCGTGTGTAACAAGCTGGTAGATAATGGTACGCGATACGCTAATATTGCATCATAATAACATTTTCACTCTCACCTTAATGTAATTATATTTTTCATAAAATGACCGATTTTAAATGCGCCTTTTACATTTTTAATACAACAAAAGTTACTTATGTACTGTAAAACTCGTTCTATTACCGAAGATTATGAAAGGAGAAAAAAATGCTAATTTTGTTCAATTAAATTAAAAGTGAATGTTTGCTGGGCGATAAATAATCAATTAATTTAATTGCTCAACACATTTGGTGTTGTGTTGTGTTCATTATGTTAATTTATATAACCAACGTAATGCATTTTTACAACAAAAAAACTAGGTTATTTCCGGCGCTTTATACGCGTAGAATACTTATTGATAAAACCTAAAAACAAATCTTAAATGTGTTCTAAGTGCACTTATAAATATGAAATATTAAAAAATAATTGTTATTTAATGCTTTCGTGTTTAAAATTATTCGATTAAATAAGTTAATCTTTATATTGAAAAAGATGACTTAAGTCTAAATATATGATTAAGTAACTACTCTTGAAGCTTACGATATAAAAATCTACATGCGAATTTGCAAATGTCTACAATAGCATAATAATGTTTTAGTTACTCTTGGAATTTGATTTTGACTACAAACTTTTGAAAAAAAGAATTATAAAATAAAGAAATAGCATAACAAAACCTCAAAATAGTTAATTAAATTAGAATTAGTGCTAAATGTTTCTTATTCGAGTGCAATGATCTTATAATGACTTAACGACATAAATTGGTCGCTTCATTGCTTAATTGAATAAATTCAACAGAACGTGTGCGAAGCGAATTGACTTTGTTAAATTCGCTATGAAATAAGAATATTATGTACAGAAGATCTAGAACTAAGTTGATATTCTAAGCAAAAGTATTATTATATTAAGAGTCCGTTATATATTATTTGTACTTGTTTGTTAGCACCTTTTGTAGTAGGTACCTAAATAAATGAAAAAATACTTTCGTATCGCATCGCAATCTTTAAGGAAGCATTTATTTTATTTTAAATATACGCATACAAAAAATAAACACAATTAAAAATATAGCAAACTTTTATTGCCACATGTAATTATAACTTATAATTAAATAGTAATTGGTAGTATTTATAGTAATTACTATCTCTGTTTATAAGCAATTACTATAAGGCAATAAAGTGTAGTAGTAGTAAAGTTTTTTATTAATTACGACACAAAGAATTTCCCACGCATTTCACTAACGAAAGTGATCACATAGCTGGAAAAGTTATTCAATGATGGGCGCTGAAGACCGACAGATTGCGTTGCAATGGATTATGGTAGAATATGAAATAATAAATGTTCCATACACACAAACTGTAATAAAGTGAAAAGGGTAAAAAGCTGTGAAAGTCCAGCGGTGAGACCGTGCGAATCTTTCGAGGTGGTCATGGGTTCAAACCCCGGGCAGGCACCAATGTGTTAACTTATGTGTCCAATTGGTAATTGCAATTTATCACACGTTTTTAGTTAAAGGAAAAAGTCGTGAGGTAAGGTTTACTCACGACTTTTTCCTTTACCGTTTCCTCCTTTTTCCTCTAGAGTTATGCAGGTGCATAATTCTAGAGAATTCTCGGGACATGTGTAACCTACCAATCCGTATTGGAGCAGCGTGGTAGGTCTCACCTCCTGCCCTTCTCTTCAGAAACCGAGAGAGAAGGCCCTATGCCCAGCAATGGGATTGTAACGGGCCGTTACTTTACTTTTACTTTTTTTACACGCAAACACACATACGTGTATACACACACACAAGTATACACAAACAAACAATCAGTCACTACACTCACTACATATTGCCTTCTAAGCTTGCAAACACATACAAACAGATACTGTAAGTGAGAGTGACATAACTGTCACGTGCAAGCACGTGTATTGTGATCCTAGAAGGAATTATCCTCTGTAAAACAGGGTGTGCCGCGTCCGCGCACGAGTTACTTTCTTTATTTTTTTCTGCCGACAACCTATGAGACGATTTACACTGGGTCATAGGTTCTTGTTAATTATGAGAGTATTTATCTATAATCATGACGTATATTAAGCGTGTTAGTGATCGCAAAGCTAACTAACGCACCGTGACTCGCACCACCGCTTGCCAAGAGGTTAATTGAGATTATGCTTGAATACTTTAATTGACTTCACGCCTCCCAAAGTGTAATGTAATTAGTTGCGTCAGTAACCCCTTAATTGACAGACCTCTTAGCTAAAATATTTATAAGATTGAAACGTTCCAACTACTAAAGTATTACACATTGACATAGAAAGCCGTCGGAGCGGAGAAGTTGAAGAGTGAATTTGAAATTACCTGTATGTTTCCCAAGATGTACTGACGATGTTTGGAAGTGTTATTCGAGTGTAGACGTTTTAAGTATTAATTATCAAATACTTTAGGTCATATGATATAGTCAATCTGGGATAATGTTAAGGGACGTAATTGTTACGTATAAGTAAGGGTATAGAAAAGAAGCAGATCGAGAACCTACTATTAAAAGGTAATGCTTTCTTTTATTTTTAAAATATGCTGCTAGGTTAGTTAGGATGGTTAGTGTCAGCTTAAAATGTATGGATTCGTTTTTTTTTACTTTATATACTTACAATATAAGTGCAATGGTTCTATATACTTATTATTGGAATAAATTTACGGCATGAGGTTCCTTATTTTTCAAATTGTCTTCTCTAGTCGGTTCGTTTCCATCTAGTTTCGTGTGTAGTTACCCTCCTATGGGAAAACTGGACTCCCAACAATTAAGTGATCTGTTGCGATGCTGTATAGAAACTGTACAAAGTCTACGCCTTCTAGGTTTGTGCGCATCTATCTTAAACCAGAACGATCAAGTGCAAACCTCTTACCAATCAATACAATCAGCGAAATAGTGCAAAATTTTTTTTAGATTATCCGAAACAATTTTGTTGTTCGAATCTTTACTGAATTCACATTTTGAACCGTTTATATTTTTAATGGAAAATTGGATTTTCAGCAAGTAGAGACATAGGCCGCATCCTTGTCTAGTTTATTTTTCAGCGTAAAGCTATTTAAAAACTTTGACTTGACTGGCCTGTTGGCGCAATGGGTAGTGACTCTGCCTTCAGCTCCGCGTGTCGCAGGTTCGATTCCCGCTGAGGGCCAACATTTTCTATAAACAATTTGTTGGTTCTTCGAGCCTGGGTGTATATTTGTATTTAAGTATGTATTTAACATTATGCAAGTAATATATTTACCAGTTGTCCGTCACCCATAACACAAGTATTAGATTACTTACTTTGGGTCGGACGACCGTGTGTGTCCTATATATTTATATCATCATTATCATTAATTCTCCTGCCCTTATCACCCACTCTAAGTGGGGTCGGCACAACATGTTACAAACATGTTGTCACATGATTTGGCTACGTATTTTACGACTTGCCGCCTGCCTGACGTCAATTTATCTCTTAGTCGCGACACCTCGGTAAGAAAGGAGGGTTTCTATTCTATTCTGCCGGATACCACACGGCGTTGTCCTATATATTTATATATTTCAATTTATTTAAAAAAACAATCGCGAACCTATACCTCTATTGTCATCTATACGCTTTGAATTTTCTTCAAATCTTCAGATACTTCTAAACGTCTTGGACCATTGAACATTTAAAGGGCTGTATATTCTGTGCATATACATATAAAGTTTAAGTCATGGAAAAATGTGGCTTAAGTTTAGCAGGGTTACGTCACACATTACTTTTAACAAACATAGTATATATAATGATTGTGTAATGTTTGAAGCCGCAGTACATAGTAAAAATATGGAGTTCTTACATTTGCATAAAACTAATTTTTAGTTTCAAATTAAAGATTATCAAAAATTTTCTCTATTTCTAATGAATATCACCGTTGGAATTGTTAAATTATTCAGAGATTTGAAATTATAAAATTAAGTTTAACTTTTTAAGTGCCTTGGCGTAGAATTAAATAACTACTTAATAAGTTTTTATTGCATAATAATTTCTCTTAAATTCGCACCATAAAGACTTAGTAGCTTCATTCCCATTGTTAAAATCTTAACACTTCTAAATCTCTTTACTTTGCTTTTTATGAGACAAAAGGAATTGAAATTGCAATAACAAAAAAAAGTCATACGTCGAGCTCTCTACGGTCGATCTACGGACGGCCCCAAAAAAAACATCAAATTCATACTTTCAGAAAGCTGAAATAAATTCAAAATGCAAGGTCCAAAATACAATGCTTTTTTATTACAGCAATTTAAAAAAACTGTTAAAGGGGGGCTGATACAGAAAGCCTTTCTATACTGTTGAGTATTGCTTAGATGATAAGAATGCTAGGATATGTAACTACTAATAAGTATTATTTTGAAAAGAGCAACCGCTGAGTCTTTACAGTAGAAACAGTTTTCCGAATCAGCAGTAGAATTGACGATGGAAAAACACTTGTATACAATTTTACTTAAATAAATAATATTGTGAATTTGAACGGTTTCGAGCTACAATACAGTCGTTCCGTCTTACCAAGATGATCACCAAGGCCTATATATATCTATATATATCTACTTATGAGAAGATAAGAGCTCCATTTTTACTATCGGGTACTAAGAACAATATTTTAAATTTGAAATAACGACATTTAACTACATAATACACTTTTAAACCCTTGTCGGATGTTATTGAGATTATGTAGTGTTTAAGTTGATATAAAGATTTATTAGAAGTTTTTTATCAATCGTTCAGTTTTTGGTCGCCTTCGATCAGTTCTTTTTTATTTATTTATTTTTTGCATAATAGACGAGCGCTTGACTGCAATCATGTCTAATAATAAGCGTTGATACGGTATAAGATGGATCGCACTATCCTAGAATCTTCTAAGATAGCGCGATTCACTCTATTCACTCTTGCTTTAAAGATACCAACTCATAGAAAATTATCAGTGATTGTTTGGGTACAAAACATCTGAAGTAGAATCCAGATACTACAACATCATCTGTTTTTGACTAGGTACCGGCATATCGTTCGCGCCAACGTAAGCTTTTGAGTATCCTTCACGTTGGAATATATTTTTCCTGTTCCCAAAAAAAAGCATTTATAATATATGTGTTACATACAACAGAGCCCCAAATAGGTGCCCGAGGGCCTCGATATAGCCTAAACGGTTCTACATACAAATGTGTATACTGTACATGCAATGATTCTAATAAAATACAAGTATCGTATTACGAATATCCCAAATTAACAGCGCATCTTATTATACACAAATCACGTTTAGTAGGCAACAGGATAACCGGGATTTTAAAGCAAATTAGAATTCTAGGTTGATATCGCGTTAAAGTTTTTCGTGGTAGCTTTCTATTGTTTGTGTAACCTTATTTACCTAACCTTATTCCAAATGTATGTTACTATGGACACATGTTATGGTTATTGCCAAATCTATTAAAAAAAAATTTTTGGCTCATCGTTTATTTATGATTAAAATATATTGAGGAAGCTTTAATTAAGAACAACAAATTTAATAATAATAGAAGCAAATTTGGTAATCGATGATTCTTTACGCAAAAACGATATAACCAACCGAACCACATTTAACAAATTACATTAGCTTTTCAATCTAAGTATTTCTATAGGTGCTTAAAAACAACTTAATAATTATATCTTGTAACCCCTTTAAAAAATCATCGTTTGTTGCGGTTTCGAATTGGACGATCATTAAGAACCATGTCACACTATAAAAGGAATTTCATTACATCAGATCAATCCGCAACTTTCTACAATAAGTGCGTTTTGACAGTGATTCATTATGCCAACGGCGTGTACCGCAAGTGAACCTGCTATACGAGCAGGTTGTGGATAGTAATATCTATAGCGGCTTGAGGTGACATTGACTTTCTTACTGTCGTGATAGCGCTGTGGCGGACGGCGTTGCGCCCGCGCACATGCACGCCGTACGCCGTCACGCGCGCGCGCATCCACGCTTCGCGACCGCGACCGCCCGCCTGCCGGGCCCGCGATATGCCCGCAGTGAAAGTATTTAATATATTCGGTGGGCAGAAGCCGACCGAGAAGCAGCCGGCGACACCCCCCGCCCAAGGGGCGATGCAAAAATTTTACAGGACCTTTTCAGTCGGTCCCGAAACTTCAACAGAGCACAAAGGCGGCAAAGTGACCGCGATTGCTGCCTGCCTCGAAAAAAGGATCAGTGAGCCAGCGAAACTAAACAGTGATAACGTGCAAAAGTTCATTAATAAAGTTACCGATTCTGTACATGAGAAAATAGACAATTTAAAAAGACAGAGCGCCCCGTATGAGAATATTGTAGTGAATTCGGATAGATCATTAAATATTGCAAATATTTCGGTTGAAGAAAATAAAGAATATTCTTCGATTTATGAAAACGTTGTTATCGCTGGAAACGTAGATAGTATTAACACAAATACAAATAAAACTAAATCAGAATCAAAATTAAATAAGGCATTAGAATCTTTCGATAAGATATTATCAGAGTTTTCATCAAATTTATCTTTGAGCTCTACAATAAATTCAAGTAATAACAATTTTATTATACCGAAACTGCAAAAATCAAAAACTTGTAGTATTATTGAGTCACGTTGTATTCTAAAAAAAACTATTTCAGATCCTGAAACTGAAAGAAGATCCCACAATCGAATAACGCGTAATAATTCCATAGACAAAACCACTAGTTTATGGAATCTTGACGACATGAAAGGAAAAGAACTATCAGAACCCCTTAAACCACTCAATTGTTTAACAAATGAAAAAATGAACGCAGACAAGTACGCAACTTATAAAATATCTACAAAAAATGCGTCTCGTTTAAATAGTATCAAGATTGAAGATTTGAAAAAAATGGATGTCAAAACGAGGATACTAAAAAAGACCTTGTCTAATCCTCCTTCCACACCAGTACCGGTCGTATCAAAGACCAAACTATCACCTAAAAAAGTAGAAAGAAAGGTCAATGAACCTAAAAAATTGAAGGCAAAAACAAGTTTAGATTACTCAAAGAATGTGACAGAAAATATTCCAAAGTCACAAATGCAGAAAGCAAAAAGTGTATGGGAATTAGGAAACGAAGCAATGCCTTTTACATATAACTTGGAGAGAACTAAATCAAGTACTTCTATCGCGGGCTCTCATAGCAAGATCCCGGTGATAAGGAGTCAAATGTCACAAAATAAGTTTAGCAGTACACGAGCACTTTTTTCGCCCACTCCGGTTGATCTAAATAATATAGAACAGGCCAGAGAGTGTGCTCATAAAAAGAAGGCCACTGCACCTCGAAAAACTACGGAGAAATTCGAACAAATAAAACAAATGAAACAAAAGTCGCAACTCAATTTAAAGTCTGATACAAAGCGACAAATTGACAAAACCAAGAAAGATACTCTTGATAAAAAAGCATTGTTGTCTCCTAAAACATCATTAAGAGACTACTCAGATGAAATAAACGCCGTACGCGCTAAGCTCCAACAGAGAAAAATCAACAACAAAAAAGACCTTGGGGTGGGAACAACAAAACAAAACGATATTGAATCACAAGGTATTAATTCTGTGCTATCACCCGTGAAGTACATAGTAAAAAAGTTGGAATTTAAAACAGCCATGGAATCTAAGGCTGACCTTAGTAATTTTATCAATTGCAAAGTAATACCCCCAGTCCACAAAGAGCTATGCGTGGCGAATACTACTTTTCACAATCACTTGAGCACACTCGTGGGCCGCCAAATAAAATGCATTGAACCGAGAGATGATATAAAGACATGTTCACAAGCCGAAAAACATTTACATAAACATTCAGAGGAGAAGATATCCGACACGCACTCGGACTGTAGTGACGACTCTGGTCACGTTTCCAATGATGCGTCGAACGATAACGATGTGGTATTTGATAATGTTCACGACATTAGTCCGGGATGTAACGTGGACGAGATTGACTGTAAAATATTCAGTGGACCTAAGCAGTTCAGGATAAATTTGACTGAGAATGTGAAAAATGTGTGCCCTGTGCGGCCGGCCAGGCGCGGTGAACGGGCCAACGAGGTCGATAGCGGTACCCTAGCCATCGGCACCGACGCGCCCAAAGCGGACGAGCAGGTAGGGCTTTCTTATCATATTGATAACGAAAAATTGCAGAGCACTACTAATGTATATTAGCCTTACTTAAATCACTTAACATACATATAAAATATAAAGTTCAAACAATACTTTTACAGTAGCCTTCTCATTAGTCATTGGGAACATCATTAAAGAAGATGTTATCAATAAATTATAAATGTTAATATTTAGGTTGAAAGTTTTAAGTACATAAGTAAATACCTGGGTTTCGAATTAAATTTTGAAACCGTCGAATCCGGTACTTAGCCGTTAGTGACATAAGTAAAACAGTATTAATTAATTTAAAATATTACCAAAAAATATTAAAAGCTCTCTACATTTCAAGCGATTTAACGGAAGTCGCATGTCTCCTAAACTTTTATTACGACATAATCGCTCAAATAATAAGCATAACTTACTTCCGATTACCGGTTGTTAGTCGCTTATTAAATTTCATAGAAATACCAATACCATAATGTATAATTACATAACTTCCTATTAACATTCTTTGTATCACAAATGTTTGGTTTACAGAAGATTTTAATTACGTAACGTTCATAAAGTACGCCTTGGTAAATTCCTTTTATACCGAGAAATATTCTTACATAATACTCTCCGTCCATTTATCAAATGTGAATATAATGTTGCACATTCATCTAATGCCCATAACTTATAACCACTTAGAAAAAGTCTCCTAAAGAATACACCTGAACAATACTTAATATGAAGCTAATTACTGCTAGCTCTTTATCCAAATATCGCATACAATTAAATCTTTGAAAAATAATTTATTGAATTAGACGTTACTTTCCGAAAGTCTTAATACAAAGTAATGAAAACAAAAATATTGCGATAAATTTTAGAAATTGTAACATTATTATATCAGAAATCCTTTATCTATGTTTATATATTAATGAAAGTATCCACGCACCATATATACCCCCGCGATTCCAACATCCACTTCCTAGGTAAAAAAAAATACATCTATACATAAACAGTCACTCGTAACAATCTTATAGTTAACATTTTAAGCTAAATAAACATGAAAATTTTTTAATTAATTAATTTTTTAATAAAGTAATTTCATCTTTTCCAACTTCTACATTATCTCGCTTTTCAGTCAAGTAATATTTCTTGGCGAGTGCACCGCAGGGGTCAAAACTTGGAACAGATTTATTTACGCTCTCACTTTCACTAACTGTTATTCGCGATTTCGTATAGTACCTACTTGTATGTTGCGTCTGCTGATGAATTTTGACACTTGTGTATACTATTATATAAAAGTTTTCTCACTACATATACATGTTTGAATTAGAGGATCTAAGTTCCTAATACTGCACAATATAAATGAAAATTTATAATATTCTTATTTCAAAATGTATATAATCGATTCCAGCTTCTTTCTGTGACTTTACATTAGCTTCAGTACCAAACAAACACTGTGACCCCTTCAATATACTAAAACTTGAAAAAAGCACATCGCTTCGTTGCTCCATAATGACGTTTAAACTCAGGACAAACGAACAAATCAACACATGTTATCATTTATAATATTAATAATGCGTATAAACCCTGAAGAAAATAAACAATCCAAATATCAAATCAACAAAACAAAAAAAACTTAGTGTTGTATAGTAAAACTTTTGTTGCTTATGATCATTTTGTTGGTTCTGTTCACTGACCAAAAGTCCACAACATTCGCCTAAATATATTTTCTTTTCTAATATTTATCGCTTAACCTGACATGTATATAAATCAAAATATTTCATCTTTAGTCATTCGTAGTCATAGTGAGAAAATCACAAGCATACAGTTACTTCATAATAGGTGCGATTTTAAACGTTTCATAATATGTTTTTAAAAAATTATCGTCATAAATTGCACAATCGAAATTGTTCAAAATTACTCGTATATATACTCTTAAGTTTAAAGCAAGCTAAAAATTTACGCAACGAAAAAAGCAGTTACGTACGTAAGTCTGGATGGACAAATGATTTGTTATTACAATTATTATATGCCAAACTTTTGCAACTTTCAACCTCGTAAGGTGTCATAAAAATATTATTTATAAAATACAAAAATTTATATAATTTATAGAATTAGCGTTACTTTGCGGAGATCCATAATACAAAAGTAATAATAAAATTATTTTGCTATAATCCGCGATACAGTAAATAGAAAATATATATAGTGTTAAATGTATAGTGGACTATCCGTATTTTCATACCCGATACGTGCAGGATTCGTAAAAACATGCACAAACCTCCACCACTTCCACCACAATACACAAGCACTACATACGTTCACTATCACAAACTCAACAATCGTTTCGCCCCGCAACCGAAGCATCATCAGGAGATAGACTCCACAACAAAATCGCAAAGCTTTACGATTGTGTATTTTTACGTATCGGGTATGAAAATACGGATAGTCCACTATACATTTAACACTATATATATTTTCTATTTACTGTATCGCGGATTATATCAAAATAATTTTATTTTTACTTTTACAAAAATTATATTAAGTATAAAGTTCGTATTTATGTCAACAAGGTAGTTTCTTACCATTTTAATCGGCTGGTACGGTTTTGTTCTCTTATTCTTTGTCTCTATAAGATTAACGATTATTGCGTAAAATGCACTGAAAGTAGATGTTAGAAAAAAAATTTAGCTCCAAATATATTCATTAATGAATGGAGCGTTAGAAATTGCACAATCGTACAAGGTGAAATTTCTATTTCGCACTTGAATACAGAACAACCCCCTGTGTGTGAATTTGCAAACGTAATGCATCACTTTCTTCGACTTTCTTAACGTTACGTGATCTAAATCGAAATCACATTACACCTTTCGCCATGGACCATTGCTTATATTAAAAGAATGATAGGTACTCGAAAACGTTATTACTGCTTGTCACAGACCTACTCTCTTTTTGTAGAGAAGGACATAAGGCAGTTTTAACATAACAGGGAAGGTCACTGATAAAGAATATGCACTTTTATTGGGATGATTTTGTTTAAAGGACATGCAATAAATATAATGATTATGTCTTTCTTATAAAACTTATGTAATTTTATACGAAAATCATAGATAGCTTCCTGCTGCTTAATGTCTGACATTGAACCCGTCATAACTATCATGTGCTTCAACGACTATTACATGTTATGTGGTAAATATAATATGTATATAATAGATCGCAATGTATATTAATTACACAATGCATTGCACGATGTATTGGAGTAAGAAGGAATCAGAGGACTCTCCCAGAGAACTATAAAGAGATTATATTAAAACGCTATCGTTAAATCTTATTTATTTTAATTTAATATACTCAGATACTTATTACTTATCGGATACGAAATATATATATTTTTTTTCATTAAACCCCTTTATCGAAAACGTGTTTAGAGTATTGTGATCAAATGCACTACATATTAGAGCCATTTGATTAATAGACAGGTATTATTGTGCTATCAACTAAGATAATTTGAAGGTGATTTACAAAGTGTTGATTTTTATTAACGATACATAACATTGGGATTAAATAACTAAAATCCGTGTTTTAAGGAAAGGATTATTCAAAATGAACTAAAGATTTATATTTTGAATATAAAGAGCTATCGCTAAGTTTCTTTCTGGCTCTTTTCGGAAAGAAGCAATTTTGTGAACCAGCATCGGAGCTGACGATTCAGAGCTGACTAGCCCGTTGGCGCAGTTGGTAGTTGGTAGGCTTCAGCTCTGCGGGTCGTGGGTTCGATTACTGCCGAGGGTCAATATTTTCTATAAACAATTTGTTGGTTCTTTCAACCTATTAAATGCAAATATACACTAAATTTGTATTTAAGTATGTATTTAAAATTATATATGTAGTATATTTACCACTCGTCTGTCACCCATAACACAAGCATTGAGTTACTTACTGGATGGATGGAGGACCGTGTGTGTGTCTCATATATTTATTATTATTTATTAAGGGAACATATTATACAAAAGTAAATTGAATAAAGTTAAAGTTATTTTGCATTTTGATTTTTTGTGAAAGTAAACAAAAGCACTCGCATAAAAAACTTTCTACTATGCAAGTTTTATTAGCCAATTTTGAATAATAAATTCATTTTGCCTGTATGCAATTTGAATAAAGATCTACTATCTACATGAGTGAAGTCTTTGTTTTTTTAGGATAACTATAAAGACATTTTGTAAGTTATGTATGTTGACGACGTCCTGAGATCTTTTTATGCACTTTTTGGTGAGTACCAAATACGCGGGTTCGATTCCCGCCGAGGGCCAACATTTTCTATAAACAATTTGTTGGTTCTTCGAGCCTGGGTGTATATAACACAAGTACTGAGTAAAAAAAATGAATAAATAAAATAATAATAATAATTTCTCCGGTGCTTCTGTGGATATCATTTTTAGTTTGAATAAAATTATTATTCTAGTAAGCTTTTGCAAGTACCTTTGATTCGTCAAGGACCAATTACATTTTATGACGCTACTACCGGTACGAAATGTTGCTCTAACCGAAAAGAACCAGTAAGAAACTCGGCAGTTAATCTTTTAAACATATTCAATTTACATTATCAAGTTACAGTCCTGTATAAAGTTGTAAATACTCCGAATAGAGCTCTATCCAGAACCATCTGACTGATTCAGAGCCAATTTTATTAACAGACAGCAGGTGAGTATTCAAATCACACATTTGATTCCTTTGAGTTCATCTCTACACACTCTCAGTCACCTACACATCATTTCGTATAGACTTAGTTGGCATTCCGTAATTGATGCTCAGGTGCATTCCCATCACGTCCAGCTTTCGTCGCGCAGTCGACTGTCCTTACGGCGATCTCTCTTACGCAATTGTGAGAGCATCGTACAATTTATGTGCATACATCTTCACACTCCATAAGTCATATACTTCATATAGTGTTTAAAACTTCGTCTACAATAACTGTTTTTAATAATGTGTGTTTGATTAGATGCAGAAATCAAATATTGTGTACAGTTCTTGGACAAATCTAAATTACCAACAATTAATGTTCTTTATACTATATTATTCGCTCTGTTGTATATTAGCGCATTCAGTATCTTGTGTTCGTCTTTTATGGATTTAAAACTATCCTCGGTCACTGCATTAGCTACACTGTTTTTGCTTGCCAATTCCTTTGTATATTTGATAATTAATTCCGTTCCGTTCCGTAAATAATGTATTGACGTCTTAATTGCGGCAATGGTATTTGAAACTTTAGACTGAAACATTGCTGATTTGAAAGTCCTATACTGTTGTCTGGTTACTTACAAACCATAAATCGTCAAACAATAAAATTATCCGTATCACAATAAAATACTTGTTGGATTTAATTTAAAAACGTGACTTTTAACTACTAACTCTATCTTTAATCCAGTTCACTTTATACCAGTTTCTTGCATTTCAAAATATAAAGTTACTATCGATGCTTGTAAAAATTTAAAATTAAAATAATTACGTTTCGTTTTGGAATAGTCAGGCACGTATAAATAGGATGCAATTACTATAATTTCAATCGTTTTTGCATTTCATTTCAAGCCGTTATCTACGGCCAGTATATAATTACTCGGTACATACGGGCTTTTGGTATTTAGTCAATTTCACTTTTCCATGGCAATTACTTGATAAAATATCGCCAATCGTTGGTCCCTTACATTCAACTGCTACATATCTACAATATATTTAAGCTGTAATTATGTATTTTTTTTTGCTCATTTGTTTCTTATCTCCGCAGTATAAAAGTTTTATTAACATATCATATTTATTAGTTATTATCTTTACGATCCTTACCTATAATTAATCTGTCGAGTTTCTGCCGCCGTCATCTATTCTGCTTTATTGTCCGATTGTCTATGGAGCGAAAGTCTTTTTTATTCAATGCTTCGTCGTGACGATGATTGACTTGCTTTCTTCCCGTAGTTGTGTTGAATAACAGACATATAGGTAATGAGATAATAAGTATTCATATCTCACTGTAAAGTAACACCATGTTAATATTGCACTCTTGTCTCTTAGAACAGAGGTATATGGATACCTTAATACAGAGCGGATTGGCGGATATAAACTTACACAAAATCGCTAAAAGTGTCCTTAAATGGGTTTCTTACTATGTTTTGCTTCGGCCCTCGTTCTCACGAGAGGTTTTTTGCTGTGTGTTAAAATTACGTTGAAATAAAACCAATGGATATCCAGATACCTACACACACGACTGCGCTTTTAAAACGCGACGTATTTTTATCGAGCAGTGTTCCATTTTAAGCGTTAGCCGTAGGGCGTTAAGCCGAATATACTATACGAAACTTCTTATTACGCCAATTGCGGAGTTTTAACGCGACGAATTTTTTACGCCCGTGCGTATGAGACGTCATAGTTATAAGTTAAGTTTTTTTCGGCTTTACGATTCTATTTCGTGCTTTTTGAATCCAGTCGCTGCTACTTCTTGTGATCATTTAACATGATTTTTGCAGTATTATTATTATGCGGTATAATTGAATTTTACTATGAAAAACATTCCTTTGTGACAATTATATCATATGTATAACAAACCCCTGATTCAAGAAATGAGTGATCAAAAAATTGAAAATGTGTTTGTTGACAAAGGAAACTTTTAAAAATAATACAAGTTTATTTTTCGTAACGCCTCAGAACAATGAAATTTCCATATTTAAAAGTCACGCCGTGATTACAGGCATTACACATATTTTACGCTTGAAAGCGACGCGACGCGGGCGGCCGCGAATGTTGCCTATACGTGTATAATTGCTAAACTCTAGTCTCTTCGGCCTCATTCAGAAATAATAATTTATACAAGCAGGCGCTACTTTGCGGAATTCCATAGTACAGAAGTTATGATAGAATTATTTCTAAAAGCACTACACACACTTACTGCGACATCTATACGATTGTTTCATTCCGTAACCGATAAAAAAATCTAGTCCTTGAGCCTATCCTCCTGATGATGCCTTTGGTCGCGGTGCTGTATGTGAACGTTGTCTGCTTACTCCACTTAGCATTAAATAGATTCTCTTAACAAACGGGGTTTATAGCAAAATAATTCTATCATAACTTCTGCTCATTCAGAAAATTATCTTAGTCTGTTCGTCTTTATTATTAAATGCTCACATTGTAGCATTTGCTGACTTTCTATCGGAGTAGTTTACATACCCTTGGTTAAATTTATTTTTCAGTATAGTGTAATAAACATTAGGGCCAACAACATATTGACACTTATCAAATAATTTATTAGACAACTTTATTGATTCGTTTCATATAATATTGACATGAAAAATTGCATTTATTAGTTTGTTTAATAAGAGAGAGAGAGTAGAGAGGGGGTAACGGTCTGTTAATATCCCACTGCTGGGAATAGGCCTCCTCGCTCCGCTTTTGGATAATTGGTAGGTTTCGAAGATTGGTAGGTTACACATATCTGCAGAATTTTCTAGAGATATGCAGGTTTCATCGCGATGTTTTCCTATCCCACTGCTGCTGGGCATAGGCGGAGAGAGGAGCTCTCCGTTTTTTTGGAGAGAAGGGTTGGAACTAAAACCTACCACACTGCTCCAACGCGGATTAGTCGGTTACAAATTTCCCTAGAAGTTCTAGAGATATCCAGGTTTCCTCACGATGTTTTCCTTCACCAAAAAGCGTGTAATAAATTTCAAATATCAATTAGACACATAACTTTTTAATAGAAAAAAACTCATTGGTGCCTGCGCGGGTTTGAACCCATGTTCATCTCTAGAGAGTCGTATGGTCTCACCACTGGGCTATCACAGCCCTAATAAGAACAGTTTTAAATTTATGTATTTTCCAAACAAACATACAAGGTAAAAACAACTAAGGTCCAGACTTGATTAGCAAATTAAAAGGCAAATATATGAAAGACCGCGTCTAAGAATTATAGGATAAGGAGTGTAACTGTTCGCAATACTACATAACGCATTCCGACATAGTCCATTGTAGAATAATAAACATAATAGGCAATGGGAAGGAACAGTTTGTTTCGGGAAAACAGCGGTCTCACTTCGCGTATCACATAGCTATTATACTTGACATGTACTTAGCGTTTTAGCATTACAATGTTAACCTGTGTATACAATATTGCGGTAAGTTTTGATATAGGTATAATGTAATAAGTAACTTATGCATAGAGTTATTATACAAGAATAGGAAATCTCTCCTAAATATGTCAATCGGCAATAAAGAGAGAGCAAATAAGACATGATCTTTGTCTCTTTTTTTGTGTGATTAGACAATTATAATTATTTGAGTTTCATCTCATTATTTGTTGCGACACTCAGGTACAGCCTTGCAGAGGTCCTACATGCACATTTATGTCAGATTTAGTATAACTACTGTTAGAAATACGTTAAACATAGGTAACATATGTTTTGCAAATTAGATACGTAAACGCTCGTATAGCAGTTGGAAATCTTTTAATTTTTTGATTTAATTTTATGAGGAATCTGTGTCTGTTATGGAAAAAAGAGAAAAAACATCTATATGAGTTAAGACATTTCAGCAATCCACTGGTCTGTGGATATAATGACTGACGCAGTGGGTAGTGCCCTCCCTTCAGCTCCGCGGGTCGCGGGTTCGATTCCCGCTGTGAGCCAACATTTTCTATAAACAATTTGTTGGTTCTTCGAGCCTGGGTGTGTATTTGTATTTAAGTATGTATTTGAAATTATATTTGTATATGTTTGCCAGTTGTCTGTAACCCATAACACAAATATTAAGTGACTTACTTTGTGGACGGACGACCGTGTGTGTGTGTCCCATATAATTTTTTTTTTGTACAGTTTTAAGACATGAAAGGTCTCCTTGCCGTCTGACTTTAGATCAAGCAATAACCTCAAAGAATGCATTCATTCTAAGCTATTACAAAATATAATGTGGGGAAATAACATGATATGCGATAAACGTTAAAAACGAACAAAAATGCTTTAAACGAGGAAAACCTTTGTTTTCAATAAACGTGTAAATTCCTTCCGTTAATTACACCTGAAAATCTCAAATATCCGAAATGTTAGTTTTTATCCGCCATTGTCTCACGGCAGCGGAGAACATGTTGACATAATGATACATCATTTGCATAGCGGATGTTTCGACTTGTCTTAATGGCGGACTTTGTGCTGTAATCGTTTCGGTTATTGACTTGCATCTTAAATTTATTCAATGATTCGACCTTAAAAGTGAGTTTGTGGGTTATTATTTAAAAATTTATACAGTATACTGCAGGTATGTGACCAGAAGAAGGCTTTAAAACAGACTAGGGCCTGGAGTTGATTGTATGAAGTATGACATGCATATGTGCACTTTCATAATTATAGGCTCATATGAAAAGGGGTAGCGCCAGAGTTGACGAATGATAAACATGTTGTGCCGACCCCACATAGAGTGGATTAAAGTAATGAACACAGACTAGGAGAAAGTCAAACCTCATAGTGTAAATTAGGCATACTGAAGAAAGCACTTACCGACGTTTAGCTAATATAATTTAGCTTAGCTAATAGAGCTAGGTTATGCTAGCAGATAAGAAGCAGCGGAATTCATGGCAAAATATATTATTCAAGCAGGATTGGTAACGGTTCCAGTCTCATAATACGTATACTGTAGTTCTATGATGAAGTCATAGAATATCTGAATGCGATGTGTGTGAATTCACCCTAATATTAGGTCGTTACATATGAAATTGGCGTTTTCTATGGGAGGAACATAAAGTCGTTTTTTTTTAATGAAATATATTTAATTAATCAAAGTATGTACCATTCCTATGTATGCACTTTTGCCATCTCATAGGTAGTTCATTGATCCCCTTACTAAAAAAACCATTCGGGCGGGAATCAATAAAATCTTTGAAGGCGGTTTGGACTGCCCCATCGGAGTTGAATTTTTTTCCTTGCAAGTAGTTATCCAAATTGCGAAAAAGATGGTAATCTGTTGAGCAAGGTCCGGAGAGTACGGTGGATGTCTAAGGCATTCTAATTGAAGCTCCTCTGATTTGGTAGCCGTCTGTTGTGCAGTGTGTGGTGTAGCGTTGTCCTGAAGCAGCAGTGGCCTAGAGCGATTGACCAGCCTCGGTTGTTTAGCAGCTAGCTTCTCCATCATGGTTTGCAGTTGCTGATAATAGATATCTGCCGTAATCGTCTGGCCAGATTTAAGAAAGCTGTAGTGAACGACACCGGCACTAGTCCACCAAACACTTACAAGCAACTTTTTTTTAGTCAATTTTCGCTTAGGGCAGGATTTGGCTGGTTCGCCAGGGTTCAGCCATTGCGATGAGCGCTTCCGATTATCGTAGAGGATCCACTTTTCATCACAGGTAATGATTCGATTTAAAATTCCTTCATTATTGTGCCGGTTGAGTAAAGTAACGCAGCAGTCGACGCGCGTTTGTCGGTTTGCTTCACTCAATTCATGAGGTACCCACCTTTCAAGCTTTTTCACCTTCCCAATTTGCTTCAAGTGGATTAGAATAGTTTTATCACTAACACCGGAGCCTGCAGCTAGCTCGGACGTGGTTTGCGATGGATCCGCTTCCACAATAGCCTTCAATTCTTCATTATCAACTTTGGTCTCCGGCCGTCCACGAGGCTTGTTCTGCAGGTCGAAATTTCCAGAACGAAAACGTTGGAACCAAAAAAGCACTGTGTTTTCTTTTGCGACACCGTCACCATACACATCATTAATGCTTCGAGCCGTTACTGCAGCACTGGTGCCACGGTGGAACTCATACTCGTAAACAACGCGATATTTAATGTTTTCTATTTTGTAAACAGAGTGACACAAAGAAAAAAACAAAAGAAGAAAAAACAAATGAATTAGTGGGTTTGAAACACAAATGCATGAGTAAATAGCTGTATGAATTTGAATTTGGAATTCCTTACCATAAAGGTAATATTTGAGATCAAAGTGGCCAGTACGACAAAACGCCAATTTCATATGTAAGGACCTAATATTATAAACTAAAACCTTTCGTTTTTCCTTCAGGAACTGTTAAAACACATAAGACATAATTGCGGGTATTTTAAGATTTAACTGATGCGAACGAAATCGCGGATAAAATTAATAGTCGATAATTGAGGGTAGTTTACTGCTTAAGTAGACGACATTGCGCCACTAGGTCGGATGGGCGAGCGACACACGGAGTAGAAATCAGTAGCTCTAGAAGTTCGGCGATTATCGTCATATGAATTCTGTGAGTTCTGACCACATCTTTGGCGCTAAGTCATGGAGAGCTGGTGATATGACGGTACCTAGTTATCACCGTTTCACTTCAAGAAGTAATTAAAAAGTTCTATAGTATACAAAAATGTACCTACCTGAGCGTAAACGATCACCGCAATAAGACCGCAGCCTCCGTGCGGTTGTTGCATCCTATTAGCGACAACTGGAGCGCACTGCTTCACGACTGCTCTCCATCCGAGTTTATGCCGTTACAACTTGATAACTTCCCTATTACAGTAGTATAAACGTAAAATATTCTTCATCTGCTTATTACAAAGTGTTTTTACAAAGATATAAAATACCAGCAATGCCCCGCGGCTTCACCCGCGTTCATACCGGTGTGGTAATGGAAAGTCAGTAAGTCGGACTAAAGATTTATTTTTGTAAATTAAAAGTTTGGCCCTGGGACTTATTAACGGTTAAGGCAAAGGAAATTTTATCTGAAAATTAAATTCTTTTAAATCCATTTATATTATTGGAATAAGAGCTAACTTGCCAGTTGCAGGCCCTGTTATAATGTTATTATGTTGATCTGTGAAGAAGCAGCTTTCCAATGGTTAAAGAATTTTTGAAATCGGTCCAGTAGTTTTTGCGTGAAAACATTACAAACATACACACAAACATACAAATCTTTCCTCCTTTCTCTTTATAATATTAGTATAGATGAAACCTAATATGCGGTTCTCAATTTCGATTATTACCTTAAGCGGATTTTTTACATGCAGATGCAATGTTTAAAGCATAAGCGCCTATAAGTACTCAGTACTAATAAGTAAACGTCCCACTAACTAAGCCTATACACCAGACAAATTTCTTTGATTTTGGTTTGTATTTTTTGTAAGTAACTTCGCACTCGGCGAGCGCGAAAGAGATGAAACTATTATAATTGTAACAGGATAGAGTGGGGTTCAGAATTGTTTTGTTATATGCGTCATACAGTTCGCTTCTAAAAATACGCAAGTAACTTTAACCCTTAAATAGGACCTTTATCTAACGAATAAAGGCTATCTGACGATTAAAAAATAGAATTTAACGTCATCTGTCGGTTAAAAACTATGAGGAACGAGGCCTCATCTGACGATTGGAAAACTCTACTCTAGTGTAACTACTTAATCACGCTACAGGTGTTCATATATCACAGATATTTTTACCAATTTTTTCTAATAATCACAGCATTTACTGTGATAATACATCTGAAAGGCAAACCCTCAACCGTTACGAAATTTTATCATATTTTAATATATACATATAAATGTTACTTTAATGTAAGTTCATTGTACTCTAAAACAAAGAATTAAAATGATGTTATGTAAATTAGCTTGTGAGACAACAATTTTTGTGCTTGAAAGCGGCTATAAAGTTTACCTATCTTTTGTAAGGGAAATTTATTATTATAGACCGGCACTACATAATTTGAGTCCTATCAATACTACTACTTACTATTATACTACTTACTATTTACTACTATGACTCGAGATATTTACATCCTGTTACTCTACATCAGCTATACAAAGATCTCTTTAGAGATAGAATTCGAGCGTTCTCACAAGTCCAATTGCGAAAAGCAGATGAGAGAAAGCGGAGAAGCAAATGAGAAGGTTAATCATATCACAGAAATATTCACTTCAAAAAAACTTCACTTTAGAAGTGTTATGAAGTAAAGATGTCATTATGAACGAAATACATCATTATTTATGAAAATGAAAGTTCCTGTCGAACAACAATTTGTTGTGACTTTTGATATAAAGATACTTGAATATCTCGACATTAATGTACGCAATAACCAGCCACTTTGCTTGGTGTTTGTGGACTATGAGAAGCCTTTGATTCGGTGGAAACATGGGCAGTGTTAAGATCGCTCCAGAGATGCCGAATCGACTATCGGTACGTCCAAGTGTTGAAGTGTTTGTATGAAAACGCCACAATGTCTGTCCGTATCCAAGACAAAACTTCGAGACCAATCCAAATGCGGCGAGGTGTGCGACAGGGAGATGTCATCTCCCCGAAGCTGTTTACCGCTGCATTGGAAGATGTCTTTAAGCTTTTGGATTGGAACGGATACAGCATCAACATCAACGGCGAGTACATCACTCACCTTAGATTTGCCAACGACATAGTCGTTATGGCAGGTTGTCTGGAGGACCTTAACGCAATGCTCGACGACCTCAGCAGAGTATCTCAGCAGGTGGGCCTTAAAATGAACATGAGTAAGACAAAAATCATGTCAAACTCACATGTTCCGCTCCACCCGGTGATCGTTGAGAACTCTTCACTCGAAATTGTAGACGAGTACATATACCTGGGACATACAGTCCAGCTGGGTAGGTCCAATTTCGAGAAAGAGGTTAGCCGCCGAATCCAACTTGGATGGGCAGCGTTCGGGAAGCTACGCGAGATCTTTACGTCCGAAATACCTCAGTGTCTGAGGACCAGGGTCTTCGAACAGTGCGTGTTGCCAGTGATGACCTACGGATCTGAAACGTGGTCGCTCACTATGGGCCTTATAAGAAAGCTCAGAGTCGCTCAGCGGGCGATGGAGCGAGCTATGCTCGGAGTGTCTCTACGAGATCAAATCAGAAATGAGGAGATCCGTAGAAGAACTAGAGTCGCCGACATAGCTCAGCGTGTCGCGAAGCTGAAGTGGCGCTGGGCGGGGCACATAGTGCGGAGATCCGATGGGCGCTGGGGTCTTAAGGTGCTGGAATGGCGACCCCGCACCGGAAAGCGCAGCGTCGGTAGACCCCCTACGAGGTGGACAGACGATCTCAAAAAGGTCGCAGGGAGCCACTGGATCCAGGCAGCGCAAGATCGTGTGGTGTGGCGATCCCATGAAGAGGCCTATGTCCAGCAGTGGACGTCCATCGGCTGAAGAAGAAGAAGAAGAATGTACGCAAAATTGTTACGGTCCGCTGTATTAAAATTTGAAATCAGTTTCACCAGAAGACGTTCCAATCAAAAAATCATTAGATATGAAAATTCAAATCAGCATAGATTTGACGTCACTACATTATCGATACCGCACAGATATACAATTATCTTCCATTAATTGTTTACATTGGTGAATGTAAATAAATCATCATAATATTTACACAATATCTTATGCCATTAAGTGGCGCTAGATGAGTAATATATTTACTAACGTGTCTTTTATTAATGTTGTATAGACTTAAGTATAAGATATCGCGAATCATGTTTGTATTTAATCACTTAAACGTATAAAATAACTTTGGCATGATTTAATCTTATTAAATATAGTTTAAAAAAATGTATTTTCGAACAAAATAAATATAATTTTATTGGGAGCTGGCTTTGTTTATAATGGTTCAATGTCCTGGAGCGGCGCGCCACAGGAAAAAATTATAACATCCCTTTTTTCCCATCCATTTGTCATCCCTTTTCTCACTCGCAGTTATATTATTTAGTTTTAAGGTCAAGGTTACGTTGCGTATTAGATTATTTGGAATTATGTGTTATGGTAGTGCCTTACGGGTACTGTCTTTCTCTCGGCGTTTATTTTTTAAAACTTAAAATTATTCCTGTGGCTATATTATATCCATGAATAAACTGTTTTTTTCATGTAGTGTGGTGAGGTGTGTAGATAAGTAAAATTAAAATTAATGTCGTACGGTCGATGCCATCCTGTATATGTCGATACTAGGTTAACACAACAATATATAACAATACAGTATTAAAATGATACCATACGTTCGTAAATAACAAATACGTTCTAATAGTCGCAATAGCTAGTCTAATAGCAATGATAAACAATCATGTGTGTGTTTGACCGTCAGGTGCTATTATGTTTCTACTGTTAAGAATTGATGTAGGACAGTATTAAGCGACCATTTTCAAAAGATCGATTCGATCTCGTAAGGTTGCCGATTTAAACCAACGTCAAAGACTATGTATTTTAATATTTTAATACATCGTCAAAATTCGTGATAAATAAAAACAAATAATCTTACCTATCATTTACTTCTTTATGTTATTTCCGTATACTTTTTAAATTATGTACGTTTTATTATAAGTGGAATTTCTCATTGTGTTCCAGTGCTAGAAAGCTACTTGATGCTTTAAAGTGAGATATTACTTTATTTTTTTATTGCTGTGATGACTTTACCCCGCTTAGCAAATCTGGACAGATACCTAATTTTTTTTTAATACGTTCTGATGCATATTATGAGTTTGCATACCCTAAACGGCAATAGTTTAAATTCCCGAAAGATTTTCCTGGATAAATGGATGGTGAATTGCGAATCTTCATCATGATATGATGGAGCTAAACCACAATTCCTCTCGAAGTGCAAGATGGCCTTTTCCAAGAAATTAAATAATAATACTATAATTTGTTTACTATAAAGATAATTAAATATATCTGAAAATCGAAATTCAAAAAGATTATGATTTAGCTAAATATAAATCAATAACGTGTGTTTACTTTATTAACTCTAAACGTGTATTTAGGCGTATGCTAATATTTATATAGCCAGCTGACTTACTAAGTCGGCACGTCCAAGTGTAAACGGAGCATTGACAGCAATACAGATGTTAGAAAATAGAGTGGGTCACTATCGTTAATGTTTACATTGCTCGTGACAACAGTAAAAGTAAAAAGTAAATGAGCCTTATCTACGTTCAAACTTGGTTTTTACCTATTAGGCCGTGACGTTTATTTCTTGTTTTGAGTTTTTATAAATCACAATAATAATAGCTTTTAGAAACTTTTATGTAGTTGAAGATAATCTTCTCAGAATAATAATATAAACGTAATTTTTTTAAAAATATTATATGTTATTTAAAATTACTCTGATTATCTAGAAACAAAACATACTTAGACGAACTCATGAAGTAGGATTCTCCAAATTTCATATCTACAGTCTTAGATTACCTAAAATTATAGAAAAGAATAATATCAAAAAAAGAAGATAAAGAAGAATATCAAAAAATTGTATTACCGATTATCGAGGTTTCGCTTGTATAACGATTACATCTTTGATATTACGCGTTCCAGTAAGTTAAGTCCGTTAAGATGTCTTTATCTACGTAAACGAACAAAAAGCGTAATATCACATTAACAAAATAAATAGATAAATATATGGGACAATACACACACGGTCATCTATTCCTAAAGTAAACATGATGGGCTTAACTTTGAATACCATATCCAAACTAAAAAAGATACTTAACAAACAAACTCTTTCATATTTTAATGTTAGTATGGATTGCAAACTTTTGATACATAAATATTATTATTATTATTATTTATTATATCGGAATATGTAATAAATAAATGGAACAATTACAGACGCGGCCGTCCGTCCTCAAATTAAATAACTTAATACTTGTGTTATGGGTGACAGAGAATTGGTAAATATATACATTTAAGTATATATATATATATATATACTTAAATACACAATACACTCAGAATCGAAGAACCAACAAAATTGGGTGTAGGAAAAATTGCAATGCCCCAACTAACTTTTAACAAAATCTTTATACACATCGTCAGTTTTTGCGGCCTACTAATTAAAGCATTTTTAAAATTTTAATTTGTATTTGAAAGCAAATTATCAACAGCTAACAAGGGACACTCGAAATTTCATTCGCGCCATGTTAAACGTTTAAGTTCTGTACATTTTTTCACAGTCCCCGAATATGTATAGCTCGATGTTTAAGCTTTTTTGGTATTAAATTAATAATGGATTAACGGATTAGCCGTCAAAGCGTAACAGAGAGACAGATGATAGCAGTATAGAGAGTAGATGGATTCCATATGTACTATGGAATTTCACTATTTTACAAGAATCGAGCACATGTTTCTACGCACACTTAGAAACTTTAACCGCTTAACCAGACATCGATATCTATGATTGATTATAACATGCCAACCACTTATCTTAAAGGCTATATTAAGTAGGCATAAACCCGTGAATCGTTCGAAAGAATCACACTGCCTCATCGTTCGGCTAACCGAATTTGTAGGTGTTACAGAATTACAAAACCAAATATTGAAACTTAAAAACGCTAGGTTATAATTATTTAAGTTATAATTAGGTTTTAATTTATTATTGTTACAGATTATGTTCCGCGGCGGCGTGGTGGGCGAACTGGACGCGCGTCGCGACGCCGCGCTCGCTCGCGTGCTCGTGCGATTGCAAGCCAGAGCGCGAGGGTTGCTCGCACGCCGACGAGCTCAACGGCTACGTACTCAGCATACTGCAGCAAGGTAATCAATGTGATATCTCATAGATATTATATATAGAGAGTGGTCAGGAATTTCACTGATTTTAGCGTTCTCGCATGTTACCAAATAATACGTCAACAAGAGGGAAATGTACAGTTTTAACAATAGGTCAAATAAGTTTTGACAGGTTAAGTTAATTATAATAATTTCGTTTTATTAAGCCAGGACGATTCTATCACCAGTTCGAGACGCTGTCATCCACTGAGAAAAACCGGCAAGAAAGGCAATGGTTACTCTTATCACGAATAGTATTTATTTGAGATTAGATTTTAACAACTCGATAAGATAGTCGCGGTCTACCCGAACAATATTAAAACGAGACTGTATTTCTAATTAAACCTGCTTGTTTAACCAAGACAGGTTGTAACACCATCTAAACACGTAAGTGTTTAATAATCGTACAAGTCAACCGTTATAGCTAGACTTCAAGCGATACGATCTAGCCGCGATAGCTTCTAATATCCGTATGAGTCGAGTTTTACAACAAGACTGACTTCGAACTAGCCCACCTTTTATAAACAAATCTCACTCCAAAACCAGTGCCTACCTTGCTACTGGTCACGTGGTTAAAGTGTTGCCAATATACAAAACTATAAAAATGACATTTGTCTATTTCCATTCCTAACAATATTATGATTGTTGCGATGGACTTTAAGTATGCCAAATTTCAACTCCGTAAATAAAACATGGGTACCAAAGTGTTTATACCTAGAACCAGGTACCCTATTACATGGCGCACTTTAATAGCTAAATAATACACAGATAATGTATCTGTATATTATGTTTTTTGTATTGTATATTATGCATTGTATCTCTTATATAACATATAAGATAAACCGTTTATTACTTTATTTGAGATATTTGGTTAACACTGTTTATACATTTGCAATAATGCATCTCTCCAGCGCATTCCAATTAAGAACAGCGCTATCTATACGACGGTGAAACGGTTTATTTATTATTTATTTATTTCAAAGATTACGGTTTTAATTTAATTGTATTATGATTAACTTGAACACTGTGAAATTGTGATAGCCCAGCGGTGAGACCGTGCGACTTTTTCGAGGAGGTCACGGGTTCAAACCCCGAGCGGACACCAATGAGTTTTTCTTTTAAACTAATGTGTCTAATTGATAATTGCAATTTACGACATGCTGGTGATGAAACCTGCATATCTCAAGAGAATTTGGTAAATCTATGTAACCAATCAATGCACATTGGAGAAGGGTGGTAGGTTATAGCTCTAATCCTTCTCTCCAAAAACGGAGAAAGGAGGCCTATGCCCAGCCGTGGGATATCGAAAGGTCGTTTCCTATTAACTTTTAACTTAACAATAAAGCAAGACTATGTTCACTCAATTATTTTCACTAACAATTTCTATGCCGTATGCTATCCGGCTGAGCAGACTAGAACACCCTCATTTCTTACCGAGGTGTCGTAAAATACGACTAGGGTAAGTTGACGTCAGGCAGGCGTTCGTAAAATAAGCAGCCAAATCACGTGTCAACATGTTTGTAACATGTTGTGCCGACTCCACTTAAGAATGGGATAAGGGCAGGAGTATGATGACGATTCACTAACAATTTCTAAATGTGGTTTGTTCTTATTTATTATTATTATGATGTAGGTGTGTCCAGCGCAACGTGCGAGCATTTTTGGCCGTCCGCGACTGGCCTTGGTGGAGGTTGTTGGTTCGCGTCACACCACTGCTTGCCGTACACCGCACCGAACACCGTCTCAAGCAGGCCCAGGTAATGCATCTTCATTGCTACCACACGTCATCCTAAGTCTGGCCCGTTTTACTGGCCCGTTGGCGCACTCGGTAGTGACCCTGCCTTCTCTTCCGCGGGTCGCGGGTTCGATTCCCGCCGAAGCCAACGTTTTCTATAAACAGTTTGTTGATTCTTCGAGCCTGGGTGTATATTTGTATTTAAGTATGGATTTAAAATTATATATGTAGTATATCTACCAGTTGTCCGTCACCCATAACACAATTAATAAGTTACTTACTTCGGGGTCGGATGACCGTGTGTGTAAGTGTCCCATATATTTATTTAAGTCGTGATCCGGCCTCATAGGACCACAGTGCCCACTGCTAATAAGGCTATGGCTATTTTCTCTCCCCATTACCTCAACCTCGACAATGCTACTGCACTCGCCCACACCATCTGGTTCTGTAACGTTTTTTACTTAATGCAAGCCTAACCGACGCATTGTCCTTGATTATAAAAATATTTGTAAAAATCTTACCGACAGTATTCTGAGAAAATTTCGCAATAATTGAGAGAAGACTATTCAATGTCACTAGTAAAAGCTATTGGAATTTAAAAAAAAATTGACAAAACCGTTTAAGTTTTCGTTCTCAAATGTTCTATTTCGGAATCCTCTTTTCATCGTATATTTTAATTTAATAGTATAAAAACGTGCATAATTTTATGTCGTTTCCAAACATAAAAATTATTCATTAAAATAAATGGGTAAAATCGTGAAAAAAAAACCAAATTACCCGTAAAATTATTTAGAAAAAGGTTTAATTTCACGATCACCATTGAAAGTAAGATAAACGTTCGGTTTTAATTTTTGTTGTGTCATTTCTCTCCATACAATGGAAAGGTAAATTACTTCGTAAGTATAATGTAGCGGCAGACGCAATCGCAGTACACATCGCCTCATAGATTGAAACCCTTATACGCGTTATTGTACTGAAAAGAGTAACACGCGTAGCCAACCGTACAAGTTCCCAATAATAATTACGCTCACACTTTCTCCACGGTCTTTTTTACGTCGGAAGAAACGAGTCGACGCAGGTCGTAGACGGAATGTCGTCATGCACCACGGATGTTGGTAAACCAAAGATAAGCAAGGTGAAATTATGTAATGCTGTAACGACGGAGTAGTGTATATCTTTTAGCGACATAGTATTTTATATGTAGGGAAGTACTGTTAGTATATCGATAACATTCTACCGTGAATAACACTTATTAGTTAAATATAAAGTGACGGCGTATTACTTCTCACTGCCGTTGTAGAATGATTGGTGCTCACGCTCTGAAGCAGATTGCGATGTTTTCACATAAAGCGCATGATGATTTGTATATATTAAATAAGCACATCAGTTTGTATAGACATCTCATACGTGCCGTCCCGCCCCCTTTAAAAGAGCGACCCCTTGCTGAGAGTTATGCTTACTCACCATGCTAGTCCTTGGTCATAATAGAATTAAACATACTAAAATTTTTCATACAGTTAGTTTGGTACTCCTGGTAAATGGTTTGCAACATTTTTTTGTATATATGTAATGCGGTAGTGGATATCCTTACACTACACATCATTACATAAAGGGATATCATTTCTCAATATTTTTTGAAACGATGTCGTAATCAAATAGGTTTTAAACAGTACAATATATAAATATAAATAAATAAATATATGGGACATTTACACACACGGTCGTCCATCCCCAAAGTAAGTAACTTAATACTTGTGTTATGGGTGAGAGGCAACTGGTAAATATATACATATATAGTTTTAAATACATACTTAAATACATATATAAACCCAGACTCGAAGAAACAACAAATTCTAAATAGAAAATGTTGGTTCTCGGCGCAAATCGAACCCGCGACCCACGGAGCCGAAGACAGGGTGACTGCCAACTGCGCCAACGGGCCAGTCAAATATATATACCAATATATTGTTGACAGAAATAAGTTGATTCCTCAAAGTAGTCGATAAAATATAAGAAAATATAATTTCGTGTCTCTACCTTATCCGGAGGTTATCGCGCGGCCGAGATTCGTTGATCTACTACATGAAGACTTCCTGTTTCTACTGGGGAATTTAAAGCAAAGGTAACTGACCCCGAGATCGAAGTACATAATCAACATGATCACGTTCGTGTAATAAGTAGGAAGAGCGTTCATTTCATCGTTTGGATCGTAACGAGTCATTGTTGAAGATTTATAACACGTTTTTTATTGAATTACTTTCATACTCAAGAAATATTCTCGAGTAGGTTGATGAGACCCTAATTTAAATTTCGTACAAGCTACTGAGCTGAAATTTTAACGTATAATTATCAGTTTCACTAGTTAGTCTAACTAATATGTTACTTATACTGTTGATGGTGAAACGGGCTGTCTTTGGACATGTAGGTAATGAGCTAAAAACTGGTTTGTTATTAAACACACATGTTACATGTGAATGAGGCATCCGCCTTCTATCATGTGAACAAATTGGTCCTAAACGTTTAAATACGACTGCAACTTTAGAATAATCTATACTTATTAGAATAATCTATACCAGCAGAGATACGTTAAAGTTTTGTAGTAGAGAATTGTAGACCTATAAAACTACCACAAAAAAGTCTGCGATAGCATGTCTGTATCTCTTATGGTTAACTCGAAATAATTACTTTTATGTTTAAAATTTGAATTCTAGAAAAAAATTGTGACACACAGGTTTCTATGCGGGCGAAGCCGCACAGCTAGTAGATATTAATATCTAAAAGAACCCTTTTAAGTTTTTTGAAGTAAAATTTCTTTAGACACGTTGTGCTTCTGCGATAGGTAAAAAAATTCTCAAACTCGCGTCAGGTGACGTGATCTGATTGAAAATTCGTAAGAGGGAGGGAGAGTAGACCGCCGCTTGCTTCCGCGCGCGGCTTGGGAGAGGAAGTATTCCCTGTCTGACTACCGCGCAGTGAAAACGTATGCCTGCGTCTGATGTGGAATGAGATTTTGTTTTCTTAAATTAATATTGCGGTAACTACAGTTCAACTTGAGTTTGATGTGAAAGAAATACATCAAAAGAAAAAGTGCAGCTATTTTAAATACGATAAAGTCCTATAAGAAATAAATAAATAAAGACACGATAGACCTTTAGATTCATTTTTCATTATAAATTTGCTAGAACTATCTACGAAAGAAACTTCAAACTTAGTGGTGCTAACAAGTTAAAATATGTAAGCCACTAAGTAAAGACGTAAAATGTTTAAAATAAATCAACAGCTTCCTTTTATATCTCAATTAACTTTAATCACATCCTGTTAAATCTGCAGCTGCGGAACGGATCCTGTGCGTTTAACTGCAATCTTGCCACTTGTTTCCTGTTAACGTAATCTGACGAGACTCATTTTAGTCTCGATTTTAAGTGCAGTATACTTCATAGTTACAAATGGGCTATCCTTTTTTTAGTTACGCTGTAAAAGGTGTATCTAGCAAGCTATGATAGCCCAATGTTAAGCCCTTGCTACTCTTTCGAGGGTGACATGGGTAGGAAAGTACGTTTTCGCTGTGAATTATAAATACCAATTAAGCTTGTATAGAAAATTCACAGACTACACGGCTCTCGCGAATTCACAGTTAGGCCGTCATTTATTTATTTATTCAACTAGCTGTGCCAGCAACGGCTTCGCCCGCGTAGAATTCAGTGATTTACGAAACTTTTCCCGTATTTTCAAAATTTTGAACATAAAAGTTGTTATTGTGAGTTAAAAGTGTGAAAAGCATGCTATCGCGGACTTTTTTTGAAGTATTTTTATATATCTACAATTCTCTACTTCATTACTTTGGTGTATCTCTGGTTTACGCAGCGCCCGCGACTAAAGCTCCCAGCAAGCAAGTTTTTTAACAACTGCGCGATCTTTACAACACAATTTACATAATACCGATATGTACTATTTACCTAAACCATCCGGAAGTATTGCGCTATCTTTTGGTGAAAACCGTGCAAAAATCCGTTCAGTAGATTTTGAGAAAATCGATTACAGACAGACAGCTTTTTGGGACTTTGTTTTATAATAAGTATAGATTATGTCATAAATTTGTTAAAGACCCTTTTCCAATGATCGTATTCGTTAAAAATCACGAACTAATCCAGTCTCCTACACTTATTTTTGAAGTAATTACTAACTGTTTTAATACTTCCCAAGAACTAAATTCTTAGTGTAAAAATGAATCTGACACTAATGTGACTAATTAAATTTTGATCGACTGATATGTCGCCCATACAATATCCGACATATTGTAGGCGCGGGAGCTAACTCGTTCGTGCTACAATTTACTTATAATTTTATTATTTAGTATAACATAATCAATCATTTATGTTAAGAGCTTGTTAACAACCGGTCGTCAAATGCACTCGTCGCGTTACTCTTTCTCAAATATTAAAAAAGATATAAAATAGTCCAGAATAGTCTTTATTATAAATTGATACTTTTTTACAAGAATAATTCCATTAAGAATTTAACACTACTAAACTACTAAATTTCTTAAATTCAAAGACTATAATTTATTTTCTATAACAGTAAATTAACAAACATCCTATGCGAGTTAATATAATTCTATCAACCAAGATAAAGTATTTATTTATAAGTTATTGACTGTATTTTTTATTTGGAATTTTATATCAAATGGATAAAAGTCAATAGTTTATCTTCCCTCTTACCACATGGCGGCCTTTTTAACCGATAAACAAAAAATGTTACACAACTCGTTTAAAATTACTATACACTAAAAAATTTCTATAATACTCGAATCGGAGACATGTTATCTTTATGGATATTAGATAATTTTCTACATATAGTTACAAAAAGATCGTGATTGTATTTCTATAAAAATTCTTATACTCACTTTTCACACTAAATGTAATGTCTGTTTTTTACTCGAAATTTGCCGTTTCAAGAAGTATGGATGATTTTATTTTAAAACGAATTATGACGATTAAAATGGTAATACTTACTCGTGTATACAAAGAGAGAGGAAATCCTTACGCAGCAGTGTTATATGATAGGTAAAATTATATAAAAGCTGTGTAGAAATTTAACCAAACAAATTAAGTAGATCTGAAATAATGTTTCAAATTTATTTAAATGAATATTATACAGTTACATTTAGTCATTAGGAATAGTAATAAAATTTTTGTTACAATCGAATTATTGCTTTAATCAGCAGATTAAAATTAACAATTAACAATAAGGATATTGTTCATGAAAATTTTAGATAAGAAGAAAAAATAGCACTGCATGTACAAAGGCGCCCTCCTTTGTACATGTGTTATTTTTGCCTGCCTATTGTTCTATTATTCCTAAAAGGGATCTCTTCCAGTCAAATTTTGAGTCACAGAAAAAAAAGACGAAGTAAAATGTTGATAATATTAAAAGAAGGGGTAACATGAATGGAAAAAGTTAAATATAGATACTATTAAAAAATTACCTATTAATTTTTTTTTGTTAGTTAAATAAGTTTGTTAATTGAGTTCAAAATTTGTAATTTTATTTTCTTAGGTCGTATTCAGATTTTCTTTATGTTTGAAGTATGCCAATCTGCTTTATGTTCCCCGTCATCTGGAATGATGGCTGAAACAACGATGCGGAAGCGTTGAGAAACTTTAAAAATAAAGTTGCGACGTACTGTGAATTTGCGAACGTTTTAATTTTATTTTTTATACGGTTAAAGTTTGAATGTTGTATAGTGCATTCAATTATATGTGACCTAACCAAATATTATATAACAACTTGCTATAGAAACAAGGTTAAACGAACTATTTTCAATTCGACACATAATAAAATAATTATAGTAGAAAGAGAAATTTAATCGTCATCTAATTGGGTTATTATTAAATTTAAAAGAATATATTCTTTTAAACTTTTGATGAATTCAAATTACTCTGGTGAAATTGGCGTATGCGAATAAGAGTATAGTTTAAATTTCTGTGTATTTTTAAAATTATATATAAATGCTTGCTTGGTATGGTAGTGGTAAAATCCTGGATCTAGAAATCAGAAATCAACCTCACATTACACCGTCACCCTAAGCATGTGTCCGACATTAGAGAACTCATCCTGCAAATGACGTTCTCCGAAGACAATAGATTACCTTCACGATGCTTCTGCGGTCTCCTTAAAACCCCTAAGAGCTTAATAGCATATCTTTAATTCGAACTACTGTTCATTAAAAGAAAAAAGATATAGTGTAACAAGTCAAGTAAAAAAAGCTTTTAATAAAATTCCATGTCTTGACTGTTAACCGTTGAGGAGTACTCTCTGGAGCCAATCCTCCCAGCACCATTAAGTCATCTATCTAATTCGGGGACGCCTGCCGTAGCAGTGCGGGTGGTCAGCTCCTATGTCGGACTATTCCTCCCATTTCCCCATGTTGGGATATGGGTATCACTGCTGTCCCGGCAGTGTTACCTGCTTTAATCTACCAGTAGCTTTTGTAAACCTGATAATATCCCTGAACCAGGGATCAGCCAGGACCTTAACTTCAAGTTCATCCTTACCTAGTAACTCCCATCCTACCCGCTGAGTACATAGGGCACTCAGCTATAAGGTGAAGACTCGTTTCTTCCACTCCACACTCTGGGCACGCTGAATCTTCCTTTATTTTCATTATCGACAGGTGTTTGTTTAACATGAAGTGCCTCGTAGTAATACCTGTTATAATTGCCACATTTTCCCTGCTATGAGACATTAGCTGTTTGGTCTTCTCTGTATCGAAGGATTTGAGGAATAGCTTCGACTGTATGAGTGTTGCTTTCCTCCATCTTTTGTTAGCTTCTATTTCTATTAGCATCAAGTCATCATCATCATCTGGTGCCATCTTCAAAATGAAGTGCGGAGGTCAGATGGAGAAAACATTTCCGGCTGTGTGCCATCTTTTTTATTTCCCAGTAACTAAGTCCTGTCCACTCTCCTATATTATCGAACCATTTAAAACGTTGCCTTCCAGATGCTCTTTTGCCGTACATTTTTCCTTTCATCAAGTCATACTTATCATAAACATGCATTGTCATCGGGACTAGACCAGTATGAAAAATTTCACATCAATCGGACACCGGGAAGTGCGTCAAATGTAACTTGCAAGATACTACCTTCACATACAAACACACATACAAGTCAAGTTAAATAAAAGCTTTTAAAAATAGATATTTATCACGTAATTACCATTGAATGTTTCCTAATATGGCACCATGCTGAGCCAGAATGCTGAGTGTGTACGGTTGGAAAGCTACACCATAATTTCCCCATAATTGAGTTGGCCCGGTTTTGACTTCCAATCTAGACTGCTATTACCATTAGTCTGGAATCTAATCGATGCTATCATTATATTGCAATCTCTTTAACAACTTGAAATTATTTTTTATTTTTTTTATTTTTTTATGTCTTTTCTATTTAAATTCCTTAATTTTGCTCACAAAAACTCGAGTTATAGTTATTTTATCGAAATTTAAATATTTTCTATGTTTTCTCATTAATTAACTCATTACTATTGATAACTTTAATATACGTAGTTTAGTTTTATATTTTAAAAATAATAAATATATGGGACATTTACACACACGGTCGTCTGTCCCCAAAGTAAGTAACTTAATACTTGTGTTATGGGTGACGGACAACTGGTAGATATACTACATATATAATTTTAAATACATACTTAAATACAAATATACACCCAGGCTCGAAGAACCAACAAATTGTGTATAGAAAATGTTGGCCCTCGGCGGGAATCGAACCCGCGACGCTGCGACGCTGCTTGCGCGACTGCGGCGCAAAAGGCAGGGTCACTACCCACTGCGCGAACGGTCCAGTCAATTTTCTGATGATGTACTAAATTACACTTTATCATAGATTAAGATTAATAGAATAATCAGAGTATTATTTTGAGATACTATAGCCGAAGGTATTGAGTCGGTGTCTGCACCATTTTTATTCACAAGGTAACACATAAATACGACAAACACTAAATATGTTTGTCGTATTTATTTAATTATTTATTATTATTAATATATTATTATTATAACTCATTTACTAAGTAATTCTATATTTATTTAGTTTAACGATGCTGCTCACGTATATTAGTATTAATAGATAATATATTTATATACTTTTCTCGCAGAAAAATTAATGCCAAAAAATATTCCGTTTCCACGGAAATACTCAATTTTTTATAAGAACCTATAGTGTTACGAAGTTCACAGTAAACGGTCTCTATGTTACTAGGGTATTTACTACTTTATATAATATAATACGTTGTCATTATTTGTAAAAATAACATCATAAGCAACTCAAAAAAAGTAGCTCCGCAACTCGCTGCAGCCTAACAACGAACAACGTCTTTAGACGTGCAGTGAAAAAACTTACCTCTCAGGTGAACGCAGCTGCATATTCCGTAATGGGTGAGAATCGAATCAATTAATTAGATCAGGGTTGAAAATAACTGTTTATTGTAAAAAAAAATTATGCATTCGATATTATAGCTGTTCGTAACGGGCTAGTGTTCCCACGATGAAGATCTTCGCAAAATAAGGACGCTTTGTAAAAAGTTTATTGTCTGACATATAAGGTGCTCAAGAAGCGTGGAGTTTGATCGTGTTGTACTGTTTATTTTATTGCAACAAAAGTGTTCTATCGACAATAGCTAGACAAGACACATAAAGCGATGACAGTACACAGTGTTGGACGCGAATCTTGTATATTTTTGTATTACAAATTTGACATATATAATTTCCGCTTTGATATAGTTGTAAAATAATTTGTGTCGCCATACTATATAAAAGTCAATATAATATAATTATATGTACGGGATGATATTATTTATAGTGTACAAGAGGAACAGATCATGCAATTTTGAAAATCCTCTGTTTACGGCAATAACTAGCACTTGTAGATATATGTATAAGTTTTTGGTAGAACGGTCCTGCTCAAGTTGGTTCACCTTGTTGGAGAACTATAGCGTATAGGTTTTTTTTTAATTTCAATGAATGTTAGGTAGTTTATCCAATGTACAGCCGTTTCTTAATAAGCTGCTTTAATACCCAAACCTTACATATCATCATATTTGTCAGACTGCTTGTCTAAAATTGGATGGTATCAATAATACCGCATATAACCCCATGAAGATAATTCTCAACTAGCTTCTTCTAGATCCAGAACTCACAGCCATCGCTTATATAATATCGCTTACTTTACCGGTATCAGGTTACTAAGAGAGACTCGAAAAGGAAATAGCTCTTGTTCAGGTTTCTCTTTAATGGCCACCCACGCGATAATTGAGTGTAGAATTTAAGAGCGCTTTCAATGAGATTTTCTCTTCCCGGAAAAGAAAGGTTTATAGTGTCTTGTATTGTAAAAGAAATTATTGATGCTCTTTACGTTTTTTTCGTTGAAAATAGTGTTAATTACATAATCAGTCAAGTCGTCGTCCTCGCCTCGAGATCGTTGCCGCCTCTAGGGCCTTCCTCAATTTAGTTAAGTCTTTCGTAACTATGACATAAAGGTTTACGATGTATGTTCTGTATATACGTGCATTTGTTTGATGCGTAATACTTATTATGACGATCACTATTCAATCAGTTGTCACGCTCTACTTCACATACGTTTCACTCATTTGCATAAGAGTTAGAGGTGCAGCTCTCGCAAACCTATCCGTCATTTCTGTGACTTGATAGATAAATATATTTTGTATTAACCAAATAAACATCATTTTCATACTTGTACATATTTAATTTTCTAATCATTATTAATTATATATAGTAGTGATTAGAGACTCTTACGGAAAGGGCTCGCCTCTCCTTGGAGGGAAAAATTGGAGCACACTACCACGTTCCACCATACGGATTTAATGGTTTCACAGATTTTCCCAAATTATCTAAGCACTTGGCTAAGAAAAACCTTTATACTTAAAATTTTAGGGATACAAGAAATTCCTTAAGCGAAATGTACAAGTAACCTAATTATTCGTCGGGCAAGCGTCAGTAGGACCGTTAGTTTATTTGTATTTTGGTTTGGTTTGGCCTAGTTTCTTAGTAAGGATTTTTACGTTCTAGATTCTACAGTCGTCGACGTGTAATAATTGAGCCATGATATGATTATAATTGCTGAATGAACTTTTATATGAAAATTATCAAGACCATCACCGTCATCTTTCTCCTGCGCTTATCCCATTCTAAGTGGGATGTGCTTTGGCTAGGTATTTTACAATCAACCAACCTGACGTCAAATTACCTTAGGCGCCTTTTACGACACCTCGGTAAGAAACGAGGGTGGTCGATTCAAGTCAGCCGGTTATCACACGGAACTCACTTAGTCGACTTTTACGACACCTCGGTAAGAAATGAGGGTGATATATTCTTCTCAGTCGGATACCACTTGGCAAAGAAAAATTTGCAAGATAAAAACATTATTTCTATCTTCATTTAATTAGTGTTCCAGTGGAACTACTATTCTACAGCATCAATTTGCCATAAGACCATTAACTGCCAATGCTCTGTTCAAAATTCTAACTCTTCTATCTCTTATTCCTTTCTTAATTTTCCATCGTTATTTATTTTAGCTTACTTTGTGAAGCTCATCAAAGCGTAGGATCAAAAATATATTGCTATAGAATAAAATAAAATATTTTAAATGACCAGCTTCATTTAGATTGTCTAAAATAATCGGCAATCGGTATTCTTTTGGTTATTTAACACATGCAAATGATAGAACCAGTTTTATTTTACTTGGCTAAAGACTATGTTATCTTGCATTAAAAATTTGTCGTAGTATATGTTTATCAGTCGATTTTGAATATTTAGGTAGAAAAATAAACCTATTTTCTTGATGAAATTCAAGATTTTCCCTTTATTAAGTATTATTTATATTACCTGCATATTGCTAATTATTTATCGATCATGTTTATGACTTATTTATAAGTTTCAACAAAGTTTTGTACTTTTTGTGTATGCACTGAGAAAAGTGATATTTGGGATTATTAAAATTCATATTGACAAGAAGTACAGAAAAAATATATATATTATGATATACTTCTTGAAATAAAATATTTATTATTTCCGTTGATTCCGTTGAATGGAATATGATTAGAGTCCTAATAGACGTGCACTTTTTTTCAAATGTCTTTGTAGTTATATGGATTTATTAGTATTTTCATCTATTTATGTATTATCATAGAACTGGTTTCTCGTATCAGATCAAGAGAGGCACGCCACGCGTCTCGCTTCAGCGGCCATCTCGATCGACCACATTATTCACATAACGTTACAGCTTTCTTAGACAGCGATTTTGTATATGTAATATTTAGAAAAATCACATAGTTAGTTTCTGCGTAATCATTGAGAAACTTAAATATTTATTTCTCAATATCGGGAAAAAAATATTCCGTATAAATCTCCAAACCTTTAACTATAATATTGCTATACCAAAAATCCGTTGCCCCATTTTTGGTAAAAGAGGGGCAAACAAAAGACTTCATTGAAATATTACTAGTAATACACTCGTGCCGTGTGGTATCCGGCTAACTAGAATAGACCACCCTCATTATCTTACCGAGGTGTCGTAAAAAGCGACTGAGGTAAGTTGACGATGAGCAGGCGGTTAGTAGTAAAATACCTATCCAAATCATGTAACAATGTAATAACCATGTTTAGAACATGTTGTGCCGACCCCACTTAGAGTGGGATAAGGGCAGGAGAATAATGATACTAGTAATACACTTAGCTGCACTTAAAATCTTACTATACCAGTTGCTATTTCATATACTACCAATTTTTGTACTTATCACGACTAATTGCCCTTAAAAAGAAAAATTCCACTAAACAACTGCTTTTTATTTTTTGATCATTCAGATCAAACTATAAAACAAAAATAAATGTTCTCACAGTATTTTAAGATATGATTAGGGAGATATGCTTGAACGCATATCATGACATTTTTATATATTTAAGTGATTTTTTAAAACTTGAAGACTGGTCTTGCTTATAAAGTATATCTATGTATGTTAATAGTTGAGTTGTAATAATTTTGTTTCTTTTGCAGGAGGAGTTGGATATATTGCGCGCGAAATTGGATAAAGTTGAAGGCGAACGCACACACTACAAGAACGAGACGGAAAAACTTGAAACTAAGGTAGGTTGTAGATTTGTGTGTAAATAATTTACGGTCATAAATAATTTATAACTAAATTTAGTGCGATATTTTCATAATTAATATACAATAACGTAGCTCAATGAGTAGCGAACGTTATATTCATATTCAAAATATTCTTTATTCAAGTAAACTTGTAAACAAGTGCTTTTGAATCGCCAACTTCACTGCTGGTTCGGAAAGCTGTTCCTACCGAGAAGAACCAGCAAGAAACTCGGCGGTTGCTCTTTTAAAAATATAAATCTTAAAACTAGTTACATTTAGTTATTACTGTCTTGTACAGGGTAGAAGTGCACCTATATCCACATATCCTTATCATCTAAGTAATCTTCAACACTATAGTAGGCTTTCTGTATCAGCCTATTGTATCTTGTACCTCTGTATCAGTATCTCGATGAATGGTGCGTATAATACTAAGAAAACCGCTACTCGATGCGTAGCTGACTACGTCGCTTTATATAAACTACTTTTTAAATAGCTCTCATTAGCAGAATCAGGTGTTCGTATTAAGTTTCTGTGTAATTTTGTAAAAAAAAATTTAAGTAACGGCCTGTTACTATCCCACTGCTGGGCATAGGCGGAGAGAGGAGCTCTCCGTTTTTTTGGAGAGAAGGGTTGGAACTAAAACCTACCACACTGCTCCAACGCGGATTAGTCGGTTACAAATTTCCCTAGAAGTTCTAGAGATATCCAGGTTTCCTCACGATGTTTTCCTTAACCGAAAAGCGTGAAATAAATTGCAATTATCAATTAGACACATAAATTTTAATAGAAAAACTCATTGGTGCCTGCCCGGGGTTTGAACTCATGATCGTCTCTAGAGAGTCACACGGTCTCACATCTAGGCTATCACAGCTATATTTGTAATTTTGTACAACTTAATAAAAACATCCATTATTGACTATGTTTCTGTAAATATACAAGTCACCTCTAGACGAAAATTTTAATTTTTATGATTCAGTATACATATTTCAATAATGTTTTTTTACATTATGTACATTTTTGTAAGGCTATGTTCATAGATGAACATCAGTTCATAGACGGTTTTGTTCATTGTTCATAGACTAATGTTAAATTCTAGTCACATTCCTTTTAAAAAAAAATATCATTTAAAGAGCTGCATAAGCTATATCAGATTTAGGCACTTCAACCATTAAATAGGAAAACTTATGGTATATGAGAAGAGTATCACTATACTTTTCCATCTTATTTTTATTACCCGATGCTTAAGACTGATATTTTTTAAAAGCCAGGGTGCCAGAACATCTTAAAATATCTTTATAAACAATATAAACTTAACGTCTTTAAAATAACGTTCAGTTCAATTATGAGGACTACGATCTATCTTTTGGGATTAACGCAAGAAATAGCATAGATTTTTGTTGCATGTTTATTTCGTATTACCGTAAGATGTTCGATATGATAAGAACAAGTTCTCTACTTTACGTGCTCTACATATAAGAGATAAGTCACGCGGCTTAGCAGACACTCATTCAATTGCCGTTTTATTAGTATGACGTTCTGACTAACACGTACAAACTTACGTTGTGTTTATTTTAATCGTTTGCAAATTGTACGATTATGTTCACGAAATACTCGGTTAATAATAATATAATATATATATAATATAAAACTTATAAATTTCCATTATAAGTTAAGCTAGATATAAGCAGTGGGATAGGTTCAGGCCAGGACATATATACATATATTTATATATGTAACGCTCTGCTCCTATCTCAATGCTGGGCATATGCCACCTCTCTCCGTATTCGGAGAGAAGGGTTAGAGCTAAGACCCACCACGCTGCCCTGATGCGGATTGGTGGGTTGCACATATCCCCCTAATTCTCTAGAGATATGCAGGTTTCCTGACGATGTTTTTCTTTACCGAAAATCGTTTGATAAATTGAAATCATCACTTAGACACGTAAGTTTAAATAGAAAAATTCATTGGTGCCTGCCAGAGGTGTAGGAACTTGTGAGCCCCCTTTGAAAGAGTTGCACGGTCTCACCACTAAGCTACCACAGCATATGGTATATATATATATATATTCCTCGTGAAACAACCGTAGAGTTATTTAGAGTACAAAAGCCAGTTAAAATGTCCCATATTGCAATAAATAGAAATCATAAGCAGTGATCTATCTGTCTTTCTTTTTTATGTGCGATTAGATAAAAAGGAAGTATACGAGGTTCATCTTTCCCCTCATTATTTTGCCACACTCTTACCAACAGGCCTGCCTATGACTTCCCTACTCTAAGTATAATATCTCTATTGAAACAACACACTGCTTTCGCTTTGACATTTCGAATAAACATCACCAAGTTTTGGAATCCTATAGATAATCTTCTATTCTCTAATGTATTACCTACCAGTACGGTAAGAAAGAATAGTGATCTTATATGTAAGCCCGAAAAACTAGTCATATCTTCACCTCCCACCAAGTACAACACAATATCAATGAATTATTTTAAAAATGCACCTGGGAACATATAACATTATTAATTATATTACGTACAGTAACATTTTTAGTCAAAATTAGTTAATTATTTAAAAATATTCAAATAAAACGCATGCCAATACCACATCCAGCGATAACTGGTAAGCCTTGACGGGGGTAATAACACCGATGAACGAAATATTTGAATTAACTTATGCTGAAAAATACAAAAAGACCGCACAGAAATACATAAACACCAATATAAACATAATAAAAACACGATAAACATCCATATAAAAATTTGCGAATACCCCTCGCCTATTTCTTAATGAACAGTCTTTTAACACAAGGGATACAATACAATATATAATAAAATATATGTGATGTAATTCGTCAATGATAGCCTTTTGATTTTTATTTTAAACAAACTGTAAAACGTCTATGTATACAGTCCCGTAATTATAGATTATAGTATTCATATCTTTTTCAAAAAAGTCTATCATGTCTAATCACTCTATATTACAGATTATTCAATACAAAATTTCGGATGTATTCTACATTCCAAGCAATGAGTGATTATGAATCATCAAAGCTCAATGCCATATAAATATGACTTAATTATATTTTGAAGTGAAAAAAATGTTTTGACGTGAAATTAATTATTTAACATTAGACATTCGTCGCTAGATTTCGCTGATGTCATTCTTATAGTATGATCGAGAATCGGATTGCTTTGAATTTAAGAAAGTCCATTTTAATTTGCACAGAGACATTTGTTTACCACAATTGTTATTATTACATGGAGCTTTAATGAAATTTAACAAACATAAACCATTTAAGAAAACCAAAAATAAACAAGGACAAAATTATTTCCTCTCTATCTGCTCGTTAAAAAGAAAGTGACGTTATAAAGCCGTGGGCAATTTAAATTTAGTTCTCCGTTATAAGTCGATGTAAGCCATTCTAAGCTTATTTATATGTTTTGTATGTCGCAATCATGTATTGATTAATTTACTGTAAAAACTGGTTTAGAATAGCTTACAAGTAACATTTGACGTTTTTATCTTGAAAAGTCATCCAAGTAAATCGTTAGAGAAGAGACCGGTTTTGCACGGTTTTCTTAATGGTAAGCACTGGATATTTATTTTATCTAGGAGAAAAACTGGCAATTGGTTTGTAGTTTATTGACAGTTACGAGCAAAACCATTTAATGCGGCACATAGATTTATGAGGTATCTAGAGCTAGTCAATAATAGAACAAAAAACCACTTTGACTCACTTGTTATAGGCAACTTTGATGATGAACGAAAACGATCGATATTTATGATTGCAAGTTTGTCTTACTGAAGTCGGCACATGTTTTAAGTATGCTGTTACATGATTTGGTTACGCCTGCCTGACGTCAACTTACCTTAGTCGCTTTTTACGACACCTCGGTAAAAAATGAGGGTGATCTATTCTTCTCAGCCGGATCGGCGTAGATATTAAAAGTTGGTATACATAAATATAGCTTTAAATAACAATAATACTATTCCATTCATCCTCTATTTGAACTTAAAAGCTTGACCGTGAACGTAAACAGCTGCTGTCTTACCAATATACCGTGCATAGTTTACATCTCATCTTTATAATGTTTTTTACTAAACCAGAAAATCCACTATCGTCTTCAGAGCAGGTTATTGAGGCAATAAGACAGGTAACGAATATATTTTAAAGCTGTTTTCTTGGCGGAAAACAATTCACAAGATAAATATTGAATTAAAACCTTTACCAAACATCTACTGGTAAAAAGAAATACTCATAACATCATAAGAAATGTATATTAGATACATATAATTAGTTCATTAGAAATTATTCAAATCTCGATGTTTGGAATTTAATCATTAGTACTAGTAACTAACACCATCTAGTTGTGAACTACTACACTACCTAGAAAACGGTTTGCTTGCTTTGAAAAATTTCTACGGGAACACAATATGGCTTTTTGTGTTATTTAACTAAGTATCCCTAAGCACATTCAATAATATCATTTAAATAATATTAACATATTATAATTTACAAATTATGTGTAATTACTTGTACGCCCAGTCCGCTTCGGGCATAATTTAAATTTACGAAAAAAATGCTCCGATCGCCACAAAACTTTACAGGATCATCCGGTTATTCTGGATATCGGATTGTCTGACAATTTTATTGAAATCAGTCCAGCCGATTCGGAGTCTATAAAGGGCATACAGACTAAATATATACTTACTAAATGCATACTTTATATTATATGGGATTTATAAAATATACTTAATACATGCCAATACCACGCTAATATACCTATTCCAATTTGGTTGCGTAGTCGACAATCGCTTTTCAAAATTTGAATTGTATTATTGAATTTAATGGTTATGTACCTACGTAGTAGACCATTGCAATCTAATAATATGAACAAAATTCTACAACGTCAAACTCAAAGCCTTTTTTTTAACAAATACCCGAGGATTTCCTTTCTGGTGCATCGTAGCATTAAAAGTGTCGAACATTAAATTATTCAAATAATTACTTCCAAAGGCCTATCAAAAATATCACTATTGTAATCGTTTCATTTTATCATAATTTTAAAGTACTTTCAATATTTATTAGCGTCGAGTCGAATGAAAAAGAGTACAAAGTATAAGAATGCGTAGACATAATTTGTGCGTTATTGGGGCAGTTTTTTCAATAATATAGGTTTCCATATTCGTATTAGTTCCGTTCTGAACATGGACACAATATAACTATAAGACGCGCTGTAAGTTAGATAAGATGTAGTTGGTGACGGTTAGACGTCTTGGTATGTAAAATATAAGCCATATTTTTTAAGGAAAGGTTACTTTATTTCAATAGATTTTCTTATATTATTTCATAAGGGAATTATTTAAATTGATTAGTAACTATTAAAAAAGGATGTTTAATTTTATATTAAAGTTGGTGCAACAAACTCCTGTAATGTTAAAATTCTTCGAATGTTAATATTCCATCGCTAGTGTCAAACTTAAACAGTCGGATGATTACGTTGGAAGCCCAAAACCAACCTCACCCCTGGCGATGCTTCTGCGCTCGCCTCCGCATATCTCGCGGTGACACTGTAAAAACCACTTCGGCTACAGTAAACAAACAGCATATTATCATTATTGTAAAGAAAAAAATACGTGTGGCACTCGGAGACTGCCGCGGTAAAGCTATTGCATAGAATTTTTTGTCGACTTATGCAATTACAATTATATATTTATTTTATTTATGCAGTATTTTTTTTTCTTTGATATTGATTAAAATTACACTTTGAGCGTGGTGACCGATAAAAAAAACATGTTTTTTTCTTTTATTAAATAAATGAGATGTTAATATTGTTCAAAATATTTTTATTATCTTTCAATACATGTCGGTTTTCCAATACAACCAATGCCACCTAAAGGCGGGTTGCTGAACTAAAGAGACAAGCGTGATATTTCAAAAAAAAAGTCATTAACCCGTCAACTGGCGTGTGCGCCCCGGGGCGCACAGATCGCTGCTAGAAGGTATCACCGCTGTGCCGGTCGGAGTGGAGTGTGTTAGGTTTTTACGTTACGGAATTTCTGGATTCGGTCTCCACGCTCAAGGCCCGCGATAGAAGCTATGCAATAGCTTAAAAAAATTTAAAGGTTTGGATAAGAATTAGCGGAATAGGGTCTGCTAGATCACGTGTTTTTAGAAATTATGGCGTTTTTGTAGTACTCGTTCAGTAGCGCTCGAATACTTGGCTACGTGCCTTATATAAACAAAGTTAATGAACGACCTTGGTACTTTATCTTAATCGAGTAATTAGACTTGAGAAACGGATGTATACTGTGCTTTTTAGCAAATTGTTACATTAAAGTTCGGAATCTCAATATGGGTCTAGATATACTAGTTTTGCGCAGCTGCCTGTACAAACTTGATCTCCTTGAATCGGTGGATTATTATGTCTGGCCGCTGAGTGTTGATGTCTTGTATAGATGTCTGTGTTGTAAGGGAGGGTGTTTATTCCCAACTAAATTTTTAGCTTACCCACGATTTTTTTTATACATTCCCTAAGATGTACTCGCAAACAATGTGGTGCAATTAGTATTTGGAGGCGTTTTACACTTTTTATTTATATATAATTACCTTGTTTTCCAAGAAGTAATAGATTCAGTTTTAAATGCGTGTAAGTATATTTCTTCACTTTTATTTTTCTTAAATTTATCTTAATGGTATTGATTTCTTCTATCTGATTGTTTATATTTTTATTTGCCATAGCGTAGTTCCAGAAACATTAAACAATTTGGGCGATTACACTCAAATATCTGTGAGCTTATACTCACTTATATGTTAGTATTATAATTATAGGATGTTTAATAAAACATCAATATATTAGTGACTAAGTTCCGGTCAATACAAACTTTGTCACGTTGAATGAAAAGCTCATTTTAAGCTTATGACTAATCATAGTACCACCCTGGCTGGCAAAACACTAGAGAACGTAAAATATGAAATGTTTCCTGCAACTGAAATTAAATCGAATAACGTAATTTTCTGAAATCAATTTTAAGTTATTTACGATATGAATGACTTATGTCGATCATACTTAGGTTGATCATCACATCATAGCCGTATCAGATGGATCATCATTGAAATTCAAATTCAAATTCAAAATATTCTTTATTCAAGTAAACTTGTAAACAAGTGCTTTTGAATCGTCAACTTTACTGCTGGTTCGGAAAGCTGTTCCTACCGAGAAGAGCCAGCAAGAAACTCGGCGGTTGCTCTTTTTAAAATATGAATCTTAGAACTAGTTACATTTATTTATTACTGTCTTGTACAGGGTAGAAGTGCACGTATACTCACACATCCTTATCATCTAATCTTCAACAGTATAGTAGGCTTTCTGTATCAGCCTCTTTTTAACAGTGGTTTTTAACTGCTGTAATAGCATGGCCAAATTTCATGGCCATCATTGAAAATAAAGTATTACAATTTAAAATAGCCGCTGTTATAATTGCGCAAGTGAATCTCTTTTAAGTTCGGCATTTGTGTGTCTTCAACGTAAACAAAGTACTATTTCCTTGACCGAGAGCTATAAATAAATCGAAACTAGAAAAATCTAAAGCGTGCGTGAATGAAACGCATTATATAATTGTTACGGAAGACTTTGTAGACTAGTATGTGTTTTGCTAGAAGCTTTGTATTATTTGAAGTTGTTGTATAGGCAAAAAGTCACTACACTGTTTTAACTGGCTCGATGGCGCAGTTGGCAGTGACGCTGCCTTCAGCTGCGCTGGTCGCAGATTCGATCCTGCCGAGGACCAATTTTCTATAATTTTCAAGAATCAATTTCTTGATTCTTCGAGTCTGGTTGTGTATATATTTAAAACTCTATGTGTATATATGTATTTAGCAGTTATGCGTCACCCATAACATTAAGCTATACTTTGGGGACGGGCAGCCGTGTGTGCAGTCGTTTCATATATTTATTTATTTATCTGTATATTTGTTACGCTTTGTCCGCTTATCCTAAGTCCGAATATGTACGAAATTTGGTACAATTGAAGTTTATATAGGATATAAAATAGGATATTAAAACCCATTCTTCCTTCGGTACATAGAATAAAACATATTTTTGCCATTTTCTGGGGGCATTTTAAAAATTAAGTTGACGCGAAACAAGTAGTGGTTACATCTATTAAATGTTCGGTCTAGATTCTATACTAACGAAACGATATTCAAAATTTGTAGTTTTTAATATGTTGCGCTTCGACCAAAAAAAACAAATTTATGACTAACTAAACCTTATTTATGATGTTTTTGAACACAAAGGATAAGATTAAACTGCGCTGACATTCGGAGAAAGTGATTACATTTAAACCCAAGACATTTCTGTTTTTCGATGTTTTTACGATCACGTTTTTCGTAATGGTATGGCCACAAAATGCGTCACTGGAAAAGCTGACTGAAATATAAAAGCAGCATATTTAATTAACTTTTCTATACATCGATATCTATTTGGTATTTTACTAGAGGCGTAGATTCTTTAAATAATTTTAGTAGATATTATTTTTTACAAAAGGGTCAAAAATTTTACACATAAGCCATCCTCATCCATGAATGACTCTGTCTATTAGTGATAACCGTATGAAAATTAGTAATTTAGTTAATAAATAAATAAATAAGTAATTCCTAACTGTATCACAACCAGACCAAACGATCAATACAGAAGTGGCGAAAACTATGGTTTATAATACAAATACAAAACAAATCATCAAGAGCTATCTGTCATACAGTCTGACATACAGTCATCGATTTTTTCAAAATCTACTAAACAGATTTTTGTACGGTTTTTACTAAAAGATAGTGCAATTCTTGATGAAGGTTTTAATTAATAACACATTACAGACTTATGTAAATTTAAATAGGATAAATTAATTCCACGCGTCCATAATAGAAAGAATCTGGGAAAATAATCTTTGACCAATATCAATGTATTTTTTAAATGACATACTCCGCGTCCATATGCGAGAAAATAATCTTTGACCAATATCAATGTATTTTTTAAATGACATACTCCGCGTCCATATGCTAGAAAATAATCTTTGACCAATATCAATGTATTTTTTAAATGACATACTCCGCGTCCATATGCGAGAAAATAATCTTTGACCAATATCAATGTATTTTTAAATGACATACTCCGCGTCCATATGCGAGAAAATAATCTTTGACCAATATCAATGTATTTTTTAAATGACATACTCCGCGTCCATATGCGAGAAAATAATCTTTGACCAATATCAATGTATTTTTAAATGACATAATCCGGGTCCATATGCGAGAAAATAATCTTTGACCAATATCAATGTATTTTTAAATGACATACTCCGCGTCCATATGCGAGAAAATAATCTTTGACCAATATCAATGTATTTTTTAAATGACATACTCCGCGTCCATATCCGAGAACATAATCTTTGACCAATATCAATATATTTTTTAAATGACATACTCGCTGGTACAATAGAAATTATGCCCAGGTATAATGGACCCACAAATGCTGGTAGCGTTCACGCCTTACACCGCTTAGCTGATACTGTGTGCGAAAAAAGAGCCAGCCCTCTTGTATTTTTTAAAGATATTTTTTATCTCCGTTTATTCGTAATTGAACCCACTATCTGATAATATATCTCGATACATTAATAGTATGTAATGCAGTAAATCCGTTAACATATATCTTAAAAATACCCACTATACAAGTCAACCGTGATTTGAGAAGTGCCAAAGTTTCCGGCATAATTCATGTAACAATAAACAAAAACACTTTATCCCACTACAAGGCGATGAAAGCATAATAATACATCCAGATGGTCTAGATAACTTATATAACGTAGTTTTACGGTCATCTGTTAATTTACTAACGCGTTTACGATAGGAAAGTGCCAAAAATGCAGGCGTCATTTCCTCGACTCAGTGCGCACAACTAATTATTCGTATTCGTACAATAATAACCAGGTTTCCGATCAGGTTTAATCCATACTTAATATATAGAAAGTGTCCTTACGTCCTTAAGACGTGAGTCTTATCCCGTCGGGTGAGCCCGATTAATATCAAGCTCACACGAGGCGATTCATGAGCTTTCCGCTCAAGGTGTGCGGGCGCGGTTCGCGCGGTTAATCATAGGCCGTAGGGATAGTATAAACTTGAAACTAGTCGGGCTCACACTATAAAATAAGACCTGAGTATAGACGGTGTCTATCCATTTATTATGAATACCACTCACGATAGTATAAATTCAAAAACAGGTTGAATCCAGCTTATAAAAACCTTTTGTCTGTTAGATAGCTTTTACAATGAGCGGTTTTTTTTCAACCTTACAGCCTCTTTAGCAACCTCTTTAGCAGCGTCACAGACTGAAGTTTCGAAATGAATAAACGTCTTAGGATGCCTCGTTTGACTAGGATCGGTGCTGGCTCTGGACTAAGTACAGTGAAGCAAAGATAACATAAATCCGACTGTTAGCAACCACTGAGAGCGTTGAAATCGAAAACCAACCTTTCCGGAATTTATGTATTGTTTTAGAGCTCGTGATTAAATCTTCAAGGTCATATATAAGTCCTTTAAAGCGCTTAAAGTTTTTGTGGCGATGACCGCACATAAAAAAGTAAGTTCAAAGTTTGCATTGTAAAAACCAATACATACCAAATGTGGAGACAAATTGTAACAAAAAATCGACGTGGGTTCAAGTTTTTATAAACATAATCGTTCATTCCTCGTTGTTATACAATGGTTATAAGTGAATCCTTACCAAGTTATGGCAGACCTAATAGCCAAGCCTCCAGTGATTTATTTTGTTACTCAATAATCTATATAGTATACATATATTTATATAGGTAACTCAAATCTCGCTTAAAGTTTATAGACCTTAGATGTTGTCATAAACTTTCAAGGAGAATCTGAAATATAAAAATAAAAAATACTTTAGTAAATCCCAACTGAAAGTATTTGACTTTTGTAAATATTTACGAGGAATGTATTCTTATACCCGTGACGTCTGTAAACAGTTTGGTAAGTACGTTTTCAAATCTCGACTGTGAATAGTTGCCGCAGTAACGCGGCTGATTCGATTCTCGCGTGAATCAATTTAGATTTAACTGTTATATAATATAATTAGATTGAAGGCTAAATTTGTCTATGGCACAAGGCTGTTGTTGTTGATAGCGTATAGCACTTTATTATACTTATTAAAACAATTTATAAACCTTAAATTAATTAAATTTATTTATTATATTATATATTATTATTATTTATATTAAATTTACTATGCAATAAAGAGAGGTAATAATATATCTAATAAAATGTTGTTATTGTTAAAATAGTTTACGAATCTTAATTTTTCCTTTTTAACTACTTACGATAGTAATTATATTTAGTTGTTAGTGATAATGATATGAAATGATAATCTATATGTTATTATTATATATACCCTATCATAGAATCTGTTAATATATCGTATAGGTATATCATACATAGCCTGAAATCCCTGTAGACCCTAAAGCCGCGAACGCGCAAAATTATTTTCTCCTCAGTTTATCGACAACTATCTATATTGTAGTCTGCATATAATTAGCGTTTTATTTTATTACAAAGTTAACCTAATAAATGATTTAAGAAATTTAAATAAGTATGTCAGATGTTCAAACACTGGAGGTCGTTGCCCTGCACTGAAAAATCTGTACGAAGGCATGTGCTAATATTAATGAAGTTTTTCCGATTTTTCATTACACTGCATAATAAAACTGTCCGCAATATAGGTCATACGTGACATGTACAGAGCAGTATCTTTTTATTTTCCATTAGATTCTTTTCTTTTTTATTGGCGACTACTTTCGACCCCTTTCACATTATGTGGCCTACGGCAATGGCTAACGGCATATAAGTACTTAAACCTCTTTCTATATAGTTTATGTATCTAAATATTTTAATTACTGTAACGTCTTATCAAAACCTTCTATTTTTACTTGCAATATATTAGGTCCTTACATATGAAATTGGCGTTTTGTCGTACTGGCCACTTTGACCTCAAATATTACCTTTATGGTTAGGAATTCCAAATTCAAATTCATACAGTTATTTACTCATGCATTTGTGTTTCAAACCCCCTAATTCGTTTGTTTTTTCTTCTTTTGTTTTTTTCTTTGTGTCACTCTGTTTACAAAATGGAAAACATGAAATATCGCGTTATTTACGAGTATGAGTTCCACCGTGGCACCAGTGCTGCAGAAACGGCTCGAAGGATTAATGATGTGTATGGTGACGGTGTCGCAAAAGAAAACACAGTGCGTTTTTTGGTTCCAACGTTTTCGTTCTGGAAATTTCGACCTGCAGAACAAGCCTCGTGGACGGCCGGAGACCAAAGTTGATAATGAAGAATTGAAGGCTATTGTGGAAGCGGATCCATCGCAAACCACGTCCGAGTTAGCTGCAGGCTCCGGTGTTAGTGATAAAACTATTCTAATCCACTTGAAGCAAATTGGGAAGGTGAAAAAGCTTGAAAGGTGGGTACCTCATGAATTGAGTGAAGCAAACCGACAAACGCGCGTCGACTGCTGCGTTACGTTACTCAACCGGCACAATAATGAAGGAATTTTAAATCGAATCATTACCTGTGATGAAAAGTGGATCCTCTACAATAATCGGAAGCGCTCATCGCAATGGCTGAGCCCTGGCGAACCAGCCAAATCCTGCCCTAAGCGAAAATTGACTAAAAAAAAGTTGCTTGTAAGTGTTTGGTGGACTAGTGCTGGTGTCGTTCACTACAGTTTTCTTAAATCTGGCCAGACGATTACGGCAGATATCTATTGTCAGCAACTGCAAACCATGATGGAAAAGCTAGCTGCTAAACAACCGAGGCTGGTCAATCGCTCTAGGCCACTGCTGCTTCAGGACAACGCTAGACCACACACTGCACAACAGACGGCTACCAAATCAGAGGAGCTTCAATTAGAATGTCATAGACATCCACCGTACTCTCCGGACGTTGCTCCAACAGATTACCATTTTTTTCGCAATTTGGATAACTGCTTGCAAGGAAAAAAATTCAATTCCGATGGGGCAGTCCAAACTGCCTTCAAAGATTTTATTGACTCCCGCCCGAATGGTTTTTTTAGTAAGGGGATCAATGAACTACATATGAGATGACAAAAGTGCATACATAGCAATGATACATACTTTGATTAATTAAATATATTTTATTTAAAAAAAAAACGACTTTATGTTCCTCCCATAGAAAACGCCGATTTCATATGTAAGGACCTAATATGTATGTGAAGTCGGAATCTTGCATATTAAATTTAGCCCACTTTTCGATTGTGTCCTATTAAGCTGAAATTTACATACTGATTCAGTCCCGATTACAATGCACGTTTAAAATAAGCATTTCTTGATGCTGCTGCCAGGATTAGCTTAACGAGGTAACTCCGCAACAGCTTATTTAAAAGTTTTTGAACATGATTTGTTTTTATTGTCTTTTTGACAGAAGATAATAAAAAAAATAGAATAAACTAATATGATAAAGTAATTATGACTGGCCCGTTGGCGCAGTTGGCAGTGACCCTGTCTTCGGCTCCGTGGGTCGCGGGTTCGATTCCCGCCGAGAACCAACATTTTCTATTTAGAATTTGTTGGTTCTTCGAGTCTGGGTGTATATATGTATTTAAGTATGTATTTAAAACTAAATATGTATATATTTACCAGTTGTCTCTCACCCATAACACAAGTATTAAAAATTATTCTCGTTCATGTCAGTGTGAAAGATGCTTATTACAAACACAAGAGAACCCAGGCGGTTCGTCCCAGTTTGAGATTGATTTACTCATCCCAAAATATTCCGCTGGAGTATTAAACGCTCTGATTTTGTTAATTAAAACCAAAGTAACAAAATATATTCTTTGAGGCCTTTGCATTAAATGAAGCGCACAGAAAATATCAACCTCATTTTGATACCCTACTGGTGTACAAATAAACTATTTAACATTGCGTTATAATCTATTAAACTCAATTAAAAATTATTTACAATAATGGCTATCTCTGCTGAGAAAGTAATAATAGGAAACTGTAATTATTAATAAGAAAGTAAATAAAATAAAGCAAAATAGTGACAGCCTTAAATTAAATTCAAAGTATTCTTTATTCACGTAAAACTGTAAACAAGTAGTTTTGAATCGTCAACCCTACTGCTGGTTCGGAAAGTTGTTCCTAGCGATAGGAGCCAGCAAAAAACTAGGTGGTTGCCCTTTTTAAATTAAAATTCTTATTAATAGTTACATTTAGTCAATGTTGTCTTGTAAAGGGTCGAATAGTAATAGCTACTATTCGACCACATATTGTTATCATGTAAGTAATCCACAACAGTATACTAACTGTACCAACCTCATTCTAACAGTATTTTTAAACTGCTGTAATGGCAAAAATTTATTATTATATTACATAGTCACTGTTAATAATGAAAATCAAATCGTACATTTTTATCAATATGTTGGTCTTTTTCTTTGCTTAGATTCAGTCTATTAACTGGATCAAAATATCGTCAATTTAAGCATTAATAAAATTTATTTTTACTATTCAAGTAAACCGTAAAATATACTTAACAATATTTTAAGTATTTAAACTTATTGTATTATTTCAAATTATTATAAGTAATTTTTGTAATACACCCCCAAAAATATCAAGATATGTCCTCTGTTTTGATCATCTGTACATCCTAAATAGCTACATATTTTGTTTACATTTTTTAAGTGTATTGTGAACATTTCAACTAATAAAAAAACAATGTAATCTTTCATGGTTGCCATTGTTGCCTACTGCGCACAACACACATCAAAATAACTCAAGGATCTAGGTAAAATATAACTCAAGACAATACCAGTTAAAACACAACGTAACTAGTTCCAGCAATTTAATACTATGATGATGAATATATTGATTATGATAATTGATATACTATGATATCAATATCATATTTCATATTATCAATATAATCATATATATTGATAATATGAAATACTATGTAATTGAAACAAGTTTAGAAATTGGACGTGTGTCCGAGACGTTGGACATATCGCATGTGTTTTAAGATTACTCGTAAAATTAAATCATTTAAGCTGTACATAGTTCTCATGTCCATATATAAGTTACTTAATAATATTCTTGGTGTTAATATCGGTCTAAGAGTGATGTGAAAGTTGTGATTAAGTTGCTTTGTGATACTAATCAAGTTATCACTTCAATATATTACGTACATTATTGTGACATTTGTGTATTCTTATCGTAAAATTGAACCCTGTTGTTAACTGACGACGTGGTCGAATGGTGGGATAAGCGAATTCATAGATTCTGCTTGAGATCGATCCTCACAAAGTACTGTGCATAATACTTTTATTCATTTTTTATTTTAATTTTATTTTTTATTTTTTATTTTTATTTTTATTTTTATTTTTTTCACTTTTGATTTTTCCTTTATATTTAATTCCGTTATATTAATCATGAAATGCCAAGTGTGTCATAACGCTATACATAAAGCTGATCTGATAAAATGCAATGTTTGCAATGGAACCTTTCATTATAAGTGTCAGAATATGAGTTCTACGTACTTTATGGATCAATTGTTACAATTAAGAAAATCATGGCGCTGCACATCCTGTGCCAATGTAACTTCGAGACGTAAAGGCAATGATACGCCCGTTAGGCAGCAACTACTTCCAACAGTGAAAGCTGTGGCCCTAGATAAGTCACTTGAAGATTTTAGTCAAGATACTAGTGTTAATGAACAAGTGCCCAACAGTGAAAATCCTTCGGCCGAAATTTCGTACCAACAGTTTGCTACACTTTTAGAATCAAAACTCGAAAATATGAAAAGTTCTTTGACAACGGAAATTCGTAATGAACTGAGTTCGATTCTGGAAAAAATCAAGCTCGATTTTTCTACAACTACCGACTTTTTATCAGCTCAAATTAGTGATCTTCAGAAGGAAGTAATGAGTTACAAAGCTAAATTCAAAGATTTAGAAAGTGAAAATATTGCCTTAAATAATTCAATTCGAACTATACAAGCGGAATTAAATGTACGAGAGCAGGCTAGTTTAATTTATGATGTACAAATCGCAGGTATACCAGAACATGAGAATGAATCCTTAACACATATCGCTATTGCAGTTGCAGCTAAGATTGGAGTTGAGATTGAAGACAAGGATATTGCAAACGTAGCTCGCATCGGACCCAAACCAAATCCGGTAGAAGTATCAGATGCTACTCAATCCTTTCGTGTCCGTCCTATTGTTATGCGACTCACGCGGCGCACAAAGCGAAATGAACTCCTCAAAAATGCACGTGTTCGTCGCGGAGCAACTACGGCCGAACTTAGCCTGCCACAACATACACCTAGGCGTTTTTATATTAACGAAAGGCTTACTAAAAATAATAGAGGAATATTCGTCAGAGCACGTGAATTGGCGCGGATTGCCAAATGGAAATTTGTATGGACTAAAGAAGGGAGAGTCTATGCACGGCGCTCAGAATCCTCACAAATACATTTATTGCAAGCTGAGAGCGACATTGATAAACTTTTTAATATTGTTGATTCGTCTTGTCCTGATGATTAGATATTTATGGATATACTCCTTACTTAATATTAATCTAATGCCTTGCTTCTACTGCTTTTTCAATGTAATTATATTGTTAAGAAGCTCGATTTTCATCTCCAGGCTTATTTTGTTCACAATTACATGTACTCCTATTCTTTATATTAATGTTGTATTATTTTGCTATAGTTATAATAGTTTTTTTATATGCTTGTTAATTTTTAAGTTAGTATTGTACTATGGTAAGTCTCATCTGCCAATGAAAAGTGTTACTGAAAAGCTTATTATTAGGTCTTCTCGTCATTTAGTAAGTGAAAACTTCAAATCAATTATGAATTATGCCCTTATATTATTATATTTTACGTTACATTTCTTCACATACTGTGTTTTTAGTTACTTAAAGAAATTTTGTTATGTCAGCTATTCTATCTCAAGTATTGAATATGTTTTTAAGATATTCAAATGGATAAGTCTAAATATATAAAGTTAGGATTATTTAATGTGGGTTCTCTTTGCGCTAAAAATGAAGAATTCATGGTGGCGTTTCAATCTCATTCAATCGACATATTAGCTATAAATGAGACATGGTTAAAATTGAATGAGGATGCACGTGCTCCTATCATGAAGGGCTACAAGCTGCTTCATATTCCACGCTGTCCTGACATACGCTCACGTGGTGGCGGAGTCGGTTTTTATGTAAGGAGGGGGCTTAAAGTTCGTACGCTTTCGCATCCCTCTGGTCCACCAGAAGTGGAACAAATGTGGATATCACTCAATATTAATTCTCATAATATATTAATAGGTACAGCTTATCGCCCGCATTGGGTTGCTGTCAGTAGTTTTTTCGATACACTAACGGAAACTATGTTATATTTTTCGAAATTCGATGAGATTGTCCTAATGGGTGATTTTAATATAAATCTAATGGATGATAGTAGTGGGAATACCCAACAACTAAAAGACTTTCTGAATTATACTAGACTGAGTAATTATGTTACGGAACCAACCCATCATACTACCCACAGCCACACTCTCATAGATTTAATTTGTTCAAACGTGCCTATTATCGATACCAAAGTAGTTTATATCCCCGAACTTGGTGGCCATGCGATGATATTTTCCGATCTAAAAATACGGAAACCTAAAATACCACCCAAGCGCGTTACATACAGGCCAATTAAGAACATTGATTTAGAGCAATTTAATGTTGATCTTGAAGCCATTAATTGGACTGAGATTATTAACCAAGATAATGTTGACACTATGGTGCAGCTATTTAGTGAAATTATTTTAAATTTATTTGACAAACACGCACCGGTAAAGTCATTCATCACCAAAAGCCCATACAGCCCTTGGATCACTGAAAATGTTAGGCATATCATGAAACTGCGAAACGAAGCGCATGTAAAATTTAAAGCTTCTAAAACTAATGTGAATAAGGCTGAGTATAAAAATCTAAAGAATCTCTGTTATTTTAGTATGATAAGTGAAAAGAAAGCTTATTTTGATCATTACATCAATGCAAATATTAATAATTCAACTTATTTATGGAAAAATCTAAAATACAATGTTTTACCTAACTTAAAGCATTCTAATGATATGCCTGAACATTTTGACGATCCAGACGTAATAAACGATTATTTTTTGAGTATACCAGGATTAGACACAGCCGATCAGGCGGTCATAGCCGATTTTATGTCGAAAAAATATTCAAACAGTAGATTTCAGTTGGAATCAGTGCACGAAAATATTGTCGCTAAAACTATTCTAGGGATAAAATCTAATGCTAAAGGACCTGACAAAATTAACATGGATATGATTATTCTCACAATGCCGACTACTCTCAGTGTAATTACAGCTATTGTTAATAAATCAATACAAACTTCAATATTTCCAAAGGTATGGAAAACTGCTATGGTTTTGCCCACGCCTAAGAAGAATAACCCTGATGATCTTAAAGACTTGAGGCCCATTAGTTTACTCCCCTATCTTTCAAAGATTTTAGAGAAAGTAGTCTATAACCAAGTTATAAAGTACTGTGAGACGAACAATATTTTACCCGAATTGCAATCAGGTTTTAGGAAGCTTCATAGCACATCTACTGCACTATCCGATGTTATCGATAACCTTCTTAGCGCTCACGATTCTGGTAAGTGTAGTATTCTTGCTTTGTTGGATTTTTCTCGGGCATTTGACTCGATAAATATACAGCTAATGCTCGCCAAACTTACCTTCTACGGATTTTCTTTAAACACGACGCAATGGTTTGCTAGCTATCTACATGGCAGATCGCAATATGTAATTATACACAGAAATGTTGGAAATTTATTTTATACTCAGCTGACATAACAAAATGCATTAAAAACTCTAAATATCATCTATACGCTGATGATCTTCAAATTTACATTCCAGCAGACCCTGAAGATATCAGCAGTGCAGTCAATGGGTTAAATAAAGATCTCGATGATATTTCAATTTGGTGTCGGAGTAATGGATTGGTTCTTAATCCAACAAAATCTAAGTTTATGATTACAGGCACAAAACAACAAGTAGCAAAGACACTTTTGCAGCAGCCAAAGGTGAGCATAAATGGTGTTGACATTCAGCATGTTGATTGTGCCCGTAATCTTGGACTGCACATGGACCAAAACTTACGTTTTGAGCATCATGTTGTTGAACTTTCTAGGAACTGCTTCTATCGTCTCAAGGCTATATACAAGATCCGCCCTTACATAAGCATCAATCTTAGGATTAGACTTTGTGATACCTTAATTTTGTCTAAATTAAATTATTGCATTACTGTGTATGGTCCTTGTCTTTTAGAAAAATCTTGGCGAATGGTTCAACGTATACAAAATGCGTGTGCTCGCTTTTGCTTCTCGATTCCACCAAGAGGCCATGTCACTCCATTTCTAAATGATAATAATATTTTAAAAATGAGAAATCGATATAATTTATATGTTGCTAACCTAATCTTTGGTATAATAAAAACTAAGCAACCCCCATACTTATATAAAAAACTGAACTGGCGTGAAGCAAGACATGGCTATAGGGTGCTCGTCCCTCCTCTATATACGCCTCGTCATAGAACTGCAGCATTTCGTGGCAGCTTTAGATATCTAGCCACGAAATGCTGGAATAATATTCCTCCACCTTTTCGGGAAATACATACGAAGCATACATTTAAAAATGTATATCGGTCATATTTACTTCGTTTACAAAAGTGCGAATAAACCTTTAAATGCATCCTCTATACTGGTCACACTGGGAAGATCTTAGCTATAAGGATATATATATAAAATTCTCTACTGTATACATATATATATATATATATATATTATCTACTTTTTTACTATATAAAATTAAATATATTACAATAGCAGGCGAATTAAATTATAGTATAATATTAAATAGCGATTTCTATAAATATATTGTAGTACATATATTAGCTAGATAATTATTTCATACTCGGACTTCCCTCGCCAGGGATCCGGCAGAATATCAGCGCTGTTGGTATTCTTTTACCTCCAGCATTAAGCTGAGCCAGAACCTTTTCATTGGCACGACAAATTCTAAATTTACTTTCTACATAATGTCTGTTGTTATTTCTCTCTGTATGTAACCTGTTTATTTTGTGTTGTGTGAATGAATAAAGCTATTCTATTCTATTCTATTCTAAATTAGATTTTCTTCTATATAAGTGATAGAAAAATCTGTCCATCAACAGTTTTGCAAATTGACATATACACAAGATAAAAGAGTGTGTCATAAAAAATTTATATACTTAACATAAGGATTCAATTATTATATTAAGCAGTTTTCAAACAGCATTTATTAACATTGTTGACTTTACGTCGAATTGCGTAACTGGTACAAATCCGTGACGGATGTTAAATCATTTGGATCATATGTAATACGCATTGGCAGCCCGTTCACAACATTGCATAGTTTTATTTCTGACATAATTACCTTAAATTGCCCTCCTTTTTCGTTAATTATTTCTGAAATAAAACCATTTTCAAACCAAATATCAATATTGTAGATTTTCGTGTAGTAGTGGCGATACAGAATCGTATGACCACTACTGGGAATGATATTATCTAAATAGGTTTCCGTATTTAGTGACGAATGAAATTAAATATTCAAATTAATTAATATTTATATATACACCCTAATGTCTGATTGTAATTTAAACATCAATTATAAATTTAAAAATTAACAGCTAATTAAAAACTATTTCTGAGAAATTTTGAACTGTTTCTAAAATTAACATTCCTTTAGATGTGAAACATTTTTTATTTACAAAACTTATTGTTTTTTAACCGAATATCATTGATTTAAATTGTGCTTTACTTTTCGGAGATCCGTAATACAAAAATTTTAAATAATTTTTTTGTATCATTGATTCGTCCAACCTGATAAAAATCCGTATTGTGTTGAGACTATTGATTGCTAACCAAATTGGTTCATTGTATATTAGTAGTTTACATAGATTCCGGAATTTTTTCGAAAATTATGCTGATTTCCTAATCGTGTTTTGATCATTGAGGAACGTTATATGATTTGTGTTAAATAGGAACCAAGTACAATTTATATTAAACAAGATACATAAGCTAGTAAATAAGTATCTTCAAGTAATGTAGCGACCCTGAATGTATTTTAAATTCTGCATTTCAGATTTAGTATATAAATGATTTGGCAATGTTAACATAAACATCCTTACTGAAATTCAATCTAAATGCGTACGTTATTGGAATCTATCAGATTTTGTGCAGTATAGGTAACAGTTAAAACTGGAAGAAATAAGTGATTATAATAACAGTCTTCTAATTTTACACCTTAATAACCATAAATTGTATACAAATTACAGCAAAATTATCTTTAAAATGGGGTATTAGTATATTATACCATTTTACATTTACACTAACGTTAATTCTAAATATTAGTATATTGGAAATTTGTGTTAGCACACTAAATTGTATTGAAGGGACTGTATTTTGAAGGTTGCCCAGGCGTCATTCGGAATTGCACTTCGACATCTACGTAAACTAAAATAGTCGAGCCGCAACAACTGCCCGGCGACCGAGTTAGCCGGCGCAGTGCGTCCGCGAAGCCCTCTCACGCCGGTTCTATTTCCAACCGATGTCCCGACGCATTTCGGGTCGGCCGCTAAGCGAAAACTGCACGGAGCGGTGAAATGGCACTGGACTTTCACCAAGGAAAACAGTTCCGCTTATGTAGGAAACGCGCAACGTCTTCACTACCACAATGCCACATGCAAGTGTAGCATCTGGGCTCACAAGAAGGATGAACACTAATAGGCTCAACATTCATATACCGGAACAAAGGGTAAATGGCACAACAGCGAATGGCGCGCTGTCGCCACATTCCAATGGGCCGCTTTCACCGCCTATATTGGATGCGACTCCTAAAAAGCCTCCTAAAGCACCACTGGCACGAACTATACTACCAGTGACAAAGTCGAAAACTCTTCCAATAAATTTCGAGGAAACTGTGCCACCGAAAGTATCTACTGGGCTTCTTAATGGAAAAAAACTTTTTGTCACTAAACAATTAAAAGAAATCCGAACAATCCCTCAAAATCCATTAGAAAATGGTAAACCATTGACCACTCGTTCACCAAGTCCATCTTACAAAAGAAGTATGTCATTATCGGTGGAAACAGGTTCTATAGCGGAACTGGCAAGGCGTCATGGTTCAAACAATAGCCTCCTTGTGTCACGGTCACCGAGCCCTTCATCATATAGTAGTGTGAGAAGTTCAACGAGTCAGTACTCCACGTGTAGCAGCAATGATACTTTTGTACCACTCTCTCGGTCCTCTAGTATGAGTTCTACACTTTATAATAGAAGTCCAACTCCTCGAAGAATGTATCCACAAGTTTCTGATAGCTCGAACGCAGTAGACTTACAAGAGTTAAGATCTAAAGAACAAGCTCCTGTTGTTTTTGATGCCAATCTGTCTTTTGTACTTGGATGTAAGAAACAACCTGTAAGGCAAAAATTTAAACCAATAGCGGCACATTTAGAAGATGGAACATCTTCAAATTACTTAAGTAATAAAATTGACAACTTCCTGAAAAGAACAGATCACGTTATGGATGAATGGAAAAGATTGGGACATAAAGACGATCTAGATATATACTGTGACGGGAAAAGAAGGAAAATCGGGAGATCTAAATCGGCAACAAACATCATGATTAAAGGTTTTACTCTATTCAGCCGAACTGGAAGTAGGGCTAGCAGTGTATGTCGATCTTCTAGAGGAATTTCTGAAGATAGAACAACCGTTTCGGAAATGGATGAGGTGAATCACAGTTTAATTTTTCCGTTTTGTTATTCATATTCTCATTCATTTAAGAGCAGTAATAACATAAATTAAAACAAATATGCAATAATAAATTATCGTCCACTAGATCGTTTCACGCACTAGCCGTGGCGCTTAAAGCTTGGATTATTATTACCGCATCAACTCAACGCTTGCCAAAAGGGTTTTTTCATTGTGGACTAATTACACTGGTTAATCCGGGGCGTTCTATCAGCCTGAGTATTTATCATTATGATAAAGAAAGAGAGGTTTGCATCTGTTACTTTAAAATACGATGTCACATGGGTCCTGATATATACAGTTTATAAATATTAAATACGCTTGGCAAGAGAAGATGCGTTGTAGCTAATGAGAATCTATCAAACAGTTGTTAAGGCTAGACCTCCCACTCTCTTCGAATGCGTTCCAATTAGCTTATTCACTGAAATATTACCAAGTCGTTAACGTCTCATTCATAATCATGATCATTTTGTTATTCAAACAATGTGATAGGCTATCTTTTGTTGTATGATGTTCGTATATATTTTTTCATAACGGTTAAATGTGCTGAATCCGTTCCTATTTATTGACATAAAGGTTGCCTTACGCGTTTATGTTCAACTTATCATCACTATATGGATTCGCATCTCAAGATCCTCTATGGCTGGAAAGATTGACCTAAAATCGAAAGAACGTAGCGTTTCAACTTCAAAGCATTGGACGATTACTCCAGCGATTTATACAGATTACAAATTAATCTGTATAATTAGCCAGATTATCCAGAATCGAAATGAATGTAACAATTTCATCAATGCTAATCCATAATTGATGTAAAAAAGATATATCTGAACCTACATTCTAATTATTTACTTATACTTTAAATAATAATGTAATAATAACTTTAAATATACTTTAAATTTAAATAAAACGTACCAAAAAAAGAGATAATAATACGTATATATAATGGATCGCTTATCTCTTAAAGAGATATCTACCGGAAACCCATTGTGCTGATGATCTTTGTATAAACGTCGTACCGGTACTTGATATATGATGTTAACACCCTTAAAAGATACTAAATCATTTTCAAATTTCTGCATTCAGTTGTTTAAGTTGCACCCTATAATGCGATGAAACAATTTTAAATTAATAGTAGTTTGTAACCATTTGGTGCTATACCAGATAGGGGAACTGCTAGGCTCCTCGCTATATAATATATAATAGAAAAGATTCTAACTTTCACCAACCACCCTTGTAAATGTAAATTGGCAGGTTTAAAATATCGTAGTAATTTTATAAAGATGTGTAGGTTTTCAAAACATTTATTTTGTTTACAATAAAGTGATAAATTGTAAATATCAATATAGTAGATAATTTTTTCATACAAACGTAAATTTACCTGCCCGGTTTTTGTAAACGCGAACCCTTGTTTGGTCACACTTTCTCACCAATTGGCTAAATTGATTGATTGATTAATATCAATCAATCTATGAAGATTTTTATTTTGTCTATGATTGCTTTAAAAAGTCAAAATTAACTTACTTTTTATGCAACTTAAATAAGAATAGTTCAGTTCTCTAGAACGAATTTAATGAGTTGTTGTAACACTGAATCAAAATTATCGACAATTTACCTTGCTCCATATTTTCTATGCCGTGTTTAATATGTTTTCCCGGAGTCGCAACTCTGTAAACAAGCGTAACGAAACGTTTCATGCAAATAAATAAGTTTTTTAATACAGATTTTTAGCACTGCCATGCCATCATCATCACATAGTTAATTTTTATATGGAATTAGCCTTAGTATTCGAGATTTTATAAGTTTAAATAGACAGCATTTACAAAACTATTGCATTAAATAACTAAATCTATATTTTGGATGTGTGACATGATTCCACGAATAATCTTTAAGTTTTACCAAATACATTGGACTACTTCTGCGATTCTTTCGCAGACTCTATGGTGTGATGAAGCATCGGTTACGGGGCGAAAATATTGTTGACATTGTAGTAGTGAATTTCTGCTTGTGTATTGTTGTGTTAATGGTGGTTGGTGGTGCATGACTTTTTACAAATTCTGCATGTATCAGGTATGAAAACGGTAGCACGTTTTACATTTAACATAATATATATTTTTTTGAACGCGGATTATAAATAAAATTGTCTTTATTTTTGAGATGGAAATATTTTACATATGAGAAATTTAGTGTCAAATTTAGATTTTACCTTTATTTTATGAACACGATAGTTTACGTGGATACGGGAACAGATTATAATGGTTAAGATAGTAATAGGCTTAATTTTCTGTATTATTCTTTTTACCATTAAACTGTGATAGCCGAACGGTGAAATCGAGTTAATTTTTTAGGGGGAAAGGGGTTCAAACTTCGAACTGACACCGATGATTTTTTCTTTTAAAAACTTATCTGCCTAATTCACATTTAAAAATAACACGCTTTTAAGTAAAGGAAAAGCATCGTGAGTAAACTTGCAAATCTCTAGAGAATTCTGAGGACATGTGTATATATATGTAACCTATCAATCTGCTTTGGAATAGCGTAGTGGGTCCAACCCTTCTCTTAAAAAAAAAGAGAGTAACAGACCGTTACTTTTCTTTTTTGATTTCAAATATCTTTTCGTAATATTATACGGTATATAAAATTTATTTGATTGATTGTAACTGTACCATAAATATACTTACTAAATAAAATCTGTCAACATGACAACTGAAAGACATCTCTGGCATCGCATTTTATAAATGATTTACCCGACAGAATTCCTAACTACTATGTCTGCGCCAAGTAATTTTCTTTTAACGATTTATTTAGGATTCGATTGAAAGATCGCTACTTGCCAGTTTCATTAGAAATACATTCTTCTATCTTTAAATCTATAAATACAGCGTGATTATACAGATGGAATGTTTGAAGAAAGGGACAATTCTATATGATAATAACACTTTTATGATAGCTCAATAATTGTCATTTATTTACAATTATTGCCAACATGGATGGATCTTTATTGATCCGGAACTATTGTGACGAAGTTACAGTTATGCGGGTTGAAGACCGAAAGTTAAGCTACTCCGAAGCTAAACTAAGCCAGCTTAGCTAGCTAAGCTAAGATAATCTAAAAATATGTCCTGTGCACACCAAGAACTAAGCGAAAGCTCAATCAGCGTTGTGACGTTTAATTCGACGGACGAAGGAAGTGCGGGGTAAGCGGGAGGGGCTTAGCTTAATTCGTATAGCTACGCATCGACATACACAACTAACTTGCTTCGTATATTTTAGTTAGCTCACATAGCTTAGTTTGCGTAGTTTGCAGTCTGCACATAGGTATGAAAAGCTGCGTTAGCTATGTGAGCTAAACTACACTAACTTAGCCTAGCTCTTGGTCTGCAACCCGCGTTAAATTTTCTATACCCAGTATCATATAAAGTTAGTAAAATGTGTTATTTGAACGTATAGCCAATTCAATACAAAATGATATCTCAATCATCATCTTCCTGCCCTTATCCCACTCTAAGTGGGGTCGGCACAACATGTTATAAAACATGTTGTCACATGATTTAGCTACGTATTTTACGCCCGGCCGCCTGCCTGACGTCAACTTACCTTAGTCATATTTTACGACCCCCCGGTAAGAAAGAGGATGGTCTATTCTACTCAACCGGATACCACACAGCGAATTGAGTTACCTTAGTCGCCTTTTACGACACCTCGGTAAGAAATGAGAGTCGTCTTATTCTACTCAACCGGATACCGCACGGTGGGTCAACTTACCTTAGTCGCCTTTTACGACACCTCGGTAAGAAATGAGGGAGGTTTATTCTACTCAGCCGAATACCACACGGCATACCAAATGATATCTCAATATAAAATTAAAACCTAATCCGAATGAAATTAACTAAATTTAAATGTGTTTTGTTACAGCTATCCGAAGTCGGTGGTGAGCTAGCAGAAGAACGGGCGGCTGCTGCGCTTGCCACAGAACGAGCTGACGCTGAAGCAGCTGAAAGACTGCGTGTGGAAAGAGACAACAGAGAATTCTTAGCGAATAACCAAAGGCTGCAACAGGTGGGATATCACTGGAAATATAGGCGTCCAAAAAGCGTCCTGTATGACCCTTTTTTTAATACAGGAAAAACCCCATATGTGTACCACCGCCCGACGGAGACACTAGCCCTCCATTTCATAGTCGTATTACTACTAAGTAGTAGACCAGCCTCATCAGAGGTTCCGTTAACGTTGGGAAGTGAAGGTTTCCCCAAATCTACCAGAGCTTCAACCTCGACGATGCTTTAAAAACCGTTAGGTTAGCTATATAGCTCACAGCCTATAGTCACCTTTAAAAAAAGGGGCGAGATTGAAGCAAAGCATAAACAAGCTAGCAATCCCACACATTCACTAAAAAACTTCGCACGAAACAGCGTAAAATAAACTGATGTAGTAATTTTCTTATATTTGTTATTAGGCCTTTTGCTTTCTACTGTACTGAATGGTAGTAGAAATTTCGAATTGTCAATGAAATAAGTTTGCGAAATCTGAAAAAACTTCGTAGTGGCGTCAATATTGTAACAAATCAAACTTTTACTAGAAATGAAGTCTATATTCAATTTGTATGCAGTACTTTGGCTTTGGGCCCACTATATTACAACATTATACGATCATGTAACACTTCTTAACTGTCAATGTTTATTACTGTATGTTGTGCTGCCATCATTAATTTAAAAAAAAGGAATATATACGGGAAACAGGTGACTGAATCACTTAAACAGTCAAGAGATAGTAGTTCAATTATCGTAATTTAAAATAGAAGTGCCCCATCTATGATACTCGAACCACCTGTTTGCAATGCTATAACCCACTAAGAAAAACGGGCAAGAAAGTCAATAGTAATTTTTTAACATATCTTTTAAATGAGACAAACATTTATTCAAGCCACAAAAATACGATTCGATACGATTATTAGAAAACAAAGCATCTAATAATCGTATTCATTCAAAGAACTACGCTTTATAAACTGAGCCCCTTTCTAGCCTTATAACACTCGACAACTAAAGCTCTTACAGATATGATTTATTCGTTTCCAAAAAATTCGTTAACGATACGTTTATGTCATATTAGTAAAATATTTCCTTACAGGCGTCGGAACGTTTAGAACTTGAATTACTACACTGGAGGTCAGCAGAGAACGGTGGTGCAGAGCCCTCAGACTCAGAAGGTTCGGAGGCGGATGTAGGTGGCAGCAGCGAGAAATATAAGAGACGATTCGAACGAGCACACAGGGAACTACAGCTTCTACGAGCACAACTACGTAGGCAACACGAGGATGACCTTGAACAGCTGGTCACAGTCAAGAAACAACTTGAAAAGAAGGTAAAGTGTTCATACTAAAATACTCTCCTTCTAAGGTTAGAAGTCTTCTCTACAAGTTGTCAACATAATGGACGTTATTTACGTTTTTGTTTTATTTAATTACTAACTGACACAGCTATTCGTTGTAGTGGCTCAATATATTTTCGTCTTCTACTCTCCTAGTATTGTAGCGCGCCTTAGTTGCGTGGTTCAGCCGTGAGACTTTCGATATTTTCAGAAACTATCGTAATATTTCAACTAAATTGCACAAAAACAGATCATAAGTTAAAACCATCATCGAGACTTGTCAGTCTATTGATGAAAAGCGCATGAGAAGCCGTTGATTAGTTTATGAGTTTATCGCGAACAGACAGATAGACTTTGAATAAAACAAAAAGTTAGGTACAATAACCTCCTGCGATTACTTCTTAATCTATCGTAAATGTTCAATCATCAAAATGGTATTTTGTGATGTGTACTTTTATTTGATAAAAGTAGTAAAGCAGCGGCCTGTTACAATCCCACTGCTGGGAATAGGCCTCCTCTCTCCGTTTCTGGAGAGAAGGGTTGGAGCTAAGACCTACCACGCTGCTCCAATGCGGATTGGTAGGTTACACATATCCCCAGAATTTTCTAGAATATGCAGGTTTCCTCACGATGTTTTCCTTCACTGAAAAGCATGTGATAAATTGCAATTATCAATTAGACACATGGGTTTTAATAGAAAAACTCATTGGTGCCTCCCGGGTTTGAACTCGTGTTCCTCTCGAATGCTTGGCACGGTCTCACCGCTTGTCTATCACAGCTCTTTATTCGATTAATTTAATTTAATTTATAAATCCATGATGTTTTACACATTTCAACGCGTACAATCATGCCAAAACATTCTCATCTAGTTTATTCGGACTACAAATACAAAATCCAAACATTCTAATAACTAAGCAGAATCACGGTATCAAATATAGACCGAGTTACGAAAAGCAACGCTTTATCTCAATCCGAAACGCGGTTATCTCTGGTCATCCTTGATCGCGAACTGATGCTGATAATATGAAAGTTAAATGATAGCATTTGGTATCTTTATTTTTGTACATAATATGCACTCGTTGAATTGAGGCATATTTGTTTTAAAGTGAATTTATTGAACGTCAAACCAGTGATGGTGGATGAATATGATGAGGTCAGTGCACTTAAGTCTCAAAGGACGTTTGTGTAAAGTTTTTTTTTAAGACGTATCGATATTTTGTTGTGTTCTGGCTTCGGTCCAATTAAATTAGATCGGCCGATGATAGCTCAGATTAAACTTTTTATAAACGTGCATCTTAATCGGTGGAGAGTGTTTCGTCATACATCGATATACTATTATATAACGTGAACGTTTACTAAATCAACTTTTACCGTTGTTATATGACCGTTAACTAAGTCGTATTATTTTTTACATACATTACCACTATATTTATAAATGCATTATGCATTATATATTGTGTATATATTTATAATATGCGTACAAGAAATTTAAATTTTAATCCATAGAAAGTTTTATTTTTATATGCTCGTAAGCACTTGTTTTTTTACATATATAATATATTAAACTTTCCAGATATGAGTGTTTATTGTATATAAAACTTATCAGTGTAACTAATAAAAGTAAACGTAGTAGATTAGAGAAGTAATAATGTTTTATTGTATATATTATATTAAAGATAGTTGAGATTTTTTATGACAATTAATATGACTGTTATAAAAAATCAAGTAGATTGTTTCCGTTTAATGTTGTTAAGGAATTCGGATATTTGCTCCTACTAAGAAGAACCAGTTAGAATAAGCAAGGAAGTCGACTCTTTCAAAAACAATTTGATACATTTATTATATGATAATCGTGGTATGCTGTTAGCTGATTGCACAGGTCACTATCACTCAAATCTCCTTCAATTGCACAAAAAAATTCATGTAGCCGTATCGTTTTAAGATAATTTCCTAAACCTATGTATCACAAACTCTATTGTGTGTTAAGAATCTATATGTAGATACCGATGTCTGATAAGCACCTCTAAGATGTTGCTTTTTCTGTGGCAGACAAAATATACCTTTAATCTTTTTTGCTTTTGCCATGATTAGGTTCAAGATGCTTACGAAGAAGTCGAAGAGCAGAGAGCGGTGGCCGCGCAGTGGAAACGGAAGTTGCAGAAACTTACCAATGACATGGCCGATCTACGATCCTTGCTTGACGAACAGGTAAGAAAAGTTATCATATTATATTTATTTATTTTTTCCAATTATCGCCCATGAACCCGCCATTTAATCTATATTCAGATATCATCATGATCCTACCCTTATCCTACTCTAGGTGTGGTCGGCAACACATGTTAATATGTTGTCACATGATTTACGGCTACGTATTTTACGACCGGCCGCCTGCCTGACGTCAACTTACCTTAGTCGTATTTTACGACACCTCGAGAAGAAATGAGGATGGTCTATTCTATTCAGCCGGATACCACACGGCATTTAATCTATATTTACATATATATATTAAAATACTAAAAGTACATAATTGGATAATCGGGCTGCGACAGTGAGGACTGCGCTGGACTTAAGTGTTTGGGACTCGGTAATGGTAAACTCTTGTGAGTCTCATCTGAATGATACCAAATTAGACCAGCTTAGTACAACTGGCTTCCCTCGCGACCTAGGACCCCTAAAACTACATAAAAAGATGTATAGCTGGCTGAGACCTTCCGTGCAATCTACAATGATTCTTGCGAACAGTAACTTTTATTATCTGCTATCATTAATATATATTTTTTGTTTATTCCAAGTATAGTTTTGTGAAATCTCGTATATTTGGCATGATTAAATTCACAATCAAGTATTACGTAGAGTTAATTATACATTAAAATAACAAAAAAATAAATATTATTTTTGATTTTGGTTATGTTAATTATTGGAAACTTAACGTTAACTTAACTGTTTTATGCACTAGTTTTAGTTTTATCGATATTATTAGCATAATTATGCTGTTTGTTTTTTAAACAATAATAAAAAACGGACAATACAATATACACGAATAAAAGTAATGATCTAATAAAATCGCTCTAGACTGATACTGATTTAACGACAATTTCTGTAACTAATAATACTATTAGTAATATGTTTTTAAAGCTTTATTATTTTAAACAGACATGCCGCAACAACCTCCTGGAAAAACGCCAGCGTAAATTCGACGCGGAACTCCACAGCGCGCAGGAAGAGCTCAAAAGGGAACGAACGGCCAAAGATCGGCTTTCCCGCGAACGTGACCAAGCGCACGCCGAAAAATATGCACTGGAGCAGAGTCTCTCTGTGAGTGTTTCATCCTATTAATTATCACTACATAGTATAAAGCAAAGTCGCTTTCTGTGTCTGTCCCTATGTCCCTATGTCCCTATTTCCCTATGTATGCTTCAATCTTTAAAACTACGCAACAGATTTTGATGCGGTTTTTTTTAATAGATAGAGTGATTCAAGAGGAAGGTTTATATGTACAATAACAGTCAATATCGAGTAGAGAAATACTGTAATTTTTGAGGTTTCTAACGTGATGTCGTAAATAATTACATTTTTTTCCGCTTACATTGCAAACGCAGGCTGAACACTACAAGATTTATCAAAATAATGTATTAAAAATTTGTACACCTTAAAAAGGTCTACAGAAAACTTCGCGAGGGTATATGACTATCTCTTATGGATAACCCACAATAGCATTTTTTTGTCATTTACTTTTTACGAAAAATAACGCCCTCTTTTCGAAGCAATTTTAAGCAATACAGCATCAATCCTTATCCAATTAAGTACCTTAAATACATTGTTGATTTAATATAGATCAATATGGCCGTTTACAGCATGTAATTTAAATGAATATTTTCGAAGATATTACAGATTTAATATGCGGCGCGTGCCTATAAATAGCGCATCGGAGGCCGCGCTTCGCCCTATAGCACTTATAATTTAGCAGTGATTGGATTAATCGTAAAAATAAAATACATAGAGAAAAATGTAAAAAGGAACTAGGTAAAATGTATTATATGAATTAAGTTATTCCAAAGATAGCAGGAAATCTTCATGGTATAGGGAAAGGGGAATTGTTTTACTCCAAATTTGACGCGTGCGGGCCGCGGGCAGTAATGAATAAATCAAACTACTGGATCTATTTTAATCATTTTTTTCACTGAGTGACAGCCTATACATATTTTATACCCGTGCGAAGCAGGGGCGGGCCGCTAGTGTAGTATATCAACCAGTGCTCCGTCACCCATAACATAAGTATTAATTTACTTACTTTGGGGTCGGACGACCGTGTGTGTAAGCGTCCTATATATTTATTTATTTATATTTATTTATCTATCATCGGTAACTATGCTATGTTGGACTTTAAAACTTAGAGCTACGTGACATTATTGAATGGTAATTTAATAATCTCTAACAGGAAGCTCGTCTCGAGCTCGAGCTGAAAGAAGAGCGTCTAGCAGCCGCGGCCCGAGAGCTGGAAGAGAGAGGCGGTGGAGGTGACGAGGTGGCGACCCTGCGGCGCGCTAAGACCGACCTCGAGAGACGAGTGCGCGATCAGGAGGAGGAACTAGACGAACTTGCAGGACAGATACAGGTATAAACAACTTTGACAATAGAATCAATGATTTATAGAAGCCGGCGTTACTTTGCGGAATTCCATATTACAAGCAATATAACAGAACTAACAACTTTGCTATAATCCGCACGGGCTAAGCGAATGCATGCAAAGCCAATGTGTATGAAGTAGGCAAAATCTACGCACCTTATACATGCAGGACAAGCCACCACATGCACCCCAAGGCGCAATTCACCAGCAACAACGCACACAAAAGCAGCACACACACCCACCACCACAATCTCGACGATCGTTTCGCCCCGAAACCGAAGCATCATCTCATTTATATCAGCATTACGATTTTTGTCGTGGTGGTGGTGGTGGAGATTGTGGTGGTGGGTGTGTGTGCTGCTTTTGTGTGCGTTGTTGCTGGTGAATTGCGCCTTGGGGTGCATTTGGTGGCTTGTCCTGCATGTATAAGGTGCGTAGATTTTGCCTCCTTCATACACATTGGCTTTGCATGCATTCGCTTAGCCCGTGCGGATTATAGCAAAGTAGTTAGTTCTGTTATATTGCTAGCAATAGAATCAAGTAAGACTCTCCTTAAAGATGTTTCGGTTTATCGTTCCTAAATTTATATTTATTTATTTACTTATGTATAATATTATAAAAAAAACGTAAACATTATCAATAAAAAAACAGTGTACAAAGGTCAACTTAAAGTAGTGGTCTGTTACAATCCCACTGCTGGGAATAGGCCTCCTCTCTCCGTTTCTGGAGAGAAGGGTTGGAGCTAAGACCTACCACGCTGCTCCAATGCGGATGGTTAGGTTACACATATCTCCAGGATTCTCTAGAGATATGCAGGTTTCCTCACGATGTTTTCCGTGAAAAGCGTGTGATAAATTGCAACTATCAATGAGTTTTAATAGATAAACTCATTGGTGCCTACCCGGGTATGAACTCGTGTTCCCCTCGAAAGAGTCGCACGGTCTCACCGCTGAGCTATCACAGCTTGTCAACTTATCCCTTTGATATTGTGGGATTCCCCGAAATAGCCCTCGCAGCTTTAGGCTTCTAGGTTAGTTCTAGCGCAAAGCTTCGTAATTTATCCGTGTTTCAAAACATTTGTTGTCGTTGTTTGTATAACATTAAATAATATAACGATTGATATAGTGACAAATATATTAATAGGTGGTGAAAAAACACGACAATAAAGCAAAAAAAAGCATTACAGTAGAAACTAAAATGCAAGGGATGAGTATATTAGATACTGGTTACATCAATCTCAGAATGGTGCTGCATTAAATTTAGAAATTACTGTTTTTTTTTATTTCCAAAGAATATTTTTTGTGTTATTGTTATTAAAAAATTGAATTATTTTTGGTAATTATTGCGGGTTGTAAGCTATTTAACTTTCACCATAAGGCACTTTAACGTCTGTTTACCTCCTGCATTATCTTCTCTCTGCATCTTTATCCAGTTTTTTTTTTTAAGTCAGGACTAAATATTTTATTATCAAGTCGTCTGTGGGTTTGGTGGTGCAAAAAAATTCACGTATTCCTTTGTTAAATATGACTTATTACATTTATTTCAGCTCCTAGAAAGTTCTAAGCTTCGACTGGAGATGTTATTGGAACAACAGCGCAAAGAGGCCAGGCTAGAGGCGGTTGCGCGTGACGAGGAGATGGAAGAAACGCGAGCTAATGCCTCTAAGAAACTTAAAAGTAATTATAAAATATTGCAATACTATATGTTACAAAAGTATTTCAGGATGTCCGCAAGCAAAAGTATTATTTACTCTAATCAAACTCAATTCCTGCAGCGTTACCGCTAAGACAAGCACTGACAGACTAACTCCTTACATCTACCCGCTCCTTTACTTATATTGAGAATAGCCCGCCAAAACTTAGTCGTTATTACGATACTATACAACCTTATTTATTTTATGCATTATGTTATCTGTAATTTATTATAATATTTGTATTTTATCATCGGCCTATATATATTATTATTATATAACAATCATTTTATAAAGATCCATGTGCGCCACCGGAAGTACGTAGACTATGACACATTACACGCGTTAGTGGTATTCAACATATATTATGACTATCATGAGCGACTTAACCTTTAGTGCGCTCCCTGAGACTTCTGAGAGTATCGTCTTGGACCATCATGGTACAACAATGATATTACAGAAACCGTCAGCCATGAGTCATAAGAAGAAAGGCCGTAACTAATACCATACTGGAAGCCATACCTACTTATAAAATAGCTTATGGAATATGAAAAAACTTTCTCGTTACGATGGCTAGTATATAGTATAATAGTAACAGCCGCGGGGGTTCAGGGCTAGAAGGCGCCAGGGTTTTATTGCACATGGGCGCTACACGAGCTAGAAAAGACGAAAAAGCGACAATTTTCCCGAAAAATAACATTATAAATGCATATCCTAAAAAAAGTATATAACTTAATTCTAATATAAAACTGCGAAGAAAACACAAGAAATGAAAATGTGTATACTTGTCGAAGGATTATTACCATACCAAATCCATGACTTTAGAAGTTCCAGCTTTTAATGACAGCACTCTAAAAAAACGAAATCCATTTGAATTTTTTAATAATACGTTAGACAGATATTACAATGGTCGTTTAATAATGTTTCTTACATAATATTTCTACCTGAAAACTACAGATAAATATATCTGATGAATAAAGTTTTGTATGAATAAAGTTTTCAAACACGATGGTTATTATATTCTATATGTATTCAAAGTAACCATTTTGACTAATAAAAAAAGTACGAAACGTAATAGTACGAAATAACTTGAATCGAATCCAAATCGTCTGGGCAACTAGCACGACCTTTGAGCTCTGATGGAAATCTGAGTTGCATTGATGTATCCAATTGATGTATTATATGCGTTGAAAGAAAACAGTGAACATTTTTATAATGTATATATACAATTACAATTAGAATCCGCATTTAAGCAGTAGGTAGAAAATTAGAGTTTAAAATAACCATTCTACTCTAATTTTCTCTCTCCACTAAGACTTATTGGCCCATAAGCGCATTCCATTCCATCTATATTACCACCTTCTACATTTTTTTGACTGGCACGTTGGCGCGGTGGGTAGTGACCCTGCCTTCAGCTCCACGGGTCGCGGATTCGATTTCCGCCGAGGGCCAACATTGTCTATAAATAATTTGTCGATTCTTCGAGCCTGGGTGTGTATTTGTATTTAAGTATGTATTTTAAATTATATATGTAGTATATCTGCCAGTTGTTCGTCACTCATAACACGAGTATCAAGTAAAGCTTTGGGGACGGACGACCGTGTGTGTAAGTGTCCCATATATTAATATTTATTTTAATTTATTCATCTTTAGTGTTAGAAAGTCAGCTGGAAAACGAGCATGCAGAACGTAGTCTCTTACTCCGCGAACGACATGAATTGGAGCGTCGACTCGCATCCCTCGAGGAGACCGCGCGGGCTGAGAACCAAGAGCAAGCCCAGCTAGTACAGAGGCTAAAGAGGTAACTTTTTTAAAGTGGGTTCATTACCTTTCCTACATCGCAATGACTAATCAAAGTCATACATCAGACCTCCACTACGCGTCGCCCTAAGCAATGGTCCGGCCTCACAGGAGGCACCCTTAGGACTACGCTCTCCCTACCATTACTCACCTCTTTAAACGTTTTTCGAAATCTTACTTCGAGAAATCTGAGGTACACCCGAACCCCCTGATTTCAGTTGCTTCTACCTACATCCCAGTTAGGTCCGACCAACGAAAATACAGGCGTCCAAAAAGCGTCCTGTATGACCCCGACGATCAAATAACGATCGCCAACACAGAAACACGTAATACACTCACACAGCGTCTTCGCCGGCGAAGACGAGGTCCCAGTTTTCTGACGTCGGTCGGTCGTGGCTTCTCGTCACACTTCCGACGCCGCAATGACTAATCTAAGTCATACCATGAACCCTCCACTACGCGTCGCCCTAAGCCGTAGTCCGGCCTCACAGGAGGCACCCTTAGGACGACGTTCCCCGACGCTAGTAAAGCTTCTGCGTTCTACTCTCTGCATTTTGCAACCTCGACGATGCTTCTGCGCCTGACCGTCCCGCCCGGTGATGCTGTAAAAGCCGTTAGGGCTAACACCAGCTAGTTCGAAAAAAAAGTGGGTTCAAAACAAACTCAACAACACATTATCACACACACATTCACAGACTTAAATATTATAAATACATTTCTTATAATTTATCATGGACTATCATGATTACATATCCTATATATAGAGCAGAAAGGAAAGATCGATTAAAAAATTAGGTACAAAGAGAATAATGAAATTATCGATTAATCCGCGATTAATCGCATTATTACTTTTATTATGTATATTTTATTGCATTATGGAAACTTTGCAAAGTAACGCCTTATTCTATAAATTACTTGAAATATTAGGTTTTTACCTCGATAGAAAATGTTGACAATATTATTTTTGCAACATCTACAACTAATCTATGAGTACAGTATACTATAAGTTTTATTACACAATGCATGCAATGCAATGCGCCACCACTAAGTAACACTAGCACTGTACACATTCACTATCACAATCTCAACAATCATTTCGGCTTGCAACCGAAGCATCATCAGGATATAGACACTCCACTCCACGACAAAATGGCTTTGTGGTAGTGAAAGAATAAAGTAACTAATTAATGTTAGAATTAAGTATTTATTTAGTAGTAGTTCGAGTAATTTTTTTTATTTTAGGGATTTGAAAAGGTATCGAGCACTCCTTCGCGACGCTCAAACGATGCTGGAACAAAAGGAAAAAGAGGGCGGCGGCAAGGCGCAAATCAGACAGTTAAAGAACCAGGTTCGTTTTAAAATCTGAACTAGATAAATATTTGTAAGATTTTGAAAAAAAGTAAATTTTTTTCAACAGTAAATGTTAAAAAATTTAAGATATCAATTTACTCTCAATATAATAAATCTATCAATTGAGTGTCCAGGGTCAAATTAATCTATTAATCAAATTATTCTATAGGGTCGTAACAGCCCGTACAATGTTCGTATAGTTTTCGCCCAGCGGCTTTATCCAGTTCTATTAGCTCTAGCATTGTTTTGTAAGTTTTGTCAAGAGGCAGTAATACTAATATTCCTAGAATGCAAGAAAAACATCTCCATGTATAGACTGGAATGGCTACAATAACAATGTGCCACTGCTTTAGTGTAATTAAAACTTTGCAATTAACCTCTTTATTGAGGCTTTTAGCACCTTCAGGTGTTTCCTGAAGGTACGTACTTAGTAAGTACCTCATTTCTCAACAAATCTATGATTTTATTTATATTGAATATCCTTATATTTTATACTTTTATACATTTTATGCTCAAAAACTACTTAACTGCAAAAGTAATAATAAAATTATTTTGCTATAATCCGCGATACAGTAAATAGAAAATACATACAGTGTTAAATGAATAGTGGACTATCCGTATTTTCATACCCGATACGAGCAGGATTCGTGAAAACACATGCAAAAACCTCCACCACTTCCACCACAATACACAAGCACTACACAGGTTCACTATCACAAACTCAACAATCGTTTCGCCCCGCAACCGAAGCATCATCAGGAGATAGACTCCACGACAAAATCGCAAAGCTTTGCGATCGACATTTTTTGTCGTGGAGTCTATCTCCTGTATCGCGGATCGCGGATTATAGCGAAATAATTTTATTATTACTTTTGTATTATGGATCTCCGCAAAGTAACGCCTAATTCTATAAATTACTACTTAACTGATTTTCATGCAGCATTAAACAATAAAATCAAAATCAAAATCAAAATAATCTTTATTCAAGTAGGCTTTTTACAAGCACTTTTGAATCGTCAAGAGTCAATAATTAGATTTAATAAGCTACACTGGTTCGGAATGTTGCTATAGACAATAGACATAGACATAGATATATATATAGATATAGATATAGATATAGACATAGACATAGATATAGATATATAGAGACATAGACATATAGATAATAGACATTGTCACACTTAGTTGGAAGATCTGGAGCTGGCGTTACGTGCAGCAAATAAAGCCAAGTCTGCCGCCGAGGCCGAGGCATCAGAGGCCACGGCCGCCTCAGAAGAGGCGAGTAGAGCCAAGAGCGAGGCGGCCGAAAGGGCGATGGCCGCTTGCAGAGACGCGGCCGCAGCTCGCGCTCAACTCGACGACGCAGAAGAAGAGGCCGCTGAGGTAATATCTCACTTCCACCTACATCCCAGTTAGGTCTGACCACCGAAAATATAGGCGTCCAAAAAGCGTCCTATATGACCCTGACGATCAAATAACGATCGCAAGCACAGAAACACGTAATACACACACACAGCGTCTTCGCCGGCGAAGACGAGGTCCCAGTTTTCTGACGTCGGTCGGTCGTGGCTTCTCGCCATCCTTCCGACGTCGCAATGACTAATCAAAGTCATACCATCAGCCCTCCACTACGCGTCGCCCTAAGCCGTGGTCCGGCCTCACAGGAGGCACCCTTAGGACGACGTTCCCCGACGTTCCACGGCGCTCTACTCTCTGCATTTCGCAACCTCGGCGATGCTACTGCGCTCGCCCGTCCCGTCCGGTGACGCTGTAAAAGCCGTTAGGGCTAACAGCATACAGTCAGTTCGAAAAAAAAAGAGGTAATATCTACTTATCGGTCTGTTTATTCACTAATATGTTTCGAGTAACCGGGTTACCCATTTTGTGACGTCACACGACGCCATTGTAAATGATTTTGTTTTGTATAGTCTCTTAAAAGTAAGTAGAAGTAAAATGTCCTAGATAAAGATTTTTTGTATTTCTTTATTATTATACAGGTCAAATTGTATCAGTCAATGATTTGGTAAGGACTTACTAAGGAACGGTTGTTCTCGATTTGTTGTTCAACTAGTTTAATTTTCTCCTGATGCGTGAGAAGTGGATGTGTTGTTTCATAAAATAAACTAGCGCTACTTCAGATAAAGAGCGTTGCCAGATTTATCACGCGATTAATCGACCACGACGCAAACAGATCGTAAATCACGTAACAGTTGATAGCTTTACAGAGACAAAAAGTCATTATAGACATTAGCATTCACACATTTATATCAACTAGTTAACGCCGTGTGGTATCCGGCAGAATAGAATAGACCACCCTCCTTTCTTACCGAGGTGTCGTAAGAGGCGACTAAGGTAAATGCCGTGTGGTGTCCGGCTGCATAGAATAGACCACCCTCATTTCCTACCGAGGTGTCGTAAAAGGCGACTAAGGTAAGTTGACGGCCGGTCGTAAAAAACGTAGCCAAATCATGTGACAACATGTTTGTAACATGTTGTGCCGACCCCACTTAGAGTGGGATAACAGCAGGAGAATGATGATCTTAGAAATCGTACCCTCGGCTATTTTCGCGACAGAATATAAAATTTTCTAAAATACAATCTATACAAGTAGGCATTACTTTGCGGAGTTTCATAACACAAAAGTTATGATAGAATTATTTTGCTATAATCCGCGTTTGCTAAAAAAAACTATGTAGGAAGCAAAAACCATTGGCATCACGAGTTACGTTTAATAATATAAAACGGTTGGATAAAAGGATCAATACCCCAGTATAATAAACCATTGTCTACCAGGAAAAATACAAACATCTAGTACATACATCTGTAAAAATCTTTCAAGAGTTCATCTAAAAAAAGCTTTGAAAAGGGGAAATAACAAAAACGAGGCTCGCATTGAGAGCTACAGACCAGTTTCCACAATTACCTACATCCGAAGCGTACTTAAATCCGGCTACATCTGCTGAAAGCTTTCGGCACAACATGCATGGTCGGCATTTATATCATCTAGTTAAGTATTGGGGTGCGCTATTTTGAATCAGACCAGCCCTAATATGTTAACAGTTGCTAAAGAAATATCGGGCTAGTACGAGCGCGCTGTGCGCAGCGCAGAGCGAGGCGCGCGAGGCGGAGTGCAGAGCGGAGGCGGCCACCGAGGAGGCGAGGCAAGCGAAGGAGCGCCTCGCCGAACTGAGCGCCCGCCTCGCGCACGCCGAGGCCGGCCATTCCCACGAGCACCACGAGGCGGAGCGGCGGCTCGAACTACGCAATAAGGTAGACTAAATTAAACCTCTTAAGGCACTTTGAGATTAATACTATAGTTGTGAAGATACGGGTCACATCGCGACAAAATCGAGTTACCTTTTTATAATTTATCGACTGACCCGTTGGCGCAGTTGGCAGTGACCCTGTCTTCGGCTCCGTGGGTCGCGGGTTCGATTACCGCCGAGAACCGACATTTTCTATTTAGAATTTGTTGGTTCTTTGAGTCTGGGTGTATATATGTATTTAAGTATGTGTTTAAAACTATATATGTATATATTTACCAGTTGTCCGTCACCCATATCACAAGTATTAAGTTACTTACTTTGGGAATGGACGACCGTGTGTGTAAATGTCCCATATATTTTTTATTTTTATAAGGTTCGACGTTTCGGCAGAGTTGCATCCGCCATGTTCACTAACTGACTGGAGGGCCGCGGCGTCTTCGTTCCCGAGAACTACAGTCATTATTTTCACCAACTACCCTCGCTTGAACCGCACAATTTACATAAGGTCTCTTGCACACCACACTGGTTCTATCCGCACGCGATATAGCCCAATTATGTGAATTGTGCGGTTCAAGCGAGGGTAGTTGGTGAAAATAATGACTAGTTCTCGGGAACGAGGATCCGCGGCCCTCCAGTCAGTTCGTGAACATGGCGGATGCAACTCTGCCGAAACGTCGAACCTTATAAAAAGGTAACTCGATTTTGCCGCGATGTGACCCGTATCTTCACATATTAATAAGTATGAATGACGAAAGTTTAAAATCTACTAATACTGTAGTTATTAAATAAAATAAATAAATAAATATGTGGGACACTTTTTTTTTTATTAAAGATGTGTCAAAAGTCAAGTCAATTTTTTTTGCTGGGCCAGCTAGTATCACATAAGAATGAGAGACGAATAGGGAGCCACATTTGCTTTCTCTTTTTTTTTACTGTCACATTGACTCCTACCTACTATATTACAATAAATCTATGACAATCATACACACGATCGTCCGACCCCAAAGTAAGTAACTTAATACTTGTGTTATGGGTGATAGCCAACTGGTAAACAGATACATATATAATTTTAAATACAAACTTAAATACATTTATACACCCAGACCCGAAAAACCAACATATTGCACTTAGAAAATGTTGGCACTTGGCGGGAATCGAACCCGCGACCCGCGGAGCTGAAGGCAGGCTCAGTGCTAATTGCGCCAACGGCCATTCATTTAAGTCGTTTATTTTTGTAACTTGTTTTAAGAAAGATCATTAAATCCGTTAATAAGGGAAATAATATTATGCAAATACAGGAATTAGAATCGAGCCTGGAGCTAGAAGCTACATCCCGCGCCAGGCTGGAAGGTCAACTGGCTCGGCTCCGGGACGCGCACGAGACACTCTCTGGCGAACTAGCGTCTGCAAGGGCCAAGGATCACCAGGCAGCCGAAGAAGTACGCAAGCTCACCAGACAACTCAGGTACGAAATACTTATTCATCTCGCATATATATAGTACCCATAGACACCCAGTTCAATACAAATATCACATCTGAAAAACTGTCCCGAGTGAAGAATTGATATTGACAAAAAACATGCAAGTTTCGGCAAGAAACAAACAAACATCAACCTTGACAGTAGATGTTAAAGTTGATTTTTATTTAAATCTTCGAACACATGCTACGTTCTGTCTTGCGTCGTCTGACGACCAATCAACAATCCAGTATTAGTCGACCAAATTTCACATCTGAAAAACTGTGCCGAGCGAAGTAGAATTAATATTGATAAAAAAACATACAAGTTTCGGCAAGAAACAAACAAACATCGACCTTGAGAGTATATGTTAAAGTTGATTTTTATTTAAATCTTCGAACACATGCTACGTTCTGTTTTGCTTCGTCTGTCGACTAACAACAATCCAGTAATAGTCGATCAAATTTAAAATCCGAGCGTAATATACAAAAATAAACATTCCTAACATGAAACCGTAGTAATTGAAAAGATCCCACAATTTCGAGCTTTTACAATCTCCCCTCTTGAATACGTAAAGTTCAGAACATGCAGTATACAGAACAAACGATTTTTAAAGCTTATTTGGGGCCCTAGTTTATTTTTTGCCGTAGGGCCTTTGGTTACTTAGCTATGCCACTGCTTTTTTTTTTCTTTATTTTATTTAGGGACTTTTATACAACATATATATGCCAGTCCCATTTTGGCAAATACAACATTTAACGTAAGAAAACAAATTAAAAATAACAAATTAGATAAAAACTACAAACTTAAAAAATAATAAAAATAATAAATCAAATGAGATTTATGAGTTTGCATAGAAAAATACTTTCTCTCGATGAAGGACGGGAAAGTGTCCAGATAAACATACCAGTATCAAGTCTATTCAAGCTCATAAGTCTCATAAAATTGTCCCTGTCTGTCTGGAATCTAGCACATTCCGTTAAAAGATGATGCACATCCTCAATGATTCCACATACATCACAATTAGGTGTATTATTTATTTTCATCAAGTATTTAAATTTATTTAACGGCATGTGTCCAGATCTAAGCCTGTGAGCAGTAATAATAATATTTCTAGAAATAATACCCCTGGAAAACCATGGAATATGAGGAGGCTCACACTGTATCGTTTTGTACCAAATACCTTTCTCTAATGATACTTTATCAAAATATAATTTCCACAGATTTCCACATTTTCTTTTATACTTTGGCAACAATTCTGAAAATTCCGGTTTAATAATTGAAATATATGGATTCCCGTTTACTATTGCACTTTTAGCGAGATTGTCAGCCTCCTCATTTCCCTGTAACCCAATATGAGATGGAACCCACTGCAATCTCACTTTAATTTCTTTTCCTTTAAATTCCTGTAACTTGGAATGCCACTGCTTGAAATAACAATATTTTGATTTTGTTATACACTAGGGAGCTTAAAGAAGAGAATTCAGCCCTGAATGCGAAACTAAGTGAAGCTTCACGAGCAAAGAGCGCCGCAGAGGCGGCGGCGGCGGCCGCGGCTGCTGAAGCTGCTTCAGCGCGCGACGAAGCGCGGATGGCCGCACGCCGTGCGACCGCGCTGCAGGAAGCCATCGCCGGCGACTTGTCCAGCCCCGGAGACTCTAGGGATACAGATAGGTAACGAGATAATTTCAAGTACATATCGACTGTGAACCGGCAATATCTCCTATCTCAATTTTAAGCCAAATCACTTTTTAACGTCATTAGGTACTACTGCCCATCATTTACCGTATCAACATGTGTTATCTACTAGAAAATTTGTAAATAAATAAACATATTTAAAGTCAACTGTTTTTTATTACACAAAAATTATTGCGAATATATTAATAATCACGTTTTCTGTTCTTCCTGAAAAGTTGTCAAAAATAAGATAGGACAATTTGCCAGTTCACAGTCGATATCGTACGCCTATTATTACAAACGCCTATTTTATAAACTGACCGATTAAAAAATTACGCTTAATTGACATACAATTTTTTCTTTCTTTCTTTTCTTTGACTGGCCCGTTGGCGCAGTGGGTAGTGACCCTATCTTCAGCTCCGCGGGTCGCGGGTTCGATTCCCGGCGAGGGGCAACATTTTCTAAAAACAATTTGTTGGTTCTTCGAGCCTGGGTGTGTATTGTTATTTAAGTATGAATTTAAAATTATATATGTAGTATACCCATCCGTCACCCATAACACAAGTATTGAGTTATGTAACGACGAAGTATGCGCGACCGTGTGTGTAAGTGTCCCATATATTTATTTATATTTATTAAAAAAATTAATTTAAAAAAAGTCTAACAATATCTATGTACATATAAGAAATGAATAAATATATTGTAATTCTTATTTCAATGCCATCTGATGATATCAAGATACGAACTATTACAAAAAAACTAGTGTTTACTGTCTCTTATCTGTTTAACGCTCACGAGTTTTTGAAGGCGCTAAGCTACTCTTTATTGCAATTTGTCATGAACCAACTTTTTGAATTTGAACTTTAATACTAAGCTACGATATATAGTGTATAGTAGTGTCGCGTCTTTATTCGCGCTAACTTACATTTTTAAGTACCCTCAATAATACAATAAGTGTTATTTTCTTGTTTCCGAGAAAAAAACCGAAATTTTGTTTCGTATATGTTGCCCCGGTGTATAAGCTTTAATTGAGCCAAAATGCATCAATATTGGTTTAGCGGATGAGTTGTGAAAACTTAACGGAAAGACAGACGGACGGACGGACAGACTTTCGCATTTATAATATTTGGTATCGCTTACAGATACGAGAATAAGGGTTCATTAACACAGTATTCAACAATATCACTTGTAATTCATAGCGTGCGAAACAATACTCAGTAAACAAGGTTGATTTATAATAATGTATATTTATCATGCCAATTCGGACTCTAACTGGAGAACATACCAGTTAAACATTTAAGATTCATAAAGGCAGCAAGTAAGTTAGTCCTGAGTCGATCTGAACTTTAAACCACATATTGAAGTTTCAAAAATTACCTTTCAGATGTTAAACTCAAGTTAAAGTTTGGCTCTAACAACATATGTTTTAGGTTTTTGATGAAATAAACGAATTTTTTTTTCAGTGAAAATGACAGTTACAGCTCAGATGAATCCATCGGAACGTTTTTAGCGAACCACAAGCTCAGCCCGTCAGCGCCGTCACGGAACAGTATGCAGTTGGAATCGCAGAAGTAAGACTGTGTATTACGAAATCATAAAACACGATACTTTAAAACCCTTTACTTTTAAGCACCCAAATTATGACGCTCAAGAAAAACAGACTTAGAGAATCATCTAAAAGTAAAGTACCGGCCTGTTACAATCCCACTGCTGGGAATAGGCCTCCTCTCTCCGTTTCTGGAGAGAAGGGTTGGAGCTAAGACCTACCACGCTGCTCCAATGCGGATTGGTAGGTTACACATATCCCCAGAATTCTCTAGAGATATGCAGGTTTCCTCACGATGTTTTCCTTCACCGAAAAGCGTATGATAATTTGCAATTATCTATTAGACACATGAGTTTTAATAGAAAAACCCATTGGTGCCTGCCCGAGTTTGAACTCGTGTTCCCCTCGAAAGAGTCGCACGGTCTCTCCGCTGGGCTATCACAGCTCGTGAATCATCTAAAGTTTTCACTAATTGGTGAATTCACAAATTACACTAGAGTGGTCCTTAGAATTGTCGTAAAGTTCCGATGCCGCAGGTAGCAGTGCACTTGCCTTAAGTATCGAAAATCAGAAGAGGGCTAACATTTTCTAAAAACAATTTGTTGGTTCTTTGAATCTGGATGTATTTAAAAATATATGAATATATTTAGCTGCATTCTGTCACCCATAATACAAGTATTAAGCTACTTACTTTGGTTACGGATGACCGTGTCAATTGTCATAGATTTTTAGATAGAGCTTCGCGATTTTGTCGTGGAGTTTATCTCCTGATGATGCTACGGTTGCGGGGCGAAACGATTGTTGAGTTTGTGATAGTGAACGTGTGTAGTGCTTGTGTATTGTGGTGGAGGTTTTTGCATGTGTTTACGAATCCTGCACGTGTCGGGTATGAAAATACAGATAGTCCACTCATATTTTCTATTTACTGTATCGCGGATTATAGCAAAGTAATTTTATTATTACTTTTATCATAGATTTGTTATAATATAGTAGGAGAGGCCAGCATAAAATTTGTCATTTGTATAATACAAGTATTGATTTAATTACTTTGGTGACGGACGACCGTGTGTGTAATTGTCATAGAGTCATTACAATACAGTAAGAGGCCAGCATAAAATGTGTCAATCGAAAAAAAAAGAAAGCAAATGAAGCTACCTATCTGTCTCTTTCTTATGTGTTACTAGCTGACCCGGCAAACGTTGTATTGTCTTTTAAATTACTACAGAATTGACTACACTTTTGGCACATCTTGATTAAAGAAACTTTCATAGGAACTATTACAGAACTACTTTGCTATACTCCGCGTGGGCTAAGCGAATGCACGCAATGCTAAGTGTATGAAGCACGCAAAATTCACGTACATGACGCATCCACCAGCAAAAATGCACAAAAGCAATACAGGCAACCACCACCAAAATATCTACGATCGTTCCGCCCCGCAACCGTAGCATCATCAGGAAAATAGGTTCCACGATAATATCGTAATGGATTATAGCAAAATATTTCTGTTGTATAAATTTTATATAAATCATTTTAACTTTGATAATAGATGGCGCTTTCAATGTCATCCATGTAGAATTAACTTATAGAAATTCATGTAGAATTAATTGGATTTCCATAACCTATTTGTTACCCCGGTGTAAAAGGAAGAATTGTGCCAAATTACTTCTATATTGGTTCAGCGCATTCGCCGTGAAAGGGTAAAAAACATACATCCATACTCACAAACTTTCGCATCTATAATAGTAAGAAAGTACTAATAAAATTACTTTGCTATAATCTGCGATAAAGTAAATAAGAAATGCATATATTGCTAAATGTAGCTTTGCGATTTTGTCGTATAGTCTATCTCCTGATGATGCTCGTGATAGTGAACGTGTGGTGAGGTTCGTGCATGTGTTTTAACGAATGCTGCATGTCTCAGGTATGAAAACGAATAGTCCACTCTACATTTAGCATTATATATATATATATTTCCTAGTTACTTTATCGGGATTATAGTAATATAATTTTATTACTTTTGTATTATGGATCTCCGCAAAGTAACGCCTAATTCTATAAATTATTTAATATTAGTAGCTGCATTAGTAGAATTAGACGAAGTACGGGTCTCCCAGCTTCCCTCTTATTATTTGTAAGACATTCCCGTTCACGTAACTGCTGCCGCTCCTTATGGCTTTGTATATTAACGCTATGGTAATTATACAAAAGAAACTTGTTGAAATGCCAGGTCGCACAGCCCCGAAGGCAAGTAAAATTAGACGAAGTATGGGTCTCCCAGCTTCCCTCTTATTATTTGTAAGACATTCGCGCTCACGTAACTGCTGGCCCATACTTCTCTCTTATTATCTGTAAGACATTCGCGCTCACGTAACTGCTGCCGCTCCTTATGGCTTTGTATATTAACGCTATGGTAATTATACAAAAAACCTTGTTGAATTACCAGGTCGCACAGCCCCGAGGGCAGACAAAGTCGCACGAGCATCGGTTCCGGCTCAAAGCAGCTCACTCCCACGAAGGAGTCGTTCGCATAACAGCCGGCCCCCGCGGGCGGACTGCTCGCCGGCGCCTTGCCGCTGCTCTGCACCGCGCTCTGCACCAGGCAGAGGACCCCCTCCACGCATCTCGTCATGGAGTGAACCCAGACTGATTGCGAAACGTGTTTAACTTAATCATTGCCTTTTTATACGTCGCCTTTATTCAAATTCAAATTCAAAATATTCTTTATTCAAATAAACTTGTAAACAAGTGCTTTTGAATCGTCGACTCTATTATCTTTACCGTTATTCACTGTGACATTATTTGGTTCTTCGTACAAAAGTAATTGTTGACGCAATAACAGTTGTTAATTCTGTACGTGAAAGCTAAAGGACCTTAAGTCACATTTTATAAATTATTCAATAGTGATTTATTCAGTAACGTTTAATTTCTCACGCTTGCGGACTTAATGTCATTTTGTTACGTTCGCGAAAATAGCGGCTGTAGGATTAAATATCCTTACTATTTGATCAATACGAGTATACTGAATAAGAATCATTGAAAATACTAAAATATCAAAAGATGGACTTCAGGTCTTTTAGCTTTCACATACAGAATTATGAATAGATAATATTGTAATTTATATTTGAAATCCTGTGATCCGGCTCGAAGTACCAAAAATCCGTCGCACGTTCCGTTTGCCCAATAACTTTATTTCAAATATCAATTAAAATTATTAATAATTATTAATTGTTTATGTCGCTTACAGTAATGATAGAACTGTTCTGCTATAATCCGCTTTTTATAGCAATATCATTATATCATAACTATTGCACTCTAAGGTCTACTTTTATAAATTATTAATTATTTGTGTTGCCAAATGCACTACGCGATATTGACATAACAAGTGTAACGCCACTACGTTTTGTAAATCATGGAAATCCTAAATACGATATTGTGTCATGGATTATTAATTCAACGGAAGCAATGCGGTATAGCTAAGTTACCGTTGGCACGAAATTCGCCAGCATTGGCAAGCTTGGATATGTATCTCTTTAATTTGACTCCTTTATAATGTAGTTTTTATCACAATCGCCAATGGAACGGGCAGGCTGTAATAATTTAACGTGATAGAATATATATCAACGAGTGACGTGAATTATACTAATGGAATAGAAACGTTTTTTGACCTAAAGTGAATTCAAGACTGGCAAAAACCAAGCCTGTTGATGTAATATTTATCTTTGTTGCTGTGGTAATTCAAAAGAATAGGGTTTTCAACTTTATACATTTAACAAATGGAGTACTGGATTCACTGGCATCAACAATCAAAGAAAGTTATTAATATAATGTGTGTAGACGTTATCTTGTCTCGACCCATTATATACCCAAAATATACTCTTACGATAGAATTTTTTATCTAAAGTAGAAGACTGCTTTAATAGTATCGATTATAAATTAATTTTAGACTCTATAATAATACAAAAAAGAGTAATTAATATGTATCCATTTGACTAACCTTTAAAAAAATAATTCTTTGACTCATAAGTGGATAAAATATAATACCACAGTAATCAAATATAGCACATTGCTTTAAATTTAATCTTTATAGAGCTAAAAAGTATTAAAAATTGGCTATAGTTATTCTGCTCAATATTTTGACACATATACACATATTTGCGACAAATATTTTACCATTAGAATTAATTATAAATCGACTATAACTTTGAATTATGATATTGTGATTAAATAGACTTTTACGTTTAATTGCTATGTACTAATAACAATGATCCAAATACCGCTAGTGTTTCGCCAAGTCACACGAATTTTTATATGAATTATATATGCATTCCAGAAAATAATATCACATAATGATACACATAATGATCACATAAACCATGCTAAGCCAAGAGGCTTAGCATGGTTTTTTTCGTGTATATTAACACTGGCATATTTAAACATGGCTTGACTTAATTTATTTATATTAGTTTTTGTAGAAAAATAATTTTCAAGGTTAGATAATAATCGTGCTGCGTTTATACCAGCCAGTCAGTATTTAGATAAAATAAGTAAGTGACACGCAGTATAATGTAGATTGGTTGTTATTTAGTTAGTTAACTTGTAAATAACTAGATTGCATATACATTTTTATTATTTAATTTGTAATATTTGTGTGATCAGACTGTTATTCTATGATTTATTTGTTACAAATGAGTTGTTGCTTAGTAAACGAACAAACATATCCGTTAGGTAGATTTTATCACTCCCGACATTGACATTGTTTGAGTTCTATTGTACCTTTAATATATTAGTGAATTATTAATCATAAATTATATTAACTCAATATTGTGAACATATATCTTAGTAATTTTAAAAAATAATAATCTATGTATTTAACTTTTTAGATTTGTGTCTGTAACCGCAGTTATTAAATTGTCTATATTATATGTATGATATATGATGAAATGTTACTGCGTTCAATATTGGTTGTAAAATGAAATATTTAATAAAGTAACTAAAAACTTGTCATTTAAATTTTCTTTTTCCCGAAAATTTCCTAATGCAAGAAAAAATCTTATGCAATTTCATATTTAATTAAGCATAAAGGAGAGGCAGATGGAACGGCCAATTGATTAAAAGAATTTTGCAATTTCCGTATATGTTATTCGTAGTGTTACTAGCTTAGCTATTTTACCAATGAAAATTAAGCAATTGAAATTATTCGTGATTTATAATTTAAGTAATAAAAAAAAATCTATGTTATTTTTGTCTAATCAATAATTAAAAATATTAAATTTTAACCTTTTTTATATTTCATCATCCAGGGGCTTTTAACATTATCTTCTATAGGTAATGGACATCGATCACTTAAATATACATATTTGATATTATCATAGAGTTATTTTACTTTGGAGTAGGGGAGCCATAAGCGAACCTGTAAGTGAGAATGTCCCAAAAATAATAAGAGAAAAGATGAAACTCGTACACTTCATCTTTGTCTAATCGCACATAAAAAAGAGACACTCTTTATTGTAAGAATGTCTCATTTTAATTGCAAAAAATTCCAATATCATTGAAAGCAATATCTAAACGTGCAGCGCACAGACTAAAAATTATAATAGCTGCCCACATGCCAAATCCACAGCAGGATACTATTGACAGATATTACAATCGTAGATATTGCCAACTCATAAAAAGTTCCCCCAAAATTAGCAAAAAATGTGTCTCTTAGATATCCGATTGAAATATTCCCTCAAATTATATTTCTTACTCAAAGTTTAATCAATTGAAGTTTTTTTTTATTTAATTCATTTGAATTTATTTTAATACGAATATCATAAGAGGTCAATTTTTTTGTAATTATAATGAAATGCGTGCTCGGTACTATTAAGTCTTATTTATATTAAGTTGTTTAAGTTAGAAATATTTTTCTGTCAGTACAAAATAATATTTAGTTTTACATATCATAAAAAGTAAGAATTCAATTCTTTAATTTTATAGTTTACCCGAAGAACCAGGAGACTTTTACGTCTATAAATATAATTTTATATGAATAACTAAAATAACCGAAAGTAAAGACGACAGATACGTTTATTTATAAACAAATAGTGTAATAAATAATCGATGTTGTAATTTTTGGGTGACAAGAGGGCTGGCTATTTTTTCGCACTTTTTCAATCAGCTTCGCGATTCTACTCGAAAACGCTGCCAGCATTCTTGGGGCCATTCCACGTGGGGATGATTTGTGTAGTAGTTGCGTGTAAATAATTTAAGATAGACATAACTGTACATTGTTGTAAATAAAATAAAAAATAAATTTTGGGGTATTTAGTTCTACTTCATTTGACAACTCTGTTTACGCCCCTTCAGTTAAATTGCTGTCAAAGTTACTGTAAAGTGCAAGGCTATTTAGGACTTCGTCTTGAAAATAGGTTCAATATTCTAAAATACTGTAATATTCTATTCTGTAATAAGCATTATTCAAAGTCGATAAGTATGCGATTTTTACTATAAAAGATTTCAAACACTAGTTGCAAAAATACCGTACTGTATTACAGGTATTGATTTTTCCTAGGCCGCAATAGAAATTGGATTCAAGTACAATTTCATAATATAATTTAACGAAGAAACTACAATATGACTGATTCCAAGTATTTCACGACTACGAAGAAAGGCGAAATATTTGAGCTGAAGTCAGAATTGAATAGTGATAAGAAGGAAAAGAAAAAGGAGGCTGTCAAAAAGGTTGGGTTACGATGAATTATTTGATAGACATTTTATTATTCATTATTATTATTAAAACTAATTCTTCACATTTTGAAATATTCGTATTTACATTTATGTCTTTCTATAAATTAAATGTTTGTTTACACTTAACTGTCTCATCTATCATTTGGAATGAATATAGTTGAATTACTAATTCATATTTTAAGCATTCCGATTAATATTACTAATAATAAGGTTTTTTATGACATATGTATATGTATAACAGATTATTTTTTACAAATATTATAATCAGTAACACCCATATGGTTATAAACTACAACTAGTAAAGTATAAAATTTGTATGGTTTTAGGTGATAGCATCTATGACAGTGGGCAAAGATGTGTCTGCACTATTCCCAGATGTTGTGAACTGCATGCAGACTGATAATTTAGAACTTAAGAAGTTGGTGTATCTGTACCTTATGAATTATGCAAAATCTCAACCTGATATGGCCATAATGGCTGTTAATACATTTGTCAAGGTACGTACTGCACTATTGGCTAAAGCCTAGAATTAAGATTATATAAGACAAAGTCATGTTCTGAATTTGATTTATTGCTTTTTTCTTAGCAACTGCATGCAGTGGGAGTATTAGAATAAAAATATGCTGCATTTTATACGATAGGGTTTCTAATCGAGAGAGCTGACATATATTGATAAATTAAGTTCTGAATTTTGCATACAATGCTGCTGTTCAGCTGCAAGAACTAAAATTATACAATTTTTACTTTTTTTTTATATCTTTTTTTGTTACCTAATGCAAACCAAGTTAATTTTTATTGTGGTACAAAATGTGATCTTTTCTTATTAAAAAATATTAATGACAGTATAATTAGCATAATTTAATTTCATGTTATGATTACTAGAAATTTATTGACAAGTTATAACAAAATGTAGATTAGCTATGTGTGTGTGTGACTTGTCTTTTTTATCGTTTTAATGTCTACTGTACCATATTATGATGGGTGGAAGGATCTACCAACATACCAGCTTGTTAAGGTAAACATATGATCCAAAAACAAATCAGCTCATTTTCTTGTAGATTTACACATGAAAAAAAATTCACAATTATTACATCATTAGGAATTCTGAGCCATTTGTAACTAACTGTTTATAAAATTATTATTTGAATTATGGCTTTGCATGGTGTTCATTTTTCCTTTGCATGATCATTACTTGGCAGTGATTGCAATAAGCAATATGTGTAAATCTACATTAAATTATTCAAAATATACAATTGGTACAAATATTATGATTATATGATAAATTAAAATTAATCCATGCCTCATCAATAGAAGCACATTGGCTATTGTTTATTCCATATTTTTGTACTGTAGAACCTTGCTAATCTAATATGCAGTTATTAGATATACATCGGTTTGTTTTTAATGTACAGCTTTAGTAACAAATTGCTTATTCATTTTGAAATGCCTCATGCATCATGTAAATTTTGACTATCATACAAATATAAATTTATCTTATAATCTTTTATAAGTTCATTATGAAGACACAAATAAAAACAGCTTTACTAGGCATTAGCTGTTTCGTTTGTTTTAATACAACTCCCGTCATGTTGCTTATAGATTATCTGGTCAAATATGAATCATTGCTCTGAAACTTGGCACAGAAAATCCTTACACTATATCAAACTCACAAAAAAAAAACATTTTAATAACTATTTTGTTGCATATCATTTTTGAAACCAATTAATTTATTAAGAAGCATTTTTTTTATAACCTGTTGTGCTTTGTTTAATCAATAACAATACAGTAATTTTATTGAAATACAAAAATAATTAATTATGTTACATTTAATATTTAGGAAATAGCATTTAATCCTAAAAATCTACAGTGTTTAGCATTTCATCTATCAAATGCTTAATATTCTCATATTAAACATTTTCTGGTGATCATTGTATAATTTCTATAATCACAAAGTTATTCAGATGCTTATCACTTATGTAGAAATATAGTACACTGCATCTTGGAAGGATGTATGAATTTCTAATATTAAAAATACTAGATAGTTGTAGTAGCTTGATACAATATGAATCATCACTAATCATTTAGTGAAATCCATTGTTACACAATCATTTTATCACAACTTAGATTTCTGCAAATTGACTAGCAAGTTTCTACTGTATGTGCTTATAGTCAAATTGCTTCAGTAAGTTGATGTGTTGCTGTCTCATTTATTTATGGATAATATATTGTTCCAACAATGATAAAACTCTTCAGGATTGTGAAGATTCAAACCCGTTGATTCGGGCACTGGCTGTAAGGACAATGGGTTGTATCCGAGTGGACAAGATAACTGAGTATCTCTGTGAACCGTTGCGAAAGTGTTTGAAGGACGAGGACCCGTACGTGAGAAAGACCGCTGCCGTGTGTGTGGCCAAGCTGTACGATATATCGCCAAGTATGGTTGAAGATCAGGTGAGGATATTAAGGCTAAAAAAAATTTGTCTAATCGGAATATTCCATAGAAGTAGTCAAGTTTGAGAACTGCCATAGTAATAGATAGGTTTCTATAATGTGCGGTTGCTAACAAAATATATGTAATGCTAAGAATAAACATAATCCATTCTCTTACCTTGTACATGCAGAATTAGTAACCCCACATACCAAACAAACGGTGGATGTAAGCTAATTACTTTTTTGTACATTTTTTGGATCAAAAATGGTCGTTTTTTGGAATACTCGATAATAAATTTTGTTTTTTTAGATTTAGATTTTTGCTTTGTCGGTAAACAGAGTCGCTTTAATGTGCATATTTTTCATCATAATATACTATAGTGTATTCTGTGTATTAGTAGATTGAATAAATAAATGATTTTTTTAATGGGCTTTGAGTCAAGTCCATACTTATATTATAATAGCGAAAAGATGACTATCTTACTTTTTATCCATCTGTTGATTTTTCAAAACTAATCCGCTGAAGCAGTACAATAGAATATAGGTACAATAACTGAAGCTTAAATACCAGGCTAACGTATGGGATGCAGAAATCCCATTCTTGCTTTGAAAAAGGAGAATGAAATAGAATATAATCGAGGAAATTTAAACACTAGAGTCGAGGCGAATGAAATCACGAGCACCACTACCTTATAATTTGTATTTGTATTTTATAAGTTTAATATATGTGTGGTTTAAGTCATCGAATTCTCTATACAAATATAAAAGCATCGGACTAATTTTGCAGGGATTCTTGGATCAACTGAAAGACTTGTTGAGTGATTCTAATCCAATGGTGGTAGCAAATGCTGTTGCAGCTCTCTCTGAGATTAATGAGGCTAGCGTCTCAGGACACCCACTTGTTGGTACGTGCCGATTATTTTTTAGTGGAAAATAAACCCATTTTTTAAAAATCCATATTCATTACTTTATCTGATACTGTCCATGTGTTTGAGCAAAAGCTGGTTACTTTACTGCTTTAAGTTGTTAAAGAAACATGATAACACGATTGACTCAAATCTTAACAATGAAAATAAATAGCGCCACAAAGTTAATCTGTTATTTTTGTGATACTGGGTAGCACTTATGATATTGTATTCTTTCATTTAGTCGTACTTTATCAACAAACAACTTTCAATTTTTGGTAGAACTTCCGTCTTTTTTAACTAACTAAATGGAACAAGCCCATGTGTAAATACAGTACAGATTTAAACAGCCATCGCCATCTCTCGGACAACAGCAGTTCACTATGGAATGTTTCGATCAAATTCGCTCTTCTCGGTAGGAACATGCAACAAAAGCAGCACACACACCCACCACTTTTTTGATTGTGGTGGTGGGTGTGTGTGCTGCTTTTGTGTGCGTTGTTGCTGGTGAATTGCGCCTTGGAGTGCATGTGGTGGCTTGTCCTGCATGTATAAAGTATGTAGATTTTGCCTGCTTCATACACATTGGCTTTGCATGCATTCACTTAACCCGTGCGGATTATAGCAAAGTAGTTAGTTCTGTTATATTGCTTGTACTTAGAGAAAAACATAGTTTTAAAAAATATCCTTATTTATGGCAGAAATGAACGCGCCGACTATAAACAAACTGCTAACAGCTCTAAACGAGTGCACAGAGTGGGGTCAGGTGTTCATTTTGGATGCTCTGTCCAACTACTCGCCTCGGGATTCTCGGGAGGCACATTCTATATGCGAGCGAATCACGCCGCGGCTGGCTCACGCTAACGCGGCCGTTGTTTTATCTGCGGTCAAGGTGAGGAATAATATATTACTTTTATTCATTTCAGCGCAAACTAATATAATAGCAAAAATATTTTATATACCAATTTAGTTAATTAGTGATAACTAATAATATAATAATATGATTTATTTGGAGAATAGATAAGTTGAAAAAATAAGAGTATACGCAATTTAACATAATGGTCGTGAAACTAAAGCAATGCTATGTACAAAATTTAAAAAGGTGATGACATTGAGAGACTTGAACAAACTTATGAAACTAAAATAGAGCACTTATTAACAAAATATTCCATCATTCTCCTGCCCTTATCCCACTATAAGTGGGGTCGGCACAACATGTTGCAAACATGTTGTCATATGATTTGGCTACGAATTTTACAACCGGTCGCCTACCTGACGTCAGGTTACCTTAGTCGTCTTTTATGACACCTCGGTAAGAAATGAGGGTGGTCTATTCTATGCAGCCGGATACCACACAGCTAACTTATTAACAAAATATTATACTATTGAATATTAAGAAAGCTTAAATTTGATTTATTAAATAATTTATAATATTATATATTATATAAATTACTATGCTCTAAAAGAACATGTCAATCCATAAAATAGAGAAGTTTTCAAAGTACGTTAAAGATTTTTATTGTACAGATTTTTAAAATTAAAAATCGAAAATTTAACTAAATATTTAAATCCCAAAGTGGTCCACGAAGACTAAATTTGGTGTGACAAAAAAATGGAGGTTCATGATTAGTAACGCAATTTTAATGTAACTTTTGAGGAAGCATGTTCAACAGCTACACAACCAGCCAAATTTTGAATTTGGTCCATGAGAAATAAACTCTGGGCATATCCAAATTGTCGCTCGTCTAATTATCACGAATCGATTATACTATGTTTCAATATAACTCTGAAATCAGAGCGGTAATGTTAGTATATTTATAGATATACCTTATTTATACTAATTATGTACTTAAAAGTAAAAAAAGTAAAGTACCAGCCTGTTACAATCCCACTGCTGGGAATAGGCCTCTTCTCTCCGTTTCTGGAGAGAAGGGTTGGAGCTAAGACCTACCACGCTGCTCCAATGCGGATTGGTAGGTTACACATATCTCCAGAATTCTCTAGAAATATGCAGGTTTCCTCACGATGTTTTCCTTCACCGAAAAGCGTGTATAAATTGCAATTATCAATTAGATACATGAGTTTTAATAGAAAAACTCATTGGTGCCTCCCGGGTTTGAACTCGTGTTCCCCTCGAAAGAGTCGCACGGTCTCACCGCTGGGCTATCACAGCTTATTATGTACTTAATTAGGTACTAATGAAATTAATGGAGATGCTCTCCGATGAAACGGAGCTAGTAAGCACCCTGTCCCGTAAGCTGGCTCCGCCATTGGTGACGCTGCTGAGCGCAGAACCGGAGGTGCAGTATGTGGCATTGAGAAACATCAATCTCGTGGTGCAAAAGAGACCTGACATTCTGAAACATGAAATGAAGGTAAAAATATTCTCCCCCAATTCTATTGTATGCATATTTAAAACAACTGATCCGAGCTTTGGCATAGGCCAGTGGTCGGCAAACTTATTAGGCAAAGAGCCAAATATGAACATTACAACAATTAAAAAAAAATGGGAGCCAAATCTGCTCGTTTAGTACACTAAATAAGTAGTACACGAAATAAAACTTTTACTCGAAATTAAACTCGTTGTTTGTTACATATTTTTAGAACAATATCAAGAAAAAATATACATGTTCTCGATTTCTAGAAGATTTCCAATTTATCGAAATAAGATGCAATTTTTTTCATACAAAGTTTTTTTTATTTGAAAATATTATTATTATATATAATATATATATAAAATTGGCACAAATATTATATATAATATATATAATATTTGTGCCAGAGCCGCACTTAAGGAGCCAAAGAGCCGCACTTTGCCGACCACTAGTATAGGCAATAGAGAAAGGCAGATGCTACGGTGAACGTATGTCGATACTAATTATATTGTGTTATGCCGAACTCTATATAATACAATACTAAGCATAAAAAAATATTTTTGCATATTCGTAACACTACCAATAGTTAAATGTTTGACTGGCCCGTTGGCGCAGTGGGTAGTGATCCTGCCTTCAGCTCCACGGGTCGTGGGTTCGGTTCCCGCCGAGGGCCAACATTTTCTATAAACAAATTGTTGGTTCTTCGAGCCTGGGTGTGTATTTGTATTTAAGTATGCATTTAAAACTTATATATGTAGTATATCTACCAGTTGTCCGTCAAATAGACAAATACAAATAGACACAAATAAAACACAAATCCGACATTTTACTGTCGCACTAATATGTCCATAAATCGTGCATATATAAGCGACTCCATTTTACGCACTAACGTACTTAGGATACTGTTAGAGCTCGAGCGAAGTCTGTCTAGCAAGGAACCGGTCTTTTTCCTTATTATTGTGTGAAAATCGTATGCTCGCGCTTCAACAAACATACTAGAGGTTGAGCAAAACCTCGGCAATCCCAACAGTATCCTAAATCCGTTATTGTATTGCACTCTTAGTGTATCTATGGCAGCTTTGGAGTATTTGAACTTTTATATTGGAAATGTTGTTTGAAATGGTACAATCAATTCCGTATTTGTTCCTAGGTTTTCTTCGTGAAATACAATGATCCGATTTACGTAAAGCTGGAGAAGCTCGATATAATGATCAGACTGGCGTCGCAAGCTAACATAGCGCAGGTGCTGGGCGAACTTAAGGAATACGCCACCGAGGTTGACGTGGACTTTGTCAGGAAAGCAGTGCGGGCTATCGGCAGATGTGCTATCAAGGTATTGAATTTTGTATTGACAATGTGACTTAAAGTAACGGCAGGTTACTAGGTACTATCCCACTACTGGTGTTCCGCGCAAACATGCGGACGGATGCAACAACCTCCGGGACCTGGGCCCGTCGTTTCGGCGTCTCAACCTACCTTATGCGGCCGTCAGCTGTTTGTGGTCCGGCCTCATGAATCACTGCGTGTATATGTGTACGTGTGTGTGTGTGCTTGTATGTACTTGGCCGATTCCCGAAACCGTTGGTTCGCCTCTGCAGTCTTCCACGCACACGTAATGTCTGTTTCTCCCGGAGTATACAGTTCGCTATATCGGTTAAATAACACAAATAACACCCGGTGTGCACACAACCTTCGTAAGGTCACACGTTATTGAATCGTCCCTATATCGGGGAATAGTAACCCAACGCGCACTAAAACCGCGGACGGTCGCGTCTTCTCAAACGCTTCACTGATTAAACGCGTCACTAAATCTGAGAACCACACCCGAAACGCAAAATTACACGTGTACGTTATACAATAAAGCCGTATACAGGCGCACGCGTCCTGTCCTTATCGTATTCGAAACATCACTAACTGTCGGCCGCTCGCGTCGGCAATCGAATGCATAAAGGTCGTTGATCCGGCCGGTCGCGTCGCGTCGCGCGCGTCAATTTATTCAAAACAACTGGGCATAGGCCATTTATTGTAATGTTAATTTTTTTTCTTTAATACAATGGAAATTCGGGAAAAATTTTATTCAAATGAATTTAGTAGTACACTATATCATCATCTTCCTGCGCTTATCCCACTGTGAGTGAGGTCGGCACAACATGTTGCAAACACGGTGTCACATGATTTGGCTATGTATTTTACGACCGGCCGCCTGCCTGACATCAACTTACCTTAGTCCTCGTTAACTAGTACCTCGGTAAGAAATGAGGGCGGTCTATTCTACTCAGCCGGATACCACATAGCGGAATAATACAATATATAAATGCTTAAATTAATAAATCTACTATACAAATGAACTTAAAAAAGTTTTAATTGTTGTTAAATGCTTTTTTTTTGTCTTAAAGTGGTTATGGGCTTAGACAGAGTCATGAGAAAGTATTTTTTTCTACTCTCAAATTGACAGAATTCTTATTGAATAGCATACTGAACTAAGACAAGACAAAACAAATTTTCAGTATAGTTTTATAGAAGTTGCTAGAATGTTAATGGGTAAAGGTTAAGGTAACAGATACGTATCTGTTTTGTTTTAGGTTGAACCCTCAGCTGAGCGTTGCGTGTCGACCCTCTTGGAGTTGATCCAAACGAAAGTGAACTATGTAGTTCAGGAAGCGATAGTGGTTATCAAAGATATATTCCGCAAGTATCCTAACAAATACGAAAGCATCATCAGCACTCTCTGTGAAAACCTGGATACTCTGGATGAGCCCGAGGCCAGGGCTTCTATGGTAAGTCCTTTCTTCATTCAATCATGTTAAATCGAGGCTGAATATCCATAAGTTGGTGAACTTATTTGTACAATATTTTGGTCTTGTTCAAGTGGATTCATTTAGTTATGTACAATAAAAAATCGTTAGAAAAACATTATTATTAAAAAAAATCGTACGAAGGTTAACTTGTCCCTTTGACAGAGATCTCTGGCAGCTAACCTAGGATCTTTGTCAATTCATAGTAAGCAGTTTAGTAAATAGATTTAAGTTAATTAAATTTTGTTTAGTTAATGTAACTCCTGATGTAACTGTGAATTGAATATGGCTTTTATATATTTGGACATGATTTTTAAAAGTACGTATGTTTTCAGTATTAAAAATAATTGTATCACTAAAGGCTTATCAAACGTGCCATGCTTACAAAACGTTCCTATTGTTCTGGTCTGATTTTTCTCTACGACTTCTTCTACTCTTTTAGGAAACCTATTCCTCCCATTCAATACTTTTGTTACAAGGTATAAGAGATTTGCTATATCTCATTTATCAACTTTTTTTAGATCGTGCAATGAAAAGCTAAAAGCTATAAGATATAGTAATAGTATAAAGAACAATTTTACTAAATGATGTAATATTCCAGGTATGGATCGTGGGAGAATACGCGGAACGCATTGATAATGCAGATGAGCTACTGGACTCCTTCCTTGAGGGCTTCCATGATGAGAATGCTCAAGTTAGTTTATATACTATTAATTATTTTATTATTATATTATATTATTATATTATATTATTATATTATATTAGTTTATATACTATTAAGTATTTTTTAGCTATAGATTATTTTTATATATAATTTATAGACTTAGGTGTATTATTATATTATAAAATATATATTATATTGAAACCATTTGAGATAATTGAACATAACACTGGCACCCTCATTAACGATCAGATAAATGTTTCTTGCTTAAGCTAAGCAAAATAAAATAAATGGTGGGGATTGAACCGATTAATATATATGTTTGTTTGTTTGGGTAATGCTTCGCTTTGCGATTCTTTCGTGGAGTCTATCTCCTGATGATGCTTCGGTTGCGGGGCGAAACGATTGTTGAGTTGTTGATAGTGTACGTGTGTAGTGCTGTGGTGGCGGTGGTAGAGGTTTGTGCATGTGTTTTAATGAATGCTGCATGTTTCAGGTATGAAATCGAACAGTCCACTCTACGTTTAGCACAGTATTTCCTTTTTACTCTATGGTGGATTATAGCAAAAATATTTCACTATTACTTTTATATTTTTATATATAACTTAAAATTGCAAAAAGAAAAATTTGTAATTTCAAAATTATATAAACCATAGATAAAATTATCCACTCCTTATCATATAAACATTTATTCATTTATTTTTAATCCTAATTTAACGTGATAGACGTTTATAGAGTGGTTTTAGAGTTTTAAAAAACGATTGAGATAGTTTATCTGTACTTTATTCTTTGTTCTAATCATCTTCAAGCTATAAACGCAATAATGAAGAAAGACAACTTCATTTCAGAGATAAAAATACCACGCATAGATATACAAATGTATGTGTGTGAATGTGGTGTAAGAGATTTTAACATAACGATCGAACGCAAAGATGATAGATACGCAAGTACGCGCGTCAACACGTTCATCTACGCATACGCATACAAATGTATGTGTGTGAATGTTTTTTTAATATCTTCTATAGTACGCGGCAATAAATAATGCACATTGAGGCTCAGAGAGAGAAATCGGCTAGATTCTGCTTCATAGAGCATTGTCTCTGTCGCACAGACTGACGAACCCGGGTGTGACAGTGACAGCGCTCTAAGAAACCGAACTGGCCGGCTCTTTCGTTCTAAGTTCTCGATGTGCATTATTTATTACCAGGTACAATATCTTAGAGCTGTGATAGCCCAGCGGCGAGACCGTGCGACTCTTTCGAGGGGAACACGAGTTCAAACCCGGGCAGGCACCAATGAGTTTTTCTATTGAAACTAACGTGTCTCATTGATAATTGCAATTTATCACACGCTTTTCGGTGAAGGAAATCATCTTGAGGAAACCTGCATATCTCTAGAGAATTCTGGAGATATGTGTAACCTACCAATCCGCATTGGAGCAGCGTGGTAGGTCTTAGCTCCAACCCTTCTCACCAAAAAACGGAGGAGGCCTATTCCCAGCAGTGGGATATAAACACGCCGTTACTTTACTTTACTTTTAAACAATTTTTCTCATTCGAATTTATATAATAATTTCATTTATAATATTTCTTACAAAATATTTAACATTGTATCTATTTAATCTTAATCTTATAACTAGTAGGTACGGCGACCTCTTCAACACACTTTATATAAAACCATAATGTAGTATTAACCAAAACCTTACGCAGGAATGGCATGGTGTAACCTACCAATCCGCATTGGAGCAGCGTGGTAGCTCCAACCCTTCTCTCCAGAAACGGAGAGAGGAGGCCTATTCCCAGCAGTGGGATTGTAAAAGCCCGCTACTTTTACTATATCTAATATTTGTATGGACTCAGGTACAACTGCAACTGCTGACGGCAGTGGTGAAGTTGTTCCTCAAGCGGCCCGCGGACACTCAGGAGCTCGTGCAGCACGTGCTCAGCCTCGCCACACAGGACTCCGACAACCCGGACCTACGGTGTGTATCCGAGTTAATTCACTCATTTGGGGTCGAAAGTACTGAAGTTTAATCATTTACCCGTTTGAGGACGCAATATTACAAATTCAAATTTAAAATATTCTTTATTCAAGTAAACTTGTATTGTGCTTTTGAATCGTCAACTTTACTGCTGGTTCGGAAAGCTGTTCCTACCGAGAAGAGCCAGCAAGAAACTCGGCGGTTGCTCTTTTTAAAATATAAATCTTAGAACTAATTACATTTATTTATTACTGTCTTGTACAGAGTAGAAGCGCACCTATATCCACACATCCTTATCATCTATGTAATCTTCAACAGTATAGTAGGCTTTCTGTATCAGCCTCTTTTTAACAGTGGTTTTAAACTGCTGTAATGCCATGGCCAAAATTGATTTCGGAATTTTATTATAGAATCTTATACCCAAACCCACAAACGATTTACGTACTTTTGCTAGGCGCAAAGCAGGAGTCGCAAGCTTATGTCGGTATTATAAACTAGATTTGCTTATTCATCATATATTTTAGGTTGACAGTAAGTGTATCTATGGAATGTCGAAATATTTGTTGTCAAATTGCGCATGTCGTTGCCGTCTATAATTAATATGGCACTTAGTTTAAAAATAGTTTTATAATGTGTCCTATTGCTTTGTATGGTGTGTATATTGTTGATATCCTATTTAAAATAAATAAATAGATATCACATGTACATTGAAATAAAGGAAAATGTTTTCAAAATTCATCAAAATATTTTATAATCGACGATAAAAGTGTCTTTAATTTCAAAAAATTATCGTTGATTATAGCAAAATAATATTTGCATTGGTAGTATGGCCCTTCTAAGTAACGCCTAATGATAATTGATGATTTATTTATTAGGTAAGAATATACATTTACATATACATATGAAAATATATAGTTTTAGAATTCGTTTTGAAACATACGAAAATGTATCTGTCGGTGGAGATAGCTCAAAACCTTTAACAAATGCGCGTGTCTAGACGCTGCAAGTCCACTGTATTCCGTTAAATCTAGTGATGTTATTAAATGGTATATATAAATATTTGACATTAAAATCTCTCGACCCCAGAATTTTGCTTCTTAAACTATGGGTCGCGAACGCCGTGTGGTATCCGGCAGAACAGAATAGACCACCCTCCCTTCTTACCGAGGTGTCGTAAGACGCGACTAAGGTAAGTGCCGTGTGGTATCCGGCTGCATAGAATAGACCACCCTCCCTTCTTACCGAGGTGTCGTAAGACGCGACTAAGGTAAGTGCCGTGTGGTATCCGGCTGCATAGAATAGACCACCCTCCTTTCTTACCGAGGTGTCGTAAGACGCGACTAAGGTAGGTGCCGTGTGGTATCCGGCTGCATAGAATAGACCACCCTCATTTCTTACCGAGGTGTCGTAAGACGCGACTAAGGTAAGTGCCGTGTGGTATCCGGCTGCATAGAATAGACCACCCTCCTTTCTTACCGAGGTGTCGTAAGACGCGACTAAGGTAGGTGCCGTGTGGTATCCGGCTGCATAGAATAGACCACCCTCATTTCTTACCGAGGTGTCGTAAGACGCGACTAAGGTAAGTGCCGTGTGGTATCCGGCTGCATAGAATAGACCACCCTCCTTACTTACCGAGGTGTCGTAAGACGCGACTAAGGTAAGTGCCGTGTGGTATCCGGCTGCATAGAATAGACCATCCTCCTTTCTTACCGAGGTGTCGTAAGACGCGACTAAGGTAGGTGCCGTGTGGTATCCAGCTGCATAGAATAGACCACCCTCATTTCTTAACGAGGTGTCGTAAGAGGCGACAAAGGTAAGTTGACGTCAGGCAGGCGGCCGGTCGTAAAATACGTAGCCAAATCATGTGACAACATGTTTTTAACATGAGCGGGAAAAGGGCAGGAAAATGATGATGATGAAACTATGGGTCGCGACCAATAGTTTAAGAAGCCCTGGTTTAAAGCGTTGAATTTTCCAAACAGAGACCGTGGCTTTATCTATTGGCGTTTGCTGTCGACGGACCCAGCCGCCGCCAAGGAAGTAGTGTTGGCTGACAAACCCCTCATATCCGAGGAGACAGATCTGTTAGAGCCCACCCTGCTGGACGAACTCATTTGCCACATCAGCTCTCTGGCCTCTGTGTACCACAAACCACCTACAGCTTTTGTCGAAGGTAATCTCTAGCTTATATAAATTAATGGGACAATTACATATCGACTGTGAACCGGCAATATGTCTTATCTCAATTTTAAGCCAAATCACTTTTTAACGCCATTAGTACTACTTCCCATCATTTACTGTATCAACAAGTAATATCTATTCGAAAATTTGTAAATAAATTAACTTATTTAAAGTTAACTATTTTTTTCATACATAAAAATTATTGCGAACGTAATAATATTCACGTTTTTTCTTCTTCCTGAAAAGTTGACAAAAATAAGATACGACAATTTTCCAGTTCACAGTCGATATAGTACCCGGCATTAAATAATGTACATCGATGTTTACAATGAAACTGTCGGCCAGTTCGGTTTCGTAGAGCGCTGTCACTGTCACACACGGGTTCGTCAGTCTGTGCGACAGAGACGATGCTCTATGAAGCACAATTTAGCCGATTCCTCTCTCTAAGCCTCGATGTGCATTATTTGTTGCCGGGTACTATACGCGGTTTTCCGTCCTCAGAGCGGGTAACTTAATACTCGTGTTGTGGGTGACAGATAACTGGCAAATATACATATTGCACACTTAATATTAAAGTGACTGAATTTAAAAAAGTTGTTTTGTGGTAAAATGCAATAAAACATAGCGTGCCGTCTTCAAAAATCGTGAGTAGTAATGTCCGACACAAGAACAAAAAAAAGGCACGCACAAGAACTCCCCATGGATGAACACCATCACACTCAATATCACTCTAACACTTACTTTACGTACAACTTGCCTACTATTCCCTGTTTCGTATGCAGCTGTTTTTTTCATATGAACACAACCTTTTTATACTTATAATTTTACTCGTGGAACCAGCGACAGCGACAACCTAAGCGTTTATGTATCCTCGTTTATGGAATATATGTTTTTCTCTGTTTCCTAAAGATAACCGGTAGTCTAATATTTATATGTTACGGTGTTTAAACTTTAACGGCCTTACAAATAAACCCAGTATAAAATGTTATACTGAGAATAAAAGGAGAATAAGCAAGATTTCAACAAATAAATTCGGAATAAGTTATACCTTGCATAACGTCGGAATATCTTTTCATACTAGCACTATTCCCACCTTATACTTACCCTTGCCCTAGTTTAACTAAGGAATAACCTCAAAAATCATTGACTTGTGTTTATTTTTAGCAAGCACAATAAGTTAATTTTTTAGTTATTTTATTATTAACGATGTCATTAAGAGCAATATCCGAAGTAGAGCAAGTTAATAATATTGTTAATCAAATACAGACAGAAAAGAAAGTTAAACATTCAAAAACAAAGAAAATCCCTTTGCTTTGTATGGTGAAGAAGAATTTTGTGTTAAATATAGATTTTCTAATAGCAGTGTTATGTTTCTGGACCAATTATTTAGTAGTTCTTCAACTATGGATAAGTGTGGTGCAGGTTTACTCTCCAGATATTAGGTATAGCATTGAGTTACTGGGGTCGCAACCAGGTAAGTAGCTTTTTAATATGTATCTACTACAATCATTAATATCTTACTGTTATGGCACAGTTTACTGTTATCTTTTTTAGGTAGGTAAATAGATATAATTTTTTCTGCTTCCTTTACAGATACAAGATGAAGCAACAGATATAAAACAATGTTTTGAAAAAGGACAGTTCCATGGTAGATTACTAGAAGACTCAGGCTATGCATGTACTCCACACTTGTTTGCCCCCCTACTAAATCCAAGCACATGGAAACAAAAGTTATTCAACTATGCCCACATTAAAACTTGTAACACTAGAAAGATGTTTTGCTGTTCGGATAAATAGATTCATGTGTTTCCTAACAGGATTCAGAACATCTCTAGAGAACACCAAAATGTATATAGTAGCATTGGCAGTGTTACATAATATAGCCGCCGAGTTGAATGAAGAGCCTTTAACTAATAAAACTAACAATGTGCATTCCCTGCCTCAACCAACCATGGCACCTATACAACAAAATACCTTGCATGGAACTGCAGTGAGAGCCACATTTATAGAAGAAAATTAATAAGATTAATAAAACTGTTCTTTATTCAATAAAAACATTTTATATAATTCTTTATTATTTTTTTAATGATTCCAAAGTCTTAAGAAGAATTTGTTTTTGAAGGTTTAAGTTTTCCATCACTTCATTATGTAGCTCAGTGGCATTCTTCGTCCTGAGTTCACACTCCTTTGGCAGTCTCTCACTTTCTACGACTCTTAAGTTATGCATATCTGTATATAAAGAGACTGCAAAATTAAAACTTTCTTTTTCCTTCCTTAGCTGTAACAAAACAAGAATTTGTTGATTTTTTAGATAATAAATTGTTACAATATGTTTTAAATACAACCTTCTTCAAGTAGGTCAATAATAAAAAAAAACATTATCACCACCAATGTGACAAGTTGTTGAAAAAGAATAAATGGGTTAACTTTTTATTTACAGATCACTTTGGTGTAGTTAATAGCTTGCACATAAATTTTTCTTCAATTATTTTTTTTTTCATCACCATTTAATTTCATCCTATAAAAAATATGCAATTAATTATTACCAATTAGTACCAATATATTTACTGTATGAACACTATTAATTGTAATCTACACACTGTCTGCTAGGCCAGCAGAGTAAGTATTATTATTATATAATATTATTATAAGTACCTGAACACTATCACAATCGAAGTTGTTAGTATCTACCTCGAATTCTTGAGGTATCAATTCCATTAGTTCTACAGTTTCTGATGAAGGGGATGGTGGTTTCGTTCCCAGTCGATAGAGCGTTCTCGATTATTTGCCATTATAGATGTTTGCCATATTTACAAAATAAATCTGTTTCTTTAATCAAGAGAATCATAGAAATAATAATTAACAGTCTAATCACTATCACAAATCACAATTCACAAAATCGTTTCCGCCCGCTAAATTACAAATAGAAATGTCAAAGTTATGTCAAAATGACAAAAACACGGCAGCCATAAACAAAATTTTAGTTTTTCTTATGCATGCATGGCATAACGGAGGAATAGTTATGACAAGCTTATACCGAGTTTATTTGTAGGAATATATTTGTCTCCTTAAACTTAGGATATTCTAAGCATAACTATTCCAAGAATAACTCTCGCATAAGCGTGTTTTTATTTGTAAGGCCGTAATAGTGCCAAAATTTGTGAATATCGCACTGGCTGTATAGCCCTGAAAGCGTAAAAAATAGACAGTGAGTCACATTTGTAGTATTAGTACGAATAAATTAGATAATTTTCATAATCCTCATAATTATCATAATAAAAGTATTGCATTTCTAGGAATTATTTTTATGTCGTCTTAGATATCGGGCAATTTGAGCGAAGTGTTTGATAATCTAATAATCAAAGCTCTGATAGCCCAGCGGTGAGCCGTGCGATTATTACGAGGAGTTTAGGGGTTCAAAGCCCGGGCAGGCGCCAATGAGTTTTTATGAGTCTCTACAAAAACGGAGAGAGGAGGCCTGTGCTTAGCAGTGGTATAGTTAGTCACAAGCCGTTTGTTTACTATTTTTTAAATTGATAATCTGCTGACATTTCTTAGTTGTCTTTCTCTATTTATTTTACCATTGTTATTATTAATTTGATTATTAAATCGTATACAGGTCGCGGAGCCGGTGTGCGCAAGTCGCTGCCAGCACGCGGCGCCGTCATTGATGAGCCCGTACTCCAGCAACCGACCGTCATACCTAATCAGGTTAGAACAGTGTAGAAATAAAATAGAATTAAAATAGAATATAATAGAAATATAATTTATTTTACACTGTTCCGCACAAACGTGCGGGCGGATGAAACAACCTCCGAGACCTGGGCCCGTCGTCTCGGCGTCTTAAACTACCTGACGCGGCCGTCAGCTGTATGCAGTCCGGCCTCATGAATCACTGCTTGTATATGTGTACGTGTGTGTGTGTACTTGTATGTACTTGGCCGATCCCCGAAACCGTTGGCTCGCCTCTGCACTATTCCACGGACACGTAATGTCTGTTTCTCCCTGAGTATACACTTCACTATATCGGTTAAATAACACAAATAACACGCGGTGTGCACACAACCTTCGTAAGGTCACACGTTACTGAATCGTCCCTATATCGGGGCATAGTAACCCAACGCGCACTTAAACCGCGGACGGTCGCGTCTTCTCAAACGCTTCACTGATTAAACGCGTCACTAAATCTGAGAACCACACCCAAAACGCATAATTACGCGTGTGCGTTATACAATAAAGTCGTATACAGGCGCACGCGTCCTGTCTTTAGAGTATTCGAAACATCACTGACTGTCGGCGCTCGTGTCGACAATGGGATGCATAAAGGTCGTTGCTCCGGCCGGTCGCGCCGCGTCGCGCGCGTCAATTTGTTCAAAACATACACCAAAAACTAATAGATATACATAATATAAGTGTAGTACAAATAATTTTCCATATATTCGTTACTATTATTATAGTACAATTTTAAACAAAGAAGTTACGGTGTTAATCGTCTTTGCGAATCACCCTATATAATGGTGAAAACCGCTTAAAAACCCGCTAGTAGATATTACCGCGAACAGTATTTATATACCGACCACCCTTCATAGCACTTTATTATACTATTTTATTAAATAACAAAAAAGAAAGCAAGTTTTAAATTTAAGAGACACTCGTTTTACGTTTCACTTATACCTTTTTTTTTATAAAATATACCCCACTACAAATCACATAGCGTTTAATTTAGTTACACAATTAGTTTTGCACACATATACGTTATGCTTAGTATTAAAGTGTCCTAATTCACAAAAAGTTGTTTTGTTGCAAATTGTAGCGCAAAACTATTGAGTGTTAAAGACTTAACTTTGCAACAACACTAGCTTTTTTTAATAGTTCGTAGCTATAGATATCATGGATGTCATTGAAATAAGGATTACAATATTACAATGTATCTAACTTAATTAAGACTAATTTTATATTAGGTCACTTTAGTACTAAACGTGCGATATATTTAACGTTTCATACCGGTTGTTTTGAATAAAATGACGCGCGCCACGCGACGCGACCGGCCGGATCAACGACCTTTATGCATTCGATTGCCGACGCGAGCGGCCGACAGTTAGTGACGTTTCGATTACGATAAGGACAGGCCGCGCGTGCCTGTATACGGCATTCTGTTATAACACACACGTGTAATTTTGCGTTTTCGGGTGTTATTCTCAGTAGTGACAAGACTTTATTGACATTTGAGATTGATATAAGTATTTAGTGACGCGTTTAACCAGTGAAGCGTTTGAGAAGACGCGACCGTCCACGGTTTTAGTGCGCGTTGAGTTACTATTCCCCGATATAGGGACGATTCAATAACGTGTGACCTTACGAAGGTTGTGTGCACACCGGGTGTTATTTGTGTTATAGTGAAGTGAAGTGTATACTCCGGGAGAAACAGACATTACGTGTCCGTGGAAGATTGCAGAGGCGAGCGAACGGTTTCGGGAATCGGCCAAGTGCATACAAGCACACACACACACGTACACATATACACGCAGTGACTCATGAGGTCGGACCACATACAGCTGACGGCCGCATAAGGTAGGTTGAGACGCCGAGACGACGGACCCAGGTCCCGGAGGTTGTTTCATCCGTCCGCACGTTTGCGCGGAACATCGGTTGTGAGATGTCATTGTCCAGGTGTCCTTAATGTTTTGGTCCAGGAGTCGCTGATCGGTGACCTGCTCTCGATGGACATCGGCGGGCCGCCCGCCCCCGCCGCGCCCTCCTCCAACCTCGACCTGCTGGCTGGAGGACTTGATGGACTGGTTACCCACTTTTATGTTTACACTAATATTTATATCTACCCTAATTTAAATTTACTCTTTATAATCATCATTCTTCTGCCCTTATCCCACTCTAAGTGGGGTCGGCACAACATGTTACTGTTGTCAAACATGTTGTCAGATGATTTGGCTACGTATTTTACGACCGGCCGCCTGCCTTACATCAACTTACCTTAGTCGCCTTTTACGACACCTCGGTAAGAAATGAGGATGGTCTATTCTATGCAGCCGGATACCACACGGCATTTACCTTAGTCGCCGCTTACGACACCTCGGTGAGAAATGAGGGTGGTCTATTCTATGCAGCCGGATACCACACGACTATTTACTCTTTATAATAACCGCATTAAACTCATAGAATTCTTGGATTATTCAAGACTCAAGAATACTCACCCTGCTTAATCAGGGTTATCGGGTTGGCCCGACTAGTTTCGAGCCCATCCAGGACACTCATTCATGAGCTCTTCACACAACGTTATAGATAAAAGAATAAGAGAGTGGATGGGCTCGGAACTAGTCGGGCTAACCCGATAAAATAAGAAGTGGGTATAGCCGGTTTCTATACATTAACTACGAATAAAATAAATATTTTTGTTAAATAAAATGATAACAGTATTTAATACTAATTATATAATAGTCAAACTCTAGGAAGTTTTTTGGTTAATTTTTTTTTTGTCATGTCCTGTCATGGTGTTTAATCCTTTCCTTTATAATATTCTTTTAATGTATAGTCGGCCCTCAATATTACAATAAATTCTTCATTAATAATACATTACTTAAAATAATATCTTTTCAAGTAAACATGTTCTTTTGAATCGTTAACTCTACTGCTGGTTCGGTAAACTGTAGAAAATCCAAGTAGGTAACTGAAGAGAGTAATTATTAGAAACGTTTTTGTTTTATACATAAAAATTTACTTGAATAAAGTAAAATTGGAATTGGAATTCTATGCCAGTTGGGCGGTGGTCCCGAGCCAGTAGCAGGGTCGGCCTCCGTTCCGACGGGCAGTACTACTGGCCTACTTGGTGACATATTCGGGGCCGCACCGCCACCCTCCTACGTGCCTCCGAAACAATGCTGGCTGCCCGCTGATAAGGGAAAAGGTTGGTTTCATCTCGTAGGCTTCAAACCATACTAAAGTATCAAGAAATTTCTCGTTTTTATTTTTTACTAGCTGTGCCAATTTTCGAATTTTCGAAATTTTGAACATAAAAGTAGTTATTGTGAGTTAACCGTGCGAGGTAGAGACATGCTGTCGCGGACTTTTTTGTAGTATTTTTATAGATCTACAATTCTCTAGTACATTACTTTAGCGTATCTCTGCTGGGTTACGCAGCGCACGCGACTGAAGCTCCCAGCAAGCAAGTTTTTAACAACTACGTGATCTCTTCAACACAATTTACATAATACCGATATGTACTATTTACCTAAACCATCAGGAGGTATTGCTCTATCTTTTGGTGAAAACCGTAAAATCCGTTCAGTAGATTTTGAGAAAATCATTCAATCAAATACATACAGACATACAGCTATTTGGGACTTTGTTTTATAATAAGTATAGATTGTTATTCGGTTCAACCATTGTTTATACACTGTCTAGTCTTTTATGGATTACGGTATGTACACCATGATCTGCTTCTCTTCTTCTTCTTTGTCAACCGATGGACGTCTACTGCTCAAATCAATATTAAACCATTATTAAACCACTGTCTTGTATGAAGCTGAAAGGATTTTCAAATCCAGGCTTTCTTATCATCCAAATAATCTTCAATTTTGTAATATGCTTTACGTATAAGCATATTTTTTACACTTGATTGAAATCTTTCTGTACACTGGTCTAGAATGGATTGAGGAATTTTATTATAGAAACGAATAGCGAGACCAACAAATGAGTTGCTTACTCTGCTGAGTCGCGACGCAGGTATCGTAAGCTGTTTGTGACCTCTCGTATGTCTATGATATACATCAAATTTTGTTTTATATGTACTTATATTTTTCCGTACAAATAGAATATTACTATATATATATTGTGATGCTACAGTCAGTATGCCTATTTCTTAGAACTTTTCGCGAAGGGACTCACGTTGCTTCATATTATAGATAGCCCGTATGGCTCTTTTTTGGACAACAAAAATCTTTTCTACATCGGCCGCTTTACCCCACAGCATTATTCCATATGACATAAGTCTCTTCACGGGATCTCTACACTACACAATAGAGTGCCGCTTGGATTCAGCGGCTCCCCGCGACCTTTTTCAGGTCGTCAGTCCACCTCGTAGGGGGTCTACCGACGCTGCGCTTATCGATGCGAGGTCGCCATTCCAACACCTTGAGACCCCAACGGCAATTGATTCTCCGCACTATGTGCCTCGCCCATCGCCACTGTCGGTGACACTGGTTCTTCTACGGATCAACTTATTTCTGATTTGATTACGTATAGATACTTCAAGCATAGCTCGCTCAATCGTCCGCTGAACAACTCTAAACCCTCCTTCTTATTTCTTAGGAGGCCCATAGTCAGCGGTCAGGTTTCAGATCCGTAGGTCACCTTTGGCAACACACACTGTTCGAAGATTTTGATCTTCATGATCTGCTTACGCTAAATAAAGAAAAATCGCTAATTTTGTTGACACATCCCTATGGTTAGAAACCTGCAATGTATATACTAATATAAGTGTGAAAGCTAAAATTGTACCAAATTTTATCTATATTTCACTAGCGAAATGGGCATGAATGCGGCTTACAGACAGAATACGTTCGCGATTATAATATTAGCATGTATATGTAGTTGTTTGTTGGTGACTTGCTTAATAAAGCCTAGAATAAATTTTTTGTTTCGACTCAGGAGTGCTTTCTCCTAATGCTTTGATTGACCAGGTCTGGAGATCTGGGGCTCGTTCACCAGACATAGCGGCCAGCTGCGCATGGAGATGACATTCACCAATAAGGCCATGCAGGCCATGAGCGGCTTCGCTATACAGCTCAACAAGAACAGGTAGTTTGATACACTCACTGAACCACTAAAATATGGCAACATTTCCTTAAGTATATGTATGTATATATTTATATACTTTAGGAAATTAAAAAAGTTTATATATATACTTTAGCGTATCTCTGCTGGTTTACGCTGCGCACGCGACTTAAGCTCCCAGCAATCAAGTTTTTTAACAACTGCTCGATCTCTTCAACACAATATATGTACATTATACCGATATGTACTATTTAACTAAACCATCCGGAAGTATTGCTCTATCCTGTGAAAATCGTGTGTATTGTGAAAATCGTACAAAAATGCGTTCAGTAGATTTTGAGAAAATCGATTACATACAGACAGGCAGCTTTTTGGGACTTTGTTTTATAATAAGACATCTAATACCTCTGACTTTGATGCTTTTAAAAAGTGTCAAATACGTTTCAAGCACGTCAGTTTTAGTCGCATTTACGTTCACCTTACTCTATTAAATATCGCGGGTTTTAAGCCATAGACACGTATATAGAATGAATGGGATAAATGCGATTTTTATTTTTTATTGTTATATGTTTCTGTAATTTCAAATTTAAGTTAATTTTTGTGCATAAAAATATACATAATTATAAAAAGATAGGCGATAAATAATTGACGAAGTGGAAACTAATATTAGCTTGCTCCTTGCAAAAGTATTTCAGTCGTTTGTGGGTCAATTTTAGATTTGCCATTACGCAGTAATTAAGAAAAGGCCAATACATAGACCCTACCATACTAAACTAACTGATCGTACGAATTACGCTGTACGCCCCATAATCGGTTTATTCTATCAAATTCGAATTGAATAAGAGTAAAAAACGAATTCTCATCTTTTTTTGTTTGTTGTTTTTTGATACGTTGCTATGGCGTACCTACATACTATATGTATAGACGCGGCGATAAATAATGCACATCGAAGCTTAAAATAAATATAAATATAAATATATGGGACACTCACACACACAATTGTCCATCCCCAAAGTAAGTAACTTAATACTTGTGTTATGGGTGACGGACAACTGGTAGATATACTACATATATAATTTTAAATACATACTTAAATACAAATACACACCCAGGCTCGAAGAACCGAATTGTTTATAGAAAATGTTGGGCCTCGGTGGGAATCGAACCCGCTACCCGCGGAGCTGAAAGCAGGATCACTACCCACCGCGCCAACGGTCCAGTCAGAGAGAGAAATCGGCTAGCTTCTGCTTCATAGAGCATTGTCTCTGTCGCACAGACTGGCGAGCCCGTGTGTGACAGAGACAGCGCTCTACGAAACCGAATTGGCCGGCTGTTCTAAGTTCTCGATGTGCATTATTTATTGTCGGTTACTATAAGTATGTTGTGTTGAATGTTCGTATATTTTTTTAGTTTCGGGGTGTACCCGGCCGGTGCACTGTCGGTTGGTGCACTAGCGGCCGGGGCGAGAGCTGACGCGCCCTTACCACTGGCAGTGGGCGGGCCCGTGCAGCGCATGGATCCGCTCAACAACCTCCAGGTAAGCTATTGACTTTAAATATGAGAATAAAAGAGAGAAATAAAATGTCCTCGCATCTCTCTATCTAGCCTTTAATATAACTTTGACTGTGAGTTAACTGGCTCGTGGCGCAGGTGGCACTGACCCTGCCTGCAGTAACGCTGATCGCGAGGGCCACCTCGGTCAACATTTTCTATAAACAAATTGGCGGTTCTTCGAGTCTGGGTGTATTAATGTATTTTAAATTACATATGTTGTTCCGCGCAAACGTGCGGACGGATGAAACGACCTCCGAGACCTGGGCCCGTCGTCTCGGCGTCTCAACCTACCTTATGCGGTCGTCAGCTGTATGTGGTCCGGCCTCATGAGTCACTGCGTGTATATGTGTACGTGTGTGTGTGTGCTTGTATGTACTTGGCCGATTCCCGAAACCGTTGGCTCGCCTCAGTACTCTTCCACGGACACGTAATGTCTGTTTCTCCCTGAGTATACACTTCACTATATCGGCTAAATAACACCCGGTGTGCACACAACCTCCGTAAGATCACACGTTATTGAATCGTCCCTATATCGGGGAATAGTAACCCAACGCGCACTAAAACCGACGGACGACTGGACGGTCGCGTCTTCTTAAATGCTTCACTGATTAAACGCGTCACTAAATCTGAGAATAATACCCGAAACGCAAAATTACACACGTGCCTAAGAAAAAGGATGCCGTATACAGGCGCACGCGGCCTGTCCTTATCGTATTCGAAACTAATTCACTAACTGTCGGCCGCTCGCGTCGGCAATCGAATGCATAAAAAGGTCGTTGATGCGGCCGGTCGCGTCGCACGCGTCATTTTATTCTAAACATATGTATATATTTACCTTGTTGTCTGTCACCCATAACACAAGTTTTAATTTACGTAGCGTTAGCGGCAACAGTACATCAGCGCTAACGCAGACATTTATAATTCGCCGGCGGAAAGGAGAAGTGCGCGTAGATACGTGGCTTACGTGGCGACATAAGGTGGCGACCGTGACAGAACCTGCAGGCATACCATGAACTCTTATTGCGACTCAATTGAAGACGTAAACGACGACCGCGAACCGCTTTCTTTCGTACCATGAAGTGTGAATTGCATTGGGGTCGTAATGTTTGAAAAGGATAACGTTATATGAACAATAACTAACTCTGTATCTTTTACTCACATGTTCTTAGGACGAATTCCGAACGCTCATTCGGCAACGACCTAAAATGTGCGTCTTTAAGACGTCATGGTATGAAAAATCAAAACAATTTCGTTTACGTCTTCAATTGAGTCGCAATAAGAGTTCATAGTAGCCCTGCAGCAGGCCTACCATGAACTCTTAACGCGTTATTCGTTGCCGAATGAGCGTTCGGAATTTGTCCTAAGAACATGCGAGTACAAGAGACAGTGTTGTCTATAGTTCATATAAGTTATCTTTTTCAAACCTTAAGACCCTAATGCAATTCACACTTCATGGTACGAAATGAAAGCGGTTCGCGGTCGTCGTTTACGTCTTCAATTGAGTCGCAATAGGAGTTCATGGTAGGCCTGCAGGTCACTTTATGTTATGTTACGGGAACATAAATAGACACTAATTGGAAGAAATGGTTTAATTTGTACAATTAATTATAAAATTGTGAAATAGCGTGGCGCTACCAAGTTGACGGACGACTGTGTATAATTGTCCCATATATTTATTTATTGTAACCCCTTCTCTCTCTTTCTATCATATCTAATATCTCAACTTTCGTTGATCACACTGTCCGTAACAGTATCAACAATAATGGTTAATAGCATAAGGATTTAGTACTATAAGTAATAGATTAAGCTAATACTCCCATTAACCCTATCCCTCACTCTCATCAGTGTCAAATGGTTTCCCCATTTCCCAAGCACAGGCGGGCTGGCGGTGGACGTATCCAATAGCGGAAGCCGCCACACCGACCTGTAGCGAGTTTGGCCACGGCGTTGGGCGTTTCTCGCCAGTGGATCAAAAAAAGAACAGAAGAGACCCACTTAAAAAAAAAAACTTGACTTGGTGAAGACTTGGTGAATGCGTGTATCAACACGCATTCACCAAGTCAAGTGTGCATACAGAAACTTTACTTTAATAATTTATGTTGTCTATGTTGTCCTATGCAGGTGGCGGTAAAGAACAACATAGACGTGTTCTACTTCGCCTGCCTCATCCCCGCACACGTGCTGTTCACGGAGGACGGGCAGCTCGACAAGCGCGTGTTCCTCACCACGTGGAAGGAGATCCCGGCGGCGAACGAGGTGCAGCACAGCATCCAGGGCGTGGTCGGCACGGCGGACGCGATCGCGCAGAAGATGACCTTAAACAACGTGTTCACCATCGCCAAACGGAACGTCGAAGGCCAGGACATGCTGTACCAGTCGCTGAAGCTCACCAACAACATATGGGTTCTCCTGGAGCTGAAACTGCAGCCCGGCAACCCTGAAGCCACCCTCAGCCTCAAGTCGCGCACCGTAGAGGTTGCTAACTGCATATTCCAAGCGTACGAAGCTATCATTAAATCGTAATCTCCCTAATATTTTATATGTCCTGTATGTAATTATTAAATATTGGTATAATGAGCATAAACAAACTTGACTATGAATTAATGCAAGTTAAATTATTTTTCTTCTTGACAAAATATGGTCCATATATATTAAAACTATAGTCCAATAAAAAACTATAGTACCAGTCGTGAATATGTTGATAAGTCGACTTACGTCATTTTATGTGTTTAATCATAATAGCCAATTAGGATTGCCTAATTTATATCGTGAATATTTCAGTGAAGTCGATAAATCTTTTATATCGCGCATACAAACTTGTGAATATTTAAGTAACTCTCATTATTAATTCAATCAATAAAACCTATTTATGGCTGCGCTGAAAAGTGTGCGATTTTTGGACTTAAGTTATTCACACCTGGTGCACCATATTTACATTTATATTCATTATATAGTATAGAATTTATCATTAAAAAATGTCAACTTTAAAATTTGTTTTTGAAAATTTAACCATCCCTGCCTGTTTCAAAGTTTGAGTACGATAAATAGTTAACTCTATGTTGCTATATGTATATGTTGGTCTGAGATAATGTTCTAGAGATATTGTAATATGTTATGAAGTTATAATAACTTTATGTTCCGCTAATATAGCTTGTTTTGGACGTGTATCGCGTAACTTTAGTTGTAACTTAGTTTTTTTATATTATAAAGTTATAAATAGTTATAGATATATTTTAAATAAATTTCTTTTCCTGGTAATGTTTTTAACTTATTTCTGAATGAAGACAAGCATATTTGCAAAAATATAATCCACTTAATCCAGATACACTAAAGCGGAATAGCAAATTATATATATACCATTAATTATGTCAACCTATAAAAGAAAACAAAAATCATGCCATGATCAGATGTTGTTTGGGTAACATTATCACTATCAGCACTCTTCTTATGAAACTTAAAACTATATATGACTAGCTTTTACCCGCGACTTCGTCCGCGTGGACCGTAGTCCGGTAATACTCAGTAGCTTCTATCGCTATCCAACGCTGCAAATATCTCCCATCACAAAAATTAGATCGATCCGGGGGATTAAATAGCAGTTCCGATTGCATTTATTACGCTAATCGAAAGTCCATATTAAATTTGATTTCCTTCATAACATCACTGTTTAAATAACAGTGATGTCAAAGATATGAATTTGCACTGGAAAATTTTTCACAAAAACCATAAAAACATGCGGACCAAACCATAGCGGACTTTTTGAGAGGGTTTTGAGTTTTTTCTAAAAGACATTTCAACACCAAAACACATCAATGCTTGTTTAAATAAAATATTACTTTTTTATTAGTCAAGTAACGGCCTGGTACTATCCCACTGCTGGGCATAAGACTCGGCTCCCGTTTTTGGGAGAGAAGCGTTTGAGCTAAGACCCACCACGCTGCTCCAATGTGGATTGGTAGGTTACACATATCCCCAGAATTCTATATATAAAAAAGTTAACTTTTGTGGTGGTGGAATCAGTATATGGTACATAACCTTCAAAGCAGTCTCCAAATTAAATTCTATTTTTTTGTATGTTCAAAATTTCCTTAATAAAGTTTGTTATTGTTTGTTCACTGAAATTAATACTGATCAATCATAAATATTTCTTATTCCAAACTTAGTTATATTAGGTTTTCTTCTTAAGTTTGTTAGTAAAGCTCAAAAAAAATACGTTGTCCTTTGATTCTTTACATGATTAAATTAAAATATAAAAATAATTTTTAATAATATTTTTAATAATAAATTTGCGTTCAATGAATAGCGAATGGACTTGCAGCGCAGAGTACGTGTTCTATTTCTTTCATTCTAACGAATATTATTGTAAGAACAAAAGTGACAAAGAATGCAACGCGCTTCTCTTTTCTTTTTATGTGATTGAAGTGAGACGCCTACATAGTATTTTGGAACATGGATCTTAAATGCTAGCCTAGTATTTTTGGACGCGTCCTTGCGAGGCGTACTCTATGCTCGCCGCCTGTTATTTTATACCTATTACAAAATACTAGATGTATTTTGTCACAGGGAGTATAAAATACTCGTCGCTGGTATTTGAGTATTTGTGTACCTGTTCCAGACTGTTACTTTTTAGTACTTAGTATTTATACCTGTTACGATAAATACGCCTCACCTCTAGTAACTATGACAAATTGTAAAAAAAAACTTACTGTTTATTATTTATAATATCATCTATGTTTATAATAGATGGCGTTTTTGAACATCATCCTGTTCCTGTTGAATTAACATGATTTCTATAGCTTATGTGACCCCGGTGTATAAGGAATAATTGTGTCATATTGGTGCAGCGGATTGGCCGTAAAAGCGGCATAGACAGACTTTCGCATTTATAATATTAGTAAGGACATAGGGGTCTGCAAAGGAGAAATGTCTGAAGCAAATGCGTCTTTGAGTTTCCACAACGCCTTCCATCATGCGTGATCACATCGCTTTCCATCAGATGTAATATTTTTTCGGATATCAGATAGTTGTAGATAAGGTTCGACAACAATCTAACGCATGTATAAAAAATATATATATATTATTATTATACAAAATATATTATTATACAAAAGGAACTATTTATTTTAACTGCTTGATTTGAAAAAAATGAGCCTAACAGATTGACTAACTAAATAAGATAATAACTTAACTATGTCAAAATACTATGTGTAAGTATTCTCTTGTTATATATACAGCGAAAGTAATAATAAAATTGTATTATGGATCTCCGCAGAGTAACGCCTAATTCTTTAAATTATATATACAGCGAAAAATGTTATATAATTTATGTTATATAAATGTTATAAAATTTATAAATAATAATAAAACGTAAAAGGTATGTTATAAATTTATTTCATATTTTTTTACAATATTATGTTCAAACCTTCCATTTCATTTCTACTATTTCATATTTAATTTTTCTATAAAACTTTATAAAACTTTCGAAATTTTGCCTTACATAAAATATATTTTATCCTTAATATATAATTCACAGACAATTCTACAATTTAATAAAATCTGTACGGAATTCAACAAAAAATCTATAGATTTGAAAGTAAAACAAATAAAATTTTTAAGGCACAAGTAAAATTACAAATATCCTCTAAAATGCATTAAAAGTGAACGTTGACTATCTACTACGGACTCACAACTCTAGACAGAGTCCGTTACAAAACATTGACTATGAATGAAAATAGCACCTTCGAAAAAAGCGACCTAATCCAAAATATCTAAATATAAATTGATGTCCAAATTTCAAGTTATTAAATTCAGAAATATTTGTACTGAATGTTGAGCCCCCATCTTTCGTTAGAAAAATGTTTTTTATTTACATATAACACATACTACAAAATACAGCTGATCAAAGGCTCTCTCTCTAGTTCAAGGGGAGCCTAATCCCACTTAGCTGCTCTAATACACATTGAGAAATTAAACATATACTATAGTCTTAAGACATATACAATTTTCCTTACAATAAGTATCCATCGAGAAAGGGGCATCAAAGGTATAATTTTATTCAACACTCTAGAAATACTTCTTTGGTTTGACTATTTAAATCCATACTAATAGTGTGAACGAACAACCATCAGCTCATCAGCTCTTTACAGTGTTATATAACGTATTAAAATATTATATTGCATTTGTAACTTATCATGTTCAGACCTAAACTGTAGTACATAAACAAAATAAAATAAAAACAAAGATACCAGAATTTAGAGACAGGACTCGCATAAGACTATTCCACCCTTAAATAGATTCAACATTTACTTAATGTAATGTTAGAAGCCCGCAACTATTAATAGACCACTTTGAGATGTCAAATTATAAACATCCTATCACTCATAGTGATATAAAAGTCTTGTTTATTACTCTATCCGATCTATAAAAAGCTTTAATTATTAAGTATTAAAAATAATGATTACATAAGTAATTACTGATAATAAAGACATGTACGATAGTTAACCCAACCCATTCAAAAGGATCCAATGAATCATTCATCCAGTTCGATATTAATCTTTGCCTTAATACCTCTAACCCTAATTGCTAATTTGATCTTAAAAATTATAAAATTTGGTTGGGTCACTTTTGTTCTGAATGTGTATTCCTTAATTTATTTATTGCAACATTACTATTAAAATTCATTCGACACCAAATAACATCTATTAAAAACTAATTTTAGTCTATTTTAACGAGAAACTCCTCTATCTCCAGTTTCTGTCTCATTATCGCCGATAAGACCACTTCGGTGCTGCACACCACGTTCAAAGTTTTATCAGATTGCAGAAGATAGTACACTAGATGCAAATCATTGGGCACCGTCAGCACCAGGTAGCTGAACGGTTTCTGATTGTGCATTTCCTGTATGGAGACGTACGAGCGACGGTTCTTTTCTACCTTCCCACCGCATAGTTCGATCATTTCTGTCAAGCCCGACCTAGAAGGCTTCACGCACGGCGTCAAGAAGAACGTGATCCCATCGAAAAGTTTCTTCCTTTGCTCACCACATAACAACACTTCGTCTATATCACATTTGAAAGTTCTATTGAACGCTTCTCCCCGGAGGCCGTGCTTGGCCTCGTCTGCGAACTTGTTGGACCGTTGACTCTCCAAGATCCATTCCGGGGTGAGGAGGTGTTTGACGGTGGTGAGGCAGCTCACCAGTTTGCACGTTCGGACCAGCTTGTCCATTACCAGGTGCGTCGCCTCAGCCGCCGACGTTACGACGAGTCCTCCGAGTTGTCTATAAAAATTAAACCATTTAACGTAATAATAGGGAGCATAATATAATAGAAACACGGTTTACATTTTGTTTCTACGAAATTACTGAACTTTTTAACATTAGTTAATTACTCAATTGGGAACAATCGATTACTTTAATAACTACTATTCCACGCAATTATAAATAAGCCTATCTGTCTTTTAATAACGGTTAATCCTCTGGAGCAATATAGATGAAATTTGGTATAACACAAGGGATAAAAACATCCACTCTTCTCCGGGAATATGAAAAAACAATATATATGAGCGAGTTGTGTTTCAAAATAATATTTCATATAACACATTAAATTCGATGAGAGCTAAGTCGCGAATACTGTGGGTCCATAAAGAATGAAATTAAGATGTCTAGTACTACACTACACTATCCAATATTTTTTTTATAATACATCACTATTTGCGACAATATTGTTACGAATATGTGAAAAGAGTTCGTAATGCATATTTCATAGGGTTCAAATTCGCTAATACTCTAGAACAATCACTTTGTTTACGAATCGTTTCCGGTATCTCCGCTAGGACTCGCGAACGGTCGCGAACATCCTCAAAATCAGTTCGTTCGATATATAAGTAGACGTATCGTGCGCCTCGACGTTCAATTTGCGAATAGCGATAAAGAGCAAATTAGGAAGCGAAAATAAAAGAGAAATAATAGTGACCTCGGCTTTGTTATTGGACAATGGATAGAGACTGTTAGTACTAATTTGTAGTGAAAAGCTGAAAATATGTTTTTAACGAGTCACCAGGTATTATCATTCAAATCCACGAATCCACAGGGATTCAACGTAACAATATATTATATTCAATCTATAAGTTCAGAAATGTATTTCAATACTTTATATATCTAAACTTACTAAGTTGTGATAAATCTACCATTTGCTATTAATTTACACGTGTGATTTATTTAATACCAATTATTACTATAGTGTACTCAATACATATTCATTATGCTTGAAAAAATAGACTGAACTGTCAATATGAATAACTAATTAAGAAAATTTACCACAGGAAATTAATACTATTGAATGGAACCTGGACCCAAGTCCAGTGTAGCCTCTTCATTAATTTGTATATTTTCTATTCTGTAATAGAATTTATTTATTTTTGTAAGCGTTAAAATAGCTATTTCGAATGCATTTCACTTGTAAGAAGAGAGATTTCCTCCATATCAGTAAAACGGTCGATTTTGCACTATTCGAAAACATAAACATTCCCAGAGACTAATAATTGGTGGGTATATGTTTATTTAATTTTAATTTGATATTTTACACTAACATAGTCCTAACTTTTTTTATTTTAGTAACAAAATGGATGTAATGCTAACTGTATGAAGCAGGCAACGTTGACGTACCTTACACTTCCAGGACAAGTCACCACATGTATAACAAAACGCCGCAACCAGAAACACTCCACACAAGCATTACACACACTCATTACTACAATCTCTACAATCGTTTCGCACCGAAACCGAAGCATCATAAAGAGGATAGGCTCCAAGACAAATTAAATAGATACATGATATAATGAAGGGTGAATGACTGTATCATTTTGGTAAAGATCATCCATTCCATTTCATATGTAACGCGTAACGTTGAAGAGAGACCACACAAGTGCGAGGAAGAAGGAGCTATATTCTTATTGTATTATCCTGTTTTTTTCACCAAGTGCGCCGCGCCAGGTCAGTTAAAACTTACTAGTTAGCCAAATCTCAATTAAATTATATTTATTTTGTTACAAAATATATATTTTATAAAATATCTAATAATATTGAATTATGCTAGTTATCTTATACGTTTAAGTCGTTAGTGGATTCATACCAATGTCCGCGGTGTGGTATCCGTATGAGTAGAATAGACCACCCTCATTTCTTACCGAGGTGTCGTAAAAGGCGACTAAGGTAAGTTGAACCACCGTGTGGTATCCGGTTGAGTAGAATAGACAACCCTATTTCTTACCGAGGGGTCGTGAAATAGGACTAAGGTACGTTGACGTCAGGCAGGCGGTCGGTCGTAAAATACGTAACCAAATTTGTGAGATCATGTTTGTAGCATGTTGTGCCGACCCCACTTAGAATGGGATAAGAGCAGGAGGATGATGATGGATTCATTTAATATGGTATCGTCGGTACCACTCTGTATATAAAAAGTAAAAGTATAGTAACAGCCTGTTTCTATGCCCACTGCTGGGCTAAGGCCTCCTCTCTCCGTTATTGGAGAGAAGGATTGGAGCTAAGACCTACCACGCTGCTCCAATGCGGATTGGTAGGCTACACATATCGCTAGAATTCTCTAGAGATATGCAGGTTTCCTCACGATGTTTTTCTTCACCGAAAAGCGTGTGATAAATTGCAATTATCAATTAGACACATAAGTTTTAATAGAAAAACTCATTGGTGCCTGCCCGGGGTTTGAACCTATGTCGTCTCTAGAGAGTCGCACGGTCTCACCGCTAGGCTATCACAGCTTACACTCTGTATATGCCGACATGTTTATTAGTGACTAGCAAAGCCCCGCGGTTTCACCCGCGTCCACACAGATCTCGTGGTAGTGGAAAGTCTACGAAATCGAACTATAGATTTATTTTGTAGATTATTTAATTATAAAAAATGGGTATCATTAGTATTCTTGGAATAAGACTTAACTCACCAAGTACAGGCCCGGCTATAACGGTAGGTTAGGTTTCTTATGGTATTATTTGATTTCGATTTACATTCTTAAATTCGTAAAATCTTTTGATTGGGATGTCGGATTTTAATAATTTAAAAAGTATTTTACAGGTATTGAAACAGTTATTCATAACATTTAATGGGATAAGGATTAATACAGAGATATGAATAAAATGGTTTGATTATTGTCGGCACTTTTACCAACTTTAACAATGTAAAAAAGTAGTTATATTGGCATAACTATTATTATAGTATTTACTATTGTTAGACATATGGTATTGCGGACTTTTTTGTGGATATTGATACGTTCTATCTAATACTGTAGAACATTTTTTTGTTCTATCATCAATAGTTTCCGCAGCGCACGCGATGATAGATGTTTACGACTAAATTTTTACCAAGTTATTACAATTTTATTAGGGATCCCTGTTTTTTTTTAAAATGACATTTAACCTATGTTGCTCAGTGAAAAAGCAGCTTTCCAATGGTGAAAGAATTTTTGAAATCGGTCCAGTAGTTTTTGCGTGAAAACGTAACAAACATACAAACAAACATACAAATCTTTCCTCTTTATAATATTAGTATAGACAATAATAAAGCAATGACCTGACGATGGCGGCGAGCCGGTTCTGGTCGTGCGGCGCCACGGCCGAGAACAGCACGCGCGGCGCCAGGTGCAGCGGCGGGGGCTGCGGCGGCGGCTGCGGCGGCGCCGGCGGGGGCTCCAGCCGCGGCCTCTTGGCGCGCCGCCCCCCGGCCGCCGCCGCACTGCGCTTAGCACGCTCGTGAGACTCCTGCGTTATGTTGATCGGCATCTTCCATGCGTCTGCAACATTATTATCCGTTTTTGTTATTATAAGGCGTAAAATACGTACGGCGGCAGCAAAGATACTAAAAAAAACCGAAATTAAATAAAAATAAATTGAGTTTTCAAAAAAAAACAAAAATTTGAACTTAATTACTGACTTTTATAAAAATTTGAACTTAATTACTGGTATTTTGGGCACCAACTGGTGCAACTGGTGATGAAGGTAGTAGTAGAAAAGTGAAATGTTTCAATTTGAGAAAATAAAGATGATTTCTCGTGAGAGTTTGAAATCCGAATAAGCATATTTCAGTAATAAAAGAATACAGCTTGTTAATCATGCTATTATGGGCCAACTGTAATTTATGTTTTGTTAATCCTCAAAATTGGTTATATTACTCACTCATGAGATGTGAAACCAAGCTGTAGTCCATTCTGAACGGATGTTGTAGATTGAACTGCTGGTATTTCGCGTTTTCAATCTGAGAAAAAATTAGTTTCGTTTAATTGACCTGTAGATATTGTCGTACTGAATGAAGTATGCACCATCACCAGCAAGTGTATTGGTCGGTGGAGGTTCACAGTGCATGCGAATTTTACGAATCATATATCATATTTTATCGCGGAGTACACCAAAATAACATTATCATTACTTTCACATCATTGACCTACGCAAAGTCGTTACTTTAATTTGGCCTCATGAATAAATATACGTTTTTTTTACGTTAGAATAAAATGTTCTCGATCTCACCTGCGCAAGAGCCGTCATGTTTCCCAGCAGCAAGTCTGTGAGCCAGGCCGCACTGACGCAGGGGATGCCCCAGTCGCGCGCCCTCCGGTACTTGTTGCCCTCCGCCCGCCGGCAAATAAGCACCGTGTTATCGCGGCTCATGTACGGCGTTAGCTGCAAATAACCAATAGTTATAACTAGCTGTCTGGCCACGCGTTGTTGAGACTTAGTGTTCCGCACAAACGTGCGGGCGGATGAAACAACCTCCGAGACCTGGGCCCGCCGTCTCGGCGTCTCAACTTACCTTATGCGGCCGTCAGCTGTATGCGGTCCGGCCTCATGAATAACTGCGTGTATATGTGTACGTGTGTGTGTGTGCTTGTATGTACTTGGCCGATTCCCGAACCCGTTGGCTCGCCTCAGCACTCTTCCACGGACACGTACTGTCTATTTCTCCCGGCGTATACACTTCACTAACGCGGTTAAATAACACAAATAACACCCGGTGTGCACACAACCTTCGTAAGGTCACACGTTATTGAATCGTCCCTATATGGGGAAACAGTAATCCCAACGCGTACTAAAACCGCAGACGGTCACGTCTTGTCGCACGTTTCACTGGTTAAAATATCAAAAGTCAATAAACAATAAACCACACCCAAAACGCATATTTACGCGTGCGCGTTCTACCATAAAATCCTATACAAGCGTACGCGTCTTGTCATTATAGTATCCGAAACGTCACTAAGCTGGCGGACGTGACTTGCTGCAATAGAATGCATAAAGGTCGTTGCTCCGGCCGGCCGCGCGTCAATTTATACAAAACACTTAGTCTGGTTTCGAATTTTTCCTTGAAAAATAAATCAACAGTTTCTAAAAAAAATGCTCCGATCGACACCAAACTTTACGTGATCTTCCGCTGGGTCATTATAAAGAATGTCTGAAAATTTCATTAAAATCGGTCCAGCCGTTTCAGGCATTAAGGGCATACAGACAAACATTCATGTTTATACATTAAGATAATCTATACTTATAATTTAATATTGTCTGTCTGTCTATTACGCTCTCATACACTGGAATAATACACATTTTCATACTAATAAGTTAAACTAGTTAAACACGGTCTGTCTGTATGTAAATGAAATACTGCCTTAGATATATGTTTATTTCATGCACTGTGCACAAAAGAAAGAGAGAGAAAGAAGACGTGCACGCGCAATCTCTTTCTTAACAGTGTGATATTGGCAATAAGCCTGCACTGTGTGAATCGAAGCGATATGCGAAAAGTAACTAACTATGCTCTCATAGTTAGGTACTTTTCACAAACAAGAGAGAAAGAAGATGTGTACTCAAAGCTCTATTTCTCTCTTACCCCTACAGTAACAACATACAAAACGTAACTCTATCTATCTTCGCCCTATATTTCCTTCAACTTTCGCTTTACCCAATCAAAATTTTCGTAAAGCTCTCGTCATGCATTCAAAAAATATACAACACAAAACTCATACTGGCGCCCACAAAAGATTCCCCAACTCCGTTTGCATTGAGCCTTACAAGTTGAATTCAATATACCTTGGCTCCAATTTGCCTCAGGCAGCAGGCGAGCCGCCGGCGCTCGTCGCGCCTTACAAGTTGAATTCAATATACCTTGGCTCCAATTTGCCTCAGGCAGCAGGCGAGCCGCCGGCGCTCGTCGCGCCTTACAAGTTGAATTCAATATACCTTGGCTCCAATTTGCCTCAAGCAGCAGGCGAGCTGCCGGCGCTCGTCGCGCCTTATAAGTTGAACTCAATATACCTTGGCTCCTATTTGCCTCAGGCAGCAGGCGAGCCGCCGGCGCTCGTCGCGCCTTATAAGTTGAACTCAATATACCTTGGCTCCTATTTGCCTCAGGCAGCAGGCGAGCCGCCGCCGCTCGTCGCGCCTTACAAGTTGAATTCAATATACCTTGGCTCCAATTTGCCTCAGGCAGCAGGCGAGCCGCCGGCGCTCGTCGCGCCTTACAAGTTGAATTCAATATACCTTGGCTCCAATTTGCCTCAGGCAGCAGGCGAGCCAGCGCCGCTCGTCGCGCCTTACAAGTTGAATTCAATATACCTTGGCTCCAATTTGCCTCAGGCAGCAGGCGAGCCGCCGGCGCTCGTCGCGCCTTATAAGTTGAACTCAATATACCTTGGCTCCTATTTGCCTCAGGCAGCAGGCGAGCCGCCGGCGCTCGTCGCGCCTTATAAGTTGAACTCAATATACCTTGGCTCCTATTTGCCTCAGGCAGCAGGCGAGCTGCCGGCGCTCGTCGCGCCTTATAAGTTGAACTCAATATACCTTGGCTCCAATTTGCCTCAGGCAGCAGGCTAGCCGCCGGCGCTCGTCGCGCCTTATAAGTTGAACTCAATATACCTTGGCTCCTATTTGCCTCAGGCAGCAGGCGAGCCGCCGGCGCTCGTCGCGCCTTATAAGTTGAACTCAATATACCTTGGCTCCTATTTGCCTCAGGCAGCAGGCGAGCCGCCGGCGCTCGTCGCGCCTTATAAGTTGAACTCAATATACCTTGGCTCCTATTTGCCTCAGGCAGCAGGCGAGCCGCCGCCGCTCGTCGCGCCGCCAGCCGGTCAGCGTGGCGCGGTGGTGCTGCGCGGGCCGCTCGGCGCGCGCGTGCAGCGCGGGCAGGTGCAGCGCGTGCCACGGCGGCGACACGCAGCGCCGCTCCAACGTGTCCGCCACCCAGTACGCGGTCACGCAGCGCTTCGCATCGCGCAACGCCTGCACACAAACAAAAATATCATTCAAATTCAAATTATTGTTACGTTCGAGGATCCTAGATCAAATCAAATCAAATCAAAATAATCTTTATTCAAGTAAACCATTTCAGGCACTTTTGAATCGTCAAGCATCAATATGATTAATGAAGCTACAACTGGTTCGGAATGTTGCTCTTACCGAGAAGAACCAGCAAGAAACTCGGCGGTCAATCTTTTAAATATTTTCAATTATACATTATTAAACTATTGTCTTGTATGAAGCCGAAAGGATTTTTAAATCCAGGCTTTATTATCATCCAAATAATCTTCAATTTTGTAATATGCTTTACGTATAAGCATATTTTTTACACTTGATTAAAATCTTTCTGTACACTGGTCTAGAGTTATTTATACTAGACCAGGACTTCTTAAACTATGGGTCGCGACCCCGTTCGGGGTCACTTAGCAAAATTTTGGGGTCGAGAAATAATTTTTTTATTTAATAATAATAATAATAATAATTTTTAATGTCAAATATTTATATATACCATTTCATAACATCACTAGAGTTGGCGGAATACAGTGGACTTGCAGCGTCTAGACACGCGCATTTGTTGAAGGTTTTGAGCTATCTCCACGGACAGATAGATTTTTGTATGTTTCAAAACGAATTCTAAAACTAGATATTTTCATATGTATATGTAAATGTATATTGTTACCTAATAAATAAATCATCCAAAAATATTAATTTATTTTTCTTTTATATTTGTATGGGGTCGTCAAGAAACTCGCAATCATAAATGGGGTCGTGAATGACAAAAGTTTGAGAAGCCCTGTCCTAGACTAATGCCTAAAATTTGCAGTTTGATGGTGATGATGATGATTAAAATTGCAGTTGCAGTCGAATAGGGTGTAGGACGGCCGATGAATAATAACACACAGCTATCCGAAACACGATCTGCTTTTACTTTACCAATGACGTATGATTTGAGGTTGGTTTATACCAACCTCAAATCATACGTCATTGGTATTTCATTCATCATTCTCACAAAACTTATGTTTTGTGAGAATGCCGAAATCAAAAAGCCAATGACAAATAAAGGCATTAATGTAAACTAATGTCTTGGCCATATAGATATTCCTCGAGCCAAACGATAGCGGGCATTTTTTCGATGCAGCGCCACCTACTTTAATTCGCGGACTAACGTATATGCATTTTACAATTATGTGACTTTTGAAAACAAACAAATAAGTCTATCAGTCTTTCTTTTTATGTGCCATTGGATAAAGATCCATTTGATGAAGTCTCTCATCTCCCCTCTCTCATTATTTGTTATACTCAAAGGCCTATAGCTCTCTTACTATATATATAAGAACTCTATTAGTTCGTAGACACCTGGTGACTTTCAGAAATTTCATTTCAGCATAAATTAGTTGGTATTAGTATTAGTATTTTAGTATAAATCAAAGTGCATTCAATTATAGCGTTATTCTATTTTTGTTCTAATTATTACCATTTTATTTAACTAGCAGTGACTTGTGTGTCAGAATACTTGTTATCATTGCCACCTTTTTTGCTTGGATACATTAACTTATTTATTTATATATAACGTTTTCACGTCACGTTTCTGCATCTGCAATCCGCGGGAGGCGGTATTGTAGTTAACCGGACTTGTACCGGCTAAAACCTCATGGTGTTCCATCTCCTCAACGGACCTTTCTCGAGCAAGAGAATCCCCTAATTCGGCGACCGGGGATTCCATATCAGGGCGTGACAATCGTTCAGCTTGCTTCTTTTCTTTTATAGGGTTGGTGGTTATCAATGAAATTTGTTTAGCACAATTGACTATCAGGTACCTGCATGACGACACCATGCCGCTGTGTCTCGCACAGCACGTGCGTGACCCGCGCGCAGTAGCCGCCCTCTACTTCGCCACCGCGCCGCACTATGGCCTCTGTCCAACGAGACACGCGGTCTGCACCGACTGACTGCTGATACTCCACCTGGAGCACCATCATATTTTTAATATAAAATAGGCAATCTTTTACTACTAAAGAGCCATTAGTGGCAATTTAAAATATTTTTCAGATTTTAAAGAGCCACTAAATTTGTTGATGATGTACTGTTGACTTTAAGTTAAGAATTTCCAAGAAAAGCATTTATACGGGCTAACACGTACATTTGCAATATCGGCATTTCCGCCATAATTTTAATATCGCATGAATTAGAAATCAGTACGACGTTAGCGGCCGCGCTTACTCAACCTTTCTAAACATTACTATCAAATCATTATAATTACTATCAATTAAACAGTTATCAATCTATCAACCAAAGACTGTACAGAGTAGTAGCATCCCGTACAGTATCGCCCCATCCGAAGAATAAATTAACATGTAACTTTATTCTCCGGGTGGGATGGTATAAAATCGTTCTCTTGGGCTTATTTCACTGTAAGTTTAAATCAGTTCAGGATTCAAATATTTTTTTGATATTTAGGTACCTTTCAAATTTCCAGATCCTTGGTTAGATACACAGTTTTTGTAGAAGATAAATCTAGCCTTTACTGTCTAGAACATGGTTGGAAAAACTTTTATCTACTATCGTTTAAATGTCGTATACAAAAAATTACATACAGACTTTATACTTACTATATGGAAAACGCATCCGAGTAGGAACAAATCAGGCGGCAACTTGAGATTAGGATTGTGTCCGTAAAATTGTGCCCGCGGGGGCGCTGCGCGGACCGCTCCGGCGTACACTTTGTTACCCACCACGCTTGCGCTCCCCGCCTGAAAAATAAAAATTAATGTAGACTACAGAAACTATAACGTAATTCCTACGATACATAATGATTCGTTGGCCTATCCTCCTGATGACAGTTTCGGGGTGAAGCGATCGTAGAGATTTTGGTGGTGGTTGTGTGCATTGTTGCTGATTGAGGCATCTTGGGATTCATGTGGTGACTTGTCCTGCATGTGTTAGGTACATGAATTTTGCCTGCTTCATACACATTAGCATTGCATGCATTCGCTTAACCCGCGCGGATTATAGCAAAGTAGTTCTTTTGTAGTTTCTATAATATGGAAGTAACGCCCGCTTCTACAAATAATTGTAGTATTATGGATCTCCGCAAAGTAACGCCTAATTCTATAAATTGTAGACTAGCTCATATCCACTGAAGCGAAAAAATTTAAATGTAGAAAAATTGAGTTCATGTCATATCTACGATTGTTTTTGATTATACAATAGACAAAAACGGTAAATAAACCTTTTGCTCCAATTGTTACAATGTGGTTTGCTTTTCTGAACCAATGCCATTATTGACAAACTAACTACCATTTTTTATGACAGGGCTAAAGTATTAAGCTTTATAAATAAAGTTTGTATTATTTCTCTTTTCTGTTAAATGATAAAGCTATATGACATAAAGCGTTAGTTAACGCTTGCAATTTTCCACTTTTCGTAATGTTTCCATACCGAAAGTCTATTAGGAAAATCAATTCTTAGGGTGAATTCTTTATTCTCCAAAGAGCCAGAAGCATTCTTCTCAACAGAAAAATAATCTGTCCAGTTTAGAAATACTATACTGCTCTAATGTACGGTTAGAATTGTATAATGTAGAATAAATTGATCTTTTTCCGCTGAAAATCTTACATGACGTTGAAGTAAGTTTTTTTTTTATTTGTATTATTTCTCTTTTCTGTTAAATGATAAAGCTATATGACATGAGGCGTTAGTTAATGCTTGCAATTTTCCACTTTTCGTAATGTTTCCATACCGAAAGTCTATTAGAAAAATCAATTCTTAGGGTGAATTCTTTATTCTCCAAAGAGCCAGAAGCTCTCTCTCAACAGAACTCTCAACAGAAAAATGGTCTGTCCAGTTTAGAAATACTGTACTGCTCTAATGTAGGGTTAGAATTGTATAATGTAGAATAAATTGATCTTTTTCCGCTGAAAAGCGTACATGACTTTGAAATAAGTTTTTTTTAATGAATCCTACGCAAAACTATACATACCGGTGTAGGCACTTGATGCGGGTGGTGAGCCGGCCCTAGCAGAAGCCGCGTCGGAGCACGCACGGCGCCGCCCGCAGCGTGCGCCGCTGTCATTAGCCTACATCAACATGATTCAAAGTAAAACTATTTCAATAAAGTAACGGCCTGTTACTATGCCCATTGCTGGGCTAAGGCCTCCTCTCTCCGATTTGGAGAGAAGGATTGGAGCTAAGACCTACCACGCTGCTCCAATGCGGGTTGGTAGGTTACACATATCCCTAGAATTCTCTAGAGATTATGCAGGTTTCCTCACGATGTTTTCCTTCACCGAAAAGCGTGTGATAAATTGCAATTATCAATTAGACACATAAGTTTTAATAGAAAAACTCATTGGTGCCTGCCCGGGGTTTGAACCTATTTCGTCTCTAGAGAGTCGCACGGTCTCACCGCTAGGCTATCACAGCTTACAATTTGAATATACCTTACGAAAAGCTGTGATAGCCCAGCGTGCCTCTCTAGAGACGGTCATGGGTTCAAACTCCGGGCAGGACCAACGAGTTTTTCTATTAAAACTTATATGTCTAATTGCTAAAAGAAAAACATCGTGAGGAAACCTGCATGTCTCTTAGAGAATTCTATTGATATGTGTAACCTAACAATCCGCATTGGAGCAGCGTGGTAGGTCCTAGCTCCAATCCTTCTCTCCAAAAACGGGGAGAGGAGGCCTATGCATAGCAGTGGGATAGTAACAGGCCGTTAGTTTACTTATTTCTTTTATACGTTACAGAGTAATGACAATGAATTCATTATTTATTATTATCACTATTAATACAATATATAGCGAAAACAGAAAAATATACACACGCACACCAGCACACATACCTAAATTAAAGGTAAGTTTAATAAGTATTAACGATTAATTTAAGTTAAAAACATTGACATCTCTTTTAACGATAAATCTGCCTTTGCAAGCATGCAATTTTGTTAGCTTTAAATTTTTTTATCATATGAATGAATCTCTCTGAATCTCTATGAATATTAAAAATTTTTTTCAAATACCATTTCCTAATATTTTCTGTCAAACAGTAATAAATAAATCAGACGAATGAAGTGTTAAGGGTTGTATTAATTTTGAAGGTGTGTAGAGCTCAACGATAAACTATTGCTTATCTTTTGTATTAACTTTTGGATTGTTTATCGTTTGAAAACCGTTTCGTTTGGTATTTAATTTTAATGAAATACCAATTAACCTTGGCCAACGAATAAGTTTGGCCATTCAAAGGGGTAACGCTGCCAGTATTTTGGGAACTTTACCCCACTGCAGTGGAATCGACGGTTTTGATTTAGTGTAAATAGATGTAAATATGTATATATAATATTTGTTTTGTTTTTTTTTTGTTTTAAGTTTCATGAATTGTAAATAGTTTTAGTGTAAATAATTATATTATATCAATAAATTACACCTATAATTTTAAATAATTTACTTTATAATTATTTTACGTACCTTAGTGTCCCAGCAGCGGACGGCTCGTGTTCAGAAGGCGGTGCCGCTCCTTGTAATCGAATCGATAGCATGTTGGCTAGAGCTGTTTTTGTCTTTGGATTTACCAATAAGGCGCCTGCACCTGCTACAATAGACACAACACATTTACTATTTTCAATCAAAATATCACAGCAAATGGTCAGAAATCGGCAACCTTCTAAGACTAATGAACCATAAGAGCAATTAAATTGGAAAAAAATTGATTTAAAAGAGCCAATAAAAAATTATAAAATTGTTAAAGTAACAGCCTGTTACTAAGCCCACTGCTGGGCTAAGGCCTCCTCTCTCCGTTTTTGGAGAGAAGGATTGGAGCTAAGACCTACCACGCTGCTCCAATGCGGATTGGTAGGTTACACATATCCCTAGAGAATTCTCTAGAGATATGCAGGTTTCCTCACGATGTTTTCCTTCACCGAAAAGCGTGTGATAAATTGCAATTATCAATTAGACACATAAGTTTTAATAGAAAAACTCATTGGTGCCTGCCCGGGGTTTGAACCTATGTCGTCTCTAGAGACTCGCACGGTTCACCACTAGGCTATCACAGCTATTTATAAAATTGTTACGTGTTTCAAATACAACTTCCATCAAATAGTTAGGTCAATAATATAATTAAAAAACATTGTCGCCGTCATTGCGAGGAGTTGGTGAAAGAGGTTAAAAGAGCCGACTTTTGAGAAAATTTCTTCTTTTCTATTAAATAAGAGTGAAGGAAAAATATCGCTGTTATAAAATAATTCTGATTTAGAACAAAAGATTTTAAAGAATAGTTTTTATTCGTAAATAGAAATATTTTATATCAAAATATATTCAAGCATTATTACATCAGTGGGTACATTGGCTCATGCTGTTTAAAATATGATAGTATTGCAAATAAATGGATAAAAGAAAAGATTGCAAAGGAAATAGTTTTTATATTTTTTAATTTTGTTTGCGATTGCGTTAAGCCTTTAAAGTAGGCTCCGTTTGGATGATTAAAAGTGTCGAGAATATTGTAAACTATTATTTTAATTACAAGTTAAATGGAGTACAATGCGATGCGTTATAAATTTTCAAGTAACAATAGATAAGTTTTAAACGTTTAACGATCGTATGTGACGTATGCGTCCTTCATTGCCGTCCTTCATGGACTCACAAGTCCATGATGGGTCCATATCATCCGCATTTACACAGATGATGACAGTGACAATGACGCAACAACTCTTATATTTCTTGAGAGCCACGACTGTAAGCTGATAGAGCCACAGGTTGCTAATCCCTGGTATAGGTCGGTAATATATTTAACACTAAAGTCACTTTTGTCGTAAAAGTGACTATTTACAAAAAAATCCCGATTTTAAAGGCCCACTAAAAATAGTTTAGATGTTGAAAAGTGTATCACCTTGTTGCTGTTCGGGTGTGGTAGGTGTTAATAATGCATCCACCTGTTGCTCCTGCAACGGTGCTACCACATGTTGCGTCACTGGAGCCACCTGGAGACGGGAATACTGATTTATACTCTGTACTATCCATATTGCCTGTTATGCTGAACCAATAAAATATGGCATAAAGCTTATATACCGGGTCAATATATAGAATAAAAAAGGACAGGAAAGGGAAAAAGTTGCAAAGGACTTTCACGGACATAATCTTCAGTAATGAAGATAGTGGAGAAGCAAGCAATTTGATAGAATGAACGCAGGATGGATAGATAATATGGCGACAGGTCCCAGGGACAATATGACCTCCGAGTGCCCCTTAAAGTTAAGGGGAAAATTTATAAAGTGGTCATTAGACCTGTCGTAATGTATGGATCAGAATGGCAAAGAAAAAGACGGATGAAAGAAGAGTATATGCAAATGAGATGAGATGTTAAGGTGGATGTGTGGTGTGACAAGATTGGATAAAATACGAAATGAGTATATAAGGGGAAGTCTGAAAGTTGCGTCCATTAAGGAAAAGACGAGAGGTGTAAGATTGGCATGGTATGGACATGAAATGACAAAATCATGCGACGAAACGGGTATTAAATATGAATGTGACTGGATAAGTGACTAGAGGTGGTCCTAAAGAGATCGTTGGATTGTGTGAAGTATGACATGCATATAAAAGGAGAAGTGCCAGAGTTGATGAAAGAGAGAATGGAATCTCTTCTATTCTCACAAAACATGTACCAACACCACTTAGAGTTGGATAAGGGTATGAGAAGGGAGAAGGAGAAGCAAGCAAGTCACTGCATGTTCTACCTGTTTGGCAGCAGCATGATGATGGGCGGCGTGGTCTCGTTGCGCCTGAAGCTGCTGCAAGCGCTGGTACTGCTGTTGCCGCTGCAACTGCTGCAAGGGGGTCTCCACGTTCCCGGCCACTGCTGCAGTGCCTACCGTCCCGACCGACCCCACTACTGCTCCTCCAACTGATATTGGATAGAGTTGAATTAATTGAATGAAGAATATTTTGAGTTTGAAATAATTCGACCAGATACATTTGATTCTAAAAAAAATGTAAAAAATTATAATACAAATTTAGTGTTACAACCTACCAAATGATTCTAATTAACGTACTGGATTCAGAAAAAAACATTTACCACTCCTCAAGAGAGATAAGAAAATTTAGAATAATCGAGATTCACTTATATAAATCCTTGTATCCATATTATTTATTTGACTTTTAATTACTTTACTTCAAAATATTAATTTAAAGAAAGTATTCTCATGTCAAAAATACCTAGAGATTGTGATCGTTTTAAAATTTTCATTAATCAATCAACATATTAATTTTGGAATATATTAAATTTACAAGCTAACACCGAAACATACAACTTTTTTATATAAATCGACCGTAACATATATTAAATAGCTCTCTTACACATTGTAACAAAACATGCAAGAAACATTAACATGAACCTAAACCCTCTACAACAAATACAAGACTTATAGAAGCAGGCGTTACTTTGCGGAATTCCATATTACAAGCAATATAACAGAACTAACTACTTTGCTATAATCCGCACGGGTTAAGCGAATAAATAACTATTTAAGACTGCTTGTATGGGTAGCGCGGCGCATTACGATTTTTGGCGTGGAGCCTATCCTCCTGATGATGCTTCGGTTTCGGGGCGAAACGATCGTCGAGATTGTGGTGGTGGGTGTGTGTGCTGCTTTTGTGTGCGTTGTTGCTGGTGGAGGCGCCTTGGGGTGCATGTGGTGGCTTGTCCTGCATGTATAAGGTGCGTAGATTTTGCCTGCTTCATACACATTAGCTTTGCATGCATTGGCTTAGCCCGTGCGGATTATAGCAAAGTACTTAGTTCTGTTATATTGCTAACAAATACAAGATCTACTACTTTATACCTTATATCTCTAAGAGTTCTTCGGGCACGTTGCGAGAAAAAATTGCGACATCCTTGAAAAGTTGCTTGCCATGGGCAAGGCAAGGGGACGGAGGACTGACGGTGGACGGACCAAATTCTCACAACACTCGACTCCAGTATCAGTGACGCCATCCAGAGGCCAGAGCCAAGTGGCGGAAAATAGAGCTATGACAGCCCAGAGGTGAGACCGTGTGACACTGTCGAGGCGATCACGAGTTCAAACCCCGGGCAGGCACCAATGAGTTTTTTTCTATTAAAACTTTGTGTCTAATTGATAATTGCAATTTATCACACGCTTTTCAGTTAAGGAAAAAATCCTGAGGAAACTTGCATAACTCTAAAGTATTCTGGGGATATGTGTAACCTACCAATCTGTATTGGAGCAGCGTGGTAGGACGCTCCAACCCTGCTCTCTAGAAGAGGAGAGAGGACGCTCTATGCCCAGCAGTGGGTGGAAAATAGTCATGAATAAAGTGCTATATAAAGGTCACGACCCTCAGCATTTAGAACACGAAACCAGGAGGAGGGATACCTATCAGAATATTACTATAACAATCAATTACAAAAATTCTCGGAAAAGTGGCACCACTTTCATATCACGTCTTAATTGTAAATATTAAGTCAACCAACGCTGAAAGTGATACCAATACTATTTTGTACTCAAATATTTACGATAAAACGTGATGTCGTTAAAATCGATATATTTCAACTTAATATTTATTACTTGCAAACTTGTTACGACTTTTCCACATAATTGACTTAAACATTGTAATACATTAACATAACAATGTAATTTGCGAATGTTCAATTTTATTTATGTAATAGTAAATATCAGAATTTCATCTAAGTTGTGTTTGTTTTTTTTATACACACAAAAAACACGCGCGCGCACACACAGGCATCGACTTATCCACGCACGTGTACGCATAATCATAAGAACGGATTACGTCACTCTCGGCTTTCGTTGACTGGACTTTAATTATTAAATTCAGTCCCTTTTCGGATTTTCAGAATCAAGCATGAAATAAAAAATTATCTATTAAAACATGCACATGCAAATTACAACATGCTCACAATCAATCTGACAATTCATGATTTTTGGCTTAGTTTAAGAGTACTTATTTGAGATTGGATTTTATCATATTGGTCATGAATTTCAGACAAAAATCATCAACGTCAAAGTTACCAATGCCTAACTTTTGCAAAATTTACATAAGTATCAAAAAGAAAATCGGATGATCCCCAACGATTTGCTATATTGCAATCATGATTATTTTCTTGATTATTTCACACATAAATATGCTAGAACTAACAGAATTCATATCCCATTTAACTAATATTTATAATAACTAACTGTAACAACATATAACTAGCTAATGTACATTTAAAAAGGGAAAAAATATCTTCACTTACATTGTGGGTCAGGTGAATCCATCTGAACTGTATGTACTTTTAGAATTTATTCATTCGACTAAGCTAACAGATACACAATATGTTCCGTTCCAAATGATTTATTTCCAATACTTTCAACATATTTACACTTGAAAAAGTAAACAAATATTTAAGAATGACAACTTAATAGAACAAAATGTTCCCTGCGAACAACTTAGATGTAGTGCAAAAGTGTAACTGGAAAGTTATACTTTACAACTCGCCAGCGCTTAGCGATAACTACAAAATATCGCCAGATTAGAACACGAGGTTCGGTATCACATTGAAATTATAATTTTCTGTCCGCCATCACTATGTATGAACAATAATCTGAATACCAAAAAACTTCTAAAACACGCCGTTTTGCTCGAATTTTCTTTCATTTACCTAAAATATGAGCGAAACAACAAAAGTTACATTAAATATTTATACAATTGCTTCAAGTACTTTTAAAAAAAATGTTTTAAGAGACATTTTTACCTGGAGCCTATAAAATATTAAAGGGACTAATATTAATTTCTCCATTATTAAAAAGCTTATTAATTAGAAAAAAGTAATGCTTTTCTAAAATCATAGTTAAAACTAGAGAGCATGCATGCAATGCTAGAGACAAATGTGAATTTTAGTAGGGATAAGTTCATGTTTGAATAAATAATTTGAGCTACTTAGTAGACTCACGACGTCAGTTTATAATGTAACTTTATTAGTGTTTAAAATGTTTATTTATTTATTTACTTGAATGTTGATGACATTGAAATAAATAAATTATAAATACTGTTACAACATCTCAGATTTTTGCACCTGGACATTCAATCAGCCTATGTGAATTCACGGCCAACGCAAAATGCTCTTCAAATTCCTATGACAAATCTTTTTTTTGTCTTAGACTATACCAGTGGTTTATTAACCCTTCGAACGATAGATTGGTTCCCTTAGGTGATCATGAAACGAATTTTTAACATCCATTTTTAGATCATGTTATTTACTATATAATAATTATACGTATAATTTGTATACCATTTTCTTTATTATCAAATTCCCCATACAATACAATAAATCATTTTATCATAATAACTTAAATTACATTTGTCGTTGGCGACCAAAATTGAAATATTATCCATAAAATCTCTTATCAAATTCATGTAAAAAACAATATATTTTTTTAAGGCATATCCATGCAGCTATATGGATTAACAATACTATTTTTATTGGCTATTGAAAATTGAATCATACAATATATTTAATCTCCGAACGCACTATATGTCCGATGAGCATCATGTGCACATAAGAACAAGTACCAAAGATAGATGTAACTTACATTATTAATATATTATAAAATAATTGGTTGCATTCGATGGGCAATTTTATAACGAAGAAAATATTATGCTAATTATAGGTATAATTATTATATAGTTAAAAAAAATAATTCAAAAATAAATGTGAAAAATTCTGCGCGTAGATTTGTGCACATGGTGTACAGCGACGAGAGAAGGGTTAACCGGGGTCTGCTTATTATTCTTATGTATACGAGACACAGGATCAAATTTTGCAGGACTAAAGTTAATTGTAACACAGGTAGCACGTATTCATTAAAATTCGAAATTCCGATCCATACATATATAGCCGTTATTATATTATTTATATGTTTAATACAGGTATGTATTAAACATATAAATACATCTATAGAGAAGCAATCTGTGCGTACATGGCTAAAGGGATGTTGCTGTCACTAGAAATCTTTTATCCTGAAGACTAGCTTACTGCTTAGCTGAGACTTAACTCTTCTCGTTTCGAAATGTTAAGACACATTGAAAAATATTTAGAACTTAAATAAATAAATAAATAAACGTTTATTTATTTATTTATAACATATATTCTATAGTATAATGCCAGCGGCCGGACAAATTATAAACAACCGATTGATAGCACTTCAGAGTGACACGTAAACTCTTAATAGTAAACTTTATACATTTAAGGGTCATCATTTTTATATATTTAAGGGTCTTACCAATGTAAATTTAACTTATTATTTTATATTTTATTACATAAGGTTAATTTTTAGTCATTAATAATTATATTAAAATGTATTAACATTAATTCCAATCAAATTTCAATTTATGAAGCTGTGATAGCCCAGCAGCGAGAACGTGTTGCTCTTTCCAGGTTACGGGTTCAAACCCTGGACAGGTACCAATAAGTTTATATATAATAAACCGCCAAAACAAGAACTATTAAAACAAATATTAAAACTGTAAGTTATAATTTTTTTTTAAGGCATAAACGAAATATTGAATAAGGTTGTTTCTAAATTTGGACCGTAGAAATGATCTATTATAGAATAATATAGTTAACAATGAACCATATATATGTCTTTTTACTGTCATCAATATTTCTGTTAAGATTTCTACTTAGTGTTGTACTTTGCTGAGTTTTTACACCTTCAGATAGTGTTTGAAAAACTTGTTTCATTACACTCAACTGTCCTAATCAGGTAGTCAAACGGTTTCGTATATTGAATTTGTTATTTCCTATCATACCTATACATAGGAGGGAATAAAATATCATCGGCTAAACCTAAAAGGAGTCGCCAATTTAAATCATATCGATAATTGATGGTCATTTATTTGATACAGGTAACAGACATTGAATTTAGTTTAATGATCGTCTTGTGTGCAGATACCCAATACTTAACACTAAACAAATCGATGATATAAAAGGATTCTTTATATTTAATAATTAAATATTCTATGTCTTACCAGGGGACTGCGGCGGCTGAGTCGGCTGAGCTGCCGGTATAGTCGTCGTTCTCGCACCTTGTTGTTGTAACCACTGCACCTGTACAAATATAATTAATTTACTTATACATCGAACCATATGTCAGTATGTAACCATAGGATTAAAAACCATAATAAACATAATACAATTTAATGTGAGTTACATACTTAGAATTCGACAAACGCCTTCACTACGGTCAGAAAGCCTATATACTATTACTACTAGTACTATACTATTACCCCTCGTTAGCACGGACGTTAAAAATACGTCGCGTTAAATTCCGCAACAGGCGTTATAAGAAGTTTCGTATGCTATATTCGGCTTGACGCTCTACGCCCTAACGCCTAAAATGGAACACTGCGCGATAAAAAACACATCGCGTTAGATTCCGCAATAGGCGTTATAAGAAGTTTCGTATGCTATATTGGGTTTGACGCTCTACGCCTTAATGATTAAAATGGAACACTGCGCGCAAAAATACGTCGCGTTGAATTCCGCAATAGGCGTTACAAGAAGTTTCGTATGCTATATTCAGCTTGACGCTCTACGCCCTAACGCCTAAAATGAAACACTGCGCGATAAAAATACGTCGCGTTAAATTCCGCAATGGGCGTTATAAGAAGATTCGTATGCTATATTCGGTTTGACGCTCTACGCCCTAACGCCTAAAATGGAACACTGCGCGATAAAAATACGTCGCGTTAAATTCCGCAATAGGCGTTATAAGAAGTTGCGTATGCTATATTCGGCTTGACGCTCGACGCCCTAACGCCTAAAATTGAACACTGCGCGATAAAAATACGTCGCGGTAAATTCCGCAATAGGCGTTATAAGATGTTTCCTATGCTATATTCGGCTTGACGCTCTACGCCCTAACGCCTAAAATGGAACCATGCGCGATAAAAATACGTCGCGTTAAATTCCGCAATAGGCGTTATAAGAAGTTGCGTATGCTATATTCGGCTTGACGCTCGACGCCCTAACGCCTAAAATGGAACACTGCGCGATAAAAATACGTCGCGTTTTTAATGCGCTGTCGTGTGAACACATACCTGTATACACATTCGTTTGATTTCGACGTATTTTTAACGCACTATAAAACCTCTCGTGCGAACGAGGGTTTAAGGATTACTCAGACGATAAGAATGCGTGGATAAAGCTACTCTTCGGCCCTGTACAACACATTAATAACTATATGTAACTAACAATAAGAATTATTCTTTGAAAAGAGCAACCGCCGAGTTCCTTGCTGGCTCTTCTTGATAGGAACAGCTTTCCGAATCAGCAATAGATGTTGACGTGTCAAAAGCACTTGTTTGAGTGCTTGTATATAAAGAATATTTTGAATTTGAATTTGATTGTAGCAAAGCATATGAAGATTAAAAAAAGGACATCGAACCTATTTTTGTGTCTGTCTGTCTTTCAGTCTGTTACATTTTCACAGCTAACCCGCTGAATCAATACTGATGAAGTTTTTCACAATTAAGGTTTATACTCAATCCTGTGTATATACCGGGGTAACATATAGGGTAACCGTATTTATAGTAGAAAAAAAATAGTACACAATTTAGGGTATTTTAACAATTTATCTATGTTATGTTATAATAAAATTATTTTGTTATAATCAATCAACAAAAACCTTTCCCATATGTTATATTACCGCACGTATCACAAACACCATGACAAACACCACCACCAACACCACACCACACACATTCACTACAACAATCACTTCAACTTCACTTTTTTCACTTCAAATTCACTTCAACAATCGCCCCGTACGGGTTTCTCGTAGTGGTGTTGTCATAAAGATAATTCTTAATATATTATTTCTTTCTGGTTCTATGTGCTATAAAAGTGAGTTTTAGTTTTTAACTATATTTATTTTCCGCTTTTTTAGTGCGATTTATCGTTAATAAAAATTACAAGTTTCATTGTACTGTCACCGGTTCTTAATAAGTGTAATTTTGCATTAAATCTGTACATTTAATGTGGATCAAAATTTAGTTTAAACAGAACTAAACATACACGATAGTGAAACTAACGTATAGCGTATCGTATGGTGGTCAACGTATCCGACCATCTTTCAAATAAGTCATTTCAAGCACTTTTTAACCGTTAAGTATCAATATGATTAATGAAGCTACAACTGGTTCGGAATGTTGCTCTTACCGAGAAGAACCGACAAGAATCTAGGTGGTCAATCTTTTAAATATTTTACAATTATACATTATTAAACCGGTCTTCTAGGAAGCTGAAAGGATTTTCACATCCAGACACTTTTATCATACAGATAATCTTCAATTTTATAATATGCTTTACGTATAAGCATGTTAATATATAGATACCGGCTATACTCACGTCTAATTTTATCGCATTAGCCAGACTAGTTTCGAACCCATCCGGGGCACTTATACATGAGATCTTTACACGACGGGAACTCAGTACACGCCGCGATAGTCGGGCTAATCCTATAAAATTAGACGTGAGTATAGCCGGTATCTATATATTAACTATGAATACTACTCACGATAGTTTAAATTTAAAAAATATAAGCATGTTTCTTGGACTTAGTTTACACCTTTTGACTGGCCCGTTGCCGCTGTGGGTAGTGACCCTGCCTTCAGCTCCGCGGGTCGTGGGTTCGATTCCCGCCGAGGGCCAACATTTTCTATAAACAAATTGTTGGTTCTTCGAGCCTGGGTGTGTATTTGTATTTAAGTATGTATTTAAACTTATATATGTAGCATATCTACCAGTTGTCCGTCACCCATAACACAAGTATTAAGTTACTTACTTTGGGGACTGACGACCGTGTGTGTAAATGTCCCATATATTTATTTGTTTATTTATTTATTTATTTACCTTTCTGTAGACCGGTCTAGTATTGTAAAATATATTTTAGTACCTGTTGTTGCTGAGATAGTCCAGGTGGCAACTGGCTTCGAATAAAAGTCACACTTTGCGGAGCTGGCGAAGGCGCGCCTGGTGAACCTGTCACCACGCCCTGTTGCTGCAAATTTTTTTTATTATACATTTTTTATTAATCATAACAATAAAAAAACAATAAAAGGAAGAAACAAAAAATTTGAGACACTTAATCGCATTTCAAAGTGGCCTTGTTTGCCCTTGTGGCAAAGTGGGGTCGGCACATGTTATAAACATGTTGTCACATGATTTGGCTACGTAATTTACGACCGGCCGCCTGCCTGACGTCAACTTACCTTAGTCATATTTTACGACACCTCTGTCTGTGGTCTATTCCTCTCAACCGGATACCACACGGTGGGTCGACTTACCTTAGTCGCCTTTTGCGACACCTCGATAAGAAAATGAGAGTGATCTATTCTACTGGTGGATTTCTATGCCGGATGCTACACAGCATATTTAATCGCATGCCAACGATATTTGGACTAAACACCTTAACAAAAAAACAATGTTTTATCGGGAACAAAATTATTACATATTATACAATCAGATTCAAGAAAACCTGTGATTTGTATGTAATAAATTAATTAATCATTGTCTAGACTATCATTGATATTTGTGATAGAATTTACTTTTAATTTTGCCAATACTTGAGCGGTCTATGTTATATAAAATTTGATAAAAAGAAATCGTTAAAATGGTCAATTCGCCGATTGACAAAGGTGGCGGTGCTTCTACCGTCAGATAAAGGGATCACGGGTTCGATTTCCGTAGTCGTACGTGTAATATATATTTATTGTTATTAAAACAAGTCAAGTTAAAAAACTTTTAAAAAGGTTTTAAACAAAATTTCATTTCCTTACTAATAACCATTGAGGAGTTCCCTCATCTGGAGCCAATCCTGGCAGCTTCAGGTCATGCTTATCATAAACATGGATCAGTAAAATTTTAGCTCAATCGGACACCGGGATGTGGGCAAAATTTAACTTGCACCTCCATCTTCACATACACAGCAAGTTAAATAAAAGATTTTAAAAATAAACACCTGTTGAGCCAATGCAGCCGCTCGCTGCATAGATAATTGTCTCCTCTTTTGAAGTTGTGCGACAAACATCGCGCGTTGCTTCGGATCCATCTGCTGTAGCTGCGCGTGAGTCTCGGCGTCTAAATGAATTAACTGCCTGCCCCCACCACCGGCCGTCCAGGACACCTGCAACACCTTCAAACTGGAGAGGTCTAGTCACAACAATTTTAAAGAAATTTTCAAAAACAAAAATAAATTACAAGGCAAATGGAGCAATACAGAAAATATAGTAGAATGTAAAACATATGTGTAGCAAAACCTGTGTCTAAGAAAATGCACATAATACTTTAATACTTATTTATACATGCATACCCATTCAAATGTAATATAATACACATCGATGTTTAGAACGAAACAACCGGCCAGTTCGGTTTCGGTTCAGTATGTGACGTTTCACACAGGCTTGTCAGTCTGTGCGACAGAGACAATGCTCTATGAAGCAGAATCTAGCCGATTTCTCTCTCTAAGCCCCGATGTGAATTATTTATTGACGCGTACTATAAATGAGTTGATTTGTCATCATATAATTATTAGGTACTATATTGACTTAAACTAAATAATTTTTTTTGTATTAACTTACTCCAAAATTATTCCATACACACAATGACAAAATATATGAAGCAAATCACCTAAACAGCATTAAATATGAGATAATATAAAGTTCTTACCCTGGGTCCAACAGCACCAGGCTGCCCAATTTGTTGTCTTTGTTGCAAATATTGTTGTTGCTGCCAGGACACATTCTGGCCGCCTTGTACTATTTGTTGACCACCTGGAGATACTATCTGTTGACCTCCACTGTGAGTAATTATCTGTTGTAACCCTCCCCCTGTCAACTGAGCACCAGGCTGTGGAGACTGCGGAACTTGCGTCAACACTTGCTGTCCCTGTCCTACAGTCTGCCCTATAAGTTGTTGTCCAGACTGAGTGACTATTTGCTGAGACGATTGGGCGATTACCACTTGATGTTGCTGACCCTGCTGTGTGATGACATGCTGTCCTCCTTGTGACAGAACTTGTTGTCCGCCTTGGGTAATTATCTGCTGACCTCCTTGATTCACTATTTGGCCACCCTGGTGAACGATTTGACTCTGTGACACTATTTGTTGGCCACCCTGCAAAGTCACTTGTTGGTTCCCATGAACCAATATTTGCTGCTGTCCTGTGTGTTGATTAATAAGAACTTGCTGTGGACCTTGAACTATTTGTTGCTGTCCAGCACTGTTGAGCAACTGTTGCTTTTGCACCAAAATTTGATGATGTGTCTGACTTATTGTTTGTCCCTGATTACCGATTGTTTGCTGGAGGATCTGCTGGGGCTGTTGTATTGTGTGCTGAGGACTAAGTTGAGGTTGCTGATTGTTGATCAACTGTTGCTGTTGGGTCTGCATGATCTGTTGTTGCAATATAACTTGATTGGGAGGGTTACGTGACTGAACGAGAGGACTTCTAATTAATTGATGTTGCCCTTGCACATTCTGCACCATTTGTATATTCTGCTGCCTCCAAGTGCCCTGCACTGGAACTGTATTACCCTGTTGACTTTGTATTGTTTGTTGTACAGTTTGAATTTGCTGTCCTATTACAGACTGCTGTGTCGTGTTACCTACCAGCTGGCTGAGTTGACCACCCTGCGCTTGTGATGTCACCATGCCCTGCTGACTTATAACACCCATGTTGATGTTTTGTCTCTGATTAGCTAATGACTGCACAGTTTGCTGCTGTAAGCTTTGGCCTTGAGAAGACATTTGTTGACCAGTATTCACAAGCTGCTGTTGACTTAAAACCTGTGTCTGACCTAAATTCTGATTTAGTTTAGCATTCTGCAGACTCTGCTGTAAATTTTGAGTTGACTGTGCCAATTGTTGTGCTATATTTTGCACAGCACTTTGTTGACTAAGAGTCAGGCTTTGCTTCATCACCAAGTTCTGCTGATTTAATTGAGCCTGCTGCAAATTGTTGGCACTTTGACTCAACATTTGGCTGATATTCTCAATTTGCTGTTGTGCTGAGCTCATTGAAGTGTTAGGGTTCTGATTGATGTTTTGATTCTGTTGTATATGATGTTGATTACCCTGAATATGTTGTTGTATAATATTTTGGGTTATTTGAGATGCAGAAACATTAGACTGTGCAAATCCTTGTTGTGTTTGCTGACTACTTATTTTTTGTTGCAACATTTGCATCCTTTGGTTCATTTGGTGTTGCTGTAGCAACTTTTGCTGTTGTATTTGTATAGCAGACAGTCCATGCGGCTGTTGTTGTGGCTGCTGCGTCTGCTGACTGTAGTTCTGTTGTTGTAAATTCACCTGTTGGTTTTGGGCATTCATTCCTGCCTGAGTTACTATTGAACTTTGTCCAAGTTTTTGAATAAACTGTGTATTAGCCTGACTTCCTTGTATTTGTAAATTCTGAGTAACAATACCTTGAGGAATAGATTTACTTATAATACTGGATGCTGACATTGCATTTGTATAACCCATAGTATTAACATTAGAAGTCACAATTGAGGATGAATTGGCAGTAGATGGAGGGTGATTCCAAGGCATTCTTTGCTTCAATTTGTCAAGAAGAGCTTGTGTTTCATCTTTATTCTCTGCCATGTTTTGAGTAGGTACCTCGTTCTTAGCTATGCCTTCTTCAAAATCAAACCCAGTGATCGCACTAATGCGATCCATTGGCTTAAGTGGAGGCTGTGGTAGTATGAGCAGCTTTGGGTGAAAAACTTCAGTCACAGCCTGTATTCTAGCTAATATACTCTCTAGGACCCAATCGGGGGTCACAACTTTTATTCTAGGATAAGAAAGAGCGGCACTGTATTTCTTGCCAGAGGCAGAACCACAAACTAAGTGAGTGCAACTGATATCCAAGTCCAATTTCACTTTCCCACCATGATATGTAACAAGTGCGAACAACGCTTTAGCGTCAGCTGGAGTCACTTTACAAACACACGCAGTAACGTTTGCGAAAACTTTACTCTTATTGGGGAAATAAGGTATCGTATTAGCAAGCTTCTTAAGGCGGGCACACGCGAGAACCCAATTTTCAGTTACTGCAGGAATTTGATAGATCTCCTGAGCATCATCGAGGTCTGTATCAGCGGCATTATGTCCACAAATTAGATGAGTGACATAATCGGAGAAATATTTAGTGTTTTCCGCTCCCCCTGACTGAAGCAACTGCATAATCTACAATTACAATAAAACAAGGGACCAGTTATACTACAATTCAACATGTTAATAAAAATAAAAACAAAAATGCACGTCAAAAACAAACCCTTTCCGAGACATCGCCAGACAGGTAGTACTTGACATCCTTGAAAACTGGCTCTTGCAAAGATAATGTGTCTAAATCGTCGGCAATCGTTACCATTTTCTATTTCAGCAGAATTATGGAAAACTTAGGCTTACATAAACATTTTATTAATACTTTCATTAAAGCGCCGAAAATAAAAACTCAAGCAAAAACGTCCATCATGAAATAAATGTTGCCATCATTAAATTTTATTTACGGCATCTCAAATCACGAATGTGGTACCGGAGTTGCCAGTCATATGTGCTCAAATCGCAAATTATAATCTTCAGTTTAGTATCTCAACCATAGACTATTAACTAAAATAATCTCAGCCATATTTGATCTTAGTTTTATTATGCATCATCATGCAGTATGATAAAACCGACCATATGATTTTATTTCGAAACATTAAATAATAATATACAAAAAATAAAGTAAAAAATTTAATTTGATATCAAGTAAAATTTCACGTGATAAATTGAGAAACATAATCTTATTAAAAATAAAATAAAAAAACATTTATTTTTGCCACCGATATACAAGGTGCCTTAGATTAAAAATATAGTTTAATTTTTCCCAAGTCATAAAATAGATAAGAGCAACTCTACGAAGTCCAAGCATAGAGAGTCCAAGTCTTTGTTTATTTATGCTCTTTTATTAATATTTAATAACAGCATAGATTCAGTTTTTTTATGCCTTTCGTATTCATTAAAACTAAATCGTATCGTAAACGTATTAATTAATCCTCAAGAATATATTGTGACTTTCTCAGGTCAGGCAGAAGTTCTAGTAATAGCGCAATTGACACGCAGGAGTATTTGGTAATAATTAAAAACCTGCCTTTACTTCGCAGGCAAACTTGCGACAGCGAGAGAGCGCGGGTGGTCATATACCTGGTGACCTGTTATGACCCGCGCTACAATTAATCGCGCGCTTTAGTTTCAATTTTACGATAAAATTTAAATTATACGGTGTACGGTGTAAGGTACTACGCCAAAAGCGTGGCACAGGAGCGTGGTGGTTCTTTTCTTCAAGAAGGGTGATAACACCTCATTGAAGAATTACAGACCCATCGCGCTGCTGAATCAGGTTTATAAGTTGTTTTCAAGAGTCATTACGAATCGTCTCGCTCGTAGGTTTGACGACTTCCAGCCTCCCGAACAAGCCGGATTCCGGAAAGGCTTCAGCACCATAGACCACATATTTACGCTGCGGCAGGTTATACAGAAGACCGAGGAGTATAACCGGCCACTTTGCTTGGCGTTTGTGGACTATGAGAAAGCCTTTGATTCGGTGGAAACATGGGCTGTGTTAAGATCACTCCAGAGATGCCGTATCGACTACCGGTACGTCCAAGTGTTGAAGTGTTTGTACGAAAACGCCACAATGTCTGTCCGTGTCCAAGACGGAACTACGAGACCAATCCAAACGCGGCGAGGTGTGCGACAGGGAGATGTCATCTCCCCGAAGCTATTTACCGCTGCATTGGAGGACGTCTTTAAGCTTTTGGATTGGAACGGATACGGCATCAACATTAACGGCGAGTACATCACTCACCTTAGATTTGCCGACGACATAGTCGTTATGGCAGAGTCTCTGGAGGACCTTAACACAATGCTCGACGACCTCAGCAGAGTGTCTCAACAGGTGGGCCTTAAAATGAACATGAGCAAGACGAAAATTATGTCAAACTCACTTGTTCCGCTCCACCCGGTCATCGTTGAGAACTCTGTACTTGAAATTGTAGACGAGTATATATACCTGGGACACACGGTCCGGTTAGGTAGGTCCAATTTTGAGAAAGAGGTCAGTCGACGAATCCAACTCGGATGGGCAGCGTTTGGGAAGCTGCGCGAGATCTTTTCGTCCGAAATACCTCAGTGCCTGAAGACCAAGGTCTTCGAACAGTGCGTGTTGCCAGTTATGACTTACGGAGCAGAAACGTGGTCGCTGACTATGGGCCTCATAAGAAAGCTCAGAGTCACTCAGCGAGCTATGGAGCGAGCTATGCTTGGTGTATCTCTACGTGATCAAATCAGGAATGAGGAGATCCGTAGAAGAACCAGAGTTACCGACATAGCTCATCGTGTCGCGAAGCTGAAGTGGCAATGGGCGGGGCACATAGTACGTAGAACCGATGGGCGTTGGGGTCCTAAGGTGCTGGAATGGCGACCCCGCACCGGTAAACGCAGCATTGGAAGACCCCCCACGAGGTGGACAGACGACCTCAAAAAGGTCGCGGGGAGCCGCTGGATCCAAGCGGCACAGGACCGTGTGGTGTGGAGATCCCTTAAGGAGACCTATGTCCAGCAGTGGACGTCGATCGGTTGAACAAGAAGAAAGGATCATAGAGTGTAATAGTTCTACGACATAAAGATTCTATTAAAATCTGTTCTCTCTTTGTATATTAATTGTACCTCACAACCGACGAAATCAGTTCATTGATCATTCCTTTGTTATATTTAATACTTAACATGCAATTCTTCTTTCCATATAACTCCTTAACAATTTTCTTTGCTGCACGAATTTTAGTAGATAGGTCGTGGTCATTATGACGTAATAACGTGATCGGTCACCAGCATCTGGAACTTTTCGCTAGTCGCCGATAGTTGTGCACTCTCGTACAAAGTGATTGATTGTTACGTTTAAACTCATCATTAAAGACGAACACATTTACATAGCATACCTAATTTTTACATAATTTATGTTAAAAAAACTTTATTTCATCTATTTATATATAAGTATATTTATATGTTCTTTATAGAGTCCGCAACGACTGGACCGATTGTAATGAAATTTTCAGAAAATCTTTCGATTGACCCAACGTACAATCCTGTGAAGCTTGTAGACGATCGAAGCATTTTTTAAAACTACGAATGATGTTTTTATTTCGTAGGAAAAGAGAAACGAGACTGAGCCACAGCAACGCGTCTCCAAACCTGTAATTATTTGTTTATGCTGAATCTTGCTATTATAACCCGTACATCGTTCAATTTATTCTAGCATTCAAAGCGTAAAATATTATGTGCACTCACAATCTTTTTATCTCTTTACATCTTAAAAGAAATAGTATAGATTTCTTTTAAAACGAATTATAGATCCTATCTTACGTACTCATTGATTTAAGCATTGGTTATGTAACTTCAGTAAAGAAAAAGAATAAAAATAATAAATATAAGAATACATATAACAATTAAATATTCTGAAAGTAGATTCATGTATGGTATGAGTAAGAATACAATTATTCGCTGAACTGATAAAAATCAATAGACCCAATCCGTAACATTAATTATAACATGTTGTTTTAATTCGTTGTTAATTTTTATCATTTTATACAACAACTACCTGTATCCACGGCTTTGCCCGAGTGGAAATCACTTTGTCAGAAACTTCGTTTTCCCCGCGTAATTCCAGCCTTGCGGGAATCCTAGAATAAACACACACAACCTTTTCACAACCTCCTATATCTTTCAGTGAAAGTCCCATCAAAATTGGTTTAGCTGTTCCACAGAATGTATTGTTAACGTAAACCTTTATCGCTTTTTAGTAAAACCGTACAAAAAATTTAGAGAAAATCGATCACATATGACTGCTTTTGGCGACTTTGTTTTATAGTACTCTAAATGTACAGATAGAAGTTAACCTCACTAACCAATTATGAAGTAGAGTAAATTTTTTATCCCAAAATATTCACAACTTAACAACATTTGGTACAGCATTAGTGCTGTAGCTCAAAAGTATGTTAAATAACATGAGTTTTATCGAAGGCAGTACAATCTGCTAGTTCATCTTGGATCGAAGACTGAGAAACACGTTTTAGTGCTCATCGTTAACGAATATAAAATGACACGTACTTGAAATATTGCTAATATTAAATAAATAAAAATGTATCGCGCGCTCTTTAGTTTTGTAGTATTGGGATTTTTAAATGTGTGTGGTCAATATTTGCAATCGCCTTGCCCAAACTATTTTGAATATAGAAATGATGGCAGTGGTGTTTATGGGGCGATAAAATTACAACCGTTTGGTCCCGTGCCTTCTTTGCTGGTCAGAGCTAACTTTACAATAGCTACTAGATTACAGTCTGTAAGTATTTTTTTTTATTTAATAAAACAGAAAAATCAACCTTTTCTTAAAGCTCTTCTTGAATAGAGAAAGTTTTCTCAGGTTAACATTTTCTTCATTCTGTGATGCTTGCGATATATAACACATTCGATAAAACAGGTATTTTTATACAATCTGTTATATTGTATATAATATAGATAATTTGATTGTATATAGATAATGGTCCTCCTTTCATTCATTGATCTACTTATCACAGCTATTAATTTATCTTATGTTTTACTAAAAGTCAATATATCTAAACCTACACAAACTGTTTGTCATAAAACTATACGATACAACTTTATGTGGCCTTTCTCCCTTTGTTTAGTAGACTATTTATTTTATAGGATATATTAAGGCTTTTTTTGTATTTGCCTGCCTAATTGTTTTATTGTACTCCTTTAATTAGGAAGGGTCATGTCACATTATTCATACAGTGTTACATTGGTTCACAACCATACGCATTATAAGTAAGAACCGTTAATATTAGCAAAAAGTACAAATTTTATAAATGCAAGATCAGTTACCGTTAGGAATTCCACATATTGTTAATTTTATTATTAGCGATAGCGAGAATATTTTAAATCGATTCAGAGAAATCTTCAATATAGATTCATATAATAATAATACAGCATAGGATAGAGAAAGCATGGTGTTACTTAAAACGGTACGTATTGTAAGGACGTACTGTGCCTTAGTCTAAAGAAGAAGTCGTTTTCCGTTCCTTGTGGTCAACATTTTTTTTTTATAATATGTTTTTCTTTGTATTTTTTAACAGAAAATATTTAAAAATACAATGTAAATTTGTATAGAAATAAATAAAAGATTCTATATTCATAATAATTTATTTCATATTGAAATAATTCTGATTAAATTAATATTTTTTCGCATGTGTCTAAATCGTAGTATATACATAGTTTAGAAAGCCATTATACCATTACATTCGGATCACCTTATCACACCTTAACACTAAAGAGTGTAGTACAAAAAGTACTTTTTGTTAAAGATATGGCTATGCTTCCGTTGCAGAATATTTTAACTGTATTGTTAAGTTTCTATCGCGCATGTAAACTAATCAATAACATATCACATTTGATACATTAACATTTGACTGGCCTGTTAACGCAGGTGGCAGTGACTCTACCTTCAGCTCCTCGGGTCGCAAGTTTGATTCCCACAGAGGGGCAACATATTCTAAATACAATTTTGTTTCGTTCGTTCTTCGATTAGTATGGATATCAATATATTAAACACATATTAATTTATATCGAAACTTATATTCATATTCAAATTCAAAATATTATTTTATCAAGCATACTGTCATCAGTACTTTTGAATCATTAAATGTTTTAAGGAAGTTTACTTCTACCGAGAAAGACCAGTAAGAAACTCGGCGGATAATCGATTTAAATACCTATTTATTTACCAGTTGTCTATCACTCATAACATCTGAAAAAACATACGTCTCCATACTTAAGTATTAAGTTTTTCATTTTTTCTTAAGTATTAAGTTTTACATTTTTTCTTAAGTATTAAGTTTTACATTTTTTCTTATCTATTGATATCCATGAAAGCAGCAATGGAAAAGTTAAGAGCCAGCTTCTTATTTAAAAACGCGTGAATCATTTTGAGTGAAAGAGTTTACATTCCGAACCTTTTGATGGTATAGATGGAGGAAAACATTTGAGGATGGAGGAAAACATTTGAGGAAAACATACCATAGAAATTGTTATTTGTGCTTTGAACTCTCATTATTAATTTTATTATATCGCCCGATCTGAAGAATAAACTTACATGTTCTATGTTATAAACATATTGAAACTTGAACATGTAATATTATTTAATTATAAATTTTAATTTATAAATTCAAGTATTCATCACAGAATATTTTTACTATTATGTTGATACTACAATGTTGATAATTAAAACAGAAGTGCCACGAGCAATTTACTAGTATTTATCTCCCCACGGTACACGTGATTAGTTTATAATTGAATAATTTCATTACAACTTGTTTTCACGTTTCGATTGCGTGTCACAATACAATCAACAAATACAAAACTACATACGCTATGTACTTCTGATAATTTATTTTGTTTTGCAACTTAAAACTTAATATATGGAGTCTCCGTGAATGTTTCAGTAAGAGTAACTGTCTCTTAATATCGCACTGCTGGGCATAGGCCTCTTCACTCTAACTCTTCTCTCCAAAAACGGAGTGAAGTTTTAGACCTAAGACCTACCAATGCTCCAATGTGTATTGGAAGGATACATATATATCTCTAGAGTTCTCTAGAGATATACTCCTGCATTTATCAATCATTAATAATCATTAATTAGATGCATATATTTTAAAAGAACAACTCATTGGTGCCTGTCCGAGTTTGAACCCGTTATCATCTCGAAGGAGTCGCACGGTCTTACCACTGGGCTATCACAGCTTGGTTTAGTATAAAAAAAAAAACTTAAACTGAGGTATTCGAGACAATTCTATAAACTGAAATTTAATAATGCCGGTGTGGATAATCCGTATTTATATTGGTTATCGATATTTTTTCGTATTTTAAGTTACTTTTAGATTAAGTTGTACGTCATAAGAAAAATTGCCATTTAACGATCAAAATTTACAGTAAAAATATTCGGAGGTGTGACCTTCGATTTCGTCTGATATCCAAATTAAATTATAATAACAGGTTACAAATTTTTGCCATATACAACTATAATAATAACTCCGTATTAATTCATTACTTAATTAAAACGATTAAATAGAGGTATATAATATGTTATTAATCACATTTTTATTACAAAAGTAATAATAAAATTATTTTGCTATAATCAGCGATACCGTAAATAGAAAATATATAAAGCGTTAAATGTATAGTGGACTATCCGTTTTTTCTTACCCGATACATGCAGGATTCGTAAAAACACATGCACATAACTCCACTACTGCCACCACAATGCACAAGCACTACACACGTTCACTATCACAAACTCAACAATCGTTTCGCCCCGCAACCGAAGCATCATCAGGAGATAGACTCCACGACAAAATCGCAAAGCCATTTTGTCATGGAGTTTTACTTTTGTATTATGGATAACGCCTAATTCTATAAATTAAAACTAAGTCCAAAATATCGTTTTTTTAGCTATTGTATGAATATACGTGACATAATTTATGAAAAAGACAATATACATAAGTATATTAAAGTGCCCGCCGTGTGGTATCCGTCTGATTAGAATAGACCCCCCTCATTTCTTACCGAGGTGTTGTAAAAGGCGACTAAGGTAAGTTGAACCGCCGTGTGGTATCCGCCTGAGTAGAATAGACCACCCTCATTTCTTACCAAGGTGTCATTAAAGTCGACCAAGGAAAGTTGACGTCAGGCAGGCGGCCGGTCGTAAAATAACTTGCCAAAACATGTAACAACATCTTTAGAACATGTTATACAGACCGCAATTAGAGTGGGATAAGGACAGGAAAAACATGATGATGATAAGATTTTTTAAACTCACTCAGACATTTATACGCCTAATCTTCTTTAAAATAACGTTACAATTTATGTCCAAAATATAAAGATAGCAACATAAGTTATTGAAATGTATAATTTAATTAATTTAGGTAGCATCTTTCCCCATATATCTTTTAGAAAAAAGTTATTTTTACAATAAGTCAAAACAAGCCATCTCTATTTTCAATATATGTGATACCTACATTACATATAAGAAATTTAAATATATTTTATGCTTCACACAGATTTTACCATGTTATAAATATAAATTACAATAAATTAACTGTATTGTTTTTGTTTCTTTATGTAATTTTTTAAATAATTATAAAAATAATGAAAATAACGTTTTTAAATGCCATTTTTTATTAGTACAGCGAACGTTTAAAAAAACTATTTTTCTTGTTTCAAATATTTGTTTCTAAGTTACTAAAACTACGTGTCTCACAAAGCATCTTCTAAGAGGAATATTTAACACTAAATACCTCGGAATGATACATAATTAGATATTAGGACAGGAATTGCGAGTAGCCGGTACATCAAGTTCAGAGTAGAGGGTCAATAGCCTGTGCTTACCCCATAAAGGGATTTTCCTGGTGTAAACTATTATTACATTAGTATACTCAACCACTTAAGATTATTCTTTTGTATGTTAATGTTAATTTAATATAGAGCGTAATTATAACATTTTGTTACGAAAAAAAGTTTAACCTCACCCTTTACCAAACCGTCAAGTCTTTGTGCCTCATCAATGCTCCATATAAGTTTGACTGGCCCGTTGGCGCAGTTGGCAGTGACCATTTCTTCAGCTCCGCGGGTCGCGGGTTCGATACCCGCCGAGGGCCAAAATTTTCTATAAATAATCTGTTGGTTCTTTGACCATGTGTGTATATTTGAATTTAAGTATGTATTTAAAATTGTATATGTACTGGTAAATATTACCAGTTGTCTGTGACCCATAACACAAGTATTACTTACGTTAAGTTAAGTTACTTACTTTGCGGATGACCGACCGTGTATGTAAGTGTTCGATATTATATTCATATGTAACTAAATATGTAACTATTTATATGTAACCAAATTATAGAATTATCTTCTTTTGTATGCATTCTTCTAACACTCATGATAACTGCTCGGTAACTGTAGGTTTTCGTTTTATTATCAAGGCTTAAGTTATCTTCTATTTTGCAATAAAAGACATTTTATTAATATAACAAAGGTATTATCAAATTCAAATTCAAAAACAAGTTTACTGGAATAAAGAAAACTTAGCAAGTGATTTTAAATCATCAACTCTAACTGCTGGTTCGGAAAGCTTCCTGAGAGCTTCCTGAGCTGAGAAAGGTTTTTACGAGAAGAGCCAGCAGCAAAAACCTCGGCGGTTGCTCTTTTCCAAATATAATTCTTATAACTAGTTACGTTTATTCATTACTATCTTGTACAGGGTTGAAGAGTAGCGACTCTTACAAATTCATGATCCAGAACAATGTGACACAGTATGAAACTTTTAATGAAAATTGCAATAACTTTTACGAAATCAAAGGGAAGTTCAGTGTAGGAAACGTTATTTTATTCAATATATATTATTTCAATTCAAATATATTTTTATTATTTAAAAATATAACATGACCGTAATAATAAAGCATCGTAACTAATACATACAGTTTTAAAGAACCCTTTGAATTAGATTTCAACATTATTTTTGATTTGCGTTTTCATTGTCTGATCGGGTTTCTCTGTAAGTAAAAGAAACGGGGCAAAACCCAAGCTCACTTAGCACATTTTATAACGTTCAGTATGTACACTGTAGTCTTTGGTATAAACAAAACAAAGAGGGTCGTGTTTATGCACTTTCTTGTTGAGCGTATGTACTTCAGACTTAAACACTTTGTGAAATTTTCGACTAGAGCCGACCGTAGCAGTCGCTAAACTTATGACATAAAATTTTTGATAATTTCTGATACAGATTTTAGCTTTGATTCATTTTTACTGAGAGTAAATCAATATAATAAACTCTTAAATTTAATATCATTATTATCTCTTTTTATAGCTTGTACAGGGCAAATTAGGCGCAAGTGTCACACTCGCCAGTGTCACACAATATGGAAAAAACACCAGTAATGGAATTTAGAAGTTGTCTCGAAGAGAATGCACCAAATTAGCTAACTACCTAAAATAGTACAAAATACCTACATATAATTCTGAAATGAAATTAAATTGAGGGTATAACAAATATAATTACACTTTTAACTTATTATCTACATTTTACACAACTTTTTTACAAATGGTTTAGTGCCTAACATTAACAGGTATTTTATGTTGGTAGGACGATGAATATCAAATGGAAGAATTCCGTACAAAGAATATTTCAGCTTAGGACAGTTAAAAACAATATGATCAGTTGCACCTCAAAAATTTCTTTTTGAACAATTTAACACGTTTTTTTTGTTTCTCACATGTTATAAACATTAAGGAATACGAGCTTTTGTGACATATTAATTTAAAAATCTAACATGTAAGAGCCCTAAAAGATTTTTTTTAAGTAATAGACTTTAATAAACATTTATCTGCTATATATACTATTTTTCAAGTACATTGAAGACTAAAAAACTACCTATCCATAATTTTTTATAACTTCATGAATTAACTTAAAAGTCAAAGACTTTGCTTTGTACTTAAAGAGGCAATAACCAGAAATGACACTGAGGCTCTTTTATTAGTACCGGTATTGTTTCGATACTCGATACGATAAATGCAGATATTATATAGGTGTACTCGAAGGGAAATCCCGTTGGTTTTCACTTTGTTCAATATAGTTTTAGAACATTCCTACCTATGCTAGGTATAAAACTGTTTCTTTGTTTAATTTCTTAATTGTACAAAATAAAAACACACAAGACAGAATTTTATTAAAAAAAAAGATAATTGTCCAAAGGCGACAAATTGTAAATTCTAAAAACTGTTCTAAAGCGAAATCTTTTGACTGTGGTAAATTATTTGAATAGTATATTTCTATTTCAACATTACAATTAACAATACATATATCAGAATTCGTAAAAATTAAAAATTAAAGAATTTCTTATTAAATTTGTTATAGTACCGTCACAATTTATAAATATTGTGATATATATTATATAACATTATTATATATATTATATAACACATTACACTATTAAAATAACCAAAAAATAACTAAACTGGGAACTAAGATATACTATGAGACTTTGCTTATTTATTTACCATTCAATAGTTCTTTAAACAGCTATATGAACGAAACCAAATTGTGAAATTTTATTAAAGGTGAAACATTTGTTCTCCTATTAATAGAATATGAAATTATTCAACTTACATCAATGAGCTACCGCACCACATACACCGCTTCAATTCAAAATCATCAACATTTCTATTAGCTTTAAAAAGGTCATCAGCAAAAGGTTATCAAATCTTACGAGTATAATGTATATAGTATATGTACGAGAAAGTAATAAATCATATATATGTACTGAAAACATAAAGGGACCCAAGATTGATCTCCGAGGCACACTCATTACCAAAGCAGAATGCATAAATGTCTAATGTGAACCCTCATGAATTGCCATGACTCTGCATCTCACGTTTGACGTAACCTGAATGATTTGCACTTCAAATTTAGCACGATGAACGGTAAAGGTACGTTAGCAAGCTATTGAGAGAGCTTTCGAGTAACTTTGATGAATCATTAATAAAACTGGACATTATTTATTTTTGAACACCAAAAGTTAGGATTAAAATAAATTTTTAGTGTAGTATTAAAATCAATTAAAAATCAACTAGAAGGTAATTAAATATTACTTAACGGTCAATGATGATACAGTTTAATACAGAAACTGTAGAATAAGAAGAATAACAGAAGAATAGATATTTTACCAAAATATCTCCAATTTATATAATGTAAAAGAGGTTAAGTAACATCTTACGTCTTCAAGAAGAAATCTTATTTTTTGTTTGTCAAATCATGATCGGGATTAAACAAAAATATACCTCCCTATCTCTCTCTCTATGTGTATGTGTGTGTGTGTGAGAGCTGTAGAGCTGAGAGAGTATGCTTTTACGTGTATATACATATGTTATATATCGTATATGTGCGTACGTGCTTGCATAACCTGTCAAGTAACAAGTAACTATTGTACGCAAGATTCTGTCAATTATATCCTTTATCAATTATAATTATATATGCCTACTTGTTGCTTCCAACTCCATATCAATATTATAAAAACAAAAGTCTATAACGGCTTTACGACTAATCGAACCGGGCTTAAATATACAACAAAAACAGTAAATTTTTCTCCTCGGGAATATATGAAAAATACTTCGCGGAAGTCGCGGCTACAGTTATATAGTTATATTATATACATATATGATAAGTACAATAAAAAAATAAATGATTAACAAAGTATTACATTGTTGACAGGCGTATTATGCGGGAAATATCCATCCGGTGGGCTCAGAAACGGAACTTCTACAGGAGTTTAACAGAGGAGTCCCAATTGAGTACCGGGTGAATTTTCCTATTACATCTCCTGTACCAAAGCTCACGGCTATTACTGTCAACGATAATGTCATATGTTACGGATCGGAAGGTAAAATCACTGAAAGCTATTGTTACGTAATTAAATCATCATCCTCCTGCCCTTATCCCACTCTAGGTGGGGCGGCACAACAAGCTACAAACATGTTGTCACATGATTTGGCTACGTTTTTCACGACCGGCCGCCTGCCCTACGTCAACTTACCTTAGTCATATTTTACGACCCCTCGGTAAGAAAGAGGGTGGACTATTCTACTCAACCGGATACCACACGGTGGGTCAACTTACCTTAGTCGCCTTTTACGACACCTCGGTAAGAACTGAGGGTGGTCTATTTTTCTCAGCCGGATACCACACGGCGGGTCGACTTACCTTAGTCGCCTTTTACGACACCTCGGTAAGAAATGAGGGTGGTAATTAAATGTAATCTTATTATTACTAAATTAAATGTTATCTTCTTAGAAACTTTATTACTTTGTCGTAGCTTACATATTTAAGCATCTAGCCAATGAAAAGTCCCTTAGCATCCAGTCCATATCTTCTATCACGGATCCTTTTTCATGGTAGTAAGACAAATTGAATGCCTTGGTCTGTAACACGATCACGAGGCAGGAAGATTTTGACCCAGAGAAATCCTTCTCTTTATTATAATATTTACCCTCTTGATATAAACAAATTACCTTCAATGTTCCATATAGTTCTTGCTGCTTCTTGCTGGACGTATGTAAGTCTGTATAACTTATCATCAATGTGGGGAAAAATAGTAAAAAAAGAAATCATGATGCTCGTTAAACATCTATCTATGTCATCATGTTTGAAACAAACTTCTACCAAATAAATCAGCATGTGTTCTATATGCTTAATTCCGATAATAGATCGTAAGGCTAACGTAAAAAATTATGGTCAGAAGTTATGACCATAATTTTGAGTTTTCATCATCAATCTACTGCCTTCGTCCCACTCTAAGTGAGTTCGGCACAACATGACTAATACTTGACAAGACTTGGCTAGGTATTTTACGACCGATTAACTGCCTGACGTCAACTTACCTTAGTCGCCTTTCACAATATCTCCGTAATAAATAAGGGTGATCTATTCTATTCAGTCGAATACCACACTTCATAATTTTGAGCTTTCAAATGTGTTTTTTATAGTTTTTAAATATCATACCAAATTAAAATGATAATAATAGAAATTACTGATAACTTAATAATTTAGGTTTTAAATAAAGCAATTCTTTATTTGATTTCTTTTCAACAGATCCGGTAGGTCAGGGCCAGTTTGTTACAACTATTAGTCTTCAACACATGTTATTCTTCAGATCTGGTGGGAATAGCGTGTTTCCCGTAAATAGTCAAACTTCCAACTCACGCCCTGAGGTAGTGTATGTACCCGAAACACCATCAAAACCTTCGTCGAATCCAACAGATTTAATTTATTTTATTGATACAAACAAAGAAGCGACCCGGAAGCCTGGTGAGTATTTTCTACACTATTTTAACATTTCATATTGTAGTGTACTACCAAAGTTATTAAATGCTAATAAATACTGCTGACTAATATCGGCTCGCTGCCTCGCAATACGTCTTAACTCAGCGCCTGCCAGTGCACGGCTGACGCCTGACTCAACCCGCGCTTGCCGCGTAATGATTGGACGAGACGACGGATACGAATATACATCATTATATCTATATATATATATATATATATATATATATATTTATCCTGCAAGCAATTTGGCGTCTTATTAACACGTAATTGCATTTAATCTGGCGTCCCCGCTCTTTTGACGTCCGAATATCGGACGCCACTTTTTTCAACGTGTGCACTAGCATCCTATAAGTTCTACTAAGCTATAGAACAAATATCGGTAGAAGCCAAAAAGTTGGCTTAGTGGTTGAAATTGTATAATTAATAATTCCGGGTGAATTCGTAGCAGAGGTGTGGCGCTGTTGTAGCGTGTATATTTGCTGTCGTATACCACAGTCATTTTTTGACTGAGAAACCGCGTATTTTGCGTCCGCGAATCGCGACGATGCCAGCTCGTCCGATTTGATTTTTTCTTATTATTTTAAGTAATTTTTGAATTAGAAGACGGAAATTAGATGTAAAATACAAGTTTATATACACACTTCTGCGTAAAAAAATCTAAAACATGTATTTGGCAGTAGGCAAATAAAATAAATTTAAGTACTTTAATTGATGCTATTTTACTATAATTAAATATATTTTATACATCCATATTAAAATTTTAAATACGATATTCTGTCCGTTTGTCTGTCTCTTACAACTTCACGGCTAATGCGCTGGCCTCTATTGACAAAATAAAGGCTTATACACTGCGGATAAAATAAAAATGTTAGGCAAAAAAATGGCATAAAAACCCGTTTTTCTTACGGGAATAGGAAAAACACATATTATATTATATGATCGAGGGTAAATGAACGCTTAGGTTGGCGCGAACAAATTCGAGAGTACTAGAATTTATATGGCTATCATATAGTTATCTATTGTTTGTAACAGCTTTATTGTTATCTGTGAATATAATTATAGTAAAATCGAAAGTATGCTGAGTCTGTCTGAACATTTGTCTCTCGCCACGTCTGTGTGTATGACTTTCTGTTCGCGATCAACTCAAAAAGTACTGAAGTTATCGTAAGTTCTACGACTACCAAGCTCTCGAACAAGCCCGTATTGCGGAAAGGCATCGTAATATCATATAGCACCACGGATCACTCGGACACTTGTAGATTATGAGGAGGCCATTGATTCGCTCGAGACCTTGATTGTATTTAGGTCACTCCAGAGATTGACCAAAATACAGAGATAGATCCACGTCCAATTGTTGAAGTGTTTGTATAAAAACGCTATCCGTCCATGTCCAAGACAGAACTGAAAAAATAATAAAACTGTGTCGAGACGTGCGCTAGAGAGATGTCACCTTCCAGAAGCTGTTTGTATAGTAGAAATCTTAAAGCTTCTGGAATAAAACGGATACGGCATCAACATCAACAGCGAGTATTTGTTGTGCTTGAGATTTGATAACGATATAGCTGTGACAGATTCTCTGGAGGACATTAACATAATATGAGTATGATATCCGTAGTAAAAAAACTTTGCTTATCGCAAAGCTGAAGTGGCGGTGAACGAGGCCCATAGTACGAAGAAGGTGCTAGAATAGGGACTCTGTAATGGAAAACCCACGATGCAAGCGGCACAGGATCACGTAATGTGAAAAATGCATAACCTATTTCCAGCAGTGGACGTCAAGCGCTTGAAAAAGAAGAAGAAGAATTGTGTCGACGGTGAATAAATGATTTTTTTTATTTACAAGGCACTACCTTTTTGCTATAGTGGTATAACTATGGGCATGAAGTTACTTAAGGCTGATGAATAAATCCTATCATGTAAGCATAATAAATATGAAAGATTCAGCCTTGCGATCACCAACCCACTTTTAATATTTCAGTTTAAAAAGAGCATTTTTGATTTCAGTCGTCCATATATTCATATTAGGCTTCTTTTTTCAACTTTACGTGTAATATTGCTATATGAGTTTTTTGTTGATATTACCTTAATAAAGTTCAGTACTGATTGCAACATCACAACTACTTTATTTTATTGTATTGAGATTCTCAGAAAAAGAAAGAGATAGAAACTAACTATAAGGCGGCAACGTCGCATACACAGACTCACAGGACGCACAAATATCGGCGTAGTAGACAATTGTGAGAAGTATATTCAGGAAGCTAAATGTTCATTACTTTGAAATGGGGTTCAGATATTCTTGGGCAGGATTACAAGAAGAATATTGCGATAAATAAAATTATAAGAAAACAAAATATCTCACTAAGGTTAACATTAAAAAACTAAGCAATATATGCAAAAACATTATAAAATATGTTAGTACAACGGGAAGACGCCATAATGATGCACAACGTGCATGACGCCAAAAGTGTTACAGGATGTATATATATATATATATATATATATATATCATATTATATCAATACACTACACATCCTACTAATATTATAAATGCGAAAGTTTGTGAGTATGGATGGATGTTTGTTATTCTTTCACGAAAAACTATTGGACGGATCTGGATGAAACTTTACAGTTATGTAAGTTATATATCATAATAACATATAGGCTAACATTTAGAATGATCTGTCACGAAACTTAATGAAGCAGACCAAATTCCACGCGAGCGAGGCCGCGGGCAAAAGCTTTTATTACATAAGTTGTTCTCGTAAAATAAGTCCTACTGAATCTGCTCATATATATGAGTTAATTTATAATTTTAGGATAATATTAAGTTGTAGATTGTAACTTCCATAAAGTCCTTCCACTGTAAATATAAACTTTACAATTAAAAGAAATTACTTCAACCCTTTTCTTTTCTTTTACCCTTTTGTTTTGAGAAATAATAATCAATATTTCTTGCTATATTATTAAATCAGTCTATTATCTATGTACTAAATATAGTATAAGGTATCTTTTTAGATGACCAAACTTATCATCGGTATACGCATTTAATAAACCTAACTTTATTATAGATATTCCGCAACGACCGAGTACAAAGCCGCCAACAACCACAACAATTAGGACAACTACTACAAGACCTCAAACGCCTCGTCCTCTGCCCGTGTACGTTTTCTGTTAAATTAAAAAAAAATATATATTTTTTTATAATTTAGAAAATAAGATTTATTTATTTATTCATTTGCTTTTTTTTCATTTACATAAATTCTTCCAGAAATTCTCCAAAAATATGCAGGCGATGTTTTTCTTCACCCGTAAGTGTCTGTTAACTAGCTACTTAACTAGCTTTCAAACATGAATAAGGCATATAATTTTTGACAGAAAAAACATTCTTCCTGTCTGGGGTCTACTGTAAAAAGACACACGGTGTCATAATTCGGCTATCACAGTCTTGGAATTTAGTTCTATTATATGGTTATTTGATTTCGTTATTGTATCCTTACCTACCTCAGTAGGTAACAAAACAGCCTTTGTAAAATCGTAAAATTATTCTCAAAATATTGTTCAAATCATTCTGTTCTTTTTGCCAATGGAAGTGCACTGCTGGATATATCTCTCTTCAAGTGATGTCCATATTATACTATGTGGTGCTTGATTCCATCAGACTCTGGGCCATTCTTTAGGTTGATATTTAGTGGAATTACCAACCCTGCAATTTCCGTTAATAAAAGAGTACCTATGTGTCCGAGCTTTGCTAGGTATTCTTTAAAGAAGATATTATAAAAAAAGATGCAACTTGCAAGGGCAATTTAAAAATGCAATTCGAATTTTCAATTCTTTCAATTCAAAAAAACTCAAATCTTGCAAAACAAAAAGATAATATGGTGATATATGGACTCGATCAGAGATACCTTCACTTCCCAACGGGCCAGGCTACTCCACGGGACCAAAATTGATGAAATTTGGTACAACTAAATACGTATAAATCACTAAGCTTTTAGCATTTAAGTTGAAGCGAGTGAAGTTCCGACTACAGCGTGTATCATATTCTATACAACAATATAAAAACATTTCAAACAATAATAATTCCAAATTTTTTACAGACCCCAACCTGATCACTTAAGTATCAATTTTGCCTCTACATCAACGCAAGAATGTGGAATCAGTGTAAGAAATGACCCCAACGATCCAGGAGTTGCTTTAATTGTTAAGGGCGAGACATTCGAGCGAGGAGAGTGGCCTTGGTTGGTTGCGATCTTTAAGCGCCAATTCAGTTCATTGACTTACATCTGCGCTGGAACTTTAGTGTCTGATTTACATGTAGTTACCGGTTAGTGTTATCACTCATCTCTATCTAAATCTTTCTAATTTTCTCCGATGGGAGAAAGAGAGGAGACCTCTATCCAGACCGCTGTCGGATAGGAACAGACTATACTTTAATTCCACTTTTACTTTTTAACAATAATAATTTTAAGTACTAAAACAAAATTATTTATTTATAATAGTTTTGTAGCTGAAAAGTAAAACAGTTAGGTATAGTATTTACTTACGCACTACTTATTTAGTATGTCGCATTTACATAGTATTCATATTTACATCTCTGAAAATATAGAAAAAATATTAAAGACCCGATTAGAGTATTCATTTATTTGACACTAACTTACTATTTTTTCTAGACTTCTATACCATTGAATACTTTATTCACAAACATTATAAAAGTAGCCAAATATTGGCAAATGATTGAATAGTTGTTGGTATTTCATTTTTTTAATGGTCTATTGATATTATACTTATTTATTTATTATTAATCCCTTCACTGAGTGTCACATAAAGTAAATAACAATGGTAAAATTTTGGAACAATTTTCAACTACTACGTACGACTTCCGTGAATAAAGCTTCCTAAAAACCTACCTACGCTGACACCGGCAATGCACCCTTAAAACGGTGTTCGGATCAAAGTGGATTTTTATATAATTCATACAAAGACACAAATTAGTAAAATTAGTAGTCGTTTATTATTTTAGCGACCTAATTAATCTTCCTTCTCTAGATATCGCAACAATAACAAAATAAAAAAAAAACATTAACGACATTGTTTCTAAATAGTATTAAAAAATTACAGCGGCTCATTGTATGCGACGAAAGAACTCTTACACGGCCATAAAAAACATCGTGATAAGGGCGGGAGTTCACAATCTTGAGGATTGGAATGACGATGACATAGCTGTGACGAGGGGTTTGGCTACAGCTTCGATACACAAATCTTACAATGCATCGACCCTTGCAAGTAAGTTTACATTATAAATTCTATTTATGTTCTTATTTTTAAATATATTCTATATAAGATCTAAAACCGTTTGGATTATTTACCGGTGTATTTTGAATGTTACTTTATTTTTTTACATTAGATATGTGTGAACTATATAGTAAACAATGTAATATTGTTAATTGTTGTTAATAAATTAAATTTGTTCTGATTGTTCAAATGGTATCAGAATGGAATCAGAAAGCCTACTAAACTTTTGAGGATTACTTAGATGATAAGAATGTGTGGATATAGCTGCATTTCTACTCTGTACAAGACAGTAATGACTAAATGTAACTAGTAATAAGAATTATTCTTTGATAAGAGCAACCGCCGAGTTTCTTGCTGGTTCTTCTCGGTAGGAACAGCTTTCCGAACCAGCAGAAGATGTTGACGATGCAAAAGCACTTGTTAACAAGTTTACTTGAATACAGAATATTTTGAATTTGAAAAAAAAATGTATATTTAATCCATAACACTTATTTTTCCACGTGAAAGGTACAATATTATGGAAATAACTGCTCCATCAATTCCAGATGACCTCCTTGTTCTGACACTATCCAAGACCATTACATTCAGTCAACACATAAGACCGGCGTGTTTGTGGAAAGGCAATACGCATCTTAAAGATATCGTTGGAAAATACGGAGTTGTAAGTTCATAAACAAAAGTAAATATTACGTTATTTATTTACTATAATCATACTATTAATTTTAATACTATGAATAGTTAATTAACAAATACGTTTAACAACAGGTAGTGTGTAGCTGTCATTTGTAAAAAAGTGGCTAATACAGAAAGCCGACTACATTATTGGCGAAACCTAAATATTGAATAAATGGTAAAAATGCTTGGATTTATCTACTCTTAGACCTTGAACTAGATATAAATGACAAAATGGAACTAGTTATGAGAATTATATTTTGAAAAGAGCAACCGAGTTTCTTGCTGGCTTAGGAGCTATTTTTCGTACTAGATGTACGAGTGGAATTAAAGATTCAAAAGCATTTGTTTACAAGTTTACTTAAATAAACACAATTTTGAACTTTTATTCGTTTTATTATTTTAATTCAATTTAAAATTTAGTTCATATTTAAGTTCATAATTAGTCGTGCTTATATCGTTTTTTTTACGCTGTGATAGCCTACCGGTGAGACCGTGCGACTCTCTAGAGACGACATAGGTTCAAACCCGGGCAGGCACCAATGGGTTTTTCTATTAAAACTTATGTGTCTAATTGATAATTACAATTTATCACACGCTTTTCGGTGAAGGAAAACATCGTGAGGAAACCTGCATATCTCTAGAGAATTCTAGGGATACGTGTAACCTACCAATCCGCATTGGAGCAGCGTGGTAGGTCTTAGCTACAATCCTTCTCTCCAAAAACGGAGAGAGGAGGCCTTAGCCCAGCAGTGGGCCTATGCCCACAGCCTGTTACTATTAACAGGCTGTTACTTTACTTTTTTTTTATATCGTTTTTATTGACATGGAATTATTTTTAGGTTGCAGGATGGGGCGCTAACGAAATGGGCCCCGGTGGTAAAGGCGAACCCCGGATGGTTGAAATGCCAGTCGTCAGCACCGAAACCTGCAGATCCAGCAAGCCTGAATTCCATAAGTTGACATCAACAAAAACGCTCTGTGCGGGTAATTTTTTTTCGTGAATTTATAAAACAGAAGTAGAATTAAATAAACAAGCCGTCTTGATAGATATCTTAGTGTGATAACCATATGTAGTATCTAGTCTTTATCCGCCGTCTGGTATCCGGCTGCATAGAATAGCCTACCCTCATTTCTTACCGAGGTGTCGTAAAAGGCGATTAAGGTAAGTTGACGTCAGGCAGGCGGCCGGTCGTAAAAACATCAAACCAAATCATTTGACAACATGTTGTGCCGACCCTACTTAGAGTGGGATAAGGGCAGGAGGATGATGAGTATCTAGTCTTTATAAAAGTCCTTAGCTACTATTATTATAATAATTATTTTTGAGTTTAAGCCTGATAAATATACAGGGTATGTATATGCACACATACCCTGTAATTTTAAAATTTTCAACTTTTTTAATGAGTTTATATTCTTAACTATTGCTAGATATAGTTGAATTTGAAAGTGTATTTAAGATAACTAATTCTCTTAATCATTCTTTCCACCCTCTTTCTTACCGAGGTGTTGTAAAATACGATTAAGGTAAGTTGATATCGGCAGGCGGCCGGTCATGAAATACGTAGCCGAATCATATGGCAACATGTTTATAACATGTTGTGCCGACCCCATTTAGAGTGGGATAAGGGTAGGAGGATGATGATTTAAGGTAACTAATTATGTGCTCAGAATAAACTTCCTTGTCATATGTTGTATGTTGTCAATTATGTAAATAAATCCTAATCTTTAATTCATTCGAGTAGACGCTGTTTAGAGGTACTGGATTTATACGCATCATAATTGATATTGTTATACTGTGCTGTCATTAATATACTTAGATCGAAACCATTTTAAAATTTTGAACTTATATTTTTAGCTTTTTTCTTTTATATTTTGAATATTGATACCTAAATTTTTTCACGAGCTACGCATAGACCTCTAAGGTAGTCGTCACCGAATTGTTTGACTGAAGTCGAATATGAATAAATCATTACCTATATGATTTATTTTAGTCAAGATGTTTTAGTTCAATAGTACATAAATAAATTTATAATAAAATTATATTTTAAAAATAATTAATTAAAATTTACGATCGGTCATAGATAAAAATATCATCCGTTATTATTTCGTTATGGTGAAATAGATTAAATATTTTAGGCGATCACTCTGGTTCCGGCCCCTGTTTAGGAGACTCTGGCGGCGGCCTTTACATCCTTCATGACGGACGATGGAGACTCCGTGGCGTCGTATCATTGTCACTTTGGGCAGAAGACGAAGCTACATGTAATCTTAACGATTATATTGTTTTCACTGATACCGCACAATATTTACCTTGGATTAATACCGTAATTTCCACACGTTAATAAATTATATTTATTTTATAAAATGTGTTTTTTTGTGTATTATTTTTTAAAATAGTAAAGTTTTTTTTAATTTAAAGAATTCCGATATAATATCCTAATAACTATATGGTAACAGTACATTCCACAACAGTGAATTGATTAATTAATATAATTTTTTTCATGAAAAAGAGTAATATAACAAAAATAATACAAATAATATAAAATTCTTTGACGAAGAATATTTTATTTATTGACCATATTAAAACATTATTTTTCATGTAGACGTTAGCTTTAGTTATTCATTTTTATTTATTTCTTATAATCTTATGAGCTATTACAATGTTTTTACTCCTTTTATAACAATGTAATGTATAAGTTGAAAAGGCAGGATTAATTAAAAGTAGTTCTTTGGCGCTCGCACTAGGATAACCTGTACCACGAACGCCATCGCCTTCCTAGGACCCATTCTTAAATCTATAACAGTTTTATATAGTGATACCTTCTAGGTATCACTATATAAAACTGTATATCACTTATAAACTTATATATCACTATATAAATATAAGACACACACACACAAACACACATTGTAGAAATGTGTGTTTGTGTGTGTGTCTGCGTGTGTGTTATTATTTACATTAGCCATTTTTTGCCATCAATATTTTTGTCCATTTAAGACTCCAAAATTAATTACTATAGTAAATGGCTTTAAATTTCATACCTATTGAATGATATCTTTTCCCTTGGTGTTTAATATTTCGTATGCGCTGTTTAAGAAAACATGACATTGTAATATGAAAGGTCTTAAAGAACTAGATTCCACGTCTTAAATAATTGAATTTTAAAAACATTTTCCCGCGGAAATTCTCATGTCACGCATCAAGCTAATATGTTGTTAAATATATGTATTTGATTATTTTTATGTATTAAAATGTTTTCGCTACTGAATCTTTAAAGCAAAAAACTGTCACGTTCAGAGTTATAATGGTTTGGAATAAAATTATGTGCAATGTTCGAGAACTTCAATTACTTGGTACACTAAACGGTGGTCAAAGTTTCAGGTAAAATATTATGGTATAGTTCAAAAACACAGAATTTGGTAAGAATTGCGAGTCTCTAAATTATTGGAGCGTAAATGATTTCAGATGGGAATATAACAAAGAAACAGATGAATGGACAGGGGTATTTTCAAAAACTGTATGGAAGCTGCAACAAAATGATGATTCTCTACAATACAAAGTTGTCGGTTCTTTATTATACCCTTTACCTATCGATGCTAACAATCTACTAGAGTTTAATAATAATCCTCTTGGAGAGATACTAAAAAAATACTTTAGGTTAGAATTAAATTTAAGTGATCATTACACAAAATGGTCAGACAAAGATGAACTGTTCAAGACAGCTTGTAAACAGTTTTACGGTATAAGAATGCTGGCACAGGAGCCTGTGGAGAATCTATTTTCATTTATATGCAGTCAAAATAATCATATTTCAAGGTTAGTAACATGATACAATAGTAGAATGTACAAAGACTATTATAGTAATATAAATAATACAAGTTTAGTGTATTTCCACTGGCTATTTATACCAATTAAGTTAAATATTTGCAAGTTTGTAAGAAATAAACCTGGGAACTTATTTTCAGATAATTGTTTGTAATTTAATTAGGTATATGTAATGTTTAATTATTTATTTAGTGCCATCAATATAAGAATTTAATTTTATTAATTTCTTAATCTTTTTAGTTTGATGATTCAATAATTTTTAATTATTCTTTGGTCAATTGATATTAAATATCTCATTCTCACTAAGTCATCACAGCTATATGGATAAGAAAAATTATTTTAATCTATAAACACCCAGTAAATAAATTAGAGTAGATAAATAGTTATAATTCCTTTAAAGCTGAGGATAAGAATATTATGTATTACAGGATATCCAGTATGGTTAATAAATTATGCAAACATTATGGTGAACCAATATGTGACCAAGATGGTTATACATATTACTCATTCCCAAATGTAGAAAAACTATCGCAGCCAAAGGTAACATAAGTTTAAAGCTTCCATTATGACAATGTTATTTCTATAAAATTTCTAATAATTTAAAATTAATTTTTACTTTTCACAGTTGTATTATTAAATTATTCATGTTGATATTAATAAAAAAATTGTTGAAACAACTGTTGGAAATCTTGTTAGATTATAAACTTATGCACTGTGTATAGTTAATTGTAATAATACTTTCAAGGTTGAGTCAGAATTAAGACAGTTGGGTTTTGGTTATAGAGCAAAATTTATTCAGAAATCAGCAGCACAGATCATGGAACTGGGAGGAGAAAAATGGTTCACTAGCCTCAAAGATATGAAATATAAAGATGCTAGGCTAGAATTGATGAAACTGTGTGGAATAGGTCCAAAGGTAATTTAACTGTTATTAAGATAATATAAAAGTAAGATAAAATAGTTAGGGACAACCATATGAAAATCGTTTCAGTTGGTTGAGTTTATTGCAACAAGACATTTGGTGGAGGAGCTTATTTCATATGTAATGATAAACATTTTAAAATCAATTTATAGAATTAGCAGTTAGACAGGGTATGAGAAGAAATAGTCTACCCTACATTTAGCATTATATTAATAGTCTATTTAGAGCAAAATAATTTCATAATTACTTTTGCATTGTAAAATTATTAGGTAGCAGATTGCATATGTTTGATGTCATTGAACCACCTTGAAGCATTACCAGTTGATACACACGTGTATCAAATAGCTGCACAGAACTATCTGCCGCACTTACGTGGAAAGAAGAATGTCACTGAAAAAATGTACACTGAAATCGGAGACCATTTTAGAAATTTGTATGGTGATATGGCAGGATGGGCTCACACTGTAAGTTAAACATTCATAGCAATATATAAAATATTATAGAGCACATATTGCACGTTTAGTATTAAAGTGACCTAATTCAAAACTGGGTACAATGTAATAATAATTTCAATGTCATCTATGACATTAAACTAAAAACTATGTATAGATATATGCAATATCCTCTTTTAAATGTGTTAAGTAATAAGTAAGTAAAGGTTGCTGTAATCACAACCTATGTAAACATTTTGATTTCTGCTGATATCCATTTTATCATTTATACCACAATTTGTTTTTTATATAACAATTAATTTTATTTCTGTTGCATATTAAAATTCACTCATTTTTGTTTTTTTAGGTATTATTTTGTGCTGATTTAAGGAAATTTCAAAACAATGATGACCCTGAAAATGTAAAACCAAGAAAGAGGAAGAAAAAATAAAAATTCTGAAATATAGTAATACATAAAGTTTATATAAATTCTTTTCGTTTTATTGATTATAATCGTTACATAATAATTATGATTTAAAAGTAAAACAGTCTTAATAGTACTTAAAACACAACCTGGAATGGTTAATAATTAAAATAATTTATGAAAACAAATAGTGTTGTTACAATAAAATCAGCAAAAACCAACTATATGGACATTTTTAATTGCCATTTAACATTGATGAATAATTTTTAAAATATTATCGTGATGTGTAATAAAGCTGTAACTTTAAATTTGAATTCAAAATATTTTTTATTCAAGTAAACTTGTAAAAAAGTGCTTTTGAATCGTCAATTCTACTGCTGGTTCGGAAAGCTATTCCTACCGAGAAGTACCAACAAGAAACTCGGCGGTTGCTCTTTTCAAAATATAATTCTTATTACTAATTAAATTTAGTCATTGTCATTTTCTTGTAAATGCTATTGTTATTTTTAAACCTCAAAGGCTTATTAGCTGGTGCAATATTTATTAATTTTGGTGCAATTAAAGCTTATATACCGGGAAAACAGGAAAAAATAAGTCTTTTCGGGTTTCCTGTAGTACATAATTGAGAACATTTTAACGATTAAGTTGACACGAAGAAATTTTATATTATGCAATCATTATATAATCGTAAAATTAACAAAATAATATCTATGATTGAAGCCATAATAAATAATATTTCTAGTTTTATATCTACATTTTATACATAACGTTATTAAATAGAAAAATCTTTAAGATAAAACAAGTATAAAACATCCACACTAATGTGAAAGTCTGTGAAAGGGTTACTCGAACGTAACCCTCGCACACTATTATAGAAGTGAGTCCGTCTATCTCTGTGTTACACCTTCACAACAATCTACTCGAGCAATATTCATGAAGTTTGGTGCGATTAAAGTTTATATATCACATACTACATAAGGATATAAATTCCGGTTTTCCTTCGGGAACATGAAAAAACCCAGAGTACGTCATTGCAGGTACTTAAAAACTAAAGTAGTTGCGAGCACAACTATTATTTATTTCCAGACTAAGTAATACTGAGTATAATAATCGGTAGTCATCTACTGCGATTAATCAATATATATTTAACTGCTTAAAACATCTGTATGTACGTGTATTAGTTTAAATATTCTACACTAATTAAGCAAAGCATTATGATATTTATATAAAATATTCGTATGATTGAGATCGAAGATGTAAAAGTAATAATTGGGTGAGCGAGCTTTGTTAGGCAATTTTTTTTAAAGATATAAAAAATATTCAATTGAATGAAATGACTGGCCCGTTGGCGCAGTGGGTAGTGACCCTGCCTTCAGATCCGCGCGTCGCGAGTTTGATTTCCGCCGAGGGCCAACATTTTCTATAAACAAATTGTTGGTTCTTCGAGCCTGGGTGTGTATTTGTATTTAAGTATGTATTTAAACATATATGTAGTATATCTACCAGTTGTCCGTCACCCATAACATAAGTATTAAGTTACTTACTTTGGGGACAGACGACCGTGTGTGTAAATGTCCCATATATTTATTATTATTATTATTGTTATTATTAACAAAAGAAAGAAAGAGCTTACGATATCTGGGACTTGACCCCTGTAGATTTTCACTTCATTAGTCTGCCCGTTCCAAACTGAGCTATTACAACTTTAACAGCAAAATTAACCTTTGCCCTTTATTTAAATTTTAGCAGTTTTTCAATGCCTGCAAACAGGGATTTAACATTGACAAAATCTAACTTAGCCAGATCGATTTATCGCCTCCGAAACCCCATACATACTGAATTTCATAAAAAATTGTTCGTGCCGTTTAATAAATCCGCCATTTTGTGTACACAATCAAGCGCCATTTTAATAGTATATAACTTTCGGTTCATTTAATGCCGTAGTATATTTGTGGGCAATACTCTATAAGGGCCTGCAGTGCCCGTATCTCGAATGCCAGATCTGTGATAGCGGGAGGCGTGGCGACTAGAGTAGGTGCGAACACCGTGCTCAGATTGTGTGCCGACATTTTGTTGACATCTGCATGTTGTGCGACTCTGTAAAAGTAAGGGCCTGTTACTATCCCACTGCTATGGCCCAGCAGTGGGATAGTAACAGGCCTCCTTCCTCCGGTTTGGAGAGAAAGGTTGGTGTATAAACTACCACGCTGCTCCAATGCTGCGATAGCCCAGCGGAGACCGTGCGACTCTTTCGAAGGGCACACGAGTTCAAATCCAGGCATCAATGAGTTTTTCTATTAAAACTCATGTGTCTAATTGATAATTGCAATTTACCATACGCTTTTCGGTGAAGAAAAACATCGTGAGGAAACCTGCATATCTCTAGAGAATTCTGGAGATATGTGTAATCTACCAATCCGCATTGGAGCAGCGTGGTAGGTCGTGGCTCCAAGCCTTCTCTCCAGAAAGTTAGAGAGGAGGCCTATTCCCAGCAGTGGGATTGTAACAGGCCGCTACTTCACTTCTACTTCTGCTCCAATGCGGATTGGTAGGTTACACACATCCCCAAAATTCTTAAAAAATATGCGTTTTTTCTCACAACGTTTCTCTTAACCGAAAAAGCGTGTAATAAATTGTAATTATAAATAAAACATATAAGTTGTAATAGTAAAACTCAATGTTGTCTGCCCGGAGTTAAAATCTGTGAACGTCTCGAAAGAATCTCACTGTCTCTACCTTATCACAGCGACTCTGTGAAGATTATGAAATAAAATAATTTTGCTATATCTCATCTGAAATCTAAACAAAATTTATATATAATTATTTTATTATTTTTATATATGTATATATTATTATGTTATTTTATATAATATATTATTTTGGTTTATATTTAGAATATATTATATATTTAAATATATATATTTTAGTGTATAAGTTAGGATATGATTAGTAAATCTAATTTGAATTCTTCATTTTTGATTCTACGTACCAAAATTGTTTTACTATAGATTGTCTCACTTCGTAGGTTAGCTGGTAGAGATCTCTGTCAAAGGGATAAGTTGACCGTTGTACTCTATTTTTTTTTATTGATAATGTTTTTCTTACGATTTTTTATGGTTCATAAACAAATAAATAAATAAATAAAAACGATTGAATAAGGATACTTTTCACAAGCCCAAAGAACTATTCATCACCAACACGAGTAAGTATATAGATTATAAAAATATTTTTGTTTGATAATTATTTGACTTCACACAATTAATTATGTGAATTGAAAATGTTTAAATTGCCAAGTTTCTTGTTTTGCTCGGTTAACATTCTGAACCAGTGGTACATTAAGATTATATTGCTTTGGTACCCTCCACTAAATGGATGGACGACCTCGTAAGGTCGCTAGGAGATTTTGGAACATCCAATCATTCGGCACAGGATCATATGACATGGGAATTCTTTAAAGAAGAATCGTGTTGCATGTAAATTCCTTTAAGAAAAATCGTTATGGGAATCCCTAAAAGAAGAATTTCTATAAGCAGAAGAAGAATTACAGCTTACCTATGCAAGTGCTGTACCATATACTGAAGGCAGTTAAAGTGGGCCGGTGGCAACATGTCTAGACATTCACGTAACATCGTCACTTGTAGAGCCGTTGTCTTCATTTCTAAACAAAATAAAGTTCCTTAGAATGTCCCTGATATAAAAAATGAAGCTTATATATAGCAAACAATGTTTAATCTTTAAAGTAAGGAATGCGTTTAACGTATGATTAAAAAGGGTTAAAAAAAATTGTGATAATGCAAAAACTCCTAAATTTCAAATAACATAGTACAGTTAAATTTAGCAGAAACTAAACTAAGAGGCGTATTTCTTAAAATAAGTATAATATTGCAAATAGTAAGCAAATAGCAGACTGATATTACCCTGTATTGGAGAAAGGTTTTCTTTCCTCTTTGTGAAATAGGATTGAAACTTTAACCAATTCACAATTCGAATTACGAATTGGCAATTAGATTTAGATTAGAGATTGGCTAACAAATTTTCTAAATCTAAATTAGCAGCTTATATGCATGCTATGAAATATTTAGAAATACACCATTCATTACAATATTTTCATTATAAAGGGCAAATTGTAAATATCAATAAGGGATTTTTTTCAATAGATAACATTATAGATTCCTTTGTTAAGAGATACGTCATTGAATATTGTATACTCTATAGGTTAAGGTACTAAACTAAATGTAAATAAACAAAAACACATGACTCAGACATTCTATTATTTACAAAAAGAAATTGAAATAAAATTGTACTTGTCGAAATAATTTCATTCATTAAATGTTGGTTTTATAAAATAAACATTTGTGTTTAATTTGTCTATAGAATTAGTTGTTACTTTGCGGCGATCCATAATACAAAAGTAATAATAAAAATTATTTTGCTATAATCCGCGATACATTAAATAGAAAATATATATAGTGTTAAATGTATAGTGGACTATACGTTTTTTCATACCCGTTGCATACGCTTTGCGATTTTGTCGTGGAGTCTATCTCCTGATGATGCTTCGGTTGCGGGGCGAAACGATTGTTGAGTTTGTGATAGTGAACCTGTGTAGTGCTTGTGTATTGTAGTGGAAGTGGTGGAGGTTTGTGCATATGTTTTTACGAATCTTGCATGTAACGGTAGTAACGGTAGTCCACTATACATTTAGCACTATATATATTTTCTATTTACTGTATCGCGGATTATAGCAAAATAACTTTATTATTACTTTTGTATTACTTTTGTTTAATCTGTCTACTAATTAAAGATCCTTTTTTTTACATGATGACATTTAGTTACATAAGTACTAAACCTATGAAGTATAGTTATGACATTTAACTCACGGATAGCTTTCACCAAGTTAGGATGAACCTCATAGGTGATGAGTGGTACAGGCAGCAAGCGCAGGTACAATTTTAGAGTGCCTGCTACCACGTTGATGTTGCTGTATACACTTAAATCCGCAGCTTCACCATCTGCAGAACATTTGTATTGATCATTTGTTTTATTATTTGTCTGAATCGCGGCAGAGTTTAAAATTTTGAATCTTAAGAAAATTTCCATGAACATTTGTAACTGTGGTAAACAGAAACGCAATCTAGTGTGATACACACAACCTCGGCGATGCTTCTGCGCTCGCCCGTCCCGCCCGGTCACGCTGTAAAAGCCATTAGGGCTAACAGCATACGGTCAGTTCGAAAAAAAAGTGTGATAAGGTGAAATTTTTTTTGTTATTAAATTTGAGTCGTCAATAGATCTACATCATGTGTTACATTGTTATCTATTTTTTTACTTTATGTACAGGACGTAAAGTTCCTTTTATATTAACCTTTATACATACAAGATTTGAAAACCGAATGATTTATATAATAGACAAAGTAGGAACCTACAGCTTGCAGCTCCTGCTTTGGGCCTTGCAAAAATACTTCAGTCGTTTGAGGGTTTGGGTATAAGATTGTTCCGCGCAAACGTGCGGACGGATGAAACAACCTCCGGGACCTGGGCCCGACGTCCCAGCGTTTCAACCTACTTTATGCGGCCGTTAGCTGTATGTGGTCCGACCTCGTGAGTCATTGCGTGTATATGTGCACGTGTATGTGTGTGTGCTTGTATGTACTTGGCCGATCCCCGAAACCGTTGGCTCGCCTCTGCACTCTTCCACGGACACGTAATGTCTGTTTCTCCCTGAGTATACACTTCACTATATCGGCTAAATAGCACCCGGTGTGCACACAACCTTCGTAAGGTCACACGTTATTAAATCGTCCCTATATCGGGGAATAATACCCAACACGCATCAAAACCGTGGACGGTCGCGTCTTATCAAACACTTCACTGGTTAAACGCGTCACTAAATCTGAGAATAACACCCGAAACGCAAAATTACACGTGCGCGTTATAAAGGAATGCCGTGTACAGGCGCACGCGGCTGTCCCTTTCGTGTTTGAAAAGTAACTAGCGGTCGGTCGCTCCGGTCAGCAATCGAATGCATAAAACGTCCTTGATTTCGCCGGTCGCGTCTCCGGCGGGCGAGTCATTTTATTCAAAACAAAGATTATATAATAAAATCCCGCAATCAATTTTAGCCTTGCCATTACAGCATTTAAAAAAACTGTTAAAGGGAGGTTGATATAGAACGCCTACTATACCGTTGGGGATTACCTAGATGATAAGAATGCGTGGATATAGCTACTGTTCGACCCTGTACAAGATAGTAATGACGAAATTTTATAAAATAAAACTAGTTATAAGAATTTTATTTTGTAAAGGCAACCGCTAAGTTTTGACTAAGAGACCGCTAAGAGTTGACGATAGGAAAGCACTTGTTTACAAGTTTACTTGAATAATTTCAGTTCATTCACCTTTGTCAAAAGCCAGCTTTAGTGCTTCAATTTCATCAGCAAACCCAGAAACTCTGTATATACCTTCAGAATCAATTCCCCTAGATTCTATTTCGTTGACACATTTCCTCACTACAAAGGGCAATGTACTTGAGTGTGCATTTAACAAAGTTGTTAAATCAATACCAAATACACCTCTAAGCTTCTTCAGATCTGGTAAACAATGGTTAGGTACTATATCTGAACATTTTGAATGTGCTATAAAACCACAGTCTGAAAAATATAAATACTTATTTAATAATATTTAACACTGCATACCTACATAATCAGGACATAAGTCTCTTCATGGGATTTCCACAACACACGATCATAAAGTAAAGTAAAGTAACGGCCTGATACTATGCCCACTGCTGGGCTAAGGCCTCCTCTCTCTGTTTTTGGATAGAAGGATTGGAGCTAAGTCCTACCACGCTGCTCCAATGCGGATTGGTAGGTTACACATATCCCTAGAATTCTCTAGAGATACGCAGGTTTCCTCACGATGTTTTACTTCAACGAAAAGCGTGTGATAAATTGCAATTACGATCGACACATAAGTTTTAATAGAAAAACTCATTGGTGTCTGCCTGGGGTTTGAACCCATGTCGTCTCTAGAGAGTCGCACGGTCTCACCGCTAGGCTATCACAGCACACACACGATCATGTTCCGCGTCAATTCAGTGACTTTCGACTTTTTTGAGGTTGTCTGCCCATCTCGTAAGGGTTCAACCAACATTGCGTTTTCTGGTGATTTTTCCGATTTTTATAATACATACAAATCATAGTACAGTACTCCAGGTACAACTTATTTACCATATTTTTTTCAGGGTATCAGCTACGTTCCAGAAATGTATACAACTAGAATTTGTAAATAATATTCTATATTCTTTATTATCTTCCATCTCACTTTACATAATCTTTTGATATTAGGCTACAAAAAACAATTAAATTTTACCTTCACATTTGACACCTTGTGCAGTAAAACCCCAAAGGAAATTAGCACATAATTCACACCAGTTAAGACCCTTGAAAGTATGAACCTTGAAATTATGTGATTTTAAATATTTGTACATAAGAGGATTGACTTCAGTTGTGGGAGTGAGATTCGACTTTTCAGACTGCACCTCTATTATTTGATTATTGTTCTTGTTAATGGGACTTGTTTTATTTGATTTCCTGGTAAAGTGAATAACCTTATTAGTTGAGAATGTATTACAATATGACACTAAAATGAAGCTATATCACTTTATTTTGTTTCATTTTATACATATCAAAGGGAATAGCCTGTTTATATCCTAAGAACTCTTTCTCTAGACAAGATTGCACTAGACAATCTGCTCTAGAATTAGTTGGCAGGATACATATATACAAATATGCTGTGTGGTATCCAGCAGAATAGAATAGACCACCCTCCTTTCTTACCGAGGTGTCGTAAAAGGCGACTATGGTAAGTTGACGTCAGGCAGGCGGTCGGTCGTAAAATACGTAGCCAAATCATGTGACAACATGTTTTTAACATGTTGTGTCGACCCCACTTAGGGTGGGATAAGGGCAGGAGAATGATACATATATACAAATAAATCTTGTTAATTATCTTATGCTATAACCACTATGCCATTAACAGCACAGATAAGCCTAGCCTTAAATTACCTGTTTTACACAAACATGACAGTATTATTAAATAAGTGTAAATTAGTAAAAAGAGCTATAGATTGTTAAAAATGATAAAGTAAACAATTAAGTTCAAACAACTTACTGGTGAATTTCAGTTAAAGTATTTAGCTTCCTCCTATTTAGCGTAACATAAGGGCTTTCAGTGTAATTGGTACTAGAATTGATCATATCTAGTATATGATGTGCTTTCAATTCCATGTGACAGGTGATCAGGCCATCTGCTACCAAATCATAAATACTGTCGTACCTCTTCTCTTTGATATAATGGGTTCCATCATAATATAATTTGTAGTGATGTATCCTATTATTGAATCTACAAAAACTCATGAAGTGTAGAGTGAAGTACGATTCTGTTAACAATCCACTGTTTGGCGACATATTTCTCCATTAAGATCAAGAAGGATAAAGCCCAAATACACATATAAATTTTACATAGATATTGTAAAGCTATTTTTCAAATTCAAATTCAAGATATTCTTTTCAAATTCAAAATATTCTTTATTTAAGTAAACTTATAAACAAGTGCTTTTGAATCGTCAACTTTACTGCTGGTTCGGAAAGCTGTTCCTACCGAGAAGAGCCAGCAAGAAACTCGGCGGTTGCTCTTTTTAAAATATGAATCTTAGAACTAGATACATTTATTTATTACTGTCTTGTACAGAGTAGAAGCGCACGCACCTATATCCACACATCCTTATCATCTAAGTAATCTTCAACAGTATATTCTGTATCAGCCTCTTTTTAATAGTGGTTTTAAACTGCTGTAATGGCATGGCCAAAATTGATTTCGGAATTTTATTAAAGAATCTTATACCCATACCCACAAACGATTTACGTACTTTTGCTAGGCGCAAAGCAGGAGTCGCAAGCTTATGTCGGTTCCTACTTTGTCTATTATATACATCACCTATCGTTTTATAATTCTTTATATTTTTATGTACAAAAATTACATTGTTTAAAATATACTGTGAAGCAAATGTAAGAATACTTATTTCCCTAAACTTCTCTCGCAGGGAATCACACGGACTTAAATTGTAGATGCCACGTATGGCTCTTTGTTGTGATACGAAAATTTTTTCACTATCCGCGCATTTACCGCACAGCAATATTCCATAAGACATAATGCTATGGAAGTAAGCAAAATAAAATAAATACAAAGCAAAATAATATACTGGAAGTTCATAGCACATTCAAATATATGTAAAACATACTTATATTCACATACAATTTACAAATGATGTTATATGAACAATATATAGTATTAAACAGAAGGAAAGAAGGTTTTAATATCTTTTACTCTCGTTTTGATTTTCTCGTTTTAGATTAAGAGCTCACCCTTCAAGCACTATTGAGATATAATTATAGACAATTTTATTATGTTAAATGTTATATGTCTACAAGTGGTACTGTTTTCAATATATTCAAGTATAGTTGCTAAATGTCAAATAAAGTTAAAAATATAAATTGCCTGATTGAGATTGAATAGGAATTCATCAGAATTAATTATTAAAATATTAATACTTAAAGTAAATATTAGTTTTATATAATATTATATATTTATCATCAAAAAATATTTTAATAACACAAATTAAATTGAAGCTTCAAGATGTGTTTTTTTTCTAATATAATATAGTTTTTGGTAAAATACCTCCAAGACAAAGTATAAAACTCGTTGTGCTCATTGCCTTTTCTTATTAAGAAAGCTCCGTTGGGTTCACCGTCTAAAAACAATGCCGCTTCTTTATGCCCCATCACTCCGTGATACTCTTTTCCATAGAATTCAGGTTTGTTTGGACAATTTTCACGAATAATACGCTTTGGCACCGGTGCTTCCATCTGAATACGGTAAACTAAGAAATACAACATTAAGAGTAACAAAATAAGAATATATTTGTAAGTTTTTATTAAAATTGTGACCAAAAAATCATCTACTTTTCCTTACGTTCAGGTTTCCATATATTTTTTAAATTCTCCATTTCGACCTTACTATTGTATTGTTTAATAATTATAATTATTTTTGTACTTATTTTATGTTTCACTACGTAAGATAGATGCAACCATAATCTTTAAAATATTATGGGATTTCTGAGAATTATTGCAACCATTGCAACGTAAACAAAACAAAATACTTTGTTACTGTCAATTGTCAAAGACTACAGTGACATGGTTTCTGTTAATTTTCTAACAGCTTGGAATCTAGTCCTATGAGCACTACAATCAAGAAACCTACAAAATAAAATTATAAAAGTAGAAAACTGCAAAATAGATTTTTTTAAACTACTAAAATAGATTTTTTGCACTACTTACATACGTGGATTACTGACTAAAATACTAACATATATTAAAGAAAGCACATCACATGTTCTATGTTATGCTAAAGTCACGGATGCTGGCATCGTAAACATAATTTTAATGTTGTTAACGGTGTCGACTTTCAGGGAGCGCGCTGTTCAAGCTGAATATCAAACTAGATTCTTGTTAATAGCTTTTATTAAAGAATGCGAGTATTATAATTTAATATGCCACTACTAAGAAATAGCTCCCTCTCTTCCGTTCAGTGAAAGGGCTAAGCTCCAAAGCGTAGACCCACAACGCTGCTTCAATGCAGATTACTGACTTAACAAAGTCACGTTGGTAAAAAAAGACCTATATAGACTATAATAATCGGTTTAATTAATTACTATTTAATTAATGCGGGCAAATTACAATCGGTTTTCTGTTTCATTGACATTGTTAATGAATGTAGGTGATAAGCAATATTTTAATAAAATGAACCTTCACACTTCCAAATAAAAACAATGTTGGGTAAGTACTATTTCTGAGAAGTTCTCGCATAGTTTTGAGCGAGACGAAGAACACTTTTTTATGAATATATATTTTCCTATCGCCCGAAAAATTGAAAAGCGGGTACTGTGTTATTATTCTAATTAAAATGTGCTTTTAGTCCTGGATATTTACAAACTTATTCCAACTACTTATAACTGTAAGATTAAGGAAGAATAAGATTATATTTAATGCTAGAAGTAACTCTTTGGTATTCTTCGTAATAATTCGTAGTTTTCCAACTGGAGAACCATCGTGAGCTGCTTTAATGAATGCAAATTCTATTTCAAGGGCGGACTTTATACTTTAAAACATAGTTCCTTAATTAAGCAAATTAAATAAATTATATAAAATGTGTACATCCTACTAATATTATAAATGCGAAAGTTTGTGAGTATGGATGGATGTTTGTTACTTTTTCACAAAAAACTATCAAATGGATTTGAATGAAACTTTAAAGTTATATAGGCTATACATCGGAATAACATATAGGCTACAATTTGTAATGATTTTATGTAATATAACGATACATGTTAAAGTATTAAAAATTTGGCCTCTGAAAGCTATCTCGGCGTACGCTGCCTAAACCATTAGAGTTACACAAAGTTTGTTGTCAAAAATTGTTTGTCTTTAATAGTTCTAAATAAAAGTCCGCGACAGCATATATCTATCTTTTATGTGGAAACCACTAAGACCAAAATTGTGAATCATAAATTTAATTAAATTAGATACTGTGGCAGACAAAATTCCTAGCGAGCGAAGCCGCGGGCATCAACTAGTTCATGTATATTATAATGTATAAAATAATTTCATGTAAATAATCTGATCTGCAGGGTGAAACCAACTCTGAGCTACTGTGTCGTTTAAAATAAAATTACGAGTGTAAATATTTTCAAGATGCTAGATCGTAGCAAAAAAAATCAAAAAACGATGATGTAGTGACTCTATAATCAATTTACTGCGCCTTATTAAGTTTATTACTAAAATTTAATTATTGTTAATTTTATGTATTGTTAACATACGTCACTTACAATGTCTACTTTTATATATCTTCTTCTTAAGGCGATGAACGTCCAGTGGACATAAGTCTTCATGGGATCTCCACACGATCTTGTGCCGCTTGGATTCAGTGGCTACCAGCAACCTTTTTGTGGTCGTCAGACCTCATATGGGGTCTGTCAACGCTGCTTTTACCGGGGAAGAGGTCGGCATTTTGGCACCTTAGAGCCGCAACGGCTTTGGTTCTTCGTACTATGTAATTTAATATTCATAGATTTATATTTACTATACATAGAAATGTATTTTTTAAATTTAAAAAAAATTACATAATACAATTGTGTGTGATAAGTATCGACGAAATATATTTTTACTTTTTTAATAATAAACATTTAAGTGTGAAGTTACTCCCTCCAACGATAAGATTTCGAATTCTTTAGATAATTTTTAATCGGATAAAGATAAAAACAATCGTTTAGTGATAATTCAATATGTAATCATGAATGGGTAATATTTTTTTAAATCTAGGTCATAGGGATCAAATGATTTGTCAATAAACAGTTAAAAACAAACACTGTAAAAGATCAATGACAGATGTAATCGCTTCAGCGCCCGCTGTGTAAAGGGACGCAACCTTAAACGACGAAGGTGAGTATATAAGGAAAGAGTTATCGATAAAAATGTTACATAGTTACTTTGGTAGGAAATAAGCCAGCAAGAACAAGAAAACCTGCCAAAATGGCTTTTAAGTTTATTAATTTGATTATTCTCATTACCTCATTTCATAGTAGTGTAAGTTGGATGTTTAACGATATCGGTTCCAAAAGCTTTGAAGATAATATTCTACGGGCTGATGATGAATTAACTGCCGAAGATTTGGCCCAACTTAGGTTCAACTTAATCTATCCAGGTTAATACAACTAATTTTTATTTTGTAGATATACTATATCCATACTAAATAATATAATTAATGAAAAGTGTGCATATCATTCTTGGTACGACACAGGCTATTGTTTGACATAGACAGAACTATGTATATAATTATACTAGCTGTGAACGCGGCTTCGACCGCGTGGAAGTCAATATGTCACAAATATGTATTTCAGTCAATTTATATAAAAGCCTAAACCTTCAGATTTGCATTTTCTTTTAGTAAAAACTGTACGAAATCTGATGAGAAGATTTTGAGCAAATCTATCATATATAGACAGACAGCTTGTGGGACTTTGTTTTATAATATGTATAGATAATAGTTGCACGTGTACGTTTTGAACCGTTTTCTTCGAACTTAATTTTAACCCACTTTGAGGGGACAGATTAAATTGAAACTTTATACACTTATCAAGAAATCATTAGAAAAAAAAATTTAATCGCACTAAAAATTTTTTTTCGGGCTTTTTCACAATAAGGCCAAAAAAATTTTCGTTATTTCACAATTTCATTCAGTTTTAGTTCCAAAACGTATTTCCTAGCTATTTTTAACCCTATTTACTTTAAATTAAGCAATAATTTTCTCTCAATCAATTTTTTTGTTTCTGGAATTTATTATACAGCTGCATTAATCATTTTATTTCTTACATCATTCAAAATATATTATCTCTCAGAATCATTAAGGCTACCAATAAGCTACCATCTAACTTTCAATTATTTTGGAAATCTTTAGTTAAACACAATAATTTGGTTATTACTTACCTAATTTAGCAGTTTGCGCTTGCACTTTGTACTGTGAAATATAGAGAGCTTTATAAATTTATGGAATAAAATCGAACTCTACCACGAAATGTTTATTCGCTTATGATGGCTTAGTATTGCGTGTCAATGTGTGACTTATGTATCCTTATAAATCGGACTAATAATTGGGTTAACATGAGTATAGTACTAAATCGAAAAAATGCGATTTTGTCGTTGAGTCTATCTCCTGATGATGCTTCGGTTGCGAGGCGAAACGATTGTCGAGTTTTTGATAGTGAACGTGTGTAGTGCTTGTGTATTGTGGTGGCAGTGGTGGAGGTTTGTGCATGTGTTTTTGCGAATCCTGCATGTATTGGGTATGAAAAAACGGATAGTCCACTATACATTTAGCACTTTATATTTTTTCTATTTACTGTATCGCGGATTATAGCAAAATAATTTTATTATTGCTTTTGAAAAAAAAACTTTTAGTTCCATGGATTTCCTTTTTAATTTAAACTTTGAACAAACTTTAGATTATTCTAAATCGTCGGTTCTATTCAGTTGAGTCAGATTGAGTTGCATCTTAATCTAGGAACGAAATGGTGCGGTCCGGGAAATGTAGCAGAAGGATATGATGACCTTGGACCTTCCAAAGAAGCCGACGCTTGCTGCCGGGACCACGACAATTGTCCCGAATACATAACACCTGGCGAAACTAAATTTAATCTCACTAATGGTTCTTTTTATACAAGGTATGTCTTACAATTTACATTTATAATAGACCTTTCTAATTCGGAAAGCAAATGGGTCACGCAGTGCAATTGGTAGAAATTAATGGATTCTGTCGAAGGGAAATATTGTGCACCTATTATTTACTTTCGTATTTATACTTTTAGTATGAAAATTTGCTTTCATCGTAAATCGTTATACATTACGATTTTTCCTATCCTCTTGATGATGCTTCGGTTTCTGAGCGAAACGATCGTACAGATTGTAGTAGTGAGTGTGTGGAGTGTTGCTGATGGCGGAGTATTGTAATGCGTGTGGTGACTTGCCTGCATGTATGCGGTATGAGAAAGGTTTGGCTTCCTACACTAAGCATTACATAGATTTTCTTAACAAACGCGGATTACAGCAAAATAATTCTATCATAACTTTAAAAAGTAAAACTTTCAATTTTGCCTAATTTGTGTATAATATTTACTACACGTAGTGGATTCTACTGAGTATGGATTCCCAATTGCAATTTTCCACATACCCGCAGAACACACTAATGACTAGGATCTAGTGATCACCAAAAGGCTATATGATCTCACAACAATTGACCCAATACCATAAAGTAAAAAAAGTAAACTAACGGCCTGTTACTATCCCATTGCTGGGCTTAGGCCTCCTCTCTCCGTTTTAGGACAGAAGGGTTGGATCAACTCTTCGATCTGTTTCGATTATCAAACATCACGAACAAAAGTTAGTCAATTCTGGCAGTTCTATAGTGATGAACCGCTCGGTGACACTATAAGAAGAATCCTTAGGGCAAACGGCAGATAAACAATAAAAAAGTGATATTTGTGAGACAGTTAAAAAAAGCAAATGAGAAATCACTTTGGGTTCTATTTTTCAGCAAGGTAATCGGTATCGTAAAATTTTCGGTATCGTAAGATCCTTACCGAAGGCCTTACGATGTTGTCGGATGAGTAAATTTTAAGAAGCTCCCATGTTTTCTTTTATTTGACGATCTACATTTTACCTAAAATCAATTTGTTGGTTCTAAAGTTCTGGTTTGTTGAGTCTGGGTGTCTATATGTATTTAAGTATGTATTTAAAATTATATAATTTTATATATACCAGTTGGCGGTCACCCTTAATACAAGTATTGGGCTAAATACATTAAGGTCGGGACAGCTGTGTGTGTCTCATATATTTATTTATTGTATTATAGTTATGGTACATCGCAAGCATTTTCAAGAAGGTTAAATTTTTAAGATTATTGAAATATTAACCTGTATTACTTATCTAACACGATATGTTGGTCAGTGGTGTAACTGTTATAAGCGACCTTGTCCTTATTAAAAAGTATTTATGGGGTTATCGAAACAATTAGGTGTATTTATAATCATGTATATTCATTATTTATGCGGGCCGATACATAACGATGCTTTGACTTACATACAATACATTATAAATCAAACTGTCGGCGTTTGGAGCCGGTGCAACCAACCTACATCCATTTTTGTCTTCAATCTTTCTGCGCATAAAAGTAAAAGGCTAAAAGCGTAGGACATTTTTTTTTAGTTATAGGAAACCGTCCGATGACAACGTAAAAACCATAACGGTTAAAGCATATTTTAAGTACGCAAAAAAAGGTGTAATTATCTAATTTATATTAACAGCTCTCGGACAGAACATTTTGTTTTCTTTAACACGAGTACTCGGAGCAATCTCATAGATATCCCATGGCCTGCTCTGTCGTAGATAATAATCGAAGCTTTTACCAAATAACACTTTGCTTAGATGTCGATTGGCAGGTTACATCGTCTTAGGAATTCACTAAAAATATAAGATTCTCTCACGATAATGATCATAAGATAATTACAAACATCATCAATTAAGCATAAAAGTTTCTAAAAACACTCGTAGGTGAATTCTCGGGGTCTGAAAGCGTAAGAAGGAAAACCCTCGTAGAAAAGGTCGCGGAAATTAACATTCCGCAATCAAGATACATTAGCGTATGCTACATACAATTATTTTTGTTTTTATGCAGGTTCAGTTGCAACTGCGATACAAGCCTCCGTCGATGTTTACTAAAAGCTAATACGGATACAGCCAATGCACTTGGAATATTGTATTTCAATGTCATTGGAACTATGTGCTATAGAAACGATTACGCGATCACGGGATGTAAGAAAAAAGGGGGGTAAGTTACAGTTATACTATTAGTACCATGTACTTAATTTTGTATTATATTATATAGCGTAAGGAGCGAGACAATTTTTTGTCGAAAAACACAATATTGGTTGACTCAAATATTGTGTTTTGCCAACCAGCTGTGATTAACCTAGTTGCCTGGCACTTGTCACCAGAGAATATATCTAATCTAAGATAGAAAAAGCTGGCCTGGATCTATAAGAACCGCTGTCAGCAACATAGCTCAGCCACTGTCAATAATAAAGTACCATTAGCGAAAAACAAACCCGACAACTGAAGATGTTACAGTCCCAAGATTTGAAATGGAACGCAATAAAACTAAACGCAACGTTATACCGATACTATATCATTAATCACTGCTGAAAAATTAAAAGGTTTCTTTTGAGACAATAATTAGAATGGCCAGGGTGGCCATTCTAATTATTGTCTCATTGTAATTCTTTTCTTACCGAAGTGTCATAAAAGGCAAATAAGGTAAGTTGACGTCATGCGGCCGGTCGTAAAATCAGTTAACTTGACGCCCATGTAGAGTGGGATAGGGGCAGGAGAATGATTATGAGTTGGAATGGAAACCAACAGATGAGAGTGTACACATATCTCAGAATGTATTCAGGTTTCTTAACAGGGTTTTCCGTCATTAACGCGCATATCTAAATGTCGTCGTCAAAATAACAGGGGACATGTTAGGTGCCTGAATCTGCACTTTAATAAAAGAGTCCCTGCATTTAACATCTAAGCCATCACGGCATATGGAAATGGCTTAATTTCTAGCACTCGGAAATCGCTTAGAAAGATAAGGCTGTGAATTAGGTACGGAAGTGAGTGCAGCGGGGCGTCCATTTATTTACTCATATGCACGTTTACACGAGCGTTTTGTCTTGAAGTGTCTTTGTAACGGCGTTCACAGCGTAGCTCTATATCCTGCAAAAACCAGGCCAAACAGACTTTTTCTTCAAACGCCAGTTTATGATTGCGTTTTCTTCGATGTGTCGAGACGTGCCATATAATATGATAATTATCCTACTATAGTGACACGAAAGTAAATATAAATTTATTTATCGCGGATTATAGCAAAATAATTTTAGTATTACTTTTGTTCGCAAAGTAACGCCTAATTATATAAACTCTTTACTAACAGTTTATAATTGAAAGATATAATTTATTTTAAAGGCACTTCTACCATAGCATAAATACAAATGAAAAAGATAGATAAAGATGCAAAGAAGAACATCTTTCACCTTTAATTGCGGAGAATAAAGGGATTGTAATTTTTTTTCGTTAAATTACACACGACTTACGATATTATAAATGAATAATTCGAACAAATAATAAATGAATCTCAGACAAACACGATATGTATAGAGGTATATAATGTATAGGAGCTTAACTTTCTTACACCAGTAAGTTAAATGTAAAATATACCTACATATGCTTGCTTCACTATTTTTCGCAAATACATTTGAATCTAACACTTCATTATTCAACTGATACTTGCATATTTTACTGAAACTTGTATACTCTCAAAACGTCGCTTATAACCGCACCTCAATGTAATTAGCATTTAGCATTCACGGCATCAATATTTTTGTATTTAAAACTTTTACAGGTGGCTGAATACGAAATGCATTGAATATTCATACAATACAAGCAGTGAGAAATTTTATCAGTGGTTTGACGTGCCTAGTTACAGATCAGCTAGGCTACACGAATCTAAATCTAGAATAAAAATTTAAATCAGTGATTCAATGAATCTTACTCGCGGTTATATATACCGTTTTTTAAACGCCTAAACATGACCAATTATTTTCCGTATTATGAAAACTATAAGTATAATATTATACGAAGTGAAGTCAAAACATTTTTCATATATTGCCTGTTTTCTGTTGCCGTTATGTTCAAATCGTTTTAATATATATTCATTAGATGTAATAGGGCAATTAATACATATTGTTATTTTGTACATCTAAAAAATGGATAAACTGACAAAATTTTAAAAAATTGTTATTAAGTTTCTCTTGATATAAAAACACTGTTATCCTGAAACTGTTAAATGTACGAATTTAGCGTCTCTATGATGTATTAACGACAATTTTATTAATTTAAATCCACAATTTAAGGACTTAAATTTGATGCTATGATTTTGAATGGTCGTTAAATGGAAAACCAGTTAGGTCTTGGGAGTACTTTTCATAGAGTTATTATGATAGAGTAGAGGACTCAATCTAATATAATCGAAAATGAGGTTTGCTATTTGTCTCTCTTTTTTATGTGTGATTCGTCAAAGATAAATGTATCTGTTATTTTTGGCAAACACTCATTTACAGGCCTGCCTACGATTCCTCTACTCTAGTATAATAACTTTTTGGATCTATTGCACCCATAGGATCCCTAATTTACTTGTTATTTTTTTTAATGTAAACAAATAAACATAATGGCTTTTTTCAGTATTCCAACCGATACTAATATTTTAATGATATTAATATAGTTTAGACATAAAACAGTACTCTTAGACCTTAGTTTTGCTATCCTTGTGTACTTAAAGAGCTATTTCCGTATTAATTATATGTGTGTATTTTCTAGTTGAAATAGGTATGATACTTACTAATAATACATACATATTATAAGTTACATTACACCTATTATATTATTAATAAATATCTATATATATTGTATAATCCGCCGTGTGGTATTAGAATAGATAACCCACATTTCTTACCGAGGTGTCTTAAAAGGCGACTAAGGTAAGTTGACGTCAGGCAGGCGGCCGGTCGTAAAATCGTAAATATAATAGCCAAATCATTTGACAGCATGTTTATAACATGGTGTGCCGACCCCGCTTAGAGTGGGATAAGGGCAGGAGGATAAGACGACATATTGTAAAACAAAGTACCCAAAAGATGTCTGTCTGTATTGATTTTCTCAGAATACACTTAACGGATTCTTGTATGGTTTTCACTTAAGGCGCTGAACAGAGCCAAATAGGCTGACTTTAAACACGTTTTTAACAAAAGCTATAGGGATGACAATTAAAAGAAAAATATATGTTAATATACATCATATCTCAGAGAGAATGTAAGATTTCAAAACATGATTATGATACTTTTTATCGATAAAAAAAATTGGTAAATAGACCTCTGATTTTTACTTTTATTGTAAATATCTCTAATATTTATCAACAAAAATTGGTAAAATTAATAAGAATAATAAATCATTATAATATAAAGAGAATGTAAGATTTAAATTTTGAATTAATTAAGATATTTCATTCAAATTAAATATTTTTTAGAAAATAGCAAAACTGAAACGAGTCATCGTCTCGCTTCTCTTTTACATCTATGAATATAGACAGTGATCGCTGAGGCGCGCTGCTATACGGACGCGTGTCGCTCGCTGCCGCCTTTTGTGACTATTCCTTGTTGATAATATGTCTTTTTTTAGGTGTTTAGTTATAGTTTCAGCATACTTAGTTTTATAAGATTAATTAGACATAAGTTTTTTAAATAAATTGTACAAAAAAAAGTTTGGATAAAATAGTGTACACCTACAATGGGTCTTAAAAAAATAATTTTGTCGCTCCGCCGTCGCAGAAATTGTGGGCGTGGTTTATATGCCGAAATCTGAATTTGCGCCAGCTCTGTTCAGCGCCTTAAAGATAGTTAAATTCTTGAGAAAAGTTTAAGTAAATAGAACATTATATTAAAATTCCCGCGAAATCTTGATTTACGCGGGAAAACTTTGTGACACGCTGATTTCCACGCGGGCGAAGAAGCAAGCTAATTTAATTTAATTTTAAGTATTCGTATTGAAACTGTAAAATAAAGAGCTTTTGATTAAATGTTAAATTTGACTGTGTTACTATAAGTATTTATTAAATGCCACTAATGAAGAATATGTTTGTGGTGAAGACATAAAAATACATAAATAAAGAAGCGCCATTTGTATCATTTATTTTATCGCAGCGTATTGGTACATTGTTAAATGTTTATTTATTATAGATTGCCATAATTCATTAAATATAATATACAACTCTTTATATTAAATTATGCATTCATGATTGCACGATTAATATACATTAATTTATATATTCGTATAAATAACCATACACATAGTACTTGATAAAAGATATGGATACAGATTTATAACAATGTATAAACAAGTGAACAACTTTGAACGCTGTTATATATAACGCTAGAATATTTAATAATAGAAAACCCTCAATTATAAAGGTTATACATTTATAGTTAGATATGTAGCCTGGAGCTTAGCGAACGTTTGTGATTGCAACGATTATATACAATCGTTATAACATACATGAATCAAGCAGTTCCCAAGTAGCGAGCGTAACATAGCGCGATTATTCCGCCATATTTGTTGTAACATTAATATTTATTTAACTCAACTATAAAACTGACAACTATAAGAACATACTAACCGCTAAAATAGTTTATAATATAAATCAAATTAAAATAATCTTTATTCAAATAAGTCCTATCAAGCATTTTTGAATCGTCAAGGATCAATACGATTAATGAGTTACAACTGGTTGAGATTGTTGCTTGATGTTGTTACCGAGTAGAACCAGCAAGAAACTCCTCGGTCAATCTTTTAGGCATTTGAAATTGCGTATATTAAATAAAGTTTTATGTATTCTAAAAGACAGATGCATAAATTTAAATAATATTTTCTTTTTCCTATCGTTTAAATTATTCGCGCTCATATCACTGCACTTCTGGAACCCGCCTTTTGATTTAAGGACTAAACAGCTAAACATGTTATATATGAATGGATATCACTAATAGCAAGCTAACTGGGATGTATTATATACGTGAAAATATTTTTATAGATTATGTCGTTGGTTACAATGCCATTATAAGGACTTAATAGAGAATCCCTTGTACGAAGTGAGCAAATAGCCTACAGTTCAAGCAACCTTACCGAATATATACAACAACGACTTTAAATGTATTATTTTAATTAATGTAAGCAATGCGTTAACATTTTACTTTGCCCAGTGACGTGCCCTTTGTTGAAATAGGAATATGTTGTCTATTGCTGTAAATTGTCATTAAGTAAATAAATAAATATGAAACTTATGAGTTCGCTTTTTTATTTCAAAGATGCAAAAGAAATATCGGAAATAATAAATAATTTTCGCTTGCAACTAACGATTTTTTTATACAATAATATGCACGTCACGGCTCAACGTTCACGACTGTTTATTATGTCTAGACAAGCTGAAAGGACTTCTTATCTGGACTTTTAGGTTTTAAGTCAAGGAAATTATTACATCTTTCGACATCCACCAGCTGTTAGAATTATAAATCCAGATTATTCATTTTTTTTTGGTCCGGATTATATCAAAATATTATAATATTATAATTAAATATGATAGCTTAAATTCATAATTATGTAATTTATTTTTAAATTAGGACAAAATATATAATTTTCCTTTATCTTTTTAACAAATTTTTGCATACCTCAAACGGGCACGGACACTATCACAAAACTTGTTTTACCGGCATCAAGTACGTGTCTTTTTATTACTGCTACTTTTGTATGATGGATCTTCGCACGATGTGTATGCTTAATTATGTAAAATGCTAGCGGTCCGGCCAACCTTTACTGTAACTCAGTCTGGTTTCGTCTTTCATTTAAAATAAAACTGTTATTGACAGTTCTCAAAATGCTCCGATCACAACAAAACTATACAGGATTATTATTTGGGCTAATCTAAAGTTGTCTGAAAATTTCATTAAAATCGATCCAAGCGTTTCGGAACCTATAAGAAACATATATAAATACTTTTTCTTTTATATATAGTTGAAGTTATCTCCATATTTTAGTGAAACATGGAGTGAAAATGGGCGGACTTTTGGTCTACCTAATCAATCTAGTTACCTCGTTGTCAAATCCATACTAATGAATGCATGCGAAAGTTCGCTGAAATAATATTGATGAAATTTTATACAACTGAAGCCAGCTACTTAGCTATATGTAGAGCATACGCATCGATTTTAAATTTGATAAAGAATATTACTTTTTAAGGGAATATAAATAAATATAATAATAAATATAAAAATAAATAAATGTAATAAGGTTAAAAATTAATGACTAAAAGTGAAATATCTTGTCGCACTAACCAATTATAGTAGTAATAACATATATAAGCGTTACCGACCCATTCAGCTTATCCAGACATGACTCAAGAACCACTCATTGCAAATATATCCATTGCCAAAATTATTAAAAAAATTGTATCCTAGCATTTATGATATGCGTTATTTATATGCGTTATAAGCGATTTATGAATATTATAGGAAAAACAGCTAAATAACTATCGAAATAGAGAAATGCAAAACTAACGATACTGTTATTGACATTATTTTAAACACATTAAGACAAAATTCTAATGAGTCATCGTCTCTATGAAATATTTTAAAAATAGTTTACGAACAGTTGGTCCGATAATTTTGCACTTTTTTCATGTCCATCTAATTATAATTATTGTCATTGTTATGTTTCCTGATGTGATCACTTATATGAAGAATATGAAGTTACATATAACAATTGAAAGTTTAACGTGAATAAATCGATATAATGTTTATATATATGATGGATCTTGAACGTTAGTTTTCCTTCACGACTGCTACAATGTGATTTTAACGAAAAAAAGAAAGAAAATATACTAAAAAGATAATAATAAAATAAGAAAAGGTGTAAAAAAATGTAACTATCATTATATAAGACATACAAAAAATAGTTGAAATTATTTTCCTGTACTTCAGACCCTATTGGGTCAAAGTGTCAAAACCAATAAAAAAGCAATGGCTATTTTGAAAAGAGTGGTTAAGTGAATTTATAATCAACAGTAATCGATTTTTAAAAATTTAATTCAAACGAAAATATATTAGCCCCTTTTTATATATTATATTATACACATAAAACATATTTTTATTATAATTTTAGTAAAATCTTAGAAGATGAAAATTATGCCACTACGTTTTTATCTCGAGTACAAAATATTACAGGTTTTAATTGTTAAATCGATTATTGTTAAAATAATTCAAATTATACGCTTTTATAATAAATTTTTAACATACTATTTTTTAAATAGAACTGTAAGCAGTCTTTTAGTGGCTCGATACTTTAATGGCATTACAATATTGATGATCTCCAAATGAGAAAAAATATGGAACCTCTGAAAATTACTTCGTAACCTTTTTTTTCCAACTTTCATCTGTTTTAATGCGCTGTTTACTGTGTTTTAAATGCTAAAATAAAGCTGTGATAGCCTAGCGGTGAGACCGTGCGACTCTCTAGAGACGACATAGGTTCAAACCCCGGGCAGGCACCAATGAGTTTTTCTATTAAAACTTATGTGTCTAATAGATAATTGCAATTTATCACACGCTTTTCGGTGAAGGAAAACATCGTGAGGAAACCTGCATATCTCTAGAGAATCTAGGGATATGTGTAACCTACCAATCCGCATTGGAGCAGCGTGGTAGGTCTTAGCTCCAATCCTTCTCTCCAAAAACGGAGAGTGGAGGCCTTAGCCCAGCTGTGGGCATAGTAACAGGCTGCTACTTTACTTTTACTGTGTTTTAAATAGTTTCTCTTATAAATGTAATGGATATTTAAAAATGATCAAACATTGAAAACATTAAACAACAAAACATTGCTTAGTTTACAAAAAAAAATGGTAAAGGTTACGGAGTTGTTAATATTTTATTGATCGACTACAGCAACTTACAGTTTTAATTTATACTGTTTTAATATATTACGGTCATATTTGAGGTTGAAGTAGATTGAAACAAAAATCGAACATACGCGATCAATGATATTGAGTCATAGTAACACATTAATGAGAGAGATGGCATCACGTCTACTATCACAGAATATTTTTTTGAAATCAACGTAGAATTAAATGTACGCATACAATTTTAGTTAATGCACTTATAGGAAATCCTTAGATACTTATTAAATATTATAAGAACTGTCGACCTGGAACCGTATAACAGGTACTTATACGTACCGACAATTATTAACTTATTGTATCAAGAACATTAAATAGAATGTAACATCTGTTAAGATTTATTTTAAATTACTTGTAAAATTTGCAAGACAACATTCAACATTATTATAAACATTTGAAACAGATAATCATGATCACTCACACTTCCGCATGCTTATTGCCACTTTCATTGTGGGCACTGGATACATGTCTGCAAGGACGATTGCAGGCTTAAATACAGTTTAAAGTTAAGATTGGGCCAATCCATTTTATTTAATTCGTGTTAATATGTTCTTAGTAGGTACACCACTAAAAACAAATCTACTTTTGTTCCAAGGAAACATTTCTATTTCATTTGATAAGGGAACTTGTCTGCTATTTGGAACAAAATGAGAATGTTTGACCTTCAATCTATTAGAGCTAAAGGTAAGGTGCTTAAAAGAAGATTCTTTGTTTTTATTTATTAAAGAAAATACAACGCTGAATATTGTGGAGGATCATCCTTCTATGGAATTAAAAATATTGTTTTTCGCTTCGAATAGACCATTACTGTTGTTTGCCACTGAATGCAACCTTTCAATACTTAATACAAGGTAAATGAATCTCCACAATGTACTTATAAACTAACCTAACAGAGGGACAAAGCCCGAAAGATAGAAAACATTACAAATAACTATAACATCCGGTGTTTATCATCAACCGTGCGTACTATCGAGACCACTAAATATTGGAATATTCGGTAAACTGTGCGTTTATTGAATTTATAAATTTTAATTATTTACATAATTTCCTTACGTTACATTAAAGGTAAATCGAATGGCCTAGAGTAAAAAAGATCAATACACAATTCGGCCAATAGAAATTATCAAACAGCCTTCAGAGAAACAGCAGCAGAACCCTCTGCTCGGATATAAATAAAAATAGGTTGAAATCAATCACACGACGATGGAGGCCCTATAGGCCGTACCGACATTATTTACCACCGAGGCCGAACTTCATGAAGATGAGCTCCTTGCCTTTGCTGAGGATATCGCCGCCGGGCGCGGTCATCTCGGTGAACTTCTGCATCAGGTTGGGTTGCGATGTCGGAGGCTGAGCTTGAGTCGAGGGCTGCGCGGTGGGCGCCGGGACTACGGCGGGACCGCCGCGTCTCGCGGGCGAAGTACTGACGGCCGTGGTGGTGCCTATGGGTGGCATGGCCGTGAGCGCGCCCGCTGAGCCAGGCGATTGCACGGTGGGCGTGCTCACGTTACCAGCGCTCGTGCGCGCGATCGTGGTCGCCTGCGGAGCGGTCACCGCGCCTCTCCCCCTCGCCTGCTGCTCGCACATCCAAAATATTCCTCGAAACTCATTAATGTATTAAAGGAAACTATAGTCCTGCTACACGTTTAGATGACTGGATTTTAGGATTTAATGAAACTAGCGCCGTTATTGAATGAAACCAGCGAATTAATCTGATTCTCTATATTATTTGCTACAGAATCTAGAGGGATACTTTCAAACTCTTTATAATATAAATTTGTTTAACTAGTTTTTTTTCCAAGCTGAAGTGGATCGTTGCAGATAAGATTGATATTAAAGTTACAATAACGATATCCTAAGTAGTATTATTATTCAATAAACACATGTTGCATGCATAAACAAAAACCAATTGCGGAATAAACTGTAATATGCAGTATTTATCATGCATTGCCATTCACAAAGCAAGTTGTACATATATATAATTCATTTACAGAAACGCACAAATAATTTTTCCTTGCAATGTCTTTAGGATAATTATTTAAGAATATATATTCCCAAATTAATATCGTATAGAAGTTTGCAAATTATCATGCCTTAATCTTTTTTTACAACAATACATATCTAACGAACTAAACGATTACGTAAATTATAAAAATAAATGCAATATTTTGTATCAGTAGTCCTTGAATTTTACTATTATTTAATACATCCTCTAACGTAATCGTCTAGCAGTGGACCACATTCACAGGCTTCAGACTTTCAACATTACGGTGAATGGGTAATGGTATATCTGATGTACGTGAAGTATACGCCAGTGTTGTTTTGTTCTAGTTCTGTATGATATGGTCCAGTATGATATGATATCTAATGTGTAAAAATCTTCCATGACCCCGCCCAAACATTATCTGGACCAAATATATATTAGGACGACACGCCCTTTCGCTATACACTGGGCGTTGATGAAACTTAATGTAATCAAAGAGACGAAAATAAAAGAGAAAAAAATATAAAGTGAAAAAGAAATCTAAAATATGAAGTGAAAGACGAACTAAAGAAAACGACTAGCATCCTTGCATCCGAAAGTATTGTTGTGGGGTCAAACTGTATAAACGGTAATATTTTTACCTGAGAATTCGCCTGTTCTGGATTACTGGCGCATGTGTTGTGGTCTAACTGAGAAGGGGGAAGAGGGCAGGCATCTAGCAAACAGACAATACACACAACATATATAGTGACCACAGACAACCACTTCAATCTTGGATCACACCTCACGCACATCGTGGACTCTGTGCAAATGCTATGTTGCGTGTATTAGACCAGCCTACCTTGCGTGAGCTTACGTGACATATCTCGACAAAACAATAGAGAAGTTGTGATAAAAGAAAAACAGAATAGACAGTTAGAAAGATAATGCATACAAAAGAAAATAAAGTTGCCCTCAAAATTTCTGAAAAGTAAAAGGAGTTTAGTTATCTGACTTTCGTGTTTAGTTGTATCTTCAGGGTTTCGCGTGTGGGGCATCGATGTCTGTGACTGTGTAATCCAAGATAGTGTTTATCAGCAAAGTGTACACCAAGAGTCTTTGTGCTCCGTGGATTGCAACCGGACTCACGTTACATATTGTGAAAATAACGTTGAAACTATAATTTTACTAATATAGTTTGTTTTCAATCAACTAAGGTTTAATTAAAAGTATTCACTGTTTTTATTGGGCTTTTTAAATTTGTTATAACTCGCAATGCGAGTCCTGTGGCAATCTTAAGACCGTGTACGGAGAAGATGACAGAAGTTACCAGAGCAAAATAGCGAGCGTCTTTCAGTAGTCACACAGCAAGTCCAAGGTGCAAACATGAAACACTCAAAGCTCTTAGTTATCAGAATTAAACCTGACCGTCAGCTGAACTTACCTAAACGTGTTCAATAGTTTTGAACTAACAGGGAAAGTAACTATACAGCGAATATTGAAAAGCCGTTCGCGGCTCTACACAGTACATTGCATAAACGGTATATATATATATAATTGTACCTGTTTTCCGATGGTGATTTCTCGGTGCTGGTGCAACGTTATCACGCGGAGGTGGAGGTGGACCTCGAGCACCAGGCCCTGGGGGTGCGCCTCGTCCGCGTCCCTGACCGACTCCCGGGACATTTGCTCCCACGATTCCAGCTCTACCGCCCACTACTCCAGTGCCTATTTAGGACACGAGTTATATTATTAAATACAGTACACTATAGATAAATATTAAGATCTTGTTTTAAACATTTGTAGTTTTTTAAACATCTAACTGACGTAGTAAAGTCAAAGCTATCAGGATTTGCAATAGGTGTATACGCGTAACTCTAGTAGAGTTTACTAGGCAGACATATGATATGAAAAATACATTAAGGTTGCTGAGAGGGGCTGAGTACAAACCTATGGGAGCTGTGAAATAGTTTTTCTTTAAATGTACTTTACTTTTTAATTGTTTAGAGGTCTTTTTCATTTCTTTTTTGTTTTCATTTGTTCAAATATTTCAAATCAAATATTTGTTTTTCATTTCAATATAAATGTTAAAATTACTATAGTTAAAATTGCTGTAGTAGCTGTTGTAGTAAAACTTGTTCTTTGTTTGTGGATGTTGTGGCTACCTTAATAAGCTGCACAATTAATGAATGCTATTAAAAAGTTTATAGTAGAATAATTTATTTAAATGTAGTAGCTACTGGTGGTCCTTATATTCAAAAAAAAATATATGCAATCAAAAGGGATTATTAAGGACGATTTGATAAATTTAAGAAAATTCAGATATTTTTTTATCATGATTACGCAGAATTGTAGTTTTAGTAAGGGTATTATTGGTGTAAGGGTATTCTTGGGAATTCTTCTCAACCTGTCTACACTAACTCCAGCTAAGCGCGTACTTACTTACGCTGCGCAAAAGGGCCGTTACTGCTGTCAAATATATAAAAAAAGAGGGTTAAGAATAAGAAATTTTACTAATAATTTTAGCATGCCGAATAATTTAATTGGTGATATCCATCATCAGAACTTAAGTGGTGCCAGTTCCCGTAATTTTTTATTCTATTATTTCATTAAATAAAAAGAATAAACAACTAACCTTGTAGTGCTTGACTTGATTGTCCATACTGATCAGTCGCTTCTGCAAGGAAGTTACTCGGCACCAGTCCTCTTACACCTTCGATCTCCGCCATGTAAAAACCATCATCATCCATATCCCCGTAAACATGAATTATCTGCCCAGTTTGAAAGCTCAGCTCCGCCTTAAATTTAATTAAAATGTTATAGCTTGTACACTGTAAGGAAACTCTGATTGTTGAGGTAAGGCAGTATAATAAATCAAAACTTTATAAAGAGGGGTTGTTTGTAACTGAAATGAATAATCATTTACTGATCTAAGTTCACGGATTTAGTTGGAACAATTAGACAAATCCGAATCGTGGTTCTTAACAGTGGCTACCTCATCCTGCTCGTGGTAGACTCGTATTGAAAATTTATATTCTAAACTATGATATCTTAGCTGCTCATTGTTCCCTTGTATAAATATTTTATATTCTCCGAAAAATTACTCGTGCAATAAAAGATGTAACGAAATCAACAGTAGCATTTGTACGCCGTTCGACTTATTTAAAGGCTTAATAGAAGTAGAAATATGTTGTCCTACTTACATCGGCGTCAACATTAGGGCTCAGTTCCTGCGGATCGTAGTCATAAAGAGCGACCATTCTTCGAACAGGTTGGTTGGCATATGCATCCGTCCACCGGTCACGTGGTTTCGCGGTAGTCTGTCCTGTGGCTTCCTGTTCTGATACTTCAGCGACCATGTTGTGCGGCACGTAGCCTCGTCGGCCTCGACTTTCACCCCAATAGAAACCGTCTGCATCTTTGTCACCCCAAACCTGCCACAAACGACATTTAAGCATATTTTTTTCTGGTAACTTATGTTTCATTGACCACGTAAATATCCGTTGCTAATACATATATAACTATACGTTTTACCTTTATTACGTCCCCATCACTAAATGGTAGTTCTTCATCACAACTTTCAGGATTAGGACTCATGGTTGCTGGATCGTAGTCAAATAGTGCCACAAAATAACGACATCTCTTTGACTGTGGATGACTCTGTTGTGGACGCTGACCGGGTGGCGGACCTCTAGGACCCATTGGGACACCACCTCGTGGGCCATATTGAGGAATTTGGCCTTGTGGTACTTGTTGCATTTGCTGCTGTTTAAAACAAAAGTTTAGTATTACATTAAAGCACATAGCAGATGGTTTTATGATTTATGTCAAGTATAATAGAACAGATAAAGCACAATTTGCCTTTTAAAGTTGAAATAATAAATTTGACATAGACAATATTACACAGCATATTTTTAGACTTCTTTTTATGTGTTTTACGTTCAACGGATAAAAATAAGTAAACCTGATGAGGGTTCGGGGGCCTTCCTCTTTCATGGTGATTTCTGGGCGGAGGGTTCTGGTACTGTTGCGTCTGGCTGGGATACTGGTTCGGCTGGTTACTTGGAAACTGGCCGCCCTGTTGAAAGGGGGGTTGCTGCGTGCCATGGTAGGCTGGTGTATTCGGGAATGGCTGACCCGAAGGCGGCTGCGACACTTGAGCAGGTTGGGACGGCTGCTGCTGACGTCCGTACGTACCAACACATTAATAAGGTTAGATTTTCCATAAAGAAGCTCACAGCAATTAATCAAGCATTACAGCCATATTAATTCTCTTGGCGTATGCGATCATAAGCAACGAATACTTTACCTCGTTCTTAGGATAAAACATTTCATTCTATCCAATCCCCATGCACAACGAAAGCTAGCGTGCAGCACTTACATTCGAAACCACATCGTCCATAGCATAGAAAATTGTTATTTGCATCGTTCATAGCATTGGATGCGCAGAGAAAATTTTTGTTTCATCAATTTAGTTAATTATATTTTATACCATTAAATCCATTTATAGACTGAGACGTAGGTAAAAGTGTGTAACTTATTTGAGAACGAGTCGAAGCCAAGACAGCATGCAGAAACAGTCATACAAACACGTTGCGCATGCTCGAATGTTATGATTCTGTACCGAGTGCTCTGTGGGCGCTGTATCTTATCTGCCGGGCAAGGGTTTTTTACGTGTCTCAGATCCTGGTTAGTGTCGAATATGAACCTGTGTAGTGTGTGAAACATCGAGGACGTGAAGATACCAACATAGAAGAACGAAAAGTGAAAACTTGTGATTGGGATTATCCGTATATTATTGATAGAGAAGAGAGCAAAGTGAACAGTGCTAGCACATGAAGAGCACATCGATGACAGTTATTAGAGATCGCAGACCTGCGGGCGGCGGCGCGTCGCCTCCTCGTCCTCGCTACTGGCTTCCACTGCTCCCTCTTTAGTGATTTCGATGGCCGGTATCCCCGATTGCTGATAGGTTCAACATTTCAATAAAGAGATCGTTTTTCTATCAATGCATATGAATATGTATATGACAATGGTCGAAATGTGCTGAATTACTTCATATTTTATATCGGGCAACATGTACCAGAACAGAAGCACGAAATAATCATATAAGCTGAAGACGGACATACAGATACATTAATAATAATAGTAATATGTATATTTTAGAATTGAAGGCCATAGACATAAATAAATACAGAGCAAGTGAAGCCGCGTGGTGAAGCCGAAGTGAGTGAAAAGATATGTATCGTTTAAACTTTCCTTTATTTCCTAAGATTTGAGTCTTGCCGTATTGATAATCCTTATTACGTAGTCTTAATACGTTTCAATATTTCGGTTGCGTATATAATACTGCATGGATGAAGTGTATGTATAGAACGTATATTTAATGGTATAATGTGAAAAGTATTGTAGTTATTTATTTTGACGAATATTTATGAATTAAAGTGCCTAGCCTACTTTTGTGGATGGCTGTAACATAAGTTAACTAAAGTATAATAAATAATGTCAAAGACCAGTTCGGATAGTGTTTTTTTTTTACAAACTTTTGGTTAAAACTCTAAATATTCATAATCTATGCTATTAGCTATGATGTGAATATTGAAATACTAAAAACTTACTCTCCTATCATGATAATCAATATATAATTATGCATTAATTAAATTTAGCTAATATTTCTCTCTACAGTAGCTTATTGAATTCGTACTACTATTATATTATGTACATAAGCATACCCAAAGAAAATATCATTTGATGTACGGATTATAGTTTGCTACGTCAGTAATTAGGTATTTAACAATGCTATTAAAATACGAGCACACTGTGTAAAAAAAATAAAACAACTAAGAAAGAAAAAAAACACTCCAGAAAAAAAAATTGTTTAACTCTAAACAAAACGTGTTAAGATGATAAAAATAAATAAATAAAGGATAATAAAGACGTGTTAAAATTCCTTACCGAAGGGGTTATTTTGTCGAATATACTCTTTAGGAGGCCTGTGCCGAATCCGCTCGTAGGCTATGGAAAGGTGTATAATAGTTATGTGAGAGAGAGAGAGAGGCAATCATTTAGTGGTAACTATAAGTGGTACGTAAACAAAATGAGCTCCATAGGGGTTTCTGTCTGTGTCACAAAATACAAGCTCTTTATTTGTTCTAAGTATACGGGTATCTGTAGGGTGTCGTGCACTGTAAGGTATCGGCCAATAGCACTAGAGACTACTGATCTAGTCGCAAGCAAAATGCATTTAATTTTGATCGCTCGAGCCGAGTGCATAGCTGTAGTCAATGGAACGCTTGTTTGTGTTGGAACCGATAGAACTACTCGACAATTAGAAGATGCCAGCGACAGAACCACAGGACAGTATAAAGAGTGCAGTTTGCAACACCGATTTCAAGCGAGAAGCTGTTTCTTTTTTAAAATTATTGTTTAAAAATATCGTTTAATATATTCCGTTTTAACACAAGTATTGTATAAAATAAAAACATGAAAAGGCTTCCCACCTAAGTAGAGAGCGTATGATTTTGATTTATGTAACAACAACTAGAAAGACATCAATGAAAGTAACGGAAAAAAAGCTTCAATACACACCGTGAAAGAAAGGATGTATATTGGCGAAATGATGAACGAACGTACAAATAAAATAGTTACAACATTGATTTGCAAACTAAAAATACTCCAAGTGCTGTGCCAACATATAAATGTTTTAAAGTAATTACAGTTTTTTTACACATGGTAACACATGAATATACATATAGGGTAAAAGGAAAACAAAGCATACTTCATGAATATGTTAAAACATAATTTTTTTAACCGTAAAAGCCCTTTACATAGAATCATGAGATATTACAACATACTTATGACAATATAAAAAAAGTATATTACGATTTTATTTATTTCAATTTTGCAAAAAATTTTAAACATCAAATAATTACATCACTATTGAATTATTTAACAATTTTCACCTGAGTTGTTTGTGGATCGTGGCGATTACTGGTCGGGAATATTTCCTTGTCAGAAAGATTTTCATCATGTTCTATCACTTGCTGGTGTTGTTGATAGGGTTGTGGTCGTTGCCCTCTATAAGCCGGAACTGGCTGAGCAGGACCAATGGCTGGTCCACGAGGTACGCGTGACACGACTCCTCTCAGTACAGCTGGTGGTATAGCCGTAGGAGCACTATCACTTGACTGGCTGTCCCGAGATTTGGTTCGTACCTGTAATTAATCACATTTGAATATTCGATACTCTTTAAAGATAAACAGCTGTTTAGTTATTTAGTGCATACACTTTGATTAACACATGATATATACGGATATATTATAGTTGTGCGTTAACAATATAACACAGCGCTCAAATAGCCAATCTAAGCTGTACAGTACTCACAGTAACGCATTTTGGATTGAGGCCGATCAATTTGCCAATATCGATGAGTGCATGATCACCAGTCGGCGAATCGACATCGGTCACCTTCTTTCCATCGGCGTACACTGCGTATCCTGTGACGGGTCCAGAAGCGGGAGGGCGAAGCACCGGCTGCCATGTCACAAGCACTGTGCCGTCCTGGGGTCCAGCTTCCACCTGCGACACCGCACCAATCACCACCAACAATCCAGCCATTTTCTTTAGGCCAATTGGTTTATGACATTTATTCACACATACTATTAAGCCACATTGAGGGAAGATTTTACAAAACAAGGGGAAGTACTAAACTACCAACAACGTGAGCGGAATCAATAAAAATTTGTCCTGGCGCTGGATTAATGGTTGCGATTGACGCGACTTCCTCGAAACTTTCCATAGTGCCGCGTGCTTGGAGGTCGTGATATATTACTTGAAAAGGATAGGGTTGTGTATGATATGTGATAACTTTACTGTTAGGATTTTAATCACACACTTTGTGAGCGTTAAAAAGCGTTGTTTAAGTGCGTATGCTAAAACGCCGTAAAAGATTTAAGTACGAGTATATTTCTAAAAACCAATTCTGTAAATTATATTTCTGCTGATTACATAACTGGAAAACGAAATACCATTTTTTTCATTTAGTTTAAAATAATACAAATAACACGTAAATATATCATAATAATGGCTAATTATTTATAAAAGGGAACGTAGTATATTATATATTTAGGCGAGCAGGAGGTGTGAGTGTAGTGTAAGAAAATCGACGAGAGCATGCTTTAATTTATGTCATGCTATATAGTTAAATATTAGTGTTATGTACCATTATCTCATTAGGTGGATCCGGTAATCCTTTTGGTAAAGTTCTGAAGTCAGTGTAAGCTCCAGGAGCTTCTTCAATCGGCATTCCGGGGGGACCGGCCCTTAAATGTTTAGCTCTGACTGTGACTCGATACTGAGTACTCGGTGAAAGTCCCGTTATAGTATGCCTGTACACTCCTGGTTTCACAGTTCGGACCTTAAAAGACACAATACTCAAAGTTTAAAAGTCTTTTAACTTCATTAGTAGCATTATTTATTAAAACAACAACTTTTATACCAATTTCAGCAACTTGTAAAGGAGAAAGGTCTATAAAACTTACTTCTACATTATTGACGCAAACAACATGTTGATGATTTGAGTTCGCTGGTAACCATGATATTATAGCCTGAGAACAAGTAACTCCACTAGCTCTCACACACGTAGGTCCCATATTTCCAGTGTCTCGGCCAATAACCATTGTACAGGCGGCATCTCTAGACGTGCGTCTAGTAGCTGTTACTGAACGGACGCTGATACGATGTGGCTTTAGAATAAACAAATTTTATAGGATCTTATTAACACTGAATATTTATTTAACGTATTCTTAATAAAAAACAGCAAAAACTCGAAGCGAAATCATAAATTCTAAACTAAATATTTACATGTTGAAACTAAACATTACAAAATATAAATAATCCAAAAGTGCCCATGTAAAAAAACTGACTTGGAATACATCTAACTGAGCTTAATTGAATAATTTAATAATCTAAATCAAATAATTAAAAAAAATTCAAATAATTATTATAATAAGCTCACCCGATTCGCATCTACGCCTTCAACTAAAGCGCGCGTGCGCTCGGATGCTTTAACCGTAGTTTTCAGTACACCATCAACGTAAACGTGGTAACTCTCAATGTTTGCTTGTTGGACCCCCTCGGGCGCCGTCCATCCGATCAGCACCGATTTGTTGAGTTGTCTCTCCAAAGTCAGATGTCGCGGTGCAGGCACTAACGACGAGAAAAACAGCTCGGCTGTTCAGGTTTGAGGGTTGATCGCGAGTAGGAGTTAGCCAAGCAGGCGAAGTGCGAATGATATGCCAAGAAGCGTGCAGTGAATTCCGATGTCACAGGATGGGGTAAGTAGGAAAGGACAAAGATTTAACTATATAACTCTATGACTACAAATATAAAAGGTAAGCAATATAAATTTATTTAAAATTTGCTAATTAATTTGCTATTCGAAGTTTTGTTACTCTGAAACACCTATCGTCACTATAAGTGCATTATGTGAGGATAGCATGCAAATATCAAAAATATCGGGTTTGATTGTAATTATGGCATTTTCGCAGAAATGTCAAACACATTATTATTTAACAAAAACAACAGGGAGAGATTGAGTTTCTAAAAAATTAGGGTCACTATTTCAAATATCAATGATAAGTCTTTATCGTTCTGCTAGTGAACAGCTCTATGATAAAAATAAAAATAAACCAGAGCAATTTCTTACCATTGTCGTCGTCTTCAGGACCCTCACTCATATCCGCCATTTCACTGAGACGTGCCACATCTCTACTAAGTGACATATCACTTATAGCTGTGGTTGCTGTTTCATCAGCATCACGCAAAGTAGCTACTACGGCCTAGTAATAAAAATGTTATGTCATAATCTTTTTAAATTTTCTTGGATCTAATAAAGTTATATCTAAAGGCAAATTACAATTTTATTGCAAATAATAAACAATAGTTAAAAATAAATTACCTGATGAAACTCCAAAAGATCATCTCCTACTAATCTTTGCACGAAATGCGCTGGTACTAGGCCACGTCGCCCGTCTAACAATTCCGCATCGAGCATAGTTGCGTTATGATCTGCACTAGGTCCCCATACTAAAAGATAATCCCCCGCACAGATAGATAACTCTGCTTCGGCAGTCTCACCCCTAAAATTATAATAAATATAATTTTTATGTAGTAGATCATGTGCAAACTATGTATCTTTTAAATAAAAAATTACTCACTCAGGCGGTTCGTAAGAAAATCGGGCGATATAAACGCAACAACGGCCTTTTCCCGGAATGTCCAACATATCAACTTGAAGTTCAGATGGCGCACCACCATTCATATAATGCGTATTTCGTGCTGAAATTTCAATTTTTTTAAGCTTTAAGGTATACTTAAAATACTTGAGTTCTTGGAAAATCTGAAAAAAATACGTACCATCTGCATCCAACATGTTATTGGGTAAAAGTCTCATAGCTCTCGGACCTCGTTCATGAAGAAATGAGTCTAAATTTCCTATTCTATCAGTTCCAAATTGGCTATCTAAGCCTGTGGTCCAAGTAGCTTGGTGCGGTGTTACAGGTGTTGCAGCTCTAACTATAGTTGGATTATTATATCGACTTAAGCCAAAATCTATTTCATCTATGGGCTTTAACTTAATATTCATTGCAGTTGTTGCCAGACCACTTGACAAAAGTGGATTCGTGTATGTACCTGGACCTGCTCCATATGTATTCGTACCCGTTAAGCTAGTATTAAGCGTTCCCAATTGAGTTCCTCCCGTTAGGTTAGCCAAGGTATTTCCTAGTGCACTAGATAAGTTTGATGGTAACCCAGACAGTGTACTTGTGAGTCCTCCGGATAAACTAGTCGGTGGGTTATTTAAGCAACTAGAAAGTCCAGTTCCTGCTATGGTTCCAGTGATTGTCGGTCCGCCTAATGTGCCTCCCAAGCTCATAGCAGAAACATTTCCAAGATTTTGAAGGTTCGATTGTAGTCCTGCCAAAGTACTAGAAATTTGACTTATGTTGTTGACCAGGGGCGCTGTAACCGGGTTCGTAAAAGTGACCTGATGAGTATTGGTTAAACCATAAGAAACGGGTATAGGGTTTGAATAAGAAGAAGGATTGTGAGCACTCATGGAATAAGCTACGGAGTTGGAGCTAGGGGCAGTAAAGTGAGAAGTGGCGTGTAGTGAAGAGAGAGTAGGCATTGTGTTACTTTGGCAGAGAGCTACATGGCCTATTACACTAGTGTACGAATGAGGTAAAGGCGACGGTATCGGTGAATGAAATTCTCCAAGCGCCTGATTTGAACCGCTTGATTGTATACCTGTGAATCATTACATATAGTATATTAAGTTAGTATTACATATAATATATTATGTAATTTTAATAGGATAGCTAATCACATGACATAAGAAGTTTTACGTAAGTAATTTTGACTAATATAATTGTATTAATAGCTTGTTGTAATATATATATAAACTAGTCTCTACTTAGCCATATTGGTATATGTAAGTAAGGTATGTATGCAAGTGTATATAAGCAATCACAGTAAACAAGTTAAATAAAAAAACAAATTTATTCAATCAAATAAAAATTTACCATGCGTCGTAGACCTGGAATGTTCCAATTCAGCCAGAATTCTATTATCTTGTTCAATCTTAGCCATAATTCGTTCTATTTCTGAGGCTGGTTGCGCAACCGATGTCGTCCATGTAGCTGTTGTGGAGGTACCCCGCGCCCTCATCGCTGACGACAGCTCCAGCTGTAGCTCTTCACATCGAACTGTTTCTAATGCCGCCTGGCGTTCAAAAAGATAATATATTTGTTACTTCTAATAAGTAATTGCAAGTAGTACCCGATAGGCGTCTGTACTTCAACACCTATTTAAACAAATTTGGATAGATAGGCAATAATATTAACCACGGCTATAGATAAATCGTTTTTATCTAAACAAATAGTATCTTTTAGTAATATGACACGCTGAGCTCGGTAACTTTGGTTCTTCTACAATCATGTTTAATCGCGTAGAGTATGCAAGCACAGTTTGATCCATCGCTCGCCCGCTGTGCTTTCTTATGAGACCCATAGTTAGCGTCAAGTTTTGATCAGTGAATAATCACTGGCAATAAGCGTGGCAGCCGTTGACAGCTTCTTAAACTGCGCATATGATTGGTGGGTACCTATGTATATACAATTATTACCTTTTTCTCCAGTTCCCTGACTCTCGACTGCAGTTGTTCCACGTTATGCGAGTCATGCGGCGATCGCTGCGCTGTCCGGAGCTGTGCGAGCGCATCGGCGTGCGCGCGCTCTGCATCGGCCCGGGCACGCTCCGCTTCACGCAACCGTCGCGACAACGCGTCGGACTCACCACCGCACGACATGCCGTACGCATTCATATTCTAGACAATCATATAATATTAAATAAGTTGTATTATATTATTATATAGCCCCGGGCAGGCACCGGTGAAGGAAAACATCGTGAAGAAATCTGCATATCTGTATAGAATTCTAGGAATATGTGTAACCTATCAAGCCGCATTCGTAGGTCTTAGCTCCAACCCTACTCTCCAGAAAGGGAGAGACTAGGCCTATGTCTAACAATGGGATAACAACAGGCTGTTACTTTTTGTATTATTATAATACTTAATAATATAGAAAAAAAATGAAACCGTAGACAAAGAAATAGACAGACATTTGCATTTATAATATTAGTATGGATGACATGATAAGTGCCGGCACGAAATACCCAATAAATACACACCTAAGAAAACCAGTTTTCTTATGAATAAAGTAAAATAATATTACAATGTAGAGAACAACTTTATTAGTAATCACAACCATTCATGTCTATAGAGCGATGGCGATATGCCCTCTGCAGTTTTAAATTACAAAATCAGTTCTGCGTGCTTCCTTCCGACGGACACAGTATTATACTGAGGTAATAACCTATTCTGCACTGTGCTTCTCCTTTTTGATATTTAATATTAAGTTTAGTTTTGTATATTTGTATATGTATACACTTTTCAAGAATAAACGATTTCATTTTCATTCACAATTGCACATTCGTAAAATTATATATTCTTATAATAACCTATACGATAATTTCCATATTTCAACCATAAGCTTTATTACTAACTTTTGAAAATCATAAAATGTTTAAATATACTTGTATAGAACCTAATTTGATATTATTCAGAATAATACGTGAATCGAAATCTTAAATTACAAGTATCAAATCTTAATCTGATCAAACTAATTTACTTTATTGGAAGAAATATTTTACTTTTATCAACTTTCCTAATCCATGCTACAATGTTAAGGCCATAGTTTGTTTCTACTGAACCGTGATCAACTGTACCACTTAACTGATGTATGAATAATTTATCGATTTTCCGTCAAAATTGACTGAAACAAGTACGCAGCAGTACACTGTTTGACGTCAACGATAAAAATTGATATGGAAAATTTATCATGTGCAGTAAATTCATGAAGTAAGTAAATACTATTTACTTGAAATATATGATAGTTAAAAGATTTTTACAACTATATGGTACTAAGAATGGAAACATCGTAGCCAAACGAAATTAAAACCGTCCAAGTGTAAGAAAACGTATGAGGTCCATAAAACTTGTTTAATTTTAAACAATTAATCCAATATACAATAAGGTAATCACATGACAAGACGCCTTACGATTGCGATAAAATTTTAACTCTCCTTATAATGTGAATATTTGATGAACTGATTTGTTGTAAAAATACAAATAAAGAACCTAAAGGAAGGCACTCAAACACTCCATGACAATTTACTACTGCAAGACGTAATATATGCCAGTTTGAAATATATACCAGATATTAGTTACTAGATTCACATATACGTTGCAAAATTCTAGAGTAGAGTCTCAATTAGCACTATATTAAATACTATTACAATACCCATTCAAATATTTCATAACCCGATAATAACAAAATCAATAGCCGGCGTGCAGTGAACTCAACCCAGCCGAAAATCGCCATTCTATCGTCGCGCCGCCCCGTCTCGAGCTAAGAAAAAGTACGGTGACCTGCTTCCCAAGGTCTCCCTACGAAGGAGGGGGGCCCCCCCTACAAAGCTTGGCAGACTCTCTGGCGGCGGGGAACTGGGAAAGCAGCCAGTGATTGCCGACTTCGCAATACGGCGCGCCGGAATAAGAGATTTGCATGCTTAGAGGAAATATAAATTGCGCCGCTTTGGAACAGTGTTAGCAAAGGGTAAAACTAACAGTCGGGCTTAATTACCTTACATGGAAATTTAATTAGAACCGCGAACCGATGTTAACTTGGGCAAATAGTACGTAATGGCATTTATGTATTGTGTGGATTTGTATTGTATTGGATTTAATTTTTTTTACACGATCTCAAGTTAACGTTTGTTATTTTATACTCGAGTTATGAAAATACATAGTTATGTTAATAAGATGAAACTGCATACTATATTATGTCATTAAAATATATTGTTACACTGAAATAACGTGCAATTTAGGAACAAAGCTTTAAACAATTATTATAGCTATTACGCCTTTTTTATACGCATAATTTTTATATCTACAGTGTTTACAAGGTTATCGTACTGTAATTATGAATAACTCGATTTAAACATTAATTTTTATATTTATTTAATTATAAAATATTAGGCTGTTCAAAATTTGTTGCAATTTTTTCGTGTATTTTTGACATTACATTTTTCCGAATTTATTATTGGGATTGTAATGAGGTTGCGATAAAATAAATTATAAGTTGAGTTTAAGTTAGAAGTGTAAGTTTTTGGGATTGAATATAGCACCTGAGGTTATCAAAAGAGGAAATTACATGCATTACAGAACGAATAAATAACTAAACTACAATAAAACGAGACCAGATTTTGGTAGTACATGTATAAAAATAATGGACTCTATAATCCACTGAAATTACTCATTCTGCCAACTGCATATTCAACATATTGCCGGTTGCATATTCCCTAAAGTAATGACTAGACAAAATACGGAAATAAGCTTCCCAGAATTTTATAGTCAATTGTTTTTTTTTTTCGAACTGACTGTATGCTGTTAGCCCTAATGGCTTTTACAGCGTCACCGGGCGGGACGGGCGAGCGCAGAAGCTTCGCCGAAGTTGCGAAATGCAGAGGTAGAGCGCAGAAGCTCTACTTAAGTCGGGGAACGTCGTCCTAAGGGTGCCTCCTGTGAGGCCGGACCACGGCTTAGGGCGACGCGTAGTGGAGGGTTCATGGTATGACTTAGATTAGTCATTGCGGCGTCGGAAGTGTGGCGAGAAGCCACGACCGACCGACGTCAGAAAACTGGGACCTCGTCTTCGCCGGCGAAGACGCTGTGTGTGTATTACGTGTTTCTGTGTTGGCGATCGTTATTTGATCGTCGGGGTCATACAGGACGCTTTTTGGACGCCTATATTTTCGATGGTCGGACCTAACTGGGATGTAGGTAGAAGCAACTGAAATCAGGGGGTTCGGGTGTACCTCAGATTTCTCGAAGTAAGATTTCGAAAAACGTTTAAAGAGGTGAGTAATGGTAGGGAGATCGAGGTCTCTACGTTCCGCATGAACCACGGACAACCAGTGGCTGTCCGCATAAATCGGTTCTGTAGTCTTTAGAGCCTGAGCAATCTGACTTTTGAAACGTGCGCAAACGCAACGCTCGCATAGGACATTATTGGTCTTATGCAAGTTTTGTAGAGTGTCACTTTGTTGCGGAGCGACATCTTACTTTTCTTGCATAACAACGGATAAAGTCGTCCCATGACATACGCAGCCTTGTTGCAGACTACGTGTATGTGCTCGTGGAAGGTCATGGAAGGTTGAAAGGTGACACCTAGGTACTTGACTTTCTGTTGCCAGTGAATCGGTGTATTGTAAAGAGAAATTTCCGTAGGCGTGTCTATGTGAGATCGAAAGCGATTACCGATAAAGTGCATGGCTGCACTTTTATCCGGGTTTATTTCGATTCTCCATTGGCGGAACCAGCGTCCGAGGCTGTCTACCGCTTTCTGGAGACGTCTAGTTATTACTTGAGGCCGGCGATCTATGCGATACCGAAAGGTGCGATTACTCAGGTACTCTCGTAAGATGAGTACAAGTCGGTCTGGTATATTTAGTTGGAGCAGCTTGTAAATTAAGCCTGCGTGCCAGACCTTATCGAAGGCTTTGGCGACATCGAAGAATATGACACCTGTAAACTGCTTGGTTTGTAAACCTTGCAAAATGTGCTCCGTGAGGCGGTGCACTTGTTGAACACAGGTGTGTCTTGGACGAAATCCGAACTGTTCGTTCGGAATAAGATTTTGGGTATCAACTACGGATTTTAATCGGGCGAGGATAAGTCAATTGTTTGAATATACATACTTTTATATATAATAGTATGTTATGTTAGTAAATTATATAGAGAGAAATGTCTCTAGATTACCGATAACATAAACATAAAGTCACAATGTATAATGTATAAATATAAACATAATGATACATTTAAGACAATCAAGATTATTTTATCTTGACATTTATTCTAATTCTCTTATTTTTAAATATACAATATAAAATACACGTAACTTTTAAATTTTAAAATTTAATACATTGACGGGGCCCGGTTCACTTCAATTGTTACAGTTGAGCGTGGTAAAGTTGGCGGGCTTCAATGTGTTTAACGCTTTTTTTATTAGAAGTAGGAATTTCGTAAACTTCTCTCAGCTCTTTATTTTGATTTTTAAGAAATAAAATGAGAGTACGTTATTCCTAATATTATACTGAAGTATAGTGCCCGGCATTAAATATGCACATCGATGTTTAGAACGAAACAGCCGGCCAGTTCGGTTTCGTAGAACGCTCTCACTGTCACTCAGTTAGTATGTAACGTTTCACATGGGTTCGTCAGTTTGTGCGACAGAAACATATACTCTATGAAGCAGAATCTAGCCGATTTCTCTCTCTAAACCTCGATGTGCATTATTTATTGCCGCGTACTATATGTATGTCTGTATTTCTATCTGCCATTAGCAATATAGATGAAATTTGGTTCTGATGATGCTTATATAATGGGCTGACATATATATATATATATATATATATATATATATATATATATATATATATAGATAATTGAAGGTATTTTAACGATAAGTCATGAGAACAAAGCGGTAGTAGTGAATAAAGTGTTATGTATATATAGCACTCCTGAGATAGCTATAAACATTACCGATAAACATTAGCGCAGTATCGTAGGTCGAAGCTCCAACCCCTCCAATAGAAGACAGAATGCCTTTTCCCAGCAGTAAGTTAGAAACAAATCGCGATTATTATATTTGGTCATATATTCAGTGTTTAAGATTGCACTCATTTTTCATTATAATCTAGGAAAACTTTATTGTAACAAACATTACGCTCAATTTTATTAAAAACTCCATTAAAATCTTTTCAGATTTCATATTGTAACGAAATTTCATAATAGATTTTTTCATGCCCATTCCTCGGTGATTTTAAATAATGTAAAAGCAAAAAAATGTTTGTATTTTAGGGCGCTGTGCTCAAACAACGCTTGAATAATTGCAACCGGGCAGAACTATTATGTACGAGCCCCATTTAAGAAGTACAGCGCTAGTGCTATTGAAAATGATCCTTATCGCTTTGCACTTGTTACTACGGATGTCGTAGCCTAGATAAAGACTTGAGTACTATACTAAAAGCATGTTACATGCGCTCTTGATTTGTGTACCTACAAACTTACTAGTAAAGTTAAAAGCTTAATATAGCTTCTGCAACTTCATACAGGAACACCTTAGTACTGGTACTAAAAGTACCCTATATCACTCCAAATATCTCCATTCCAAAATTCAAATAATCTCTTATCTTGAGCTAAATTCGATTTACTGGCCCGTTGGCGCAGTGGGTTCGATTCCCACCGAGGGCCAACATTTTCTACAAACTTGCTGGTTCTTCAAGCCTGGGTGTATATTTGTATTTAAGTATGTATTGAAGATTATATATGTAGTATATCTACCAGTTGTCCGTCACCAAGACACAAGTATTTAAGTTACTAACTTTGGGGATAGACGACCTTGTGTGTGTAAAAAAAAGATCCGAGATATTAGTCTGCTAGTTAGCTTATATACGGATATCACGTAGGTACCCTAAAAAAATGAAAAACCAGATATAAGTATGGGCCTTCAACGTCAAGGTAGAATTATAATTACAATGTTAAATATATTTTAATTTGTTTAACTTATTTATTGTTATTAATTGGTAGAGCACAATAAATTGTAGATTAATGAATCTTTATTGTATTTATTTCTCATCGTAATAAAATAAAAATGAGATGACAGTCGAACCAGAAAGCAATAACGATTATCTCAAACAACTACTATCGTCTAGTGACACATGCTGCCTGACGATATTACTAAACTTTTGTAGCGGACCGCTAATACCTAACTGGAAAGTAATATTTTTCTAAATCTTTCAAAGATTAGTGATTTTATGTTGAATTACTTAGAAACTAAGTATCTAAGTAAAGATTAAAGGTACGGCTACAAATCCGAAATCACAGAGATTCAAAGAAGCAGCAAACTAAATACGTTTCCAAAAAAGAACCTTCTAACAGGTAAAACAGATGATCCAACGATTTATTATTTCTTTTCATAGGAAGTAGTTTAAAAGTTAAATTACATAACTAAGGAATTGTCTTTTTAAAGGCTTTCATTTAACTTGCTGTGTTTGTATGTTAAGGTGGAATCTTGAAAGTTAAATTTGACCTACTTCCCGGCGTCCGCGAAAACAGCAGTTGATGGAATTTACTCTACTACCAGTTTTTAAATAGAAGATGACCAAATACATTGATACAAGACCTTATTTAGTTTACGAGTATACAGCAGTTGTTTTTATTAAGGTTGATTTACACAGGTCTATACGTATTGTGTACTTACAGGTAAAATGGTGAAATGAAAGCGCCGTTGTTGTTGGTATGAATCAATCATCCCTTGCCATTGGAAAAAAGTCCACGCTTCACTTAAAGGTTAGAGGTTATTGAAAGCAATCTTCATACCTTATAAAAATTCACAGTGATAGACTTAATCATCAATAAATGAGTTGCAAAATTTTTATTTTTTTTAATAGAACTAATGGCTGAAGTTTTACAATTCTAAACAAAACACAATCATAGTTCGTATGTAAACAATACATAGTATACAAGCTCACTGTCTTGAGCCAGCTTAATGTCTGTTTCTTTTTTTTTCAAAGACTAGATCCATTGAGAATCATAATTAAATTACATAAGTAATAGCAAAAACAGCAAAATAATTTTATTATTACTTTTGTATCATGGACTTCCGCAATGTAACGCCTAATTCTATAAATTATGATTAAATTTCCAAAAACTTAGATCTCTTAAAAATTCATAATGCACTTTTGCGAAAAAGAATTTCAAGATGATAACTAAAACGGTAGTGTGTAATATCCCTATTCAATGCGATCGCTTTCAACGCGATAGATGTTATGATTAATGGCAATAAGTGATGATCCTTCATCTCTCGCTTAAACCGACATCCGAAGAGAGAAATCGTTTCGTCTAAAAGGTTATTTAAGTACTTTTTAATACAGAATAAATCCTACGAGCTGTAATATTCGGAATGAAAGGGTTTTAAATACACTTGCTTCTGCCAACTTCTTACTCCCGTATGCAATCATGTTTTCTTTATAAACATATATACATACTATAGAGCGCTAAAGAAGAACCTAAAAACATACAAACCTAGCACTCGACCAGCTTAACAAGACGATTTTTTAAGAACGTTAATATTATATTTAATAAATGTATAATACACGCCACTGTCACCACGCCGGTATTTGATACAGAAAAAACCGAAATAAAATTTCACCGTATAAAATAATGGAAGTATAGAATTTAAAAGTAAATTAATCAAAGATACGTCCTCGAAAATACAAACAAGGATCCTAGACTACAATATAAAAATCTGAATGATTAATGTTTACATTTCTATGAACGCATTACGCTCGAAGGGTAAAAGTTTCGAATAAATCTATAACAGTTTTTTTAGTTAAGTAATATCCTTGCATATTATAAAACGAAGTCCCCTGTCGCGTCTATCTTTTCGTATGCAATAATCTAGAAAACTACTTCGATTTTCATTCAAATTTCATCATACACTGATTCACGACCAAGGATTTAAGTAAGGTTTACTAACTTTTTGTAATTATCAAGTACAATGCGTTGTATGGAAAGGTATTTAGATTGTATACATTATAAATATTTTCATTAACTTCAACAATTTGGATAACTTAACCATTAATATTAATAAATTTCTTAATATTATTAAACATGATTAAATATCTTAGAAGTTAGCGCCAAATTACCACCAAATTAAAACTAATGCCTGCCAAAATAGAAAAGGAGCTCGAAAAATTTGTCGTATCCGCGTTTGCTTTAATGGAATTATTATTGAATACGGATACAAAATTTCATATAAATATTTTACATTAAAAAAAACCACATATGAGTTATTAATTTTCAGTCAGTATTGATTTTTTTAACTACTTTAACACGTCACACTTAGTTATTTATTGCTGCGAAAGTAATTTCGTCCAACAAAATGCACATCGTCCACACAAGTGTAGAGTTTAATTAATTCAACTATACGAGTTTATTTTAGTGTTTTTAAGCCAAACGGTCGATCGGATGAACTCGTATCAACTCTCGCAGGAAAACTTAATTCTGCACTATACGCCGTCCGAAAATTGGACAATTCGCTTATATGTAAAAACAGCAAACATTGTTAATTTTGCTTATGACAGTTGCATTCAGCCTTGGCCTGCCGCTTATAATTTTATATGCGCGCGATAATTTTCCAAAAATTTCGGCCATTTTGTCAAATTAGGACCCAAACGATCGGTGTTTCTTCGTACCTAGTATCCGAACCATTGACACTCCATCTTCGCTATATCTTATTAATCAATAATATATAAATATATGGGACATTTACGCACACGGCTGTACGTCTCCAAAGCAAGGAACTTAATACGTTATGTTATAGGTGACAAACAACTGATATATACATATATAATTTTAAATATATAAAAGTAATGTAGCGGCCTGTTACAATCCTACTGCTGGGAATAGGCCTCCTCTCTCCGTTGCTGGAGAGAAGGGTTGAAGCTAAGACCTACCACGCTGCTCCAATGCGGATTGGTAGGTTACACATATCTCCAGAATTCTCTAGAGATATGCAGGTTTACCTCACGATGTTTTCCTTCACCGAAAGGCGTGTGATAAATTGCAATTACCAATTAGACACATAAGTTTTAATAGAAAAACTCATTGGTGCCTGCCCGGGTTTCAACTCGTGTTCCCCTCGAAAGAGTCGCACGGTCTCACCGCTAGGCTATCACAGCTCTTACATACTCAAATACAAATATACGGCCAGGCTCAAAGAACCAAAAAATAGTTTGTAGAAAATGTTGGCCCTCAGCGTGAATCAAACCCGCGACACGCGGAGCTAAAGACAAGGTTACTACCAATTGCGCCACAATATCTAAACTATTTAAACAACATCCGTTAGTTTGTTTCTATTTATACAACAATAGCTAGCCTACAAAAGAGGTCTTTTCGCTTGCAGCGATTTCTTGAGGATCATAGTGAGGATAAGGGATAATACACAACAATTAAATTGCTACAAAAAAGTACATTCATAATGAAAATAATATACGATCAAATGTAGTGTATAGTCTACATATATTTTAAATATTAATATTACTTATATATTGAATAACTCTACTGCTTCTACTTCGTGGTATCGTGTCTCCTTAATCCCGATTAGATCACGTGGACATACAACAAGCATAGCTTGCTCTATTGCCCGCTTTAAGTTTTATTATATATCATTCAAATCGAAATGCTATCACTCTCACATCAGACTCAGTGTTTGAAGACTTTGATCTTCAACCATTGAGGTTTTTGGACGACAAGATCTCGCGTAACTTCCCAAATGCTACCAATTTGAGTGGGTTTAGGTGGCTGAACTCTTTCTTATAACCTATTTAGCCGAAGTATATGTCCCAGGTGTATATTGGAGTTAGACATGAACCGCTCGTGTCGCTCGTGTTCATTTTGAAGCCCACCTGTTGAAATACTCTGCTTTACAGACAGACTGCTAGACAATCGTCTAGCTAGTCCATCAGAGACTCTATCATCACGATTGCATCATCAGCAAATTTAAAGTACGTTGTATCAGTCATAAATTTCGATTCCGTATTTGTTCCAATTCAAGAGTTTAAAGACATCTTGCAATGCAGCGGCAAACTGACGCACTCCTTACCGCAGCTGGATTCGTCTCGTAATCCTTACTGGGACACGGATAGACATAGTGGCGTTTTTCACTTATTATTTATCCAAGTATTGACTTGGATGCACCAACAGTCGGCATCTTTGGATATTTTTAAATGAAATACGAGCTAAAATTATTTTTATTAAGCCCGCTAATCGAAAACAATTCGGATTAAGAAAAAACGTTGTACCAAAGTGAACAGACGAGAAAGTTGCTTGTCATATTGCTTTTATGATTCGATGCGGTAAGCATAACTAACTATGATATGAATACGATCCACAATTTATAGTAAACTATATAAAAATCTGTGGCCCTCTTTGGCAGCGCTATCGCGTGTAGGACCCAGTATTGAATATTTCACTACGCGAGCCAAAAGTACAATGACCGGCTTTGTACCGATTTTGTGTAGCCAATACACATTGCGTTTCATTATTCGGGATGTATTGCATTGAAAATTGCTTCTCTTTTCGAGCAATGTCAATGAAACAGCAAAAAGCAACAAAAGCTCGACTAACATTGATTTTATAAATCGATTTTTAATTTAAATAAAATTTCATAATATCATGGTTATATGCTTTTATATTATAAGCGCCCAAAGGATATGTTCCAAAATATTTCAATTTTTTTGCAGAGTTACATTATCAGTATTTACCATATTCTATGTGTAGGAAAGGCCGTATAGATAGGTATGGACCTACACAATCAATATAGACAGAACAGATCTCTATTACTAAAAACACGCTAGAATACCTAACAGTCGTAATGAGTCTTCATTAACAATAACTGTACAGAATAAAGGCAATATATGTGTAAACTATTTACAATATATATGAATGCTGGAATATGAATGAAATGGCTTAATGTAAATGGCGGAATAAGCAGAATATTCCTATCACTATTTTTAACTTGAATTGAATTTTATGATAAAAAATTTATTAAGGTGTACATTAATCATTACACGTAATGATTAATGTACTAAGACATTTTAGAGTAGTTAATTTATGTCTATGACAGCCTTTCTTAAGACGAACATGGTGTTAAAGTTCATCTAATGTAATAATGTAATTTTAACGTAACACCATTTTCAGCCCTTGATGAGTAAGTTAAGCAAGTAAGAATAAAAAATCTTATTTTAAACAGTAACTGCAACTCAAATTAATAATCCAGCTCATATCAAATATGAAATAAGTATTTCAAAAACCTTTATTTCTAACGACTTCTAAGTACTCTTGTTTGGGAATTATCATAAATATTTCTAAATATTCATAAAGAAATATATATATTTAACTCAAACTACTTAAGCCCTATTTTCTTTGCAAAGATATGTTCTAAAATAGGTCATGAATCAATGTAAGTAGAGTCTGAGCTGAGAAAATTAAATCAATATTTCTTCTTCTTCTTCTTCAGCCGATGGACGTCCACTGCTGGACATAGGCCTCTTCATGGGATCGCCACACCACACGATCTTGCGCTGCCTGGATCCAGTGGCTCCCTGCGACCTTTTTGAGGTCGTCATACAATAACATAAAAATGAAGTCGACCTTCATTTATTCATCGCTAGACGCAGTAATGCGTAGACTATTCACAGCCGTTAAAACAAAGAATTAACTAATTAATTAAAGTTACTTGACTACTTAACTCAAAACTATTAACTGTTGACAGGCGCGGAATTTAATATCACCATCATCGTTTTTGCCATATTTCGTAACTGATAGCGATCCTTATCAACTTAAACATCAACTTTAACTTATTCATACTACTCGCCATTCGACAAAGCATGTAACTTCAGACAGAAAATAAAGGCTCGATCAATAAAAACGTTTGGCTCGTTTTCGAAGTTTTGATACTGTGGAATATCGAGATACAATTAATTTTCGATGCGTTGAATGCGTATAAGAGTACTCACAGTAGCTGGCTTCGAGAGCGTTACATGAGTTCCAAGGTTCACTGCTCGGGTGACGTTACAGCCTGTAACGGATGCACCTTCTCGCGGGCTTCACGAACTTGCGTAACATTTATATAACGAGGCACATACCGTCCGTGATCAAAACCGTTCGGTCAGAGTCGAGCTCGCGCACGGCTCAGCAGACCGCTCCGACCTGCCATTTTGGATTCGATTGGAGCGAATCTAGGAACGCGCGGCTGCCGCTCGTCGCGCGCTTTTTGCACCTAGGGTGCGCCCCTTAAGAGTGCTTTTATTGTAAAAATCAGAATGGCATGGAGCTACGTTCGAAAGAAAAATAAAAATGTGTGAATCGGTCGGTAGGAGCGGTTGGCCGGCAGCGAGTGGCACATGCCGCTCGATACACGGGCGCGTGCGCGAGGCGCGGCGCCGCGTGACGTCACGAAGTCTCGCGCCGCCGCTTTGTCGTCAGCGTCTCCTCAATGGACCACGGCTACCGCTCTACCAGTGGACTAGCACATCTTCTTCTTCTTCTTCGTCAGCCGATGGACGTCCACTGCTGGACATAGGCCTCTTCATGGGATCGCCACACCACATGCGCCGCCTGGATCCAGTGGCTCCCTGCGACCTTTTTGAGGTCGTCTGTCCACCTCGTAGGGGGTCTACCGACGCTGCGCTTTCCGGTGCGGGGTCGCCATTCCAGCACCTTAAGACCCCAGCGCCCATCGGTTCTCCGCACTATATGCCCCGCCCATCGCCACTTCAGCTTCGCGACACGCTGAGCTATGTCGGTGACTTTAGTTCTTCTACGGATCTCCTCATTTCTGATTTGATCTCGTAGAGACACTCCGAGCATAGCTCGCTCCATCGCCCGCTGAGCGACTCTGAGCTTTCTTATAAGGCCCATAGTCCCTAGTAGTAGTCTATGGGACTAGCACATAATTGCTATTTAATTAACACCCATAAATTTATAATATCTAACTTATTAATGAGCTTGACAAGTAAAATTAGCACAAAACTACAAGTTAACCTATGCCCTAAATTATTAATTTTATATCTTTCATTAATTGATGAAGTATTACGATATTAATTTCAAAATTACACTACTACTAATTATATAATTTACGTACTGCCGATAAAAGCCGATACGCAAATGCATCCTCTTGTAATGAGAGGTTAGAGCGTTACCCCCATTGCTGGTCCACTTGACACTTCTAGAGTTCAGCAACCCTACCGATCGCTGGTGTTTCAACTTTTAATAAACTATAAACATCTTTCTCTCATGGAATAATTTTACATCATCTCCCGATGAGATTCAAATTTTCTGGTATTCTGTGCCAGTATCGAATCACAATTTACAGCCAATTTCACATCGGAGATATTTCAACTTTAATACGAATACTTGCGTACTTTTAGACACATTGAATTTTAAAACATCATTAGCTGATGAAATTTCAATTATTAGTACTCCACTCCATTACGGATTTAGTCATAAAAAATAGTTCTTTACAATTTGCTGCGAAGTTTCAAGTGATTAATCAATATCAGCTAATATATAAAATTTACTTTTACATCTAAAATTGCAAGTCTACACTATATTAAATATCTTACCGTAACATCAGTTTGTGCACAGACAGTTTTAGGCTCTACAATTTTAACCTTATTGTGCTGACTCGACACAAAAGCATTAGTAGTATAAACGTTTACATTTTTACACGAAACTTTCGATAATATTGTTACAATAAAATGTACACAGTTGCTTAAATGATTCGCTATTAAGAAAGTTGTCACTGTCAATATCCAATCTGATAATTTTGAGGCTATCATTCTCAACGAGCGTTCAATTATATATGAGAGTATAATAAAATAAAGGATTGGCAGTTTAATTAAATTCTGCTGATAAAATAATAAATTCATTATCCAAAAGTAATAGTAAAATTATTTTGCTATAATCCGCGATAAGCACTACACACGTTCGCTATCACAAACTCAACAATCGTGTCGCCCCGCAACCGAAGCATCATCAGGAGATACACTCCACGACAAAATCGCAAAGCTATCTATAAATTATTTATTTCATTATCATTCACTGAATGGGCCAAATAGGTATATTAACATTAAATTAAAGTATTGACACTTTAAATTCCTGTAGCTTCATTACAGCAGTCAGTAATGGGAAAACTTCTTCTTTAGCAATTATAGTGCTTTTTCTCCCTTCTTTCGATCTTGTTTACGATTCATTACTTTATTACTTCAGTTTACTTCATATTTCTAATCTTACTCTTTGTTATAATTGTTAATACCTAAGCAATTTAATTTAAATTCATTTATCGTTCAAAAAATTCACTCACCTCCAGTGTTGCATATTTCAAGAAATATTAACTCAATGCCAGCTTGCGCCGCTTGAACGTTACGGCTCTCAGCCATCTTTTCAAAATGTTTTGCCTTGAATATATTATTCAGTGCCATTTTGAATTTTTTTTTCTTAGCCGTCTTTTTGAAAGCAAAAGTAAAACGTCAAGTCAAGTTAAAAAAGCTTTTAACAAAATTATATGTCCCTACTGTTAACTGTTGAGGAGTTCCCTCGACTGGAGACAATCCTGGCAGCAGCATCAGGTCATGCTTTTCATAAACATGCATTGTCAACAACAAAGGAAACACATTGTGTTTCCCTTCATTCTGAACTCTTCCTTCTATGTAAATTCTTTCACAGTCAAGGCTATCCTTTTACGGAATGCACTTCCTGTAGATATTAGAAAATCCTCTAATCTTTCTGTGTTTATAGAAAAAGTTAAGCAATTCTATTTAAATTCTTCCTGATTGACATTTCCTTCTAACTTCGTAGTATATTTTCTCTCATTAAATTTTATCTTTTTCGTAATTTATATTTTGCTTATTTGTCTTATTATTGTTTTAAAGGATAATATATATATCTAGTACTTAATTATTTTGTACGCCCCCTATATTGTACCGATACTTCTTTTAACTATTTACACCTATTATTTTGGTGTGCAATAAAGTGTTTTATCTATCTATCTATCTATTGTCATTGGGATTGGACCAGTATATAAAATCACAGTTTAATCAGACACCGGGCAGTGAGACAAATTTAACTTGCAAGATTTCGTCTTCATATACATATAGTCATCATCATCATCATCATTCTCAACCGATGGACGTCCACTGCTGGACATAAGTCTCTTCATGGGCTTTCCAAAACACACGATCTTGTGCCGCTTGTATCCAGCGGCTCCCCGCGACCTTTTTGAGGTCGTCCGTCCATCGCGTAGGGGGTCTGCCAACACTGCGTTTACCGGTGCGGGGTCGCCATTCCAACACCTTGAAACTCCAACGCCCATCGGTTCTCCGCACTATGTGCCCCGCCCATCGCCACTTCAGCTTCGCGATGCGCTGAGCTATATCGGTGACTCTGGTTCTACTACGGATCTCATCATTTCTGATTTGATCACGTAGAGACACTCCGAGCATAGCCCGTATATACATATAGTACCCGGCATTAAATAATGCACATCGATGTTTAGAACGAAACAGCCGGCCAGTTCGGTTTCATAGAGCGCTGTCACTGTCACTCAGTTAGTATGTGACGTTTCACACGGGTTCGTCAGTCTATGCAACAGAGACAATGCTCTGCTTCTGCTTCATAAAGCAGAATCTAGTCGATTTCTCTCCGTAAGCCTCGAAGTACATTGTTTATTGCCGCGTAATATACATTGCAAGTAAAATAAAAGCTTTTAAAAATTGGACTAATTCGTCTTACAGAGGGTAATTAAATAATGAATAAAATCATTTTTAGTAACATTTAACCGCATCTTTTTCGGTTTTAACACAATAGTGATAAAATTTATTATGCATATTATGTTTATTTTATAAAACATCACCATAATGGTATGTACGATTTCAACGCTGAATGTTATAAATAAAGGATCTAAAAGAGAAACGGTAGTTTTCGTAGTAGTCATGGTAAAAAAAAGTAAAACAATATTTACAAGGAATTTATTGACTAACAAAAATATACATTTTAAAGTACACATGCTATGGTTTTACATTATATAAAATAATGGTAACTGTAGTTCTTTATTAAACAGGTTTAAGCCTGACTTTCAGAAACCTTTTTAAGGTAACAAAATTTTGAAAGTTATCACTTTGATCAACTAAATAGGTATATTTTTTTAAGTAAGGCAAAATTGATAATTATAATTATACATAATTTTTAATTATATTAACATCACTGCGTACTTTAAACAAAAAAAACCTAGCCCTGAATTCCGTTGTAAGAAATAAATATTACTACACAGTAATAATATACAAACCGTAAAAAGTAAATAGTTCTGACATTGGAATATAAAAATGTAACATATTTCAAAAACTTAAGCTGTACCCTTTTAATTAATAATTATTTTTGAAATCTTTATTAGCAATTTTATATTGAATAATTATGAAAATCTTACTATGTTGGCAAAGTTGAAATCATTTTAAAACAACGGTATAATATCACTAAAAGAATAAATTAGAGAAATTATTTCGTATAGCAAAGGTCAACAAATATAGTCTGTTGCACAATATACTTTACATTACACTAACTCTCTAGGTTTCAACTGTACAAAGGTTGTATAATAAGAAAGATGGTCGATAAATATCTTATTTAAAGAAAAAACAATATTTTATGTGTTCTTTGGCACCATTGTTTTTACCGGAATAAAGAGTAATATAGTTTTTTTTTCATTTTTATATCATTAAATTTCATCAAAATTTCGTTCAACGCCGTAAAGCTGTGTAAAAACGGTAAAACATAGCACCTATTACTATAGTTTTGTACAATAGTCGTATTTCCCTATTACCAATACATTGTAACCATATTTATTTATTATAGATATTGCGTAAAAATATAATTATATAGCTATAGTAGGAAAGACTGAGACTTAATAACAACTACATAAGTGTATCATAACTTTGTCATGTGTATCTGAGGACACGCGCTTGCCAAATATCTTCTCGACCGTGCCAAATTGTCTATGGGCCTAATTCACACGTACCCTCAATACTAAAATGTTTCATTGACAGAGATTTTTTAAACTCGCTTCGTGCTTTTCATAGCAAGCTGTGAAGTTTATAAAGTAAAGTAGTAAAGTAACAGCCTGTTAATATCCCACTGCTGGGAATAGGCCTCCTCTCTCCGTTTCTGGAGAGAAGGATTGGAGCTAAGACCTACCACGCTACTCCAATGCGGATTGGTAGATTACACATATCTCCAGAATTCTCTAGAGATATGCAGGTTTCCTCACGATGTTTTCCTTCACCGAAAAGCGTGTGATAAATTGCAATTATCAATTAAACACATGAGTTTTAATAGAAAAACTCATTGGTGCCTGCCCGGGTTTGAACCTATGTTCGTCTCTAGAGAGTCGCACGGTCTCACCACTGGGCTATCACAGCTTAAGTGAAGTTTATATTTTCATTAAAATATCATCTCAATTGCAATCCAGATAGTCCTACTCCATCATAAAGTCCCAAAAAAACCGGAAAATATTTATGGTCTTGCTATATTTATAGCTTATTGTGACAGCATTAATCAGTATTATTTTATTATTACCGGTTATTATAATCAAAATAATAATTTTTATAGCGATTATATCAAAGTCAATTAATATTTTACACAATAAAATAAACAGTGAAAAAAATTTGATTATCAACCATTTAATATCTCATTTTAAACTATAACACACTATATAAATATATATATAGATATATGTTTATTTTTTCCTTTTGTATTATTATTACTATTTCATCATTCTATTATAGCACCCCTACAAAAGCCTACAAACATACATTTATTTTTTAAAGCTGTGAGATAATGGTTAAAGTATTAAGCCCGTCTTTTGTACAATTGGTTATGCATATAGTTGTAGAATAAAGTGTAGAAATAAATTGAAATAGGATAAAAGTGTATTCATTTAGACATTGTCAAGTTCGATACTTATCTTTTTTTAAAGAAATTAAACTGGAAGTAGAACTAAAGTAGTAAAGTAAAGTAAAGTAGCGGCCTGTTTCAATCCCACTGCTGGGCATAGGCCTCCTCTCTCCGTTTCTGGAGAGAAGGGTTGGGGCTAAGACCTACCACGCTGCTCCAATGCGGATTGGTAGGTTACACATATCTCTAGAATTCTCTAGAGATATGCAGGTTTCCTCACGATGTTTTCCTTCACCGAAAAGCGTGTGATAAATTGCAATTATCAATTAGACACATGAGTTTTAATAGAAAAACTCATTGGTGCCTGCCCGGGTTTGAACTTGTGTTCCCCTAGAAATAGTTACACGGTCTCACCGCTGGGCTATCACAGCTTTTTAGTACAAGTAGAACTAAGTTATTATAAATTGCACGCTAATAGGAAAAATTAGTGTACAACTGGCCTTCGTTACGCAATACGACGAAGATTTTAATCGAGTTTCTAGATTGCATCCAAGAAGCATCGTCTCGTGTCAACCACACGTCGATTGCGGAACGAGCCGAGTCGATTATCGAAACAACCCTGTGGTTTGTGTTTGTTGTGCACACTTACTCAATTATTTTTTACTTTAAATATTTGTGATTAGTAAGTAAAGTGATTATGTAAAAGTTAACGTAATCACTTATTTTAAGGATATAATGAATTAATTGCATTGAACACATTTATGCGTTTGAGCAGTCACTCAAATCAAGTAGTCACTATTGTTATTATTATTATGTTATTATGATTTTTATTTAATCTATTTTTTTAATCTGGCGATTATCTTAAATGGTGGCTAAATGATAGATGCAAGTTCCGCCAGTTGTGCAATCTAGTGAGAACATAATTTTTGTGTGTTTTTTTTATTTATAATGTCTGTAGGCTATTAAAAATATTTATTTAATTATTTATACTATTTTAATTGTATAATAAAGAGTATTTATTGTTTAACGAAATACTTTTCAAATAAATACATATTGAGAATCTCAACTAATTCCTCAAAAATTCCACATACCAATAAAGACATTCCTATATCACCAATATAACCAACTTATTTCTACATTTTTAAAAATCTATTTTTTAATTTTAAAACAATTTTTTTGTTACTTTCCCAAATCAAACAATCATGAATACAATTCTATATTGAATCTCTCAATACAATCTTTGATAGGGAACGGAATAAGTTTGAGAGATAAAATATAATATTGAAGGCGCTCATTGTTGGTAACTTGGTATAGTCCTATAACTTAAATATTATTGTGATTAATTGTGAACTATACAATTTACTAGCTGGTAATAACATATTTCATACGAACAGAGATATTAAACTCTCTCTCTCTGCCATATCCCTACACGGAAATTACTTAAAATTTTAATATATATTAAAGTACGAATATCCTCCTGTAACGGATATTTAGGAGATATATTTAAACAAATATTTTTATAAACATGTACTGTACATTATATACATATATTTTTTATTATAACTTACTATTTACATTTAAAATTGAGCAATTGCAACTATCAAGTTACCTATATTACAAATTTATTCAATAAACATAAAATTATAGTCGACAATGATCAAACGACCAACCGAGAAAATTTTAAGAAATATTTTCTCAATTTATATATTCATAAAAATTACAACAAAAATTTAAGAATCAGTAGGAAAACAAACCCATACAATATTTATTAAGTGAACTTTTAGCATGCCAATATCTAAATTAAGAACAGACAGCTCTTTCGTACAACCAGTCTTAATTGAAATCAGTCCATTTCATATATTTACAATCAGTATTCAAATCGTGGTCTTAATATGATCACAAACCATCAGTCGATATCAAGACTCTTAAAACTACTAGTGAAACTTGCAAACATGCCTTTGCTGGGTTTTTTAATGCGTTTCTTTTCATCAACTTTGAATATCTCGGATTCTATTAGCCAATCCTTATAATTAGCTTCCATATTTGCCCTTTGTTCTTCGTGAAGTTGTTTGACTGGTGGTAGAGGGCCACCGTAGTCTTCTGGCAGGTACTCTAAATCTACTGCGGAAGTTGGACCCTCTGAAGAAAAGTTGAGTAAATTGAGAAGATTCGTGAGTATTAGGGGTTTAACTAGACACATGACTTGATTGATGAACGACACAGTGTGGACCACATGAATCTTTTTTAGACGACACGGATGAGCATTCTGAAAAACAATTTCACATTATTTTGTGAGTTTGTAATTTAAAAATATTATTTTATATGTATCGACAAGATCAACTCCGATCAGTTTTGTAATAGTCTTACATATTGGCCACCCTACATTGTTATAGAGTAACTTTGCTCAATTGGTTAATACATTAAAAAATATTGAATTTCTTATAGTATACCATTAAATTGTTAAAAGCAACACAAATCATACTAACATTAATAATCTGGCATCAAATAAAAGTACCAAAGCTCCATACTTTCATATGGACGCAGATTTCCTCGAAAATAATCTAATAGTTCAAACTAACGGACCACAATTATTATGACTACGAAATAATATCTCAATTTATCACATTACGTGTAGAAAATAAAGAAAAAGGTAGATGTCCATTGGGACGTCATCACGTTAAAGCGATAACCTGGGCGTTGTCAATACACCTAAAACTTGTATATTTTTAAGAAGCGAAAACTAAAAAATTTCGGGGATGCAAGTATCCACTTGATTGATGAGCAAGCATTTTTAGCTATTGGTATAAATTTTTAAGCTGCAAATTGTATTATAAAAATTTTACTAATCACCTGAATGTAATGCATAAACGCTCGTAATGCTGGCAACGTGACCCTTGTGAGATGTCCAAGGCTGCAGCCTTTCATGTCAAAGATCACGATGTAGCCCTCAGAGAGCCTGTCCTCCGAGAGTTTGATGTCATTAAACATGCAGAACACACGTACCGCATCAGCGAAATTTAGTTTACTATAGTCAGTGTCAGCGAGACGGTAGAGTAGAATGTGATAGCCTTCAGGCGATAATTTTGGAAGAGCAACCATTTGACTGAAAATTAAAAAAAAAACGAATTAAGAAAGTTTATTGCATGCTGTGATAGCCCAGCGGTGAGACCGTGCGACTCTTACGAGGGGAACACGAGTTCAAACCCGGGCAGGCACCAATGAGTTTTTCTATTAAAACTCATGTGTCTAATTAATAATTGCAGTTCATCACACGCTTTTCGGTGAAGGAAAACATCGTGAGGCATATATCTAGAGAATTCTGAAGATTATGTAACCTATTGGAGCAGCGTGGTAGGTCTTAGCTCCAACCCTTCTCTTCAGAAACGGAGAGAGGAGGCCTATTCCCAGCAGTGGGATTGTAACAGGCTGCTACTTTACTACTTTACTCACTACTGCATAAATACACAATATAAATTAGTAAACTAACAAATTTATTGTTTAATGACATGTCAATAATAAATCGCATGTCTCTCACTATCGAATCCTAGTTATGCTTTCCTCATTCAAGTTTTATTTTTATGTGTGGTTTTCTTGGGTTTTCAATAAAAAGGCTCAAGAGCCGGCGTATCTCATAAAAAAAATAACTAAATTAAATTAATTAAATAAATTACCTTCAAGAAATGGTAATGTCGAAATACTTTATGGTGAAATTGCATAAGTAAGTATTATTTAGTATTATAAAATTATAATATTTGAGTGAATTGTTAATCAAATATTTTACGGAAATCATTACTGATAAACAAAAAATTGAATCACTAATTTCAACTTAAATCCTTTGATAAAGAAAAAAATCATGTTTGCTATTCATCATTTATATTACACTATTATGAGAAACAACTTTAATTAACTGAAATAACCTTCAATTTTTTGTCACGGGTATGCCTACTGAGTGCGCATTATTAAGTACAAGCTTTTACCCGCGACTTCGTCCGCGTGGATCGCAGTCCTACAATAAACAGGAGCTTCAGCATTATACATTATAATAACTCAGTTAAATTTATGCAGTAATCAGAAAACAAAATATTTAAAAACTGCTCCTAAAAGTAACTCCTTCGACGTAAGCTGAACAACGTGATAAAGAGCCTCCTATTAATTAAAGATTTGACTCGTGTGAATAGTAGATAATTAAAAATCTTTGATAGGTTGATAATAGATGGCGTTTTTAAATGTCCTCCTGTAAAATTAACAGGATGTCTATAGCTATCTATATGTTATTCCGTTATATAAGGAATATTTGAGCTAAATTTCATCGATATTGGTTCAGCGGATTCGCTGTGAAAGAGCAACAAACATCCATCCATACTCACAAACATTCCCATTTATAATATTAGTAAAGTAAGACAAGATAAGACTTACGTTATGTCCAATATAGTTTTATTTTTTGGCAACAGCGGGTCGCGGTTGGTAAAAAGATCGGGCGAGTTGTTTCTCAATGTGAAATAACACTCGATGGTATATTTCGTCTCTTTGATTTTGTAGTAATTGGAATGAAGGAAGAGCATCACGTACTCGTCAGATATGCACGGCAGATGCGGCTGACTCTTCATCCTGTCAAAGGAATTTTATTTGATATATGATACTTAAATTTTCTAATTTGTATCTTGAGCAGTATATTACCTGCTATATCTTAAGGTTAGGATGCTCAAAAATAGAAACACTAATTAGATTTTTTAGAAGTATAACTAATATTATACAACATTCAAAAGACTATACATCTCTGGCTATCGCTAAATTTTGTTGCCCTTCGCGGTATATGACGATTCTGCTCATTTATATAAATTATAGATATTTATTTCAAATATTAAATATTTAAATTTAGAAAGTTTGAATATAATAGAATCTGAAATAAAAAACGCTCTGACAAAAATAGCTTTTGACAATAACAAACTACGAGTATATGTGTTTCATTCAGTATAAAGACGGAACTGATAACCAAAGGAAACCGCAACTTTTATGGAGACCTTGTCCTTCCAATATATCTTCTTCTCTCTCTTATCTCTTTTGGCGCTTCTGAAAGACATGCTAGTTATATTAAAAAAAACGTAAGACATTGAAGTAAAAAAATCCAAATTGTCTTTAAATTTTCAATCAATATTTTTATATACATATATTTTTACCTACCGATTAAAATCAAACTTTTTCATCATGGTTCTTTTCATGTGAATATACTAATCAGAACAGAACAATAGGTATACCAACAATGCCGGGCTTGAATGTCACGAAACATAGGCAAAATATATTCATAATCTTTGTAGACGAAATAAACCTACCAACTTTTATTTTAAGACCATACAAAATTACAAGAAAATATATATACATCGCTGAAAGGTAACGGACAAAAGATTATAATCATGGTTGGCATATTCTTTGATAATACTTGACCTGCTCGACATAAAATAAACGACGATTGAATTCTAAAGGTGAACGCGATGTATCAAAAGAAAAAAATAGAACTAGCAATTCTAACTGCTATTATACATAATTATTTCATAAGTCTAAAGCTCCGTAAAAGATCATAAATTCCTTTTGAAAGCCATACAAAATTATCTCAATTCATCTGTATAGTCATAATTCTTAATCTATATAAAAAAGCTCTCTGTAGCACTTTTTTGGTTTATCCTAATGTTCTACTCGAAGATATTTAAAACTGAGTCAATAGAATTTTTAATCTCTTCTTAATCGACGAATCACTATAAAATACTTCTATAATTAAAACTAGCTGTGCCAGCGGCTTCGCCAGCGTGGATTAATTATTATCTCAAAAATAAGGTAATATTTTCTTTCGTCATTTTGAACATAAAATTATTTGTTGTGAGCTAATAGATAGAGACATGTAACTTAATACTTGTGTTATGGGTGATGGACAACATGTAAGTATACTACATATATAATTTAACATACATACTTAAACACAAATATACACCCCGAGTCGAAAAACAAAAAATTGTTTATAGAAAATGTTGGCCCTCGGCAAAAGACGAACCCGCGACCCGCGGAACTGAAGGCAGGGTCACCCACTGCGCCAACAGGCCTATAAGTTTTTTTATACAACTGCTCTCCCTCTTCCACACTATTTACATAAAACGGTAATGTAATATTTACCTAAACCTTCCGGAAGAATCGCGCTATTTTTTAGTTAAAAAAGTACAATATTCTGTTCAGCGGACTTTGAGAAAATCAATCACATACGGCCAGACAGCTTTAGGGGACTTTGTTTTACAATAAGTATAGATTTAAAAAATGGTCCTAATACATAATAACTACAGCAAAAGATCTATCAATTGTTTTATTCTCTAATAACTTGTCACTTTTGATTTTTCCAGTGGAAGAGTACGCAAAACAGAATCTCGTACATATTGTGTAATTTTGCTTTCTATGTCCATTTACTCAGAGAAAGTGTCGTGGAATGCCATTCACGCGACTTATTTGAACTACGTAGTTACAAATTAAGTGATTCGAGCTGATTCTGAGAACATATTAAAAGTAGATCTTTTAAACAATAAAGGAAACGGAAATTTTCTTATTGAGGAAATGAGTAGATCCGTAGAAGAAATAAAATTACTACCATAGTTTTATCGTATCGCGGAACCTAAGTGTAATGTGGCACTTAAAAAAAATCATGAAGCATCAGAATACTTAAAATATCGGAATTATGATCTGCAAAGGAGTACGCATTGGTTCTAAGTGAACAGACGATCTCAGAAATATTGCATTAAACCACCAGATCCGAGAGTCACAAGGTAGAATAGTCCGGAAATCCTTTAAATAAATAAATAAATATATGGAATATACGGTCGTCTGTCGCCAAAGTAAGTAACTAAATACTTGTGTTATGGATGACGGCCAACTGGTAGATATACTACATATATAATTTTAAATACATACTTAAATACACATATACACCCAGGCTCGAAGAACCAACAAATTATTTATCCCCTCGGCGGGAATCGAACTCGCGACCCGCGAAGCTGAAAGCAGAGTTACTAGTCACTGTGCCAACGGGCCAGCCAAATATTACATTCAATAGATATATGTTAGATAGTGAGGTGGTTGATAGGATAATAACAAAGATTAATTTACCATTCCCGTATCTGCTGTATCTCGTCATCATAACCTTCGGGAAGCGGCTTCAGTCCATTTAAGAACGGATGGGAGTACTTTGTTGCCGACATCGCTACCAGAGCCACCTGTCCGCTGAAATTAATAATTGAAGAACTATTTTTTTCATAATTATGTCACGTTGCTACTTAATTTATTTATCATAGAGTTATTATTCTATAGTAGAAGAACCAGCATAAAATGTATTCATTGACGATAAAGAGAGAGAAAATGAGATTTATTATCTGTCTCTCTTTATTATGTGTGATTAGACAAAGACAGTTATATATCGAAATGAGTTTTATCTTTCCTGTCTTATTATATGTTGATACTCTTATTTACAGGCCTGTCTAAGGCTCTGCTACTCTAGTAAAATAACTCTATGTTATTTATACGGCAATATGTACAGTGATTGTTCTCAACAAACACAATTACGCATTTATTGTATGAATATGGATATGGCAAAAAGTAACCTTGTTAAGGTTACCTCGATAATTTTATTGCTTACGTAAGAAATTACCTGAATAAGGACAGCAGCAGTGTTTAATTAACCTTACCATTAAACGTACAATGTTGCTAAAAATAATAATTCATACTAAGGAGCTTAAGTTGCATGTTGAATGTCATATTAAACTTATGGGTCATTACTATGAATTTATTTTTTTGTCATTTCCTTATCATATATTACTACAAAAAATAATAGCGTAAAACTTTAGTGATGTCATTGAATTTGATTTGTACGAATTATGTGGGAATCTTTGTAACAAAGTGATGTTTGCAGCTGTTTCACAAGCCGAAGATTTAGAATTTGATTCTTCGCTTAGTTAAGTGGAACTACCTTTGTAAATAACAAGACCACAACTGTTTCAGATCTCAGCCATGACAATTTAAAGCCATCGCACCGATTAAGTATTCAATAAATATTAATAGTCCATTAATAGCTGTAGCAATTTTTCTCCCAAGTACTACCGCGTTAGATATTGATGAATAACCATCAAATAATATGTAATTTTTATATCTAACGCTTACAATCTATTTATTAAATAAATTCGGATACGACCGTGAAAATCATAGGTATCGAACACAAACTAATTACGCTATCGTGGTTATTATTTCTTTTTTCAAACTCTTAAAAGTTACACGCTGTATAATGTGTACAATATTAACGACCTAAATAGTAAATACTACAGTGACAAATCCATATCAATACTGTATATATGTATTCAATAACAAAACACAACCAGCTGCAACTAATATATTGCATAATAACAAATTCTTTTATAATGAAACACGTTATTTACGTGTAACAGCAAAAACAGGTTATTGCAACCAATCAAATTCGGTCATATGTTAGATGGGCAGCGACGCGAAAATTCAATCGTTCATAACGCATGAAAAACTTTCTTTGATAATCGCTTGTAATTACGTAAAATTAGGCTGCGTGATGAATAAATTTGTGGTAATTAAATCACTTCTAAGTTTAGGCTCTTGGGTGGTGGTAGAGCAATTGACTCCTGAATTTTTTAGTACAGCACCCTTAAACTTTTTACGGAATAATAAAATAAGCTCAAGTAAAACAATAAATTATAGAAGCTTAATAAATTATACAAGTGTTATATTATATGCATTGTAATATATCCAATTCAATAGAAAAGAAAACGAAACCATAAGAAACGTTCACAAGCAGTGACTATCATATGGTGAGGTTATTTATTATGAGCAATCGTTACTCCAGAACGAAGACAAAAATTGTTGTGATGTGATCTCATGGAAGGAATGTAATAACCTAATAAATAGTATCTATAAATTTTTCACATGAAATATCCCAAATTGGTCATGGTTAAAGTCATGGTCATGGTCACGTCTTCGATTGAGTCGCAATAAGAGCTCATGGTAGGCCTGCTGTTACTAACTGCTGGGCATAGGTCTCTTCTCTCCGTTTTTGGCGAGAATGATTGGAGCTAAGACTTACCACGCCTCTCCAATACGGATTGGTAGGTTACCCATATTCCTAGAATTATGTAGAGATAGGCAAACCTGCCTGTAGCGGCGTGTTACAATCCCACTGCTGGGGATAGGCCTCCTCTCTCCGTTTCTGGATAGAAGGGTTAGAACTAAGACCTACCACGCTGCTCCAATGCGGATTGGTAGGTTATACATATATCCAGAAGTCTCTAGAGATATGCAGGTTCCCTTACTTAGATATATGAGTTTTAATAGAGAAACTCATTGGTCTTTGAATTCGTGTTCCCCTCGTAAGAGTCTATCGCTGGGCTATCCTGCCTATCTCTACATAATTCTCAAGATGTTCTCCTTTATCGAAAAGCGTGTGATAAATTGCAATTATCAATTAGACATATAAGTTTTAACAGAAAGACAAATTGTTGCCTGCCCGGGGTTTGAACCCCTCGGTCTCACCCCTGGGATGGCACAATTTTACGGTCATGGTTAGCTATCATAATAAATATACATACACATCGTCATCATCATTCTCCTGCCCTTATCCCACTCTAAGTGAGGTCGGCACAACATGTCATAAACATGTTGTTAAATGATTTGGCTAGTTATTTTACGATCGGCCGTCTGCCTGACGTTCTTTTACCTTATATGTTAGTTTGTCAACACCTCGGTAAGGAATGAGGGTGGTCTATTCTTCTCAGGCAAATACCACACGGCACTTACCTTAGTCGCCTTTTCCGACACCTTTCTTTTCTATATCAGTCGTTTTACCCCACACCATGCTTCCGTATGTCATAATGTTGTGGAAGTTAGAAAAATAACATTTACTGTGAAATTTATAATATTACTAGCGGCCCGCCCCGGCTTCGCACGGGTATAAAATATATAAGTATAGGCTGTCACTCAGTGAAAAAAATGATTAAAATAGATCCAGTAGTTTTGATTTATTCATTACTGCCCGCGGCCCGCACGCGTTAAATTTGGAGTAAAACAATTCCCCTTTCCCTATACCATGAAGATTTCCTGCTATCTTTGGAATATCTTAATTCATATAATACATTTTACCTAGTTCCTTTTTACATTTTTCTCTATGTATTTTATTTTTACAATTAATCCAATCGCTGCTAAATTATAAGTGCTATAGGGCGAAGCGCGGCCTCCGATGCGCTATTTATAGGCACGCGCCGCATATTAAATCTGTAATATCTTCGAAAATATTCATTTAAATTACATGCTGTAAACGGCCATATTGATATATATTAAATTAACAATGCATCTAAGGTACTTAATTGGATAAGGATTGATGCTGTATTGCTTAAAATTGCTTCGAAAAGAGGGCGTTATTTTTTGTAAAAAGTAAATGACAAAAAAATGCTATTGTGGGTTATCCATAAGAGATAGACATATACCCTCCCGGAGTTTTCTGTAGACCTTTTTAAGGTGTACAAATTTTTAATACATTATTTTGATAAATCTTGTAGTGTTCAGCCTGCGTTTGCAATGTAAGCGGAAAAAAATGAAATTATTTACGACATCACGTTAGAAACCTCAAAAATTACAGTATTTCTCTACTCGATATTGACTGTTATTGTACATATAAACCTTCCTCTTGAATTACTCTATCTATTAAAAAAAACCGCATCAAAATCTGTTGCGTAGTTTTAAAGATTGAAGCATACATAGGGAAATAGGGACATAGGGACATAGGGACAGACACAGAAAGCGACTTTGTTTTATACTATGTAGTGATTTATAAATTCAGACCACTAAACATAAATATTTTTAGGTACTTTGTGTTATTAAGCCTTGCAGTTGTAAGGCAAACACAAATTAATGGATACAAAGGACCAATTTGAATGAATTAAAGTCAGTAGGTTAATGGAACGTCTATTATTGAGAAACAAATAGTCAGAGGAAGACGTTTCTAGTGTTCTGTAAAATAAGCTCTTTTTAAACAATAGATTATAAAAAATCCTAATGGGTATATACAAAATGTTTTGCCTTTTATATCAATTATATTTAAAATTATTAGTCCAAAAAAAATACAGGTCACAATATTTTAATATTATATTAATATCCCTTCTGTAAGATTGCTTTGTACAGTAAGTTAAAGCTTAAACCCACGATGGTCTATAATTGATTGGCAGATGAGATTGATAAGCACGTAAGTTTTAATAAAAAACTTAAAGTTTTCTCCCGGAGTAAGAACCTCAGACTACCTGAAGTAAAAATTTATACTGTGCAAGACAGTTGATACCCATTGTTATTTATTGAATGCACATTTCCACAGGATCGATACACTGAACTAAATACCGAGGTCAATAAGTTCAAAGTACTATCATCAGCATCATCTTTGTGACGTTTTGACACATTGAGATAGTAAATTTTTGATTTTGGCATAATTGCTAAGTCAAAGATAATAATGAATGAAATATCCCACATTATATATATACATACATACATTATATATACATACATATAAATTATGGGATATATCTCAAACCAGTTCAATTCTTGATTTAATAAGCCCTAAAACAATAATCCTGTTACTATTCTCAAATACAAAGGTCTTGTGTTCAGTTAATAGTATGTATATATATAAATTAAGATTTTTTAAATTGACATTTTATCTGGAGTTTTTTTTATCTGTAGTAATTAATCATTAAATTTTAAAGCAAAGAACAGGTCCAATTTGGAGTCAATGCATCAGTATTTAGCCTAAGGTATATGGGTAGGTTATTGAAACCTATTAAGATCTCATTTAGTTTTAATGTCAACCAATTAATTTAACCACGTGTTTATCTTCGTATTCAGGCAATTTGTTAAATTATATCAAAATAATGGATATTTCATTAAATACATTTTTATTAGTTTTTTTATAACTTATCTACACCGAGTATCACTCATCTGTTTATTTATATAATTTATAGAATTAGGCGTTACTTTGCGGAGATCCATAATACAAAAGTAATAATAAAATTATTTTGCTATAATCCGCGATACAGTAAATAGAAAATATATATAGTGTTTAATGTATAGTGGACTATCAGTATTTTCATACCCGATACGTGCAGGATTCGTAAAAACACATGCACAAACCTCCACCACTTCCACCACAATACACAAGCACTACACAGGTTCACTATCACAAACTCAATAATCGTTTCGCCCCGTAACCGAAGCATCATCAGGAGATAGACTCCACGACAAAATCGCAATATTGCGATTTTGGAATAAAATATTTAATCTTGATAACAAGTAATATTATTATGTATCTATGTTCATTAGAATAAGATTATCAAGTACAACCGCTTTTAAAGTGGTTATAAAAGTACCTATCATCTTTGGGTATATATTATAACGATTTTATATAGTATGAATATCGATCGATATTCATACTATATAAAACTTATATTATAATAATATTTTACAAAACTGCAATCAGAAAGGAAAGGGCATTGCAATGATAACGCGAACTTATCGACTATTGAAAACATGAGCAAAATCAGTACAATAACGTTTATTTAAAATGTGCACATCCACTCAATATAACGTAGTTATTTAATGATGAACACAATTTAAGAATGTATTAATAACAGAAAATTTTTCGTAATTAACTAACGTAATGAAAAACTCTGTATAACAAAATTTATGAGATACAATTAGTTTTACTTAAGAGTTGAGTAAAGTAAGAGTAAAAAAGGTCTTTAGGGAGTTCTAGAGAACTGTTATAGCCTAAATTAAAGCAATCGAGTATGGCTGAGGTCTATCTTTTCCTTCAAGGCTGCATTTTGCCCAGCGGTATGTAATTTACTATTAAATCATTAAATTGAACAACCCGCCTTTACTGTTTTTAATCACCTAGTATATATCACAATTCTGTGAAATACACAATTTTAGTCAGACTTTTTAGGTGTCCCAATTTTTTTAAATATAAATTTTAATAATGGATAAATAAAAAACTTTATTTAATACCGTATGGTGGTAAAAACAGTAAATGTTTATAAGTATTTAAAATAAAATTGTATCTATAAAGTATCAAGAGTATCTTTATAGAGACTAAAACTGCGTAAAATTCCAAAAAATGCTAACTATATGATTCTTTTTAAGTAAAGCGGACAAGAAAACCGGCTCTGTTTTGGGACACAGCTTATTTTTAAACCGTTTTTATAAAAATGTCTGCTCATCGCTTGATTAACATCGTTAAATGTTATAAAACACGATATGTATAAAAAGTCCAAGACGACCTTTGCAATGTTAACCTGACTGCCAATAATGTATAGAATCAGGCGTTACTTTGCGGAGTTCCATAATAGAAAAGTAATAATGAAATTATTTTACTTTATTATAATAAATAATAAATTATTTTTTTAATATTTTTTTTTTATCGCAGAACAGCAAAATAATTTAATTTAATATTACTTTTGTCTGACTGCCGTATCATAACCGTGCATTGAATAACTACATAACTTAAGTTCCAAGCTGAGATAGCCCAGTGGTGAGACCGTGCAACTCTCTAGAGACGAACATGGGTTCAAATCTGGGCAGGCACCAATGAGTTTTTCTATTTAAACTTATGTGTCTAATTAATATTTGCAATTTATCACACGCTTTCCAGTGAAGGAAAACATCGTGAGGAAACTTGCAATATCTCTAGAGAAGTCTAGGGATATGTGTAACCAATCCACATTGGAGCAGCGTGGTAGGTCTTAGCTTCAATCCTTCTCTCCAAAAAACGGAGAGAGGAGGCATATTCCCAGCAGTGGGATATTAACAGGCCGTTACTTTACTTTACTTTTACAGTTCCCACCGCGATAACGCCGCATAAAGAGCTCATGAATAAGAGATAAAATAATAAAATAATATAGTTCCTATACAACCTTTTTTGCTGGCCCGTTGGCGCAGTGGGTAGGGACCCTGCCCTCAGCTCCGCAGGTCGCAAGTTCGATTCCGCCCCCCCCCCTCCCAGAACCAACATTTTCTATTAACAATTTGTTGGTTCTTCGAGCCTGAGTGTATTTAAGTATGTGGTATATTCACCAGTTGTCCTTCACCCAAAACACAAATATTAAGTTACTTACTTCGGGGATTGTCGACCGTGTGTGTAAGTGTCCCATGTATTTATTATTATTTATTTTTTACTCATTAGTTTTGCACCTGAATAATTTTTAATTGTTTACATTGGGATGTTTACATATACTAGATATATATTTTTCTTCTAAGCATTATAAAAATTCATTTGGATTGATCGGTATTCAACAATGTTTCGCCCCAAAACCGAAGCATATAGTGCATCAGGAGATAGACTCCATGACAAAATCCACGACGATTTTTGATTGTTGAGTTTGTGATAGTTAACGTGTGTAGTGCTTGTGTATTGTGGTGGCGGTGGTAGAGGTTTGTGCATGTGTTTTTCTGAATCCTGCATGTATCGGGTACAAAAAAACGGATAGTCCACTATACATTTAGCATTATATATATTTTATATTTTACTTATCTTTATCGTGGATTATAGCAAAATAATTTTATTATTACTTTTTTTAAATATCTTTAGCTGCGTCAGGCAGTTACATTACTCCTCTCCTCCCTAATGTAGCTTCAGAGGATAATCTTAAAACGCTCACCTATAAACCAATAAAATAAAAGCTCTGGTTATTACTAACACTCTGTACTCCATCATCTACTAGCCTAATTACGTCTGTGGCGTGACCACTGCCAGCATATATCAATCACGTAATCATCGTGTAACAGGTAACAACATTACGCTTCAACTTTTAAGTCGATCCGCGAATGATTTTCCGTGTTTGTTTAGCATATTATTGTTAATTACAAATACATCTGTGATGCAATAATACTAAGACTCACACACACATTATCTGCTAACATTAAATTATCATGAAACTGAGCAGATACTAATTATCGACATAATATGATAAATTTTAATATAACACACACACACTCTACTTCCAACAATAATAATAAATTCGTATTATATATTATAAAGCAAATAAAAAGAAAACTTATTTTAAGTTTAATTTTCTATTTGTAATAAGTTTTTTGATAAGTTTACTTGTCTTGGTGGATGAGCGGGGCACCCAACAATGACAGAACCGATTCATGCGACAGCGATTGGTTGTCCGTGGTTCATGCGAAACGTTGACCTCTCTGTGGAGGTCCTAGATCTCCCTACCATTACTCACCTCTTTAAACGTTTTTCAAAATCTTATTACGAGAAATCTAAGGTACACCCGAACCCGCTTATTTCAGTTGCTTCCACCTACATTCCAGTTGTGTGTGTGTACACAGTGTCTTCGCCGGCGAAGACGAGATCCCAATTTTCTGACGTCGGTCGGTCGTGGCTTCTCGCCACCCTTCGGACGTCACAATGACTAATCAAAGTCCTACCATCAGCCCTCCACCACGTATCGCCCTAAGCCGTGGTACGGCCTTCTCAGAAGGCAGACCTTAGGATGACGTTCCCCGACGCTAGTAGAGCTTCTGCGCTTCGCAACTTCGACGATGCTTCTGCGCTCACCCGTCAGTTCGAAAAAAAAAACCTAGCAAAGCGAGCTCACACCTAGTGCAGGGGCCCTTGCTGTTAGTGTATAATGAAATTTTATATAAACAAAATTATTTTCATTTTCATTTTCACACTAATAAGTGTTATATTTATTCGACATATTTACCTACCGGAAATTTTATGTTGATACAAAGCGACTTTGAACTATGTATAGAAACCGGCTATGCTCACGTCTTATTCTATCAGGTTAACTCGACTAGTTACGGGCCCATCTGGGAAATGATATATAGTATGTATAGCGTTAATATAATTTCCGAATTAACTATTACTAGAACTAAAACCGATTAGTGTTTTCTTTTGGTTAATATTTAAGCATTAAATAAATCGGAAGCATTTTACAAGAAAAGTATGGTCAAAGGTCGTGGGCTAATTTTTTTCGTACATTAATATTATTTATATTATATTTTTATATAGACATGTATAAAAATAAATGGTCTAACAGACTCTGCGTCAGTAAAATTAATTCAGAGTTATGTATAGCAGCAGCTGTTATTAATAAATTCCAAATAAACCAGTTGTGGCAAATCTGTTATGATATAATATATATCTCAGATAAGTTATATTTAATTTCTACAACTTTGTTAAACCATGTGTTAGTTTTTAGTCACAAGTCATCATAGCTCTACTTATCTCACTTCTCTGAAATAATAAGTCCTTGGTATCTCCAACCTATATCCAACATTCACCCTTCTTAAATTCTTTTTATTTTTATAAAGAATTAACTGCGAATGCTAAGTGGTATTCGGCTGAGTAGAATAGGCCACCCTCATTTCTTACCGTGGTGTCGTAAAAGGCGACTAAGGTAAGTCAACCCGCCGTGCGGTATCCGGCTGAGGAGAATAGACCACTCTCATTTCTTGCCGAGGTGTCGTAAAAGGCGACTAAGGTAAGTTACCCACCGTGTGGTATCCGGCTGAGTAGAATAGATCACCATCTTTCTTACCGAGGAGTTGTTAAATACGATTGAGGTAAGTTGACGTCAGACAGGGGGTCGGTTGTAAAATATGTAGCCAAACCATGTGATAACATGTTTGTAGCATGTTGTGCCCACCCCCGCTTAGAGGATAGATAGAGATAGAGAGGATATAGATATAGATAGAGATATAGATAGGATATAGATAGAGAGGATGATGAAAGAATTAACTCCGAATGCAATTATACATGCAAGTATACATGTAGATAATGATCTTGACGCAGGTTGCTATTAGAAGATTTATCGAGATAGCGCAATCAATTAAATTATAATAACAGGCAATTATATAAGACTAGCTTTTAAGAGGAACTTCGTTCGCTCTTATTATTTGAGTAAACCGTACTACTTATACTAATTACTAGCTGTACTAACAACGACTTCGCCCGCGTGTCGTTCAGTGATTTACGAAACATTTCCCGAATTTTCGAAATTTTGAACATAAAAGTAGTTATTGTGAGTTAGCCGTGAGAGATAGAGACATGCTGTCGCAGACTTTTTGTAATATTTTTATAGATCTATTCTCTCCTACTTAAGCGTATCTCTGCTGGTTTACGCAGCGCACGCGACTAAAGCCCTCAGTAAGCAAGTTTTTTAACAACTGCCCGACATTCTTCAACACAATTTACATAATACCGATACATACTATTTACTTAAACTATCCAGAAGTATTGCACTATCTTTTAGTGAAAACTGGACAAAAATCCGTTCAGTAGATTTTGAGAAAATCGATTACATACAGACAGTCAGCTTTTTGTGACTTTGTTTTATAATAAGTATAGATGGTCAAAGTGGGTTAACCTTTAAAAGCTAGACATATGCTGCCGCGGACTTTTATTAAGAACTTTTAGAGGGGAACAATTTTGTAATACATGATTTTTTAATAACTTCCACCGTCTACTTAGCGCACGCAAGGAAAGCTTTAAATTTTGCCATTTTCGAAATATTTTGGATTCCTGCTCCTCTCCTGTTCATCTTAGCGTGATGGTATATAGCCTATAGCCTTCCTCAATAAATGGACTATCTTACACTCAAAGAATTTTCAAATCGGTCCAGTAGTTCCTTAGATTAGCGCGTTCAAACAATCAATCAAACAAACAAACTCTTCAGCTTTATATATTAGTATAGAAATAGTATAAAAATAAAGGACAGTAGTAGTAAACAAAAATGGATCACACGGGGATTAAAAATTTGCTGTAAAAGGAAAAGATATTTAAGATTTGCTTATTACAAAGAGAAAAATAATAAATCACACAAAAATACATATCGAAATTATTCTAAAGTCCTGAAAAAATGCATTATGAATGCACAGAAAATTACAAACATTAAAAAAATCTTAAAAAGTGACAACAAGTGTAAAGCCTCTTGGGATGTTGTAACAAATATCATGGGCAATAAAATAACCGATCATTATATAAATAGTATTTATTATAATAATGAACTAATTGATGATCCAACGAAAATAGCAAATATTTTTAATAACGGTTTTATCAATATGACAAATAGGAATATTGATAAAAGTAATACATTTAAAAATAATTCTGGTAGTAAAATAGTGCATTCTATGTTTTTAAATCCAGTGACATATAATGAGATAAGAAAAGTAATAACATCACTAAATAATACAGCTTCAGAAGGCTTTGACGAAATAAGTACGAAAGTAATCAAGGCGAGCAAAGATAATTTAACTCCAATTCTGACTCACCTAATAAATTTATCTTTTGAGACAGGTTGTTTTCCCGAAATTATGAAATTATCCATAATTAAGCCGTTACATAAAAAAGGAAATCGTAAGGAAATCTCTAATTACCGGCCTATCACTCTAATACCAGTATTATCAAAAATATTTGAAAAATGTATGCTAAATAGACTATTATCATACTGTAACAAATTCGATATAATAAAACATGAACAATTTGGATTCCAAAAACAAAAATCAACAACACTGGCTATTTATTCTCTTTTAGATATCGTACTTCGTAATATTGACTCAAACCGAAAGACAACTGGTCTTTTTCTTGATCTGTCAAAAGCCTTTGACTACGTAAGACACGACATCCTTATTAACAAAATGGAATCCATCGGCGTAAGAGGTCCATCTTTAGAATGGCTAACATCATATTTAAAAAATCGCTATCAGAGAGTAATAATTAGCAAAAAAGTTAATAATATAGTGACATCATATGAATCAGCATCCAGACATAATTGTTATGGAGTCCCCCAGGGTAGTATTATCGGTCCTTTACTATTTATTATTTATATAAATGACATTACTGAAGTTACTGACCATAAATGTATATTATTCGCAGATGACATTTCTGTAATTTTTACATCCAATAAGAATAAAGTAATCAAAGACCTTGAATGTGATATTAATAACACTATAAAAAATATTATAAAATGGCTTGAGAAAAATAACTTACAAATAAATCTATCCAAAACTAAGTATTTACAATTTCACGACATGAAAGATACAATGAATGTTAACCATAATAATAAAAAAATTGATACTGCTACTGATATTAATTTCTTAGGACTTAATTTGGACTATAAATTAACATGGAGGACTCATATAGATAAGATCTGTGAAAAAATCAATAAATTCTGTTTCGTATTAAGACGCCTTAGATATTTAGTAGACCAAAAATCGGTGATATCGGTATATCATGCATACGTTGTATCGGTTTTGAGATATGGACTGGTATTCTGGGGCAACAGTACAGATATTAACAGAGCATTTATTGCCCAAAAAAAATGTATTCGAGCGATATGTGGTGTTTCTCCAACAGAGAGCTGTAGACCATTATTTTGCAACTTAAAATTATTGACGTTACCGTGTTTGTATATATTTGAGGTTTGTTGTTTTGTAAAAAAAAACCCCGATTTATTTACAATTGCTAGTGCTAAATATCCTCGTAGTAGTAGAAATGGTAATCGTTTGGTTTTGGATCACACACCTAGGTCTGCACTTTTTCTTAAAGCATGTGTTGCTATGTGTGTAAAAATATACAATAATGTTCCCGAAAAAATCAAACAACTTGCATTAAATAAATTTAAAACTGATCTTTATATATGGTTAAATAAATGCAATTTCTATGATATCAGAGAATTTTTAGCTTAAAATACCTATTTAAATATTTATAATATTGAAATTGTTGAGTTTGTAATGTAATTTACTTTAATCTTTGACATTTGTAAATTTGTTTCATAATATCAACTTAAATTAGAATGATTATTTACGCTATTTCTTAAGTTTTTACTTGTATTAATATTAATTTTTGTATAATTTAGGATACACTTTGCATGCCGAAAGATTGGCGGAGTATAAGAACTTTTTTTTTTGATTAGTGAACCTTATAACCATGTTCCAAGCAAATGTAATAAATAAATAAATAGTTTTTCTGTTTTTTTTTAATAAATTAAAGTTGTAATTTATTCCATATAATTACTTATGCAGTGTGGTATCACACCCATTTAGTAGACAAGTATATCAATAGACCACCCTAATTCCTTACCGAGGTGTCGTAAAAGGCGACTACGGTAAGTCGACCCGCCGTGTGGTATCCGGCTGAGTAGAATAACCCACTCTCATTTCTTACCTAGGTGTCGTAAAAGGCGACTGAGATAAGTTGTACCCACCGTGTGGTATCCTTCTGAGTAGAATAGACCACCCTTTTTCTTACCGAGTTTATTATGGTAAGTTGCCGTCAGGCAGGCGGCCGATCGTAAAATACGTAGCCGAATCATGTTTATAACATGTTATGCCCCATTTAGAGTGGGATAAGGGCACGAGAATGATAATAATTGAAAAGTACTTGCAGTATATTATAATGATAGTACATTATAATGATTTCTAATAGGTAGGTTATAAAAAATTTCGTAATTTAAACAAATTTACATATTAAAGAAATTAATTATATCATAGATGTAAAATAGTGAAAAGATAACAGTTTTAAATTAGAACACTCGAAAGTTAAAGAGATGTTAGTTTTATTAATATTAGAGAGTTTATATACCAAAATGAAAGTTTACTTTCCATGTTATCATTATATTATTGGTAAGATTAATAATGCCTGTTTTTTAACCTTCACACATAAACCTGCTGTTAACCTTTCAACAATATCTGGTGATTACTTTAACCTTAATTCAAGAGCAATTTCTTAACGTGAAATTAATAAACGACCTTTAATATTCGTTAATAATAAACAAAAAATATGTAATTTGCTTTTTATATTCTATTTGACGAATATTATTGATTATTTTAAAAAGTTCAACTAATTTCATTGGAATCCGGAAAAAAGCTAAAACTTTTGTTTGTAACTTTTTTGGCACACATAAACCAAATTATGTGTCATATGTCACGTCAATGTAATATAAATTGAAATGATAATTTAAATAAAATAATAATTAAAAGATAAATTAATATTTATCAATAGAAAAACATTTCAATCATCCAAAAAGGTTTTATTCATTGAAAAGTAAACTAAACTTTTCAAATGAATAAGACAAACTCCTTATATAAAAAAACTTACAACTTTAGCTACTTTGATAGTAAAGCAAATTATGCATACATTAATTGTATTTTTACCTTTTTTTGAAATAAGGCTACATTTAATGTATTAATAATTAGTGTTAAGGTTATTTAAGAACCTGGACTACATATTTTTTTAAATATAAAAGTACAATAAGAGTATTAAGAATATTGATAGATAAAGTTATTTTATATAAAAATAAATAGAGCTACACTCTACATTGGAGATTTACGGTCATTCTTGGACCCAATGCGTACGAGTATATCTACTAAGACTATGTATATGTGTGGTTTGTAGTGTATATGTGTGAAAGTGCTAAAATCTACATAATAAATGATTACAAAATATATATTTATGCTCACTCAAAAATCTTTTCCAGTGAAACAAACGAGTACACTAACGGAACGCGAAAATGAACGTTTCACTTATTTCTGAACGTAAGAGACGTGCACAATCGCTTGCACACTGAACACGACTGTCCCTCTACCTTGTAAAAATTAATGCCGGAATAAAAAGTTACCTTTCTATGTTTTGAATCCGCGAATCAACACAGGTGTAATAGCGGACGGTGGCTACCTTCGGTGGAATTTAGAAGACAACAATGGAGGTCACCAGTTCAAAACCTCCGCGCTATCAATTTGCGTAATATATGCCAATGACGATTGTATGCTTGCGACCTCACAGAGGTATCATCAATTAAAGTCCATTCATCGAAAACTAATACTGACGTAACGCGATAATTATATCGTATGCAAAAACTGAAACTGCTAGCTTTATAAAATAAATTTTAAAACGTTGCTTTAAAGAAATAATATTTGTAGAGACTATCCCGTGCCTGAATGCGCAATACAAAACACGTTAAAACAACTAAGTATTGCACGTATTATAACCATAGAGTCAATAATAACTCTACAAACTATATAAACTAGAGTAGGGGACTTATAGGCAGGCTTGTACGTGAGATTGACACACTGAATATTGAGAGGTAAGATAAAACGTATATAACGTATCTTTGTTTAATCACACATAAAAAACGGAGACACGTAATAAGTCTCATTTGCTTTCTCTTTATTCTCGATGGACACATTTTAGGCTGGCTCCCTTACTCTATTATAATACTACTCTATGATTATAACCTAAGAGGTGTGAGAATAAATGTGCGTATGCAACAACTACTCTAATATTTATTATATAATCTTATAACATCTAACATTGCTTAGTGACCGACGCTCATAGAAGCAGTCAAGAGGAGATACGCCACATTTCCCCAAGCTGAAGTCTCCTCTCAGAGTAGGCAAAACCTTAGTGCGACTTTACCATACTACTAGAGCTTCGCCGCTCTGTTGTCTACATTTTGCACTCTAAAAAATTCGTCTGCACTCGGGTTCAGTCCTATAAACCTTATAATTTGTAATGCCTAACAGATTTTTGTCATTTCAAAAATAGTGTTATCTGGAGGTATTACTACGATAAGCAACAATTTAATATTAAAAATAAGTATCAAATGTAACCTATATAAAAAGTATATTTAGTTTTTTTATGTATAAAACCTAATCCACTCACTTTTAACTATCGGCAGTTGCCGATAGCTAAAAGTGACCAAATGGTTAAAGGCAGTTTGTATGTATAAACAGTAAAAACTTTAGTGTCATATATCATTAACTTCAAGTAATCATTTATTGAGGAAAATACCGTAATGCAAAATACCGAGCCAAAATACTTATAGTATATACGTCATTTAACACTATGAAGTCTAAATATAATGAAATGCTGTAAAAAGTATACAATTTATTTTATAATTGTAATTGTAATGACTTAACAAAAACCATAAGCTTACAGCGAGGGATAATTACAACTTCTGACCTCTTTGATTATCTCGGTAATACAATCTGAATGAATACAGTGTGCACTAGTTACACGTGCCACAGTAACCTTGGTCTTGATTACTATTATTATCTACTTTTTTTTAAATCTATGACAATCCATACTAATATTATAAATGTCTGTCCGGAAGAAGGAATAGTCCTTCTTCACAAATTATCACCGGGCAACATATTAATGAAATTTGGTATAATATAAATTTTTTAACCAGGAAAATAGGAAAAAATTCCCGATTATATTATTTATATTTTTTAACCCACCAGTAAAATGAACTGAAATGAACATTATATATAATATTATCATATCATCATCCTCCTGCTCTTATCCCTCTCTAAATAGGGTCAGCACAACATGTTACAAACATATTGTCACGTGATTTGGCAATGTTTTTACGACCGGCCGCATGCCTGACGTCAACTTACCTTAATTGTATTTTACGACCCTTCGGTAAGAAAGAGAGTAGTCTATTCTACTCAACCGGATACTACACGGTGGGTCAACTTTCCTTAGTCGCCTTTTACGACACCTCGGTAAGAAATGAGGGTGGTCTAATCTACTCAGCCGGATACCACACGGAATGAAATATAATTTTATCATACAAAACAGGAAAAGTAAATTTCTGCATAGTGCAATACTGATTTCAGTTTTACGTTGCAATAAAATTTTAGTTTAAGCTTATTTCAATTCCAACTTGATTTTAGTTTCAATTTGTTTTTTTTTATTTGCTGCTACTTTAAACTTGAACGTTGATATACCGACAAAGCGTTGTTTAAATTATTCCATACATATAAAATATGATTTATTAAAGATTATTAAAATGCTTTCCATTAATATATTTAAAGGCCTATTGATTATGTATATATCATTCTATAATTTTTTGTTAATTAAAAGTGTCATTCCTGTCTTGAGTGTGAAAAAAGGTATATGCAACATAGTTTATTAAATAATTATTGAGTAATAACTTGAGATTAGCCGTATGGTATCCGGCAGAATAGAATAGACCACCCTCCTTTCTTACCGAGGTGTCGTAAGAGGCGACCAAGGTAAATGCCGTGTGGTATCTCATTTCTTACCGAGGTGTCGTAAAAGGCGGCTAAGTTGTTCTAAGTTGACGTCATGCAGGCGGCCAGTCATAAAATACGTAGCCAAATCATATGACAACATGTTTGTAACATGTTGTGCCGACCCCACTTGAGTGAGTGAAAGGGTAAGAGCAGGCGAATGATGAATGATGCTGATGAGTAATAACTTGAGATAATATTTTTTCTTCATAGTTGACAACAAATTAATTGAAAGAAAACGACAAGATACTTTGGAATTATGCCTACTTTTTAATGAAGAAAATAGTCGCCGCAAAATATTCAACATCAGCAACAATAATTTTATAGATCATCAAACAAGGATGCGAATTAGAAGAGACGTAAATTATAACTATATTGATAATCCAAACTTGAAACAAAAAGACCTATTAAGAGTCGAAAAAATTGTTGACAAATTATACGACGATTTAGAACAAGATGGAAATCATATTACCTATAGACAAAGGACTTTTAAACAAGCAACCAAGTCTAAGGTCTCTTTTAATAATTATATTAATATGCCAGCACTACAAATATGTTGTGGGACTGTATTGTAATGATTATAGAGTTATTATACTTAAGAGTAGGGAAGCCAGCCTTAAATGTGCCATATTACAATAAAGAGAAAGCAATCTATTGATCTATCTGTCTCTCTTTTTTATGTGTGATTAGACAAAGATGAAGTATACGAGTTACATTTTCCCTCTCACTATTTATTGTGACACTCACTTACAAGCCTGCCTATGGCTCCCCTACTGGTAATCTAGGTCTATTAAGTAAGGTCTATTAATTGGATAATAATTATTATCTAAGTAAATTAACTTTATGTTAATGATACTGTAATATTTTTTTATATTTACAGGCAATTAACAGTAAACTTAACAGACGATTTAATTTTGCACCTGCTCAACTTTATGGCCCTTTAGAACAAAAAGTGGAAAAACCGTTGAAATTAACAAATTCTACTATAGCGAAGATACCTTGGATCAAAAAATGGAAGTATGGAATTATACCATATTTTATTGATCCAAATACATATGGTAAGTTGTGAAATTAAATAGTTCTAATGTATCTAAATATATTTATACAAATCCAGACCTATACTCCGTAGGTACTTTAGGTACTTAACAAAAGGTAAACATGTCAAAAAAAGGTTCCTTTTAGTAGGTAGATTACAACATATTGCATAACCAAAAATATTATTTTTATTTATTTTTATCACAGCATTTAAAATTATCGATTGTATATGCGCCATTGTATTATGGCATGATTGCTATCAATACTTTCAAAAACTCTGAAACAAATATATATAAATATTATTTAATGTAATGTATTGTAATCTGTCTACTTTAAGAACTTTTTTTGACATGTGACATGAAAAACAATCAGGTATTTTAAACCTTTTATAGAAAACGATGGAAAATATTAAATATACTATAATACTACATTGTTGCAGGGTGACTTTATAAAAGATATGATATTATGTTGCATCAGATAATATAATATAATTACTATTGCTATATTGACGTCATTTAATTGGTTTTAATCTGCGTCTGATGAATATATTTTATAAAATGTAATGTTTATGCTTTTTAATACTAAGAGCATAAATATTAAATTTAATAAAAGCGATATTTCTTTAAAGACATTATTTTGATATATACAATTTTATTTCAATCTCTTTATTTGTAGATCATATCATTGCAATAAAATGTTTGGCACACCTGAGTATATATGAGGTATTCTTACTGTAGCTTCACAATACATTTATAATAATATAGTGTTTGTGAAACAAAATATACATCTTTTTAATAAAAAAAGCGATATTAGTAATAGGCAAACTAGGAACCGAAATAAATTAATAATACCAAGGCTAAGGCTTCAGAAAGTACGTAGATCGTTTGTGGGCTTCGGTATACATTTTTATAATAAAATTCCTCAATCAATTTTGGACTTGCCTTTACACAAGTTCAAAAAAGCAATTAAAGAGACTCTCATTAATAAAGCTTACTATAATGTTGAAGACTATGTCAATGATAAGAAAGCTTGGAACTAAATTGCGACCAGCTATGTACTAGACGATATTATAATCTAAGTTTGTTAACAATAGTTAATACAAAACTGTAATATTTATATTTTTTTAAAAGAGTGACCGCCGAGTTTCCGAACCAGTTGTAGCTTCAATTTAATTTTAATTTGACGATTCAAAAGTGCTTGTAATAGGCCAATTTGAATAAAGACTTATTTGAATTTGAATTTGAGTCATGTGGTTTTGTTTATTTACCTTTAGTTAAGTACCTAAACCAACGGAGTATAGAACTCTTATAAATAATCTATAACTGCTGTTCACGGTGGAGTTTCGTCGCTTTGTATTTAAAATAATAATGAGGTTGTAGAATATTTAATTGATAACATAATAATTTTAAAATTATTACAGATTCGATTCTGTCAGACATCATATTAAAAGCTTTTGATTACATAGAAAAAGTTTCATGTATACGTCTACAACGTCTTCGCGAGAAACCAACTGATAAATTGTCGATGCAAAATGTCGAATGGCTTTATATAACTAACCCTTCCAGTATAAGGCAATGCGTTCATAGCAACGAGCGTAAGCCTAATAGCGGTGTTCAGGTAAGATCATAGTAGTCTGAATTTAGTAAAGTAGGAGAAAAGACGACAGCAATATCAGAATAGATGATAAAATAAAAACGTTAAGTACTTAGCAACTACAATCCATTTTGCCTAGAGAAAAAATTTAATTAAGAAACATGCATACGTAAAGCATATTTCATAACAATTGAAGATTATATAAATGATAAAAATGTTTTGATTTTAAAATCCTTTCAGCTTCATACAGAACTGAAACTGAAAATTTTTGAAAGATTGACCGCCGAATTTCTAGCTGGTTCTTCTCGGTAAGAGCATCATGCCAAACCAGTTTCAGCTTCATTAAATCAAATTGATCCTTGACGATTCAAAGTGCTTACAAAAGCTTATTATAGACTAGATTAAAGAATATTTTAGTTTGATTTGATTTGATATACATTTTTATATAAAGAAACGTCTTCAAGTAAAATTAATTGTATACAACGTCGTTCCCACGGATAGAAGCATAAAGCTAGATATGGCTCTCATATTTGTAAAATACTGTGCCCCCGTTGTAATGATTTACCATATGATAATATGGTTTTCCGGTACAAATATGTTATTCCAAGATCTCAGTTCTTTAAACCATGATGCTATCCATCATGTTCGAATAAGTTCATAAAAAGTTTTCTGCAAATTGTTCCGCCAAATTGGATTCGTCCATCTAATTATTTCTAGAAACCAATAATTTCAGGTTTTTTACATTTTAGATGGTCGTCTTCGGTTACGACTGCTTGTCTCAAGGAGAAATAGCCCATGAAGTGATGCACGTGTTGGGTTTTTCTCATGAACACACGCGTTCAGATAGAGATCGCTATATCACCATATTATGGCAAAATATTAAGCCAGGCATGTAAAAATCTTATTATGCAAATTTTACTTTAAGGACGGATGTGTAAAGCTCGTAGCACAGATATTGTTTACTTATGTTAAGATCAAGGCAATTCATGTATTCCTTAAAGTACGCATTTAATAAACTAAAGATTTTTTTTAGATAATATATCTCGACATATCAAACGAATTCATTTTTCTTAACTAGCCCGTTGGCGTAGTGGCTAGTGACCCTGAATTCAGCTCCGCGGATCACGGGTTTGATTCCCGCCGCGGGTTGGCATTTTCTACAAACAATTTGTTGGTTCTTCGAGCCTTTGTGTATATTTGTATTTAAGTATGTATTTAAAAAAAAATATATGTAGTATATTAACCAGTTGTCCGTCGCCCATAACACAAGTATTAACTTACTTACTTTGGGGATAGACGACCGTGTGTGTAAGTATCCCATATATTTATTATTTATTTATTTATTTAAAGGATATAAGAAATATTTTGAGATTAATCATGATGACCGCTTGCTAAGCCTCCCGTATGATTACGCAAGTATTCTTCATTATCCACCACGAGCTTTCTCCAAAAATGGCCAAGCAACCGTGATGACAAAGGTAAGTCAAGTCACACTTACCAAAATTAACACCTAGCGATACCTACTAAATTCTGAATCTGTATTATTAGTCTGATTTACTAGCCTAGTTTCTTTACATTATATTCAGCTTTCACTGTAAAAAGTAAAAGCCTATTAATGTGTTCTAACGCTTCTGAAAGGCTCTTTTATTAAAGAGAAATATGAATCGGTTATCATTGTCCGTGGATGTCGGTGCTGAGCTGTAATATCTTCTGAGAAGAAAAAATTAAGGCCCCTAGTACATCTTAAGAGATAACTTATCATACGGTAGTCACACTCGACAATCTTCGACCAAATTAGTGTTTTAATGTAAACTGTTATGTTGTGCCTAATACATAAAATGCCACCAGCAAAAGCTCTATGCCCCTTTTTAAAAACAGCTTTTCTAATCAATCACTCCAACTCTATCTTCCACGAGCTAACATTTTAAAAATAATTATTTTGACATCTACGACTACTTATAATAATCACTGGTGACAACAATCCTTCCCACTTAAGCTATTTTTATATAGTCAGGTATTAAAGTTGGTCAACGTGAAGCACTTAGTGAATTGGACGTTGAAAAGATTGGTATGATATATAGTCTGGAATGTGTAGAACGTAACAAAGATTATTTAACAAAAACATGTCCAAGTGTAGTTACAAATAAACCAAAGACAACGGAAGTAACAAGAGAAGACATCCAAGACTATTTCAAAAATAGGATATGGCCCTATGGAATTGTCAACTACAAAATAAAAGATAAAATCGAATTTAGTGAGTATGCATTATGTTTTTCAAGTGTGTAACAGCAGAGTAACAAAGATAAGCAGTTTGAAGATAAAACTTAATACCATTAAAGATTTGATAATTTTCATGGTTTAAAGTTAAATATATTTAATTTTATACTTATTAGGCTTTTGTTATTTGCTTGTAACCGTTACCTAGCGTTTGCTGATATAAAAGCCTACAGCCACTAATAACTTTCTCATCAAAGAAAATCTACTTGTACTATATACTTTTACGATATTTAAAAAATTTATAAAATTTATCATGCGCCTTAGTTGAAGAAAAACATAGTGGCGAAACATTTGTTCCTTTGAAAATTCCTAAAACACGTGTAACCTGCCTGTCCATATTAAAGCAACATGGTAAGGTGGTCAATCATATTGAATAAAAATTCTGTACCAGCAGATGGTTTGTAAAAATTACAATACTATTTCATAGTTCCATTTAGAAATCATATTTAAATATATTTATTTAAACTTCTACTTCGATAAAGTTTACTATTTATTATTTCTATTTATAAATTAGTCATTTTGACGCTTATTGTAAGAATAAATAACTTCTAAAAAGTATACTGTAAAATTCTTAAATATTATTTATGGTACAATCGTGGTCTTTTATAGCCGCCGAGGAAAGAGAGAACATAAAAGCAGTTTTTGATCATATAGAGAAAGAAACTTGTATTGAATTTCGTGATATTACTGATCAAGATGGAGATGATGATAGTATTGATCCAATTGAATCTGAAAAAGAAAACTTTCAAATTAAAAATGAATCACTTCTAATCAAAAATGGAAAAGAACGAAACACAATGAAAAGATCCAAAATGACAATAAAATATGACAGCGTTAGCCGAGTTACATTACCGCTAAAAATAAAGTTAAATCTTACAACTGGTGAATCAACGTTAAATTATGGTATTTTAAATTAACTATTTATATATACAAACTATACAGCTTTGCTCACATATACAGTATATGTATAGAATTTTGATAATATACAAAATATTTATATATCTCATTCTCAAACTCCTGCCTTTATTCTACTCTAAATGGAATCGGTGCAACATTTTTTTCTGTTCCATTCTCTCTTATCTCTTGTCAACTCTGGCGTTACTCCTATTATATGCATGTCGTTTTTCACAAAATCCAGCCATCTCTTTTTCGGGCTCCCTCTAGTTACATCCACGTTCATATTTTACAGTTGTTTGGTTACATGATTTTCGTACCTTCTCATTATATGTTCATACCATCTTAATCTTGCACTTCTCGTCTTTTTTATAAGGTGTAATTTGTAAACTTACATACTCATTTCGTATTTTATACTGTCATGTCAAATATAACATTATATTCATACTATAAATATTGAAGAATTTAATAAATTGGAAGCATAGCTTAAAAGTGTTGGGTGTTAAAAAAATCGTTAGGTCAACCCTATTAAGTGTCAAGGGTCGATATTGTAAAAAAGACACCAAACATTTGATATAAAATTTTACTACTATAATATAGTATTTTTTTCCAAATTCAGCGATTACACTTGTTTATGCTAATTTTATACTATGTTACAACAGCAACGCAAAGCGATGGTAAAAAAATCGTCTTGCCAATGTCACCAGCTAGACGTCATGCTGCCAATATTATCATGCTGGTTCGGTCCGCTAAACCAGGATGTCAGTGCCCACCACCTGGCCGACCAAATGGAAATAAGGCATATTTAATAATATATTTTTTTCCCTTTCTATTTAGAAGAGTGCGCTGAATGTTATTTTTACTACGCTTATAACTTTTAACGATACTCCATGAGCGTGTGATTATGCTGTAGATTTTTCTCGATTTTCCAAGTTTGCACCATTATTTATATTTTTAATACAATTTGTCTTCATAATAATCTCTTTAACATACACGTTAAGTCTGATATAGTGTTAAAATAATGGAATGGCGTCTGCGCATTGGTAAACATAGTGTTTGGAAACACATTACTACATAGTGAAACAAATTGACAGCGACATGGCATCCCGTTAAAAACTTATGTCGAACAAGGCATATACATCATTTGAACACGAGAATGAAAATTCATGAACTGTCAAAAAAATTAAGCAGGTTTTTTTACACTTCATTAATATTAAATCCTAAAACTAAAATTGATTCAGTTTCTGCCCGAAGACTCCAGATAACAGTCAAATAAAAATATAATATAGCTGTCATGGCATGTACCACCAAATTGATGAATATTTTCTTTTTAAGCAGTAATAATTTTTTCAAATTGGGTATGGTCTGAAATTGAACTATTCTAACATGTTCCAGTATTCGATATAATAGATAATTATACCAAATAAAAAAGTAAAAGAATTTGTCCATTTGAAATTAAAATAATTCCAACGGCTTTCTCTTTTCAATGCTTGGCAGTTGTAATTAATTCTCTAATTAATAACTCTTGTGCAGGAATTTATAATTTATGCAGATTGTTTCAACTCAGTGAATGACCTTCTTCATCTGTTTATGCACATGTTGGGATCGGATCACCAACATAATATGCATGATAGAGACTCCTTTTTACATATTGTATGGGACAATCTAACTCCAGGTTTGTACTTATTTTCAAAGGCTTGACGCAAATTATCCACAGTTGTCACGAGTACTCTTCTATGAAATGCGTGCTGCCGTCGAAGGCTAGTGATTTATGGCTCATTTACGCGATGCTTGCACTTTCATTTTGTAGAGAAACTCATGTATTAGGTCCTTACATATTTTTTTTTTTTTTTTTTTTTTTTTTTTTTTTTTTTTTTTTTTTTTTTTTTTTTTTTTTTATGGAATAGGATGGCAAACGAGCATGCGGTTCACCTAAAGTAATCACCGCCGCCCACGACCTCTCGCAGAGCGAGTGTGTTGCCGTCCTTTTAAATGGTGGAATACACGCTTTTTGAAGGTACTTATGTCGTACCGATCCGGAAACGCTGCCATAGGGAGATCGTTCCATAAAATGGTAGTACGCGGAATGAAATTATTTGAAAACCGCACTGTAGTGGATCGCCACGCATCCAGATGGTGAGGATGATATTTTAACCTGTGACGTACAGTGCGGTTATGGAATTTGGCAGCAGGAATCAGGTCATATAGTTCAATGGAACACTCTCCGTGGAAAATGCGATAGAACACGCATAGTGATGATACGTTTCTACGCATTTCCAAAGAGTCCAGCCGTTCGCTGATCACCCGGTCTCCAATAATACGAGCTGCTCTGCGCTGTATGCGATCAAATGGCTTAAGTTGGTACTGGGGTGCACCAGCCCAGAGATGAGAACAGTACTCCATGTGAGGCCGGACTTGTGCTTTATATAGCGCTAGTCTGTGAGCCGGCTTGAAGTAATGCCTCGCTCTATTGATAACACCCAGTTTTTTAGAGGCCAACTTAGCCTTCCTTTCCAAATGACCGCGATACTTGCAGCTATTGGAGATGTCGAGACCCAGTATTTCGATACTACTCGAGCCACTTAAGAGAGTATTCTCGAAAGACGGTGACGCGACAAATGGTGTCGTTTTTGCGGTTAACGCGCAAACTTGCGTCTTCTGGGGGTTAAATTGAACTAAATTTAATTTACCCCATTCGGAAATCTTCCGTAAGGTGGTTTCAACAGAAGACACAAGATCTTTTCGGCACTCGTCGACCTCTTTCCAAGTGAGTCTTGCGCTACCGGTGTATATGGCATCCACCGTGCTGTCATCTGCATAGCAATGAATGTTAGGATCATCTAACATGTCATTGATATGCAGAAGAAACAGTGTAGGAGATATCACACAACCTTGAGGAACACCAGCATTCACAGGCTTAAGATTCGAGCAGAATCCGTCGACAACAACACGTATGCTACGCCCAGTGAGAAAGCTGGAGATCCAAGAGCGAAGACTCTCTGGAAGCCCGTAGGAATGTAGCTTTGAGAGAAGTGCCCTATGCCATACACGATCGAAGGCTTTCGCCATATCCAGACTAACCGCAAGACCTTCTCCCTTGCTTTCTATTGCCGCTGCCCAACGATGAGTCAAGTAGACCAGAAGATCACCAGCCGATCGACCGTGTCGAAAACCGTATTGACGGTCGTTGATCAGCTCATGATCCTCAAGGTATGACAGAAGTTGACGATTGATAATCATCTCCATAACTTTGGAGATGAGGGAGGTAATGGCAATAGGTCTGTAGTTAGCGGGATCTGAAGCATCGCCTTTTTTAGGGATCGGATGGATCAAAGCTGACTTCCATGTATCCGGGACTATGCCTTGTGAGTAGGAAAGCCGAAATAGGCGCGTTAGTACAGGCGTTAACTCGGGAGCACACCTTCGGAGCACAGTTGGAGAGATACCGTCAGGCCCACTCGACTTATGAATATCCAAGGTCAACAGAGCTCGCCTAACAGCTTTTTGGTTGAACTTAATATCTGGCATTGAGCTCTGACACCGAGGGATAGAAGGCGGTGAAGTTCCCTGGTCATCCATGGTCGAGTTTGAGGCAAAGAGATTCCCCAAAAGATCGGCTTTCTCCCTTGCAGTATGAGCCAGTGCATTGTTCTCCATGCGCAAAGGAGGAAGTGAAGGTTGGTCAAAGTTACCAAGCGCCGCTTTGGAGAGTGCCCAAAATTGGCGTTTTCTATGGGAGGAACATAAAGTCGTTTTTTTTTAATGAAATATATTTAATTAATCAAAGTATGTACCATTGCTATGTATGCACTTTTGCCATCTCATAGGTAGTTCATTGATCCCCTTACTAAAAAAACCATTCCGGGCGGGAATCAATAAAATCTTTGAAGGCGGTTTGGACTGCCCCATTCAAATTGCGAAAAAAATGGTAATCTGTTGGAGCAAGGTCCGGAGAGTACGGTGGATGTCTAAGACATTCTAATTGAAGCTCCTCTGATTTGGTAGCCGTCTGTTGTGCAGTGTGTGGTCTAGCGTTGTCCTGAAGCAGCAGTGGCCTAGAGCGATTGACCAGCCTCGGTTGTTTAGCAGCTAGCTTTTCCATCATGGTTTGCAGTTGCTGACAATAGATATCTACCGTAATCGTCTGGCCAGATTTAAGAAAGCTGTAGTGAACGACACTGGCACTAGTCCACCAAACACTTACAAGCAACTTTTTTTTAGTCAATTTTCGCTTAGGGCAGGATGAGCGCTTCCGATTATCGTAGAGGATCCACTTTTCATCACAGGTTTAAAATTCGATTTAAAATTTCTTCATTATTGTGCCGGTTGAGTAACGTAACGCAACAGTCGACGCGCGTTTGTCGGTTTGCTTCACTCAATTCATGAGGAACCCCCCTTTCAAGTTTTTTTCACCTTCCCAATTTGCTTCAAGTGGATTAGAATAGTTTTATCACTAACACCGGAGCCTGCAGCTAACTCGGACGTGGTTTGCGATGGATCCGCTTCCACAATAGCCTTCAATTCTTCATTATCAACTTTGGTCTCCGGCCGTCCACGAGGCTTGTTCTGCAGGTCGAAATTTCCAAAACGAAAACGTTGGAACCAAAAACGCACTGTGTTTTCTTTTGCGACACCGTCACCATACACATCATTAATCCTTCGAGCCGTTTCTGCAGCACTGGTGCCACGGTGGAACTCATACTCGTAAATAACGCGATATTTCATGTTTTCCATTTTGTAAACAGAGTGACACAAAGAAAAAAACAAAAGAAGAAAAAACAAATGAATTAGGGGGTTTGAAACACAAATGCATGAGTAAATAGCTGTATGAATTTGAATTTGGAATTCCTAACCATAAAGGTAATATTTGAGATCAAAGTGGCCAGTACGACAAAACGCCAATTTCATATGTAAGGACCTAATATTTTCACGTGTCCTCACGTGTCCATCCTCTAACTTAAAAATTCAATGAAATATAATTAAGTATGTTTTTCTATCTCTACCTACGAAACGAAACGCCTTAAGAATTTTGACATATATTAGAAAAGCAGGGCGTAGAAGTAGGCCTTCGCAAATCTTAAGCGAGAGCTAGAAGGATGACGACAACTAATCAAAAACCTGGGAAATATTCCATATTATAAAGAGTCAAAATATTTGTAATTAAAAAATATGTCTGATTTGCCTGGTCAATGCAACTTATGCCTTGTACCCACTCACAAGAAAAAAAATGCAGATTTCATCTTAATGTTTTGCTTTTATTGCGCGTTCTATAAAATTCTATAAAATTCTATAAAAGTGCGTTCTAAATCATAAATAAGACAAAAGGTCGGTCTATTATAAATTTTATTCTACATAAAAAAAGGTAATATCAGCAAGTGTTAATAAATAAAACAGTTGCACGCCTCAAATAATTTTATTAACTTTATGCATATGATTTATAGAATAAAGTGTAACTTTGCGAAGATCCATAAAAAAGTAATAGTAAAATTATTCCGCATCGGTTGCGGGGCAAAACGATTGTAGAGTTTGTAATAGTAAACGTGTGTAGTGCTTGTGTATTGTGGTGGCAGTGGTGGAGGTTTGTGCATGTGTTTTAACGAATGTTGCATGTTTCAGGTATGGAAACGAATAGTCCGGTCTACATTTAGCATTATATATATTTCCTATTTACTTTATCGCGAATTACAGCAAAATAATTTTAGTATTACTTTTGTTTTGTGCATATAACTTTTTCATATTTGTGATAGAATTAAAAGAAGAAATGAAGAACACACTTCCACCCGCCGCTTCAGCAGGATTTGCTTACGATTATCAGAGTGTCATGCATTACCCCTGGCTTCAGATCAAGAACGGTGTAACCAACATTATGTATCCTGTTTGGGTACGATTGACTTTCGTATTTTAATTTTTTATGGAGAGTTCATAGTAATATTATAAAGGCAGAAGTATGTTCGTATATCTTCTTTATGTACGAATAGAGCTACATATTTGTCATCCTTATATTGAGAGCCGATTATACTAGAGACTTACTTTTTTTCAACCATAATAGGTAGGTTGTTTGTCTAGATTCTCAAGTCATATTACTAAGTCCACGAAGCCTCGGCTTAAAATTAGTTATTATAACATTATAACAATATATAAAAATTGAAACAGTTCAGCTTCTATTTGCGTTAATGCATTGATTAGAAATTTTATCACAACTTTATATTTCTATGTAGGTCTTTTTTATATACTTTTATATTAAAGGTTCTAAGGTAATGGAGATTTGAAACGTTTTTAACAGCATTTATAATGTGTACTGTAGTGTGTGTGGTATTGGTTCACATTGAATCAATACCACACTTATACCACATTGAACGAAAACGCAGTTTGCTCGTATTTTTTATACATAAATATTTAGCAATTACTCCCAGCCGCGTAGTCACATCATGTACTTTAATTTAAATTTATAACTGACGACGAGTTTTATGGTTAAAAGAAAAACCATTATCAAGATACTACATTAAACTACAAAATACATGCTTCAATTCTATGAGCGGTTGTCTTTTCCCTACCATTAAATAATTTTTATACAAATATATTGATATGAAATAAAATCTACATTTGCATTTATATGTTTATCTATTTAGTAAAGGTAAATAAACGTATTAAATATTATACCTTATCAAATGTTTACAAAGTCAATACACTTTGTAGAATGATAAGCGTTATATTAAGTATGTATGTTTCTCACCGTTATTAGAGATATCCCTTCTGGAAGGTATACTATAGTTTTGAACTAATTTAATCGAAGATGCAATCCCCAATAATAAATAAATAAGAATAAATATATGGGACAATAACACAGCCGGTCAGATGTCTCCAAAGTAATACTTAATACTCGTGTTATGAGTGATTGGCCCGTTGGCGAAGTTGGCAGTGATCCCTGCATTCAAACCGTCGCGGGTTCGATTCCCGCCAAGGGCCAACTTTTTGTATAAACCATGTTTTTTCCTCGAGCCTGGGTGTATATTTGTATTTAAGTACTTATTCAAAAATATATATGTATGTATATAATTACCTGTTGTCCTATAACATAAGTACCTATAACATAAGTATTGAGTTACTTACTTTGGAGATATTTGACCGTGTGTGTAATTGTCGGCGGGCGTTCCCACCCCCACCGGTAATTTTTTATAGAAGTTTTCTTCCTCGCAACCTGAAGGTCCCCGTTCCCATTTCTGGGCTTCCGGGCTTTGCCGACGGTGGCCGAAAGCCATGTCCAGCCAGGCTTAAAACAAGCCCAACCAAACCCGCCGTCTATTGGAGACTCCACTTACCCCCCTCGGAGTGCCCGGCCCATCCAGATTGCCCTCTGCTCATCAGAGGGACAACTGGACTGGCCACCCCACAGTGGTCCGTTCGCCAAGCCTAAGGAATACTCAAACATGTATTATATTTCAGTATTCCAAAGACCTGCCCAGGGTGCGCCACGAGCAGGCCGACCTACTTTGGCACCCATTCGTTTTAGAGCTTAGACATTCTAATCGCGACGTTCCGATACGTTTTTGCAGTTTATACATGAAGCTTTACAGTGGACAGGTTTTATAGGTTTTCTCAAGATATTTTTAATAACTATATATAGTACCTAGGCTATAAATAATGCACGTCGAGAACTAAGAACGAAACAGCCGGCCAATTTTCGTAGAGCACTGTCATTGTCAGACACGGCTTCGTCAGTCTGTGCGACAGAGACGATGCTCTATGAAGCAGAATCTAGCCGATTTCTCTCTCTGAGCCTTGATGTGCATTATTTATTAACGCTTACTATACTACAGGAGAGTTTGAAATATTTATTTAGCACATAAGTATATATAATCTTTACTCCCTTTAGTTTTCAATACTGAATCCTACGTAACAATAAATAGCACTTTCGCAACTGCAATGTAATTGAGAAAGTGCTATTTACTCATAAATAGGCATTAATTTTCAATGAGCACGAACTTCAAACTTCCTCGTACATAAATTACAAATTAAGTAATAGCGTTTTTAAAACGTAAACACGTGCGTGAGTTTATAGTAACTTACATGAATAAAAAATATTCATTACATAATCATAAAGCGGTTTATTTAATTATTACTAAAATCTCATATATAAAATTCTCGTGTCACAAAGTTAGTTACCATACTCCTTCAAAACTTCGATTTTAGCAAATTTGATATGCATATTCTATTGAATATATGAGATTGATGGTCTGAGAATCGGCTACTAATCTATTTTACATAAGCCAAACTGATAAGAGTTGTCTACCCCTAACAAATTTTTTTTTGTAATTTTTTTGGACAGATTTTTTTTTATTATGTACAATAGAAATTCCCTAGAAATAATTTATATGTCGGAACAACCTTTATCCAGTCAGCTAGTAATAATATTATATATTATTATTATTCAAACTAACATATTCAGTGTTTAATTATAGCAAATGCTAATCCATTGTACATTAAAAAAGTTTCATAGTGTATTAGAATAAAGTCATAAACACGAAACAAAACCAGAGAAAATATTCAATCGCAAATTTCGATGCAAAAAATTGCATTTCCATAACGGTTCTTGGTGATGGATCTAACAAAGAAATGCAGACACAAATAACAAACATTTATTATACAATTCAATACCGAAAAGCTTTATTTTGTAATTAAATTGCATATAACAAAAACAAAGCTAATCACCAATTATTAAGCATATTGGGAACATATTTCGTTCGGCGAATATAACAATAGTCAAAGTTGACTTTAATCCATTCAAGATTTAGTTTCACCTGTGGATTTATTTGCTTTCAGAACGATGGTTGGGCAATGGGTCACTGGCAAGGACTTAGCTGGGCGGATGTTTCAAAGCTTAATCTCATATATATGGATGAATGTGAAAATCGAAAACAACATACAAAGAATACCTAAAGGACATATTTTTAAATATATAACTGTTTGAATTATTACAAATCTACATCTAATCTAATCTAATAATTAACACAACAAACAAATAATAATTCCGAGTAAATGAGTTAGTGTTATTGAACTGGCTGGGACCTAAAAAACCAAAAATACCATTTTCGTTTATATTTTGTCTTACCCTTAGGTACCAACTTTATTTTATATAACCTTTACCTATAAAACCTCAGGTTTACAACAGAATACATTATTGAAAAAGCAAGAGAACCTTATCAACGGCGGCTATCAACGGTCGTTAAAAAGTTTATTGTTAGTCTGTTTTAATCGTATATCTGTATAAAGCTGTGGTGACTGAGGTTATAGCGCATAAACCTTACCAATTTTTAGCTAGTCGGGATAGGTATCTAAGGCATGCACAGCATTCAAGCAGTACGTTTTAAATACAAGCCTAGAACCTATATGGTTAAAATATACTTGTCGTTCATATTGTGCTTGACAGCAAGAGAATCTCGGGGTAATGTCAAATCTGCCAATACGCTTGTGAAGGGTGGTATAAATACCATGATTAGAAACTTTATAGGGCTTGCATAAGAAATATAATTTAAATTCAAGTATTTAACGTCACCACCACTACTACTTTGAGATCTCATATTTTGAAAATCATGATTATAAAGTATATTATATAAATATTATATATTAGATAGTTATAATGCATATAATTCAGAATATTATCGCGAAACCCGCTTATCTATGAAAAATTCCTAAGAGCGTTACTGGAGCGATATCGGAGCCTGGTCAAAACAAGCTGTAATCCTTGTCTCCAAAGGACAGAGGAAGGCTTTGCCCGTGAAATAGTGACAAATCACCACGAAACTTTAAATTATTTATAAAATTAGGCGTTACTTTACGGAGATCCATAATACAAAAGTAATAGTAAAATTATTTTGTCTATAATTCGCGATACCGCTGTAACGCTAATCGCGGATTATATCAAAATAATTTTACTATTACTTTTGTACAAAACTTTACTTACTTTCTATATTGTTAGTTTTTTTTCTTGGGGATTCGAAAATCACGGTTTTTATGATGTCCTACTTTTTTAACATAATGACATAAAGAATTAAAACCAATTAACAAAATATGGCTCAAATAAATTCACAAAAAAAGAGAAAATACATCGTTTATTTTAATGTAAAACTATTTGGAAAGCTAATTTAAATTTAATGAGCATAAGTTTTTATGTAAATATCTAATTAAATATTTATGTGTTTTTAGAACAGAATATTTATTTAAGAAGATACCTGAAACCGTGAAAAAATTTAATCTATGCATCAATTCACGTCTATTATTATAATTTAACACATTCATTTATATTATTTGATATCAATGATAGATAAAAAAATTACTAAAGTTTTATTTTGATACTTGCGTATATTTAATTGTAATATATTTATTTATTATAAGTGTGATGCAAATCCAATTTGCAATGTTTCAATTTATACTCGCATCAATTTCATTATTAGCTTCTATACTATTTACAAGCGGTTTTAATGGAGACTTGTCATTATTAGATTCACGTGAGTGCGAATCTACGTCCATATTTGTATTTTCTATTTCATCATTTACTAGTTTTACATTCTTTTCACTACTTTCACTTGCTATACCTTTATCATAAGTGTTTTGTGTTAACTGTTTTTTTATCGAATTATTTTTTAGAGCCCCAGACTTTTCAGAATCTGTCTCAATTAACTCTTCTTCAAATTCCAATTTATCCTTTACATTATATTTTGATAAGTCTTCATTATCTTCAGCGCTTGCACTTTCTTTCAAATCTTTTTTTTCTTTTATGGCTAATTTATTTTCTACATTTGGTTCTTCAGGTGTATTTTCAGCGTTGTTTTCTAATGCACTTATATTTTCATTACTTTCATTTTGCACAGCTTGATCTCCATTGACTTCATCTTCTTGTTTTTTTAAAGAAATTTTACACGAATCCAGTAACTTGGACACTTTTCTTTTATTACATTCATGACCGAAATACAGTTGTAAACGCATTTGGTCTAGCTGAGATAAAGTTGTAGAAGGAGAAATCAATAATCCTGGTTCCTGTAACAAATATTACACTATATTTTGAATAAGTAATCTTCATAATATTTGTTCAGCAATATTTTTAGATAACATTGTAATTTATATAAAATGTATAGCATTAGTTACTTCTCATTTCGTTACTATATGGTACTCTGTACGTACGTTTCTCATATCAAAAATATTAATAAATAAATAAATATATGGGACACTCACACACACGGTCGTCCATCCCAAAGTAAGAAACTTAGTACTTGTATTATGGGTGACGGACAACTGGTACTACATATATAATTTTAAATACATACTTAAATACAGATATACACCCAGACTCGAAGAACCAACTAATTGTTTATAGAAAATGTTGGCTTTCGGCAGGAATCGAACCCGCGACCCGCGGAGCTACCCACTGCGCCAACAGGCCAGTCAAACGGAAATCTGCGTTATCGTTATCTCTTTTATGTGTGTTTCTCCGCCGTGTTGTATCCGGCTGAGTAGAATAGACAACCCTCATTTCTTACCGAGGTGTCGTAAAAGGCGACTAAGCTAAATTGACGTCAGGCAGGCGGCCGGTCGTAAAACACGTAGCCAAATCATTTGACAACATGTTTTAACATGTTGTGCCGACCCCGCTTAGAGTGGGATAAAGGCAGGAGGATGATGATCGTTATCTCTTTTATCGGTCAAAACCTAATTTCACATGCTTTGACTGTCTTTATTTTTTGGATATCTTTGCATTTAAATATTAAACTCGAAAATTAAATAACAATAAAAAAAATCAAGTTACGTTGTATATAAAGTATTGACGTTAAAAATTGACATCAACTAAACGAATTCTAAGTCATCATCATCCTCCTGCCCACTCTAAGTGGGGTCGGCTCAATTCTAAGTGAATAACGAATATTCATAATACCAAAGGTGCAATAGTAGCTCGTCCATTCCTGCTGAAAGCTCGTTCGTGAAACTGCATTATGCTTAGGGGGTCATATTCAACGAGGGTCTTGGACGATTTCACTTCTTGTTTACGATATAGATAATGATATGCTGGTAAAATCAAAGGCAGTTTTTATAAATATTTTAATTATTTTAGATATTAATTAAAGAGATCGCTCTATAGATTGAGACTGGATAAAATAATTTAAATCTGCAATCAACAAACGTTGTATATGTCTTAGATGTATTTAAAATCATCAATCATAAATCGCAGATTTTAAATACCCTCCTTTGATTGAATTTATTTTATATAACAATGTTAGACAGTGGATTAGAAGATGGGAAATCAAAATTCCCCAAAAACTATGTTCTGGGTTGGTTAGGGCACTTTTTTATCCCTGTACCATATATCGTGTGACCAGGACCACATTTGACCAGTTTCTATCCATATTTGATCAGTCCTGAATATTGTACACTATTCTTTATCATTTACATGCTTTTACTAACCAGGATTGATATTATCCCATAATACTCTTATATGCTGGTCGCGGAGCGGATGGGTAACTTCATCTTTCATTCCTATACCGTGCAGCATTGTATGTAATACCTCGTTGGGCTTTAAACAGTCGTAACCCAATACTAATACCTATTGTAAATGTAAATAAGGGCCAGTTAATATATAGAACTTCAAAGTGCGCAAGAAACTCAGACATCCTACACTTAGGTGCGAATTGAGAGTTTTTAAATGCGCTTTATTATATTATCACATCCCAGCGTCATCTATAAGCACTTATAATATATTTTACTCGATTTATTCGTGTTGTAAGATAAGAGAGGGTGACACTACCGGACATGACAAGTTGTCACGTCCGGTAGTGTCACTGACAACCCGAACGGGACACTACCACCAGATCTGCCCCCATTACGACACAGTGATCTGAGAGCTACCACTCCCAGACCCCAACCCGTATCCGAAACCTCTTAGATCACCTAGGTGACCTAACCTACGCCTACGGCCTCATCCTGACCAGGTTGACAAGACTGCGAAGACCTGCCCGGGCAAAGAGGTTCGCCTTTAGGCCTGTATCCCGTTTACTCTCCAAAGGCAAGCGAAAACGACCTGCACGCGTCGGACAATGATGGCGACAAAGAGGAAGACGCGACGAACATCTGCACCAACGGCATTGACATCACCCCAAGACCACGACTTCAACACAGTACCAGACTTTCCTGACTATTACCCAGTGATCTAAGAGCCACCCAGATCCACTACTCGACCCATACTCAGAGATCTAGCAATGTAAGTTTGACCTAAGGGCAACGGCCTGAATAGTTCAGGCTTTAAGTACCTTCGAGAACCAGCCCGTGCAAAGAAGTTGGTCTCCAGAAGCTTACCCAATTGCTCTCGAGTAACTGAGAATACCCTGAGTATTTCAACTGAGTGTGTGTATGGCACCCAACCTAACGTGCATGTGTAGTCTTTATGTGTATATTACTAATTACAAAAACCAAAGTTTTGTAAAAAAAAATCAAAACTTACAATTTCACCATTGTCCAAGTATTGTGGCTGGTGAACGCATTCACGTTCTTTATTGGGGTTAGTAATATGAATCCAATTCATGATATCATTTGGTATATCCTCCAAATTTTTAAATTCAATGCACGAGTTTTGCTCTATTATGTTGATCGCCGATTTTATAAGCAGTGCATCTACAGTGATGTCTATTTCCAATATAAACAACATGTAAAATATTAAATTTATTTCATTTATGTACAGATATGAACAAAGTGAGAGAGAGATCTTGAATAATAGATGGAAGTTTTCGATGTTGTGAACTTCGCTAATATTATAAAATAACTAGCCAACCGGAACAAACGTTGTTTAATCTCTAGTTTAAATTACAAAATTTTAACCAAAAAAATAAAAAAAATGTTAGTGGTGGACAACCCTTGTCAGTTAGGAGTATGAAAAATATATAGTAGCCTATTCATAGACTTACTGAATATGCATATAAAAGTTTATAAAAATCTGTCAAGTCATTTTGAAGGAGTATGGTAATTTATGTTGCGACACGGGAATTTTATATTTAAGATATCGGGCAGAAACTGTGAACCTGCATCCAATAAGACATAATAGCACAGTAAGACATCTGACAGATAAACAGACAACCACAACTGAGTGTGAATGTTCAATAAATAAAAAGAGATGGAAGATGAGAGGTCCATTCCTATCTTTGTCTAATCACTCAAAAAACAGAGACGGACAGGTAGACTCATTTGCTTTTATTATTTTTTTCGACGGACCCATTTCATGGTGGGTACTCTAGTATTCTCAGAACTCTGAGATCTGGTCGAGACAAATCAAATGAAGGTACATGATACAAATTGATGCCCTCAACGATGTATCATAGAGTTATCAAATTATACTACAGAATACAGCTAGCTTAAAATGTTTCCATCGATAATAAAAACAAATAAAATGAAACTTATGTTCTGTCTCTCTTTTTTATATTAGAGAAAGATAAGTATATAAGTTTCATCTTCGCTCTCATTATTTGTTTGACACTAAGCTCACAGGCTTACCTATGACCCCCCTACTCTCGTATAATAACTTTTGGAGTAAACCACAGTTTTATTTTAATTTGTAATAAAACCACTTTTAATAATATTTTTCCTAACTTAATTTGTTTTCTGAAAATTACCATAACTTTGATTGTCTAAGTGATATTTTATAATTCCGTTGGGCCATTGTATGTTCACCGCTTCCTCTGGCACCTTTGCTTCTTTGTGTGCTTTAATCATGTTTACTAAACAGAAAATAAGGATATTTTCATAATATAAAAAATATTTGTATTATAGCAGGCGAATATGGCGTGATAGAGAAAATATATACTTATTACTTACTATAAGGAGCCTGAATAAAAGCTGCAAAATAAGTAGAATATTTAACATTACTTTTCAAATATTTTCATTTTTCTTAATAATTTATATTAATAATAAGAAACTTCATTACTAAATTTATACTTTCATAGAATGTTATGTAACGTGAGAAAAGATATATGCCACTTCGAGGTTATTGCTATTTATTATGTCGTTATCGAGTTAGGTTCAGTAAGCTCTAATAGTCGAATGCTGAGACCGTGTGCCTATTTCAAGGGGATCACGGGTTCAAACCCCAGGCAGGCACCACTGAGTTATTCTGTTAAAACTTCTAATTGATATTTGCAATTTTGGTGAAGCAAAACATCTTGAGGAAACCCGCATGTTTTTTGAGAATACCTGTGTACCCTGTGAATGAGCCCATGCTCAGACCCACCACTCCGCATTGGAGCAGCGTGGTGGGTCTGAGCCCCAAACATTGTCTCTTAAAAGGTAAAAGGAAGCACGACGATAATTCCTCATAATATATATTATATGTGATGTTTTGATCACTAAATGTCCAATAATACAAATTCAAATGATCCATATAATTTTTTTTAATGTAAATTATTATGTTAGCTTTTCTATCTCTTCCTTTATTTTAAGGTATATGAACTCACAAAATTTATTTCCATCTCTTTCAGTTTGTATAGAATCAAGTGACACAAAAGGACAGGTGGAAAAATGTACTAGCAACGATAACTTTAAAACATACATTTTTGTAACAATATTTTATTATCAAGACTTAACAAGTTTAGCTACAATATTTTATAGTTATAGTAAACAATATAATAAAATGATAAATATTTTATGGCATTGGTCAATTTCGGTAAGTACCTATGCGACTTTTTAGTTTTTTTAGACATAATGAACGACTTTAAAAATATGTGATAATCGTAGTGCTATCTGCTAACGAGAACAATATGGAGAAAAACGTTCAATTAAGGTTACTTATATCTTACATATATTTATATTATAAGATATAAGTAAACACGCATAAGTTATTGAAAATATCGCGAACCTAATTATACCAATACCATTAGGTATATATTAAAATGTTTGACTAGCTACAAAAAAAATATTAAGGCGCTGAACAGAGCTGGCGCAAATTCAGATTTCGGCATATAAACCACGCCCACAATTTCTGCGACGGCGTAGCGACAAAATTAATTTTTTAACACCCATTGTAGGTGTACACTATTTTATCCAAAATTTTTTTGTACACTTTATTTAAAAAACTTATGTCTAATTAATCTTATAAAACTAAGTATGCTGAAACTATAACTAAACACCTAAAAAAAAGACATATTATCAACAAGGAATAGTCACAAAAGGCGGCAGCTAGCGACACACGTCCGTATAGCAGCGCGCCTCAGCGATCACTGTCTATATTCATAGATGTAAAAGAGAAGCGAGACGATGACTCGTTTCAGTTTTGCTATTTTCTAAAAAATATTTAATTTGAATGAAATATCTTAATTAATTCAAAATTTAAATCTTACATTCTCTTTATATTATAATGATTTATTATTCTTATTAATTTTACCAATTTTTGTTGATAAATATTAGAGATATTTACGATAAAAGTAAAAATCAGAGGTCTATTTACCAATTTTTTTTATCGAAAAAAAGTATCATAATCATGTTTTGAAATCTTACATTCTCTCTGAGATATGATGTATATTAACATATATTTTTCTTTTAATTGTCATCCCTATAGCTTTTGTTAAAAACGTGTTTAAAGTCAGCCTATTTGGCTCTGTTCAGCGCCTTAAGAATTCCCTATTATTTACTTTCCTTAGATTCCTACAACTCGCACGCGGACCATACTCATTACTCGGACTATCATTGAAAACAAGCTCACAATTCTTTAAATATTTACATTCCAAAAGAAAATTGTAAATGAGATCAGACTAATATAACAACATACAATAGCCAATCAATGCGCACCACGGTGTACCATGATCTTTATTAAACCTATTGAACGCGTGAATGTTGAAGTTGTTTTTGATGTATTTCTCTACACGCTGAACATCGATTTCAAAATAAAATCCTTTAAAGTTTTTTCACTTATTATTTTAAAGTTTTTTTAGTTATATCTTTAAAACTTTACAAATACAGATAAAATTATTAATTTTTAAATAAAAATTTTAAAAGGAAAATATAATGATAAAATTATTTGGGTAAGATCGGTGAATTATGCCATTGTTTGCATTTTGATGATATGATGCGTATGATGTATAAAGTTTGTCAAATTAATGCTTAATTCTATATAAAAAAAAAATATTCTATGATATACAGTAATATTATTTTATGCCAGTTTAATACAAACCGTAAAAAGAAAAGTCATAAAAACACTTGAAGTTGTAATCGGTAACAAATTTTACCGGTTGGTAACTGTCAATGGGAAGTCGATATAACGGCGCTATCAAATAAATTCTGGCTAAATTGATAATTTATTTAAAAAAGGGAACACGCAGTGAATTAATAATAAAAGTTGGCCCCGACAATTATTTGAATTATTTCTTCTTAATAATGCAGCAATTCTTACGGCTAATTTGTTTAATACTAAGCATTTCTTTATCTTTAGTTTCCGCAGAAACTGGTACAGTTGAATTAGATGATGATTCTTTTCATAAAATTGTAGATAAATTTGCAGCTACATTAATAAAGTTTGATGTGTCGTATCCTTTTGGTGATAAACATGACACTTTTGTGGCGCTAGCCAAGGAAGCGAAAGATTTAAACGATTTATTATTTGCCGAAGTTGGAATAAAAGACTATGGTGAAAAAGAGAATCAAGAACTAGCTAAAAAGTACGACGTATCAAAAGAAAATCTACCAGTGGTAAAATTATTTTTAAAGGGAAAAACTGAACCTATTACTTTTGACGATAAAAAAGAATTCACAAGCGATAACTTACGGCGATTCGTTCGCGACAACAGCGGAATATATTTAAGCCTCCCGGGCTGTATTAAGAGTTTAGACTTACTCGCGATTAAGTTCCAGAACTCTCCTAAAGAGGAAAGAAAAAAAGTTTTAAAAGAAGCTGAGAATCTTCTAGGTACAATCGGAGATAAGGTATCTTTTTTTTTGTAATCAATATTTTTTATTCTTTGTTGTTACTACATAGTTAATAAAAAGAGTAACAAATATAATTAGTTTTTATAAGTAATTATTTTATTTTATCTATTTCAGGATGCTGACACAGGAAAAATTTACATAACAATAATGAAAAAAGTACTCGAAAAAGGTGATGGTTTTATTGCAACTGAATTAAAAAGAGTCAATAAATTGCTAAGTGAAAAAATAACAACTGGAGCAAAGAAAGTATTAGCTTTAAAGATAAATATCCTTCAGTCGTTTACATATGCGCCAAATAACCTTAAGGAGGAACTATAAATATGAATTTTATAATTTTAAACAACTATTAGGGTTAAAAATGTAATACATAAAAAAGTAATGTAATACAAAAGTAGCCTATTATTTGACAAATCTAAATTTGACACAAAATAAAGACAAGTTTAATCTAAAAATTCATATTTTATATTAATATTGTATAACCAGCAAATAACTCATTATTTTGATTGTCGGTTATTTATAACAGTTCTATTGTTATCATTAACTGAATCCAAACCAAACCAAAGGAAGTATATAAACCAAAATTAAAGTTAATATTTATATAAGATAGATTAAAATAAAATTGAATTCATTCAACAGACAGTTCAATTCACATTGAAGATCATGTCATTCCCCTAATTGCTAAAATACTTATTGCATTCCATTTTGGTTACTGGAATACTTGGAATTTTAAGTAAATATCTTCCTTAATTTTGTCTAATTTTTTAAAAGATAAGTGTGTATTTGTTTTTGCATTGTAGTCCAGTTATAAATTATGAGTGATATGTGCAATAAATGTGTGAAGATTATTGTTTTGTTATTTAATATCACAAATGTGCCAATTTCATCCCCCCTGGAATTGAAAATTAAATTGTATCACAAAATAAAAATAAAAATTTCTTATCTGGACACAAATTTTATTTACAAAATCAATTATGTTGGTGTTTATTTTCTTGATTGGTTGGATGAATACTATACTAAGCAGACTTATAATGAAGTTTTCTTTGTCAGCCAAATCGCGCTGGGCGATCGTGTTGAGCGGACATAGTATAAATTCTTAATATGTTATTTAACTTAAGCAAATTTATGCTTAATTTTTCTTTTCCGTCATTACAGCATCTGATTTAAATAAATATCTTAGAAGTTATAGCAAAATTAAAATTAATGTGCGCCAAAATATTAAACCAAGACTTTGCTATTCGATGCGTTTGCTAATTAATTAAAAGGGAGATAATATTAACAATTAGTCTCGTCGCGTCTATAAAACACTGCTTGAACTCGATGTTGTTTTTAAGATCCACAAAATTAGAGCTAATTTTGTGGATCTGTAATTGACCATGGAAAATCCCACGATATGAAATTTGCTTGCTCAATACCAACTTCATTAAGTAATGAAAGTTTTTGTGTTTTAATTCAGTTTATAACATTCTGTAGTCAATTATTATAAATTAATGAATTCAATTAAAAAGCAGTCATTATAGGTTTAACTTTTAATTCTAGTTTATATAAACAAAATAAGTTTTGTTATTATTATTATTGGTATAATTCTCTAAATTATTAAATTAGCTATACGCAACAATATCAAGGTAATTACAATATTTTTAACTACACTAAAAAAATTTACTTTTAATTAACAGATCTTGCAAATCTCAATAATAAAATGATAAAGAATTTGAAGCTTGCAGTAATATTTTAAGAGATTTTAATATTTGCAGAAAAATTTTGACATCAGTGTTTATTAAAAATTTATCACTATAGAAAAGCTTAAAAAAAAGATGGAAAGGCATATCATAAATAAAATACAAGACTTGTCTTTTTATTTAATTTTGTCAATATAAAAATCTAAGAACTAGTTCTTATATGGGTCACTGATATATTTGTCAAATATACTTATAATAATGAAATCAATTGGAGAGGAGAAAAGCAACTAAAACATTGATTTGATCATCAAAAAAAATACACAAACACTGATCATGATGTATTAATAGCATGCAATAATTTATGGGATTGTTTAGAACTCATTTGTAGTAGAAAATCGTTAATTGGCTGCAACATTAAAATTAAATTCTTATCATTAAAGTGAAAATAACCTCATATGATATTTTTCAATAGGTGTTACTTAAAAAGTAACACCTATTGAATTATATTTAATTTATTTGCAAGACCCTAATTTCATTCTAGTTCATCCAATTTTCAAGAAACACTCATTTTAGCAAACAACTTAATGTTTGAAAGTCTTACTTATACAAAATAAATGGAATTCATTTAAGCAAAAAGTATGTTATTCAGATATAGCACTCTGCACTGTAAGTTCCTTTAATTTTAAAATGACGCCATCTGTGGCTTTGTCATCTGAAAGCTCCTTTTTAGAGTCATCGTCAGGAGTTTTGTCTGTACTTTTTGGCTCTGGGGTGTCAGTGTCTTCACTTCTTGTGATACTGCTCTCATCATCAGAGGATTGATCTTGAGTGTAAAGACTGCATTTAGTCCTAACAATCTCTTGAGCCTCAGCAAATTTTGTTTTCCACATCTCTGCATCTGTTATTTATTAAGAAAAATGAGTGATTTATAACATACAAACTGTATCCAAAACTTTATTTATGTCAAGTTAAATATCCAAATACCCTCCAATAAAAAAACGGAAAAAATTGAAGTTTGCATGCTATGTCAGTCCAGTCCAACTTATTATATTATGCTCCAGCAGAAATGCCATGAAAGTGTAACAGACCTACAGCCTTTACATTTATATAATATAATATTAGTAATAATAGTGTAATATATAATATTAAGAATAAGGATATGTAAGGATTTTCAACCTAAACTGTGTCAAACCAAATAAGAAATGTAAAATAAATATGAATGTAAATTCTTAACCTGATTTTATATATAAGAAACCAAAGTTTGATTTACAGGTTGATTAAATAGATAAAGTCAGATTAACTATTATTAATAAGCTAAAAGAAATGCACAAAAGGGTATTCACAAAGTGAATGAGCATTGTGAAATAATGCTGTAAAATTGAACTAAACAAAGCGTCAGTTTCTATTTATTTATTGAGTACCTCATAACTAGGGCAACTGGTATCATCAAATAAGAGACATTGACTTCAAACAATAATACTCACTTTGCGGATTTCCAAATTTTATAGCCAATAACTCCTGTTTACATGTTTCATCTGCAAAATCAGCAAATACTGACCAATTGAATGCTTTATCAGAACCACAATGGACATTCATCCTGATGTCTGGTGTAATAAAATGATTGGCACATACTTTTAATGTTTTGTCACGCCTCATGACAACCCTCACACTATTGTTTAATTTATGACGCAACAATTTAATATCACCGGTTCCTCGTTCCTGAAAAACAATTATGATACAAAAGAAATTATTTGTTTTATCATGATTTGCACACATTATTAGAAATTTAAACCCTATAACTTTTCTTTAACATCCCAGTTAGAATTACTTAAAACTAAACTAACTCAAACTAAAAATACAAAAAAACAAACCTTCATTATGCTTATCTATGTAATTTAAAGTGAAACCAATATTATTTAACATATAAAGTAAAATTTTGAATTTGGCATTCAATTATACTTCACGAAAAGTGATTAAACTTTTTGTTTAGAAATACATGCAAAATATATAGTTCAATTAATATTTAAATGAGTAATGTACCAAAAAGTATCAAATGTTTTTAGTAATTAAAAACTACAAATTTTGCACCAGACATCTATGTTGATTCATGTCAGATATTTACTAAATATTGTAGTAGTAGTAGTAGTAGTAGTAGTTGTAGTAGTAGTACTAAATATTATAGCTGTGATAGCCCAGCTGTGAGACTGTGCGACTCTTTCGAGGGGAACACGAGTTCAAACCCGGGCAGGCACCAATGAGTTTTTCTATTAAAACTCATGTGTCTAATTTATAATTGCAATTTATCACACGCTTTACGGTGAAGGAAAACATCGTGAGGAAACCTGCATATCTCTAGAGAATTCTGTTGATATGTGTAACCTACCAATCCGCCTTGGAGCAGCGTGGTAGGTCTTAGCTCCAACCCTTCTCTCCAGAAACGAAGAGAGGAGGCCTATTCCTAGCAGTGGGATTGTAACAGGCCGCTACATTACATTTACTAAATATTAGTAATTGACAAAGTGAATCATAAGTATGAGTTTTCATCGTTTTCAAAACTTAGATATCTAATGGTTTTTGATACAGTTATTAGTAAATACAGACCTTCCATTCATGATCACCAGTATCATATCTGTACAGTCTAGCACGTATTTTAACCAGTTCTTCTTCGTGTTCTTCATTCGTTTGTACATCAACCAGTGGCAAAGAGACTATAGGATCGAAATGAGGATCGTGATCAGGAGTCTCTGCATCACCGCCCTCGCTCTCACTGTTGCGTCGCACGCTTTCATCTCTCTGAACACAATAAAACAAATACAAGAACAATACCATTCAAACCGAAAGAATTTAAAACTTTAAGTACAACTAAATTACCGATGATGACATATTTTTCCGTAAATTCTCTATTTCTGGTCGTGAATTGTGTATACTTTATTGTTTATATTAAAAGTACAATGAAAATTTAAATTATAATACAAAAGAAACATGAAACTTTAGAGAAGCAGTTAGCGAACACAGATAATTTATAAATTAGAATTATAATTCAAAGACTACTTACTAGTTACTATCATAGAAGGCACTACATAGGTATTTTATTATTTTATAAATTTAGACGAAAATTACTCTTCTTCCTCTTATTAGGAGCGTTAAATGTAATAATAATCGAGCTCAGCTAAGCAAAATTACTAAAAATGAAAAATAAATATTTAAAATTGAAGGACAAAATTTTCGAGAACTGTAAAATCACAAAAAAAACATATTATATATCTTAAAAAACAGGATTCCACGCTGTGAAGGGCTTAAAGCGTTTTTTTTCTCTACGGTTTAAAAGACTAGATTCTAAGTATTTCATAATTAAAAAATAATTAAATAAATATTTTCGCTGAAGTTGCGGCTTTTGTTTGCGCGAAATAAATATTTTATAAACAAGTTTAATTCAGGAAATCAATATAATCATTAAGAATAATTACACGTGAAAATAATACGTCATATAACGAACTCGAAGTCAAGGAACTGCGACTATAAAATTGACGACCTATTTCCTCCGCAGTTTATTTTGAGGTCTCCTACTTTTATAACATTGTTGTAGGTTGATATCCTACTTTAAATTCACTGTCCTGAATTATTACCATAAAATATACTGAGACTAGGATCCTGTTTATTACTTACGTATAGTGCAAACGAATTTGATTTGGTAAAGGTATTTTCTCGTTTAAAATATTTTTGCATCGAAATATAGCTTTTATGTTAAGATTTATCAAAACAAAATATTATTTTAGGTAACATAAAATTATATTTTTTATTTATTGAGTGTACCGGACTAAAGCAATCATTCCGCTAGATACAAAAATGCAGAATATAGCAAAGATGATCACGGAACAACTTCGTAATCCAAACGAGCTGGATATAAGCCTTAGAATGGAGTTTGGACCTTTTGAAACAGTGCACAAGTGGAAACGTATGTCAGAGTGTTATGAATTTGTGGGTGCAAGGTATGGATTCTTATACACATTTAATAATCACAGTTCTTGCTTCGCCAAAAGCGATAGAAATATTAATCTATAATTTGCAGATGATTTTTAAAACTAACATTTTAAATTAAACAGCATCAAATTTCTATGCTACATCTTGATCTGCTCAGATTAACGGAACTAGTGGCCTAGTGGGGAGTCTAACAGCTGTGTATTTCTTAGAGGGATTTTGCCACTTCCACACCTTGAAACAACCAAATTCCATTGATTCAATGTAATATGTTTTAACAACTTAGTTATAATAATTTCAGGAGAAGTAAACACACTGCAGTGGCTTATAAAGATGCTATTTATGTATTTGGTGGTGATAATGGCAAGTCCATGTTGAATGATCTTATTAGATTTGACATAAGGGAAAAATCATGGACAAAGACTTTGTGCATGGGAACTGCCCCTGCACCTAGATACCATCATTCGGCTGTGGTGAGTTGATTATAATTAGCACATGTATTATTGTTGTTAACTTGGTATTTTAAGGTATACAATTAAATTTAATAACAACTACAGTTTTGTTCAAGAACTACTGAATGTTATAAAAAAATCCTTTAGCGCTTTAGTGAATTGAAAAAGAAGAGAAAACTGTATTTTTATTTTTCATTTTAGCAAATAAACATATTTAATACTAAAAGTTTAATGACATTGAAAAGAAAATAATATACTTATAATAATTAAGAGGGTAATTCAAAAGTAGTAATAAAATTATTTTGTTATAATCCGTGATATAGTGGATTATAGCAAAATAATTTTATTACTACTTTTGTATTATGGATCTCTGCAAAGTAACCCGTAATTCTATAAATTATTTAGAGGGTAATTTACAAAGTAATATAACTTACATTAAAATAGTCAATATTAAGGTCTTTCATCAGGTGCACCGATCTTCGATGTTTGTGTTTGGAGGATATACTGGTGATATACTAGCTAATTCGAATTTGACTAACAAAAATGATTTGTTTGAATACAAATTCCAAACAGCGCAATGGGTACAGTGGAAATTTACAGGCCAGTAAGTATATATTATTATTAATAAAATATTGTTTATTATATTAATTAAATATTATTAATATTATTTTGTATGGCTCTTAAAAAAACATTGCTGACTCAAATAATTATAAATATGTCATGTTCCTATCTTCAACCACAAAGTTAAGTAAACACCATGTATTGGCCCTTTTGAATTCTAATTCTTGAAATGCTTTTTATATTTTAAGTAACAGTATATTTACTAAAAAAGTAGTAATTAGAAGGTAGATTTATAAATGATCAATTTTTTTTAGGGAACCAGTGCCTCGATCAGCACATGGGGCAGCTGTTTATGACGACAAACTATGGATTTTCGCGGGCTATGATGGAAATGCGCGGCTTAACGATATGTGGACAATTAATTTGGTGGTATGTTGCATTGCAGTTACACACTTGCCTATTAAACAATAACACCAAAGTTATTTGGAGACATCCTTTGGGATCAAAGTTTCTCGAACATTCTCGCTTTGGTCTTGAGACACTATTAAGTGTTTGATTAATTTTCGCACCAGTATAGACAGACCTTTTTTTCGATTGCGATTTTGTCGTGGAGTCTATCTCCTGATGATGCTTCGGTTGCGGGGCGAAAGGATTGTTGAGTTTGTGATAGTGAACTTGTGTAGTGCTTGTGTATTGTGGTGGAAGTGGTGGAGGTGCATATGTTTTTACGAATCCTGCAGTTTATCGGATGTGAAAATACGGATAGTCCACTATACATTTAACACTATATATATTTTCTATTTACTGTATCGCGGATTATAGCAAAATAATTTTATTATTACTTTTGTATTATGGATCTCCGCAAAGTAACGCCTAATTCTATAAATTAAATTAGATAGACCTTATTGAGCTTAGTGACTGGGATCTTTAACGTTTTATACAAAGAATTTACCAACGTAACTTGAGTTATCAGTAAGCTGTTATAACTTGTTTGAGCTTAAAACCTCTTGGACCATTCTTGTCTTAAATCTGTATCCAGTTCTAAACATTAACCTTTTGTATAACTTCCACATCACTTTATAGAATTAGGCGTTACTTTGCGGAAATCCATAATACAAAAGTAATAATAAAATTATTTTGCTATAATCCGCGATACAGTAAATAGAAAATATATATAGTGTTTAATGTATAGTGGATTATCAGTATTTTCATACCCGATACGTGCAGGATTCGTAAAAGCACATGCACAAACCTCCACCACTTCCACCAAAATACACAAGCACTACACAGTTTCACTATCACAAACTCAACAATCGTTTCGCCCCGCAACCGAGGCATCATCAGGAGATAGACTCCACGACAAAATCGCAAAGCGAAGCGTTATGCAAACAAGCATTGTTATATAGTAATCGGTTCATCCCCACCTTTACCTCTGAACACGTGCAACAAGCTTGAACTTGAAACATTTATCTGCTCGTTAATGAGGGTGCCATTGTTATGCTTAATGATTTCTAATTGTTCCAAAATATTCAATATTAAGCTTTTTTCGCAGGTGTGCAGTATTTCGAAACAATGGTCATTAGGAACTTTATGACCGCTTTCTAACAAATGTTTCGCGAAATGTGAATTTTGTGGCTTATTATTCCTGAAAGCGACCATATGTTCTTTAAAACGGGTTTCAAAATTACGACCAGTCTGACCCACATATGTATCATTGCATTCAGGACATTTTATTTTGTAAATACCACTCTTTTTCGGGCTTTCTAATTTGTCTTTATTATTGCATAATATCTTTTTTAAGCAGTTATTACTTTTAAAACCTAATTTTATATTTGACTTTGTTTTAAATATAGTTGAAATTCGTTCTGACAATGTTCCAAAATAGGTCAAACTGGCTTTGTATTTATTATCTTTGTAATGTGGCACCGCATAGAAGTGTTTTGTCAATTGCAACTTCTGTTTATTTTTTAATATATTTTGTACTAATTGCTCATCGTAGCCATTGGAATGCGCCATCTGGTTGATTATTTGCAGCTCATTGTTAAAATTCTTTTCCGAAAGAGGGACTGATAAGAGTCTGTGTATATGACTATGAAAGGCAGCAAGTTTGTGTTGCCAGGGGTGAAAGGAAGAAGCAGGTATGATCGTATCCGTGTAGGTTGGTTTGCGAAAGATCTCAAACGTATGTTCGTTGTTAGACCGTGTAATAGTTAGGTCAAGAAAGTTTAGTGAGTTATTCTGCTCTGATTCTAATTTGAAACTAATTTTGGGATGTTTGGAGTTTATATTATTAATAAAAATATCAAGTTGTCTATCTGTACCCGTCCAGCATATAATTATGTCATCCACATACCTATAATAGTAAAGTATGTTTTTATTAAGGACAATATGTTGATTTTCGAAGTGGTCCATGAAAATTTCAGCCATAAGCGGACTTAAAGGGGAGCCCATGGCTAAACATGGCATCATCAAAAGGATGGTTTATGTTTAAAATAAAATGTCCTGAATGCAATGATACATATGTGGGTCAGACTGGTCGTAATTTTGAAACCCGTTTTAAAGAACATATGGTCGCTTTCAGGAATAATAAGCCACAAAATTCACATTTCGCGAAACATTTGTTAGAAAGCGGTCATAAAGTTCCTAATGACCATTGTTTCGAAATACTGCACACCTGCGAAAAAAGCTTAAAATTGAATATTTTGGAACAATTAGAAATCATTAAGCATAACAATGGCACCCTCATTAACGAGCAGATAAATGTTTCAAGTTCAAGCTTGTTGCACGTGTTCAGAGGTAAAGGTGGGGATGAACCGATTACTATATAACAATGCTTGTTTGCATAACGCTTCGCTTTGCGATTTTGTCGTGGAGTCTATCTCCTGATGATGCCTCGGTTGCGGGGCGAAACGATTGTTGAGTTTGTGATAGTGAAACTGTGTAGTGCTTGTGTATTTTGGTGGAAGTGGTGGAGGTTTGTGCATGTGCTTTTACGAATCCTGCACGTATCGGGTATGAAAATACTGATAATCCACTATACATTAAACACTATATATATTTTCTATTTACTGTATCGCGGATTATAGCAAAATAATTTTATTATTACTTTTCCACATCACTTTTTCTCGTTAAGTTTTAACAGAGATAATGGGTTTTGAAACTGAGCCAATTAAAAGAGTAACATATTATTTATTGTACATAAATACTCTAAAATACTGAATGGGGAATGGGCCTGTTACTCCTTAACACAGATTTTTTTATAACTTAGCTAGGACAGCACATCACCCACCTGATTGAATTTACTTGTACTATCTATTTTATAAGACCAAACAATTTTGTATTCAATTTGAATCTACGAATAAACTTTATTATTATTATATTATTTATTATTATAATATTATTTATTATTATTATATTCCAACCATTTGGCTCACATCATTGATATTTAGGTCTATTTACTTTAATAATACATAGTTCAATCGTTGTTAAGGCCGCCTTATTGTATCTATGTTTTTTTGCTTGTTAATAACTGTAATTTGTTCTGTGTGTACAATAAAGAGTATTCTTCTTCTTCTTCAATTTTTATTTATTACAGGGGGAAAATCACCAGTGGGAACATGTTGAGCAGAAAGGGGAATGTCCGCCCACGTGTTGCAACTTCCCAGTGGCGGTAGCGCGCGGTAAGATGTTCGTGTTCAGTGGACAAAGTGGCGCTAAGATTACGAACGCGCTATTCCAGTTCGATTTTGAATCGCACACGTGAGTATTGAAATGAAATTTATTTAACACTATCTGTGCCAGCGGCTTCGACTGCGTGGAAATCAGCATTTCAGATTTTTTTTCCACAATTCAAATTTTAAATATAAAAATACTTATTGTGAGTTAACCATAAGAGATAGAGACATGCTACAGCGGACTTTTTCGTAGTATTTTTATAGATCTACAATTCTCAGCAAGCAAGTTTTTTAACAACTGCGCGATTTCTTCAACACAATTTACATAATACCGATATGTACTATTTACTTAAACCATCTAGAAGTATTGCACTATCTTTTGGTGAAAACCTGTCCAACTTGTAGTTTTGTTGGCGTATTATTTTCCATTACATCTATTACTTTGTCCTTTTCGTTATTTCTTCAGCTTTTAATGTATTTATTTATTTATTTATGTACCAAAAATAAAAGACAAGAAAATACAGTTAAAAGCAAACAAGTACAAAGGATTACTTATCTCAATAAGAGATATCTGCCAGCGACCCTTTGTGGTTGGGTAATAAGTGGAAACGTAGTATAGGTACATCAATAGTTAAAAGATACATAATTAAAAACATTATAAAACAATTATAAATTAAATATGGATAAACTTACTTTCTTATAATCAAAAAATAAATTACATATATTTAATAAAAAATTATGCAGTAATGTAGAGCTGTGATAGCCTAGCGGTGAGACCGTGCGACTCTCTAGAGACGACATTGATTCAAACCCCGGGCAGGCACCAATGAGTTTTTCTATTAAAACTTATGTGTCTAATTGATAATCGCAATTTATCACACGCTTTTCGGTGAAGGAAAACATTGTGAGGAAACCTGCATATCTCTAGAAAATTCTGGGGATATGTGTAACCTACCAATCCGCATTGGAGCAGCGTGGTAGGTCTTAGCTCCAATACTTCTCCCCAATAACGGAGAGAGGAGGCCTCAGCCCAGCTGTGGGCATAGTAACAAGCTGTTACTTTATGCACTAATACTTATACGAAATATAATAAACCTACATAGATATAAGTTATGACAGCGAGAAAGGGTGGTGTTGCTTTAGTCTAAGTTAAGATGTGCAAAGAAAGAGAGACTTTAAAGATGCTATCTGGTAAAGAGATGTCTGCCAGCGACCCTTGGTGGTTGGATAATTAGTGGAAACGTAGTATAGATACATTAGTTAAAAAATTAAAAAATTAATTAAAAAAACATTAAAATAGAATATGTCGCCTCTTTAGAAGAACAACGTGACATCTCGTAACAAAAGTTTTTTAAATTATTTATTTTATTTATCTTTTTTGCTCATTTTCAAAAAGCACATTAATTACCGCAACAATTTAACTGTTTTTCCACACTAAAACTATCAATATTTTTAAATTTATCAATGTTATGACTTGACAAATATCACCGCCGTGTAGTATCCGGCAGAGTAGAATAGACCACCCTCATTTCTTGCCGAGGTGTCGTAAAAGGCGACTGAGGTAAATTGACCTAAGCGGCTGGTCGTAAAATACCTCGCCAAATCATTTTACAACATGCTTAAACATGATGATAAACCCGCTTAGATTGGGATAAGGGCAGGAGAACGATGACTTGACAAATATCACTTTGTTCTTGTAAAGAGGCGATAAATAATACAAGATAATACATTTTATCTACTTCCTTTACATATGTGTAAGGTGCGTAAATTTTGCCTGCTTCATACACATTGGCTTTGCATGCATTCGCTTACCCCGTGCGGATTATAGCAAGATAGTTCTGTTAAAGTGCCTGTAATACAATTACAATTTAATGTAATACAATTTAAGTCCGCGTGATTCCCTGCGAGAGAAGTTTAAGGAAATAGGTATTCTTACATTTGCTTCACAGTATATTTTAAACAATGTAATTTTTACAAGCAATATAACAGAACTAACTACTTTGCTATAATCCGCACGGGTTAGGTGAATGCATGCAAAGCCAATGTGTATGAAGCAGGCAAAATCTACATACCTTATACATGCAGGACAAGCCACCACATGCACCCCAAGGCACAATTCACCAGCAACAACGCACACAAAAGCAGCACACACACCCACCACCACAATCTCGACGATCGTTTCGCTCCGAAACCGAAGCATCATCAGGAGGATTGGCTCCACGACAAAAATCGTACTGCGTCGCGCTACCCATACAAGCAGTGTTAAATAGTTCAACTCCCACCAATACCCTCCCCTCCGAACACATTTAGCAAAACGGAATTAGATACATTTACTTGCTCGTTAATTAAGTGACCATTGTTATTTTTTATTATCTCAAGTTGCTCTAACGTATTGAGACGAAGTCCCTTATCACAAGTGTGGAGAATATGAAATGAATGGTCATTAGGCACCCTATGACCGCTTTCCAGCAAATGTTTTGCAAAATTAGAATTTTGTGGTTTATTATTCCTAAACGCAGCCATATGTTCCCGGAATCGAACCGCAAAACTTCGGCCAGTCTGACCTACATTTTGCGGTTCGATTCCGGGAACATATGGCTGCGTTTAGGAATAATAAACCACTCAATACGTTAGAGCAACTTGAGATAATAAAAAATAACAATGGTCACTTAATTAACGAGCAAGTAAATGTATCTAATTCCGTTTTGCTAAATGTGTTCGGAGGGGAGGGTATTGGTGGGAGTTGAACTATTTAACACTGCTTGTATGGGTAGCGCGACGCAGTACGATTTTTGTCGTGGAGCCTATCCTCCTGATGATGCTTCGGTTTCGGAGCGAAACGATCGTCGAGATTGTGGTGGTGAGTGTGTGTGCTGCTTTTGTGTGCGTTGTTGCTGGTGAATTGTGCCTTGGGGTGCATGTGGTGGCTTGTCCTGCATGTGTAAGGTATGTAGATTTTGCCTGCTTCATACACATTGGCTTTGCATGCATTCACCTAACCCGTGCGGATTATAGCAAAGTAGTTAGTTCTGTTATATTGCTTGTAATATGGAATTCCGCAAAGTAACGCCTGCTTCTATAAATCATAATGTAATTTTTGTACATAAAAATATAAAGAATTATAAAACGATAGGTGATGTATATAATAGACAAATTAGGTTCAGACATAAGCTTGCGGCTCCTGCTTTGCGCCTAGCAAAAGTACGTAAATCGTTTGTGGGTATGGGTATAAGATTCTATAATAAAATTCCGAAATCAATTTTGGCCATGCCATTACAGCAGTTTAAAACCACTGTTAAAAAGAGGCTGATACAGAAAGCCTACTATGCTGTTGAAGATTACTTAGATGATGAGGATGTGTGGATATAGGTGCGCTTCTACTCTGTACAAGACAGTAATAAATAAATGTAACTAGTTCTAAGATTTATATTTTAAAAAGAGCAACCGCCGAGTTTCTTGCTGGCTCTTCTCGGTAGGAACAGCTTTCCGAACCAGCAGTAAAGTTGACGATTCAAAAGCACTTGTTTACAAGTTTACTTGAATAAAGAATATTTTGAATTTTGAATTTGAATATGGAATTCCGCAAAGTAACGCCTGCTTCTATAAATCATTTACTTACTTTACTTCATTTTTGTTTTATCTGTATTCAGTTGGAGCCGCGTCTGCACTGAGCACTTGTTGCGCAGCGCGGGCCCCGCTCCCGCGCGTCGCTACGGACACGTGATGCTGCATCACGCACGACATCTCTACGTGTTCGGAGGCGCTGCCGATAGCACTTTACCCTCCGACTTGCACTGTTACGACTTAGACACGCAGATGTGGTACGTAATGTTCCGTACGTGGTTTTTCATTCGATCGCTTTTCTCAAATAAGCTCTAGAAGCTGTGATAAGTCATCAAAGGCTGAGGACTTCCCTCTTAGTGAGATGGCACTGCTCTGCAGGAAGTTATTGTTATTCGGTTGAGTTATTCTTGGATTATGTTATTCTATCTCAGCAACACGATTCCTTTATAAACTGGTACGTAATCCAAGAATGCTTAACCGATAACTGCCGCTCATTTAATTAAAGATGTTAGTTAATATAGCGTAATAGTGTTATATGTCCTGTAGAGTAGTGCTAGGTTACAAATAAAGTTTCTTTCTTTCTTCTTTCTTTCTTTCTGATAGCCTAGCGGTCAGACCGTGCGACTCTCTGAAGTCGTCCCGGGCTCAAACCCTGGGCAGGCTCCAACGAGTTTTTTTGTTAGAACTTATGTGCCTTTTTGATAATTGCAAATTATCACACGGTTTTTTGCATATCTTTAGAGAATTCTGAGGTTACGTGTAACCTACCAATCCGCATTTGAGCAGTGTGAGGTCTTAGCTCCAACCTTTCTCTCAAAAAACGGAGCGAGGAGGCCTATGCCCAGCAGCGGGGTAGTAACAGGCCGTTACTTAAATAAGCTCTTTCAAGCACTTTTGAATCCCCAATGATCAATATGAATAATTAATCTATAACTGGTTCGGATTGTTCCTCTTATTTGCTGTTGGAGATTATTTGGATGATAAAGATGATTGGATTTGAAAATGCTTTCAGCTTTAATAATGTAAAATTTAAAATGTTTCAAAGATTGACCACCGAGATTCTTGCTGGTTCTTCTCGGTAGGAACAGCTTTCCGAACCAGCAGTAGACGTTGACGATTCGAAAGCACTTGTTTACTAGTTTACTTGAATAAAGAAAATTTGAATTTGAGTGTATGGAGAAAATAAAAACAACCAAATTGTTACTTTTACGTGCATACACAGCCATAATGTTTTTCAATATTTCTCTGTACAGGTCCGTAGTCCATCCAGCTGTCGACTCGCAGATACCGTCGGGGAGGCTGTTCCACGCGGGCGCAGTGGTGGGCGATGCGATGTACATATTCGGTGGTACTGTGGACAACAACGTGCGAAGCGGAGACCTCTATCGGTTCCAGGTGTGCTTAAATCAAAATAATCTTTCAAGCAATTTAACAGAACTAACTACTTTGCTATAATCCGCACGGGTTAAGTCAATGCATGCAAAGCCAATGTGTATGAAGCAGGCAAAAGCTACGCACCTTATACATGCAGAACAAGCCACCACATGCACCCCCCAAGGCGCATCCACCAGCAACAACGCACACAAAAGCAGCACACACACCCACCACCACAATCTCGACGATCGTTTCGCCCCGAAACCGAAGCATCATCGGGAGGATAGGCTCCACGACAAAAATCGAAATGATTAAGAAATGAGAATTACGATTTTTACGACATTACGATTTTTGTCGTGGAGCCTATCCTCTTGATGATGCTTCAGTTTTACCGGTTTACTACTTTTTTTTTTACTTGTAATATGGAATTCCGCAAAGTAACGCCTGCTTCTATAAATCATTTAAAATAATCTTTATTCAAGTATGTTTTCAATTAGATCTAATGAAGCTACAACTGCAGCCTACCATGAACTCTTAATGCGACTCAATTGAAGACGTAAACGAAATTGTTTTGATTTCTCACACCATGACGTCTTAAAGACGCACCGCCGTGTGGTATCCGGCTGAGTAGAATAGACCATCCTCATTTCTTACCAAGATGTAAAAAATACCCTGGTTAATTAACTAATTATTTTCAGCTTTCCAACTACCCTCGATGTACTCTCCACGATGATTTTGGACGCATCCTGAAGTCGCAGCAGTTCTGTGACATCACGCTGTTGGTCGGCGTCGATCATACTGCCGTGTTTGCACACCAAGCCATGCTGGCCGCGCGTTCTGAGTACCTCAGGGCGAAAATAAAGTAAGTAATGTTAATATTATATTGTAGTGGCATATAAATAGGATGTGTCAGAAATAATAATAAAGGAACCTTGACCATGGATATATATTTTTTAAGTTTCTGCAAACTTAGTACTAACTACATTAAAAAATTCCATCCGTCTATCGGGACCCAATTTTCTCAATTTTCCTTATAAATATAAAAAAAACATTTTTCATATGCAAAATGTTATGAAGGTATTTTTATTTTAAAAAAATGATTCTAACAGTTTCGCTAAATTTGTGTAAAAAGGTAAAAAAAATTACCCTGGTATGAGTAAATTTTTTTACATATTCTATAATGAAATATGACATATTCTTATTATTTATAATTCTTATTCTTATAATTTGATATATTCTACTAATGAAACTCTTGTATTCATTAGTAGTATTCTACTCTCACTATTGATATCTATATATTCATAAGGCTGATTTCTAATTTGAGTACAAACTTGGACTTGATTTTGATTTGTCTTATCTATGTAACATACAAATACATTTATTCAAAATATATTTTACAATGATACCTGAATTGACCCAATTACTAGAGAAGCAAAAGAAGATCTAGCCAAACGTATAGCGGCAGGCGAAGAAGAGCCAAAAGCGGAATGCTCATACAAATCTCGTCCGCAGTTGACCGTCAAATTGCCTGAAGCCACGCCCGAGTCCTTCCAGATGGTTCTAAATTATATCTACACGGACAGAATTGATCCGACTGAAAAAGGTATATATAACTATAAGACTTAACTTTTATATACACTAAAGTTACATTACACAATCAATCAGTTAATTTTAGTTTAGCCATTACAGCAATTTAAAAACACTATTAAAAAGAGGATGATAAAGAAAACCTACTACTATACTGTTGAGGATTACATAGATGATAAGATATCTGCGTGGACATAGCTAATCTTCGACCCTGCACAAAATAGACTAGATGTAACTAACTGTAAAAATTACATTTTGTAAAGAGTAACCGCTGAGTTTCTTCCTGGCTCCTCTCGGTAGGAACCAGCAGTAAAGTTGACGATTCGAAAGCACTTGTGTACTAGTTTAAGTGAATAAAGAATATTTTGAATTGATTTTGTTCCAAAAGTAATTGCTTTTGTATTATGGATCTCCGCAAAGTAACGCCTAAAATTATTTTGAGTTTGTTCCCTTGATGTCTTGAATTAGTTCTTTGAAATTATCAAATAGATTGTAAACGTTCATTTATCGCTAAATAAAACGATTGGATGGGCAGCAATTGGAATCAACGGGAAATATTTTCGTCCAAAATACCTTAGACCTGAAGACCCAAAGTGTTTAAGACTCACTATTGCTAGCAATGTTGAAACTGGCTGGTAATAATCAGGTGTAAAATATAAAGAATTCATTTTAGGAAGGGTTCCTATGGTGATATAATTATTACAGTTTTTCCAATGTCAATAAAGAAAATCTGGGTTCAAAAGTATCTTTTTTATTTAATTGTATTGGAAGTTCAGAGAATTTATGCTTATGGAGTTTATTCATGGTCCTTCGAACAGTACGTGTTGCCAGTGACAACGTATAGGCCTTAAAAAAAGCTCAAAATCACGCAATGGGCGATGGCGCAAGCTATACCTTAGTATCTTTACGCGATCAGATTAGGAATGAGGAGATGCGTAGAAGAACTGAAGTTACCCATATAGCTCATCGTGTTGCGAAGCTGAAGTGGCGATGGGCTGAGCATATATTGCGGAGAACCGATGGGTGTTGGGGGTCTAAATTTTGGAATGGCGACCTTGCACAGGAAACGCAGCGTCGGTAGATTCCCTACGAGGTGGACAGAAAACCTCAAAAATATCGCGGGGAGTCGCTGGATGCAAGCGGCATAAGATCGTGTTGCGAGATTCCGCGAGTAGAACTATGTCTAGGAGTGGGCGTCAATTGGATGTTGAAGACGAGAAGTTTCTTTATAGGATTATCTCTTCTTCTTCTTCCATCCCTTTTCCCTTTATTTGGGGTCGGGTCTCCTTATCAACTTGCTCCAAGTCGCTCTATCCTGGGTTGTATGTATATCTAAGCAAAGGGCTTCCAGTTCCTTCCTGATATTGGACCACCACGTAGCTTTTGGACGTCCTCTCCCTCATCATTCTCCTGCATGTTACATAAATTGGCTAGGTATTTTACTATCGGTCGCCTGCCTGACGTCAACTTACCTTAGTCGCCTCTTACGACACCTCGGTAAAAAGGAGGGTGGTCTATTCTGCCGGATACCACACGGCAACACAATAAAGACGTTAAAACAATTTTAGACGAGGATCCAGCGTCGCCTGCAACAATCCTTCTAGTAATGGAGGTGTTGCGTCTCGCCCTACGTCTAAATATCCCTCGACTACGCGGTCTCTGTGCTCGTTACCTGCGAGCCAATTTGTGCTACAGTAACGTCCTCCAGGCCCTCCACGCTGCACATCACGCTAACTTGAACTGCATCAAGGAGTATTGTTTGCGGTAAGTCTTAAACACTAACTTTCCTAGCAATATAACCATTTTTTTATTATCTCAAGTATTTTTTATTATCTCAAGTAACTTGAGATAATAAAAAATAACAATGGTCACTTAATTAACGAGCAAGTAAATGTTTCTAATTCCGTTTTGCTACACGTGTTCGGAGGGGAGGGTATTGGTGGGAGTTGAACTATTTAAGACTGCTTGTATGGGTAGCGCGGCGCATTAGGATTTTTGTCGTGGAGCCTATCCTCCTGATGATGCTTCGGTTTCGGGGCGAAACGATCGTCGAGATTGTTGTGGTGGGTGTGTGTGCTGCTTTTGTGTGCGTTGTTGCTGGTGAATTGCGCCTTGGGGTGCATGTGGTGGCTTGTCCTGCATGTATAAAGTGCGTAGATTTTGCCTGCTTCATACACATTGGCTTTGCATGCATTCGCTTAACCCGTGCGGATTATAGCAAAGTAGTTAGTTCTGTTATATTGCTTGTAATATGGAATTCCGCAAAGTAACGCCTGCTTCTATAAATCACTAACTTTCCTATTGACCTAGAGTTTTTTACTTCTCTGCGCCCTGAGGAGGTGAAACCCTCACTAAAATATCCTCAAATTTTCAAGGTCCGCCATTCGCATTGAAGTATAAAGCAGTCGCGATCAAATTATACTGCGCCCAGATATCCTATATGATTGTAACTAAGAATGACGTGTCCTTCTATAATTGGTATTATATATTTAATTTAAGCTTTATATGTTGGATGATTCATTGTGTGATGCTGTTGAAGATCTGAATAAATAAAAATATATATATATATAAAGAATAAGAAATATAATAAAAATTTCCAAAAAACTATGCAATTTTTCAACTGTGGTTGCAAAGAGTCAAAAAATATTTTCGATTCCAAACTCGATAAATATTCGGAAACGTCCGAATATTTTTGTATAACGCTATTACTCGCAGTTTTGGTTGTTGTATTTAAAGTTTATATATATACGCTAGAGTAATGTACTAGGGAACTACTACTACTTCAACACAATTTAACTTTTACTTTTGGTGAAAACCGTACAAAAATCCGTTGAGTAAATTTTGAGAAAATCGATTACATACAGACAGCTTTTTGACAGGACTTTGTTTTATAATAAGTATAGATGGCTTGCAATAGTGGTATAACTGAAAACATTTTTTTAACTGGCATTTAAAAGATGAATTTGAAAAAATATATACACATTATTAATGACCCTTTAGAGAACTTATCAACTTCAAGATAATCTTCTTTTAAGTAAGTTAAAGCATTATTTATGCATTTCCCTTAGCAATGAAAACTTTGAACTCATTTATCTCAAAAGATGATTTTTTGAGTCGTGCCACTATTGCAGCCCATGAGCGTTGTAATGGTTGGTTTATGGTTGCGGTTAATTGGTCAATCGTCAATTGGTTGTAAACACTCATCGATATAGTGGCGCATTACTACTGCACACGTCCGTAGCGAGTAACAGTATTATTTCACCATAATGTTAATCTGAGTAACATTAAAATAAAACTTGGTACAGATTCGTGGTGAAAGACTACAATTTCACGGCCATAGTGATGTCGCCGGAATTCGAACAAATGGAGCAAAAGCTGATGGTGGAGGTGATACGCCGGAGACACCAACCGCATCCCAAACCTCCCCCAAACCACGACCAAGAAGAGGATGTCATTGGTGAGTATCATATCTTTATTTTCGTTTAATAACTTATTCTCGTTATAGCTATCCTAAATTCGATGGTATCGGCCGTTAATATTATGAGACGATTTAACATTTGCAATATAGACATGTTTCAGTTTCTAATATATAATAGATAAGAAGTATATTACTAGGTTTAAATAGGCTATGGTTTCATCGGTCAGGAGTCCACTCGGACGAAGTCACGACGAAGTTAACAGTAGTTTACACTTTTAAGTGTATTATAAATCTTTTATACTGCCACTGCTTTTGCTCGGTATTGAAATTTTAGTTTCCAATATAAGTATTTATGAATTAGATGCTCTCAATAATAATGTTTCGTACAAACAACGTAACTGAAAAAAAAGGGAACAAATATCGAATTTAAGACATCTGGACTCTAAACGGGGCATTTTAATTATGGCGCCGTTTACCAAAATGAACTATTAACCTATGCAAATGATAGCGAAATTGACCTTCGTATTATAATTATATTGTAGCAGTTTTTCATTACCTGAAAACTGCGATAAAATGTCATTTCCTATAAATAAAATTTCCTATAAAGTTTTTTAAAAATTATTGGGGCCGGTTCGATGGAAATTAGCAGCGTTCAAACGATTCAATTTCAAATTATTCTTTATTCAAGTAAACTTGTAAACAAGTGCTTTTGAATCGTCAACATCTACTGCTGGTTTGGAAAGCTGTTCCTACCGAGAAGAGCCAGCAAGAAACTCGGGGGTTGCTCTTTTCAAAGAATAATTCTTATTACTAGTTACATATAGTTATTGTTTTGAAGAAATTGATGTGCGCGACGCGGCGCGACCGGCCGGATCAACGACCTTTGTGCATCCGATTGTCGACGCGTACGCCGATAGTTAGTAATGTTTCGCATACGATAAAGACAGGACGCGTGCGCCTGTATACGACTTTATTGTCTAACGCACACGTGTAATTATGCGTTTTGGGTGTGGTTCTCAGATTTAGTGACGCGTTTAATCAGTGAAGCGTTTGAGAAGACGCGACCGTCCGCGGTTTAAGTGCGCGTTGGGTTACTATGCCCCGATATAGGGACGATTCAATAACGTGTGACCTTACGAAGGTTGTGTGCACACCGGGTGTTATTTGTGTTATTTAACCGATATAGTGAAGTGTATACTTCGGGAGAAACAGACATTACGTGTCAGTGGAAGACTGCAGAGGCGAGCCAACGGTTTCGGGAATCGGCCAAGTACATACAAGCACACACACACACACGTACACATATACACGCAGTGATTCATGAGGCCGGACCGCATACAGCTGACGGCCGCGTCAGGTAGGTTGAGACGCCGAGACGACGGGCCCAGGCCTCGGAGGTTGTTTCATCCGCCCGCACGTTTGTGCGGAACAATTATTAATACCTTGTACTGGGTAGAAGAGTAGTTATGCTCGATGAATACGGTGTCGATTGAATCAGGCACGAGGTCGGTATATTCCCAAGCAGGCACGACGCTGGAGCAGGACATGTGCGTGTTCGCGGGCGGCGGCGGCGGCGGCGCCGAGCTGGCCGACGTGAAGCTGCGCGTGTCGGGCGCGGCGCGGCCCGCGCACCGCTCCATCCTGGCCGCCCGCGCCGCCTACTTCGAGGCCATGTTCAGGTCCTTCTCGCCGCAGGACAACGTCGTCAACGTGAGTATAAATAAATATATAGCAACGATATTTTCACTTTAAACTTATTCAATCAAATCAAATCAAATCAAAATAATCTTTATTCAAATAAACCATTTCAGGCACTTTTGAATCGTCAAGCATCAATATGATTAATGAAGCTACAACTGGTTCGGAATGTTGCTCTTACCGAGAAGAACCAGCAAGAAACTCGGCGGTCAATCTTTTAAATATTTTCAATTATACATTATTAAACCGCTGTCTTGTATGAAGCTGAAAGGATTTTCAAATCCAGGCTTTCTTATCATCCAAATAATCTTCAATTTTGTAATATGCTTTACCTAATAATCCTCCCCCCCTTATCCCACTCGGCACAACATGTTAAAAACATGATTTGGCTACATATTTTACGACCGGCTGCCTGCCTGACGTCAACTTATGAGGGTGGTCTATTCTACGCAACCGGATACCACACGATGGGTCTACTTACCTTAGTCGCTTTTTACGACACCTCGGTAAGAAATGAGGGTGGTATATTCTACTCAACCGGTTACCACGCGATGGATTAACTTACCTTAGTCGCCTTTTACGACACCTCGGTAAGAAATGAGAGTGATCTATTCTATTCAGCCGGATACCACCCGGCGGATACTTCTATACTAATATTATACAGAGGAAAAATTTGTATGTTTGTTTGTATGTGTGTAACATATAAACATACAAGTAATTTTCACGCAAAAACTACTGGACTGATTTCAAAAATTCTTTCACCATTGGAAAGCTGCTTCTTCACTGAGCAACAAAGTCTATATGTCATTTTCAAAAAAATAGGGATCCCTAATGAAATTGTAAAAAGTTGTGAAAAATTCAGTCGTAAACATCTTTCATCGCTTGCGCTGCGGAAAATATTGAGGATAGAACAAAAAAATATCCTACAGTATTATAGAACATATCAATATCCACAAGAAAGATCCGAAACCGAAGCATCATCAGGAGGATAGGCTCCACGACAAAAATCGTACTGCATTTGTGAAGCATTTATTTATTGAAACGATCGTCGAGATTGTGGTGGTGGGTGTGTGTGCTGCTTTAGTGTGCGTTGTTGCTGATGAATTGCACCTTGGGGTGCATGTGGTGGCTGGTCCTGCATGTATAAGGTGCGTAGATTTTGCCTGCTTCATACACATTGGCTTTGCATGCATTCACTTAACCCGTGCGGATTATAGCAAAGTAGTTAGTTCTGTTATATTGCTTGTAATATGGAATTCCGCAAAGTAACGCCTGCTTCTATAAATCATCCAATATAACTAGTTTTTTACATTGTAAAAATTGATAAAATTGCCGACAATATTCAAACCATTTCATTCATATCTCTGTATTAATCGTTATCCCATTAAATGATATTTTATTAAAAACTATGTCAATACCTGTAAAATACTTTTTAAATTATTAAAATCCGACATCCCAATCAAAAGATATTACGAATTTAAGAATATAAATCGAAAGAAAATAGTGCCATAACAAATTCATTGTAGCGGCCGTTATAGCAGGGTGTGCTGCATTTGGTGAGTTAGGTCTTATTCCAAAAATACTAATGATATCCATTTTTAATAATTGAATCTACAAATAAATCTACAGTCTGACTTCGTAGACTTTCCATTACCACGAGATCGGTATGGACGCGGGTGAAACCGCGGGGCATTGCTAGTATTCAATAAATAAGAAGCAGTTTTCTCAAAAGTCAACCAATTTATTCTTATTTCCGCAACTTTGGTGTTGAAAAAGATTGTTTTTTTTACATAATTAAACTAACTATTTGAAGGAGTTTGCATTTGAAACATGTTGTAACAAATATTTTGCTTACTTCCATAGTGTTATGTCTTATGGAATATTGCTATGGGGCAAATAAAAAAAAACTTACAAAAAGGAGCCATTCGTAACATTTACAATTTATGTCCGCGTGGTTCCCTGCGAGAGAAGTTTAAGGGAATAGGTATTCTCTTATTTGCTTCACAGTATTTTTCAACTAATTTAATTTTTGTACATAAAAATTTAAAAAAATATAAAATGAACTGACAGAGTAATAGTTCGTGACCACGGTGGATGCAACTCTGCCGAAACGTCGAACGTTATACAAAGATAACTCGATTTTATCGCGATGTGATCCATAAGTTTATATAATAATCAGTTTGAACCGCGAAAGTTCAATATCTACGATGGATTTCCTTGTTTAAAACAAGTTAATTTATTCACAGATTCAAATCTGCGATACTGTACCATCAGAAGAGGCGTTCGATTCACTGCTGCGATATATCTATTACGGCGATACGAACATGCCCACTGAGGATTCCCTGTACTTGTTTCAAGCACCCATTTACTATGGTGAGTATTAATTTATCTATTTATCAAACTTCACATTAACACTTACATGATATTAAAAAAAACATAAAATAATACCTATCGAATAACCTATTTCTTACATTCATTTATTCATTCTGTACTCCAAGAATAATTTGTTTGGTACACTTATGTTTAACTTTTATTTATTTATTTATTTATTTCATCAGAATATACAAAAGTTACAGTTTATATAATAATAGCGTAAACATAAACTCATCAGGGTTTTTCCGTACGCCAGAGCCGTCGACATAATATATATATGGTAAATTTATAATCAGTTATTTTTCGTATACATTTGTATAATATATATAATCAAAGAACTAACAAAAAAAGGTTTAAAAAAATAAAGTTAGTTACACTTTTCGACTTATCTCTTAAGTAAAAATAATGACAACATGCGGGTAGGTAAGACGCAAGCGCAAGAAACCCATTGTTCCTACTTATATTACACAGTATGAATAATAATTATATAGGGTGATTTTGAGATAAACTATTTTTTTTTTGTAGTGAACTATATTATTATTGTTATTATTATTTTAGGATACTTTAAGTTAATGACGAATATTTTAGTGTGTATTTTATTTTGGTGTGTAATTTCGTCCTTCATAGACTTAGGAAGCTGATTGATTAAGTTCGGTACTACATATTTTAGTGTCCTTTTACCATATAGGTTGTTATATCGCGGTAATCTTAATTTTGTTATCACTTTTTTTTTTGTTCTACTTGTGTACTACAAAATGTTCTACTCTTTCAAAAGAGTAACGAGCTCAAACCCCGAGCAGGCACCAATGAGTTTTCTATTTAAACTTGTGTTAAATCGATAATTGCAATTTATCACATGCTTTTCGTGAAGGAAAACATCGTGAGGAAACCTGCATAATATCTCTAGAGACTTCTGGGGATACATGCAACCTGCCAATCCACATTGGAACAGCGTAGTGTCTTACCTCCATACCTTCTCTCAAAAAATGGGAAGAGGAGGTTTATGCCCAGTATTGAGATAGTAACGGGCCGTTACTTTACTTTTTTTTACAAATGTTTAAAATCAACCTTAAACTTATTCAGAAAAAAAGACTGTAGCTTTGTTTCAAGCACTCCACAAAAAGATGGAATCTATGCTCAACCTTGTACTATTCGGATATTTTGTTTCCTGAAAAGACCACCATTAAAATTAAAAATATTCTTTATTCAACTAAACTTGTAAACAAGTGCCTTTGAATCGTCAACTTTACTGCTGGTTCGGAAAGCTGTTCCTACCGAGAAGAACCAGCAAGAAACTCGGCGGTTGCTCTTTTCAAACTATAGTTCTTATTACTAGTTACATATATATGCTTTCTTATCGTCTAAGTAATCGTCAATAGTATAGTATACTTTCTGTATTAGCCTTTTTTTAAATAGTATTGTTAAATCGCTGTAATGGTAAAGTTAAAGTACTTAAAGTATTATTCGGTACTTTTCCCACAGGTTTCACCAACAACCGCCTCCAAGTATTTTGCAAGCACAACTTACAAAGTAATGTGTCGCCAGAGAATGTTCTAGCGATTCTACAAGCAGCCGATCGCATGCGCGCCGCTGATATCAAGGAGTACGCACTGAAGATGATCGTCCATCATTTTGAATTGGTATGGCGTTTCTCTTCTTTCTCCTACCCTTATCCCACTCTAAGTGGGGTCGGTACAACATGTTTTCCTCTTCCATTCTCTTCTATCATTCGTCAACTCTGGCGCTACTCCTTTTATATGCATGTCATACTTCACACATTCCAACCATCTCTTTTTAGGCCTCCCTCTAGTCACATATCCATCCACATTAATATCCAACACTCGTTTAGTCACATGATTTTCATCCCTCCTCATTACATGTCCATACCATCCCAATCTTGCACCTCTCATCTTTTCTATAATGGGCGCAACTTTCATACTTCCCCTTATATACTAATTTCTTATTTTATCCAATCGTGTCACACCACACATCCATCTTAACATTCTAATCTCATTTGCATGCACTCTTCTTTCATCCATCTTTTTCATTGCCCGACAGGTCTAATGACTGATTTATAAATTTTCCCCTTAAGTTTAGGGGGCATTCGGGGGTCGCATATTGTGCCTGATACCTGTCGCCACTTCATCCATCCTGCATTCATTCTATTCCTCACATCGCGATCAATTTCACCGTTTTCCTGTAAAAGCGAGCCAAGGTACCGGAAGTCGGAGCAGACTGGCAAAACAACACCATTTAAGGTTATTGGAGAAAAATTGTATTGAATTGAAATTAATTTGAATTTAATTTGAATTGGTATGGCGTTTATATACTAAAATCTGCGCCCCAAGATACTAATACTTAATAGGCATTAACAGTAAGCGGGATATATAGATTATAAAAGAACGACGAAAATAGTTTTTTTTTATTTTCTTATATTAAGCTAAACTTACTAAATAGTTCTTTCATTACCTACTCCTGACAGTATTTAATTCAACAGAAAGAAATAGCAAAATTGTTTAATCAGTATACATGATGCGATGACTAATGACTATGAAAAGATATTATGCATGTAAAATGTATAAAAGATGACCAAGGAAAGGTTTTGACAAATGATGAAGATATAAAAGGACGTTGGAGGGATTATTTTAAAAAATTAATGAATGAAGAGAATGATTGGAGCAGAAAGTTTACCTATTAATTTAGGTATAGTGAGAGAAGTGTATGAAGATGAAGTTAGAATAGCAGTGCAGGGTATGAAAAGTGGGAGAGCGATTGGGCCGGATGGCATACCGGCTGAGGCGTGGAAGTGCTTGAAAGGGGATGGATGGAAGTGGCTGTCTTTATTCTTTAACAAGTTGTTACACGAAGAAGCAATCCCAGAAGAGTGGTCAACCAGTACGCTGGTACCCTTTTTCAAGAATAAGGGGGATGTGCAAGAATGTAACAACTACCGAGGGATAAAGCTCATGTCACACAGTATGAAAATTTGGGAAAAAGTGATAGAGCGAAGAATGAGAGAAGAGTGTACGATAACGCAGAACCAGTTTGGTTTTATGCCAGGGCGGAGCACGACGGACGCTATTTTCGCCTTACGCCAGCTATGTGAGAAATATCGACATGCGCGTAAGGACCTGCACATGGTTTTTATTGACCTAGAAAAAGCGTACGATCGTGTTCCCCGTGAAGTTCTGTGGTGGATTTTGAAAGAAAAGAGCCTGCCTGGGAAGTATGTACGGATTGTATATTCCATGTATGCCAGAGCTAGTACTCATGTTTGAAGCCGGAGTAACTGACAATTTCGATGTGTCTGTAGGCTTACACCAGGGATCGGCTTTAAGTCCCTTTTTATTCGAACGAATGAATGAATGAATGAATGAATAAATCTTTATTCTTCAACACACCTCAGTACAACAACAGTATTAATAAAAAATGATATTCCTCTTATTGATGGATGCACTTACTGCTGATATTCAAGAGGAGACTCCTTGGTGTATGCTATTTGCCGACGATATCGTGATTGTCGGTGAAAATGCAGCTGAGGTCCAGAGCAGATTTATAAAATGGCAAGAGAAATTGGAGAGGTTTGGTTTAAAGATCAACCTGACCAAAACTGAACACATGCAGTGTGATTTCAGTGGTCCCTCCAATTTTTCTCCAATAACCTTAAATGGTGTTGTTTTGCCAGTCTGCTCCGACTTCCGGTACCTTGGTTCGCTTTTCCAAAAGAACGGTGAAATTGATCGCGATGTGAGGAATAGAATGAATGCAGTATGGATGAAGTGGCGACAGGTCTCAGGCACAATATGCGACCCCCGAATGCCCCCTAAACTTAAGAGGAAAATTTATAAATCAGTCATTAGACCTGTCGTAATGTATGGATCAGAATGTTGGGCAATGAAAAAGATGGATGAAAGAAGAGTGCATGCAAATGAGATGAGGATGTTAAGGTGGATGTGTGGTGTGATAAGACTAGATAAAATAAGAAATGAGTATATTAGGGGAAGTATGAAAGTTACGCCCATTATGGAAAAGATGAGAGGTGCAAGATTGGGATGGTATGGACATGTAATGAGGAGGGATGAAGCTCATGTGACTAAGCGAGTGTTGAATATGAATGTGGATGGATATGTGACTAGAGGGAGGCCTAAAAAGAGATGGTTGGAATGTGTGAAGTATGACATGCGTATAAAAGGAGTAGCGCCAGAGTTGACGAATGATAGAAGAGAATGGAAGAGGAAAACATGTTGTATCGACCCCACTTAGAGTGGGATAAGGGTAGGAGAAAGAAGACATGATGCGATGACTAAATTCATTTCTGCCATTTAAATAGTGATAGTGAAAAATTTGCAACAACATATTATAGAATACTGCAAGTATAAATAATAAAAACGGATAGTATAATCTACAGTTTATGGAATAATCTCCCTCTAGCAGCGTTTCCGGATCGGTACGACATAAGGCACCTTCAAAAAGCGTATTTTCAATCTTTTTAAAAAGCAGCAGACACTTTGCAAGAAGTCGTGGGCGGCGGTGATAACGCGAACGGCATGCTCGTTTGTCATCCTATTCCATACAAAAAATAAAAAATTACATAACATAGAATTTCTTTAATTGCAAATTAAAAATCAAAACGAATATTAATATTTTTATATTAGCAAGCACCGCAAAGTAATTGCTATTCTATAATTATAAAAATACTGAATTTTACTTTTTGTAGGTGGCTCGTCAAGAAGCAATCAAGAATCTTGCACAACCGCTTCTAGTAGACATGATATGGGCACTTGCAGAGGATCCCCGTTTTGATACTCCTCTACCTCCCCAACCACGTTCCCTTCCCTCTTCTTCTTCAGCTGACACACTTACTGATGACCCAGATTACATTCGTCATAGGTGTGGCAAATAGAGGCTTCTGACAATTTTACTTTTGAAGAATTGTATACAGATAATGAAAGGAAGTATTCGATTTCAGATTGGGTGTTTTTGCGATAACTGCACTGAATTGCTAATATAAGTGTACCAGTTTCAATAACTTTTCTACTTCCTGTTAGAGCATACTATGAATATTTGGTGTTTGTAAATCTTGTACTCTATTAAAAATAAGTATTAAACAAATTAAAAAGGCTTTAAAAAAAGCTTTTAACAGTAATTCATGTCCCTACTGTTAAGGAGTTCCCTCGTCTGCAGTCAATGCTGCTAGTAGCATAAGGTCATGCTTCTCATAAACATGCATTGTCATCAGACCGGTATATACTGGTATAAAATTTCAGGAAGTGGGTCAAATGGAACTTGCAAGATTCCACCCTCACATACATACACAGCAAGTTAAATAAAAGCTTTTAAAAATAAAAATAACTATTCACTTTATCCCTAGAGCATGGTTATGCTCTAGGGATAAAGCAGATAAATAAATAAATAAATATATGGGACACTTACACACATGGTTGTCCATCCCCAAAGTAAGTAACTTAATACTTGTGTTATGGGTGACGGACAACTGGTACTACATATATAATTTTAAATACATACTTAAATACAGATATAGATCCAGACTCGAAGAACCAACAAATTGTTTATAGAAATTGTTGGCCCTCGGCGGGAATCGAACCCGCGACCCGCGGAACAGGAAGCTGGAGCACTACCCACTACGCCAACGGGCCAGTCAATAAAGACCTACCCAACCAAAATATAGACAGCCCAGATCACGAGTTTGCATGCAACTGATGCATATGTAATAATTTTGAGTGAATATTTTTAAAAAAATTCAAAAGAAATATTTTACTTGCTTGGGAAACCTTGCTTTCTTCTATTGATCACTTGCAATTTACACTATAATGTATAGAACAATAACAATTAAGAAGAAATAAGTGACATTTGACTATTTATAATTCTGACATACTTATTACTGGTAACAAGATCTGCATTCTTAATATGTATAAAATTTGTAACAGTATTATGCTTACAACAACCAAAGAATTACATTATTATTACTAAGTAGCAGTATGATTTTAAAGAAAATTGCTAATATTGTACACCTAATCAATATGTTATACAATATTTGAAATATAAAATATACCTTCAATTCCAAAACTTTAAAAAGTCATGTAATTCTGAAAATCTACCTACTTTGTTGTAAATTTTTCATAAAGTATTTTAAAATTGTATATGAGTATATATAAACATTTTAGTCTGTTTATCTTCACAAAGAATAAAATGAATTATTTTCATATATACACAGTTTAGTGTAAGAAATAAACAAAATATATTATATGTATTAGATAACAGATTGAATTTTTTTACAGCATGAACAAAAAAATAATTATAATTCTATCTAGTCTGTATATTAAATAAAAGAAGAAAAATATCTTTAAGATAATTTAATCATATTAACAATATTATTAAGCTAATAAATTATTCCATTAATTAATTATGTTGTTTCATTACTATTCATATTTGTGTTTGATGTCTTTCCATAGTTTCTGAAATAAAAAAAAACAACCATATTTTAGCAAATAAAGAAAATAGAGTATGTAAGTGTAATGATTGTAGTTTAACTTTTTTTTAAATTACTTGTATTTTGAATCATTTTAGGATATCTTACTTATTTGAATTTTTTTAGAGGAAAAATTCTAAATTGCTTTACATGTGTGATTGTCATATTACGTGACACTGACAATGTTTTACGGCTAAATTGCTTTACAGGCCAGAAACAAATAAAAAATAATATTAATTTAACAAAACATCTTTGTATTACCAAGGGTGTTTTATAGTACAGTAAAATAACATGCGATTAAATAAAATATATTATAATAATGATTTAAAGTTTGATCAATGTCAAGGAAACATCAAATAGTGAATTGGATTTCCTAGAGAAAAAATATTTTAGGTTCATCAAGCAAACGGAAAGATTTAGTCAAGAATCTGTCTAAAAATGACTCGCTTTTAAATCGATGCTATACTTAGGAGTATCATTTCTACCCAGTTAAATAGTAGAATACGATAACAATAAATTGAGTTTAACTATTTGGTAAAATAAGAAGAAATTACATAACAAAAAACTCACCCCCTTATTTATGTTCTCGAAAATAGATACAGAAATTAGTTCAAAGGTTCTTTCAAAGAAGAACGTTCCACCTGCGACAGCTAATGCAAACGTTGAAGTTCTTTTAAAAACATTACGGTTTAATGTAGCCCACAAGGACATTTTGAAATTTTTCGTATCGAACTACTATCAACTCTCAAAGACTCGCAAACTCGCAAGATAATTTTAGTTTTTACAGACAAATAACTTATAGAGTACAGACGTATTTCATAATATCGTAGACGAAGAGAGATTGAAAATGGACTTAATTATTGACAGTTCACACCACAGATTACTTGTGTTAACCTATTAACGTTAACATTTTAACGTTATTTATAAAACGATAGGTGATGTATATTATAGACAAAGTAGGAACCGATATAAGCTTGCGACTCCTGCTTTACGCCTAGCAAAAGTACGTAAATCGTTTATGGGTTTGGGAATAAGATTCTATAATAAAATTCCGCTTTAACTTTACCATTACAGCAGTTTAATAACACTGTTAAAAGGAGGCTGATACAAAAAGCCTACTATACTGTTGGGGATTACTTAGATTATAAGAATGTGTGGATATAGCTGCACTTCCACCCTGTACTAGACAGTAATGACTAAATGTAACTAGTTTTAAGATTTATATTTTAAAAGAGCAACCGCCGAGTTTCTTTCTGTCTGTTCTCGGTAGGAACAGCTTTCCGAACCAGCAGTAGAGTTGACGATTCAAAAGCACTTGCTTACAAATTTACTTAAATTATGAATATTTTGAATTTGAATTTGAATAGAGTTATTATTATTAATTATAGGTTATTATACAAGAGTTGAGTAGGCCTGTTAGTGTCTGGTGTTAGTATCTTTGTTTAACCACACATAAAAAAGGACATATCGACTGTGAATTGGCAAATAGTCCTATCTTATTTTTGTCAACTTTTCAGGAAGAAGAAAAAACGTGATTATTAATACATTCGCAATCATTTTTATATAATAAAAAACAGTTGACTTTGAATGTTTATTTATTTTTAAAAAATTCTAGTGCATAATAAAATACACATACGGTAAATGATGGGCAGTAGTATCCAATGCCGTTAAAAAGTGATTTGGCTAAAAATTGAGATAGGACATATTTCCGGTTTACAGTCGATATAATCTTATTTGCTTTCCCTTTATTGCAATAGGACACATTCTGGGCTGGCTCCCCTACTCTAGTATTATCTAGTAGTACTATGGCTGCAATCGCGTTTCAGCCTAAACGATTTAAGACGCGACGAGTAGAACGAATGGCATCAAATGTATAAGGTTATCGAACAATGTAAACCACATCTCACATGGCTAGTTGACAATGTATTTGTTGTAACAGTTGTCAGTTGCAGGTCGCGTCGCTAATATAGCCACAGCCTTAGTTTAATGTTTATTTATGATCAAAAATAAAATTAATCACTATATTGAAATTCATTTTTTTAAACCAATATAAATTGTTTGCCACATTTTACAACGATCTATTACTATAATAACTTACTAATTAAAGTACATACCATAAAAAAAGTCCCACTGTCTGTACGTGATAAATAACAACTAGTGAAATAATTTTTATCTCACTTGTGCGATCTATTCAAGCCGATCAAGAGACTGTCTGTGTGAGACCACTCATACGCTGTTTCCTTGTTATCACCCGTGCAAAAACCAGGAAGGATAGCTAATATAAAATAATATTATGTGCTATAATATAGTAACTATATCGTATATACGTTCAGTAGGATTTAACTACCTAATTTTTTGTTTGACGCCATGTTTTTCTTTTATTATTTAACTTGAGGCTTTACAAATTACCTCCATGTTGTTCTACCAATTTCATGCCCGGAATCAGTTTCTGTAATTATTTAAGGATTTTTATCAACTTCGTAAGAAGTCTAGACGTTAGAAGTCGGTTAATTAACTAACTTCTCCATCGATTGATAGACGTCCCTTTGTAGTGCATTTTATATTATATGATAAATTAATTATAGTAGTTATATAATCGATTGTGCTCGCAAAAAGCTGTACGGACCCGCTGAATCCAAGCGGGACAAGATCGTGGGGCATAGGATTTTAGCCATCCATCCAGTTTAAAAACAAAAGTTTTCAACTAATGCATCCTAAAATGTGAGATGTTACCTATTATTTTAAACATATATATTAGTTTTAGAATAGGGACATTATATAAAAACTCTTTGTTAATTATGGGCAAAATATATCTATTTACACTTTAAAATGCTGGTAATGAACAATATACATACCTTAAAAATAATATGAGTACCAAATCAAAATTATAAACAAAAATGCTGTGTGCTATTAGACCGGCGGCTTTAACTCGCGGGAAATTCAGATACATAGTTAAGTAAAAATTATAAACATTGAGAAAGCAAAAACACTAAATAAAAATGTTCAACTTTGGATATTAAAATTAATTAAATTATCATATAATAAAATTTAAATAAAGTCAATGTAATGGCCAGCCTAATAACTTTTACAAAGTACTTATATGGAATGGATAACTTGAACAACACAAAATTAGTTCATACATTCTTCAAGTGACGAGCAGTTTCAAGCAAGTATCCAATCTAAATAAATCTATGGGAAATCTACAATATCTTTATTGATATTTACAGGATATTTTGGTATTATTTTCATTCTACAAATTATAATACACTATATGTTCTAATTATATTCAGTGCTTCTACTCTATTTACTCATTAGTACAAATTTATTTTTTCTGATCCCTGAAACTAGGTTTGCACTGTGGTCCTCTAAAATTTCTTTGAAATTGAGTGTTAGCATAGCAGTGTAAAGTTTTATCTAACGTTTATAGATTTCATTTGGAACACAATAAATATACAACATCTATGGACAAAGTTTAACCAACTGCAAAAGTGTTATGTATTTACTGCAATTTAAAATAACTTGTAACAAATATTTGATCAATAAAGAAATTACTGTTTCCCTCATTATGAAAAGTTAGTCATATAAATATATAGTATAGTATTTACTCACAAAATACCACCCATAAAAATGAATCATAATACTTATAAGAAAAAACGAATACTTGAACTGCAATAAACATTTTTAATACCTTTATATATTTAATTACTTTATAGTTAAATTACAATATCATAGTATACTTTGCCAAATTAAATTTAAAAAGTATAAATATATTTTTCCAATTCATCATTAACACACTGGGTCCAGATTGCAAAATACAATATTTGAAATAATAGGTCCCCTTATTTATATAAACTGGCAACATTCCAAATACATCATAATAAAATAAATGTAAAAATGTAATACTTTCTTTTAACATTATTGTTTTAATCCTACTGTCGTAAGGATTGTGTGATAACAGGCATATTGCAGAGCACTGGATTATTCTATGCTTTAGGGAATCATCACTCCCAAAAATGAAACAAGTTTATGTTTTGTATTGGGCTAACATTTAACTGATGATATATTTTTTGCATGGTTTTGTTCTTATAATCACCATAGTCATATAACTATGGTTATTATAAGAACAAAACTTGTATTTCATTTTCCTTTTTAAATTGGAGTTACTTTGTACATTATTACTTGTCATTTATACATTTATCTCTGGAGCTCAAATTTGCAATATTTGAATATCTCAGAAGAATCTCACTTGTAACTTCCCTGTGTAAAGTATTAATCGGTAATTTACTTTCAGACTGCATGTGTATATAGGAATACATTCTTCTCATAGGTCATGTGAATTATCATGGCTATATATTTTGACAATAGAGACACCTTTAAATTTTAAAACAATTAATATTAATTATACATTTATATCTAGCAACATTTTGCTTATCATACAAACACTTCATCACATAAATTTTGATAATGAGAGTACAATTATACACATTAACTATGCATTCATAATATCTTAATGTAATTTTTGGAGTAAATTATCTTTAATGCTCCTAAAATCAGAGACTGTTCAACCCAGCAATAACTATGTCAAATATAAACATGAGGATTGATGTATATGTAACACAAATATGTATCATTTTATGACAATATTGTAAATGCTGTGGTAATAGCTTTTGGGGCTATAGCAATTTGTACTGGCTCACTGATAACAGCATTATTGATTAGATGGGGTCAGCACTGCCATTACACCAAATTGCCTTGGTCAAGTGTGATAATTCCTTCGCAAATAGTAAATATCCTTAATGATTTTTATATTAATTGGAAATAATACTTTTGTTTAATATAAAATCGTAATTTTTGAAAAATTGTTAGTACCTAAGGAAAGTATGTCATTTTTTACTATCAAAAAGATGAATTCTTAAAGTTCTACCAAATTAAATTCCAGAAGAATTCATATTACTATTAGTTTTTTATCTAGATTTAAAGAAAATAAACTGTATGTCATAATAATAAAAAACTATCTACAAACACTATACTTATATCTTAATCTTTTTGACTGATTTTGCTATTCAAGTTTTTTATTTTATAAATTGTAGTGGGTAACTAATATCTGTGTTAAGTGAAAGTATGAAATTAATTTAAAAAAGACACTCTTTGAACATCTGAAATAAAATCTAAAATTAATTGTGAGTTCACATTTTGGAGAAGTGATGATAACCAACTTTATATATTAAGCTCTTTGATAACAGTAACACTGCCATGATAATATTCAATAGAGATCATCTTACATATCAAGGTACAAAATTCCACTAGTTTCATAAGACTAAACTGTATTTGCTTCTGATGTCAAAGTTCACTTTCTTTGTACCAACCACCAACAAAAGAGGGTTCTATTTCATTGGTAAACATTATATGGCTGAGGTACATAGTGTCCTGCTAGGGTTGTGCATTTATCTCTCAATTTGAGCATTATGTAAGCGACATCCCTGGCTTAGTGCCATAATGTGTGATCACTGGCAACATTTCTTCTTTGTTTTATGATTCTTCCTTATGTGTACTGTATCATTTGCTGTAACATTCTGTCTTTCTTTCATTTCCAATTTAGACCTTAATACCTAAAATTTTGAATTATAAAAGTAAATTTAAAATATTACCTTAAGTTACTAAGTATGAAAATACTTTAAAAATAAATAAATAAATAAATAAATAAATATATGGGACATTTACACACACGGTCGTCCATCCCCAAGGTAAGTAACTTAATACTTGTGTTATGGGTGACGGACAACTGGTAAATATACTACATATATAAGTTTAAATACATACTTAAATACATATATACACCCAGACTCGAAGAACCAACAAATCCTAAATAGAAAATGTTTGTTCTCGGCGGGAATCGAACCCGCGACCCACGGAGCCGAAGACAGGGTCACTGCCAACTGCGCCAACGCCATCAATATAACCTAACCAAACGTTTTAAGGTCAGTGGCATGTTGCATGCACTTTTATCTTTTTATTTATATCCTTCAAATCCTCAATTATTAAAAAAAAACATTGTTTTAAAGGTTATGCTACCCTTAGTTATAATGATTCGTTCATATATTTGCTGAATAAAATAAAATATAGCATAAAATTAATCTAATTTTCAGATAGAGTAACATATTAGCCAAATAATCTAACTTCATATGACAGTCAACATTAGTAGAAGGCTGTTATCATCCTCAAATTCCAACATTATAATGTGACAAAATAATTTATTGATATTAAATTCATTTCCTATATCACACATATTATTGGGGATGATAGACAGAGACTCAGCAGTGTTTAATTATTTAGCAGGAAAGAGGAAAGTAAACCAGCTTCCAAAAATAAACATGATGCACATATTACTCATAAATGTTACTTAACACTATTATGTACAAGATAAGTCTAAATTTTAATTGTTTGCTAAAGCTAAGTAAAATTTATTATGTAAGTGACTACTCAGTACACTAGAATTCACACAGAACCATGTAAATATCAATAATAATAAAATTAATAAAAATAAAAAATGCAAATCTGTGACATGTATATTATCATTCCTGACCTGACAATGACAATGAATCAATATAAAACTGTTTTTTTCATTGGAAATATAGATATATTTCAATTTTAGAAATACACATTTCTAAATTTTATCAATACACAACAGAGCCTTCTTTCTCATTATAAAAAAAATATATTATATATTTTGTATATTCATATTTAGGAAAATACTAACCATTTTTGTAATAGTCAAAAACATTTCCTCAACATTAATGTTTTCTTTTGCACTTGTTTCAAACAAAGGTATATTCATATGGTTGGCAAATCTCTGGGCATCCTCAGTTACCACTACTTTTCTTGATGGGCAGTCATTTTTATTACCAACTGAAAAGAAAAACAACTGTGTTGATAACTAAGTTTCTATTTCAACAATTAAAATTGATTGAATAACCAAATGATTAGTGAATAAATTCAATTTCCTAATTGCATTGATCAGAATTCACAAAGTTATTTATATTTTTCTCTAGAGTATTTTGACTCAGGACAGTTTAATGAATGATATTATTCCCATTTAAAATTCTATGTGATCACCTATTTAAAGCCAATGCTAACAGGCATATTATATTGACAATAAATTTTATCATTTAAATGGTACTATATATGATAGAGACAGTGAACAAAAAAACAAAAAATATATCATATTACTGTAAACATACAATTGTTTATAACATTAATTGCAATAAAAGAAATACATTATAAACAGTATAGTTTGTAGTATAACAAAAGTAGTACTTTAAAAGGAAGAGAGCAGACTGTGTAACAAATAAATTCTTTTTGAGTTAAATTATAAAACTAAATAGAAATAAAAAAAACATGATTTCTTACCTAGAACCTTGTTGACAACATCGCAATTCTGTTCGATCTCATGCAACCATCTCTTGACATTGGCAAAAGACTCTCCGTTAGTGACATCGTACACTACGATGACTCCGTGAGTTCCTCTGTAGTAAGTGCTCGTGATGGTCCTGAACCTCTCCTGACCCGCTGTGTCCCATATCTGCAGTTTAACTCGCTCGCCATTTATCTCTAACGTTCTTATTTTGAAATCTACACCGATAGTCGTAATGTAACTACCAGAGAATGTATTATCTGCAAACCGCAGTAGGAGACAGCTCTTACCTACACCTGTAACATAAGAACATTTCCACTGATTGACTACACGGTGAAAGCAGTTCCATCTTCACTCACATACATAGGCCTCGCCCACTCACCACTGTCACCGATAATCAGCAGTTTGAAGAGGTGATCAAACTCGCGAGCCATTGCTTTTGACATATGTAACAACACCCTTAACTAGTCATGTGTTTAACAATAACGACAATGATTGATCCTCAATTTCTAATGATGTAAATTTTAATAAACGCATGCCGTAAAACGTTAGCTTGCGTCACTTTACAAATCGTCCGCCATTATTGCTCTATCTGCCATTCCGTTGTATGATGATCACAAACTATAGACAAAATTATAGTAAATTTACTCTATGATCATCTCCTTTGCTTTGCCAAATTGCCAGCAACTAAAACAGATTTGAATGATCTATAATAGTAAACGTAAATGACGTTTTACCATCTAGTCAATTAAGATGTTATAAAATTATATCTACATAATATAATCATCGTATAAAATTGTAATCACCAACGAGTATATATTATTAAATAGAAAAGTAAACCATATTTAATAACACTATATAGGATAGGTAAACTGATCAAGTAAATAATGCCTCTAAAGAACTTGATTATTTACAGTTGTCGCTTAGAATATAAACGAAATCACACTTTTACTGACTCATCTAACTCTCAACCATTATACACATCACATGCGTTTAATAGTTAATACTATACGCATAGCAAAAGCACTTAACCGTCGTGTGATATTCGGCTGAGTAGAATAGATCACCCTCATTTCTTACCGAGGCGTCGTAAAAGGCAACTAAGTTGCTGACGTCAGGCAGGCGGCTGGTCGTAAAATAGTGAGCAAAATCATGTTACAACATGTTGTGCCGACCCCAATTAGAGTGGGATCTTATCTCACTCTAAGTGGAAATAAAATACAAAGGAGAATGAATAATATGGATTGCCATTAACTACCTTGTACATACATGATACCAGTCACCAGATTACTCATTATTCACCGTCAAGAATCACGATAGATATTAGATATGTTACATATGTTATTTGTCTATGCTTGAGTGATAAAAGTTTAGGTGTGGTGAAAATCATTTTCTCGACAATTTATAACAATGTCTGCGACTTTAAAGCCATATTTAACGGCAGTGCGCCATACACTTACTTCCGCTATGTGCTTAGAACATTTTTCGTCTCAAGTTGTGGAAAGATATAACAAACCAGAGGTGGAAGTAGGAACAAGCAAAGAACTGTTATTGAATCCTGTGATCATTTCACGTAACGCAAACGAGAAAGTGTTGATAGAATCATCTATTAACTCAATTAGGATAAGTATTATGATCAAACAGGCCGATGAGATAGAAAAGATTCTATGTAAAAAATTTATGCGCTTTATGATGATGAGGGCGGAGAATTTTATCGTGCTTCGACGGAAGCCCGTAGACGGCTATCATATCAGTTTCCTGATTACAAATTTCCATACCGAGCAAATGTATAAACACAAATTAGTGGATTTTGTGATTTATTTTATGGAAGAAATTGACAAGGAAATTAGTGAAATGAAGTTAGCGGTAAATGCTCGTGCTAGAATTTGTTCAGAAGAATTCTTAAAAAGATTTTAATATAAATACTCATTCATAGTTTAACTGATATATAAGTAAAAATAATGTTTATCTTGTGCAGGCCAAAATTTATTAGTATGACTATCAGTGTAAAAAAATCAAATAATTTTCAAATTTTATTTGGTTGCACCAAGTTATTAAATAAAGGTGTTAAAAAAATGTTTATAGATTAAGATGACCTTTCCTAAGTACTGAATATGTATATATCATAAATCTTAAAATTTCACCTAATTTTAATTATTTCTTAATATGATATTGCTTGCTAAGATACTTTAACATTAAAAACTATAGCATTCCTGACTGATTCTACTTTAAATCAAAGTGCATACAGTATACTCAAGTGCTACTTGGGTGTGCTGTCACTGGAGAGATTGGATTATTGAAGTTAAGAACCAATAGACATGCATTTCTTTTAGTATTTTCAAATCACTGGTAGGTTAGCAGAAGTGATAGGTCAACAGTGAAATGAAGTTTGGTAGAATGGTCCTAACCTCAGACATTAATTTTAAGATTATTCTAAAAAAATTAAACTTTTTTCACATTTTCTCATAGTTAATATTAGAGAAACCTTGAAAATTCTAAATGGTGTAAATACTTTTAATTGTAAACAGTGTAAGTGTTTAGAGAATGGCTCATCACTGAAACATATTTAATGAAGTCTCTACTTTGATTTAAAAATTATTCAAATGATTGACTTTACCTTTGTCTGATATTTAAAATTATGTTTGTAAAAAATCACTATTGAATTGACATTCAATACTGAACTTTCTTTATGACTTTGCTTAGATGCCTTGTTGAAAATAATATTTAATAGGGCAATTGCTATAGTCATTCTTATAAAATTACATACAAGACAATATTGTGGGAAATAAATAACAAAAATTTGAAATTTTTTAATTATAATAATCAAAACCTAAAATTTGTAAAGCTAATTTCTGAGGGCAATTTTATGAGAATAAATTAAAAAACTCATATACATTCCTCAAATTAAATTTTGATAAATGATTTAAAGGAAACTTTAAGAAAATAGAACATTTATTAAATTAGAAAATGAAAATAGAACTAAAATAATATGTTGTGTCTCACTAATTGTGAACTTACTATTGCTGCAACTAGCACATGGCCATAAAAATGTTAACTATTTCATATTTGATTATGCCATTTCTATTTTATACACACATATAGGTTCAATATTTTAAAAAATATTCTAAATTTATAAAATTCAGCATCATCAAAACTATCAGTTCTTAGATTTGGTAGTTCGTAGAGTGAAGCCTTCTCCTTGAAATGCCTGGAATGGTTCTTCCGGTGCTGTTTCTTCCTTCGCACTTGCTGGTCTGGAATTTCTGATAAACCTCAATGTTCCTATGACATAATCATAGTCTGGTATTCCTCGAACATAAGGCTACAAAAAAAATATCTGACTTATATCACAAAAAGCAAAATTTTATTGTAGTTATTCTTATGAAATTATTTTCATTTAATAAGGAATGACATGTGAACACTAAATCAAATCCAAATAAATGTATATTCATTTTATGGCAATAGCAGATGTATGCCTGAAATGAAACTTAACACAATAATGTATGTGCAAATTATGAGGTGTAACATGAATGATGAATATTAACTGTATTCACTATACATTATACAACAGTGTTTAAAAGCTGTACCTATGACTACTACTGTTTGCTTATATGCACTCACTTGTCTGGAATTAGATGCTTGAGGTTCCGACTCACTTTCACTAGTAAGTTTTTTCTTTTTACCATCAAGTCTGTTACCCTCTCCACTAAATGCCACAAAACCTAGTGGCTCTGGCATCATGGTAGCCGGATCTTCATCCATACCAGCCATTTCAGAGCTTCCTTCTCCTCTGGATATGTGGTCTTCCTCTTTGTATCCTACTGGTGGTGCAAATTCAACCTGCATACCAAATAAATCTAAAAATTTTTTTTAAACTTAATTGGTTGGACAGTTATTATAATTTAGACTTTTTTTTGATTCTTAATTTAATTTACGGTTTTTATAATCCATTAAACTTATCAAAGATATTTCATCCAAAATTCATATTTCTTTGCCCAAGTTTCCCTCACTGACAATCATATAATCAACTTTCAATATCTTATAAGAGTGCTACAGATCTAACCAAGGCTTATAAGGTAGGCGACATGTTAGGGTGATTTCTTTAGTCATCTATACCATAGTAGGATACTAAAATGAAATTTAAGGAATTCATAAATGTAAAGCATAAACATGTACTTTTTACTTACATTCATATCACATTCAATTATAATTACAGCATTACCAGGCTTTGTTTCTAGTACACACAGTTCATAAACCTTTGAATTATATTTTATTGCTATAACATCCCCAGTTGTGAGGCAAGAGAAGTTTCTTAAACAGTTTTCCAGCACTGAAAATATAAGACATGATATTCTTCAAAATCTATATATATATATATGTGTTTGTGTATATGTCATTATTAAAAACTATTCTGTTAATTTTTAAATATTTTAAACAAGCCACACACACTAGTCTATATACAGCAGCTCTGCTCAATAGTACATCTAGTTGGTTTCGAGTATCTTCCTTCGTTAAGATTTTTTTATACAATTATTTAGTTATGTATCCAGTATGTATTAAAATCTTGTGTAAGGTAAACTTTTTGTATTAGAAATTTGATTTAAATTATTGTTTTTAATATTTTTGTTTAGACATATAATTTTTTATATTTTAATATTTAAAGAAAATTAAAATTCCCTGTACTGCTGTCACTGTCACTCGTCAGCTCCTGCCAAGGTGGTCATTGAAAATACAGTGTTTGAGCATTTGATGTCTGATGCTTTGTTGGATTTTTACCCCTTAGTGTAGGATCACTTGTGCTTCAACAAAGGCTGAGTGACTTCCCTCTTTGTGAGATGGCACTGCTCTGCATGAAGTAATTGTTATTCGGTTGAGTTATTCTTGGATTATATATTTTGTCTCAGCAACACAATTACCTTTATAAGCTGGTACTTATGTTCCAGTTTATAAAGGTAATTGTGTTATAATCCAGGAATGCTTAATCTATAACTACTGCTTGCTTAATTTAAAATGTAGTTAATATAGCATAATAGTTTAATATGTTCTATAGAGTAGTGCTAGGTTACAAATAAAATTTCTTTGTTTCTACCTTTCTATATATTAAATTTTAAAAAATTACCTGCTTTTGGATTTGTGATATCAAGAAAGTCTTCTGAGAGTGGCTGAAATTTAGAAAAAGTAGCCACCGGCAAGGAGACACTCTCAATTTGAATTAATGCACCTTCTTCAAGCACAAGGTTTGCCATCATCTGCTCATAACAAAATTCATCTTATTTTACAGAGGCTACATATATTGCATAAAACTGAACTAAAAATACTAACCCAATGTGGTAAATAGACATATCCTTCATCTGCTACAAACTCTAAGACACCACAGTGTGTAATTCTTTTAGTTTTCTTATTAGTCAACTTAAATATCATTGGATATTCTATATTCAACCTTGTCAGAAGCTCCAAGGCTGAAGGTGGCATAATTACTGTAACGTTAAGAGAAAATTCATAATATTATTTTCAGCAATTTTTATGATACAAAGTTATTTGCTTAAACCTTTACTATTAAAGTAACCCTGGTTTTTGTTTAATATTGAAGTATAATACACACTTTTGTTTGGACCTTATGGAAATCTGAATGAGTTAAAAATATACTCTTTTTATATTTATTTTATAAAACTATGAGATATAACAAAAAATGACATATTTTAATAATACCAAACTAGAAAACAAAAGATATATAGATATTTTAGAGGACTGAGGGTGTTTTATCTGGATACGATATTTTGCAAAAAAATTAGCAATGAAAGATTTCTTTACTATTATTTTACGATAATATGACTTACTTTTTCCTCCTCTTTCGACGTCTTGTCTTTCATTTCCAGGCATCATAGAAACTGAGAAACATCTAAAAGTCATGCTGTAAGGTCTTGAAATCTCATGAAACATGTTAAAACCAAACTGGAACTAAAAACACACGATTAAAGTAAAGCAAATATGGGTTTTCTTCAATATAAACTGTAAATTATAATAGTTTTTACCATTTTGATATAAATATATGTTTCTTTTTTGAAATGAAAACAAAATTAAATGCAATTCATCAACAAAACAGCCAAACACAGACAAGTTACAAGAATCGAGAAGAGTGCATATATGATATATGATCATGCGGATCATATGCATATATGATCATACGGAGTAAAAAATAAATATATCCATAGACTAGATAGAAATGCTGCGTATATATTTTGAAATAAATTGAAAGGGCAAATATGACTAACCCCTCGACGCACGGACGTAAAAATTACGTCGCGTTAAAATTCCACAATAGACGCTATAAGAAGTTTCGTATGGTATATTCAGCTTAACGCCCTCGCCCTAAGGACTAAAATGGAACACTGCACGATAAAAATACGACGCGATATAAATACGCTGTCGTGTGAACAGATACCTGGATACCCATTTGTTTCATTTTGACGTATTATTAACGGACGGTAAAAACCTCTTGTGCTTACGAGGGATTATGATAAATTTCTATAAAATTATTTTACATCTGTTCACACAACAGTGCATTTAAACGCGACGTATTTTTATCAAGCAGTGTTCCGTTTTAGGCGTTCCCCTCGTTCGCAGGGGATGATTTTTATCGCGCGTAAAATTTACGCAGATTTGAAACAAATGGGTATCCAGGTATCTGTTCACACGACAGCGTATTTATATCGCGACTTATTTTTATCGTGCAGTGTTCCATTTTAGTCATTAGGGCGAGGGCGTTAAGCTGGATATACCATACGAAACTTCTTATAACGCCTTTTGTGGAATTTTAACGCGACGTAATTTTTACGCCCGTGCGTACGAGGGGTTAGGGCGTAGGGCGTTAAGCTGAATATACCATACGAAACTTCTTATAACGTCTATTGCAGAATTTTAACGCGACGTATTATTTACGCCCGTGCCAACGAGGGATAAAAGTTCTGATATGGATAGAATGGAATTATTGTTTATGGACAGTTTATAATAACTTTCCATAGCATTGAATAATATTTCTATCCTTTTCTGTCATTTGAACATTCAATCTTTATTGGTTCCTTGCATTTCATTCTAGTAGTGATCTGCTCTTTTCGTTTTCATTCATTTGTGTATGTGGCAGCCGCGGGTGCATTACTCGTCATATTTCTATACTAATAAAAATACAATATTTATCTATTTTTCTTCATGTAGGGATTAAATTAGAATAGTGAGTAGATTATATTCCATATAACATTTTTTTTATGTTTTCCGGTCGTTGTTCATTTTCTTTCGAATATGAATGAACGCCATGTTGATTGTCAAAGGTGTTATTCGTATCGCAGAGGACAACAGTGAATTTAAATAATTGTGTTAAATTTCAGACCCCGCGATATAAGAAGGTCGTTTGTAAGCGGTTTTGGTTTTTTTACGGCAGAGAAAATTAGCGATCATGGCTCAAGTTTTGCCGATACGCTTTCAAGAGCATTTACAGGTGAGTACGCCCATCGAATTTCGTTACATTTGCTGTTAGTACAAGAATGTATTATCATGTTTTATAATTTGAACTGAATCTCTTAAGCTTTTTTGTTGAAAAGATAATAGGAAATAGTACAAATGACATTGCGCAATTACGTTGACAGAAACACCCCCTGCTCTCGGAAGCGCCGGGTATTGATTTGTTCCACATTTCCTGGATCATATGGTTTACGGTCTAACGGAAACGGCCCTTATACCATTTTTCCGCACCGATCGTTTCCTTTAACACAAATATTGAATATATAACATACATTTTTTAGTTTTTGACACTTAATTATGAACTTATCAATACAATCAAGTTGGTGCTCATAGTTAAATACTATCTAAAAATAACTCGTTTTGATACATTTTATTGATTCTATGAAAGATATGTTTTAAAATTTATCTATGCAAATTACTTCTACATGATGTATACTACTGGACTCTACTCACTTTGCATAATTTAAAAAATAACTTAATAACTAGTGTTTCAATGTTGGTGCTATAATTTCATATCATTGCTACAATATTGCTTATATTTCTAGTAGTTATTGACTTTGATTCAATTAGCAAAGTAGGACAAACTATATTTTATATACTGAATACCCTAGAAACTAAATGGATATTGACAAAAAAATATAGTAGCATAAAATTTATGCTAATTGTTTATGCTCATATAGGCACCTATTTCTCTGATATAAATTTCTATTATGTTTTAGGTCGTAGGTTTTTGATTTACAGTTTAATTTCATCTAGTACAGAATTGAATCAAAACCTAAAAATATTTCTTTAATCTTTCTAAATTTATAATTAATAATTAATTCTATCTTGTCTTTTTATTTTGCTTTTGAGTAACAGTTACAAGAAGAACAATGGGAGGCAATGTGAACATCTTCAATTTTGATAAAGTGTTACATTGAACATAGTTAACAATTTTGCCTCTTTGGCAGTCAGCCAACATTTCTCTTCTCTCCAAAACAATTACAGTATTTAAGCCATATATTAATTGTTAAGACTAAAAATCACCATAGCTCTTATTAACAAGAAAACAAAATTTACCTTTAACCAAAATAACTAAACTTGTTATATTTTAAGTATAGAAACTGAATTAAAATAGTTATTCCTAAAACATGTCAAGTTTCACTTTGTGGTCATAATTTCCTAGCATAGCATTTTCTTAATACTATCCCATTCTTTATCTTTAGATTTACTAGGAACACTTCTCATAATTTAATGGTCATGAGAAACACAAATTGTAATCTATGTACCAAATGTGCCAAAAACAGCACTTCCCACTATCCTCTAAGTGTATTAAAACACAATAGAAAAAGGAGTTTAAAAATTCACACTAAGCCATCTTATTTCAATGTATTAATTAATATTCTTATTTCAAATAGATCAGCTTTATAGCGATGAAGGCACTCTTTTGCTCTCTCTAAGTACTATAAATATTTTTAAGTATTTATTTTACTTTGAAGCTGCAACTATTGTATATTTAAATTGTCATGCTTCATAGTTTATTAACAGCTTTTCTAATATAATTTCTATTCATATAATACTATAATATTGACAGTTAAGAGTCATTACTCTAAGTTAAGCAAACTTTGTAGTGCTGTTCCAGCATGTATGCTTTAGTTTATTGCATTAGTTATAAGGCAAGGAAACCTATAAGGTCATAAGAGTGCTAACAGTGTATACTATTACAGTATACACTAGACAATCAAAACTAACTAGCTGAGTACACTAAATCATTTTATTTTGGAAATTAAATAAAACTCTTAATTTTATAAATGAAACAATTTTATTAATAAGTATGTAATTTTCTAAATCACAGAAATCTTTAAAAGGTATTAATATGTTAGGCTCTAATCTCTTTAACATTATACACAATAGCTCATAACATAATATCATCATAATACAAATATACCTTTTTTTGTAGCTCACAAACATTGGGATTAATCCTGCATCCATTTCGTTCAACACACTCACAATGGAGTCAGACAAGTTTATCTGTGTCCGTGAAAAAGTTGGTGAGACATCGGAGGTTGTAATAATCGACATGGCAGACCCTACTAATCCCATCAGGAGGCCGATAAGTGCTGATTCTGCCATAATGAACCCAGCCAGTAAGGTCATCGCACTCAAGGGCAAAGCTGGAGTGGAGGGTGAGCCATCTCTATAGAATCTAAAAAAAATTTACAGAATCATAATTATCAAATTTTTATATATAAGCCATTTGTGATAGTAAGTTTTACTGAAATTACTGTTAGTTGTTGTGGTGAAGATTGTGAAGTATAGTGGCAACATATTTTGAATTCTTTGATTCATCTAATTAAAAGAAGTGTTTGATCTCAGTTTGGTCTGTTGAATTTGCTACCATGATCTTTAGGTTAATTTTAAATACAAGGAACCGACAAATCTATCTGAAGCTCTCAATACTTCTTAGCCTTAAGTTCTCAGTACTTAGTGTAAAGCCCTTCTTTGTGATTAAATAAATAGAAGCATGTGAAATAGTTTAAATTACTCTAACTATTCATAAGATTTGGCGTAACATTATTACCGATTTTTTGAGCTAATCATCTCATATTCAAAATCTTTGTGTGCAATAATTTTTCATGATTCGCATGATTATTATTACTCGACGTTTGATCATCGGTAGAGATGAGAGAGAATGGGTCGTAAAACAATTACGATTTTAAAGTTTTTAATTGTTTGTGTTGTATTATATCTAAATTATAAATAATATACAACCTTTAAAATCGAAATTACTTATTGAAAGATTAACAGTAAGAAGTATTTGATAATTTGCGCAATATAATATTCTTTTACTTTTATATTTTTTAACAGCTATTGCTAACGAATTCTGAAAATAATTTATAGAATTAGGCGTTACTTTGCGGAGATCCATAATACAAAAGTAATAATAAAATTATTTTGCTATAATCGATTAGATTATGTCAATAAACAGCCATTCAAAGATTTCCGCATTAAAAATCACATCAACCCGTTTCGACGGACGTGAAATGAAGACAAACAAATTAAATGTTTCGCAGTAAAAGAAAATAAAATCGCAATAAAATATAAAATAATAATAATCCCTATATAACTGCTTAAAAATGATAGATCTCTATATAACAGCTTAAAAATGTTAGAGACATATACACTTACATATAGTACGCGGCAATAAATAATGCACATCGAGGCTTAGAGAGAGAAATCGGCTAGATTCTGCTTCATAGAGCATTGTCTCTGTCGCACAGACGGACGAACCCGTGCGAAACCTCACATACTGACTGAGTGACGGTGATAGCGCTCTGGTAACCGAACTGGCCGGCTGTTTCGTTCTAAACATCGATGTGCATTATTTATTGCCGGGTACTATACATACTCTGACAGAAAGCAGTATTACTAAACACATGCCACTTGGTCTATACGTATAATAGATACGTAAACTTACTTTCCACTGCTTGGCCAAAAAGCCTCGCTACGTTCAAATGTTATGGTTGAAGGTGAAGCTATATTCAAAATATTAATAAAAAAAACCCCTAAAACTTTTCTATAGCAAAATTTATACGTTTTTAAGACATTACGTTCAAATTTATCTTATAAATTGAATGAGTGACACGGTGTATACGGCCAAGTTCATTAAAACGCTTCCAAAAGTCTGGAAACCGTATCAATAAAGTGGAAAATCGGCAAAACGCCAAGCCCGAAAATGGTGTCACGGTGCGGCAATTTTTTTCCTGGAGTGTTTCGTTGATGGTGACGTCATTGCTTTTTCCTCAGACCTTTACTACAATTTGTACAGTGCAAAACTAAACGAGGAAAGAATGTTTTGTATTCCCTGTTTTAACTAAAGTATCCAAATTCTGACATTATTGAATTAAACCGACTATAATATTTAGTAAGCGATTATTTTGCATGGACGATTGGCTTGATTAACAGATAAATTTAAAAAAAAGGAAAAGTAAAGTTAAAAAAAATCATTGGGTATTTAATTGCATTTGATATAAAAATATTTTTCTTGAAGTTGAAGCTCTAGAAAAATATTGATATTAGTTTTTTTGATTCTAGCAGTTACAGTTATACGTTATTCATTAATGCGAGTTCATTATGATATATTACCATATCATAATTTTTACATCATTATTTTTAAATAAATACGTCAAAATGTATCTGTTTTCACTTTGTTTCGCCAAAATTTTTTTTTTGGAAGGGATATATTACTTTAAAAAGCAGCATGCGAAATGCATCATCTAAAGAAATTTTCACGTTTGTTTAACTATAAACAGCAAGCAGAGATATATTTTGTATTATCTTTAAAATATTCTGTTAGAAAATGTAATGGAATTGAACCCTAATGTCCAATGACCCACAACTGTTTCAAAATATATGGACTCTTTTTAGTAATCAATTTCCATTCAGAATCAGAATGTGGATAACTTCATCAGGTTACCGACCCATCTGCCGTCGCAAAAACGTTGTACCATGTTATCACAAATACCAATATTAAAAAAAAACTACATGTATATTTTATTTTGTCTACTTATTATTACGTCACGCGTAACCTTATCCAAGTGTGATAAGTCACTCTGCGGTGAGTCATTCAGCCATTCCATATGTTACACGTTTCCCTCTTGACATTTGAACAGTAAAATTTACGGAAACTGGTAATTAAAACGATTTCTATAAATGGGACCAACGCCCATTTTATACGTTTGAGTAACGTTATGTTTATATTATTTAAAAGGTGTATGAAGATTTTTAATACACGATATTGTTATTGAAAAAGTACTAGTGTCACGAGACCACCATTGGGGTTCTTTTCTCGTTTAGGAAAGCAAGATAATTCGATGAAATATAATATAATTGGTCAATTTTTACGTAACCTCACTGAGATCTCTCTTCGACGTGTTAAGAATTAAATTCACTGTCTCGATATATCAAATCCTTAATGTGATATGTTCGAACGCTCGGTGATGCTGCAAAAACCGTTAAAATTAAGAGCATTTATCAATTCGCTTAATCTAATAAGCTATCAATTTCCTTAGGCATCTTTAAATTACAACATTATATTATTATTAACTTTTAGTGTATCGTGATTTTTTTTAATGTATCGTAAAGGAGCTACCACCCACACCCTTTGTATATTAAGCCTATATGAAACAATTTTAAATAATATTATTGATACTATTGTTTATAATAATAAAATAATATTAATGATACTACTATTTTGAATTGAGTTAAAAGAAAGTTGATGACTAAGGAAAAAAGACCATTGTTTATAAGTTTAAATTCACACCGTCATATCAAACTAGATTTTGTACATATCCAGTGGGGAAGATTATGGCACGGAATAGAAAATGATACCTTTTATGTCGTTATAAAAATCGCATATATCCAATAGATTACTGTGATATCTGATATTAATAAAGAGTGCGTAGTTAAGATTTTCAAGACAACATTTCCGACTCATGATAGGCTGCGGAAGAGTAAAATTTAACAGAATGTAGGATAGTATTATGTAATAATAAGAATGTAGGATGTATTCTTGATAGTAACACTGTATCCATTACTGCAATTAATTAGACTTCGGGTATTGTGATACAATTGTCATATGGCTTCTGTCTGGAATTAGAATTTTTTTGAAAACATACTAATGATGCCAAATCCTTGATGTTGCATCACAGATAGAATATAATTTATTTATAACGCTTGTTTGCGTTTAAAAGTATAATTTGATTTTCGGAACAGTTTTACGCGGTATATGGAATATTTATCACAGTATATGGAATACAATTTTTTACAGCACTGCATACGTTTCTTCTACTCCTGTATAAGGTATGATAAACATGGATAGTACACTCTACTTTTAACATTATGTGTTTGTTCTGTAAACGCGGATTACAGCATGAATTGAAAAATGAATTATTATTCTTGCTCGGGACTTTAAAGTTATTGCTCTTCTAGAATTAAATTTAAACCTCTTAAGTAATGTTAATCGGTTAAATGCTTAGTCGCTATGCAATCGGCCGTAGTAGGCCTTTTATTTTTAAATCAAAATTTTATATCGAAGCTAGTTAGTGTGAATATAAATTCGTGTATAATAGTAATATTCCGATTGATATTTTTAAGGATGAAGTATAATTAAAAAAACTGCACGAACATCAAAAACTTATTTTTAAATTTTTTTGCAAAAAGTTAGATACTTTTTGCAAAAAAATTGACAGGTTAATTGACGCGTATGGTAACAAATAAGGGTTACCGATAATTGTAATAAATAGAATAAATATATATAACAGGTTTTAAATGGGAGTTAATGTTTTTATTTCCAAGTGAATGAAAGACACGTGTTAATGACCGGATAATTACAATCTGAACAACAATAACATATAATGTAAAGAATCAGAAGTAAAACAAATAACAAAAGTATGATAACCATGTAATTTTAATTTATATGCGACATAAATTTGTTTTAAATGTGTTGCACTGTAGTTTGACTCCTTAATATATGAAAATGTAAGGAAAAATATTTTCTTTTTCAATAAATTAAACTAATATTAATTAACAATTACTCTTAGAGATTTATTCCCAATAAAGAAAAACACTTTGTAAAATTTTTATTATCTTAATATATAATAATATTTTTTGTCTGTATGTCCTTTATAGATTCTGAAACGGCTGCACCAATTTTAATGAAATTTTCAAACATTCTTTAGAATGATCTAGGGGATGGTTGTGTAAAGCTTGGTGATAATCGGAGATTTTTTTTGAAACTGTTTAGTTTTGTTTCGAGGGCATTTTGAAACTAGACTGAGACTGGCGAATGCTTTTAATGGAAATCATTTATCATTACAAATTTTTACTTGTACTTAACTTTTTTATTTAGATGGAGCTTGAGTTAATAATCAGGAGAGTTTTTTTTGTAACTTATTTGTAACTACCCCAAAATTAATTTCCAAATTTAATTCTTTCTCTATTGAATCGCCGATACGAAAAACGATTAAATCAAGATTTATAATATGATTTTGTTAAACAGAATCAGATGTGCTTCCTAAATTTTGGACACTATACACTGAACTATTAGTAAAATCTTCGTAAAAACCGTACTCAAGTCGCTATTCCCCAATACTATAAGATTTTTCAGCATATTTAACATCTATAGGGTTAACAGTATATTAAATCTATGATGTTTATTGTAATTTATGAAATTTGGGTCGTAAACTGTCGACCTTCGTCCTTACGCAATGACTTTCGCACAATTTCTCACGGACATTGTATAGTTTTGAGATCGATTGTAGTCAGTGTTTCACTGAACAAATTATTTTAACGAAGAACAATAGACATATCGGTGATTGTTGGATTATGGAAGAATATATATAGAAAATATGTATGTCGTGTGGCATCCGGTTGATTAGAAAAGACCACCCTCATTTCTTACAGAGGTGTCGTAAAAGGCGACTAAGGTAAGTCGACCCGCCGTATGGTATCCGGCTGAATAGAATAGACCACCCTCATTTCTTACCGAGGCGTCGTAATAAGGGCAGGAGGATGATGATATAAAGAAAATATGCTTGAGATTTTGTCGTGGAGTCTATCTTCTATTGATGCTTCGGTTGCGGGGTGAAACGATTGTCGAGTTTGTGATAGTGAACGTGTGTAGTGCATGTGTTATTACGAATGCTGCATGTATTTAGCATAGTTATATACTAATCGGTTGAACTGATTAGTATATAACTAATACTTGTTTGGGTTGCCACTATACATTTAGCAATATATATATTTTTCTATTTACTTTATTTCAGATTATAGACAAATAATTTTATTATTACTTTTGTATTATGGATCTTCGCAAAGAAACGTCTAATTCTATACTTCATTATTAATTAATAATTTGCTATTTATTTAATTGATAATTTGATGAATATATTTTATTTTATACCATATTATTTTGTTGAACAATTTTTTTTAAAAACAAACTTTATTTACTTTTATTAAAATTGTATGCTTATAAAGTCTGTGGTCTCAGCAGCGCAAAAGACCCTCCAAATATTCAACATTGAAATGAAATCTAAGATGAAAGCCCACACCATGACCGAGGACGTCGTATTCTGGAAGTGGATTTCACCCAACACCCTAGCTCTTGTGACGAAGATGTCAGTTTACCACTGGTCAATGGAAGGAGAGTCCACACCTGTTAAGATGTTCGATAGACATTCATCGCTTGCTGAATGCCAGATTATAAATTACAGGACAGATCCGAAACAGCAATGGTTGTTGTTAGTCGGTTGGTATATTGTTATACATACTAAACTAAATTCATTATCTGTGATACGAAATAGCGATATATTGAACGTTGAATCGACTCAATCCATGCTAATTGCCAAATCTAATTAGAAATATATAATCTTTTTTTTTGGATTTCTTTCGCCAATAATAGCCCGTAACAAAAGTATAAGAATAAGAAGAGACTAAAACTCGTCCATTACTTTTTTCAATGAATAATTATTAGTAATAATTAAAGGTAAGTCGACCCACCGTGTGGTATCCGGTTGAGTACAATAGACCAACTTCTTTCTTACCGAGGTGTCGTAAAAGGCGACTAAGATAATTCGACCCACCGTGTGGTATCCGGTTGAGTAGAATAGACAACAGAATAGAAAAAGTAGGGTCGTAAAATACGTAGCCAAATCATGTAACAGCATGTTTGTAACATGTTGTGCCGACCCCACATAGAGCGGGATAAGGGCAGGAGGATGATGATGAATTATTACTAATAATCACATGATTTGATAATATAACAGAGTTTCTGTGTAAACATTATTTCGATAAATATTGGAAGCACATACCTATTACCTCTGCTGTATTTACTTGATTCCACGTAATTATTTCCTTTCGTGTATACAAAGTGGTACCGATGATACGATATCAAATAAATCCACGATATCAATTAAGATATATGAGATAACTTTTCTCATAATTCAATCTTCTTAAATGTCGTTTAAAACAAATATATTTTGGAACATAATAAATATAATTTGGTTTTATCAGTAATGGTGGACTGTCGCGACGCGCTTGTGTTTGAAAGCAGGAGAAAATAATATGATTTTGTAGTCTCACTACCTTACTACTTAGTTTTTAGATCAAGGTTGAAATGGTGTGTTAGGATACGGTAAATGATCTTTATAAAACTTGTTTATTTATTTTTTAAACCGTAAAATAATTTCTATGGCTAATAAAAAAGTAAAGTAGCAGCCTGTTACAATCCCACTGCTGGGAATAGGCCTCCTCTCTCCGTTTCTGGAGAGAAGGGTTGGAGCTAAGACCTACCACGCTGCTCCAATGCGGATTGGTAGGTTACACATATCTCCAGAGTTCTCTATAGATATGCAGGTTTCCTCACGATGTTTTCCTTCACCGAAAAGCGTGTGATAAATTGCAATTATCAATTAGACACATGAGTTTTAATAGAAAAACTCATTGGTGCCTGCCCGGGTTTTAACTCGTGTTCCCCTCGAAAGAGTCGCACGGTCTCACCGCTGGGCTATCACAGCTTACCGCCGAGTTTCTTGCTGGTTCTTCTCGGTAAGAGCAACATTCCGAATGTAGCTTATTAGATATAATAGATCCTTGATGATTCAAAGGTGCTTGTAAAAAGCTCACTTGAATAAAGATTATTTTGATTTGTATTAAATGAATAGTTTGCTAGAAACAATTGGGTGGGATCTTATCTACCTCTAAAAATCTATTTAAAATTTGTGTGAAGATGAATTTTGTTCTCTCTAAAAAAGTCTTTGTGTTGCAGGTATTTCAGCGCAACAAAACCGCGTCGTAGGAGCGATGCAGTTGTATTCTGTGGAACGAAAATGTTCACAGCCCATAGAAGGGCACGCGGCGTCGTTCGCTACCTTCAAGGCAGAGGGCAACGCTGAACCCTCGACGCTGTTTTGCTTTGCTGTCAGGACGGCTCAAGGAGGAAAGTTACATATTATTGGTAAGTCATTTTATATGTAAATAAGACATTTCATCACTTTCTTTTCTTCTTCAACCGATAAATGTTGAATGCTAGACATAGATCTCTTTAAAGGTTCTCCACACAATCTTCAGTCAAAACATCACGCCTCATCGTCGGGAGTCTACGAGTACCAACGCTGTGTAAACGCTATAAAATATTTTTTTAATAATGCTAACAACAATATAATTCGGTTAAAATAATAAAATTAATTTATTTTTGATTATAGCAAAATTTTAATTTTAATATGAATTTTATTATTACTTTTGTATTATGGATCTCCGCAAATTAACGCCTAATTGTGTAAATTACCTCATGCTTTATTTCCAAATCAAATCAAAATTTTTCATTCGTCTTGAGTGATGACATCCATTTGACAAAAGCCTTATGAAGAAATACATGCAGTGTTTCTTAATTTAAGGCTAATAATTTCCATGATATGATGATATGATATTCCATATTTACAGAGAGTGTGGTGATCATACCAGAAAGTAAAAGTAATAATAAAATAATATAAATATATGGGCCACTTACACCCGTATTCATAAACATTACTGTGAGAATGCACAGTGCTCAGGGACGCATAGGGTCGTTCAAACCAATTCATAGACATTACTTGAGTGAAATGTTCTACTATGCGTTTGTCAAAATCGACGCACAGCTAAAATAGATAACGAGCTACTTTAGCGAACGCATAGTGTTTGTGCCGCTTTAGTTAAAGGCAAAATTATTTATTAGTTATCTATTTATTATATTATATTCTTATAATCATTTAACTTTGTCTAGTAAATAATATAAGTAAAAGTATACAACAAAAATATCATACATAATAAATTAAAGAAAAATAGTTCTACCTCTTAGGAGTTGCAGTGCTTGCATTTAAATACAAAGGCGAAGTCATTATACTAAACTATATTTTATTTACACCGCACAATACACAAAAATATCATAAAAAAATTATTAACACGATAAACTGCAAATTACGAGAATAAGTTTGTTTGTTTTTAACAACACAACAAATTGTTAATAACATTGACATTTGTCAAAAACTAGACTGAACTACGCCACATCAAATGGGCCAATCAGAGCGCGCAGTTGGACGCATAGCGTTCTTTTAGTTGAGTGTGGCCTAAGTATTGTTTATGAAATGGAAGGCTTGACACGAGGAACGCACAGTGAACTAGCCTCCTTCGCATAGTAATTTGTGCTTACTTAGCTGAGTATGCTTCTTGAATACGGGTGTTACACACGGTAGTCCATCATAAACGTATAGGTAATAAATAATGATTCTGCTAGATTCTGCTTCATAGAGCATTGTCTCTGTCGCACAGACTGACTCTACGAAACCGAATTGGCCGGCTGTTTCGTTCAAGTTCTCGATGTGCATTATTTATTGCCGGGTACTATAAGTAACTTAAGACTTGTGTTATGGGTGACAGACAACTGGTAAATATACTATAATACATATTGTTTGCGCTTGCGTTAAGCCTTTATAGGAGGCTTCGTTTGGATAATAAAAAGACTTTGTGAATACTGTTGAACTATATTGGTTGCAATTTAAAAAAGGAGTACATAGATAGCGTTACAAATTTTGAATAAGTTTTTGACGATTGAATTTAAAAAGTACAACGATCGTATTTTGACGTTTGTGAAGTTTCGCGTGATGCGCTGAGATTGGTGCATGTCATCCATATGGCCACAGATGATTATAGGCTGCAACACATATATAGTTTTAAATACATACTTAAATACAAATATACACCACCAATACAGAACCAACAAATTGTTTATTGAAAATGTTGACTCTCGGCGGGAATCGAACTCGCGACCCGCGGAGCTGAAAGCAGCGTCACTACCCACTGCGCCAACGGGCCAGTCAAAGTAAAGGTTAAACCATAATATGTCATATTAGTTCTTGTTCGTTTCTTTTTATGAATACGTCAGTTTGGCATTTATGTAAACCGCTCGAGACAAATTTTATGCCCATATTATATATAGTAAAAATGCTCATTAACCCATATTTACATGCATATTTTTACATGTGTCGAATATGTTTGCTACAGAGGTGGGTCAAACTCCAGCCGGCAACCAGCCGTTCCCCAAAAAGGCCGTCGACGTATTCTTTCCCGCGGAAGCCCAAAACGACTTCCCCGTGGCCATGCAGGTGTCTCCCAAATACGATGTTATATACCTCATCACGAAATATGGCTACATACACATGTACGATATCGAAACCGGCACATGCATCTATATGAACCGCATCTCTTCAGACACTATATTCGTAACGGCCCCACACGAATCAACTGGTGGAATCATTGGTGAGAGTTAATATTTTGTATTTATTTTGTTTTAGTTCTTAGTTTATCCCTAGATATTCTTACATTAGCTTCACAGTTTATTTTAGGCAATTTTTGTATATAAAAACTGATATATGTAATAGACAAAGTAGGAACCGAGATAAACTTGCAACTCCTGCTTTACGCCTTGCAAAAGTACGTAAGCCCTCGTGAGCACGAGAGTTTTTTACCATGCGTTAAAATGAAACAAATGGGTATCCAGATATCTATTCACACAACAGCGCATATTTTTGTCGCGCAGTGTTCCGTTTTAGGCGTTAGGCCGTAAGGCGTTAACCCGAATATACCATATGAAACTTCCTACAACGCTTATTGCGGAATTTTAACGCGGCGTATTTTATACGCTCGTCCGTACGAGGCGGAAGTCGTTTGTGGGGTATAAGAGTCTATAATAAAATTCCGCAATTAATTTTAGCTTTGTCATTACAGCAGTTTAAAAACACTAGTTAAAAGATGCTGATACAGAAAGAAAGAAAGAATACTGTTGAAGAATGCGTGGTTATAGCTACCCTCCGAACTTGTAGAAGTCAGCAATGACTAAATATAACTAGTAATAAGAATTATGAATTGAAAAGAGCAATTGCCGAGATTCTTGCTGGCTCTTCTGGTAGGAACGGCTTTCCGAACCAGCAGCAGAGTTGACGATTCAAAAGCACTTGTTTACAAGTTTACTTGGATAAAGAATATTTTGAATTTGAATGCTAAATGTATTTGTTGTTTTTAAACTTTTGCTTGCGTTTATCCTTTATAGGAGACCCCATTTGGATGAATAAAAGTCTTGTGAATACTGTGATTCTATTTAATAAGAGTTACAAGGAGTAACTTTACGTTACAAAATTTTGATTAGAATGAGACAATAGTTTAAAAGTATTAAGTCTGCATTTGACGTATTGTTCGCATCATAGACATGTCGCGTACACTGCCAAGATGGAACGATAAAGTTTTGCTATAGATCAGTATTTCCCAACCTATTTTTTGCCTTGCTAAACCTAAATGTCCATGTCTTAAATCAAGTCTTTCTAAAATTTTTATGCCCCTTATACATAACTTGTAATATTAATTAATTGAATAGATAAAAAAAAAGTTATTTAAGAAATATAAATACTTTAACATCATTATTCTCCTGCCCTTATCCCACTCCAAATAGGGTTGGCACAACGTTTTAGACATGTTGTAAAATGATTTGGCTAGGTATTTTACGACCGTCCGCCTGCCTGACGTCAACTTACCTCAGTCGCCTTTTACGACACCTCGGCAAGAAATGAGGATGGTCTATTCTATTCAGCCGGATAATATACGGTGGATTTATAACATATTATTATTTTTATTTTATTTAATACTTTTTGTACAAAAAACATATAAAAAAACTCATTAAATAAAAATTTACGCTGTACTAAGTTGGTCTTATTGCTGTAAGCAATATCTTACAGACAACCTTTGGTAATTGGATTGTTTTTTGTTGTCCCGATTGGTCGTACTTTTATTTTTCAAATTTAAATGAGTCTTTATTCAAATTGGCCTTTAAAAGCACGTTTGAATCGTCAAATTAAAATTAAAATGAAGCTACGACTGGTTCGGAAAGGTGCTCTAACCGAGAAGAACCAGCAAGAAACTCGGCGGTCACTCTTTTCAAAAATAAATATTACAGTATTGTATTTGTAATTTATATAAGAGGCATTGTAATACCGCCGTGTGGTATCCGTCTGAGTAGAATAGACCACTCTCATTTCTTACCGAGGTGACGTAAAAGACAACTAAGGTAAGTCGACCCGCCATGTGGTATCCGTCTGAGTAGAATAGACCAGGCTCATTTCTAAGTGAGGTGTCGTAAAATACGACTAAGGTAAGTTGACGTTAGCCAGGCGGCCGGTCATAAAATACGTAGGCAAATCATTCGACAACATGTTTGTAACATGTTGTGCCGATCCTACTTAGAGTGGGATAAGTGCAGGAGAATGATGATATTTGTAATTTATAATAATTAATAATTAGTGATTTAAGTTGTGATAAAAGTTATTTACATTATTAACAGGTGTGAACCGTAAGGGTCAAGTACTCTCGGTGACGGTGGAAGAGGACTCTATAGTTCCATATATAAACACGGTTCTGCAAAACCCAGAATTAGCGCTGCGTCTAGCTGTGAGGAACAATCTCGCCGGGGCAGAGGAGCTCTTTGTTAGGAAATTTAATATGCTCTTCACCAATGGACAATACGGGGAGGCAGCTAAAGTAAGTGAATATTTTTTTCTTTTCTTTTTTATACCTCTAGATTTAGGTGTGCTGTGTGCCATCTTTTTATTAAATCTAGTCGGACTTAAAATAAGACGTGAGTATAGCCAGTTTCTATACATTAACTATGAATACTACTCACGATAGTTTAAATTGAGTGTTAGTTTTAATCGAGTGACCCACGCTTTTTTCACAACAATCTTAGAGCTTGTCGTATTTTTGACTTTTTAGTTCCATGTGCTATAAATGGGGGAATGATTGTTACTATATTTTTTTAAAGAAATTTCTCAAGTTATTGTATTGTCATCAGTTCTTGATGAGTGTACAAATTTTGAATTCAAGTCTATCCGCTCAAAGTATGTCAAAATTGAGTTCAGAGTAATCTGTGTGCATAGACACATGCGCACATACACACACATATACATACTTACAGTTAAAACTAATATAAAGCGTGTAAAAAAAGTATTCGGCTAAATAATAAAACCATACTTATAAGAAAAAGACTTATAAGAATGTGACAGCTTTTAGAATTATATACACAGACAAATGTGACCCTTCAAGAAGTTGTATCACTCGTGGTGATTTATTTATGTTCATTCGTAGGTAGCAGCCATGGCCCCGCGCGGTATCCTGCGCACGCCTCAGACCATCCAGCGCTTCCAGCAGGTGCCCACCCAGCCAGGACAGACCTCCCCACTTCTCCAGTACTTCGGTATATTGCTGGACCAGGCGCAACTCAATAAGTTTGAATCGCTTGAATTGTGCCGCCCGGTACTTTTACAAGGTGAGTAATTTGATATTATTTAGCTGTTATACTATACTAGTTGCACCCGTGACTTCGTTAACGCAAACTTTATCGTTTAAGTAACTAATAATGTAATATTCCCAAAAGAAATAATAAACATGGTTGTCCATCCCCTAAGTGAGTAACTTCATACTTGTGTTATGGGTGTCAGACCACTGGCTAAAATATGCATATATAATTTTAAATACATACTTAAATATACACCCCGACTCGAAAAAGCAAAAAATTTTTTAAAGAAAATGTTGGGCCTCAGCGGGATTCGAATCCGCAACTTTTGGAGGTGAAGACAGGGTCACTGCCAACTGCGCCGATGAAACAGTCAATTGAAAACAAGATATTTTATCTTATATGTTTCTCCATTGTATATGCTTTAATTTTGCCACATTTCAACAATATTGGTCCAGTGTAGTCAGATTAGCTGTGAAAGTGTAACAAACTGACTCACAGACTTTCGCATGTATAATATACTAGCTGTGCCTGCGGTTTCGCCCGTGTAGAATTCAGTATGTCACGAATATGTGTTTCAGTTCAACTTACATTAAACCGTAATTAATGTACTATTAACATAAACCTTCTGGAAGAATTTTACTACATTTTAGTAAAAACTTGCACAAAAATCTGTTCAGTAGATTATAAGAAAATCGGTCATGTACAGACAGACAGCTTTTGGGGACCTTGTTTTATAATAAGTATAGAAGTAACAATTATAAAATGTGTGACACATTTGACTTCAGATTTTAAGTCAAAGAAAAGAAGTGTTTTCGTGAATAATGTAAATTATTTATTCTTTTCACACTTATACATTATACTTATGATTTTTTAAGGATTTTAGGTAAAATTTCTTTGAGTTACATTAATAATTTCTTTTTCATATATGCTCATTTGATTGATTCATCGTTAAATAAGATTGTTTAAATTGAGCTGAATTTTATGTAAAATTACAGGTCGTAAGCAACTCCTAGAGAAATGGCTTAAGGAGGAAAAACTTGAGTGCTCTGAAGAGCTGGGTGATCTAGTGAAACAAGTAGATCTCACTCTTGCCCTGTCCGTGTACCTGCGTGCGAATGTTGCGAACAAAGTAATCCAATGTTTTGCAGAGACTGGCCAGTTTCAGAAAATTGTGCTTTATGCTAAAAAGGTAATGAACAAAGTATAGTTTTGGACAATGCAATACTGTTTATTGTCTTTCAAATCACTGTGATTTAAGCAAACACACTGAATTAATATAGAAGGTGTTTAAATAAAGAAAGATATTAATTTGTACCTCATTTTAAATATACAGTGACTAACTGTCGTGTAAAATAAAAATTCTAAGTAAGACTAGTTGATTGATGATTACTTTTTATAGAACTGTAAAAATTAAAATTATTGTTCCATAATAAATCACAATTTTTGGAATACATATGACAAGAATTATGAAGGTGGCAATTAACTTTATTATATCAAAAGTAATAGTGAAAATATTTTGCTATAATCCGCGATAAAGTAAATAGTAACATATAATGCTAAATGTAGAGTGGACTATTCGCTTTCATCCCTGGAACATGCAGCATACGTAAAACACATGCACAAACCTCCAACACCGCCACCACAAGTACCATAAGTACTACACACATTCACTATCACAAACATAACAATCGTCTCGTCCCGCAATCGAAGTATCATCAGGATATAGACTCCACGACAAAATCGCAAAGCGAAGCATTACCCGATCAAGCATAGCTATATACTAATCGGTTGAACCGATTAGTATATAGCTATGCTTGTTTGGGTTTCTACTCTGCATTTAGCATTATAAATATTTCCTATTTACTTTATCGCGGATTATAGCAAAATAATTTGACTATTACTTTTGTATTATGGATATCCGCAAAGTAACGCCTAATTCTATAAATTATTTATTATGTCATCAAATTAAAAACAATAACTTTATTTTGTCTTAAAAATTAATGAGTTAACTTATGAATATGTCATCATTGTTTTTCTAGGTGGGCTACACGCCTGACTACATTTACCTCCTTCGCTCTGTGATGCGCACCAATCCTGAACAAGGAGCCGGTTTTGCTGGTATGCTGGTCGCTGAGGATCCACCACTGGCTGATATTCAGCAGATTGTGGATGTCTTCATGGAACAGAATATGGTGCAACAATGTACTGCCTTCCTATTGGACGCATTGAAAAATAACCGACCTGAAGAAGGACCATTACAGACTAGGTATGATTTGACTCCGAAAGTGTACTTAAGTTATAGATAGATAAAAGTTTTCTATTAACAATTAATTTGTGATCAGTTTTAACTTTGCCTGAAAATATATGTCTTTTAATAACATTTTTTTAATCAGTTATTAAATTCGACTAAAGATAGATAAATTTTATTGACAATTTGTGATCAGATTTTAAATTCGTTGAATGTAACAATTTTATAATATTTTTTTATTAGTGATCGTTTTTATTTCAAGTTTTATAGCTCAGCATGTCGCATAGGTGAAGTCACAATAAACTGAGAATATAGTACTTAGAACAGATGGGCGTTTTTGGTCATAAGGTGCTTGAAAAGCGACCCAGTAATGCGACCTTAAAATGTTCGCGAGGAATCGCCGGAACCGCTCTTTATAAGATCGTTTGTTGTAGAAATCCATTATAGAATCAGTGAAATCTGTTATAAATTATAGATAGCTAGTGGTCAAGTTATATTTTTTTAAATGTAGGTTATTGGAAATGAACTTGATGTCAGCGCCCCAAGTGGCCGACGCAATCCTCGGTAATGGCATGTTCACGCACTACGATCGCGCGCACGTCGCACAGCTTTGCGAGAAGGCGGGCCTTCTGCAACGAGCACTTGAACATTATACAGACCTTTACGACATCAAGCGTGCTGTGGTAAGTGTTGTTTCTAGGTTGGTCACTTTCCAAACTACAAATATGAATGTGAAAGTCTTTGTCTAATCTTCTGAAAATATATTGATCAAATTTACCTCAATTAAAACTTATATACCATAGGAACACAAATTCCCGTTTCTTTCAGGAACAGAGGAAATGATTGCATTTTTGATGAAGATATTAAATTCTAGTATGCATTAATACATGTTTCTGTAGGTGTGCTCGTAACTGAACGCACACAAATAGTATGTTTATTTAATTTGAAATACAATAATGAATTATCGTAAAATAGAGTTTTTAGCACACTAAAGAAAAATAATATATCTTTTGAAAAGGAAGTTATATATATCAATAATCTATAAAGCTGTTTATGTAAGAGACAGAAATAGTAACTTCAAGACTGAACTGAGATCCATTATATTATACCTTTTAAGGGAAATTTTGAAATTTTATAAATTATATATACATATTCGAGATGTGTAATAGAATTAACATTTAAGTCACAATATCTTTTATATTTGATCAGGTTCACACCCACCTTCTATCAGCAGACTGGCTTGTTAGCTATTTCGGCACACTCTCCGTAGAAGATTCTCTCGAGTGCCTGAAAGCTATGCTTCAAGCCAATATCCGGCAGAATTTGCAGATCTGCGTGCAAATCGCAACCAAATACCATGAACAACTCACTACTAAAGCACTGATTGAGCTGTTTGAGAGTTTCAAAACATATGAGGGACTTTTCTATTTCCTTGGTTCAATTGTGAACTTCAGCCAAGATTCTGAAGTTCATTTCAAGTATATTCAGGTAAGGTTTAAATTTTAATGCTGAAAATATTAGTTTAAACTAGTTAAATGTGTTCAATGAGAATAATATTTGTTATGCTCAAAAGTTACCTCATTACACATTATAGTATATTTTTAATTTCTCAAGTTTAAAACACCTTTATAGCAGTTTATTTATCATAGTAGGTTTATACAACTTATTCATAAACCGTTATGTGAGCTGCAATTAAAATCCGTTTTATTTTATGCAAGTTGCTAGACTGTTTTTGTAGATGCTAATGTGATTTAGAAATAATAGTATCAATAGTCGTATAGTAATCGACTGGCCTGTTGGCGCAGTGGGTAGTGACCCTGCCTTCAGCTCCGCGGGTTCGATTCCCGCCGAGGGCCAACATTTTTTATAGACAATTTGTTGGTTCTTCGAGCCTGGGTGTATATTTGTATTTAAGTATGTATTTAAAATTATACATGTAGTATATCTACCAGTTGTCCGTCACACGTAACACAAGTATTACGTTACTTGCTTTGGGTTTGGACAACTGTGTGTGTAGTGTCCCATATATTTATTTATTTATTTAATAAATATAACTTATCTTAACTTGTTTGCTAATTCAGGCTGCTTGCAAGACTGGCCAAATCAAAGAAGTGGAGCGCATATGCCGCGAGTCAAATTGTTACAATGCAGAACGCGTTAAGAACTTCCTAAAAGAGGCCAAGCTACCCGACCAGCTGCCACTTATCATCGTGTGTGATCGCTTCGATTTCGTTCACGATCTGGTGCTCTACTTGTACAGGAACAGCCTGCAGAAGTATATTGAGATATATGTCCAGAAGGTAAAAAAATAAATAAATAAATGTCATATTTTTGTTACAAATCAAATCAAATCAAAATATTCCTCATCCAAGTAAGGATATGCATGCACTTTTGAATCATCAAAGTCAGATTAAATGAAGCTGGTTGGAATATTGCTCTAACTGAGAAGAACCAGCAAGAAACTCGGCCGTCAATCTTTGAACTTTATTATTCAATTTATATACTTAAACTGCTATGATGTATGATGCTGAAAAGATTTTTAAATCCAACGATTTGTATAAAGTGCTCACTATGTATTTCAATTTGCGATTTTGTCGTGGAGTCTATCTCCCGATGATGCTTCGGTTGAGGGGCGAAACGATTGTTGAGTTTGTTATAGTGAACGTGTGTAGTGCTTGTGTATTGTGGTGGAAGTGGTGGGGGTTTGTGCATGTGTTTTTACGGATCCTGCATGTAACAGGTATGAAAAACAGATAGTCCACCATACATTTAGCACTATATATATATTTTATATTTACTGTATCACAGATTATAGCAAAATAATTGTTATTATTACTTGTGTATTTCAATTTGAATACGTACATAAAGGTTTGAGTGATTCCCATCCACTTATTTTATGCAATAAGTTATGTATAACTTATTGCATAATACATATTTTTTTTAGAGTATACTATTTATATTCTTGGAGTATTAATTAAAAGTAAAAATACAAATATAGAAGATTTCAGGAATTTCCCTTGCTGAATGTCATAATTGCATTATTTTTTAACCTAGTTTATATTTTTAGGTTAATCCATCACGCTTGCCTGTGGTGGTCGGTGGTCTACTTGACGTGGATTGTGCTGAAGATATAATCAAGAATTTGATCCTTGTGGTGCGCGGCCAGTTTTCAACCGACGAACTGGTAGCAGAAGTTGAGAAGAGAAATAGGTGAACAGTATAATGTTTTAAAGTCCAGCTCATTAGACTATTCAGCATAACTGTTTTCCATACATTTCTATAGTAATGACCCTTTTACACTGATTTGAATTAATATAAACTTATAATAGTGATTTCATTTAATAACTCAACAATTTCTACGTAAAAGAGTAATATAGGTTTAAAATCTAAAGCTAAATAGTAGTCTAGAGAAAAACAAAAATATAGAGCTATAAATATGTGTTGATATTATAAAAAGGAGAGACAAAGCGAACATGGAACAGCCCTTGCTTCTGAAGTGTCGTTATAACACATATAATCAAGTCTTGACATGAATGATCCTGTTAAAAATAATTTAGGATTATATTATAAGTTTCTTAAAGGTTCTCAGTACGAGCAAATTTTCGAATCTGATAATGATGTCAAAATTCCTCAAAACAGTGTATTAGTATAAATATTTTAATAAAGAATATGTTGAATTTATTGCCAGAAAAATTCTACCACCAATTTGGAACACTGTCATCCACTGACAAGAAACTCAGTGGCTGATCTTATCAGAAATAGTAATTATATGAGGGTTCTTATATTTAGAAAATTTCATTTGGACATTGTTGTTTATTTTAGATTAAAATTACTTCTGCCTTGGTTGGAAACACGCGTTCACGAGGGCTGCAATGAGCCGGCTACACACAACGCTCTCGCCAAGATCTACATTGATTCTAACAATAACCCTGAGAGATTCCTCAAGGAGAACCAATGGTAAGAACATTTGCTACCAGTAGTATTGCAAATGCAGTGCATGCGTTTTATAAAACCTATTAACTTGTTCATAAGAAAGTAATGTTTTGGGTGTTGAAATGTGACTTTAACAGTGAATTTAAAAGCAAAAGCTAACTCTTCACAGATATTCAATTGTCTCTTGTTAGGAATTTAAAATCTCAATTGTCAGCTTCCTTTCATAGGCTGTTAGAGGTAACTTCAGCTAATGTTTATGTAAACACCAGACACTGATTAAAATAAATATATATTGATAATATTATTTTGCTAATAATATTATCATATATACCGTAATTTTTATAGAAACTGGCTATACAAACGTCTTATTCTATCCGGTGAGCCGGACTAGTTCGAAGCCCATCCGGAACCCAAAACGGTATATATGCCGTATAAAGAGTTCATGAATAAGGGCCCAGGATCGGCCTTAATAGAATATAACGTGAGCATAGTCGCGTTGCCATAACTAAACTTTAAATATAGCTCACGATAGTCTAAATTTATAAATATTGTTACATCCCCCTGTATGTAATATGGTTTTGGATGAAAATGCTCGGTGACTCGTAAAAAACACATTATTTAACTTTTCATTACAAATTTTACTTACAGCCTCCACACAGTCCCAGAATGTTCAAGCGAATAAGCGTAAAGCGAATTTAAACCCTATGACATATAAATTACGAACTCTTTTAGCACGTTCGTAAACTGCCCCCGTCCAATTTGAGCTCTATGACACTTTGCGAACTCTTTTCGTTTGTTCGTAACAATATTATCATTACTTTTTAATATGGATCCTTGCACTCAAGTAACGCCTAATTCTATAAATTACATTGAGAAACTTCAATGGTTAAATTAGAAATTATTTATTTTGTTCAATACAGTTGTGATATACAATGTTTAACAAAAACTTATTGATGCCTTAAATACACTTTAAATGTCACCACTAGCAACCAAACTAAGCCTAGCTCTTGTATTCTTGGTTACTAGTGCCTTCCATTGTCATATATATTGATAATTTTTTTAAACAATATATAAAATAATATTAATATCGTATTGTGTGTGAGTATGCATTTTTGAGAATGTTAAGTGTGAATTTGTGTGGATGTGAATTTGTGTGTGAGTGAATGTTTTTTGTATCTATCCTATGTATTTGTTGGTGGTAATTTAGTCTTGTTAATTTATGGGATATATAAACTATTCTACTTTTGATTGTATTTCCATTAATAAAAATTAATGGAAATCCATTAATTATTGCTTAGGTACGATTCACGAGTCGTCGGTCGCTACTGTGAGAAGCGCGACCCTCACCTCGCATGCGTGGCGTACGAGCGCGGCCAGTGCGATCGCGAACTGATCGCAGTCTGCAACGACAATTCACTGTTCAAAACGCAGGCGCGATACTTGGTGCGGCGCAGAGACCAGGACTTATGGCTTGAGGTTCTGGCCGAATCAAACCCCTTCAAGCGGCAACTTATCGATCAGGTCAGAACTATTTTGATATCCAAGATTATAAATATTTCATAAAAGACCACAATAAATTCATTCATGTGATTTTATTTGTATGCTTAATGCGAGTTTAAGACGTATTATTGTTATATATTTAAGACTATTTTTTATATTAGGTTCGACCTATCGGAAGAGTTGCATCCTCGGTGGTCACAAAATATCACAGTATAATAGTTTAAGACGGCAAATATTGATATAATAAAACTTTAATGTGATATTTTCATTGATGATTACAGATATATGAATTTTTACTTTCGTGTTCATAAAGTTAAGTAATACTTGTAATGTTATTTATATTATTACATGTTTTTATAATATTATTTATATATTTGCAGGTGGTACAAACAGCGCTGTCAGAAACTCAAGATCCTGAAGATATCTCGGTTACAGTTAAGGCATTCATGACTGCAGACTTACCAAATGAACTTATTGAGTTGCTCGAGAAAATCGTGCTCGACAATTCTGTTTTCTCAGATCACAGAAACCTGCAGAACTTGCTTATATTGACAGGTATTTTATTTATTTATTACTAAATACATATATATGTTAAACATATTTTAAAATTAAGTAAGGCATTGATGGACATGCAAGGATGGCATTGCGATAGTATTAAACTGTGTTGCATATGCCATCCTCACAGTCAAAAAAAAAATCAAATTAATATTATAAAAAACAAAAATAAAATATTACAATAAAGAAAGTGTGTGCGAAAGAAAGTGGTGTGAAAGCATGTCTGTGAGTGAGTGTGGTCATGTACTATTATGTTGAATGTGTGAGTGTGGTGTGTGATGAAACGGAAAGTCATGAAGTCATTGGCATCAAGTCTTCAGTCTGTTGGTAATTCATTTGCTGGAACCAAGATAAAATTTTAGCTTTGGCTGCACGTTTGATGGTATACATAGTTCTTATATATATATGATAAGGTATAGATTATTGCTGCTTGCTGCTAACATCGGTAGATGTTGCAGTGTTAGGAAAGGGACAATATGAACAAAAATACATTAAAATACATTTTTGCGTGTTTTGGTCGTCACTATGTCATAAACACACTTGTTGTCGATTTGATTTCAAGAGCTATGGATACAAGGATAAATCACCTAAAAATCCTCTGTACAATATTCACTTTACATAGGATTTCTAAACTTTATTGATTGATTGGTAAATATGAGAGAGATTTTGAGAATATTAATTCTAAAAAAAATATTTTTTATATTTAACAAGAATGGTCTGTCGTACATGATCTGTTATTAGTACTTGTGATATATTCCACATGTTTAGGATATCTTCTGTAAAAAAAAAGCGGCATTGAAATATTTAAATACTGGTGCATTAGTATGCATTGTTAATTGTTTTAGTAGTTAAACTACAAATGTTAGTTAGTTACTCTAGTTTTTCTGATTTACATATAATTTGTTATCGTGTTTGTTTTATGTATTGCAGCTATAAAGGCGGATCGCACACGTGTAATGGAGTATATAAACCGTTTGGACAATTACGATGCACCTGATATTGCGAATATCGCAATCAACAATGAGCTCTACGAGGAAGCCTTCGCTATTTTCAAAAAATTCGACGTCAATACTTCTGCTATACAAGTAAAAACAACAAAAGTTTTAGTTTAACTTGAAAATGTCACTGTTATTAATTTTTTATTTAGAGTCTAGTGGGATGTTTAAACACATATCTGTTTTAGGTTGGGTTCTAGACAGTGATATATATTGTTTATCTATCTCCTTTACTTACATTAACAATTTATTATTAATTTATTTATTGAGGCCATACATATTTTCTCTAATTTTTCCTTAATATCCTTTAAAATAAGATATTGTCTCTAATTTTTCCTTATTATCCGTTTTTCCTTTATCAGTTACAAAATATTGATTGTCAATATTATTTTTTCCACATTCATTCATCTTCAATAATTCTTTCAAACGAGATTACAGTTAGTCGCTACTTGTTCAAGGGATAAAACAATATTACTTGTTTTGTTAAAGTGAAGGCCTTATTCTTATACATTTTACCTTTACAGGTTCTAATTGATCAAGTTAAAGATCTGAAACGTGCATACGAGTTCGCCGAACGATGCAACGAACCTGGCGTATGGTCTCAACTCGCAAAGGCGCAACTTCAACAGGGACTTGTAAAGGAGGCCATCGATTCGTACATCAAAGCAGATGATCCATCTGCTTATATTGACGTGGTAGCGACAGCTTCCAAACAACAGTCTTGGGAAGATCTCGTGCGATATTTGCAGGTATGATGGTGTAAAATATTATAAACTAGCACACCTAGTTGCCTTTGCTGGACTTAATTTAAAGATATCACTAGTAAAAAAACTGTCATTGAAAAAAATGAAAATGAAAAAAAAAAATGCTCTGAATGCCACCAAACTTTACATCATGATCTGTTGGTTCATTCTAAAGATTATCTGAAAATTTCATTAAAATCGGTCCAGCCGTTACAGAGTCTTCAAATGACACAGACAAACATTAATTTGTATCTTTTAGTATGTATAGTAAACATTCTTAATAATATTCTGCAATCTCCAATCAGAACGTAGTAATTTCTTAGGAGTTAGTGAATAATTATGGATACACAATTTTAATTACACTTGAATTGAAAATGTGAACTACACTACTGTTTAATAACTACTTTTACACATGTAGTTACAGGTATAGTTACATATCATTGCAATTTTCCCTATCTCAATTATTTTTTGAGGTACAACTGTATGTTTAAAAATAGATATTAAAATCTCATACTCTTATTATAGATGGCGCGGAAGAAAGCTCGCGAATCTTACATTGAATCTGAATTGATCTATGCCTACGCTCGTACTGGTCGCCTAGCTGATCTTGAGGAATTTATCTCTGGACCCAACCATGCGGACATTCAAAAGATTGGCGACCGCTGCTTCGATGATAAAATGTACAATGCGGCCAAATTGCTGTATAACAATGTTAGCAATTTTGCTCGTCTCGCTATCACATTGGTGCATCTGAAGGAATTCCAAGGTATGATTGGTAAAATTGTTTCCTTATATTGACTTAATCTGATTTCTAAATACAGGTTATATTATACATTTTTATTTGTCTATAAAGTTTCATACTATACAGAATAGTATGAAACTTTATCACTTAACTTCCAATACATAGAAACAAAAACTTTTAATGCTCCTAAAATAAAAATTCTACTTACCTCAATAATTATATACACTATAGATATTTTTGTTCCCTGTTTTAAATATTTTTTTTATTATTGTTATCCTTGCCCTTCTTGACTATATTGTTTTTTTTTTACTTTATCTTTTTGACTATATTATAGTATTTGAATTTAGGTAACCTGTAATAAATTGACATTATACTAGTAATATAACATTATACAAGTATACTAGTAATATACTAGTTTAAGTATTTGCTTGATTGGGTGATCCGTCGCATTGCGTTTTTTTCTTATTCATTAATTTTGCAGTATGGATATTCGCAATATAATGCCTAATTCAATGAAAGTTAAATTTATACTCAGGCGCGGTGGACAGCGCTCGCAAGGCGAATTCGACGCGCACATGGAAGGAAGTATGCTTCGCGTGCGTCGACGCCGGCGAGTTCAGGCTGGCGCAGATGTGCGGGCTGCACATCGTCGTGCACGCCGATGAGCTTGAGGACTTGATCAATTACTACCAGGTAATGTATACAACCTTTAACAGTTCAAAGAAATAGGCATTCTTACTGTAGCATCACAATATATATAGTAATATTTTACTCGTACGAAAAAATATCCATATGTATAAAACGAAATTTAATGTATATCATAGACAAACAAGAGGTCACAATAAGCTTGTGATTCCTGTGTCGCGACTCAGCAGAACTAGCAACTCATTTGTTGGTTTAGGGATTCGCTTTTACAATAAAATTCCGTAATCCATACTAAACCAGTCTACATAAAGGTTTAAATCATATGTAACAGATATGCTTATACGCAAAGCATATTACAAAATTGAAGATTATTTGGATGATAAAAATGCCTGAATTTAAAAATTCTTACAGCTTCATACGAGACTACAGTTTAATAATGTCAAGTTGAAAATGTTTAAAAGATTGACCGCCGAGTTTATTGCTGGTTCTTTTCGGTAAGAGCAACATGCCGAACCAGTTGTAGCTTCATAAATCATATTGATCCTTGACTATCCAAAAGTCCTCGAAAGATCTTAATTGAATAAAGAATATTTTGATTTGATTTGGATGTAACTTAATATATTAGATGTCTTTTATATTTGGTAATTAACATTAAGCTTTTGAGATTTTTAACTGATTCTCTTTGTGACGTAAAGCACATTCTACTTATTGATGTTTCTGGAATATACATCTAATCTATATATGTACATTGTGTATGGGTTAATTGGCTATAGCATTTCTACACTACTATGTTGATACCACAGCTAATCGTTATTGGTGGGTGGTTACACACACTTATTAGAAAATTATATTCCTTTCTTAATTTTAATAGGAATTAAGGCATGTAATTATACTTTGTATGGCTTTATTGTTCTAGGACCGAGGACATTTTGATGAACTCATCAGTCTCTTGGAAGCAGCCTTAGGTTTGGAAAGAGCTCACATGGGCATGTTTACAGAGCTAGCTATCCTGTACTCGAAATACAAGCCAGCCAAAATGCGAGAACATCTGGAACTATTCTGGTCGCGTGTCAACATACCAAAGGTATGGAAAACTGCGGTTTTTATTTCATTTTTTATTAAAATATTTATATGTATATTTTCAGGATTTAGGATTAAAATATAATAATAATTAATGGCCTAATTTAAAAATCAGAGGAACAGATCTGTAGAATTATTTTATTGTTCAGACTTAGGCTCTAATTCAAGAACGATTCAGTAGTTAACTCGATTAACTGCATAGTCTGACTTCCAGATTTATCTACCGAGTAAAAATTAATACTTAACGCATGATAAAATTGTTCTTACCACAGGTTCTTCGGGCGGCAGAGCATGCTCATTTATGGTCGGAGTTAGTGTTTCTGTATGACAAATACGAAGAGTACGACAATGCAGCACTTACCATGATGCAACACCCAACCGAGGCGTGGCGAGAGGGACATTTCAAAGATATTATCACCAAGGTAACTTAAAATTAACTATGTAATCAATATCTTAAATAAAAAGTTTTAAGAAAATAGAGGAAAGCTTCCAAACTTGCAAAATTTAGTATTATTATGAAATAAGCTTAGGTTGCTCAATATGTATATGAAAAAGATGGTACAATTTGATTTAGTGCAATTGAATGTTAAATTATTGTAAAAAAAAATTTTTCAAGCTATTCTTTTCATTGTATTTTCGACAGTTATATTGTTCAAAGACATCATTTATGTACATACATACAGGTGAAACTAATATGTAAAAAAACATTTTAAACATAATCAAACTTGACTGTAAACATTATTGATTATTATTGATTTGAAAGACTGAAATTCAAATTTTTTTATAGGTTGCTAACATGGAGCTTTACTACAAAGCGATACAATTTTATCTTGACTATAAGCCACTTTTACTTAATGATTTACTGTTGGTGCTGGCTCCCCGTATGGACCATACCCGTTCAGTTGCATTCTTCACCAAAGCTGGTCACCTGCAACTTGTGAAGGCATACCTACGATCTGTGCAAAGCCTTAACAATAAGGCAGTTAATGAAGCATTAAACTCTTTGCTCATTGATGAGGAAGATTATCAGGTAAGCTGAGATTTTCTTCCTCGAATAAATTTATATGAAAAACTACTTCTTTCACAAATTTCTATATGTTTAAAATAATTAATATAATATTAATAATAGATATGCTTATATCATAAATTAGAAATATAGAAATACCCTTCCATGGTTAATCTGCTAGAGCAATTGGTCCAATTTAGCACATTTAAAGCTTATACACGTTTGACAACATAGGATGATAAATATCCCGTTTTCGGTCGGTAACCATATTTCTATGTTAAGGGTACTTAAACCCATAATCGGCATGAAGAAAGTTGCGAGTACAACTATATAATTAATTATATAATAAATATTTTCAGGGCTTACGAACGTCGATAGATGCATTCGACAACTTCGATACTATTGCGCTGGCGCAACAATTAGAGAAGCACGAACTTACTGAATTCAGAAGAATTGCTGCTTACTTATACAAAGGTACTTGAATGTTAAATATATTACAAACATCATTGATATTATAACATAATTGTAATAATTGAATTTTTTGCTAAGTTATTTTTGTATCAGTTTTCATATAATAAAGAGACTTACAGTTCACAGTCACTATCACACAATTTGACCATCTCTGTCAAATGAGAAGAGTTTAATTTAAGTGAGTGGCATATTTGGTTAACTGAAAATATACTGGATATATAAAAATCGAGATACCGTTGTATAAGATTCGACGTTTCTGCACAGTTACATCCACCGCGGTCACGAACGAAGTCATTTCGTATTTTTATAAATTAATAAGTGAATTAGCTCTGAACAAAAAAGGTGTCCTTGTACTATGCAGTGAAAGTTGTACCTTAAACTGGGTATCAATACTATTCATGTGGATTGATAGGTGTTTAAGTATCCCATATTTTAGGTAACAATCGGTGGAAACAGAGTGTTGAGCTCTGCAAGAAGGACGCATTGTATGCGGACGCCATGGAGTACGCTTCCGAATCGCGCCAGCCCGAGGTGGCTGAGGAATTACTTGACTGGTTCCTAGAACGAGACAACTTTGAGTGCTTTTCTGCCTGCCTTTATCAGGTTTGTATTATTTTTGTCGAAAATATCATCATTCTCCTATCCATCATTATCCAATTCATACTGCTTCAGCATAATATCTCTTGATCTTTTATTGAACGCAATCTGACGCTACACTTTTTATAAGTATATCAAACTTATACAATCCATTCACGTTTTTTTTTAATTCTTAGTCATATATCCATCCACTTTAATATTTAAAACACTTTTATTCAAATGGTTATTTATTCAAATCACAACAAAAATTAAGAATCTCAGTATACATTTCCGAGAACTTATTATTATTTTTCTTTGATTTGTAATAATAATAATGCTAGTTTGAGGCAGCTGTTTCTATTTACTATATTAATATGTAAGAGTGGTGAGTGGACTCGATGAATACTAATTGCAAATTTTTTCTAGTGTTATGACTTGCTAAAACCAGATGTAGTTATTGAATTAGCATGGAGGCACAACATCATGGATTTCGCTATGCCTTATCTCATTCAGGTATCTACATTATTTTTATATAGTATATTTTATCAATTTCTAAATGTAAATTAGTGATACTTGACAAATCAAAAGTAATGCTCCTACTTACTATTTAGGGTATTAAAAATATACTGTAATTATTTTTACACTGCAAACTTTGTCCTTGTGCCTAATAGTAGTCATAATAATTTAATTTCTTTATGCACAAATACTGATTTTATTAAATATTGTAAAGTTAACAATTCGTTTTATGAAAGATTTGGTTTCTTTCATTAAAATTATTAGACGGTACGCGAGCTAACAACAAAGGTGGAAAAGTTAGAAGAAGCAGATGCTAAACGTAGCACAGAAAGCGCTGAACAGGAAGCTAAACCAGCAATGATTATGGAACCGCAGCTAATGCTCACTGCTGGTCAGTACATATTTCTATTTATTCATTCAAAAATAACACATACACCTCATACATGTTCACAGAATTTACCTTTAGATACTGAAATTACGAAAAAAATAAGTGATCCATACTAATAATATAAACTCGCGAGTCTGTTTGTCTTTTAAGCTTTTTAATATAAGTTGTAAGCATATGTTATGTTATTCTCTGTGTTTTGTATATCCTGTATGACTCAATCAGTAAATCTTTCCCTTTTAGGAAACCGTCGGCTACCAGAGCTGACGGTTTCATTGAAAACCATAAATAAAATTTAGATTGAAGATTTATTCATATGTAGTTGTGCCCCAGCGGCTTCGCCCCAAAGGAAGTCAGTGTCACAAAATTTTTCCCAGACATATAAGTAGTTATAGCGAGTTGACCATGACAGATAGAGATATGCTGTCGCGGACTTTTTTGTACTATTTTTTATAGATTCACAGTTCTCTAGTACATTAGTGTATCTCTGCTCGACTATAACTCCCAGCAGGCGAATTTTGTTACAATTGCGCGACCTCTTCAACACGATTTACATAAGACCTTGAAGAATTGCACTACCTTATATAAAAAATCGTACAAAAATCCGTTAAGTAAATTTTGAGAAAATTGATTGATTGAAAATGTAACAAAAATTAAATTGATAAAATGATTTTGCTATGAAGCTAATTAAAGAAGCTATGAAATGGTCTTTTGCAGGTCCTTCAATGCCATATCCAGGTGTCGCCGCGCAAGCGTCATCGCCCTACGCGTACGCGGCGCAGGCTCCGTCCCCAGCGCCCTACCACGGTTACGGCATGTAGGGACCTGCCGCCCCGCATTGGCGGGCCCTCGGCAACTACGGGAACTTCTAAACGTACCGACAGTACACACGATACATTCGACCCACCCTCTGAAAATCCTTAATTTATTTCATTCAACAGAATGAAAGTCTATCTTAGTCAACACACCGTAAATTAATCACTGTGCTGCTTAGTGTGTTCTATATACAGTGATTATCGTCGAAACAGTTGTTTCACATTTACAAATATTGGAGCATCTCATGTACCATTTCATATTGTTCATCCAATATATGTGGGATATGTGTTGTAGAATGATTTATAAATTGATTTGTTACAAAAATAATATATGAAAACACTGTAAAACAATATAAGTTATATTAATATAGAAATTAAAATATGTTACGTACTTATCTATTGCTTTTAGTGTTTGTATTTGTGGAATGATTGATGATGGCCACCAATCATGTAAACTGAAACTGCAATTGTTTAATTTACAGCCAGTCAGTTTTTATAGCTTTTGTGACTATCAGAATCCAATATATAAGATTCTAATCTACTTTCATTATGTTTTACTCTCATTGCATTTTCGATTTTAAAAGACTAGTATAAAGCAATTATGCTTTCGAATAGATTTTCTTTTTAGCTTTATGGCCTATTTATTTATTACTTACAATTAACAAAAATATCGAAAATGTATAGAGAGTTATATAGGTTAATTGGTTGGGTCGACAAATAATACTTAATAGTGATGTCGGCCTGTACACAATGAATCGTTTAAAAATTCTATAGCTCTCAAATATGCAATTATACTATTCATAGTAGAGAGGTAAATCATAGAATATGTTTAATAATGTTATTTGTAGGGATTCAATCACTTTAAAGTGTCAAATTTTGCTAATTTGGAAATGTACTGATATTTAAAATAGCGCACGTATAAGTAAATCAATTGTTACTTTACCAAGCAGATTGAATCTCTATATCAAATAGCTTATTTACATGGTGTGCTCATGAACCATCATATATCTTAATGCAAAATAATATAGGCAAAATGTTTAAAGAATCTTTATTAAAAGTTTGATTTAAATTATATCGAAATTCCGATAAAATGATTATAATAAGAAAGTATTATAAATATTTAAAAAATAAAAGTATTATCAGAGCACATGTTACAGTAAAAGCCATTATAATATCCATTACATTATATACACATCCATTGTACTTTGTTTAAAGATACACGTTAATATATTCAAATTAAATAAAAATTGACTGTGTATATTATGTTTTGTGTTATTATATAAGCGTATGGTTAGATAACACTCAATGGAGCAGCTGTAACCAAATGTTTTATTCATCATCAGAGCTTAGATATTTCACTAGGTGCGTGATTATTATAAACACGTGTATATAAGTAGTAATTGTTTGTCGTGACGTTCACGTCCGTAACGTTACTTATTAGATATTTAAACTACATAAAATGTTATTTCTAAATTATGAGTAAAAGAAAATTTTAAAATTCAATAATCTATACTTGTAACTTTATTAAATTAAAGTTTGTTAAGATGTTCTATAGAAAACTTAATGGCAGTGCTTTACTAACATAAATATTATATATAGTTCCGCCAGTTTAGAATTATTCATGTTCAGAGATGACAGAAGCGTAAATATTATTGGCGTACAAAAATCTTCGTCAAAAAATTTATTGTTATATGTATATAATGCTTTCAAAGTAGAAAATGTATGGAAACTGAGATTAAACAAGCAAATCTCCTGAAACAATGAAGATTTAACAGTAGAAACATCATTGTAGGTACGAATAGTTTTAGTTTAGCCGGAGATAGTGCGATGTTATTATTTCTATTAATTTGAATATTTGCGAGTGTGTTCAAGTTTTGTATATGTCACGCGTGTTGCTTGAGTTGCGTCATTATCACACCTTGATATGCCTTCATTAGATAATACATACTTAATTAAGATTGTTAATTATAGACGAATCAGTGGCTCTCAGGCCTTTTTATTACCTTTCTGTTAATATATTTACAGCGATTTTTTTCACATCATAACTACCATTTTGTTACATTATGATTGGAAGTCTTAAAATTATAATTAATAATTGATTGAATCATTCCAGTCAATAATGCTAATATTAATCATTTTGAAGCAGTAGAATTGAAGCAATTACAGTAACTACTGCATATATATATATATATATTTTAAACAAAATATATATACATACACATACACTCTTCATCTTTATCAGCTGTTGAATAATTTCAATAAAGCGAAAAGGTTATTATTACAATGATATACTTTAATTATATGCCGATAATGCTGCTAAAATTGCGCGTAAATTATATGAAAGTTATAAATAATTTATATGGAGGAAATACTGTGATGAGGTGGTCACCTTAACATTACAATAAGTGGAAAAAATTATTGTTTAATTAATACATAATTAGTATGGTATTTATTCGTGTATGATACAATTTTCCCTGAATTTTATTATGTTAAGATTATATTATAATATTAATAAATTAACTTGTTTTTTATTACATCATAAAAAATAATTTTTAAAATATATTAAAGGGCAAAACATGCACCTTGAGCAGCCTCATGAATATAATGTTATAAGGTGCGAATTAGAAAAATTGAAGCTTTCCATTCAAAACCATATTCAAAGATAAAAGTCAACTAGCTAAAAAAGTAGCACTAAGTATTCATAACTTCTAAGGTATACAAAATTATATAGCCACTATATTATAGTGTAAGGTTCCGTAGTTTTTGAGTAAATTACAAAAGGACAAATTGTTTTAATGTCCTATAAATTTACTCGAGTATGCTGTTTCTCAACATTTATACTACAGGAGGGAACCTAGCCAAAAATGTGCCATATTAATAAAAGAAAAACCAAATGAGGGTGATCTATCTGTCTTTCTTGTTTGTGTTTGATTAGATAAAGATGAAGAATACGAGTTTCATCTTCCCTCATTTTTTATTGTGTCAGTATCACACCATAGATTTATAATTTTTATTATTATAATTCTGAGTTCTGACACTGTCTATTCTGTCACTATGGCCTGTAGCCTGACTATGGCTGTCCTACTTTAGTATTAATATTTAATAACTATTTCTCAAAGCCTTAATAATTTACGATGTAACCTGAGAACAAGTCTACTATAGATAACAGCACTTTTTCCTAGAGAAAAGGCAAAATTTGTCTTTACACACCGTTACAAACACTACATTTTCACAATTTGATCTTTCCGTACTATTGAGTTTTGTGGTATATTGCTGCCTTACTCTCATGCCATCTAGTTAACTTCTTGAGGATTCAGTGATCTTGATTCAGTATGAGCAATAAGTTTAATAATCTAATGTCTAATTGTTTCCATTAAGAAGTTTTTTGTTTGTGAGAATGTTTCTCTGAGACATTTTGGTTCGTCTATGGTCTAAGATTTAGCCTTGGGCGTAATCGTTCGCAGCTGGGAATGATTCCTTTGATTCTTCGCGCCTAAACGAACTAGGTGATTCCTTTCGTTCGTTCGTTCGCGATTCGTGTGTCGTTACAAATTCTTGACTCTTCACCGCAGGAGCCGTTTTATAATTAGCGAACGATCTGCCTAATATTGAAATCGCTTGTTTTATACTGCTCTTGCTATGACAAGATTCTTGAAGGCTGTAAATTTAATTAAAATTATAGCACTAAAAATAGCATAAAGCTATGAATTTTCATAAAATATGTTTTTTAGGTAGTGATTAAAAGGACCCTTTTATATTTTTTATTTAATTTGGAAAATAATCAAGTAACCTTATCTTTATATATTTATTTATATATTTAACATAATATCAATTCTATATATATATATATATATATATATATATATATATATATATATATCATACGTAAAATAAAATAATCCAAATTGTTTTTAGAAGAATATATAAGACACGAATTTAAGGACCTTTATATTCTTATTATATTGTAGCAGTTTTTCAGAGCCAAGAATAAAATGTTTTCTAATAATGACACCTAGCTAGATCGATTAACAAATAATCGAATTTCTTCTTTCAAAATAAATCGATTTGTAAATCTATTAACTCGAAAGGAAATGATTTATTATTGAATAGTCTTTTTTTTCTGACTTATTAAAAATTTGCTTTTTTTAAGAATAATTTTTTAGATAGAATAATTTAAAGAATAATTAGAGTAAAGACTAATTAAAGTGGACAACTACGAATAAAAATTAATAGATGCGCTTTTTGCGAAATTCGATTAATATGTGTTTTGGCTACTTTGGTTTCATCCAACACCGCATTTCCAATCTTAAAAAACAAGAAAAAGAGGGTCATTCAAAGAATAAAATGAGCGTAATTAGCAAAATCCATTAAAAAAAATCGATTTTTAATGTTTAAATAATTTCTTATTAAAGAACAATTATTTTGATTAAATAATCTATTATATTTTGACATCCCTAACAGTAAGTAGTCACGGCATACAATTCGATGAGCGAGCGGCAGATACGAGTTCCTTGCGATTGTGAGCGAGACAACATGAGTTCGGTTGACGTCACCTTTCTTGATTCTGTACCAAATCACGGCTCATGAATCACGAACTAACGAACGATGAAGCGGGAAATATGGGACTCGATTCCCGTCGTTCGTCTGTGGGAGTGATTCTTTCGAACTGATTCGTTCGCGAACTACTAGACATGGGCGAAATGTATCCCTGACAAGAAAAGAGTGATATATATCTTTTCGCTCTTGGTATATATATCACTCTTTTATATCTTTAACTCTTTTAGCTCAGTACGGCTTGAGAGTATAAAGCAACTAAGACTAAAAATATATCCGATATATCTTCGGCTCACTCAGTAAGGCGGTATTGTACTTTTTTATTTATTATATAAATTATGATACATATTTTCTTTATTTTTATTTTTTTTCTATTCATTATGTACACTATTATTTACACTTTTCTGATATGTACAGGTAAGGATGACTTCTTCCCACTAAGAATGGAATGTAAATAAATAATCGTTCGCGAAGTAGTGATTTTTTTTTGGTACATTTGCATCCAATTAAGTATTTTATGTCTTTGACATAAAGCACAAAAAAGCTGAACGCTGGCGCGTGTTGTCGTTCCGAAAATCCGTAGTTTACATTTTTAATACAAATATGCAATAGAGTTATTCGTCTCTCTTTCTGACATGTAAATTGCTATATAAGCTCATCTCTTTCACTCTAACTCTAAAAGAGTTATTCGTCTCTCTTTCTGACATGTAAATTGCTATATAAGCTCATCTCTTTCACTCTAACTCCGAACGAGCCGTAAATCATCACGAAAATTGACTCTTAAGATTAAAGATATAGAGATATAATTGAAACACATGCGAGCTAGAGAGTGATTATATCTTCTGGAGAGATATATATCTTTCTTGTCTTTAGCTCGCGAGCTACTCAACTCTACGAACTACACAAGTCTACTAAGATTCCTTTCGTATTTACTATGCCATATAAGCGTAAAAAATATCACAATGGTGATACTCATTTAAAGAAACGTTGGCGAGTGCGAAATAGAAAAAAGGATCTCGACGAAATTAATGTAGATCTAAAGGAAGGTAAGCCACTATTCCATAATTCACAAGCATGACTTTTATGTTTTAAGGTTAGGTTTGTTTAATCTCGTTTCTTTTTCTCATAGAAAATGCTGAAAAACTACTAAATCAAGAAATAAACTTGGATATTCCTGGTTCTGCACAGCATTACTGTCTACATTGCGCTCGGTACTTCATTGACGAACATGCGTTGACAGAACATTTTAAAACAAAAGTTCATAAAAGAAGGTTGAAAGCACTAGAGTTAGAACCGTACAGTATTGAAGAATCTGAACGAGCTGCTGGATACGGTAGCTTTAATTTGCCCACTAAGCGAAAAATTGTTACTCAGAATATCAGTAAGGAAGATATCACTGATAGAGATGAAGATTTAGAGGTGAGCCCAAATAAGAAAAATAAAATAGACCAAAATGATACGTAAAGGATTTTTTCACATGTTAATCAGCAAATCAAATATTTTTAAAACACTCAATAGATCTTCTGCTCTTTTCATTAATGGTCCTAAAGCAACTGATAATTTTGTGTATTTAACACCATATATTGATTTTCCTGAGCGAATTAAACAGAAAGAATGTATAAAATCAGAGTTAAGGAAAAGGCAAGCAACAATAGATTTAGATAAATTGGAAAGTTTATGGTCTGCTTATGAGGAACTAAAAATAAAAAAATCTGAATTGGAGAAGAAGAAGGAAGAAGTATCTGTTGAACTAGGTAATCTATTGAAAGAAAAAAAGGAAGGAGATTATGTGGAAAAGTTAAAAATACATATATCTTTACTGAAAGATAATGTTAAAAAACTAAAAGTCCCTTTATGGTCAGCAGAGGAAATTGCTATAGTGGAAGCATTGAAATTGCCTAATGCATTACATTCTTTAACACCAGAAGATGAACCAAAAAATATATTTAATTACAATACAATACCTACTAATGATAAAAACCATTTAACAGTTGGTCAAGATCATAAATTAATTAATTTTACTAAAAATGAGAACTATTACTTGCGAGGAGATGCATCTATATTTGAATTAGGAGCAAATTTTTATTTCAGTAAAGTATTGAAAGAAAACAATTTCATACAGTTTTCTAATCCAGACTTTATAAAAAGTTTGGTAGTTGAAGGATGTGGTGCTGATTATTCAAATCCTAATTGTATATTTATGTTACATCATAATGAAAATACTGAAGAGAGTGTCAGTAATCATTTACATTTAACAGGAGGTGGTTCTATGTATTCATTCTTTGCTTATCATGCTAAACATGTTATATATAGTAAGATGTTGCCATTAAAATATTTTGCAATAGGAAGACAGTATGTTCCTTCAACTATGGGGGAAAGTAGTCTATTTCATGTTAGTCAAAGTTCAGTTGTTGAAGTATTTATTGCCACAAAGAATAGTACTGAAGTTGATGAAGTATTACATGAGGTCATAGACATTGTCAAAGACTTGTATACTCAATTAGGTTACCACTTTCGTTTGAGTCTAGTATCAGCCAACCAATTAAAAATTTGGGAATCATTAAGAGTTTCCATAGAAATGTACTCTAGCTCATTGAAAAATTATGTAGAAATTGGTAATATTTCCATAAGTGGTGATTTTATAAGCAAAAGATTAATGTTTACTTACACTGAAGATAAGAAAACACTATATCCACATATTTTATCAGGTACTATTTTAAATGTACCTAAGTTTTTAGCCTGTATTTTGGAACAGAACACTGATTTTAATGTGCCGGAACCATTTAGAGTAGCAAATTGGAGTCACTAAAATTAAACTGCAGATTAACATTGTAATAAAATAAAATTTATTCTTTATAAATTATTATCTTTTTTTTATTTGTACTTTGTATGTGTATAATAGATTCTAAATAATTAGAACACTATACAAGTTTTTTCATTATAATTAAAATCACATATACACTTTTAGGATGATTTGGAAAAGAAGATGGTGTACACTGTACATGATAATGATCATTTTTAATTATATTATTCTGTAATATTGCAAGTATGAAGTATATTAAATTTTAACTGCAGAACCTATAAAAATAACAACAATTAAAAAATAAATATTGCTTGACCACTGAAAATAGTTGCATAAGTCTCACTAAATAAATTACATTACAACTGTGTACAGTCTCAGTGCAAAATCACATGTTGTCTTGATCAAACATGTGCATGGGTGTTGGCACTGGATGTGTCACTGGACTTAAAAAACTGAAATTTACTTTGTTCCCAATGTGGTTTTTCCACATTTATTGGAGATTTCATACTAATTTCAATTAAATCCATGTTCCCTGACTTAGTCAAAAGCATAATTGTATGTGCCCTATAACAAAAAATAATTATAGGAAAACAAATTTAAATTTCTTCTGTGAATTCAACTATTATAATAATACCTTGTCCCATATCTCCCTTCTGGTATGTGAACATAAATTGAACTGAATTCCTTATATAAATTTGGTTGTCTATTCTGTAATATGGGATCTGGTAGATGCCTGCAAATAATAATATAATTTTCATCTACTATTACTAATCACTGAACCATTAACAGTTGCAAAATTACTTCACTGCAAAAAGTTATAAATAATGTTGTCAAATTGTTAGAACTAAATTACAGTTGCTGCTGCTTTATAAATAGAATATATATGATCAAATATTTTTATTCAAGAAGTTTTTTAAACGATACTCACCATTCATTGTTTTTTAGCAGACTAATAAGTTCCTCAATAAGTTGTGCTTTGTTCTCTATTTTATTAAATCTACTACAAATATCTATTAGCTTATTTTTGCCAGCTTCAACTTTCTTAAGAGGTGTGTCAGGGAGAGAATTACTAAATCCTAAATATGTATCAGTCCATTGGTTAATTATGTCTGTTGCATTGCTGTATGTTTTTATAATGGGTGTTGAATTTCTAGAATAGGTAATACACATTCTATAAGATCACAAATAGCAAGACAAATTTATGCATAAATATTATTTTTAATGCTTAAATTTACTAGGTAGTTGAATGAATATTACCCAAATTCAACTGCAATAAGAAGAAATTCATTGCATTCCTTAGAATAATTGTGAATATATTCCACATACTCTGTCACATCCATTTCACTTTTTATGTAGTCTGCTACAATACTACCTCTGCCTATCAAGAGGAATTCAGTAATTAAACATAAATACAATTTTATTGAATTTGTTCCCCAAATACAAGCATACTATTTACATACTCTTAGCATTATCTTGTTTTATTCCTGGTAGATTTAGGAGCAATCCTAGTTTTTTTCGAGTTGGACTTACAGCCAACCATGTTCCACCTTCACAACCAGACTGCAAATCTTTTCCTGCCAAAATAAACATTAAAACACCATTCCATTCCATTGTCAGGTTAAATTTTACACATTTTTTAAATTTAGGTTCCATTACAATTGAAATCTTTTGCTTAGTCCAGTAATATATGGACTAATTTGATGGAGCAATCTATAAAATAGCAAAATTGTGAATTGTCATATGCCAATATAATGTTTACATAGTAATTTTTTATTTTAATAATAATATTGTGTGTAATCTGTCTGTACTGTAATGTACATCGATAATGCTAATTTAAGAATTGGGGAGTAATATAGACTTTGCACCCTCACTCGATACTAAATAGTGAATTGCAATCTTCAGTCCGATTTCTTACAGCAATGAGTTATAATAATATTACTTTTGTATATCCCCTCTTTTAAGAAAGAAAATACCTCCATATACTGTAAAATCTTCGCTCCACGGGGACATACATTGAGCTGGCCGATCGTAAAATTCATCCCTATTAGAAATCAGAATAATGCTATAGTCACTTGCACTTTCGTTAGCTCCATTATAAATGAATACAATGCACATCTTTTGACGTTTATAATACAAAATTTATGGTAAAATCAAATTTATGTATGCCTCTGGCTCTCACTGCAATTGTGTTCAGTAAAAAATTTTAAAATCTGTAGAGTGTAGAGTTACATCATAATTCTTATTATTATATTATACCGACAATAAATATTAAAAAGCTATGATAAAAAGTTAGTAGTCCATGATAATAAATCTATATAAACATTCATAATTTATCTATGACCATAATTTCTGATATTACTTTACGTTAATAAGCTGTAAATATAAATCCATATGTACACAGTACACTGTGGTCTACGATATTTAAATATTGCCTGACTTCCATCGTAAAATAAAAATATCAAATTAGTTAATAGTCTTACGTCTATGTATAAAATCATTTAAAAAACAATTTGTAAAAAGAAGCCCTTTGATGTGTGTGTGACATTTGATGTGTCTAAAATCGAAATGTCGAAAATAAATTCAGAATTCTGTAGAAGAAAATCAAAAAATTGTTCCCAGTATACTTTGGAATTAAATAGGGACTTTAAAATTAAAAGTGGCGAAACTATGAGGAACCGCGCATAGATCCAAACTCTGATAGAGTGAGCACATCTAAATTGGTGTAATTTTTCAAGGAACGAGTCTGCACGAATTAGGGGCTACGTAATCCAGACCCTAATTCAGTGAAGTGTAATACTCACATTAATTCTCCAATGTCAAAAGTTTCATTTCGAGTTATTAGTTTGTGTAAAAATCATTAAATTGTAGCAAAATATTTTAAACTGCATATTGAAATTTTAAAAAATGCTAAAATAAGCTCTTGATAGCGTGAATAGTGTAATATCGTTTTTCTAAAATGGAAACAAATTTGTCTTTCTTTAGTCTACCTGTAAGTAGAACATATTTTTTGTATTTTTGGATACTCATTTTAATTCAAGCATACTTTGATGGTATTTTTTATGTTGTAGTTTGTTGATTCTGAAACTACGGACTTAGTGTTTAATAAAAAGGAACCAGATTGTGATTATGAATTTCAAAACGAGTTGCAGTCTCACAGTGTCTTGTTAGGTGAGGATGATGCCCTGGCACAGTTCTTGACTGCTGATGGCCCTTTAGAAGAACCAGATTTAAACGGCCCGGCAACTTTACACTGTGAGATATGTCAGAAACGATTTGATAATGCTAAAAAGTACTATGGGCATTTGCGAGTACATTCAAAAGACAATCTTTGGATATGTGGTGAGAATTTATGTTTTTGCTTATATAGCTCATTTGGAAAGACTTTTTAACCTTTTTGTTCATTTACTTGATTGATAGTTACATGTGCTTAATGCGAAAATAAATTATTGTAGAAATATATAGCCAGGTACAACCTGGCTATCTGCACTAGATTTATGAAGCCATTATAAGCTTGCTTATGAGGTCATTATATCTCTATAATGAGATATAGAGAAAAACTATTGTTCAGTTGTTGTAAATTGTTAGGTTGTTATCTTATTTTATGAATGCTTTATTAATTTAATTGGTTAAAAGTAGAAAACTTGCAATAAGGAGATGATCCTTATATTTTCAAGTTAGTGGATTTACTGGAGAAGAATATGCATTTAGTTGTAATTATAACAATATATTTAATAAAATATCAGTATTATGTTATTCATATAATTAGCACAAAAGGGTGAAGAATGATAATCGATTTATCAATAAACCTCACATAATGTAATTTTATTTGATTTTAACATTTAGTCTAACGAGGATTCATATATTCTTGTTTTTGACAAACCAATAAATATTCATGCCGAGACATAACGTAAATGCACTATACTTCTTTGTGACAATTTCCTTTCTTCTTCCGCACATTTTGTCAAATGAGTGGAAAGACTTAGTTTTGTTTATATCATATATAAATTAATATGAAAATCAGAGCTTGTTATGCTAGTAAGGATTATATTAATGATAAAAAACTTATATATTTTCTTAACTAACAATACCAATGATAAAAAGTATCTAGTTATAAGAATTATATTTTGAAGAGAGTTCCCAACCAGCAGTACAAAAGTTGTAAAAAATTGTAAAGTTTGTTAGTCTATTTAAATACACAATGTGTTGAATTAGAATTTGAATTTATTACCAACAAGTCTCTTTGATTTGTGATGGGTATTACAGTTACTTCACTTTCTCTTCTTATGTTTTGTGGAGATAACTTCTTGTGAAAAATATTGTCATATGAATGTGAAATGTAAACATTTCAGATATATGCTGTGACCAAAAATTTTCTACAAAACAGCATTTAATGAAGCACAGCCTGACTCACAATCCACTGGCACGAGTGTGGAAGTGTCCACAGTGTTCTATGGCTTTTGAAGCATTGTGGAGATTACAGCAACATCTATTTGCTAAACATCTTGATTATAGGTATAAAGATACACAAAAATAATATATTTCTCACAACAGTCTTAGATGTTCTATAAAAAATTGATCTTAGAATGTAATAAACTCTTGCATTCATAACTAATGAAATGAAAATAAAACTTATACTTTATTTTACAGATAGTATTTCCTTTTGATTGCAATGACTTACAATTAATTTATTAATTTACAACACTTCTTCTTGAATATATCTGAATTAACTTTTAAACCTTCCAATCTTTAAATTGTGATCATATTTTTCTTTCAAAATCTCCTAATAAACCTTTGAAAATATTATTTTCTTACTGTATTCATTCTGATGGAATAATTTTTATATAAAATATTACTTTTAATTATGTTGTGTAAAATATCACACACAAGAATAACAATGAATAACGTTCTAATTTTTACATTTACTATATGGAGTTATCCTGTTATGTTAATAATACTTACATATACAGATTTTTTTTACTATAGCAAATAATTGTATTCAAAATTGGTACTAGTTAATGTTACAGATGTATTTGTTTTATTATAATGTCTATTTATGACTACAGTTTATAACATTTATTTGTAAAATGCAATATAGAATGGATGTGATTTTTTCATCACTTTACATCATACATAAAACAACTTATGTACTATTCTTTATTGTTTTCTATAAATAGGTATTGTAGTCAATAAAATTAAAATGAAAAAATAGTAGGCAATGCAAAAAGTGCTTAAAAATAATCACAAATTAAAGAATATACAAATAGATAATTATTGTAATTTTGTGTGTCAAAAAATTAAGTATCACAGAAGTGAAAAGTTTTTGCTTATTTCCTCAGACCACATAAATGTGACAAATGTGAGAAGGTCTTTCATAAACCATCAGATTTGAAGAAGCACAAAGAGGTGCATAATAGTGAGTATTAACTTGCATTTGCGAAATTCAATGAATACATTTTAACACTTTGTTGGCTGGTCACGAGTTAACTCATGTTTTCATCCCCAAACATTGTTGACTGATCACAAGTCAACTTGTGATTGCACTTCCATTAATGTACTTGTTTCTAGGCATTAAAAATTTACTGTCACTCTAACACACAAAATAAATGTTGATTAAAATAAATTCTATTAGAAATTTTGGTTCCACATTGAATTATAAAATAATCGCTGGTTGCATGATATCGCTTCAGTAAAACCTTTGGTCAACAATGTGTTAAATGTAGTTAATAAATTTTAATGTCGCTTTAGCATTTATAAAGTAAGACTTAATTTAAGAAATAATCTTAAAGCCTTACAGAAGAAATAAATTCGAAAAATAATTACGCAAAACTTGGGATAAATCACATTCAATAATAATGCTTGTGCTGTAATTCGCAGTTAGAAAAATTCTATGTAATGGTGAATGTGGCCTCACAGGAGGCACCCTTAGGACGACGTTCCCCGACACTAGTAGAGCTTCTGCATTCTACTCTCTACATTTCACAACCACGGCGATGCTTCTGCGCTCCCCGTCCCGCCCTGTGACGCTGTAAAAGCCGTTAGGGCCACAGTATACAGTCGTTCGAAGAAAAAAAATGGGAAATGTAGGGTTTTCATTCAATTTGAATACCTTATACACGTAGGGTTCGCAACCGCAATTTTGTCGTGGAGTGTATCTCCAGATGATGCTTTGGTTACTGGGCAAAACTATTGTTGCGAATGTGGTAGTGAATGTGTACATTGCTAGTGTATATTTAAGGAAGATTATTTAAAGTAGGAAATATATTTCTAAGATACTAAATCTATGCGTGAAACTATTGTTGCGAATGTGGTAGTGAATGTGTGCAGTGCTAGTGTAGAGTGGAAAATTATTTAGGGTATGTAATAAATTTATTAATAAAGGTTACACACCGCGTATAACTTTCTATCAATTTTGTATTAAATTTTATTGCAGAGGAAAGAAAGCATAAGTGTCCGACGTGTGATAAAAAGTTTAATGACAAATCTAATCTACGAAGGCACGTTCTACGCCACAACAATATAAAACCTTACAGTTGTTGCGGTTGTCACAACAGATTCACTCAGGTATTCGCATTTAACCTCACTAACAGCTAAAAGCATACAGTATACTAGATTAGGGTAGCCTGCCTAAAATATGACCTATTACAATAAATCTATCTGTTCTTCCTTCTTATATGTCTCTTAACCTTCGCACGTAGGCACGGGCGTAAAAAAAACGTCGCGTTAATATTAATCGCGCAATAGGCGATATAAGAAGATTCGTATGGTACATTCGGCTTAACGCCCTACGCCCTAAAGCCTAAAATGAAACACTGCGCGAAAAAAATACATCGCGTTTTAAATGCGCTGTTGTGTGAACAGATACGCCTACCATGAACTCTTATTGCGACTCAATTGAAGACGTAAACGACGACCGCGATCCGCTTTCTTTTCGTACTATGAAGTCTGAATTGAATTGGGGTCGTAATGTTTGAAAAGGATAACGTTATATGAACTATATATAATAGCTTTGTCTCTTTTACTCACCTGTTTTTAGCACGAATTCCGAACGCTCATTCGGCAACGACTTAAAGTGTGCGTCTTTAAGACTTCATGGTATGAAAAAGCAAAACAGTCTAGTTTACTTCTTCAATTGAGTCGCACTAAGAGTTCATGGTAGGCCTGCTGTAGGCCTACCATGAACTTTTAGATAACGCTTCAATTCAAAGTCAGTACCTAGATCGAACCGCTTACTTTTCGTACCTTGAAGTGTGAATTGCATTGGGGTCGTAATATTTGAAAAGAATAACGTTATATGAACTATAGATATCTCTGTCTCTTAAACTCACATGTTTTAGGACGCATTCCGAACGCTCATTCGGCAACGACACAAAGTGTTCGTCTTTAAGACCACATGGTACGAAAAAGCAAAACAATCTAGTTGAGTCGCAACAATTGAGTCGCAACAAGAGTTCATGGTAGATACCCATTTGTTTCATTTTGACGTATTTTTAACGCACGGTAAAAAACTTATCGTGCGTACGAGTGTTTGTGTTTTCTTAAGTGTTTATTCCGTCTCTTTTTATGTGTGATTATACAAAGATATTAAAGAAATGTTTTAACATAGGTATGAAGTAGATTATTGTTAGTAAATAATTTCCTTTTTTTCCATATATATATATAATGTTTTCCATATGTACGTTCTTATAATCTTTTTATCTATAATAACAAGTTGTATGCGACTTTGTCAAGGTGGATTTTAGTGATAGAACTACAATATTAGAATAGGGCAGCAAGCCTAAATATGTCCCATTATACATTACATACATTCTCCTGCCCTTATCCCACTCTAAGTGGGGTCTAAGTGTGGGGCACAACATGTTACAAACATGTTGTCGCATGATTTGGCTACGTATTTTACAACCAGCCGCCTGCCTGATGTCAACTTACGTTAGTCGCCTTTTACGACACCTCGGTAAGAAATGAGGGTGGTCTATTCTATGCAGCCGGATACCACACGGCACATACCTTAGTCGCCTCTTACGACAACTCGGTAAGAAAGAAGGGTGGTCTATTCTATGCAGCCGGATACCACACGGCACTTACCTTAGTCGCCTTTTACGACACCTCGGTAAAAAGAAGGGGTGGTCTATTCTACGCAGCAGGATATGACACGGCACATACCTTAGTCGCCTCTTACGACACCTCGGTAAAAAGGAGGGTGGTCTATTCTATGCAGCCGGATACCACACGGCACTTACCTTAGTCGCCTTTTACGATACCTCGGTAAAAAGAAGGGGTGGTCTATTCTACGCAGCAGGATATCACACGGCACTTACCTTAGTCGCCTCTTACGACACCTCGGTAAAAAGGAGGGTGGTCTATTCTATGCAGCTGGATACCACACGGCACATACCTTAGTCGCCTCTTACGACACCTCGATAAGAAAGGAGGGTGGTCTATTCTATTCTGCCGGATACCACACGGCGTAAATATGTCCCATTATAATGATACAGAAAAAGCAACGAGCAAAAAGTATACGATTTATATCCCTTTCATTGTTTATTCTGACACTATCACTTACAGCCTATGGCTCATCTACTCTTGTATAATAACTATAGCTAATACAGTAAGTAACGGGAAATCTGAATCGGAATCGGCTGCCTGTTTTTAGCTTACTATATTGTTTGACATTTCCTGTTGTCTGATATTGTATATATTATATTGTCTTTACTCTATGAAAAAACATTGATCTGAATTGAATAGAAGATTGTGCATCAAAAATATACTTATTTACTTTGTTATTACTTGTTTTAATGATTTTAGTTACTGAGTTATGTACGTGTTGTCTTGTTGTTATTTTAATATGATGAAATCTTAGATAGAGATGAACACCTTGCGGCCCTTTAAACATGTTAATGCGGCCCTCCAAGTGTTTTTAAAATAGAATTTATTCTATCGACTTTCTCCTATCAATATGTTGTTATAAAATAATATAATAAAATGGTAGTATATACTAAACTGAAATCGTAAATTTATATATTGTAATAAATAAATAAAATTCTGTAAATTATTAATAATTGTTACGTAATCTACGGTCCGCCAAAAAATTAAAAATTAAAATTGGCCCATCATCATTCTCCTGCCCTTATCCCACTCTAAGTGGGGTCGGCACAACATGTTGTTGCATGATTTGGCTACGTATTTTACAACCAGCCACCTGCCTGACGTCAACTTACCTTAGTCGCCTTTTACGACACCTCGGTAAGAAATGAGGGTGGTCTTATTCTATGCAGCCGGATACCACACGGCACATGCCTTAGTCGCCTCTTACGACACCTCGGTAAGAAAGGAGGGTGGGCTATTCTATTCTGCCGGATACCACACGGCGGGAAAAATTTAAATTGGTCCGTCGTTAAGTTGTTCACACCTGATCTTAGAGGTGTTCAAGAAACGTCTTCAAACTGTTGAAGTATGTATGAGAACCATCTCGCTTCGGAAGAATAAAGTCACAAGATGTCTAAGTCATTTCCCGTGCATAGGAAATGTGACTTTATTCTTCGGATGGGGCGTTCTTAATTGTTTTGGCGGTTGAAGACTATCTAGGGAGGGTTTTTCTTCTGTCTTGGTTAATTTCTTGTCAGAAATTAACCAAGACAGAAGAAAAATATAGCAATCCAATTTTCTCTTCGGTGTTTTATTACGATATGACTCCTGTTTTGTTGCAGCTGGCCTCCCTAAAGCGGCATTATAAGATATGCTCTGCGTACATTAATCTTAATCTCCCTGAGGATAATACTAGAAAGAACCACTGTAGGGTCTGTGGCACGTCATATCAGTATAAGAGTGCATTGTTAGAGCACTATGTAAGGTAAATATATTTTATTAATTTGCCTTGCTTATTTTACGCTAGTGGTACCAGCGATTTCGTACGCGTTGACTTTGGTCTTAAAATATCCTCGAATGTATATTAAATCTTAGATCTTTCTTTTGCTAAATCACCGGTTAAACTTTTAACTTCATCATCATTCTCCTGCTCTTGTCCCACTCTAAGTGGGGTCGGCACGACATATTACAAACATGTTGTCACATGATTTGGCTACGTATTTTACGACCGGCCGCCTGCCTGACGTCAACTTACCTTAGTCGCCTCTTACGACACCTCGGTAAGAAATGAGGGTGGTCTATTACCATACGGCGTAAACGTTAAAAATTTAAACTTGTAACTGAAAAGCAAATATTAATTTTTAGGCAACACACTATTTCTAACAACGGAAATAAAGAGGAAACAATAGACGATAGTATCGCGGATACAAACGGTGCGGAAGATAACATTGTCGATGACATATTATCAGCAGAAGATGATTACATGACGATGCCAACGCAAGAAATCATGTTAAATAACACTAATTCACAAACCTTACCTGATCCCAATTACGATAGTTTAATGCAAATTGAATTCCTTAAAGAAATGAACCAGCTTCACATATTGGACGATGACATTCTCTATAACGATTTCGACTTTGATAGCTTTCAAAATAACCATATGTTTAACAGCAATCCAAATGACATTGATTACGTTAACGATAGAAACGGCGATATAATGTTCGACTTTACTGATGGTGATAAAAGTGTAGATCAGGATATCATGAGTGCTTTTTGTCATGTGAAGGCGGAAAGTTTGCCAGATGATCTTTTAAATGTAGATAAAGTAAATGTGGATAAGGTAATTTCTAAACCCGATGACGTTATCCAGGATCCCCCAATGTCTGTCAATGAGTGCTCCACGATATTCGAAAGTGATGTAGACTTGGAAGCGAGTACCAATTTAGCAGCAAATTTAAATCAATTAATAGTCGAAAATAACGTCCAGTACGTATCAACTGAGGATGACGATATGTTCATAATCAGTTTAAATAGTGAGATCGATGCAGAACAATTAACTGATATGTTGAACATAGGGACGGGTGCAGTGAATACGAAACCCGATGATGACGATTCAGATATGGACGAAATAAAAGATTTCGATAGAAGTATACTGGATAATATACAGCCTTTTATATTGAGGATACAGCCTAATCAATTTACAATGTGTCCCAGCGAGAATTCAACAACCTGTGAACAAATCACGGAACCGAAACTCGTAAATGAAAATGAAAAGCCGAATGTTAAGACAAAAAGAAAACTTCAAAATTATGTTTGTGCTCATTGTAGTAAAGTTTTCAATAGAAAGGACAACTACAAATCTCATATAGGTGAGTATTATTTGGAACAATTATAGCTTAAATTTCGACTGGCCCGTTGGCGCTGTGGGTAGTGACCCTGCCTTCAGGTCCGCGGGTCGCGGGTTCGATTCCCGCCGAGGGCCAACATTTTATATAAACAAATTGTTGGTTCTTCGAGCCTGGGTGTGTATTTGTATATAAGTATGTATTTAAATTTATAAATGTAGTATATCTACCAGTTGTCCGTCACCCATAACACAAGTATTAAGTTACTTTGGGGACGGACGACCGTGTGTGTAAATAAATAAATAAATATATAGGAATATATTTATTTATTTATTTATTTATAATCACGGTATCAATTTATTTACAAATAATTATTCCCGCTGTTTAATTATGTAAATATTTGTATGATTTAGGATAAGCTTTGCCAGAATATTGGCGAAGCATGAGAATTTTAATTATTCTATTTTTTATTAATTAAACCATGGTCCAAGCAAGTGTATTAAATAAATGGACTAAAGAAAGAACTACGAAATTACTACACTACAAAAAAGTCCGTGACAGCATGTCTCTATCTGTTATGGGTAATTCACAAAAACTACTTTTATGTTAAAAATTGCAACTTGAGAAAAAATTTGTTCATAACACAAGTATTAAGTTACTTACTTTGGGGACGGACGACCGTGTGTGTAAGTGTCCCATATATTTATATTTATAGTTAATTTCTGCCCGTGAAATTTAGCTACCCACGTGGCCTCTTTGCGTCGGCACTTGTGTGTCGTGTGCGGGATCCGCTTCAGCTACCGCTCCACGCTGAACAAGCACCGCGCCGCGCAGCACGAGCCCCTGGTGAGGCAGGCACACGCCTGTGTCCTCTGCGACCGCACCTTCACTGCAGCATGGAAGGTGAGGATTTTGTGTCTTCTTCTTCTTGTTCAACCGATCGACGTCCACTGCTGGTGTTCCGCGCAAACGTGCGGACGGATGAAACAACCTCCGGGACCTGGGCCCGTCGTCTCGGCGTCTCAACCTACCTTATGCGGCTGTCAGCTGTATGTGGTCCGGCCTCATGAATCACTGCGTGTATATGTGTACGTGTGTGTGTGTGTGTGCTTGCAAGTACTCGGCCGATTCCCGAAATCGTTGGCTCGCCTCAGCACTCTTCCACGGACACGTAATGTCTGTTTCTCCCGGAGTATACACTTCACTATATCGGTTAAATAACACCCGGTGTGCACACAACCTTCGTAAGGTCACACGTTATTGAATCGTCCCTATATTGGGGAATAGTAACCCAACGCGCACTAAAACCGTGGACGGTCGCGTGTTCTCAAACGCTTCACTGGTTAAACGCGTCACTAAATACTTATATCAGTCTCAAAGGTCAATAAAGTCGTGTCACTACTGAGAATAACACCCGAAACGCAAAATTACACGTGTGCTTTATAAAAGAATGCCGTATACAGGCGCACGCGGCCTGTCCTTATCGTATTCGTAGTCATTTTATTCAAAACAGCTGGACATAGGTCTCCTTAAGGGATCTCCACACCATACGGTTCTGTGCCGCTTGGATCCAGCGGCTCGCCGCGACCTTTTTGAGGTCGTCTGTCCACCTCGTAGGGGGTCTTCGAATGCTGCGTTTACCGGTGCGAGGTCGCCATTCCAGCACTGAAGGACCCCAACTCCCATCGGTTCTACGTACTATGTTCCCCGCCCATTGCCACTTCAGTTTCGCGACACGATGAGCTATGTCGGTAATTCTGGTTCTTCTACGGATCTCCTCATTCCTGATTTGATCACGTAGAGATACACCAAGCATAGCTCACTCCATAGCTCGCTGAGTGACTCTGAGCTTTCTTATGAGACCCATAGCGACCACGTGTCGGTTCCGTAAGTCATCACTAGCAACACGCATTGTTCGAAGACCTTGGGCTTCAGGCACTGACGTATTTCGGACGAAAATACCTCGCGCAGCTTCCCAAACGCTGCCCATCCGAGTTGGATTCGGCGACTGAGGATTTTGTGTAGTAGGGTTAAAAGTGCCTTGTTTCTCATTTTATATCATCCACTCTTTTGAATTTTCATGTAGAGTGTTTTGAGCTCCGGCTCTTACGATCTAACTTTCAGGCTGCGGCTACTTTACGATTTAGTGCCGCTAGCGATTTACTCTTGAATTGAAATTCGCTCAACTCGTCGCGTCGTAAATCGCTGTTTAATGTATGCCGCAGCTTAAGGGTTACAAGGATTTAGAGTACTAAATATATATACAGAAGGTAGATGAGGAAGGAATAATTTGAAATGCTTATGTACTCGTTCTTTTACCGTATTACTGAGTGCGTGTCTTTAGCCATTGGACCGTTGTTTCATCGCTTTACCCTTGGTTAAGCAAATGAGTATTGCTGTTCTGTTATATTTGGGCAAACTTCCGAGCGGTCCTACTCGGTGTTAATTCTTGTAAAGTAAAAAGTATTATTTTGCTATAATCCGCGGTAAAAGTAAAGTAAAGTAACGACCTGTTACTATCCTGTTGACTGGCCCGTTGGCGCAGTGGGTAGTGATTCTGCCTTCAGCTCCGCGGGTCGCGGGTTCGATTCCCGCTGAGGGCCAACATTTTCTATAAACAATTTGTTGGTTCTTCGAGCCTGGGTGTGTATCTGTATTTAAGTATGTATTTAAAATTATATATGTAGTATATCTACCAGTTGTCCGTCACCCATAACACAAGTATTAAGTTACTTATTTTGGGGATGGACGACCGTGTGTGTAAGTGTCCCATATATATATATATATTTATATATCCCACAGCTGTACATAGGCTTCCTCTCTCAGTTTTTGGAAAGAAGAATTGGAGATATAACCCACCACGCTGCTCCAATGCGGTAGGTTACACAGAATCCCCAGAATTCTCTAGAGATATGCAGGTTTCCTCACGATGCTATCAATTAGACACATAAGTTTTAATAGAAAAAACTCATTGGTGCTTGTCCGGGGCCCTATGTGTTGAACCTATGATCTAGAGTTGCACGGTCCAACCGCTGGGCTATCACAGCTCTATTACTTGTTTGAATTGAATTAAAATTGGATCAAGATCTTCTTATTTCCCGAGCTTAGATTCCTAACTATTGTATCTAATTTTCATACGATGTATACGATATCGTAATACTGGCGTGTTGCAGCTCAAAAATCACAAAGAACGTGATCACGACCGATTGACGCCGTACGTTTGTGACTTGAAGGAATGCGGCAGAAAGTTCTACAAGAAATGTGATCTTGTCGTCCATAAGAGGTGAGAAATTAAGTTAATTTGATAAGGACTTTGATTTCTCCGCGTTTTCTTTAATCACTTTTCCATTTCTTATCAAGTTTTCTTAGAATCACTTATAAAGCGGTTTTCGAATTCAATGTCGTTTATAAAATCGAGATATAATTGAATCTGTCTATAGCAGAGATATAAAAACACCAATTAAGTAACACATCCATGATCTTCTTTCTTCAAGTTAGTCTGCTTTTGGATTTAAGTCAGTCGTAATTACGTGGGAAATACGATAATCCGAAATAGGTAATGTCTAAGGTGATTGGGGATGTTTGTAAATCTCACGTAACTAAATTGCGACTTCTTGGACCGCACTGAACTAAAACTATTCTGGCTTCAACAACGAACCATTCTTATGACAATTTCTAGACGTCACTAAAATTTCTAGTATATGAAAAAATCTCTTACCATCGATCGGTGGCGTCAGACAGAATGTGTGAAGGCATTACTGCTCTTGGTGACGGAATTATATTAGACGAGTAAACTAGTGCAAAATTTGTAGATCAGGGCTTATTAAACTTTTGTCATTCAGACCCCATTTATGATTGCGAGTTTCTTGACGACCCCATACGAATATAAAAGAAAATAAATTAATATTTTTTGATGATTTATTTATTAGGTAACAATATACATTTACATATACATATAAAAATATATAGTTTTAGAATTCGTTTTGAAACATACGAAAATCTATTTGTCCGTGGAGATAGCTCAAAACCTTCAACAAATGCGCGTGTCTAGACGCTGCAATTCCACTGTATTCCGCCAACTCTAGTGATGTTATAAATATTGGACATTAAAATCTCTCGATCCCAGAATTTTGCTAAGTTCGCATAGTTTAAGAAGCCCTGATGTAGATTAATGTTTATTGTAGATATCACACAGGAGAGCGCCCTTTCGCGTGCGAGATTTGCAAGCAAGCGTTCCCACACATTTCGCATCTCAAGCGGCACATTCGCTCGGTCGATTGCACTAAGCGGTGAGTGATAACTATCCTTAACCTATTCGATATTTATTTATTTATACACTTTATTGTACACCACATCATCCTCCTGCCCTTATCCCACTCTAAGTTGGGTCGGCACAACACGTTACAAACATGTTGTAACATGATAATATATAATTTATTTGCCAAATTGTGGGTACATAACATGGTATTACCTTGTTACCGACCTTACCGCCGCATGCCTGACGTCAAATTACTTTAGTCGTATATTACGATCCGAACTCGGTAAGAAAGGAGGGTGGTCTATTCTATGCAGCCGGATACCACACGGCACTTACCTTAGTCGCCTTTTACGACACCTCGGTAAAAAGAAGGGGTGGTCTATTCTACGCAGCAGGATATCACACGGCACTTACCTTAGTCGCCTCTTACGACACCTCGGTAAAAAGGAGGGTGGTCTATTCTATGCAGCCGGATACCACACGGCACATACCTTAGTCGCCTTTTACGACACCTCGGTAAAAAGAAGGGGTGGTCTATTCTACTCAACCGGATACCACACGGTGGGTCAACGTGACACCCTCTTTCTACAGAGGGGTCGTAAAATACGACTAGGTAAGTCGACGTTAGGCAGGCAGCCGTTCGTAAAATACGTATCCAAATCATATGACAACATGTTTGTAACATGTTGTGCCGACCCCACTTAGATTGGGATAAGCGCAGGAGGATCAATTAGACATAAAAATGTTATGAAAGGAAACTTATATTAATGTTTCCTGTTTACTACTTAATAGTCCCAGTTACGCTGTGGCTTAGCCAATGTGTGTTAGACAGCTAGTTATTTATAATTTTAGGATATTGTATCCTAATTAAATTATTTAATAATTTAATCATTTTTAAATTATTATTATTTATTTAAAAATTAAATTATTCATTGCAGAACGAAAAAATAAAGAAGAAAAGTGCGTTGCGGATTATAGAGTTGAAGATAAACGATATGAATATAAAAATCATAATGTCATCTTAACGTCATTTGTTCAGATGATTTGTATAAATAAAACACAGATATTTAAAAAATATTATAATTCAAAATTTAATAATCTCATACTGATCGTTACAATATATTCATAATTAAAAAAACAAAAAAAAAAGATTTCGTCTGTCCCTTTTCAAGTCATGGTATAAGATCAAGTAATTGTGTTGATTTAAATAACGAGTTCGATTCCCGCTCTCATGACTAGAGGTGATTTAAGTCAACCAAGTAATTCAAAAGTAAGTCAAGTAAAGTAACAATAAGGGAACACGTAAAAACAACATGTATTACAATAAAAAAACTTAACTAATATAAATAATAGCGTTAAAAGTGTCAAAGCCGCAGTAACTCCGTAGAATTTATTCCATTAATTAGCATTAATTGATGTTAATTCAAGTTTTCTAATAATTTTTGCTCATTAGTTATATTTACTCAGACTTATGGTTGTTAATATTAGTTAATATTAGATTTGTGGTTAAACTCGTAGATGTTAAAGTATCATAAATGTTAAAGTAGTAAAATGTTGCCCCCTGTATTTCTTCCTATATTTATTATTTAGTTCAAAAGAAATGATACTAAGGAACCATTACTTTTGTACTGTGGAATTTTGCAAACGCGTACTTCTATAGTTTATTATTTAGTTTTTGTAAAATTTGTAGTGTAGATTTTAACTTATTGTTAATCCACACTCTAAAAGATCTATATATGTAATTTTTATGAGTATTATGTGTCATTCTTGCTATTAATGTTTAGTATTATATGTTGGCTGTTTAATAAAATAAATCATTTTGAGTACCACATACATAACATATATAAGACATTAAAGTTTTTAGTAACTATCGTTTCTAAATGATGCAGTAAGCATTAAAATATAACTTATAAAAAAATGATAATATATCGTACAAGTAGTATTAAAGTGACCTAATTCAAAAAAGTGTGACATATTGCCATTAAGCGTAGCGTAGCGCCTACAAACTCGTAAAGAGACCCGTAAGAGCAAGTAAATAATAGCTTTTTTAATAGTTTGTAGTGTGATGTCATTGAAATAAAGATTACAATGTCAATCTAATTCAACTAAGCCTTATTTTAATAAGTCACTCTAATATAAAGTGTTCGATATATTATATTATAATATTATTCCATTTCTCACTCCAAACTTTCTTTTTCTTATATTAGAGAAATTAAACCGTTTCATATCAACTTTTTAATAGGTGTTACAATTATACGGTGTCGTGTATTTTAGACAAGATATTTAGTGTCAAATTAAAAACTACTAGTCTTAATATCAAATAAAATATCTCCTATATTTTGGGATATATGGCGCATTTACTTATAGATATTTCTAAAGTTTATTTATGTGCCTATAGGCTAACAGTTTAACTTAGACTTCGCCTACGGAGAGTACAAGGATACCTACTGAGGTAGGTGTGGGCGGTCACTTCTTGTATATCACGCTACGGGCGTTCGCCGCCCGCACCTCAGTCCCCCGTTCTCGTCCTAGCTCGGCGCCCTTGTACGCCGCAGGCGAAGTCTGAGTTACACGGTTAGCCGTAACATTTTAAAAGAAAAGGAATTTTGCTGTAACATTTTAAAAGAGATGGTTTTACATCTCATGTTCGCGATAAACAACCGGTTGTGAAATAAAAAAATATATATTTTACAAAAAATTTACCGGTTTTCTCAACTCTCAAGATTCCATCTTTTTTGTGATTATACAGTTTTTCTTATTCCTTAATAGATTGTATCCGTTTTTGTTCACCATAAATCCTTTATATCCATGTTAATTAGCATGTAAGCTGCGAACTGTGCATTTAATATTTTGGAATTTTAAATGTTAAAATAATATACATTAAGAAATCTTGATGAGCTGAAAGTTCACTTTTATAAGGCTGTCTTAGGATCTAATACTGTAATTTTTTTAAATCTTTTCTGTACAGTTATATTTTTTTTAATCTAGTACATAATTTTTTAGAGTTTACTATGTACTTGAAATCCTATTTATTACCTTCAAGCGTTACTTAGTCGCCTTTTTGTATCTGAATCTAACTAAGATAGACTATAAGCTAGACATTGTAAATCTAATATTGTGAACTATTATTTCAATTCTTATGAAAAATAAAGTTCTTAAACATCAAATTAAGTCAAAAAATAGTGTCTTATTTTATACCTAAATTTGAAAAAAGTTTCTTATTAACTTGTTAATCTGCTTTCATTACATACACTTGTAGCAATATAACGTTTTCGGCAAACATCCACGATGCATTTCTACAAAACCTCGGTATCTATATCTTACTTCTTACTAATATTATAAAAGTTTGTGAGTATGGATGGATGTTTGTTACTCTTTCACGCCGAATCCGCTAACACAATATCGACAAAATTTGGCACAATTACTCCTTATACACCGGGGTAACATATAGGCTATAAAAAATACTGTTAATTCTACAGGAATAGGATGACATTCAAAAGCGCCATCTATTATCAACCTATCAAAGTTTATTTTATTCACAATGCGTCAAAAATCAAATCAATTCTGTAGTATTTTACATGGCAAAACAACGTTTGCCGGGTCTACTAGTATATTTATAAAAAAATATATATTTTCATTTGAAATCGCATCAAGTGTGACCGGAAGGAAAAAATATATTTATAGTTTATTCCCTTTTGTTGTATTAATAATTGTAAAAAGGAAAAATTATAACTATTGTAAGGAAGAAGTAGAAAGGCATGCTGTTCTTTGCGATATTGTCGTGGAGCCTATCTCCTGATGATGGTTCGGTTACGGAGCGAAACGATCGCTGAGATTGTCGTAGTCAATGTGTGTAGTGCCCGTGCGGTGTGTTATTGGTAGTGGTGTTTTGTGAAACGTGCGGTAACTCAAGCTGTTCAAAGAACCGGTAATGTCATGGTGAGTCCTTTTAAAATAGGAGTTGTGACCTCTTTTAAGTATTAAACCCCATGTGATGCATCGTTCTGCCTGCAAAGGGAGCCTCTTAATCTAAATGGAAGGACACCATAATAATTGCTATGAATAAATGAAACCTATGACCTATTTAAAGAAACTGCAGTGTCCAGAAGCAATCCATTCACGTTATTAGAAATGACTCTTAAAACTACTTTATACTCTTCTCCTTCTGTGTCATATTGTCCATGAACAATTTCAGACTGTTCTCGCCATTGATAAGACTGTTGAATGTGTGATTATTATGAGACAACTGGAATAAAAATAATACGTATTTAGTATATAACGATCCAATAAAGTCATGGAAATACGCTAAGACCAACGTGACCCCGGAGATATCAGCAACTCTCCGAACCAATAGTTATTTAAAATCATTTGACGATTCAAAATTCAAGATTTTCTTACCGAGGTGTCGTAAAAGGCGACTAAGGTAAGTTGACGTCAGGCAGGCGGCCGGTCGTAAAATGCGTAGCCAAATCATGTGACAACATGTTTGTAACATGCTGTGCGACCCCACTTAGAGTGGGATAAGGGCAGGAGAATGATGTTATTTAATGATAATGATGTTACAAAATTGCCTATTTTATAAGCCTAATTGAATAAGTAAACACTTTGTATTTGAATACCTGTACAAAAACTCTTAAATGAATCTTGACTAAATGAAATGAATTGTAGATTCATGAATATAAAGATTATATGGGATAAAAAACATGCTTTGATTTGAATATCTTTTCAGATGAGCCTGAAAGGATTTCCTGTTGACTGTGGTTTAATGTAATTAAGTTTCTTACTGATTCTTACCGAAGATCAACATATATAATCTGATTCTTGACTATTCAAAAGTACTTGAGAAAATTTATTTGAATGATAATTTTGATTTGACTGTGATTTAAAATAAATGTTTGTTGTTAAGGATTATTGGGGTTTCTTTATTGAATACACTTTGGTTACAGACAACGAAAATAAAATTATACTCACTTTAGTCTTCACCCAACGCGGTAGATGCGTTATGTAGCGCTCCTTTGAAAAGCGGGCGTCAATCAAAAGTATAGCTCCCCAGTCGCCTATGTGCCGCACGCATCGACCCAACGCTTGATTTAGCGCTCTGGGTAAAAGGTAAGGAGAAAAGTTTTTCGAAACGTTAGCCTATCAGTAGTATAATCATACAGTAACCGATTTGGCATACTCCAATGCCTAGTATAGCAAAGACATACAAATTCTAATGATTTTTTTTTTAAAAGACCACCATCTATATTGGCTGAGTACCTTGATTTATAGTCAAATAGAGGAACTGTTTTTAACAATTAAATAATATTTTAAAATTAAGGTATCACTCATTGTCACATACACACACAACACCTTCACACACTCACACACACATACACCTTTCACACTTTATCTGCTTTTTTAGTATGCTTCTTTTTTAAATTATGATTTTGCATCAATTGTTTTTCTTCTCTAGATTATTATATATATATATATATATATATATATAAACTTATCTTTGTAAATGCCAAATTGTTCTGTTATAGTTGATAAGGGAAGGTACTAGCTCCTGAAACACAGTTTTTCTAGTTCAGGAGCTAGGGCTTCAATGCACTATGTACATTTGGATGATCAATAAATATTATTATTATTATATTATATACGCACCATAATATAGAGCTCAGAAAACACAATATTTCTTTATTTATTAAAGGAAAAAACCATTGGCAGTTACATTATAACATTAAATTAAAGTAGCACACCACAAGAGGCATTAAATGCACTGCCTTTAGGTGTCACAACATGCACATCGTTATATATAAGCACAACAATGAACCACTTAATCTAAATGTAAATGTACAGCTCCAAGAACTGGAGATTGAGAATTATTTTATCAAATGTAATAAATGTATCGCTGAACTGCATTAAATTGCATTATATTGTCCTGATAACCTTCTTAGAGCAGAAAAATACCTAAGATTAGTTCTGGAGCGCGGCGGGTACAACAAGCCAAGAGGTTTGCGTGGCAATCTGCTCGGCACACTTATATTCAAAGATTGCAATATACAAATATATGTCAATTAATCGCTACAAAGCTGTGATAGCCGAGAGATGAGTGCCTCTTTCGGGAGGATCATAGATTTTAAACCCATGCAGGCATCAATGAGTTTTTCTGTTAAAAACTTTGTGTCAAATTTATAATTGCAATCAAACACTTTCCGGTGAAGGAAAACTGTGAAGAAACATATATATCTCGTAAGAATTCCTCGAATATGTGTAATCTATCAATCCGCAATAGAGAAAAGCGCGTTTGGTCTAAGTTCCAACACTTCTTTCCAAATAAGGTGAGAGGTGGTCTTTATCCGGCAGTGGAAAAGTAACAGGCCGCTTACAAGTGATATACTTATTATAGATGGCAACAGCGTAAGCAAACTGCCAACTATTTTTCAGAAATAAATTATGATAAAATGATTATTAACCTAAAACGTTATAAGAATAATGATATTGAGAAAGAGAAAAAAAAATGGTAATCATGTGGCAAATATTCTAATTCAAAATAAAAAGTGTTAACAAACCAAGAGAAGGATGAATAAATCCAAGAAATGCGAAAGTCTCTCTGTACGTCTGTTACTGTTTCTCGTCTAACAAATTGGAGCCATAATGATATTAATGGTGTAATTAAAAACTCGGGTATGCAATATATGGAATACAAAAATTCCCGTTTTTTCTACGTGAATGGGAAAAAACAATTGAGGTATTTTAAAAACAAGACGATGTGAAATCACGGATATCTACACGAATCACTAGTGATTCATACTCTAATTTGTTGTACCAACCTGAATGCCTGCACATCGTACCAATCAGAACCCTTCAGGAGGCTCCTCTCTCTGTGATATTTGTCGTTGTAATTCATTTTCTCCCTAATGTTAATATCACTTATATTTGGATATGGCACTCCTATCTACAAAGTTTACAATTTTATAATACGGTTGCAGTTAAGGGTTGTACATAGCGAATACAGGTAAATAAGATATGGCGGATCGACCTGCTAAATTAGGCAATAAATCGCTAACGTAACGCCAAATCTGCACTTAAATCAATAAAAAATCAGTAAACTTATAATTATCTTTAAAAGTTATAATATTTACATCAATGTTATGTTTTGAGGCAATATTAATTAGATCTAAAAGGAAACCGATACACTTTAATACAATTTTGGGCCCCAAGATATGAAAATAAAGCGAATGCTTTTTTATTAGTATCAATAACATTTACTTAAAAAGCTGATCTTTCCAATCTAATAACAGAGTTATAAAAGATTTAGTTAAAATGAGGTTACGAACTTCTTATATGTTAAATAGCTGATTTTTGCTTTACTTACTTACTTACTTTATTATTTAACAATTTAAAATTAAAATTTTAAATATTGTTTATATTAAAATAGTTACGCAATTAACGACATCGTTGTTGTTGTTTTAACTATTCGTTTCCTTTTATCGATTATTGTAAACGATAAGTTATTTGTGCCATACACATTTTTAACAACAAGAACGGTATTTGGAGCCAATTCCATTATGCCTCACCTAATAAAGCTATACAACGAGCTCGACGATTCCGTTGACATAAATTTCAATTCACTAAACACGTTGCGTCGATTAGTGAAACTTCATTTAGTGGCCAAACAATCAAAAGAGCAACATTACAGGATTTAACTGAACTTTTTTTTTGTGATACTAATTTTAAGTTTATTTGTTTTTTTCTTTGGTAAAATTTTGTAATAAGTGTTAGAAATTAAGTATTTGGTCTGTAATTAGTTTTAATCTAGGTTCAAGTCGTGTTTGCCTTAAAACGATTGTACATAGTAATTGTACTATTATATTAATCTTGCATTTTACTATTAAACATATGTAACAATCACTAGCGAACCATAATAAACAAAATAAAAATAAATAAAGATTTTTCAAATACCAAATTGCAAATTGCGCTAATTTTTTTTATATTTTGAAACTAAAATATACCGCTCTTTAAAACTATACCTTAACCTATTACAACGGGGCCCAAAAGTCCCCGTTTCCTTTGTTCAAAACCAAAATTTATATTTTCTGATATTAGAGTTTATCTTATATCTGTATATCGCGTCCATGTCAGAGTCATACTTACAGTTATCACAGCTCTCGCTTGCTGGTCTTTGAAGTCCATCCCCTCTGCCTCTTTCCCTCGGCATACAGCTAATAGTAACGCGCCCTTGTCTGTTTCAACTTGTTGATAGAACTTCTGTAAAAAAATCCAATTTGCCAAAGTATTTCAACGAACGAGCGCTATTGAATATAACGTGAATTTGATAATTAATTTGAGAACGAATTAATTTGAGCAAAGGTTCGAATTAATTAGTTTTTTAAGCTTACTATAGATTTAATTATATAGACTTTGGTATTAGGTTACATTGGTAGTTGTTAGTTCTTTTTGGCTAGGGAATCCTAGACCCTTGTTACTTAATACATTCTCCTGCCCTTATCCTACCCACTCTAAGTGGGGTCCGCAAAACATGTTGTCACATGATTTGGCTACGTATTTTACGACCGGCCGACTGCCTGACGTCAACTTACCTTAGTCGCCTTTTACGACACCTCTGTAAGAAATAAGGATGGTCTATTCCTTGCAGCCGGATACTACACGGCACATACCTTCATAACTTAGTCGCCTCTTACGACACTTCGGTAACCCTCGTTACTTAATCTATACTTATTATAAAACAAAGTCCCCAAAAGCCGTCTGTCTGTATGTGATCGATTTTCTCATAATCTACTGAACTGATTTTTGTACGGTTTTTACTAAAAGGTAGTGCAATTCTTCCGAAAAGTTTAGGTTAATAGTACATAACGGTTTTGTGTAAATTGTGTTGCATAGGTCGAGCAGTTATAGAAAAGTTCGCCTGTTGTTAGCTTAAGTCGCGTACGCCGCGTGCACCAACAGTGATATATACAAACAATGTACTACAGAATTGTAGATCTATAACAATACTACAAAAAAGTCCATGACGACATGTCTCTATCTCTTATGGTTAACTCTCAATAACTACTTTTATGTTAAAAATTTGCATTCAATTCACTGATTTCCACGTGGGAGAGGCAATGAGCAAACCTAGTATGTCATATAGATAAAAGAGACAAAGTAGTATTGGCCATATTGCATATTTCATACTGTAAAATATTTATTATTTGATCTGTGTACTCAATGCACTGAAAAAAAATTGGTGATATTGCTAATTAACTGTTATTTAATGTATTAGTATATAAAATAAGAAACATATTCTAATAATTCTTTATTAAATGTATAATGTTAAGTATTGTGAAGATTTCTGTTAAATATAATTTGTTTTACCTGCGAAATTTTAATTAGAAATAATACTAATAATAACTAATTTTTGCTCCAAAAAGAAATTAATTGAGATGTTAAATGTTACATGCATGAACCTTCAATCCTCTAAGAGAACCGGTAGCTAAAGCACAGAATCTCACGATTCTAGTTTAGCTATCGGTGAAACGAATGTTTATGTAGCCCTAAAATCTGTAAATTATTTCGTTTATGTATAGCTTTTGTAAAAACAATTGTAACAGTAATAAAGAATTTATTTATTTATTTAACATGATTTCGGTAACAATTGAAAATCTGCTTATATGAGTCACGTTTTTAGAATGTATTATTCGTAATCAGTAAAATTCTACCTCCATATTATCGTTATGGTCCTCACTATCACCACATTCACCAAATATATGTTTTGTTTGTTCCAGATTTTTCCACAATTTCGTTTGTTTCCATCTAAAAGAATTTTAATTTAATTTACTTATATAGATTAATTAAAGTAAAGTAAAGTAGCGGCCTGTTTTAATCCCACAGCTGGGAATAGGCCTCCTCTCTCCGTTTCTGGAGAGAAGGGTTGGAGCTAAGACCTACCACGCTGCTCCAATGCAGATTGGTAGGTTACATATATCTCCAGAATTCTCTAGAGATATGCAGGTTTCCTCACGATATTTTCCTTCACCGAAAAGCGTGTGATAAATTGCAATTATCAATTAGACACATGAGTTTTAATAGAAAAACTCATTGGTGCCTGCCCGGGTTTGAACTCGTGTTCCCCTCGAAAGAGTCGCACGGTCTCACCGCTGGGCTATCACAGCTTTACATTAATTAGATATTTGGAAAATATCCAACAAAAGTTTGGAATTTTTGTAATACGCTTATCTTTAGTTATTAACTTAACGTACAAGGTAAATTAGAAGATGTCAGATTAGCGTTCGCAAGTAATTTCATTAATTGAAAATTCGTATTGTATTCGAAGTTTCTCTGAATCCTTCTTTATTTCTGACCAAGGTACAATATATAGAAACAAAGGTGTGTAAAGCTTTTAGTTTAGTGGGTGTTTAGTTAGAAAGACCGATGAAAACCTACTTTCAGAGACTTTCCTGCCGAGTCTAATCTTTATTCAATATCTCAAACTAATCTCAAACTAATTTTTATTCAAGTAATATTTTGCAAGCGTTTTTCAATCGTAAGGGAACAATCAGATTCAATAAATCTATAGTTTATAGAATTAGTCGTTACTTTGCGGAGATCCATATAACAAAAGTAATAATAAAATGATTTTGCTATATTCTACGATAAAGTAAATAGAAAATAGATATAATGTTAAATGTATAGTGGATGTTTCGCACAAACGTGCGGGCGGATGAAACAACCTCCGAAACCTGGGCCCGCCATTTCGGCGTCTCAACCTACCTTATGCGGCCGTCAGCTTTATGTGGTCCGGCCTCATGAATAACTGCGTGTATATGTGTACGTGTGTGGGTGCGCTTGTATGTACTTGGCTGATTCCCGAACCCGTTGTTCGCCTCAGCAATCTTCCACGAACACGTACTGTCTATTTCTCCCGGCGTATACACTTCACTAACGCGGTTAAATAACACAAATAACACCCGGTGTGCGTTATTGAATCGTCCCATATCGGCGAACATTAATCCCAACGCGTACTCAAACCGCGTCGCGGTCGCGTCTTATCTTTATAGTAATCGAAACGCTTCACTAATTGACCGCGTCACTAAATACTTATATCAATATCAAAAGTCAATACAGTCGTGGTGCTATCTAACACCACACCCTTCACTGGTTAAAACGCATAATTACGCGTGTGCGTTCTTCAATAAGATCGTATACAGGCGCATATCGTACATGTGCGCGGGCGTCCTGTCTTATCGTAATTCAAAACGTTACTAAAAATACTACGTAATAAACGACGTAATGAATTTATACAAAACAGTGGACTATTTGTTTTTTCATGCCCGATACATGCAGGATTCCTTAAAACACATGCACGAACCTTCACCACCGTCATCACAATACACAAGCACTACACACGTTCACAAACTCAATAATCGTTTCACCCCACAAGCGAAACATCATCAAGAGATAGACTCCACTTTACGACATTTTACGACCGGCCGCCTGCCGGACGTCAACTTACCTTAGTCGCCTCTTACGACACCTCGGTCAGAAATGAGGGTGGTCTATTCTACGCAGCCGGATACCACACGGCACTTACCTTAGTCGTCTCGTACGACACCTCAATAAAAAAGAGGGTGGTCTATTCTATTCTGCCGGATACCACGCCGAGTTTCTCTCTGGTTCTTATAGGTTAGAGCACCATTCCGAACCAGTCGTAACTTCATTTTAATTTTAATTTCACGATTCTAGTGCTTGTAAAGGCCAATTTTAATAAAGACTCATTTGAATTTGAATTTAAATTTTGGGTTATGTATAGGGCACCTTTTGTACAAATACTTCGTATTACAATACTTACCGCCTAGTAAGCTTTTTCATGATCGCATAGGAGGGGAAAAAACAGAGCACTCCGTGTGGGGTGACGCTGCACACGTGTCTCACCGCCTCACCCAGGGCATCCTGCACCCGGACCTCGTCGGTGCGCCGCGACATACACTCCAAGGGGCTTCCGTCCTGGCAGGTTGATAGAGAGCCTATCCAAACCTGCGTATAGTTTTTAAATCCAAATGAAACTGAACAAATTAATGTTTAGAGATCGTCTATAATCACGTGTTATTTTATCGGATGAGCCCGACTGGTTTCATACTGGACCAATACGGGGCCCTTATTCATGAGCTCTTTACGCGGCGGGAACTGCGTGTAGCAGCTGGGCGCGATTCGTGAGCGTTTGGTGCAGGGGTAGTGACGGTTGCGGCGTTATCGCACGTCTTCTATGAAGTCCTGCAGGCCTACCATGAACTCTTATTGCAACTCAATTGAAGACGTAAACGAAGTTGTTTTGCTTTTTGACGTCTTAAAGACGCACACTTTGAGTCGTTGCCGAATGAGCGTTCGGAATTCATCCTAAGAACATGTGAGTAAAAGAGACAGAGTTATCTATAGTTCATATAACGTTATCCTTTTCAAATATTACGACCCTAATGCAATTCATGCTTCATGGTACGAAAAGAAAGCTGTTCGCGCCTGCTGGTCACTACTCTGGTCTTCGTCATCAGATGCACGGAAGAATCATAAACGTCGCATGCCCAAATTTCTCCCTTCCTACGCCCCATCCGTTCACGAGTCGCGCCCAGCGAGCTGCTACACGCAATTCCCGCCGCGATAACGCCGCGTAAAGAGCTCATGAGTAAGAGCCCCGTATGGACTTCAAACTAGTCGGGCTTATCCGATAAAATAACACGCGAATATCCGGTCTCTAAACGTTAATATGAATACCACTCACGATAGTTTAAATTAAAAAAAGAAGCTAAATTAGATGCTATAATAATTAATAAATAATATTTTTTTTTATTTATTTATCTTTATTGTATAAACAAAAGGCGGACTTATCCCTAAAAGGGATCTCTACCAGCCAACCTATGAGTAACAGAAAAAAAATGAAAAGAAAAAAAAAATTGATGATAGAAAAAAAAGGAAGGAAGAAAAATAAAAATAACGAAACACTATACATAGATTAAAGTAGAAAAATAAATGAATAAAATAATAGATAAATAATAAAATAATATAATAATAAAATAAAATAATTTTTAAATCTCATTTGAGGAAAACTGATCGTAATATTACTGGTATTTTTAGTTTTATTTTTCGTTATTGTGGTGTTTAATAAAAGTGTTCATTCATTCATTCAAAGATTGGTGATCTGAAAGAGATTCTTCAAGAAGATCTGGACTCGAATCCAGTCGGACTAAACCGATAGAATATGACGTGAGTATATCCGGTATAAGACACCGTCTTTAGATAAATTATGAATAAACACTATTCTTTTTCTAAAATATTGTTTACTATTCTTCTCATTTAAAAAAAAAAAAATATTTCTTGTTAAAAAAAAGTTAGCAACCCTAGGTGTGACTGGAGTTATTTTCGAGTGGATACGCGTGTGTGTTATATATATGTATGTGGGAATGGAACGTAAGTGATGTATGAAAAGGAACGTAGGTAAGGGGAGGTATGCGCGGGGAAGGAGAGAGGAAAATGGAGAATGGATATACGAGGATAACGCTAAGACGAAATATAAGATTAAACAAGTGATAAAGCAACAGTGTGTTTATTTCGAACAAAATCCCACAATTGGGGGCTCGTCCGGGATTGTTCGAAAAAAAAAAACAACAAAAACGAACGACGAAATTGAAAAGTTGTCAAGACGCATATTCAAGACGGCACACGTGCACGCGCTTGTATAAAAACGACGATGGAAGAAAAGAACGTTAGCACAGTATTTAGTTTAGTGGAAGGAAGCATTCCCAAATTTAGTGGTGATGACAAAACACGCTCATCATCACAATGGGCGCAAGATATCGAAGAAAATGCCGCCATATTTGGTTGGACAGAACAACAGCGACTCATAATGGCGCGTAGATCATTGACAGGAACGGCAGCTCTGTGGTTACGGACTGAAAAAATTCACAAAACATATGACGAGTTAAGAGCCGCAGTGATTAAAGAATTTCCGGATCTAGTAAACTCGAAGGAAATGCACGAACTCATGAATACTAGAAAAAAAAGGCGCGACGAAACTTACTATCAATACATGCTTACAATGAAAGAGTTGGGCAAACGCGCCAAGTTCCCAGATTATATAGCCATACAATATATTATAGATGGGATAGTGGATACCCCTGTGAATAAGACTATTTTATTTGGTGTGACCTCGTACCCAGCACTAAAAGAAAAATTAAACCTGTATGAAGAAATGAAAAGGGCGCAGGCGTCTATGGATAAAACATCAAAATCATTCATATCGCATAAACCCGCCGGCACAAGCAAGCGTTGTTATAACTGTGGTGACTTTAATCACGTAGCCGCTGCGTGTACAAGTGGAGTGAAATGTTTCAGATGTAATCAGTTTGGTCATATCGGTCGACAATGTACTCAAGATGGCGGATTTCGTGCTCGTAGCGGTAAGAAGACGTTCTCGGGTCGGGAAACATCGGAATCGATCGGCGGAAGGTATCATAAGGTTGGCAGTATTGCCGAGCAACAACGGAAACCTCCGAACGAGGGCCCGAGTACATCGAAGCAAGTTTACTACAACTCGGCTCAAGACTGCGCCACCGGCAACCATAGTGAAGTTTACGTTGCGTCGGTCGGCGACACGAAGTTGGCGCAAAGAGAAACAACATTTTGTAATGTTGGCGGCATGGACAGCGCGGCGATTGGTCGAGGTAGTGAGGTGACGCTTCAGAATCGAATCGATAATGGCGGATCTGTCAGCGACTTTGGTGTTTACAATGTAAATGAGAACTCTAAGCATTTAATACGACCTGTAAAGCCGTTAAAAAATGTAATTTTCTGTGGTAAAAAGGCAAGTGCTCTTGTAGATTCGGGCTGCGATGTAAATTTAATCTCTGACGAATTTGTAAATGAACTTTGTTTAAATAAATATGACATAAATACGAATATAACTTTGACAGGTTTAGGTTTTTCTAAAGTGCAATCTAGTGGTGTAATTACTTTGAATATTGTTATTGATAGTTGTGAATATGTCGGAATTAAGTTTTATATAATCTCAAAGGACACTATGCCATTCAAAGTTATTTTAGGTAATGATTTCTTATGTAAAACTGTAATGTTTATGAAAGATTGTTCTGTGTGGTTGATGCCTAAAGATGAAGAATGGTTGGGATGTCTAATGTCAAATTGTGAAGTTGTCAACGATTTTCCCTGTTTAGGTCACTTAAAGAATCCAATGATAAGGCAAGCTGTGCGACTTTTGGTAAGCAATTATTATCCCCAACAAATTAAAGAGGCCCCGGTTCAAATGAAGATTATTGTTAAGGACGATGTACCTGTGAGGTTCAACCCAAGACGGATTTCGCTTATAGAGCAGACACAAGTGGAAAAGCAAGTAGATGAGTGGTTGAACAAGAAAATCATACGCGTAAGTTATTCTGAATATTGTAGCCCTTTAGTTCTTGTACGTAAAAAATGTGGTTCTTTAAGGATATGTATAGACTATAGGAAATTAAATCAAAAAATAGTTAAAGATGAGTTCCCACTTCCACTTATTGAAGACTATATTGACAAGTTGTGTGATGCCCGAGTTTTTAGTTTGTTGGACCTGAAGGATGGATTTTTTCACTTGCGTGTGTGTGAAGAAAGCATAAAGTACACTGCTTTTGTCACTCATCATGGGCAATTTGAATTTTTGCGAGCACCATTTGGTTTGTCAATCTGCCCTAATTATTTCATGAGGTTCATCACCATCATCTTTCGCGAGATAATGGCTAAAGGATGGTTAATGATATTTATTGATGACATTTTAATTACAGCAGAGAATGAAAACCAAGCTTTTGACAGATTAAAAGAAGTAATGACAGTTGCATCGGAGTATGGACTCCAAATTAATTGGAAAAAAGCAGAATTACTAAAAAAGGGTATTACATTCCTAGGACATAAAATCGAAAATGGTAAAGTACAGCCCTCGGCTGAAAAGATTGAAGCAGTCATGAAGTTTTCTGAGCCTCGTACAGTAAAACAGATACAGAGTTTCATTGGCCTAGCTTCATATTTCAGGAAGTATATACAGAATTTTGCCCTCATTGCCAGTCCATTGACAACCTTATTGAAAAAAGATGTTCCATTTGTCTTTGACCAGAAAGAAAGAGAAGCCTTTTATATGTTGAAGGAGAAGTTGACTAGAAGCCCAGTATTAAAAATATTTAACCCCAGGTTAAAAACTGAACTGCATACTGATGCATCATGCCATGCACTAGCTGCGATACTTATGCAACGAGATGAAAAGGGTGATTTACATCCTGTTTACTTCATGAGTCGAAAAACTAGTTTAGCTGAAGAAAAGTATTCAAGCTATGAGTTAGAAGCTATGGCAGTTATATTAGGAGTGAAAAAATTCAGACATTATTTGTTCGGTTTACCATTTAAGATTGTTACTGATTGCAAAGCATTTGAGCTAACACTGAAGAAAAAAGATTTGACCCCTAAAGTTGCACGATGGGCTATGATGTTACAAGAATTTAATTTTGTGATCGAGCATAGAGCAGGAACTCAGATGCAACATGTTGATGCATTGACTCGCTACCCTTACGCTGGGGTGGTGACAACAATACATGATAATATTCGGACAGCTCAAGAAAATGATGAAGCCTTGAAAGCTATTATAACAATTGTCAAAGAAAAACCATATCAGGACTATTGGATTGATAACGGCCTACTGTATAAGGGTAATGACAAAATATTAGTAATCCCACAGAGCATGGAATTGAGTGTTATTGAAAACGCTCACTCGAATGGCCACTTTTCAGTGAAAAAGACTATAGAATCTATTAGTAAAAATTATCACATTAGGAATGTTGAGAAAAAGGTGCAAGAATATATTTCAGCATGCATACCTTGCCTTCTAGCAATTAATAAAGCTGGAAAGAAAGAAGGGTTTTTACATGTTATTGACAAGGGTGATATGCCTCTCCATACCATACACCTAGATCATATAGGGCCCATGTGTGAGACCAAAAAGCAATATAACTATATTCTTACAGCTGTAGATGGCTTTACGAAATTTGTTTGGTTATTTCCAACAAAGGGTTTGTCTACAAAAGAAGTTATTGATAAACTGAAGCTGCACCAGCAAACCTTTGGTAACCCAGGAAGATTTATTACAGATAGAGGTACAGCCTACACGAGTCAGGAATTCAATGAGTACTGCAAAGAGCAAGGCATTGAACATGTCAAGATCACTACAGGAGTGCCACGATCAAATGGACAGGTTGAGAGGGTACACCGGACAGTTATTGCTGTACTTACCAAAATGTGTATACAAACTCCATCCTTATGGTATAAGCATGTTAGTGCTGTGCAGCGTGCGCTCAACAGCACCTACCACAGAAGTGTAAATACTACTCCCTTTGAGCTCTTACTTGGTGTGAGCATGAAAAATGTTGATAAAGAACTTTATGATTTGATACAGCAAGAAGAAATGGATTGTTTCACATCACAGAGAGAGGAGCTGAGAAAGAAAGCTAAGGAGCAAATTTTAAAAGTACAAGAGGAGAATTGTAAAAATTTCAATAGAGGAAGGAAGGAAAGTATAAAATATAATCTCAATGACTTGGTCGCTATTAAGCGTACTCAATATGGAGTTTGCATGAAATTAAAGCCGAAGTTTCTAGGCCCATACCGTATAAGCAAAGTAAAGCGAAATGATAGGTATGATGTGGTAAAAGCTGACCCCAATGCAGAAGGTCCAAATAAGACCTCTACATCAGCTGACTTCATAAAACCATGGCCACAAATTTAAAGTTATCTTTCAATATATTAATTTTTTATGGTAGAATGTTGTTACTTTATGATTTTGTCTAGTTGTCAGGCCTATCATTAATTAATTATAAGTGTAAAATTGATTATTATGATTATTGAATTGATTATTATGCTTAATTAAAATTATCATTATGTGATGTAATAGTTATTGTAACTGGTATTGTAAAATTATAAGAGAAAGAGAAATTTTCATTTTGTTTGTTTGTTTTACTTTAATATAGAAGCATAGAAAATAAGAAGTTTTTGTTTATATAGAAGCTGACAGGTATAAGCGCAATTGTATTAAATAAAATATTGTATTGAATATTGTATTAAATTAAGCTGATTTGTAAGTATGTCTGAGGACAGCCATAATGTCAGGACGGCCGAATGTGGGAATGGAACGTAAGTGATGTATGAAAAGGAACGTAGGTAAGGGGAGGTATGCGCGGGGAAGGAGAGAGGAAAATGGAGAATGGATATACGAGGATAACGCTAAGACGAAATATAAGATTAAACAAGTGATAAAGCAACAGTGTGTTTATTTCGAACAAAATCCCACATGTATCTCCGTTAGTTTTATGTAATTTCTAATCAATAAACTTACCCTATCACTTGGCACGATGTGGTTGGTGCTGATTTTCATAGAGAAGTCCGTCGCCAGTTCTGACTCCAAGCTTATCTGCGGTGTCAGCGTTCCGGAAGCGAGAATGATGGTTCTAGCTGGATGAAGGCCTTCGAATACCACCGCGGGATTCAAACAAATGAGATTGAGCGTCAATGATACAGTTTTGGCCATCTGAAAGTTATTTTCTTACAGAATGAAGATGTACGGCGACATTCAGTGAACTCATGCGAGTTTAATTTTTAAAAATACTATTTTACAGATAATTTCTCACTTATAAAACGATAGGTGATGTATATAATAGACAAAGTAGGAACCGACATAAGCTTGCGACTCCTGCTTTGCGCCTAGCAAAAGTACGTAAATCGTTTGTGGGTTTGGGTATAAGATTCTATAATAAAATACCGAAATCAATTTTGGTCATGCCATTACAGCAGTTTAAAAACACTGTTAAAAAGAGGCTGATACAGAAAGCCTACTATACTGTTGAAGATTACTTAGATGATAAGGATGTGTGGATATAGGTGCACTTCTACCCTGCACAAGACAGTAATAAATAAATGTAACTAGTTCTAAGATTTATATTTTAAAAAGAGCAACCGCCGAGTTTCTTGCTGGCTCTTCTCGGCAGGAACAGCTTTCCGAACCAGCAGTAAAGTTGACGATTCAAAAGCACTTGTTTACAAGTTTACTAGAATAAAGAATATTTTGATTTGATTTGATTTGATTTAAAAATACTATTTTACAGATAATTTCTCACTTATATTGTTGAAACTGATGAAGTAATTTAACAGCTTTAGACACAATTGTTATAAACATTCCATCTCTTCTACCCTTATCCGGTATCGGTACAATAATTGACTGGCCCGTTGGCGCAGTGGGTAGTGATCGTGCCTTCAGCTCCGCGGGTCGCGGGTTCGATTCCCGCCGAGGGCCAACATTGTCTATAAAAAAATTGTTGGTTCTTCGAGCCTGGCTGTTTATTTGTATTTGAGTATGTATTTAAAATTATATATGTAGTATATCTACCAGTTGTGCGTCACCCGTAACACAAGTATTAAGTTACTTACTTTGGGGACGGACGACCGTGTGTGTAAGTGTCCCATATATTTATTAATTTTATTTAATATGTTTTCATCTTTCATTCTCTCCTTTCGTCAATCCTGGTGCTACTTTTTTTATATGCATGTCATACTTCGTACAATCCGAACATCTCTACAATTTTTGAATTTAATCTATCTTGAGTAGTATTCATAGTTAACGTGTAGACACCGGCTATATCCACGTCTAATTTGATCGGGTTAGCCCGACTAGTTTCGTTCGACGTTATAACGGCGGGAACAGTTCCCCATAACGTCGTATAAAGAGATCATAAATAAGTGCCCCGGACGGGTTTGAAACTAATTGGGCTCACCCAATAAAATTAGACGTGAGTATAGTCGGTGTCTACACATAAGCCACCTCTACAATATTATAAAAAAAAAAAAATATTTGGGACAGTTACACACACGACTTCAGTCCCTAAAGTAAATTAATACTTGTGTTATGGGGGAAAGCCAACTCGTGAATATATACATATATAATTTTAAATAAATATATACACCCAGACTTGAAAAACCTACAAATTATTTATAGCAAATGTTAGCTGGTATCGAACTCGCGATCCACGGAGTTGAAGGCGTTGTCACTGCCAAACTACGCCAACAGGCCATTCAAAACATTGGCTTAAATATTAACTTTGTACGGGTAAATGTAAGAATTATTATAAGACTAGCTGATCCGGCAAATGTTTTGCGACATAAATTATTTCTAGTAAAGTAAAGTCAGTAAAGTAACGGCCTGTTACTATGCCCACAGCTGGGCTAAGGGCTCCTCTCTCGGTTTTTGGAGAGAAGGATTGGAGCTAAGACCTACCACGCTGCTCAATGCGGATTGGTAGGTTACACATATCCCTAGAAATCTCTAGAGATATGCAGGTTTCCTCACGATGTTTTCCTTCAACGAAAAGCGTGTGTTAAATTGCAATTATCAATTAGACACATAAGTTTTAATAGAAAAATTCATTGGTGCCTGCCCAGGGTTTGAACCCATGTCGTCTCTAGAGAGTCGCACGGTCTCACCGCTAGGCTATCACAGCTTTAAAAACAGGTAGTAGCTGATTCTCAGACCTACTGAATATGCATATAAAATTTCATAAAAATCTATCAAGCCATTTTGGAGGCATTTTGGCATGTCCCAAAACGAGAATTTTATATATAAGATGAATAAGGTCGTATCAATTTTTAACACCTTAAGCGCCATGTGTATCTTTTTGTCACACAATGTCTAGAGCACTGTGTATCCAAAAGTATACACATTTTTGTTTGTAGTAAACGCGCCGTGTATCCTTTGGGAACATGTTTTCTATACATTTATTATACCAAAATGAAAGCCCTGGCGCATTTTTCCGATGTACCTGTGTATCTTTTCAGATACACATGGCCTGGGAGGTATGAATTTCAAATGAACTATTTCCCCACCCACGTGTATCTAAATGTAACACGGATAAAAATCCAAGGGAAAATGGGGGTGAAAAACAATATATGATATATTATATAGTTTTAAACATATTCCAACAAAACAAAAAAAAATGTGTTTTTTTTAAACTCTCACTTAGAGTCTGGCGCTGAGGGTGTTAAAATAATTACGAATTTCAACTTACTTTCTGCTGACTTTCCTGAGCAGTTAAAGAGTATAACTGTAATACGTGCTATTGTACAATTAAAAAGTAAAGCAGAAATAAAAGCGATTGGGTTTTTGCAAAATTTTCTTGACATAATTGACTTAACTATTAAACACATAACTGCAGCTGTTCTTAGTAAAATTTCAAACTACAAAGAAACTATGAGTTTTATAAGTCTATATAGTATTTTAGCTGGAATGATCATAAACTCCTCGTGATATCACCTTGTGAGCTAAAATTGCTGCAATATTCATCTGCATTGATTTTCATTGAGACTGAAATTAACTAATTGTACGTCAGACAACATGAAAGTATTAACTGTTAATCTACTAGCGGTATGGCCACGCGGTGCTGTGGCTCTATCTAGTTTCGATTTCTCCTCGAAACATAACTCAACAGTTAAAAAAATTCTCCGATCGCAACCAAACTTTACAGTCCATTGATACTTCAAAGAGCAATTGAAATTCAAAAGGCAATTGAATGAATTTGTCAATAAGAACACATTAATAGATATAAGTGATAAATTAGACCTTTTCAAAAACCAATTATATAAAACTTTGCATAGAAAATGGACAGATTATCATCCCTAAGTTTGTTAAATTTCATATTTTATTTAAATTTTGCTTTTCCTTTTTATTTTTTCTTTTTTATTTTTAATTATAATAGTTATTGTGCGTTTATAACCTATTAAGCACGCTGTGACTGCCTCTAATTAGACTCATATGTTACTAACAACGCTGTAACATAGATCCTTATTACTTAAATTACATGTATAAGTCTGTTGGTAGTTCTATGGAATAAATAAATAAATAAATAAATAAATAAAATAAGAGAACTATATGGTTAAAGACCATCTTAACTACAAGCAAAGTGTACTTATCAAATGTCCAACTAACATAGAAGTTTACATTACCTTTTCAAATTCTGAAGTTCGCCATGAATCTATGGTGTTCATTGGAGTGCTGACCGTGCGGATAAGCACTGGCTTAAAGTCATCTATATATTTACCGGAGCAGCGGAACAGAAATCCTGTTAGATTACACAGGTAATAACTTTAACAATTATAAACAACAAAATCGCAAAGCTTTGCGATTTTGTCGTGGAGTCTATCTCCTAATGGTGCTTCGGTTGCGGGGCGAAACAATTGTTGAGTTTGTGATAGTGAAAGTGTGTAGTGCTTGTGTATTGTGGTGGAAGTGGTGGAGGTTTGTGCATGTGTTTTTACGAATCCTGCGCGTATCGGGTATGAAAATACGGATAGTCCACTATACATTTAACTATATATATTTTCTATTTACTGTATCGCGGATTATAGCAAATTTTTTTTTTGTATTATGGATCTCCGCAAAGTAACGCCTAATTCTATAAATTATTTTAACAATTATATCTATATATTCAATAATCGAATTATTAATTTATAGAATAAGCAATCAAAAGTCTCTCCCTCTTATTATCCATAGGCCTTTTTTCTCCATTTTTGGAGAGAAGGATTGGAGCTAAGACTGATCACGCTGCCCCAATGCGGATTGGTAGGTTACACATATCCCTAGAATTATCAAGAGATATTGCATGTTTGCTCAGTATGTTTTCCTTCACCGAAAAATGTGTGATAAATTGTATGAATAAGACATTTAAGTTTTAATAATTAATACAAAATTGCCGGTTCACAGTCGATATATTTTCTATTTGCTGTATCGCGGATTATAGCAAAATAATTTTATTATTACTTTTGTATTATGGATCTCCGCAAAGTAACGCCTCATTCTATAAATTATTTATATTTATGATTTTATGTTTTTCAATATTTTTTCTTAAAAAAATATTAGCATGTGTAAAAAATATTATCAAAACTATTCGGTAATTCTTGCTTCAGAATACATGGTTTTTAACTTTTTCTTATATTTGAGATAGTTTGTTGTCACTATACAAGCATATCGACTGTGAACTGGCAAATTGTCCTATCTTATTTTTGTCAAGTTTTCAGGAAGAAGAATAAACGTCATTATTAATAAATTTCCAATAATTTTTATGTAATAAAAAACAATTGACATTAAATATGTTTATTTATTTCCAAATATTCTAGTAGAAAATTTATGTTGATACGGTAAATGATGGGCAGTGGTAACTAATGCTGTTAGAAAGTGATTTGGCTTAAAATTGAGATAGGACGTATTGCCGGTTCACAGTCGATATACCTAACAATTAAACAATCTAAGCAATTTTGAATAGTTTAGTAGGGGCCTTAATTTAGTTTTTGCCCCAGGGCTTTTGGTCACCTAGCTACGCCACTGTACATGCATGATTTGTAAAAACACATGTAAAAACACAAACAGAACGCCAGCTGAAATCAAATGTGATTGGACATGTAGGCAGAATTTACAATCAGCTGTCAAAACTATCAAAATTGTGAACGACCTCATCATATATCTTATTACTTTTTCATACTTGCGATCCGCAAAATTAAATATTATATTATATGTCAATCATTCTCATCGCTATGCTAAACTCAAAGAGGAAAACACATATAAAAGTAATAATAAAATTAATTTGCTATAATCCGCGATACAGCAAATAGAAAATATATCGACTGTGAACCGGCAATATGTCCTATCTCAATTTTAAGCCAAATCACTTTTTAACGGCATTAGGTACTACTGCCCATCATTTACCGTATCAACATGTATTATCTACTAGAAAATTTGTATATAAATAAACATATTTCAAGTCAACTAGCTTTTTATTACATAAAAATTAATCCGAATTTATTAATAATCACGTTTTTTCGCCTTCCTGAAAAGTTGTCAAAAATTAGATAGGACAATTTGCCAATTCACAGTCGATATATAGTGTTAAATGTATAGTGGACTATCCGTATTTTCACACCCGATACGTGCAGGATTCGTAAAAACATATGCACAAACCTCCACCACTTCTACCACAATACACAAGCACTACACAGGTTCACTATCACAAACTCAACAATCGTTTCGCCCCGCAACCGAAGCATCATCAGGAGATAGACTCCACGAAAAAATCACAAAGAAAACACATATTATGCACTTGCGTGATGACTTCGGCAACGCATGCACTCATCATTCTCCTGCCCTTGTCCCACTCTAAGTGGGGTCGGCACAACATGTTACAAATATGTTGTCACATGATTTGGCTACGTATTTTACGACCGGCTGCCTGCCTGACGTCAACTTACCTTAGTCGTCTTTTACAACACCTCGGTAAAAAATGAGGGTGGTCTATTCTACGCAGCCGGATACCACACGGCACTTACCTTAGTCGCGTCTTACGACACCACGGTAAAAAATGAGGGTGGTCTATTCTACGAAGCCGGATACCACACGGCACTTACCTTAGTCGCGTCTTACGGCACCTCGGTAAAAAATGAGGGGGGTCTATTCTACGCAGCCGGATACCACACGGCACTCACCTTAGTCGCGTCTTACGACACCTCGGTAAAAAGGAGGGTGGTCTATTCTATTCTGCCGGATATCATACGGCTTCGGCAACGCATGCACTAAAAATACATAACATTTCTGTTAGTACATTTACTTACGAAAATATTGTTTCATTTGTATTCTACATAAATAACTTCTTACCAAGAACGATGTCGATCTTCTCTATAAGGGACGCCGTTGAATATGTGATCAGTTTTAACGTTCGAGGGTCGTCTCGGAATCGTGAGAAGAACACTTCAGCACTTTCATGAAACTCTGGAAAATATATGTTTATTCATTTATATAAATGAATAAATGTATTTAAGTATATATTAAAACTATATATGTATATATTTACCAGTTGTCTGTCACCCATAACACAAGTATAAAGTTACTTACTTTGGGGACGGACGACCGTGTGTGTAAATGTCCCATATATTTATTTATTTATTTATTATTTATTAGGAAAAATTAAACAAAAGAGCTGTGATAGCCCAGCGGTGAGACCGTGCGACTCTTCGAGGGGAACACGAGTTCAAACCCGGGCAGGCACCAATGAGTTTATCTATTAAAACTCATGTGTCTAATTGATAATTGCGATTTATCACACGCTTTTCGGTGAAGGAAAACATCGTGAGGAAACCTGCATATCTCTAGAGAATTCCGGAGATATGTGTAACCTACCAATCCGCATTGGAGCAGCGTGGTAGGTCTTAGCTCCAACCCTTCTCTCCAGAAACGGAGAGAGGAGGCCTATTCCCAGCAGTGGGATTGTAACAGGCCGATACTTCACTTTTTTTTTAAACAAAATAGATATAAGTATTTCAAAAATAAATGATAATATTGAATATATACGATTTCCTGTGTAATAAATAACCCTTGTCCTCTCCTTAAACTTCGTTGCAAAAAATATCTTAACTTAAAAGTTCAAAGATGAATTTGGGGGGAATTTTCTCAAAGTATGTCTCCGTAGGGGGGGGGGAGTGATTACTAACTAGAAATAAGTCTAATAAGAAATAAGTAAACTAGTAGGTAATATTTAAGTCGTATGAATAAATACTTTAAGAATGTCTGTATTTTTATTGTTAAATTTTGTGCACGACAAAGTATGTACGATTAGCTGCCAACAGAACTATTCTGATTATGGATCAATAACCCCCCCCCCCCCCCGATCGAACAGAATTGGGGAGATGTCTGGGTACTTTACTACGGGAAGTTAAAATTACCAATTCGTCTTCCGTGAAGATTGTCCAGTTAGATAAATAATATATAAATTTTTCGAACTGTCCGAAAATATTAATCGAAAAGCGCGTTAACGATTGTGTATATTATTATGTGCATAAGTTTTTATGGGAAACCAATAGACCCGTAAACCTCTATTATATATAGTTTATAACAAAAACATACCATTGTAATTTTGCTGTCCAATGTTGTGGTTATTTAACGTATCCACGAAATGTTCGATCTTCCAGTTATATACTGCTTCATAGCGGTTCACGGGTTGAGCGTTTATTAAGGGAGTCTGGTTTTCAAACCTGAAAAACCGCAAAAACGAAAAAAAAGGTTTTTTTTAATTTCAATATTATAATTTTGAAATTACAAAAATCTTTAATTTCGAAATTATCCAACTAAAATTTATCAAGTATGAATAATGAATAAATAGATAAATATAAATAAAATGGTAAACACACTCGTCCCTTCCCTAATTAAGTAACTTAATACATGTGTTATGGGTGACAGACAACTGGTAATATATGATTTTTAAATATTAGGTCCTTACATATGAAATTGGCGTTTTGTCGTACTGGCCACTTTGATCTCAAATATTAACTTTATTTCGTTCTGGAAATTTCGACCTGCAGAACAAGCCTCGTGGACGGCCGGAGACCAAAGTTGATAATGAAGAATTGAAGGCTATTGTGGAAGCGGATCCATCGCAAACCACGTCCGAGTTACCTGCAGGCTCCGGTGTTAGTGATAAAACTATTCTAATCCGGTTTTTTTAGTAAGGGGCTCAATGAACTACCTATGAGATGGCAAAAGTGCATACATAGCAATGGTACATACTTTGATTAATTAAATATATTTCATTAAAAAAAAAACGACTTTATGTTCCTCCCATAGAAAACGCCAATTTCATATGTAAGGACCTAATACAAATACACACCCAGGCTCGAAGAACAAACAAATTGTTTATAGAAAATTTTGGCCCCCGGCGGGAATCGACGAGAAATAAACGAATGAATGTGATGATAAAAAAATTCATTTGACTGAAACTTTTAATAATTTTCGAATCATTAAGGATCAATATATAAGCTGTGATAGCCTAGCGGTGAGAGAACAATGAGTTTTTCTATTGAAACTTATGTGTCTAATAGATAATTGCAATTTATCACACGCTTTTCGGTGAAGGAAAACATCGTGAGGAAACCTGCATATCTCTAGAGAATTATCCAGGGATATGTGTAACCTACCAATCCGCATTGGAGCAGCGTGGTAGGTCTTAGCTCCAATCCTTCTCTCCAAAAACGGAGAGAGGATGCCTTAGCCCAGCAGTGGGCATAGTAACAGGCTGTTACTTTACTTTTTTTAAAGGATCAATATATTTAATGAATTTTCTGGTTCGGAATGTGGTTCATGTCGAGAAGAACGAGCAAAAACTCGGCGGTCAATCTTTCACACATAGACGATAACTAGCCTAGATCTACCTATAATGTCGGACATTGGACCAAACTCAATCAAATAGAAATTGCAATGTTTTTGAACATTACCTAATATAATAACTCACCATTGGTCCCAGATTTTTAATGTTTTTATCAGTTTCTCCATAAAAGACATGACACTCTCACTGGTGTACCGCAACGAAATCGCCTTTTCCATTTCCTTTAAATAAATTTTTAAAGTAGTCAGTAGTTTTAAAGTCATCTAGTCTTAATCTGAAGGTACAATTTAAATTACAATCTTAATTTACAATTCTAGTAAAATTAACAATTTTGTAGGTCTCCGGAAGTTTTCTTATTAAAATTTCTAAGAAGTGGCCCTCGCAGAACATTGTTAAATGTATAGTGGACTATCCGTATTTTCTTACCCGATACGTGCAGGATTCGTAAAAACACATGCACAAACCTCCACCACTTCCACCACAATACACAAGCATTACACACATTCTCTATCACATACTCAACAATCGTTTCGCCCCGCAACCGAAGCATCATCATCACTATACATTTAACACGATATATATTTTCTATTTACTGTATCGCGGATTATAGCAAAATAATTTTATTATTACGTTTGTATTATGGATCTGCGCAAAGTAACCCCTAATTCTATAAATTATGTAATTTATCTCTTCTTTATTGTTATGAATAAATGGAGAAAATAATGTAATAAAAAATTTAAGTATAATCCTGTTACTACTTTAAAGTTGGGCCTTTTCTCTATTTTTGGAGAGAAAAATTGGACCTTAGATCCTTAATCTTGCTGCAATGCAGATTTGTAAGTTACACATATCGCAGGAATTCTACATAGATATGCAGGTTTCCTTCTTGCATCAAAATGCGTGAGATAAATTGAAAATATGAATGAGACACCGTTGGTTATAAAGTAGGTTTATTATTTTAATAGTTCCTATTGTTTAAGACTAACTAAATTCATTCCAGTTCTATTAAAAGGATAATAATCAAAATAACTAAATTAAATACTTGATTTCTTATATATTTGATAAATGCCGTGTGGTATGCAGCTGAGTAGAATAGACCACCCTCATTTCTTACCGAGGTGTCCGTAAAGGGCGACTAAGTCGACGTCAGACAGGCGGCCGGTCGTAAAATACGTAGCCAAATCATGTGACAACATGACCCTCAATCACACTCAGAGTGGGATAAAGGCAGGAGGATGATGATGTATTAATTTGACAAGTACAATATTATTTTACTCTTTCCAATTAGAAAACGTAACTTGGGTACAATCTAGTTGGTTTATTAAGGCCTACCGAGTTTGTTGTAGATATCTATAGCGTTTTATTTGGTTGAGTAAAACCACAACTTAGCACATCTCTCTGTGTTCATTACCTACATATGTTAAAAGGTGCAGCAGTTGTTATATGTAGGTACCTACTTATAATATACTAGCTTTGAAACGCAACCTCGTTCACGTGAACTGCAAGCTTATTATTTGAGTAAACCGTAATAGTTATATTGATTATGGTTAAAGTGGGTTTAAGTTAACCTTAAAAGCTAGACATGGTGTCCCGGACTTTTATTTAGAACTCTCAGAGGGGAACACGATTTTTGAATAATTTTCGCAGTTTATTTAGCGCACGCAGGGAAAGCTTAAAATTTTGCCATATCGCGTTTTCGCAATATCTTTAATTGCTGCTCCTCTCCTATTCATCTTAGCGTGATGTTACCCTTCCTCGATAAATGGATCCTATCCTATACTCAAAGAATTTTTCTAATCGGTCCACTAGTTTTTGAGATTAACGCGTTCAAATAATCAAACAAATAAACACACAAACAAAAGCTTCATTCATTCAGCCTTATATATTCGTATAGATATAGATATAGATGAACCGTTACCTTGATTGCATTGTTGACTTCGTGCTTCATCAAGGTCAAGGTTGCAGCTTCCCTGCAGAAGTCCTCAATATTGTGTCCCTCATCAATTATAACGATGTTGTTTTTCAGATTTATACGCATCTACGACAAAAATTTGAAGCGATAAACGTATTGAGTATTTTTGTAGCGTTATATAATAATTTATAGAATTAGGCGTTACTTTGCGGAGATCCATAATACAAAAGTAAAAATAAAATTATTTTGCTATAATCCGCGATACAGTAAATAGAAAAAATATATAGTGTTAAATGTATAGTGGACTATCCGTATTTTCATACCCGATACGTGCAGGATTCGTAAAAACACACGCACAAACCTCCACCACTTCCACCACAATACACAAGCACTACACACGTTCACTATCACAAACTCAACAATTGTTTCGCCCCGCAACCGAAGCATCATCAGGAGATAGACTCCACTATATATTTTTTCTATTTACTGTATCGCGGATTATAGCAAAATAATTTTATTATTACTTTTGTTATATAATAAGTTAAAGGAATTAGATAATTCACGTTTCTGTTTTATTGACGTGGGAAGCGCAAATATATTAAGTCTAGTTTTGTTAACCCCACGGTTTTAAACAGTAAGGAATAAGTAACAGTTAAGAAATAAGTAGAAAAGTAGAAAAGATTAAGCTCTGCACAGCTTAATCTTTTTTTACTTTTATTTTAAATTGTTGTTTGTTTTTATTTTTTATTTTGCATTCTTAGTAACATATATGTAGAAATAATGAAAACTGTACATAAAACTCATTTCTCCACACATATACGGTGATAAAAATAAATAATAATAATAATAATAATAAGGAAGTAGTCTGACTGAAATACAACACCTTGCAGATGTTACACAATCATTCTCCTCAGATATACATATGGCATTTTGGTATAGATAAATGTAAAATACTGTCTATTAAGAATGGAAGAGTAGAACAAAATTCGTACCAACTCAATAATGAAGAGCAAATAGAACCCATGGATATAGACAGCGGCTACAAATACCTAGGGTACCACCAATCTAGACAGATTCATCAGAAACAAACGAGATCAGATATACAACAAAAATTTAAAACAAGATTACACAAAATATTTAACACACAACTTAATGCGAAAAATACAATTAAAGCTATTAATACGTACGCGATTCCTATTTTAACCTACTCGTTTGGTATTATACAATGGTCAGAAACAAATCTTACTAACCTACAACGCATGGTTAATACCCACATGACAAAATACCGTAAACATCACCCGCGAGCATGTTTTGAAAGACTTACACTCCCGAATACAGAAGGAGGAAGAGGCATTATAGACATACAAAATTTACACAATAGGCAAATCACAACTTTACGTAAATACTTCCATAAACAGGCTCAAAATTCACAACTCCACATAGCAATCGTCCTAGCTGATTTGAAATATACACCACTGAATTTATACGATCATAACCCTCAAACAACGAATGCCTCATGGCCGACTCTCAAAAACTTAATACATGGCTGCAGAAACCCTTACATGGAAGACATCGCCGTGACTTGCTAGACCCAAATATCGACAAAGTAGCGTCGAACGCATGGCTCAAGTTAGGTGAACTTTTTCCAGAAACTGAAGGATTTATGCTAGCTATACAGGATCAAATACTTGATACACGGAATTATAGAAAGCATATAATTCGCGACATCACTCTACAGTCAGACCTTTGTCGGCATTGCCAGAGTAATTCTGAAACAATTCAACACATTACTGGAGCATGTAGAGCTATAACACAGACCGATTATAAACACCGCCATGACCAAGTTGCTGCTATCATCCACCAGTATCTAGCCCACAAATACAAATTCATTGAAGAGAAAATACCATATTACAAATACAAACCCGAAATTATACATGACTCTGCTACACACAAACTTTACTGGGACAGAACCATAATAACCGACAAAACTGTACATTGTAATAGACCAGACATTACTCTACATGACAAATATAATAAATTAATTTACCTCATAGACATTGCCATCCCTAACACACACAATCTTATCACTACATACACTGATAAAATCACAAAATACACCGATCTAGCAATAGAGCTTAAAACTCAATGGAAGGTAGAAGCAGTTCGGATTATCCCAATAACACTATCCACCACAGGCGTCATACCTCATACTCTCTTCACTAGTCTTGAAACACTTAACATACCTAGGAACACTTACATAAAACTACAAAAAGCAGTCATTTTAAACACCTGCCGTATTGTTCGGAAATTTCTTTCATTAAATTAAAAAAAAAAACCGCGATTTTTGCTTGGCCAAAAGCCCGTAAAAATTCTTAAAACCACCCTCGTTCAACGAGAGAATAAAAAGACATGAATGAATAATAATAATAATAATAATATATAAATCTTTATTTCGCACCACAAACCATAGATTTAATAATCTTAGCCAACTTAATTAAATTGTACAAAAATGATGGTTGTGGGTTGCTGGTGCCTACGGTAGGTTAAAAACCCGTATTACAGGTCACCAGGTCTCCACCCCTCGCATGCGTTACAATCAACTTAATTTAAAGGTAAATAGAGCAATTGTAACCATATTATTTTTGTGTTTTGTGATGCGCTTTTGTGTATAGAAGCGCGTGTGTGTGTGTGTTTGTTTGTTTATTAGTGTATGTTACTTTGTTAATGTATGAGATTGAGAAAAGTATGAAAGGATCTAATGTTACATTCACTTACACTTTTCCTTGTAACGGGTTCGATTAGATAGTTATAAGGGCAAAATACTATTTCGGCAGTTTCAGCCATTTGTCTAGCGGCGTAGAACGGACAAGCAGTTAATTCTCTCCCAGCAGCTACTAAGTCTTCCAAATCAAATGCCGGCGGTAGAACGTACCGGTTAAGTGCTTTACGATTATCATAGTACTTGCAGTTAGATTCTTTAACTGATTTCCTAGGACTTTCCGTTGTCTGACAACCCTTAAAAATAACGTTATTTTAAATATTTACTTAGTTCTGAATTGATCATATATTAAAAATTAGCGAGAGAAGTTTAAGGAAATAGGTATTCTTACATTTGCTTCATAGTATATTTTAAACAATGTAATTTTTGTACATAAAAATATAAAGAATTATAAAACGATAGGTGATGTATATAATAGACAAAGTAGGAACCGACATAAGCTTGCTACTCCTGCTTTGCGCCTAGCAAAAGTACGTAAATCGTTTGTGGGTTTGGGCATAAGATTCTATAATAAAATTCCGAAATCAATTTTGGTCATGCCATTACAGCAGTTTAAAAACACTGTTAAAAAGAGGCTGATACAGAAAGCCTACTATTCTATTGCAGATTATTTAGATAATAAGGATGGGTGGATATAGGTGCACTTCCATCCTGTACAAGACAGTAATAGTTAAATGTAACTAGTTCTAAGATTTATATTTTAAAAAGAGCAACCGCTCTCTTGCTGGTTCTTCTCGATAGGAACAGCTTTCCGAACCAGCAGTAAAGTTGACGATTCAAAGGCACTTGTTTACAAGTTTACTTGAATAAAGAATATTTTGAATTTTTAATTTATAAAAGTAATAATTTAATACAATACAATTATTCTTTATTGTACAATAATAAATAAACAACACTACTTCGACTTCTAAAAGAATTTGAAAAGAAACAAAACGTACGTAACATAAAAAAAACACATTGTACAATTGGCGGCGTTATCGCTAAGACAGCGATCTCTTCCAGGCAACCATTTTATTAGGACATATGCGTAACGTCCTGTTACTATCCTATTGCTGAGCAAAGTCCAAGTTAAACATACCCCCGTTATTCTTTAGAAATATGCAGGTTTCCTGTTGTTTTCCTTTACCGAAAAGCGTGTGGTACATCGCAACCATTAGGCATATAAGTTTTAACCAAATACCTAATTAGTACTTGTCCAGGGATTATACCCGTGTCACCAGAGCCACCCGATCACGGGCTATCATGCCTTATAAATTATATATATACTTTATTAATTCATTATACAATTTACATTGATCAAAATGCGCATAATAATTTGAAATAGCTAAGCGCAAAATTCTGTACCAAGTGCCGCCAGTGTGAGTGCAAGTAATCCTAAGAATGCCTCCTATTTCATCAAAGGGCCAGATCTCAGGGCTAGTATATTGTAAAAAACTACGTGTGAAACCCACCTTTACACACAACCTGCACATTTCATACTTAGTACGCCACTGGTTTTTGTCAAATTCTCGTATGCAACTATAGTTTCTACTGGACAAGATGGCCATCGTCGCATCTCCACAATACGAAGTCTTTCTCAATTCCTTTACGATTTGCTCAATTTGCTTATGAGTGCGGGTTCCGTAGTAAATAGTGGGCACGCTGGAATCAACAAATTGGGTGGCCCTGAGCCGGAGTTGGTCAAGCAGTTTGTAAATGGTTCTGAAAAATAACCCACATGCGATTCTACACAAAGCCAAAACAATATCTAATTCTAACATGCTTCTACAACTAAATACATTTCGATAACTAATTCTAGCATTTCTACAACAAACTGAACTAAATAATTTATAGAATTAGGCGTTACTTTGCGGAGATCCATAATACAAAAGTAATAATAAAATTATTTTGCTATAATCCGCGATACAGTAAATAGAAAATATATATAGTGTTAAATGTATAGTGGACTATCCGTATTTTCATACCCGATACGTGCAGAATTTGTAAAAACACATGCACAAACCTCCACCACTTCCACCACAATACACAAGCACTACACACGTTCACTATCACAAACTCAACAATTGTTTCGCCCCGCAACCGAAGTATCATCAGGAGATAGACTCCACGACAAAATCGCAAAGCGAAGCGTTATCCAAACAAGCCTTGTTATATAGTACTTGGTTCATCCCCACCCTTTATTTTACCTCGGAACACGTGCAACAAGCTTGAACTAGAAACATTTATCTGTTCGTTAATGAGGGTGCTATGCCTAATGATTTTCTATTTACTTTTCTATTTATTTTTCTATTTACTGTATCGCGGATTATAGCAAAATAATTTTATTATTACTTTTGTACACTGAACTAATGTTAGTAGGTATAAAATTATAATATCAAATTCGATATTTTTTAAACTTACATGTAAACTGAGTTATTATTACATCTAAGTCGGAAACAGAAAGTTTTGTAAGCTTGTATATAACATACCGCAGGCTTAGTATTAAACTGAACGAATTCAAAATTAGGCTTAATTGAGTTAGATTCATTGTAATCCTTGTTTTGATGCCATCTATGACATTACGCTGCTAACTATCAAAAAAGTGTTTTCTTGCTCTTCCAAGTTATGGATCACGAGTTTTGTATGCGCTACGCTACGCCTTATTATTTTTTTTATATACAACTAGCTGTGCCAGCGGCCTCGCCTGCGTGGAAGTCAGCGTGTCACAATTTTTTTCCGAGAATTCAAATTTTAAACATAAAAGTAGTTATTGTAAGTTAACCATGAGAGATAGAGACATACTGTCGCGAACTTTTTTGTAGTATTTTTATAGATCTACAATTCTCTAGTACGTTAACTTAGCGTATCTCTGCTGCTTTACGCAGCGGACGCGACTAAAGCTCCCAGCAAGTTTTTTAACAACTACGCGATCTCTTTAACACGATTTACATAATACCGATATGTACTATTTACCTAAACCATCCGGAAGTATTGCAGTATCTTTTGGTGAAAACCGTTAAAAAATCCGTTAAGTAGATTTTGAAAAAATCGATTACATACGGACAAACAGCTATTTGGGACTTTGTTTTATAATATGTATAGATAAAACTAATATACAAAACAACATTTTTGAATCTCGTCACTTTGATACTAAACATGCGATATAAATATTCAAAAACAAAAATTATACATATTAATTATATGCCTTCCCAGTTTACTTGTAATCCATTTTCGAAACTTAAAGATATCCCTGTCGAAACTAGGTCAGATTTGGCATACAAATACATGCCACAAGACAATATTTCTATTAAATCCAATACAAAGCTAATATAGTAATAGAACTGTAAACTAGGCCTCACTAGAGTAAATAAACAACAAAGCCCTAATATTTTAAGTCAGTAGTTAAATGATTGTTATGTAAATATTATACTTATTTAGATATTTTATGCATATAAGATAAGCCGATTTCATATATATATATATATTAATTGTTTTTATATTGTAATTGTCTTTACCGACTAAGTAGAATAGACCACCCTCATTTCTTACCGAGATGTCGTAAAAGGCGACTAAGGTAAGTTGACCCACCGTGTGGTATCCAGTTGAGTAGAATAGACCACTCTCTTTCGTACCGAGGGGTCGTAAAATATGACTAAGGTAAGTTGACGTCAGGCAGGCGGCCGGTCGTACAATACGTAGCCGAATCATGTGACAACATGTTGTGCCGACCCCACTTAAAGTGGGATAAGGGCAGGAGGATGATGATGTTTTTATATTAATTTGTTTAGTATGAAATTAAATGTAAGAAGAAACTAACGTGCATATAAAATTAATTTTAAGACAACAAAAGCAAATACTATATCCAATGGTCTAATATACTTGTTGAATAAATGCAATATATATTTGCAAATAATGCATTCAATTTCTCAAATCAAAATGATAAAACCGCCACTAACTCTAAGCATGCACAGCTGGTAAAAAACATATATTTTGTATAGTAAAGTAACCGCCTGTTACTTTCTAACGGTTGGGTATAGGCCTTTTCATACCGTCTTTGGAGAGAAGGGTTGGAGCTAAGACCTACCACGCTGCCGCGGATTGGTAGGTTACATCTATTCCCTGAATTCTCTAGAAATATGAAGTTTCTCATGATGTTTTCTTCACCGAAAAGAGTGCGATAAATTGCAATTATGAATTAGACAATTAAGTTTTAATAGAAAAACTCAATGGTGTCTGCCCAGGGTTTGCACCCATGATCGTCTCTAGAGAATCGCACGGTCTGACCGCTGGGCTATCACAGCTTAATATTGTATAAATTCATTTATATATAGTAGATAGGTATCAGCTGCAATTTCTACTATCATAGGGTTATTAAAGCATTCAATCAAATAAATTGTCTCCTACTATTGACAAAACTAAAAAAAATGTAAGTTTGAGATAGACACTGTTCAATTGCAGGCAGTTAGCAAGTTGGTAAGTAAAATTTGTGAATAGAACCAGGCGTTATTTTGCGAAATTGCATATTACAGAAGTTCTAGTTATCTATATTCTATATCTATAGTTCTAAGTATAGGAGGCAAACCGTTTTCATTCTTTATACACGCAGGATTAGATACCGCACGTATCACAAGACTCCACCACCAACAGCTCACTATACACATTCACTACGACAATCTCAACGATCGTTTCGCCCCGTAACAAAAGCATCGTCAGGAAATAGGCTCCGCAACAAAATCGGAAAGCGTTTGTGATTTTGTCGTACAACTAATCCATGTTCAAGGTATGAGAACGGATTTTATTTCCTACACGTTTCGTATTTCCTAAGTTGCATAGATTTTCTCAACAAACGCGGATTGTAGCAAAATAATTCTACAATTACTTTTGTACGATGGAGTTCCGCAAAGTAACGCCTGCTTCTATAAATTATTCACTATAACTTCTTTTGCAACTAAATTTATTCAAAATACAGGAGAGAATCAGCTCATCATCTCTAAGGAATGATTCTTATTTAATTGTAAATTAGTACCTCATTTTTTGCGGACTTTCTGCTTCATTACATTCATGCTTCACATTAGAAGTTTCTACTTCAGTTATATCAGGCAATTTAGAAGTAGAAGGTACATCTTGTTGGGTTGAATCGGAATTGTTTCTTGTGTTCTTGTACAATTTTACCAAACCGACATTTGGTGAATCTACAAAGCATTGAATACACAAATATTGTATTAAGGGTGTTCATGCCAATAGAAAATATGTTTTATTGTTGGATGATTTACATTATGATGATGATTGATGTTTAGTATTTATATTAGTAGATATATATATTAGTAGATATTGGAGATTACTTAGAAGATAAGAATGCGTGGATATATCTACTCTTCGACTCTGTACAAGATATTAATAACTATAATGTGATAAGAATTATTGTTTGAAAAGAGCAACCGCTCAGTTTCTTGCTGGTTCTTCTCGGTAGGAACAGCTTTCCGAACCAGCAGTAAATGTTGACGATTCAAAAGCACTTGTTTACAAGTTTACTTGAATAAAGAATATTTTGAATTTGAATACTAAAGTTATAAAGTTATTATACTTAGAGTAGAGGAGGCATAGGCAGGCCTGTAAATGAGAGACGCAATAAATAATGAGAGGGAAGATTAAACTCGTATATTTCGTCCTTGTCTAGTCACACATAAAAAGGAGAGCGATACAGCCTCATTTGCTTTCTCTTTATTGTAATAGTACATATTTTAGACTGGCTGTCCTACTCTAAGTATAATAACTATTACTAAAGTCCACTTTGACAAAGCCGCGGACAGAAGCTTTTTATTACAGATAAAAAGTTTCGATAGATCAATACAGGTTCATTTCTATATAACGTACATATGTAACAAAATGAAATTATGTTCTGAACGTTAATCTATTTCATTTGTAAAAATATTTTATTGATACAAGTACTGAAGTGATATAAGGTAATGATCGGACTTTCAGAATAGATCGAATTATTATTCAAATTCAAATTATTTTTATTAAAGTAAACTTGTAAACAAGTGCTTTTAAATCGTTAACTATACTGCTGATTCAGAAAGCAATGCAATAGCAAGCAACGCGGCGGTTGCTCTTTTAAAATATAATTCTTATAGACTTGGTAAGCTAGGGTAATCTTCACCACTTTCCAAAAAAATTTAACCCATATAACCTACATATATAGTAAAACATATTAAAAGATGTTTACTAGGTTCATAATTTTCAAAGCCAATTATGATAGTTATATAAAAGATAAGTATGGTAACCCTAGAAAAAAAAGGGGTCGATTTCAATACATTCATTAGGGTGAATGTAGCGACGTATTCTACGTTATGGCGTCATTGTCATCGCATGTCGCCATTTTGATTTAGTTGCGTCATTGCAAAATTTTACATGTCGATATACTTTAAAGTAATTATGTAGTCTGCACATTATTTCTATTCTTTAATATTTCCGATGTATCCAATACTAATACTAATATTATTAAGTCGAAAATCTGTCTGTCTATCTGTTTTGGTATCACGACTAATCTACTCGAGCTATATAGATGGAATTAGTGCAAATGAAGCTCGGTTTAATATATAGCATAAAAAAATCCCATTTCTTCTTCGGGATCAGGAAAACATTATTTGACTTGTATTTTAACATTTATGTAAACACCAACGAAGGGCCTGGAACAGCTTTTATTTAACTAATAATTAAAGAGCAATTACAGATAAGTGTCTGAAACCGTGCGAATATGAAGGATAAGTTTCAATGTAAAATTTAATCAGAAATAATTATATTTCCCTGAACACATTGTTGATCGTCAATTTTACACTGAAACTATCTCATGTCACCGGCTGTTAATTTATTATTCAATGTGAAACTATTTTTTTTTTCCGCCGTGTGGTATCCGGCTGAGTAGAATAGACCACCCTCATTTCTTACCGAGGTGTCGTAAAAGGCGACTGAGGTAAGTTGACCTGTCGTGTGGTATCCGGTTGAGTAGAATAGACCATCCTCTTTCTTACCGAGGGGTCGTAAAATACGATTAAGGTAAGTTGACGTCAGGCAGGCGGCCTGTCGTAAAATACGTAGCCGAATCATGTGACAACATGTTTGTAACATGTTGTGCCGACCCCACTTAGAGTGGGATAAGGGCAGGAGGATGATGATGACGTAAAACTAATTTTTTTATACCAATTTTTTGTATGTACATTTATTTTGTTATGAACTTTTTATGTGTTAGAGTTACAGTAACTTTTTAATGCATTGAACAAAGTACAGTGTAATCACGAGTTAACTCGTGACCGGTCAAGAAAGCGTTTAGTAAAAAAACGCATTTCTTACACAAGGTACAAGTTTTAATAACTTTTATGTAAATAATAAGTAGATAGTAGGTTCTACATTATATATTCAAAATAATCTGATTTGCGTTAATAAAAATTCTTATAACAAAACATAATAATATAGTTCATAAGTTTGTTTGAACATTTTTAGCCTTTGTTACTTTAAATAAAATAAATTTGAAATTTGAAAAATAAAAAGCAGCAGCAATCACCGTTAACGGGTGATGGACCGGAAAAAGAACCATAACCAAAGTCCTTGTAAAAGCACTTACTGGACTTTCAAAATACAAATTTATCAGTTCATATGCTTGCTTCAGCCTAATAAAGATAAAGATATTTATTGTTCACTTACCGCCACATGCTTCGGTGGGTAATTTTTCTTCATCGTAACCGACTTTCACCTCTGTATTAGGGTTTTGTTTTTGAGGTGTTGCAGTTGGTGTATCGTAAATGGTCTTTTCGCCTGAAAAAAGTAAAAGAGATGTTTTAATTTACACTTTCATTATAATTTACAGTAAATACGCAGTAAATACAAAGAGCCCAAGTTTCGCGTAATTCACATAATTCAAAGAATATTAATACCCATTACCGTTTCCAAAACGCATAAAAATATAGTATTGGATAAGGGCATAGACTACTCCAAATAATCCTACATGGACGAAGAGCGGGGAACTATTTAGTTTGCTTTATATTTTATTATATAATACTTTTTACTTTAATTTATTACTTTAATTTTTTATTTAAATTCATCTAATATTCTTTTCGAGGGCACTTCGGGCATTACGTATTCCTCTCGTATCCATGTCATAATTGAAATAATCAATCTCCCTCTAGTAGCTGTTTCAAATACACGTCAAATACTACTTCTAAATTCTACTAATATATTCAGACACCAGTGTCAGACAGAAAGCCTAACTATACTATTGAGGAATACTTAGATGATTATAATGCGTGGATATTATAATAATAGCTACTCTTTGACCCTGACCAAGACGTTAATAACTATATAAATAAATATATGGGGCATTTACACACACGGTCGTCCGTCCCCAAAGTAACTTAATACTTGTGTTATGGGTGACGGACGGTGGTAGATATACTACAAATATACTATATAAAAAACATGTATATTTAAATACATACTTAACTACAAATATACACCCAGGCTCGCTGAACCAAGAAATTGTAACTAGTAATAAGAATTATTCTTTGAAAAGAACAACCGCCGGGTTACTTGCTGGCTATTCTCGGTAGGAACAGCTTTCCGAACCAGCAGTGGATGTTTACGATTCAAAAGCACCTGTTTACAAGCTTACTTTAATAAATAATATTTTGAATTTTTTTTTGAGTTAATACAGCTAACAGTTGTTGTATTTTTAGGGTGATATATAGAATGCTATAAGACGTGAATGAGAACCGCAATTAGGCATCAGCAAGATAGATATAACTAATATAATTATAATGATAGGACACATAATATAAAGGCAAAAAGGACTACGATTCTTCAAAACAAACCAGCATTTAAGGTTAGACAATGATTTTAAATAAAGGACTTCCAAAATTGTCTACTATTTCGGACCTCGATATAATTAATCATGATGGGTTTATCACCACAGTTGAGTTGGACGGATAAAGGTGCAACGTTGAAGGTACGAAATAGGTATAGCAGTGCGGTTGACCGCAGAATCTCCACTATCTTCGGAGAATATCACCTATAGATGCCTTAATTCTTTATTTTTATTGTATTGTCTATGTGCTGTTAGTCTAACGGCTACTTTTTCATTACCGGGCGGGACGGTCGAGCGAGAAGCATCGACAAATTTGGGAAATGTAGAGAGTAGAAGGCAGAATTACTACTAGCGTCGCGGAACGTCATCCCATTATATCTTCTGTAATACTGGACAACGGCTTAGGGGAGCAACGGCTTAAGAAGTCACATGGGATACTTTTTAGTCGTAGTCTTCAAATAGATCGATCTCTATTCATATAAAATAATAACTGCTGGTGCCGCCGAACTCAGAATACGACCTACCGATAACGCTATTGCATAAACAAACAAAAGATTATAGATTTATGGATCGTTATCATGAGATAGGTTATCTCAAATTCATACTATAGATAATATTTAGTCGTAATGTTTGGAGGAGTGCGGTGCGTGGTTCCGTCATGGAGGAATTTCTGGACAAGGAATATGTTATGGTATCGGAACAGAATTTCGAAGACTATCTAGTGTTCTTGGGTATGGATATGTCTTATATTAACAATTATATTAAGACAAATTTTCTTTCTAATCAAAACTATAATAATACAATATCTGGTTCAATTGGGTATTTGATCTGATAGTTTTATGATCTTTTACGCTTAATCAGCTGGATCTATACTAATAAAATTAATTAAAGCTTATATTTAACGCTTAAGTTGGTTCAAAAGAAATCGCGGGTTCAGCTTTTAGTTTACTAAAACAGATTGATGATGTCTAATGTCAGAACTTGATGTCTGAAAGAAGGGATCAAAGCGTTACAAGATTGTACATATGTCGCGAAAATTAAACCTCTGCAAAAATAAAGCAGTGAACGTACAACTGTTAAATAAGAAGATTAAAAAGATTTTTCTTAGGCGTCTGATTCATACTATTGAAGAATGATGCAATTGCATATAATAGATATAATAAAACTTACTAGGCATGAATAACTTAACAAGTCCAAAATGTACACCTTTCAGGGCAGCCTAAGCCCAGTTTAAGGTTAGTGTTCGTTTAAGAGGGTTATTTAAATATTCACAAGTTTGTATGTGCGATATAAATAACTGATCGACTTCACTGAAATATTCACCATGTTAATTAGGCAAACCTAATGCCTATTATGATTTAATTACATCACCTGCCCTTATCCCACTCTATCGGTCGGCACAACACATTACAAACATGATGTCACATGATTTGGCTACGTATTTTACGACCGGCCGCCTGCCTGACGTTAACTTACCTTAGTCGTATTCTACAACCCCCCGGTAAGAAACAGGGAGGTCTATTCTACTCAACCGGATACCACACGGTGGGTCAACTTACCTTAGTCGCCTTATACGACACCTCGGTAAGAAATGAGGGTGGTCTATTCTACTCAGCCGGATAGCAAACGGCATTAAGATTTAATTACATTAAATATATATAAGGACGTAAGTCGACTTATCAACATGTTCACGCGTGGTACGAATACTATATAAATGATTATAATGCTTGGATTTGAAAAAATCCTGGTTTTTTATAAGATTGCAAACCTAATTACGTGAATTAAAAATGTTTAACGATTGTTCGCTGAGTACTTTTCTAGTTTTTTTCGGTAAGAGCAACATTCCGGATTAATGATATCTACTTCAAAATCATTTGACGATTCAAAATTGTTTGCAAAAGTTTATTTGAATAAACATGTTATTTTGATTTCACATTTCGCGTTTTAACTTTTTAATAAATCTTGTATTTTTCTTAGGAATGAGTTATATATATAGAAAAGTAGCAAGGACTTTAAAGACAATTCATCGTCTTACACGCAACGACGATGGAACCTATACGTTTATACTTAGAACTAATCTGGCCAATTCGACATGCACATTTACACCGGGTGAGATATTTGTTGAGACGAAAGCCGATGGTGCTAAGGTAAGAAATGGAAAGGTCGGTGATGAAGAATGTTAGGCAATAGATCACTAACAAAAAAATTGACACAAATTGTTTGTTTGTACTATTACTTAAAGTGTAATGATCAAAAAGTATCAATTTATAATGGGACTAGCTGTGCCAGGGGCTTCGCCCGCGTCGTAATCAGCGGTCACAAATTTTGAACATAAAAGTAGTTATTGTGAGTTAACAGTAAGAGATAGAAACATGCTATAACGGAATTTTGCTGTAGTATTTTTAAAGATCTACAATTCTCTAGTACATTTGTTTAGCGTAACCCTACTGGTTTACGCAGCGCACGCGACTAAAGCTCCCAGCGAGCAAGTTTGTAACAACTGCGCGATCTCTTCAACACAATTTACATAGTACCGATATGTACTATTTACCTAAACCATCCGGAAGTATTGCACTATCTTTTGGTGAAAACCGTACCAAGATCCGTTCAGTAGATTTTGAGAAAATTACATACAGACTGAAACTTTTTGGGACTTTGTTTTATAATAAGTACAGATGGATAATTTGAATGCGAGAGGATGAGAGGATGAATGAAATATCTTCTATAGAAGCTTTTATTTAAGTTGCCGTGTATGTATTTGAAGGTGGAATCTTGTGAGTCCAATTTGAACCACTTCCCGGTGTACGATTGAGCTGAAACTTTACACACTGACGCCTCGTTCGAACGAGCGTAAAAAATACGTCGCGTTAAATTTACGCAATACGCGTTATAAGAAGTTTCGTATGGCATATTCAGCTTAACGCCCTCGCCCTAACGACTAAAATGGAACACTGCACGATAAAATACGTCGCGATATAAATACGCTGTCGTGTGATACCTGGTACAGATACCTGGATACCCATTTGTTTCAATTCGACGTAATTTTAACGCAATCCTCAACAGTAGGGATATTACATTATCTTAAACGCATTTTTAACTAGACTTCTGTTCAAAAAAACTATATCTGTTTGAATAGTATATTTGAAAATTTTACATTTTGTAGTTAAATATAACAAAAATATAACAAAAAACTTAGTGTAAACAATCAGAAAAAATGAACATTTTACATTTTTAAATTTCGTTTCTCTGCTTGCAAATAAGGGCAAGTCCATATTTTTTTATTATAAAATGGGATTAAGGACATAATCAAATTGCAGGTCGAGGCGCTAATAACCTTTGAAGACAATAAAATGACGCACATACAGACTGAGGCCAACGGGAGAACCTCGAAACATATTCGGACATTTCATCCGGATAAACTTGTTGTAGTACGTCGCATCTGCTTACTTATTTAGTAATTATATCTCACCAGTCTGAATGTGTAATAAATACTGTTTGATTGATAACAGTGTTGTAAGTCATAAGAATCTCTTAAAACTTTCTGAATGTGGTATACAGCAGATATATATATGGCTGGGTCGATGATAGAAATTTGTAAAGTTTTAATATTTCACACTACTTGTACAACTAAATTCATATCGGTCATATTTACTTCGTTCACAAAAGTGCGAATAAATCATTCAATGCACTCTGTGTACTGTCACACTCTGAGAAGATCTTAGCTGTGAGGATATATACATATATAATATAATAAAAATATACATAATATATTTGGGCTGAATATGTTATTCTACAGATAAAGCGTGCTTCTGATCAAATTAACATTTGAACTATTTAGTAGAGTTTTAGGATTCTTTTAATATTTTGAGTTGTTATTTTTTTTTACAGACGACTACAGCTATAGGCTTGGACAAAACTGTAACGAGGGTTTTCGAAGTGGTCAAATAGGATCGACGTTAAATACGTAAGAGAAAACAGAATTGGAGATATATTTCGAAGGCATGGGGAATTTTCCATTGAAGAACCAGAAGAGGCTAATATAATTACATATTGCGGTTGATGGATTTGACAGTTAACTAAATATTATTAAATTTATATTAATTATACATTATATAATAATATATATTAAATATACCGTTGCTCATAATATTAACCAGATTATCATAATTTCTGATAAAGTAAGTTTATGTAAGATTTGTTTTTTTTGGTAATCAATTTGTCTGAATTGTGCCAATAGTTTAGATATTATTCAGCACATCAATATATTTAGATAAGATCGAAAATCGTTAAGCATATACAACAATAAAAAAATCTAAGGGGGTTCAACCCAAAAAAAAAATATATATTACTAACAGAAATGAAGGTGATCAAATTAGAAAACGAATTTTTTGTGAAATAAAAATAATGGCAGTTTTTATATCATATAATTTTCATCAACATCTTTTTCAGTGAAGGATAACATCGCGACGAAATCTGCATATCTCTAAAGAATCCTGAAGATATTGTAATCTACCAATCCTCATTGGACTGGCCCGTTGGCAGTGGGTAGTGACCGTACCTTCAGCTTCGCGGGTCGTGGGTTCGATTCCCACCGAGGGCCAACATTTTCTATCAAAAAGTTGTTGATTCTTCGTGCCTGGGTGTATATTTGTATTTAAGTATGTATTTAAAATTATATATGCAGTATATTTACCAGTTGTCACCCATAACACAAGTAATAAGTTACTTACTTTGGGGATGGACGACTGTGTGCGTAAGTGTCCCATATATTTATTTATTATTAGAGCAGCGTGCTAGGTCTTGGCTCCAATCCTTCTCTTCAAAAATGAAGAGGATAGTAGGATAGTAACAGACCGTCACTTATTTGTGTTATATATAATTTTTAGTCACAATCAATATTTAAATTTTCTTCGGATCCGATACGATTCTATCAATCACGTAGAGTGTCTAACAAAAAGCCAGCATATATAAAAATATCAATTACTGAACCACCGACCAAGTACGCAGTTAGTCGATATAATCGAATTCTCTATATAATCCCCTATCGACTTTCACTTAATATGGCAGGGTAGCCTAACAACCGAGAACATTCTCTCCGGACCACTTTCCAAAACACGATTCCCTATTCCATTAGACCCTCGAAGTTATCTCGCGTTATTTACATCGCCTGACCGTACCGTCTTATGTAATGTACCCTTATGTATCTGGTATATAAGTGAGCAATCGTGGGCCGTGTGTCGTTGTTTATAAGGCCGGTTTTGTCGGGGTGGGGTAGGGTTGTCAAAGACTTTTGAAAAAATGTCAGATACGTGATAACGTGAGGTTTATAGAATTTCTTGTTTTAAATCGTAAAATTGAATCACAACTGGTAGTAATTAGGATATAATCTGATTTTAAGATGAACAAAACTTTGACTTTAAAAAGTTATAGTTCTGTGGAGGTAATGTCAAAGTAATTAGCGGTGTAATAAAGATACATTATTGCATAGCATCATAGCTTTTTGGCGCTATCTTAAATTATCTATTCAAAAGTTTAGATAAAATGCTTTATATATAAAATTTATAGATAAACCTGCGGTACAAAACACGAGTACAATAATCTAATAATTAATTTCATCAACTAAATATTGGTCCAAAAGTAATAAAAAAATTATTTTGCTACAATCCGCGATTTTTTTTAAAATTGTTGTACAATTATTCGATTCAAGGAATAGGTATAATTTAAGATGAATTCGCAAATCAATAAAAAATGATATTTTTTTTGTGTTGTACTTTGATTGATTAATTTGAGCAGACTTTTCCTCAGTATATAAATAATTACGGACTTGATTTCAGGTACCTATTTTACATTTAAACAAATATAAATTCAGTTATTGTATAACTACAAGAAGTAACGTTGACTTAAATGTTATAAACTCTAGCAATATTGTAAGTTAGAAAATTAAGTAATAAATAGTCGTAGAAAAAAGTATTATAGTTTTTTTTGTGGTAAGGCTCAAATCCTTTAAACTCAATTTTATTTTATTTTCACTTTTATTTTATTACTAGATACATTGAAGCTTTTACAATTTGTAAATGTATTAGTTATTTCAAAGTAAACACCGCATTTATCTTAGAAGACGCATATAAGTAGATATTAAGAGAAGTTTAAAGCGAAAAAAACAAGATAAATCTCTATCCTAATGAAGTGTTCCCTATTTCACTGAGATTTCCAATTTTTTTTCTTAATTCATTTTAAGTGTCTGAGCAAATGTCAACTATAGTAACTATGTTTATTAACAGTCTTACAAAGTCTAGGTGTTTATTTATATTTATTTATTTATTTGTTTATGTACCATAAAAAACGTAAGAAAAACATAATCGATAAAAAAAACAGAGTACAACGGTCAACTTATCCCTTTGACAGAGATCTCTACCAGCTAACCTAGGAAATGAGACAATTTATAGTTAAACAGTTATGGTAGTAATATCCTAACTTATACACTAACAAATATATTTATTTATATAAATAGTTGTAAATATAAATCATAAATATATTATATATATGATAAATGAAATAACAATAATATATACATAAATGTCAACAAATACATTGTGGGAGTAAAGAAATATAATTTCTTTAATATAAGTTTAAAAAGGGGAAAGTATCACTGAGGGAAAGGTTAAGGCTATCATAGATAATGCTATATGGCAACGAGTTTAGGTGAGTTTGCACATTTTTTTTTGAATTTAATACGTTGACTACTATAAAGCATGACAAAGGAATTAAAAATATCTCATTCGGTACTGTGATTATGTTGAGTTATACCAGGAAGATTGTTGTATCGACTTCAGAGTATTACATGTAAAAATTTAGAAGGAGATAACTTTAAGGAAGAGCTGTCAACCCTGGCGTTGAATGATTTGGGGTGTGGGATGAGATGGGGGGGGGGGGTTGTCGCGGTGTCGTTGCCATGGCGACGCGGCGCCCGGACGCCGGATCCCGACGCCCGCAGTGTCGGTCGCCGCGCCCGCTCCCCGCACAAGTGACACGCGCTGCGAAAAAGCACAACCGCCCTGCGTGTACGTTGACCACGAGGATCTTCAAGATGTGGAGGTCCCAGTTATCTAACGTAGGTCGGATTTGGCTTCTCGCCACCCTTCCGACTTCGCAATGACTAATCAAAGTGATTTATAGAAGCAGGCGTTACTTTGCGGAATTCCATATTACAAGCAATATAACAGAACTAACTACTTTGCTATAATCCGCACGGGTTAAGTGAATGCATGCAAAGCCAATGTGTATGAAGCAGGCAAAATCTACGCACCTTATACATGCAGGACCAGCCACCACATGCACCCCAAGGCGCAATTCACCAGCAACAACGCACACAAAAGCAGCACACACACCCACCACCACAATCTCGACGATCGTTTCGCCCCGAAACCGAAGCATCATCAGGAGGATAGGCTCCACGACAAAAATCGTACTGCAGTTTGGCAGTTTCGGGGCGAAACGATCGTCGAGATTGTGGTGGTGGGTGTGTGTGCTGCTTTTGTGTGCGTTGTTGCTGGTGAATTGCGCCTTGGGGTGCATGTGGTGGCTGATCCTGCATGTATAAGGTGCGTAGATTTTGCCTGCTTCATACACATTGGCTTTGCATGCATTCACTTAACCCGTGCGGATTATAGCAAAGTAGTTAGTTCTGTTATATTGCTACTAATCAAAGTCATACCATCAGCCCTCCACTACGCGTCGCCCTAAGCCGTGGTCCAGCCTCACAGGAGGCACCGTTAGGACTACGTTCGCCGACTTTAGTAGAGCTTCTGCGCTCTACTCTCTGCATCTCACAACCTCGACGATACTTCTCCGCTCGCCCGTCCCGCCCGGTGACGCTGTATAAGCCGTTAGGGCTAACAGCATACAGGCAGTTCGAAAAAAAAATCAAGATGCGGATAACTCAGTGTTTTCTCAACCTTTTTTGTGCCATGCCCCATTTAACCATTACCTTTTTTACAATTATTATGCCCCCCTTCCAAATCGAAATAATCTTTATTCAAGTAAGCTTTAAACAAGCACTTTTGAATCGTCAAGGAACAATTAGATTTAATGTAGCTTCAATAATTATTAATTTTCATTTTAAAAAACTTAATTTTTCACTTAAGAAACTTAAATGTTAGGTTTTAGGAAGAAAAATTTGCTTCTTTCGTTAAATTTGGCACTGAAATCTAGCGGTGCATTTAAATGGCCCCGAGTGAAAGGGTTGAACTCGTGTCGAGTCCATTTTCACATTTCCCCCCTCGACAATCACATTGCCCCCCCTGTGGGGCGTGGGGCCCACGTTGCGAACCACTAGGATGGCCAATGTACTAATGTTTTTAACTGGCCCGTTGGCCTAGGTGGTAGTAGCTCTGCCTTCGGATCTGGAGGTCGCGAGTTCGATTCCCACTGATGGCCAATATTTTCTAAAACAATTTGTTGTCTGGGTATATTAATGTACTTATTTATAATTACGTATATATATATATGTTTACCAGTTGTCTGTCACCCATAATACAAGTATTAAGTCACTTACTTTCAGGTTTATATATAATTGTTTTACATTGTGATTACTCTCATATTTGAGTCTATGTCATCCTGACAATTCGTTGTCAGGATGACATAGACTCAAAAAGACTAAAACGTCTAAAGACAAAACGTCATAATTTAAAAGATGTTGGCCGTTAGGCTGTCGATTTTTATATTGTATTACACATAGAAAAGTCGTTTTATGTATTCATCGTTGCTAATGGTTAAGAAATCGCTGCAAATCTGCCATATGATTAACTAACGGTAAAACTATTGTTTTAGTTACAAAATTGTAGTCCAGTCGTGTAGTTGAGGTAATTGCACACTTGAGTCACAGACAATTAGCAAGCATAATCATGAATAACGGTTGACAGTTTACCCCATGGTCACCCTACTATCCACCCTTCAGGTCGGGTCGATGTGGCCGAGGGAGGGTAGGCTAGCACCTTTTGTTTAGGATCCCTCCCCCTGTTCATTTACTCGCGCACTGCTCTCAATATTGTTTGCAAAAGGTTTAGGTGCCTAAATGTAGAGGGGAAATGTCACGATTTCACTTTTTAAGAATCCCTTGTAATGAAATATTGTACGTGATACGCAGCACTTTGTTTTAGTGCCCCGTCTGGCCCTTCGTTGTGAATGGGCTGTAAAAGTAGGGGCAATTAAAAAAAGTAATCTAGACTAAGAGATTTCTACCGTGTATTTGTTGACGTTCCTCCAATGAGTATTTGCTACTCGTATCTTATTAAATACTTTCAACATCCACAAATGATTTGGAATTGGCTTACACATATTCAAACTTCGAGCAAGCGGAATAATGAGTTTTCTATGAAAACTTATGCGTCTAATTGATTTATAATTTATCATGCGTATTTCAGCAAGGTTAACATCGTGAGGAAGCCTGTCTATTTATTGAGGAATTTTGATTTATACGTTACCTACCAATCCGCATCAGTGTATATTTCTTCAAGATTTCTTCAGAGAAAGGAGCCAGGGCCCAGAAGTGAGATGGTCACAGACCATTACTTTCATTTTCTTTACACTTACTACCATTGATTTCACGTAGATGTTAAGAATGGCCGCAACTTAATTTCTATAGTTGGTCCAAATTTGCCTAATTTTTAATAGGTGCCATAAAGTTTTATAGAATAAAAATACTTGTATTCTTTTTCTGCTATTATTTAAATTTACCTCTACAATTTAAGTGCTTAAACGGATGTGAAAAAAAAAGTTATAGAAATTTTTGTTCTTTCCGAAGCGTGACGATACTTAGAGAAAATATTGAGAAAAAATACAGTTTATTTTTCAAATACCTGCCATTATCCGATTGAGCTTAAATTTTACATACTTCTGTAAGTCCAATGACTATACAATAGCAGCGAAGTGATGAATATATTTAATTTAGTATTGTCGTGTTTGGGATTGAAATTATCTTGAATTGGTAAAATTGACGAGTTTCTTGCTGGCTCCTCTCGGTAGGAACAGCTTTCTGAACCACCAGTAAAGTTGAGGTTTGACTACAAGTTTACTTTAATAAAGAATATTTGGAATTTAAATGTATTATCATACTATCAGGCAGTTGTATACGAAGCTGGGTTTCGGATTCCACTGTACATTATTGCGTTGCCAATTGTATAGGTATGTTTACCGAAACAAATCTGAGTTAAAACTTGTAATCAATAAAATCTGAAGTACAAATATATATTATAAATAGCTGAGAGAATATTGGGTTCCGATAATAATATATCATAAGAATTCTTATATCTTGCATCTATAATATATAAATTGCATCCATAATCTAGGACCTAATACGACCACGAACCGCGAAAATCTAACCTATATGAAAAGAATCACGAAAAACCGACACGTAACGGACACGACTATGACTACTCTTTAATTCATAAACGACTGCGTCGTAAACGATTTTTCAATATCACTCACTATATGTACAGTTATATATTAACAGAGAAAGTTACACACCTTATTTGTAATTTATCTTTTAAATGAATTAGTAAAAAAATTTGACTATAAGTACGTTTTTAATTTGTGATAATACAAATAGAATACAAGAGAAAATCCAAAAACTCGATTTTGATAAAAGACTAGTTGACCAAGGTGGCTCTTAGTTTTTACGTCACCTTTGCACCGTACTATATAGCTAGTGCCATATACGTTGTGTGTATGTGGACTATTTATTATACCCTCATTTTACCATAGAGAAAAATATGTTCGCCTCGAATCGATCGCGTGGTTGACACTGCGGGTGTGTGTCCCCGCCCACATTTCACACGGAAGGTGTCGATTGGCCGAGCGCGACACGCACACCTTAACACTTCCAAATGGTAATGAATAATTTTCACATTTTCTCCTTTTGTTCTTGTTCGGTACCGATTAGCTCTTTGTCGTTCGTTGGTTTGTGTTTGGACGACGAACAAAATCTATTTGTCCGAAATGATTTATACATACGAAGTCGCGGATACTTCACTAAATGTGAATTGAAACAAAACCATATGACGAAGCGTAGGAACAGCTTTCCGAACCAACGGTAGAGTTCGATTCCAAAGCACTTGTCTACAAGTTTACTTTAATAAATAATAGTTTTAATGTGAATTTAAATCCGCTTGTAGAGGCTGCTACTACCCTGTACAACCTTTGGTTGATGGGTGGCTAGATCTAGTTGATATATTGCGACACTTAATTGAGAGATATTTCAATGATAGTAATTCGATAATGATTTGATAACAAGAAATACGCGCGGCCGTTAACGTCGCACTGTTTCCAATTTTATGCGAAATAAATCATACGATGTAAAATGCTAATTTAGCAAAGTAATTGTCAGTCCGTACACCCTCTCCAGATATGTTAATAAAATTAAATCAATCATTTTCTAAAAATTTTAACTATTGTGAGTTTTATTCATAGTTAATGTGTAGAAACCGGCTTTACTCACGTCTTATTCTATTGGGTTAGCCCGACTAGTTTCGTAACGACGTGTAAAGAGCTTTATAACGCCGTGTGGTATCCGGCAGAATAGAATAGACCACCTTCCTTTCTTACCAAGGTGTTGTAAGAGGCGACTAAGATATGTGCCGTGTGGTATCCGGCTGCATAGAATAGACCACACTCATTTCTTACCGAGGTGTCGTAAAAGACGACTAAGGTAAGTTGACGTCAGGCAGGCGGCCGGTCGTAAAATACGTAGCCAAATCATGTGACAACATGTTAGTAACATGTTGTGCCGACCGCACTTAGAGTGGGATAAGGGCAGGAGAATGATGATGATGTGTAAAGAGCTCATTAACAAGTGCCCCGGATGGGCTCGAAACTAGTCGCGCTAACCCAATAGAATAAGAGATGAGTTTATACATATTTCTATACATTAACTATAAATCATTCGTCTGTAGAACGAACAATAAAGTAACCGATATTAAATGTACAAATATAACAGCTACCGTCGATGAATAAAAAAAAATCACTTGAAATCTAATTCCGTACGATCGCGAGCAGATGCGCGCACGAACAAAGGGAACATTTGTAGATTTGTAATAGGTACATCTAATTTTACGGCGAGCCCATTGTGCGGCTGTTGCGTTGTTCGCGCCTTGATCGACAGCTCCGATAATTTGAATATGGTAAGGCATCCGAGCATGACGAGTGCGCAGGCGCATATTTTGTACAACAATCGGTGTTAAACTTCGGAATAATATATAAAATTGAATGCGATATTATATTTTTTCATAAATACATAATATAATACATGTAGAAAAAGCAGTGATGGTGTGAACGAACGCTAACTCAAATCTATAGTACTTAATTTATAGAATTAGGCGTTACTTTGCGGAGATCCATAATACAAAAGTAAAAGTAGTAATAATAACATTATTTTCCTATAATCCGCCATACAGTAAATAGAAAATATATATAGTGTTGAATGTATAGTGGACTATCCGTTTTTTCATACCCGATACATGCAGGATTCGCAAAAACACATGCACAGACCTCCACCACTGCCACCACAATACACAAGCACTACACGCGTTCACTATCACATACTCAACAATCGTATCGCCCCGCAACCGAAGCATCAAATCTATACTTATTATAAAACAAAGTCCTCAAAAGCTGTCTGTCTGTATGTAATCGATTTTCTCGAAATGTACTGAACCGATTTTTGTATTGTTTTTACTCAAAGGTAGTGCAAGTTTTCCGGAAGGTTTAGGTTTATAGTAAATTACCGTCCTATCTTGTTTTAAGAGGATAGGTTTTTCACAACCGCGCGACCTCGCGACCGCGAGCGCCGCGTAAACCAGCAGTGATAAACCAAAGTAATGTACTAGAGTATTGTCAATGTACTAAAATGCTACAAAAAAGTGTGTGGCAGCATGTCTCTATCTCTTATGGTTGACTCACAATAACTACTGTTATGTTCAAAACTTTAATTCGGGAGAAAATTTTGTGACACCCTGATTTCCGCACAGGCAAAGCCGCTGGCACAGCTAGTTCAAAATGATCTTTATTCAAGTAAACTTGTAAACAAGTGCTATGAATCGTCAACTAAACTGTTGGTTCGGAAGAACTGCTCTAGCTGAGAAGAGCCAGCAGGAATGCAAGTGGTTGCTCTTTTCAAAACGTAAAAAAAGTAAAGTAGCGTCCTGTTACAATCCCACTGCTGGGAATAGGCCTCCTCTCTCCGTTTCTGGAGAGAAGGGTTGGAGCTAAGACCTACCACGTTGCTCCAATGCGGATTGACAGGTTACACATATCTACAGAATTCTCTAGAGATATGCAGGTTTCCTCACGATGTTTTCCTTCACTGAAAAGCGTGTGATAAATTGCAATTACCAATAAGACGAATGAGTTTTAATAGATAAACCCATTGGTGCCTGCCCGGGTTTGAACTCGTATTCCCCTCGAAAGAGTCGCACGGTCTCACCGCTGGGCTATCACAGCTCATAACATAATTCTAATAAATAACTACATTGCTATTGCTATCTTGTACAAGGTTGAAGAGTAGCTATTTCCTCGCATTCTGATCATTTATATAATTCTGAATAGTATAATAGGCTTTCTGTATTGGCTTCCTCTTAATAGTTTTTAAAGAGCTGTAATGGCAGAGTTAATATTAACTTTATTATAGTTGTTCAAGTAATAAGTAAATAAAAAATATATATTATACATAATTGATATTTAAAATCGATTTCGCGAAAAAAGTTACGTGTGGAAACTAGCATAAATTTTGGCATAGTTATTGGATGTATATAACGTACCAATAGACTAAGTTATTTTATGAGACCCATAATGAACGACGTAGTTTCCGATTCATCAGTAATCAAGGACAATTCACCCTTCATTGGATGTGTAGGTATATCTCGTTAAGATATTTTTTTATGGTAGCTTGAATAAACTCACCATAGACTTTTTTTGCGAAAAAATTCTCAGCTGATTCGAACGCACTCTTCTTTGGATTTGCGATGTATTGGAATGCTCCATCCAGTTGTTCCAAGACTGGGTGCTGGTCACAGTATGTTTTCGCTTGATCTTTGTAGATGCGTTCTGAAACAAAGATAACCGTTTTCGTGATTTAAAAAATAAATAAAGTAGGTAACATCCTGATTTTGCAGCGAAGGTGGACTAAGTGATCTTTTTTCATTCGAAAAAGATATCGAATTTAGATCCAGAACGGTCCAGAGCATACGTATTCCAGAAATAGTCTAGTAGAAACAATTACTCTATGCAAGAGTGCTTTTTAAAGGCCAATTTGAATAAAGAATCATTTGAACTTGAATTTGAATTTATTTCGCGTATGATGAATTGTCGTGAAAAAGAAGAAAATATAAGTATAAACCCACCAGGTTTATACTTATATTTTCGTTATACGTTACATGATATAAATTGTTTCATACAAGGCTGCGTAATGTAAAATTGAAAATGTTTAAAATATTGACTACCGAGTTTCTTGCTGGTTTTTCTCAGTAAGAGCAACATTGCAGCTGTAGCTTCATTAATCATATTGATCCTTGACGATTTAAAAGTGCTTGAAAGAGCTTATTGATAGATATATTAATAGAATGAAGATTATTTTTAAATTGATTTGAATGTAAGCTTTGACACCAGCCTGGAAGGTTGCACTTTATGAACTGCCTCATTCGAAGACTTTTGAAACTGAAACTATGTGAACTAGACGAATTCTTTGAGCTTTTAAAAATTTAACGCAAATGCTAAGGCATGCTATGTTTATCAGACATACATACCTACGTAATTTCCGCTTTTTGTAATACCTAATTACAATTTTAAGGGACGTTGCTAGCGTAGTGCCGTATTAAGATTTTACTTTGATAAACTGATGTGAGGTATGTGAATACAAGTAATTGACTGGCCCGTTGGCGCAGTGGGTAGAGTGACCCTACCTAGCTGCGCGGGTCACGGGTTCGATTCCCGACGAGGGCCAACATTTTCTATAAACAATTCGTTGGTTCTTCGAGCCTGGGTGTATATTTGTATTTAAGTATGTATTTAAAATTATATATGTAGTATATCTACCAGTTGTCCGTCAAGTATTAAGTTTCTTAAAACCTATCCAAATTCATTGTTTTCCGCCTTAAGTCTATTCTTTGAATAACTTATCACGATCGTGCAAGAACCAATTTTGCCTAATTGATCTTGGAGCGAAAACATCGAACGTAGAATGGGAGTCAGAATTTTCATATTTCCTAAAACAGCCATCGGAAACGGCTAACCCCACCCGCCTTGCGTCACAGAGAGCTGTAAAATCCGTGCAATTTGTGCTCCCTCTACTCTTATCGTATACCTATATACTTATCGATTTATCGCAAACACAAGTTCGTGCTTTAAAAAGTCAAGCTGCGCTTCGCTACGCGCCTATGGATCTTATTCTTGATATCTACAGTTCATTTTGCTTCACCACCGAGCCGGTAGGTACGATGTTTCGGTTTTGGGTGTGTAGTTTAAAAATGCCGTCTTGTAGGCACGCCGCCCCTCCCCGGGCGACATTTTTACAAGGGGGGAGAGGGAGGCCACCCGGACGCTCTCGTCATTTCGTTGTCATCCAGGGGCTCCTTTTTGCGCGATCACGGCGCGAGCGTCGGCGTCGACAATACTGTTCAGTATTTTTATTCTTTCCGAGAAGAAAATGCGAAAAAAAATCTCGTAGAAAAATCATGAACAATGCCGCCCTTGGGCGAGATTACCGCCATCAGAAAATGAATGCTTTGTTAGATCCGTCCGCGGGGATGTTTTTAGTTGTTACATTAGACTTGTCATTTCCATTAGAGGGTCCAGATGTCGACTCGCCGGCCCCGGCTGCGTCTTTATTTGCGTTTCAATTATGAAAGTGATTCATTACAATCATTTATATAATGTACAGTTACTGCTTATATAAATTGTTATGAAACATAATGAATTGTTTTAGTCTTTCTTTCGATCTTTTTCGAACGGTGTATCTGTTGCGTAGAGATGTGCTATATTACAATAAAGAGGAATCAAATGATAGTGTATTTATCTGTCTCTGTTTTTTATGCGTGATTAGACAAAGATGGAGTATAGGAGTTTCATGTTCCCTCTCATTATTTATTGTGTCACTTTCACTTACAGTCCAGCCTATGGCTCAGCTTCTCTGGTATTAATAACTCTATGTTCACTGTACACAAGCACTACACACGTTCACTACCACAAACTCAACACGACAAAATCGCAATTTTTTTGATTTGAGTGGTGGAGGTTTGTACATGTGTTTTTACGAATCCTACATGTAACGGGTACGAAAAAACGGATCGTCCACTATACATTTAACACTATATATATTTTCTACTTACTGTATAGGGGATTATAGCAAAATAATTTTATTATTACTTTTGTATTATGGATCTCCGCAAAGTAACGCCTAATTCTATAAATTATTTCGAAGAAGTTTAGTCTGTACTTCTACTAGTATACTGCATAAGGTTGGAGCTTCGTACACTTTACTCTTAGCATTACACGGATTTATTTATTTATTTATTTATTTCAAGAGGTACACAAAACAGAGTACAGTCGGAGAAGTACAAGATGAAACATATGTATGTAAAAACTAAGACTAGACAGTAATCCAAAAAATATGTGTACACATCATGTTTAGTATAAATTTAGGGGTATAATATTCAAACGATATGAAGTTAAAATAAGAAAATAAAAATTACTATTAACATTAGGGAGAAACTATTTTTAGGCGTGCTTTAAATTTATTATAATTGTTATCAAATACGTCCAGAGAAGAATTGTTTACATCTATTTCACTGTAATAACGACACATTCGAATAATTGGATTGTTAAATGATATTTTATTGGAGAGAACAGGATGGTTGAAGGGCTTGTTGTGCGGCTTACGTGAGTTAATGCGAGTATTAAAGTTAATTAGGGAAAGCAATACAGATGAATCAAGCGTTGAATGAATAATTTTATGAAGATTGAAAAGGCTGTGTTGTTTACGTCGCGATTCTAGCGAATGTAACTGAAATTTTTTTAATCTCTTGTCATAACTATTGTATACGCGCGGGGAACCATATCTATAATTAATTATTTTAAGGAATTTTTTTTGCACTCTTTCGAAACGAGTTATATGAATTTTATAATAAGGTGACCAGATGACAGAATTATATTCAACGACGCTTCTCACGTAAGCATAATAAAGCAACAATATGCTATTAGGTTTTCGAAAGTTAAGTGTGGATCTACATATGAAGCCTAACATATTGTTGCTCTTCTTTAAAATGGTATCATAGTGTTCGCGAAAAGTAAGCTTATTGTCAAAAAGTATGCCTAAGTCCTTAAATGTAGTCACATTTTCTAGAAGAGTGTTATCGAGTGAGTAGTCAAAAGTGATGGAGTTTGCTTTGCGGGAAAATGAAATTACGCGACACTTATTAACATTAAGTACCATTAAGTTCTCATCGCACCATTTAGCGATGGTTGATAGGTCATTCTGTAGAGCCATGCAGTCATCAGCTTTTGCGATCACAGAGAAAACTTTCAGATCATCAGCATATAACAGACAGGGACATAGGAGACGTTCTATTAGATCATTTATGAAACATATAAATAGAAGAGGACCCAAGTGTGAGCCCTGTGGCACACCGGAAGTAGATATATATGCCTTGGACAACGTGCCTTTAACAGCTACTAGCTGACTTCTCCGACACAGGTATGACTCCAACCACCGAAGGAGATCACCATGGATACCAAAGTTAGCAAGTTTACGAGAAAGAATTTTATGGTCTACTTTGTCAAACGCTTTTGCAAAGTCTGTATAAATAGTGTCAACCTGAACTTTTTTATTGAAAGCACTACATAGATAATTCATATACTCTAAAAGATTGCTTGTGGCAGACCTATTCTTAATAAAACCGTGCTGTTTAGGCGATAGGAAGGGTGTTATATGATGAGAAAGAGTGTCAAACACTATAGATTCTAATAACTTGGCAAGGCAGGAGAGAATACAAATGGGTCTATAATTTTCGCACATGGATTTGTCTCCAGACTTATAAATGGGTATGACGTTTGCAGATTTCCAGCGCGATGGAAATACACCCAGTTGTAAGGATCGGTTAAAAATTAGGAATAAAGGCGTCAATAATTCAGATGAACAATTTTTAATAAACAAGGGAGGGAGACCGTCAGGTCCTGGACCTTTACTGCCGTCTAAGTGTTTAATTTTTTTAATAATTTGTTTTTTTGTAATTTGAATGCTTGAAAGACAATTGTTAAATTTAAAATTCATTACAGATATAGTGTTAAGAGTTTGTGAGTGCTGACTGACAAATACTGATTGAAAATAGTTAGCAAACAGTTCGCAAATACCTTGATGATCACTAGAAAAAGAGTTACCATAAGACATGGTTAACGGAAAAGAATTATTATTTTTCCTACGATTATTAATAAATTTCCAAAAGTGTTTAATGTTCCCTTTTAAGGCATTTTCGGTGGATTAATGATAAATAGATCATCATCATCATTCTCCTTATCCCACTCCAAGTGGGGTCGGCACAACGTGTTACAAACATGTTGTCACATGATTTGGCTACGTATTTTACGACCGGCCGCCTGCCTGACGTCAACTTACCTTAGTCGCCTTTTACGACACCTCGGTAAGAACGGAGGGTGGTCTATTCTGGTCCGCCGGATACCACACGGCGTGGATTAATGATAAATAGATGCATAGCAAAATAATATTATTATTACTCTTGTAATCCTAGATAAATACATATAAGATACGAGAGCGGATAGTGATATGTGCGGTAACTTGTCCTCTAGTGCAAGGTATCAGAGCGGTTATGCTTCTTACACTTAGCGTTAGGTACATATATTTTCTTAACAAACGCGGTTTTCGGACTTTAAACTTAAATAAATTATTATTACATTTGCGGAGGAGGTTTAGGGATTAATTATTTTTTATACATACTGTAAGGGGTAATTACAAGAGGTCGCTGCTATCGTGCGTATTACGAGTGCAGCCGATGAATAACGAACACAGCCGATGGCGTTGTCAAGGCAACGCCTAACAACGAATAGTGGTTGCCATGGAGACAGAATAACAAGGAGCCATCTTGTGTGATATTGTATTAATTGCGAATAAGGAAGTACAAGTTGAATTATAGATTGAGGATTAATGAATATTAATACTCACTTCTGAACATTCTTTAACAATACTTATAACTGTTCAGAATATACTTGAACTTTATTGTGAGCAGTAAAAAGATAGTAAACATAGGTACCGGCTATACTCACGTCTAATTTTATCGGATTAGCCCGACTAGTTTCGAACCCGTCCGGGGCACTTATTCATGAGCTCTTTACACGACGTCATCGCGGCGGGAACTGTTCAGTTTTTCGAAACTAGTCGGGCTAATCCGATAAAATTAGACGTGAGTATAGCCGGTATCTATATTAACTATGAATACTACTCACGATAGTTTAAATTTAAAAAACAGTAAAAAACAATCAAATTTTTTATGTCTAACATTTCTTATTCATTTTTTAACTTGAATTTTATGATAAGTTATATTAAAAACACGCTGAAAGAGTTAGCAATGAGATCAGGGAACTTCCCGTGTGTGTTGATTAAACTTTCATTGATAACGAACTAAGAATATCGCAGTGATCGCTTATCTGTCGAAATGATAAAAACTTTTCCAGCTTAGATCACATCTAACGCATCAAATAAGATCGTATACAGGCGTTAGCCTTTTAGAGAATAAAAAAAATGACATCATTAAAATGGCCAGACAACTCTAAGAAACAAATTCTTGTCTCTACCGCGGTGACGGAATGAGACAAATGTTATCCGTTAAATCGATCAAAAAATTCTTTATTCAAGTTTTACCGGCACGTTTGAAGCTTCAACAATGATCTATCAGTAATCACGCAAACACATGTTTTAAAAGATGATCTTACTGAGTAAGAAACTACACAGTCAATATTCTATACAATGTTGTTTATAGTCATTATACAATCACATTTTCATGACTTGTGCTTTTGTGTGGCTTTTTCTGTATTTTTCCATATAATTCTTCATCGATTTCACCAAACTTTGACAAAAAATAACGTCATTTAGGATGTAGTCTCACAGACTTACAGAGGCTGTGGGTAGGATTTAAAAGTCTCTTAACCTAATCCGCTCTGTGTGTGTTGCGTGACATGATTAGTTTGCCCAAGTCCACTGCATGCCACCTTCGACCGTCGTCATCAAATCATCAGTAAATTATTACCATTCAAACCACAGGAAGGTTCCAGGCACGAATAACATATCTGGTTTTGTTGGGAGTATAAAGCTAGTAGGTATTTGGTAAAATATATGGACAGAATCCTCTCTCTTACAACATTAATGTGGAATATTGCGATTTTAACGAGTGAGTAGAAGAATAAAAAATAGGTATAACTACATTGCTGACACACAGATGTAGGTAATAGGTATATGGTGAATTGAATAAAACGATAATTTATAGAATTAGGCGTTACTTTGCGGAGATCCATAATACAAAAGTAATAATAAAATTATTTTGCTATAATCCGCGATACAGTAAATAGAAAATATATATAGTGCTGAATGTATAGTGGACTATCCGTTTTTTCTGACCCGATACATGCAGAATTCGTAAAAACGAAGCATCATCAGGAGATAGACTCCACGACAAAATCGCAAAGCGATTGTAGTGTGTACTGTGTGTAAGTACTTTTGTATTGTGGTGGTGGAGGTTTGTGCATGTGTTTTTACGAATTCCGCATGTGTCGGGCAAGAAAAAACGGATAGTCCACTATACATTTAGCATTATATATATTTTCTATTTACTGTATCGCGGATTATAGCAAAATAATTTTATTATTACTTTTGAATAAAACGATTTAAACGTATCGCAACCTTTAGCTTACGTCGATTTCTAATCTATGCTTCGTAACTCATTTTTACAGTGTTATCTGCACATCTTTATTCTTTTTAAAAGCTTTTATTTTCTTGTCGTGTATGTATGTGAAGGTGGAATCTTGCAAGTTAAATTTAACGCAACTTTCCGGTGTCCGATTGAGGTGAAATTTTATATACTGGACTGGTATTTACGTACTGGACCGATGACGATGGATATTTAAGATAAGCATGAGCTGCTGCTAGGATTGGGTCCAGACGAGGGAACTCCTCAACGGTCAACAGTAGGGACATGAGACTACGTTAAAAGTTTTTCTAACTTGACTGTTTCTTATTTTACTATCTACTCGTTTTTTTTTTGACGGAGACAACGCGCCCAATACCGTCGACTACCACCCTGATGAGGATCTCCGGGCGTCGAATAGGGGGGATTCGACGCTCTGGCTGGAGAAAAATTCTAGAGTTGGCCGACGCATTAAAGTGTTCCCAGTGCGTCGGTTGTAGTGCAGGGGTCTATCCAGGCTCAACAGAAATTTAGCAGGAGTACGCTGCTGATGAGGGTGTAGAAGTGATGCGTTCGGTATTCCTGTGCCCTCGTCACCAACAAGGTGGAACACCATGAGGTTTTAGCCGGTAGGAGTCCGGCATAACTGCTTTCACCCCCGCGGAAAGCAGTACCCATGAAGGGTTTCCTCATGTAAAAAAAATGTACTCTTTTTTAATTAAATATGACTCATGTATAAAAAAAAGCAATGAACTTGTGCAACATTGTGTTACAAGGTTTAATCTTATGAAATATTATGTCCTTACATATGAAATTGGCGTTTTCTATGGGAGGAACATAAAGTCGTTTTTTTTTAATGAAATATATTTTATTAATCAAATTATGTAGCATTGCTATGTATGCACTTTTGCCAACTCATAGGTAGTTCATTGATCCCCTTACTAAAAAAACCATTTGGGCGGGAATCAATAAAATCTTTGAAGGCGGTTTGGACTGCCCCATCGGAGTTGAATTTTTTTCCTTGCAAGTAGTTATCCAAACTGCGAAAAAAATGGTAATCTGTTGGAGCAAGGTCCGGAGAGTACGGTGGATGTCTAAGACATTCTAATTGAAGCTCCTCTGATTTGGTAGCCGTCTGTTGTGCAGTGTGTGGTCTAGCGTTGTCCTGAAGAAGCAGTGGCCTAGAGCGATTGACCAGCCCCGGTTGTTTAGCAGCTAGCTTTTCCATCATGGTTTGCAGTTGCTGACAATAGATATCTGCCGTAATCGTCTGGCCAGTTTTAAGAAAGCTGTAGTGAACGACACCGGCACTAGTCCACCAAACACTTACAAGCAACTTTTTTTTAGTCAATTTTCGCTTAGGGCAGGATTTGGCTGGTTCGCCAGGGTTCAGCCATTGCGATGAGCGCTTCCGATTATCGTAGAGGATCCACTTTTCATCACAGGTAATGATTCGATTTAAAATTCCTTCATTATTGTGCCGGTTGAGTAACGTAACGCAGCAGTCGACGCGCGTTTGTCGGTTTGCTTCACTCAATTCATGAGGTACCCACCTTTCAAGCTTTTTCACCTTCCCAATTTGCTTCAAGTGGATTAGAATAGTTTTATCACTAACACCGGAGCCTGCAGCTAACTCGGACGTGGTTTGCGATGGATCCGCTTCCACAATAGCCTTCAATTCTTCATTATCAACTTTGGTCTCCGGCCGTCCACGAGGCTCGTTCTGCAGGTCGAAATTTTCAGAACGAAAACGTTGGAACCAAAAATGCACTGTGTTTTCTTTTGCGACACCGTCACCATACACATCATTAATGCTTCGAGTCGTTTCTGCAGCACTGGTGCCATGGTGGAACTCATACTCGTAAATAACGCGATATTTCATGTTTTCCATTTTGCAAACAGAGTGACATAAAGAAAAAAACAAAAGAAGAAAAACAAATGAATTAGGGGGTTTGAAACACAAATGCATGAGTAAATAGCTGTATGAATTTGAATTTGGAATTCCTACCCATAAAGGTAATATTTGAGATCAAAGTGGCCAGTACGACAAAACGCCAATTTCATATGTAAGGACCTAATATTTTAGAATACGGGTCTTAATGGTACATGAATTTTATAGAAAAAAATTTAGAGCAAAGATGCTTTAATGAAAGACAATAAACTATTTAGTATGAGTTCTAAAAGAGTTCAAATATGAAAGGAGTCACTGCGGCTAACCTCAAAGTAGTGTAGGCTGATCTGAATAGGCTCCCGCATAAAAGCGGTGTAACGTGATGCTCTTACAAGTCGGCTGCCAGCAAAGCTTTGTCCTTTGCCGCGCATCAGTGCCAATTATGTCAGGTCTTAGGGAAGGTGTTCAGGTTTTATTCTAGCAAACCTTTTCACATGTGGATTTATACGTTAAAAAGTAATTTCACACTAATATGTTTAAGAATAAATACTCCTAATATAGAAATATGACATAGTACATGCAGATGAGATGAGAATGTTAAGGTGGATGTGTAATGTCACAAGACTACATAAAATACGAAACAATATATTTATTTTTTATTTAATAAATATAACACACAATTTACAGGCCACCTTTCAAGTATACAATACTAATTAGTAACAATAATAAGTTCTTATAGTGTCATATAATTGTTTAAAAGGAATAACTCTATAAGGGGAAGTATGAAGATTGCGCCCGTGCGTTAGAAAGACGAGAGGTGCAAGATTAAGATGGTATGGACATATAATGAGGAAGGATGAAAATAATTTGACTAAACGAGTGTTAAATATGATTGTGGATGGATATGTGACTAAATGAAGGCGGATAAAGAGATGGATGGATTTAAATTCGCGCGATTCCCTGCGAGAGAAGTTCAAGGAAACAGGTATTATTACATTGGCTTTGGCAGGAGTATAATTACTGATACATAGTTATATTAGGTCCTTACATATGAAATTGGCGTTTTCTCGTACTGGCCAATTTGATCTCAAATATTACCTTTATGGTTAGGAATTCCAAATTCAAATTCATACAGCTATTTACTCATGCATTTGTATTTCAAACCCCCTAATTCATTTGTTTTTTCTTCTTTTGTTTTTTTCTTTGTGTCATTCTGTTTACAAAATGGAAAACATGAAATATCGCGTTATTTACGATTATGAGTTCCACCGTGGCACCAGTGCTGCAGAAACGGCTCGAAGGATTAATGATGTGTATGGTGACGGTGTCGCAAAAGAAAACACAGTGCGTTTTTGGTTCCAACGTTTTCGTTCTGGAAATTTCGACCTGCAGAACGAGCCTCGTGGACGGCCGGAGACCAAAGTTGATAATGAAGAATTGAAGGCTATTGTGGAAGCGGATCCATCGCAAACCACGTCCGAGTTAGCTGCAGGCTCCGGTGTTAGGGATAAAACTATTCTAATCCACTTGAAGCAAATTGGGAAGGTGAAAAAGCTTGAAAGGTGGGTACCTCATGAATTGAGTGAAGCAAACCGACAAACGCGCGTCGACTGCTGCGTTACGTTACTCAACCGGCACAACAATGAAGGAATTTTAAATCGAATCATTACCTGTGATGAAAAGTGGATCCTCTACGATAATTGGAAGCGCTCATCGCAATGGCTGAACCCTAGCAAACCAGCCAAATCCTGCCCTAAGCGAAAATTGACTAAAAAAAAGTTGCTTGTAAGTGTTTGGTGGACTAGTGCCGGTGTCGTTCTCTACAGCTTTCTTAAATCTGGCCAGACGATTACGGCAGATATCTATTGTCAGCAACTGCAAACCATGATGGAAAATCTAGCTGCTAAACAACCGAGGCTGGTCAATCGCTCTAGGCCACTGCTGCTTCAGGACAACGCTAGACCACACACTGCACAACAGACGGCTACCAAATCAGAGGAGCTTCAATTAGAATGTCTTAGACATCCACCGTACTCTCCGGACCTTGCTCCAACAGATTACCATTTTTTTCGCAATTTGGATAACTACTTGCAACGAAAAAAATTCAACTCCGATGGGGCAGTCCAAACCGCCTTCAAAGATTTTATTGATTCCCACCCGAATGGTTTTTTTAGTAAGGGGATCAATTAACTACCTATGAGATGGCAAAAGTGCATACATAGCAATGGTACATACTTTGATTAATTAAATATATTTCATTAAAAAAAAAACGACTTTATGTTCCTCCCATAGAAAATGCCAATTTCATATGTAAGGACCTAATATTTAGCCAACCAAACCAGATAGTTAGCACTTAAGGTCTGAAAAGAAACAGGTAATTACGTTACTATAAGTTCTAGTGGACTGAGTATATTTTAGTTTTAAACCAATGAGTAAAATAAATTAATGATCGAGTCCTTCACAACTAAACTAAAATAGTCAAGCATAAATAAGTTTTACAAAGTAAAGTAGTAGTAAGTAGTACTAAGTTTTACAAATGTATGTAAAATTATTATAATGAGAAAGGCGTTCTTTGATTTGATTCGCATTGCACGTAGGCTTTCGCTCGTAAATCGTAAAATGAAAAGTATAAATTCACAATACGATGTCAGATAGTTAAAAATGATAACATTGTAAACAGTGACTAACGACGTATAAAAACAACCGGAAAGATTTACAGTAATGTCCCAAAGCGTTTGTTCTTCATGACACGCGAATTACGTTTTTATAGCAATCTCTGATTACTGTTTCCATTATCACAATAAGACGTACGTTATGCTGTGTGGTATCCGGCTGAGTAGAATAGACCACCCTCACTTCTTACCGAGGTGTCGTAAAAGGCGATAAAGGTAAGTTGACCCACCGTGTGGTATCCGGTTGAGTAGAATAGACCACCCTCTTTTTACCGAGGTGTTGTAAAAGGCGACTAAGGTAAGTTGACCCACGGTGTGGTATCCGGTTGAGTAGAATAAACTACCCTCTTTTTACCGAGGTGTCGTAAAAGGCGACTAAGGTAAGTTGACCCACCCTGTGGTATCCGGTTGGCTAGAATAGACCACCCTCTTTTTACCGAGGTGTCGTAAAAGGCGACTAAAGTAAGTTGACGTCAGACAGGCGGCCGGTCGTAAAATACGTAGCAACATATGACAACATGTTTGTAACATGTTGTGCCGACCCCACTTAGAGTGGAATAAGGGCAGGAGAATGATGAAGACGTACGTTATAGGCAGTCTAAAAGCAAAGACATTTATATCATAAGAACTGTTATAAGCCAGACGGTATTAATGTTTTAAATCAATATTAGTTTGAACCATTATTTATTTTATTTATTTATTTACAACAACACAAAATTATGCGAGACACTATTCTTTTGCGAAGATGGTATTGCAATATCATGTATTAATAGTATGAAATGTGCTCCAAATCGACTGTGAACTGGCAAATTGTTCTATCTTATTTTTGACAACTTTTCAGGAAGAAACAACATGATTAATAATAATCTCCACTCTAAGTGGGGTCGGCACACGATATGGATACGTATTTTACGACCGGCCGCCTGCATGACGTTTACTTACCATAGTCGTAAGACCCCTCGGTGAGAAAGGGGGTTGTCTATTCTACTCAACCGGATACCACACGGTAAGTCAACTTACCTTAGTCGCCTTTTACGACACCTCTGTATGAAATGAGGGTGGTCTATTCTATTCACCCGGATACTACACGGCGGCAATACAGCAAGTGACATGTACATTTATATAAGAGGCAGTTTAAGATTAAATAATCTTAGGAGTACATAATGCGAAAGTAGTTCCACCAAAGGAGTTGGCTATTTTGGGATAAAAAAGGTTTGTTACGGATAATTGTCATTTGTCGTGTAACTTGTAGCATTTCTGGCTGATACAGAAAGCCTACTACTACTGAACTACCCTACTACTACTGTTGAAGATTACACAGATGATAAGAATGCTAGCTACTCATCGACCCTGCACAAGATAGTAAGGACTAAATGTAATTAGTTATTAGAATTACATTTCGAAAAGAACAACCGCCTAGTTTCTTGCTGGCCTTTCTCGTAGGAACAGCTTTCCGAACCAGCAGTAAAGTTGACTATTTGAAATATTTGTTGACAAAAGCACAAAACACAACAAAGAATAATTTTGAATTTGTGTTTCTATTTGTTTATTTTTCGTATAATGGTTTAGTAACGATACAAAAGCTATCAGATTTTTCTTACGACGTGAAAACGTAGGATAAAGGAAACAAGTTCTAATTTTCGTGCTTAATAAACGTTATCGGAAAGCGGAGCGATTTGTTTCGTATCGTGTCGAGCGCGATAACCCTTTATCAGATGGGGGTAGCGGGTGATGTCGCGGGAACAGCATTTCATTACCACAATATTACCGAAAAAAAATTCCATACTTGCCTATATTTTTTGCTTTGGCCATAAAAATTTATGATGGTAGAAATGCATGCAAGTCGTAAGCTTTAATATTCCCTTGATCTCTGACTATATCCTACATTACACTGCTAAATATATTGTTTCAACATGTTTCAAATACAACCTCCTTCATATAGTTGGTCAATAATATAAAAAAACGATGTAGCTATCAATGTTATTAATTTAATTTAATGTTTGTACATAAGAATATACATAATTATAAAAGATTTGCGATGTATGTAATAGACAAAGTAGGAACCGATATATGCTTGCGGTTCCTGCTTTGCGCCTTGGAAAAGTACATAAAGTCGTTCGTGGGTTTGGCTATAAGATTCTATAATAAAATTCCGCAATCTACTTTAACTTTAGCATTACAGCAGTTTAAAAATACTAATAAAAAAGGCTAATACAGAAAACCTACTTTACTATGGACTTACACGATTAGAATGCGTGGATATAGATACTCTTCAACCCTGTACAAGACAATAACTATATGTAACTAGTAATAAGAATTATTCTTTGAAAAGAGCAACCGCCGAGTTTCTTGCTGGTAGGAACAGCTTTCCGGACCAGGAGTAGATGTTGACGATTCAAAAGCACTTGTTTACAAGTTTACTTGAATAAAGAATATTTTGAATTTGAATGTCACATTGAGTTGTTGAAAGATTAAATGAGATGACTTTTGAGAAAATTGCTTCTTATTTATTGAATTAGTGATATAATATGGAAAAATATCGTTGATATAATATGATTTAATCTTTACCTGTTGTTTGCGGTGGCTATTTAAACGAATTATTAGTATTTTTTAATATTTATATTGAATATACTTTATTATATAACAAACTATCAAGGACAATTTGGTATATAAATTTACTGTGGATGCACAACTTTAACCATGTACTTTCAAAGCAACATTTTTGCACTTAACTGGAATGATTTTCTTTTCTGCGTTTATTTAATTTTTATTTTTAGAAATCTATTGCACATTCCGACAGTCAAACAGAAATATAGCAGAAAAGAGAAACGTAATAAAGATTTCTAAGATTTAAGGCATGCAAATGCAGTCTTTTTGCTATGAGCAATCTCTTACGTTTTGTGACTATGAAAAGTTTATAGGGATGCGGTTCGCCAAGTTGTGTGATGTGCTGATGATAGTTGTAATTTCATATCAGACTAGTACCTACCTACTTATGTGAAACAGATATATATTATGTATAGAGATTTATAAGACATAAGAGGACCATACTAAATGGTGGTAACGTAAAAATTAAACATATTGTGAAATAAATTATGAATCAGCGTATACAACAAGTAGTGTAAGGCCGATACAGTCCTCCACAGCGCGTCGCTTTAAGCCGCGGTCCGGCCTCACAGGAGGCACCCTTAATGCGACGTTCCCAGGATGCTGCAAGCCTCGCTCGAAACTCGCTCTCCCAGCTTTTTACCCCGACAATGCTTCTGCGCTCGCCCACTCTCTTGGTGACGCTGTTAAAGTCATTAGGGCTAACAGCATTAGTTAGTGTTCGAAAAATAAAGCAAAAAATATATAACACTTATTAAAACACGAATTGTTGTACGATATGTAATAATAAATATTGAGAGCTAAAATACCATGATATAACAATTATCTGTTTGAAAAGATAATTGATATAGTATAAAGCTCGATAAGAAAATACGATATAAACCATAACAAATACTATATATAAAAAATAAAAAACAACGATTACTGTGAGGGCTCTATTGGGCCCTACGGTTCTTTAACTACTGAAGTTGCAAGTGGTAACTCCTTCAACTAATATATTGCAACTAATCTTATTCATCTAAGAGATTTCAATTTGTTTGGCAACTGGAAAAATGAATTTGTTACTCGACATGACGGTGGAAGACGCCTATAAACATAATATACAATTAACACAACAGCACACATAAGACTACTATATTCATACCTAGAATTCAATTGCTAAGACATGAGCGAACTATTTTAAATGACAAAGTGCTTAGATCAAATTCATATACCTACTTACTTTTTTACTTTGAAATTAAAACATATATGCTTTTTATGTACTAGTACCGTTTCGCTGTTGTTGACAAGACCGTCTCTGTGAATTTTCCATTCTAATGCGAATTTTGAAAAAAATCTATATAAAATAATATTGTATAGCATTGCTAGATTATTTAATATTTTTTGTTCTAAGAAATTTTCGCTCCATACTCGGAATAACTGAACAAAGGATCGATTGGATGCATATTTTAGCAACACATGTAAGACAAACATATAAATAAAATATATAATTACAAACATACATAATTTTTATAGGGCTCTAATTTTATATTACTACACTATATACCGCTTCTGTGATTAGTTTTACGAAGGGAATTGATAACCGATAATTTCAACACAATCACGACCGGCGCAATTGTACGGAACAAAAACGGTTCGTGTCTGCCGAAAACAGCACAAAGGTAAGGAAATAGCCAGTTTTGGGCCGTGCACAAAGGGAATAATGTTAGACCACAATGGCATTTCGAAACGGGGAGCCGGGAGCCGGGAGCCGGGATAAAAAACGGATGTGTCAATAATTAACTGTGTGATTCGAGCCCCGACGCCGGCGGCCATCGATTGCGCGGCCGGTTTTTTAATAACGTACATGTATTGTGTCGTTTGGACAAAAGGGGCGAACTCGTCGTGTTTTCATAGAGCATGTTGGGGTGAAAAATATTACACCCCCAGGCGACTATGTGAGAACGGGCGGGATGCCTCCATGTGCTGCCGAATGTTGGGATGAATTTGAATTGCTCATAGGCATTACCATCAAATTTCCATTCCCATTTGCTGCAGGCGCTAAAATGTAAATGAAAAATAGGTAGCTACTATAAAATGAATAATTCCGAAAACGTGAAAGCGTCATTATGTAAAAAATTTAATATATACAAATATTAATATATAATTATGTGAAAATTACCATATACCAACCTCATTTCTTACTGAGGTGTCGTACACGGCGACTAAGGTAAGTTGACCCACCGTGTGGTATCCGGTTGAGTAGTACAGACCATCCTCTTTCTTACCGAGGGTTCGTAACATATGACTAAGGTAAGTTGACGTCGAGCAGGCGACCGTTCGTAAAATACGTAGCCAAATCAGCCATCATCATTTGGCTTGTTATATGTTGTGCCGACCCCACTTAGAGTGGGATAAGGGCAGGAGGATGATGAATTAAAAAAAAATTTTTGCTCTTTGTAGATACGAAAATTGCACTGCATTGTTCGACGTGTAATCGGCGATACGAGCACAAAATCCGGAGGCTATAGGAGCAAATCCGCACCGATGATTCCCCACACACAATTTGAACCTCCCCTGAGGACCAGGAAATTCATCTCGCTAATCCAACGGCCTACTGTGAATAGTAAAAGTGATGGCTCTATTCATTCCAAGGGAGACCTCCCTTTTGGGGTCTCAGGAGAGGTGAAGGGTGTGGGGAGGGGGAGAGAAAGCGCTAAAATTTAATAAAGCCCGGCTCGTCGGGGCTATGGACAGCCCTTGCGATTAATTACGCACAAGATGCTACGTAATGATACCTACGGCATGAAAATAGGGCCGGGGGTAGTAGTATCTATTATTCAACGGATCATCTCGGTGTTTATGATGCTTTTTAATTTGTAGTGAATAATTTAGTTTAACGTTTAGCGTCGTATGGCACTACTAGCTTTCGCCGGTGACTTCGTTTTCGTACGCCTTCGTATTCGTGGAATTCAGTACCTAAGGAGCTATATTTCTTTTTAGTACTTCATCAATCATCATTATTTTATATCGAGGCAAATATAAATATCATACTATTACATTACATTGTGATATCTATCACGATATAATGTAATAATTGAACAATCGTAATCGATTAAAATTTTTGTTTAAGGCGTTTATAAGACATACTATATCTGGTACGTAAGTACTACAATAACCAGTAGAGTTTACTATTCAAAAGACATGTTTACAAGTTTACTTGAATAAATAATATTTTGAATATTAATTTCGTACATAAATAAATTCAATTTCAATTAATTACAGTAGGCAACTATTTAAACTTATTTATGTATAATCTCGCAAATCTCCATGCGTGCAATTTTTTCAAATAGGGATACAATAAATATTTATTGTATCCCTATGGAAAAAATACATATAACTATATTATTATATTATCGAAAAAATATATAAATATAAATATATGGGACACTTATACACACGGTCGTCCGACCCCAAAGTAAGTAACTTAATACTTGTGTTATGGGTGACGGACAGCTGGTAGATATACTACATATATAATTTTAAATACATACTCAAATACAAATACACACCCAGGCTCGAAGAACCAATAAATTGTTTTATAGAAAATGTTGGCCCTCGGCGGGCATCGAACCCGCGACCCGTGGAGCTGAAGGCAGGGTCACTACCAACTGCGCCAACTGGCCAGAAAAAAATGTAAAGGTATATATTTCAATTAAAAGAAAACCATGGAATTAACTGCATTTAGTTGAAGTTTTCAAAACCCTGGCAGCATTATGTACCTCTTAGCTTCTTTGACTATGTATGTAGCTAATAAAATCCAATACATATCCATATAATACATAGCATTTCCACGTACAAATCAAGGGTGGGAAATTGCACTCAAGGTTCCAAGTGGAGAGTCACGTACGTCACTTAAGTATGATTTTGTTTTGCTTTGGAGCACTCGTTCTCAAATGCAAGTATGAATAGCTCGCGTGATTTCATAGTACGTCTACGTTAAATTGATCACTATAACAAATAAACTTTAATTAAAAGTAGGTAGGTCCCTTTCTCAAGTGGCATTATTTTGTATACATAAAAACATTCATATCTACGTGAACGCTTCCGATTTTTGTCAGAAGCCAGTGGTCAGTTAGCGTCTAAGATCTACTAATATTCCCTTGCCTCCCCGGTATGTGTTTCTCAAACATATTCCGAGTTATTTACTTCACAGGCTGTTAAACTGTGGAATGAACTACCCGTTTCCTCACGTAAATATAAAACAATATCTCTATTTAAACAAACTATTAAAAAAATAAACAGATAATAAGTGATTTTTACATTTTATTATAATATTTTTTATTGCATTATGATATTTATCATATAATGCCGTGTGGTATCCGGCTGAGTAGAATAGACCACCCTCATTTCTTACCGAGGTGTCGTAAAAGGCGACTTAGGTAAGTTGACCCACCGTGTGGTATCCGTTTGAAAAGAATAGATTATCCTTTAACTTACAGAGGTATCCTAAAATCAACTAAGGTCTAATAATATAATATATGTCTAATAATAATATTATATATGTCTAATAATAACTAATCACGTCAGGTAGGCGGCTGGTCGTAAAATACGCAGCCAAATCATGTGACAACATGTTATAATATGTTGTGCCGATCCCACTTAGAGTGGGATAAGGGCAGGAGAATGATGATTCACAGCTACATTTTAATTAGCATGTACGAAGAGAAATTTGTAATAGTCAGTTTATTAATCATACCAAAAATGTATGAATGCACAACAAGGTTATCTTATATCAGCTTTTAGATTTAATTCAATGTGTCTAACTGAGACCCGTGGAGACTCCTTCAGTTTTGTAAAGGAGCACAATATAATTATATCCGAGCATAGATCTTGAAAGTCATGTTTTGTGTATTATCTTTCATAACAAAGTACGTACAAATCTGAACTAGCAGTATACGGGTCCGTGCTCACCCTATGTTTGCAGTTACCTCAAGTGGCACATGGGCGCAGCGCGGTAGGTAACGACATCTTTTGTTGCTGCGAGCGGAGTTCGTAATCCGCGCTCGCTCGAGTGTCTCGAGTGGTTCACATTCGCTCGCTCTCCATTCGTCGCGAAACCGTCACACTTGAGGCTGCTGACTTGGTAATACGCGGAAGCGGTTACTACATCATGAAACAACATCAAGAAATTTATGTGCCGTTATTTTTCAGGTATGCCGCACATCTAACACACACTCCTCCTGTCCTTATCCTCCACTAAGTGGAGTCGGCACAACATGTTACAAACATGGTGTCACATGATGTGGCTAAGTATTTTACGGCCGCCTGCCTGAGTTCAACTTACCTTAGTCGTATTTTACGACCCCTCCGTAAGAAAGAGGGTGGTCTATTCTACTCAACCGGATACCACTCGGTGGGTTAACTTACCTTAATCGCCTTTTGCGACATCTCTTTAAGAAATGAGGGTGGTCTATTCTACTCAACCGGATACCACACGGCGGCGGGGCGATTTACCTTAGTCGCTTTTAACGACACCACGGTAAGAAATTAGGGTGGTCTATTCTACTCAGCTGGATACCACACGGCATGCCGCACATCTAACAATACTGTAATTTTCAGCACGGGTTTATCACTCCAGCACTAAAGTGCAAGAGTTCCGTAACGTCCTTTGGTTTTAGGTAATACTTATAATGGTAAAGTTTTTGATTTTCTCTTAATAAATAGCCTCTCTAATCTCTTAATAAGCATCTTTAACGCACGTCACCGCGTACCAGCGGTGAACTGCACTAGACTGTCTTATCTGACGTTGCGCTTCACCGGAAATAGACATTCGATTGTTCTATGAAAATTATAACAATGGGAATTTAACTTGTAGAAAAACGGTGTTGTAAAAAAGCACTGGTGATCAAACAAAGCTCTAAATAAGCAATAATCGTGCACCATTGAAATAGGCTTGACAGAGGCTGCGTGTTAAACATTCCTAAAAGACATCAAAAGTTACAAAAATATTTTTCGTTAACTAAATATATATATTATTATGACCGAATGAATTGAACTTTTACTGTACACTAAAAAATTTACGAAATTGTCATAATACAATTTCTTTAATGTACAATCTGGCGGTCTTATCATTACATGGCGATCTGTACCATACGACTACAATTATTATTAAATTATTAAAGTGACAGATATTCATAAACAATTTATTTCACTTTAAAACGTTTAAACTTTATTTGATTGCTTAAATAATTTGAACTGCGATACGGTATAATTTAGTGTTTAATGTAAAGTCTAGTCTGTACGGTCAAGCTTACCGTCTTTAAATAATTTATAGAATTCCACAGAACAAAATAATGATAGATATATCTTGCTATTAACCGTAGGTCGCGCATTATAGCCAAATAATTCGTTCACCATCATTACTTTAATTAAAGTTCATTTAGTTATCTTATGTCAGTTTATTTTTCAAATCCGCTTGAATGACTTCTTAAGTCCTAGCCTCTGAGGGTGATTGCGCAAAGCATATCTTCGTAATTGGAGCTTGAGAGGCAATTAGCAGCCACTCGCCTCTGTCACCGCTCGCTCGAGCTCCGTGCCGCTCCTCTGTGCTGTACCTTACTGCCCCTTAGCCTTTCAAATACGTACAACCACTGCATTAGTACTATTCTTTTAACTTCGCATTTTGTGAAACTAAGCGCAAATTTTGTTAAATGTTTGTAGTTGAAAATTACATTTTTTTTTGTAGAATTCTTGAAATTCAGCGTAACTCTAATGTTTATTTCGTGTTTGTGAAATTAAGTATTAGATTTTTGTTTTGAAACAATTTTAATAATTGATTATTACCGATATTTTCAGTTATTATTAATAATATACTTATAGCTTGACTGAATACATAAATATCGGAGAAAATATTTTTTTAAACTTTAAAGAAACCTAGCCTTTACCTTTAAGGTAAATGCATATTAAATTCTAAAGAAATGAGAAAGTATGAATTACTAAGAATTTTGCTATTTGCATAATTTAAAACACCTGGTATTAAATTGTATGAGACGTGGAATTAAATTACACTGGATTTTAGGAGAAAATGTGCTATATAAGATGAAGAAAATATATATTTATATATCTATCAAAAATATTTATGGCCCAAAATATTAGGTGATTAAGCACCTTATGTTGCATCTATATTTGAGATAAATAACCAGAAATTAAACCCATAGAACTGAACTTATATTAGCAAAGCCACATAAACTAAGCTCTATTCTGCGCGAGGAAAATCTTTCCCCTCCCATACTCTACCTACTATTGCTACGTTTGAACTTTTCTCTGAAAAGGACGTCTTTTATTCTAGCATAAGTATCTACGAGTACGATGCCGAATCAATTATGCTGTGCCTCAGACATTAGAGTCTAGCTAATGATCATGATACAACTAATCGAATGTTATATGAAAATTTTCTGCTTCCTACACTTAGCATTACATAGATTCTTTTACCAAACGCGGATTATAGCAAAATAATTCTATCATAACTTCTGCACTATGGAATTCCGCAAAGTACCGCCTACCTCTATAACATCATATAAACTGTTTGGTTATTAATGCGTAGTAATATTCATATTCAGTCAGCTAATGGATTCGTAGCAACTGCAAAACACGAGTAGAGAATATTTATTATTCATGTATAACGAAGGCACAGAACGATCGTTTGTGCGAGGTTCAGTCGCCGGTATCAATAATTGAATTTTGGGATTGGGAGATCACTTCAGAGTTACACTAAACCCTCCGATTAATTGCTAGAATTATTTCGTCCCCTCGAAATTTAAAGGAAAACGGTCAATGAAATTATTTATTTTCGTGATTGTATCATTGTATTAATTTATTGTTGGGAATAGAAATAGTCAAATGTCATTTCTTTAGTTTTTGTATATTGACAACATTGTGATTTCTAAGATTATATACTAAATTTTAACTACATCCAAAAGCAATTTTTGGTCAGACGTTATTTCAAAATTCGAGACATAGAAAGAAATAATATTTCATATTGTCTATTAATTTTACTGGTCATATTGTGACTTGTTTTTACATAAAGAACAGTGACCACGTATAGACATGGCGGTAAATGTATGTATGAAAATAATATAACGTTAACTAGATATCAAAAAGATAATTCTCCTATTTTTCGGAATCGTTCATTTTAAGATATGCGAAAATAGTATGGCAAATTAAATTGGCTTATTTATGAAATTGTACATCGAAGAATGCAGGATATTCACGAGGATGTACAGGGAGAGCGCATAGTTTATTATTTTGTGACAGACGAGGAAAAATTTGTACGACAAAATTTAACATGCTGAGTTATATAGACTTCGCAAACATCGACGTGCATTATTTAATACCGGTTACTATATATACGTTTATTTTAATTGTTGTTTCTAGTCCATAAAAGTACTCGAAAAGAAATGCTCGTAAGAAATTTGGTCGTTAAAATATGGCTCATAACTTTATAACGATTTTTCAGTGCATGTAAGTTCTCATTCTAATACATTTAATAAAGTTAATGTAAAAGAATCCTTTTAAAAGCGAATATAGGGATCTAGTCTAATAAATAATATAATATTTTCGTTTTTCTGTCTTTTAATTCCTTATACAATGCCATGTTAAATTTGTAAATACCTATTTCCAATAATCTACGAACAAATAACTCATTGGTCCGTAAATCAATAGTAGGTATGTTTGCAGTGAACGTCGTTCTTTATTGGACCCTCGGAGGGTGGCGAGGAGGGTCTAATCGCAATCAATACCGGGTCTCTGATGATGCTGACTCAATTCGACCTTCTACATAACACGGTCTTAACGAGTAAATATATCTTTTTATTATAACTACATGGAATACAACATTTAGTACATAGAATCTTGGTTTATACAGGAAAGAATCGACTATAATGTCCTACCGTTTATTCTACCTAGTATCTATATATAATTTATATAAAAAATGAATATTTGTCTGCATGTCCCTTATAGACTCCTAAAAAGCTGGACCATTTTTAATGAAAATTTCAGATAATCTTTAGATTGAGGCAGCGGATCTTGAAAACAATAATTACTAAAATGCTTAAATAAAAATTATCCACATTTTCATTGAATAATATTTGTAAATGTATTTACGTATATTAAATACACGATATTGAATATTCTGCCTGGTAAAATTTATTGCAAACATGATAGACATAGCTTTTCTATTTGTATTAGAATGTTTGTTTATTTATCGCTGGCCTGGCGCGGAATGGACTGGAATAATTCGAGATAAATATTCAATGATTCCCGCTAAACAAATTGCTAATAAATTCCGATGATGAGATTTGGTAATTTATCGCTTGCACTAAATTCAATATGCAAGAGCTGGTTGTCCAAATTACCTCGAACCAAGGTCTTTGAACAGTACGTGTTGCCAGTAATGACTTACGGATATGAAAAGTGTAAAGTAAACGTATCTCTAAGCGATCAAAATCAGGAATAAGGAGATCCGTAGTAGAAACAAAGTTACCGACATAGCGTGTAGCGAAGTTGAAGTAGGGATGGGCGTTACATAGTGTGGACGTTGGATACTTACATACTTACATAGTGTGGACGAACCGATGGACGTTGGGATCTTAAAAGGTTTGGAATGGCGACCTCGCACCGAAAAATGCAACGTCCGTAGACCCTCTACGAGATAGACTGACGACTTGAAGAGTGTTGCAGATCCAAGCGGCAGAAGATCGTGTGGTGTGGAGATCTCATGAAGAAACCTATGTCCAGCAGTGGACGACCATCGGTCGAAGATGATGATGATGACTAATTTATTATTGCAGTTGAACGTAATGAGTAACAAAAACCTTTAGATATACAGAATAATGGTTATCTATCTTATTACCCTATGGGAGGCCACAGTCCCAAATTATACGCTTCTTGGATTCAGCGGTTATTTTTTGAGGTCATATAACATAGATGGGGCTTGATTTATTAGTTAATGAAATTCGAGTCTAAGGGAAGAGTGGGCTTTAGACTTTAAAGTTAATGAATGAATCTTGGTAAAAAAGTATGTCTTTATTTTAAATTAAAGATTTACAGTGCTAGATCTTTCCACCAAGATTGTGTCTTGTGTCAAGACTGTTACAATTTCTCTCTCGTTCTATTTTAATGTTGATATTTTCGAAGACTTAAAACATAGGACCATAGGATTTAAGCCCGTAGGATTATACAATGTGCAAATTCTTAAAAAAATATTAATAATTTGGGTTTGGCTAGATAAATTTTATTTCAAATCCTGGTCGATCTCGGCTCTATTGAAGACCGTTTAATTGAAAAGATTGTCTTAATCTGTCATTTAAAATTAAAATCATTTAAAAGATATGCATTTTTATTTCTAAGATAACTTTAAGTTATTGTGTTTTCCTTTTGTTTCAGGTGAAGGGTTAAACATTAGGTTCCCACTATTTGTAATTATTCAAAATTTTTGTTTTATTCTTTGTTTCACCGTACAATCTCCTTTGTGTGTTCTCCATCTTACGTGACATTGGCAAAGTAATCAGTGCCAATATGGCACTCCTAAAAGCCATTAAAGGAAAATTGAATTGAGTTATATTGTTCAAGTCTAAAGATTACGTAGCTAAACATCTCTTACATAACATATATAAATATATTAAATAACAAGAAAAGTATATAATAATTGATTAGATTAGCTTAGCTACCTACATATGAAAGTATTTTTACAAGTAAATAATTTTTATAGTATATTTATCTTCTTATTTTGTCTTATATAATTACTGCAGTTAAGCTCTTTTGCTAGTAAAACAAGAATCTATTCATTAAAACTTGTGCACTAAGAAGATTTATTTCTAAGCTTCTTTGTTCCGTTCGAGAAGTTTATTAATACTATTAGTTTCTTGCATAATGTCTAAGATTGGAGCTTTAAAATATTGCTTTATAGTTATAATGCATTTTTTAATGCATCTCGATAAGATTTAGAAAGAATTTAAATATGTAAATAAATAAATAAATAAATAATACGCTATTTAAAAAACGAAGCGTATTATTTTAATAGATACTTGTTGTTTACAGAAAAGTTTAAATTGAGTGTACGAAATATGCTTATACGTAAGGCAATATTACACAATTAAAGATTATTTGAATGATAAAAATGCTTGGATTTGAAAATTCTTTGTGCTTCAAACAAGACTAATATTATATAATATAAATTTAAATGTTCAAAATATTGATCGCCGAGTTTCTTGCTTGTTCTTCTCGGTAAGAGCAATATTCTGAACCAGTGTAGCTTTATAAAAATCTAATTGATCCTTGACGATTCAAAAGTGCTCGAAAAAAACTTATTTTGAATAAAGATTATTTTGATTTGATTTGAGTTTAGCCCTGCTGCGGCAGATAGATGTACCTAGTCTATACTAAACCTTTTCAAAATCAAATGTGTTAGGCTGGAAGTCACAATTTCTACGAGTTGATAATATAATTTAAGAAGTAGTTAACTAAAGTCATATATGGCCCTATAGTATGCCTTAATGTGTAAGTCCAAAAACTTTGTTGATATTGTCTCTCTCCAGAAATTGACCTATTGTTTTATGGCATTTTTTTGCTGTATGTTATCACCATCCGCCTGCCCTTATCCCACGCTAAGTGGGGTCGACACAACATGTTGTCACATGATTTAGCTACGTATTTCACGACCGGCAGCCTGCCTGAGGTCAACTTACCTTAGTCGTATTTTACGACCCCTCGGTAAGAAAGAGGGTGGTCTATTCTACTCAGCCGGATACCATACGGCATATTTACTGTTTGTTAATGATTTTTAATATATCTTTTACTAAGCTATGTAAGCATAAAACCCGATAAGATTAAAAAAGGGAATAGCAGAGTTGAAAATAAACCATGAAAACGTAAAAAGGAAAATTCATTAACAGCTACAGCGGCCTAACAAAACTACCGCAATATTAACTCGCAATCACTTTCGGTATCGCGTTGCATATCCATTTCACATACGCTATTGCGTCGCACGGTCGTGACACCAACACCCCTGACTCACACCCCTGTGTGAGCTACACACACCCCCACCAAGAAAAGTTTGCGTACATCCAACTTCAAGGCTGTAGAATTTTGGACCTTACGCTGGTGCAATACGTAAGGAGAAAAAATTAAGTTATATTTTTTATCTGTGGCGGGACATGGGCATTGTGTACATAGAGGGCGCGCCCCTCGTTGTCGCCGAGCAAACATGGCGGCGGCTAACGAGGTTTTTGCGCGCGGCTCTCGTGAGCGATTTCGCGCCTAATTTGGACGTACGCCACGGCCAGAGGTGTTTTATTTTATTTAGATTTTCAGGCGAGCTGTGTATGGTTTCATTTAGTAGGTACGCACGTTTCACTTTACGAGAGTTAATTGAGTTGGATCCGTGTGTTTGATGTGTACTTTATTGGCTCGATCGCGTACAAAGGTTTTTTTATACAGTACAAACGAAAGATTACAGATGTTGCAACAGTATTAATAGATATAATAAAATCATATGATCAGTATAAATAAAAAAAATAATATTTTTACTATGCCCTTAGTAGGAATATATATAAAAAAATTGCTACAGACAATTTTGTACATTCAATTAACGAGTTTAGTAAAAGCATAGTAATATAAAGTAAAAGATATATATATATATGTGTGTTTTTCTTTTTTTTTCGTTTTTCATTTTAAGTTTTCGTTTTTCATTTTAAATTTTTAATTTTAAATTTTTTGTATTTGTTTTAATTAATAGTAGACAGTGAACCGTCGAAACAATGCTGTGTAGGTCTATAATTGGTGCATGTATCAGATGTTTTCTTATTTTTGTATGTAGCATAATCAATTTTTAATACGTGTGCTGTCGATGTTCCTTAATATAAAAAAAAGAAAGATAAACTATGATCGTTGAGTCCGACACAGTCCACCATAGCGCGTCGCTTTAAGCCGAGGTCCGGCCTCACAGGAGGCACCCTTAGGACGACCTTAGGCGACGCTCTAGGATGCTGCGAGCCTCGTTCGAGACTCGCTCTCCCAGTTCACACCCCCGGCGATGCTTCCGCGCTCGCCCACTCTCTTGGAGACGCTGTAAGAGCCATTTGGGCTAACAGCATTAGTTAGTGTCCGAAAAAAAAAACTATGATCGCTGTCTATACGTTATTGCATGTATAACTGCCTTTAATACCGTATTTTCCTTTCTGCCTTATTTAAAGTTTCTTCTATGTTATTACGAATACCAAATACCACATTTTTTATTATAATTATTAGAGGGAATAACGTCATTTCAAACTTTCTTGATATAAACGATGTTAAGAACCTGTGGAAAAAATTCCATTGACATACGTAGGGATCTGATAATTCTCTTCGAACAATTCTACCAAGATTTATAATAACAAAAACCAAAATTCAACTGGCCCTGGTGTCTCAACCAGTATGTCAAGACCCAATGCCACTCGATTCCATTTGTCTAAGATCCCAAAAACGTTTTCAAAGAGACGAACGGAGTAGCTCAACACAATATGGTGATAGTCGCAAGCATCTCCAACAAAGATGCTTGTTAAAAAGGGCATTTGCTCAACAAAACCTTGTTAAATCTCATTTGGAAAGGTATAAGAACGTTTAGAGCTTCAAATCGTTCATTGTTCGCGAAATTGGTTGCTCTGGCGCCTTTTCATGCAATCTTATTCATGTTGAGAATATAAAATCGTTAAATGATATTTGTAACTTGTAAAATCAGTACGTAAAGGAGTAGGTTTTTTGGTGGTCTAGAATGTCGACTTAATTTTTAGGTACTGTCACTTGTAAACCAAACAATTCAAAAGAATTAATTAATTTTATTTATTTATATTGGGAATCCTACAGCATAAAATATTACATAATTAACACAAAAACTCATGCCAACTAAAGCCAACAAAGTTTCCACTAAAAGTTAACTTTTCGTTATAAATTTCTATTTTAATTTTAAATCTAAAAAAAGGTATAAAAATATTAAGGATTATTTTTAAATAAATGACTGCAAAAATAATTTTAAGTAGTAATAGTACAACAATTCTATAATATAATTAGATGTGTTCTAAATGTTTGGCCTTACACAACTAGCTAAATTGTTTGGGTTTGTTGCATTGTATAACAACATTCCATAATCAATTTTAGCTTTGCCATTACATCAGGAGGATTTGAGGATTACATAAACGATAAAAAAGCGAATTTAATTACTTTCCGACTTTTTACAAGATAGCAATTACGAAATGTAACTTACGTAGTTAAATTTCGTTTCAATAATTCAATTTGAAAACATCAACATGAGTGTCTTGCTCGGTAAAATCCTAATTAACGTAACATTTAAAAAAGGTAAAGGCAAGTCGAACCAGAAATAGAGTTGACGATTCAAAAGCACTTATTAACAAGTTTATTCGAATAAAAAAAATTTTGAATTTGAATTCGATTCATGAGTCATAAATTACCAAATTTCATATATCTAAGTCTCTAAATTTTCTAATTTTCATCACAAATAAATCATTTTTTATTATAACAACCAAATATAATTTTGGATAAAGTAATTCTGTAATTATTTAATGCGAACAGTTTGGTAAATCCTTTATTTTCCTGTAGGAAGTCCTTAAGACCAAAAACTGAAGAAAAATAACTATTATGCAACAAAACAAGATTAAAAGGATCATTTTGCGGCATTCACGTACTTATCACACAAAAACCAACAACGGTCGGATCGTCCGTCTATCCTCGAGGCATTGTAGGATAGTTTCCGAACGATTAGCCGGCGGCGATACTACAGAATGGGATGAAAATGTCAAAATACAATCTACGGTGACAATCTAAACTGCAATAAATCGAGATAAAAAATTTTCAACCTCAACTTTATGCTCCGGTATTAGAGAATATAAAAGATGTGTAGGATTGAGGAAACCATTTCGTATTTTCGCTACAATAGGATTAATAGCAAGTAACACTAGAACTTGTGCTGATGTCGTTCATGGTTCTTTTGTCAATGCGTAATCGTGTTTAATTCGTATATCTTGTACTGTGTCGAGGATTACGATCAAAGTTTCTGACAGTCGTTTGTATCTGTTTAAAATAAAAAAATATTAGTAGAATCGCAGGAAGTTATACTTAGTGCAGTTTTTTTAGGCAAATAAACCATGATACCTAAACTATATAAATAGTATAGAAAGCGCAAAGTAACAACTTTGCGGAGATCCATAATACAAAAGTAATAATAAAATTATTTTACTATAATCCGCAATTCCAATTCTATAATCCGCAAGCTGTGATAGCCCAGCGGTGAGAGAGCTGTGATAGCCCAGCGGTGAGACCGTGCGACTCTTTCGAGGGGAACACGAGTTCAAACCCGGGCAGGCACCAATGAGTTTTTCTATTAAAAATCATGTGTCTAATTGATAATTGCAATTTATCACACGCTTTCCGGTCAAGGAAAAACATCGTGAGGAAACCTGCATATTTCTAGAGAACTCTGGAGATATGTGTAACCTACCAATCCGCATTGGAGCAGCGTGGTAGGTCTTAGCTCCAACCTTTCTCTCCAGAAACGGAGAGAGGAGGCCTATTCCTAGCAATGGGATTGTAACAGGCCGCTACTTTACTTTTACTTTTAATCCGCAATTATAGAAAAATAATTTATTGTTACTTCTGAACAATATAACTTAGTATTTGCTAAAAAGGATTAAAAAAAGCTAAATTTCCATAAGACTAGATTGTAACAATTATTATTAATAATTATAGTTATTAATAGCAATAATAATAGCAATTCCATAAAGATAAATCTAAATATTTCGTGTTCACATTTTCTATAAAAATATATACGAAACAATGTCTGCTATTTAGTACACCTTAAATAGTAGGAAGTAGAGTAATGAAATAGGTATCCTATCGATTATATAGCTATCTGGCCCATAAACCCTTAGCTAAAGCCTGTATCTAAATGAACTATGTGTTTTGTGCTATATATATCTATTATAGATATACAACAGCAACCCTTTTTTAAGAATATCATTGTATACTAGATAATATGTCTCAAACAGTATGCCGTAGGGGACTTTCGGATTATACTCTCATTCGCAAAAACTAATCCATTTCGTTGTCAAACGCACGCTTTGTGTTGATTTGTCAGTGGGAGTAAGAAAGAAAAACTGCGTTTAATACTTCACTACTTACATTTATATTTTCGTCTGTACTGTAATCTGATGAAGTTGGAAAAGGCAGTTGCAAGCTGGTGGATTAGTGCTGAGTGTTTTAAAAACAAAGTATATGGAGTGCAATAGTCGACGGACAAGTGGTCCAACTTACACTTACTAATATTATTATATATAATATAATTACACTACCCAGCTACTTGCATCATACTGCAAGTAGCTGGGTAGTGTAATTGATAAATCCGGTCTTCTTGAAAATAACATACAACACTCATTTAAAGTTAAAGCAGTAAGACTGTGGAATGCTCTTCCGTCTGAAGTTCAGGAATCTCCTTCATTAAGCGTATTTAAGGTTCGTGTGAAGAATTTTTGATAGAATTGTTATTTTTAATAATTTAATTGTATTTTACTTTACTCTTTTTTTAGTTTATTTTTCTCTCTATTTATTTTTCCCTATTTATTTGTTATGTGTATGTATTTGCTAACCCGTGGTTATTCTCAAAAGATCCTCTCTTTCAAAGAGTTGTCTGGAAGAGATCACAATAATGTGATAAGACCACCCTTTGCACATTTAAAATTTAGAATTGATTACATACGCCTTAGCGTCATCTTACCAACCGGAAATTAAATAAGCTCCTACACGTCAGTCACACTTGAAAGGGACCCAGCGCCCTCCGAATGCAATAACAACTCCTGAACGGCTAAGGAAGTAATCAGTTTGTATTATAGTCACGAGTGGATCTAATTTAAAACGAGTCAGAAAACATAACAAAATTAGTTACTATCCTGAACTTCTGCTGAGCTTCCATGAAAAGCTCCCCTTTGTAGAAAACAACTGACCTTTTAACGAGGACACTCCTTAGGTTTCTATATCAGTGCTTAGTAAAGTTCCTTTCTAGAACTGGAAGCCAAAGTTCAATAAGAATGCCAAGTTCATATCCCTTTCCAGTTATTCGGAAAACAAGAAATTGTATACCACAAAATACCTTATAAACTTCCAGTTTTTATAAGTTTCCTTTATAAAACTTATTTCTTTTTCTGTACAATATCGTCTAGGAGCCTTTATATCTCTGCATACTTCAGAGATGCATAGCCTGCTAGTCCATGCATCATATCCCCATCATATCCCCCCATTATTCAAGTATAAAAGATTCCAATAAGCACTAATAAGCAAAAACTTTTACAATATCTTTGTTGATTTAACATAAATCTAGCATTTCCTATAATGGCGGTACATGCTTTTTCACACAGTAAGCCTCATATACATACATCAATGATTCCCAAAGTGGTCTATATCGACCCCTTAGGGTCGACGAAGAACAGCTAGGGGTCTACGTGGGCGAAAACAAAATTGGATCTATGAAATGAAAATGACGGTCAATGGCAAGGAAGTTTATGCCTAACACGTTTTTTATACCATTTGAAACTGTTTTAGAGTTTCTCGATAGTAAAGATGAAAATTTGAAAGAAAATTTATTGATGAGAAAACAGACATTGCTTATTTGACATATTTTTCTTCTAAATCTAATATGGTGAACTCGCAGTTGCAAGGTGACAGTTTAAATTTGATAAAAACAAAGTCGATTGAACCATCAAGTTCATCCCTCCCATTAAACAAATTTATTTTTGCTTAGTTTTTTTCATGTAACAGTTACTATATATCGATTTAAATTTAATTGATAAATGTGTAAAACTATATTGTTGTTTTTGTACTTTTTCACACCTAAGTACCTATAGTACTTCACTACTGTTAGAAATTTAAGTCTTTCTAGGTAAATAGCAGGGGGGTCTATCTAAAACTCAAAACATGACAAGGGGTCTACGATAGAAAAAAGTTTGTGAATCTCTGACATACATCATTGGCAGCGTAAACTCGATGTCATTACAAATATGGCGTGCACGCGTACATACAAATCACACCCTACTAACAACAACAAACGCCATTTGTCCCAAATAAACCCACTGCAAGCATTTTACATGAGACTTCAAAGATATGAGGTTGACACTAAGCGTCCGTGTGACATTCCCCTTTTATTATATCTTAATTCACACCCCTGGCGATTTAGTATAAACTTTACGTTGGACTCTATAACAAACGCATAGCATTGAAAACGAAGTGTCCGGAAACTGGGAAATAGCTGTTTTCATATGCTAATTTATATGCCTTTGATGTCAGACTTTCCACTCAAGTGCTTTTCGTTACGGTCGAGATTGCCTCTGCAATTCATTCAAGTGGGGTGCGTAGTTAAAAGCGGTATTACAACCAGGATTGTCGGCGTCTTTGTAATTAATACATAGGTAAGTGACATTGATATGCCGAATTGCCATTGTCATGACAAAGGCTGCGCTCTGGGGGCATTTTCAACAATTGGAATGGATTAATTTTGGGCAAGCATGTTGTTTTCTTTTATTAAATAAAACGTGTCACTCGAATCAAGTGGGGGCATAGGATTTAATAATAAAATACCCGATATAATGGCAATTCTGATATTCACAACAACGTCAGTGTTTCAGATTGATATATAGTTTCATTAAGTGGAATATCTTTAATCCCTTGTTATCGAAATATGAATAATAAAAATAATTTTAAAAATGTATGGTGCCATTTTTTTTCACTTATTTAACTATATGTAAGTATGTACAATAAAGAAAGAAAGAAATAAATAAATATTGCCGTTAAAGTAAATGAATTGTATGGAAAGATTGCATCCTTTGCTCTGAGTTGCTGTTTACATATAATGTAAACAAAATAAATACTAGTGATATTGTTTATATTCAAAATGCATATAAGCATTCGCTATACAATAAAATTGATATTCAGTAGATACTAAATTATAAATTAGTATAGTTCGATACTGATTTTTAATAAACATTTCGTTCATAACAATTTATGTGACGCATAATGCATTTTACAAAATAATAGCAATTGAGAGGATGTCATGTCGGAGAAGTTCCGACGTATTTCGAGAGATGGCGTTATACTGGAAGTTGTGGTTCTAATCTGGATTCCAAAGTGTAAGAGGTTTGAGGGCCCAAACATAGATGGCGCTTTTAACTATTTACATTATGAACTACAGAAGCGGTTAAATTCAAATAATAATAATTAAAAAAAATAGATCCATAGATCTATTTTAATTAACAACTACAATATTAACGATAAGTAATCATTTTTAATCTATTTGTACTTATAAATAGTGACAGAAGGTAGAGATCGAGACATGAACTTTGTTCATAAACAGAAAAACCAGCATACAATTTGTTGTGATATTTCTAGCGGAATGACACCAAGATGACTCATAACTAAAAATTATAATAAGTTGAGGTTTAGTAATAACTTAGTCTGAAATCTATTAGAAATATAAAAATATCAAATAGGCCTTGACAATTTGTATCGAAACAAAAAGTAAACTCGTGACGGGGGCCGTAAATCACTACATTAAACTGCCACGATCTATCCGATTTACATTCACGACTGAGGACGGCAAAATTTAAAAAAATGCTAAAAGACAATACTAATTTCAAAATAAAGAGTTTGAATATAAGTCACGAAACGAACGGCGAATGCTCGACATTTCAGTATACTAGTGAAACGCACACGACTGTCTCTGTATTAAGCTATAGAATACTGGAATCATTCCGTATTACATATAATCAATTTTTTTACAATCAGTTAAGCTAACGATCAGGCGAAGAACTTAAACATTTAAAATATAAAAAAATAACTCTTAATTAATTTTAAATATGTGACGCCCTGAGCACACGATAACTGAGCAAAGGCATTCTCTACCACTGAAAATGGATCCACGAAATTCAAAATCTCCCACACAATATACTGGCTTCATCTCGAAGCTTGATTGTACCTTAAGGCGCGTTATAATAAGCAAATATAGATATATTAGCTACGCCAACAACGGCTTCGCCCGCGTGGAATTCACTGATTTACATAATTTTTCCCGAATTTTTGAACATAAAAGTAGATATTGTGAGTTAACCGTGAGAGTAAGAGACATGCTATCGCAGACTTTTTTGTAGTATTTTCATATCTATAATTCTCTACTATATTACTTTAGCGTATCTCTGCTGGTTAACGCAGCGCACGCGACTAAATCTCCCAGCAAGCAAGTTTTTTAACAACTCTTCATCATAATTTACATATTACCGATATGTACTATTTACCTAAACCATCCGGAAGTGTTGCACTCTCTTTTGGTGAAAACCGTACAAAGATCCGTTCAGTAGATTTTGAGAAAATCGATGACATACAGACAGACAGCTTTTTGGGACTTTGTTTTATAATAAGTATAGATAACGTAAAGTTACAAAAACGGACAATTACATCGTTCTTACTTTTTCGTTACATTAAGTACTACACATGGTTAACACACAATAACCATTTTTACGTTCTAAATTAAAAAATATTTTTATCTTGGAGTAATATAAAGGAATTTACGCGGACAAAAATTTGTGACATTAATTTGTCGCGGCCGGAACCACAGGCACAGCTAGTTTATGATATAAGTAACATTTTGAACCGTCATTATTTTGTACGTTTACAAAAAGCCTATTTAACCAAATTACAATCAATGTACAAACCGATCTGCTGTTATTTCATTCTATGTACATTTAGATTGACGTGCTCAAAACTGTAAAATTAGATAGCTCCTATTTGGAATACGATTGGAGTAACATTTTTTAAACGACACCGATTATGGGGTAGAATTTAGAAATAGCGCGCATGAAGCCCGTATTGTGGCGTAAAATTAATGGTCTGTAAAATGTGAATAAAAGCAATTCAATTAAGGGGGCTCGTAAAAAGCAACTCATATTTTATATTACAATCTGTTGTTATTTTAAAATGATCATGTTTTTGTTTCTAAAATATGTTACAATAATATTTAAGATTTTGGTGCGTTTTATTTATACCCGTTAAGCGTAAGGCTTATCGATAATAGGGCGACCTATACCAAGTAAAACCGTTAATTCACAGTTACGTACGTTCATAGTATAAATTTTCGATTTGGCACCTATATATATCTTTTCTATTACAAAATACCCATGTTCTTAGTAAATAAAACTCATTACGTGCATAAAAATACGGTTCACATCGCGACTAAATCGAGTTACCTTTGTGTAAGGTTCGACGTTTCGGCAGAGTTGCATCCGCTGTGCTCGCGAACTGGTAAATTTTAAATTTTTACACATTAATAAGTTGTGAATCGCGAAAGTTTCAAATCTATCATTACGTGCGTTTTAAAATCTGCATATGCTAAGATTTCCTGAGAAACGGAATGGCTTGAAGTGTCAATCTTTGGCAAAAGTCTTTCACCTAGTGGGATAGTAAAAGTGCATAATGCCTTTTTTAATTTTCTTACATAATGTCACGAGGCGTTAAAACAATTGAGCAAGCATAATAATTAATATAATAATTAAATAATAATTAAACACATCCTTGATATTCACGTAGGTAAATTGATATTTACCGACAGAGTACGTCAAGTACTATAGACATTCAAAATCTGTTTTTCTAACTGACAATGCTGTTCTAACGACTTTTAGAATATCACTAGGGAAGGCCGAGCACAAAACCCTCGCTCAAGGTGGTAAATTTGAAGAACAGAACGTAGAAGATCTCTTAGCGTTTAGTAGTACATAAAAATTATACAATGTAGCAGCAAAAGGTCCATGACAGACCTATGATTAGTTAAGGCAACGTTCCAGTATATGAGATTCCAATTATTGGAATCTAAGCCCGCCCTTATACTGTTGAACTTTTAATAGGCAAGTTCATTTTATTGTATTGTTTGATGCCAATAAATGCCAATAGATATGAAGTCACCGATGACGCGATACACATCTGCGGATTCTGATTGTGCCAATTTTACGCTTAACAACAATTGCACATCGACCACCTACATTGATAGTCATTTATTTCAACATCATGATTGATGTCGTATATAACTTCATATTCTGCTAACCAATTGATATATATACTTACACTTACAATAAGTCATACTGGACGAACCCTGAGAGCGTGTGAACCTTAAGATTTCGAGGGTTTAAACCCCATGCAGCAAAGAGTTTTGACATATTTTCAATTTTATTTATTTGTGCGTTCTACGCAGAACCTTTATCTTACTAGAGAATTCAACGTGCACATGGGAGAAGCGTTTTGGATTTCTTCTCTTCAACGAAAGCACAAAGAGAGGCGTTTAGACCCTTAGAGAGAGAATAAGAGATCATTACTTTACTTTTACTACAATACTTTATTGACTTTACTAATAATTTCCAAATGTCGATATAAGCTAAATCTACTAAAATTTATATCCTAAAAATTTACCGACAATTTTTTATACAAATTGAGCACGGGATGAATTACAAATGCAATGATATCCTATGTTAAGTCATATTAAATTATACTAAGTTATTTACTGAAACTGAAAACAATCAGGGGGTTCGGTTATGCTTGTGGTTTAACATTTTTAAGCGAAATACTCCGCGTTAGGTAACCAAACGACTATTTATATGTTAGAGGAAGACACAGTATTTAAGTAGTATACGAAAGTATGGCATGATACTCCTGTAACAATCGTATGTCCAATGGACGTGAATCATTAACAAAATAATTTTAATAAAATGTACGGGGGTTACAAGTAAATTTTGTACATATTTGTTTTCTAATCATTAGACCACCGCGGTTATCCGAGTTTGGTGTGATAAGGAAAATACGAATTTACAACATATATCAACGTTGTTTAGTTTATGTTTGAAGCCAAGGTCGGATGTCCTGACTCATTGTTGAAACAAATGATAGGACAGTAAATAAAAATATACTCAACAACTGTGTTAATTTCGTAAGGTTGCCAGTAAATATAAAACTGTTAATTTAAAAATCACATCATAGATTAACGATAGATTAAATAAAACGATGGAAAATATAAACAAGGTAAAAAACGAAAATGTAAGCGTAATCCCTATTATTCCATGGTATTTGTCTGTGTTATGGCAGTAAAATAAAAATGTGAATTACTGAATGACATGATGCTGTGTAAAGACGTAGGTGAAATATTTATGTCTAGTTAGTAAATGTAAGCAAAACCTTACAAATTGATATTTGAAATAATTCGTTTTGTACACAATTTGAACTATAGATTCGCTGCAAAATTCATTAAAAAATGGATTTGTTATTTCGATAATATATATTTAAAAAACTGGAGTGTAATGAAATGGTACGGCAACACTGATTTATATTTCCTATGATTTATAGTCGTGGAGCCAAATTATCCTTCTGATGATGCTTCGGTTTCGGGGCGAAACGATCGTAGAGATTTTGGTGGTGGTTGTGTGTATTGCTTGTGTGCATTGTTGCTGATGGAGGCGTCTTGGGATACCTGTGGTGACTTGTCCTGCATGTGTAAGATACGTGAATGTTACCTGCTTCAATACACTTAGCATTGCATTGCATGCATTTGCTTCACACAAGCGGAATATAGCAAAGTAGTTCTATTTCTACCCGTTGCAACTTTGATCTGATAATGGCTTTTTATTGATTTTTCTACATTTACTCCAGCTAATGCACGAAAAATTAGGAAATATAACAGAAACTATAACAGAACTATTTTGTAGTTAATATATAGACACCGGCTATACTCACGTCTAATTTATCGGTTTAGCCCGACTAGCGAACGAAAACCCATTTCCCGCCGCGATAAAGTCGTGAAAAGAGTCGTGAATAAGTGCCCTGGATGGGCTCGAAACTAGTCGATTATTATTATAGCTAACCCGATAAAATTAGACGTGAGTATAGCCGGTGTCTATATATTAACTACAAAATAGTTCTGTTATAGTTTCTGTTATATTTCCTAATTTTTCGTGCATTAACTGGAGTAAATGTAGGAAAATCAATAAATAGCCATTATCAGATCAAAGTTGCAACGGGTAGAAATATTTTCGACAATTTATAACGGAAGCCGCACAGTCAGATTAAATCGGGCCATAATCGTATTCATTTTACTGTTATCGAAGTAAACGACGTTTTAAATGTTCCGAATTTGGCTACCCCTTTATTGTCACGAACGGTCGTGCTTTATGCACCAGCGGATATTTATTATTTGGCAGTCCTACAGGAGTTTACAACAATTTTTTATTGTCGATCGTGATCGCGTTGAGTTAAACAGGGATCTATCTGATCAGCAGGCCTACCATCAACTTTTATAAAACGATTCAATTGCAATGCTATTCAAAGTCGGTAACTAAACTGTTTATTTATTTCGTACTTTGAAGTGTTTTTAACTGAGTTGCATTTGGATCGCACACCTACTATATAAATAAGTAGTAGTAATATATAAATAAGAGTGAATTAAATATTTAACGATTTAATTCGGCAACGATAAACTGTGCGTATTTAACACGTCATGATATGAAAAAGCAAAACAATTCAATCTTAGGTCTTCATTTGGCATGGTAAGTCTGTAGGAATACTTTTACTTACGCTCAGTATTAAAGTGACCGAATTCAAAATTATGCTTAATTGAGTGAGATTCACTTTAATCCTTATTTCAATGCCATTTATGACATCACGTTATGAACTATTTAAAAAACTAGTATTACCTTGCACTTCCTAGTTGAGTCTCTTTAACACACATGAGTTTTTAGGCGCTACGCTGCGCAATTTGGCATAAAAGAACTACTTTGTAGGCCACTTTCATAATATGCGTGCGCTTTATTCGAAATAGTTTTCTAAGTCTTCTTATTCTAAACGCGCCATTACGCCTCGTTGCACGGGCGTAAAAAATACGTCGCGTTAAATCTCCGCGTAGGAAGAAGTTGGGTAAGAAGTAAGGCATATGGTATATTCGGCTTAACACCCAACGCCTAACGCTGAAAATGGAACATTACTCGATAAAAATACGTCGCGTTTTAAAATTGATATCTGGATACCCATCTCTTACATATCGACGTATTTTTAACGCATGGTAAAAAACCTGTCGTGCGTACGAGGGGTAACTCATTCTGTCGTGCGCCGGACCTTAACACGTACTGGATTGAAGCATTATTATAACCGATTAGCAGTACTTCAAGCTCTTATAACTTGCTCATGTGTTTTCCAATAAAGCGTAGCGTAGCGCTTACAAAACTCACGTGTGTATTAAAGAGACACATAACTCGGAAGAGCAAGAAAATACTAGTTTTTTAAGTTCGTAACGTGAAGTCATATACGGCCACTGGTCACTTTAAAACGTGCAGCGATATGTAAGTATAGTATTATTTTCATATTCGGGGGACAGCCTGTCGCTCACGTCCCCAAGAAATCAGCTACCTACTCTCTTGCACGTGTCCCCCGGGTGCTGTTAAGCGAGCGACGAAACAAGCCGCATATCAAATACCAGTTATAAGTCATCATTCTCCTGCCCTTATCCCACTCTAAATGGGGTCGGCACAACATGTTAGAAACATGTTGTCACATGATTTGATTCCATATTTTACGACTGGCCTCCTGCCTGACGTCAACTTACCTTAGTCGCCTATTACGACACCTCGGTAAGAAATGAGGATGACCTACCTTAGTCGCCTCTATAAGTGTCATAAGATATAGTTACTAATCAATATGGCTTTCCATGTCAAACCAAAAAGCTCTTCTAAGAGCTCCCGGACTAAGGATGTTGGGGCTATGACATACGATAAAAAAAAGTATTTTTTTCATATAATTATGTAATTTCTATTCAGGATAGTGTAAACTAGCAGTTGCGTTTTGTTATAGAAATCGTTACCCACCGAAGAAACGCGGAAACGAAAAGTCGAAGGGTATGATCACAACGGCATAAATTTGTATGCAAATGAGTGGAAGAGCGAGCTCGAGGCAATAATCGGCTCGCGGCGCCATAAATAAAGTTTACGATTCGACGACATCGGCGGCAACCCTACCGGGGAAATTAACGCGACGCGGGAGTCCTTGTCGTGATATACTAAGGCACACTTAGCGTTGCTTGTGCACGATGCAAATATTAAACGTCCTATAGCTTATCTGAATTATTCTTGTTCGATCTAGATGTTCCCGCTGTTTAGTTGAGTCAGTAGCATGCCGCGTGCTGTCGACACGCTTTTAAGCTGATATCAATAGGATTTATCACAGATCTTCGTTTTATTAAGCAATAATAGACAACATGTATTAAAGATCAAACCATCGTTTGGTATCCGACTGAGTAGAATAGACCACACTCATTTCTAACCGGTGTCGTAAAAGGCGGCTAAGGTAAGTTGACCCGCCGTGTGGTATCCGGCTGAGCAGAATAGACCACTCTCATTTCATACCGGTGTCGTAAAAGGCGACTAAGGTAAGTTGACCCGCTGTGTGGTATCCGGCTGAGCAGAATAAACCACCCTCATTTCATACCGGTGTCGTAAAAGGCGACTAAGGTAAGTTGACCCGCCGTGTGGTATCCGGCTGAGCAGAATAGACCACCCTCATTTCATACCGGTGTCGTAAAAGGGGACTAAGGTAAGTTGACCCGCTGTGTGGGATCCGGCTAAAAAGAATAGACCACCGTCATTTCTTACCGAGGTGTCGTAAAAGGCGACTAAGGTAAATTGATCCACCGTGTGGTATCCGGCTGAGTAGAATAGTCCACTCTCATTTCTTACCGAGGAGTCGTAAAAGGCGACTAAGTTAAGTTGACCCTCGGTATGGTATCTGGCTGAGTAGAATATACCACCCTCATTTCTTAACGAGGTGTCTTAAAAAGCGACTAAGGTAAGTTGGCGTCAGGCAAGCGACCGGTCGTAAAAAACTAGCCTAACGTGTTTTAAACATTTGTGCCGATCCCACTTATAGTGCGATAAAAGCAGGACAATGAGGCAAAAAATTCAAATTTAGAGATATTTAGCGATATTTTCTATTAAACAAATGAACTCAGCATGGACAGACCCATGGCGATAATACTAAAAAACAAACTAAGAGCATTTTGAGTCTTTTGATGTTGGAAGCAACAACAAAGACCTATACGAAATAGAAACATTCTAATTCAATTTAGCAAAAGGGTTGTCAGCTATGCGGAATGACAAAAAAGCGGTGAAAGTAAAGGGAGAGACTCTGAAAAGGGAAGCTCAAAGACATGTTGGGGCGGTGACGTGTCGCGTTCCCGCGCGACCTCAGCGTCGGGTAATTGATGCGTTCAAAATTATAAGGTAGCTTCTAAACGATGTTTAGGAAAAGTAGGGAAAAACGGTACGGCCTAAATTGCATTTTTTGTAACGGCTTTTGCTTAATGTATTTAAATTTTCTAGGCGATAATGATAGAAGGAAGGAACATCAAGGAAATGAAACAGATTTACTTTTAATTATTAATACTTCTATCTTGCACAATACAGCAATAATGAAATGTAAATAAACATAAAAATTATATTTCAAAAAAGTAATGAACGAAAATTCAGTACGAAAATTTTTCCGAAAGAGTAGTAAAGTAAACAATTCAAAAGATCTAGTTAATGTGTATTTGAGTTAAGGAAACAAGCTGTCGAAACAAGACACAAGACGTCACGTCAATTTATAATTTCAAGTATCCTCAATTACGTAGTGGTTTTTCTCAATTCGTATCTTTTCTTATTCGCGAAGGCACAATGGAATTTTTTATCGTAAAAGGTTAGTCCAGTATCTAAGCTTAAATTGTACCAAATTTCACTAAGACAGTTGTGAAGCGTAATAACCAGACAGACAGACGTACAGACAGGCAGACAGACAGACTAACGCATTTGTAATAATACTGATTTGAATTTCGAGTTAAAAAGGAGCATTAGAAACTAGCTTATCAACAACGATTTAAGTCAATTTCGCAACATTGCACTGTGTTTATAATTGGATTGGTGACTGATATTTGAAGTTTCTATTTTACAATTATTTTTTTTATATATGGGATACTTACACACACGGTCGTTCATTCCCAAAGTAAGTAACTTAATACTTGTGTTATGGGTGACTGAGAACTGGTAAATATACTACATATACCAACAAACTGTTCATAGAAAATGTTGACCCTCGGCGGGAATCGAACCCGCGATCCGCGGAGCCGAAGGCAGAGTCACATACACACACATATATATATGTATATATATGTGTGTGTATGTGACTACGTGAATTTTTCCTGCTTCACACACAATAGCATTGTATGCATTCGCTTAACTCGCGCGGATTTTAGCAAAGTAGTTCTGTTATAGTTTCTGTATAATACATTCAATAAAAAATTGTTAAACGAATTATATAAGCAGGCGTTACTTTGCGGAATCCCATATTACAGAAACTATAACAAAACGACTTTGCTAAAATCTGCACGGATTTTGTTATAGTTTCTGAAAAATTGTTAACTTTAATTTTGTATTGATGCTAAGTCAAACCAAATGTTCGTGACAAAACTAAAAGCCTAAAATATCTATCCAGATCCTTTAAGTTATCACGATTGAGACGTCACATTTCTTGACACAAGGAAAATTGGCGAAAGAAGTTCGTGAAACAAAAATGTCGGGGCAAGAATTTGACACACGCCAAAACCAAATGGCTTATGGGCCATGTTTCTCACCACGTCAGCATTTTAAATAAAGTCGATCTCGCAATGTCAGCCAAAGACATTTTTTCTACGCTGTCTTTTATGAGCAATTTCCTTTTACTACACGACTTTGGTACTTCTATACATGAGAAAGTTATAATAGACCTGTGTCTATTATTACCGGTACTATATTAATGTACTTACTATACTGGCTGACCCGGCAAACTTTGTTTTTGCTAAAATAAATAATTTCTAGAGAATTTTTAGTGTATATTATAAAAAAATACAAACATTTGACTAAAAAAATAAAAATAATGTTAGGGGTGAACAACCCTTATCATTTTGGGGGTATGAAAAATAGGTAGTAGCTGATTCTCAGACCTACTGAATATGCATATAAAATTTCATAAAAATGGGTCCACCCGTTTCACAGTTGTATGGTAACGAGAAATTTTATATATAAGAATATATTATTTATTTCATTTGTTCTAAAAAATTCTGTGCGTTTCAAAGTCAAGAGGGGAATATCTGGAGTTTTGTAACAAATTTGAAGTTGCAATGTGCGATGCACATACATATATTCAATATACTAGAGTAGGGAAGCAAGCCATCTACACTTATTATAAAACAAAGTCCCAAAAGCTGTCTGTTTGTATGTAATCGATTTTCTCAAAATCTACAGAACGGATTTTCGTACGGTTTTCACCAAAAGATAGTGCAATACTTCCGGATGGCTTAGGTACATAATACATATCGGTATTATGTAAATTGTGTTGAACCGATCGCGAAGTTGAACTTGCTTGCTGTAAGCTTTAGTAACGTGCGCTGTGTAAACCAGCAAAGTTACGCTTAAGTAATGTACTAGAGAATTGTAGATCTATAAAACAACTACAAAAATGTCCGCGATAGCATGTCCCTATCTCTTATGGTTAACTCACAATAGCTACTTTTATGTTTAAAATTTGAATTCTAGAAAAAAATTGTGACACTGATTTCCTAGCGGGCGAAGCCGCTGGCACAGCCAGTATTATAATAAAGAGAAAGCAAATAAGTGTTTATCTATCTGTCTCTCTTTTATATATGTGATTAGACAGAGAAGAAGTATACGAGTTTCATCTTCCCTTCTCATTATCGTGTCACTATCACTTACAGACCAGCCTATGCCTTTATTAGCGCGTTCAAACATACAAACTCTTCAGCTATATATATTAAGTATAGATTAGTCTTTGATCGGTGCCTAGTCAGTTTGGTGGAAACACTCAATATAAAGTAATTACTCAAAAATAATTGTGTTGTTTCTATCGAATATAAACCTCTTACAGTTGAGGAATATTCCATTTGCAAAGTAACGACATTACCTATAACATATAGAGTTTACAAAGTTGCTTACAGGGGAAATATTGTACTTTCAGGTTTTCAAGTGCACAAGTTTCTGTGTAAATTGTACTGCGTTTAAGTTTATTGCGAAATTGTGAACGTGAAAAACGGCTCTAGTTTCTAAACAAATTGAAATATACACGACACCGAAATTTTGCCGTCGAAATATATATAGCCGTTTATACGTCGAGAAAACTAGAAACATATGTTATTTTTAGTTATTATGTATTAATAATTTTACATGATTTATAGAAGCAGGCGTTACTTTGCGGAATTCCATATTACAGGCACTATAACAAAACTACTTCGCTATAATCCGCACGGGTTAAGAGAATGCATGCAAAGCTAATGTGTATGAAGCAGGCAAAATCTACGAACCTTATACATGCAGGACAAGCCACCACACGCACCCCAAGGCTCCACCACCAGCAACAAAACACACAAGCAGCACACACACCCACCACCACGACAATCTCGACGGTCGTTTCGCTCCGAAACCGATGCATCATCAGGAGGATAGGCTCCACGACAAAATCGTAATGCGCCGCGCCACACAAACAAGCAGTCTTAAATAGTTCAACCCCCACCACTACCCTCCCCTCCGAACACATGTAGCAAAACGGAATTAGAGACATTTACTTGCTCGTTAATTAAGTGACCATTGTTATTTTTAATTATTTAAAGTTGCTCTAACACATTGAGTCGGAGTCCCTTATCACAAGTGTGAAGAATATGAAATGAATGGTCATTAGGTACTTTATGACCACTCTCAAGCAAATGCTTTGCTCGTAAATGTCTCTAATTCCGTTTTGCTACATGTGTTCAGAGGGGAGGGTAGTGGTGGGGGTTGAACTATTTAAGACTGCTTGTTTGGGTGGCGCGGCGCATTACGATTTTGTCGTGGAGCCTATCTTCCTGATCATGCTTCGGTTTCGGAGCGAAACGACCGTCGAGATTGTCGTGGTGGTGGGTGTGCGTGCTGCTTGTGTGCTTTGTTGCTGGTGGTGGAGCCTTAGGGTGCGTGTGGTGGCTTGTCCTGCATGTATAAGGTTCGTAGATTATGCCTGCTTCATACACATTAGCTTTGCATGCATTCGCTTAACCCGTGCGGATTATAGCGAAGTAGTTCTGTTATAGTGCCTGTAATAATTTTACATTTATTTTAAATTTTGTATGCATAGAATTTCAATAAAATATAGAAAAAAAAGAAAACTTAAAGCTACTCATAATAAGACTAAAACGATCGATTTAGTGCTTCTCTTAGAAAATGACACTCTTAATATTAAAATGATACACTATCCCGTTTGAAACTTTACAAAAATGACACTAATAAAATAAACTATTAATAATAAAAGGAAATAACCTTCGGGACTAATTTAAGCCTATGATGGTTTTGTTTAAGTTTTAAAAGAAAATGGGAACAAGCTTATCTTAGTCTTGTTAATATCGCCTAACAATAACATCCGAATATTTCCTTTCAGCATTGATATGGCAAAGACCTGATTAATACATATATTCATGTCGAATAACGCAAAACGATCGAATTATACAAATTACCTGATAGTAGAGCTATTGACGAAATGAATTGGCCAATCGGGTAACAATAAAAAACATGTAAAATATCAGGTGCACCCTTAACCAAGGCAAATATTTCGCATGCAACAAATGCATTACGTTGTAGTGCAATTTTCGTGTTGGGCCGTTCGCGATGTCGTGTGACGGTGGATTAGATTTATTGACGAGTTATGTAGTTACGCGGGACTTGAACACGCGATTACTTGTGATCAATTGACGCTTCTTATTCGGATAGGGGCGTAAGAGGGAAGCTCGTCGCGGTCTGTGTTCCTAATTGAGAATTACAATCGCAGGCGATGCATTCTGCCTTTTTGGTATTTAGTTAATGAAGACTGACTTGGCACCAAGGATTCCATAATTGAACTAAACCGACATTAAAAATTCGTCACGCGCATTTCAGAGATGTAAAACAGTTAGTTGCCTTTGCCGACAGTGCAAAAATGCGTTTAGCATACTGCACACCCACGTAATAATTAGTTTTGTTGCTGGCAAATGTAAAAGAACAATAAAGAACAAAAACAAAATTATAAATTTGCAAAGTGTTATGAGCAAATAATAGCACTATATTTCGGATACAAAACAGATCAGCAAATACTTTACAAAAACAGTTTAGAAAAAAAAACAATTTTATTTATACTATTACATACCTTTCTCCCTCTTTTGCCAGGCAAGCACCGAACACAGTAGCGCCAGCGTTTTTCCAGTACCCGTTGGACTCTCAAGTAAACAATTTTTTCTTTTGTCAATGGCTCTTAAAACCTGAAAATAATTCAAATTTTTGAATTAATCTGTTCACTACGACTTAAGTTATATCCAAAATATAATAAACCAAAAACATTATACAGTTTATGGTATTAATATAAATATTATTATAAACTCTGTGTCTTACTTACTTTAGATTAAAATATCCCACTTCTATTAAAATAAAATCTTACCAGGGTCATGTTGTATGTAGTAAATAAAGTTATTTGTTAAAATAAAAAAATAATAATTGGATAAATTTTATGTCAACTAAATGATGATTTCAATGGACGATGAAAAAAATCTACTCATCTATTACAATCATTTAGTTTATTTATCACATTTTATATATGCTAATCACTACATAATATAAAAGTTAACTGACACTTTTCATTTTTACTTTATTCATGACTTCCAATAATAAGTATATTATTTTTAAAGTAGCTTGTTGTTCAAGTAACAAAATACAAATAAAAAAAAACAAATCACATTTATCTGTGCAATTGGATGTAAAAGAAAAGCAGATACATTTATTACAATAAAATATCCACCCTTGCATTACATAAAATTGCCACTGCTATATTTTTCTTTTTTTTTCACATTTAAATATTACTATACATTTTGTATATTTTACTTATGCATCAATATAAATAAATAAACCCACCACTCTACTCAAATAGACATTAGTAGGTTATTGGCAGATTTTCTCACATGTTTTACTTCATCGAAAAGCATGTGATAAATTGCTAATAATTATAAAGCACATAGGTTTTAATAGAAAAACTCATTAGGTTTGAACCCATGACCTCCAGGAAAGAGCTCATTTAATAGTATGGTTAAGCAATTGAGATGTAGTAAGTATCAATAGTTTGTATAAACTATAAAAAAATTAACAAACATATTTTTGTCAAGAAGAAAGAAGTACTCACTAGTAATTAACTTCTTTAAAATAGAGTTCAACAAATATGTTAATGTAATGTTATTCTCGTTTAAATTTAATTATTATTTCTATTTCTATTGATATGTGTCAATAATTCACTTTAACATCTATTCTGTAATATACTTAAGAAATAATAAACTCATAGTGTTGAGTAAAGTTTAAACTGTTAAAAGTCTCTATGAAAGAAAAAGATTTATTATAAATTGATGTTACATAAAATATAATCAATTTTTTTCTGTTTTTGTACTTTATTAGAAATATGTAGTGATAAATTAATTACTTGAACATTGAGAAGTGATTATAAATGTCTACAACCATAAAGTAATTTAGTAAAATCAAATGTTTATTTGAAGTTGTAATGTCTAAATGTTACAATGTGAGTTTTAAATGTTTAAATAATTTGTGTCTAAAATTAGCGTTAACTTACATTACTCATAACAGCCATTTGACATGCATAAGGATCTACAGGAAGCTGTATTTTGACACCCCACATTGGTTTTACAAAAACAGACCGTTTCTCCTCAGAGGTGCAGGGTACACTATTTGCCGAATACGTGATATTATTATCATTTTTCTCTCCAAATAAGTTTCTGATTAAGACTTGTCGTTTGGCTATGACATCTTGGCTTTTATAAGCCTCGCCTTCATCATCGTCGTCAGAAATCTCTATAATTTCATTTACTGAAGGACTTTGCGGTGCCAAAATGTTATCAATAAGTTCAATTGACGAGGACATTTTGCACCGGATTCCACTTTCCCGCTAAATAATAATTTGTTAGTTTTCGAATTGGCCCAAAAATAACTTCAAAGTATTCACACATATAGTTAAAGTCACAGTATTTATTATTTTTTATTTGTGTATTTCTCTTAATAACTCAATAAAAATTGTTTTTTATTGAGTTTTATGAAGTTTTTAAACATTGATGATATCACTTTCAAAGTTTTGACATTTGGTTATCAGTGGTAGTGTGACCAGTTTCTTAAGTCAATGTGACAAAAAATTTCTACTATTACGGCTATTTAATCTTGTATTCATTTAATATTATTTACATACACGTAAGAGATTGCTTTGTGATGGCAATAGATGTTTGGGTTTATACAAAGACAAAGGACATTTTGTGGTGTATAAAAATGTATAGGTACTTTGGTATTTCATTCAAAAATATTCTTTATATATTACTTTTACTTTTTAAAGTACTTTTTACTTATACTTCTTAAAGGGAAACGTCAATTTTAAGGGATCTACCCTTGATTCAGAAGGTTATTCTAATAAGAACCAGCAACAAACTCAGCAAATACTCTTTTCAATAACAATACAGTTCGACATGGGTACATTTTATTTGTTACAAGCTAGTGCGTAGGCGATGGCACTTCTTGTCTTATTATCAATCAGGCAATCTTTAATTGTATCTTTTTTTAATATCTTTAATTGTACTAGCATGCGTTTTAGATATTTCTTATCTTATGTAATTACATAAGATTTGCAAGTTGACGTTTATGAATCTTCATTCGCTGTGTAAAAACAAATGTATTACGTTTTTTGCTACTTTATTATGATCGTCTACCAATATAATACCTATAAATTATTTTGCCTTTTTCAATTATCATCAAGAAAATAATCAAGTCTTTTTCAGTCAACACTAATCAGTTCGGCAGGATTTAATTTATCTTTTGTTATCTGAAAAGTCTATCTAATTGCGTTAAAACATGGCAATTGTTATAAATAGTCGTTTATTTGATCTCTACAATAATGGTGCATATCGTATACATTGTCGGATATCATTCATACACTAATTGATAATTATTCCTTTGCACAAAATTTTGGCAGATCTTGTTAGTGCTCTTTATAGGTGCATTCCTGAAACTAAGAGTAACAAAAATTGGTTTCAGTTAAGTAACTATATATTTAGGGCGTTTCTGTGTATATAAGGATGGTCTATTCAGTGGATTTTGCAAAATGCAATTATAGATGATTTTAATATTTCAATATGCTCAGTATGCTAAGATAACAATAGGAAAAGATTATTTTTAAAACTTAATATTGCTGAATGATAAGGGTTTATGCTAATAATTTAGAACAAAAAAAATGGGAAAACGTACTATGATAATGCTTTAAAACTTTGAATAAAGTGTTTTATTTTTTTACACTATATTCAATCACATATCGAAGCAGCTATTTTCCTGTTGAATTTATTCGTACCGTTTATTAGGGTCAGTGTTTTGGTGCTGCGAACATGTAGGATAGTAACGACAACGCCATAGCCCAACCAAGCCAGCACATTGTGAGCTTAGATTTTTTTGGATTTAATTTTGAAAGTAATAAGTTTATATCAAATTGATGTAAATAATGAAGTTTTCTGTCAGAATAAAATTTCGCGTTTTCAGAATAGATATTTCCTATATGGCCAGTACAATATCAATATTCATATAGCGCCGTTGTAGCTCAATAAAAAGCAACAAATTAGCTTAGCGGGCGATTCGTGTCTCAACATCCATCGATTGAAAAAAAAAGATAAATATTTTGAGCATTGTTAGCACAAATGTTAACTTTAACGAGATACTGATAACCGCACTAATTTATTAAAGTGAAATTCGCCAACATCATGTTATCAAAATACGGTGTTGCCAACAACATCGTATCATTAACATTTTTATGATGTATGGATTCTTTTGTACACATGAATCTCAGTCAATGATTGCATACTCTAACTGTAAGTTCAAAGCGGATATATTTGTAATGGATCTTAAATAACAAGGCTATAAATAAAGTGTGATTGCCAAACGGTGCGACCGTATGACCATTTTCAAGGGTCACGGGTTCAAACCTCGTGCAGGCACCAATGAGTTTTTCTATTAAAACGTATGTGCCTAATGATATTTACAATTCATCGCACGCTTTTCGGTAAAGGAAAACATCGTGAGGACATCTGCAATATCTGTAGAGAATTCTGGGGATATATTTGTTACCTACCAAGTAGTTCATATTTGCAAAATATGACACGCTTTTCAGTGAAGGAAAAAAACGTTAAGAAATCTGCATTTCTCTAGACAATTCTAGGGATATGTGTAATCTACCAATCTTCTTCCCTTTAACCCTTCTCTTTAATACAGGACAGAAGGCCTAGCTCAGCAGTGGGATAAGGTTACTTTTCTATGTTATAATGTTAAATAATTTAATTAAAATAGTGGTTCATAAAGAATCCGATAAAATGCATAAATGTATTTTATCGCCTTACCCATCATTGACATTTTGGCATTAGTCAAAGTGTCTAGCTATTAGGTGCAACGCACAGTGGTAATTCGTTAACATATTTAATATTTTGTTTATATTATTTTTGTCTACACTCCGATGTAATTAAATTGAATATAAATCTATATCGCTTTACAGTTATTGAACTTTATCGTAGACTATTATCGTGAAGCTAAATACTATTGAATTAATTTTGATAATTTTGCTTTTCATAAATATCTGATAACGTATGAATAAATATTCACCAGTTAAAAATTAAACAAGAATATAAGTAGGTAGCGCAAAGTATATCTAAGCGTATTTTTGGATGTGAGGATTTGTGTTGTCATGTCGTTAGCAAGCGTTATTTGTATTCCTCTATATATTATTACAAATTTTCTCTCTAATAAATAAAGACTGATTCTAGCTACACTTTTTCCTATTTTTTTTATATTTTTTATTATTCCTTTATATTTTAACTTCTTCATGATGTGCTATTTGCTTTTATATGCTACTACAGGTCCAACGACGCGTTTCTGTGGCTCAAACTGGTTTCGAATACCCCTTGACACAAAATTGTCATTGTCAGTTAAAAAAAGTGCTCCGATCGCCACCTAACTTTACAGAATTATCTGCTGGGTCAATGTAAACATTGTCTGGAATATGCATTAAAATCGATCAAGCTGTATTGAAGTCTATAAGCAACATACATACTTTCTGTTTTATATATATATATAGAGAGATTTAATGTGGTGTATTATTAATGATAATTAATTAGCCGTGTGGTATCCGGCAGAATAGAATAGACCACCCTCCTTTCTTACCGAGGTGTCGTAAGAGGCGACTAAGGTGAATGCCGTGTGGTATCCGGCTGCATAGAATAGACCACCCTCATTTCTTACAGAGGTGTCGTAAAAGGCAACTGAGGTAAGTTGATGACAGGCATGCGGCCGGTCGTAAAATACGTAGCCAAATCATATGACAACATGTTGTACCGACAACGGGGATAAGGCCTGGAGAATGATGATATTAATGATAATTAATAAAATTTATTCGTACATTTTCGCCAGTGCGCGTGATGCATTATAGTGTTGCCACTGCGTTGCGCCAAATTCCTGTTTCCCGTCGAAATATGGCGCCATTACACGAGTGAGTTGTCAACGGAGGTTATGGTGCGTTATAATTTGGTTTATAACCCGACACCAAGCTGTTTAGGCAGCGCAATTAGCGTTACCAGGGTCGTATTGATTTTACCTTCTGCGACTATAATATAATATTATAATACATTAATTTGCTAAAAATAGTTTACTGGTATTTAAATTACACACACTTTTACAATACTTAAATACATACGTTATTTTTAAAAAACGTTGGTCCTAGGCGGTATCAAACCCGCGACCCGCGGAATTGAAGGCAAGTCACTGCCACCTGCGGCAAGTTTAAAAAATACAACATTTTGTTCAAACAACTTAGACACGTAAAAGTTATTTACCGAAATTTCTCATGAATCACCTGTGTATTGGTAAGTTGTATAAAAATTTTATGCTGTAGTTTTTTAATTTTATTGCATATACTGGGGACTTAGCTAACAATTGAGCTGCAGAAGATTTATTTTTAAACTTCCGTAGCTTGAACAGCTCTTCTTCGTTAACCCGATATATATGCCATAATAGCTAAGTTCGTCATTATGGCTACAAGGCATTATACATGAAAGCGTAACAGACAGATAGATAGACTTTCGTATTTATAATAATAGTACGGATAAAACACTTTGCTCTATACGGAATTTTAGCTAGGAAATGAGGTTTGACAGCTACAACAACCAACGTTTTTGGACATAATTTTACATACTGTGTTGCAACTGACTCTTACAAGACGATTAAAAGACTGAGTCCAACAAGAAGCTCTTGTATCATTAACCAGAACTTAAAACATCATTTTAGGAGCTGTGATAGCCTAGCTGTCCGTGCGACTCTTTCGAGATGGTCACGAGTTCAAACTCCGGGCAGGCGTTTTTCTATTAAAACTTATGTGTTTAATTGGTAATTGCAATTTATCACATGCTTTTCGGTGAAGGAAAACATCGTGAGGAATTAATACTTCCCTAGAGATATGCACCTGCATATATAAATCTGGGGATATGTGTAATCTACCAATTCGCATTGGAGCAGCGTGGTAGGTCTTAGCTCCAACCCTTCTTTCCAGAAACGGAAAGAGGAGGCCCTGAGCCCAGCAGTGGGATTGTAACGGGCCGTTACTTTACATCATCTAAAGACCTTAGAAGTAACAATGACTATATAGTAATTTCCTCGCAGTTTTAACAATGTCCGTATATTTACTAGACCAGTAAAAGCTGCCTTTAGTATAAAATAAATATGCAAAACAAAACTAAATTAAGGATGACACGACACCCCACTTTTCGGTCCATTCAACAGTTTACGTTCGCCTTTAATATCGTGCTACCAAATTGGTGTCCCCATAAATTATACTGTGAAGACATCGCTTGGCTCCCCTTTGCTCTGTCGCTATTGTAGACAAATGAATTATTTTGATACTGAGTCCAACGTTCGATCAATAAGTGTATCTTATTATAGAGTCAAATAACAAAATAGTTGTTTGATTATACAACGGCTGATATTCACTAAGTTTTTGTTTTACAAAAAATAACTATCCATGGTAATTATAATATGGAACCTTCTGATTCTCTTACGGGGAAAGTTAAAGAAATGGGCATCATGGCTGTAGCTTGACAATACATCTACAGTAATGTACTGTATACTAACTATTTGTACGGAAAAATATTTACTAATATTGTAACAAGTTAATTTAAAAAAAAATCACAAAGCTTTTATCAATTTTATCCCTACTGTTAGCCGTTAAGGAGTTCCCTCGTCTGGAGCTAAACCTGGCAGCCGCATTCGGTCATGCTTATCATAAACATGCATTGTCATCGGGACTGGAAGAATATGTAAAATTTCCTCCAGATGGTCCGAAAATCATTTGTCGGACTCGGTACACGTTCGTATAAAAAAATTCTTCAAGATTATCTAGACTTTAGCATAACAAAAATATACTTGGAATGCAGATTATAGCAAAAATAATATCACAGTTATTTTTGTATTATATACCTCTGCAAAGTAGCACTTAATTTTATAAATTATTTTTGTCTATATAAAGAAGGGGATGCTTAAACCGCTGATTAAAATTAGCTGATTATACGTATCACAGAAGTTCTATACATTTATGCAGATTTATTCATGATGTTCTCTTTCATAGTGCCGCCGTGTGGTATCCGGCTGAGTAGAATAGACCACCCTCTTTCTTACCGAGGTGTCGTAAACTACGACTAATGTAAGTTGACGTCACGCAGGCGGCCGGTCGTAAAATACGTAACCAAATCATGTGACAACATTTTTGACATGTTATGCCGACCCCACTTCGAGTGGGATAAGGGCAGGAGGATGTGATGTTCTCTCATAGTGAAATGCATGATGAATTGTGAAAATATGTTTTTAAGAGGTATTTTCTCCACTACGAAATCACTCTCACTTGGTAAGTTTTATTCTAATTCACCGTCATGTTACTACTGATGATTTCATTTTAAAATGCAATGTGATATGTGAAGTGTCAACTATAGTCACAAAACAAGTGCGTGGCAAACAATTATTGAAGTACTTTATTACTCATACACCATTTTATCAGTATACTATGTCTCTACATATCTTGCTTAATCTCATTTTCAGCGCCATAATCAACCTTATCTCTCGATAATAAAGAGTGAAGGTTAGAAGAGTAATGGCTAGGGCGAAGTTTCTAGTTAATTTGATGGATAAAGTTGTCGCATAGAGCTCATTTATACAAGAACATTATCGGGGGTTCGCGCGGAATCAGACGGTCAATGCGTCTCCGAGATTGATATCTATGTATAAAATGTGTTTGTTGTTGTTTGGTAACATTTTATTGCGATCGACAATCGATGATCCCTGGAGAAATTGTTAATCCGTCTTATCTTAGGGAGGAAGGGCGGTTAAAGTGCAATAAAAGATGGCAGATAAGGTCGGAAAAGCAATTGACTTTTATGAGGTTTTGTTGACTCTTGAATGCGTTATGAGTTAATAAACGGATAAATACGAATAGAATATAACTAATATTGTAAGAGCAAAAGTTTGTGAGTGTTGGTGTGTGTTTATAGCACTCTGATCCTCATACAGAATGGATTCGTGAAATTTTGCATTATTATAGGACCAAACCTGGAATAACAAATGTATACTACGGATTATCGACTTGTAATGTTGTAATTCACGTGTTATTGTATTGTATCACACTCTATGGTTTTAGGTAGGACAAAAAAAACATTTTCGTCTATTACCTACTATAGGATGATAGGATGCATACGCAGGAGCTCCGGGTCACGGAGATGAAAATGCTACGGTGGATGTGCAGGGTCACAAAAAGTGACCGACTACGCAATGACTACATTCGCAGTAGGCTCAGTGTCCGTGACATCGGAGAAAAGATGCAGGAAGCCCGCGTCCGTTGGTATGGTCATGTAGCATGTAAGCCGCAAAGTTACGTCGGACAGAGGTGTCTCAGTTTAGTAGTCCCTGGATCCAGACCTCGCGGCCGTCCAAAAAAGCGTTGGCTTCAAATTGTGAATGCCGACATGAGAGCCAACAAACTACACAGGTCGGACGTTGAAGATCGGGCAAAGTGGAGGCAACGTAGTAGGAAAGCGGACCCCGGGTCTTAGCCGAGATAAGGCTTAGACGAAGAAGAAGAAGAAGACCTACTATAGGATGAATAGAAATGAATACCTGATAGGTATTCATTACCTTTGTATTGCGTTGGATATAGATTGGTGTTACTAATTAATATAAGAAACATCCCTATAGAAGTTAAAGTCTGCTAGTACTGTATCTGCATATGAAATACATACTAGCTGTATCCGCGACATTGTTTGCGTCAAATTAAACGTTTAAATAAACTCAATACTATGTTTTTTTCTCGTTACCGAAGGCATTTTTGTTTAAATTCAACATATAAGCTTAGATTTTATCAAATTGTATACATATTACTCCAGGGGATTAGTCGTAAAACATACTGACACGAACTTACATTCTTGTAATTGTGGATACGAAAAAATGGATACAGTTTTGACTGGCAACACGTTGACCAACACCCTTTTATTTGAGGATGCGACGTGGTCGCCGACACAATGAGGCGATTCAGTTTGGGCGCTCGAGCGTTAAAACTGACTGATTGTGTCCCTCTGTGCTCGGATTTTGGAACTGCCTTGAATTATTTAAATACTAGTGTGCATAGGCCCTTATATCCTCGTGATGATAGGTTAGGAACCATATTGATATAATTAAATTAACGCATTGATAGCTTACTAACCGGAATTAGATGAATTCCACAATAAACTTGCGCTTTTTTAAATTTAAACCATTGTTGGTAGTATCCCTAGTGTTTATGTATAGAAACCAGCTATACCTATGTCTTATTCTATCGGTTAGTCTGACTAGTTTCGAGCACATCCGGTGCACTTATTCGTGAGCTGTTACGGCAATATCGTGGCGTGAACTGAACCGTTCCAGACCCGATAGAATAAGACATGCCGGTTTCTATTCATAAACTAAAATTTCGCTGTTTGTTAAATCCATACTAATATAATAAAAGCTTCTGTCAATTCTTTCAATTCAAATGCTTACAATTCTCTGTAACAATTTTGATGAAGTTTCCATACAGGAATTACCATTTTTTCTTACGACAACAGAAAAACACGTACGTCAATTAAAGGTAGTGTAACTCTTTAAGTTGATGCCAACAAAATCGGGTATAGCTCGTATAACAAAAATGCAAGTGTCCGTGCTAAACTTGTGAATTTTTTTCTCTCAACTTGATTAATAAATTGTTTAAATATGTATGACACAGTTTAACCATTTTCAGTACAGCGTGAGTATGTGAGTACCCTTCTATTTTTCTGGCGCGGACATATGTCGCTAGCAAAGGTCCCCATTAGGAAAAGTTCATTTATCTCTTTGTAATATTATTTATACGTCACAATTAATTTATATATTTAGAACCATATTAAGATTTGCAATATGTGATAGGAAAATAAATCGGCATGAATAGTTAGAAATAATATGTTAATACAAATAATAAAACTTTATTGTCTCTGATAAGAATTAAAAATATAGAACCAGCAAGAATAAGAATAATAAGAAGAATAATATTAAACTAAAACCAAATATCAAAGGATCACTTACGAGTTTTAAGTTCTTAATATTATTTATATTACAAGACGACCCAAAACATCTAAACAGTCTATGAGACTTCCGTTTTTTTTATTAGATGACTGATTTATTATCATCTTCGCGAAATTTGCGAAAATTACGAAAGCATGGAACTCCAACACCTGATAAACTTTAATAAAGATTATTTTTTCAGATAAATACTTGAAACTGATTTTTAATATAATTTTCAATATACACTTAAATGCTTAATTAAAGTATATAAAGTATATTGTATTGTTACGAACATGCAAAAGGAGTTCGTAATGTGTATATAATAGAGTGCAATCTTCTGGAATATTCACTTTGTGTAGGAATCGAGTTTCGTATTCACGACTCGCGAGACGCAGAACATTCTCGAATAGATACCGACGATCAAATAACGATCGCCAACACAGTAAAACGTAATACACTCACACAGCGTCTTTGCCGGCGAAGACGAGGTCCCAGTTTTCTGACGTCGGTCGGTCGTGGCTTCTCGTAACTTCGACGATGCTTCTGCGCTCGCCCGTCCCGCCCGGTGACGCTGTAAAAGCCATTAAGGCTAACAGCATACAGTCAGTTCGAAAAAAAAAATCTCGAATAGTTCCTACGCGATATAAGCGGTCGTATCGCACGCTTCGGGATTAAAAATTTGCGAATAGCGATCGAGAACAAATTTATAAGCAAAAGTAAAAGTGAAATAATAGGTTGTTGTGTGTTGTTGTGTAGCGGACTGCATTATGGTTGTGAGTACTAGATTTGTAGTGAAAATCTGAATAAAGTTTGTTAACGAGTCACCAGGTATTTTAATCCAAGTCCACGAATCCCTGTACGTGATAGTATATTAGATAGTCGGAAATGCATGCCTTATTTTTCTTTACACTCATAGACGCATATTCACGATGTCGAAATATTTTATAAACTGTAACATATCGAATTAATAAAACCCATCACTCCGCTACAAAAAGTGGTCGTTGAACAAGAATTCATCAACGATAGTTCTCGGTAACAAAACTAAGAAATGTTTGTCGAGGCACGAAATATGTTGTACCGGACATATTTATGGCAACACAGCCGGTATTCTCCACCTGCCTTCGCCACTGTAGGTCGCCTGGTCGATAGTTATCGGAATAGTTAAATATTCGAAAAGAACGATTCTCCTTATTTGGTCGTCCCATTACACGCCTGATTGGCGTCTTTATTTTATGAAGCGTCTCTTATAAAACCGCCTTATCGTATTTTAACGTGTCGTTTTAAGTCTTTAATGTTGCCCGATATGATGTACATTGAATACCTAATATATTATGGAAATACCAAGCCAAGCACATATTATGTTTTTGCAATTTGTACAATTATGTTTTCTGTGTATATAAATATGGAATATTTATGCAAATTTCCTAGAAAAAGTACCATAACAGAACCTGAAATACTTAATATAACAATTTGAAACACTATAAAATAAACGCAGGACTGGAATTTTTTTTTATCGACAAGTAATTCGTTTAACTTGCGACTTTATCAATGTTATTGCAATTAAAAATTACTATTAATTGTTTCTGCATTAAAATTATATTTTATGAATATTTAAAAGCCCTATCAGAACGCGAGTAAGGTAGATCCAGGCTACTTGCATAAATCATTGGTGGATAGTAATAGCCTAATATTTTCAAAGTATATGTCTTTGATAGATATCAAAGACATATACTTTCTTCGTGTATAAATATAAATATTTATAAAAGAAAGTATTCTATTTTATAAATAGAAAGGTATTTTTTTCGTCTCAGATTAGATAAAATAATATGATTAAGTTATACAAACATAGACTAAGTATAGACAAAGAATACATACAATATCTAGGATTTGAACACATTATCAGAATACTGAGTAGGCGCTTATTTTCTCATCATTAATCTTCATTTTAAATGCATGTATAGATCATTATTTTCAGACATTTGAAGGGAGTTGTAAGACTACGTCTTTGACAAAAAAAAATCTATTGCATTTATTGAAATTTTCTGATGATATTTTAAAAATTTGACTTTGAAAAGAGGTAACATTTCCGCAACCGTAGATAGTGAAAGTGTAACAAGGCAAACACTCCGCCCTCCGGAGTTCGCGCCAAGTTCGCAAATGCGGGCGTTCGTGCCAACTTGGATTCAATATTTATATAAACCGTGGATTAAATAGCCAGCTAGTTAATAGAATTTTAAGAGTTTTCCTTTACATTAATCGTTAATGTAATTTTGGAGAAGTTTCCGATTACTTTTGTTTTTGTACTTAATTTTTTTATACTCCAACGCCTACAGTTGACGAATTCTCATATTGTTAGCTCTAATGGTTTTTTAGAGTCACTTGGCGGGACGGACAAGCGCAGGGGTATCGTCAAGTATGTAAAATTCGGAGATTAATGTAGAACTCTCGATGAGGCCGAATTACAAATTCAAGCGGCGGTTAGTTGAGGATTGATTTCGCGGCTTATTATCATACCGTCATTTGTACGGTGGTGAGATATGATCGACACCACAAAACTGGGACTTCGATCTTATCGGCAAATTCACTTGAATGGTCTATTAATGTTGTCTATTAATGTTAAGTTGATCCTAAGAGCTGTATTGGATACTTTCGAGGGTTTACAATCTCGGAATTTATGTCAAAATTGTACAGCTGTACTTAGAAGAAATGCTAACCTTAAGTGCAGGGTTGGGGTACCTATTTAGGTGTAAGTAACGGCCAGCAGCAGATAAAGAACGTTAATGTCTACTAGATCGAACTAAAAAGCGATAGTTCGATCTAATAGAGCCTAGGATACTAGTTAGTAGAGCCGATGGATTTAAGTAGCACAGGATAGTGTGACGTGTGAACTGTAGTGTGGTATCCGCTTGATTAGAATAGACCACCCTGCAGGACTACCTATTGCGACTCAATTGAAGACGTAAATGAAATTGTTTTGCTTTTTCATACCATGACGTCTTAAAGACGCACACTTTAAGTCGTTGCCGAATGAGCGTTCGGAATTCGTCCTAAGTACATATTAGTAAAAGACACAGAGTCTATCTATCTATCTATCTATAGTTCATATAACGTTATCCTTTTCAAATATTACGAACCCAATGCAATTCACACTTCATGGTACGAAAAGAAAGCGGTTCGCGGTCGTCGTTTACGTCATCAATTGAGTCGCAATAAGAGTTCATGGTAGGCCTGCTGATTTCTTACCGAAATGTGCAAAAGGCGACTAAGGTAAGTTGACCCGGTATGTGGTATACGGCTGAATAGGATAGAGTGATAGACCACCTTAATTTCTTTACCAAGTGATCGTAAAAGGCGACTAAGGTAAGTTGACGTCCGTTAGGCTACCGGTCGTAAAATAATTAAACAAAACATGTAACAACATGTTTAAAACATGTTGTGCCGACCCCACTTAGAGTTGGATAAGTGTAGAAGAATGATGAGCATAGTGTGACGTAGAAATTCTTTTGAAGTGAAAAAGTAACGAGTAATGTAAAATCAGTTGCATTTCAAGAATAGACGTAAATTAAGAAATTTAAAAAAAGTAATAATAAAATTATTTTGCTATAATCCGCGATACACTCCTCGATTTGTATCTCGGATTTTAGCAAAATAATTTTATTATTACTTTTGTATTATGGATCTCCGCAAAGTAACGCCTAATTCTATAAATTTAATCTCTTAAAACTTACATTTATTATTGTCGTGACTTTACTCCATAAGTGATCCTACTGTCACAGTAATGGCTTCCCGATTGTGATAATGGATGGGGCGGATTGATCGATGGAGAGGTTTTAGTCTCATAGAGATATTATAATTAAGTAACGGTATGATTAAGAACACGTGTTGACATGATTATGTAACTCAGACACGGTTAACATCGGACTGGTTTGAAGACGACTTCGAGTTTCTATTCCTTCAGCAGTAGGAGCTTTACTAAAAGAAACACACTTTAGTAGTAATATGTTTATCTATACTTATTATAAATAAATTATTTATACTAATTACAAAATAAAGTCCTCAACAGTTGTCTGTTTGTATGTGTACGATTTTTGTAAGGTTTTCACTAAAAGGTAGGTAGTAAGCATTTTTTCCGGATTTTAAATTCAAATTCAAAATATTATTTATTCAAGTAAACTTGTAAAGTAGTGCTTTTGAATCGTCAACTCTAGTGCTGGTTCGGAAAGCTGTTCATACCGAGAAGAGCCAGCAAGAAACTGGGTGGTTGCTCTTTTCAAAAAATAATTCTTATTACTAGTTATATATAGTTATTGTCTTGTACAGGGCCGAAGAGTAGCTATATCCACGCATTTTTATCATCTTTATAATCCTCAATAGTATAGTAGGCTTTCTGTATCGGCCTCCCTTTAACAGTGTTCTTAAACAGCTGTAGTGACATAGGCAAAATTGATTGTGGAATTTTATTATAGAATCTTATACCCAAACCCACAAACGACTTATTTCCTTTGTAAGGCGCAAAGCAGGAACCGCAAGCTTATGTCGGTTCCTACTTTGTCTATTATATACATCGCCAATCTTTTTATAACTATGTATATTCTTATGCACAAACATTAGATTGCTAAAAATATACTGTCACTTCACAGTGGCATACGTAAGTAGTAAGTAAGGATACCTATTTCCTTAAACTTCTCTAGCAGGGAAACACGCAGACTTAAATTGTAAATGCCACCTATGAAAAATTCTATAAATTTCCGCGCATTTACCCCATAACAATATTCCATAAGACTTAAGACTTCTAATTAAGTTAATAGTACATTACGGTTTTCTATAAATTTTGTTGATGGTGCGGTTATATAAAAAACTCGCCTGCTGGGAGCTATACTTAGAAGTTGCGTGCGCTGCATAAACCAGCAGAGATTCGCTAAAGTAATGTACTAGAGAATTGTAGATCTACAAAAATATTACAAAAAAAGTCCGCTAGAGCATGTTTTTGTCTCTTATGGTTAAATAACAATAACTAATTTTATGTTCAAAATGTTATTTCGCTCAAAATTTTTTGATACATTGATTTCTACGCGGGCGAAGCCGTTTTTCCTTCTAGACTATAAAAAAACAATATTCGAAATCTGTTCATCAATTACTCTTAGTATAATTAATCCCTACTTATATTGACCAAGCTGCTAATACCGTAAGGTGTGGTGGTAATCGGAGCATTTTTTTAACTGTTGCTCAACACTATTGCAGCAGTTTTTTAATTAGAACTCGCCTTACGATAAATTATATTCATTAGTATATTTAAAATGCAATTGGCTTGTCAAAATAAATAAATAAATTGACATTGTTTCCGAGGGAAATAGAAACCGGACTGAACCACAGCAACACGTGGCCGGACCACTAATATTTTTATAGGTTGAAAGCCGCTGAACTCATGTAAGTAACTGGTAAATATATTGCATATGTAATTTTAAATACATATTTAAATACAAATATAGAAACTAACTAACAAATATAAAACTCAAAGAACCAACAAATTGTTTATAGAAAATGTTGGCATTCGGCGGGAATCGAACCCGCGACCCGCGGACCTGAAGGTAGGATCACTATCCACTTTACCAACAGGCCAGTCGATGTCCAATACAATTGAAGATTATCTCAATTCAAAGATTTTTATGCATATGAAGGTTTTCTTACAACATTATTAAAAAGTTCGTTATATATTTACAAACTAGTGTTATTCGCGACGAATTTAGTGTTAAAATACCCTCAAGTATCGTTTTTTCCTAATTACGAAGTAAAGTGGTAACGTATATAACAACTACATTGTATTGAAATTTAAAAATTTGTAAATTTGATAAAAATTCGGCGATTTAGTCGTACCTTAGAGCGTATATCGTAACAGAGTGACATACTTTCATATTTATAATATGATTATGAATTAAGACACGTTTTTGTAGAAATACCAGGGTTTGACAAAAAACTCTTGATCCTTGATCTTTATTTATTGGATATAAATAAAGATGTAGTATGACGTATACAACATAAGTAAATGGAAGCGAAAACTGTTCTACATTTCTACCAAGAGACATTTCACTAATAGTTACAATATATCGAACACGCACAAAAAATGAAAGTGAAAAACTTAGCCAATCAGTATAACAAATAGTAACCAATTTTAAAAATAGTCAAAGTCACAAGGATAAAAAAGCTACCGTGTTGATAACACGAAAATTGACAAAAGACAAAGCTCGCGTGAGTCACCACGTTTACTATAATGAGATTGTGATTGTTTCTGTTCCGTGATTTGGGATTCCTGGAAAAAAATGACGGCTATCATTTAGTAGGGAGAGCTGGTGAAAAATCGGGGCTGAATTATGCGTGTCTTTTTACAACGCGTGCCAGCGACTGCTTTGCTCCAAATAAGGTGAAAATTGGATGTAGTTATGTTTGAATCGTTATCAGGAAGTGGGCACGAGTTTTGTGTAATTAAGTTTTGTAAACTTATCGCAGCTGTGGAACGCAAGTTACGGATGTCAAGAGTTAGCATTAGTTTATATTATAGTAGCTGTGCCCACATGGAAATCAATGTGTCACAAAAATTTTCCACGTAAATTCTTTAAAATTCTAAAAGTTTCAAAAATAACGTAATATTTTTAATTGAAATTTTGAACATAAAAAGTAGTACGTAGTACTATGAGTTAGCCATAAGAGATAGATGATGTCGCGGACTTTTTTGTAGTTTTTTGTAGATCTACATTTCTCTTGTGACGTTGTGCTCTATTGTGATGGGAAAAATATTATCTCGCGTAAAACTCGCGTGACCTGCAGGCCTACCATGAACTCTTACTGCGATTCAATTGAAAACGTAAACTAAATTGTTTTGCTTTTTCATACCATGACGTCTTAAAGACGCACAATTTAAGTCGTTGCCGAATGAGCGTTCGGAATGCGTCCTAAAAAATTTGAGTAAAAGAGACAGGGCTACTGTGGTTCATATAACGTTATCCTTTTCAAACATTACGATCACAATGCAATCGACACTTCATGGTGCGAAAAGAAAGCGGTTCCGATTAGGTACTGACTTTGAATTGAATCGTTGTCTAAAAGTTCATGGTAGGCCTACTGATCAAAAATTTGTAAGATGGAGGGAGAGTAGAACGTCGGCGCGGCGTAGTAGAGGAAGAACCCCCCTCTCTTTCTACCGCACAGAAAAAATGTACGGATGCGCCTGCTGTATCGTTTGGACGGCGCAAGGCGTTTAAATGTGTGTTATTGTATGTGGGTATGATAGTGCAATAAATGACTATTGTATTTTAACACATGAATGATAAACTTTTATTTAATTAAAGCAATTTGCGCAAAGTTATTCCCTATGCATTCTAAAATATCAAAAATGCACAAAATTAATATTCAAGTTTTCACTTACGTCGGTATTCTCGCAGTTCAACCCGTTGAATTTTTCTTTATTTTAAATAAACTATTAGTATATTCTTTATCTTTGTCTCTATCCCACAGCTGAACAAAGGCTTTTTTCTTCAGTGCAATCTGCACTGGAACGCTGGAACACTGTATAGAAGAAAGAACGCTGATTCAATGTGAGTTAGCAGGTTATTTAAGAAGCTTCTGCGGATTTGCAGTAAATTACAAAGCATAAAGATAAAGAGTCAATACACACTTTTGTAAAAATATTCGCTGTGAATTTCTTTTATTCTGGTTTGCTAATGTCGTAATTGATTGGTAGTTATATATCACGTCTCGCTTACATCAGGTGTCGATAGTGTTACTACGCTATTACTGTAAGTATAATCATTGTAGGCTGGGCTTACATGGCGACGATACTTCTAGAACGCCTTTACTCATAAATATTGTACCTTTTATCACTTTAAAAAAAATTATATAGAACGCTAAAATCGTTGATAAACTTCTCTCGGTTATGGCTTTTACAGGTCATTACGCTATAAAAGTTACTACTTTAGTAATCTTTTAGAGCTAATAAAGGATCATTAAATATAAAATCACACAATTATAGGAAGAAGAGCTAAATCTCATGCTCATCATGATCATAATGACTGTGCAGTCCTCAGATAATGTAAAATAGATAGATAGATATGTAGTTTTGCTGTGCAAGATTATTATGTGACAAGTTTATTTCAATTCTAGAAGCACACAATATGATATAGTACGCGGCAATAAATAATGCACATCGAGGCTTAGAGAGCGAAAATCGGCTAGTTCTGCTTCATAGAGCATTGTCTCTGTCGCACAGACTGACGAGCCCGTGCGAAACGTCTCATACTAACTGAGCGACAGTGACAGCGCTCTACGAAACCGAATTGGCCGGCTGTTTCGTTCTAAACATCGATGTACATTATTTAATGCCGGGTTCTTTAAAGTTCTATTTATGTAGAACTTTAAAGAATAATGAACAGGACAATGATCTAAGGATTTTGTCAGAATAATATTGAATATAGATTATGTTTAATATACTCGTAGTTAAGATAGATAAATTCTATTGAATATCGAAGGCCGGCGACTTCAATAGAACATGTGAAAATTGTATTTTGTCAAGCGTTTGTGATATTCTTACTTGCAATATTATTATTATTATTTATGTCTGCTCTGCAGTATATCATTGATAAAGCAGATTCGTTTCTATACGTTTGGTAAAACACCGACGCCAGTTCACCGACACAGTTCAGTGTCACCGCAGGACAGTTCGATTGTTTTGCAATTTTTTTACAGTACTTTATATTGGAACCATGTAACCATATACTATTTGACACTGTCAACGGCGACCAGGTGTTGTGATGCTATTAATATCAATTGAACATCGGCCGTCTGCCACTTAATGGCCAACATAACATGATCCCAACACCCCTGCCATCCATACATTATACAAGTCCAGGCCCAGCGCGGTACAGCAGGCCGTAGGTCGAGTGAATTTGGTAACGAAATATTTTATGAGCCGATTTCCGCTTTTCGTAGTAATGCGATTTTACGACTTATACCCTTCCGTGTGTCGATACGTTTTTTAATCGGGAAAATTTATTACTGGCTATTTGTTAACTGTTACAAAATAATTTTGCGTTTATGTCAATAAGTCGATTGCCATACATACGTACATTCGAACTTGAGTAAATGAGTCTGAAATAATTATAAATTTTTCCATAACATGTATTTTTTTCCTTAATAACAATTTCATATAAGGCTTGTGGTACGCTAATTGATGTAAAATTACTAAAATGAGAAATAATGACAAGTAATAATTGAAAGTGTTATTACGTTTATTTTTAATAAAACATACGCATGCAAGCGTACATAATTAATCATTATGTGATAATTACAACTTTTATTTGTTATAACTATAAATTACATTCAAAAATATTAAATGGATTTAAATTCAATGTATAGTATTAGTATTAGTATTGGTTTCGTGGTCACCTCATCAAAAAGTGTTTAGTAGAAACTCAGGTTTTTACAACTTAAATCTCATTGTTATGGTAATAATTTAAATGTTTCCGCTAATGTAACCGATTCCCATGACATGTAACATTGGGGCATGGTGATATGTCACGGCGGCGCGCGCGCAATCAGGTGAAACAAAAATATAGTCTAAGAGACAGTTGTAAAGTTCAATTCATTAATTTAATTCAATGTTTATTTTAAATCGATAAAAATATGATAGGCTCCTATTTGACCAGTTTAACCAGAGATTCAATTATTAATATAACAGAAAGTAGCATCGGATTTGTATCGGTCGGATGGGACGCTCAGTTGGAGTAGGTCCCGTGTTGGTCGATGCATGTGGTGCTTCCGATGCATCGATTAGTGGAGGATCCTGTGGCCACAGTGTGACAACAGTGGCCACTGTTTAGAGAGGATCCGATCCGAAGGTGGCGTTCCACAGGGCTTCTGTTGGTGAGAATGGGGATACAACGTTGTCTTGTACAGGGTCGAAGAGAAGCTCTGTCCGCACATTCTTATCATCTAAGTAGTCCTCAATAGCATAATAGGTTTTCTGTATTCGATTTTTTAAAATATTGTTTTTAAAATGACAAAGCTAAAATCGATTTCAGAATTTTATTATAGAATCTTATACCCAAAACTATAAACGACTTACGTACTTTTGCAAAGAGCAACGCAGGAAGCGCCAGCTTATGTCGGTTTCCACTTTATCTATTCTATTAATCGCCAATCTTTTTATGATTATGTATATTTTTATGCACAAAAATCAAATTACTAGAAACAACTAAATATACTACTATTCTAAGTGAAAATAGGACATAAAAGGAAACAAATCTTCTAGACTGAAGTAATTTTAAATAAAAGTCATAGAAATAACGGGGCAGAGCCCAATAATACCTCAATTATTTAATAACACAACTAAACTAAGGTCACAGCAGTAGCAGCAGGAAGCAACATTTAAAATACGATAAGATAGCGGGAGCCACCGTCCGGCAGCCATTGATCCCGGAATCAATATTGGGGATCAACCGATTGGTCAGGGGAGATAACTTGTGAGAGATGTTATTACCTCAAAACACGTATACCCTCTTTACACACGCTTAGATTTAAAGTGACGTTATTCAAAATTAGGCTTAACTGTGTTAAATACATTATAATAATTTTTCAAATGCCATTTATAACAACACGCTATGCAATAAAAAAAACCTAGTGTTTTCTTACTGTTCCAAGTTTCCAATTTGCCACTAAATAACTTTTTTATTAGGTCACTTTAATATTAAGCATGCGATAGTTTCTCATGTACGTATGCATGTGTGTATGTAAGGCACTCCTTTCAAGTCTATTTTGACCTACTTTGAGCGATTTAATTCACACTTTAAACAGGTGACAATACAGTAACACAAATTACTTAAAAAAACATTCTTTTCAATTTTTTAACAGGTAACCACATGACCTGTTTTAGGGGTACTGTTTTCAAACCCGAGCAGACCCCAATGTGTTTTATACGTCAATTTTTGTGCTCAATTTATATATACCGTTTATAAGGCTCTTTTTCGGTGAAGGAAAATATCGTGAAGCAATCTCTTCTACTAGAGGATTTCGAGGTACGAAATCCTCTAGAGATTATGTAATTATGTACGAGTATAACCTTCGAATGCGCATTGGAGCAGCGTTGTTACACTTACAAATTGTCGCTCCAAAAAGGAAATATGCGATCTTTGCTCAGTTGTGGGAGCAAGCCACTACTTTATTTTCTTATTTATTATTTTCTTTTCATTTATTAATTTCATCATCATCATCATCATCCTACCCTTATCCCACTCTAAACGGGGTCGGCATAACATGTTACGAACATGTTGTCACATGATTTGACTACGCATTTTACGACCAGCCGCCTGCCTGACGTCAACTTATCTTAGTCGCCTTTTACGACACCTCGGTAAGAAATGAGGGTTGCCTATTCTACTCAGCCGGATACTACTCGGCGGCTTTTCTTTTATTAATTTATTCTTTTTTATTTTCTCACGTAATTTTATTTTTTGATAAGATGAAATATTAAACTAGGCGTTGCTAGAGATCTAATGGTTTTGAATAGTCGTAAAATATTAAAAAAAACCGTGTATTTTGATTTTGTTTGTATAAATGTGTAATGTATTAAACTTGTTGTAATCTTTTCATATAAGTATTCAGTAAAGACATTTTTTTTTATTTCAAACTTAAAATTCAATATTTAATTCAAAGCGGTGTAAATTTATCTCTAATAATTTCTAACCTCCATCGAGCCCTAAGAAATGTGTCCGTTTCGGGAGATAAATATGTAATCTTAATATAATTGCGTCTTCGGTCCGCAAACATCCCTCGTTCATTCGCCGCCCCTATTGACTCTTTCGGTCGGATGCCTTGCCGAGATGGATCTTGGGCGCCTGCGAGTGATCGAATGGCGAATGGTAGTGACAAGCCGTTCACTCAGTGCAGATTAATTAAACATCACGTTCCGGAAGTAATTGGATAATGTATAAATACAGTCAAAAAGTATACTTTAATAATCGTATTTCTTTTACTGTAAAATACATAGTTATATGAACATCGTGTGGTATCCGGCTGAGTAGAATAGACAACTCTCATTTCTTACCGAGGTGTCGTAAAAGGCGATTAAGGTAAGTTGACTTACCGTGTGGTATCCTGTTGAGTAGAATAGACCACCCTCTTTCTTACCGAGGGGTCGATACGACTATAAAATACGACTAAGGTAAGTTGACGTGAGGCAGGCGGCTGGTCGTAAAATGCGTAGTCAAATCATGTGACAACATGTTCGTAACATGTTATGCCGACCCCGTTTAGAGTGGGATAAGGGTAGGATGATGATGATGATGATGAAATTAATAAATGAAAAGAAAATAATAAATAAGAAAATAAAGTAGTGGCTTGCTCCCACAACTGAGCAAAGATCGCATATTTCCTTTTTGGAGCGACAATTTGTAAGTGTAACAACGCTGCTCCAATGCGCATTCGAAGGTTATACTCGTACATAACCTCGAAATCCTCTAGAGATTGCTTCACGATATTTTCCTTCACCGAAAAACATGTTTGTAGCATGTTGTGCCGACCCCACTGAGAGTGGGATAAGGGCAGGAGGACGTATAATAATTGTAGAAACAGATCAATGACTGAATGGTGTAAACACAGAAAGGTTTTAATTAAATGTACATGCGGGAATAGGATTCGATTTCAGAACAGGAATTTTAAAATGTTTAGCTTTGCCACCATAGCAGTTTAAAAACACTGTTAAAAAGAGGCTAATACAAAAAGCCTACCATACTGATGTAGAATTACTTACATTATAAAAATGCGTGTACATAGCTACTCTTCGACCCTATTACGATGTATACAACAGTCATGACTAAATGTAACTAGTTATATGATATATTTTTTGAAAAGAGCAACCGCCGAGTTTCTAACTGGCCCTTCTCGGTAGGAACAGCTTTCCGAACTAGCAGTAGAGTTGACAATTTAAAAGCACTTTTTCGCTTGAATAAATAATATTTTTAATTTCAAAAATGTCTTTAACTTTATTTCATTGCAATAAGCAATATCTTAACAAATAATCAGTAATACATATTTCTATTATTTGTTGTTACCACTAATGATTATTGCTAGACATTAAAAAAATTGACAAAAAAGAAAACTATTCACTTATACTTGCATGAAAAGTAATTGCGGACGATGACCCTAAACGCTTCCCTCGCCAATATGAACAGTAACATAATTGAATCAAATCACATACCGCGTAGCTATTGTATAACACCTCGGTCACACTGGCTGCCGGCAAACATAATAAGCTGCTTATTTCACAGACAACCCATGATTTTCCTACAATTTTGTCATACTGCATGTAATTTGTCTAAGAACAGAAAAAGATTCTTTTAATAAGATCATCCAAGTATGTCAAAACAATATGTAAATGTACACGTTCTTACCAACTTTAATTAGTATATTAAAAAGTAGCGGCCTGTTACAATCCCACTGCTGGGAATAGGCCTCCTCTCGCCGTTTCTGGAGAGAAGTGTTGGAGCTAAGACCTCTGCTCCAATGCGGATTGGTAGGTTACACATATCTCCGGAATTCTCTAGAGATATGCAGGTTTCCTCACGATGTTTTCCTTCACCGAAAAGCGTGTGATAAATTGCAATTATCAATTAGACACGTGAGTTTTAATAGAAAAACTCATTGGTGCCTGCCCGGGTTTGAACTCGTGTTCCCCTCGTAAGAGTCGCACGGTCTCACCGCTGGGCTATCACAGCTTCAAATTAGTATATCTTTTTGTTTTAATTTTTTTAATTCAATTTTGTCATATATGTTTGAAAAAGTAAAAAAAGGAAAAAATTGCTAAAATATAAAGCATATAATATCAAATGACACGTGAATATTTAAAAATAATTTTCACAACTGATAAATATAGGTATATATTGTTTGTTATATTATTATATTGATAATTACTAATAAAAAATTACACATTCATGTATTGTAGTTATTATATTGTCAACTCGGAACTATGGAATTAAGGTACATAATATGAGATTTATCTATAACCAAAGCAATGTTAATAAGACCTATAATTTTTAATTTAATTTAATTTTTTCAAAATTTAAAAATTTTTGGAATATTATTACATAGACATAGATGATAAACAGAGTTCATACATACATATATTTAATTTTGAAATATATTTAAATTATGTACGCGTCCCTTTTGTGTTGAATTAGTTAGTAAAATATTTTATAATATCGATAATGTATTTTTGTTGGTTATCCTTAATAAATAAAATAAAAGAGAATAAAGTAGCAGTGTAATAACTAACTGAAAAGCTTTTAGATATTTAAACAATGTTTCAAAAAGTAAAGTTCAAAGCTAGAATAATATTTGCATGAGTTTCATAAATATAAACGGTAAACAAGACATTGGCTGTATATTCTGCAGTTTTAATGTGAAACAGAGTGTTAAATTCCCATGGATTCACGGTACAATTAATAATGCGAGCAATCCTAAGAATAAAAGAGTGTAACAAGACACGTTTTTATTACAGTAACGATGTGTTAATACATTTTCTTTGTAAAATACATTGTAGTACCTATATGGTAAATTGTGGGTCCATGATTAATGTAGGGTTGGCAATCGTAGTTTTATGGGGTTTTATTTGGTTCAGAAAACTTCAGACGTGGATAAAGTCTTCTAACATTTATCGATTTCTACTTGGCATTGTGTTGGGATGCTCTGAAATTCTTGCGCATTAAGGTCATTCGTTGGTAAAGTAAATAAATAAGACTGAAACCTTCTATTAGAACACTATCTAGTCCACTAGTGTAATTTTAAATAATAATAAGTGTAATATGAATCTATTAGTGACCGAATCATGAGTATTAAGCTGAAAGCATCACCCATGAACTTAAATATCATTCAAGTATTTGCCTCTACTAGTTCTGCAGAGCAGAATATCATGGAGAATTTCTATTCAGAACTAGATGCCACCATAACATTAATACCTAATTGGGAGTTGCTAGTTATAATGGGTGATTTTAATTCCAAAATTGGTGCTAACTCCCATAATTTTAGCAAAAGTGTGGGAAACTTTGGGATACGCAACGACAGAGGTGAACGACTCATGCAATTCGCAGATGAAAATAATTTGATAATTACAAATAGCCTCTTTTAACATCACTCGCGGAGACTTTATACCTGGACATCACCGGATGGTACTTATCGCAATCAGATCGATTATATCTTGGTTCGATCACGTTGGCGAACCTCCATACTCAATGCCCATACATTACCTGGATTGCGGATCAGACCACGAACTTCTTGTAGTGAAATTAAGATTAAAACTAACAGCAGCTAGAGTCGACAAAAAACCAAGGAGTTTAGAGGTCAAAGACATCGCAAAATTTACTACGGCTATAGAGGAAAACTGGTGCGAGTGGGTCATCTTTAATCATATTGAGTCAACATCAGAAATGCTATGGAGCCAAGCAAAATATGTTATCCGAAACGCGATCGCAACATTTGGACCACCAGCTCGAATGCATAAGCGGCAACACTGGATCACGAATGGTACTTTTACTTTGATTGAAATCCGGCGTCAAGCAAAAGCCAAAGGAGCTGACATTAAAGAGCTTAATAAGTTGTCCGCGCAGATACAGGCAAACTGTAGACGAGATTACAACGCGTACCTTCGTGGGATATGTGACGAAGTCGAAGCACATGAAGGAAAACATGAATCTAGAGATTTGTACCATAAAATTAGATTCATTACAAGGACCATAAGCAATAAAACCTGGGCTATTAGCAATGAAAATGGCGTAGTAGTTACAGAATTAGTTCTGATTTCAGAAGCATGGAAAAATTACTGTCAGTCTCTGTTCTTGGATAATCAGTATCGTTGCTTTCCAGACACGAACCCACGTAGTGAAGAATTAGAGCCTGATATCCTTCAATCAGAAGTGAAGGCTGCCATAAAACATCTCAAACCTAGAAAAGCTACGGGTTGCGATCAAATATCCATTGAAACTATTAAAGCTCTAGAGGAACATGGCGAACATATGCTCTGGATCATATGCAACAAAGTGTGGCAGACTTGTGAATGGCCTTTTGACTGGACTCACACTTTATTCACTGCTATACATAAAAAGGGTTCAACGAAACAATGCAGTAACTATCGCCTTATTGCTCTCATATCACATGCTAGCAAGATTCTGTTGCATATTCTTAACGAAAGACTGAAGACGTACCTATCCAAGGAAGTTGCACCAGAGCAGGCTGGAGTTGTTAAAGGAAAGGGCACCCGCGAGCAGATTCTCATTGTACGTCAGATCATCGAAAAAGCTCGAGAATTTAACAAACCAACGCATATATGCTTTGTCGACTTCTCTAAAGCGTTCGTCTCGGTGAAGTGGCCAATCCTATGGAAAACTTTACTCGAGATGGGAACGCCTAAACATCTCGTGCATCTTCTAAGGAGTTTGTACGAAAAAGGAACAGCTTCAGTGCGTACTGATGACGTCCTATCCAGCAATTTTCATCCCACTGCGGGTGTTCGCCAAGGATGCCTTGTCTCCCCACTGCTGTTAATGTATACACCGAGCTGATAATGCGCATTGTTCTGGAGGATTGGACAGATGGGGTTACGATTGGTGGGTATAGAATTGCGGATTTGCGCTACGCAGATGATACCACACTTTTTGCAACGAGTAAACATCATATGGAGGAACTCCTTAACAGGATGGAACGAGTCAGCCTCGAGTTCGGATTAAAGATTAATCGCAGCAAGACCAGGGTGATGATTGTAGATCGTGCTGACTGTAATTCGCCGGAAGTCACTGAAATGGCGCACTGTCAAGTAATCCAATCCTACGTATACCTTGGAGCTTTAATATCGAACAACGGCGGCTGCATAGATGAGATAAAAAGGCGTATGGCGCTCACAAAAAATGCAATGGACAAAATGAAGAAAATATGGTGGAACAAAAATGTTACCAAAGCCACAAAGACCAGGCTCGTGCGAACCTTAATCTTACCCATATTTTTATACGCTGCAGAAACCTGGACAGTCCGGGAAATTGAGAGGAAGAAGATAGATGCTCTAGAAATGTGGTGCTGGCGAAGAATGCTTGGGGTAAGATGGACCGAATTACGGACGAATGTGTCGATACTCCAAGAGCTAGGCATTAAGCAGCGTCTGTTTTCTACGGTACAGTCCCGTATACTTTCATTTTTCGGACACGTTTCAAGACGGGGCAGCCAGTCCATTGAACGTCTCGTTGTCCAGGGAAAAGTGGAGGGCAGAAGAGCGCGCGGAAGGTCGCCCATGCGATGGACCGACCAGATCAAATCTGCTGTGGGTGGTCCGGTGCATGAGTGTACCCGAATGACTGCAAACCGGCGAAAATGGCGAGACATTGTGAAGCGCATAACAGCAGCTCCTACCAAACCCACTACTTGATGGCGATCACGATCGCTCTTTCAAGAGCGTTACGATTGAGAAGAGGAAGAAGTGTAATTTTAACTGGGATCCGAATTATGTAAGTTTATTGGCGGTAGAATTTTGCGAAGGATTCATTTAAATAAATATACTTGAAGTGCAGAAGTTATGATAGAATTATTTTGCTACAATTCGTGTTTGTTAAGATCGCCGTGTGGTATCCGGCTATGTAGAAAAGACCATCCTCATTTCTTACCGAGGTGTCGTAAAAGGCGACTAAGGTAAGTCGACCCGCCGTGTGGTATCCGGCTGCGTAAAATAGACCACCCTCATTTCTTACCGAGGTGTCGTAAAAGGCGATTAAAGTAAGTCAGGCAGGCGGCCGGTCGTAAAATACGAAGCCAAATCATGTGACAACATGTTTGTAACATGTTGTGCCGACCCAACATAGAGTGGGATAAGGGTAGGAGGATGATGATGAATCCGCGTTTGTTAAGAAAATATACGTAATACTAAGGTACGAAACAGATCATCCCGAGGATAGGTTCCACGGGAAAATCGTAATGCCGTAAAATGGAATTCCACAAAGTAACGCCTACTTCTAAAATTGCTTTCAGGTCGAATGTGGTACAAATTATAAGTTGTTTTGCAGGAAGTGAGATTTTGAAGATGTGATTGGTTTAAAAACTTTTAGAGGGCGTAAGAAGAAAGTACACGATTACGAATATTAAAAAATAAGTAAACTTGACATGCTTTTATTGCATATGTAGAAATGTATTTTTTTCCTAATAAGTAAATAAATAAAATAAATAAGTTCCTAGGTGAGGGCTGATGATTTAGGACGAAAGTACGGTTTTTTTAATATGATACAAGAACATTTCAAAATAATTGTCCCAAAAAAGTAGTACATTAACAGCGGGTCACATCGCGATAAAATCGAGTTGCATTTTTGTAAGTTCTGCATACTATTTTATTTTACCTTTTTTATTTTCTTGATACTGATTTTATAATAAATGTAACAAAAAATATACGTATGTACAAAACAGTTTCAACCCTACGGTTGTTCTCTTTCACGTGGTTTTATAGTTTCCATATACGTAAATTAACTGTTCTGTTATTTAAAACATAAGTATGCTATTTAAATATCTAAGAAGCTTTTTTCACATAAAAAATAATTGATGCATCTGAGTAACCTGTCTGTACACTGTTTCTGAACTAAAAGTCGTTTAAAAGAATGTTTTCTTTGAATGTCGGAGAATACAATTCGACCATATCGTACCATAGGTATAAGAGGTATATTATGAGAAAGGCATTACCTACAAAGAAGTCCCTCTGTTTTCCATGAATAAGAAAATAATAATAAATAACTTTAACACTTTTAACCAAATTATCAGAAATAATTGGTTACAAGTTACAAGATTTGGCAGGGAGATATTATGTCTATTTGATAGATTGATCGAACAGAATTCACCTACCCGAACATCTTCCATGAAGGGTTACCAACTGCCGACTGGCACGTTGGTGCAGTTGGTGTTATCCCTGGCTTTAACTCCGCGGGTCGTGGATTCGGTTCCCACCGAGGGCCACAGTTTTCTATAAACAGTTTGTTGGTTTGAATTTCATAAAACGCGCGACCACCGTCGCACCGGAGGCACCTCCCCCGCCCAGTCACTCAAGAGCCGCGCCCAGCGAGCTGCTACGCGCAGTTCCCGGCTCCCACCACGATAACACCGCGTAAAGAGCTCATGAATAAGAGCCCCGTTTGGGCTTGAAACTAGTCGGGCTCATCCGATAAAAGAACACGTGAGTATAGCTGGTCTCTAAACATTAATTTGTTAGTTCTTTGACTCTGGGTTGTGTATAAAATTATATATTTATATATTTACCAGTTGTCTGTCACCCATAACACAAGTATTAATTTACTTTGGGGACCCACGACCGTGTATGTCATTGTCCATATATTTATTTAGATTTTATTTGTCCTAAAATCCATGAACACTATCATCTTATAATGTTACTCGTTTGCAGAAAAGCGCTAATTAAAAGTCAAGAGTTTTCTTCACACTCCAAAATTAGTAAAATAACAAGAGAGTTAACCTCTTTCTCGGTATCGAAAATTAAGGGGTTTTTTAAAGTATTTACTTAGTAGGTACGGTCTTCTGGTACGTGACGATGCGTGAACGAATACCAGAATGTCTTTGAAGTAATCGAAACGCAACTTCTCTCGCCGTTAATCGTTTTCGAGGTAATTTTGTAGTTCCTTCGCACATCAAGTTTTTTTTATTGCGATATCCGGAACGAAAAGTTTGATCTGTAAGAATTTGGAAATTTTGCGCAATCATTAACTTACCGAAAATAAAATTCGAATTGCCAAATGTGGTAATATCATTTGGAAGCCTTAATTGTGAAATCTTTTTACGTTTCGCAAGTTTGTTGATATTTCCTCAGTCACTTTGAGGGCTTCTGTTTGGTTTGAAATTCGCAAAAACTTGTGAGTTTTAGGGAAATATTTAGGATTCCTTCAGGAAATTTTTGGGATTGTTATTTTTCTTTTATAAGACGATCAATAATCTGACGCACTATAATTCTGCGAGCGCTCTTAATATATAATAGTTTATAGAATTACGCCGCCGTGTGGTATCCGGCAGAATAGAATAGACCACCCTCCTTTCTTACCGAGGTGTCGTAAGAGGCGACTAAGGTATGTGCCGTGTGGTATTTGGCTGCATGGAATAGACCACTCTCACTTCCTACTGAGGTGTCGTAAAAGGCGACTAAGGTAGGTTGACGTCAGGCAGGCGGTCGGTCGTAAAATACGTAGCCAAATCATATGACAACATGTTTGTAACATGTTGTGCCGACCCCACTTAGAGTGGGATAAGGGCAGGAGAATGATGAGTTTATAGAATTACGCGTTACTTTGCGAAGATCCAAAATACAAAAGTAATAATAAAATTATTTTGTTTTAGTAAAGATATTATAAATAGAAAATAATACACATAATGCTAGATGTAGAGTGGACAATACACAAGCACTACAACGTTCACTATCACAAACTTACCAATCTTTTCGATCCACAATCGAAGCATCATCAGGAGATTCTCCACGCTCCACGGCAAAATAGCTTTGCGATTTTTAATGGTGGTAGAGGTTTGTCAATGTGTTTTTACGAATTCTGCATGTATCAGAAATTAAAACGGATAGTCTACTCTACATTTGGCATTATAAATATTAATTTTCTGTTTAATTTATCTTATTAATAGACAAAGTAGGAACCGACTTAGCTTGCGGTTCCTGCTTTGCGCCTTGGAAAAGTAGTAGTCGTTTTTGGGTTTGGGTCTAAGATTCTACAATAAAATTCCGCAATCTACTTTAACTTTACCATTACAGCAGTTTAAACACACTGTCAAAATACTAATACAGAAAGCCTACCATACTATAGAGGATTGCTTAGACGATAAGAATGCGTGGATATAGCTATTCTTCGACCCTGTACAAGGCATCAATAACTAGTAATAAGAATTGTTCTTTGAAAAGAGCAATTGCCGAGTGTCTTGCTGGTTCTTCTCGGTATGAACAGCTTTCCGAACCAGCAGTAGATGTTGACGATTCAAAAGCACTTGTTTACAAGTTTACTTGAACAAAGAAAGTTTTGAATTTGAATATTGCAGATTATGTCAAAATAATTTTATGATTACTTTTGCTTTTGATATTCGTAAGTTCGATAACGGCCAGTTAACAGTCAACCTGCACAGAAACCTGCTTAACATACAACCTAATTTTCAGTTCAATATATATCCATCCGTTACACGATCGTTATGTTACGCTCTAGCCTTTACATGGAGCGACATCCATATGGTCTCGCTTCATAATAACTTAGGGTTAACGATTATCTTTACACGTCGGAGATAATAACCAGGACTGACAGCTTAACGTACTTTCCGAGGTACCGGCGGACGTACATTGGTTCACTGGCATTCTTATTGAACAAAATTTATACACTCTCTATTTCTTTTCGTAATTGAATTGATTACTTACAATTACGGAACATAAAAAGCAATGGTACCTATTAGCGTTAATTTGAGAAGTGTGGAAAACAAGGTTGGGTTTTTCTTGAATGTGTTTTTAATCTTTTAAGCTTTAATTTCTCGTTACAATAATCAATTTATAAATTTTTGCCAGTTTTCTACGAAATAACTTCAAGAGTAAGACTAATATGGGAGGATTTATTACTCGCAATATGTTTTAACATTACCTTATAGCCATACGTAAATTAAAATTATGTAGTAATAAGTAAAACTAAGATGTGAATTTTTACTGACGTATTTAAGTGTACTTATTTAAAAATACCATTATTTTCGTTTTTGAACGCAAACAATGCAGTAACACGTGAAGCTTTGGAAAAGTGGCTTTAATGCCGATCTTGAAATATTTATATAAATATTTCTACCAGCGTAGAAAACGATTACGTTTCGGAGACAAATACAATGATCCTTTCTGACCAATGAAATATTAACGAGAAAAGAACTAAATCTGCCATAGTCGCTGACTATGGGTCTCATAAGAAAACTTGCCCACTGCCCAATGCAATGGCATTGCGATTTTGTCGTGGAGCCTATCCTCCTGATGATGCTTCGGTTTCGGGGCCAAACGATGGTCGAGATTTTGGTGTGTACTGCTTGTGTGCATTGTTGCTGGTGGAGGCGCCTTGGGAAGCATGTGGTGACTTGTCCTTCATGTGTAAGGTACGTAAATTTTGCCTGATTTTCTTATATCAGACGCTAGTAGTAAATCACTATTTTCACTAGGTACTAAGTAATAGAGAATACGGTTCTGACATTACTCTTTCTACGAGCCACAAATGATCTTTTTATGGGTTAGTCTTTATTTATTGTAGTTTGAAAAACAAACACAACCCTTTTTAATTCAAGTATAGTGGTCTACTAGTAATTTTGGAGCCCAAACTTATGAAGTGCTTAACTAAGCTTATTCGCAGGGTGTACTTCTCACGCAATAAATTCACATGACCTGTACTGACAGCAGTTTAAAGTGGATACTGTATGCAATAAATAATGCACATCTAGGCTGAGAGGGAGAAAATCGGCTAGATTCTGCTTCATAGAGCATTGTCTCTGTCGCACAGACTGACCCGTGTGTGACAGTGACAGCACTCTACGAAACCGAACTGGCCGGCTGTTTCATTCTACACATCGATGTGCATTATTTAATGCCGGTTACTATACCTAGATATCTAGCCCGAATGCTTATGAATTCAGGGAGATTACGATGTCTTAGCTGTAGGTCATTATAATATAGGGTAACCAAGACTTTCGCAGTGATCGGCTCTGTAAAAGTGCCTTATCTTTTTCGTTCTAAGTAAAAATGCTCAGAATGGATATCAATTGATTTAAAGAGAGAGGCCTTTTCCTATTATTGGACAACTAGTGTTCTTAAAAAAACTAGTCCCTAACACAACTCTACGCAGTTTGCTGTGTTACACCCGTAATAAATACACTACAATTAGAGGGTATAAAACGCTCAGCCGTTGGCGTTAAATGGCGGGGCGACAAAAACATGGCGATGCGCGCGCAGTTGCGGCACTGTGGGGAGATTTATCAGTTGGATCTTATTAGTTGACTAGAGGCAAAGAATGGTTTAAGTGAAAATAAGAGAAAATAAAAGAAAAGTATTATAGACATATTACTTTTCTCGAAACGAATACTTTTACATTTTTAAGCATTAGAAATGCTTAAAACAAAATAACAAAAGGAAAGAAATAATTAAAACATTAAAGAAAAATGCGAAGTGCTGCAATATGTAAACATTAACAACAATTGTAAAAAGGCTTGAAATGTAGTATAATAATTGTTTAATTTATGTATGCACATGCACAGAGAAGTCTAAACTAAAGCGGTTTATGTCAAATACTAAGTTCAAGATAATGATTCCGTAAAAATCGAACCTGTATCTGAATTAATTTTTCAATGAGGCTTATGGATCTAACGTTAATCAATTGAAAACCCTCTTTAAACAACGTTATACTAATATTTTCCGTACTGGTACTAGTGACTTGGCGCTACGGCTCCTGTAATAGGACCCTTTACATTGATATTCGATAATTCATTATTTAATAATAAAGTGATTGAATCCGAAATATTATGGTGTACGTTGAAAATTATTGAATTGCATTAGTTGCTATAATAATGACAACATAAATATATCCGTCTTCTGATTGTATAACGAAATAATAGAATTCGTTCGAGGCAGTTACAAAACAGTTTCCACGGTATAACAATTTGGTTTTGCTTTGTTCACAAATAAATTATAGTGCCGCGGCCACACTCATCCGTGGAGCGGCGACAGATCGCGCCAATTTCAATATTAATAGCGGCAGCCGCGCGTGAAAACTGACGCGCTCGATGCAATGACTAAGTGTCACTAGAAAGGGCATAAAATGTATGATATTAAATAATCTGCAAGCATTAGTCTACCAAGAGTGAGGAGTAAGAGAGAAACTTATATGATTTATAGAAGCAGGCGTTACTTTGCGGAATTCCATATTACAAGCAATACAACAGAACTAACTACTTTGCTACAATCCGCACGGGTTAAGTGAATGCATGCAAAGCCAATGTGTATAAAGCAGGCAAAATCTACGCACCTTATACATGCAGGACCAGTCACCACATGCACCCCAAGGCGCAATTCACCAGCAACAACGCACACAAAAGCAACACACACACCCACCACCACAATCTCGACGATCGTTTCGCCCCGAAACCGAAGCATCATCAGGAGGATAGGCTCCACGACAAAAATCGTACTGCGAATCGTAAATCGTAATCGAATTGAATCACTATTAATTAAGTTAGCAGCTTAATTATAATATATTTTGTGTGCGTTGTTGCTGGTGAATTGCGCCTTGGGGTGCATGTGGTGACTGGTCCTGCATGTATAAGGTGCGTAGATTTTGCCTGCTTCATACACATTGGCTTTGCATGCATTCACTTAACCCGTGCGGATTGTAGCAAAGTAGTTAGTTCTGTTGTATTGCTTAGAGAAACTTATCTCAGTATGTCTCGTCAAATCCTAATATCATCGGTACATTCATATAATGTATATGATGTTCAGCGTTTCTAATATTAGAAGCAAATCTGTATATTTCTGATGATTACCTGAGTAATAAAATATGTTATGGATTACAACTGAGAATTTAGCCATTTTATGGGAGATAACGGATGGATATGGGATGTAAAGCAAAACTAAATAATTACTAATGATGAATCACAGACACTATGTTATGTCTATGCAAATCCATAATAACGGTGGAATTAGTCCTTTTAAAATAAAGTTAAAGTTTTCATAATCAAAATAATCTTTATTCAAGAAAGCTTTTCCAAGCACTTTTGAATCGTCAAGGATCAATATCATTAATGAAGCTGCCGCTGGTTCGGAGTTTTCTCGTACCAAGTGGAACCAGCAAGAAACTAGGCGGTCAATGTTTTTAACATTTTCAATTTACATTATGAAACTTCAGTCTTGTATGAAGCTGATATATTGTATAAACATAATGAAATATAATAAAGAACTATTGATACTGTGGGCACATCCAGTATTTTTTTAAGCAGCAATAATCGACGGAGCGCATCGCGGCCATATGACCGCACCCTTAGCCATTGACAGCCGATGCATAAATCAGGCGCCAATAAATAAATATCACTCCAAATCGTTTCCTGTGCCTAATGCACTGTAATTTAAGGCCAGCCCTTGCCCTCATACCTGTCATGGTGTGCGGTCACATTTATTAGACTGTATCCTCTAACGAATGCATAACATTTGTCATAAGGAATGATATTTAAATGAACGTACCAGCTGATGATATTCGAAAAGTCTTGCATCGGAATAAAATATGTAGAGCACATTACGATCTTGCTATTTAAGTGCTTAAATGCTTATATGAAAAACATCTCTGCTTTAGACTACATATTACCTCAGTTATTGCGACGGCATAAAACGGAACAAACATTACGATATCGCTAAAGTCACATAACTTCAAGAGTTGAGGTAGAGTTATATACAGGCTATAAGGCGCAGTTTCTCGTGATGGAAAAATCAAGCAATTCGCATTGTGGTAGCATGGTGGGTACAAGTTCCAGGCCTTCTCTCCAAGGAAGAAATCGGAGGAGGTCGATGCCCAGTTGTGGAAAAGTATAAGGCTTTTTTTTATTTAAAGTCGGCGTTAGTTTATGAAGTAAAGAAGTCGTCTGAGGCCGTTATGTAGGTACAGGAATTCTTCAGAAGTACTTCGAAATCGTCCGGAAGGCTGTTTTTAAATATGGTACAAACGGCATGCTTTCAGTTTCTATAAGCTTTTAAGCACTCTGAGTGTTGTATAAGCATTATCCAATGACCAGTTATTATTTTGAAAACGGTCGTTTAGTAGTATTAACTAGAGTTGAAGAAGTGCTTTAAATGAATCTTTTAGGTGAATTTATAATGTTTTGAAAACTATTTCTAAATTACATTAAATCTCTATATCTCAAATATTAGTTTACATTTAATTTAATTAGGTGAAAATATAGTCAGATCGAACAAAAACAAATATATTTGCACAGAAGGCAAAGCAAATAGATAAACCATTGTTGCTCTGCACGAATTCTCCCTCCGAGAGATATTTAATTTTGATATGAAAACCGTGACAGAGCCGCGGCTCGCAGCCCAATATATTATCGTGTATCTACTAGCCAATATTACCGCAAAATATTAGCCGTTGCGAATCTAGCATTAAGGTCCGGTCCACTTTACCCAATTCCCCATCCAATCATCACAGTAAATTGTATCTAAACACCTTAGAAATAAAGTACAATTTCGATTACTCCTCAACAAATGACCATAAAATTATGATAACGTAAAGTATATCATAAGTCTAGTACTTTGGGTATCAAATGCGATCACGCGATTTTGACGTCTTAAGCACAAAGTTCGGCAATGTGAATGATTGAAAAATAGATTTTATCACATTGTCATACGGTTGATTATTCTTTGATTGTACCTTCTGTGTGACTGACCGATCTCAAGGGATAGACTAGGGCATTTAGTCATGGTTTTATTTGAATTCACCAAAATGCGTTGCGACAAATATTTGGACATTTATTGCAATTGGGACTGGTGTCGAATATTAAATGTTGATTTTATACGGTTGATGTTGATTCGCTGTGGTTGCTTTCGGGAGCAGCGATTTAAGTGAACCGCAAAGGGATATATAGAGATTTTATCTTAGATATGGCCTGGCAATTTGTGTGACGAATTATACTCAACCATAAACATGTACCTTACGAAATGACCTGGGATGAGAAACTCTATTTAGACAAACCATGAATTATCTGTAATAGCAATAGACCTAACAGGGATGTAGTTCGTCCTTTTAAGTTTATTTGTTAATCGTCATGTAATTATAATACATAGAGCATATTCGATTCTTGTTTAATTGACTCACATCACTTTTATTTAAATTTGAAGAAATTCGAACGGTGTATATAGGATTTCTTTACAGAATTTATTTCTAATACCTGCGTTGTAAATGTTGTTTGCACGTTTTGATTTAGACAGCCCTGGTTTGTATGGAGAATATAGATAAGGATGTGTATAGATAGATGTTTCAGATATGGGATAATGTTGTGGTTAGTTAGCGAGTCACAATGACCTTATTTAGACGAGCTCGCCGCTCTCCGGTCTCAGGAGTGACAATTTTATAGGTCGCGCGCCGGCGTCGTCTGCTGTCAGCGCAAGCCGCTAAAAAATCGAACAAAACAGTGACAATTGGTGCATATCCCCGACGAATTATCCTTCTTCGGCGCCTTTGTCCAATTGAAGCTTCCTTTATTTCAACTTTTTTGCCGTTTTTCCATTCTCATTTGGTTATTTATCTTCTCTTTTTTGGTTCGGACAATGAGCGCAGCGCTCATTATATCGTCCCTGGTTTAGCACGCGTCTCGCCACTAAATCTCCAGTGGAATTCTAGCGAATTACCCGACGAACAAGGCCCGTTTTTTCGGGTGATTGATTGGAGTAAAAATTACTTTCTGGGTTTTTTTTCGCGTCTCGTTTTGATTCTCTGTATATCGTGGGGTGGAGTCGCGGATTGATTTTAGAACGGTCGCGATAAGATAAATCTCGGTGCGTATTAACATATGAGGAGACGTACATCGGGGTCGCGGGAGTCATTAATTTGGTATATCGTGGCAGGTAATCTCGGTGCAGTCAGTAGCTCGCCGTTTCTCGGTAGCTGTCGGAAATAGATCAGCCCACCCGTCAAGTTTCGTCCTCAGTACTGAATTCCGAATGTACAAAAAACGTGATTACATTTGCAAACATTTGCGTTCTTGGCTTATAAAATACGAAAAAAGCTCTTTTATTACATAATTATAGAGTCTATTTTTAGTCCAATATTCAGTACCAAAGTTATTGAATGAAAAGGTGAGGCTTAAAGAGATGCGTGTTGCACAGTTTTAGACAATGTTCGCATAGTCATATTCCCAAAAACTGTAGTGGGATGCATAATGCATGTTGAATGCTATTGTCTCGGGCAGGATGATGTCTGTCTAAATTACCCGTCGATTAGTTTCCGAGTAAAATGACTTTATATTCGTAAGTTGTAATCTTCTAACACATAAAAAATCGGATGTAATTATTAAACAAACTTACTGACGTATAGAATACTTTAGTGTTTGAATTTCTGCAACCTAACGTCATATTAAATAGATACGTTATTTAAGCTAAAAAGTTTAAAAATGTAAAGAAAAATGCAAGAATTTGATTTGTAATAAGGTTCCAATTAGAGTAGCGAAAGTAATTCCTTAATAAGTCCCAATGTCCTGTTTTAGACATTTACGTGTCGAGGCCATGATAACGTCAATCTACAAAAGTATACGTAAGTTATAATTGGATTTTAAAGATAAATATGTACAGACATAACCAACACTGTACAATACAACATTTTGAATTTTGCAATAGTAAAAGTCTAAAAACAGCGCGATGACACCCATCGTCAGGTCTCAATAGTAAATTTTTGGCGTAGTGACCACGCTATTTATTCTTATTATCGTAATGATTATTTATTTTTATTTGACAGCACCTGATGAAAAGTCTCCTATGTGATTGAGTAAAGGTATTATAAACCTAAATCATGTGTGTGACACTAGGAAGTGAAGTTCTTAATAACACGTTTAAATATCTTCTACAATTTATTTCTTCATATCCAGAAGCCTTGCTGACTCTGAATCTGACCCGGTAATCGAAAAAGACGTGAGTAGCATACGAACTAAAAACATTTCGATGCCCAAACCAAGTCCGCTAATCTCTAATTTTACGTGTCATTACATCGCACAAGAAACCCCTAGCCGGCGCGACGGCCGCGTCAACCCGAGGGGTCTCCCTAATAAATATCCCGTATATAATAAAAAGCTCGACACCGACAGCGCAAGATGTCCTCAATGAACATTCGTTAAAATTCTGCGGCGCCACCGGCGGTGGAAATGTCGAAAAATTCATAATTTTTTTGTCGGCCGCAATTCGTCGCGAAAACGCCCGAATAAATGTCATTTTTTGCCCGGGAACAATTGCCGGCTCCCGTACGGAATGGAAAAAATTGTAACATACGAGAGCGCGCCCGATATATTCGACGGGAAACTTTTGTTCCCTTACCTTTTACATTCCGATATTTTTTTCGCAGTTTCGCATTTGGCAAATCGTTTCCGCTGACTGAAAGGTAATAATATCTGCAATTATAAATCTGGTTTGTCTGCATATTGTTCAACATTTTTTGTGTTATTGTTCGATATCCAATCTTCATTAAGAATATAGTTATCGCCGTGATGGCTGAATGGTGATAATGAATGAGCTTTGCCAAGGCACATGCTTTTAAACCTTGGTCAGACTGTAAAGTCTTTCTTAATTGATTTATAATGAATTTTACGCTAAAAGAAGAAATACGTACACGACCTACGTATAACAAAAGAATTTATGATAGATATAAACTGTCAAAGCAAATGTCTACGCAATTGTTAGAAACAAGCTGCTACCATCTCTGCGATAAATCTATACTTATTATAAAACAAAGTCCCAAAAAGCTGTCTGTCTGCATGTAATCGATTTTCTCAAAATCTACAGAACAGATTTTTGTACGGTTCTGACCAAAAGATAGTGCAATAATGAATGAATGAATGAATGAATGAATGAATGAACACTTTTATTGAACACCACATTAATAACAATAAAACTAAATACAACAATAATAAATAAGACAAAAGTAGTGATACAATCTGGCGGATTTACAATACTTATACTTATTATATACAATACTTCCGGATTGTTTAGATAAATTGTAAATAGTACGCGCAGTTGTTAAAAGACTTGCTTGCTGGGAGCTTTAGTCGCGTGCGCTGCGTAAACCAGCAGAGGTACGCTAAAGTAATGTATTAGAGGATTGTAGGTCTATAAAAATACTACAAAAAGTCTGTGATAGCATGTCGCTATTTCTCACGATTAACTCACAATAACTACTTTTATGTTAAAAATTTGAATTCTAGAAAAAAATTGTGACACGCTGATTTCCACGCGGGAGAAGCCGCTGGCTTAGCTAGTTACAATATTGTTTAGAAACAAACTCCCATTTACATTCAATACTGTACCTCTGAAAATTTCAATCGACATGCTTAAACCAATTTTGACCCTGCGCTAATAACTGCTTTGGTAAATTAGTAAGAGATAAGAGCCTCGATTAGTCTGCGTAAGTACAAAAATGTATTTTGAATTAATTAATTGTATAATTTTTGTGGTGATAAGCACATTTAGATGATGGCGTATTATGGGCAACATTGTCTTAGCTGCCAGCATATTTAGAATTCTGTTGCAGCGTGAACGCAATCGTGCCTTTTAAGGATTTTTTTATACCTAATTGTGGCATGGAAATTATCAGCTCGGCCTTTTGGATATGGACTAAAAAAATAAAGACCAACATCCTAAAATCGTTTTCGGAGTACTTAAGAATCGATTCTCATATGAGGGCTTCGTATGGAAATTTTATGAGTAATTAAATTAATAAAAGCATTATCGAATGGTTTGTTTTTCTGTCCACCATACTTTCAAATCATGTGTATTAAAATTCAGATGTACATCAGTTTTGAGACGCACACACACACACACACCTTTTTTTATCGATAAAATCTTTTTTAATTTGTCAATTTTGTCAAAAATTTATGTTACCAAATATGACTAAATGCAAATTTACATCATAAATACAAAAACAAATATATCCCTGTCCCATTAATGATCACGAGCGTACCTTTATTAGGCTTTGTTCCTAAATCAGTTTTATCACATCTTAAATAAACCGAGAATTTACCTCTAGATTGCCACTGCACCTGTCTACGCATTGTTTCTCTTGATTTGTGACGACATAAACCGTACCGAGTGAGATGGGAACATCCATTTCCTGCGGCCAAGAATAAGACAGAAAATGTTTTAACGGTTAATTATAATGGCCCATTGCCTATGCCTTGTTAGCGGCCTTTTTCAATTTTCATTCTCACGGGGCGAAATTGTTTGAATAACTTTTCACGCCGTATTCAAGGTTGACACCGACTGTCCGAGTTAAGTGAGGTATTTCTTAATCATTAGGTGCCCGCAAGTATTATGCGTCACCATTAATTTTGCTTCTTTGATCTGTAATTTTATATGGTTTATCAAAATATAATAACATAACTAAGTAATAGTTATCATTTCATCGCTACACAATTCAAACAAATTGGGCATATAGCCTCTCTCCGTTTTTGAGAGCTATGACCCACCAATGCCTGCTGCTCTAGTAGGGATTGCTCGGTTAGGCATATCCCCAATATTGTCTACAGATTTGTTCCACCGAAAAGCATGAGATATTCAAACTCAAATTCAATGGATTTGAACCCTTGACCCCTGGAAAAAGTCACACGGTCTCACCGCTGGGCAATCACGGCTTTCTTCTTCAGCTTCTGTTATAAACCTGCTTTTAAATACAACCACATTTAATGTAAAAACCCTCCTATTCTCTTATGCGGCAAAGTTATATTTAAAGTTAGACTTTATACGTCATTTTCATATTTTCTATTCTAACCAATGAATCTTTCTTGTATTGCTCGACACGGGCGTCATCAGAGAATTTCAATGCTATATGACCTTGCACCGCTTGGATCGTGATCTAACAACCCTGCGTTTTTTTCATTTGTTAGTCATACGAAAGTATTAAACTCAAATAGTAAAAACTTTTATTTCTATATTAACAACTTTACTGTTTATAGAGAGCAGTAAAATTGATGGTTTATCTTTCCAGATATAATTCTTATACTTACAACTTAATTCATATTTGCTTACTTACACATGCTTTTTCTGCTTTTTCTATTCGTATGCGATTGTCAAGGGTAAAATGTTTCTCTCCGACGAGAATGGAGACACTTGCCCAGTCGTGGGGCAGATCGATTAAATATTTTCTTGCTTTACTTGTTATATTCTGGTAATACTGTAAGTAAGAATGAGGATGATTTGTTAGGTTTTTTTGTTTTTTAAATACTGCTTTGCCCGTTAACTTAATCGTAATCAGCGAAGTCTTTTACAGTTATACTTTCTGCCTTGATAAGTTCTCCATTTAGAACACTTTTACAGTACGTAGAGTATATTTTTGCACAAGGTTTGCAGTGTCAAGTTAGCTGAAAGTTAAGAACTAAATTATAACGTAAATAGTTGGAACAGCTTCCAGAACTTAGAAGATTATAAAAGGGACATGTTATTAGGCATTACGCATTTATAATTCCATTGAAGTGTTTGTCTTAATTGCCAGAACACCATAAGAGATTACGATCAGTACTGTTGCTCATTACACACCCAGAACCCGTTGAATATGAATGGACATAAACCACTCGACAATCTGCGCACTTTATCACTCCAACACCGCGATACTGTGCAGCGCTTACTTACGCTTATCATCCATCTTTCGCGTTGCACCTACAAGTTATCGCCCAAACAAAAACTAGTTTAGCATACAAATACAGCTAAGTGGGCGAATCGCGAGGCTAACATCTGATATGACAAGCAATTACGCTTGTACGTGACACCTCGGAAGAGTTTCATCCGATGGTATCTCGCACCGAGCCTTATAGTTGGGAGCGTCTTCAATTATATGAAGCCATGAAGCTTGTTATACTAGTTAGAAAAAAGATTTTTATGGCCTGCACGAGTGTCACGGCTGCGATTAAAGATTGTGGTACCTTTTGGTTGATCTAGGCTCTGTTAAGGTGAATTACGTGTTAGAGTTACAAATAAATATAATTTTATGGTGGCTTAAAGTTTGCACTGAAGATACGTTATTTATAATAGTGGCTTTTAATTCGACTTGTAGGTATCGGATAGGGTTCGGGTAAAATGGAACTTTATAAAATTTTATCTCGCTATAATCTATTGTTTAAGGGTTTCTTGTTATTGATCAAAAAAGTTTTATTAAGATAGATGAAAATACTTTCTTTCTATGAATATGTGTATAAAGAAATCAGTTACTGAAAATCTCTCATTCATCCAACTTCAAATCTATCCAGGATTCTTAAAAGTAACGGCATGTTACTGTCCCACTGCTGGGGATAGGCCTTCTCTTTCGTTTTTGAAGAGAAGGGTTAGAGCTAAGATCTATCACGCTGCTCCAATGCGGATTGATAGGTTACACATGTCTCTAGAATTCTCTAGAAATATGTGAGTTTTCTCACGGTGTTTTCCTTCACCGAAAAGCGTGTGAAGAATTGCAATTATCAATTTGACACATAAGTTTTTAATAGAAAATCCCATTAGTGCCTCCCCGGGGTTCGAACCCGTGACCTCCTCGAAAGGGTCGCATGGTGTCAACGGGGGCTATCACAGCTTTTACAGCATTCGTCTACACACTCTTATGTTAAAAGTAACGTTATCCCACCTTGATTTGAATCTATGTTATAAATAATCCATGATACTTATGAGATGAAGTCGATATTGTCCTTTATTATTTTTAATTATATTCAACTGTTCGCGGAATTTTAATTGATGACTAGCTTTCTTAGTGAGTTCCAAGTACATTGATCTTAGCACCAATATAAAACATATTATAACAGATATACAGAGGTGAATAACCTTTAATTAGTGATAATCGTTAACGCTGATTGGAGCAATTTGCGTCGTAGATATTTTTTGTTATCAACAAATTAACATTTCACTTTTCTTAACTCGAATGACACTGAGTAATTCTACCAATTCAAATTCTCTAGAGAAGCTGTAAAATTTTTCAATGTTGGCAACGGTTTTACATAAACCTTTTTTGTGTTTTATGTGGTATTAAATAGAGTTTATACAAGTAAATACAAATATTTTTTTTCAGGTTTTATAAATGAAAGGAATTTTTGAAAGAAACAATATTTTTTGATTTTGTCAATAGATTTATCTATATATTTTAATGAATATTTCTCAATACAGCTGTCAAATTGTTACAGTCTCATTCAATTTTACCAAGCAACACTTTTATTACGTTTCGTAGAAAAATCGCAGATCAACTATTTATATGGTGGTTATTCAATTCACTGGTCATTTAAAATAATGTTTCGATGATTCCATTTCCACGTGTTCGCGTGCGAAATTTTAACTCGCTTAATTTAAATGAATTCCATGGAAAATTATATTCATTTTATAATTATATATTTTGTATTTAAACTAAATATTTATCAACTATATATTACAAAATTTAACTTACAGTTAGATTTTATCAATCGTTTTACGGTCCGTTCAGTCGTTCTTTATTCAAATAGTTATTTTATTGTTTAGTACATAGCTTAGAAAACGACAACCGTTAGTACCTAATAATACTTTTGTCTATGGTTTTTTAAATTTAAAAGCAACGACTAAACGGACCCTTTTCACAGCACAATTGACAAAACATATTTTCAAAATATGTCAATTAGTAAACATGTAAATATACCTTACGAATTGTATTTACAAAATAAAGCGATATTTTTTTTAATATTTTTTTTATTCTAGTAGAGTGAATTCGAGAAGAATCGATGAAAGAGGTTCGCAAATAAAACTTTGAATATTTTTTTATGTGCCATTAACATCTTGTTATTAAATTGTTTAGGTGTAGTTTTAATACAATACTGAAATTTTTTTTTTTTAAATTGTCACCTCTTTCATCGACAAAGGATCTATTCCTATAGCTATTGCAGTGGAGAATCTAACGTGATAACTATTGTGTCTACTACTTGTTCGACGTGAGGTCATGTGGTGAATTTGCAACATCCAGGAGGTTATCATGGTATAGAAATATGAAATCCAAATGTGCAGTCGAACTTAGTATGTATGTTCCAAGGCAATTATGATTAATTTCTGAACGTTATCGATCGTCGTCCAATAGTCTTGAGACATACACACAAATGATACAACGTAATCTACAATACTTTATAATAATGTAAACCATTAATATCAAATATGTATTAAAGTCGAAGAGTATGAAGCAATCAAACGCTTTCAAACTAAACATAGATTGCTAGATATTGTTTATTATGTAACTAATATGATTTTTATCAAAAATGAAAGTCAAAAATCAGTTTGTGGGTAGATTGGCATATTTATCATATTCTATGTTTGGAATGAAAGCGTGTAAGTATGGGAGCTATTCGCCAAGTAAATTGTGGACTCGGCATGAAATGTTTTGATCTTAGACAGTCAATAAAGTCTTACTTAATTAGTTTTTTCTTTTGCTAAACGTTGCCTTAAGTTTTCACGTCATTAAATCAAACTCCTCAATATGATTTGATCCTCATTTGATCACCACATGACCGTCAACCACAAACATAAATGACGTCTAAACAACCATCTAGTGTAAGCTTAACTATTTACAAACATTATTATCCAAGAGACGACCGCTATATCGAATATGAATTGAGTTCATAAAATAAATACTTATTAAGAATAAATTGATATCATGGATCAAAAGTAAATTACAATTATGAAAAAAGTCGTAATGGGTATACACAAGCCGTCAAATTGTAGAGCTATCTCGATTAGACTTCAGATCGTTTAGAATTCTTAATAATGAGTTAAACTGAGCTCTAAATAACTTGAAAAATAATCGCGATTAGTATCTTATTTTCGATTCAACAAAGTTAAATATAGCCAGGTATTTTTGCTGCAAAAGTACTCCAATTATTTGTATTCTTGTTATTTTTTTTATTTTTAAACAGTTATTATTATAAGTTAAAAATGAAAAATAAAATAATCGTTTTTTCTTTTTTATTTCACTAATACAATATTTTAAACGGGCCATATCGCTATAGTACCTTTATTTATGGTATTTATATTTCCGTGATGTTTTTAATAATTTTTAAGATACAAATAAGTTGCATAATAACGACATGATTTATAAAATTAAACATTATTGATATGCTATCGAAAAATTTAGAAAATGTTAACATTAAATAAAAATAAAATATGGGACATTCGACACGGTCGTCCATCCCCAAAGTAAGTAACTTAATACTTGTGTTACGGGTGACGGACAACTGGTAAATATACTACATATATAGTTTTAAATACATACTTAAATACATATATACACCCAGACTCGAAGAACCAACAAATCCTAAATAGAAAATGTTTGTTCTCGGCGGGAATCGAACCCGCGACCCACGGAGCCGAAGACAGGGTCACTGCTAACTGCGCCAACGGGCCAGTCAATAATTAATTTCGATATACTGACGGCCGTCTCTAGGATTATTACGATCGACCCGAATAGAACTCGACAGAAAAACAAAATAGGAACGATACAAAACGACGCCCCGCACCAGCGAGGCTTGATATAAATACACTCTATTTACAAGTGGTCGGTCAGTCCTGGGTCTCGACGTCCAGCCCGTTGACCATGCGCTCGATGCTCTTGAGATCGGACGCAGGGGGGGTCGCGGCCGTGGTCGTCGACGTGGGCGCGTCGGGAGGGGGGTCGGCCGAGGCCGCTCTCGTCGGCGGGGATCCCACTCTCGGTCTCGCCGGAGACGAACTGAGGCTTCTCGCTCTTGGAGCGACCTGTTCGAAAGCCGATCCCAAGCCGGGGAGAGCGTACGGCGCGAACCGATGCGTTTTGCTTAACGATGGCGCCGGGACTGGGGCGGGGGGCACTGGTGGCGGGGGCAAAGAGTACTGCTGGAGCAGCGGGTGCAGGTTGAACAGTAAGCCTGGTGGCATTTGGTGTGGCGGGAAAAACGGTGGCGGGTATAACGAAGGCGGATAGAGGTATGGTAGAAGGGGAGGTTGCACAGGGGGACCTAACGAGACGTCGGGTGCGGGAGACGGCCGCGAAGGACCCGCGGGGGGAGAGGGGGCCCGGGCGCCGCCGGAGCATGATGAGTCCGAACCGGCTTCGTCGGCGCCTGAATCCGCACCGCCACCGCTCGAACTGAACCACGCTGCAATAGACAAAGATAATTCACTTTATGTTTTTGGTTTTGCGACTATCAAATCAAATCAATCAAAATATTCTTTATTCAAGTAAACTTGTAAACAAGTGCTTTTGAATCGTCAACTTTACTGCTGGTTCGGAAAGCTGTTCCTGCCGAGAAGAGCCAGCAAGAAACTCGGCGGTTGCTCTTTTTAAAATATAAATCTTAGAACTAGTTACATTTATTTATTACTGTCTTGTACAGGGTAAAAGTGCACCTATATCCACACATCCTTATCATCTAAGTAATCTTCAACAGTATAGTAGGCTTTCTGTATCAGCCTCTTTTTAACAGTGTTTTTAAACTGCTGTAATGGCATGACCAAAATTTATTTCGGAATTTTATTATAGAATCTTATACCCAAATCCACAAACGATTTACGTACTTTTGCTAGGCGCAAAGCAGGAGTCGCAAGCTTATGTCGGTTCCTACTTTGTCTATTATATACATCACCTATCGTTTTATAATTCTTTATATTTTTATATACAAAAATTACGTTATTTCAAATATACTGTGAAGCAAATGTTAGAATACCTGTTTCCTTAAACTTCTCTCGCAGGGAATCACGCGGACTTAAATTGTAGATGCCACGTATGGCTCTTTTTTGCAATACGAAAATTTTTTCACTATCCGCGCATTTACCCCACAGCAATATTCAATAAGACAATCGAATCACAGTCGCACCATTACTACACTATTAATTTGTACACAAACTTAGCTTTTAGTCTACTCTACTGTACTCTACTATCACTTCTTATATAAGCAGTCTCGCTGAGGATGCAGCGCCCGCTTCTCTACCCAATGTCAAAGTAAAAATCGTCGTCAGGCTATACTAATATTATAAAGAGGAGAGATTTGTATGTTTGTAATGTTTTCACGCAAAAACTACTGGACCGATTTCAAAAATTCTTTCACCATTAGAATTCTGTATTTGCACTAAGCAACATAGGCTATATTTCATTTTAAAAAAATTAAAGTAATAAGGTGTGAAAAAATTAGTCATTTAACATCGTGTGCGTTGTGGAAACTGTTGATGATAGAACAAAAAAATGACAATATCTACAAAAAAGTACGCGATACCATATGTCTATAGTTGTTTACCAATATAACTACTTTTCTACAATGTAAAAGTTGATAAAAGTGCCTACAATAATCAAACCTTATTATTCATATATCCATATTAATCCTTATCCCATTAAATGATATTTTATTAAAAACTGTTTCAATACCTGTAAAGTCCTTTTAAAACTATTAAAATCGGACATTCCAATCAAAAGATGTAACGAATTTAAAAATGACAATCTAAACAAAATAATGCCATATAACAAATTCTTTCCTGAGATCATTATAACACGGCCTGCAACTGATGAGATAGCTTTTATTCCAAGGATACCAATGATACCCACGGATATAGATATACATTTTAAAAGAATTAACTTTCCAACTAAAACTTTTAATTAAAAAAAAAAGATCTATAGTCTGACTTTTTAGTAGACTTTCAACTATCACGAGATCAGTATGTACGCGGGCGAAACCGCAGGACATTGCTAGTATTATATATTTATATAGGAAGAACCCAGTTCCTTTTAATCGTATTCTATAAAAATCATTCCAGAGTTTTTTATGATCTTAATTTTTTGTAGGAAATGATAATTGGAACAATAAATATAAACGGGCGGCCGTCCGCAAGGCAAGTAATTTAGTACTTGTTATAGGTGACATAAAGCTGGTAAATAAATCCATAATTTTCAATAAATACTTATATACATATAAACATCCAGAATCGAAGAACCAATAAATTGGTTTAAGAAATTGTTGGCACATAGGTCAGCCTAGGTCTCCTCTTATCATGTTTAATAACTCTACGAGTGTAAAAGCATGATTACTCAACTAGGTATAGTACCCGGCATTAAATAATGCACATCGACGTTTAGAATGAAACAGCCGGTTCGATTTCGTAGAGCGCTGTCTCTGTCACTCAGTTAGGATGTGACGTTTCACACGGGTTCGTCAGTCTGTGCGACAGAGAGAATGCTCTATGAAGCAGAATTAGCCGATTTTCTCTCTCTATATGTATATGAAGGTAGAATCTTACAAGTTAAATTTGACCTACTTCCCGGGGTCCGATTGAGCTGAAATTTTATATACTTGTTACATTTGGTTATTACTATCTTCTACAGGGTAGAGGAGTAGCTATATCCACGCATTTTTATCATCTATATAATCCTCAATAGTATAGAGGCTATTTTGTATCAGCCTCCCTTTAGCAGCGTTTTAAACTGCTGTAGTGGCAAATATAAAATCGATTGCGGGATTTTATTGTAGAATGTTATACCCAAACTTGTTTTAAAACTAAATTTATGTTATTGTCATTGGACTCACAGCTGCTCGTGTGCTGGGCGGGCGGCGGCGGGCTGGAGGGTCCGCCTACGTCGAGCGGCCGTTCGTCGTCATCCTCGCGCGCGTCCGAGCGCGCCGTCAGCATCGCCTGCCTGCGGTACACGGAAAGACTGCTCGTGTTAAATTCTGATTCACATTCAATATTCTCCTTATAGAGCTATGATGACCCCAGAGGTGAGACTGTGTGACTCTTTCCAGAGGTTTAAATACGGGCACACACCTAGTGAGGTGAGTTTTTCTATTCAAATTTGTGTCTAATTGATAATCAATACAATTTATCACACGCTTTTTGATGAAGATAAACTGCATACCTCTAAAGAATTCAGGGGATATGTATAACCTATCAATCCGCATTGGAGCAGCGGGGTAGGTCTATTCTACGCAGCCGGATACCACACGGCATAGCAAAATAATTCTATCATGACTTCTAAATAGAGATTCATTTATACATATCCAAATTGAGAATATAAAACTAATGTTTTGCCGAAACGTGCTAACCTAAAATATTAAAAGATTTAAAAATACAAGCCTGAACTTAGGGGGTGTCAAACGGTTGACATTTCGGCCTAATGGGCTGCGACCCTCGACCGCTAAAGGTTAATCATTTCCTAATGATAGTGCCGAAACCTCGCCCTTTACGAAATACCCATTTGAATGGAAGTTTTTTAAAGGATTCAATGATCCGATCTTTGGACGTGGACAGATAATGAATTTAGAGTATTTCTTTGTTGCAATCTTAAAGACGTTTTTTTACGTGAGTACGAAAATTTATACCATTACTTTGCGGAAATTCGAAAAGCTAAAACTTTACATTCTCGAAATCCGAACTTAACTTTAAATAAAATTATAAAATTTTACGGAAATATGAAAATGTACACTTATTTAATACCTATAACTTTGAAATGTTTTCATAGAGGATTCATTTTTATACCTAATGCGTGCAGCATTAGGTATCAAACCACCTCACTGCACTATAAGTGCATACATTCACTGTCACAATCTCATCGATTCGCCCCGTAACCGAAGCATCAACAGGAGATCGGCTCAACGACAAAATCGCAAAGCGATTAAAACGTAGAGCACCCTCTACTGATTTTGTTAAACCGCGAACTGTAACAAAATAATTAATTACCTGCGAATCGTGCGATCACGTTAACCCTATAGGTATACTTAAATTGAGTTGTCTAAGGCCTAAATAGAAATTGAAATCAGAATTGAAATTGAAATCAACTTTCAGTATTTGTAACATCAACACAAGCATCCCATTGGATAGTAGCGGCCTGTTACAATCCCGCTGCTGGGAATAGGCCTCCTCTCTCCGTTTCTGGAGAGAAGGGTTGGAGCTAAGACCTACCACGCTGCTCCAATGCGGATTGGTAGGTTACACATATTTTCCGAAATCTCTAGAAATATGCAGGTTTCGTCACGATGTTTTCCTTCACCGAAAAGCGTGTGATAAATTGCAATTATCAATTAGACACATGAGTTTTAATAGAAAAACTCATTGGTGCCTGCCCGTGTTTGAACTCGTGTTCCCCTCGAAAGAGTTGCACTGTCTCACCGCTAGGCTATCACAGCTATCCCATTGGATACTTTTTTAAATTTATTATCCGATCGTATATATTCCAGCTGAAAATGAAAATCATAAATTTTAAATCCAAAGAGAGCTCCTTAAACATGAGATTCCAACAATAGGGAAATGAGTGGCAATTAATTTCCACCGTAATTTCATACAACCGGTTGTAAAAATGGCGTAAAAAGGAACAAAGGTATTGTCAGTGGAGGTTTAAAAGTATCCGCTCACCCCAACACGGCCAATTATTTGCCTTCTGTCGCACGAAAAACAAACTCTTTACGGACTGCATTGTCCGACTGATCTAGACACACCATGCTTTTTATGGGAATAAACGGGATTACAATATGTGGACAGAGACTAAATTTTTGGTGAGAAAATTATTGTAGTAAAAAAAATAGTTTCTACAATCTTACTTTTTCATTTTACTGTTATTGTTAACTACATAGATTGACATTTTATTACCGGAAAAAAATACATTAGTAAGTATTATTATTAAGTAATTTAGGTTACGGGTAATTTAGGTTATAGGTAAGGTATGTGATAGTCCAGCGGGAGAACATGCGGGTTCAAACCCCGGGCACTAATGAGTTTTTCTATTAAAACTTATAAATCTAGTTAGTAATTGCAATTTATCCCACGCTTTTTGGTGAAGGAAAACATCGTAAGGAAACCTGCAACCTGCAGCCTCTGGAGAATTAGGTATGCAGGTATGCAAATGTGTTATTTACCAATCCTTATTGGAGCAGCGTGGTAGCTCTTAGCTTAAATCTTTGTCTCCAAAAAACGGAGAGAGGATACCTATTACGAGCAGTGGGATACTAACAGGCCGTTGCGTTACTTCTACTTTTAACAGTTACAATTCCAGATAAAGGTTTCAGTATATACTACAAATTTTTGAAGTTAGAGAGGCATAGTCATTTAGTACTTGTTGGTTAGTAGAAATGAAAAACAAACCTATTATATTAAGTTTAAAACTTTTTTTTTTATTATTATGACATTGCATTATTTAATTTTTACTATTTTTTATTTTATTTCAACTCAACTTGATTGTAAATTATACAAGAAAACTGTATTTTATTTACGTAATTAGATAATAACTGCTATAATATTTTCAAATTCATTACGGTGTGCTTTAAAGATTCTTAAATAAAATAAAGTGAAAATATTATTTTTATGATTGGTATTTTGTACTAAATATTCTTCCATTCCATTGTACATTTTTGTTTCACTAATACTTAATCAATCTGTGGTGTGCTTGTTTTATGTAAGTTACTAGGACAGTCCCAATTAAACAAAATCTATGGTGGGCCGTTATCTCTAAATGCGGTCTTCATTTCGCAAAACCGCCGCCCCTGATTATCCGGGGCTCCGCACTAAATTCATTTTATTAACTCGTCTCATCGCTGATAGAATTTAATTTGTGGTGCCCCTCAGATCGTAGGGTTGGCAGATATAGTTAATAACGATACCGGCTATACTCACGTCTAATTTTATCGGATTAGCCCGACTAGTTTCGAACCCGTCCGGGGCACTTATTCATGAGCTCTTTACACGACGTCATCGCGGCGGGAACTCGCTAATCGGATAAAATTAGACGTGAGTATAGCCGGTATCGTTATTAACTATGAATACTACTCACGATAGTTTAAATTTAAAAATTGGCAGATATAATTTATTTCTTTTATTTTATTTAGGACCTAAGACTAGTATGCAATTGTTACCAAAAATAAAGTCTATCACGATCATCTCTTCGTTGCAAAAAACATGGCACGTTCATTTGAATGTCACTTAAACAAATTTAAATAAGGAAACTGCACTTATTTGTATTACTTTGTATTTGGAATATTACATTTTTTTTATCCATGATAAGTAGCGATATAATCATAAAATTAATCACAATATAAAATTTAATAAATATTTAACTTTTTCTATGGATCTAGTATATTAAATTATGAAAGGTGTTGCTTTGATAAATTCAAACCAAAATATCTTTGTGATCTATTCGAAAAATATTATATAAGTTAAAACTTTATTCCCAAAAAATTTTTTTTACGCGTATAATATGTTCTATTAAGAGAAGCAGTGTTATCAAAGTAGGACTGCCACTGGTGAGGACTGCGACTTAAAATCTGCTTGGCATGCAAAGAAATTGCTGACCTACCTCAGATAAAAGATAACTATGCGAGATACCTTTGCTTGGCAGTGAAATTAGGACGGTTGAAATGTCGACAAAATATTTCTTGAAGGTGTTATTTTTTACAGATAATATTATATTAGCAACACAATGATTTGTTACACAAAACTTAGATAGATGATCGAATATTAATTAGTATAGTTCTCATTAAACAATAAAAAAATATTTTTTTCATGTTCGAGTTTTTCGTTTTTAACTTGTTCTACGCCTTCTTTATAAAAGGTTTTTTTTTTCTTTTTGAGCTTTTTGTTACATATAAAAAACTGAAACTCTTTATATCCCAAAATGTGGTACGGGGCCTTAATACTGATAGTACTTTACCGTACTTACGAGTATGTATCAATAATTAAATGCGTCTATTTAAAATGTTAACACTCATTAGATTACAGCTTCACATTAAACAGCCGTAAATGCAAACAAATGACACCAAGTTTATAAGTATGGGTTGTTTAAAACATTTTTATTCACTCGGAGAAAAAAATGAATTTGGAAACACTTAAGACAAAAAACTGTGACAAGATACAATCTCTATCTAGCGACAGTATAATGTCTGACAGATAATCACAGGTTTCCGTATTTGGCTGTCTATTTCCGTATACGGAGGTCATTAAACCGTTCTTAATTACATTTTGGACAGGATTGGAAAAATATTGGGTGTGCTTTGTGACGGCTTGTATATAATAATTGGCCTTATACGTTTTTTTACTGTGTAAATACTTTAAATTAATTCGGAATAAATGCTAAATTAAATTAATTTCTTACAAATGAACTGTGAATTCCGATATTAAAAATTACAGGTTTCGGGCAAAAAATAAACTGCATAAAGAAACATTGTAATTAGCATCATATGTAGCTGAAGTATGTGTTAAAAAATCAATATTTATAAATAATAATTTAAACATGGAAAGTGGCTGCATACCTGTAGGTACGCTTAAGATGGCTTAAGGTATCTGACATAAATTATACCTCTTAAAGTTTTTAAGAGTAAATGTATAACCTTTTTGAAAACCCCGCTACGATTGAAATGTTGTTTTATCGTATAGGGGTTTGTTTATTTTTAATACTTTTGAATACGCATAGAAGGTATAGACGTGCATTTATTTTGTATTTGCATATAATATTTTGAATTACAAAGGTCGAAATAAGAATGTCCTTAGTATGCTTCCTTTTAAAAAATTCCTAACCGATGACGTTATTAAATTTTTGAGACCCTAACATCATTCAGTAAAAAAAAGATACAGTTATATATTATTAAACAGTTTTATTGAATAAATTATTAAAGAATATTTTTTTTATGCTTTTTTCAACCCTAAGTTACATCGTGCGCATTAGGGTGTTCACGTTACAATGTAAACTCGCGGCACAGGGGTGGCGGCCTTGTAATTTAGCCCAAATTTTATCCCCAAAAAAATCGTACAGATACTCCGGAAAACCGAGGGGCTTATTGAATATTTCGGAAGACGGTCTGTTCAAGAGTTCTCCTGACGATTGTCGGTTTAACAACTTCAACGGCTTGGTCTTTGTAAGCTAAAGTGAAGGTTAGGTTTGTTTGAAATGATTTATAATCTACAGGTGGCAATTAACCACTATACCATTTTGGAGCATTAATTTGTAAAGTCTATAATTATTATACCCTATAAGGTAGAGAATAAACTATGTCGTTGGAATAATATAGAGATACTTTGCAGCTAAATGACGACCATATATATGGCTTAAGTATTTGTAATATCAATTAAAAGTTTCACTAGACATCACATCACATGACTTTTCTTTTTTACATAACTCTTTTCTTTTGTCTTCCTCCGTGTGTTAGTTATATTGTGATATAATCTTATAATTTTGTTAGTGTAGTGGAAACTAGAGGTGCAATCAAACTACGCTTCAGAACAAACCCAATAGCAAACAAAAGATCTCTGAAATTGTTAAATAAAGAAAAAAAACTCCATTCCATAAACAATCTACACATTATATTGCATAAAGTACTAAAAGAAATAAAAATATAATGAACTAAAGAGAAAGAATTAAGACTATTAAATGTCATTCGCGATTTATTGCATGACATTTAACGTGTCAGAATTCCAGTTAAGCATTTAATTACGAGACGTAATTTCCCGAGCATCTAAGTAAATCTTTATGAGAATGCAACTTGCCGTAAAATTTTACAGGACATGACAGAAATGGTTTTGAATGGGACGGGATATAGCGGAAGCAAAATTTCAACGTGAATATTAATTGCTGTACATCAACCATAGAGTTATAGAGTAGAAAAGTCATAGGCAGGCCTGTTAGTGAGAGTGTCACAATAAATAATGAGAAGGAAGATGAAACTCGTGAAAATCTTTGTCTAATAAACAACATTTTCATTCTCTTTATTGTGATAGAGCACATTTAAGCCTGACTTCCCTACTCTAGTATAATAAATAATAACTTAAACTCTGTGAGATTTATATTATACATGTACAATGTAATACAGAGACAAAAAGGTGGTAGACGAAGCAATGTCCTAGCTAAATACAAAAATAAAGTTACTTTTGCAGCTTGTGACATTAAATGTGTCAGAATTCGAGTAAAACAAACTTAACAAGCTTATTTCCTAAGCGTTTCCTACGTTAACATTCCACAGAATCAGAATATGACATTGTACACACAGACATGGATACAGATAAAAAATAAATATGGTTTGGCTTTTTTACTTGAAGTTAATTTTTGTTATAACTATTAGATAGAAGCATTTTTTTCCATTTCCCAGATGCTTTTATTTTGCAAACCAGTATTACTTTGTTAACATTAAGAATAACAACGGTATTTACAATCTAAAATTATATATATAATATAACGAGTTCAACAGTTCTAGAGTATTTTTAAAGGATTTTATTTTCAAGTAATTCGAACCGATACGCTAGAGACGTCATTGTTGACTATTCGCGACATGTCTCGACTTTTCACAGGCGTTTGTCAAAACGCTCACGTTTCCCGCGTTTCCGCTCGGTGGCCATTTTGAAAAGATGAGCATCCGGCGTCCGGTGGCATGCGGCCTGTAATTCGGAAGCTGCGTCTGTCCGTTCCGGTGCAAAATGTTGGGTAAGCGAATTAAAGATGCTTTCCTGGCTCCCTTTAAACGCTAATGGGATTTCCGAAGGGACAAAGAGATGTACTTATGTTACATGCGTTTTGTTGGTGTATATTTCGTTACATAAGTAAGCGTTTACCGTCACAAAGACTTAAAACAGAATTTGTATAGATGGAATAAGAATAGACACTGAATAAATATAAAATATGTAATTAATTTCAAAATAGTAGAATAAGGGCTCTGCTTGCGAATTTTTCGTCACCGAAAACCCGTATGACGAATTGCAAATATCAATTCCACACAACAGTAAAACAATTTATAGAATTAGGCGTTACTTTGCGGAGATCCATAATACAAAAGTATCGCGGATTATAGCAAAATAATTTTATTATTACTTTTGTAACAGTAAAACACATTATTGCCTGCCTGCTTTGTGAACCCACGATATGCTAAGCGTTTTGATGCAATTCATTAATATTATAACAATAAATGCATCTCTCGAGTCATTTTTTTAAAAGGTATAAGTACCTGACTTCCACATGCGTCACAGAGATTACTTTTGTCCGCGTTAACAAATAAAAACACCGATAATAAATCGAATTGTTGCCAAACAAAACCTGAGTATCAAGACTGCTGGTTCAATATAAATTTATTGCATTGTCCTCTAATTAATTTCTCGTTGAATTTCAAATAAGTTACCATCCCTACTGTGAGCGATATCGAATTATGCGGTGGAAAAACTAAAGCCGATTTTATCGCGGAAATCCAATTTTCTCCCTCGCACGCTAAAGACGTCGGAAAAAGCGCCAAGTCGTATGACTTTACCATTTTGAGCCGTTACCCGCCATGTTTAAGCTCGGAACACGAATAAGGAGGCGCCGGATTGGTTTAATTTGAATTTCGAACGGCGCCGGGCGTGTTGGGTACGTTCAGAAACGTTCGCTCTAATTAATTCGGAGAGATTCACAGATAAAAGCTAATTTAGTTAGCTGTTAACTTTAGTTAAATAGTGAAATGTTTTCGTCGTCATTTATCTTACTGCTTTTGGGTGTTTGCGATTGCCACCTACGTCGACGAGTTTGTGTTTCAATTTGTTAGACGTATATCGTACGCTTTGTATTATTGTGACCGAATTCAAAATTAAGCTTAATTGAATTAGATACCTACATTGCAATCCTGAGCTGTGATAGCCCAGCGGTGAGACCGTGCGACCCTCGTTTCGAGGGGAACACGAGTTCAAACCCGGGCAGGCACCAATGAGTTTTTCTATTAAAACTCATGTGTCTAATTGATAATTGCAATTTATCACACGCTTTTCGGTGAAGGAAAACATCGTGAGGAAACCTACATATCTCTAGAGAATTCTAGGGATATGTGTAACCTACCAATCCGCATTGGAGCAGCGTGGTAGGTCTTAGCTCCAATCCTTCTCTCCAAAAACGGAGAGAGGAGGCCTTAGCCCAGCAGTGGGCATAACAACGGGCTGTTACTTTACTTTTTTTTTTTTTTATTGCAATCCTTATTTCAATGACATCACGCTACTAAGTATTAAAAAAGCTAGTAGTGTTTTCGTGCTCATCCAAGTTATGGGTCCCATTGAAACTCGCGAGTTTTGTAGACGCTACGTTACCCTTTATTGCAATTTGTCACATAAGTGCGTTTTTAAATTATATATCGTAATTATGTATTATACTTTAGTGTTTCGTTCATTTATTTACAAATACCATTTGTCAACATAATTTTTCTAGTTTGAATTTACAAAAGACACCTAAGTCTAGTAGTACGATACAATTTCTTTTTCAATAGCTTAAGCTCCATTACTTTTAAATCATATGTTCATCATCATCATCCTCCCTTATCCCACGGCACGGAAGTGCGGTCGGCACAACATGTTAGAGACATGTAGTCACATTATTTGGCTACGTATTTTAAGACCGCCTGCCTGACGTTAACTTACCTTGGTCGTATTTTACGACCCCTCGGTAAGAAAGAGGGTGGTCTATTCTACTCAACCGGATACCATACGGTGATTCAACTTACCTTAGTCGCCTTTTATGACACCTCGGTAAGAAATGAGGGTCGTCTATTCTACTCGGCCGGATACCACTTTCCTTAGTGGCCTTTTACGACACTTTGGTATGAAAAGAAGGTAGTCTATTCTACTCAGCCGGCATTTTTTTTAATCATATTTTTTTTTTATTTATATATCTTTCTTATATTTAAACATTTTTTTACTTATTATGTTATTCAACATATATAATTTATGATGGTTTTGCTAGGAATTAATTTAAAGATGCCGTCATACCTAAACATTGAGAACGCAACCTTACCGTAGGTTTGTGAAAGGAAGAAAAACATCGGGAGGAATCTTTGAAGAATTCCCCAGGTATGTGTCTCTCGCTTTATAGGAGATCTTTGCTCAGTATTGAGATATTAACAATCTGTTTCATTTACTTTAATATTGAAGTTGTGATCGATAAAATTCAATCATCGTTGTATAGTTCCTAGTTTTGGCACCTTCATCAATAACTCATTCCCTACAATTAAGGGCGTATTTTCGGATATGGTATTATGGTCCGGGATTAGGTACTTACTTCTTTTCCCGTTTTCCAGCCCCCGTATCCCGGAAACCTTTCGCAAACGGATTGTTGTCGATCTTCAGCTGCGTTATCTGTGAAAGGGTAACTTATTACAGAAACTGGTTAAAAACCGTATATATGTTAATGTTTGGAGGATTGTATAATATTAAATGAAATATTTATTTGGTTAGTTTAAAACTGTTTATATGAAATTGACACTCAGTGCTTAATAAAGGCACTACAATAAATCTCAGAGTCACTCAGCATGCTATGTAATAACCTTGCTCTGGGTATCGCTGCATGAGAAATGAGGAGATTAAAAGATTTTAAAAAACTTGTTTACAAGCTTACTTGAATAAAGAATATTTTGAATTTGAATTTGAATTTGAAACTAGTAGATGAACCATTGTGACTGACATAGCGACAGATATTGTTACTAAAATGAACATAGGATACGTTGGGGTCTCAAGGCGCTAGAGTCGCAATCTTGCAAAGCAAAACGCAGTGGAGCAGGCGAACCATGAACTCTTATTGCGACTCAATAGAAGACGTAAACTAAACTGTTTTGCTTTTTCATACCATGACGTCTTTAAAGACGCACACTTAAAGTCGTTGCCGAACAAGCGTTCGGAACGCGTCAGCGAGTAAAAGAGACTAGAGTTATCTATAGTTCATATAACGTTATCCTTTTCAAACTTTACGTTATCCCAATGCAATTCTCTCTTCATGGTACGAAAAGAAAGCGGTTCGGTTTAGGTACTGACTTTGAATTGAATCGTTATCTAAAAGTTCATGGAAGGCATACAGGTCCTTGAGTACGATCTTTTGAAAAGATTTCAAAAGATCGTACCTGATGTGAGACCTATGTCCACAACACATTACTGTATGTGAAACTTACCTTCTCGTTTTGGTAGGCGGTGACCGCGATGAACTCAGTTTCCTTGAAGACGTACGTTCTGAAGGTGGAGTAGGGCAGCTTGAGGATATCGTTGGCGCGGACCAGGTGAAACCTCGGCTGGTACTTGTGCATTGAGTTCAGGATCGTCTGCGTGACACACTTTAGACAGCTTAGGAACTTGATCTAGGTACTCTTTATTATAGTCGCCTATCCTAGCCAACGAGTTTTTTTAATAGAAACTTATGTGCTTCATATTACATAATCTATCACTCGTTTTGACGAAGGAAGAAAGACTTCGTGAGGAAAAAATCTGCCGAGAATTTTTGTGTTATGTGTATTATGTCATCTGCATTGGCGCAGTATGCTATGTCTTAAGGTCCCATATTTTTGTCAAAAGAGAATCCACGTCGAATATGAATTTGAATTTAGATATATCTCGTCGATAAAACAAGGGCGTAAAAGTGATTATCTAATAAGGCAACGAGGCTACTTCTGCCTTAACCTTATAAATAGTACAGACTTCGTTATAAGTATTATGAGGGGACCAAGTCCCAGTGTACGTTATTAAGGGTCATTATTGCAGGCGCTGTTGAATGAAACATGAGGAGGTCGCGATCAGATGCGTTGGTAGTGGTTAAGGGAAATCGATCCTTCATTGCGTTGATAATTGTAGCTGAGGTTTTTTTTCCCTATAGAATACTTCGGCATAGTTAATCAGGTACATAGCATACAATTCCTGTTTATTCGTGTGTGTTGAGGATTTCGGATTTTGAATATTATTTAATATTATTTTTGCTTATAGATACAGCGAAACGAAGACAGATGCTAATTCTGTTGTCATATATGTATATAATTTAGCTCATAGATGCGCTTTTTATACCCAATGGTTTCTGCAAATTTCTTTGACTATTATATAATAGTCTCTCTAGTAGTAGCTCTATAAAAATAAATATTTATTACCTATATATTATGTATTTCGCAAGATTTCATAAGATTAACATCTTGCATGCAATTTGTTTTATTTGTTGAAAGTTAAATACTCTAATAGAAAATATTTCATCATATTTTAGATATTTGTATAATTATTAGTTAGTATACTTTCGTTTTCTTAAAAGATTAAAAAAAAATCGTACGTATCTACTCTCTAATGCATTTCATTAGCGTTAAAACTACCAAATAATATATTTATATGATAAAGTCATATAAGTACCATTCTTTATTTGAAAATTATAAATATAAATTTTCTGTTTCTTTCTGTTTCTAAAGTAACATTTAATTCAATCTGTGAAAGTTAAAGGAACCATTTTAAAAGAATGCGTTTTATTTTCGAAACCCGTTACGTATTAACCAAATTAGACCTGCGACAAATTCGATCTTTTTCATTATATAATGACAGTGGTGACCCCACTATGCGGTTAGGAAATTATGGGACGTTTCAGTTGTTCCCTCGGGCTTGGACGGTAATGAGTAGGTATGACGCGCACTGTTGGCATGAATCACTCATAACCTTGTAGATGTGAGAATATATTCATTCTATTAATTTACATAATTTTTTAATATATATTTTAAACCCCTTAGAATAACAGTTACAGTATTTTGGATACTTAAATACCTTGCTGTTGATAAACATTTATGTGTACTACATCTCAATTACATACTAATGAATGTACGTATAGTACACGGCAATAAATAATGCACATCGAGGCTCAGAGAGAGAAATCGGCTAGATTCTGCTTCATAGAGCATTGTCTCTGTCGCTCAGACTGACGAACCCGTGTTTGACAGTGACAGCGATTCTAAGTTCTCGATTTGCATTATTTATTGTCGGGTACTATAGCTATTTTATGTTTCTATTCGTTCACTGGAGACGCGTTAAGTTATGCTGATATTAAGTATTTAAATTAAGATTCAACGCAGCCGTAATCTAGATATGTACATCCATTGTTGCTGCCGTCATAGACGCTTTGTATTGTAGATATAATGTGTTTGTATGCAAAATAAACATTAAAATTCTTAACAACGAGCTGAGCGCGCCGCGTTCCCTTTGCAAATCAATATTCAAGGGCCCGGTTTTTACTATTAATTCTATTACATTCTAGTAGGCCCGGTATTTCAAGTAATTCCCTCCTTTAAGTGTTCATTAAAGCCGACTGGGAAACATGTTAATATTGCCATTGTATTGTGGCCGCCGTCTTGGACTTGTTTGTAAATGACAGTGTGTGCTGACTTTATAATGGTTTACTTCTTGCTTTTAAGTTTATAATTAAGTAGATCTTGCGAGACTGTTTTAATGAGATCTCGACATGTAAACGTTAAAAACATGTTAAAATTTCACGGCGCCACTGACTCGAAATCGCTCTTCGAAAACTTCAGGTTCGTATGTACATATACTAAAATATGTAACAGGTCAATTTAAGTGTTGAAATCTCTTTAATTATCTGGTGCTGCTTTTACTATAGTACTAGTTCGAAAGCGAGAGCATCGCCATAAAAGTTTCTCACACATTCGGAGTATAAACAAACTAGAGTCCAAGAACATGACTTTAATAATGGCGACAATGGAATCTAGATATATTTATTTTTAATAACATTCTGTACTTGATCTTAAATAAAAAAATAATAATTGGATAACCTGATACTTTCTCGAAGTAAGTCTACGAAAATAGTCTGAAGATTTAAACCTATATCTTTCTAATGAGAGAAGAAGCCTTTGGTTAGCCGTTATCGACAATGAACAAACTGTACTTAACGATAGTAACGGGACTCCAAGAGCAAGGGGCTCTTTAAGTCCAGATGACCGTGAGACGACGCGGGCGCAATGAAACAAGTGATTTTTATTAACTAATTGCTTCCCCCGACGCGGCGTATGATTAGTTCGAATTGCTTTTAATTTGATCAAATCGCCTGATGGTGGCTTCCGTCCAGATTTAATGTGGTGATTGAGTTTCGCGTCGGTTTTTTCATGAAACAATTTGAGAACTTAACGCGCTGTCACAACTCTATGTTTGCGGTTAAGGGTTAGAACAAATCTACCACGACGAGATAAATTATTGTGAAAAATTGTTACTTTTGTTTCAACATTTATATAAAAGGATGTATGTACCTATATGTCACAAGAAATGAATTATCGCAATACCACTTTTTGGACAGTTCTCATAATGTTTAAGACAAATTTAGAGAACGTTAAAGTAATGTACAATATTGCATTGCATTTTTTCTCAGACAGGGTATTACGAGTATGTTATAGGTCGTTAATTTTTGTCAGTGTGTCACAATCTTTTTGTATATAACAAGAGGATGACGATTCGGTTACATTTTCTCTGTTAGCCAGTTTTTTACTGGTCAATTAAACCAGACAAAAAAGTGATAATTTTTTAATTATTATATTTATTTTAGAAACAACAGAAGCCGTGATGACGGAATGGTAAAAGCGTTTGATCTATATATATATATATAGCTATAGGCTCACGGGCTCGAACCTAAGGTGACACCACCGATTTTTCGGTGAAGTATACGGTGAAGGAAATTTTTTTAAAGAAATTGAATATCCCGAAGAATTTGTAGAATACATGTGGAATTTAGTTTTAAATTAAGCATATAAGTTTTTGTATAAAACTCAAAGTTCTACCTGTGCACTCTTAGTTAGGTTTATGCGCTCGGGACGATGAGCCATCATGACTTATCCCAATTTCTATGCAATACTATCTCTTTTTGATATGTATCTATGTATATATTCAGTCAATTAATGAACCACACCCATAAACTTTTCTATAGAGTTCAGCCAACCAGGAAATCAACAAGGATCTCTTACACCACTGTGCCACAGGGGTTATGAAGAACATCCTCAGTTTCATACAAACCAAAACAAGATCTCAAACTAACGAAGTGGTTCTCTTAGACGAGGCTATTTCGAAAACGATAACATTAAAATAAAATTATAGTTTCTGCTAGGGTTGGGAAAGGACAAGATGAATGCTGAAATATTTAATTCCATGCATTAAATCTGTATACTCTATAAGCAATATTAACTAAATACAAGTTAGTAAATTATTATAAGAGATATATGGAAACGAGATTTAAATCCGGGTTTCTTATAAATTTAAATTTAATAATTTCAATTCCACCTTAAAGAGTTAAAAAGGATAACAGGAATGATACTGATTGTTAACAAAATTTCAAACCACTCAAATACAATTGCGAATAAAATATTTGAGCAAACAAAACGCGGTGAAAAAAAAAAGATATATAAAAAAGATAAAAGCCACTATCACTGATGTGGTAGAATGAGCATTTGGAAAAACCATAAGAACATTTTTTTAAATAAGATTAAAGATTTCAAAAATATAATCTAGTGTTAAGAAAAAAATAGCCCGTTACTCACTGCCAGGCAAAGGTCTTTTCGCCTTGGAATCTTTAAAGTTAATGGTAGGCTAAACATAGTTAACTTCAAGGTAAGTACCTACCTAGGTATGGTAGTAATATGCAGGTGTCCTCACAATATTTTCCTTAATATACACAACAATAATATACGACAATCGATATACGAGAGGACACAACATTCTTTCAATTTTGAGAATCAATCTACTTTTTAATTAGAAATTTTTATTTAGCAAAAAAATTAGCAGTTCCTTTAGAAGTTTTAATTTTTAATAAGAATGCAGCTAAAAAACACTTACGAAAGCTAAATAACTCAGTTTTAATACAATTTTGTACCGTTGTAGCGACTGTGTTTGGCATTTTTGCTGACTGACAACCCTAGATGTAGGTACCGTGAAGCTGCCTTAATTACAGGTCTTTTATTCATCCATCCGATTTCTTTATTTTATGGTTGGACAACAAATTAATATGTAAATGGGGATGCACGGTGGTCTCACGATGATTTCACTTGTCGATTAAAAATAATCAACAAAACCTCCCGACTGTGATAACAGACTCGAAGTGATCCACTTAAACGGCACGACTAACTTCAATTAGGAAGGAATCGATGTTCAAATTTGTAACCATTCGCGATTAATTACTTAGTGTATGACGAAATGTTTTTTTACAAACTAATTATGTCATTACTATCTTTAGATTTATGAATTGAAACTTAAATTTATATTTTAAGCATTATTATTTTTTTGCTATTGGTGGACATTACATTAAATAAGAAATAATTTTTACAATAATAATTTCATAAGCTGTGAATTCAATTATGTAAATATGATTTATTTTAAGTTACCAAATTTTGTAGAATTCTAAACATCATTTATTTATTTTTTTTAAAGTTAAATAGATTTATTTAAATTAACAAAAAGTTATAGAACTCGTGCATCTACAGAAATGTATAAAAGTGTACTGAGAAAAGTATTCTTTTTAAGCCCACGTAGCAGAAACTTTTGTTGCTTTTTTAATGTGTGGCTATTTGCTTCCTTACATCTTTAAATCGCACAAACCTTATAAAATGAAGTTTTCAAGCAGACGGGCGGAGAGATAAAACTATAGCTGAAATGATTTAACAGAAAAATGCTTGCTTGTTTTCTTTAATTTGCTTATACTTGGAGGTATAGAATATATGCGTTGATTTAAACTGTGATTTTCCAGCTCGCTTCAAAATTTAAATCCAAAACGAACTGATAGAATTACATATTTTCTTTTACTCGAAACATTATTTTAAAATGACTCTATTCTAAAATGTATTTTTAAAATATAAAGGTTACAATGTAGTAAAATTATATATATCGATATTCGATAATATAATTTATGGGCCGCTCTAAAGAGCGCTGTTCGTCTAACAAGCGAGAGATGGCGCCAGTCGATAACGGTTTGTTTCGTTATGGACACAGATAATAAAATAATTGAAGATTATAGAGACGTTACGTTATACGGATTAAGTACGTAAAACCAATTTCCGATTCGTGACGTGTAAACGTAACACTCGACATCAACTATAAAGTGTTAAACGGGCAGTTGATTTATTTTTAATGACTATGGAATAGTTGTTATATATTTTGTATTCATAAAATATACCTTCCTCATAACTTGTTGGATACTGGTACGGTTTTTGGTATTGATCGAAGTGGTAATTTTTTTTTTTAAGTTTAAAAATACTATCGCTAAGATAGTATTTTTTCTTTTGGTAACAGGTTAGATATAGTTGTCAAATGAAATAGAATGTCACGGTAGAGTTTCCTTTATATAAATGATAATGCTTCATGATTGCAGTGTAAAATCATTGAAAGAATTGCATCTAAAACATTTTATTTGAAGTTGTGAAGACAACATCTCTAAGCGAAGTGTCGGCATTATCCGCCAAAACACTCCGCCGTCGTTCAGTTTAGTCCAAAATGGCCCAAGTTCATGTGAAAGGCATCATCTACGCAGTAACCATCATCCAGCAAAGTATTGCATTTATAATCTAGTTAGATATATAATGAGTACGTGTTGCCATCTTAAACCACACTATCACTTACCATTAGGTATGATACTTGTAAAAAAATTAATGGAACGTTAACTGAGTGAGAAAATAAATAAGAAAATGTACATATTTGCAATTATATACGAGGATGAATAGAAGTTATCTGGTTTCAAGTTTTTATAATAAATGCCTACGCGTAAAACACGCAGCAATAACAGAGTGGGCTATTCGTCTCTAGATGGCGTTGCTTGTATGCATACTTGATGTCGTCCGCTTTTTACTGTATATAGTCTCTTCTTTATTTGCCGCGAGGTTTCATAATTAAATATTTGTAGTTTTTACTATCGTTATAAATATGATTTTTTAATCTATACTAAGGGCGTGATTGGAATTTAAGACGGCCGTTTAAAAGAGATATATGCGAGTTTCATGTCGGAATAGTTATTAATGGTCTGCCGCTCATTCGATTGCAGTCGCACGTCCTGAAGCACCTCGCCGCCAACGGGCGTCGCCCCACGCGTTCGCGCCAAATGGCTAATTCGCGCGGTAAACATACGCGCCGTAAGTCATATTAACTAACCAATATAGGCGGAGCCGACAGAACTGCACTTATCTCGCTCTTACAAACTAGAGAAACCCAATGCGACTGTTTGTTTTTCCTTTTACTTCCTTTGAAATCTTATTTTGAATTTTAGACCTATAGGGGCGTGGATGCGGCGATGTTGCATATAACGTAGCTCTTTCACTCCCGCGGAGTGCGCGACCGTCCCTCTCTGGCTTTTTGTGATTTTAATTCGCAGAACGGCATCGAGACGTGATTCGAGTCTATAGAAGTTTTTTATTGCAAATGTTCGGAATTCGTTGGATGGAAAGACGGGATTTCGGCAAAGTCCGGGCGCTTATGCAGTATCGATTGAATTCGAATATCGCTTTTATTCCGTTGTTCTGTCGTCGGGGACAGCGCATTGTCTCCGTATTTGTGTTATGGAAGTTCAAATTTCAGGACAATTGTTCAAGATTCTATTTTTGCAAAAAAAAAACTATTTGTTAGTTGGCGTTCAGAAGTACCATTCAATTACGGATATATGACCTTACTATATTAATCGCCATAAGTATCTGGATACGAATTAAGTTATATCGTGAAATTACATGTATATAAAAATGTAAAGAAATAAAGAATACCTTGAATCACAATTATGAGTGTTTGATATTTAGTAAGACTATATACTTACAAAAAATATTTATCTCTTCTTAATTTGACCACATAGTTAAAATGCGCAATTTATTAAATGCATATTGATTGTAGTATAGTAAGTAAAGTAAAGTAACAGCCTGTTACTTATATATCTCTCCGTTTTTGGAGAGAAGGATTGGAGCTAAGACCTACCACGCTGCTCCAATGCGGATTGGTAGGTTACACATATCCCTAGAAATCTATAGAGATATGCAGGTTTCCTCACGATGTTTTCGAACTATCAATTAGACTCATAAGTTTTAATAGAAAAACTCATTGGTGCCTGCCCGGGGTTTGAACCTATGTCGTCTCTACAGAGTGGCACGGTCTCACCGCTAGGCTATCACAGCTTCACATATTGATTGAATGTATTTTTATTATTAAAAAAATATCATCTTTTCTATAAGTATAAACTATAACTGTCGCAAACTTTATGTAAATGAATCATCATTCTCTATTCGTATAGTCCAGATTCTAGATTATACCATTACCTGCTGTATAATGAAAATCCTTGGGAGAAATCACAACACTTTCCTATTCATGGATTTGCATCTTTTCTCGGGTTTAAGAGTAGATAAATATTACCGCCGTGTGGTATCCAGCTGAGTAGAATAGACCACCCTCATCTCTTACCGAGGTGTCGTAAAAGGCGACTCAGTTAAATCGACCCGCCGCGTGGTATCCAGCTGAGTAGAATAAACTACCCTCATTACTTACCGAGGTGTCGTAAAAGGCGACTAAGGTAAGTTAACCCACCTTGTGGTATCCGGTTAAGCAGAATAGACCACCCTCTTTTTTACCGAGGGGTCGTAAAATACGACTAAGTTAAGTTGACGTCAGGCAGGCGGCCGGTCGTAAAATATGCAGCCAAATCATGTGACAACATTTTTGTAACATGTTGTACCGACCCCACTTAGAATGGGATAAGGGCAGGAAGATGACGATGAAGAGTAGATAAATATTAATGTTGTCAATGAAGGTTATCAAGGTTAGCATGCCGTCACATTGAATAATGCACTTTAACAGAAAACCCCCTTAACTTAAGATAAAGAAAACCCTGTCAGGGAGAAAGATGAATAAAAAACATTAAATGGCTCGTTACAGCTTCCCATGCAAGTCGATCGCTTAACCTACTTCATTTAGGACGTGTAAAATAAAAAGCGGGTTGCTTTTTTAAACCAGATTACGGCCATAGGAGCCGCCGCATCAATATTTGCCCGCGCTGTTGACACGCAAACCGTCTTAGCCGAGTGCAAACAAAAGGGTTCACTAATGCCCTTTTTACCACAAAAAGCGTCGACAAACATGGGGGCAGACGAGACGTCTGTATGTATATAAATACTAGCAGCAGCGCGCAATGAGGCCATTATAATGACCAAAGAAGATGAATCGATCTTATGCTACGGCTGAGAATACCCATCTGCAATGATCATCAAGCTGTGATAGCCTAGCGGTAACACCGTTCGACTCTCTAGAGACGATCATGGGTTTAAACCCGGGCACCATTGAGTTTTTCAATTAAAACTCATGTGTCTAATTGATAATTGCAATTTATCACACGCTTTTCGGTGAAGGAAAACATCGTTAGGAAACCTGCATATTTCTAGAGAATTCTAGGGATATGTGTAACCTACCAATCCGCATTGGAGCAGCGTGGTAGGTCTTAGCTTCAACCCTTCTCTCCAAAAACAGAGAGAGGAGGCCTTAGCTCAGCAGTGGGCATAGTAACAGGCTGTTACTTAATGATCATCAGGCTATTATAATGAACAACGTGGAGCGTGGATATCCCACGCTGCTTTCATTTAGTTTCGTCTTAGCCTATAATCGTCTACTCTCCGAAATCTATACCTATTACAAAACAAAGTCCCAAAAAGCTGTCTGTCTGTATGTAATCGATTTTCTCAAAATCTACTTAACGGATTTTTCTACGGTTTTCACCTAAAGATAGTGCTATGCTTCCGGATGGTTTAGGTAAATAGTACATATCGGTATTATGTAAATTGTGTTGAAGAGATCAAGCAGTTGTTAAAAAACTATCTTGCTTTGGTCGCGTGCGCTGCGTAAACCAGCAGAGACACGCTAAAGTAATGTTCTAGAGAATTGTAGATCTATAAAAATACTACACAAAAGTCCGCTATAGCATGTCTCTATCTCTTATGGTTAACTCACAATAACTACTTTTATGTTTAAAATTTAAATTCTAGAAAAAAATTGTGACACGCTGATTTCCACGCGGGCGAAGCCGCTGGCAACGCTAGTATTATTATAAAACAGAGTCCCCAAACTGTCTCTCTGTATTTGATCATATAAGCATATTTTAACTGCACTCAGTTTAAAATATGCTTCTATCATTGTTAGAATATGTTTCTTACATGTTAACCAAATTGTATATTTTTTTTAAAGATTATCCGCCGAGTCTCTTATTGCTTCTTCTCGCTAGGAGCAAACTTCCGAAACAGTGGTAGCATTAAAAACATTTCACAAGTACTGGAAACAGTCTACTTGAATAAATAATATTTTGAATTTTAATTTAGTTTTCGTGACCATTTGGGCTATGTCAGTCACTTTGGTTGTTCTACAAATCCCCTCATTTGTGATTCGAACATCATCGGCGAGTTCAATAACATTAATACTATAAGAGTGCAGAGTATTGAAACAATTAAATCTTTGTGACTTTTACATCATTAGCCAAACATAATACATTTGTATTTAACTAATAATGTACAAATAAACACAAAGCAAAACTGTTATACAGTATTTCACTTGACAGTACCTACCTGATCAATTCATCATTGTAATCAGCGTTAACAATTTGATAAATACAATCAACCTCTTCCAACTTATACGTATATCTTTATAATCTGTGCATTAAAAACCATAGCTAATTGATAAAAAAAGAGTATGTTTATCGATGAAGTTTTTAATCGAAAGCGAATTCTAATTTTAAACAATCGTTTCGCGACGCTCGACGTGCGCGGACGCGGGAGCAAATCCATTAGCGATTAACGAGTGATCGGTCGGGCACTAAATTAAAATAAATATTTGCCGGCAGCGCCTGTTCACAAAGAGATGCCGCTTTAATGTACGCCGACACAGGTGCCGGTATCCGCCGTACTGTCGCGCACTAACCACAGTCATGGGGTTATCTTTGACTTTAGATTGTATTATATTCAAGTTATCTTAGTTTGATTACTATGGATTAGATTTGAGTGTTCATGCAATTTGCTGTAGATATTTATATCGCTTTATTCCCATTTTGGACCTATGCTGTTTTTATAAATTTATAAGTAAGTAATTTATAGAATTAGGCATTACTTTCTGGAGATCAATAATACATACCGTGATAACGCAAATAAAAAATATATGCAATGATAAATGCATGATTCAACATGCACTACAAGCACGTTATATTACATCTAAAGGACCCTCATACCTTTGGTACTTGCCTTGCGTAATGATGTTACCTAACACCAACGACAAGTACCAACGTAAGTTCATGGGCAATGTGTTTTGAAACCTAGATAATATAACCTCTAATTTCTGTCATTAGTGTATTCCATACTACAATTTTGGCTTACAATAAACACTTCTGTATTAACATGTACATCCAAGTATAATTACTAAGACGTTTGTACAGATATCTTAAAAATTAATGGCATGCGCCTTGCGAATATCGGCATATTACCATAAATCATATTACGTTTTACATCTGTTGCAGTGATGGCTTGCTTTTACAAGTTACCCGTTATTTGGTTTTATTTACCCAATTTTATGGGTAATTTGGGAAAGGGAATATTTTATAAGATTAATAAATTTTAAATAACAAACAGGGAAAAATCTTTACAATAAATACATACAATGCCGTTTTCCTGTTTAGTTGACATACTTTACATAAAAACAAGTCACAACTATGCACTGTAATTTGCGGGTAAAGTAATCGGTTAAGATATATTCTAAAATCCCAAGAGACATTGTAAAAGAAATCATTTCTAGCGGGGACTGAGTTGTGTATATTTTGTAAGTATACCTAATTAATATGAAACGATGCTTATTTGATAATATTCTCGATATTTTATGAACAACTTCAACTTTTGATATCGAGCCGAGTCGATCCTATGGATGTAATTCAAAATATGACCTATTTTGAATACCATCTCATTGTCAGTCAATCTCTCATTCAAAATAATGAAGAGCAAAATAAAACGCCGTGATTCAAAATTAAAGTATTCAATATAATTGAATCTTTTAATTTTCTCCCCTTTTAGTCTATATGAGGAAACGGTTCTCGTTTTTATAGGATGGATTTTTAAAGGCTGAGTAGAATAGAGTACTCTCATCTCTTACCGAGGTGTTGAAAGGGCGACTAAGGTAAGTTGACGTCAGGCAGGAGGCCGGTCGTAAAATAACTAGCCAAAACATGCAACAACATGTAGTGAATGCACTTAGAGTGGGATAAGGGCAGGAGAATTATGATGGATTTTTAAAGGCTTTTTGACCTGACCTTATACTGCAGTATGGGGACAGAAAAACCGTCGTCTCATTTCTCTGTTTTACTATTATACGATGTTAATGATATCACGAAGATAACGAACAGATGACTTTGCGTGCTCTTTGAGATACGGAGAGGAGGTAAATTGTCGAATAATTATTACAAGATTTATTTTTATTTGAATTAAACGCAATAATCTAATAATGGTTGTCGCAAGTCATACTGAGCGAGAATTTCAGTTCATTTATTATATTTTTTAATACTTAACGTTTGTTATACTTTTCATTTTCAAAATACGTGCAAAAAGAAATAAAATACTTATTCTATTTTTATTTGTTGTTTTGCCGATCTTAATGAAATGTATTAAGAGGGAAAAATACTTTTAAGACATACTTTATCTTTTCTTTTTGTTTACGTAATAAGGCCGCTGGCTGTAGCTAATTAAGGCGCTGAACAGAGCTGGCGTAAATTCAGATTTCGGCATATAAGCCACGCCCACAATTTCTGCGACGGCGTAGCAAAACACTTAATTTTTAAACACCCATTGTAGGTGTACACTATTTTATCCAAACTTTTTTGTACAATTTATTTAAAAAACTTATGTCTAATTAATCTTATAAAACTAAGTATGCTGAAACTATAACTAAACACCTAAAAAAAGACATATTATCAACAAGGAATAGTCGCAAAAGGCGGCAGCTAGCGACACACGTCCGTATAGCAGCGCGCCTCAGCGGTCACTGTCTATATTCGTAGATGTAAAAGAGAAGCGAGACGATGACTCGTTTCAGTTTTGCTATTTTCTAAAAAATATTTAATTTGAATGAAATATCTTAATTAATTCAAAATTTAAATCTTACATTCTCTTTATATTATAATGATTTATTAGTCTTATTAATTTTACCAATTTTTGTTGATAAATATTAGAGATATTTACGATCAAAGTAAAAATCAGAGGTCCATTTACCAATTTTTTTTATCGAAAAAAAGTATCGTAATAATGTTTTGAAATCTTACATTCTCTCTGAGATATGATGTTTATTAACATATATTTTTCTTTTAATCGTCATCCCTATAGCTTTTGTTAAAAACGTGTTTAAAGTCAGCCTATTTGGCTCTGTTCAGCGCCTTAATCTAAATGGTATTTTAATCCAAAATAAAAAAATTCAAATATCATTGCCTACTCCTGATATTTGCAATTTATCACACACTTTCGGTGAAGGAAAACCATCGTGAGAAAAACTGTGTAACCTACCAGTCCACATTGGAGCAGCGTGGTAGGTCTTAACTTAAATCGTCCACTCCAAAAACGGAAAGTAATCTGCCCAGCAGTGGGATAAGTACCAGGCCGTTACTCTACTTTTTACCTACTCAAAAATAAAACTAAATCGTAAAGCATTGACGACAGGAAGCATAAAGTAGTCAGCGATACCGAATTCAATACGTGAGGGCAAATAGACCGCCATTAAAACCAAATACTATTTGTTTTTTTTTTTAACACAACGCACTGACATTTGATATTTTAAGCCCGATATATGACTTAGTTTACTAGGTATGACGTTCACTACGAATAAATCAATAACTTTGAACTTAATGCCGTCTTGATAGATTCAAGCTACCGATATTTTTAATTGCTGCGTAAATAAATTAAAAAAAATAATATTGAAGTTTTTAAGCTGCGCTAGGTCTAGCCTTTACGTATTTAAGATATTTTTATAATAGCAAAGGTTTTATAAGAACTTACTCCTAACTACTGAATTATGATCGATTGTGATATAGAGATGGACCTTTGATAAGCAAACCTATTTATTACTGAGTTAGAATTATCGATTGGCAGTCAGTTAGTAGTAAAGTCACAATCTTTTCAAAGAATTACTTCCTTTTAGGAGAATCCACAAGAAATTACACAGATAATCATCATCATTCTTCTGCCCTTATCCTACTCTAAGTGGGGTCGGCACACTATGTATTAAACATGTTGTAACATGATAAGTCTTTTATCTTTTACAACAGGCCGCCTGCCTGATGTCAACTTACGTTAGTCGCCTTTTACGACACCTCGGTAAGAAAGGAGGGTGGTCTATTCTATGCAGCCGGATACCACACGGCACATACCTTAGTCGCCTATTACGACACCTCGGTAAGAAAGGAGGGTGGTCTCTTCTATACAGCCGGATACCACACGGCATAAGAAATTAGACAGACAATGTTAAAGGTATTTTAAGTTTGATTGTTGAGATTGTGGTAGTGAATATGTGCAGCGCTAGTGCAGTGTCGTTGTTTAATATGCGATTACGACTCCTACATGTGTGAATACGAATAGAATTACACATTTCCCAGGATTTCTCCACAGATATGCAGGTTTCCTTACGATGTTTCCCTTCAATGAAAAGGGCGTGATAAATTTTATTTATCATTTAGGCACATAAGTTTTAATATAAAAACTCTTATGATTACGCATTACGATTTTGTCGTGGAGCCTATCCTCCTGATGATGCTTCGGTTTCGGGGCGAAACGATTGTCGAGATTTTGCTGGTGGTTGGGTGTATTGCTTGTGTCCATTGTTGCTGATGGAGGCGTCTTGGGATGCATGTGGTGACTTGTCATGTGTAAGGTATGTGAATTTTGCCTACTTCATACACATTAGCATTGCATGCATTCGCTTAACCCGCGCGGATTATAGCAAAGTAGTTCTGTAACAGTTTCTATAGAAAAACTCATTAAGCTTCCCCGAGGATTGAACTCGTGACCCCCTTGAAAGAGTCTCAAGGCTGGACTATCATCGCTTAGAAGCATAGTATAAGCTTATTATCGTGCTGTACTTTTTTAATTCACTTTTTTGAAGTAAACTAATTGAATGAACAAATAAAAAAAGTCTTTGCCAAAAATCGGAGTTCATTCGCAATGAAGAGGTCATCGAGTGAAATAAAGGTAATTCCGAACTGGCAGTTAGCGCGTATGGCTTTTAGCTCGAACAGAAGTGTTAATGTTTGCCCGGGAAGTCAAACAGTGCTGAGCACACAGCCTTTTGCGGCACGAAACTGATATGCCGACAGAAGTAAATTATTTTTATGTACGGATGAATAACACGCTTTTTGTTTTTAATTTTTAACGTTTGTTATAGAACGCGAGCTTTGGTTTTGGTTAGTTCAATAGTTACCTGGGCGATACTACGTTGTTCTGCCATTGACTCCAGATTAATTGTAAATGCATTACTTATTTACTACTCGTACCCGCAACTATGTTCACTATCAAATTTATGATTTATTCCTGTTTCCGACAAAAAATAACTAAGGTAAGTTTACGGCAGGCTGGCGGCCGGTCGTGAAATACCTAGCCAAATCATGTAACTATATGTTTAAAAATTTCGTGCCGACCACACTTAGTGTGGGATAAGGGCAAGAGAATTATGAAGCCTTCACTTTGTTCGGGGAAAACTAAGGCAGACTACGTTGCTTCAATGTCAAAATATATCCTAGTTATTCATTGGAATTTTTCAGTTTTCTTTGGGCTGTAATTAATGGTGTAAATCTCAATTACATGTAACTATTTCTTTTATTAGGGAAAGACTAGCACATTGCATGATGAAAAACAAATGATGAAGGTGGAAAAAGCAATCGCCGAGTTTCTTGCTGGGTCATTTGTTAGGCGCAGTTTTCCGAACCAGCGGTAGAGTTGACGATTGAATATTATCTGTTGCCAAGATATTGAATGCATCTCTCGTTGAGAGTTATATATTTGTGCCGTTTGCAGTTGAGACCCTAAAGCCATGGAGTCAAAGTGTAAATTTTTTTATCCGTTTTAACACTTTGGTTGATTGCCTCTTCGGGTGACAAGAAAGCTGGCTCCTTTTTCGCACAAAGAATCAGCTTAGCGATTCAACGCGGAAACGCTGCCAGCATTCTTGGGATCATTCCACGTGGGCATGATTTGTATAGTAGTAGCGTGTTAGTAATTTAAGATAGACATAACTTGTGCATTTTTGTTGTAAATAAAAGGATACTTGAATAAAGAATATTTTGGAATAGATTAAATGATATATTGAAAAATCGCCGAGAACCATATATAAAAAACAGAATGCGATGCAATTGCACGTTTACAAAAGAAGTCATCGGTTAGATTGCGCGTCTGGGAAGGGAATATACATCTATATATGTAAATATGGTGAAGGTACGGCAGGAAAACATTAACTTAAAAGATCAGGATGACTAGTTATGAAATCGACCGTTATATGACAGCTTTCAGCAGGAATGAAAAAAACAGCAGGAATCAGCAGAAGTAAAAAAAAAATTTATTTGCTGAATATTGGTACAACATTAATAATATTTTAAAATAAATTGAACACGTCCATAAACAGCCATAAATGGCGAGCAAATGTGAAAGCGTACAAATAAAATTCAAAAAGAATGAAATCAATTACAATAAAATTAAGATACATTAAATTAAAATTATCACAACAAATTACATTCGATTACAATTAATTAATTCAATAAAACAAGATTTATTTTAAATGAGTTAAAAAGGTAATTTTATAAAATATTGTAAAACAGTCACTTATAGTTTAGTGTTAAAACATAAACTTTAAGTTTGTCATATTTACGCCTGGATGACGATAGATGACGTTGATAGTTGAATAAAATATTTTAAATCGGCTCGTAGTTTGATACGTATGATTTCGAATAATTGATAACCGCCTATTAAACTAATAAAAAAGTGATTGAATAAACGAATGTATAATCATTTTTTCTTTTATCTTAGGCTATTAAGAAAAGAATTAAATTCTATCACAAGAAAAACTTGTGAAATCGAGGATTCCGGTTCTTATCCATAATGGTGTAAGCACATTTAATTGGCCAGTACGGAAAATTACATTAATCGTATCATATAATACTTGTATAATATGTATAATACTTATGAATGTAGTATAAAAATCTCTCCTATATGTAAACCCGGTATATCAGAGTATCTAATTTCATCAACACTTTTGCAGCGGACCCTGAAAGCGTAACAGACGTATTGTATCCGGCTGACTAGAATAGACCACCCTCATTTCTTACCGAGGTGTCGTAAGAGGCGACTAAGGTAAGTTGACCCACCGTGTGGTATCCGGTTGAGTAGAATAGACCACCCTCTTTTTACCGAGGGCTCATAAAATACGACTAAGGTAAGTTGACGTCAGCCAGGCGGCCGGTCGTAAAATACGTAGCCGAATCATGTGACAACATGTTTGTAATATGTCGTACCGACCCCCCTTAGAGTGGGATAAGGGCAGCAGAATGATGAATTATAAATATTGGAAGCCAAACTGTTTAGTTTCTTACTATTTACTATAAGGTAGATTGTTTCTATATGACCTTTGATGATTTTAAACAATTTGTAAATGTCTATGGAACGAAAATGTGTAAGTAAAAAAGAAGTGACATTTTAAATTCACGTGAAACTATTTGTAGGACTGGTGACTGTGGTGAATTCCATCTAGGGTAAATCGTTACTTGAAACTCCTTACTAATACATAATTATTCAAAAAAATATTCCTTTAAAAACCTATGCAAGGTGTAAGAAATTACTAACCATCAAATATTCTGAATAAATTATGCACTCAGCTATAATGTACGCTCGATTTCTCTTTTGATACAAGCGTGTTATACCGATACAGTGTATTCTTACAGTGCTTGTTATTTCTAATGCGTCCTCAGAGATGTTTGCGTTAAAACAAAGTTTTTACGTTAACAGCTCTCCGTTTGATGTCGATTTTAAATCCTATCTGATGTCACAAGTGTCGGAAACGTTTTCCATTTAAAAAATCGGTTAAAAACAAATGTTCACGTTTCGTTTAAAGCACACAAAGCGCCCAGAACACTCAATACCCTTTTCAGTTCTAAGGAAAAGGGGCTAAGAGTTGTAACAAAAGCCTTCAAACTATTAAAACAAACTTACCCTTAAGTACAATTATGAAACATAGACGATCTACCGACAGAGGCTGAACAATTTTTGCGCAAAAAGCGTTCCGTTTTACGCTCCCAATTCCCAATGCATTAAAACTCATTTAAATGTGGAACAGGATTTCATAAAGACGGTGGCGCCGCCATCCGCAATTAGAAGTAACATCAAACTATCGCGGTCCAATTATACTGATCCCTCTCAAAGTACAAAGAGTTCCGTGTTGGGGGTCCTTGTAGATCTGTTAGAATAATGTGCCGGTGATTTTATACTTGAGCGATGGTGCTTTAAGCGGCCTCGGTAAAAGGCTTTTTATAGTTTTATACCTTCATTCACTATACAACTGTGCTATAACTGTGAAGTATACCTCTATTAATACTTATATGCTTTATGTTTTCACTCTAGCTTAATAATCGGATGGGATTAAAGAAGTTTATGATAATCGAAAATTAACGTATAAACCAGTTCCGTTCGTCGGGGGGATCGTCCGTTGAATTAAAAATCATTAGAAGCACGTTTTATTTGAACTTATATTATTGTGCATGTGTGCATATTTAGAAACTACCTATAGCATGCTTTAAAATATTAGGTTTTAATATTATATAGTACCTATATATAACCTCTCCCGTAGACTAGATTAAAATATTTTAAGAAACTTTAACAAAAATTTTTAAAAAATCTCTATTGTGGTTATTATTCTGTTTAAATTTTGAGAGATTAAAGAAGGGGATAAATATTTATTATTATTAAATATTTGTAATCTTTTGGAGATTTTTAATATTATTAGACGTAATATATATCCATACTAATACTATAAATGCGATAGTTTCTGTGTCAGTCACATGGACACACAGTCCATCTTTTTATCTGTTATTTTTCCATCTCTAACGCTTTCATGGTTAATCCGCTGTAATAATAAGATAAAATTAGTTACAATCGAAACCTTTATATCGGGCTGATATATAGGATTTAGATTTGGTAACGTTTTAGATGCTTTACTTGTGCTAAATTTTATCGATATCGGTCCAAGGGATTATCCGTGAAAGCATAACAGACAGACAAACTTTCATACTTATAATATAACTAGCTGTGATTTATAGAAGCAGGCGTTACTTTACGGAATTTCATAGTACAAAAGTTATAATAGAACTATTTTGCTATAATCCGCGTTTCTTAAGAGGATTAATGTGATGCTAAGAGTATAAAGCAGGCGACATTCACACACTTTACACATGTAGGACAAGTCACCACACGCATCCTAGAATGCCGCGACCAGCAATAATTCACACAAGCAATACATACAATCACTACTACAATTTCTACGATTGTTTCGCCTCGAAACCGAATCATTATCAGAAGGATAGGCTCCACGACAAAATCGTAATGCGCAATCGTAAGAGTTTTTATATTAAAATTTATGTTATATATTATATATTCATTGAAGGGAAACATCGTAAGGAAACCTGCATATCTGTGGAGAAATCCTGGGAAATTTGTAATTCTATTCGTTTTCATACATGCAGGAGTCGTAAAAAGACATATTAAACATCGTGCTGCAGTACGATGCATGTGTAAGGTATGTGAATTATGCCTGATTCATACACGTACATAGATTCTCTCAAACAGACTGTTTTTGGGGATTTTGTTTTATTATAAGTAATTATAAGTATAATATATTAAACTTGGGACATCATCTAGATCAACTATCATGTATAGTACGCGGCAATAAATAATGCACATCGAGACTTAGAGAGAGAAATCGACTAGATTCTTCTTCATAGAGCTTTGTCTCTGTCGCACAGACTGAACCCGTGCGAAATGTCACATACTGAGTGACAGTGACAGCGCTCTACGAAACCGAACTGGTCGGCTGTTTCGTTCTAAATATCGATGTGCATTATTTAATGCCGGGTACTATACGAGTAGACGTTTGCGTTACGCATCGAAGTGTAGATAAATACGTTGTCTAATTGTTCAAGAGATTGCGAGAAAAATCAGAGATTGTAAACAGCATGGCTATTTGCTTTAGACACGCAATCATTAGCTGTAATTGCCTGATAGTATCAGGGTTGATTAGTATCATGACAGATAAAATTATACTATCACTTTATAATATGGCAAGATGCACACAGATCGCCACACACTTATTAATTATTGAGTCGAATTTGAGTAGGTTAATTATGTATTAAACCTTTGCGGACTAAATAAATTTAGATTTTTTTATTTCCAATCGTTAGGAGCACCTATTGGTTCGCGAATAGGTTTCTTAGGCATTGATGTATGTTTAGAAAAAATCTAAATTGATACATGAATACATACAATTTGGGATTCGTATGATTCCTTGCCGTGGCGACTGGGAACAGACATACGATTGTAAAGGGTTAAAGTAACACTTCAGAGCCATCATCATTCTCTTCCCCTTATCCCACTCTAAGTGGGGTCGGTGCGTCATGTTTTAAAGATGTTACATGATTTGGTTAGGTATTTTACGACCGGCCGCCTGCCTGTAGTCAGCTTACCTTAGTCACCTTTTACGACACCTCGGTATGAAATGAGGGTGGTCTATTCTACTCAGCCGGATACCATACGGCATTTTAGAGTAATATATAATATTATACAGATAACATTTTTTTGCTATCCGCGATTAGAGAGAATGTCATGCTAGAAATAGAGTGTTCATACCGTATGCATGCAGAATTCATAACTCGCATGCACGGTACTAGCAACACCAAAACTGCACACACATTTACTACCACAATCTCATAGTTTCGCCCCGTAACTGAGGAAATAGACTCACGATAAAGACGTTTTGCAAAATACATTACGATCTCGTAGTGAATGTGTGTAGAGCTTGTGTGGTGTGTTGTTTAAGGCGCTGAACAGAGCTGGCGTAAATTCAGATTTCGGCATATAAGCCACGCCCACAATTTCTGCGACGGCGTAGCGACACACTTAATTTTTTAACACCCATTGTAGGTGTACACTATTTTATCCAAACTTTTTTTGTACAATTTATTTAAAAAACTTATGTCTAATTAATCTTATAAAACTAAGTATGCTGAAACTATAACTAAACACCTAAAAAAAGACATATTATCAACAAGGAATAGTCACAAAACGCGGCAGCTAGCGACACACGTCCGTATAGCAGCGCGCCTCAGCGATCACTGTCTATATTCGTAGATGTAAAAGAGAAGCGAGACGATGACTCGTTTCAGTTTTGCTATTTTCTAAAAAATATTTAATTTGAATGAAATATCTTAATTAATTCAAAATTTAAATCTTACATTCTCTTTATATTATAATGATTTATTAGTCTTATTAATTTTACCAATTTTTGTTGATAAATATTAGAGATATTTACGATAAAAGTAAAAATCAGAGGTCTATTTACCAATTTTTTTTATCGAAAAAAAGTATCGTAATCATGTTTTGAAATCTTACATTCTCTCTGAGATATGATGTATATTAACATATATTTTTCTTTTAATCGTCATCCCTATAACTTTTGTCAAAAACGTGTTTAAATTCAGCCTATTTGGCTCTGTTCAGCGCCTTAAGGGAGGTGTTTTGTGATACAAGCGATGAGTGGTCCTGCATATATAAGGTATGTGAGCGTTTTCTGCTTCCTACACTTAGCATTGAATAGATTCTCTTAACGAACGTGGATTATAGTAAAATAGGCTTCTATAAATTATTTGAAGAAAAATTACGTAATAAGTCCGTATTGTAAATGTAAATATATATAAAGAGACGAGCTTCACCATCAAAGTCACATAAACCTAATCAGGACATTCCAAATTCCTAACGCAGCCATTTCCCCACCAAGCTTTTTGGTTCATTATACACCAGGCCTTGTTATTTTCAACAATTCAAAGTGCACTTTTATCCACATCACACTTTATAAAGGCATAATCAACGAAGCCAAATCTGTATCTTAGTGCTTCATCAGCATTTAACTTGTCGTTAATGCTTGCACGTAAATGGTAAAAATGTATTTAGTTGGGCACAATATTTAATTAATATTCTCGAGATGAAAGATTGTCCATTAAGTTAGCGCAAATAGATCGCTGCTGTTGTAAAAAGTACTCGACTGTTGGAGCCAGCTTGTATGTTTTTTATGGCACCAGTTTTTCCGTTGGACGCCAAGGAATTTTTACAGTATCTTTAATGCTTCATTGTGAATATTTATTTTGATGACGCCTTCGATTTATACACTCCGAGTTTTTAAGATCACTCATGCATCGTTGAATTTGAGATGAGATTGTAATTGAGGATTGCTCGTACGACACCGATAAATGGGGTATAAAATTACTTGAGAGTAAAATTTGAAGTTTTTTTTAACAAATAATTCATGCATTCGTACATAAATTCGTTCGCAAATATTCGTTCATTCGTACGTAAATAGGAAAAAGGTGTCACCCTTCCGACGTCGTAATGACTAATCAAAGTCATACCATCAACCCTCCACTACGCGTCGCCCTAAGCCGTGGTCCGGCCTCACAGGAGGCACCCTTAGGACGACGGTTCCCGGCGCTAGTAGAGCTTCTGCGCTCTACTCTCTGCATTTCGCAACCTCGACGATGCTTCTGCGCTCGCCCGTCCCGCCCGGTGACGCTGTTAAAGCTGTTAGGGCTAACAGCATACAGTCAGTTCGAAAAAAAAAGAAAAAGGTACTATTTCAAATGAATTTGAATTACAGAAGCTATAACAGAACTATTTTGCTATAATCCGCGTTTCTTAAGAGAATGTATGTATTGCAAAGTGTATGAAGCTGGCAAAATTCACATACCTTCCACAAACAGGACAAGTCACCACACGTATCCCGAGATGCCTCAGCAACAATGCACGCTAGCAATACACATAACCACCTCCAAAATCTCTACGACAGTTATAGTAGCATCATCAGGAGGATAGGCTCCACGACAAAACCGTACTGCAGTACGGTGGAGGCGTCATACTTAACACTGTAAAAACCATAGAGGTAATTTCGTTCATATTATAGCATAATCTTTGCTTATTAAAAATCAAGTACTCAAAGCTGTCTGTCTGTATGTAATCGATTTTCTCAAAATCTACTTAACGGATTTTAGCAGGGTTTTTACTAAAAGGTAGTGCAATTCCTCCGAAAGGTTTAGGTTAATAGCACATGACCGTTTCATGTAAATTGAGTTGAAGAGGTCGTTTTACAATAATTTTTAGTGGGGGTAGTGACAAACCGGTGTCGATTGTAGTTTAGAGGGGAAAATAGATATTGAAAGCGGTGTCGGGTATCAGAGAGTCAGGCTCAGGCCGAGACTCGAGCGACTATAACATGCTAAAAACTGAATTTCACGCGAGCGATGCCGCACGTATTTCTAGTTTATACTATGACGTTATTTATACTAAAGCATGATTTATACTACAACATTACAAGGTTGTATTTATTTGTAATATTTTAGTAGTTTTGTATTTAAAATAAAGGAATTATCAATTTTAATTATCTATTTTTTAATATCGTGAATATGTCAATACAAATAAGAATTTTATTGCTTTTTTAGAAAATAAATTAGAAACATTGTCTACTACGGCCAGATATTTTTTAGATGAATGTACTACGCGATTAGTAAACATAATTCTTTAGATACAGAATTTTGTAAGACTACAAATTGGTACATTAGAATATATTACCGCTAAGTATATTATAAAAATAAGGTGATTATTCGCGCTGTACGTGCGCATAATATAACAATTTGTTAACACTTTGTTATATCTTATTTTTTATAAAAATATTATTAAAGTAATAGAGCTCTGAAATTAGGGTTGACACTGATCATAAAATAGATTAGAAATAGATAGAAAATAGATAGGTATTTGTTTTTACATTTTGTTGAAAAGCCACCATCACCATAGACTACCTTTCTTAGTTGATAGTGAAGGGTTCCAGCTTAGTGAGTCTAAGCTGGAGCTTTTCTCTTTCTCTAGAGATATGGAAGTTTTCTCACGATATTTTCCTTTACCAAAAAGGGCGTGAAATTGTTGATATCAATTAGGGAAAGAAGTCCTTATAGAAAACTCATAGGAACCCAAGGCTCGAACCCCTAAACGGGTTTAATTTTTTAGTAAGAAATACCGCCGAAATACTTTTTATCCTTTGTCCTCATCGTCCAATACTTTTGATTTGCGTTTGAGCATCTAAAACTAAGGTAATAAAATTATTTTCCATAATTCCGATAAGTGAAGATTTTTATCGGTAGTTTCTAAGAAAAATAGTTATAGTTTTAGTGCTGGGTCTCCTTTGGAGCTAGAACCCACAACGCAGCTCTTATTCGAATTGGTAGGTTGCTGCACAATACTCCAGACTTTTCTAGATATATTTAGGTTTTCACACGATGTTTTACTTTACCTAAAAGTGTGTTATAAATTTCAAATTTAATTTAGGTATAAGATTATATAGAAAAACTCTCTGATACCTACTTCGGATCTGTGTCCGTGATACCCTCAAAATATGCACACATTTATAGAATTAGGCGTTACTTTGCGGAGATCCATAATACAAAAGTAATAATAAAATTATTTTGCTATAATCCGCGATATAGTAAACAGAAAAAATATATAGTGCTAAATGTGTATAGTGGACTATACGTTTTTTCATACCCGTTACATGCAGGATTCGTAAAAACATATGCACAAACCTCCACCACTTCCACCACAATACACAAGCACTACACAGGTTCACTATCACAAACTCAACAATCGTTTCGCCCCGCAACCGAAGCATCATCAGGAGATAGACTCCACGACAAAATCGCAAAGCGAAGCGTTATGCAAACAAGCATTGTTATATAGTAATCGGTTCATCCCCACCTTTACCTCTGAACACGTGCAACAAGCTTGAACTTGAAACATTTATCTGATCGTTAATGAGGGTGCCATTGTTATGCTTAATGATTTCTAATTGTTCCAAAATATTCAATTTTAAGCTTTTTTCACAGGTGTGCAGTATTTCGAAACAATGGTCATTAGGAACTTTATGACCGCTTTCTAACAAATGTTTCGCGAAATGTGAATTTAGTGGCTTATTATTCCTGAAAGCGGCCATATGTTCTTTAAAACGGGTTTCGAAATTACGACCAGTTTGACCCACATATGTATCATTGCATTCAGGACATTTTATTTTGTAAACACCACTCTTAGATAGAACACCACAAAAAGATAAATTAGAAAGCCCGAAAAAGAGTGGTTCAAGTTCGAAAAAGTTCAAGCTTGTTGCACGTGTTCAGAGGTAAAGGTGGGGATGAACCGATTACTATATAACAATGCTTGTTTGCATAACGCTTCGCTTTGCGATTTTGTCGTGGAGTCTATCTCCTGATGATGCTTCGGTTGCGGGGCGAAACGATTGTTGAGTTTGTGATAGTGAACCTGTGTAGTGCTTGTGTATTGTGGTGGAAGTGGTGGAGGTTTGTGCATATGTTTTTACGAATCCTGCATGTAACGGGTATGAAAAAACGTATAGTCCACTATACATTTAGCACTATATATTTTTTCTATTTACTATATCGCGGATTATAGCAAAATAATTTTATTATTACTTTTGTATGCACACATTTTTACTATTTCTAAATAGACTTCATTTTAAAGGAATGTTTAAAATAATATACTAACATTATTTCATTGTGGCAACCCTACCATATATCGGCTGGTTATTAAGCCCGGCATAGTGGGCAGACATGCGCTGTTCAGATACCTTGCCATCTTTGACGCGTTCGTTTGTTCACGGAATGGCGGGCCGTTTCCTTGAAAACATAACTTTCCATTGTAACTATGTGGTTGCAACATTTTTATATCATGCTCTGGGTGTTCTTGGTTTTGTTTGACGTAGTCTCTGGACAGTTACTTTTGACTATAGCGGTTTATTGCAGGTTACTTACGTTATAAAAATTACGTTGGGATTTGTTTAGGTTTAGAATTAGATCTTTATGATTTGCATATTTAAGTTGAAATTTTTTTATTCGGAATTTATGGGTTTAGTACAGAAAATAGAAGCAAATGAGCTTCCTGTTACTAGGTATAGCTAATATTTTCCTCTATTTAGTGGGAAGTTTGGACTCGTTACGCTGCTCTAATATTTTCAATATTACTTTCTTCATCGTAAAAGCATATGATAAGTCATTTATTAATTCTCCTGCCTTTATCCCACTCTAAGTCGGGTCAGCATAACATGTTTTAAGCATGTTGTAAAATGATTTGGCTAGGTATTTTACGACCGGCCGCCTGCCTGACGTCAACTTACCTTAGTCGCCTTTTACGACACCTCGGTAAGAAATGAGGGATGTCTATTCTACGCAGCATATGATAAGTCGTAAATATTAATTAGGCACATTATTTTTAATAGAAAAACTCATTGAGGATTGAACCAGTGCCCCCCTGGTAATCGTTCGGCTATCATATACATTGTGATCGATAAATATAACGAAAAAGATTAATTTTATAATCATTGAAATTTAACACGCATTACGTTCGCATGAACTTAAATGTTAAAATACCCTCAATTATGTTTTATGTGACATTTTCTGTTTCCGAAGGAGAATCATTTTTTTTACCGTATAAATTAGCCCAGTGTATAAACTTTAGTTAAATCCAATTTCGTCAATATGATTCATCGGATTAGCTGTCAAAGAGTTACAGACAGACAGATTTTCATATTTGTAATATTAGTATGGATGTTACAAAGTATTAAGAATGCCGTCTCTCCTCGTTGACCATAAAGTGGAAAAATATACAATAAAATTTTATATGTAATTAAATACAAACCATTCCATATACATCTGCGGTAAATTAAGCTTTAGAATATATATGACTTATATAGTGGAGAACTAAAGTAGTAATGAAAAGTTCATTATCAACTATAAAAAAAAATTGGGTCACTAAATTCAGTTTAAATTCGTGCATCCCATTTATTATATATTATAGATTAATTAGTCATCCTCCTGCCCTTATCCCACTCTAAGTGAAGTCGGCACAACATGTTATAAACATGTTGTCAGATGATTCGGCTACGTATTTTACGACCGGCCGCCTGCCTGACGTCAACTTACCTTAGTCGCCTTTTACGACACCTCGGTAAGAAATAGGATGGTCTATTCTACTCAGCCAGATACCACACGGCAGATTATAGATTAATTAGTATAATGTATTATAGTCCATTTTATACTTTTATGTATTATAGCGATAAAATATCATTAATTGCATTTCTTTGTCTTTGTCAACGATTCATTATATACAGATTAACCATTAACACATATAAATTCTTATACTGCTATAATTATCAATTATAGGCATATTCAGCATCTTTACTTATTATAAAATAAAGTCCCCAAAGCTGTCTGTCTGTATGTAATCGATTTTCTCAAAATCTACTGAACGGATTTTTGTACGGTTTTTACTAAAAGGTAGTGCAATTCCTCCGAAAAGTTTAGGTTAATAGCACATAACCCTTTCATGTTAATTAAGTTGAAGAGGTCATTTTGCAACAATTTTTAGTGGGGGTAGTAACAAACCGGTGTCGATTGTGGTTTAGAGGGGAAAAAGGTATAAAAAGCGGTGACGGGTATCTGAGAGCCAGTCTCATGCCGAGACTCAAGCGACTATAACATGCTAAACACTGAATTTCACCCGGGCGAAGCCGCACTTATTTTTAGTTGTCTTATAATGTTAGCTCTTAAATGTTACAATTAGATCATCAACTAAAAGTTTTCATAGGTCAAAATTGAATAAATATATATAATATGTCAAAAGTTTAGTAATAATAAAAATGAAAATTGTCCAAAAAAATAATATATAAAATGTAATTAGATCGATGTCACAAATAAATGTCCGTACATGAATATTTCACTCTTAAAGCTCTTAAAAGTATCGCTGAGACTGCATTTATTTATCATTGTAGGAGAGCTATGCCTATTTTAACTTCGAAGGAAATGGTTACATAATAGGCGACAGTGACCCAGGCTTCGCGTGTTAAATTCCCGCTATAGAACCAATATTTTCATAAAAACAACTTCTTGGTTTTTCGAGTTTTTGTGTATATGTATTTCAGAACCGCATCGATGCTTTTGAGATGTAGTGCTAGCGAAAAATGCTTCAGATCCCATGGACGGCCTTCCGCACAAATGTGTCTATTTTACACGAGCTAAATGTAAGGACCCGACTCTCTTTTATTTGCTTGCGAAGAGTGCTTGAGTTTTTTGGTCACATCGCTCGAAAAGAAGGTGAAAACCTCGAGAAAATCATAGATACCGGCTAGATTGACGGCAGAAGACCTCGAGGACGTAGCCCAATTAGGTGGACTGATCAGATCCGAACTGCCTTGAACGCAAATCTGCACGTTGCTCTTCATTCCGCGAAGGCGAGGGACAAATTGAGAGCAACCGTCCAAAAGATGATCACTCGGAACTAGGGATCACGACCCTTAGCAATGAGTATTTAAGGATTTATTCAAAACTATTCATGTATTTTACCAGTTTTCTGTCACCCATCACAAGTATTAGGTTACTTTGGGGACAGACGACCATGTGTGTAATATCTCCCATATATTTATTATTGTTTTATTAATAGGAAATTTAAATATCTTAGTTAAAAGGTAAGTTACCTTATCAACTCACATACTTCATTTTTCTTTAAGTATTACTTTAATTGAAATGAATATTTTGGGAGTTCTAAAATTGAGATAAAAAAACTCTCCTAAAGTAACATTCCTATTTACTATTTATTCGCTATATAAGTATAAAATATATTCTATTATTCTTTTGATCAACACTGAGCAAATACGAGTAGCGTATCCTTTTAAGTTATAAGAAACTATAGATCAAACAAGATCCCAAGGGTGAGGGGGGCAGCGAGGGTAGAACCTAATTGATTGGCTCGATATTGATGCGCTTATGGTGGATGATATGGGGTTTATTGGGTTACTTACGGTTTTACTGACAGATCTTTTATTGATCTCATATGTAACTTAGGGTTATTTTTAACTTTGCACTATTTACGAGTTGCACTGCGATGAAGTAATTTATAGAAGTTTGTGTTACTCTGCGTAATTTCAAGTAAAGTAACGACCTATTACTATCCCACTGCTGGGACTTTGCAAGAGGCCTTTTTTGGAAAGAAGGTTTGGAACTAAGAGCAACCACGCTGCTCTAGTGTGGATTGGTAGGTTACACATATCCCCATAATTCTCTAGAGATATGCAGGTATCCTCACGATGTTTTCCTTCACCGGCGTGTGATAAATTGCAATTATCAATTAGACACAAGTTTTAAACAGAAAAACTTATTGGTGCCTGCCTGGTGAACATGTGATCCCCTCGAAAGAGTAGCTATGTCTCACCACTAGGCTATCACAGCTTACAGTGTGAAATTCTGTAGTACCTAGGTACATTATACGTTCATTTTATTCTGCACAAAAGCAAAATAATCTGTACTTCGTAGTGATTTATAAGAAGATATTTTCTAGAAGTAAAAGTATTATATATTTTAGTAGTGCTTGTTCAATAGTGTTTAAAGCTATTTAAAAAAATGATATTGAATTTTTTTTTGCACATTTTTACCAAACACAATCAAGAACTTTTTAAGTTTTAGTGTTATGTCATGTTTATTTGAATTTTAAATTTTCGTGGTGTCTACTATGACACTATGACTACTGATTATAGGTCTCATAAGAAGGCTTAAGTCGCTAAGCGGGCGATGGAGCGCCGGATGGAGATGTTCGGAGTGTCTCTTCGTGATCAAACCAATAATGAAGAGATCCGTAGTCAAAGTCATAGCTCAGCGTGTCGAGAGGCTGAAGTGGCGATGAGCGGAGCACATAGTGCGTAGAACCGATTGGCATTGGGGTCTCAAGGTTGGAATGGCGACTTCGCGCTGGAAAACGCAGAGTTGGTAGACCTCCTACGCGATGGTTCGACAACCTCAAAAAGGTCGCGAGGAGCCACTGGATTAAAGCGGCACAAGTTCGTGTGTTGTGGAGATCCCACGAAGAGATCTCACCGATGGGCTTCCAGAAAGTTGAATGCCCATGATGAGAAAGAAGAAGAAGGTGTCAAAGAGGTGACCCTTATATTATAATCATTCATTCTATTATTACAGTTATCTTGAATGTGGGTGCAGTTGCAGATTGTTGCGATGTTCAACAGTTTCGCTTAATAGAATTACTGCACTGAAACCATACGAAGAATGCCCATTTGACCGTAACGCCCGTAACTGGTATGGACTGACAGATGGATTTCTTGTATCTATATAGATTTACATTTTTATTACCCTGTTCACTAGCAATTGACTGCAGAGCACTTGTATTGTATTCATCGCTTATTGATATTACAACTAGCTGTGCTTACGGCTTCATACACGTGAAAATCAGTGTATTTAAAAAAAGTAATAAATTATTTTGCTATAATCCGCGATAAAAATAATTTTACTTACTTTTGTATTATGTATGTGTATTTAAATAAAAAATAGAATTAGGCGTTACTTTGCTGAGATCCATAATACAAAAGTAATAATAATTTTATTATTACTTTTATTTAATTTAAATTTTGAGCTAACCATAGGAGATAGAGAAATGCTGTGAGGGATTTTTTTGTAGTATTATGTATGTGCATACAAAGAATTATTACGCAAATTATCGCAAGCCAAAACTCAATATCATAACATTAAGCTAAGATTAAACACACCTACTTGCAAATATTATACAGATTAACTTGCTAACAAAAAAAATTTGCAACACCTTTATGTCAGAATTCTGGTTCTGAAAAATCCTAGAAAATCAATTTTCAAATAGGTACTTACCATGTTTCATATAACCTCTGAACTATCTAAGGTCCTAGAAACATCATAATTTGCTAGATACACTATTAGCACCCATATATTGCAATCCATACTGTAATATCCATCCATATATTATAGACCAATCTATAGAAAGATATAAATTTAATGTAAGAGATAAACTTATACGTAAAGCATATTACAAAATTGAAGATTATTTGGATGATCAAAATGCCTGGATTTGAAAATCCTTTCAGCTTCATACAGAACTGCGCTTTAATAATGTAAAATTAAAAATGTTTAAAATATTGACCGCCGATTTTCCTGCCCAGTAAGAGCAACATTCCGAACTGTTGTGCTTTCATTAATCATATGAATAATACAAAAGTAATAATACAATACACACGTTCACTATCACAAACTCAACAATCGTTTCGCGCCGGAACCGAAGCATCATCAGGAGACAGACAACACGACAAAATCGCAATGTTAATAATCCTTGACGATTCAAAAGTGCTTGAAAGATCTTAATTTGAATAAATGTTATTTTGATTTGATTTGATTTGCAAGATATCAGACACCACATATTTTTGAGAGCTTGCAAAAAATGTTAAAGTTATATTTAGTATGGTATATCAAATAAATAAATATAGGTTCGTAAACTTGAGTCTCCGCAAACGTCAGAATGGTGGCAATAAACAAACAGACGGATATCGACAGCTGCCTAACGACAGTACAATATTTATAACCATAATTATCTACTAACGCTTGTTAGTTTAGTTGAGAACAAACCCCTAATCATTTTCTAATTAAGTCCGTTTTTACGCCAATTCTCGACTTGAATTTTTTGTAAATTAAGCTCATTGCCTTTCAATTGAAAGTCAACTTTATGACAATTGCGTAAAGTTTTAGTTTGATTGTGTATTGTGAAGAAATATTTGGGTAGAGTTGTTTTTCTCCCATATAATTTGTATACGGACACCTCTGCAGGATCAAGCTGGCGCCTTAGGCTGTCTTGTTGGGATCCTAAAACCTTTGCTTTATTATAAAAGCAATAAAGTTTCATAAATGTCAGTGTTTTGTCTCACTGGAAACTATTGTAAACTTTAATATGGACAGTCTTTTTTATTTAAATATAATTGTGTAAGCAAAGACTAGAAGACATAATTAAATGTAAAATGTAAAAAATGCAATGAGATCAATAAAGAATCTGAATGTATATCTTCTTACTAATACTTCAATATTATAAATGTGAATTTAATATTATAAATATAAATGTAAATGTGGATCGATGTTTGTTACTCTTTCACAGCGAATCCGCTGAACCAATATCGACGAAATTTAGCTCAATTATTCCTTATATGCCGGAATAACATATAGGCTACAGAAATCCTGTTAATTCTACAGGATTTTTACAGGACATTTAAAAACGCCATCTATTATCAACCTATCAAAGTTTTTAATTCACTATGTATCAAAGACGAGTCAAATCTGAGGAGTCAAATAAAAAGGAGGTTCTTTATCACGTTGTTCAGCTTACGTCGAAGGAGTTATTTTTAGAAGAAATTTTTTATATATTTTGATTTCTGTTTACTGCATAAATTTAACTGAGCTATTATAATGTATAATACTGAAGCTACTGTTTATTTCAGGACTATGGTCCACGCGGACAAAGTTGCGGGTAAAAGCTTGTATAGTCATAGATTAAGAATGCATCAACAAAGATAATATGCCTGTTGTATACATATAGATAAAAAGTGATTTATAACTTATTTATTTGGCCTTTATGTATAATTACATCATCCTTGTTACCATATTAAGAACGAATAAATCATATAAAAGTGGTGAGATACGATCTTAATTACGTACAATGTTAATAAATTACGAAGAATACGCTGTTTAGTACGTGATAGTTTTAAGAAAGGGTATTTAATAGGTAAATTATCTAATATTTATTAGCACGTTAGTGTTTTAAGCTTTACTTGTACTATTTTAGGATTCTGAATTTAAAAAGTTGAAATTATTGAACATTTAAATATAATAGAATGTATTTGAACAATGAGAGCCTCTAAACCATAGATTATAATATTTGTTTATGAATCCTCATTCATAACACAAAAATTACACGGCTGAATAATCTTGATGCCGACGCACCCACTTACCGGTAGGTAAGCAGTTTAACAAAAAATAAAAGGTAATAGTCAAAGCCCGATCATAAATAATAGAATCATTAACATCTGCCGCTATGATTTCGACCATAAAGTTTTTTGACCGCCAAAAAAATTATTAAGGTTAGTTAGGGGCGTCATCGGAAAAGGACGTGTTTTGACGGTTATTTTATAACGTTATTTTTTTATATTCACTACTATTTCATTAAGCCTTGGCAAATATTAATGATGAATGTTTTACGCATATGGCTTGTATATATTATTGCTTTAATTATTCCCTTGTTGGGTAATTGTTTGAATTGGAGCAGTTAAAAAACTTAAAAGGAGGCTACACAGCAATTCTGCTAAACTGTTGAGATGTATACTGTATAGATGATAAGAATGCGTGGATATAGCTACTATTCTACCATGTACAAGATAGTAATGTCTAAATGTATTGTAACTGGTAATAAGAATTAAATTTCTAAAATAATAAGAACATTCTTATTGGTTCTTCTCGGTAGGAACTGCTTTCCGAACCAGCAGCAATGTTGACGATTCAAAAGCACTTGTTTACAAGTTTACTTGAATAAAGAATATTGAATTTGAATGTAAAAATAAATGAAATGTCTACTAACCAAATGATCTGAGTGGGGATCTCTGGGCGCACTAGGTGATGGATTTGGCCACAGCAACTTTGACAACATCCGTTGGCTTTGGCTATAGATGAGCTCCTACGAAGGAGAAAAATGAACTTTAGTATATGAAGAATAGAGGCGAACGCCTGACGTGTTGCGATGGCGGATGAAAATTGAAACTATGGATTCAAGACATATATGGAGTCGAGAAACAACGATACAGTAATTCCTTATTATTATATAAAAAATCGAAAATTTAGAATGTTTTCAAATTGATGATTAGTTTGATTTATGACTATTGTCTCACCTGCCGGTTAGTGGTGCTAACATGGCATCGCACAACACACAATACGACCTTGCAATATTACGCTTTATCCGTTAATAAATTCCAAGCAGGCAGAAGGCAGAAATCGTTGATGGACTAGACAGGCCCGAAACAAATAATCTCAGCTATAACGGCCTGTTACTATCCCACTGCTGCACTGCATATAGAAGGAGCTAAAACCCACCGCGTTACTTCAGTCCGATCGATTGGTGGGTTAAATAAATAAATATATGGGACACTTACACAGACGGTCGTCCGTCCCCAAAGTAAGTAACTTAATACTTGTGTTATGGGTGACGTACAACTGGTAGATATACATATATAATTCTAAATACATACTTATTGTTTATAGCTAATGTTGGCCCTCGGCGGGAATCGAACCCACGACCCGCGGAGCTGAAGGCAGGGTCACTACCCACTGCGTCAATGGGCCAGTCATACATAAACATATAGGTACCACAAATTGTCAAAAGCAAGTTTCCTCACGATTTTTTTTTATTGTGTAAAAGGCGAGCGCTTGACTGTAATCATGCCTGATGGTAAGCGATGATACAGTCTACGATGGAGCGCTCTTACCTAGAAGGTGCCTATTCACTCTAGCCTTGAAGGTACCCATATCGAAGGTATTGGGAAAGATAGACGCCGGGAGAGAATTCCATTCCCTTGCTCTGTGCAACAGAAATGATGAAGCGAAGCGCTGCGTGCGTCTTCGCGGGATGTCGATGACATAAGGGTGGAACTTCTCCCGGTGCCTAGCGGTGCGATGATAAAACGGCGATGGTGGGATAAGTTCATGAAGTACCTGGGCACACTCTCCGAAATATATCCTGTAGAAAACTGATAGACAGGCAACTCTGCGCCGGTGTTGCAGACTCTGCAATTTTTTGACGATGTTTTCCGTCACCCAAAAGAATGTGATAAATTGCAATTATCAATAAGACACATAAGTTTTTATGGAACTAAAACTGATCATAACTTCAAAATGGTATGGTATACGTGCTACTATTATAAATTCTAAAAGCAGTCTGTCTATCTGTTACGATTATAAATGTATGAATGAAATTTTACACAACTAAAGCGAATACACCGGTGTAAACTATAGCTCAGATTTGATATAAAGATGATAGGTACACTTAATATTTAACAGCAAAACATTTAAAATGTTAGAGATTATTTTATATTATTATTTAATAAATATTAAAATAGTCTACAAGACTATTTTAATAAAAATAACGCCATATTTGTTATATTTTTAACTATTCTTTCACTTTAATAGATTAATCTAATCGATAACTTAGTTTGTTTGTGCCAAATACATTTTTAAAGAATTTTCAGTTTGCTGATTGCAATTTCGCTAATTTTTTAATATTTTGAAACATAAAAATATAGCGTTTTTTTCAAACCATATCTCCTATGAGTCCGAAAGTCCCTCTGCTATTTAAATCAACGTCGCTAGGTAATTTTTGTCTCATAGTTTATTTATTAGCTGCATTGTTGTTCTTCATTCTCTCCTTAAACGATATAAAGAGTATGGTAATGCGCCAATAAAACATGTTTCGAAAGTTAATTGTTTCCAAAGAAACTTGGTCCGACGTTAAGATGCTCCGTGCGAATAATTATAGTTGAAGAACACTTGTAAACGAATTGGCACGTAGGCTTAATTGTTATTGCATTACTGCGATCAATGTTGCCTTTAGTTTACATGATAATTAATGTTTTGTACGCCAGCAGGTGCAACTACACCTAATTCCTTCACATACATTTTAAATGCATGTGAAAATTGGGCCTCAAGTCTTTAAGGGAAATCCTTACATGGTATTTTAGAGTACGAGTTAGTAAGTTGGACCAATATTATAGGTAAGCTCTCTTATTATCCCACAGCTGGGCATAGGCCTCCTCACATTATTTTTGGAGAGAAGGGTGGGATTGATAGTTTACACATATCTGCAGAATTCTCTAGAGACATGCGGTTTCTCTCACTATATTTTCCTTCACCGAAAAACATGTAATAAATTGCAATTACCAATTAGACATACATTTTAACAAAAGATGTCATTGATGCCTAACCAGGGTTCGAATTCGCGAAAACCTCGAAGAGTCGCACGATCTAACCAATGGGCTATCACAGCTAATTTTTATTTTAGCTTAAGTTAATGAAGATGTAATATTCGTCAATAAATTTTTTAGAAAACTCATTATTGCCTTTCCGAAGTTTAACCAGTGATGCTCTTGAAAGAGAACAGAAAACCGCCTCAGTGCTGGACTGTCAAAGCTATATAAGCTATATAAATATATATCAATAAAGCATATAAATTTTGATGCAGACCTGAGAAGTCATAAATTCGCCCGGTTTGAACCTACGAATCGTTGGTATGGGTCTCATGCATTCACCCTTGATTCACGGCTCGATGGTGACATAATTAAACAAGTACTTTTAATTACTCTTATAAACAGCCGCATTATGAACAAGTTGCGAAAGTTTGCTGTGCATGATGAATGAGAAACTTCGAGATGCGCTCGCGCCTTCGGCAATTTAAGGACGGTCGGCCTGAGCTCGAAACCTTTGGTATAAAAACGATTATTCATTGTTATCTATTTCATTTCCGATTTCAAGGGAAGCTATAGACAAGCCTGTAAATGACAATGACACTATAAATAATGTACCTATACTTCTCTACCTCTACCCTGTATAAGATAGTAATAACCAAATGTTATAAGAATTTTATTTGGAAAAAGCAACCGCCGAGTTTCTTGCTGGCTCTTCTCGGTTGGAACAGCTTTCCGAACCAGCAGTAGATTATAACGATTCAAAAGCACTTGTTTACAAGTTTACTTGAATAAAGAATATTTTGAATTTGAATTTGAATTCGAATGAGACAGAAGATGAACTCGGGTACTTCATCTTTGTCTAATCTCACAAAAAAGAGAGACAGATATATACACTAATTTGTATAATAGAATAGAAGAATAGAAGGGTAATAGAATATAATAAAAGTCTAACTTTCTATTTATTGTTATATGTTACATTTTATGCTAGCTTGCATACTCTAAGTATAATAACTGTATGATTATTAATATCCACAAGTACAAAAAGTTTAATTGACTTCAGAAAGTTGTTTTAAAATTGTACTAACGATCGAAAAATAACTACGTTATACAAAGCTACTTTATTTCTACGAAGGTGTATATTGAGCTTCTTCATCTATAGTCTTTCGAATGCTTAAAAGTTATTAACACTAAAATAAATACACACAAATTCAACGAGTTGGTTACCCCTGCTGAAAAATAACGAGACGTAATAATAGGTTGCGTTGTTCTCGCCCGCTAAACAAACACACCAGAGCAGGTATGGTCAGAGGATGCTTTATTATGTATTAACACTGATATTACAAATCCGAAAGTCTGTATATCTCTTGCGCTTTCACTGCTTATTCTGCTTGAGCGATATTGATAAATTTGGTACAATTGAAGTTTATATACAGGCTATCATATAGAACCGCACAAGTTTAAAAATTATCTTAAAACGATGCTGCTACATAAAGCTTACAATTGAAGATTATTTAAGTGATAGTAGCATATCTTAACTGCAGACAGCTACGCACCAAGCTGCAACGTTTAAATTGTAACCATCAATGAAATTGTAAAAAAAAAATTAAAAACAAACGGCCGCCGAGTTTCTTGCTGGTTCTCGGTAGGAGCAAACTTCAGAATCAGTGGTAGCTTCTTGAAAACATTTGACGATTCAAAAGTACTGTAAACAGTCTACTTGAATAAAGAATATTTTGAGTTTGAGTTTGAGTTTGAATAAAAAAAATCCCATTATTTCCTTCGGGGAAAACAAATTTCATAAATGAGGGTACTTCATTAGACTTGCTAAAAGTCGCGGATACAGGTTGTAAAACTTATACTATGAACTACTTTTGAGTTCAAATTTATCCCTTATGATTCCTTTCATTCTCCTCCAAATGATATTGTATACGTATACCTTTACGAACGGAAAATTAACACAGAAAAGTCGTAGCAAAACATGATTGTGTTAACGAATCTATATAAATATAAAAGAGTAGAAAGTATTTATAAATGTTTTTTTATAGACTCCGAAACAGCTGGACCGGTGTTAATGAAATTTTCAGATATTATTTGAGCCAGCGGATAATCCTGTAAAGTTTGGTGGCGATTAGAGCATTTTTTGTATAAGTTTTGTTTCGAGGGGAAATCGAAACTACACTACAGCAACGCGTGACTCAAACGTGACGTGAAAAAAGGGGTTTGTGTATAAAAAGGGAATTCATACACAAAATCATGTCTTGTAAAAGAGGGGAGTACCTTTCTCGCAGACTTTAGCAAGTTTAGTTAAACGTAAACGTTTTGCGAAATTATCAATGGAAAGCCATTATCCGCAGTTAAAAAAACGGTCAGCCACTCCTGACTGAAAAATAACGAGAGGTAATAACAGGTTGCGTTGTTCTCGCGCGCAAAACAAACACACCAGAGCAGCCAGAGACAGAGAGTGCTAAATTATTTGAATGACCGCCAGAACATTCCTTTAGTATGATTTATTGCCGTCCTAAAGTTGGGCGTTGCCTGTATAAATGTGGTTTTACAAAAGTAATAATAAAATTATTTTGCTATAATCCGCGAAAGTAACAACAACTGCTTTTGTGTGCGTTGTTGCTGGTGGATGCGCCTTGGGGGTGCATGTGGTGGCTTGTCCTGCATGTATAATTCAAATTCAAATTCAAATTCAAAATATTCTTTATTCAAGTAAACTTGTAAACAAGTTCTTTTGAATCGTCAACTTTACTGCTGGTTCGGAAAGCCGTCCTACCGAGAAGAGCCAGCAAGAAACTCGGTGGAGCTCTTTTAAAAAAGAAGATTCTTAATACTAATTACATTTTGTCATAGCTATCCTGCACAAGGTCGAAGAGCAGCTATATCCACGCATTCTTATCATCAATGTAAGCCTCCACGGTATAATAGGCTTTCTGTATCAGCCTCTTTTTAACAGTATTTTTAAATTGCTGTAATGGCAAAGTTAAAATTGATTGTGGAATTTTATTATAGAATCTTATACCCAAACCCACAAACGACTTACGTACTCTTACAAGGCGCAAAGCAGGAGCCGCAAGCTTATGTCGGTTCCTACTTTGTCTATTATATACATCGCCAATCTTTTTATAATTATGTATATTTTTATGCACAAAAATCAAATTGCTAAAAATATACTGTGAAGCTAACGTAAGAATACCTGTTTCCTTAAACTTCTCTCGCAGGGACTCACGCGAATTCAAATTATAAATGCCACGTATGGCTCTTTTTTGCAATACAAAAATTTTCTCAATATCAGCACATTATTACATAACATTATTCCATAAGACATAATGCTATGGAAGTAAGCAAAATAAACTAGTTTTGCTGTTTCGACGTCTGTAAACTGTCTTATCTTTCGAATAGCATAGGCTGCTGAACTGAGTTTCCCTGCGAGAGCTGTTATGTGTGTGCTCCATTGGAGTTTTGTATCCAACGTCATTCCCAAAAATACAGTTGTATTTTCTGTTTTTAGTGGTACATTGTCTATTAAGAGCTCATTTGCTTTTTTAGCTGTATTAGGTAATGCAAATTCTAAACATTTCGTTTTATTTGAGTTTAGTACCAAATTATTTAGTCTGAACCATTGAGCTACGCTATAAGGTGCGTAGATTTAGCCTGCTTCCTACACATTGGCTTTGCATGCATTCGCTTAACCCTTGCGGATTATAGCAAAGTAGTTATTTCTGTTATGTTGCTTGTATTTTGGTGGTGGTTGTGTGTATTGCTTGTGTACATTGTTGTTATTGAAGGCGTCTCGGGATCAATGTGATGACTTGTCATTCATTAACATTCACTTTCATAAACATTAGCTTTGCATGTATTCTTAACCCGCGCAGATTATAGCAAAGTAGTTGTCTCATTGCATTTGATAAAAATATAATAGTGAAGATCGATTTCAATTGGCCGCTAAGTGACACTCACCTGAACTCTATGTCTAAGCAAAAGTCATATATCAATAGTTAATGTTTATAATACTGTTTTATTAATATACTTGTAGGAACATTATCAACATTATAGTTAAACTAGAACATAGACCGAAGCTTTATTTTTGTGCCTTTTGGTGTAGGGTCCATGGGTCCATGGGGCCCGGACGCTCATACCTTCTTCAATGAGCTGTCGAAAAGGCTCGTAGAGCGTACCGGGGACCCGACTCGAGAGGTGGCAGCTACCTTAGCCAACGAATAAGTTTGGCCATTCAAAGGGGTAACGCTGCCAGTATTTTGGGAACATTACCCCACTGTAGTGGAATCGACGGTTTTGAGTTAGTGTATATATAATTTTTGTATATTTATGTTTTGTTTTTTTTATTTAGTTAGTTTTAAGTTTTTATAAAATATATTCTGTAACTAGAACTTGAAAAAACTAAATTTACTTTATTCATAACCTAAAAAACAGCAACAAAACTGTCATAAATTATTTGTGTTCTGTATTCAATATTTCCTCTAGAAAATTTATAGATATTGATAGAGACGATGTTTCAAATTTACAACGTCTCTATGTCGTCTCAACAAACTTTTTTGTTTAATGTTTACAAAAAAATAAGCTTTACAACCTGTCACTTATCTGTTCACTATTAAATACAAGCGAAAGCAAGTTCGGATAGATACATCAAAAACGTAATTATGCATAACCGATCTTAGAACCGGTTTAAAAGAGATATTACTACTCAACAGTTCCGACAGCTGCGCCAACGGGATAAATATCGATTATTATTATCGGTATAACACGAAGAAACCCTCAAGGTATCATAGACTAATAAAAAAAACAGACTACTCGATTTAATATTTCTTTTTTGTTCATTCATGATTTACTATATTTATTATTTTTAAACCGATGGTAGGTCTATAAATAAATAAATATATGGGAAGATTATATACACGGTCGTGCGTCCCGTAAAGTTTTACTTTTTATTGTATTTATTATCATTTATTTTTAGTAACCCTAAATTTTTTTTTACATTTTTAAATATTTCTGATTATAAAAAAAAAATAATAAAAAAAATTGTCGTCCGCCGGAAGCAGGGCAATATCTCGAGCTACCGGTGGTTAGGGTTTCAGAGTGAGGAACATCCTCACAATACGTGCCAATTATCATATTTGTTATATTATTATATCCATCACATTTATCATATTAATACATCCATTATTTTTCAAAAGTTCAAAAATATAAAAACAAAAACAATTTTTTTTTAACATTAGGTAGCCTTCGGAGGGAATCAAAAAATCGCAAATAGATACAAATCGAGGGAATACGTTTTAGATATAATGTTTTCATTACAAATGACGTGCTATATTTGTCCATGTTATTTTTCTAAACTGTCAAGGGTATAGTCATCAACAGGCTGTCGCCTTCTTCTTCGTCGGCACAACACATATGTAACATGTTGTCGCATGATTTGGCTACGTATTTTACGACCGGCCGCCTGCCTGACGTCACTTACCTTAGTCGTATTTTACGACCCCTCAGTAAGAAAGAAGGTGGTCTATTCTACTCAACCGGATACCACAAGGTGCGTCAATTTACCTTAGTCGCCTTTTACGACACCTCGGTAAGAAATGAGGGTGGTCTATTCTACTTAACCGGATATCACAAGATGCGTCAATTTACCTTAGTCGCCTTTTACGACACCTCGGTAAGAAATAGGATGCTCTATTCTACTCAACCGGATACCACACGGTGGGTCAATTTACCTTAGTCGCCTTTTACGACACCTTGGTAAGAAATGAGGATGGTCTATTTTACTCAACCGGATACCACACGGTGGGTCAATTTACCTTAGTCGCCTTTTACGACACCTCGGTAAGAAACGAGAGTGGTCTATTCCACTTAGCCGAATACCACACGGCTATCAACAAGCTGTCGTGCTACAATCATATTTGATTTTATGATGTTACTATAAATAAGTTTAACAGATGTCAAAGTTACTATCGAGTAATCACGAACGACTCCTGAATAAACTTTAACTATAAAGATTTCTATGAATTAAAGATAGTAGTGGTTTTTAAATCCTTAATCTGAGACAGTTAGACAGTCAGTTACATTTTTCAGTCACTTTGATGACTTAAGAAATGGCTGATATGGTATAGTCGATTTGGTATAAAATGTGTTATTTTGTTTCGAAACAAGTATATGCCAAACGGCCATAAAAGCATCATTGGGAATGGGCGAATACAAAAGCATTGTCATGGCTGCTAAATGTGGAGATTATTGAGCAAAAGAATAAGTCGGGCCACGGATTTGCACGTTTAGTGGAGGGCACGAAATATGACTATGATTAATTAACAACGCTATGGCGATGCAGTGAAAAGCCAACACCCCGTCTTAGCCGGCGAAGACCATAGTCTCGGTGATGTATTGTATTATCTGCGACCAAGTAAGCTAAACTAAGTAAGCTCTTACAAGGGTTGCCTGGAAGATATCACTATTCAGTAATAAGGCCACCCTTTGTACATATACATAAGGTTTACTCTAAGTTTTATGAGTATTTATTTATAACTAATTTATACAAGTTATATCTATCTTAAATTACTTACACGCTACTACTATACAAATTCCACGTGGAATGGTCCCAAGAATGCTGGCAGCGTTTCCGCGTTGAATCGCTAAGCTGATTCTTTGTGCGAAAAAGGAGCCAGCCCTCTTGTCACCCGAAGAGGCGATCAACCGAGGTGTTAAAACGGATAAAAATTTTTTGCACTTTTGGCCCTAGGGTCTCAACTGCAAACGGCACAAATATATAACTCTAAGTTATCTCTAATGTGTTTCTGTATGTTTTGTGTTTTGTGCAATAAAGTTTATATCTATCTATCTATCTATCTATCTCTATTTAAATTTTTTGTTATGTCAGAAGTGGGACCGTAAAAGGCAAGTAGCAGCACAGTCTTTTTAAAATTGTCTTTAAATCCAAAAGCTATTCTTATAATCAGTACATTACGCACCTAAAGTAAACACGACGTGTTTCAGTAATAGAATGTTAATAGGCTATTTCATATATATAAAAGTAATAACTATAAATGTAAAAGATCTACACGTTAACGTGAGCTTAGACAATTTAGATATCGCGGTGTTTCTCTCAAGAAAAACTTATCGAAAAACGTATTGACAGATTTAGTAAGCGCCCAGAGCAATGAAACCAGAAACTTGTTATGAGATAAAATAATACGTCAAGAACTTAATCAGTGAGATCGGGTCTTGCAGGGTGTAATTAGGCAGTTGTACATAATATGAATGAGTTACAACGTAGGGCTGTCACCAATGGGACAATTTAGAGCTAAATTTTGTAAGATTTTAAAATAACAACACAAGAAGGTACTGGATAAAATATATAAAAAAAATCCATGACACTAATATACTTAAATAAACTTATACTTATAGTACATATACTTATATGATTTTATATAAAAAAACAGCCTTGATCGTAATTCATACTAAAAAGACGTGGATTTAAGCCTCGATCAGATAAATATGAATTTTCTATAAAATCTTATGTACTTAATTTATATATATGTATATATTTTTTAATTTACGCCTTTTTTGGAGTAAAAGACGGAAACACTAATTTCTGGCGCGTGCCTTATATTATTAGTTTAGCGGATTTTAGCTGCCAAATAATTTGTATTAAGGCATGATAGTGACTCTAAAGTCTAACTCTAATCAACGCATTACGATTACTATTGACATTACATATCTGTCGTGGAATTATCCTCCTGATGATGCTTCAGTTTCAAGTAGAAACGATCGTAGAGAGTCTAGTAGTGATTGTGTGTAGCGCTTGAGTGGATCGTTGCTGGGTGCGGCATTTTGTGATATCTGAATTTGTCCTGCTTCATACACTTAGCATAATATAGAATCTCCTAAACGCGGATTATAGCAAAATAATTCTATTGTAACTTTTGTATCTACTGCAAATCATCGGGCTGACAATCTCAAAAAGGTCGTCGCGGAAAGCCACTGGAACCAAACAGCATAATATCGAAAAAAATTGGATAGACATCAGCAATAAAGAAGTTAAGAAGGGGAAGAGATGTGTAAAAGCTTTATACGGACTCGGAGAATGTCAACCCTAGACGAGGACGGGCGCCCGCGCAGCCGGCACGCCTCGACGACGCCGGAGGGCGGAACGATGAATCTCATAAAACCTACCATCACACAATACAAACAAACCAAGGAAATGGTCTGTCAATGCCATAAACATCATACTTACGGACTTAAAATACTTTCGAGCACGTGTAACTAAAGTTGGGTAGACGAGGCTCACGATCGCGACGCAATCTGCTCATTACTAAACTTCTACACGGAATATGTGTAACTTGCGAATTAAAATTGAAGTAAAGTGGTGGTGTAAGCAATAATCAGTGTCTAAAACAGCTACTACGCGCAAAGTAAAAGAAAGCGCGGCGGAAGAAACATTTAGGCACTTTAAATTACAACGTTTAAATGTCCATACGCCGGATGCAAGCGCTCGCCAATATTATAAATAGTAAAAGTCATTACAGAGCGGTGAAGCTAAACATCAAACACCGCGGCCATCAAGTAACCGTGTAATAGCGCTTTTTATAGCCGACCACATCACGACTCCCAGCGTGACATCTAACCAAACTATCTAAGATCAGATATCGGCCAATAAAGGGAGACGTATATGGAGCTCCAACGGGCCGACAGACGGCGAAAGATCCACGCTAATTAAGCACCATAAAACCCGAATATCGAGTCGTAGTTACCTTTCACCGCAGCCGCAGCCAAAAAACGAGAAATTACCTTACATACGCGAGCCCACCTTCTCGCCGTAATAGATTAATGATATGGCCTGCGAGCTCTGTTCGAGAACGCTGAAGAGGTCGCGGTGCCGAGGTGGCCGGTAATGACGCGGCGGGCGCCACCCGCGAGCGCGCGAGCGGGACGCCGCGCTACGCCCGACAGAGAGGCCCGAATAATCGATAGAGGCGCCACCGACTCGCCGCGGGGCGGCGCCCGCGTCGGCCCCACGCGCACACCACATCTTATTGAGAAATTCTCGAGATGATGCATAATTCTCCTTTTGGTTTCCTTTGTAGTTATTTTACTCCCTGTTAACAATATTACCATTTCGGTGACCGGCCCGCAGACGCATATTTTATCGCCGTCCCTCCGCCGAGGACTGCGGACTGACTCGTACGCGCTTCGCTGGGTATTCGGCTGATTTATAACATCGCGTTAAGTCGACGAGGCTGTGTTCGCGTCGAGTAGTATAAATTCTGAGCTAGACTTTATAGGGTATTATTTCTTGAGTGATTTACTAAACGAACGCTTTCTTGATCATTGACCGGGGTGGATTTTATTACTCAATTAAATTTAATAACCTCTTGATGAAGGTATTGCGAAATATAAAATTCTATAAAGGAACATCTGACTGGTATATTTTTATAAATTTGCTAAGTAGTGTTGGTGCGGTCGTCCCGACCCCGCTCTGCGTTGAGCTGTTAAAACAGCAATCACGTGCTATCGGACAGTTATGCTAATGAGACATGCTAATTCCTAAAAACCAACAAGCGATGAACAAAAGGGACCATCGTCCGAGTACAAAAAGGTACAAAACTGAGATGAGACGACGGGCGCCAAGGGGCAATTATGGACGAAGGCCCAAACCGCCCGGCGACTCGTGGACGGAATGCGGTGCTTTCTACGAGCGATTTTTTAGACGGTCTACATTTTTCGCATTGTATTTAGGCTTCTAAGAAAAAGAAAACACAGTTTGGAAATGGTAAACATAAAAACAAATATGGTAATTAAACAAAATTTGAAATACCGTTTTCTTTTTAAAATGATTGTTCAAATTACTGTAAGCAAATCATTGTTTGTCCTAATTATGTAAATGTTTTCAATTTAAGAACAAATTTCGCCACAACGAAAATATGGTTTTTACCGCCGTTTTCTGATTGTAAACAAAATTTAAAGGACTTAAAACTTCTTTACTAATGAACAGCTGATGTTTCGCAAGGAAAACATTAAATTTACATAAAAGTAAACAAAAAATTAAGCAAAAGAAAACCTTTTTCGACTAGATGATATTATTGGTTTAGTCGCGAATCGCAAAATTGCGATTTCGTCGTGTAGTCTATCTTCTGCAGGCCTACCATGAACTCTTATTGCGATTCAATTGAACACGTAAACGAAATTGTTTTGCTTTTTCATACCATGACGTCTTAAAGACGCACACTTTAAGTCGTTGGCGAATAAGTGTTCGGAATTCGTCCTAAGAACATGTGAGTAAAAGAGACAGAGTTATCTATAGTTCATTTATATGGACTATATATATATTTATATTATCTATAGTTCATTTATAAGGATAACGTTATCGTTATCCTTTTCTAATATTACGACCCCAATGCAATTCACATTTCATGGTACGAAAAGGAAGTGGTTCGCGGTCGTCTTCACGTCTTCAATTGAGTCGCAATAAGAGTTTATGGTAGGCCTGCTGACCTCAGTTACGGGGCGAAACGATTGTTGAGATTGCGGTAGTCAGTGTGTGCAGTGCTTGTGTATTGTATATGTATATGTGGTGCGTAGTGCATGAGATTTTACGAATTCCGCATGAATCAGGTATGAGAACGGATAGTACTACATTCTACTGTTAGCATTACATATCTTTTCTTTTATCGCGAATTACAACCAAATAATAGTTATTACTTTTGTATTATTTTTGCCTAGCGGTGACACCGTGCGACTCTCTAGAGACGACACAGGTTCAAACCCGGGCAGGCACCAACGAGTTTTTCTATTAAAACTCATGTGTCTAATTGATAATTGCAATTTATCACACGCTTTTCGGTGAAGGAAAACATCGTGAGGAAACCTGCATATCTCTAGAGAATTCTAGGGATATGTGTAACCTACCAATCCGCATTGGAGCAGCGTGGTAGGTCTTAGCTCCAATCCTTCTCTCCAAAAACGGAGAGAGGAGGCCTTAGCCCAGCAGTGGGCATAGTAATAGGCTGTTACTTTACTACTTTTATCTATAAATTATATGTTAACGCGATAAAAACTTCACGTTCTCCTTTCGGCAATTGTTGTAACGTATATTGCATTATTGAGGAAACTTAAACGCTTAAGTTGGCGAGCGTAGTCTCGGGTACCATTGTTCATATAAAAGTTAATTTAGATTTCTCTTCCCATCTATCTATTAAATGTCATTCGGATGAACGTCTGTACATAACCTGTTATAAAAATGTTGGACTATTGTCCCGAGCATTATTGATACCGAGGGTGACAATGTCCAACATGGTCTGTGATTGGTCGGCGTGACGTCACAGGCCAGTCACGCCCTTCCTTAGCCACAATCCAGTATTAGCCCGTTAGGTGTAGAATTTTGTCGGATTAAGCTGTAATCCGGTAGATACGTGTAGGGGAAAGTGTGACCTAGTTTCGTTAACGTGTTTAACTTTACGTTTACTGCCTCCATTTTGGTTTTTCATTACTCACGCCATTTCATTACACGACCATCCCTATAGTAAGTAAGTAACTTATAATTGTGTACTAATTTATAGAATTAGGCGTTACTTTGCGGATCTCCATAATACAAAAGTAATGAAAATATTATTTTGCTATAATCCATATCATCCATCTGTCACCCATTATATAATAAATAATGGGTGAAAGATAAGTGATGAATAAATACATATTTAATTTTATACATATATACACCCAGACTCGAAGAACCAATAAATTGCTAAGTGGGGTCGGCACAATATTCTAAAAACATGTTGTCACATGATTCGGCTACGTATTTTACCACCGCCTGCCTGCTTTAGCTTAGTCGTATTACGACCCCTCGGTAAGAAAGAGGGTGGTCTATTCTACTTATCCAGAAACCACACGGTGGGTCAACTTACCTAGGTCGTCTTTTACGACACCTCGGTACGAAATGAGGGTGGTCTATTCTACTCAGCCGGATACCACACGGCGGATCGACTTACCGTAGTCGCCTTTTACGACACCTCGGTAATAAATGAGGGTGGTCTATTCTCAGCCGGATACCACATGGCAAATTTTAAATTTATGCCTTGTGGGATTCTAATAAACTAATTCGGTAGTCATCAATTATCTAAACATAGTTAATCTGTAATGGCAAGCTGAAATCTGATGATTTATACGTCCTTACGATATTATTAAAATTATTAAATTATTAGATCAGCTGTGCACCCATGATTTTTATATGTCTAATTTATAATTGCAATTTATCACAGGCTTTTCGGTGAAGGAAAAACATATGCATATCTCTAGATAATTCAAGGGATATGTGTAACCTACCAATCCGCATTGGAGCAGCGCGGTAGGTCTTAGCTCCAATCCTTCTCTTCTAAAACGGAGAGAGGAGGCTTATTTCCAGCAGTAGGATAGTAACAGACTGTTACGTTATTTTTTTCTACAATATAGATAAGAAAAAATAACAATGAAAATTTTTAAACTAAAAATAAAGTAAAGCATGCGAAGGGACTTATCACTGATTAGTGATCTATTAATTATTCCATACTGTTACTATATGCTACTGATATAAAAGAACCCTGGTTAAATAGTGAATCAAAGACGACACATGTTATCTTAACGTTTTTAAAACGAAAATGTCTCTAGCAAAAGCCAGGTTTATATATTGGAAGTAAAATTTAAAACTAAAAAATATGAAATTTCATTTGGTCTAAAATTGATAAGCGAGTGGGAATTCGAATAGATACAAGATATTTTCTTTTTTAAAGCAGTCCTGAGTAGGCCAGTGGGTAATCCAGTTAGTATTAAAATCTGTCTAAAATTTATTATGCCTTGTTAAATAAAGCTGTCAAATGCGAAAGCTCAGGCGATTTTGATCTTGAGTCAGTCTTATCCAGCGAGCATTATTAGGCTAAATCGCTGGTTTTAAAGGAAAAGGCGAAAAAACTTGGGAATGCAATAATAACGACGCTCTGATAAATAGAGCAAAGATCAGTCGATTTTGATCTTGAGTCCAAATTTAAGCAATAAGTCTTGGTATTAAAGCAATAAGTCTAGCAAATAACAGAAAGCACAGCATAGAAAATTCGAGAACGTTACAAGAAGCGTTAAAGAACCCGGGCAGGGTTGTGGGCTTCTAAAGAGAGTTTGGGTGGTTTGAGTAATTAATTCAGACACAAGCACGAGGCATACATCCAAGAGCAAAATCAGGTGTGAAAATGAAACCAAATTTTTTTATATTTCAAGATCCCATTAAATTATGTTTGATAACATTAATCTTCGAAACTTGACTTTAGAGCTAGGATATAACAATTTCCAATGCGGAGTGTTTAAAAAAGAAAAAGTAATTAAGAATATTAATCATATATCTAATTGCAAATGGCGGCAAAGAATGCGAAAACAGTCCTTTTACGAAAGGGAAATCCGTAACAAGCGAGTGACTTATACACTGTCCACAATGAAGGGATGTTGCATTTATAGTGCTAAATGAATATTAATATAACTTATTAGATAATAATAATACACGGCGCCATGATGGTGACGTAATAACTTAAACCCCTTGCACACTGGTAGCGAATTATCCTAACCCCCATTGTGATAGAACCCTAGTTTGTATCACCCTATTATAGATATCTTGACATTTATTTACGGGAGCTTAAGGTTCAAATTCGTGTAGTTTCAAATACAAATGACTATCAGATATGGGGTGATACAGAAATGTAATAATACGTATCGTTGATCTAGGAAATTATAAGTACTAGTAAGTAGAGATTTTTCCGGTGCTCCTCGGTACACTAACGAGATACGCTCGGCGTATTGATTTTGCATCGCTTCTCTATTTTGCTGTCGGGAAAACCGCGTGGTTCCTATTTTTGTTTTGTTATTTGCAATGGTGAATTGAATCTTGTGATACGGTATCTGTAGGAACTTGAATGAGCTTACCTGTATTAATTTAAATAAAATATATTTTGTGAATATAAAGTGTCACCAATAATACCGACTATTATGCAACAATATTCCTTAGAAATAAAGAAACAAGATAAGAATCAATTTTATTCAGATTTGAACAAATTTAATCAGATGTTAGTCAAATTAATACACCAATGCCTAATGCAAAGAAAGATTCCCGAAATTTCTTTCATTCTCCCTTTACAAGCTAGATTTTTTTATTTACAAGTCGAATAATGCGAAGAAAGAGTTTCGAAATTTCTTTCATTATCATTGCTTAAATTCAAATTCAAAATATTCGTTATTCAAGTAAACTTGTAGACAAGTGCTTTTGAATCGTCAACTCTTTTGCTGGTTCGGAAAGCTGTTCCTACCGAGAAGAACGAGCAAGAAACTCGGCTTTATTTGCTCTTTTTAAAATTTAAATCTTATAACTAGTTACATTCAGTCATTAGTATCTTGTACAGGGTAGAAGCGCAGCTATATCCACACATTCTTATCATCTATGTAATCCTCAACAGTATAGAAGCTTTCTGTAACAGCTTCTTTTTAAGTTTTTTTAAACTGTTGAAATTGATTGCGAAATTTTAATATAGAATCTTATACCCAAACTCATAAACAATTTACCTACTTTTGCTAGGCGCAAAGCAGGAGCCGCAAGCTTGTGTCTGAACCTAATTTGTCTATTATATACATCACCTATCGTTTTATAATTCTTTATACTTTTATTTACGAAAATTAAATTGCTTAAAATATAAAATATATCATCAAATGCTTAAACAATGCAATCATCTGATGAACATTCTCAACTAGGCTTGACCACTTTGTAAGATTATATTACTAAAGTTTATTTGTCAGGAAAATATTCTCGAAATTTCGTTCATTCATCATATATCCACCACCGCCACCGACAACGTGTGTATTGCTTGTCTATTGTGGTGACTGCCGTCACTATACATCAATGGGAGTTTGTGCTTTCTAATGTGTTTTTACGAATACTGCATATATCGGATATGAAAACGGATAGTCCACTCTATATTTAGCATTATATATGTTTATTTTCTCTTTACATCATCGCGGATTATAGCAAAGTTATTTTATTATTACTTTTATTTTATAGACACTTAAAAAAGGATATTACTTTAGGCACAATCCAACCTGTTGGTGAAATAAAGGTTATTCCCGAGTTACTTATTGATTTCTATGACTCAGAGTTAAAAACCGTAATAAAGCAATAAATAATACGAAATGGTAGTAAATGCGGTTGAATTATGCCATTTCTGACGTACAATTTAAATCGCATACAATTTCGTTTCTTTATTCCGAATGTTACGTGTCGACAACGGTGACAGTCGTTTTCCAACTGCACAAAACAAAAGATACACCTTTTGACACCGTGCCAAAATAGTTGTAAGGAATGCGACGGCTTTGGTTTCGCCGCATCGCGATACTGTTGCACTGTGTCGATTCAAAGTAAATGATAATAATAAAATTCTATTGATATTACAATTGAATCTATTCCTATAGAAATGGATGAATTGACAGACTAAATCATTAAAATCACTGGATATAGCGATTAATAAACAAGTTTTACTCTTCAAGTGGAATTTGTGCTTGAATTGGCTTAAAATACTTTAATTGCAAATTTTAACAAAAAGTATAAGCGACGTATGTAAACATTATTGCGCAAAATTTTCTAATGTCAAATTTGAATTTAAATTTAAAAAAACGGTAAAAAACGGCGGTTCGCCGTTCCTTTTCTTCGTATGATGTAGAATTGTATGACAAGTAATTAAAACGCTCAATCGTATTGCTACATCTACAATACTTCTGCGCCCATCAGTAAGGGGTAACATATAACTTGTTGGGAGAAATTGGACCTTATAGAAAATTTTATATTAATTTGAGCTGTGATGATATCTCTTATTTACTCGCTACATTTAACATAGATTTGTTTCTTTACAGAGCCGTATAGGATTATATTTTTTAAAATATACTTCAGCTTTGTAGGAATCTATACATATTATAAAAAAAATCCCCAAAGCTCTGTCTGTATATGATAGATTTCCTCAAAATCTAAACCTAATTCCTTTAATTTAGAAATACCTGTGCTAGAGCAACCCGCTCTTTCTATCCTCGGTTAAAATTCTTTTTTAATTCTTCTATTAAAATAATAGTCTTATATGGGTTATTGCACTGTATACTTTATGAAAACAAATAAGTCCAAGAAAATACTTAATTTCGCATTGTTTGATTTCTTTGCAATTTAGAAAAGGTTAGTCATAAGTATTATTTCGTTAAACGAAATTAATTGATTGGTGCTGAATCAATACTGCCAATCGCTAGTGCAAATCCAATATATTTTTAAATATAATAAGAGAAAAAATAAAATTGCAATTTATTTTGATACCTACAATAACTATTGTAGGTACTTTAATGACAAAAAAGATGGCAACCTTAATCCTGATCAACTCTGTGCGACCAATAGTCATCTGTTTGCTTGCATTCTTTTTGCGTTGTAGAAATAAAACATTGCTTTTATATAAATGAAGACATAGCAATCTAAACACCATGTCACTACAGTGTTTAGAAGCCTTAAAAGGAGCTAACACGGTGTATCCCGGACTCGTACGTTATCGTCGCAGGCTCGTAAATCCTCCATCGGCTTATCTCGACCAACGTTCGGCCTCAATTAACCTAAAGCGTGTTCAAATTCCAACAATTATGCCGATAGGGCGCTCTACTGGTGGTCCGCCGGGGTTTGATGGATCTTTGGTTTGAAAAACAAGCCGTCTCCGCGACTTTCTACGCATCAAATTAAGCTATAAAATACCCTCAATTATGGACTATGTATCTTTAACAGTTCCTGAACAAATAACAGTTTGTTTACTATATACATATGTTTGCCCGTTTATAGCTTCAATTGTGCCAAATTTCATCAATATTTGTCCAATGAGATAGCCGTGAAATCTAACAGACAGACATATAGAGAGACGGACAAGCCTTCGCGTTTATAATGGATTTAATTAGTGACCAAAAAATAAACCAACATTACCGTACAAATATGTAAATTTTTCATAAAAACATCTTTGTAGTATAAAACTTGACTTTTTTCATGAGTCGTGTTAATAATTTAATTTTTCCCAATAAATAAAGTGTAAGCACTAAATTATAAGGTGATTTATAGAAGCAAGCGTTACTTAGTGGAATGCCACAGTACAGAAGTTATAATTGAATGATTTTGCTATAATCCGCGTAAGCAGGCAGAATTTACATACCTTACACATGCAGGACAAGTCACCACACGTATCCCAAAATGTCGCCATCAGCAACAATGCACACGGGCAATACACACAAGCACCACCAAAATCTCTACGATCGTTTCGCCCCGAAACCGAAGCATCATCAGGAGGATAAGCTCCACCCCAAAGTCGTAATGCGATGACGATTACGATAGCATTACGTTATTCTCTTAAAAAACGCGGATTATAGTAAAATAGTTCTATTATAGCTTCTGAAATAATAAGGTGCTAAATTAAGAATTGATTAAATCTCGCATGTAGGTACATGAGTTCTGTTCGTGGCTAAAAAACAAATGCAATGTAGTAAACATGCGGGTTAAAATATTCACAATCATGCGGGCATTTGGAATTTGAGTGGCTTAAACGTTCGGGGACTTTATAAAGTTGTTCAGTTCATTTACCATTTTAATAAGGATTTAATAGTCTAATGTATATAAATGTTGCGTAATTGACATAGTGCCGCCATGTTTAATATTTTATGAAGTTACATTTATTTATAAACATGTTGGACTGTGCGACTCTCTCGAAAGGTTCTCGATTTCAAACCTCGGGCAATGAGTTTTTCTGTTAAAAACTTGTGTCTAATTGATAATTGCAATTTATCACACGTTTTTCTGTGAAGGAAAACATCGAGATGAAACCTGCAATATATAAACTCTAGAAAATTCTGGAGATATTTATGTGAAACCTACCAATCCCCAATATGGATTGAATTGATAATTGCAATTTATCACACGTTTTTCGGTGAAGGAAAACATCGAGATGAAAACTGCAATATATAACCTCTAGAAAATTCTAGGGATATTAATGTGAAACCTACCAATCGGCAATATGGATTGGTGAATCCCATGCGGATTGGCATGGAATGCAGAGCTTAGTTCCAACCCTTCTTTCTAATAACGTAAAGCTCTTCTTTAGCCTTTGCCTAGAAGTGAGATAGTAACAGGCCGTTACATTATACATGTTGGACTATATTTTTTTACAGATATCTAGAGAAAGTGAGGAAGATAGTTACACGGGAAAGATCTTATAAACACAAGGATTTATTGTCTCAAATAAATTATACTGATATTTCAGTTGTAATTTTAAATGTTTACTTAGCAATTAAAAGAAAAATTATGTTTATTTTTTGTTTTTTCCGTTCGGAAGTGCATAGTTTATTGTGTCGCTTCTAAAGTAAGTTACCGAATATATATGTTTTTGCGTGGAAGCATCAGGATCATGGTGTTTTTTAAGACTATGTCAAATAAAGTATAGTGTCTCGCGGTAACATGTGATATTCTATCTCTCGAACTACTTATTGACAATAATCAACATTACAACTGAAGTGATGTGACTGAACTGAAGCAAAATATCGTGATAACATACCTTGCATTCCTGCGTGTTCAAATCATGTTAAATCAAATAAAAATAATCTATATTCAAGTAAGCTACACAACAACAACTTTACAAAAGTAATAATAAAATCATTTTGCTATAATCCGCGATACAGTAAATAGGAAATATATGTAGTGCTAAATGTTTAGTGGACTATCCGTTTTTTCGTACCCGTTACATGCTTTGCGATTTCATCGTGGAGTCTATCTCCTGATGATGCTTCGGTTGCGGGACGAAACGATTGTTGAGTTTGTGGTAGTCAACGTGTGTAGTGCTTATGTATTGTGGTGGCAGTGGTGGAGGTTTGTGCATGTGTTTTTACAAATCCTGCATGTAACGGGTATGTAAAAACAGATAGTGCACTATACATATAGCACTAAATATATTCTCTATTTACTGTATCGCGGATCATAGCAAAATAATTTTATTATTATTTTTGCATTATGGATCTCCGCAAAGTAACGCCTAATTCTATAAATTACAACAACTTTACTTTACTTACAAGCACTTTTGAATTATCAAGGAACTGGTGCGGAATGTTGCTCTTACCGAAAAGAAACCGCAAGAAAAACGTCAATCTTTGAAACATTTTAAATTTACTTTAAATATACAGAATAAAAATATAACAACATGATCTCTGCGAGACAAGTTTAAGGAAATAGGTATTCTTACATTTGCTTCACAGTATATTTTAAACAATGTAATTTTTGTACATAAAAATATAAAGAATTATAAAACGATAGGTGATGTATATAATAGACAAAGTAGGAACCGACATAAGCTTGCGACTCCTGCTTTGCGCCTAGCAAAAGTAAGTAAATCGTTTGTGGGTATGGGTATAAGATTCTATAATAAAATTCCGAAATCAATTTTGGCCATGCCATTACAGCAGTTTAAAAACACTGTTAAAAAGAGGCTGATACAGAAAGCCTACTATACTGTTGAAGATTACTTAGATGATAAGGATGTGTGGATATAGGTGCACTTCTACCCTGTACAAAACAGTAATAAATAAATGTATCTAGTTCTAAGATTTATACTTTAAAAAGAGCAACCGCCGAGTTTCTTGCTAGTTTCTTCTCGGTAGGAACAGCTTTCCGAACCAACAGTAAAGTTGACAATTTAAAAGCACTTGTTTACAAGTTTACTTGAATAAAGAATATTTTGAATATAATTATATTGAACCAAGAATATGTTAATACTATATTAACACAGTAGTATAATAGTAATTAATAAATGGTGTAATTACGCCACAACACCACAGTTTTACCGTACACATATCGTTGGAACATTCTTGAATGTCTAATGTTAGCGCTAATTAATAAGAATGAGCATACGTGAGTTGTAATTAAACACATAACCTGTACAAGAGTTGAACCAACAATTGCTTTAGTAATCAATCAAAGACAGAGGCCTATACTTTTCTTTCAAGAGTACAATTGGCCCTTGCATCCAACATGCTACTCCGATACATCCGAGGCTTACATTGATGATAAGAATGCGTGGATATAGCTGCTCTTTGACCTTGTGCAGGATAGCTATGACAAAATGTAATTAGTATTAAGAATCTTCTTTTTTAAAAGAGCTCCACCGAGTTTCTTGCTGGCTCTTCTCGGTAGGACGGCTTTCCGAACCAGCAGTAAAGTTGACGATTCAAAAGCACTTGTTTACAAGTTTACTTGAATAAAGAATATTTTGAATACGTATGGTCGGGATACACAAAATTTCGGCTTCATACAAGACTGTACATTATTGCAAATAGCTACTTACTGGAATAGATTATAAGCTTTGTTGAATAAGTATAAATAAAAGTAATAATAAAAATTATTTTGCTATAATCCGCGATACAGTAAATAGAAAATATATATAGTGCTAAATTTATAGTGGACTATCCGTTTTTTCATACCCGTTACATGCAGGATTCGTAAAAACACATGCATTAACCTCCACCACTGCCACCACAGTGTAGTGCTTGTGTATTGTGTGTGTGTTTTTACGAATCCTGCATGTAACGGGTATGGAAAAACGGATAGTCCACTATACATTTGGCACTATATATTTTTTCTATTTACTTAACTTACAAAATATTTTTTATTATAACTTTTGTATTATGGATCTCCGCAACGTAACGCCTAATTCTATAAATTATTTAAAGTATAAATAATTTAAATAAGTGGCTGTCCGGGCACACGTTGCTGTGCCTCAGCCTAATTTCGAATTCCACACAAAACAGAACACGACAGTTTTAAAAAAATGCGACGATCGGCTCCAAACTTTACAAGATCCGCGGTCATTCTAAAGATTGAAAATTTCATAAAAATCGATCCAGCCATTTCGAGTATAAAGTACATGCAGACAAAAATTCATTTTTATACACATATTAGATTATTTTCGAAAAGACAAATGGTGGTATACAATAATTAGAATTTTTAAAATGACAATCAGGCCGCAGTATTTATTCAAGGTATAATCCTCGACGATGCTTCTGCGCTCGCCCGTCCCGCCCGTGACGGTGTAAAAGCGCCAGGGCTAACAGCATTCAGTAAATTCGAAAAATCTATAATATACACAGAAAATATGTACTTTCTGAAATACACTTTTTATTTTTTCCCGTTTCTTTTAAATATTTAGTGCTACTGAACGCTATACTACATTAAACTAAATAGTCCATAAGCGAGCACTGTAAAGAACTTGATTTACAGCCTCTCAGAGGATTCAAAGAATGTCGAGCGTCTGTATCACTCGCTAATCGTTGCTTGCTAAACAGTAAACGACAAATAAAATAAGTCGATTACTTGCGGCGCTTTTGAGCCTCTCAAAGGAGGCCGATTTGTTTGGCATAAAGACCTCTTTATATGTATGTCGAGAATTTATTCTATATTTATTCCGCCGGTTATTATTGCAATTCAATTAATGAACAATGTTCGGTCAGGTTTCGTACCTTAATGCAACTGACGGGTACGTTTGGTGAAATTTCGCTTTTTATGTGGTAATTAAGAGCGACCTTTTCAATTTTGGAGTTCGATCGGAAAAAAACTGTTCTTTTGCAGGGTTTTATTTGTGCGAGTCTTCCAAGTTTTTTAAGTCAAAGTATAACAAATGAATAGAACTGACCATTTGAATGATCGCAAACATTACAAGCAATATAACAGAATTAACTACTTTGCTATAATCCGCACGGGTTAGGTGAATGCATGCAAAGCCAATGTGTATGAAGCAGGCAAAATCCACGCACCTTACACATGCAGGACAAGCCACCACACGCACCCCAAGGCGCAATTCACCATGGTACTGCACGATTTTTGTCGTGGAGCCTATCCTCCTGATGATGCTTCGGTTTCGGGGCGAAGCGATCGTCGAGATTGTGGTGGTGGGTGTGTGTGCTGCTTTTGTGTGCGTTGTTGCTGGTGAATTGCGCCTTGGGGTGCGTGTGGTGGCTTGTCCTGCATGTGTAAGGTGCGTGGATTTTGCCTGCTTCATACACATTGGCTTTGCATGCATTCACCTAACCCGTGCGGATTATAGCAAAGTAGTTAATTCTGTTATATTGCTTGTAATATGGAATTCCGCAAAGTAACACCTGCTTCTATAAATCATCGCAAACATTATTAGTGTTATTTTTATTAATAACTAGCTTATCTTTGGTGGTTATTTCATATACAAAAATGTCGTAACTGATTTATTTAAAAGATAAAAACTGTTATCAGCTTCAAGTTAAATTTAAATTGTAAATATTGTTTATTCAAGTATACTTGTAAACAAGTGCTTTCGAATCGTCAACTCTAGTGCTGATTCGAAACGCTGTTCCTACCGAGAAGAGCCGGCAAGAAACTCGGCGGTTGCTCTTTTCAAAATATAATTCTTATAATTAACTAGCTGTTAGCTAATTTTTTTGTAGAATTCAAATTTTTAACAAAAAAGTAGTTATTGTGAGTTAACCATAAGAGATAGAGACATACTATCCCGGATTTTTTGGGGTATTTTTTATAGATCTACAATTCTCTAGTACATTAGCGTATCTCTGCTGGTTTACGCAACGCACGCGACTAAAGCTTCCAGCAAGCAAGTTGTTTTAACTGTGCGATCTCTTTAACACATTTTACATAATAACGATATCGTTATAGTACATATGTACTATTTACCTAAACCATCCGGAAGTATTTCACTGTTTTGGTGAAAACCGTACAAAAATCTTTAAGCAGATTTTGAGAAAATCGATTACATACAGACAGACAGCTTTTTGGGACTATGTTTTATAATAAGTATAGATTACAGTTCGGCATTACTTACTTAGACAGGGTCGAAGACTAGCTGTATCCACGCATTCTTATCTAAGTAATCCTCAACAGTATAGTAGGTAGTAGAAGGTAGCTTTTAACAGTGTTTTTAAACTGCTGTAAGGACAAAACTTAAATTGCCAAATTAAGTATTTGTAGCACAAGTATATTCCTTATACCACTTAATTAGCAAGTTGTGAATGTTGGTTTTTTTGTAAAGCTTTGCCATATGAACGAAAGTTTCCGTACAGGTAGATCTGTTTTGTTGCCAGATTTTATACAGATTATAAAAATTGTTAGACAAGGAACATAGATGGCGCCAGAGTTGTGTTAAATTTCATTAGAGTATGTAATCCCTTTTGGTGGTTCTGTCGTTATAAATGTGGTAGATATAATTAAGTTAAGAGTTATTTATTAATTATAATTTAAGTAGTTTTATAAGTAGTACAATTTTTAAAGAAATAAGCATATGAAATTACATGAGATTGCTCATAGCAATAAGGCCGCCTTTGCACGCCTTAAATGTCAAGTCTCTATAATTGTTTTTCATATATATAGCTTGAATGAGGAATAAAGGATTAAATATATGTCGCAATCATGGCAATCATCATTGAAAATGGAAGGCTCAGCGCTGACACATGGTGGACTGCGCATGCCCTAAATCACGCCCACTAATGTCTAAAAAAAATGATGCCCATGAGACTGAAGATTCTACATACATATACATCATCTTGCCCTTATCCCACTCTAAGTGGGGTCGGCACAACATGTTACAAACATGTTGTCATATGATTTGGCTACGTATTTTACGACCGGCCGCCTGCCTGACGTCAACTTACCTTAGTCGCCTTTTACGACACCTCGGTAAGAAATGAGGGTGGTCTATTCTATGCAGCCGGATACCACACGGCACTTACCTTAGTCGCCTCTTACGACACCTCAGTAAGAAAGGAAGGTGGTCTATTCTTTGCATCCGGATACCACACGGCACTTACCTTAGTCGCCTCTTACGACACCTCGGTGAGAAAGGAGGGTGATCTATTCTATGCAGCCGGATACCACACGGCACTTAACTTAGTCGCCTCTTACGACACCTCAGTAAGAAAGGAGGGTGGTCTATTCTTTGCATCCGGATACCACACGGCACTTACCTAAGTCGCCTCTTACGACACCTCAGTAAGAAAGGAGGGTGGTCTATTCTATGCATCCGGATACCACACGGCACATACCTTAGTCGCCTCTTACGACACCTCGGTAAGAAAGGAGGGTGGTCTATTCTATGCATCCGGATACCACACGGCACATACCTTAGTCGCCTCTTACGACACCTCGGTAAGAAAGGAGGGTGGTCTATTCTATGCATCCGGATACCACACGGCACATACCTTAGTCGCCTCTAACGACACCTCGGTAAGAAAGGAGGGTGATCTATTCTATTCTGCCGGATACCACACGGCTACTGATGATTCTACATATAAATAAAAGTTAAGCAACAACCACTTAATGTGTTATTGTCATATAGGTTATTTATTTCTATGCTTTCATTGGTAAGTCAAGTCGACGTGACAATTAAATCTTGACATAAAATAAATGTTTCAAACCTTCTGCCCATTCACTGAGAAGCGAGATATTCTATGATTTTTTAAAAATATGTAAATAAACAAAATCGAGTTACCTTTTTACAAGGTTCAACGTTTAGGCAGAGTTGCATTCGCCGTGGTCACGAACTGACTCTCAATTTAGTCGCGACGTGACCCGTTTATTTATATAATAATAAGTATGAATCGCGAAAGTTTAATATTTACCTTTTTCAATATGATTTGGATATTACTTATATTGAATAAAAAAAAATTTGTATCAACGATAACTCAACTACTTGTGAGAGATTTTGAATTTGAAAGGGCTCTTTATCCTGTGCAATCGAAATGGCTACTGGTATTCGATAACCATGAAAACACCGTTATAATCCGTCCTTTGCATATAAAAACACTCAAGCCGGCGGAATTTCGTTTTTAAGTGGAGAGTTTTATTTCTTCATCGGATACGTAGTGTATTCGTATTGAACTTACATCCAACTTTTTTTATAATAAACATATAAATATCTTTATTATTTGATATTAATATTGTTTCGTACAGTGGTTATTTTTATTTATTTATTTATTTCTTTATTGTACAAACAAAAGGCGGACTTAACCCTAAAAAGGATCTCTACCAGCCAACCTTATGAGTAACAGAAAGAAAATGAAAAGAAATAAAATAAAATAAAATGGATGTAGAAAAAAAAAGGGAAGGAAGAAAAATAACAATAACGAAACACTATATACATAGATTAAAGTTCAAAAATGAATTAATAAAATAATAGATAATAGTGATTATTTGAATATAATTTACAATGTAATTTAGTTAAAAAGTAATTTAATACCTGGTGATCGTTAAAAAACACTTTATTTAGCTTTTCACTACAAAATTAGTACTTACAGTCTCTATGCAGTCCAATAAGAAAGCCGAGGTCATTATTATTTTACTTTTATTTTCGTTTCGTTCTAATCGCAAACTGAACGTCGGGGCGCTCGATACGTCCGCCTATATATCGAACGAACCGATGATGACAATGTTCTCAAACTTTCGCGAGTCCTAGATGGCGAACACGATTCGTAAACAACCTGAATGTTCCAGAGAATTAGCGTCAAGCGAATTTGAACTCTATTCATATAGCTTACGAACTCTTTTTGCATGTTCGTATAGTGACCCTTACAATTTGAACTCTATGACGTCTATATTACGAACTCTTTTCGCATGTAACGCTTTTCGTTACAATATATTCATAGAAAGAAATAAGACTCACAAAATATTTTTTTTGTATTTCATAGAGAACCATCTACTATTACGAACTGTCTTATTAAAACTGAATGTCTTTTGTTATCCTTTAAAAGAAATGCCGCACGAACTCTTGGCATATTGCTACAGAATTTGTGTTAGCTTTTTTAGCTTTCTTTGAATTTAATGTGCGTTTAAGTCAAATTAAACTGTCATACATAAATAAGATCAAGCTTCTGATACACGTTAATGTTTCTTATTAATTAACTATGACTCAAGATATTAAAATGGTTTAATTTTATTATAAAAGCGAGCTGTATAATGTTTAGAGAGCGTTATCCTTAAAGAGAGTTCGCGGGTTACTGACCAATTTCTTATTATGTGTCAATAAGTATTTATTATTATTATTATTATATTATTATAAATTCAAGGCTTATATAGATGACCTTATTGCTATAAGCAATCTCTAGCAGGCAACCTTTGTTGTTTACTTGAAGTTTACGGTAGGGATTCCCAAAGTAGTGGACATTCAACCTCTTAAGGTAGAAATTTCCTAGGAGTCGAGATAAACGAATATTGATTTTGGGGGACGGCTAGGTCTTAAAATCGTCTTAAAATGTGCAATATTATAAGAAAGAGAAGTAAAGAGAAAGCATATGAGGGACTATCTGTCTGTTTTTTATGTGTGATTAGCTATAGATAAGTATATGATGTTAAACTTCCCTCTCGTCATTTATTATGTCACTATCACTTACAGGCCTGCCTCCCCTGCTTTATTATTAATAACTCTATGTAAATAGTTCCTCAAAATAGTTTGTAAATCTCTGGTCTAGAATCTATGGTCTTAAAGGGACTAATGTGCGTCAACCTTAATTCCAAGGTACAGGCTACAGGTGGCGTGCGTACATAAGTAGTGCTAGTTAATGAGCGATTAGATTTAACTCGTTATAATTGAAATTTATTTTCACCCCTGACAATAGAAGGTGAAAGGTCACCCCTTTTTCTTTGAAATGCCACATTGTTTATCAGCTTGGGGAATTTCTTTTACAAAATAAACACATAAAATTTATATTCGCTTCGTTTTGCGAATTACTTTTAAGATTACAAAATTGAATATTTTGACGCCGCCATTTTGTAGGTCATTTAACGAATTAAAGTTTTGAAAGTAAAGGTTTGAAAAGACGGTATGAATATAATCTCGTTATTATTAACGCATAAAATATCGTTAATAAATGAAGAAAATAAAATTTTAATACTGAAAACGCCCGAGCTTTGAAATTCTTGATCACGAAGTTACAAAACGACGGAGCTGGGAATGAAGTAATTAATAGCCTACTTCGTTATGTTGATAGAGAAGGATTGTTTAGGTGAAGGCATTTTCTTGTCTATACTGATTTCAGAACATTGAATTTGCTTTGTAACATAAACTTTTTGTATTAAAAAAAAGTTTTAGCAGAGATGGAATTAGGACGAAAAAATTTGTAAAATATTCATATTTCTAAAAAAAAATACTTTTTTCATACTTGTAAAAAAACGAACTTCCTTCATAATTTTAAAATAGATTTATTGAATAATATCTGTTTTGTAGTGGACGCTTATAATTGTAGGATAAAATAATTATTTTATTTTGTATTTATTAATTAAACTAAACTACTGTTACAACTAGATTTATATTTAAAAAACATCGATATAAATTACTTTTACCGTTTTATAAACGCTCTTTATTTGTAATATAGTCATTCATCGTTCAGTTTAAAGTACTAGATCAAAATACATCCATAGAATTAGCCGTTACTTTGCGGAGATCCATAATACAAAAGTAATATTACTATTACTACTAAAGTATTATTATTATTATTACTTTTGCAAAATACATTCCAAAATCGGTAAATAATTAAATACGAGTTATATAAGAAGTTAACAGTAAAATCGAAAAATTATTTTTTATTACCATGGATCGCAATAAATACTTAAAATGGTTATTGATTTAAAATAAAGTTTCGAATGCCGAAGAATTGCACAAATTACCATATTCACGGAACATACATCCGTGGTATCTTAACATTAGTTGGTGGTCGGGCCGTGTGATACAACAAATGACCGTTTTAATGGTATCTCAGCTCTTTTATCTGCCGCCAACGCCAGTAGCATGGCCTTTCCATACTTAAACTTTAGTTATATTCGCTTATACTACCTTGTTTTTAAACAAAAACTGTTTTATATCCTTGCGTACTTTATTTTAAATTATGTTGAAAAATCTGAATGTACCCATAAGTTTTAGAGTAAACACTAGAATTTCCATATTAGCCATAGCATTTGATTTGATGCAGTGTTATGAAATATTGAAGGGAGCTCGATCTGATATTCTACTACCGCTATCAATTTAAATGTTTTTTTTGTATGGACATGTACATAGACATATTCGCGTAACCTAATGTCCACCCAGACAAATCAAAGGTTTCTGCTAAGACCATTCAAAGATAACGAAATGTATCGCAATTGACTACATTAAGTACCAAACCATATTATAAAGTTTATAATATATTTTCCACATTTAAAATATATTCTTAAATAATTACACTTGTCTCGTAGGAAAATGGCTTACAGACCTTATACTGCTATGACTCATATCACATAGTAATCCTGCACATATCGGGTATGACAACGGATAGTCCACACAACATTTAGCATTATATACCTATATTCCCTATTTACTTTATGGCAGATTATAGCATAATAATTTCATTATTACTTTTGTATTTTGGATCTCCGCAACGTAACGCCTAATTCTATAAACTATTTGACTTACGAGGCCTTGATTACTGTATACGGTATTTCACAATTGATTTAATAGGGAGCATTTCGTGATTTATCGATGAGATTATTAACTAATTGCACAAACACGACATTTAGTTTGAGTTGAGTTGGTTTTAATAGATCTTTAAATAAGACCTATATCTACTTAGTTACGTGTTAGTGTTTCTGCATGTATCAGGATTGAAAACGGATAGTCCACACTACTTATCCCACTCCAAGTGGGGTCGCCTTGTCACATGATTTAGTTACGTCTTTTATGACTGGCCGCCTACCTACGTCAACTTACCTTAGTCGTCTCTTACGACACCTCGGTAAGAAATGAGGGTGGTTTATTCTACTCAGCCGGATACCACACGGCATTCATTTAGCATTATATATATTTTCTATTTACTTTATAACGGATTAGAGCAAATTAATTTTATTATTGCTTTTGTTGTATTTAAAGCCTTTAACTACCGCGTCCATTTAACCTGTATCTACGGTGGCACGACATTAGTCGGTGGTCGGGGCCGGGTGACGAAACAAATGAGTGTTTTAACGCTATCTCGGCCCTTTCATCCGCCGCCACCGCCAGTAGCAGATACGGCCTCTCAATATAATCTAAGCTATTCATACCCTATTATTCTGTAGAGTAGATAGATAAACTCTTTATAACGTGTTCTTTTTAAAAGGGTACGACTGTTTATCGCGGACGTATTTTTTAATTTAAGATATTGGTTGGTATTGCGATGTGTGCGCATCTTTTCAATTAGTTTTTGCTTTTGATTTTGTTTTTCTATTTGAACTTATCAATGCAATGCCCTTATTTGCAAATTTTTCTTAATTTCAAGAAAACCCATTATGGGTTGTCATCGTTCGACGACGAGCGGCGGGTATGTCGGACACATAATGTTTTTTTGGGACAAACTTAAACTCTCTAAGAAGCCTATTTTCAGGTCGCGGTGAACGCCATCTCTGACAAGTAGAAAAAAAATAAAGGGAGTTTTATTCAAAAGCTTAGTAGATGTCCAATGTCTACAATATGTTACAAGCAATACACACAACCACTACCAAACTCTCTATGATCATTTCGCCCCGAAACCGAAGCATCATCAGGACCATAGGCTCCAAGACAAAATCGTAATGCATTACGATTACGTAATGCATTGACGTGGAGCCTATCCTAACCCATCTTTTATAAATAAGACCCATCTCTATGGGTCAGTTATGTTATACCAATATAAGTCAAGTGAGGTAAGTAAATTCATAGAAATCCATTTTCCCTTATTACTACAATTATGATAAAGTTGAGTCGTAATTTTCCGCTATGCTATGAAAATGATTACAGTAAGCACAATTTTTAATATTATTATTTATTTTTTCCAAACTGACTGTATGCTGTTAGCCTTAACGGCTTTTACAGCGTCACCGGGCGGGACGGACTTACGCAGAAGCATTGTCGAGGTTGCGAAATGCAGAGAGTAGAGCGCAGAAGCTCTACTAGCATCGGGGCACGTCGTCCTAAGGGTGCCTCCTGTGAGGCCGGACCACATCTTAGGGCGACGCGTAGTCGAGGGCTGATGGTATGACTTTGATTAGTCATTGCGACGTCGGAAGGGTGGCAAGAAGCCACGACCGACCGACGTCAGAAAACTGGGACCTCGTCTTTGCCGGCGAAGACGCTGTGTGTGTGTATTACGTGTTTCTGTGTTTGCGATCGTTTTTATTATTTAAATTATTCGGTGACTATGAAATTCTCCCAACAGTAGATATTATTTGCGCGGCTGTCATGAAATAGAAACCGACTTACGAATTTTAAATATTAGTTGCACTTCTATTATTTTTAATAAACGATCCAAGATTAATGAAAACCCCTTTTGTATATAAAACTTGTATACACACAAAAAAAGGTAATGTGCTTTGCGATAGTGTACTATCGTAATTAACAAAACGTTTCGACTCCACAGTTTTTGTTTCCCTAATCCTGCGACCACCAATTCCTTCCGATGTGATACCGCGTTTAAATTTGACTTTTTATTGTTCGTTATCGCCGCGATAGAACTTTACTCACACGCGTTGGGCTTTTATAAAATAATTTTATTCCCTTCAGCTGCTTTCTAATTAAGTCCTACGATAGGAAATTCGATAGCGGCCTCGTATTGTGCTGAGATTGATGTTATTGTATGTATCACTATATAATTGTTTTATAAATTGGAAGAATAACTAGTTCTTACCAGAATTTCTGCCTCTACCTTAACATACCTAGTTAAAGACGAATATAAAGTTTCTTTGGATTTCTCTAAGATCACAGCCGTTCACGGAAAAGTTATTCTTCATGTTGTTTTAAGTTTATCTAATTCGAAATTTTCTAAAAGTCCTTTAAGCCGTTGTTTCGTACAAAACACATGCACTCACGATTCCAAACTTATACTTAAATAATTTTAGGGCGATGGTTTATTTTCTTACAATAGTAAAAACGACTTATATCTAATTTTGATTGTTAATTAATTGCGATTTTCAGTGCAGGGTCACCACTCTAGCACCTTAAGACCCAAACGTTCAATGGTTTCGAAGAACCAACTATATAAAGAACTATATAAAAAAGTAAAGTAACGGCCTGTTACTATGCCCACTGCTGGGCTAAGGCCTCCTCTCTCCGTTTTTGGAGAGAAGAATTGGAGCTAAGACCTACCACGCTGCTTCAATGCGGATTGGTAGGTTACACATATCCCTAGAATTCTCTAGAGATATGCAGGTTTCCTCACGATGTTATCCTTCACCGAAAAGCGTGTGATAAATTGCAATTATCAATTAGACACATAAGTTTTAATAGAAAAACTCATTGGTGCCTGCCCGAGTTTTGAACCTATGTCGTCTCTAGAGAGTCGCACGGTCTCACCGCTGGGCTATCACAGCTCCTGCCTTTTGAATAGTTTGTGCTTAATCTAAGATCTTAGATTATTTTGAACGTGAAATATAACTATAGATCACAGCTTCTAACTATATATCCAGCCCATTACCACTTCAGCTTCGTGAGGTGTTTGTTAAGCTATGTTAAATACTTTGTTCATATTTGTAACTACTGTGAGATAATATCAAGTGTTACTACTACATTAAGTATGACATTATCTTATATATAAAAGTTCTTGTGTCACAATGTTAGTTACCACACTCCACCAAAATGGTTTGACCGATTTTTATGAAATTTTATATGCATATTCAATAAATAGGTCTGAGAATCGGCTACTATCTACTTTTCATAGAATAGTTTGATTCCATTTCCATATTTAAATTGTATTCTTTTATTCTTTTGTCAACATTTTTTTAATAATGTACTTACACTAGAAATTCCCCAGAAATAATTTATATTGCAAAACAACGTGTGCTGGTGAGCATCATCAGGAGATAGACTCCACGTCAAAATCGCATAGCGTCTCTTTGATGATGATGCTTCGGTTGCAGGGCGAAACGATTGTTGAGTTTGTGATAGTGAACGTGTGTAGTGCTTGTGTATTGTGGTGGAAGTGGTGGAGGTTTGTGCATGTGTTTTTACGAATCCTGCACGTATCGGGTATGAAAATACGGATAGTCCACTATACATTTAACACTATATATATTTTCTATTTACTGTATCGCGGATTATAGCAATATAATTTTACTATTACTTTTGTATTATGGATCTCCGCAAAGTAACGCCTAATTCTATAAAAGAAACTCGTATACTTAATCTTTGTCTAATCAAACATAAAAAGAGACAGGTCACTCTTATTTGCTTATTATTATTCTAATTATTGTTATACGGTACACTGTAGGTTTGCTTCTCTACTCTTGAATAATAACTGTATGATATCAAGCGTCGGCTTTAACCAAGCATATTCTGACATAGACTAATAGTAATTAGTCCGTCCAATTTTATTAGTGAAGTAACGTAATTTTTTTCCAAATCGAATACTCCCAGAAGGTCAATTAATTCGATAAGTTTATAGCAATCAAAGACAGGTAGCTGGTGGAAACCGTTAAGATAAAACTCGAATCGAGTTAACGGCGCGGGTTCGGAGTGACATTCCATGTTTCGGCACACGTTGACTTAGTTTGTCGGATGCTTAGGTGGTCTTTTACGACTACTATGTGAGTAAGTAGGTGCCAGAGACGCTTACAATGTAAATAATATCGATATATTGATAAACTAGTGATATCCGCGACTTCGTTTGCGGCAACTTAACTCTAATTAATGCAATTGTTGTTTCGTTATTCTCAAAACACAAGCTTTTTTGTATATTAGCCGTAAAAGTGAACAGACAATTCAATTTAACTCAAAATATTGTTTATTCAAGTAAACTTGTAACCAAATGATTTTGAATCGTCAACTCTTCTGCTGGTTCGGAAAGCTGTTCCTACCGAGAAAACCCAGCAAAAAACTTGGCCGTTGCACTTTTAAAAATATAATTCTTATAACTAGTTACAGTTAGTGTGCCGTGTATCCGGCTGCGTAGAATAGACCACCCTTATTTCTTACCGAGGTGTTGTAAAAGGGAACTAAGGTAAGTTGACGTCAGGCAGGCGGCCGGTCGTAAAATACGTAGCCAAATTATGTGACAACATGTTTGTAACATGTTTTGCCGACCCCACTTAGAGTGGGATAAGGGCAGGAGAATGATGAACTAGTTACAGTTAGTCACTTCTATCTTGTACAGATTCGAAAAGTAGCTATATGTTCGCATACTTATTATCTATGTTAGCCTCAATAGATAGTAAGTAGGCTTTTTGTATCAGCCTCTTTTTAATAGTGTTTATAAATTTCTCTAACGGCAAAATTAAGTTTGATTACGGAATTTTATTAAAGAATATTATACCCAAATCCACAAACGAATTGAGTACCTTTGCAAGGAGAAAAGCAGGAGCGGCAAGCTTATGTCGAGTTCTACTTTGTCTATTATATATATCGCACAAACATACAACTTTTTTAGTGATTATGTATATTTTTATGCACAGAAATTAAATTAACAGACAGACAAACAAACAAAGACTTAAGCGTTCATAGTATAAGTAAGGATGTTTGTGTTTGTGTCGTCAGGGTCATATAAAGCAATTTTAGAATGCCTATATTTTAGGTGATACTATGCAAACTCCTACGTCGGTACAAATAAAGCCTGTTTTGCCGTGATCACTATGCATACTATAGCATATACACAGGCAGACAGGCGTGTCCAGGATGACGAATTATTCCATTGAGATGGGCGGGCGGGCATGGCCGATTGGTTTCTAGACGGCTTATTCAAATGACACGATAAAGGTTCTATCGTGCTATATTTAGATGCCAGCCTCTTTGGTGACTTTATTGATCCCGTTTCTATCGAATGTCTGCGACAAGATAGAACATTCCAGTATAATAAATCTCAGTTTTCGCTACAGTTCAGTGAAATTTCTTTACTATATTCAGCTGTAGCTAAATATTTAATCTAAAAAAAAGTAACAGCCTGTCACTATACCACTGCTGGGAATAGGCCTCCTCTCTCCGTTTCCAGAGAGAAGGGTTGGAGCTAAGACCTACCACGCTGCTCCAATGCAGACTGGTAGGTTACTGGTAGGTCTCCAGAATTCTCTAGAGATATGCTGGTTACCTCACTATTTTTTCCTCCGTCGAAAAGCGTGTGATAAATTCTAATTATCAATTAGACATTAGACGTAACTTAATAGAAAAACTCATTGGTGCCTGCCCGGGGTTTGAACCCATGATCGTCTTTAGAGAGTCACACGGTCTCACCGCTGGGCTGATGCATATATAATAAAACACAAATAATGACAAGTCATGTTTTAAACATAAGGAAAATCGCCTCAAATAGGCGTTCCTTTTATACATAATCTACTAGCACTTAACTGAAGGCTTATGGAAAACGATGATGCAACTAAAGCGCACTTGATTACAAAATTCTTGTCTAGATAAGTTAATACATAGTGAAGAAATTTACGACTGTTTATTTACTGTATATTTAAATAACAACTTTTAAGACATATCGATCACGGTAACTTCTGCATTTGTTTACTTTTATAGGCACGAGATAAGATCTTGGAAGTTCTAATTTGTCTTTCCAAACAAATCTTACTTACTCTTACGACACCTCGGTAAGAAATGAGGGTGGTCTATTCTATGCAGCCGGATACCACACGACACATACCTTAGTCGCTTCTCACGACACCCCGGTAAGAAATGAGGGTGGTCTATTCAATGTAGCCGGATACCACACGGCACATACCTTAGTCGCCTCTTACGACACCTCGGTAAGAAAGGATGGTGGTCTATTCTATTGTGCCGGATACCACACGGCGTATGATAATGATGCACTATAATATATAAGTACTTCCAAATTCGCTTGACGTCATTATTCTGGTCCTTTCGTTTCCAAAACATTTTGTTTACGAAATGTTTCGTTTATTTACAAATTAAGTTTCCCTAACACTGTTATTACAGCACGGGATTAATCGAGAAATAGAGCTTTACTGGATCGATTACATTACTATAAAAGCGACCGTATTCCGTTTAGAAACGACCTTGAAAGCGGAACCAGTGGTACAATGTTGACCTCTTTAATACATTTTTGGACTACGGAACAGCTTTGTTTAAGTACTGAAATTTGCACCGAAAGTTTTTTAACGAGTTACCAAATGTTTTCCTCTAAATCCGTATACAACACAGTGTGAAAGCTTTTTTAAAACCACTAAAGCATGATGAGCTGTGATAGCCCAGCGGTGGGACCGTGGGACTCTTTTAAGGGGAAAACGAGTTCAAACCCGGGTAGGCACCAATGAGTTTTTCTAGTAAAACTCATGTGTCTAATTGATGATTGCAATTTAACACACGCTTTTCGGTGAAGGAAAACATCGTGAGGAAACCTGTATATCTCTTGAGAATTCTGGAGATATGTGTAACCTAACCTAACCTACCAATCCGCATTGGAGCAGCGTGGTAGGTCTTAGCTCCAACCCTTCTCTCCAGAAACGGAGCTGCCTATTCCCAGCAGTGGGATTGTAACAGGCCGCTACTTTACTTTTTTTTTAAAGCATGATGTTGTTAGGCCGCAGCTGAAAATCTTTCTTTCTTTCTATAAGACAATATTATTTTTATTGAGTGAATGTGTATGAAGTGAAAACATTCTTCAAGTATTGTATTTGCTAGAAAGAAATAGTAAATTTAATGACGTAATGTAACACTTATTATGTATAACGTTTATTGCTTTGTTACAGAAAATATGTGAGATATAAAACAATAACAGGTTCTAGAAAATGTTTCCTTAATATCACTTCTTCATATCTTTGTCGCCCCTCAGAGGTATGCGTAACTGAGCACTGTTTTCAGTGGAAATATCAAATACAGACAAGACGTATGCGAAAAATGTAAAATTGTCGTTTTCACGAGTGACGGAACAGGTGTGAGGGAGGTTGCAATATAATAAAAATGTACGAGACGGCGTCGACGAATTCTTGGGAGTTTTGTAATACAAACACGCTGTGACGCCGGTTTGTATTCGACTAAACAATAAAGCAGGCACCGGAATACTACATTGCCTAAAATATTTTAAAGGAAATATGAAATTTAACTGAGTTTGAACTTTTCCATGTCTTTATAGTAGTTCAATAATTATTTTACTCTTTATAATATGTTGAATTGAACGAAAACTCTTTTTAAACTGAGAGGAGTTGGCACAACCTGTTTTTCTTCTATCATCCGTCAATTCTGGTGCTACTCTTTTTATATGTAACTAGCTGTGCTTCGCCCGCGTGGAAATCAGCGTGTCACAATTCAAGAATTCAAATTTTAAACATAAAAGTAGTTATTGTGAGTTAATCATAAGAGATAGAGACATGCTGTCTTGGATTTTTTTGTAGTATTTTAATAGATCTACAATTCTCTAGTACATTACTTTAGCGTATCTCTACTGGTTTACGTAGCGCAGGCGACTAAAGCTCCCAGCAAGCAAGTTTTTTGACAACTGCGCGATCTCTTCAACACAATTTACATAATACTGATATGTTCTATATATCTAAAACCATTCGGAAGTATTGCACATCTTTTGGTGAAAACAGGAAAAAGGTGGTTTTTCCTGTATAAAAAAAAATTGATCCACTGTGTATTATCCGGTTGAGTAAAATTGACCACCTTCTTTCTTACCAAGGGATTGTAAAATACGACTGAGGTAAGTTGACGTCAGGCAGGCGGTCAGTCGTAAAACACGTAGCCAAAAACAATGTAGAACGTGTTTGTAACTTGTTGTGCCAACCCCACTCAGAGTGGGATAAGGGCAGGAAGATGATGATGATTGAACGAGTCAGACCAGATATCGTAACATTTAAAGCTCCAAAAAAGTACAATTTGTAAACGCAATTTACTTATCGGCGATGATTACGGAGAAAAAGAGCAACAACATAATCGTAGTACGCGGGTAAACGTTGCGCAAAACGGGGAATAAAAAAAGTTTGATTTATAACGTGGCGACAAAGTCAATTTAAATTCTTTGCGGCGCCGTTCGCGAGACCAGTGAGTATATATATTTTTACAACTAGACGATGTTTTGGACTTTAGTAAAGCTGTAGTAGAGTTTTTTCATACATTAGTTATAAAGTAGCAGCCTGTTACAATCCCACTGAGAAGGGTTGGAGCTAAGACCTACCACGCTGCTCCAATGCGGATTGGTAGGTTACACATATCTCCAGAATTCTCTAGAGATATGCAGGTTTCCTCACGATGTTTTCCTTCACCGAAAAGCGTGTGATAAATTGCAATTATCAATTAGACACATGAGTTTTAATAGAAAAACTCACTGGGGCCTGCCAGGGCTTGAACTCGTGTTCCCCTCGAAAGAGTCGCACGGTCACACCGCTGGGCTGTCACAGCTCATTAGTTATCAACGTGTTACTATCTCACTATTGGGCATAAGCCCCTACCCTTTTTTATTCGGTAGAAGGCTTAGTTAAAACCTACCACTTGATGAGATGATTGAGACGAAATAAATAGGTAGGAAAAATACTGTTCGCGAATAACTTAAGATAATAAATGTAGATTAAGGCAATTGCAATGATATGATTGTGTTTATTACACGTTCGCCACGCGAGCGCTTTTCGCTGATGTCTATAGTTATCGTAATGAATCTGTTGTATGCTGTAAAGAGATGATTAATATGTAAGTACGCGGTTCAGTTAACGCAGAATAAAAAGCTCACTGAGTAGATTAGATCGGCAATAATTAGTTAAGTCAAACGTTTATATTCGAAGTATCAATACATTGTTTTCATTAACTGACCATATCAAACGCCGTGTGGGATCCGGCAGAATTGATTTGATTCTTGAAGATTCAGAAGTGCTTGTAAAAAGCCTATTTGAATAAAGATTATTTTGATTTTGAACAGAATAGACCTCGGTGAGAAAGGAGGGTTCCTTTCTCACCGAGGTGTCGCAAGAGGCGACTAAGGTATGTGCCGTGTGGTATCCGGCTGCATAGATAGACCACACTTAGTTCTTACCGAGGTGTCATAAAAGGTGACTAAGGTAAGTTGACGTCAGGCAGGCGGCCGGTCGTAAAATACGTAGCCAAATCATGTGACAACATGTTTGTAACATGTTGTGCCGGCCCCAATTAGAGTGGGATAAGGGCAGGAGAATGATGATGATAAATTAATTAACTATCTCTTAGCTGCCATCGTATTGCCTATTTTCACAGTCGCAATAAAGAGAACTATTTGTGTAAAAATTTAACGGTTTCAGGCTTGGGACGATTTAATTTTAAATATACTCTACATTTAATATATTGCCGTTTCAGCCCGTTGACATATCCATACTAATATTACAAATTTGAATGTCTGTCTGTCTACAAATAACATATCCGATTTCGTTTTAGGAAATAGACCAGGACGAGCTAACCACTTACACCGCAGGATAAGTTGCCATTGACAACATACTTACATGACAATACTTTCTCGAGTGTTCGCGAATATCGTGCTTACATCGTACGTAAAAGCCCACAGTGTGTCAACCGTGACACTTTTATGTATTTCACATGCAAATTGACCAGCAAAATTGATAGTCGGACGCCTCATGTCATATTTCAAGTTTCCGGTTGACGCCAGTAATGTTTTGGGCAAAAAAGTGGGTCGAGATGGTACGCCCATAACGGAATAGCTCCTCTCTTATGACAGGGGGTTTGTGTACCTACAAATATTCATCAATCCACGCATACATTAACGGTGATCGGAAGCATTGGCGTTTTATTAAGCGATTCGTTTAGCTCCCGCCAAATGGGTACACGGCAATATATCATGTATTAAGAATGCGTAAAGTTCTGCAATCGCATGCTACCGTCTGACAAATGGTTCGCAAAGTCTCGCGGCTTAGACAAACTTTACATAAATTCCATTTAACTGCGAATTTTAAATAAAATATTTTTAAGTGAAAACTTCTTTAACTATTGCCGATGGATAAAAAATGTTAAACTCACGTCAGGACACGTAACTTGCTCGAAAATTCGTAAGATGGAAGGAGAGTAGCCCGCCAGCGCCGCGTAGGAGAGGAAGTATCCCCCTCTTTTCTGCCGCGCGGAAAAAATGTAGGCCTGCGCCTGTTGTTTCGTTAAGGTGGCGCAGGGCGCTTGCGCGAATGTTTCATGTTTGTGTACGATAGTGCAATAAACGAATATTGTATTTACCACATAAATTATATTACTTTATACTCATAATTAAAGCAATTAGTGCACAACGTTGTGCATAAAAATGCACAACGTCAATATTCAAGTTTTCACTTCTGCCGGAACTCCACGAGTGCATCCTGTTGATTTTTTTAGTCTTTGTTTCAGATACCGGTTTTTTTAAATCATCATTCTCATACCCTTATTCCACTCTATGTGGAGTTTACACAATATGTTTTCATCTACCATTCTTTTCTTTCATTCGTTAACTAAAGCTGTGATCGCCTAGCGGTGAGACCGTGCGACTCTTTCGATGGGGTCATAGGTTCAAACCCCAGGCAGTGAGCAACCAAAGAGTTTTTACGTCTTACTTATGCATCTAGTTGATCTCGTTTGTCTCTAGAGAATTCTAGTAAATGTGTAACCTACCAATTCATTGGAGCAGCGTGGTAGGTCTTAGCTCTAACCCTTCTCTCCAAAAATCAGAGAGAGAAGGCCGCTGCTCAGCAGTGGAATTGTAACAGACCGTTACTTTACTTTTTAACTTTTATTTGTCTACTCGGGTGCTACTCTTTTTTTGCTTTGGTTACCAGTAAGCAACGCATCATTTATATTTTTACTTATATAAGATACTACGCGTAACTGCGGCTTGGTCATTAAGTATTTACCACGTAAATCGCGACCTCGAGGTAATTTAACCGTAACAAACTAACTAATAACTTACACCTTCCTCAAGAATTGCACAACCTTTTTGGAAAAACCGTATAAAAATCCGTTCAGTAGATTTTGAAGAAATCAGACAGACTTTATAATATGTATAAGATATATCTCTTCTTATAAATTCGTGTAACTGTCAAAATATTTCAAATCATTAAACCATGAAACACCGAGGTCATAACTAATTTTTGATTAAGAATCAAATTATTCCACGGTATATGCGCATGTCTGATTTATTTTCTTGTATTATGATAATTTTAACTAGAATTTAAAAGAAACTCGCTCGTTAACAAAACATATCTCTATAAAATTTAAACTTTTCTCTTGCGTTATTTACAGAACAACTTTGTGAACCTGTTTTTATATCATATTTATGTATAGTGCAATTGCTTAAAAGTCTGACTAATAAACTAATTTTTCAATTTATTAAGTAATTGAATATTAAATTTTTAATCAAAATTCATTGTTAATGCCCTAGTGGTCGATTGGTAAGTTTACTTGACCCTTAAACCCAAACTTAAACCAAAGTTTCGCGGGTTTAAACTCAACTCCGTTGGACGAATATTGCTTAAATTCGTTATTTACAGTAGAAGCTTATATGCTAGCATGTAGAGTTGAAAGTTCCCGTTTTTCTTTCGTCGAAAGGATTTTTTTTACTTAATTGAGGATATTTTCACACTCAAGTTGCCGCAAACCACTCGAGAGCACAAATAAATTTTTATAAACAGTTCGATATGTGTTTAACGGTGATGAAAAAGTTATAAAATCAAACCAATTAAGTTTAAAAGTAGTATAGTAGGTACATAGTAATAATAGGTAACTTTATAAGTTGTAATAATATAAAAACATGTGTGCGGTTTACGCAAACTTCATGTGAATGGCGTGAAGTTAGCAATTCCGATGGAAACATGCTCGTCACAAATTTCCATGTGTATCTGTCGGTAGATCTCACGCTAGCAATCGGCCGTCGATAGCTTGCTTTTTATGGGAAACGGAAAAGAAACATGGAGGTGCCGCTGATGGAACGACATGTCACCATTTATTTTCTGAGTTAGGTTTTATTTCATGTCGCTACAAGGTCGTTATTCGGCTTGGGCTATGACATTAAAAACCAAATTATATTATATAACGCCTCGTAGGCACGGGCGTAAAAAATACGCCGCGTGAAGTCTCCGGAATAGGCTTAATAAGAAGTTTCGTATAGTGTATTCGGCTTAACGCCCTACGCCTAACGCCTAAAATGGAAAGCGCTGTCGTGTGAATAGATATCTGTATACCCATTTGTTTCATATCGACATATTTTTAACGCATGGTAAAAAACATCTCGTGCGTACGAGGAATAATGCCTCGTTCGGACGAGCGTACGTCGCGTTAAAATTCCGCAATAGTCGTTATAACAAGTTGCTTATGGTATATTCAGCTTAACGCCCTAAAGACTAAACTGGAACACTGCACGATAAAATACGTCGCGATTTAAATACGCTGTCGTGTGCATAGATATCTGGATACCCATTTGTTTCATATCGACGTAATTTTAACGCATGGTAAAAAACCTCTCGTGCGTACGAGGGGTAATTGTGCCCGCGGCTTCGCCTACGTGATTATCAGTGTGTCAATAAACTTTTTCCCGCGCAAATCTCGACCCTGAGGAACTTTAACCGTAATTTACTATTAACTTAAACCCTCCTCAAGAAATTAAATCTAAATGATTTAAAGAAGCAGGCGTCCCTTTGCGGAACTTCATAGTAAAGCTATGGTAAACTATAATAAAATTATTTTCCTATAATCTGCGTTTTTAAGAGAATCTATGCTATGCTAAGTGTATGAAGCAGGCAACATTCACATACATTATATATGCAGGAAAAGTGCCCACACATATCCCAAAATGCCACCACCAGCAACAATTCACACAAGCAATACACACAATCACCACTACGATCGTTTCGCCCCGAACCCGAAGCGTCATCAGGATAGGCTGCACACCACACCATTACGACCACACGGCATTACGATTTTGTCGTGGAACCCATCTTTTATATTTAATAAAAATTGTATGAAAGTCCGTTCAGGAAATTTTGAGAAAATCGATCACATACAGAGAGACAGATTTTTAGGACTTTGTTTTATAAAAGGTATAAATTTCGGAATAGTTGTACTCGTGACTCCGCATTATCTTACGCGTTAGACTACCCTCAATCATGGATATATTCGTTTTATATTACCGATAAAATACTGGTTTCCTATTCTATACTTATGTTAGCTAAGTGGCCAGCAACCATCTAAGACTAAAGAGCCATTAATGACAAAAAAAAAATAGATTTTAAAGAGTACCTAAATAATTATTTTTAAATGATATAATTAAAAAATATATATTTATTTGTAAAAAAAATATGAAGTATAAAAAATAAAAATATATTTGTGTTACTATAAAACGATTTAATCCCAATTGGCACAGCGTTTGAAACGTTTTTATGTAGAGTTTATGGATTTTAAGAGATAAAAATAGCCTTTGTTGTGACAGTTTAAACCTACATACATACAGTACTGAAGTCCGCAAAATTTCGTACAAAATCTTTCAGACTTAGAATCTGCAAAGCGACACAAACACAAACTTTCGCCATTAAAATATCAGAAGGATAACTAAAGTCAATTCTAATCTATCTAAAAGGAAAATTCTTGTACCTATACGTGTACCTATAAGGTTCACACCTAAATTACACCATCAACATTTGAGCGGTAAACATAAAAGTGAACACAAAAACTGTTAGTTTAGCACCCCCCTTAATAATAGGTGATTTGCCCCCTCGACTTCACATAAGAAACATCCAGTGTAACTTGGCCTTTAGATAATGATTGAGCCATAAGATTTTTCGGTATCTAAGAATGAATGTTAGCAGGGTAAGGGAGGTCGTGCAGTTCTGGCGTTCGGATGCGTGTCTTTAGCCCATCCCGGTTTTAGGCAGTCCCAGCCTAATGCCACTTGTATCGGACATTTTATCGTCACACGCTCGATTCTCGGTGAGTTGTGAACGGCAAATTTTAGAAACTATGCTCTCGGTGACGGTTTTATTAGACCCTGAAGGTAAAATAAAAGCGAACTTTGAGTGTTTCCAAATTTGCGGTGTTATTTTGGTATTCTCGGGCGTCGTCACGTTTTTACTGCCCGAGTTCTGCACCGGAAGGTATTCACGTGATAAGTCACTATAATTTCGGTGCTCGAATTTGAATTTTCCGTACATTTGTGTTTACAACACGGTACAAACTTTTATTTGAGAATTTTGAAGTGACGTTTCGAAAGACTGTTGGAAACTTTTCACGGCCGAATATCTTTGATTTTTTATTAGAGACAGAACGTTTACTATTACTTTATTTGATGTTTGCTTTTTCATTTTATTGAATTTACGGAAAAATTATTGAATGAAAAAAAAAGTTACTCTAGCATCATTATATATTACCAATATATTTGTATATTTATTATATATATTTATTATATATATTTCGTTGATATAGATCTTTTTAAATGAAAAGCAAAAAAAAGTTACAATAAAATTCCAAAGTTTGATAAAAGATAAAATGAAGTAATTCTTAAACATTCAATTTACAATATCAAAAACTACTTTCTATAAGTATCGTTTTTTAATCGTAATGAACTCACAACCCTAAACTATAAATAATAAAATATATAATAATTGTAAAAACTATTAAGTATACCGATATATTCATCAAACGAAAAGCAAAAACACATAATAATTTAACACCCAGTAGTATTCAGGATTAACATTTAACACGTTTCATAGATAACATGTTCTTTTTAAACGTAGATTGCGTGTTAAAGAACGTGCGTGTCACACCGTGCCCGGACGGCGGCCATTTTGTATACCGAAGATTGGCGGGAAAATTGTGAAAACTTCATTATTGTGTGAACACAACACCAAACTAGAATTTATGAATTTTACGTCAGCATTGCATGTAATAGCCCAGCGAAAAGAACGCGAGACTGACGAGTTCTAGCCCATGACAGGCACCGATGAGTTTTTTTATCATTAGAACTTATCACACGCTCTTCGGTAAAGGAAAACACCGTGAGGAAACCTGCATATGTAAAGAGAATTCTGGGGATATGTGTATACCTATCCGGATTGCGTGGTGGTTATAGTGGTGCGTAGCGTGGTAGGTCTTAGATCCAACCTTTCTCTCCAATAAGGGGTAAGGGGGAACGCCCCGCAGTGGAATAGTAACAACCCGTAGCTTTGCTTTACAGTCCATCATGCGGATTACTTTTTTTAATATTCTTGTGTTTTGGAATAAAAGACTACATCGCTGTTATAGACTGGCATCCATTGAGACCAAGTTTTGTTAATGGCGATAAAAAATCGATTAAATGGTTTATTATTTCATAGATTTTGATTGATATCTATATTTCGTTATTTACTTAAAAATGTTTCACTTAAAAAATAAATGTTTAGCTACAAATATTTAGAAATCAATACCCAACGTGAACCATACATTTGTTTCAATGTGCCAGCGAAATAAGGCAAATGAAACAAGTGTTGTGGGCGAAGTGCAAATATTTGCATTGTCGCCTTGGTCAAAACGGCACTCAATATGTAACAGGAGAAGATAATAGCAAACATAGGAGTAGATGTGAAACAATAGTATGGTTGTCATGAATTTTGTTTACTTTTTTTTGTATCATCCTTGAATGCAGCTAGAAAAAGCGATGTTATCCAAAAAATGAATCAAAGCACAATTCTTATATCAATCGTATAAAATAATTAAGCAGATTGTCATAAACTTTGTGTTATAGTTATTATTGAAACCTATGATTTATCGACTGTATGCCTTGAGTACAATCTATATATCATTTTGTCATTTTGTCAAGTTTGGCTGGAAGAGATACCTAATACGGATAAGTCCGTCTTTGTATAATTTTTTTTTTTTAATTTTATATTAGTACTAGCTGTGCCGGTGACTTCGCCCGCGTGGAAATCAGCGTGTCACAATTTTTTTCTAGAATTCAAATTTTAAACATAAAAGTAGTTATTGTGAGTTAACCATAACAGATAGAGACATGCTATCGCGGACTTTTTGGTAGTATTTTTATAGATCTACAATTCTCTAGTACATTACTTTAGAATATCTCTAAAACCGTGAAAACCGTACAAAAATCCGTTCAGTAGATTTTGAGAAAATCGATTACATACAGACAGACAGCTTTTTGGGACTTTGTTTTATAATAAGTATATATGTTATAAAAATAAATGCTCCGATCGCCATCAAGCTTTACAGGATTGTCCGCTGGATCAATATAAGGATTTACTGATAATTTCATGAAAAACAATCCAGCTGTTTCGGAGTCTGTAAGGGACATATAGGTTTATTTTTATGTATAGATACTAGCTGTGCCAGCGGCTTCACATAATTTTTTTGTGTCATATTATTTTTTCCCGGATGAAAATTTTGAATATAAAAGTAGTTATATAACCATAAGAGATAGATACATGCTCTCCGAGACCTATTTGTAGTATTTTTGTAGATCTACAATTCTCTAGAACATTACTTTATTCTATCTCTGTTGTTTTACGCGGCGCACGCGACTAAAACTCCCAGCAAGTGGTTTTTTTAAAACGCGCGTCCTCTTCAACACAATTTACATAAAACCGTAATGTACTGTTGACTTAAACCTTCCGGAAGAAACTTTTAGTAAAAACCATACAAAATTGGTGCAGTAGGTTTTGAGAAAATCGATCACATAATCAGACAGCCTTTGTTTTATAATAAGTATAGATTTCTATAAAATTTATGTTTGTTTTGTACAATAAAGAAATTAAAACGGAACAGAAATGAAATTCTCTCATTTCGTGTTTCCGTAGTAGTGGGTATTAAATACTCAAATATGGATGGATGTACGGAGTGCTACAAAGTTCATTTGATCCGCGGACGCAAATATTTACACGATGCCCCCGTGGGAACGGCCAGCCGGGCATCACCAAAACCGGTACAGAGAGATTATATTATCACTTAATCTATACTTTTTATAAAATAAAGTCCCCAAAGCTGTCTCTCTGTATGTAACAATGTCTCTATGATTTTCTCAATATCTACTGAACGGATTCTAGTATTCCTCCGAAAGATTTAGATTAACAGTACATAACGGTTTCATGTAAATTGAGTTGAAGAGGTCGTTTTACAACAATTTTAAGTGGTGGTAGTGACAAACCGGTGACGATTGTAGTTTAGAGGGGAGGAATAGGTATAAAAAGCGGTGTCGGGTATCAGAGAGCCAGTCTCATGCCGAGACTCGAGCGGTTATAACATGCTTAAGACTGATTTTCACGCGGGCGAAGCCGCACATATTTCTAGTATACAACATAATTGTTCTTGCAAATGTGGGACATATAAATGTATAATAATACCCAGCAGGCGCTGGGCTTAGGCCTCCTCTCTCCGATTTTGGAGAGAAGGATTGAAGCTAAGACCTACCACGCTGCTCCAATGCGGATTGGTTACACATATCCCTAGAATTCTCTAGAGATATGCAGGTGATGATGTTTTCCTTCACCGAAAAGCGTGTGATAAATTGCAATTATCAATTAGACACAAGTTTTAATAGAAAAACTCATTGGTGCCTGCCTGGGGTTTTCCCGCGGGATTTCTCCTTTGATATTTTGAGCGTTTTGCAGTTGGCATCATAAATTAGAAGGTTATTCTCAAAATACATGTATTATGAAATATACTAGCCATCGTGCATGATTGTAGCCTTAATGTGATCGCAAATGTGCTGATTGCCAACCTAAATTACGGGCTCGGCAGGTGTTGATAATTACTAACGAAATATCAGTCTGAATCTTCGAGCGATTAAACATAAATTATGTACGTGTAATTATAACATACATTTCCATTCATTCCGTTAATCAAACCTAAATTATATCACTGAGCTATTGACCCTTAGGCCTCAACCACTATGACTTAGAGATGCGATGAGCTAGTTAAGTAACGCTTTTTACTATCCCACAGCTGGGCATATGCCTCCTAGGTGTTTAGAGAGTAGGTTTGGAGCTAGGACCTACCATGCTCCTGTGCGGATTGGTAAGTTACAGATATCACCCAGAATTTGCTAGAGGTATGGAGGTTTCCTCATGATATTTTCCGCTCGGTCTCACCGCTGGTCTACGTACACACACATGCACGCACACACACGTTATCTCACAACTAAACATGTAACAAATACAACTTTAAACATTTTCTATTTTCTTTTATTTGTTTTTTATTTTTGTTATGATTGTGTGTGTAAATTCCTTTAAAATAAATAATACCTACCAATACTTTTACGTTATAGAAGAACGAGATTTTACATTTAATAGAAAACCTCATTAGTCAGCCGCCTGCCCGGGTTTGAACCCGTGACCCCCCCAGCGACGAGCTATACTGTAATGTAATTATTATGACAAAAACTCTTTCTTTTTCATTTGTAAAAAGAACCCTTAAATGATTTAGAAACTAAAAAAGAAAATTAAAAATAAATGTAAACGCAGCAACGCTTGTCAGAGCCTCCGGAATATTTCATATATTGTCTCGCTATGCCTTCTGTTCATAATGTTAATAATAATAGAGTATTTTTTTTCGAACTGACTGTATTCTTTAGCCCTAACGGCTTTTACAGCGTCACCGAGCGGGACGGGCGAGCGCAGAACCATCGTTGAGGTTGCGAAATGCAGAGAGTAGAGCGCAGAAGCTGTACTAACGTAGGGAAGTGTCGTGCTAAGGGTGTCTCCTGTGAGGCCGGACCACGGCCTAGGGCGACGCGTAGAGGAGGGCTGATGGTATGACTTTGATTAGTCATTGCGATATCGGAAGGGTATCGAGGAGCCACAACCGACCGACGTCAGAAAACTGGGACCTCGTCTTCGCCGGCGAAGACGCTGTGTGTGTATTACGTGTTTCTGTGTCTGCGATCGTTATTTGATCGCCAATAGGATGTTTTTTTGGACGCCTATATTTTCCCCGAGGGCCAACATTTTCTATAAACAATTTCTTAGTCCTTCGAGCCTAGGTATATATATGTGTTAAGTATGTAGTTAAAAATATATTTATGTTGTATATCTATGTACCAGTTGTTGTTACTTACTTTGGGGACGGACGACCGTGTGTGTAAGTATGCCGTGTGGTAGCCGGCTGAGTAGAATAGACTACCCTCATTTCTTACCGAGGTGTCGTAAGAGGCGACTAAGGTAAGTTGACCCACCGTGTGGTATCCGGTTGAGTAGAATAGACCACCCTCTTTCTTGCCGAGGCGTCTTAAAATACGACTAAGGTAAGTTGACGTCAAGCAGGCGGCCGGTCATTAAATACGTAGCTAAATCATATGACGACATGTTTGTAACATGTTTTTTTTATAATATAATAATTTTTAGTATAATTTTGCCCTTACTAGTAGGATTACCATTTAATATATATATTTTTTACAAATAACTAACACGACAATACCGCCCGTCGCGTTTTGCTTTATTTTGTTTCTTGTTGACATTTTATTATGTAGTTCTAGGAAACTAAAAATTAGGTTTTAGGTAAATTATATTCAGGCATGATTTTTATTCTTTACGCTATATACCTACTCTATAAATAATATATGTGTTATTCTGTTTTTAATGTTTGCTCTACTACATGGAAGCTTGGGAAAGGACATAATCCATCATACATACACTCGTAGTATAAAACTAAGTACCTAAAGCCTGTAGGTATGTGTAATCGGATTTTTGTACGGTTTTTACTAAAATATATTCATTGCAATTCTTGAGAAAAGGTTACGTTAATAGTATTTCTCCGGAACAGCCCAACCGATTTTGATGATTCTAGAAGATTAAAGAGGTTGTGGGGGCTGTGGGTACTTTTATCCTAGAATACCGGCTTGGTTGGAATTTACGCGGGAAATTTTTTGTGATACACTGATTTCTATGCGAGCGGAGATCCGCGCAAAGCTAGTATATTACCAACTTAAATAATTATTTAATTCAGCAACCATTCAATATTTAGTTTCAGTCAGGACATTCCCAGCTACGTACTTAAATTAGTTTCGATTGATATTCAATAACCTATACACGAGTTAGTTAAAAACTACACTATTATCGATAAAAAGAAATAATAATGTGACCGCCAGACAATATTTAAACTGTTTATATTCATAAAAAATTATCTATGAGAGGTGGCCATCGCCGTAACAACATGATCAGCGGCGCCTACACGCAATCAAGATGTCCATAAAAAGCGGCTTAACTCAGCCTACAGCAGTCAAAACTTCAAACAGGATTAAAATTTACACCTCGCCTCCCAACAATGAGTACAAGCCTTTATTCAATCACAAAAAAAAATTACAATACAATGCCTATTAGACTCTTAATTCCTCAAGAAAAGAGATACAGTTCTCGCCAAAAAAAACCGTCCCGACAAAAAAAACGAAAGCTGTACGAAATCAAAAACCAACATTTTAGCGATAACAGCCAAATAAAAAGTAAAATATACGTCTTTGATTGATTGAAAAAGTTACCCGCGCTTAGCCGCCATTTAAGCTTTTTCCTTTGCTCGTATATCACCGTGTTACACAGCAGGTGGGAACAGTTAACAAAAAACAAAGCCAACCGCCGTTAGTACCTCAAAAAGTAAGACCGTCAAATCCCAAAACAAAACTTCCTGTAAACGGATATACCTATTCTGAAAACCGCACGACTCATTCTTGATAACTAATACACGTTACAACCCTATCACCAATCGACACAATAAGACGGCGATAACCTCGCAAGCAAGATTTTATCAGTCCCGTTTAATAGAGAGTAATTTATACGTGGGCTCACCGATCTGTTGGATGCTTCGATGCCTCCCAAAGGACATCACCTTTTGATCAATAACTGTATATAAATTACAGAGCATATGCCCTTTCTTGTTCAAACAAGCGCACCGGTTTGTCGGCCTTTGTATCTCGGTAGGTATTTACTGGAGAATACGCGCGAAACATCGCCCGTTACGTAAGAAAGTTTTAAAGAGTGTTTCATAATTTTTACGATGAAGACTGACAAGTTTAAAATTTCAGCATTAAAGGAAAGAAAGTTTAGAAAAAGTTAATTGTTCACATTCCTGTTTTCCTCCGGCCGCGGTCGGCTTGAGAAACTTTTAAATTCGCCTGTTTTTCTGTATTAAAGCAGCTGTATTCACGGACGCGAAGATAACTTGAAGTACAATGTGTTACTTGAAATGAATTAGACGCTCGAAAGACGCCGGCTGCGGATTAGCCCTTCACAATTAAAACGGGCAGGCGGTTTTCCTCATACTCGCCGTGCAGGCCTCAGAATACACCCCCGGCGGCAAGCGGCATTGTGAATGCTCAAGATGTTTTGATTTGTAAAAACGGGTGCAGAAGGCTGCGATTAGCGGGGATCGGAACGTGAAGGTTTTGCACTTCTCTTTGTAACACAAGTTGTTCATTCGTGTCGTTATGGCGTAATTTGGTATAAGTTTTTACGGAGTATGAATTATGACTTAAAGTACATTGAGTCCGTTGTACTTCCATACATCTAAACGTATGGTGTATTTAATTTAAATGATTTATAGAAGCAGGCGTTACTTTGCGGAATTCCATATTACAAGCAATATAACAGAACTAACTACTTTGCTATAATCCGCACGGGTTAAGTGAATGCATGCAAAGCCAATGTGTATGAAGCAGGCAAAATCTACGCACCTTATACATGCAGGACCAGTCACCACATGCACCCCAAGGCGCAATTCACCAGCAACAACGCACACAAAAGCAGCACACACACCCACCACCACAATCTCGACGATCGTTTCGCCCCGAAACCGAAGCATCATCAGGAGGATAGGCTCCACGACAAAAATCGTACTGCAGTACGATTTTTGTCGTGGAGCCTATCCACAATCTCGACGAAACGATCGTCGAGATTGTGGTGGTGGGTGTGTGTGCTGCTTTTGTGTTCGTTGTTGCTGGTGAATTGCGCCTTGGGGTGCATGTGGTGGCTGGTCCTGCATGTATAAGGTGCGTAGATTTTGCCTGCTTCATACACATTGGCTTTGCATGCATTCACTTAACCCGTGCGGATTATAGCAAAGTAGTTAGTTCTGTTATATTGCTTGTATTTAATTTAGCTAAATGACTATTTTCTCTCTGTAAATTTAAAAAATTTATTTGATTCGAGCGAAATAATTTGAAAATGTGAAATAAAATTTTCATTTTAAGATTCTATTCAGGTTAACTTAGCTAAATAAGCAGTAAGTGAACAAGTTTAGTGAACATTGATTAGGGGGCGCTCTTTTAGACCGTCGCAGCTATTTATTAGATACAAATATACCTACATTAAAAATTAAATTTAGTTTCGGCAACCCTATAATAAGTGCTCAAAGTCTAAACAGGCCCAATAAAAGGCGGTCAGGCGCCGTCCTTTAATCCCATAATTATAAACGCTTTTGGCGACCGTTAAAGAGTTAAAAATGTCATTATAATTGACGACACGCCAATTTATATCTTAGCGTTGTAATAAAAACCAGTTCATGACTGAGAGCATTGTAAATAATCCTGATTGCCGACAATATATCTGACGGACTTTGATTTGATGGTGCCGCGACGCGAACCGTGATAAATGTTGACTCGCATTGATGCTTCGGTGAGAATTTGACAGTTAATAATATACACTAGCTTATAAACTAAGCGGTGATATACCCAGCGGTGACACCGTTCGACTCTTTTGAGGGGGTCACGGGTTCAAATCCCGGGCAGGCACCAATGAGTTTTTATATTAAAACTTATGTGTATAATTGATAATTGCAATTTATCACACGATTTTTGGTGAAAGAAAACGTCTTGAGGATATCTGCATGTCTGGAGAATTCTGGGGATATTACAAATATCAATCTGTATTGCATTAAAATAAAAATCGAGTAGAATAAAATAAAAACAATTAAAAGTAATCCTCCTCCTAAAAAATAAGCCTCCTCAATCCGTTTTTGGAGAGAAGAATTGGAGCTGAGACCTACCACGCTGATAGGTACCAACAGAAATTCTTTTAATATATGTAGGTTTATTCACAATGTTTTCTTTACCGGAAAATTAATTGATTGTGAATATTAATAAGGCACGTAGATCCAGGGTTTAAACCTGGTAAGGGTTTCGTATCAGCTTAATCAACTAACAAGCGGTTCTTAAGTAATGCTGAGAACATCTAACTGATATCTACCTAGTAGTTTTTACGAGATACGCGCGCAACGCTAGACCTGTATAATTTTGCTTCAATAGATTCTGACACAGACCAATAACAACCGTTTACACACCGCGGGTCTATTGTACGTTACACAAAAGTAAAATTAAACGTCCAGGATACAAAACGAGCGCATGTTAACATATCGATAATATCTGTATGAAAAATTGACGGCCGTACAGAAATCGGCGTGTCGGCTGGACAAAAACAACGGGGCTATCTCCAAAATCTTCTACCTGATACTATGTCGAACGGGCTGCGGTCAAATTTCAAAAACCAACGCCATGTTGTGTAAAAAAATGACAAAAATTAATCAAATTGTATTGTCACAATTATCATAAGTGTACAACGTGAAAGTGCCTGTTGAAAGTGGGTCAAAAGTGAGTTCAAATTACAGAAACTATAAAAGAAATACTTGCTACAATCCGCGTGTGTTAAGCGAATGTATGTAATGTTAAGTGTATGAAGCAGGCAAAATTCACGTACCTTACAACATGCAGGACACGTATCCCATGACGCCTCCACCAGCGAAAAAGCACACAAGCAAGGAGGATAAGCTCCACGGCAAAATCGTAACGCACATAAATAAATGTAGTCAATTAAAAAAATAACTCGCGACCGCGCAGTCAGCTGTTGTCAAAATTCTACGCATACCACACCGCGTCGAGCCCGTCGTTATTTCAATTACCCCTCGTCAAAGACAAAAGACCTGACACGAAAAAAGGATCCAACAAAAAACGAAACAAACGCTCATCAGCGGAATTAAAAAAAAATCTTATCTATGATTGGATCGCGGTTGTGTAAACGCATTCGAGTGTATTATGTTAGTCGGCCCCGTTTTCGGTAGCGTTTTTTTGAAATTGAAACTGGACTGCGCTTTTTTTAAGTTTCCGATGGGACATCCGAGTTGTTTATGGCTGCAAAAAGTACATTTTTAAACATGTATAAGATGAACTAATGACATGACTTTTGAAGTTAACTCCACTAAAAATTTACTTTATCAATTTCCTGACAGCCCAAAGATTACAATAAAGTGAATTTTATTACAAAGTTTGGTGCCCGAATATGTCATAACAGAAAAATAGGTCCTTCGTCAAAGTCGTACTCAATTTTGGTTTGAAGGCATGTTTGAGATTTCTCAGTAATATTCCTTTTATATCCAACTCAATCAATTAATGTGCTTTACAATTACAAGCCGTGTAAATTAAATCCAGTCCCACTTATAAAATGTCCGGTAAGTGCAATCTGTGCAAATTAAGTTACCCCTGGTATTTGAAAAATTATTCAGCTATAAACATCGCGCCGCACTTGGGCAGAATGGCGCGAATCCTTGCCTCACTGGCCTTGCTTAATCTGTTCGAGTGTAATGTAACCTCTAAATCGATACCGGTATCGAGGGAGCGCTAGGTTGAAGACTATTCAGCCATGCGGATTTTTAATCGATGAAAAATATTTTACTCCTTTTAAACTGACATAACCACCTAAGTATTTTTACAAATAAATATCGTTAAGACAACGCGGAGCACGGCTACGTACGTAGTTATGAAATTACGATCTTGTTTATGGAATTATTTATCTATGATCTCCAGGTGGATAGTGAATGATCTACTTTAAATAATTGGTTTAATTGAAATCGTATTCTAGTGTAAACTATCTGTTACGAAATAAGCAATCTTTTCAACATTGATATATTGCGTATATTCGTTAACCAGAAAGATATGATAGACAAATGTTAACTTTAAAATGTTAATATTAAATATTTATAAGAAAGATACTTTAAACTATTGTTATGTAGGTTTGAAACATTACAATAAATTGAAGGAAACTATGTTAACTTAAATCTTTAATAATTAACTAACGAGTGTTAGATGTGTTCCATTTTCCACACTCAAACATTTAAACTTATTTTCAAGCCGTAAGATATTAGAATAGGACAAATGGAGTAGGTATATAATTTTCCGCAATTGCCAGTTTCCACAGATTGTGAAAATTGTTTTATATGTAACATGTTGCGATGACGAAATATAAGTATCTGTGTTAGTTGAATGAATTCTTGATTATGGCAGGTGCCGCATCAGCGGTTATGTTAGTGTTTCCTTTAGGACTAGCGCAGACGAACGACAAATTATTTGGTAAATGTAGGTGAATATTAATATTAAAGCAACTCTTACTTAAAATTTCAATGTTAATATTAAGAATATTATGAATTGCTATGACTATTCAACCGATTTCGATTCGACAATATTTAAAGAATTACTTGTTAGGTAATTAAAATTTAAGCAATCTTTAGGACTAATAATATGTACTTAGAATTATTGAAGGGAGGATAAAAAATAGGATAAATATTGTATGCCTAAAAATAGATAACGGACTAAAATAAAAGACGTAAGCCATTTTTCATCGTTATAGTAGTTTCAAAATGTAACTTAAGTACTGAACGCCTCAACTCGACTCAAAGAACGGGTTGATACATTCTAAAATCTGTTATACTACTATTTACATACATAATTTATGGTTTTTATATTTATAGGATTCTATTTTTGTGTCAAACTACTACTACTGTGTGATGTGAGTTTTGACATAATATTTTCGTTCTGTGCGTGCGAAATGTCGAAATTAACTTTTGTCTATGGTTTGCTGTAGCACTCAGTGTTCTTTTTATTTATGGAATAGCATAAAAAACTATAATTATACAATAATTAACGGTAACACGTTTTTCCTAACAGGTTTTTTTATATTACTACTGCATTTCATTATCAATGCTAATCGTAAAAATGTATGCTTTTTATATGAGGCTTCTTAAGTCGATGATAAAGATATGAAATCTTTATCAAGTATATTGTATGAATATAAGCATGTAAGAGATTACGATAAGACATACTTATGATAATTGTGAAAAAAGTATAGTTGTTGGCAACACTTTTGTGAAACTGATTTTCGATATAATTTGTTTAAAAGCTACCATAGTCAAACTATCACCTTTTGTTTTGTTGCCACTATAAGAATATTAAGGGTCTAAACCCAGACCAGGAATCTATATGTTTTTTTTAAATAAGAAAATATATTAGTATCTTAGTATTTTGTCATCGACAGTATTTTTTATTATTCCTCTTTGATTAATATTCGTGCCCGCCAATTCGAATTTGATAAATTGGTAGGTGTTTGACCCACAACCTTACTTCCCAGGAAAGAGGAGTGTTAATTGTTGCCATTGTTGTTGTTGTTGTTTTTCATTACATATAAGGGTTTTTAAACAATGAAAATAAATTCACTTGATTACTCATGTCTAATTTAGGTTCGAAGCTTTCAATTAATTTCAATTTATGTTCTAATGCCAGTATTTAATTAGTTTTAATAAATGATTTTATGGGAGTAATCCGCTATGTGGTATCCGGTTGAGTAGAATAAACCACCCTCATTTCTGATCGAGGTGTCGTAAAAGGCGACTAAGGTAAGTAGACCCGCCGTGTGGTATCCGGCTGAGTAGAAAAAACCACCCTCATTTCTGACCGAGATGTCGTAAAAGGCGACTAAGGTAAGTTGACCCACTGTGTGTTATCTGGCTGAGTAGAATAGACCACCCTCATATCTGACCGAGGTGTCGTAAAAGGCGACTAAGGTAAGTTGACCCACTGTGTGATATCCGGCTGAGTAGAATAGACCACCCTCATTTCTTACCGAGGTGTCATAAAAGGCGACTTAGGTAAGTCGACCCGCCGTGTGGTATCCGGCTGAGTAGAATAGACCACCCTCATTTCTGACCAAGGTGTCTTAAAAGACGACTAGGCTAAGTTGACGTCAGGCAGGCGGCCGGTTGTAACTATCCAAAACATGTAACAACATGTTTTTAACATGTTGTGCCGACCCCATTTAGACTGGGATAAGGGAAGGAGAATGATGTTTATGCGAGTAATGTTTTCAGTGAGTCAAACAAACTGTCTAGGATAGGGGTAGTGTTCTTATTTTCACTCAGTGTCAAAGGTTTAAATTGCTGCGTGTTACGTTAGACGCGTTGAATATTAAATACTATTCTTGTCTTTTCATTAAATTATATATAATATTTAACAACCTTGTTACTATCGATATTAATAATATTATATAAACAAAAAAAACGGTTCCAAACGATGACAATGGCGTATAGATAAATCGCCTATTGAAAACTACAAAACGTAGTCAAAAGTAAATACCGTAATAACCGTGACCGACACAATAGCGCCCCGCGGCCCGATGACAGATTCGGCCCAACCTTTTTAATTATAATATCACTCGCATTAAAAACTTTTTGCTCGATTAAAAAAAAGAAAGACGCTACTTTTTGGGGTTCGAAGTGGGCTTAGGCGTTTGTGCTGTTGACATGGGTAATCATTTATGGCCTTTGTGACCAATATTTCATATAGACCTTGAATAAAATAAAAATAATACGGTGTTTATGTATACAAAAGAAAAACATTTATATATTTACAATTAGGATAGATATATGCTTGAAATTAGTTGATTTTTTATTTATACTTGTCATAATTTGAAACTAAATATTAACTGTTTAAATTTATCTGGATTAAATGAAATGAATGTTGTTTTTTTTTGTTTCAAATTTTAAAAAATCCTTATCATCCTGATATACCTACTTTGCCAATTTAATTTCACTCTCTATACCGCTAAGAGCACATTAAGTTATCGACCCTGGTTATTAATATTACTTAATCTGGCCTTAATTTTTAATCGAAGGTCGAAATTTTTTCTGTGTTCTTTGTGTTAATCCTCAACGGTTAGCCAAAGATAGCCAATTTTTTCAAAAATTGCACGCTATACTGATATAAAATAAACAGGCTTTGTTTAAAAAAATCTGTTATGTCAAAAAAAAATTTACATAATTTACTCCGATTAGATTATGATAAAATGTACATCGATGAACTTTAACCTGAATAAAAATATAAATTCTGGCTTCCATATTATAATACTTAGTTTTTTAAAACAGTTTTTAACTCTGGATTCCGACCTTTATCACGTAGTAAAAAAATGAGAGAACAGAAACACGAACCATATAAAATTTCTTCTTTTACGATATACAGGTAAGGACCATATTTTTTCTCGTTTATTCATTAATTGTCGTAAAACTACTTTAAATTGTAAAATAGCAATGAAACAGCTAGTCGAAGTTTGAAGTTAGACCGAAATAGAAGGATTTCAAGCAGTCCCGGGTGTTAAAAATTCAACTGATTCCAAGCAGTCTAAAGAAGCAGGTACTCACGAATCCGTGTTTATCGCTGATGTTGTTAGTCAACTTCAGCTTGTGGAAGGAAACAACCTTCTGCATCCACTGCTCGCCTGTTGACGGCGAGTCGGGGTGGATGTACATCCTTTTGGGCATCTCAGGGTCAGCCTTGCCGGCGACCATCCACCGACTCCGGGAACAAGAGGAAACGGTCAAGATCTCCTATAACTAAACACAGATATAAAAAACCATTTTGTTACAATCCCACTGCTTGGCATAGGCCTCCTGTCTCCTTTATGAAAAGCTTAGACAGAATTTCACCAGAGATATGCAGATTTCGCTGTCATAGCCCCGCGGTGAGACCGTCAGACTCTCTAGACGAACATGGGTTCAAACCTGGGCAGGCACTAATGAGTTCTTCTATTAAAACATATGTATCTAATTGATATTTGCAATTTATCACACGCTTACTGATAAGGCTTCCCTCACCGGAAGGAAAACATCGTGAGGAAACCTGTATATCTCTAGAGAATTCTAGGGATATGTGTAACCTACCAATGCGCATTGGAGCAGCGTGGTAGGTCTTAGCTCCAATCGTTCTCTCCAAAAAACGGAGAGAGGAGGCCTATTCCCAGCAGTGGGATATTAACAGGCCGTTACTTTTATGCAGGTTTCCCCTATATGTTTTGCTTCATTAAACAAGGGTGTGATAAATTGCAAATATTAGTTAGGCACATATTTTTTATAAGAAAAACATTGCTGCCTAACCGGGGTTTGAACTTATAGCCCCCTAGAGAGGCACACGGCCTCATCTTTAGGCTATCACTGTAGCTTTATAAGAGAATCCAAAAAATATATATTTTTGAAAATTATTCCCCTTTTTAGAGCATCAAATTTTAAGGCAATATTTGAATTATTTTAGGTAATTACTAAGTTTTCTAAATTTAATGTTTTTAAGATTCTTTAAAATTAGGACAATCTTGTTTTTCTTTGAATAAACTCTTTTATTGCAAATAATTAACTCTAACTTAATTTGAGCTTCAAGCTTTTATTATTAAATATTAATATATAAATAAAATTACAATAATTCAGTTTTCATCTAAGAAATCAATGTATGCGACAGGATGAGTTTGAAGTTGTCATGAGACCACCCTGGTTGTATACAGAATGCAATGCGAGAAAAGACAAAGAAACTTTATATTATTTAGTGTTGTTAATCGTTTGTATACAACGATATTGATATTACCATAGAGCTATTAATACTAGAGTAGGGGAAGCATAGGCAGGCCTGCAGGCTTACCATGAACTCTTATTGCGATTCAATTGAAGACCTAAACTGAATTGTTTTTCTTTTTCATACATATTTGCTTGTTAAAGACGCACAGTTTAAGTAGTTGCCGAATTAAATCCTAAAAGGAATCGCAAACGTATTTCATTCACTCTTATTTATATTATATATAGTAGGTGTGCGATCCAAATGCAACTCAGTTAATAAAACTTCATAGTACAAAAATAAAGCGATTCAGTTTAGGTACCCACATTGAATTGCATTGCAATTGAATCGTTTTCTAAAAGTTGAGGGTAGGCCTACTGTAAGTGATAGTGACACAATAAATAATAATAGGCAAGACGAAAGTCGTATACTTACATCTTTGTCTAATCACACATAAAAGAAAGAGACGGATCACCCTCAATTACTTTCTCTTTATTATACTATATTATACATTTTAGGCTGACGTCCCTACTCTAGTTTAATAACTCTATGGATATAAACTACCAAAACACGCGATAGCGAGTCACTGTTCATAGAATGTAGTAACTGTGAACATTCATTGCATATTTGGTGTTTAGATAGGTGAAAAAAGGCATATAAATAGTTTGAAACCGGTTTTATCGACACATGTATTTCTGTCTCCGTTTTCAATAACATACTCAAATAAAGTACATAATTTATGGCGATAATTGTTTAAATTAGCATTAACTTATAATTAAGATTAATAAATCACACTAAAAACTAATTAAGCGTCTAATAATGAAAGTGAAATTAATTTTTAATTAAAAAGAACGCACGCATCCAAGACAGGTGGCCGAATAAATTATAAAAGTTATGACGTTATAAACAATGTACTAAATACAAGTTAGAAGCGTGGTAAGGCATAAACATATTCATTAAATAAACGTTTAGCTTAAATGTTATGCATCATGCACACTATTTTAAAGCGCAGTGATAAAGTCCAAGCAGCAACAATAAATTCACAAGACACTCATGCGTTCGACGACGAAAAGCTAGGTTAAATTAGTCTACAAAACGTTTTTAATAAATAATGTGAATAAAAGAGGTCTGCGTACAACGGAACATTGGAATTATTGACGTTACGAAGATAAATCCGCGTCAACAAAACGAGGATTACAATTCGAAAATGGGCTAACGATACGTGATGAGATTTGAAATTAGACCAGATCGCGTTCAAAGGCGACATCGTGCAGAATATCCGGTTCGTTAACAGAAAAACGAAGATATTATGAAAAAGCAACAGATGCCGTATGAATTAACTAGCAGAAGTTTATTGCGCCACGCAGATCCCTATCGTTCACATACTTTACATATACGCATGCTTCTTGCCTCATCGTTCTTTTACGAATTACATTAAAATAAGATGGATCCGTTTGTTTGGACCGTTGCTGGTCATTATCTAGCCACTATATCCTTATTTTAATTTAATTCCTTCATCTTCACATTATTTATACCTGTTGTGGAATTTGTATCTGCAATCGTCGGCAGCTACGATGTCCATTAGCAAAATGTATTTTGCTTTTTTATCAAGACCAGAAACGCGAACTTTGTAGGCAGGAAACATACGTCTGCAAGCAATACGAGAGAAAAACATGGAGTTGTTCTGTGCGACAACGATTTGACATCGCGTCGACTGTGAGACATGCCGCTAGACTAGTTTCACTTTTTGTTTCCGTTTCAACTCAACAAACTGCTGTTTTAGCTTGTAACCTCGTACCGCACTCATTAGATGATTTACATAAATTGGTACGCGGTAATCCCTTAACTCGAATCTTTAATAAGTTATATAGCTACCTCACTATTAGAATTTTACTGAATTTACGTAGAGTAATTATAAAGCTTTATTTTTTAACTGGTCGAGGACAATTAGCGCTGCGGCGACTTTAGTAAGGTGTTAAGTATTTGCGTTGTATAAAAATTTTATTCGCCGAAGCAAGCCAAAAACGGTAAGGTTTGCGACCATTGTGCGATTTTATGTTGTCAAGAAACGTGACCGCCGCACGTGACCGCTTGTATTTACTTTCGAGAGACTATCTACAGACCGACGTGAGAAATTAAACAGTGAAGGCTATCTGTATTTAGAAATTTTTAATCAAGTTTCTCGCGGACAATTTATATTTCAATAATTTGTAATCATTAATTATCATATTAACGGCGTTATACGGCCGTTCCTTTGTCGGCGACTATATCGGTTTACGGCTGAGTCACAGATGAATTTTCAAACGGAATGCTCGGGTCGTATTAATTAACGGATATTAAATCGAAGTTTATCGGTCGCATCTCGAAGTTGCCAAACCTGCGAGTCGGCAGTTTTGATACTTGCATTTGAACGGCGGTCGGACATTAAACGGAGAGGAGTACCTTATCTCGTCATGTCATCAGGAATTAAACAATGTACACGATCAAATACGATGATTATCGATTTCGGATGCAACTCTGGGGTTTCGGTTGCTGTTTGTCTGTGAAGTAGAATGAATTTTATATTTCACAACACCTTTTGTTAAACTTCTTGCTTTGAGTTAAATTGGTAAATCATCACGCTCCTTATTTCTCACCTCAGATAATTCTTATAGTCCACTTTTTACGTTACCGCTGCGGCGTAGATACAAAGATATTTTAATGATATTACCCATTGGATGCGCGTTGAATCCTTAATCGTCGGGCGATTCCAGGCGATGCTTACCGCAATGTCGTTGCCCTTAAATTGAGTGTAGTTACGGATTGTTTAGAAACAATTAAGGACGTATCGGAATTAAATTGATGGGAACTAGTGCAATGTGTGGGCAGAATCACAAGCTTAATAAACAAATGTATAACGGTACTAAAAATAGTCGCAGCATGGCCACTCAATGGACGATCGACGTCGTAAATGATGCACGAAAGTAATAGAAAATATATGTCGGTTTGCAATATTTTCTGTCAATTTCTGCAATGTACAGTGCATTCACAGTTTAATGATACAAACACTAAGCTGCCAGTGTTAATGTAGAAGGCAAAATGGGCAGGTGAACGCGTGATAATGGTTCCTTGCAATTAAGCTGTCTACCTGTTGTGAAACTTATATCGGTAGTCGTCGGCTGCGACGATGTCCAACAGAAGGATGTATTTCGCTTTCGCGTCCAATCCGGACACGCGGAACTTCATTTGTGGGAACATTTGTCTGCAAATTGGAATTATCCTTTATCTAAACTGCTCTATAGAAAGTTCTAGATATTGTGTAACAATATTATATAGTACATTTCAATCAATTAACTTTGTTTAAGTAGATTATGTCCGATAATAAATAGCATTCTATTAAGTATACAATATTAATTGAAAATGTGCCGCCGTCGCTTCCTTCTAATACCTATGCTGTATTAAATTATATTTTATGCGTCTTAATTCAACTCGTGATCCATATCGTCCGTTGTTTACTTGATCTGCACTCAGATATATATAACCTTTATTGATTATAAACATTCCATTAATAAGAGTAAAGTGTATCTTTCTATTTTCATCATTTTATTTTAATGTATAAACATTACTTTGTTTAAATGCTAAGTGGTATGTATACAAGAATATTGTTCACGTTTAGTTAAATAAATATTCTTGTGAAAAAACTATAACTAACTGGCTCTGCAATTTGAATTATGAGGACACAGAGAAATTAATTCACACGATTACATAATTTACTCATACATCATATCATCTACATACCCACACACATATACACACACCTATAAATTTATTCACACATTTTTTTTCTTTCTTTCGTTTTTATAGTATTTTAGTTGTTTCATCATCATCCTCCTGCCCTTGTCCCAATCTAAGTGGGGTCGGCACAACATGTTATAATACATGTTGTCACATGGTTTGGCTACGTACTTTACCTTAGTCGTATTTTACGACACCTCGGTATGAAAGAGGGTGGTCTATTCTACTCAACCGGATACCACACGGTGGGTGAACTTACCTAAGTCGCCTTTTACGACACCTCGGTAAGAAATAAGGGTGGTCTATTCTACTCTGCCGGATACCACACGGCGGAGTATTTTAGTTGTTTACAATATTTTTCCTAGTATATTTGAGTTTTTGTATATCTTAGGTTTTTTATTTTACTTTTTGTAAGGGGAAGTCCCTGGCGACCTGAAATACAGGGAATACTAGTTCAGTCACCTTCCATAGTGCACCGATTTTGGACTTTTTAAATTTCTTAATACTAAGTTATGTAATATTATAAAGATTGTATGTAAAGTTTTTGTAGGAGAAATAAATAAAGCATCATTATTATTATTATTTTGGTTTATTTTAATTTTAATCTCAGCATGAGGCTGGTGGTAAGAACCGATCACGGGCTATGCCAAGTGGGTCGGTTCGTTGTGTACCTCTGTAGGTGTTTGTGTAGTCGATGATGTATGTTGGTGCCACATTTGTCGGATTTCGTCAGCAAGTGGGATGTATTTTTGTATTTTTTCTGTATATTTTTTACTTACATTATCATCGTTGGGTATAGCAATGTCTTATTATTATTATTATTATTATTTATTATTATTAGTTCATTTACCTCATGAAAATAAGGTGTTTTGCGTCTATTTTATCGTCACATCGTTTTAATATTATTGTTAAAATTGTAATTAATAATATGCTATCGTATACTTTCAGATGACCTTAACTTCGCGGTCATCATGGCTTTTAGAATCCGTATAAAGAAAACAAGTTTGTTATTTACAAGTTTACACACAGAACATGTTTAGTGGTGAAAAATAACACAAAATGGCTTTTTCTCAAATTCTCATCAGCACTTCGTCTTTCTTTTATTTGATCTGTTATGCTTTTACAACTCGCAGTTCAAAAGTTATTTTATAAGTCATTATCATCATCCTGACCTTATCCCACTATAAGTAGGGTTGGCACAACATGTTACAAAAATGTAGTCACATGATTTGGCTACGTATTTTACGACCGGCCGCCTGCCTGACGTCAATTTACATTAGTCGCTTTTTACGACCCCTCGGTAAGAAATAAGGGTGCCTATTCTACTCAGCCGGATAGCACACGCTATTTTGTAAGTAGGATGGTCACTAATTAGTAGATACTCAATAATTGAATTTAGGTAACGATAATTTCAAAATTATAGAATTAAGTAAGATTTAGAATTCATAATTAGTTCTTCCTTAGGGAATAGGAAAAAGAAATTTGAGGATACTTTAACACTCAAATTGTCGCGAAGGAGGTCGCGGGTATTTGCGGGTTTTTATATACCTACCTATTATTAAATTGAAAATTACATAGAGACGCGTGTGTGGGGAAATTCTAACTGGCCGCAAGGGTGCCTTATAATGCTTACGCCGTAAGTATATTAACTACTTATAGTACCCGGCATTAAATAATGCACATCGATGTTTAGAACGAAACAGCCGGACAGCTCGGTTTCGTAGAGCGCTGTCACTGTCACTCAGTTAGTATGTGACGTTTCGCACGGGTTCGTCAGTCTGTGCGACAGAGACAATGCTCTATGAAGCAAAACTAGCCGATTTTCTCTCTCTAAGCCTCGATGTGCATTATTTATTGCGGGGTACTATACGTATATGGATATGTCATATGTCTATATTTATAAGTAGATACTTGGCCACGACTTGATAAAATGGACTTTAGTAGCGAGATCAACTTGTAACAGGAAAAATCATATGCAAAAAATATCATTATATAATGTAGGGTATTAACATTTAAATTGACGCGGACGAAGTCTTAACAACTGTGCCCGCGCCCGAGTGGAAATAAGTGTCTCACCGTTTTTACACACAAGTTTTTACCGCGTAAATCCTGACCCCGTGGAAATCATAAGATACAAAAGAATCCCTATATGTTGCTCCACAAACTCCTCTATCTTCCACTGAAAGTCCCATCAAAATCGGTTTAGCTTGTCCGAATGTATTATGAACCCAAATCTTCCTGAACCATTGCATATTTTAATAGAAATGTTACCAAACTGTGCAGCAGATTTTGGAAAAATCGATAACATCATCCTCCTGCCTTTATCCCACTCTAAGTGGGGTCGGCACCGGATACCACACGGTGGGTCAACTCATAAATATCGATAATATACAGACAGCTTTTGGGGAATATGTTATATATTATGTATATATATTATAGGCAGTTGTCAGTGCGAACGTAGTTTACCGCTCATTAGGTTCAAATTTATCGCAGTTACGCGTTGACCACGGCTGATGGTCGGCCGGCTGATTGATGCCGTGCTGCGTTAAGGATTTGCTTGGAATAACAAATTCTAACGTTTAACTATGCACGCTTATACGCTTCGTGACTTATGTCCGAGGCATGTTTGGGATGCTCAGCGGTTTTTGTGTATACTCAACACCCAAGTACTTTTTCATTGTTTTCTAAAAAGGAACTCCATATTAAATTCCTTCGTACGTTCCGAACTAGCGCATTCACGATATCAAATAAAACTTTTGAGCAATGATAAAAAAGTAATAACGATTTTGTCGTGGAGTCTATGATTATGCTTCAATTATAGGGCGAAACGGTAGCGGCGTTTCTGGTCCAGCATGTATAAGGTATTTGAACGTTGTTATCTTCCTACACTTACGAGATACACTACCGTTACGTGGATTTTCCTAAAAAACGCGGATTATAGCAAAATAATTCTATCATAACTTCTGACAAAAAAGGCTTTTGCCCAATACTGGGATAATAAAGTCACTCAACGTTATTACCGCTGTAATATTATATTACAGCAGTATATTATGGTAATAAAATACTTAATAATTTCATTTATACATATTCAATTATTAGCGAGCGAGAACAAGAAAAACCGGAATGATATCTACATTTGTTGACCTAGGTCTTAAAAATGAATAATTCAATGCAAGGTTAATGCAATTTACACTTTATTTGTAACTAATTTAAAGTATATTTTTCTTTGATATCGTCACTGCTGAGTTTGCGACATTGGATGGGCTGTTAAGTACGGCCTAGGACACTTGTAAGGTGACGCTAGGGTATTTATTCACTGTCATACTTCAAAGATACTATGATTTAAAATCCATCTTTACTAATATTATAAATACGAAGTTCTGTCTGTCTGTCGCGCTTTCATGCATAATCCAATCCATTGGAACAATATTGATGATACACGATTAAAGCTTTTTTTTATTTGGTTCATTAAATTGGCTTTAATCGATTCCCAAGTATAAATGATAAAGTATCGAAAAATATACAAGATTGACCACTAGAAATGAACACAACATGCAAGTAATATAATAATACATATGTTAGGTTCAGCTAAGTTAATTACTCTTCTAAATTACTTATGAGCTACGGAGGCATTTACACAAATTGCTTTTGAATGAGGCTAAAGAACCACAGAAAAGATCTACGTCGCTTTTGTATGAGTTTAATTGATAGCAAATACGGTACACGGGAGCATGCTGTCTGAGATTTGTTTGACATTTGGGTGAATTAAATGGTGTGCGTTTCTCTAATCGACTACCCCTACGCGGAACACGCAGACGGTTAAAAATTTCAGGCAAATCTATGGCACCATTAATTATTTTGAAAAAGGAACACCATGTCCAATATTTTCTGCCGATCATTTAGTGACATTAAGTTATAGAAACGTAACTTTGCATCATATAGGGTAACATAAAGAAAAGAAAAAAAAATCCTCCTCCCCTTATCCCATTCTAAGTGGGGTCGGCAAAACATGTTAAAAACATGTTGTCATATGATTTGGCTACGTATTTTACGACCGGCAGCCTGCCTAACGTCAACTTACCTTAGTCGTATTTTACGGACCCTCGGTAAGAAAGAGGGTGGTCTATTATACTCAACCGGATACCACACGGTGGATCAACTTACCTTAGTCGCCTTTTACGACACCTCGGTAAGAAATGAGGGTGGTCTATTCTACTTAGCCGGATACCATACGGCCAAACATAAAGAAAAGAAATCCATTTAAAAAAAAGAAATCGATTATTTTTTGCCGTTATAGCGAAGTATTTTAGGCCGTTAATTGAAGAGTTATTAGTGTATAGACAGTTAAACTACACCATAGATTGTCTAATCGTCCGTTATATTTGAATTAAAGTAAGTTGCTGTTGCTAAACGGGTTGTACAAAAACAACTCTATACCGACGGTTGCATTGTTAATTAATTATTATGTATTAATTTATGGCCTATTGAATTCTATCGTATAAATTACTATGAATTAGATCGGCTGGTTCTAATAACAATTGTTTCTTTCCGACTAATTCCATATTTTTTTCAATTTTTCTAAAGGTCATATCGTCGTTCCGATGATCAATATCTTAACTTAATAGCATATATTGACTAGCTATTGGCGTTGGTGTCCTAGTGACCTTGTCTTCTGCACCGTGGGTCGCGGGTTCGATTCTACATTTTCTAAATATAATTTATTTTTCCTGTCTGAGTGTATATACACTCAAGTATTTATTTGAAATCATACATTTACCAGTTCTCTGTCAGCTATAATACTAGTGTTAGGTATTAAGTCACTTATTTTGGGGACATACATCCGTGTGTGTAATTATCCCATATATTCATTTACATGGAACTTGTTACCGAACACAGTTCAGTCTGCGTGGACTTAAATATTAAGATACACCTGTTTTTAACTCTTTGATGTCTTATTCACTGAAAGAGTATTGATTAAACTTGACATATTGATGACTTAGGATAAAAATTTTCTCGGTTTTCGCAGGAAATAATGTATTACCATAATTGAGGTTATTTTGGTACTAAATTTGACCCGAAACTAGTAATGCAAATGTAGAAGCGTGAACAACTTGTTAATAGTACGGAGGAGAAAAAATTGCGATACGACAAATATTTAACACATTTTTTATAGAAATAAATGCGTCTCACATCAAGTGCGTAGCTATAGCTGTACGATAGCTTTAGCCCACGATATAGACAATCAGTGAGAGCTAATACAGCATTCATTGCGATGCATTGAAGCAGCGAGCCCTCGCTCTCGTGGATTTAATGACCGTTTTTATTTATAATTAGCCCTACATGTGACGTCGTGGTACGTGAGTAGATTTGCCATCATTTTTTTTCTACACTATAATAGAACGGAGGATTGACTGCAATCATGTCTAATGTGAAGCGAGTATAGTACAAGTCCGCTCTTGCCGAGAACTTTCCTTATTTACTCGTACTTTAATCCATATTCATATTATGCGACAGCCTGTCTGTTACGGTTTTAGTTGCCTAATTCACTTCACCAATATCAATAAAATTTGGCACAGTTAAGCCTCATACACGGGCGCAACATATATAATAATGAATTCCGGTCTATTAGGAACGGGGAAAAACATAAATTGCAATATTGTAGGTTAAGTTGGTCTATAATATAAATAAATATAGAACCCGGCATTAAATAATCTAGCATTAAAAAGCAGAATCTAGCCGATTTCTCTCTCTAGCATCTCGGCATCGATGTGCATTATTTATTGCCGCGTATTTTACATGTAATTTTACATGGCAAAGGTGAAAGGAAAATTTTTTATAGTGAAGATAATGTGTATATTTACACGTTTTCACTTTCGGAAAAGTCGTAAAACGGATGGTATACTGCAGGATACGACCTCTATGAGGTCTCAAGGTGACGTATATGGTTTTTGGATTTTGTTAAAACTGCTTTTAAGTGTTGCTAGGATCAGTTCATCATCCTCCTGCCCTTAGCACACTCTAAGGGGAGTCGGTACTACATGTTATAAATATGTTGTCGCATGATTCGGCTACGTATTTTACACCTGACTGACGTCAACTTACTGTACGACACCTCAGTGAGAAAGAGCGTGGTCAATTCTACTCAACCGGATACCACACGGTGGGTTAACTTACCTAAGTCGCCTTTTAGACACCTCGGTAAGAAATGAGGGTTGTCTATTCTACTCAGCTGTCTGTATACCACAAAGCTTCGTCGCTAGAGTCAGTTGAGGTTGGAAATTGATAGAGATTGGATGGGAGATTTGACGGATTTTATAACTGGCCTTAACTTGGATTTTATAACTTTTTGTATAAGTGGACTAAAATTTGTAAACGAAAATATTTCCAAAATGTTCTCGAAATCAAGCTTAAAATGGTATATTACACCCCACATGAAACGACGTTCTATAGTACTAAACCCCCCACTAAAATTTCCATGCGTACCACAGAATAATGAACGTGCGAAAAAGACTGTCTAAGCAAAAACGCGTCGCCTAGGCTGTCCCAGTAAGCGCCAGAACATTATCCTAATTAACGCATACATCGCTAACCAAAAAGGACAAAAGTATACGCATATATATCACGATTACCGACTTTAATGAACAAAAAATAGAACATATTTCGCCTTGATCTTCAATCTCTTATCAAAAACTACATTTCGCGACAAATGTACTATGTTTGTTTAAAGGCGTTGCATCCCTCGTGTCAATTAGCGTCAGTAATTGGGGGGTCATCGTAAAAATTCGCTTTAAAAGGAAGGGGTGAGGTGAACGGGGAGGTGCATTTGCTCACACGTTGACGCATTCTTGCGGCTTCGGCCGTGGAGGGCTCGATGTCACCGAACTATTTTTATTCATACTCGATGAGTACTTTAACAGGTACGAAATTAGTTTATTGCTTATAAAATATGCTTAGTTTATCATACACTTTAAAATATACGTCAATACGTTATGTGGACTGTCGATCAAAAATAAAAACAGTTCTTAATGTTGCCAATACAATTGAAGTTGGGATTATTATTTTTTAAATTCAAACAATAAATAATTAAAAGTAAAACATAATTTGTAATCAATATAAAACAAAGGTGCTCGGAAGTGAAACTGTATATGATTTTTAAAATAACTATTGGACCACAGGAAAGACGCATAGTGCCGCTATTATACTTCATAATAAATTTTTTAAAACTACGTTTTTTTTCTAATAAAGGCCAGGTAAAAGGGGTACCAAATTACCGCTACTTTTTAATATCTACACATCCAATCAAAAGAAAAGTTTACGAGTTTACTTCAATACAGAATATTTTAATATATAGTGTATTAAAACACAACAGATATAAACTCAAACTCAAACACGACTGTTTGTTATTAAGTATTTTCTAACAAATAATTCTAAAGAATATAATTTTATTAGTGCCTATTTTAACGTAGTTCGGTGTGACTGGGCGTCAACGACTCAGCTCGGCTTTCACGAGAATCAGCCGACGCCGCAATCTGCCAACCTTCACGTCGACCGGCTATAGCTATGACATCTATCGAACTATTGATTATTTATGTCTGTCGACTCTCATTGGTCTTATTAGGATGCGATCTAAATATAAAATAAAAATTTAAAGATGTTTGTTAGTATCGCTTAAACTCTAGAACAACGAATTTAGCTATTTTTTGTTTTAAAATATTTGTAGGGGTCCATAGAAGGGAACGAAGGCGACGCGGCGATCAGAACCGATTTATGCGGACAGCCACTGGGTGTCCGTGGTTCATGCGGAACGTTGACCTCCATAGAGACCTCGATCTCCCTACCATTACTCACCTCTTTAAACGTTTTTCGAAATCTTACTTCGAGAAATCTGAGGTACACTCGAACCCCCTTATTTCAGTTGCTTCTACCTACATCCCAGTTAGGTCCGACCATCGAAAATATAGGCGTCCAAAAAGCGTCTTGTATGACCCCGACGATCAAATAACGATTGCCAACACAGTTACACGTAATACACACACACAGCGTCTTCGCCGGCGAAGACGAGGTCCCAGTTTTCTGACGTCGGTCGGTCGTGGCTTCTCGCCACCCTTCCGACGTCGCAATGACTAATCTAAGTCATACCATGAACCCTCCACTACACGTCGCCCTAAGCCGTGGTCCGGCCTCACAGGAGGCACCCTTAGGACGACGTTCCCCGACTTAAGTAGAGCTTCTGCACTCTACTCCCTGCATTTCGCAACCTCGGCGATGCTTCTGCGCTCGCCCGTCCCGCCCGGTGACGCTGTAAAAGCCATTAGGGCTAACAGCATACAGTCAGTTCGAAAAAAAAAAAAGACGCGGCGCTCAAGTCAGTAAGTGACCACGGCGGATTTAACTTTTAATAAAACAATATAAAAGTACCTCCATTTTATCGCGATGTGACCCGTATGTCTATATAAATATGTATCGCGAAATTTTATATAAATATGTATCGCGAAATTTTAAAATCTACAACACCAAGTAAACTTTGAAACCCGAGCAAATATAATAAAATTGTTAGAAAAATACTAGAAGTAAGTAATTAGAGATTTATACACCAGATGATCTTTTTTTTTGCTTTATCCGGCGTTCCTCGAACAGTTCACTTCTCAGTCAACTGTAGTGGAACGGCTATGACCATATTTTTGCTCCGTTACGCAAAAAGTACTAATAATGATCTAACATTGGATGTGTTATAAGCAAATGGCCGAAAAAAACGAGAAATAATTTATAGAACAAATTCCGGTAATAAATTCTTGAATTTAGTGAATGCAGAGTTAATATATGGATACACAATAGTAATTATATAAGACCTAAGTGATCATTGTGTGAGACCGAAATCGTAAACTTTCGGTCTTACACAAGTCCAAATAAACAATTATCGTTTGTTTTTGCAGTAACATCCTCTAGAATGTTACAATCATGATACATATGATACAATCTATTGTTGTATGTATAGTGATAATTATGATACAATCTATTGTAGATTGTGATAATAATATGAAAATCAATATTATTTATGCGTTACATGTGTAGTGTTGCTTTTGATTTTTTTTTAGTTTATTGATTATCTATTATTTCTTGTATAGATTACTCAACTCATAAATTTGTACTTGATCAAATGATTGACTCTTTCATTCTGAACATTCTTTAGAATGTGCGTGTGTCTTGACTTGGATGATTGGATGATTCCTTTTTCTAGTCTCTTCACATAGTTTCTTTTATATAGATAAAATATATTGTGTGCAAAAAACTAAAAAAAAAAATGTATATTTTGGATAAATAGTATGTCAACAAATAATTCAAAAAATGTGTAAATAATTTTAAGCCGGAAGACACTAACGAAAAAAAGCTCAATAAAAAAAAATTGTACCACTGTCTACTTCCATTAATCAATAACATTAAAGCTAATGAATGTCATTACTATTCAGTCGTAATGGGCCGTTACTTCATAAATGTTTCATAAACGCTACACCTTTTGACTATTTAGCACATTTTAAACGCAGTAACGAAAACTTTGGCCGCAGCTAAACTATCGTGTTTGACTGGTGTAATATTTTTATATATGCAAATAATTGCAGGATTCGAGCTTATTATGTATATCTTTGAACGATCTGCATACGGTTTCTGTTACAGTTTAATTTGTAAAGGGAGTAAATTAAAAGTCACAGGTACTTACTTCTCAATTCTGTTTATTCCTTGCACTTTACACTACACAAGAAACTGTTTCTCACTCGACGACAAGCAATGGACTGGCTGGTCTCTGTTCTCGCACCTTTCCCCCACGGACACTACTCGTGGCGCCATCTTCCATTGCTTGTAGTCAATACACTATCTTAATTTAAAATAACACAAAATCATTATTTAAAATACAATGTTGATGACAGTCGGCCATCCAAATGCTATCGTATGTCCTCATACGAAGAAATAAACCATATTAACAATTTTAAACAAAATATGATATCCACTTTTTAAATTATAACTCATAACATTTCAATATTATTATGTGAATGTCCTGAATACCCGGCAACAGGCCCCTTACGTCCTGAATACCTGGCAACAGACCCCATACAATATGTCCTGAATACCCGGCAACAGGCCCCTTACGTCCTGAATACCTGGCAACAGGCCCCATACAATATGTCCTGAATACCCGGCAACAGGCCCCTTACGTCCTGAATACCTGGCAACAGGCCCCATACAATATGTCCTGAATACCCGGCAACAGGCCCCTTACGTCCTGAATACCTGGCAACAGGCCCCATACAATATGTCCTGAATACCCGGCAACAGGCCCCTTACGTCCTGAATACCTGGCAACAGGCCCCATACAATATGTCCTGAATACCCGGCAACAGGCCCCTTACGTCCTGAATACCTGGCAACAGGCCCCATACAATATGTCCTGAATAACCGGCAACAGGCCTTATTACATAAATCTTTCTGTTAATTATTTCATTTAGTTAAACATAAATAATTTCTTGTAAATAATTCTCACATAAATAAAATAAAATTAAAAACTAATTGTCAAAGACATCATTGATTTTCAAAATAATTATTAAATAAATCACGAATTAATACTTGTAAATATCAATCACTCTTATATAAAACTGTATATAGAATAATTTTAAAGATAAAACAACATAAATTACAGATATAAACGATTGTTCAGTAAAATTAAAAGTGTTAATCTGCCTTATTCGTCGGATTCACTAAGAGATTCCTCACTTACGTGTGGTCTATTAAAATTAAGCCATGGTCTGATTTTATCCACTGCTACAATGGAAGAGAAACGTCTACCCTGTTTCTTTGTCAATGGGGTATCTTCGATAGCAAAACGGTCGTGATCAAGGGAAGCCGTTATCCTGTAAGGACCCTGATATTTTGGTATTAGCTTTTTGCTCTGCCCCGTCGCTGCTACTTGTCGTTCTAAAGTTACCAAGTCTCCAACTTGATATTTTGGGGGTTGACAGCGACGTCTATCAAAAGATTCTTTCTGCTTATGTTGACAGGCTTTAATATGTGCGTTCATTTCATCTCTTATGTCGGTTCTGGTTTGATCAAGATCATATCCTTGGTCAACCTTAGAATTATCTGTTATTTCAGACATTAACTTGCTTTCCGTAGATCCCGTAAGCCTTATTCCGAATAGCGCCTCAGAAGGAGTGCGATTAATCCCTTTATTGAGAGTATTATTTATGCCCCACTGGACATCAGGTAGATGGTCGTCCCACTTGTTGTCAGATGTACCTATAGTCTTAGCTGTTAATGCATCTACTATAATCTTGTTATAGCGTTCAACCTGTCCATTGGCCCTTGGAGAGGCGACAGCGTTCAACACGTGCTTTATACCTTTTTCAGACATAAATTTCTTAAACATAAGACTAGTAAAGGAGGACCCACGGTCCGAAATAAGTCTCCGTGGTACTCCGAAAATGCCAAAATATTCCTTAAGAACTTTTATAGACGTATGAGATTTAGTATTTTTAACGGGTTTTAAATAAATATATTTTGTGTAAGCATCTATCAGTACTAAAATATACATGTTACCTTTGGAGGTACGGACAAAGGGTCCAACATGGTCGGTGTGAACCGTGTCAAAAGGGATATCAATTTTTTCGAGGGAATGTAGGAAACCCGGTTTCTTCCCTGCTCTTGATTTAGAATAAGAACACTCAAGGCATGAAGTGACATATTTCTTAATAAAGCTACGCATTTTCGGAAACCAATACGAAGCCTTAATCTTTTCTATTGTCTTATCAACAGAAAAATGTCCAATATCGTCGTGGTTTAATTTGACGATTTGCCAGCGTACACCTTTCGGTACAACCCATCTTTCACCTTCTGGAGTAACCCTGAACAACTTATCGCCTTTTAATTTATAATTCGTTTTCACATCTACAACATCATCAAGATTAGGATTTTTAAGTATTTGAATCTTCTGTTGAATTTCCGAATCTGCACTTTGTACAGTAACTAACCAATTGTCTTCACTAATATTCATAATCGAAAAAGAGTTACTTGAGTCCTCAATCGGGTTTCGGCTGAGAGCATCCACATGGGCCATAGACGAACCCGCTCTGTACTCGATATTAAATGTGTATTCCTGCATTTGTTCCCACCATCGAGCAACTCGAGGTATCATATCTCGTTTCTGGAACGTTGCGCGTAATGAGTTGCAATCGGTCACAATCTTAAATAATATACCAATGAGGTATACTCGGAATTTTCGAAGTGCTGATACTACCGCGAGTGTCTCCAGATCGTAAGAAGAGTAGTTTTGCTCTTCTGGCGTAGTTTGTTTGCTGAAGTATGCTACAGGCACAAGTTGAGAATTTTTATTACGCTGCAGTAAAATGCCAGCTACGCCCACCTTACACGCGTCCGTGTGGAGCTCGGTATCCGCATTAGGATCGTATAATGCTAAAATTGGCTTTCGGGTCAATTTATCTTGAAGTTTTCTAAAAGCAGACTCCTGTTCGGCTTCCCAAACCCAGGCAACGTCCTTTCTTAAGAGCTGTGTTAAAGGTTTAGCTATAATAGAAAAAGCTGGTACAAACCGCCTAAAGAAACTTGCTAAACCTAGGAACTGACGCACGTTATGCTGATTCCTTGGGACGGGGAATTTCGCGACAGCTTCTATTTTGCAAAGTCCTGGTTGTATTCCATTCTTAGATACTTGGAATCCTAGGTAATCAACATTATTACCAAAAAACAAGCACTTAGAAAGTTTCAGCGTCAGCCCTGCTTTAGAGAATAATTTTAAAATATTCTCCAAACGCGTCATTCCTTCTTGGAAGTCCTTTGCAGGTATAATCACGTCGTCTAAATATGCAAGAGCCTCGCGATGGCGGGCTGAACCCAACACCTGGTTCATGATCCGTTGAAAAGTTGCTGGGGCGTTCGCCAGACCAAAAGGCATTCGAGTAAATTCGAAATGCCCATCCGGTGTTACAAACGCCGTCTTGTGCTTGTCACTTTCACGTATAGGGATTTGATAGTATCCAGACGCAAGATCCAGTGTTGTATAAAAGTCGTGTCCAGCCAATACATCCAGCTGGTCGTCAATTAATGGCATCGGATAATTTTCTTTAATGGTCTTTTTGTTGAGTGCTCGGTAATCAATACAAAGGCGGTATTCACCTGTTTTCTTGCGCACTAAGACTACAGGACTAGAATACGATGAAGTTGATGGCTGGATTATCCCATTATCTAGTAGCTCCGAAACCATATCTCTAACGACTCCTTTTTCTTTAATAGATAATCTGTATGGTCTGTAAACTATTGGTTCATTATCATATAAGTTTATTGTCATTTCGGCCAACGTAGTCGAACCTAACTCTGATAGGTTAGACGCAAAGCATTCTCTGTAACGATTTAAGAGTGATAAAAGTTTAGTTTTATGTTCGGGAGTAACATCGGGTCCGGTTCTGACGTCACTACTACAAATAGGCTGGTATGGACTTTCACTTTCGGTGGTCACCCGAAAAATCTTTGTCTCTTTTAATTCCTTAATTTCTTCCGCTATTACCCCACGAGCAATTAAATAATCCTTCTTTATGGTGACTATTTTGCCCAACGGGACATTGATGACAATATTACCCACCCCTGTATCATCCATAGCAAATAACCCTGGTAGAACAGAGAAGTTAACATTGTCAATTTGTCTCAAGCCTCCCTCAACGTATATTGCGCTTGATTTAGCTGAGTCAGCATAAACACTGACAACCGAAGTACCCGAAACTGTAGCTACATCCTTACAGAACAATTTAACTTTATAATTAATAGTAATATCGTTTGTTTGCTGTAGTATCTCGAGTTTCTCACTAGTTTTATGAATTGCTATATGAGGCTGTTCCGTAAATGTGTGACCAATCAGTAACGGCACATGCATTACTTCATCAGGAACAATGAACAGATCAACATTGCACTGTACTCCGTCAATCTTTACAGTTACTTCCTTTTTCCCAATGGCATGAACTACGGAGTTTCCAAATCCCCTTAGAATTGGTAGGTCTCTATTATCACATTCATTGCCAATTGTATTAGAGTCAGATAATCTCATCATACAGCACTCACTACCGAAGTCGATGAATGCTCTGAAGGGGACGCCATTGACCTCAGCCACTTTAAAATACTTCTCTCCTGATTGGTTATTATTCGAAATTATCATGACCTTTTGGTCCGTAGATGGAAGCATTCTAGAGTAGCATTGCTCCGAATCGTGCCCTAGTTTTTGGCATTTATTACATTTCTTAGCCGGTTGTGGGCATTGTGGAGCTATATGGCCTTCTTGTTTGCAATTAAAACAACGTACGTTTTTAATTACTCCTTTAACTGATGTATCTTGCGCTTTGCTACTAGTTTGTCCTCTTATTAATTTCCGCTCACTTGGCACTCTGTTATTTCTCGCGTTCCTAAGATAGGCCAGTAACCTATCAGGGTCCTCATATTGGACTGCCTCTGCGCCTAATCTAACTGATCGATCATCTATACCGTGTAAAATACATTCAACAGCTCTAACACCCGTAATACTACATCGATTCAACAATGCGATTTTATCATAAAAGTAAGCTTCTAGAGAATCCCCGAATCTGGCTCTTTTTGATAACATATCACTGAGCATCTGACCATAATTTTCCGTAGATGGAAATGCTACTATTAATTTCGCTTGCCATTCTTGCCACGAGAAAAGGACCGACGATAGCCCCTCATACCAACGCTGTGCAATACCCCTTAATTTAGGCAAAGCAAAATGTATAGTTTGTTTTTCAGTCCACCCATAAATAGATGAGCACTCATTAACTTTATGTAACCACATAGTCATCGTCTGTTCCTTTCTCGCGGGATCGAATTCTGGTATGGTATTATACATATTTCCTAGACCATCTCCATGATGTTGTGTACGTACAACAGATTTAAGCGCATCCACAAGTAACAGTAAATCGTTATTACTCTGTGAAGGATTACCGACATCAAATGATTTAGAAACATGTGTACCTGACCCTTGATGGTGATCATGAGGCGATAACTGTCTTCTGGCCGCACCGAGAACCAAGGGACTTCGGGACCGGTTATGGGACCGGCTGTGATGCTTGCCGTATGGTTGACTGCAAGGCCGGCTGCGGGGTTGGCTGGAACGCCGGCCGCGGAACCGGCTTTGTGATCGGCTGCGAGGCCGGCTGCGTGGCCGGCTTCGGGGCCGGCTGCGGGACCGGCTGCGGGGCCGGCTAGGCTGTCGGCTAGGCAGTCGGCTAGGCTGTCGGCTAGGCTGACGGCTGCGGGGTCGGCTCGGCCGTCGGCTCGGCTGACGGCTCGGCTGATGGCTCGGCTGACGGCTCGGCTGACGGCTCGGCTGACGGCTCGGCCGACGGCTCGGCTGACGGCTCGGCTGACGGCTCGGCCGTCGGCTCGGCTGACGGCTCGGCTGACGGCTCGGCTGACGGCTCGGCTGACGGCTCGGCTGTCGGCTCGGCTGACGGATACGCTGACGGCACGGCTGACGGCTCGATGCTCTGCTCCGTGAACGACTCTGCTGCCGACCGCATAGTTGAAGCGATACTCGCTGTCCACGGTTGATGGAGTTCGAAGGATTTAATATAGGGCTGCGAGATCGATTGCCTCTCGCACCATCACTTGACGATGAATAATCTTTACCGTCATCCACTGTAATAACAAGAAACAATAATCGCCTAGTGTACTGTTCCCTCATCAAAACTCAACTACCATAAAGTAAAAGTAAAGTGCAAAACGCAAGAACGAACATTACTTTTTCTACATTATGTATAAATGCAAAGCGGGAGGTTTAATTTAGGTGGTACAAGTATTCACTATTTATGACAGGTATTAGCATCAGATTATACTTGTCTGATCTAATGCATTATTTACTGTACTTGAAATTGAATAATTATAAATTAAATGAATAATTAAAAAAAAAAAATAACAATATAAGTTCCTACCTTTACAGAGTTCTAAACATTTAGCAAAGATAAAAAAAATAAAATGAAATAATATTTCATATATCAGGGACGCTTTTTAGCTACAGATTCCTTTATCCCACCTTCTGAACTGCAGGATTCGAGCTTATTATGTATATCTTTGAACGATCTGCATACGGTTTCTGTTACAGTTTAATTTGTAAAGGGAGTAAATTAAAAGTCACAGGTACTTACTTCTCAATTCTGTTTATTCCTTGCACTTTACACTACACAAGAAACTGTTTCTCACTCGACGACAAGCAATGGACTGGCTGGTCTCTGTTCTCGCACCTTTCCCCCACGGACACTACTCGTGGCGCCATCTTCCATTGCTTGTAGTCAATACACTATCTTAATTTAAAATAACACAAAATCATTATTTAAAATACAATGTTGATGACATAATGAAGGCTGAAATCTTACACACAAGTTTAGTTCCGATGACAATGCATGTTTATAATAAGAATGATCTGATGCTACTGCAAGAATTGGCTCCAGACAAAGAACTCGTCAACGGTTATATATATAATTAATTATTCATCTATTATATATTTAATAATATTTAACTATAGCCAAATCACGTGACAACACGTTTGTAACATGTTGTGCCGAGCCCACTTAGAGTGGGATAAGGGCAGGGGGATGATGATGATTTAACTTTACTTAATATTTACTTTTTTCTCTTTTATTTAAGACTGGTTGGCTGGAAATGATTTCGATTCCGGAATAAGCCTGCCAATGCATATTATTTTGTTTTTTTAAAACTATTTTTATAATAATGTCAAATTTGTGCAATAAAGAAATTACAAATAAAAAAGCAAACAAACAATCGGTTAACAGTAGGGACTTGAAATTTTGTTAAAACCTTTTTTTTAAAGTATTTTTAACATGACTTGTTATATGTGATTAGACATAGAAGAATTGTACGAGTTTCATCATTCCTCTCATTATTTATTGTGACACCATCACTAGGCCTGCCTATGGTTCTCAAGTTTAATATCTCTATGTATATGATACTTATAATATCTGTATGATGTTACCTTTATCGTATAACATTAACAGATGTAAAAATAAAACCTCATCAGTACTGAATTAAAATACCTGGACAAATGCGAGTTAAAACGTGTTATGTCAATATGTGGGCGACCATAGATTGAGATTATACGGAACTGCCAGTGTGGGTGTAAATTAGATAATTTATTTCGATCAATGATGCATCGATATTGTTCCTATTTAATTTATAATGAATTAGTTGTCTACTCACGTTCCATACATTTTTTATTATATTTGAAAGCACACCTTTTTAGTCTTTTCCCAACTATGCGTTTCTCTATTTGGGACTTTAACTGGAGTTAAAGCATTCCATGTGATAATTTAAGCTATGAGTTATATGTGCACCAATGAACCAATTAAATGATATTTTAATATTTATTTCAAAGTTTCTTCGGATAAAACTCGAAAATTTATTTATCTAATATATATATAGAATCTTATATATAGTTAGAATTTGAAAAAAAAATATCAAAGCTAAAGTGGATTAGCCTTGACAAAGTTACAAATATAGGTACGAGTTACAAAAACATAAAGTTACAAAAATTATAGAGATACAAGTCAATTTGTAAAAATAAAGGCAAGAGTGCAACAAACATTTGTTGGACACGTCTAGAAACCTAGAAAATATATCCATTGTTCGATATACATTATTATATTACGCCAATGACCGCAACAAACAAAGTTGTATCAATCATTTGTATTAAATTGTCATTGTTTTTTTTAATACATTAGAAACAATTTCCTTGTGTTTAACTTATAATAAAAAAAATACAGTAAATTATTTCTTCTATCTAATTTTCGACTATATGCTACATCTAGAAAACTTATATCTGGAACACGCACGGCTCGCCCTGGTAATATAGTACCTCGATCACCTATAAAGATAAGCGAATTCCGCTACCGAACACCATCCGAGTTATTAATATAAGTAAATAAACTATTTCCTATACAATTCCAACAGCATCTGTTGATAAATCGATCGAAATTATGCTTTTCACCAAACAAGGGAACTTAACATAGATTTTGAATTAATTATTTGAAATATTATTTATATTTACTTTAGAATCTTTCGTAAAGGTGTTACGGCTTCTAGCTTCATCAGCCGATTGCATCGAATTATTAACTCGACAGTATTTTTCTTCTAGCATCGTCAGTCGATCAAATCGAGTATTTGACTTAAAAATATTAAGCTTCCAGCATCATCAGCCGATCAAATCGAGTATTTGACTTAACAATATTAGTCTTCTAGCATCATCAGTCGATCTAATCGAGTATTTGACTTAACAATATTAGTCTTCTAGCATCATGAGTCGATCAAATCGAGTATTTGACTTGACCATATTGGTCTTCTAGCCTCGTCGATCGAAAATATCGAATTACTGACTTTACCATATTAGGCTATCACGCCTTATGGTCATTTGAATCTAATAATCATGACTATGTTAGTAGTTTAGCCTCATCAGGTGATCGGCTTGAATAATTGCCTCGATCGTATTAATCTTCTAGCGTCAACCTTCGATCGAATCGAATTACTGGGTTGACCGTATTAGTTAGTCATCTAGCATCATCAGACGATCGAATCGTTTCACTTACTTAACCGTATAGGCTGTCTAGCCTTATTAGTCAATCGAATCGAATAATGACGACTACATTAGACTTCTAGCCTCATCATTCAATCGCATCAATGTACTTTAAAATGCCTAAAAGTCACAACAAACCCTTTTATCAAATTTACAATTTCCATTTATAGATTAACACAAAAAACAATGCGAAACAACGTAATGTATTAATTTAAAAGCAAAAAGGACCAATTCGAATTGATTAGTGAAGCGAATCAGCGAAAAATTCCATTAAGTCTCAAAATATTATCGTCAATTACAAAATTCGTGTCAAAAACGAAATAATAAAAAATTTATGGAGTGGATACCTGTTTTTATTTTATTTATTTCCATCATGGGATTAATATCAATGGAGTTTTTTATGAATTGTTAATAGCTTGGCCCTTAATAAAACCTTATTGGGATATTTTTCGTGACGTGTACGTCTGTATATATGTTTATTATAGTATTGGGATAAAACAACAACGAACAAAACTGTGGGGGATCGGTTGTTGTGGGTGTTTGCTTTGAAATAGATCAAAATAAGTAATTGCTGTAACGAATTCAATTTTGTAATATTTACAAAAGGATTTATATATATAAAAGCACCCGGTGGTAACAATCCTCTCATTCACAGAGTTAAGATTTTATAAAGATTGTGCCGTCCGCGATTGGTGGATAAATTCTCTAGTCTATAAATTCATATCTAACACGAGCTTTGTCACACGAGTTGTGTCCTTCCTCATTACATGTCCATACCATTTTAATCTTTCACTTCTCGTCTTTTCAAAAATGGGCGCAAATTTCAGACTTCCCCTAGTACTTACTAACTATTACCCGCGACTTTGTTCACGTGGACCGCTGAGTCTCGGAATAGATAGTGCTTTTTCATACCATGAAAAATGTCGTTGCCGAATGAGCGTTCGGAATGCGTCCTAAAACATTTGAGTAAAAAAGACAGTGTTATTTATAGTTCATATAACGTTTTCCTTTTCAAACATTACGACCCCACTTAATTCACACTTCATGGTACAAAAAGAGAGCGATTGAGTTTAGGTACTGACTTTGAATTGAATCGTTTTCGAAAAGTTCATGGTAGGCCTGCTGTTACTAACTATTGTTACTCTCTCCGTTTCTGGAGAGAAGGGTTGGAGCTTAGGCTTACCTCGCTGCTCCAATGCGGATTGGTAGGTTTTACATATCTCCAGAATTCTCTAGAGATATGCAGGTTTCCTCACGATGTTTTCCTGGTGTTAAATTTACACGATTTCTATAGCGTTTATGTTATCCTGGTATAAGCATTAACTGTGCCAAATTTTATTGATATTAATTCAGCGAATTCGCCGTGAAAACGTAAACGTGAATTTTGCATTTATAATATTAACAAGGATTTTGTATTTTATACTGTAATGTAACTGTATTTTTTTTTTAATATCATAATATCAGACTACTGTCTGACACTACATTATCATGTAGTCGAACACGTATTGCCAGTTGTTACTATGTTTATTTCCACATAATACCTCAATTGCTGCATTGCATGCCAATTTTGTCCGTGATGTGTTACACCGATGCCTTTGAACACACTTAGAGTGCCACTTTAAACTGATTCCACAGTTATGTTTAAAATAGCACCTTGACTGTTTGTTCAAATGATGTATATATGGTATAAAAATACCACGCATTTTTTAAAGCTTTGTGAAGGAAGTATGTGAAGGTCGAATATTGCAAGTTAAATTGGACCCACTTCCCGGGGTCCGATGGAGCTGCAATTTTATATATTGGTCCAGTCTCAATGAAAATGCATGTTTATGATAAGCATGACCTGAAGCTATTGCTAGGATTGGCTCCAGACTAGAGAACTCCGCAACAGTTAACAGTAGGGACATAGAATTTTGTTAAAAGCCTTTTTAACTTAACTTGTTTAATTTAAACTATTGAATAGTCACATGTCATATACATGTGACTAGAGGGACTTAGATAATAGAAATATTTTTGAATGTAAGATAAAATATAATAAATTCTCTATCTAAATCAAAAAATTAACGTTCATTTCCGTAGTTTACGGCCTATTACAGGACGATCACCTAAAAATATCTCTACTCAAAAATTAAAAACGGTCCGAGATGTTTGATTTAAGACAAAAGCCGCCAAGTTGGAAGATACAAAAACAGAAATAAAAAAGCTATAAATAGCGATTAACAAAAAACAGTGTCATTCCGATTCTCTTATCGAGAGACCGTACCGCCCGACGGTAGCCCGGTAAATTGCTACAGAAAACCGTGGAGTGGACAAGTTTTATATAAATTCAAAATATTTTTTGTTGAAAAAAAATTTAAGTTGTTTTTAAATTTTCTTATGTACTAATGTTTACGTAAATTACTTCTACCGAGAAGTGCCAGAAAGAAACTATACGCTAGCAGTTTTATTCAGACTTCGCAAAGAAATTGTTGAGTCAACATTCCACATGGCGATTATCTCATAAGAAAGATCGAAAAATATATATTAATGTTATAATCGTATAATCTAGAATTGAAAGATTACTATTACAAGTATTATAAATTATATCTAAACCTAATTGTGAGATGTAAAACAATTTAAAAAAGTCCACATTATGTATTGGCATAGTTGCTATTTTAGTATTCGATGACAAATATATCGACTCCACATCTTTTACTAGCACAAACAGATAAGCAAGGCAGTGTAACTTGCTTTGCGACGCCTTGGGGTGGGCTCGTTATAATCATTCTACGTTTCAACTCCTTTACCTTTATATAATCTACATATATTGATTGACAGTTTTAACATAAAAATATATTTTTGTCTCTGCATTCCATTCTTTATAATAAATATAGCATGTTTTTATGCCACAAGACCTAAAACAAAACTGTTTTTTTTTCGTGAACAAAATAGAACTCGTAGTGTCATGTTATGACAAGTATTCATCATTTTAATGAGTAACAAAAATATATCTTTAACAGATGTTTAAACGTTAAACTTTTTTTTAAGGCTGTGCACTAATTTCCGCATGTCAGTACATTTTGTTAAATATTGAGTATTCTTCAGCTGGATTAATTATTAAATCGAAAATGTAAATGATTGCTATTTCAACATAGAGCTATATTGTTTTCTACAGGAATATTTTTTCAAAAACACACAATTCTATATTTAGATTAGAGAAAATAAGGCCTGATCTGATTTAGACAACTCTTGTATGATTATTTGATGCTAAAGAAATTGTAGACTTTCGGTGGAGGTCATTTTAAAAATTAGGGATAATATGCATAACGTTATTCAATATACCATTTTTTTTACTTTAATTAATAATACAAGATCAATTAGTTGATAAAACGGGAATATAAAGATGTACAGTGAATATAATTATAAATAAATATATGGGACACTTACAGAAACGGCTGCTTCTATAAATCATATAAATCATACAGAAACGGTGGTCCGTCCTCAAAGTAAGTTACTTAATACTTGTGGTAATGGCTCATTTCGGCACTACTTTTACAGTTACACTATTGACTGGCCCATTGGCGCAGTGGATAGTGACCCTGCCTTCAGCTCTACGGTTCGCGGTTTCGATTCCGGCCGGGGATCTACATTTTATTTAAAAACAATTTGTTGGTTCTTCGAGACTGGATGTATATTTGTATTTAAGTATGTATTTAAAATTATATATGTAGTATATCTACCAGTTGTCCGTCAACCATTATCCTCCTGCCCTTATCTCACTCTAAGTGGGGTCGCCACAACATGTTACAAATATGTTGTTATGTATTTTACGACTGGCAGTCTGTCTAACGTCAACTTACCTAAGTCGTATTTTACGATCCCTCGGTAAGGAATGATGGTGGTCTATTCTACTCAGGCGGATACCACACGGTGGGTCGACTTACTTTAGTCGCCTTTTGCGACAACACGGTAAGGAATGAGGGTGGTTTATTCTACTCAGCCGGATATAGCCACATGGCGGGTCGACTTACCTTACTTATTATCCGTCACCCATAACATAATTATCAAGTTATTAAAAGTAATAGTATCAAATTAGTAAAATATACATAAGTATCAAGTTAGTAAGATATACATAATTATAAAAAGATTGGCGATGTATATAATAGACAAAGTAGGAACCGACATAAGCTTGCGGCTCCTGCTTTGCGCCTTGTAAGAGTACGTAAGTCGTTTGTGGGTTTGGGTATAAGATTCTATAACAAAATTCCACAATCAATTTTAACTTTGCTATTACAGCAATTTAAAAATACTGTTAAAAAGAGGCTGATACAGAAAGCCTATTATACCGTGGAGGCTTACATTGATGATAAGAATGCGTGGATATAGCTGCTCTTTGACCTTGTGCAGGATAGCTATGACAAAATGTAATTAGTATTAAGAATCTTCTTTTTTAAAAGAGCTCCACCGAGTTTCTTGCTGGCTCTTCTCGGTAGGACGGCTTTCCGAACCAGCAGTAAAGTTGACGATTCAAAAGCACTTGTTTACAAGTTTACTTGAATAAAGAATATTTTGAATTTGAATTTGAATTTGAATTAACTTTGGGGATGGATGACCGTGTGTGTAAGTGTCATATATTTATCATTCATTATTATATTTATAACTAAACAACTAGGTGAGATCGCTTACTGATTAAAAATGTTTAAATAAACACATAGTTCATTATTTCCATCTCAAAAGCGATCAATAAAGGAGGCTGTCATCAGTCATGAGACCGAGAGGGTTTAAAAACGCCTGGCCCATCAAAGTTCCGCGCCGTGTCGGTGGCATTGGACAAGTGTCGATTAATCGCGAGAAAAAGTCGACAGGGACATGCTGTCGCTGTCATGTCGCCTGTCGCGTCGGCGATCGACCGAGGAATAGATGTGGCGATAACGAAAGAATAATTATTCAAATCGTTCGACTTGTGTCATTAAAAAAACTCGACAGGTCAAGGTATGCAGGGACAGCCCTAAATTGCCAAGCAACGTTTGGGTGAAAGAAAATCATAGCCTATTCAATTAGGTTGCCATTATAATTTAAACTTTCACAATTTCAAGTTTAAACAATATTTAAAATTCATTTATCATGCGTTTCACGGTGAAGGAATAAATTGCAATGAAACCTACTAATCCCATGAATTCCTGGGATAACCATGGGATGATTTATCACCTGCCCATGATCTGCTCCAACGCAGCTTAGTGCTAATCTTAAGTCGTTACATTTAGAATGATATTTTTTTTTCTTTTCTGACTGGATATTTTAATAAAGTTAACGTAGTGATAAAACCATTAAACCTAATACATACAAATATACACCATCGCATTTAAATTTTAGCTATAAAGTCAATGTAACATCAAGAATTCAATCAAATAGTTTCTCAGCAGTCAATTTAATGGGTTTAATTGGTTCACCGAGCTAATTACAAGTGAAAGTACACAATTAACCGAAATACGGTGATACACATTCGAATACCACCCCATATACGTGATACGTTTTCTTATGGGGCACCAGTGAGATTCTTGGGACGTGACACACAAATAATCGGTACAATAATCAAGTTTAAAACTTTGTTTGGTATGCATTCTAATTAGAGCTATTTAGTTACATGTCTGTTTTCTAGTCTTAAACAATCCAATTCTCTGAATAAATTAAAGATTTGTAATTATAATAAATAATAATAAATAAATTAATAATAAATATATAGGACGCTTACACACACGGTCGTCCATACCCAAAGTAAGTAACTTAATACTTGTGTTATGGGTGACGGATAACTGGTAACTGGTAACTGGTGGTTAGATACAATATATAATTTTAAATACATACTTCAATACAAATATACACCCAGGCTCGAAGATCCAAAAAAATGGTTTATAGAAAATGTTGGCCCTCGGCGGGAATCGAACCCACGACCCGCGGAGCCACTACCCACTGAGCCAACGTGCCAGTCTAATATAATTATAAGGCACTCGTTTGGTTGTTTACTAGGTTGTTATATTCTCATACCAAACTGTATAATTCACGGTATTTCAGTTCAACTTCTCCATATTTAAAATAAGAAAGGTTTTATACATAAATATTTACTTAAAATTTAAAACTTTAAAATCATTGATATACATATAGTTATCGTTTAGCTTTTAAAAAAATTTTACGTTATAGAAAAGTAAAGTAAAGTAACAGCCTGTTACTATGCCCACTGCTGGGCTAAGGCCTCCTCTCTCCGTTTTTGGAGAGAAGGATTGAAGCTAAGACCTACCACGCTGCTCCAAAGCGGATTGGTAGGTTACACATATCCCTAGAATTCTCTAGAGATAAGCAGGTTTCCTCACGATGTTTTCCTTCACCGAAAAGCGTGTGATAAATTGCAATTATTAATTAGACACATAAGTTTTAATAGAAAAACCCATTGGTGCCTGCCCGGGTTTGAACCTATGTCGTCTCTAGAGAGTCGCACGGTCTCACCGCTAGGCTATCACAGCTTCACGTTATAGAACAAACTAACGAAAATATGTACAATTTGGCTCAAATAGACAGACGTATTATGTGTATTATTTATAGAGATAATCAATTACGGAAAGCAATGAAATCTGACTAGCCTGTCGGCGCAGTGGCAGTGATCCTGTGTTCAGCTCCAGGGATCGCGATTTCGATTCCCGCGGAGAGCCAACATTTTCTATTTAGAATTGCTTGGTTCTTCGAGTCTGGGAGTATATATCTATGAAATATTTATTTAAATATATAAATATATTTACTACTATGACACCACTACGATATATTCATTTATTTATTGTTTATTCCTCGACTACTGTATGGGGGTGGAAGTTTGTAGTGTATGGAAACAGATAGTACATTTAGCTTTACATATATTTATTATTCGCTTTACCGTGGACTATATATACCAAAATTATATTATTATCACTTTTGTATTATGAATCTCCGCAAAGTAATGCCTAAGTCTTCAAATTATTTCATAGATAACATTTAGCAGACATGATTTATAGAAGCAGGCGTTACTTTGCGGAATTCCATATTACAAGCAATATAACAGAACCAACTACTTTGCTATAATCCGCACGGGTTAAGTGAATGCATGCAAAGCCAATGTGTATGAAGCAGGCAAAATCTACGCACCTTATACATGCAGGACCAGCCACCACATGCACCCCAAGGCGCAATTCACCAGCAACAACGAACACAAAAGCAGCACACACACCCACCACCACAATCTCGACGATCGTTTCGCCCCGAAACCGAAGCATCATCAGGAGGATAGGCTTCACGACAAAAATCGTATTGCAGTACGATTTTTGTCGTGAAGCCGTTGTTGCTGGTGAATTGCGCCTTGGGGTGCATGTGGTGGCTTGTCCTGCATGTATAAGGTGCGTAGATTTTGCCTGCTTCATACACATTGGCTTTGCATGCATTCACTTAACCCGTGCGGATTATAGCAAAGTAGTTGGTTCTGTTATATTGCTTGTAATTTAGCAGACAATTTTCCGTTTGGCAAAAATCAAATGGATATGGTACGAGTTTTGTCGCGCGCCAATATAAGAAAAAAAGATGTCGGCCACAATGTCGGGAATGTATCCACGTGGAGTGGCCCCACGGATTCATGGCCAAGAGGGCAGTTTGCTTTATTTTGGATGTCTCCCATTTGTTATACATAATACATATAGGCTTCCTATCTCGGCATCGCGGCCGGTAGGGAATTTACAGACGGCGCCACGCACCAACTTTGTTATACACGGTGCTTCTTTTATTTAAAGACGTAATGTATTTTTTTTAATTCATCATGCCTGACGACAAGCAAGTGGTCCAGATTATAGTGAACTTAGTTTACTTTGATATCTTCATATTTCTTTGAAAACTTTCATACTTCTTTGGACTTTAGGCTACTATAATTACTTGCCATATTAAATGCCAATCATATTAATATTATAAATAGGACATTCTGTCTGTCTTCTTTTCTTCTGTATCTTTTTTCTACAAATTCAACAATATTGATGAAATTTTGTAAAATTGATGCTTTTATTATGGGCTAACATACAAAATAAATCCTGTTCTTTCTTCACGGACGAAAAATAACACATTACGCAATTGAAGGTATTTTAACAATAAAGTCGACGTAAATATAGTCGCCGGTAGTGCTACAGTTTTAAATAAATATAGTCTCTTTCTACAAGTCCGAAAATTTAAGCGGATTTAAGCGGCACTAGATCATATGGCGTGAAAATTCTTGACTATTCTTTACTATTACCTATTGCTTATAGTCGACGACTATAAGTTCAAAAGACAGACAGATAAATTATACTGAATGTATGTATTAAATATAATAATTGATACACACTAGAGTAATATATTAAATTCAACATAATTTAATAATTTAAGTCTTAAGGTTAAGTGATATAATGCAAGACGATAATACGCTAACCTAGAAAAAAGGTCGTAAGTCCTACAAAAAGTCTTATTGAAAGAGGAAATACTTTGACTGAGAAAAAATGGCACGTAACCAAATAAAAAAAATATTTTAAGAAATGTATTACTATAACAAGCTTAGCTCGTACTAACCAAAATAACTTTTGTTATACAGTCAATCTTAAAAGATAAGGAAGTTTTTTTTATAGAAGCATATAAAATGTAATATTGTACTCTGTAGACAAGTATTGACAGGAGGACATTGTATAAATGACAAATTTAAATATACGACAAAAATCATGACCGTGTTCGTATATATTAACTAAATCAATATATATAAATTCTTTATTTAAATTAAATAAGTTAAAGCGTCAGATAAAATGAGATAAAAATAATTGGAATTATGTATTGTTTTGCCCTTTTCCTGAAGGAGAAACTGGAATTAATATATTTACTATTTGTGAATCTGGTAAAAAATCTTCAAATTTCGTAAAGTATAGCGGGCCCATATGAAAATTACATACTTACAGACAGACTTTCACATTTATAATATAAGTATAAAATAATAATAAGATAAGATAAATAATAATAAAAATAAAAACTAATATAAATGGTTGGTTATTAATTTGGATCACCCTATATATAAATCGGGATTCGAACCGAGCAAAGAAGAATGCGTCGCGACATGAACTTATGAGTTAGCGTCCCGACTTTTTGGTAGTGACATGCGGCTCAAAACTTACTCTGAAACCAACATAATTTTATCGATATTTTTAATTACGTCCAGCTCGTCGTAGATAAATCATAGCGTTATTATACTTAGAGTAAGGAAGCCAGCCTGAAATGCGTCCTATTACAATAAAGAGAAAGCAAATGAGGGTGATCTATCTGTCTCTCTCTCTCTTATATACATACATTCTCCTGCCAGTATCCCACTCTAAGTGGGACCGGCACAACATGTTACAACCTGTTGTCACATGATTTGGCTACGTATTTAACGACCGGCCGCCTGCCTGACGTCATCTTACCTTAGTCGCCTTTACGACACCTCGGTAAATGAGGATGGTCTATTCTATGCAGCCGGATACCACACGGCACATACCTTAGTCGCCTCTTACGACACCTCGGTAAGAAATGAGGGTGGTCTATTCTATGCAGACGTATACCACACGGCACATACCTTAGTCACCTCTTACAACACCTCGGTAAGAAAGGAGGGTGGTCTATTCTATTCTGCCGGATACCACATGGCGACTGTTTCTCTCTTATATATAATTATTTATTGTGATACTCTCACTTATAGGTCTGCCTATGGCTGACTGGCCAGTGGCGCAGTGGGTAGTGACCCAGCCTTCAGCTCCGCGGGTCGCGCGTTGGATTCTTTTTTCTTTTTTTTTAAGCGATAAGGCTATTGCCTGGCTGCTATCTCGCGTGATGGTAAGCGAAAGAAGCAGCCTAAGATGAACCGCGCTTGCCAAGTAGGTGCCTATTCACTCGTCTTTTGAAACTATGCAAATCTTAAGAATCCGGGAAGATAGATACAGGAAGGGAATTCCATACTTTGGCTGTACGCATCAGAAAAGATGACCTGAACCGCTTTGTACGTATTTTTGACACATTAATTGTATAGCGGTGGAGCCCCTCCCACTAAGGGCCAACATTTTCTATAAAAAATTTGTTGATTCTTCGAATCTGGGTGTATATTTGTATTTAAGTATGTATTTAATTATATATGTAGTATATTAACCAGTTGTCCATCAACCATAACACAAGTATTAAGTTACTAACTCTTACTTTGGGGACTGATGACCGCGTGTGTGTCCCATACATTTATGTATTTATTTTATTTCTTATTTATTTATGGTTCGATACTCTAAATATAGTAACTCTATGATTTAAACTCAACAACGATATATCATAAATATATTTATACTTATTATAAAACAAAGTCCCAAAAAGCTGTCTGTCTGTATGTAATCGATTTTCTCAAAATCTACTGAATGGATTTTTGTACAGTTTCCACCAAAAGAGAGTGCAATACTTCCGGATGGTTTAGGTAAATAGTACATATCGGTATTATGTAAATTGTTTTGAAGAGGTCGCGCAGTAGTCAAAAAATTTGCTTTCTGGGAGCTTTAGTCGCGTGCACTGCGTAAACCAGCAGAGATACGCTACAGTAATGTACTAGAGAATTGCAAATCTACAACAATACTACAAAAAAGTCCGGAATAGCATGTCTCTATCTCTTATGGTTAACTCACCTTACCTACTTTTATGTTTAAAATTTGAATTCTACAAAAACATTGTGACACGCTAATCTCCACGCGGGCAAATTAGTATTTAAATATAAATAAAATTTTGTTATCATAGATTACCATATATTTTTCTATGTCTACAATAAGTTTTCTGTTAAAACTTTATGAGCTTAATTGATATTTGCAATATATTACACCAAATCTCACCAACCTTCTTGTAACTTCATAACCTCGCTTAGATAATTATTTATGAGGACTAATTTGATTCTATTATTTAAAATGCTAAAAAGTTTGTTTTTTAACCGTTCTTTTATACAAAAGTAATAATAAAATTATTTTGCTATAATCCGCGATACAGTAAATAGAAAATATATATAGTGTTTAATGTATAGTGGATTATCAGTATTTTCATACCCGATACGTGCAGGATTCGTAAAATCACATGCACAAACCTCCACCACTTCCACCAAAATACACAAGCACTACACAGTTTCACTATCACAAACTCAACAATCGTTTCGCCCCGCAACCGAGGCATCATCAGGAGATAGACTCCACGACAAAATCGCAAAGCGAAGCGTTATGCAAACAAGCATTGTTATATAGTAATCGGTTCATCCCCACCTTTACCTCTGAACACGTGCAACAAGCTTGAACTTGAAACATTTATCTGCTCGTTAATGAGGGTGCCATTGTTATGCTTAATGATTTCTAATTGTTCCAAAATATTTTGGAACAATTAGAAATCATCTCCTGATGATGCCTTGGTTGCGGGGCGAAACGATTGTTGAGTTTGTGATAGTGAAACTGTGTAGTGCTTGTGTATTTTGGTGGAAGTGGTGGAGGTTTGTGCATGTGATTTTACGAATCCTGCACGTATCGGGTATGAAAATACTGATAATCCACTATACATTAAACACTATATATATTTTCTATTTACTGTATCGCGGATTATAGCAAAATAATTTTATTATTACTTTTGTATTATGGATCTCCGCAAAGTAACGCCTAATTCTATAAATTATTTAAAGACGTTCTTTTATACTCAAATTAAGCAAACGATCGATGTAATTTTGATATGGACCAAGTTGGAGGAAGAGTTACATAAGCTACTTTTTGTCTCGAAACTTAAGTCTATACAAAAAAGTCACGGTCAGATGCCGTTACATACAAATAGGCATTCACCATCTGTTTTGCAGTCTGTTCTTGGTTTGGAAACTAGTTTTCGGGACAAACTTAGGTTACTTTTTATCTCCGTAACGAAGATCACGCAAACAAAATTGCGGCAAGCTAATAATTATATAAATTATGAATGAGGTTGGAAACTAGTTTTTGTGACTAGTTTTGTTGTGACAATTTATTACTTACGCATTACTTACTACTACAATTTATTACATAATTATTTCGATTATTACTTACTCAGATAAAATTAGTGATTGTTGTTTGTTTATATCATATCCTTATCTGCTATGTCATATTGCAGAGTATTTTTTTAGAATAATTCATATCAATAAATATGGATGAAGAAGCTATAAATAAAAACAATGCAAACCAGACAAAAAGTTCAACTAAATATAAAAATAGAAGCGTAATAAATTACCGAAACAAAAACAATTAAATCATCCATCGCAAGAAGCGGGCCTTGAGACGTATTTACAGCTAATTTGTCCAAAAACTCCGGCACCAATTCTCGAAAATTGGCCTAATCATTCCACGTAAGGCGACAAGATTGACGGCTTGAATGACAAGTAGGGTGTGAGAAAAACCGGAAAAAAAACGACCAAGACAGTGTGAAACATGATAATCTGGGGTTCAGTACTTGCCTAACGATAATCCACTACTTTATGGTATCCTTTGAGTATTTCTATATGTTATTCCAAAGACAAAACAAAATCGAAAAGATTATTATTAGAAAAGTACCTACACTTTTCTAATAATAAATCTACAAATTTAAGTCGGCGTGATTACCTGCGACTGAGTTTAAGGCGCTGAACAGAGCTGGCGCAAATTCAGATTTCGGAATATAAGCCACGCCCACAATTTCTGCGACGGCGTAGCGACAAAATTAATTTTTTAACACCCATTGTAGGTGTACACTATTTTATCCAAACTTTTTTTGTACAATTTATTTAAAAAACTTATGTCTAATTAATCTTATAAAACTAAGTATGCTGAAACTATAACTAAACACCTAAAAAAAGACATATTATCAACAAGGAATAGTCACAAAAGGCGGCAGCTAGCGACACACGTCCGTATAGCAGCGCGCCTCAGCGGTCACTGTCTATATTCGTAGATGTAAAAGAGAAGCGAGACGATGACTCGTTTCAGTTTTGCTATTTTCTAAAAAATATTTAATTTGAATGAAATATCTTAATTAATTCAAAATTTAAATCTTACATTCTCTTTATATTATAATGATTTATTAGTCTTATTAATTTTACCAATTTTTGTTGATAAATATTAGAGATATTTACGATCAAAGTAAAATTCAGAGGTCTATTTACCAATTTTTTTTATCGAAAAAAAGTATCGTAATCATGTTTTGAAATCTTACATTCTCTCTGAGATATGATGTATATTAACATGTATTTTTCTTTTAATCGTCATCCCTATAGCTTTTGTTAAAAACGTGTTTAAAGTCAGCCTATTTGGCTCTGTTCAGCGCCTTAAGGAAAGAGGTATTCTTACATTTGCGTCACAGTATATTTTCATCATTCTCCTGCCCTTATCCCACTCTAAGTGGGGTTGGCACAACATGCTACGAACATGTTGTCATATAATTTGGATACGTATTTCACGACCGGCCGTCTGCCTGACGTCAATTTACCTTAGTCGCCTTTTACGACACCTCGGTAAGAAAGGAGGGTAGTATATTCTATTCTGCCGGATACCACACGGCGGCATCACAGTATATTTTAAGCAATTTAATTTTTGTACATAAAAATATAAAAAATTATAAAACGATAGGTGATGTATATAATAGATAAAGTAGGAAACGCCATAAGCTTGCGGCTCCTGCTTTGTGTCTAGCAAAAATACGTGAATCGTTTGTGGGTTCGGGTATAAGATTTTATAATAATTCCGCAATCAATTTTGGCCTTGCTATTACAGCAGTTTAAAAACACTGTTAAAAAGAGGCTGATACAGAAAGCCTACTATACTGTTGAAGATTACTTAGATGATAATACAGTAATGACTAAATGTGACTAATGATAAGAATTTATACATTAAAAAGAACAACCGCCGAGTTTCTTGCTGGCTCTTCTCAGTACCAACAGCTTTCTGAACCAGCAGTAGAGTTGACGATTCAAAAGCACTTGTTTACAAATTTACTTTAATAAAGAATATTTTGAATTTTGAACTTGAATTTGAATATTTATTTGAAATTTTATTAGTTACGCAATATTTACAATTCATAAATTACTTCGTTTCTCATTTGTATGTCCATAGCATTATGTCCTACGAGGTATTGTGATGGGATAAATCACGGTAATAATACAGAAAAGTATAGGTGTAGCACCTAACAGGCAAATGTCGTTATAGCATCACTTGGACATAATTAGTTAACGATGTGTTGATGTGTTGATTAGACCAGCGGTGAGATCGTGCGACTCTTTCGAGAGGGTCACGGGTTCAAACCAAGGGCAGAAATCAATGAATTTTTCTGTTATTAGTCAATGAAAATTGTAATTTATAACATGCTTCTCAGTGAAGGAAAACCTTGAGAAAATTCTGGGTATATATGTAACCTACCAATCCGAATTGGAGCAACGTGGTAGGTCTTAGCTCGAACCCTTACTAAAACGGAGAGGGGAAATGCAAAGCGATGGGATAGTAACAGGCCGTTACATTTTAAATTTAAGTAATTTTATTGATACAAAATTTCATTATATACTCATAGCAAGGGCCCCTGCAATAGATGGTAGGTAACCCGTATTGCTGGGTGCCCCTCTTATCCACCAAGAAAATTTATCAATAAACTAATAAGAACTAAACAACTAAACTAAAAATGACGTTTTCTTTTTCCTTTTGTAATATTATGTACATAGTTACTTTCGACGTTTGTTTTTTAGTTCCAACCTCATAAGAACGACATCAACAAAATATAAAAAAGATATAAGAAATATAAATGAAACGAGCATCAAAAGTAATAATAAAATAATTTTGCTATAATCCGCGATACAGTAAATAGAAAATATATACACCTAGTGTTAAATATATAGTAGACTATCCGTTTTTTCATCCGATACATACAGGATTGGTAAAAACACATGCACAAACCTCCACCACTGTCACCACAATACACAAGCACTACACACGTTCACTGTCACAAACTCAACAATCGTTTCGCCCCGCAACCGAAGCATCATCAGGAGATAAACTCCACGACAAAATCGCAAAGCCTTTGCTTTGTATCCCGGATTATAGCAAAATAATTTTATTTTTACTTTTGTATTATGGATCTCCGCAAAGTAACGCCTAATTCTATAAATTAAGAAAAGAGCATCCATATTTAATTCCTTTTCTCTTAAGGAGTTTTGTTATAAACTAATTGTTTTGGTTAAACATACATACCTACATTTCTAAAATGCTAAATTTATAAAGATGTTTTTTTTAAATTTCGAGTTTCCGAGGTGTTACAAAATATTATGTAAAAACACCATCATAAAAACTGGCGCCACGCTTGCCGTGATGTCGGGACACTAAAATAGTTGCGGAACGTTGAAACTTCGGAAAAAGATTTCCCGAAGGAATATAAATTTTTCCTGGTATTTTCTGCTTTTACAGCTAGTAAATTTTTATTTATTATTTAGTGAGAAAAATAGAAACGACACCTTATCGTTGTAGTTGATTTCATTAATAAATTAATTGCAACATTTTTATTTATTTTTATATATTTGTTTATAATTAAACATGTTTCCTTAAATATTTATCCTGCCAATCTGCTAAGCAGTTTGTCGGCAGTATACTTTCTGTATACTACAGTATACTTTTCGGTAAACTATGTAAACTCTAAATAAAAAACTAGCACCCCTGACACTTTCCCTACCTGTCATATATTACACTAGTGTTATACGAGAGTTCGTTCGCGACAAATGAAAGATTAAAATAACCTCAATTAACAACTGTGTTTTAGTTACATTTAATAAACAAATATATAGGACAATTTCACACACTTCTCTCCGTCGCCAAAGTTACTTAATTAAATACATACTTAAATACATATATACACCCAGACTCCAAGAACCAACAAATTGTTAGTAGAATATTTGGCCCTCGGCGGAAATCGAACTCGCGAACCGTAGCTAGAGGCAGTGTCCCGGCCAAATGCCCCAACGGGCCAATTTTTCAGTTAGTTTTTTAATGCTTTGCTGCTCTCATATCAACAGAATTCTCTAGAGATATGCAGGTTTCCTCAGGATGTTTCCTTCAGCGAAAAGCGTGTGATAAATTGCAATTATCAATTAGACACATGAGTTTTAATAGAAAAACTCATTGGTGCTTTTTTTGTGGGGAAATGTGTAACCTACCAATCCACATTGGAGCACCGTGGTAGGTCTTAGCTCCAACCCTTCTCTCCTAAAACGGAGAGAGTAGGTCTATGCTAAACAGTGGGATAATAACATGCCGTTACTTTACTTATATCATAAAATGAGTTAAATCTTAAGATTAACAACCGATCCCTAAACATCTAATAGGGCTTGCGTGTCACGCGCTACAGCTGTACGATAGTGAAAATTAGCCGATTATTTTTTTTTGGGGACCAAAATACAACTAAAAAATGGCGGAACACTGGTTATATCAATAATTTTATAGTGATCAAATTTAAAATCATGAGATACTCAGAAAAGCTGGACGCACCGATGTTACTAGCCGAGAAACTGAAGCGGCAATGGAAGCATTGATGTACCGGAAAGTTCTAAGATTAGTAACCTCACAGTGGAAGATGTGCTTGTAGAGTTGAAGGTGGTTGGCAACATGAAACCTGATCTTTTTTTAGAGTATACAACTCTATGGTCAATGGATGAAAACAGCAACGGATCGGAATTGGAAGAAATTGGAGGTGGCTTACTAAGAAGGTTTCTCACGAACTAGTAAAATCAATTTGAATATATTTTTCTTTGGTTTGCTGTTCATGCGATAACTTTATCTTGCTAGGTATATTAAAAAGAATGTTTTGCCTGTATGTCCTTTATAGACCAAGAAACGGTTGGATCGATTTTAATAAAATTTTCAGATTATCTTTAGCAGTAATGAGCCCAACGGATGACCCTGTTAAGTTTGGTGTTGGGAATTCTGTGTCTGTGTCACAGCAACGCATGACCGGATAGCTAGTTTTAAAGATAAATTATTAAATAAATATTTAATAATAATAATTGTGTCGCTACCTAAAGTAAAAGCATATTATTGTCTGATAGTCAGAGTTCTCATTTTATACACAAAGGTTTGGAGCTTAAAACTAGCACATTATAACAAATACAGATTGGTGGATTACCATAGCAAATACTCTATATAATTTTTTATATAGAACTCATTGGCGCATACTGTAAAAATAACATATTCAAAAGTTCTCTAATTTTCAAATCACACAAAGCCTTGGTTATAATACAAAACAATATTGAAAACTGTACTGTAAATTTACCTTGATGATTTCAATTTGCTCCTTTTAAAAATCAATTCTCGTCTAGACGAAATTTATTGTGGTCCCAATCACCTACTGCCATTATGGTATCCAAATTTGCACCAATCAACGTATCATAAAAATAAATCACTTCAAAGCTTTAAACACCGTATCGAATTCATCTGTGTCTAATTATCCGGGTATTAAAAACAATTTTGCGGTCAAATATTTGGTTAGGGATAAATTTTATATATTTTAAGACAATATGTAGTTTAGGAATGAAGTCTTAAGCAGAAATAAATATGACATCGTTGTTATTGAATTATCAAGAAAAGAATGCTTTAACATCCATATATACACAATATCTGCGATCTGTGGAAAATTGAAAATTGAAAATTACTTATACTTATAAAGATAAATATTTTTTTTTTAATTTAATTTTCCCGCGTAACTAATGCCATAGAACAACAGCCGGGTCTATAGAAGGTGGCATAAACGAAGACCAATTTGCAAAATCAAATATATACAACTGTAAAAACTTACTCAGAAGAAAGAATATTGTTTGTGAATTAGAAACAGTAATAAATAGCATTAAATATCGTTTCTTTACAGGTAAGATGTTATAACCATACTTATATATTTCCTTTGAACAAATACATTGTTTGTTCATAAAATCATCAAAAGGAATAAATATTTTTTTTTACAGATATAGAAACTCAGTTGTGTTTAAATGATTAATAGAAGCAGGCGTTACTTCGTTACGCGAACTCCATCATCAGAAGAATAGGCTGCACGACAAAATCGTACTGCTTAAAGTAACTTACACTTCCACTGCGGACTTGCAGTACGATTTTATCGTTGAGCCTATCCTCCTGGTGATGCTTCGGTGCCGGGGCGAAACGATCGTAGAGATTTTGGTGGTGATTGTGTGTATTGCTTGTGTGCATTGTTGCTGGTGGAGGCGTCTTGGGATGTATGTGGTGACTTGTCCTGCATGTGTACTATGTGAAATACGCTTCACATTACATACATTCTTTTAACAAACGCGGATTATAGCAAAGTAGTTCTGTAATAGCTTCTCTCAGTTATGTTTGATTTATTGTACCATATAAATCACATCATATATATTTCATTAATTTTTAAATTTAAACTACAATCTGTCGTATTCATAGTTTATGTATAGAAACCGGCTATAGTCACTTCGATAAGCACGTTTAGTTTCCAGCCAATCTCGGGCACTAATTCATGAGCTCTATACACTGAGTTATCAGTTCCCGCAGTTCATGAATACGAAACGAATAATTTCATATGATTAATCCAGCCAACTAGCCCTTAAAGCGTATTAGGCAGTCAGACAGATAGGCGAATTACGCATTTACAACATGGATGTAAGATAACGCAAAAAAATGAAGTTTCACATTTACATTACAATATTACATTTAAGTAGAATTTACATGTCACTTCTCGAGCTTACTGCTAATCACATGTTTATTAAACAACAACAAAATTGCTTGTATACCAAACTGAATCACTTAATTGAATATTCTACATTGCAAAAAAACTAAAGTGCCTGAGAATAATTTAGTTTTTTTTTTAAACTACGGATTCCTGATAATTTAGCAAGTTTAACGTAATCTCATAATTCCCAAGTGTTGCTGACTCTATGTCCGGGTCGGCGCGATTGTTGTCCGAGTTATTCGTGTCACGACCGTCGCCGCTCGTCAATCGACGCCTCGTGGTACATCGCGAGATTTCGGCCAACTAAACTGTATCGAACTCAATGCACGCAACTGGAATTCACATAGCCCATTAGCATTGTCCGCTCTGTTTCCTTTAAATTTGCAATTGATATTAGTTCTAGGAGCCAGTTCGTCTGCTCATCCTTTTTGGGCAAGGACGCAGGGTACCGGCAAGATCTAATTACTAATTGGCATTAACCTTGTTATTTGATGATGGCATTTCAAATCTGCTTTAGCATGACATTCATTTCTCTCTCTTTATATTTTGTATATTTTATTATTATTCTCTCATTTTCCCTCCTTCTCGATCATAAGATCCAGGATCACTCCAATTACTCGGTGTTCATATGTACAATAAAATTCCGCAATCCATCCTAGACCAGTCTACAGAAAGGTATAAATAAAATGTAACAGATATGCTTATACGTAAGGCATATTACGAAATTGAAGATTATTTCCTGCCTGGATTTTAAAATCCTTCCAGCTTCATACAAGCCTGCAGTTTAATCATGTAAAATTGAAAATGTTTTAAAGACTGAAAGCCGAGTTTCTTGCTGGTTCTTCTCGGTAAGAGCAATATCCGAACCATTGTAGCTTCATTAATCATATTGATCCTTGACTATTCAAAAGTGCTCGAAAGAGCTTATTTCAATAAAGAATATTTTGATTTGATTTGATTTACTTTAAAGCCCCAACCTCTAGGACCTATGACTCAGTTGATAAATTTTTTATCAGTATCGCAGATTCATCTGATGCAAAGATGATTTCATTACATAGAGACAGTTTAAGACTATGATTTTTCTACTTTTAAAGATCTGATTGGATTACGTAGAGATGAATAGATATTTACGTGATTTGCTAAGTTGCTTTTAACATTCTTACGAGACAACAAATTAGCCACCACGATTACAAATATCAATGTCGACTATGAGAATAGTATGAAGACTTTGCTATGCTCTTCTTTCTTTCTCCTGCCCTTATTTCACTCTAAATGGGGCCGGCACATCATGTTTTTATCTCCCATTCTCTCCTATCATTTGGCAACTCTAGTAAAAAAAGTAAAAAGTAAAGTAACGGTCTGTTACAATCCAACTGCTGGGAATAGGCCTCCTATTTCTCCGTTTTTGGAGAGAAGGGTTGGAGCTAAGACCTACCACGCTGCTCCAATGCGGATTGGTAGGTAACATATATCTCCAGAATTCTCTAGAGATATGCAGGTTTCCTCACGATGTTTTCCTTCACCAAAAAGCGTGTGATTAATTGCAATTACCAATTAGACAGATTTAATAGACAGTTTTAATAGAAAAACTTACTGGTGCCTGCCCAGGTTTGAACTCGGTGATGTCAACTCTAGTGCTACTCCTTTTATATGTACGAGTATGTCATGCTTCACACAATTCAACTATCTCTTTTTTGGCCTCCCTCTAGTCACATACCTTTCCGTCCAGATTCAATTTTAATACACGTTTGGTCAAATGATATTGCTATGGATAAAATCATTAGATGTTTTCTGTAATTTTCTTGAACGTTCTATAAGTATCTTTGCGTAAAGTGATTGTGTGCAAAGTGTATTGAAACAAAAACTTAATAACGTCTAAAGAGGTGTTACACGAGCAGATGTGTCGTCCTTTAGCTTTTTTACTGTAAATAAAATTAATAATTCCCTTATGAATGGCGGGTATAATGAATTTGAGGAATTGAAATAGGGACTTTTTTTAGTGAATTATTTATAAGAAATGTTACATTTTTTAGTGGCAGATGCTCGCAATTTCATTGACTTGCTATAGACATACTATAATCTTAAGTTGACATTTTAAATTCTTATACCGAAATTTTGTATTAAATATATGGGACACTGACATACACGGCCGTGTGTCCACGATGTAACTTAATACTTTTGTTATGGGTGACAAACAACTGGTAAATATATACATATATATTATTTAAGCAAATGCACAAATAAACCCAGACTCAAAGAATCAGAGCGTGAAGGATTTTTTTCAGAAAATGTTGGCTGTTGGCGGCAATTAAACCCACTTACACCAACGAGCCAATCTTATGTAACAGCCTGTTACTATGCCCACTGCTGGGCTGAGGCCTCCTCTCTCCGTTTTTGGAGAGAAGGATTGGAGCTAAGACCTACCACGCTGCTCCAATGCGGATTGGTAGGTTACACATATCCCTAGAATTCTCTAGAGATATGCTACTTGGTGAGATATGCTCAAATCTTATTTACTTACTCTTAAATGTGTTATAGTTACATAAAAGTAAACACAGACATTTGCGCACTATACGTTTTGTAGTTATGCAAAGTTAAATTAATTCTAGTAAAAACATGAAATTTAAAAAAAAATTATCTTAAATTAATTGAACTGTTATCTAATCATCTCCAAGATACAGATAAGAAGATACTAGATGACCCGGTAAATATCGTTTTTCCATATAAATTATTTTTAGGGAATTACTAGTGTACATTATAAGAAAATTCAAATTTCATAAAATAAAATAAAAAATAGAAGGCGTGAACAACCCTTGTGATTCAGGGGTATCAAATTCAAATTCAAAATATTCTTTATTCAAGTAAACTTGTAAACAAGTGTTTTTGAACCGTCAACATCTACTGCTGGTTCGGAAAGCTGTTCCTATCGAAAAGAACCAGCAAGAAACTCAGCGGTTGCTGTTTGCAATAATTCTTATTACTAGTTACATATAGTTAGTAACGTCTTGTACAGGGTCGAGGAGTAGCTATATCCACGCATTCTTATCGTCTAAGTGAACCTCAATTGTATAGAGTAGGCTTTCTGTCAAAATCTGTGAATATGTAAAATTTCATAAAAATCGGTCAAGCCATTTCGGAACTAACAATGTGACAGGAGAATTTTATAGATGTATAAGAGAAAGAGAATATTATATAATATGAACTAGCTTTTAAACGCACGCGTGGACTGCATGCAGTCTTATTATTAAACCGTAAAACTTATATTAATTGTGGTTAAAGTTAAAATGAGTTAATCGTAAAAGCTAGACATATGCTGTCGCGGACTTTTATTTAGAACTTTTAGAGGTGAACTATTTTTTTACGCAAGGAAAGCTTTGAATTTTTCTGTTTCCGCAATATTTTTTATTGCTGCTCCTCTTCTAATCATCTTAGAGTGATGTTATATAGCCTATAGTCTTCCTCGATAAATGGACTATATTACACTCAAATAATTTTTCAATTCGGTTCAGTAGTTCTTGAGATTAGCGCATTCAAACAAACAAATTCTTCAGCTTTATATATTAGTATAGAGAATAGATTCTCAAAGCAAAAATATTGTTGATAAGAAAAAGTATAGAGTACTTAAACAATAATGTGGTGTGGAGGTTCGAAGTGAATGGAATTTTACGATACCTCTGTGTATCAGGTATGAAAACGGATAACACTCTACACATTTGATATTACATATACCAGACGTGAATAACTTAACAATACTAAAACGCGCACTTTTCAGGGCAGTTACGTTACTCACGTTTAAGAGAGTTATTTAAATATTCACAAGTTTACAAAAGATATAAAAGATTCATCGACTTCACTAAAATATACACCATATAAATTAGACAATCTTTCCTATTATGATTAAACATATAAAAGAACGTAAGTAGACACATATATTCACGCCTGGTACGGTATATTTTCTTCTATAGCAGACAAAATAGCAAAATTATAATACTTTTATAAACAAAGAAGCGGATATATACTAGTGTTATATATAGAGATCACGTAGATGAACATCTAGCACAATGCCTAGGTCCATTTAGTGCAGCCGAGTGAGGCCTACGTGCTCGGTGTGTCGATCGAGCACATGCCTAGTTTGGTTTGGTCGCACGTTGTCTATGCTCCCGTACTTATCGACAATATTTTGGAGGAAAACCTATTTAATATATACCTATTGCTTTACATTAAGGTGATTTATAGAAGCAGGCGTTACTTTGCGGAATTCCATATTACAAGCAATATAACAGAACTAACTACTTTGCTATAATCCGCACGGGTTAAGTGAATGCATGCAAAACCAATGTGTATAGGCTTGAAGCCTATCCTCCTGATGATGCTTCGGTTTCGGGGCGAAACGATCGTCGAGATTGTGGTGGTGGGTGTGTGTGCTGCTTTTGTGTGCGTTGTTGCTGGTGAATTGCGCCTTGGGGTGCATGTGGTGGCTGGTCCTGCATGTATAAGGTGCGTAGATTTTGCCTGCTTCATACACATTGGCTTTGCATGCATTCACTTAACCCGTGCGGATTATAGCAAAGTAGTTAGTTCTGTTATATTGCTTGTAATATGGAATTCCGCAAAGTCACGCCTGCTTCTATAAATCATTTAAAATATACCTATTGCTTTACATTAAGGTCTTCAAGAATCTAGTTAATATGTTTACTTTATTAAAAACGTTTGAATGAGTGCGTTGTTTGTGTAAGCTTTAATCAATTATTTTTGAATGTGTGTGACGTTGTGTAAGGGATATTTAGCTTTATGAATATCAAATAAGGTTGCTTTTGCTGACAATAAATAAATATATGGAACAATCACACATACGGCTGTCCGTCCCCAAAGTAATACTTGTGTTATGGGTTGTCACCCATTTACAAATGAAAAATACTATGTACATATATATTTGTAACCGATTCATGCAGGATTCGTAAAAAAAAATATCGGGTCATGAATATCGTGTATGAAAAACGGATAGTCTATTCTACATTTAGCGTTATATATATTTTCTAGTTACTTTATTGCGGATTCTAGCAAAATAATTATATTAATAATTTTATATTATAGATCTCAGTAACGCCTAATTCTATAAATTATATACATAGATAAAAATTATAAGGTTAAAAATTATATAATTTTTAAGTAAATGCCTTAATACAATTAGACTCGTAGAACCAACATAAGAATAAACAGTTGACCCTCAGCGGGAATCCATGTATCGAAATTTATATAAACTGTGGAGAATTCTGGGCGTATATGTAACCTACCAATCCACATTGGAACAGCGTGGTGGGTGCAAGCTCCAATCATTCTCCAAAAAAAAAGTAGAGAGGAGGCGTACATTCAGAAGTGACAACAGACATTACTTTTAGTTTATATTTAACGTTAAAATTAAATAATAAACAAGAACAAGCGGCTAAGTCATTTCTTTAGAATTATTTCTAAGCCACAGATAACGCATAGATGAAGTTATCTCTGGCATAAATCATAAAGTTTTACTGCTTTTTAAGTGGACATTATCTAACTGATTAGGGACAAAGATTCTGTGTGGCGCTTCCATGAAAGGGGTTCCTTGTTTTTGACCCCAGGGGTCATAAGATAGACGCTTATAGAAAATTGATAATTTTAACGTGACTTATTATCCTGAGAGTCGTTCAGATAACTTAATAATCTTTGATAATGGTTCGCTTTGATGTTTTAATCGTTTATTCATATTTTAAAAGATGAAAAAAAGGCGAAGGCCGTATAAATATGAAAGGAATCCTTGTTTTTAACCTCGGGGTTACTTTAAAATCGGTTAACAGATAATTTTATCATAAATTTAAATTATCGTGTTTAGAGAAACTATGATAGATTCTTAACAAATATTTTAAATTCGAAATGGGTTGATTTTATGAGCACATTATCTCATTATCCTCCTGCCCTGTCGTAAAAGGTGACTAAGGTAAGTTGATCCACCGTGTGGTATCCGGCCGAGTAGAATAGACCACCCTCATTCCTTACCGAGGGGTCAGGCAGGTAGCCGGTCGTAAAATTCGTAGCCAAATCAAGTGACAACATGTTTGTAACATGGTGTTCCGACACCACCCAGAGTGAGATAAGGGCAAGAGGATGATGAATCTATGATAATAATAAAAATAATAATAATCGTCAATTTCCAGATACAATTTATAAAAGCCGGTCTACACATTTCCTTTAATAATGACTGTGCAAACCACTGAGAACAAATATTTTTTTATATATATTTAAATATTTACAAGGATAATTATTCAAACTTTTTAAATGGCTTATGTGCCTAGATGGATGCGACTACATCCATTTATGACACGCACTTTTATCATTACTATTGTCTCTAGCACCGACTTCATTTGCATTGACTTTTTTTATCGTGACAAAAAGTATCGAATGCTTTTACTCAGCTATAAACTATCTATCATAGAGTAGCAATTTCTGGATTATTGATTAACCTAATACATTTAACTTTAGTTGCTAAGACACTAAATAGATATATTTAGTTAGCTAATAGTAAGGTAGGTAACAGCCTGTTACTATGCCCACTGCTGGGCTAAGGCCTCCTCTCTCCGTTATTGGAAAGAAGGATTGGAGCTAAGACCTACCACGCTGCTCCAATGCGGATTGGTAGGTTACACATATCCCTAGAATTCTCTAGAAATATGCAGGTTTCCTCACGATGTTTTCCTTCACCGAAAAGCGTATGATAAATTGCAATTATCAATTAGACACATAAGTTTTAATAGAAAAACTCATTGGTGCCTGCCAATGAGTTTTTCTATTAAAACTTATGTGTCTAATTGATTTAGCTAATAGTATAATAGAGTTAGCTAATAGTATAGTAGTTAATATAAAAATAGGCGTATATACTTTTCCATAATCTGCTTTCTGAGAATCCTGATCACGGATAATACCTAGCAAAATTATATACATATTGAAAATAATAATATTATTTTAATAATAATTATATTAAATAATAATATTTATCTATATATTTACTCTTGTAATATATAAAAAGTAATCATTTCTCACGTGTCGTTTTTACTTACATTTACGTATAATAATATTGTTGTATTTAATTATAAGGAATAGTAATTACGAATACTGGATAGATACCATCCTTACACAAATAACTTTTAGTTGTGTTTCATAAAAAATTATAAATAAATTAAATAAAATAAATTAATCAATTGTAAATATAAAATAAAATAAAATAAAATATCGTTTATTAGTAACAAAGATTAAAGATTCAATTTCTAATCTGTACAAAGACAATAAAAATTCAATTTCTAATCTGTACAAAGACAATAAAATCAACACACGCGCCACAAAAATAGAACATCGATATAATCTGTACACGTATCGGGGAAAAAACGCGCAAATTGCGTTCGATTTTTGAATTTTAAAAAAACAAACGCCACTTGGATTTGGTCTGGCTCACTGAGGAGACGAGTCGGCCGTGTCGTGGTAATTAAAGCTCTCATAAAACCTGAGGGTCCGTCGTCAATCAATGTAAGCACTGAGTTATTGGCGTCAACTGAGAATTGGATGTGTAAAAATGTATACGGTTTGTATTTTTAGGGATACGGCATTTTATAATAAATTCATATAGATTTGTGATCTATTTTTTTTTGAATAATTTATAGAATTAGGCGTTACTTTGCGGAGATCCATAATACAAAAGTAATAATAAAATTTATTTGCTATAATCCGCGATACAGTAAATAGAAAATATATATAGTGCTAAATTTCATACCCGTTACATGCAGGATTCGTAAAAAACATATGCACAAACCTCCACCACTTCCACCACAATACACAAGCACTACACAGGTTCACTATCACAAACTCAACAATCGTTTCGCCCCGCAACCGAAGCATCATCAGGAGATAGACTCCACGACAAAATCGCCAAAGCGATCCTGCATGTAACGGGTTTGAAAAAACGTATAATCCACTATACATTTAGCACTATATATATTTTCTATTTACTGTATCGCGGATTATAGCAAAATAATTTTATTATTACTTTTGTATTTTTTTTTGTTTGTTTTTTATCACAGCATTGTATATTCTCGGAAGTTTGTTTGATTCTAATTACCAATCATCAATTAATACCAGTATCGATTTTATTAAAGAGTATCGGGTGTTTTGATAATATTATATTATGATTTTATCACGTTAGAATATTATTATAATGTCATCTTACAATATATAGGTATTCGTTAACTGGAAGTTTGCGAATGTCATTTTTCTATTTTTTTTATTACAGTATTGAATGTTAAAAATTTGTTTAGATTTCGTTTATCTGTATCAATCTTATTAAAGTTTATCGAGTATTTTGCTATAATATAAAAGGAGTGTTACAAACCATTTTTCTAGAATACGACTAATCATACCTTATGTGAAGATAAAATGGGAAGTTTCTATCCAATATTCAATATCTATTATTTAATTTAATTATAAATTTATATTTACAATTAAATATACATATTGAATAGAATTAAGAATATCGAATTGGATAGAATATAGAATAGATAGGATAGAAACCCGGTATATTTAATTGTAAATTGTAATTTTCTTTTTAACGTTTAATTTTTCAAAATTTCTCAATATTGGTCCAGCGGTTTTGTTGGAAAGAGTATAAAACAAACAGACAGAAAGACAGACAGACAGACATTCGCGAGTAAATATTGGTATATATTTTTAACACACGTCCAAATTTAGCACATCCGGCGCGAGGTGCTCAAAAATCGGCTCCGCGTGGGACGGGGGTGTTTATCAAGCGTTATCTGCCAATCCGTAAGCCCCGCTGATGTCATCGAACGGTTGAAGGTTAAATGAATTGTCAAGATGAGGCCTTGGGATCCGCCTGCATTGTACTACCAACATGCCGTGACTCTGCCACATACTCTAATAATCTGTATAGATTAATGGAGTACGTGGCAGAGTTACTATAGTCCCAAAAAGCTGTCTGTCTGTAATTGATTTTTTCAAAATCTACTGAACGGATTTTTGTACGGTTTCCACCAAAAGATAGTGCAATATTTTCAGATGGTTTAGGTAATAGTACATATCAGTATTATGTAAATTGTGTTGAAGAGATCGCACAGTTGTTAAAAAACTTGATTGCTGGAAGCTTTAGTCGCGTGCGCTGCGTAAACCAGCAGAGATACGCTAAAGTAATGTAGTAGAGAATTGTAGATCTATAAAAATACTACAAAAAAGTCTGCAATAGCATGTTTCTATCTCATATGGTTAACTCATAATAACTATTTTTAAATTTAAACTATCGTGAGTAGTATTCAGAGTTAATATATAGATACCGGCCGTTCCCGCCGCCATAACGTCGTGTAAAGAGCTCATGAATAAGTGCCCCGGACGGGCTCGATCTCGATCCGATAAAATTAGACGTGAGTATAGCCGGTATCTATATTAATTCACAATAACTACTTTTATGTTTAAAATTTGAATTCTGGAAAAAAATTGTAATACGCTAATTTCCACGCGGGCGAAGCCGCTGGCACAGCTAGTAGATAATAATAATAAACGCGGAAAAAAAAATTAACAAAGTATTTAGACCTTTCTTATGTACCGCCATGTGGAATGTTGATTCGACAACAATGGTTCCTATTGTTGTTGCGGTAAACGGTCTAATTGCGAAAAGCCTGGACCAACATCTTCAGGGGCTTTCGCTTAAAAGTTGGATCAAGATTCGCATACAGAGGGCGGTATTACTCGAAACAGCACGTATTGTGAGGAAGTACCTCACTCAGGAGCTGAAATATTGCCCCGCTTCCGGCGGCGATTTTTTATGTTCTTAAATGTTTTTTATTAATTAATCAGTAATATTTTAAAATGTAAAAAGTTAGGATTAAGAATAATAATGGGGAATAATAATAATAACGGACACTGACATGACCAAATTGTCCACCAAAATCTGGCGTATAAATAACAATTCAACATAAATGCGGAAGTCTGTCTGTCTGTTAAATTGTCACGGTGAATCGGCTGAACCAATATGGATGAAATTTGGCACAATTATTTCTTACACACCGGGGAAGGTGAATCTCATGTACTTATCATTGTTTAATCATACAGAGAAAAGAGAGAGATAATAGATAAAAAGTCTTATTTGCTTCTTTATTGTCTATGAACAATTTTAGGCTCGCTCCCCTACTTTAGTATGAAAAGTCTATGAATATATTACTTATAAATATAATGCGGCTTCTGCTTTGAGTCTTACAAAAGTACGTGTGTCGTTTGTACGTTTGGATATAAAATTCTGTAATAAAATTCCGCAATTAATTTTTAGCTTTGCCATTCCATCAATTTAAAAAAACTGTTAAAAGGAGGCTATTATACTGTTGAGAATTATATAGATGATAAGAATGCGAAAGCTACTGTTCGAACCAGTGCAAGTAGCGGCCTGTTACAATCCCACTGCTGGGAAAAAGCCTCCTCTCTCCGTTTCTGGAGAGAAGGGTTGGAGCTAAGACCTACAACGCTCCAATGCGGATTGGTACGTTACACATATTTCCAGAATTCTCTAGAGATATGAAGGTTTCCTGGCGATGTTTTCCTTCACCGAAAAGCGTGTCATAAATTGCAATGATCAATTAGACACATGAGTTTTAATAGAAAACTCGCCTGCCCGGGTTCGAACTCGTGTTCCCCTCAAAAGAGTCGCACGGTCTCACCGCTGGGCTATCACAGATCTCGCTGGGCTATCACAGCTTTTCGACCCAGTACAAAATAGTATGACTGAATGTAAGTTGTTTTAAGAATTATTTTCCAAAGAGCAACCGCTGAGTCTCTTGCTGATTCTTCTCGGTAGGAACAGCTTTCCGAACCAGCAGTAGAGTTGACGATTCGAAAGCACTCGTTTACAAGTTTACTTGAATAAAGATTATTTTAAATTTGATTTTGTTTCTTTAGTAATCTACAAGTGAAAAATAAAATCTACAACCACTTCAACTTTTTCTTATCATTCACTGCTAAGTTGATACAAGAGCATGCATGTATCGTCAGACATATGATCATCAGTGGGTATCGATCAGTCGAGACAATAATGAATACTTTCCATACTTTTCTGCGTTATGTTTAATTACCACTATTACTAGAACCGAAGTCAGAACTTGTAACACATCAACATATCGTTCGCGTGATCTACGACTAGTACTGCGAACAAATAGACAAATTAATTAGTCTCGGAGACCAACTTAGAATTTGCTAACTAACTGATACATTGAAATTATTATTGATTTTATTCTTTCTTAAAATATTATTGCTTAAGAATAGAATAAGGCGTTACTTTGAGATCTATAATACAAAAGTAATAATAAAATTATTTTGCTATAATCCGCGATACAGTAAATAGAAAATATATATAGTGTTAAATGTATGGTAGACTATCCGTATTTTCATACCCGATACGTGCAGGATTCGTAAAAACACATGCACAAACCTCCACCACTCCCACCAGAATACACAAGCACTACACACGTTCACTATCACAAACTCTACAATCGTTACGCCCCGTAACCGAAGCATCATCAGGAGATAGACTCCACGACAAAATCGCAAAGCATCCAAGTACCAACTTGGTACTAAAAAAGAGTAATAATTTGACCTTTCAGTGGGAAAACATCTGACTCCTAACTAAGATTTTTTTGTTAAGAATTATCAATAATTCTGCTGGCTAGTTCGTTTAGCCATACTTTGTTGAACAAAATGGACGCTCTGGGTTACTACAATATGGAAAGGTAAACTTAATATTCTACGATACTCTTATATTTTTCTTTTCTTGTATTATGAGACGGGTATTTGTAAGTTAAGTAGAGAAATGATATATTGTAATTTCAGAAGTTATAACAGAATTATTTTTCAATAATAACAAAATAATCATAAATACTGTATGGAATTCTGTATAGTAACGTTTGCTTCTATAAATTACTTATCAAATTTATTTCACTTCATATTATATGATACAGATTAGTAGAACACTATATATCTAGAATATAATCTTTGAACAATCAGTTAAAGAGCATTGATGTCTTCTAGACAAATTTGTTTTACGTTATATTGCATAACATAAACAACGACACAACAACAAATGCTGAGTTTGGCAAAATTAATCACACTAGGAAAAACTTATTGGATAAGGTACCTTAAAGAAATTAACATATGGCATAATTAATGTGGTAATGATACAATTAATGTGGTGATGATGAACATAAATGATTAACCCCTCAGCAACAACTGAATTCCTTTGTTGCTCTTTTGCTCAGAATGAATATTCTAATCTGTGCAAAGTTTAAGTTTCCAAGGAGTTTGTAAAAGTCGATTTGAATATAGTCTATCTCGAGTTTATATGCAAATAAGAAAGTACAGCCAACTTAATGAAAGTCGTTATATTGTTTATACCGTGTATTCGTTTCGCAGGAAAAATGCCCACCGTATCTCAACCTAAACAAGTATAAAATTCTTTGAACGCCGCGCAAAAAGTGGCAAACGTTCACGGAACAATAGACATGCGAAGTAATTCTGTAACACTTCATAAACTATGACTAGTATAGTTAACGTTCACGCTCGTTTAAACTAGATTCTACTTCATGTACATGAAACAATATTGCCATTATAATAACCTCAGTGTTAATTTATATAATTAGGCGTTACTTTGCGGAGATTCATAATACAAGAGTAATTAGAAAAATATTTTGCTATAATCCGCGATAAAGTAAATAGAAATATATGTTTAATACTAAATGTGGAGTGGAATACATACCTACCTTCATCTATCTATTTACCTACATGTATCAGGTATGAAACTACATTTAAAAGAGTAGTAAAGTAATATCCTACAGCTGGGCGTGGGCCTTTTCTTTCCGTTTCTGGAGAGAAGGGTTGGAGCTAAGACCCACCAAACTGCTACAATGCAGATAGGTAGGTAACACATATACCGAGAATTCTCTAGAGATATGCAGGTTTGCTCACGATGTTTTCCTTTAACGAAAAGCGTGTGACAAATTGCAATGATGAATTAGATACATATTTTTATTTTATTTTATTTAATATACTTTATTGCACAACAAAGACATAAAGAAAATACAAAGTAACATAATTACATCACATAATTGATAACAGAAAAACTCATTGGCGCCTGCCCGGGGTTTGAACTCGCGATCCCCTCCAAAGAATCGTGCGATTACAGCTCTAAATTGAGCATTATATATATTTTCCTTAAGCTTAAAGATTACGCATTTACGCATTTGCAGTACGATTTTTGTCGTGAAGCCTATCCTCCTGATGATGCTTCGGTTTCGGGGCGAAACGATCGTCGAGATTGTGGTGGTGGGTGTGTGTGCTGCTTTTATGTTCGTTGTTGCTGGTGAATTGCGCCTTGGGGTGCATGTGGTGGCTGGTCCTGCATGTATAAGGTGCGTAGATTTTGCCTGCTTCATACACATTGGCTTTGCATGCATTCACTTAACCCGTGCGGATTATAGCAAAGTAGTTAGTTCTGTTATATTGCTTGTAATATGAAATTCCGCAAAGTAACGCCTGCTTCTATAAATCATTTAAGCTTAAAGCTTCATTCAATCGTTTGTAATCGCCGATTACAAATAGAAGTCATAAAGCTTGTCATATTCTCCATCATGTATTTAAATAACGCAAGTTTAAATTCCAAAATTGAATTATTGTTTGGAAAACTGCAAATTGCATTATCTTGCATGGTACAAAACGTTCGCGTTGTCTAGATAGTATCTCGAATCGCAACATCAATTTGTAAGACGCTGGCATGTCGGGGAGCAATTAATTAAGCGACTCTACACTCTCTCGGACATTTCACGCGCAGACGCGTTACGCATTCTGGATTGCTCATTGCGTGTCCCAATCTTGTAATGTCTCTCTAATAATTGCAATAAAAGAAATTAAGTTTTTTGTTCTTAGGATGTTCCGGTTAATTAAGCTAGTAGTAGCAGCGTAGGTGAAGAGGAGTGACAGACGTTCTCACAATCTTTAACATAAATATTAAATAAATTATACAATGTTTTCAATTTAATACATTTTTGAAATAATACTAGCTATGCCTGCAGCTTTACCCGCGTGGAAATCAATGTATGTAATAAATATTTCGAACATTGTATATAAAGGAATAGAGACATGCTGTCGCGGACTTTTTGTAGCTCTACAATATTTTACTATATTACTTTCGTGTATCTCTGCTGGTTTACGTGGTGGACGCGACTTGAACTCCAAGCAGGCAAGTTTTTTTCTACAGTACAATACAAAAAACCATTATGTACTATGAACTTAACCTTCCGGAAGAACTGCACTACTTTTTTATAAAAACCGTACTTAAATCCGTTCAGATTTTGAGAAAATCGATCATAGAGACACACAGCTTTTTTTGGGGTCTTTATATTATTATAAGTACTTATATTATTTGTATATAGATTAGTTTATATAGTTTAGTTTACACAAATAGTTTACTTGTGTGCGGAATGAATATTGTCGTATATTATATAATGTCTATTCTATCTGCTGCAATAAAGAATACTCTATTTTCTGTTACCAACATTGGTCTTAGGAACAAAAAAAAGAAAAAAAGAAAAAGTAATGGCCGATTACTATCCCACGGCTGGGCATAGGCCTACTCCTCCGTTTTTGGAGAGAAGCATCAACCACGCCGGCATATTGGTGGGTTATAAATATTCCCAGAATTCTCTAGAAATATGCAGGTTTCTTCACGATGTTTTCTATCACAGAAAATTGTGTCCTAAAATGCAATTATTATTTAACAAACGTGGTAACAGAATAAAAAAGTTATAACAGATAAACTCAAAACAAAACCTGGTGCCTATCCAAGGTTTGAATAAGTAACCGTATAGAAAAAGTAGTACTGAGTCATATATGCTGTGTCAAGCTGGGCAGAACAAATTTAGAAATTACGAGCAAGAAATAAAATACAATTACATATGCAATTTAATCGATTACCGATGATTGATGACACAATTTGACTAAATTAAAGAGTAATTTAACCACATTATACAGTCTTCAGTTTGTTTACAGATCGCCTTACAGGCCGCGCCTACAAAATGGCCGACGCTTGGCCGATAGCGGAATTAATTCTGGTTGACTGAAAAATTAGAACGGACTTGGGATCAAACGTCTTTGAACAACGGAATAAAGGAAAATCTGTAAATAATTAAAAAATTGTGAATGCATCTGCGTGTATTCACCAAAATGTTATTACAGTAGAGTAGGGGAATAATGAGAGGAAAGATGAAACTTGTTTACTTCATCTGTGTCTAATTACACATAAAAGGAGACGGATAGATAGATAGATAGATAGATAGATACATCCTCATTTGCTTTCTTTGTCTCTTGTTATTGTAATATGGCCATAATATGCTGGCTTTCCTCTAGTCGGTATGTAGAAGCATTGGATTACGATTCAAATTCATTCAAATTCGAATTCAAAATATTCTTTATTCAAGTAAACTTGTAATCAAGTGCTTTTGAATCGTCAACTCTAATGTTGCTTCGGAAAGCTGTTCCTACCGAGAAGATCCAGCAAGAAACTCGGCGGTTGCTCTTTTCAAATTATAATTCTTAATACTACTTACATTTAGTTATTGCTGTCTTGTACATGGTCGAAGAGTAGCTATATCCACGCATTCGTATCATCTAGGTAATCCTCAACAGTATAGCAGGTTTTCTGTATCAGCCTGTTTTTAACAATGTTTTTAAACTACTGTAATGGCAAAGCTTAAATTGATTTCGGAATTTTATTATAGAATCTTATAACCAAACCCACAAACGATTTACGCACTTTTGCAAGACGCAAAGCAGGAGCCGTAAGCTTATGTCGGTTCCTACTTTGTATATTATATATGTATAATTATACTAGCTGTGCTTCCAGCTTCACTCACGTGAAAATCTAATTTTGAACAAAAACTAGGTATTGTGAGCGTTAGAGACATGCTCTCGCGAACTTTTTTGTATTTTTATAGATGTACGGTTCTCTAGTACATTTCTTTACAATTGTACAATACCAGCTAGGCCTGCAGCTTTAACCGCGTGGAATGATTTCCACGCGGGTCAGCTGTGTGTTTTATTAATATTTCGAACATTGTATAGTAAGGAATAGAGACATGCTGTCGCGGACTTTTTAGTAGCTCTACGATTCTTTAGTACATTACTTACGTCTATCTATGTTTATGCGGCGCACGCGACCAAAGCTTTCAGCAGCTGAGTTTTTTTACAACTGGGCGATCTCTTCAACATAAATTACATAAAACTGTGATGAACTATTAAGCTAAACCTTCCGGGGGTATTGAACTACCTTTTAGTCAAAACCTTACAATAATCGGTTCAGTAGATTTTAAGGAAATCTTTTAAATACAGACAGAGCTTTTGGGACTTTGATAATAAGTATAGATATTAGTTTTTAAAATGTGTAAAGACAAATCCAGATTATCTATACACAGTTTGGAGATTGGACAGGAGAGTAAAAAGTAAGTGCGTATACCATACTTAATAACATATGGTTCAAATTAATATGCGAAACTTACTATAATACCGGCATAATAGGACTTCCATAGACGTAATCAACGTATGGAAGTAATGTCTACATAATATCAATTTAAAAATCGATTTCATAATCTATGTTTAACTTAGACTCTATAACCTCAATGGCGATTAGTTTAATAGCATAGTTTTATTAGTCTATTGCATGAAATTCTAGTCTACAATTTTCCAATAGGTTCCTGTAGCTATTAATTATTATTAAACAGCAGATAATAGACTGAACTCATTTACTCGTAAATGTAGTTGGTAATACAAATATTTTGTCATTAAACTTGGTTTGGTGATAGCCGACGGTGAGACCGTGCGATTCTTTTAAGGGGGGTAACAGGTTCAAAGTCCGAGCAGGCACTAACGAGTTTTTCTGTTAAAACTTTTTGATATTGGCATCTTATTATACGCTTTTCGGTTAAGGTAAGCTATCTCTAGAGAATTGAGGATTTGTAACCTACCAATAGGCATTGGAACAGAATGGTGGGTCTTCCTAACCCATCTCTCAAAAAGGATTGAGGTCTTTGCCCAGTTGTGGGATAGTAATAGGCCGGTATTTACTTTAAACTTGGTTTAGACAACCACCTACGCAATAGATTATATTGTACGCTTTTTTTGAATTATTATATATTTTTTAAAGGATTACTTTTGAAAAGAGTGACCGGTGAGTTTCTTGCTGGTTCTTCTCGGTAAGAGCAACTTTTTGACTCAGTGGTAACTTTATTATAATTTGACAAGTTGTAAAAGCCAACTATAAATAATAATTTGAATTAATTAGTTTTGAGTAAGGTAGCGGCCTCTTATAATCCCACTGTTGAAAAATGCTCTTTCCTTTGAAGAGAACAACTGGAAATTAACGCTGATTTTAAGTAGCGGCCTGTTACAATCCCACTGCTGGGAATAAGCCTCCTCTCTCCGTTTCTGGAGAGAATGTTGAAGCTAAGACCTACTACGTTTCTCCAATGCGGATTGGTAGGTAACACATATCTCCAGAATGCTCTAGAGATATGCAGGTTTCCTCACGATGTTTTCCTTCACCAAAAAGCGTGTGATAAATTGCAATTATCAATTAGACACATGAGTTTTAATAGAAAAACTCATTGGTGCCTGCCCGGGTTTGAACTCGTGTTCCCCTCGAAAGAGTCGCACGGTCTCACCGCTGGGCTATCACAGCTTCTTATGCTATCACAGATTCGTAGTATGATAAATTAAATTTAAATTATTTTTCATATAGTCTTTACAACGAAGTATTTTGGAGTACTCAATTTTCGGTTTTTCCTTCGGCATATAGGAAAACTTATATTGCTTAAATTAAGACATTTTAATACTTAAGTTAATGCGAAGTAAGGGGTATCACTAGTTTTATATACCTATCTATTACAATTAAAATTATATAGAGACGCGTGTGTGGGGAAATTCTAACTAGCCGCAAGGGTATACCCCATAATGGTAACGGCGTAAGTATATTAACTACTTACGTATATGGATTTGTCATATGTATACATTTATAAATAGGTGCTTGGTCACGACTTAGTTTGAATTGAATTCAGTAGCGAAATTGTAAGATAAAACACATTTAAACTAAACATTCAAATAAGCTTTTTCAAGCACTTTTGAATCGTCAAGGATCAATATAATTAATGAAGCTACAACTGGTTCGGAATGTTGCTCTTACCGAGAAGAACTAGCAAGTAACTCGGCGGTTAATCTTTTAAACATTTTGAATTTTACTTTATTAAACCGCAGACTTGCATCAAGCTGATATTATTTTCAAATCCAGGCATTTTTATCATCCAAATAATCTTCAATTTTTTAATAATAATATGCTTTGCGTATAAGCATATAATGTATAAGCTGTGATAGCCCAGCGGTGAGACCGTGCGACTCTTTCGAGGGGAACACGAGTTCAAACCCGGGCAGGCACCAATGAGTTTTTCTATTAAAACTCATGTGTCTAATTGATAATTGCAATTTATCACACGCTTTTCGGTGAAGGAAAACATCGTGAGGAAATCTGCATATCTCTAGAGAACTCTGGAGATATGTGTAACCTACCAATCCGCATTGGAGCAGCGTGGTAGGTCTTAGCTCCAACCCTTCTCTCCAGAAACGGAGAGAGGAGGCCTATTCCCAGCAGTGGGATTGTAACAGGCTGCTACTTTACTTTTTTTTTTTTTATATAATGTATAGTGTAACATTTGCTAACTAACTTTTAATTCTAATTTAATATCTTATGCATGCTGTGATTATCTTTAAGTAGGTTTACATTATGTACTATTAATTGTTAAGCATGTATTTTTACCTTTTTGTAGGATGTTAGATGAACATGTAAAACCTGTTGATGATTCTAAATCTATACCTATGATTAAACAAAGTCCCCAAAGCTTTCTGTCTGTATGTGATCGATTTTCTCTAAATCTGTTGAACCGATTTTCGTACGGTTTTTACTAAAAGGTAGTGCAATTCTTCCGAATGTTAATAATTTAATTTCCGAATGTGATAATTAAGTTAAAGAGGTCGTTTTACACGTTTTTTTGGTGGTTTTTAGTTACACGTCGACGATTGTAGTTTAAAGAGGGGAATAGGTATAGGATAAACGAGGTAAAGTAAAATAAAAGTAAAGTAATCATTGTTTTCAATCAATCAAAAAAAAGTAAGTCATTGGTGCCTGCCCGGGGTTTGAACCTATGTCGTCTCTAGTGAGTCGGTCTAGTAGAGCACGGTTTCACCGTTAGGCTATCACAGCTTATAAAAGAGGTGTACGGTATCAAATACCCAGTCTCCTGCCTAGAGTTGAGCGACTATTGTATGCGAAACACTGATTTCCACGCGTGCGTATAGCTAGTAATAAAATAAATACGTAACTACTTATTTAACTTTGCATCAGTTTTATAGTATGAACCGTCATACATTTAAAAACATCGACCCGTTGGCATACCATAAAACATATCTACTACGTTCAGGCGTGAAAGAAAGACAATGTAACAAACACACGTTCGTGTCTTTAGTTTTAATATGGATATACTGTTATGTTCAGAGAAAGATCAAGAAAGCCAGCTGAGCATTATTTACTCAAATATCGAACGTACAAGAGGACATAGTTAATAACGATACCGGCTATACTCACGTCTAATTTTATCGGATTAGCCCGACTAGTTTCGAACCCGTCCGGGGTACTTATTCATGAGCTCTTTACACGACGTTATCGCGGCGGGAACTGCGTGCAGCAGCTCGCTGGGCGTGCCTCGTAGGTGGCTGGGGCGGAGGGGAGTCTTCCGACTGTTCCGTGTCGCTCTGGTCTTCTTCCTCGGATGCACCAATGAAATTTGTGCATGCGACGCTTACGGTGTCGGGTTCAAAACGGTCTTTATATCACGATACTACTACTACTATACTCAGGATAGTTTAAATTTAAAAGTACAAGAGGACTTTACTAAAGACCCAAGGTCTCAAACATGTGATAACCTAAAATTCAGATTGCTTTAAGTCCTTCACAATTGATTTAATTTTAAAGTTGTCCGTGACTATAGACGCCTCGACCTCCTCTCACTAGCCCAACTTATTTATCATCATCATCATCCTGGCCCTATCCCACTTTAAGTGGGGTCGGCACAATGTTTATAACATGTTGTAACATGATTTGGCTTCGTATTTCACGACCGGCTGCCTGCCTGACGTCAACTTACCTTAGTCGTATTTTACAACACCTCGGTAAGAAAGGGAGTGGTCTATTCTATTCAACCGGATATCACACGGTGTAGCCTCACTTTACTTTAAGTAATTTATAGAATTAGGCGTTACTTTGCGGAGATCCATAATACAAAAGTAATAATAAAATTATTTTGCTATAATCCACGAAACAGTAGATAGAAAATATATATAGTGTTGAATGTATAGTGGACTATCCGTATTTTCATACCCGATACATGCAGGATTAGTAAAACACATGCACCAACCTCCACCACTTCCACCACTATACACAAGCACTACACACGTTCACTATCACAAACTCAACAATCGTTTCGCCCCGCAACCGAAGCATCATCAGGAGATAGACTCCACGACAAAATCGCAAAGCGATGTCTTTGAGATTTTGTTTGAGGTTTTGTGCATGTGTTTTACGAATCCTGCACGTATCGGGTATGAAAATACGGATAGTCCACTATACACTCAACACTATATATATTTTCTATTTACTGTATCGCGGATTATAGCAAAATAATTTTATTATTACTTCTGTTCTGAAACTGAGGAATACCTCAACTAATATACTACTCGTATTTTTTACCCTAAGCCATGATCAAATCTCACAGAAGGAACTTGTATGGTAAATTTACCTAATGCTAGTAGAGTCTCGCTAGAGAGTATGAGACTAATCACTGATTATTTAGTCCCTGAGCGGTCTATGCAAAGAATATTCTAGGGCTTAAAGGACAAGTCCTAAGTTTAAGTTTAAGTTCCACACTGTTAATAAATTTAATTAAAAAAATATAGCATTATCATCGAAATACCGTAGAGTTATTATACTTAGAGTAGAGAAGCCAGCCTAAGATGTGATATATTGCAAATGAGGGTGATCTATCTGTCTCTTTTTTACGTGTGATTCGACAAAAATGAAGTATACTTGTTTAATCTTAGCTCTCATTATTTATCGTGACCCTGTCACTTACAGACCTGCCTACGGCACCTGTGTTCTTATATAATAACTCTATCTCTTATTACGCAGAAGTTTGCAAACACTCAATATAATGTCAAGTTAAAGGAAGATAGGCGAGTTTTTTTACTTCGAAGAATCATACTTCGAGGATGTTAGTGTTGATTAACCTAACCTAGCACAATAAAAATGTCGCGTAAGGTCGCTGAATTCAAATAAAATATCACGGAAATCCCTTGAAGAGACCTTCGTCTAACAGCAAAAAAAATGCAGAAAGAATATTCATAAATATTTCTACTATAATTAATGGTGTTTCCGTTTAAAATTAAAACTTATACAGCCATTTTTTACTCTTTTGAGTAGAATAGACCACCCCATTTTTTTTCGATTTGTCGAAAAACTGACTAAGGTAGGTTGGCGTCATACTGGCGGCCAGTCGTTCAATACCTAGTCAAATTATGGAACAACATGACATGTTGTGCCGACCCCACTTAAAGTGGGATAAGGGTAGGAGAATGATGATCATGTATAAAACTTATAAATAAGCATTTATTTGTTAGCATGTATTGATGTCAATGATAAAAATAATGATATAATGATAATGATAATGAAAATGATAAAAAATAAAGAATAAAAAAAGAAAAATAAAAAAAGGAAAAAGAGAAAGGTAATAATAACGAATATATAAATAAAAAGAAGAGCTGTGATAGCCCAGCAATGAGACCGTGCGACTCTTTCGAGGGGGTCACGAGTTCAAACCCCGGCAGGCTCCAATGTGTTTTTCTATTAAAACATATATATTATGTGTTTAATAGATAATTGTAATTATCACACGCTTTTCGGCGAAGGAAAACATCGTGAGGAAACCTGTATATATCTAGAATATTTTGGAGATATGAATAACCTACCAATCGGCATTGGAGCAGCGTGGTAGGTCTTAGCTCCAACCCTTCTCTCCAGAAACGGAGAGAGGAGGCCTATTTCCAGCAGTGGGATTGTAACAGGCCGCTACTTTACTTTACTATGTAATGAAGTTACCGCCATTTTGTCGCCAACAACACCTCCTGTTGTAAATTTGATCACATTATAAAGCGTGACAAGGCGCCGTTAATAAATGCTTTATGTCCACTATCTGGTCCGTCTATTTATACACAGTTTATGGCCCATCCAACGTGTAGTCATGTGGTGAAACAATAGCATTTACCCAATTATTTTATCTTACACACTACATTGCCAAAACCGTGATAACCTTAACTTCGAGACCATTTTCGTTTTCCAATATCCGACTTTAACTGTCTCTGTACTAAAAGCTACTATGATCTGTTACAAGAAGAAAACAAATCGTTTTCGAATTTAATATACTAGCATAATGTAATAGTAATATATTTATAAAATCCCAATCCCAAAATTTTAACTAGATTTTAGGGTATGATAGTGAATTTTTAGGTTAGGAAATATTGTATCAAATTACTTTCTAAGATCTTCTTGGTTTAGCGAAAATAAACCGGCGTTTCCGTCATAATCTACAAACATATGTTACCTATATGTTAATAGAGAATAAAAAATTATATACCCCTATAAAACATATCGTTCATATTAAGAGGAAGTGCAGAAAATATAACTTCATAAATATAACTTTTACATATGAAATAGTTAGTCGTTTGTTTCGCGCCTAATCCGATTTTGCAAACATTAAAATTCAACCGATAAATCGAATTTTAATCAAATTCAATGAATATCCATATTTTTTTTATCCCGTGTAACATCGGTGAAATGATTAAAATCACTTCACAATTCTTAACGCCGCAAATTCAAGAACAGAATTGAAATATATTATAACACTACATAAAAATATAGACATGACAGATGAAGTAGAAGAAATACGAAAGAAAATTGTGCATATATATTGGGAGTATATTCCAAAACTTTGGATTTTTGAATCTCTTTTTCTTTAGAAGTGCATTCACATCATATGCGTTCCTTTTATCGACATTGTTCGATCACTACTAATAAATTGCTCAGCCCTACTCGTCAAATGATAATAATTAATTATCATTTGTCTGCGCACGGTTTATTATTAATAAATATTTCAATAGCAAATCTATAATTGGTTGGACTTCGTAAGGTTATATTTATGATACTTGTCTGTTTTATATTATAACAGTAAAATAGTATACAGTAATTAAACTAGAATAATGGAGCCAGACGAAAAAGCGTCCATAAACAATAGAGAGAAAGCAAATAAAACTATTAGAAATGAGATTTTGTTATCCATTTTTCCCTCCTGTAAAAATCCTCCTATAAAAGGAACGCATATGAAGTGTATGCACTTGTAAAGAAAAAGAGATTCAAAAATCCAAAGTTTTGGAATATACTCCCAATATATTTTCACAATTTTCTTTCGTATTTCTTCTATTTCATCTGCCATGTCTATATTTTTATGTAGTGTTATAATATATTTCACTATTCCTTCTTCCCTCTAATTATTTATTGTGACACTCTCAATTACAGGCCTGCATGTCCACTACTCTACTATAATATATGTAATAAAATACATAACGCAGGCATTATAGAAATAATTGAAGTAAGGTAGTACCAACATAAAACCAAAATATTATAGAACAGTTTATACGATTAGATACTAGATGGTAATAATTATATTAAAAAATATACGAGTATGTTTGTCTGTTCATCTTGTTGTTACGTTTTCACTGTTAATTCACTGTAACCATTGTAAATGAAATTTGGTAAAATTGAAACTTATACACCGGGCTACCATATAGAATTATTAAAAAACTCTTCGGGTAAAGGACAAATAATATTACATAATTATTAAATCTTTTTTGAAAGTTTAATAAATCATGTATTTTTCACTTGTATATAATAGTAGGCAGGCCTGTAAGTGAGAGCGTCGCAACAAATTATACCTAACATAGGGAAGATGAAACCCATATACTTATCTTTGTCTAATCACAAATAAAAAAGAGAGAAAGATAATAAGCCTCATTTGTTTTCTCTTTATTGCCAATGGTCACATTTTAAGCTGGCTGCCCTATTCTAGTATAATAATTTTATGGCAAAAGGTGTAACAGCTGAGAAGCGTTCGAGTGAGTTCAAAACAAAGTTTTTAAAAGTTCAAAAGGGTTTGGCGGGAAAGCCCGGCGCCTGAACGTTTCCGATTCTAACTGTTTTCCTTTTTCGGGATCTTTGATGTTGTCACCCCCAAAATTTCGGCACCCCTCGCACTCCAAATATTGTTAAAATGTTACTTAAGGTGTCTCTGCCCTTTAGTATGAACCCTATAAAAATACACGCGATATTTTTAACCTGTAAATTTATGGCTAGCACCATTTTTAAATGGCGACTGCCTGATAAGTTTTGTTATTTAATTAACAAAAATATGCGACAGGTCAAAATAAGATTTTGATTTCTATGTTGTGACTCCGTACAGTTAGCAGATTATTGGTAGGTATTCGCTCCTACAATAAAATTTCACAAACTTGACTCGCCTATAGAAATAATTAAATTAAATGAAAAGTCATACATATTCTTTATACGACATATTACACAATTCAAGATTATGAAAATCTTAAAAATATATGGATTTGTAATTCCTTAAATTTCATACAGAATTGCAGTTTAATAATGTAAAATGGAAATGATTAAAAGTTTGACCGCTGAGTTTCTTGCTGATTCTTCTCGGTAAGAGCAACATTCTGAACCAGCAGTAGCTTCATTAAATAATTGATTGAACATTAAAAAATGTTTTCAGAAAAATTTAGGCCACGACGGGAATCGAACCCGTGAAACCTGAAGGTCATTTGCGCCAAGACCAGTCACTTCATATTTATTTATCTAAAAAACATCTCTTCCTTAAACGATATGTCTAGTATTTAACTTAGGGCATATTGTTCGACTTTATTTACTAAACAATAAGTAGTAGTAACCGCGAAATTTCTCCAAACTAACCGCTTAATCACCCTCAAAAAGGCATTATGTTTTTTTTTCACTGCTTATTTATCCGAAAGAAAAACAGTTTTTTCACAGATGGCCCCAATTTAGAAGCTTTAATTTCATCATTATTAAATTGGCAGTTAAAGCGTAATAGACAGACAGATATACAAATTTTTTTTATTCAATATTCTTTATTAAAATAAGCTCTTTCAGGCACTTTTGTATCGCCAAGGATCAATATGATTTATGAAACTACAACTGGTTCGGAATGTTGCTCTTCCGAGAAAAACCAGCAAGAAACTCGGCGGTCAATCTTAAAAACATTTTGAATTTTTACATTATTAGTCCCCAATTTTTTATGAAGCTGAAATAATTTTTAAATCCAAATTATCTTCAATTTTGTAATAGTTACGTATAAGCATATCTCTTACACTTACTATAAACCTTAAGAAAGTAAAAACAAAATTACGGATGTTTAATATTCCTACACGTCGATAAAACGCACACATTTTAAAACGAAGTATTTTAAAATGTATTCTTTGTTCATTATTAAGTTAATTGTTGATTCTAATTGACACAAAGGTAGGCAAAATGCTTCTCCAAAGAACCCCAAGAATCTTACAATTCATTGTTTTACGACTAACATTACTGATAAGGATATCCCTTTTAATAATTTGTTTTTGTGTAAAATAGGTATTTTTTATAAAGACATACAAATAAAAAAAAAACCACAATCCTGGCATATCGATTAGAGTCTCCAGTCCCATTTTTGATAAAGATATGAAAATTATTTTATTATAAAAAATATTTGAATTTTAACGCTGTCTATCGTTGTGTAAATTTTTATATACAACTTCTATTAAAATAAAGGTATTATTAAAATAACTACTCCATCAGATTATATAAAAAGTTTTCTGATCAGAAAGTATATCATCACAAAAAGAATATAAAAAAGTGTTTCCTATCGTAAAAAACGCTAAGAACTATGGACTAAAATCTTAAGTACAGGTAAGTGATAGTTGTACTATCACTTACCTGTAAAATGAGACAGATTAAAATATAATTATTTACAAAACTACTTCGTGATTTTAGTGAAGAATCTTCACCAAAATTATAGATGCATGATTTATTACTCAAAATTGCTTTCACTTTTACTTTCACGATATTAATATCTTCATAAATTATTTGGTTACTCCGTGAACAACTATTAATAGACATCGGTATAAAATATGGCAAGTCAGAAAAACACTATTTTTGTAACCATTCTAATGGTATTTTTTATCTATGTATATGAATTAATAGGTAAATACAAATTGTATTTTATATGTTAGCTACATTTAAATTTAAAAAATGTATTAATGGTTTTGATTTCATTTTTAAAAGGTTATATGATGTTTGTGAAAAAAATGACTACTACAATAAAATAAATTAAGATTCAATATTTTCTTAAATCTTAATTCCTGTATAAATAAATTTTACGACAATATTTTTGAATTGGTCATTTCCTAGGATTTTTTTAGATATTAGGAGAAATACAAATTTGGAAGTCAATTATAAAAAGATTTTATAATACCATTATAATATTTAAAGATATCTTTAAATTAGTAAACTTATATATTTTATCTGTTGCACAACCTCCAGAGTTACAGATTACTTAGAAAAATGAACGTCTTAAAATTAATGCACCTGGTACCTAAGTCATTTATAAAAATATATTTGTTATAATCATGTTTACGTTTTCATTTAAAAAACAGAGATTCTAACTTTGAATTTGTTTTATTCGATTTATTTTAATCTAACTCGATAATAAGAAATGTCGATAAAACGTTATGTTATTTTTCGTATGCAACAAGAAAATCGGTTTTATGAGATAAATTCTTTGGAACCAGTTCCGATACTATTTTTTTTTATTCTAAAGGTTTAATGCTACAGTTTGAGTGCAAATTTTTTGTCTTAATAAAATATTTCAGTGACCAAGAGACCAAAACAATTTTTGTTTTTTCGTTTGATCCATATTAAATGTGAAATCGTGTCCCGTCGGATGTCATGTTCAGCGCAAAAATGCGCCTATAACGAACACGCTACCCTACAAGGGAGCAACAATTCATTAAGGGTTTTTTTTTCTCTTAATTAAAAATATATGTAGCAATTAATTGGCATACCTACATTGCGCTAACAGGATTCTGTTTTTATAACGATTTGGTTAATTTAAAAGTGAAGCAGAAAGTTTCGCGACAATATATCCGTGTGTATTTTTATTAATTTATACTTGCTAAATAAGGATCTTTGCTCTCAGACGTATTTAAGTTATATATTCAGACATTTCCAAGTGAAAAAATATGTTGTATTCAATTGAAAATTTTTATATTTTTAGATTATAATTTTTCGTATTTATTTGAAACATTTAAGTTTATTTTGTTACTATCATTTATGGATAAGTGTAACAGGTTTGAGTGTAAACTAGACAGTAATGAGCAATTTATAAAAAAAAAACTTTAAAATTATATACCTAGTAATTGAGATTTTCTTTTATAATTAATGGTGTTTTGTTTTGAAACTTATGTTTACGAATCATAGACCTATAGCTCTACACTTACCGATAAATAACATGGATCGGACGTGAATTAAGACGCATATCGGTCACACACAACACTGAGAGCACTGGGACTCTGATACGAAGCGGGCACGGTCACAGGGCGAGGAGGCGAGCGACGGCGGCGCACCGAAGCCGTACTGACCTGCCACTCTTGGTGATCACCATCTCGGTGCCGAGCTTGTGGAACTTCTCCCAGAGGTCCTTCCCCTCCAGAGTGACCTTGGGGTCGTCGACGACGCCATCGTCGTCGGGGGGCAGCGGCACGTAGGGCGGCGGCGGCGGCTTGAGCAGCGGACAGGGCGCGGACAGCGCGGCGGCGGCGGCCAGCGCGGCCGGCAGGTACGGCGGCGGCGGCAGCGCGCCCGCCGTCAGCAGCGCCGACACCGAGAAGTCGCTCGGCCGCGGCGCCAGCAGCGGGTGGAAGGCGACGGCGTCGCGCCGCTCCGCGCCCTCGAAGCGCATGCCCGCGCCGCCCGGGGCCCACGGCGAGCGCTCCACGGCCGGCGTGCCCGTCGGCTCCAGCGGTCGCGCTCGCGCCCGCTCATGCGAGGCACGTCGCGCCGGCGGCGGCGGCGGCGGCGGCGGCCGGGACACTCGCGCGCGCTGCGACACTGCTCGACACCCGCTCGCGCGGCAGGCGTCAGGCGACTGGCCGGCGGCGGCGCCGGCTGCGACACCCCGCCCGCCGCGGCCAATGGCGCGCGGGCCCGCCCCTGCGCGGGGCGCGGCGCCGCGCCGCGTGTTTTTTCGCCGCGCGAGGTGTCCGCCGCCGCCACACCTCGGCCGCGCGGCGCGGCGGCTCGCGGCTCGCGCCCGCTAATCTGGTTAATGCGGCGCGGGCCGCGGGCCGCGGGGCGACGCCGGCACCGCACCCCGCCCGCCGCCCGCCGCCCGCGCCCCGCCGCCTCCTAATTGGACACGTTTCCGTTCGTTCATCAATTGAGCTCGTTACGGCGACGTCTCGTGTGCGACGCGGCCGCACCGCTGCAGTGTTCCCGCGGCCAGCACCGCACACGTCATGATTACACCTCAAGATCTTCCGAGGATAATTAGCAGAACTTTATTTACAGTAATACTTTAATATGGGGGCGCTCTACCTGTTAAAAGCTCCTTGTCATATGCGAACTCCACGAACTATGTCTAATAAATACAATTAAATTACAAATTAAATTAAATTAAATTAAGTGTAAAAACTATGCTTATACGTAAGGCATATTACACAATTGAAGATTATTTGAATGATAAAAATGCTTGGATTTGAAAATCCTTTCAGCTCCTAACAAGACTGCAATCAAATAATGTAAATTTAAATGTTTAAAAGATTGACCGCCGAGTTTCTTGATGGTTCTTCTCGGTAAGAGCAACATTCCGAATCAGTGTAGCTTATTAAATCTAATTATTGACTCTTGACGATTCAAAAGTGCTTGTAAAAAGCCTACTTGAATAAAGATTATTTTGATTTGATTTGATTTGATTTGACAAATAGGTGCTCTTACGAATAAATGAACTCTATAATTAATACAAAAGATATGAATTAAGCTATTATGACTCGGCAGTAAATAATGTCCATTCTCTCTTGATGTTTAATGTATAAACTACCTGTTACAGATAAAAAAATTAACTACATTAATATATCAAAGTTTATTATGGATTATTGTAAACAACTGAAAAATATATACCTACCTTTTTTGGTAATATTTATAAACACGGAGAATAGATTGTCAGAACCCGTATAATAATATCTAAAGCAAATATTTGTTTATAATGGACTGAATCAAAATTATTTTGTTGTTGTACGATTACGAGTGCATTATGATTTGTTTGTATAAATAAACAATATGCTTTCCTATGTTTGTAATTAAAAATCTCTAAAAAAAATTTTTGTAGGTACCTAGTGAAAAAAGCAAATAAAAAAGTGCCAAAAATATATATAATAACTTTAAATTGTATTGGCAGGTTTTGTTTGTTTACATTTACTTAAATAGCTGAACCTATAAAGTATATACATTAAAAGCTAGTTTTAAATCTATTACGTTTTAATATTGGATTACGGATGGATGGATTACGTAGCCAAAACATGTCAGAACATGTTTGTAACATGTTGTTACCCTTAACCCATTAAGAGTGGGTTAAGGGCAGGAGGATTATAATAATGATGTTTTAATATTTGATAAATAATTACATATTAATAAAATGTTTACATCCATTTTAATTTTATCAAAATATTTTAATGCAAATGTAAATTCAATATTCTTTATTCAAATAAACTTGTACACAAGTGCTTTTGAATCGTCAACTCTACCTCTGGTTCGGAAAGATGCTACCGCGAAGAGCCAGCAAGAAACTCGGCGGTTGCTCTTTTAAAAACATAATTTTTATAAGGTACTAGTTACATTTACTCATTGCCGTCTTGTACAGGGTCGGAAAGTAGCTATAACCAAGCATATCATCTAAGTAATTCTCAACAGTATAGTGGGCTTTCTGTATCAGCCTCTTTCAAACAGTGTTTTTAAACTGCTGTAATGGCAAAGCTAAAATCGATTGCGGAATCTTATACACAAACCAACAAACGACTTACATACTTTATAGAATTAGGCGTTACTTTGCGGAGATCCATAATACAAAAGTAATAATAAAATTATTTTGCTATAATCCGCGATACAGTAAATAGAAAATATATATAGTGCTAAATGTATAGTGGACTATCCGTTTTTTCATACCCGTTACATGCAGGATTAGGAAAAAATTAAACAGCGGGAATAATTATTTGTAAATAAATTGATATCGTGATTAAAAATAAATATATGGGACATTTACACACACGGTCGTCAATCCCCAAAGTAAGTAACTTAATACTTGTGTTATGGGTGACGGACAACTGGTAGATATACTACATATATAAGTTTAAATACATACTTAAATATAAATACACATAAATACACCCAGGCTCGAAGAACCAACAATTTGTTTATAGAAAATGTTGGCCCTCGGCGGGAATCGAACCCACTACCCGCGGAGTTGAAGGCAGGGTCACTACCCACAGCGCCAACGGGCCATTAGATGAAAGCCAAAAATTAATATAATTTACATTACAAACACACATAATTTCTAATATTATAAATTATGAACTTAAATTGGTATTTTGAGGTAAAAATTCTCAGATACTCAGAGTAGATCATAACAATTGTACTAATTTAACCATATATAAAGGTCAGTTTTTTTTTCGCGAACATTGTTGTATATTTTATACACATAGCAATACAAGTTTTAAGGACTAGCTCAGACCTAGGACAGACAAATCTCTCTCTCTCTCTTCTCTTCTCAACTATAGATCTATAGTCTACTGTTGAACGTAGGTTTATTCATGTGATCTCCAAAACACACGTTGTGTCGCTCGTATCCCACGGCTCCTCGCAACCGTTTTGAGGTCGAAAGTAATAATAAAATTATTTTGCTATAATCCGCGATACAGTAAATAGAAAATATATATAGTGCTAAATGTATAGTGGACTATCCGTTTTTAATACCCGTTACATGCAGGATTCGACTCCATTCGAGGAGTCTATCTCCTGATGATGCTTCGGTTGCGGGGATGAAACGATTGTTGAGTTTGTAATAGTGAACTTGTGTAGTGCTTGTGTATTGTGGTTTGTGTATGTGTTGTTACGAATCCTGCATGTAACGGGTATGAAAAAACGGATAGTCCACTATACATTTAGCACTATATATATTTTCTATTTACTGTATCGCGGATTATAACGAAATAATTTTATTATAACCTTTGTATTATGGATCTCCGCAAAGTAACGCCTAATTTTATAAATTATTGAGGTCGTCAGTGCATCGCCTTCGTAGGGGCCCTTCCGAAGCTACGCTTTCCAGTGCGGGGTCGCCATTGAGTTAACTTTAAGGTGCTGGATCCAAAACTAAACGGTTGATATTTCTACTACAACGAGGATATTAGATAATTTATAGAATTAGGCGTTACTTTGCGGAAATCCATAATACAAAAGTAATAATAAAATTATTTTGCTATAATCCGCGATACAGTAAATAGAAAATATATATAGTTTTAAATGTATAGTGGACTATCCGTATTTTCATACCCGATACGTGCAGGATTCGTAAAAACACATGCACATACCTCCACCACTTCCACCACTATACAAAAGCACTACACACGTTCACTATCAAGAGGCTATTAGCACATTAGTGTATCTCTATTGGTTTACGCGGCTCAAGCGACTAAAGCTCCCAGCAGACAAGTTTTAAAAACCGCATAACCTCTTCAGCACAATTAACATAAAGTCGTAATGTCATATTAAACAAATCTTCCGGAATAATTGTTATATTTTAGCAAAAACCATATAGAAAACCGTTCAGTAAATTTTGAGAAAATCTATCACATATATCACATAGAGCTTTTGGAGACTCTTTTATAATAAGTATAGATATATGGCTTCGATTCGATAATCGACTAATATTTAATAATATTCAGAGTTAAAATTAATTAGGACATCTATCTTTTTTATCGCTTCGCCTCGTGTCAAAGAGCATGATAAATGTATCACATTATCATTTGTGTATGAAATCCTATATATAAGAATTGCGCTTTTGTATCTTAAAAACCATCTATAACAATATATAATAATAATAATAATAAAAAAATATATGGGACACTTACACACACGGTCGTCCATCCCCAAAGTAAGTAACTTAATACTTGGGTTATGGGTGACGGACAACTGGCAGATATACTACATATATAGTTTTAAATACATACTTAAATATAAATACACACCCAGGCTCGAAGAACCAACATATTGTTTATAGAAAATATTGGCCCTCGGCGGGAATCGAACCCGCGACCGCGGAACTGAAGGCAGGGTCACTACCCACTGCGCCAACGGGCCAGTCAAATATAAATATTACCTAATAATAATATAACTAACCATACCTAACGCGCGAAATATATTAGGAAAGGGGACGTCGAAAATAGACATCAAATCTCATGTCCGGGTCTGCTAGTCTATACTTATTATAAAACTAACTCTCTAAAAGATTTCTGTCTGTGTGTAATCGATTTTTTCAAAAACTATTGAGCGGGTTTTGTACGGTTTTTACTAAAAGGTAGTGCAATTCTTCCGAATGGTTTAGAGGTTAATGGTACGTTATCCGGCTGAGTAGAATAGACCACCCTTATTTATTACCGAGGTGTCGTAAAAGGTGACTAAGGTAAGTTGACCCACCGTGTGGTATCCGGTTGAGTAGAATAGACCACCCTCATTCTTACCGAGTGGTGATAAAATACGACTAAGGTAAGTTGACGTCAGGCAGGCAGCCGGTCGTAAAATACGTGGCCAAATCATGTGACAACAGGTTTATAACATGTTGTGCCGACACCACTTAGAGTGGGATAAGGGCAGGAGAATGAGGATGGCTTAGGTTACTAGTACATGACAGTTTTATGTAAATTATGATGAAGAAGTCGCGGAGTTGTAAAAAAACTCGTCTGTCGTGAGCTTTAGTCGCGTGCGCGGCATAAACAAACAAAAAAACACTTAAGTAATATATTATGAGAGAATTGTAGATCTACTAAAATACAACAAAGAAGTCCACGACAACATGTTTCTATCTCTTGCGGTTAACTCACAATAACTTTCAATGTTTTTACTTTTATGTCCAAAATTTCAAGGGATAAATTGACACACATGCAAGGCTAGTAAAAAATAAAAAATGCCAATCCACGTCGGTTCGATAGCCGTGATAGTCCAGCGGTGAGACCGTACGACTCTATAGAGACGATCATGGGTTGAAACCCCAGACACGCAACAATCAGTTTTTCTATTAAAATTTATGTATCTAATTGATAATAACCGCCACGTCGGCTGAGAATAATAAGTCAACCTCATTTCTTGCTGAGGTGTCGTAAAGGCGACTAAGGTAAGTCAACCCGCCGTGTGGTATCCGTGAGTAGAATAGACCACCCTCATTCTTAGCGTGGAATCGTAAAATACGACTAGGGTAAGTTGACGTCAGGCAGGCGGTCTATCGTAAAGTACATAGCCAAATCATGTGACAACATGTTTGTAGCATGTTGTGCCGACCCCACTTCGAGTGGGATAAGGGGAGGAGGATGAGTATCTAATTAATAATAACTATTTCTCACACACTTTTCGGTGAAGGAAAACATCGTGAGGAAACCTGCATAACTCTAGAGAATTCTGGAGATATGTGTAACCTACCAATCCGCATTGGAGCAGCGTGGTGAGTCTTAGCTCCAGCCCTTCTCTCCTAAAACGGATAGAGGAGGCCTATGCCCAGCAGTGGGATAGTAACAGGCCGTTACTTTGCTTACTTTTTTTTACATCGGTACGCCGTGTAAGCTTAAGCTTCTTCTAACTATCCTTCTCTACAAATAGAGAAACTGTTTTATGGACTTTTGCAACTGTGCTTGTGTACTGTTGTGTTATTGGTAGTGCATGAGTTTTTACGAATTCTGCATGTGTTAAGTATGAGAGCGGATAGTATTTAACGGACATTTAGCGTGTAATAGTACAGTCTATATTTAGAATTACATATATTTACTTTTATCGCCGATTATAACAAAATAATATTTACAATATGTAATATTTTTCGTTATGTATCCCATCCTCGTCGCCAAAATTGTAATATTTTTAGTTATTCTTGAATGTGAGTTATTAATTAAAACTTATATTCTTGAATAAGTGTTTATTTTTAACTACAAAAATTAATTATTATATTAATATTGCACGCTTATGATTCTATGGGTTCAAGATGTAGGAAAAAACAAAGACAATAAAGTATTGTACATAGACCAATTGTCATAGATACAACACAGTACTTTCTTATTATGGATATCAGCAAAGTAACGCTTAATTCTATATATTACTAGCTGATCCGATAAATGTTTGTTTTGCTATATAAATAATTTCTGGGGAATTTCTAGTGTAGATTATAAAAAATAATTTGTTCAAAAAATTAAGAAAAAATGTGATGGGTGGACAGCCCTTATCACTTAAGGGTATGAAACATAAACAGTAGCCGATTCTTAGACTTACTGAATATACATATAAAATTTGTTAAAAATCGGTAAAGCCGTTTCGGATGAGTGTGGTGACTTACATTGTGACACTAGAACTTTATAATTCAAATTTCAAATATTCTTTATTCAAGTAAACTTGTAAACAAGTGCTTTTGATTCGTCAACTTTACTGCTGGTTCGGAAAGCTGTTCCTACCGAGAAGAACCAGCAAGAAACTCGGCGGTTGCTCTTTTTAAAATATAAATCTTAAAACTAGTTACATTTATTTATTGCTGTCTTGTACAGGGTAGAAGTGCTCCTATATCCACACATCCTTATCATCTAAGTAATCTTCAACAGTATAGTAGGCTTTCTGTATCAGCCTCTTTTTAACAGTGTTTTTAAACTGCTGTATATATAAGATTGTTTTATATGTATTTGAAGAGGAGAAAGAGCGGGGTCCTTTGCTCAGAAGTGGGATACTAAAAGGCCGTTTTTTAAAACTTTTAGCGTGATCATAAATAAATCTATCCTTGTAATGTAGTGGGCAATATTATCGATCGTTTATAAATTGGTTTCGCGATATTTTTAGTGGGTAGTAAAGAATTAGTCGGCATTATGCAAACCGTGCCATTTTCTTGTCAGTAGGTTGTCCAAACGATAATGCGGCTTTTGACAACAAACATTTATAGAAGTTGCTTTTATGATTACATGTAATACAAGCGGTCTATTTGTGACAATATGAAATGGGCCACCACATACTAGATGTAGAAGTCACGTCTAAGAATAGAATTTAATGGCATATTTTAGGTCAGTCAGTCAGTCTATTCGTGATACAGTGGATGCAACTCTGCCGAAACTTTATACCAAGGTAACTCGATTTTTTAGCGATTTTACTCTTATCTTTTTTTTAAGAATAAGGGACACTTCACACATGGCCGTCACTTTGCATAGATCCATAACATAAAATAAATATAATGAATATGCAATATTTTTATTGCATTAGGTACTTATATTTTCTATTGGCGATTATAGCAAAATGATATTATCATTCTTTTTGTAGCGTGAAACTTATCAAGCCTGTCTTAGACCCGGTTTCCGTCAAAGCGGAGAGGAAAGGCGATGCGTTTCGAATACTAATCAGATATCAAATCAAATCAAAACCTTTTATTAATAATGTCAAAGTAAACTAGATAAGAGTAAAAATAAAAAGAAGAATATACAAAAATATGACGTTACAAATTGACGTTACAACACCATTGAGTAAGTTGAGGAGTACCTCAACGCTAGTTTATCAATGGCGACCATTATTCCTAAATATACATCTTAGTCTAAAGATATTAAGATTAGAAGATATCAAATAAAATCAAATCTTAATAATCTTTATTCAAGTACGCTTTTTACAAGCACTTTTGAATCGCCAAGGATCAATAATTAGATTTAAGAAGCTACGTCTGTTCGGAATGTTGCTCTTACCGAGAAGAACCAGCAAGAAACTCGGCGGTCAATCTTTTAAACATTTAAATTTACAAGCAATATAACAGAACTAACTACTTTGCTATAATCCGCACGGGTTAAGTGAATGCATGCAAAGCCAATGTGTATGAAGCAGGCAAAATCTACGCACCTTATACATGCAGGACCAGCCACCACATGCACCCCAAGGCGCAATTCACCAGCAACAACGCACACAAAAGCAGCACACACACCCACCACCACAATCTCGACGCACTGCAGTACGATTTTTGTCGTGAAGCCTATCCTCCTGATGATGCTTCGGTTTCGGGGCGAAACGATCGTCGAGATTGTGGTGGTGGGTGTGTGTGCGTTGTTGCTGGTGAATTGCGCCTTGGGGTGCATGTGGTGGCTGGTCCTGCATGTATAAGGTGCGTAGATTTTGCCTGCTTCATACACATTGGCTTTGCATGCATTCACTTAACCCGTGCGGATTATAGCAAAGTAGTTAGTTCTGTTATATTGCTTGTAATATCGAATTCCGCAAAGTAACGCCTGCTTCTATAAATCATTTAAATTTACATTTTTTATTTGTAGTCTTGTTTGGAGTTGAAAGGATTTTCAAATCCAAGCATTTTCATCATTCAAATTAAATTCAATTGTGTAATATGCCTTACGAGTAAGCATAGTTCGTACACTTAATTTAAACTTTTCTGTAGATAAGGCTACTATAGATTGCAGAATTTTATTGTAAAAGTGAGTACCGAGACCAACGAATGAGTCGCTACACAGCAGAGTTGCTAACTCTGCTGAGTCGCGACGCAGGGATTACAAGCTTTTTGTAACCTCTGGTATATCTATGATACACTTCGAATTTGGTCTGATACATATGAATATTTTTTCGTACGAAAATAATATTATTATATATATATTCTGACGTTGCTGTAAGTATGCCTATTTCCTTGAACTTTTCGCGAAGAGACGCACATTGCCTCATATTATAGATAACACGTATGGCTCTCTTCTGGGCAACAAAAATCTTTCTAATATCATCATTTCCACATCTCTCCGCTTAGCTTAAATGACGATATCTGATTTGTACTCAAAACGCTTCGCCAGTCCTCTCCGCTGTGTTATCCACCACGGGCCTGATGATTATAAATTAGTTTACTTAACTTTCGTATTTATAATATTATAAATACGAAAGTCTGTCGGTCTATCTATCCCTAACACATTCACGTCTAGTCTGCTAAAGCAATAGTTATTTAATTTTATACCATTGAAGCTTACGCCGTGTGGTATCTGGCTGCATAGAATAGACCACCCTCATTTCTTACCGAGGTGTTGTAAAAGGCGACTAAGGTTAGTTGAGGTCAGGCAGGCCGGTCGTAAAATACGTAGCCAAATCATGTGACAACATGTATGTACGATGTATACACGATGACATAAAAGAAAAATATCCTTTTCTTACTACTTTTTTAGCATTAGATATAACTTAGCTTATATTTTGTAATTTTCAATTTCAGACAATTTTGAATTAATCATTTTGCATTTAATTTCTTACGCCAACCTATTATTGTAGTGTAAAAATTTTACAAGGCGATGCAAGCGCCATCTCTTGGAGAGTAGGTAGTGTAATACAATACTCAACAATAGTATAGTATAGTAGCAGCCTCTTACAATCCCACTGCTGGGAATAGGCCTCCTCTCTCCGTTTCTGAAGAGAAGGGTTGGAGCTAATACCCACCACGCTGCTCCAATGCGGATTAGTAGGTTACACATATCTCCAGAATTCTCTAGAGATATGCAGGTTTCCTCACGATGTTTTCCTTCACCGAAAGCGTGAAAGCGATTAATTGCAATTATCAATTAGACACATGAGTTTTAATAGAAAAACTCATTGGTGCCTGCCCGGGTTTGAACTCGTATTCCACTCGTAAGAGTCGCACGGTCTCACCGCTGGGCTATCACAGCTTATACTCAACAATACTAGTGATTTATCATGAATTTTGAGCTACTGCTATCCTGACCTCCAAAGCTTCGACTTCAGAGGCAGACATCGTCATAACATATTATAACTATGACCTTTTTAAACAACATTTATTTATCACCGTCGGATGACCTTCTGAAGAGCGGGCAACAAACCCAAATATCTGTAAGATACCCGCGCTTTATTAGTACGGATCGTACTGTTTTGGGACGTAAGAAGACCTGATTAAATAGCATCTGTAAGAAAGATTACCTGATTTGACCTAAATTCAAATTATTCTTTATGAAGTAAACCTCTAAATAATTTTTACTTTATTAAATAATAAAAAGATTTCGGTTCCTGCTTCGCGCCTTATGACTGCAAATCGTTTGTGGTTTTTGATATACCTACTATTTTACCATTACAATTTAAGATTAATATTAAAAGAAGGCTGATACAGAAAACTAATTAATTTATTAAATTTATGATAAAAAAAATTATTTATAAAACAATAAAAGTAAAAGCCGAATCCTTGCTGGTTATTATCGGTAGGAGCGATTTCCAAACTAGCTGTGAAATTAGCGATTACAAAGTATTTGTAAAGGCCTAGTTGAACAATGAATCATCTAAACAGGGATTATTTCACCATGATTATTTTTACGTTGATGAATAGAATTCTGTGTTTTCATAAATAAAAATAATATACTGATTTAAAGTTTCTGTGATTATTTATGTGATACCCAATACCCAGATACTTATTAAGCTGGTCACTACTATTCATTCTGTTCTGGAATTATTTTGATAATAAATTGCTAAGTTTGAGTGCTATTCTAGATCTTATAAGCGACCTATTGAAATCGATTAATTCACATATTAATAATTTATAGAATTAGGCGTTACTTTGCGGAGATCCATAATACAAAAGTAGTAATAAAATTATTTTGTTATCTATTATATTTCTTAACTATTGTATCGCGGATTATAGTAAAATTATTTTATTATTACTTTTGTAACATATTAATGTTATCAGTACTGATCAGTATACCATTTCGGGCATTACAGTCCTACCACCCAAAGAAAAAAAATTTTTTCACTAAGTCCTCAATTTACTTAGGTTTGTAATTATTCAAGTCTGGACTTTAGAGTACGTTATTTATAGAAGCAGGCGTTACTTTGCGGAATTCCATATTATAGACACTATAACAGAACTACTTTGCTATAATCCGCACGGGTTAAGTCAATGCATGCAAAGCTAATGTGTATGAAGGAGGCAAAATTCATTTACCTTACACATGCAGGACAAGTCACCACAATCATCCGAAGACGCCTCCACCAGCAACAATGCACAGAAGCAATACACACAACCACCACCAAAATCTCGACAATCGTTTCGCCCCGAAACCGAAGCATCATCAGAGGATTGAAGCATCCAGGGATGCATGTGGTGACTTGTCCTGCATGTGTAAGGTACGTGAATTTTGCCTGCTTCATACAATGTGTATGCTTTTGCATGCTTTGCATGCATTTGCTTAAAACGCGCAGATTATAGCAAAGTAGTTCTGTTATAATTTCTGTAGTGCGTAATTCAATAATACATTATTTCAGATTTTTTATTTATTTATTTATAACAAATATATACAAGTTATATCTATCTTAAATTACTTACACGCTACTACTATACAAATCATGCCCACGTGGAATGGTCCCAAGAATGCTGGCAGCGTTTCCGCGTTGAATCGCTAAACTGATTCTTTGTGCGAAAAAGGAGCCAGCCCTCTTGTCACCCGAAGAGGCGAACAACCGAGGTGTTAAAACGGATAAAAATGTTTTTGCACTTTGGCTCCATGGCCCTAGGGTCTCAACTGCAAACGGCACAAATATATAACTCTCAACGAGAGATTTCAGATTAAAATTGAAATTCGTATTTCGTATTCGCAATGAAATCTTAATAAATATTCACGAAAAAGAAACCTTCGACGATTGCGTCTCAAAAGCTGTGAAGTATCGTTCGATAAGCAACAAATCTCTTACACACAGATTACTAACAACTTTGCCGAAGCAAACGTGGGTTGTATTTTAAAGGGATTCTCAAGGTGAAGTGACTGTGACAGGGGTCCAAAAGCGCGATAAGGGACAAGATGGGATAATAAGTGCTCAAAGGAGTATGATCAGGAAAATTCGGTTATGAGAATGGGGGAGAGGTGTCCCGGACGGAGTGTTTCCAATTTAAATTGTGGGCTTTTTATTGCACTCGAGTGCCGTTATTGAGGGAAAATATGTTTCTTTTTTATCGTCCACTTTCTTTTGCTCGATAATTGTCGGAGCTATTGATTTTTCGAGAGACACGGCCAGGCTAGAAAGTGTTTGCGAGGTTGAGTTGCAGCTTTTAGATATTAGTAAACTGAATCAGATTTAAAACTGAGACTTGTAACTTTTAACTTTGTAAGAGTATTTCGAGGTTTTGTGTTTCGAGTACACAATAATCATCATCCTCTTGCCCTTATCCCGCTCTTAGTGGTGTCGGCACAAAATGTTACAAACATGTTGTCACATGATTTGGCTACGTATTTTACGACCGGCCGCCTTCCTGACGTCAACTTACCTTAATCGTATTTTACGACACTTTGGTAAGAAAGAGGGTGGGTCTATTCTACTCAACCGGATACTACACGGTGGGTCAACTTTCCTTAGTCGCCTTTTACGACACTCGATAAGAAATGACGGTGGTCTATTCTACTCAGCCGGATACCACAAGGCTGGTCGACTAACCTTAGCCGCCTTTTACGACACCTCGGTAAGAAATGAAGGTGGTCTATTCTACTCAGCCGTCGATAGGAACTCGTCTCGATAGGAACAGCTTTCCGAACCAGCAGTAGAGTTGACGATTCAATAGCACCTGTTTACAAGTTTACTGGAATAAATAATATTTTGAATTTGAATTTGGATTTTCTAAACTTGTGTAAAGTCAAGTCTAGATATTTTTTCAGATATTCTTACGTTAGTGTACCAAGAGGTTATCTAAATAAATAAATATTAGCCACCCATCCAGGTTAAGGCCACTATTGAGTTAACGCAGCCCGTCATCTGACGGTGTCTTCGAACAAATATGAGAACTATGTTCTTAAATAATGTTGATTTGTTTAATTACGTTTTACGTTAATTATAGCTACTTGACGATTAATTGGTTTACTTTTATTTCAATACATATTCAGGCTAATTGCATTCCAGCTACTCGAGACATTCTAGGACAATCGACGCCGTATAAGAAACTTAAAAATCCTTTACACGTTATGATCAAGGATTTTGCATAATTATACCTGGTCTTGCTAAATCTTGTGAAAGCCGAAATGGGAGAGTCTGTGATCTTAACAAGAGGGTCGGTTCGAAACCCGCGTAGGTTGGGTGAGGTTTATATAAAACTTTTGTAAAGTAAAAGCAACAGTCTGTTGCTATCATAGGATTAGTACCTCCTCTTTCACTTTTGGAGAGAAGTTTTAGGCTTTAGACGCATCACTCTGCTCCAAAACATATTAGTAGAATACACATATCCCCGGAATTCTCTTAAGATATGCAGGTTTCTTCACCGATAAATTGCAAATACTCTTATTAATTATTCATAGCAGTGTGTTATCTAGCAGAGTAAAATAGACCTCATTTGTTACCGATGTGTCGTACAAGGCGATTAGGGTAAGTCGACCCGCTGTGTGATATCCGGCTAAGTAGAATAGACCACCTTCATTCCTTACCGAGGTGTCGTACAAGGCGACTAAGGTAAGTCGACCCGCCCTATGGTAGCCGGCTGAGTAGAATAGACCACCCTTTCTTACCGAAGTGTCGTAAAAAACGACTAAGATAATTTGACGTCAGGCAGGCGGCTGGTTGTAAAATACGTAGCCGTAATGCAATAACTATGTAATTATGTATATATAATCGTTTCCATACCTGATGCAATTCCGTTATTACATTACGATTGTCGTGGAGCCTATTCTCCTCATGATGATTCGGTTTCGGGGCGAAACGTATATATATTGTGGTGGTGGTTGTGTGTATTGCTTGTGTGCATTGTTGCTGGTGGAGGCGTCTTGGGATACGTGTGGTGACTTGTCCTGTATGTGTAAGGTATATGAATTTTGCCTGCTTCATACACTTAGCATTGCATGCTTTCGCTTAACCCACGCGGATTATAGCGTAAAATATATAAGTAATTCTGTTATAGTTTCAGTCAGTGCACTATTTACTACTTTTACTTATTTGTACACTTAGAGTTACGTAATACTGAAATATTACGTTGAATAATACGTTAGTTGACTGGCCCGTTGGCGCAGTGGGTTCGATTCCGAGGGCCAACATTTTAAAAAAAAATAAAACAATTTGTTGGTTCATCGAGCCTGCGTGTGTATTTGTATTCAAAATTATATATGTAGTATATCTACCAGTTGTCCGTCACCTATAACACAAGTATTAAGTTACTTACTTTGGGGATGGACGACCGTCTGTGTAAGTGTTCCATACATTTTTTTATTTATATATGTAATTTGAAACAAATATTATAAATAAAAGTCTTTAATCCCACTAATAAAGAATAAAAAATTAGAAATTTATGCGATAAAACTTTTTTACTTAACTTTTCACCTTCAAAAGAGTATAGTACATTAACTGTCTTTTTTTACCTTTGTTTCGGACACCAATTAAATTTCCAAAAAATATAAAACACTTTAAGAAGCCTAGAAGCCTTACATAAGAGCTGAAATGTCGTGTTTAATTATTAAATTATATTTTAATTAATTAGTTATTTTTAGTTTATTGATTCAAGTAGAAATATTATACAATTTATTTTACTAATTATATATGCAGTGAATATATTAGTTATAATTCAAAAAAATGTATAAATTAGATTATAATATTTTTACCAAGAAATTATATTGGCTTTTAGAATGCATTGGTCATACATTATTTATCACGGCTATCATTTCCTATCAGGTATTCTTTATCTTTATCTAATGATAATGCATATCCAATTTTTTTACTAGTTAGGTTAGTACTATGACAACTCGAAGACTTCCGACGACTCATTTTTATAACGTATCTTCGAAGAAACTGACTGTGGGTGGGCTTTGATAAACCAAATATAATAGATCTACACCGCTGCCTTATATTTAAAGTAATAAGGTATATTTTCGTTTAACATTGACACATATAAAATTGTCACCACTAAGTAGTTAGTTTAGAATTGTTAGCGTTTTATTGATGAAATAAAGTTTTTTAACAGTAGTTCGTGAAGAGATTTTATTGACTAATATGTTTGTCGGTGCGTTGATCTCTTGTGGGAACAGCCAGCGATAAGAGATAAAGTTAATTCGACGGCGGAGATCAATCAAAGCGATGGTGACATTTTATAAGTGCGGCAGTGAGTAGTCTAAAATAAAAGCCGTGTACGCAATTAAAAATATATGACACGGCTATTTTTTTATAATTCTGTACCCTGTATACTTAGATTTTTTTTAATGTTACCCGAAATCGTGTTTTGTTAAGTTAAAGTGGTTTTAATTGTTTCATTAAATATGTTCGCGTAAGTGAGCAGTCGGATTTAAAAATTTTATTGACTCACATGTCATGACGGAGATTTATAAAGGAGGGTTTATATGTAATTTCTCTTAGTGGGGAAGCCAGCCTAAAATGTGCCATATTACAATAAAGAGAAAGTAAATGAGAGCGATCTATCTATCTCTCTTTTTTATGTATGATTGGACAAAGATTTTCTTTTCCCCTTTCATTATTTATTGTATTATTGTCATTTACAGGCCTGCATATCGCTTCCATACTCTAAATATAATAACTCTTTACTCCATCGGTTTAGGTACTTAATAAATGTAAACAAACAAAACCATATGACTCAGGTGTGCCAAACATTTCTTTGCAATATTTTTTTAAATTTATTTATTATGTAACAATTACAATTTCTCCTGTACAATTGTAGCAATGATTATGCAAAAGTTAAAAACTGCGTTGCAGATATCAACGCCCGCCTCCGATATTAAAATACAGAGTTCCAGATACAAAATAGACTACTAGGTATAAAAGGTATATCATCATTCTCCTGCCCTTATGCCACTCTAAGTGGGGTCGGCACAACATATTACAAACGTGTTGTCACATGATTTGACTACGTATTTTATAACCAGCCGCCTGCCTGACGTCAACTTGCCTTAGTCGCCTTTTACGTCACCTCGGTAAGAAATGAGGGTGGATAGGATATGTGTGTGAGTGTGTATGTATGTATGCGAGCGTGCATGCGTGTTGGTGTGTGTGTGTGCAACAGTGTGTTTAAGTTTGCGTTGGTGTGTGTAAATTAACAAACCACTTTCAAAAGATTTTCAGTTTCTTCACAAGTGAGAGAATGAAGCCAAGATAAACATTTTAATTTATAGAAGTCATAATTTAATGAGTAAATGTTTAAAATAATATTTACTCTATTATACAGTAAGCAACTTAGTCCCAAATAGTGACGTGCGGTGATATGATCTACAAATAAATAAATTGAAACAAAAATGCACATGTCTGAATTACATTAATAAAATATTGCTTTCATAAAATTAAATATTCATGCTTTAAAAATCAAAAGCATAAATATTTCATTTTTTTAAATATATTAATCAGATGCAGATTAAAACCAATTAAACTACTTAAATATGGACTTCTGGCAATAGTAATTATATAAGAATATCTGATGTAACACGATACCTATCTTTTATAAAGTCCCTCTGTGATAAAGTAGTATTTATAGTATATTTACTATTTTCCATCGATTTCTAGTAAAGGTTTCAAATACCTGTGTGTTTGTGATATCAAATGGCAAAAAAAAGGTTCTTAAAGTAGACAGATTACAAAACCTTACATTAAATAATATATTATTTTATTGAATGCAAAGTTTTTAAAATTATTGAGGGTAATAATGATAAAATTGTAGTGGCGCAAATACAATCGATGCTTGAAAGCATTTAGCTTTAAAAAAATATATTAATATGGGTAATTTAGTGTGTTGTAATCTGCCTACTAAAAAGAATCCTTTTCTTGACATGTTTATATCGTCTTTGTATTTTGCCCATAGCTAGACATAGTTCTTATTCAGGGATCTATTAAAAACCAACTCAACGCAAACTAAATGTCATGTGTGTGCGATTGAGTATTAAATCGCGAAATGCTGCCTTTCTCAAATTAATTCTGAAATTCCGTATACAGTCGTCAAAGCCTCGTAAGTTAGCTGATAACAACGGAAATAAATTAATTTATAGAATTAGACGTTACTTTGCGGAGATCCATAATACAAAAGTAATAATAAAATTATTTTGCTATTACTACGTGTACGTACGTAAGCTGTGATAGCCCAGTGGTGAGACTCTAGAGACGAACATGGGTTCAAACCCGTTCACCATTGAATTTTTCGATTTAAAACTTAAGTGTCTTATTGATATTTGATATTTATCACACGCTTTCGGTGAAGCAAAACATCGTGAGGAAACCTATCATTTATATATAATCTATCCTACCTATATATGCCTATCATATATATATATATACATTTCTATCAGCATATCTCTAGAGAATTCTAGGGCTATGTATAACCTACCGATCCGCATTGGAGCAGCGTGGTAGGTCTTAGCTCCAATCCTTCTCTTAAAAAAATGGAGAGAGGAGGCATATTCCCAGCAGTAGGATATTAACAGGCCGTTAGTTTACTTTTATTTTATTACTACGTGTAAATTACTTTTTCTTCAACGCGAAATGCTGCCAGCATTCTTGGGTACATTCCACGTGAGCATGATTTGTGTAGTAGGTACTAGCGTGTAAGTGATTTAAGACACATATAACGTACATTTGTTGTAAATAAATATATACTTGCTCTTTAATTAAATTAGTAAGCAATACGTTAACAGTTTATTGCCTAATGTTGTTTGCGGATTGCTGAAATAATTTATATATTTTATAAATTTCACCTCTGATATTTTCTTGATCCTTGCATCATAATTCCTTACCATTTACATATATATTGAAATGTTATATCTGTTCAAATTTTCTTAATCTATGATACTAACACACACATAGATATGTAGAAATGCGCTCTACACGCATCGCTACCCAACTGAAGACCTCTCGAGACCTGGGGGACCTAAAGGGGACCCAACTTCTAAGTGAAAATATACCTACACTACCTTAGGGTCTTATATAAATCCTAAAGTAGTTACCGAGTGCCGCAGCCCTTTCTGTCACGAAAAAAACAACTAATGTCTTAAAAGCCTGAAATTTAGTTTGCAAATTGAATAGATCCAAGACCATCTTTTTAATTTCATATTTACTACGTAAAATGAACGGGATTGTAAAAGTATATTTTCATATCCACAGAACACTCCAGAGTTAAGGAAAATATAAAAAATCTGTTCATTTTCAAGCAGAATATCGGTATACAGGCGACAGTGGTAATTTCTGCTTAAACTGTAGAAATGTTAGTATTATTTGTGAAACTTTTTCCAACAATAGATTTGCTATGAAGTATTTGTATGGTCAGCTCTGTTGATCTGCGAAGTATTTCTAGAACACGTCATAATCTATGACTAGTATAGTTAACTCGATTCTACTTCATGAACATAAAACAACATTCCATTTATAATAACCTCACTATTATATTATATAATTAGGCGTTAAATTGCGGAGATTCATAATACAAAAGTAGATTAGATAAGTATTTTGCGTTTTAAAAGCGCTGTCATGTGAATTTGCTTCATTTCGACGTGACCCTCTGGTCACAGGTAGGCTTGTAAAAAAGAGTGTCATAACAAATAGTGAGAGAGTAGATGAAACTCGTATACTTTATATTTTTCTAATCATACATAAAAAAGAGACACTGAAAATAAATCTCATTTGCTTTCTCATTATTGACAATGGACATATTTTAGGGCAGCTACTCTTGTACATCTCTATGGGTATAGTATTCTAAAAGTTTATTATTTGTAACTAACGCCATCTATTGGAGAGTGGTAAGGAGATAGCGATTCAATATAAAAAGTCGATGGTATTTATTATAAGTTTATAATAAATATGTATTGTATTTAGATATATTTCTTTAATTCCTGAGCTTTTAGTCGTAGATACACTTGCGTCTTAAATATACTATTTAGAAGTTTCTCCTAAGTTGCTAATTTGAAAATTCATAGAAGAATATATATATATATTTTATTTATTAATGGTATTTTTTTATATATTTTTAATATACAGCTTGAAACTTGATAACACAAATGCTTAGCTACACTACATACATTGGGGACCAGGAAAATAGAGTTCTATAGGAGTTTAATAAATGACTTTTTAGAATAGAAACAAATCTGTGTTAGCCTAGCTATGAGACCGTGCGACTTTTTCCCGGGAATCATAAGTTCTAACCCTGGGCATCCACCAATGAATTCAGTAAAAAACAGTAGTATAGTAACGGCCCGTTACAATCCCACTGCTGGGCATAGGGCCTCCTCTCCCCGTTTCTGGAGAGAAGGGTTGGAGCTAAAACCTGCCACACTGCTCAAATGCGATTGGTAGGTTACACATATCCCAAGAATTTTGTAGAGATATGCAGGTTTACTCACGATGTTTTTCTTCACCGAAACGCGTATGATATATTGCAATTATCAATTAGGCCCCTTAAGTTATAGAAAACTCATTGGTGCCTGCCCGGGGTTTGAACTTGTGACATCTTGAAATAGTCGAACGGTCTCACCTATGGGCTATCAAAGCTAATTAATGAATTAACTTTTTATTTTTATACTTGTGAGTCTTATTGATATTTGCAATCTATCACACGCTTGTAGAAAATCTACATATCTCTAGAGAATTCTGGGCATATTTGTAACCTACCACTCCGCATTGGAGCAGTGTTGTGGGTCTTAGATCCAATCTATCTTTCCTAAAACGTAGAGTGGAGGCCTGCTCCCAGCATTGGGATAATAACAGACTGTTACTTTACTTATGTCATAGAAAAAAAAGTACCAAGCAGAAGTTATGCGTATAAAACAAACAAGTACGCCTATAAACCTCTTCCAGTAGGCCTACCATTAACTTTTAGAAAACGATTCAATTCTAAATCAGTACCTAAACTCAACCGCTTTCTTTTCGTACCATGAAGTGTGTTTGAAAAAGACAACGTTATATGAACTATAGATAACTCTGTCTCTTTTACTCACATGTTTTTAGGACTTATTCCGAACGGTCATTCGGCAACAATTTAGTTTACGTCTTCAATCGAGTCGCAATAAGAGTCCATGGTAGGCCTGCTGATAATAAAGTCTTTATTAATAAGAAACCTATATATACGACAAAGTTCTTCATCTGTTGAAAATAACAATTCGCACGCTTAGTATTAAAGTGACCTAATTCAAAATTATGCTTAATCGAATTAGATACATTGTCACCTGTATTTAAACGCATTTTATGACATCTCGCAACGAATTATTAAAAATAGTTAGTGTTTTTTTGCTCTTCCAAGTTATGGGTCTCTTAACGTTAGTTTTTTAAATGCTACGCTTTATTACAATTTGCCACAAAACAACTTTTTTGAATTAGGTCTTAAATAACACAAACGCTCTTAATGCATCATAGTCTACCTAATTCAAATTTAAATTAAATCATCATCATCATCCTCCTGATATTATCCCACTCTATGTTGGGTCAGCACAATATGTTACAAACATGTTGTCACATGATTTGGCTACGTATTTTACGACCGGCCGCCTGCCTGACGTCAACTTACCTTAGTCGCCTCTTACGACACCTCGATAAGAAAGGAGGGTGGTCTATTATTCTATTCTGCCGGATACTACATGGCGGTCAAATTCAAATTAAAAAAAGTTTATTTTCAAATTGGCCTTTACAAGCACTTTTGAAACGTCAAATTAAAATCAAAATTAAAACCGCGTGAAAAAAATGTGCGCCACCTACTTCCACTGGCGTACATTTATTTTAATAAAATGATTGTTAATTAATTAATAATTATATGGACCGATGATAAAATAGAAATATTATAATAAATTATAGATAACATAATAATGCATCAAATAAATAAGGCTTTGTAATAGTGTAATAACGACTAAGATTTGGCGGGCTATTCTAAATATAAGTAAAGGAGCGGGTAGACGTAAAGTTTTAATCTGTTAGTGCTTGTCTTAGCTGTAACCCTGCAGGAATTGAATTCTAATGGAATAATACTTTTGCTTGCGATATCCTGAAATACCTACTTGTGTAACATAGTTCATTTTAATACTAAAAGTAGCGGTCTGTTACAATCCCACTGCTGGGAATAGACCTCCTCTCTCCGTTTCTGGAAAGAAGGGTTGGAGCTAAAACATACCACGCTGCTCCAATGCGAATTCGTAGGTTACACATATCCCTAGAATTCTCTAGAGATATGCAGGTTTCCTCACGATGTTTTCCTTCCCCGAAAAGCGTGTGATGAATTGCAATTATCAATTAGACACATGAGTTTTAATAGTAAAACTCATTGGTGCCCGGGGGTGAACTCATGTTCCCCTTGTTTTTTTTTCTAATACTAATTAATTAATTAATTTTAATACTAAGCGTGCGAGTTTATAAAGGCCTAAGTACAAGTTGAAATACGTTCTGGACCCCTATTACATGTAAAAATCACAAAATTTAGTTTTAGTATTAAATTAAATATTTTATTAAAAGTTATATTTATTAAAAGTTATACAAACATGTTTATTTAGATGATGTATGTATAAAATTTTTAACCTAATTAACAAGAGTTGAAACTATATAATTTATTATTTCCAATATATAATAAAGCCTACAATTTGAAAACCAAAAACTATTATTCATTACAAAGATTATATATTTTTAATGAATAATATATAATAATTTTTGGTATAGACTAAAAATACTATAAATACCAAGACATGAATAAACCATAGGAACTTAGAGATGTAACTAAAAAGAATTGTAAATTATAATAAAAATAAAATGTTCAGGAATAATTTTATAAGTGATTACAGGAATCACATTCTTAAATAATTAATAAAGAAAAATGTCGTAAAACCTTTCTGAGAAATGACAAAACATCAAAATATTCAATTTAGTCATATATTATATTATAAAGCATTACTTATACAGAGATCTATTTCATATAATACTAAATTGCATTTAAATTATATTACCATGCTATTTACATTAAAAGAATAAAGTATTATTTTAATGGACGTTGTACGATATCTGTGGACTAATAAAAAAATTGATTCAACTAATCAATTTAAAAGAATGTATAACAATAGTTCCATAAATACTGTACAAAAATTGTATAATAGACGCTAACAGCACGACACTAGTATAAAAAAGCTAATAAAAAAGTTTACCGCTAAAAAGGGTTTAGTCTCGTTTCAAAGTTAGCCGCCTTACTTTCAAATTAGACGTCTAAAACATGGTAAAAGAAAAAAAAAAACCTTTCCGATACAAATATTGCACACGACGTCTGTGGACAAGTAAAAATAAAATATTTTTCTCTGAACAGCGCGCGAGCATTGTGCCTTGGATGCGCGCGGGCATTAAAAAAAAAATCTACAACGCTCCATTGTGTGACAGAGATAGAACTATGCACTGTTATGAATAAGATAGAAGGAGAAAACTGTTTTGTGGGCGTTTCGTGATCGATTTTTGCATCCAATTAATGTTCAGTGGGCTTCCAAGTAGGGTGGGGCGTGTTCGACCCAAACTAATAGCCATCGAGCGAAATGATCTATAGATCATTGCGCAGACACAAGTTACGTATTCAGTATAATCTTTTAATACCGCGGATTATTTTATTGCCCTTAATACATTTTTAATGTATCGATAGTTTGTAAAAGGGATTTTGGTAGTTACGAATTAGATTATACGTAACCACGGATATTATTATTCAAATAAGTCTTTATTCAAATTGGCCTATTACAAGCACTTTTGAATCGTCAAATTAAAATTAAATTGAAGCTACAACTGGTTCGGAAAGGTGCTCTAACCGAGAAGAACCAGCAAGAAACTCGGCGGTCACTCTTTTAAAAAAATAAATATTACAGTTTTGTATTAACTATTGTTAACAAACTTAGATTATAATATCGTCTAGTACATAGCTGGTCGCAATTTAGTTCCAAGCTTTCTTATCATTGACATAGTCTTCAACATTATAGTAAGCTTTATTAATGAGAGTCTCTTTAATTGCTTTTTTGAACTTGTGTTATTCTACCGTCAAATAGAACCCTTTATTTTTCGAAGAATTGGTCGCAACGCTGCTCCAAAGTCGATTGATAGGTAACGCGTATTCTAGGAATTCTAGACATACGCACTTCTCTTCGCAATGTTTTATAAGCAAATGTTTTTAAAGTTTATATTGAGCCATATATATGCATCACAAACACTTTCGGTTCTAAGTGATGCAATATTCGCACTGATGCAATATTGCGTTGATATACCTCCGACTTATAGACACCTCAGAAAAGTAGAATTGTGTCGCTGAGCAATACACGAATATAAAATTACACGATTACACGATTACGATAAAATCGCAATGCGATTTTGTCGCATTTTGTGTGCATTGTTACTGGTGGAGGTGCGAAGAATTAAAATTTTTAAAATTTTCAAAATAAAATTACCCGTTTAACACCTCGGTTGATTGCCTCTTCGGGTGACAAGAGGGCTGGCTCCTTTTTCGCACAAAGAATCAGCTTAGAGATTGAACGCGAAAACGTTGCCAGCATTCTTGGGGCCATTCCACGCGGGCATGATTTGTATAGTACTAGCGTGTAAGTAATTTAAGATAGACATAACTTGTACATTTTTGTTGTAAATAAAAAAAAACAGATATATGATTTTAATAAGTTGGTACAATTGCTCATGACGAATTCGTACAAAGAATACGATAAGAGGGCAACTTCAAAGAAAAAACGTTTCCTTAGTAAAAATAACAAAATATAAACGCCATTAGCACGAAAGTCTGAAATAATTTAAGTCTATAATCGAGATTGCATTTAATTTCATTTCTACACGACGTTATCAAGTAGGTTAGCTATGTAGTGATGTAAAATTTTATTTAAGCTTTCGCTTACAACTAAAGTACCTAACGACGTGTTAAGGAAGGATTGAGGCTAAAATCCACCGCGCTACTCTGTCAGGAACTCGGACTGTCAGGTTACGCATATCCTCAGAATTCTTTGGAGATATGCAAGTTTCTCAAAGATGTTTTCCTTATTTGCGCTTGAAGCTTGCGGTTCCTGCTTTGCTCCTTGCAAAAGTACGTAAGCCGTTTGTGGGTTTGGGTATAAACTGAGAAAACGAGGTCCCAGTTTTCTGACGTCGGTCGGTCGTGGCTTCTCCCCACCCTTCCGACGTCGCCATGACTAAACAAAGTCATACCATCAGCCCTCCACTACACGTCGCCCTAAGCCGTGGCCTCACAGGAGACACCCTTAGCACGACACTTCCCTACGTTAGTACAGCTTCTGCGCTCTACTCTCTGCATTTCGCAACCTCGACGATGCTTCTGCGGTCGCCCGTCCCGCTGACGGTGACGGAGAAATGAGTATAAACTATAAGATTCTATAATGATACTCCGCAATCAATTTTAGCTTTGCCATTACAGAAGTTTAAAAAACCTATTAAAAGGAGTGTTGCGGTCTGTAATCATCTTTGGGAATATAGTACACGGCAACAAATAATGCACATCGAGACTGAGAGAGAAAATGGGCCAGATTCTGCTTCATAGAGCATTGTCTCTGTCGAACAGACTGATGTACCCGTGTGAATCGTCACATACTTACTGAGTGACAGTGACAGCGCTCTACGAAACCGAACTGGCCGGCTGTTTCACTCCAACTACGATGTGCATTATTTAATGCCGGGTACTATACGAATGATATGAACCAACCGTGGGCATCTACGCGAACGTTTATAACATATACGTCACCTACGATTGTTATACGTTTTAAACCTAATTGTCAAAATTCGCATTCCAATTTTGTAATGCAATCATTGTACTGCTTATAACTTGCAATTAATATAATAGGTACAGTATTGTCAAGTCTTTTAATAATCCAAACTATCTATCTATCTATCTATATATCTATCTCTCTTTCTATCTATCTATATATCTCCTTTAAAGGCTAAAATACAAGCTCAAACGAAAAAAACTGTGATAGCCGTGCGACTCTCTAGAGACGACATAGGTTCAAACACCGGGCAGGCACCAATGAGTTTTTCTATTAAAACTTATGTGTCTAATTGATAATTGCAATTTATCACACGCTTTTCGGTGAAGGAAAACATCGTGAGGAAACCTGCATATCTCTAGAGAATTCTGGGGATATGTGTAACCTACCAATCCGCATTGGAGCAGCGTGGTAGGTCTTAGCTCCAATCCTTCTCTCCAATAACGGAGAGAGGAGGCCTTAGCCCAGCAGTGGACATAGTAACAGGCTGTTACTTTACTTTTTACTTTAAGCTCAAACAAGAAGGCTAATACAGAAAGCCTATGATTGAGGATAATATAGATGATAAGAATGCGTGGACATAGCTCCTCTTCCAACCTGTACAAGATAGTAATTACTTAATGTAACTAGTTATAAGACTTATATTTTGAAAAGAGCAACGCCGAGTTTCATGCTGGCTCTCCTCGGTAGGAACAACTTTCCGAACCCGCAGTAGAGTTGACTCAAATTTAATTAAAAAGCACTTGTTTATAAGTTTACTTCAATAAACAATATTTTGAAAGTTGAGGCACCGTGTAGTATCCGATTGAGTAGAATAGACCACCCTCATTTCTTACCGAGTTGTCGCAAAGGCGACTAAGGTAAATTGACCCACAGCGTGGTATCCGGTTGAGTAGGATAGACCGGGTGGTCTATCCTACCCAACCTACCGAGGGGTTGTAAAATACGACTAAGGTAAGTCAGGCAGGCGGCCGGTCGTAAAATCCATAGCCAAATCATGTGACCACATGTTTGTAGCATGTTGTGCCCACCCCACTTAGAGTGGGGACGGTACAGGAGGATGATGAAATTCAAATAAAAATTCGCAATATTCTTTATTCAAGTTAAGTTGTTAACAAGTGCTTTTGAATCGTCAAAATCTACTGCTGATTCGGAAAAACTGTTCCTGCCGAGAAGAGCCAGCAAGAAACTCGGTGGTTGCTCTTTTCAAAATATAGGTCTTATAACTAGTTACATTTGGTTATTACTTTCTTGTACAGGGTAGAGGAGTAGCTATATCCACGCATTTTTATCATCCATATTATCCTCAATAGTATAGTAGGCTTTTTGTATCAGCCTCCCTTTAACAGCGTTTTTAAACAGCTGTAGTGGTAAAGATAAAATCGATTGCGGAATTTTATTGTAGAATCTGAATCTGAAGGAATATTTTGAATTTGAATTTGAATAAAGTAATAGCAATTGCAGTAGGCACATCACTATTATTACACAAGTAGCTAAAATTCAGTCCGTGCGCGTCATTACCTGTGTTGAATGGCACTCGATCGCGGCCCGCATGCCGAGGGCACTTCCTCTCATTGATTGTCTGAAACTTTATATTTGACGAGTGGTTTCCACGGGGGCCTGTCATACGGATTATTGGGCCCAATAATCGTAACTTGATTTGAATTTATGAATCTATTAATTTTCACATATTAATTATCTAGTTCAGTTTCGACAAATTATGTCTTCTGTAAGCCTATCATGAACTTTTAGATAACGATCTAATTTAAAGTCAGTACCTAAAATCAATCGCTAAATCTTCGTTCCATGAAGTGCAATCCATTGCATTGGGGTCGAAATGTTTGAAAAGGAAAACGTTATATGAACTATAAATAACTATTGTCTCTTTTACTCAAATGTTTTTAGGACGCATTCCGAACAAACATTCGGCAACGACTTAAAGTGTGCGTCTTTAAGACGTCTTTGTATGAAAAAGCAAAACAATTTAGTTTAATTGAGTTGAGCAATAAGAGTTCATGGTAGGCCTGCTGGTGACAATTTCGTTTGAATTTGTATGTCTATGACATTTTCAAATCATTCCGTAGGCCAATCTAATCGGGGATACCAACGTATATTATCCTAACTCTGCTGAATAAAACACAGGAATAATTCATTATTATATTACTACACAGGCTAAATATATACAGATTATATCATTTCCGTAGATACAGAGGTGTCGTAAGAGGCGACTAAGGTAAATGCCGTATGGTATCCGACTGCATAAAATAGACCACCCTCATTTCTTACCGAGGTGTCGTAGAAGGCGACTAAGGTAAGTTGACGTCAGGCAGGCGGCCGGTCGTAATATAAGTAGCCAGATCATATGACAACATGTTTACATGTTGTGCCGACCCCATTTAGAGTGGGATAAGGGCAGGAGGATGTTGATGATCATTTCCGTAGATAGGTACTACAATTCAGTATATCTATTATGGCTTTTGTAAAATAGCTTGTGACCGATATTTTTTTAATTGTGTACAGACTAACGCCTGACTGTAATCATGCCTGATGGTAAGCAATGATATAGTCTAAGGTGGTACGCGCATGCCTAGGAGATGCCTATTCACTATCTTTAAAAATAGCCATATCATAATCATTGGAAAGGACTGATGCCGGTAGAGAATTCCATTCCCAAGAGTTATGAGGATTGAAGTAACGTACCGAAAAAAAAAAGAAATTTGCACGTCACAAGTTCGTAGAACGAATAGCTTAAATAAACCCATTACAGATTCACAAAAAAATGTCTGCTGTACCCTAAAATTGCGAGCCCGCCTTTAAATCATACAATATTCTCAACATGTACAAAAATTAGGTCCTTTACACACCTCAGAACTATTAACTTAGTATAGTAACAGTAACGGCGTGTTACATGATGCGCATAGGCCTCCTCCCTCCTTTGAAGCTTAGACCTATCACACTACTTTTTCAATGTTCTGTCATCTATTATTCATAATATTATGAATATTATGCTAATTAAATTGCACACCTAAAATCTATACTTATTATAAAACAAAGTCCCAAAAAGCTGTCTGTCTGTATGTAATCAATATTCTCAAATCTACTGAACGGATTTTTATACGGTTTTCACCAATAGATAGTACAATACTTCCGTTTGGTTTAGGTAAATATTACATATCGGCATTACGTAAATTGTGTTGACGAGATCGCGTAGTTATTAAAAAACTTGCTTGCTGGGAGCTTTAGTCTCATGCCCTGCGTAAACCAGCAGGATTACGCTAAACAAATGTACTAGAGAATTGTAGATGTTTAAAAATACTACAAAAAAGTCTACTGTAGCATGTTTCTATCTCTTACTGTTAACTCACAATAACTACTTTTATGTTCAAAATTTCTGAAATTCGGGTAAGTTTCGTAAATTACTGAATTCCACGCGGGCGTAGCCGTTGTTGGCACAGCTAGTACTGTATATAATATTATAGCGGCCCGCCAAAGGTTTTCGTATCGTTTTGCCCGACCGTTAAAAAAGTTGACCACGCTTGTTCTACACCGTTCATAACTTAATATTAATTTTATAATTATTGAAGTATAAGTTAAGAACACGACTTACACTTGCATTTGAATTAGATCTCTTATTATAAGATTGACTTGACCATAGAGAATAATAATATATTCTGAAAAAAATATACCACAGAATACGAAACTTAATGTCATTAATAATAATATTCTAATAAAATATAATATAAAAAAATCTACAAATAATTTTATTTATTTGAAAACGAATCACTTCTTATGCGTACAGGTATTTTATAATTTAATTATTAATATCGACATTTTGATTATGAAATATCGATTATCTAATAGTAATTATAGATACAAGACTTAAACTTAGATTCCTTACAGTAGCTTCAGTAAGACGCAATCATCGTTACAGTGGCTACAAAACAAATCATTGCTATCGATTTCCTCTTAAAACCACTTTTTTCACTAGCAACAATGACTTTCAAATTTCGAACATCGACATCTGCTGTCACTCAATAGGCGGGTATTGTCACCGCTCCGTTTTTTTTTTTAAATTTTTAATTGACAATGGCGTTCGGAAATCAAGGGTACTTGATTGAGGGAAAGTGGATACGAATGTAAACCTTATTCGTATGATGGTATTAATTATGCTGTTTCTTTTAATGGAAAATGCAGCAGGATTTATAGCTGGATTAGAACAAGCACAAACATGCGTTTTTAATCTCCACTCAAAGCAAAATTGATTTTGTAAATTATATTTTTTAACTGACGATTCTTGAATGCTTGTTAAATAACTCAATTAGATTAGACTCTGTTACACACCTAATGTGCTGTAGTTAAATCGATAAAATTTCATATAATTGAGTATAAACCGATAAACTATAGACTTTAAAAAATGACTTTTCCCTTTGGAAATAGGAAATAAATACATAATGAATAAGCGACTGTATTTTAACATCTAAGTAATCACACATTACAAGTACCTCTCGTATAACAAAAATTCGATTAAATAATCTAACTTTACTCAAAAGTCATTATTAAATTATTAGCATTATACATTCTATTTACTTTATCAATCAATTTTATTAATACTTTTGTATTATGGATCTCCGCAAAGTAATGCCTAATTCTATAAATTATCTAACTTTAGACGTTCGTCTGCGCTTTTACATTCTTCTCAATCAAAAGCTTTATTTTTCATGCGGCGATCGTAGTCCCGTGTCGAATTTCTCATCCAAAATGATGGTGGCGGTTATTTTTTTCATATGTCAAACCACAATTCTTATTTCATAAGCTTTATTGAAATCAGACGACAGATGAAAGAAGACAGATATAGTCTTAAAACATCTATAAATATTATTATTTTAAACATTATATACATGCATACTTTAAAAACATACTGGTGTGCATATCTTTAACAAGTGTACATAGTTAACATTTACCAGTTAATATCATGTAAGCCAAAAATATACAAAAATGATAAAAAATATAAACAAAACGATCAATGTAATTTAATTTTATAAATTTAATAAATAAATATATGGGACACTCGTCGTAAGAACTCCAAAGTAAGAAGGTAACTTAATACTTGTGTTATGGGTGACGGAAAACTAGTAGATATACTAAATATATTCTTTTAAATACATATTTAAATACAAACATACACCCAGGATCGAAGAACTAACAAATTGTTTATAGAAAAAGTTGGCCCTCGGCGGGAATCGACCCGCGACCCGCGGAGCTGACGGCAGGGTCACTACCCGCTGCGCCAATGGGCCAGTCAATTTAATTTTATGTAAATAATTACCAAAAAGAACTCAACACCTGAATTTAAAAAACAAAGTAAATTTAAATATAGTTTTATTATTATTATTCTTTTTTAATAAATAGACTTACTGAACGGATTATTACACGGTTTTCACTAAAAGACATTTCTTGACATTTTTTTAATAAATTTTTTCGAAGTCAAAATAAACGGTGGAGGTTTAACTTATCACTATATAACTCCGCTGCTTAATGATGCGTCACTTTGCGATTTTGTCGTGAAGTCTATCTCCTGACGATGTTTCGATGATGGGCGAAACGATTGTTGAGATTGTGGCAGTGTATGTGTGCAGTGTATTGTGTTATTGGTGCATAAGTTTTTACGACTTTTGTATTTATCAGGTATAAGAACGGATAATACACTCTACATTTAGCATTACATATATTTTCTTGTATCACGGATTATAGCAAAATAATATTTTCAGTACTTTTGTAAAAGTTCAGTCTTAAGTTACGTGACAAGCTACAAGAAAATATGTTAAATTAGCCTGTGGCTGCGTCCGCGTGGAAATCAGTGTATTTAATTCAAATTTTAAACATAGATGTAGTTATTGCGAGTTAACCATTAGAGATAGAGACATGCTATCGCGGACTTCTTTGTAGCTATTTTGTAGATCTACAAGTCAGTTAGTTTAGGTAAACGCGGAGCACACGAATAAGCTCCCAAAGCGCGAGTTATTTTTAACTGCACGACCCCTTCAACACAATTTACATAAAACGATACTGTTGTATTAACCTAAATCTTCTGGAAAAATTGCACCTATTAGTATAAACTGTATAAAGATACATTCAGTAGATTTTGAGAAAATCCATCACATAAAAAAAGATTGCTTCTTGGGACTTTGTTTAATAAAAAGTTATAAGAAATAATTGAACCAACTTTTGCGTTCAAGAGTCCATAGCAGAAATCATTGCAGTCATAAGTCATTTACTGGTAGTAATTAAGCTTGTTACTGAATCAATTAATGACATTAATTTGCCGAAAAGGTGTGTTGAGAAAATAATATTGATGTTTACTATCAAAATTAAACCTTATTCTCAAAGACATAAAATTAAAGAAACGTATGGATAATTGGGTTGTTTAAAGTACACGTTAAATAAGATTTCGATGCTGCGGCTATATTTGGGAGAGTTTTTTTATGTTCATATTATATATTTCCAAGAGAACAGATTATTGCTCAAGTAAATAACTCATATTGCGCGTTATATTTAATTCATAATAATTTGTCGAATGTAATCGATTTTTCTCACTTTGGATAAAATATTTTTGTGTGGTGTCACAAGATTGGATATATAAGGGAAAGTCTGAAAGTTGCTCGCATTATGGAACAGACGAGAAGGGCATTGGGATGGTATGGACATGTAAGGAGACGGCATTAAAATCACGTGATCAAACTAGTGTTAAATATAAATGTGGATAAATATGTGACTAGAGGGAGGCCTAAAAAGAAATGGTTGGATTGTGTGAAGTATGACATCCATATAAAAGGAGTAGCGCCAGATTTGACGAATGTTAGGAGAGAATGGAAGAGAAAAACATGTTGTACCGACCCCACTTAGAGTGGGATAAAGGCAGGAGAGAGAAAATTAAAAGTCAAATTTAATGTTAAAATGTTCTCAAGGTCGTGGCTTCGTATCAAAATCGATGTATCACAAAGTTTTTCTTATTTCAATTTATATAAAACCGTGTTAACCTGAACCTTCCTGAGGATGGCACTATCTTTTAGTAAAAACTGTACAAAAGTCGTTTAGGAGATTTTGATAAAATCGATCATATAGGGACAGAGAGCATTTGGGGACTTTGTTTTATAATATGTATAGATTATTAAATACCGTAAGGCATTTCACATAAATTTTACGCCGTGAATATCTACGGTCGTTTCGCTATACGCAGATATGGCCGTCAATATTGTATGCAGCACAAAGCAAATTGGTTAAATAATTATTAATAGTCATTCTGTATAAGTTTCTATTTAATTCTTTGACCTTATGCAGGATAGCTATGACAATATGTAATTAGTATTAAGAATCTTCTTTTTTAAAAGAGCTCCACCGAGTTTCTTGCTGGCTCTTCTCGGCAGGAACAGCTTTCCGAACCAGCAGTAAAGTTGACGATTCAAAAGCACTTGTTTACAAGTTTACTTGAATAAAGAATATTTTGAATTTGAATTTGAATTGAATTACTATTTTTAAATTATGTAGTGAAAAAGCTAAAATTGTGTTTTAAAAAAAATGCACACCCATGCCTTAACCGATGTTTTTCATGGAAAAAAGCACACGGGAATCGAAGCAAAAACATATTCTCACATATCGAAAAACGACCGCAACTGTCAAAATATTCTAATCGATTAAACTAGATGTAAACAAAAAATATATATTGGTGAAATTTGTTAAAAACCCCGTAACAATGGGGAAGGAAGTTACACCGCAAGACGTCGAAATTACCCAAGCACATCCCTAATTATACCGCCGGTTATAATTTTGCGGCGACGTCCATTGTTTGGGGGGTTATTTTGAAGTTATTTAAAATCACCACCTCCTTTGTGACGGTAGGTAACAGCAAAATCAAATAATATTAACAGACTACTCGACGCTTTGTTGCGGGGCTCGTTATAAACCGTTTTTTTCCAATTGGGGGCGTAATATAGAGTCATAAATTATCGAGTACTTGCGTTGACCATTTGTGGTACAATTGTAACCATTGATACCTTGGCGTATGAAATATGTCAGTGAACTCTTCAGTGCCACATAGAAAGCTCGTACGTCGTATTTATTACGTAGTAGTAAATTTATTTATATGAACAATGTTTTTTTTTCTTTTTTCCATATATTGTATTAATTTTAAATAGTTTTTTTTCTTTTGGTTTGTTTGTTTTATGTTTAACCCCCACAGTATTTGTCATAAATGTTGAAAATCAATTGTACACGCCTGTTGTGATATTTATGCTATGTGTCTTATTTTTTTCTTGTATTTGTGTTTTTTATGCATAAATGTTGTTGGCTTGTCATTTTAAAAAAATAAAAAAATAAAAAAAACTTAGCTAACCTTTATTATAAAATAATTATAAAATAAACTTAGTTAGCCTTTTTTTTTCATTATCATAACGCCCATTATACTTTACATCATCATCATCATCCTTCTGCCCTTATCCCACTCTAAGTGGGGTCGGCACGACATGTTACAAACATGTTGTCACATAATTTGGCTAGTTATTTCAAGATCGGCCGCCTGCCTGACGTCAACTTATCTAAGTCGCCTTTTACGACACCTCGGTAAGAAATGAGTGTGGTCTATTCTACTCAGCCGGATACCACACGGCGGGATCATTATCCTTTACATATTAAATACAAAATAAGTAAGTGTTAAAAAAGTACTTCACTCGATTGTTCGTAGAGATTCCATCATTATTTTCCTATTGATCTGACTATGCAAATTTGGTAATTTTTTTCCCACGTTATTATTAAATCTTTTAGCTATGGTGTCATTCGTACAAATATATATTATATTTAATCTTAACAAAGTTTAATGTACGCTGTGGTACAACCAATCCCTAAGATTGAAAATCCCATTCTGTATAGTTATATTTGCGTCCGATAAGTATTCTACCATGTCTCTCCAAAATTTTGGAAAGAATTGTGTATTTGCAAGTATCAGAATATTTGGAACAAAATAACATCTTACCTAGCGTCCAGTTGGGCTTCAGGAAACACAGAAGTACTACAACGGCGTTACTTGATGTCGTAGATAATATTCTAAGTACTCAAGATAAGGGTGCGGGAACTATCTTAGTACTACTGGATTACTCTAGGGCCTTTGACACCATTAATTTGTCCTTACGTTTGGCTAAACTTCATTATTATGGATTTAGTCCAGAAGTAATTAAGTGGTTTGATAGTTATCTCAACAACAGAACCCAAGTTGTGGAGGTATTAAATGAAGATGGGTCTCGAAGTACTTCTCAATGTAGCCCTGTTACTCGAGGTGTTCCCCAAGAGTCTATTTTGGGTCCCTTGTTGTATATCTTGTACTGTGCTGATATAATAAAAACTATTAGGAACTGTCGATATCACATTTTTGCTGATGATATTTAGCTATATATATCCTTCAGTCCGAATGATGCTCTTACAGCTGCAGCTAAATTAAGTGAGGATTTAAATCGGTTAGCAATGTGGTCTAATGCAAATAGTCTGCAACTTAACGCCGATAAAACTAAGTGTATGATAATAGGGACAAAAGCACAAGTCAGAAAGATATCTGCAATGAATTTGAATATCTGCGTACAAAATAAGGCTATAAAGAGGGTTGTGAGACAAAAAACTTTGATGAGAATTTGCGTTTCGAAAAACATATCTTTAATACCGTGAAAAGTTGCTTTTACAGGCTTAAATTAATCTATCACATCAGAAAATATTTAAGCACATATGTGCGCATAAATCTTTGTGAAGCACTAATTCTGTCAAAATTTAATTATGCGGATGTGGTTGTGAGACCGCGACTACTGGCGAGAACTAAGAACGTTATACAACGTCTACAGAACGCATGTGCACGTTTCTGCTTTAAAGTTCCACCACGCTCTCATGTGACACCATTTTTAAACAGTGCCAAGATATTGAAGATGTGCTATAAACGTCAACTTCACTTCGCTTGTTTACTATTTGGTATAGCAAAGTACAAGTTGCCTACATATTTGTACACCAAATTCAATTGGCCAAATGATCGCATCCAAGTTATTTATACTCGCGGCTCTTCACATATTTTATATACGCCAAGTCACTATACCGCTGCATTCCACGGCAGTTTCAAATATGCAGCAACGAACTGTTGGAATAGTATCCCACCACCTTCGTGGAAATTAAGCACTGTACAGAGTTTTAAACGAACATACAAATTACTTTTATTAAACTTGCAGTCAATGTCATGACAACTTCAATAGTGGCCAACATATGCTATTTTATGCTGCTGTGGAGTGCCAGTGGTCACCCGTCTCGCTATATGTCCGGAGTTTCTAAGTATTACAATTATTGATTTTATATAATATATAACTGGGTTAATACATACATAGCTACGTTGAAAATTTCGAAAAGGCACATGGCTCCAATTTGTTTGTATTTCTATTTCTCGTTTTACTCTCACTCATCGTTCCACGCAAAAAATATAAAATTATTAATATATGTTCACTGTCGCTGACGTTCTGGGCGTATTATTAGTAGGGATGGACAGAATCACCAATCACTTAGCGATCATGATATGATTCACTCATCATATAGCATCATCTGCTATTGAAATTTACATTACTGCTATTGCTATACAATATTATGGATATTGCATAAAAAGTAAAATAATATTACAAAGAAATGTTATGTTATGTATGACCTATAAATAAAGACCGTATTGAATATGATTTAAGAATAACGTTTGTTTGTAATAACAATAACTTTGTCCGGTGATAACTAAATAGTATAATATCCGATAGCATTTTTTGCGATTTGATATTTACGCTGTTAACGATTCAGCCATACTGGACTAAATTATTGCTTAAACAAACAAATGTAGTCCTTATATCCTATACAGTGCATAAGCATATAAGGTCTACATTTGTTTGTGTACACAATAGCAATCGCAATAGCAGCACGATCACCGTGGTCACTTTTGATCATATCATGGTGCGAATATGATTCTCAAATCGCTTATAAATCCAAGCTTAATTATTAGTGGTAGTAAGAGGTCGCCACCGAAAACCAGTGTTGAGGTATCTCCTCAAATTGCGCTGAGTGGTGTTCCTTTTTACAGGGTCACATTTCTCTGCGTATCTTTTTTTTTTTTGCTTGTTTTTTTTTTCTTTGTTTTTGTGAACTGTGAGATTTTGTTTATACTGTAAGTTTTATGTATCATTCTATACCCTATGTACGTAGTTAAATGTGATATATCTGTAAATAAAAGGTTATTGATTTTGATTTGATTTTTTTAATGGTTATTCTAAGATGTGTTCTACATTAAAATTCCGCAATCCATACTAGACCTGACTAAAGATTAAATTAAGAGTAAGAAATATGCTGATACGTAAAATATATAACAAAATTGAATATTAAATGGATGATGAAATTGCTTGGATTTTAAAATCCTTTCAGTTTTATACAAGTATAATAATATAAAATAAAAAATGATAAAAAAAATTGATCGCCGAGTTTCTTGCTGGTTCTTCTCGGTAAGCGCAACATTCTGAACCAGTTGTAGCTTCATTAATCATATTGATCCTTGACGATTCGAAAGTTTTTGTAAGAGCTTATTTAAATAAAGATTATTTTGAATTGTGTGTAGGTAATATTAATATAAAATGACGAATTCATTACGAATCAAATCAAATCATTTTTATTTAAATATTACATCATAATTAAGTAAGAATGATACAATACAATAAATAAAATAATTGTATTCAAACCAAATTGTAAGGAAATATCTAACACATCCAGTTACCGACTCAAATCTGTGTTGTAACTTGTAGTATAGAAACTGATATTTAGGTTTTGCTTTTTGAGCATTCAGTAGTTGTTTACGACTGCAGAGCTACCATGAACTCTTATTGCGACTCAATTGAAGACGTAAACTAAATTGTTCTGCTTTTACATACCATGACGTCTTAAAGACGCACACTTTAAGTCGTTGCCGAATGAGCGTTCACAATTCGTCGCTACGCTAAGAACATGTGAGTAAAAGAGACAGAGTTATCTATAGTTCATATAACGTTGTCCTTTTCAAACACAAGCAATATAACAGAACTAACTAGTTTGCTATAATCCGCACGGGTTAAGTGAATGCATGCAAAGCCAAAGTGTATGAAGCAGGCAAAATCTACGCACCTTATACATGCAGGACCAGCCACCACATGCACCCCAAGGCGCAATTCACCAGCAACAACGCACACAAAAGCAGCACACACACCCACCACCACAATCTCGACGATCGTTTCGCCCCGAAACCGAAGCATCATCAAGAGGATAGGCTTCACGACAAAAATCGTACTGCCAAAGTACGCTTTTTTACGATTTTTAGATTTTGTAGATTTTGCCTGCTTCATACACATTGGCTTTGCATGCATTCACTTAACCCGTGCGGATTATAGCAAAGTAGTTAGTTCTGTTATATTGCTTGTAATATGGAATTCCGCAAAGTAACGCCTGCTTCTATAAATCACTTTTCAAACACACTTGAATGATACGAAAGGAAAGCGGTTGGGCTTAGGTACTGAGTTTGAATTGAATCGTTTTCTAGGTTGACCTAGTGAAGCGGGTTGGGTATGTTAGCAGTTAAGGTAATACTGATGCCGCAATTCATCTCAAATAATAATAATCACGCGATATCAAACTGTACCTTTAGAATCATAAAAAGATTCGTGTAAACCGCAAAAAAGGTTGGGTTCATAAAACGCACGATACATCGTGCAGTGCGTGGCTACACGGAGGCCGGCGCGTTTGTTGCTATGTTTGTTATGTTGCGTTATGCTACGGCGAGAGTCGCGTATAAATAATGGAGCACGCCGGCACAACGCGCCTCGCTGCGGCCTAGGCGCCGCGCGGCCCACAGGGGACGTGTGGAGATGACTTTAATACGATTAAAGATTTTTAAAAGCATTAATTAAATTAAATAAATGCTGTAATCCGCTATGAAAATATTTATAATGATAAATGTTTATTGGACTGGACATGCTGGATTCGTAAAAACACATTCACAAACCTCCACCACCGCCACCACAGTACACAAGCACTACACACGTCGCAAGATATATATATTATATTATATTGTAGACAACAACAATTTTTAATCTATGTCAATTTACTGTAACTAGCAACCCTTTCTAAGTTACCTCCAATCCAGGGGTATAAAAGTGACCAGGTCGCTAACAGAGCACTCTTTCACGATCGGTTTTCGACTGCGGAAGCTCTGTTAGTCGATCTGTTCACGTGAGTCATCCTACTTTTCGTAAATACCTGTTTTTTTTAAAAAGACGTGCAATTCAAATTTGTTATTTTGTTCTTAATCAATAAATGTGTTGACTATTTAATTTATTTTCTTAAAATCCTACTTTTGATCCTAAAAATGTAATATGCCATCTTGCCAGGTGTCTCGCAGAATGGCCGTGTCGCAGTCATGGCTACCATCATTGAAAATAGAACGCGCAGCGGTGACACATTGCGGACAGAGCATGCTCGAGATGATGACAGAACCGTGTCATGGCGCAGTTGTGAAGTTGTTGAGAAGATATAAAGTCGTAGTTAGTAAAAGTAGTAGTAGTAAAAGCGTTGTAGTTCTTTCATGTGCACGATACCCTATATCACGCCCACTAATGTCGAAGAACAATAATGCCCACGACTATGATGTTGTCAATAAATGACTTAATAAATACAGTGCACTTAACATTACATAGATTATCTTTACTCTTTACCTTTGTACTCTGTTTACCCTCTGAATTACGCAAGCAACACCGAATTCTATAAATAAGTCAAACGATTGTTATTACTGTAACTTCCACAAACCATTTAAATAATTTATTTTTTTCGGAATGCTACTAAAGAATACGACTGTTTTTCGAACTGACTGTATGCTGCTAACCCTAACGGCTTTTACAGCGTTACCGGGTGGGACGGGCGAGCGCAGAAGCATCGTCGAGAGCGCAAAAGCTCTACTAGCATTATGGAACGTCGTCCTAAGGGTGCTTCCTATAACGCCGGACCAAGGCTTAGGGCGACCCGTAGTGGAGGGCTGATGGTATGACTTAGATTAGTCATTACGACATTGGAAGGGTGGCGAGAAGACACGACCGACCGACGTCAGAAAACTGGAATCTTGTCTTCACTGGTGAAAACGCTGTGTGTACCTCTATCTATTACGTGTATCTGAGTTTGCGATCGTTATTTGATCGTTAGAGTCATATAGGACGCTTTTTGGACACCTATATTTTCGGTTTAAATTACCTATCAGCTGAAATGTAACTTGGCAATTCGCCGAAATCTAATATTCACTATTGTACTCAAGTTCAACTGTCATCGTAAAAAAAATCCTCCAATTAAGAAAACGTCTCCTGTCTTTTTTTGAGAGAAGCATTGTAGATTAGACGTATCACGCTGTTCTTATACGGATTGCGGATTACGCAAATATATCAGATATACCTTAGATATGCAGGTTTGATACGATGTTTTCCCTTGCCGAAAAGCGTGTGATAAACCCGGCGTTTAAACCTTGACCCTTAACAAAGTATTTATCAATACAAGCGAGTCGACAGCTCGCGTTGTTCCGCGGCTTGGGTGGCGCCCGCCGCCCGCCGCTATAAAATTCGGACAGCGGCGCGGAATCCCACAGATTCCAACTTAATATTAATTGACGATCGACTCACTCACCACCCCCAGACATGATAAATACTTCTACACGAATATTTTCGCTGTGGGCCCTATCTCATTCATATCTGACTATAACCTCTCGCGATTATAGACTATGTAGAATTAGGCGTTACTTTGTGGTCATCCATAATAAAAATTTAAAAATAATAATATATTACTATAATTTGCGATAAAAGATATGCCGTGTGGTATCTGGTTGAGTAGAATAGACCTCCCTCATTTCTTGCCGTGGTGTCGTAAAATATGAATAAGGTAAGTTGACGTCAGGCAGGCGGCCGGTCGTAAAATACATAGCCGAATCGTGTGATATCATGTTTATAACATGTTGTGTTGACCCCACTTACATTGGGATAACGGCAGAATATGATGAAATATAATGTATATGCAATGCTAAATTTTGTGTACTTGTTGTATCTCAAGGGATTTAGCGTTTTCAATTAATGATCCCAGCTAACTTAACTTTTTCCCACATGATCAATGACCATCATATGTCAACTAATTTCCACTAAACCATAACATATTATCACTCTTTCTATTTGGGAAAGTGTAAAAATCCATTTAGTATATCGCACTTTTAGTAATAAACTGACTGAATTCAGAATTAGGCTTAATTGAGTTAGACACATTATAATCTTTTTTTTATGCCGTGTAGGTACTCTCATTTCACCAATACCCTCATTTCTTACCGAGTTGTCGTAAAAGGCGACCAAGGTGAGATGACCCACCGTGTGGTATCCGGATGAGTAGGATAGACGCCCTTTTGCTTGCCGAGGGGTCGCCAAATCAAATCATGTGACAACATGTTCGTAACATGTTGTGCCGATCCCACTTAGAGTGGGATAAGGTCAGGAGGATAATGATGACATTATAATCTTTTTTTCAATGCCATCAATGGCGTCACGAGTCTACGATCATCATCACATCATTTCTGAACTATAAAAAGCTAGCATTATCTTGCTCTTCCAAGTTATGAGTACTGTTTAACAGTCACGAGTATTGAAAGCGCTACGCTACGTTCGTACGTACGTATTCGTTCCCTTTAATATTAAGCGTGCGATAAGTGCGTGGTAGGTATTTAATTAATTTTAAGGGACGATTTATAGAAGCAGACGTTAATTTGCGGAATTCCATATTACCTACAGAAACTATAACAGAACTACTTTGCTATAATCCGCGTGGGTTAATAATTCTAAGTGAAATGAAATGAAATTTTATTATAGGAACTATACAAATGCATTTATAGAATGGCAACGAAGACACTGCAAAAGTAAAAACTGCGCTGCAGATGTCAACGCCCGCCTCCTTAAAATGTGTTCCAATTAAATAACAAACTGTGTACCAAACAAAATATAACTAACCTAAATTATATTAATTAAGGAACATTTTAATGTTTTTTAAGTGTATGAAGCAGGCAAAATTCATGTACAAGTCACCACATGTATCCCAAGACGCCTCCACCAGCAACAATGCACACAAGCAATACACACAACCACCACCAAAATCTTAACGATCGTTTCGGTCCGAAACCGAAGCATCTTCAGGAGGATAGACTCTTCGACAAAATCGTAATGCAATAATAATCGTAAGTAATTCTGTTATAGTTTCTGTAATTTTTAGGGTCCTTTATCCAAATATTGGACTTCCAATGCTGCGTTCTTTAAAGCAGTTTCCCATTACCAAAATTTTAAGAAAGAAAGCACCTTGAGAACTCTACTAGCTATAAGAATGTATATTTAGAAAGAGTACGCTGCTGACGAGGGTGTAGAAGTGATGCGTACAGAATTCCAGTGCTCTCGTCCCCAAGCAGCAAGGTGGAACACCATGAGCTTTTAGCCGGTAGGAGTCCGGCATAACAGTTTTCACCCGCGCGGAAAGCAGTACCCATAAAGGGTTTCCTCATGTTAAAAAAAAAGGTATAAGAATATATAAATTTAATTTCTCTGGCGTGTTACGTAAAATTCAGTTCAATAAAAATGTACTAGTTATGTCTATCTTAAATTACTTAATAATCTAGGAGTGTCTCGTGACACTTTTTACTTCGCCAATGTCACGTAGGATAAAAAAATCACCACCTTATGGACTTTTGATCCAATTTGATGAAATTTGTATTGGTCGGTTTAAACAACACAGTAGAAATAGGCAGAATTTCAAGTTAAACCTTCACCTAAAACAACACAGACACAACATATAATACTTATAATACTACGTATATAAAGATAAAATATATTATTATTGATAATTTGGTTTTTCTTTTTTTAAATAAATTGACATAAATATTTACAATATGGACTAAACACAAGATGGATGACATTATACAACGGGAAAAGTAGTTTGGGACATGCGAGTAGGAGATGGGAAACAGTACCTTCATCTAAGCCACATTCACATATGGAGTGATCCCTAATCCACGTAAAACTTTAAAATTTACAACAACATGAATACATACCTGTCAATTATGTTCGTTTGCATTTACGCCTGTATGAATTTTAAAACTACCCGCAAATAGCATAATCACTAAAAGGGCAACGAGACGTGAAGTAACGGTATCTCACATGAACACCGACAAAGGACAACGCAAGTTATCCGATATTTAAATAGAGGAATACCGTTATTTTAAGCTTTCAATCGTCTTGCCGACTTTAATGTAGGTACATATATATATTGTGTGACTATTAATACTGAGACAACGAATTTGAATACGCAAATTTTATACATTAATTTACTGTCTCCAAAAGAAAAAATCGGATTTTATTTCAAAATCACGTAAAAAAAAATTATTACTTCTGAATACTACACGGCTCTATTTTACAAAAAGATATAAAGCACGTAAGAATGTAAGATGTTGAACTTAGACAAACCAGTCTTCTCCAAAGTAGATCGACAGGTTATTTTCTAAAAGATCCGTAAGTCTCCTCATGATTATCCTTCAAAGAAAGCGTATAATTTAAACTCGAAAGTTCAAGACTTTCAGTGACTTCTAAAAAAACCAAAATCTTGCAATCAATATGTATTATTATAAAAGAAAGTTGTCTGTGATTAATTTTTTCAAAATCTACTGAGCAGATTTTTGTACTGTTTTTAATGAAAAGTAGTGCTATACTTCCGAAATGTTTAAGTCAATAGAACATTACCGTTTGTAAATTGTATTAGGATTGTGTCGGTTGTATAAAAACTCGCCTGCTGGGAGCTTTACTCGCGTGCGCTGCATAAACCAGCAGAGATACACAATAGTAATGTAGTAGAGATTTGTAGATCTACATAAATACTACGAAAAAGTCCGTAATAGCATGTCTCCATCTCTTATGGTTAACTCATAATATCTACGTTCAAAATTTCAATTATCGCGATGTGACCCGTACGTTTATATAATAATAATAATGAATCGCGAAAGTTTAAAATCTACCAAAACTGAAGCCCTTTTTATTTTTCCATAAACAGTTAGCTCACTTAACCTACACTTTAAAGGAGTCACCGACAACAAACCATGGGCATAAACATCAAATCAAGTTAACTCAAGTTTATAATAAGATCAGTTTCAATCGACGCAGACAAACTACTACTGATCAAGATGCATTTGTAGTGAAACCGATATCTGAAGAAATTTGTGTAAAAAAGAAACCCAATTAAAAAAAACAGATCCCATGTCACAAGCATGTTTTCTAATCGAAACAATGTAATGCGATCTACAGACGATGGAGGTTAGATAGAAAAATTAAAAAAGTAATACGCTCATCGACGCGTGAACGCGACAGCTTTGCGGCGGTCGAAAAGAAAGGCGGGTTAATTAAAAATATAACGTTCTAAATTCAAATGTCTGTCTATGATCAGAATCGATTAGCTTTTAATGGATGTTTTCATCGAAGAGTAAATTTATTCGTTACATTTGTTTTAATTACAGTAGGATATATACAGATGAGAGATCGAATTATTTTGTCTTACCAGTAAATACATATGAGCAATACATAAAAATTCAAAATTCAAATTTTCTTTATTCAAGTAAACTTGTAAACAAGTGCTTTTGAATAGTCAACTTTACTGCTGGTTCGGAAAGCTGTTCCTATCGAGAAGAACCAGCTAGAAACTCGGCGGTTGCTCTTTTTAAAATTTAAATCTTAGAACTAGTTACATTTATTTATTACTGTCTTGTACAGGGTAGAAGTGCACCCATATCCACACATCCTTATCATCTAAGTAATCTTCAACAGTATAGTAGGCTTTCTGTATCAGCCTCTTTTTAACAGTGTTTTTAAACTGCTGTAACGGCATGGCCAAAATTGATTTCGGAATTTTATTATAGAATCTTATACCCATACCAACAAACGATTTACGTATTCTTGCTAGGCGCAAAGCAGGAGTCACGAGCTTATGTCGGTTCCTACTTTGTCTATTATATACATCACCTATCATTTTATAATTCTTTATATTTTTATGTACAAAAATTACATTGTTTAAAATATACTGTGAAACAAATGTAAGAATACCTGTTTCCTTAAACTTCTCTCGCAGGGAATCACGCGGACTTAAATTGTAGATGCCACGTATGGCTCTTTTTTGTTTTTTGTGCATAAAGCAACATAGCTATCTATGTCATATTATAGGTATTGCTAGTATACCTTCTGACTAAAAATAAATATACCATTAAAAAAATATTAACAAAATAAGTAGATCTTTAAAATCTAAAAAATTATTCAAATCATCCTAATAATAGGAAACAAATTAGATTCTAGATTTATTTCACCCATAGACTTCTAATTCCATCTTCGTACCTACTGAAGTAGAAAACGTAGAATTTATAATTATTACTCAATAAATTAGAATTGGAATAATAGACATTTCGCAAAAAGCATTTTAATAATCATATAGATTAATTTTAAAATTTATACTACGCCCAAGGAGCTTTAAAAGTAATAATATTAATAATTAATATATGGGACATTTACACACACGGTCGTCCGTCCCCAAAGTAAGTAACTTAATACTTGTGTTATGGGTGACGGACAACTGGTAGATATACTACATATATAAGTTTAAATACATACTTAAATACAAATATACACCCAGGCTCGAAGAACCAATAAATTGTTTAAAGAAAATGTCGACCCTCGGCGGGAATCGAACCCATGACCCGTGAAGCTGAAGGCATGATCACTACCCACTGCGCCAAAAGACCAGTCTATGACAGTCAATATGACAACAATATGACAGTCGTGAGTTTTTAAGAATTAAAAAATCGGTTTCGATAAATCGATTCCCCGTTTTATTTTACTTTTTTAAGAGAAAAGAGAACTTTAAAAGAAACATTTAATAAAATTATTTTGGAATACAAATTTGAAATTTCAACCGCAAGTGTTATGCTCACGGGAAAATATCGATTTAAATATTATAAGTCGCTTTGTCTTATGTCTGTCTGTCTGTTTGTCCGTTACATTTTCACGGTGAATCCGATAGACCGATTGTAAAGGAATGGCAAAACTTTCGAAATATTTCCGATTTTCTTTCGAGATCAGAGTTAAGACACATACAGCGTTATTTAGGGTATCTAAACTCTTAAGGTGGTGCAAACGAACCACTAGATTTTTAAATGTTTCCATATTTAAATCAATTTCGATTCCACGCCCTTAACTATGATAAACTATCATATCACAATAATCTCGTAATCCTGCATCCACCAATAGTGGAAACGCATTCTGGGAACAGAAATCTAGGTGTTAAATTTAACACCCATCAATACAATTGAAAAACGACTGTAAAGTATAGACATAGAACACATTTTTACATAACATTAGAATACAATAAAATTTAATGTTCAAGCGAAATTGTACTTTATAAGTAAGCGTTAGAGTGTATCTCTTGATATTTTGTTTGTAAACAGCAATACACTTATAGGCGTCAATTTTCACACCTTTTATACACAATCTATTTTGGACTCTATAATAATATAATTACAATGCATTTTAATTTGTGATATATCTACATGTTGTATCATTTTATTACGTTTGTATTGAGGTGTCGTATTTCTCGCCTCTGGTGTGAAGGGTCATAATGGTGGACTCTGATTGGCCGAGCCCTGCGGTCTGGTGTTGATTAATAGAGATTTGATCTACGTATCGAACCCCGTACTAAATATTTATAATACAAGCTTTGTATTCAGAAAGACGTTCATCTTAGTCATGTCTTAATAGTTTTATAAATGCGAAAGTCTATCTGTCTTTAGATACCATCAGTAAAGATTATTTTAAAATTTAATGTTCATTGCAAAGTAGCACATACTCTAGAAATTTCAATACAATAGTTTTCTCCATTTTGATTCGCCTAATGAATTATAGATATTAATAATAGTTAAAGTTTATGTTAAACGTATTTATTGCTTAACCGTAGATTTGAACTCGCGTACGGTTAGTACGCCATCATGCGCTTCTATCGTAAGGCCTTTTATACTTTTAAAGTACAACTTGTCTAAAATGCAATAAAATACTATTTATTACTGTGGTAGAAAATTTCTACTATTTTCTACCATTTAGAAGTTTTTTCCAGTATATTTCTGTATTTTGTTCACAGCCATCTGTAAAGCATATGTTTAATACGTTAGCAGTAAAACCGAGATGAATTTACATAGATATGCTTGGTACAAGTTTCATCTGCACCAAGCCGACATCTTAGATAGTGGAAACGTGACTGTGGAATATTTAAAACGTGACATTCCCCTACTTAAACTGCATGTTCACGCATAGAATTACAGATAAATACTTTACAGTTAGAATAGCTACTTATTGTTAGCCGAAACAATACAGAAATGCTTCTTTAAAAATGAACTTAAGCTTCAAATGTGTATTTTTTTTATGACTCCAACCTATGAAGAAGTAATCGAAAAACTCTTCTAATAACTATTCTTCTATACTTGTAGATTTGTATTAATTGCGTTGCATAGTATTATAATTCGTAGAGTCTTGCCATTACAGCAGTCGAAAAAAAATATTTTCAATGAAAATCATAAATGCTCTTAGTTGAGCCGTTTGAATGCCAAAACAGTACAAACACTCACAAACTCGTATTTATAATATTGCAAGCTTATGCGACGATTATGTCGGACGATCGGGTGCCTAAGATGTTTACAAATAATACCTAATTTATATCTGCATTCACACGCTTATCGGTGAAAGAAAACAACGTGAAGAGACCTGCAAATATCTTAAGAATTCCAGGGATATATGAAACCTACTATTCCGCATTGCAGTATTGTGGGTCTAAGCTAACGTCTCTCTCAAAATTAGAAGAAAAGAGGTCTACAGATATTAGTTTACCACACACACACGCATGCATGCAAGCATGGATTAGCGTACACATCACAAAATCTAGCTTTTATAATATAAATAAGATAGTAGGATTAAGGCAATGCTTGTAAATCCTATCTAAGACATCCATCCGCGATAGTTCCCCAAACAGTTCCCAACCCGTAAGGCCATACGTTTGTAAAGCGCCCATCTCGGATTCCCACAGAGCCCCGTCGTAAGTCATGCCCGGCCGGAACAGGGGGATCGATTTCAGAGGGTGTAATCTTCTTACGGCCCTAGTGCGGCCACTCGGGTATTGTGTGTCTAATTATAATGGAGAATGGTACGTTTTGTTTAAAGCACACTTATAAGTTGATATTTTAAAACTCTCTGAAGCTTCCTGATTGCCTGGTAATTTGTTTCTTTCATATGTACAATCCAGAAGAATCCAGTTCAACTAACATAATAAATATTTCAGTTTAACTAACATATTTTTTTCTTAAATGCCATCCTACTTCTAAAAGTATCCACTAATACTTAAATATAAAAGATTATATAAACCTTCTCGTACTTCGTCAGTATTTATAATTACCTGGCATAATTACCTCTCTATCGAAAAAATATAGATAGGATTTAATAAAAATATTAAAAGTTAAATAAATGGTATAAAGGAAAGCTTTTTAAATAACAGCTTTTATCAAAATTTCATGTTCCTAACATGTTGTTTACCGTTGAGAAGTATCTCATCTGAAGCCAATCCTGGTAGCAGCACCAGGTCATGTTTATCATTATATTAGACTGGCTGTTGGCGCAGTTGGCAGTGACCCTGTCTTCGGCTCCGTGGGTCGCGGGTTCGATTCCCGCCAAGAACCAACATTTTCTATTTAGAATTTGTTGGTTCATCGAGTCTGGGTGTATATATGTATTTAAGTATGTATTTAAAACTATATATGTATATATTTACCAGTTGTCTCTAACCCATAACACAAGTATTAAGTTACTTCTTACTTTGGGATGGACGACCGTGTGTGTAAATGTCCCATATATTTATTTATTATTTTATTATCATAAAAATGAATTGTCATCGGGACTTGACCAGTTAAAATTTCAGCGCAATCGGACACCGGGAAATGGGTCAAATTTAACTTGGAAGATTCCACCCCCACATGGAGAAAATCAAGTTAAATAACAACTTTTAAAAAAGAATCCTTATAAAGAAGAAGCGGAGCATCCTGAGTTATTGGTCGTTTATCTAAATGAATTTGCTCAGTTATACCTCATTATAGTTGTTCATTCATTTATTTGTACTTGATCAATATTTATAATTGCCTGGTACCTCTTTATCGCAAAAAATATAATTATTAAAAATAATCATCAAGCTTTGTCTATCTATGTTATGCCAGAAGCTTCGCCCGCGTGTCACAATTTTTTTCTAGAATTAAAATTTTAAACATTAAAGTAAATATTGCGAGTTAACCATAAGAGATGATATCCCGGACTTTTTATATTAGTTTTATAGATCTCTAGTACATTACTTTAGCGTATCTCTGCTGGTTTACGCAGCGCACGCGAGTAAAGCCACCAGCCAGCAAGTTATTTAACAACTGCGCGATCTCTTCAACACAATTTACATAATACGGATATGTACTATTTACCTAAACCATCCGGAAGTATTGCACAATCTTTTGGTGAAAACTGTACAAAGATCCGTTCAGTAGATTTTGAGAAAATCGATTACATACAGACAGACAGCTTTTTGGGACTTCGTTTTATAATAAGTATAGATGTCTCTTGTGTCTACTATAAAAAAACACACTTGACACGTTCTAGATAGCTTTGGTTGTAACATTAATGGCATTGCTCAAGTAAAAAAAATGACAATTGAAAAATATCTAATGATCTATACATTAGATATTAGGCACCTATTTGTGAAGTTACATTATACAAAAAATTATTAATTATAACATTTTATCTTATATTAATAATGTTAAGTTAATTACATAATATTTACAAAACGATTATTAATATAATATGTACATGTCTATTTTATTCAAAAACATTAATTTATTTTCCCATACAATTCCCATATAATAAAGGATAACCTAAGGCAATATAACAGAACTAACTACTTTGCTATAATCCGCACGGGTTAAGTGAATGCATGCAAAGCCAATGTGTATGAAGCAGGCAAAATCTACGCACCTTATACATGCAGGACCAGCCACCAAGGCACCCCAAGGCGCAATTCACCAGCAACAACGAACACAAAAGCAGCACACACACCCACCACCACAATCTCGACGATCGTTTCGCCCCGAAACCGAAGCATCATCAGGAGGATAGGCTTCACGACAAAAATCGTACTGCCTCGTAATGTCTTCATAGGATAACCTAACCTATGAAGACATTTGATCAGTAATACAAAGTAATTTATCGAAAGAAACAAGGGCTGTATGTGGGTAAAGCGGCTTCATTTTCGCAGATCACAGTAGTAGTACGTTCGGGCGGTAGGGAGGGAGGGGTAACAAAATCAGGGTGCTGTAATCGCCTTACCGGACTCCAGTGCGGCTACTTTGATATTGTGTGTCTAATAATTGTTTCATTGAAACTATTACATTTTGTGGAATTGTACTGAAACACTTTCTGCATACTTATGATATAGCTTATGCCTAGTACTTTCTGCAGTCATTTTGAAATAATATTTCTACGACATGACGGTGCAAAAATTTATTTTCCTTTTGTTTGAATTTATTTGGTCAAATAATAAAAAAGGGAGCAAAAATTACGATTATACATATCACAACAGGCTTAGTATTAAAGTGGCATAATTCAAAATAAGTTATCAGGTGACAAATTGCATTTAATACTACCGTATCGTCTACAAAACTCGTGTTAATAAGACCCATAACTTAGAAAGAGCAAGATAACTAACTCATAGCTAGATGACATAGATGATATTGTAATTAGGATTACAATGATATAACACAATTAAAACTAACTTTGAATTGGGTCACTTTAATACTAAGCCTGCAATATAATGTATCAGATGTTAAAGTTTTTTTAAGTATATACTGCGTACTTGAAAAAAGTAAGCAATATAATTTTTAACAAGTCTTCTCAGAAGATAACCAGTGTTCCAAACTCTCTAACTCTCTCTAGAGTTCAAAAGGTCTACTTCAGATTATAAGGAGAAAGAGTAATTAAAACTTCTTAAAAGTCGAGTTATGTGTTAATATACTCTCAATTATCTCCTATTTATTCTATATATTCGTTTCTCGTTCTAGGTTTTTTTAAATTTTGCACTAGCTCTGATTGTGGTTAAGCCCCGGTTACGGTTATGGAAATGAGTGTATTTAATTGGAATTTTGAATTTTTTTTGTGTTTAAATATAAAGACAATCTGTCGCAGACTTTTTTGTAGATCTACAATTGTTTAGTTCATTACTTTTTCTTACAACTTACGCGACCTCTTCAACACAATTTGCTTAAAACCGTTATGCAATGGTAGGAACCTAATCCTATATTTTTATAAAAACCGTATAAAATTACATACAGCTTTTAGGGACCTTGGTTTTGTAATAAGTACAGATTTTAGCTCAATGTATAAGCTTCAATTGCCCGTCGTGTGGTATCCGGCTGAGTAGAATAGACCACCCTCATTTCTTACCGAGGTGTCGTGAAAGTCGACTAAGGTAAGACGACCCGCCGTGTGGTGTCCGGCTGAGTAGAATAGCCTAACCTCATTTCTTACCGATGTGTCGTAAAAGGCGACTAAGGTAAGTTGACCCACCGTGTGGTATCCGGTTGAGTAAAATAGACCACCCTCCTTCTTATCGAGGGGTACCGTAAAATACGACTAAGTTAAGTTGACGTCAGGCAGGCGGCCGGTCGTAAAATACGTAGCAAAATCATGTGACAACATGTTTTACATTTAACATGTTGTGTCGACCCCACTTCGAGTGGGATAAGGGCAGGAGGATGATGATGTATAAGCTTCAATTGCATCAATAATACTACTACTAATCCTACTGTATTAAACAGACTTTAGCATTTATAATATTAGTGTTTGATTAGAACTCTGAATACGTATGATTTTATTCCCACAATATACAAAGTACTAATTCTCACATTGAGTAAAATATTCCGTTTAACTACGTACATTACAAACATCAAGATCGGCAGTTCAATAGCCAGTTAACTATGATAATTCTCTCATAAAACAGTCCAATGTCCACTGCGAGCTCTGTGAAATATTATACTCAGATACACATAAAAGTGGATATCGTAATTCTCAAGCTGTCCATGATGGCGGAACAATAAATCTAAATATACATTTATGTGGTGAACTAGCTTATTATTCGGGACTTTGAATGTTTTAAGTTTCCTAGTTGTTTTTTAATGATCCAAAAAAAAACTTTTGATATAGATAGATTCAATATAAACAATGATAATGTGTTAAAATTCACTATTTTCGACTAAATTCTGTTACTATTGCAGTACTTTTTGTCATCATCATCCTCCTGCCCTCTCCCAGTCCAAGTGAGGTCGGCACAACATGTTACAAAACTGCTGTCACGTGATTTGGCTACGTATTTTACGACCGGCCGCCTGCCTGACGTCAACATACCTTAGTCGTATTGTACGACCCCTCGGTAAGAATGAGGGTGGTCTATACCACACAACCGGATACCACACGGTGGGTCAACTTACCTTAGTCGCCTTTTACAACTACTTGGTAAGAAATGAGGGTGGTCTATTCTAGTCAGCCGGATACTATACGGCGGGTCGACGTCCCTTCGATGGCAGTACTTTTTGTTTTTTTACTAATTTAAGGGTTTTTTCCTATCATAAAAGTACATCTACATTGGAAGTATTTTATTGAAGTACAAGCCATAAGGCTAATAAGCAACTTAATTTTACCTTGAACTTATAAATTAAGTTATATCTAAGAACAGGTCCAATGACTTATCTTAGTCACTTCACTAACTATAAAGTCTTTGTCAATTTATGGTTTGATATAAAACATAAGAAAATTATATGCTATGACATGGGTTTTGAAAATGTGAGCAAAATTTTAATGACAAGGGTCGATATCACGTAGCATTATCGACGCAAAATCGCAAAGTTGGAGTGTATCTCAATCTCCTGATGATGCTTCGGTTTCGCGGAGAAACGAATGTTGAGTTTGTGATAGAGAATGTGTGTAGTGCTTGTGTATTGTTGTGGCGGTGGTGGAGGTTCGTAATGCATTTTTGAAAACCCAGCATATATCAGGTAAGAAAACACATAGTCCACACTGTTAATCAACATTTAGCATTATATATATTTTCTATTTACTTTATCGTGGGTTATATATAGCAAAACAATTTTATTATTAACGGTAAAGTAACGCCTAATTCTATAAATTATTCAGTAGTAAGTTTAGTCACAGTTATGTCATTCTGGAACCTTCCAACTAGATTCGTTCAGTTAATCATATTTAACGTAGACGTAAAAATACACGAACCAACATACTTTCGGATTTTAATAACATCAATAGGCTACTTTTATCTTGGTTCAGTTAGTATTAAATGTATGAAATGAGTTTCTCTTTCTTTATCTCCTTTATTGCCATCTCTTCACTGTCCTTTTACTCCCCTTCCCAATCTCTCTCTCTCTCTTCAACTTCCCTCTCTACTCTTTCTCTTACTTTATTTGTTCTCTGTCCTATCCTATCTCTATCTATATGTGGTCCTTTGTCATTTACTAGTATTGGTCTATCGCAATTTTTCAGAATATTAAACTCATGTTAAGATTAAAAAAGGATTGCATCTTTTAGGAGGATTTTATCGTGCTGTTAAACATAGATGCCAAATAACAGTGGCGTATGAACCGTAAAGCTAACATGCCTTGCCAAATTATTTGAATATGCAAACAAGATAAGTGCCTTTGTATACGAGATACCTACGGTATTTCTTATATTTTTAGGACGTGCCGGATAAAGTCCTTGTTTATATATATCTTACAGATTGTCTTACTTTGGATACAAGTAAAGTTAAAAAAGCTTTTATACAAGCTTTTAACAAAATTTCACGTCCCTTCTGTAAATCGTTGAGATGTTCCTTCGTCTAGAGCAAATCCTGGTAGCAGTATCATCAGGTCTTATACTCATACTCATCAGGCTTATACTTATCATAAACATGCATTGTCATCGTAACTGAACCAGTATATAAAATCTAAGCTCAATCGGACACCGGGAAGTGGGTTAAATTTAACTTGCAAGATTCCACCTTCACATTAATATATTGCAAGTTAAATAAAATGTTTTAAAAAATAGGTATTTTATAAGTAAAGCTTTTGGGTGCTTTTTATTCTCAAATTGAAAATATTTTTAAGTCCTGAAGGTTTTTAAAGCGTCATTGCAAACTGACTTTTCCAAAAATTGGAATATGGCTTGCAAAATATTCCGTAAATAGAGGAGAATTGCTCTATGAGAGCCGAGAGACGTCTTTCTAAGGTAAGATCTACTGAGGTTTCCAATGAATTCGAATGTAATAAGCGATGTACCATTTATAAAACTATCTCGATATCCCCTGACGGATATGCATTAAGAGCAGCTTGGTTGGAAAAGAATAAGAATAATAAAAATATGGCCAACATTTTTTAAATATTTACTTTTTTAAAATCTTTTGTGTTTTTTTTATTAAATTTAAAATGTATTTGTTTGTAAATAAATAAATAAAAAAATATTAAAATCCTTTGTTCTTTTCATACATAACTTTTTCTTTTTAACCTTATCTTCGAGAATAGACTACGACTTTTGCCCAATCGTGGAATAAATAAAAAATACACTGTTACTACAAAACTTGCTTGCTTTTAAATATTTGAATTTAGATGCATACGCCGTTCCTAATTCAAATCTAATTCTGTCCGTTTTGAATAGCCATGTAAGTCAGGCTATATGTACCGTCGCGTACAGACCACAAACGTGCGGAGGAATGTAGGGGGGGGACTCACCCTCTGTGACGTCCTGTCACTGACAAATGGCCCGGAGGAGAGCTCGACCCGAACTCCCTCTTGAGGCTCGCGGTATAGTAACGTGACTTTCTTGTATTTCTTTTATTTATTTTCTGAGCTGTGATAGCCCAGCAGTGAGATCGTGCGACTCTTTCGAGGGAAACACGAGTTCAAACCCGGGCAGGCACCAATGAGTTTTTCTATTAAAACTCATGTGTCTTATTGATAATTGCAATTTATCACACGCTTTTCGGTGAAGGAAAACATCGTGAGGAAACCTGCATATCTCTAGAGAATTCTGGAGATATGTGTAACCTACCAATCCGCATTGGAGCAGCGTGGTAGATCTTAGCTCCAACCCTTCTTTCCAGAAACGGAGAGAGGAGGCCTATTCCCAGCAGTGCAATTGTAAGAGGCCGCTACTTTACTTTCATTTTATGTCATTTATTTTTTGTCGTGTGGTATCCGGCTGAGGAGAATAGACCACCCTCATTTTTTACCGAGGTGTCGTGGAAGGTGACTAAGGTAAGTTGACCCACCTTGTGGTATCCGGTTGAGCAGAATAGACCACCTTCTTTCTTACCGAGGGGTCGTAAAATACGACAAAGGTAAGTTAACGTCAGGCAGGCGGTCGGTCGTAAAATACGTAGCCGAATCCTATGACAACATGTTCGTAACATGTTGTGCTGACCCCACTTAGAGTGGAATAAGGGCAGGAGGATGATGATTTTCTGTCATTTATTTTAATTCTTGTGTATACTATAATTTTTAAATTTGTCCGTTTTAAAACTTCGATTAATTGCCTCTTAAGTAGACAAGAGGGCTGGTTCTTTTTTCTCTCAAGGAATCAGATTAGCGACTCGACGCGGAAACGCCTCTAGCATTCTTGGGTCTATTCCATGTGGGCATGCGTTATATACCGCATTTGTATTGTATGGAAAGAAGTTTTTTAAGAAATAACTTTTTAATATTTGTTGGAAATATATATATTTGCTAATTATCTGCATATATGCCATACTCAAGTACTCGCTGCTTGATGAAATTATAATAATTTGTTTTAAAACTAGTGTCAATAAGCGAGGTATTTAGTTGAGGTCTCGACATTTGGGAAAGTGATTAAAGAAAACGCAATATTGGTAACTTCAACTATATGGACAGTTAGCGTCAAAAGTACAAGATCGGCCTGGAAATTATCCTATATCAAAAGATGAGAGCTGAGTCGAACAATGCACAATATAGTATCCCATAGTAATATGGATGCGGCCATTCACGTTAAGCACCTTTTAGAAGAAGAAGAAGAAGAAGAAGATCTTTATTCTACTTTCAGAATCCAAAAAATTATTAAGTATACTTAATGAAAAACACCATGTACCTACAGCTGTGTGAAAGGACGAAATGGACGGCCACTCAGACTGAAAGCCTAAGCTTCACTGCTGATTTTCAGTGGTCTCCAGATAACTTGACTTACGAACTTCAGCCTTAAGGAATATGCAAAGATGATATCCAATAGTCGATATCTTAAGGTACGTAGTGCATGCGTTATACGAATTAAAATTTCCACCAACCCAATGGCAATAAAACAGAAACAATTACTTAAACAAAAGAATATCCAACAAAATACGACTAAATCTGTTTTCTCAGCATCCTAACTGGACCGCGAGCCGAGTTAGGAGGGTGCTATAATTTCATAGGACGGGCGTCGGTCGTCGCTTATCTCGGGCGCTGGCTGCAGGCGCCGCGAACATCGCCTCTGAAACACCATCCCCATCCTACCCTACCACCCCCCATCCCGTCATGGATATTGGAAATTTCGGTATAGACCACATATTTTAACATCTACCTAGTATTTGTCACTCTATAGAAATTCCGGTTTGAGGTAGGTATATGATTTATAGAATTAGGCGTTACTTTGCGGAGGTCCATAATACAAAAGTAATAATAAAATTATTTTGCTATAATCTGCGATACACTAAATAGAAAATATATATAGTGTTAAATGTGGACTATCCGTATTTATTTTATACTCGGCGCGTACCTACGACCTGCGGAGCTAAAGATAGAGTCACTACCCTCTGCGCCAACGGGCCAGTCATATATCACAAGTTTAATGGAAGCTGCCAAATATATGAAAGCACATTAAGTCGTTTATTGATGAAAGTTGCTACTGTCCCACTGTTGAGTAAAAACCTCTTGCCTCCTATTAAAAAGCAAACCAAACAAATATTATAAATTCAATAAACATTTTTAACATATTTAACATAGGTTTGTATTATATTTAATTGTGCCAAAAACAATAAACTTAACCTTAAATCCGCAAACTCTGCGCGAGACGTTGAATAATGTGGTAAAACATTAAGCCAGACGTCTGCCTGTCAACTGGGCTTGAGGTAACCGCGAAATGAGAGCGTAAATATACGGTCATACTTATTAAGAGTATTAAGTATATTAGTATTTCCTTCAGTTTTCTTAAAAATAACTTTTTAAAATTTTAAATATTCCTAATTACAAAAAAAAATACTTAAAAAAATATATAAGAACGTAAAAAATCGTCGTCCGCCGGAAGCGGGGCAATATCCCAGCTCCAGAGTGAGGAACTTCCTCACAATACGTGCCGTTTCAAGTAATACTGCCCTCTGCATCCCACCCTTGATCCAACTTTGATATTGATGGAGTATTATTATTATCAAATCAAATCAAATCAAATTTTATTGTAATCAAATAAATAAAGATGGCATAACAATAAGGATATACAATAAGGCTTAAAAACTTGTTATTAACAAACATAGTCAGAACCGATTTTAAACCAAGAATTGCAGGCTTACCATGGACTCTTATTGCGACTCAATTGAAGACGTCAACGAAATTGTTTTGCTTTTTCATACCATGACGTCTATAAAACTTACACTTTAAGTCGTTGCCGAATGAGCGTTCGGAATTCGTGCGAAGAACATGTGAGTGAAAGAGACAGTTATGTTTAGTTCATATAACGTTATCCTTTTCAAACATTACGACCCAATGCAATTCACACTTCATGGTACGAAAAGAAAGCGGTTCACAGTCGTCGTTTACGTCTTCAATTGAGTTGCAATAAGAGTTCATGGTAGGCTTACTGTAGGTCTACCATCAACTTTTAGAAAACGATTCAATTGCAAAGTCGGTACCTAAACTAAATCGCTTTCTTTTCATACCATGAAATGTTTTTATCTGAGTTGCATTTGGATTGGATACCCACTATATAATTGATAAGAGTGAAAATACGAATGAAATAGCAAAACAATTCAGTTAGGTCTTCAATTGAGTCGCAATAAATGGTAACATTTATAAATGGTAAGATGGTTACATTATGTTTTCTAATATTATATTATTCACATGTTATATACATTTTGATTGCTCAGTCTTTGATGTCATATTTTTGAATGATTTAGTGTAAATCGCTAAATGGCCTTAGCTCAAAGAGGAAAAGCACCTTCCATCACCCTTTGTCTACTCATCTCTCCATATTTAGAGCATCGAAGGAGAATAACCTGTTTATTATAATTTTTTTATCATCTGGCCTGTTGGCGTGGGTAGGGCCAACATTTGCTAAAATTTTTATCTAAAACTGTGGCTGTCCAGCCAGTGCCGTGTGGTATCCGGCTGCAGAGAAGAGACTACCCTCATTTCTTACCGAGGTGTCGTAAAAGGCGACTAAGGTAAGTTGACGTCAGGTAGGCGGCCGGTCGTAAAATACGTAGCCAAATCATGTGACAACATGTTTGTAACATGTTGTGCCGACCCCACTTAGAGTGGGATAAGGGCAGGAGAATGATGATGGCTGTCCAGCCACACGTTGTTGTGGCTCAGTCTGGTTTCGAATTTGCCTCGAAACAGAACTCAACGGTAAAATATAAATGCTCGTCATCAAACTTTGAGGATCATCTGTAACATACAAAGGACTATTTGAAAATTTCATTAAAATCGGTCCAGCCGTCTCGGAGTCTATAAAGGACATACAGACAAACATTAATTTATCTATAAGATATTATATATTTTTACATAAAGATTTAAAAGGAGTATTTACCAGTTGTGCGTCACCCATAGCACAAGTATTAGGTTACTTTGGGAATAAACGACCGTGTGTGTCATTGTTCATATATTTATTTATTGTGCATCATTCTAACACTTTCCTGCAATAATATCTAATAGGAAACTATAATGCTATGTTTACTTAAATTTTGCCAATTTTCATTCACTGTATTTAAAATATCCATACACCCAAAAAGTCATGTTTTATTTTACTTTTTAATGTATACGTGAATGTCAAGAGATGTAATGTTATCTTTTACATTACAACTCTTAGTATGCTTTAGTACTCAGTTTCTAAGTGCTGAATAAAATATGTGCACTCAAATCTAACAACATTATATTAATATCAAACCGAGGGTACTCTCACATTTTGTGTCCACATGAAGTTTCCCATAACATCAGAAATCGCTGATCCTAATACTGTTGAATCCTACTATAAAAATTCGCCGATTGTGATAGAATCCTTATGACAAGGGTTCCGTGCCAACATTATTAAAAGATTTTCCAACATTAAATAACTCTAAGCTAATCACGTTTTTATGAAAATTACGAGTTTACAACGTAAATTAGATATATCTGTATACGTATAATTATTTTTTCCTTTGTCATTATTTTTTATATTATAAGAAAACTTTATCATTGTATTGTGTATATTATATAATATGTTTAAGGTAATATCGCTTCTTTTTTAAAAATATTTATTCGAAAGCATATTATCCTATTTCAATTTTATTACAAATCATCCCTTGTAGGTTAGGTTCACAGAAAAATTAATGAACAAAGGTCTCTTTGAATTATACTTAACCATTAGTATACCATATATTGCGAAATATTTACTTTTTAAAATAAAATTAGTTCACGTTAACAGGGTGAAAGTATCTCTCCCCTCTAAAAGTCTCTAAAACCGCCCTCTAAAAACTCTAGTCAATTCTTTGTATTTACGAATCTTTTTAAGTTTACATTAACTGTAAAAATCGAACTCGCGGCTTAATTTTTCTTACAATAGCATTGCGTATTACATACTGGTCGAATTGACATTAAAGAAACTTATAGATTTGTAGCGGAACCCCAAAAAAACCACCCAAGTCTAGTCGATGTTATAAAAATACATCGGATAAATAAAAATATAAAATGAAATATGAAATGAAAGTGGCGCGGGACGCAAGAAACCCGCGATCCTTTTGTACGGTTTGAACTTCAACAGAGAATGTATAGAGGCGTTTTATGATATTTATTTTATTTTGTAGCTGGCCTAGTATATTTAGATTAGTATTAAAAAGCGTGAATTTATGTATTTTTCACTTTGTACAAGATAATCTTGACAAAATGGTTATGTGGATTATATTTTGAAAAGACAAACCGCCGAGTTTCGAGCAATTTTCCAAACTAGCAATTGAGTTGATGATTCAAAAACACTTTTATTGATATAATCTCGAATATTCTGAATTTCAATTTCAATATGAGAGGTTTCAATATCTCATTTGATGATCTAGTATATGATGAACGGACAATGCTTATATTGCAATAATTGGTCTATTCAAGTCTACCTCCAGCTGAAACTTCATTGAATAGAGAATTATTGAATAGAGAAGGCTGGCTATCTAGAAAGCAAACCATTGTTCATTTGTCCTGAATGCACATTTTTTAAATAAATATTTACCAGCGACATCAGTTGCAACATCTTAAGGGTTAAATACCCTCAATAACTCTATAAATGTTTTCTCGTATTCCCGTAATATAAACCATTTTTTTTATCATATACCTATATAAGCTTGAATTGTGCCTAATTTCATCGATATTGGTAGAGTGGATTAGATTTGAAAGCGTAAAAGACAGAGAGACTTTCGCATTTATAATATTAGTATGAGTTGATGCTACCCTTGTGGTATCCGGCTGAGTAGAATAGACCGACCTCGTTTCTTAACAAGGCGTCGTAAAAGACTACTAAGGTAAATGCCGTGTGGTAACCGGCTGAGTAGAATAGACCACTCTCATTTCTTACTGAGGCGTCGTAAAAGGTGACTAAGGTAAGTGCCGTGTGGTATCCGGCTGAGTAGAATAGACCACCCTCATTTCTTACCGAGGCATCGTAAAAGGCTACTAAAGTAAGTGCCGTGTGGTAACCGGCTGAGCAAAATAGACCACCCTCATTTCTTACCGAAGCGTCGTAAAAGGCGACTAAGGTAAGTTGACTACAGGCAGGCGGCTGGTCGTAAAATACCTAGCCAAATCACATCACAACATAGTTAAAACATGTTCTGCCTATCCCACTTAGAGTGGGATAAGCGCAGGAGAATGATGAGTATGAATTGATGCTACTCTATAGATTTTCTAAGCCTATAAAGTTTCGCTCCGTAACAATCGGAAGGCGCCGTGGGTCAAAAGAGCCCCAACACGTCCGCGAAGCAGAAAACTCGTTACACCACGTTACTTCTCCTTACAACCTTTGAGTGCTGGAATGTAATTTTTTTTATCACATGCAGAATGTTGCAAAAAATTACAAATTACATGAATTCTTTAGTATGACGTGGTAATATTTCAAAAATATGATCAGAAAAAGCACAAATTAATTCAAAGCTTGAAACTCAACGTAAGCATTAAGTAAATAACTTTAAAACAGTATTAAAAAAAAAAAGAATAATCGATAATTACTACAATTTAAAACCACTACTAACATTATTTATAACATTATAGATGATATAGTCTTTCTAAAGGATAATGTAACAGAAAAATATTGATGAAATTTGGATCAATTAAAGCTCTTATATAATGATAAAATATATAAAATCCGTTATTCCTGCGGAAACATTTTAATTATAATATTAATTATTGTACAAAGTTCTGAATTTTCCACAGACAGGATTAAAATTTCTCAAGTAAAGTTATATTATACTAGAGTAGGGAAGCGAGCCTAAATGTGTTCATCGACAATAAAGAAAAAGAAATGAGACTTAATATCTGTCTCTCTTATTAATGTATGATGTATGAGACGCGTATTAAAGGTAGACGTGAAAAACTGCAATTCTTCTTGAAAGAAATATGCGTTAATTTGCGGAATGAATTGGGTCGTAATGAGGTATTTTATTCTATTTCTGTATACAAGAGGAATAACGATAATGAGTTTTATCTATAAATGCTGTACGCATTTTCAGATAAAACTCATTATCGTTTACTAAATTAGTTTTGTTTTCTTCTTAACTTAAATAGTGGTACCCGGTACCCTATTTGCGCCAATTTAAGCGTTTTATACCCTCAATAATTGTATGTGCGTGTTTTTTCACTCTACCCGAAAGAGAATATATAAGCTCTTATTGTGCCAAATTTTATTTACGTTGGCAGCAGATTGGCCGTGAAATCGTAACAAACACACAGATTAATAAAAGAATAATAGACAGAATAGAGCCGTGAAACCGTGCGATTCTATAGGGCGCACGAGTTTGGATCCCAGGCAGACACTATGAGTTTTTCTATTAAAACTTATGTGTCCAATTGATAATTGCAATTGATCACTCTTATCGGCGAAGGAAAACATCGTGAGGACACCTGCATATCTCTGGAGAATTCTGGGGATAAGTGTGACCTACCAATTCGTATTGGAGCAGCGTGGTAGATCTGAGCTCCAACCCTTCTTTCCAAAAACGGAGTGGCATTGTAACAGGCCACATAATATTAGCATGGATTATCTTCGAAATGGACAAGATCTTCAAATTCGAATGTGTGAACAGACAACACGTCTGTCGGTATCCCTAATATTTTTTAAACTATTTAGAAGTAGATCTAAAACTGAGTTGCACGGTTAATTTTTATTCTGAGAAAATACATGGTCTCTTGGAATCAAGAAAACTCATTTATATATAGCAACCAACGGGTAATTTACTGTTTACACGATCTTGGCAACGCGTTTAAAACTGCTAGGTGCATTTGGTTAATAACTTATTTTAAGCAGAGCTCCAATACCTGTAATATTTTACGTTATATCAGTATACATGAAAGCACGGTTCATGCGAAGTGTTTGAATCTTTAAACGAAGAACTAATGAAAAAATCACCCTAAAATACACCGGTAATCCACAAACTCACTAACAAAACATTAACTAACTTCCTAAGGAAGCTGGTAATTAAGAGGGCCCGCTAATAGCTTAACTGTTACAGTTCAACGTAACGGCGATTACACACTCGCGGTCGTTTTTATCCTCAAGATACATTTATTACTTAAAAAATTCGTTATGACTCAATTTAGAATTTCCCGTTACGCAGGGATTTCGAAATATATGTATATGCCATTCTTGTATAAAAATGCAATGTTGTGGATTTTTAGAACAAAAAAAAAATTGTCGTGATTGAATGAATATTACAGAAACACATGTCGAATAAGTGAAGTGTAACATTTTGACATCCATTTAAGAAAATTTATAGGTATATAGAAAAAAGACCTAAATAACATAAAATAAAAATAACACACTACCATTCTCAGCAGTTAAAATCAACCGGGTACTGAAGAGTTGTGCTCGGACAACGGCAAGATAAGGCTAAAAAGTTGATTGAAGATATTCTTCCTATGTTGTCTTTTGCCGCCAAATATTATATTTATTGCAATTTAATGCAACAAAATATAAGTTTCTTTATTTTTTTAATGTAAAATAATTTCCGTAACATCTTTCTATTAAAGTAAAGAAAAAGAATTTACAAAGTTAATTATTTGAAAACCATTTTTAACTACACTAGTTAAACAAATTAACAGACAGCTTTTAAAAAATATATCAATTAAATGGTCAAGATAATTTTTACCCTCGACTGTGTAAAAAACCGGGGTACTTGAAAACTTTCTTGGCCAAACATTAAAGGGAGGAAAAAGAGTTCAAGATGGTAATGACATTGAAAAATAAAGTGACATTGGCCTAAAACTAAAACTTTTTGTACATTATAAAATAATTTTTGACAATTTCATAATAAGTAGGTACTGTAATTTAAATTTAGCTAGCTGTGCTTGCGGAATAGCCCGCATGGAAGTTAGTGTTTATGTTTAAAATTTCAATTTTGAAAATCAGTTATTGTGACTTAACTGTCAGACATAGAGACATGCTGTCGTAGACTTTTTTGTAAATTTTTTTTAGATCTACAATTCTTTAGTACATTACTTAAGTGTATCTCTGTTAGTTTACAGCAGGCGATTTCTATTTACAAAACACTTTGCATTCAATATTAATAAGCTCAACCTTTCGGACGAATTGCACTACCTTTAAGTATAAACCTTACAAAAATTGGTCCAGTAGATTATGAGAAAATCGACCACATACAGACAGATAATTAATTTAAATTCTTACGATTCTGAAGGTTTATTGATTTATAACACAAACTTAACATCATCTTTACAATTTCCTTTGAATCGTCAACTCTAAGGCCGGTTCAGAAACTTTTTCTTGCAGAATCAAAAATAGCGGTTGCTCTTTTAAAATATAATTATTGTAAATGCTATCATTTTGTATTGTTCTCCTTTATAAGATCAGAGTATAATTAAATCCTCATTTCTTAACTTTTATATTATTCTCAATAAGTAAAAGTTACAATCCCACCGCTGAGTGTAGGCCTCCTCTCCCCGTTTTTGAAGAGAAAAGTTGGAGCTAAGACCTATCACGCTCCTTCAATGCGGGTTGGTAAGTTACACATATCTCTAGAATTCTCTAGAGATATGCAGGTCTTCTCACGATGTTTTTCTTTACCGAAAAGCGTGTGATAAATTGCTATTATCAATTATACACATAATTTTTAGTAGAAAAACTCATTGGTGCCTGCCCAGGGTTTGAACTCGTGACTCCTCGAAAGAGTCGCACGGTCTCACCGCTGGGCTATCACAACTCAGCTCTCAATAAGCAGTTCTATACGAATCCTTTAAAAAGGTAATTTAAACTGCATAAGCAAAGCTAACATAGAAATACCCAAACAAACATTAAGTTTTATATAAAGTGGCAAGAAAACGTAGGCATCAATGCCATTAGACGGCCCGCTACACTTTCATGTAGTAAAAGTTTCGGTAGATTTGTATAGATGCAGCTCAGGTTAAAAATATTTTTTTACATTTATACTTGACTTGTACGTAATTCGTATCTAAAATGAAGAAGTGATAGGCATTAAGCCACCGCTGCACGGAAATGTGTTAGAGCTCTCACTACCAGATAATACTCTCAGTATCTGATAGTAGTTAAATAACGTAAAAAAGGTCAAAGGGAGTCGCAAAATTCTTATTAAAGTTCTCTTGATTCTAACTTCCAGCCTGTGAGTACATAACTGAGACTAATTAAAGTCTTCGCGAACGAAATCGCGCGAGTATACTCGTATAAAACAATATACTATCGTCCCATAAGTATGTATGTCATGTCAATTGGTTTGCGAAATTTCAAAGTACCTACATAAAAAATAATTTATTTTTTCCTAGTATATATAATGAATTTTCAAAATAACGGTAAATAATCAAATAACGGTTAATACCGAAATAATTATTTTTTTAAATAATATTAATACTGCCAGCTTGGGACTATTGCATATGGGCATAATTTGTACAGTACCTACCCTAGTACTAGGGTGTAAATTATTTAGGCTAGATACTACTAGTATATTTTGTCGTTATAAATCAGATCAATTTATTTATATATTATTTTAAAATATCCAATTAGTGATATCGTCCAATGATTTCACTTCGTTTTTACAGAATACTCCGAATCCACACTTACTTAGCACGTCTCCCCACTTTATCCCTTATCGTTGTTATCAGTTAAGAGAAATTGCTTCACTCTTCCGTATACACTTTTCCCTTCCGACCGAGTGATAATAAACCTGATTAATTTGGACTCCACCATCAGACAACCAACGATAGCATAGAAAAAATAGCAATATAATTTTAAAAAAAGCTATTATCAAGATTTCATGTCCCTACTGTTAACCGTTGAGCAGTTCCCTCGTCTGGAGCTAATCCTGACAGCATCAGGACATGATTAGCATAAACATGCGTTGTCATCAGGAAAGGATCAGTATATTAAATTTCAACTCAATAGGACATCGGGAGTCAAATTTAACTTCTTAATAAATAATTTCTTAATAAATAAAATAATTTCTCCATATACAAACATAAAAGGCAATATAAATAAAAGCTTTTATTTCAATTTAGATTGTTTTATAAAAAAAAACAGTCTTTTTACTATCCAAGTGCTGGGGCATAGGGCATATATTGGGACGAATGGCTGGAAGAAACCTAGGAGTTCTATTAAAATTTGCCGAAAATGCACGAAATGTGATGATCATCAGACGCTCTTTCTTATTTTCTTGGGTCTCTAATAAAGAAATTCGTTAACCGTCCCGGAATTTAAATCCATTAACCATTAAATTGTTTAACGGTAAACCGATATTAGTAATGGTGGTAACTATTCTCTTCATCTTCGACAGATCTCTTGTAATTTGATTACGCTAATACAGTTCAAGCATTGATAATTGCTCAGTTTTATCTCACAGATTATATGCACCTACGTACAATCAGCGTTTAGAAATAATTGTATAATTATTTTATGTTCTTATATTGTAAAACATAAAATAATTGTAATGTATACAGTATTTTCAGCTTGCGATATAATAGTATCTCTATTTCTTAGGTAATAGTTGTAAGCACGTAGCGATATCGCGCGTCTATTTTCCGAACAATTTCTCTCCTCACGGGTCAAGAGAGCGTGTTAAAGACGGAGGCTTAAGCGAATGTGTCTACCGTATGTGCCTCTTTCTGACTCATGACGTCATGACTCTCACAGAGTAGGATATTATAGAGGGTTTTCTTTACCAGTACTATATGCATTATTTTTCAATCAAAACGGGATCGACAACGAAATCTAGGAAAAAATATAAATTATATAAAATAAATAAATTATATGAAAGTACTGCTATAAGAAGCTGTGATAGCCCAATGGTGAGACCGTGCGACTCTCTAGAGACGAACATAGGTTCAAACCCGGGCAGGCACCAATGAGTTTTTCTATTAAAACTCATGTGTCTAATTCATAATTGCAATTTATCACACGCTTTTCGGTGAAGGAAAACATCGTGAGGAAACCTGCATATCACTAGGAGAATTCTGTTGATATGTGTAACCTACCAATCCGCATTGGAGCAGCGTGGTAGGTCTTAGCTCCAACCCTTCTCTCCAGAAACGGAGAGAGGAGGCCTATTCCCAGCAGTGGGATATTAACAGGCCGCTACTTTACTTTTACTGCTATAAGCTGTGATAGCTCAGCGGAAAGACCGTACGACTCATTCAACGGGGTCACGATTTCAAACCCAAAACAGGCACCAATGAGTATTTCTATTAAAACTTATGTGTCGAATTGATAATTGCAATTTGTCGCACGCTTTTCGGTCAAGGAAAACATCATCAGGAAACCTGCATATCTCTAGAGAATTTTGGGGATATGTGTAACCTACCAATCCGCATTGAAGCAGCGTGGTGGGTGGCTCCAATCCTTCACTCCAGACACGGAGAGAGAAGCCCTATGCCTTGCAGTTGAATAGTTACAGGCCGTTACTTACTTTTTACTTTTACTGGATAGAAAACTACTTTAAACTAAAGGATGGATGGGATAATAATAATTTAATAAGATTAATATTAACTAAATAACTAAATAATTAACATTAAAAGAAACACAGATTTATATATTCTTTAAGTTGGAGTAACAACGTATGAGTATTTGATTTAATTAAATAATGTTTGAGTAAATTGAGTAGTTATGAGTAATTTTGAGTAGATTAAATACGGGAATCAGTTTTAAATGTATCTAGTTCTTACAGGTGTAGCTTTTGCTTAGATATTAATCAGCGTATATAGTCAAAAGCATTCCTTATAACATACGACAGTAAAATAACAATGAAAAAAGCGCACAAACATTGCTGCAAACACTTTCAGTCATGCTCTAGACGCTATAATGATTTATCGTATTGCAATCTTATATGTCCATAATCCATTAACCAACCTTACAAGAAACACCCTTAGATAGATTATAAAAGCTAGAAGTGCCATTTATAAAAAAACAAATAACAATTAAATACAGCTCTGCGATTCAAGTGGTCTATGCACAAAAGGAAGACTAGAGACTGCTCTTATTCGCATCAGTTAACCCAAATAAGTAGGAACGTTCTTAGCGACACGTAGGCACTTTTCCGCAAAACAAAGACATCTTAACGCGTAGGTATCCAACAAATAGTTGCTATAGTTTCAATTCAAAAACTCTACAATTGCCGTATATTTGTGTAAAGTAAAGAAACATTATGGGTCATTTAAGTAGTGAATTTTAATGACATATATAAATTCATGAATGATATTCTTTGAATCTGAGATATTCTGATATATAAGATGATATGAGATATAAGGATATTCTTTGAATTCTTGGAATCTTCGAACCTGCCGTATGGTAACCGGCTGAGTAGAAGAGACCATCCCCATTTCTTACCGAGGTATCGTAAAAGGCGACTAAGGTAAGTCGGTCGACCCGCCGTGTTATCCGGTTAAGTAGAATAGACCCCCCCCCTCTTGCTTACCGAGGTGTCGTAAAATACGTAGACAAGTCACGTGACTACATGTTTTTAGCATCTTGTGTTGACCCCACTCAGATTGAGATAATGGCAGGAGGATGATGATGTTAGTTTAAAGGTTTGAATAGTTAAATGTGAGCATAGAAATGTAGCCTATATATGTATGGTACCACGAAAATATTAAAGAAAGGCAGAAGTAAGAGCTCGAGTATATTTTCGTACTACAGAAAACCCACAGTCAGCTCTAGACGAAATGAAAAAAAAATCATGGTGATAAGGTAATCATTTTTCATTATTATGACCCATGTTTTTGGGAATTGCTGTTTTTGGAGTAAATTACATTTGTTTTGGATTTTTTACTTACACGGTACAAAGGGCATTTTTTATCCTTCTCAGTATTTTCATGGTGGAACAACTATCCATACAGTTCCACGAAAAGCTCATTTCTGCAAAATCTATATTTAATAGGTCCAAAAATATTAATAATAATTCAACATGAAGGATTGAACTAGCTACATTAATAAAAAAATATTCGCTTAAATTAATATTTTTAAAATTAGGTGGGTTTTTCAAAACGTGGGGCATCTATCCCGGTTTTACCCTATAAGCATATTTCTTACATAATTTAAACCTTTATGTAGACTGGTCTAGTAAACTAAATATTAGAAAACACGCTTGTTCGTGAAATTATTGACAGATGATTTGTAGTCCTGTGTATTTTCAGTGCGATTTTAAACTGGTGAATTTTTGGATCTCTGCAAGCTGCAACTTAACAAAACCATGCAAAATATGTCAAGCGTATAAGTAAGTACGGTAAGTCCACAAACCGGGTCCGGTTTTTTTTCAAGTCGTCCGACAAACTAGTTCCAAGCAAGTTCCCTTCCAAATGACAAATTAATCTGTCGAAAGCAGTTTTTTTTAACCAATTGGGAAGCAACGAGCTGAAACAAATTTAAATGTCATTTCGGTAGTTTCTTTAAGGCGGGTCTGTGGCGACGGCGTCTAGTAGTTTTTGTTTGATTTTAAATTGGTTTTAATTAAATTAAGTTTTTCTGGGTGATTGTGAGACACCGCCTATTTCTGAACGTATAGCTTAGAATACACCAAACGACGTGCCATAGAAAACTATAAATCAATAATCATCCTCCTGTCCTTATCCCACCCTAAGTGAGTTTGGCACAACACGTTATTTATATTGTCACATGATTTGGCTACGTATTTTACGACTGGCCGCCTGCCTGACGTCAACTTACCTTAGTCATATTTTACGATCCCTCGGTAAGAAAGAGGATGTTTAATTCTACCCAACTGGATAGAACAACCCACACGGTGGGTCATCTTACCTTAGTCGCCTCTTACGACGCCTCGGTACGAAATGAGGGTGTTGTATTCTACTTATCCCGATACCACACGGCGGTGAAAACTATACATCAATATCTTATATATAAAATTCTCGTGTTACAAGGTTGCCATATTCCTCCGAAACGGCTTGACCGATTTTTATAAAATTTTATATTCACTTTCAGTAGGTCAGAGAATCGGCTACTATCATTTTTCATACCATTAAGGGTTATCCACATCTAACTTTTTTTATATTTTTTGAACAAAATGTTATATTTTTCTATAATGTACATTAATATCGTAGAAATAATGAATTTGGCCGAACACTGTTTTCCGGGTCATCTAGTATAATATGTAACTAACTTAAGACCTTTATGTCAGCAGTTATGTTAGGTATATTTTAATTACCTATTAAGAGATTTTTTTTCTGTAGTGTATTTTTTTTCTGTAGTCTATTCTGTGGTGTTATTTTGGTATTCTAACCCTTGAAATTTTCAAAAATAATATCATTCTAAAGCCTAGGTAATCCTATTAATAAAACATGTCAAAATTTCTGATTTTTTAATAAGAAATTATAACTTTTTTATACCTACTGAAAAATTAAATTCAACGCCATATTGTTTTATTAGCCACGATATATTCCACGAATTCTGCCATAAAACGCAAATATCTCCATGTTTTGCGGTGTACATGCAGGAGCATATGATGAATTTCAATGAAGCAGAAGTTTTATTATTAATATTTATGTCGTCATCTTAAACGATGTGTCCATAGACATAGGTCTGTCAAGAATGTTTTTATATGAATGAAAGGTAATGCTAAATATAATGTAATGAGAAGGGATGTAAATCATGTTACCAAAAGAGTTTTAAACATAAATGTGGGTGAATGTATGACCAGCAGGCCTATCATGAACTCTTATTGCGACTCAATTGAAGACGAAAACTAAATTTTTATGCTTTTTCATACCATGGCGTCTTAAAGACGCACACTTTAAGTCGTTGCCGAATGAGCGTTCGGAATGCGTCCTAAAAACATGTGGGTGAAAGAGACAGAGTTATCTATAGTTCATATAACGTTATCCTATTCAAACATTACGACCCCAATGCAATTCACACTTCATGGTACGAAAAGAAAGCGGTTCGGTTTAGGTACTGACTTTGAATTGAATCGTTATCTGAAAGTTCATGGTAGGCCTACACGAGGCCAAGAAAGTTGGATGGATTGCGTGAATAATGACGAATGCCATGAATGATAGAAAAGAATGGAAAACCAATAAATTGTGTCGATCCCACTAACAGTGGGATAAGATAAGGAGAATGATGATAAAAGAATATAATTATAGATGCTAACAATCTGACTTACCCGTTCGCGCAGCTGGCAGTGACCTTGTCTTCAGCTCTGCGGTTCGCAGGTTCGATCCCCACTTACGGCTAAAATTTTCTAAATACAATTTATTGGTTCTTCGAACCTGGATTTATATTTTAATTTAAGTATGTATTTCAAATTATATAAGTATATATTTACCAGTTATCTGCCGACTGTCAACCGTAGCACAAGTATTAAGTTACTTAATTTGTGGGCGAACGAATGTGTAACAAAAAAAATCAGCATTAATACAAATTTGCACATATAAATTATATTGATAATCTACGTAATTTGGCACTGATATGGGAATGAGCCCTTACTCAAACTAATATTGTTATTCGTTCGTCGACAAAGCCTTCTTGGTCCAACGCAGCGAATATGGAAATTTCCCGAAAATGTCCAAATTACATTCATAGTTTTTGTATACCTAGCTGTGCCAGCGGCTTCGCCCGTGCGGAAATCATGCGTGTCACAATTTTTTTTCTAGAATTCAAATTTGAAACATAAAAGTAGTTATTGTGAGTTAACCTAAATAAGAGATAGAGACATACTATTGAAAACCTTTTTTGTAGTATTTTTATAGATCTACAATTCTCTAGCACATTACTTTAGCGTATCTCTGCTGGTTAACGCAGCGCACGCGACTAAAGCTCCCAGCAAGCAAGTTTTTTAATAACTGCTCGATCTTTTCAACACAAATTACATAACACCGATATGTACTATTTACTCAAACAATCCGGAGGCATTTCACTATCTTTTGGCGCAAACCGTACAAAAATCCGTCCAGTAGATTTTGAGAAAATCGATTACATACAGACTGACAGCTTTTTGGAACTTTGTTTTATAATAAGTATCGATATAGATGACGACTACTTATTGCTCATGGCCCTTTACTAGTTTACGGCAAAGGTTCATCTTGGAGAGGAGTGATTGAATCAAATTAAAACCCCCATGTTGCTTTAGTGCGAAATAGTTTACACGTATCCTAGACATTCTTTACATATGTACAGGCAATGATCAGGCTTTAGCAATGATTACTTCATAGTAAAGTCAATGGTGAATAACAATGGAGCATTTTTTTTACAGCAAACGCCTTGTTCGGACACGAATCTATGAGCGCTTAGTTAAGAACCTATCGTATGTCAATAACGAGCAACTTTTTACGAGACGGGATTTTCCATCATTTACTTTGGTACATTTAGGGAGTATGCAATGCAATTTACACAAATTCATTGCAATATTGGAAATAAAAACAAAAAGGTAATAGAAGAGTTTTTCTATTTCCTCTCCAATCTATCGCAAAAAATTAAAAAAATATATTTCAAGCCGTTGACGTTAAGCTGCATAGAAACCTCCTGTACAACCGAACAAACAAATACTTAAGAAACGTTTAGTGCCAATTCCGTCCAAATGTCGTTATTGTATTTTTTGCTAGGATTATAACAATCCAATTCAAGATGAAAGAATTGCAAAACGGTTGCGTTCCTATTCCGCGCCGATTCACTAATTCGTATTCTGTGACAATTTCGGAACGCATTTATTTTCGAATGCAGTGCTTCAAGTGGGCACGGGATTACAATTATACAGCCATTTAAAGTTGGATAAAACCTTTGTTATATTACGGGATGCGCAATTGTGGTGCGTACAGCATATTTATTTTTTATGATAAAGACTTAACAATTATTTATTACTGGTTGTGCCTGTGATTACGTTCGCGTAAACTTTGCTGTTAAAAACTTTCCTTATGGACTACCAGTTTTATCCAGTGCCTGAACGAAAATCGGGATTTTTCTAACGTAGTCAGGTATATAAGCTTTTATTGTATGCAATGTCATAAATAAGTTCATAAAGCGTAAGAGCCAAACCCGACAAATAGACAGAATACTTTTACACTTATAATTTAGAATAAATCAGGACATCCACATTTACTTGCATAAATTATATAAACTTCACGATCAATGACCACTAATAAAATTTAAAATTAATGCATTACGTCAATGGTAAAAAGCATTATAATTTGCTTTCTTATTTAAATGTTTCGTATTTGACTATCAATAAAAAAAATCTTAATCATCAAAAAAGAAGAAGCTAAAGGAATGCCAGCAGACATTCAAATAAAGAACTTCGTGGGCGCGTTGGCGCCAACGTTCCTTAGGTTTATTTTTTTCAAATTTCGAAAGGACCACGATTCAATTTGCTTCAGATCAATTCATGATTCCATGATGGCGCTTTCGATTGTATCGGTTACTTTTTTGCTTTATTTTAATGCAAAAGCAAAATTAAATTACATACGATTTGGAATATAAGTTACATCTGTACACGTAACCTGTCGGCGTCGGCTTGTAAAGTATAATCAATAAACTAATAAGTATGTTAAATTGTAATTGATGGTCTCTGGCGCGATAATGTTCGTCTTTGTCATGACTTCCAGTATTTAGTTCATTTACCCATTTAAAAGTGTATTATAATTTATATTCGTAAAATATCAATTAATAGTTTTCTATATTAGCATTGGAATGTTTGCTTTGCGATGCTATCAGATAAGCGTAATATTTATTAAAAGATGGTTCTTATACAATACTAGCTGTGCCAGCGATTTCGCCCGCGTGGAAATCAGTGTATCACAAAATATTTTCTAATTGAAACCTTGAACATAAAAGTAGTTATTGTGAGTTAGAGACAGAGACATACTGTGGCGGACTTTAGTGTAGTATTTTTTGTAGATCTACAATTCTCTAGTACATTAATCTAGTGTATCTCTGCTGGTTTACGCGGTAACACTGTAAAACTGTAATGTACTATTTACCTAAACCTTCCGGAAGAATACACTACTGCTTAGTAAAAATTGTTGAGAAAATTGATCTCACACAGACAGACAGCTTTTGGAGACTTTGTTTTATAATATGTATAGATATAGATAGATTAAGGAAATATTTTCTCCTATTTCGTTGGTGTTCAAAAAACGACAAAGACGAAATACGAATTGAATTTATTTTTTTGTTTATCAAGGATTCTTGAATGCGATGAAAGTGACCCTTTTGAAGTAGTCTGTCCAACTCTTAGGGAGTCTAACTAATATATATTCAAATTCAAAATATTCTTTATCCAAGTTGACTGTTCAGTACTTTTCAATCGTCAAATGTTTTTAAAAAAGTTATCACTGATTCGGAAGTTTGTTCCTACCCAGAAGAACCAGCAACAAACTCAGCGGATAATCTTTTCAAATAAAAGTTTTTACAATTTGATAGATGTTTCCAAGTTGATCGTTGCACCTCAGTGCGTAACTGGCTGCAGTTAAGATATGCTACTCATCATCCTCCTGCACAACATGTTACAAATATGTTGTCACTTGATTTGGTTATGTATTTTACGATCGGCCGCCTGCCTGACGTCAACTTACTTTAGTCGCCTTTTACGACACCTCGGTATGAAATGAGGGTGATCAACCGGATACCACACTGTGGCGTTAAGATATGCTACTATCACTCAAATAATCCACAATTGTATAGTAAGCTTTATGTAGCAGCATCTTTTTAAGATAATTTCTTAACTTATGTAAACGCCAAAAAGTTGTCATTTCCTTTCGAGTACAGGAAATACGCAGAGTACACAACTGAGGATATTTTAAGACTTAAGTTGACGTGAACTTTTTTGCAGGCTTGTAATTAATACTTTATCATCCACCGTTCAAAACACGACAGAAAAAAGGCAAGAATCCCTAAAAGTCCTGAATTCGTCGTAAATTTAAATCGTGCGTTCTGGTACCGGAGCGAGAAATGATTTCTTGGTATGTGGTGGCGCTTGCGCGCGCCGCGTGTTTGATGTACCGACAAAGCGGCACCGCCCTGGGAGCCCGCTGCCTGGGGTACCCACGTGTATGGAGAATTGACTAGACCATACTTTAATCCTTACTAATACTTTAAATGCGAAAGTCCCTCTGTCTGTCTGTGTATCTATAACAGCTGGACCAATATTAGTTAAATACTAGCTTTTACCCGATACTACGTTCGCGAGGACTGTAGTTCTGGAATAAACAGTAGCGTTTTTCGCTCACCAATCCTGCAAATATCTCCATCACAAAAACCAGATCGATTCGGGGGGTTGAATTGCAATTCCTATTGCAACGATTTAGCTTCTCGAAACGAAAACATTCGATTTGCACAGAAAAAAAAATATCAAACCACTCTTAGTAAACAGCAGCATCTTTCAGGTTATCCGTTATTGTGAAACTCCATTAGGTCTCATAACATGACCTTTGAAAGAAGTCGTCTACAAAATCTGGACGCAAAACGCCTTCTTGAAAAGAACCGTCCCAGAATTACGTACATATACACGTACAACTCTTTTGGAGAGCTGTACTGTGCACCTTGCAACAGGACGTTTAAAAGCAAGTTTGGTTTTGCCAGTCATAGTCGCGCACATCTTAGGATTTAGCAGGGTTCGCCGTTGACGAATACGTCAAGAAGGACATCATGTAACCATTTATTTAAAAATTCAACTCAAACTTTTTATTATATATTATATTACATTTAAAAAATCTCTACCGCGTCGCTCCCTGGTCTCGATAGTACACTTAACACCCAGTTACTATAAATACTAAAAATGTTATAAATGCGAAAGTTTGTAAGTATGGATGTATGTTTGTAACTCTTTCACGGCGAATCCGTTGAATCAATATTTGGCACAATTATTCCTTATTCACTGGGGAAACATATAGGTATATAGAAATCCTATTAATTCAACATAAATAGGATGACGTTGCAGAGCGCCATCTATTATTATCCTATAAAAGTGTTTTTATTCACGATGTGAGGTCAAAGTTTCGCCGTGTGGTATCCGGCTGCATAGAATAAACACCCTCATTTCTTACCGAGGTGTCATTAAAGGCGACTAAGGCAAATTGACGTCAGCCAGGCGGCCGGTCGTAAAATACGTAGCCAAATCATATGACAACATGTTTGTAACATGTTGTGCCGACCGCACTTAGAGTGGGATAAGGGCAGGAGAATGATGATGTGAGGTCAAATCTGTGGTAAATCATATCGCAAAAAACGTTTGTCGGGTCACAGCTAGTTACATATACTTTCTTTCATCGCTGATGATAGCTAAATACTACCGTCATTAATTTTGTATGTGTTAGCCTAGCGGTGAGACCGTGCGACTCTCTAGAGACGATATAGGTTCAAACCCCGGGCAGGCACCAATGAGTTTTACTATTAAACACTTATGTGTCTAATTAATTATTGCAATTTATCACACGCTTTTCGGTCAAGGAAAACATCCTGAGGAAACCTGCATATCTCTAGAGAATTCTAGGGATATGTGTAACCTACCAATCCGCATTGGAGCAGCGTGGTAGGTCTTAGCTCCAATCCTTCTCTCCAAAAAAGGAGAGGGCCTTAGCCCAGCAGTGGGCATAGTAACAGGCTGTTACTAATTTTGTACAGCATTTATACAAAAAATTAAAAATATATATATTACGAAAATACATTATTAAATATTCTAAATTAACTCGAGCCATCAACTGACATTGTTAAATAATTAATATGACGACTAATCTAATGTATTTTAAAATGTGACCGCAAAATAAAGGCTATTTATATTTATATTTTTGTTCTTAATGCTATCTTTACCATTTAACGTTCTCTAAATCCTGGTGAATCATTATTTCTACACAGTTTATAATACAGTAGTAAGTTTTTATAATTGTCCAGTTAAATACAATCGCCTGGGCCCTCTACATTTTGGTTTTGACGTATAGACCACAGGGTACCAATCGTAATTAAAGTTTTAGACAGTGCATATTTTGTACATAAAATATTATCTAACATTAAGATATTTTTTATCTGTATCGATCTGACGCTTGTTGGTTAAGTGATGAGGATTTAATAAATTGAACATTCTACATTGATAATTTAACATAGAGGAATTATATCAATAAAAAAAAGTAACAGCCTGTTACTATGCCCACTACTGGGCTAAGGCCTCCTCTCTCCGTTATTGGAGAGAAGGATTGGAGCTAAGACTTACCACGCTGCTCCAATGCGGATTGGTAGGCTACACATATCCCTAGAATTCACTAGAGACAGGCAGGTTTCCTCACGATGTTTTCTTTCACCGAAAAGCGTGTGATAAATTGCAATTATCAATTAAACACGTGAGTTTTAATAGAAAAATCCATTGGTGCTTGCCCGGGGTTTGAACCTATGTCGTCTCTAGAGAGTCGTACGGTGTTACCTCTAGGCTATCACAGCTCATTATATCAATGTCACGACATTATTAGTTTGGAAATTTTATTTTCATTATCCCAACACTTCAAGTATATAAATTGTCACGAGGCAAAAAACTTAAATATATGATATGTCCTCTTCAATTGTCCTAAATCGATGGACATCCTGCGAAATACACGATTATCTTACGAAGCTTCGACGATAGCTTCTGCGCTTTACTCTCTGCATTTCGCAACTTCAACGATGCTTCTGTACTCGCCCGTTCTACCCGGTGATGCTGTAAAACTCCTTAGGGCTAACAGCGGACAGTCAGTTCGAAAAAAATATTGGTTTAGTTTTAATTTAGTTTTTTTTCGCGTTTTATCTTGAGATGTCATTATTTAAAATACTACTAATTATTAAGTTAATATAAATAATATTCCTTAAAATGTTCATTCGTGCCCTTTATAAGGATATATAAGGATAATCATTATTCATTTTTTTATTGATAACTTATAGTATAATATCTGAATTAGTTTATATTAATTCCTGATCACACAATATCTTTCGTACAAGGAATAAAAGATTGTCAAACGAGAAAGTGAAAATAGTATCCTTGTATATATACATAAATAACGAGGTATAAATAAATACAAATGGCGGCTACTGGCGCCACGCTCGCCGCAGATCTCCTGTCCGAAAGGCGAACGAGGCAATATATGGAGTAGTCATAAAACTAAATAATTTTGGATGACAGTCAAATAATATTTTTGGATAGCTGACAAAGTTTATAAAGGAAACTCCCTTACAGATGATTATTTGTTTTGGCAGATGTTTTTTAAAAGCGTGGAGAACCGCTGAAAGATTTGTATATGGACATAGTGTCCAGTCACGTAAGTCTAATTTCGCGTATGTTCTATATACGAATCGAATTCAGTTTGGCAACATTATACAAATTATTCAATATTTATTTTCAAATCCCCGTAATACTTACAACGAACACGTTAGATACTTTTATGAAAGCATCTAACTTCGTATCTAAAATGTACCATGGAACTCCGTTAACTAACGCCTTATTATATAAGTTAACAAGAGCGAAGTTATAGAAGACAAAATCAATCAATCAATGTGTTTTTTAAGGCACAAAAGTTTTTTTAAAATTTCCATATCTACAGTTCAAGTTTTAGATTTACGAGTATTAAATCAAACAATATCAATTTATTACTAATTTAAGAAATTACAAACACATTCACAAACTTTACCCTCTAACTAACTTTCACCTTTACAGTGTTAGCATGATCGTCTAGTAGTCTTTTAATTCAAGTTTATGTTAAGCATTTTTACATATATTTTTATGACTGTTTCAAAATTTGTTCAATAAATAACAATGGTTATATGAGTTATAAGTTATAAAAAAACACCATTCAGTAAAACAGCAGTGGTTGATATTAAAAAATATATATTATCAATTCTACTTCACAGCCACCACTGTCTGTAGGCTCATCCGATTTATACACGCAATATTGTATTTGTATTAAAACAATAGCCTTATTATTGGTTGAGTCGTGTAGACAGCGATTCTTTGCTTTATTTTGTTGACTCACTCTAAAAACTACGGTTCAAGCGAATTCTTGTAACCGACTTTGGAAAATAGTGCCAACACGTAACTAACATAAAACTAGTATGTTGCTTTGCCAAGCAACGTGTAGGTTAAAAAATCCATTTTTCCTTCGGAAACAGGAAACTGTATTTGATTACGTTTGCAATGGTAGATTTTAAACTTTCGCGATTCATACTTATTAATATATAAAATACGGGTCACGTCGCGACTAAATCGAGTTACCTGAACAAGTGAGGGTAGTTGGTGAAAATAATGACGGGAACGAAGACGCCGCGTCCTCTCCGAACTCTGCCGAAACGTCGAACCTTGTAAAAAGGTAACTCGATTTAGTCGCGATTTGACCCGTATTTTTACATATTAGTACGTTTTCCAGTAGACACCCGCACGGCGACAATCACGAACCGATCGGCGAGTGGTGTTTCCATTACTACCTACATATCGGTTAATACAAAATGACAATTACCCAGAGAGAAAAATATATTACGAAATAATAAAAAAGATATCAAATATTTACGAACGAAAGTAATGTACAAGTAAATTGTAGATCTACAAAAATACTACAAAAACTCCGCGACAGAATTACTCTATCTCTTATTGTTAATTCACAAAAACTATTTTTATATTCAAATTTGAATTCGGGAATAATTTTGAGACACACTGACTTCCACGCGGGTGGCTTCACCCTGAATGGTACAGCTAGTTTATTTATAGAATTAGGCGTTATTTTGTGGAATTCCATATTCGGAAACTATAACAGAACTACTTTGCCATTATCCGCGTGTGTTAAACGAATGCATACAGTGCTAAATGTATGAAGCAGGCAAAATTCACGTACCTTACACAAGAACAAATCACCACACGTATCCCAAGATGCCTCCACCAGCAACAATGCACACAAGCAATACACACAATCACCACCAAAATCTCGACGATCGCTTCGCCCCGTAACCAAAGGATCATCAGGAGGATAGGCTCCACGATAAAATCGTAATGCATTACGGTTTTGATTGTATGGTGACGTCCTGCATGTGTGTAAGCTACGTGAATTTTGCCTGCATCATTCACTTAGCATTGCAGGCATTCGCTTAACACACGCGGATTATAGCAAAGTAATTCTGTTATAGTTTCAGGGAACTTTTCGCTCCAACTTTAGTGTATCTGTGCTGGTTTACGCGGCGCACGCTAGTAACTCTCCCAGCAGGCGAGTTTTTTATAACCACGCGACCTATACAATTTACATAAATGGAAATCTATATTTATTATAAAACAAAGTCCCAAAAAGCTGTTTGTCTGTATGTAATCGATTTTCTCAAAATCTACTGAACGGATCTTTGTACCGTTTTCACCAAAAGATTGTGCAATACTTCCGGATGGTTTAGGTAAATAGTAAAAAATTTCTGTACTATGTAAATTATGTTGAAGAGATCGCGCAGTTTTTAAAAAACTTGCTTGCTGAGAGCTTTAGTCGCATGCTCTGCGTAAACTAGCAGAGATACACTAAAGTTGGAGCGAAAAATTCCCTGAAGAAATTGTAGATCAACAAAAATACTACAGAAACTCCGCGACAGAATGTCTCTGTCTCTTACTGTTAATTTACAATAACTATTTTTATGTTCAAATTTGAATTCGGGAATAATTTCAATGTACTAGAGAATTGTAGATCTATAAAACTACTATAAAAAAGTCCGCGATAGCATGTTTCTATCTCATCTTATTTTTTTTATACTTTTTTATTTATATTTTTATATTTTTTATTTACTTTATCTTATCTTACGGTTAACTCACAATAACTACTTTATGTTCAAAATTTGAATTCTAGAAAAAAATTGTGACACGCTGATTTGCACGCGGGCGAAGCCGCTGGCACAGTTAGTGTACTATATAACTGCAACTTTCGAAAGAATTACACTTTCTTTAAGTAACAACCTTACAAAAATCCGTTCATTATATTTTGTGAAAATCGATAACATACAGACGGACAATTTTTGGGGACTTTGTTTTATAATAAGTATAGATAATCTCTGAAATTATGCATTTAAACTATTTCAGATCTGTTTTGAATGTAATATTTGAATGCCGAACGTCCGTACGCACTGGGCGGCATGCCATGGATGGAATTTGGTGCAGCGGCGTGCAAATCTAATATCCCATAACTATGCAACAAAGTACTTGCAATATCTGTGTTATATATCTACATCTATACTTTGGTATCCGGCTGAGTAGAAAAGGCTACTCTCAATTCTTACCGAGGTGTCGTAAAAGACGACTAAGGTAAGTTGACCCACCGTGTGCTATCCGGTTGAGTAGAATAGACCACCCTCTTTCTTGCCGAGGGGCCATAAAATACGACTAAGGTAAGTTGACGTCATGCAGACGGCTGGTCATAAAATATGTAGCCATGTTACAACATGTTTGTCACATGGATACGCATCCCACTTATGGTGGGATAAGGGCAGAAGGATGAATGATTACTCTGTTCAACACTGTTTTTGTCACATGAACTTAGTGGTAATTTTTGATTAGGTTAGTAATACATCATTAAAAAAAATATATAGTTTCGTTCCAGTCACGTCCAGTTTTTTAGTGAAAGCTATAAATACATTTCTTACCTCAGAACGCGTTTAAGTAAGGAAAACTTTATTTCAGCAAATATATAATAACTACTTTATTTATCTAACTTACATTTTATTTATGTTAGTTACATCGTAAACATGCTAAGAAAGTGTTTCAACAATCCCGACAGTTTTTGTTATGTGTGTGGTGAGTTAACATTTACATATCAGGGTCGAAATTTTACGCTATTAATTGAACAGTGCTATTTTGATTACTTTGGATTTCCTATGTCGCATCAAGATAAATCCTGGGTTCCATATATTTGTTGTGTAACGTGTATGAGACTCTTATTAGGTTGGGCTAAACAAGAACCTAGACATTTGCCATTCGCTATACCAATGACTTGAATGGACCCAAAAGATCATATAAGCTATAGCTAAAAAAAATATATATATATAAGCTATGCTAGCTAAAGAGAGCAGTGGATTTTCATATCTAAAACAAAAATTCCGCAATCTCAGTGAGGCAAAAAATAAAGAGGGTATAATTGTAGGTCCACAAATACGGAAACTGATAAAATTTTTGGAGAAAAATTGAAAGGTCTAGAAAAACATCCCTGGAAAAGTTTTATGAACGTTGTCCAAAATTTTTTAGGAAACTATAGAGCGGATAATTACAAAGATTTAATAAATCAACGTCTAATGTCATATAAAGCTTTGGGATGTAACATGTCCTTAAAAATACACATGCTGCACTCTCATTTGGTTTTTTTTCCTGCAAACTGGGGAGCTGTGAGTGATGAACAAGACGAGCGGTTTCATCAGGACACTTTATTAATGTAGAAAGAAGGCTACCAAGGGAAATGGAGTACACGAATGCTAGCAGATTATTATTGGAATCTTAAAAGAGACCTACCAGAAGCTAAATATTCTCTAAAATAAAATGTATCTATTGTACATTAAACAATAACTTCCTTAAGTATAGCTAAGTTTTCTATTTATACAAAAATAATATGCTATATCACAAGAATACCTGACGTGTAATTTTTTTTCCCTCGATATATTATTGCTTGAAGGCCTTAGTATATTCAAAATTTGAGATAAGAGAGATAAAAATTTTGTTGACCAGTGTTATTAAACAAAGTCTGCAAAAGCTCTCTATCTGTATGTGATCCATTTTCTCAAAATCTACTAAACGGATTTTTGTACGGGTTTTACTAAATGATAATGCATTCCGGAAGGTTTAAGTTAATAGTATTATACATGACCGTTTTATATGATTTATGTTGAAGAGGTCACGCGGTTGTAAAAAAAACTAAATTGCTGGGAGCTTTAGTTGCGTTCGCCACGTAACCAGTAGAGATGCAGTAAAGTAATGTACTAGAGAATTATAGATCTGCAAAAATGCTAAAAAGAAGTACTGGATAGTATTTCTCTAACTCTTATGGTTATCTCAAAATAACTACTTTTATGTTCATCTTTCTATCTATCTATTATTAGGTACTTATAATAAAACTCAGTCCCTAAAAGTTGCCTATCTGTATGCCTGTCTGTATTTTCTAAAAATCTACTGAACTGATTTTTGTACGGTTTTTACTAAAGGGGCGTGCAATTCTTGAGAAAGGTTAAGTTAACTACACTAAATACATTGCGGTTAAATACGTACGGGATCGGGATTTGCACGAGTCAAACTTTCTGACACACCGAATTCCATGCAAACGAAGCCTCATGCACAGCTAGTATATATATCGTGTAGTATATATAGTCGGAATTAATAGAAGTTATTGTAAATTTAAAGTACAATTGTTATTGAGAAACCTTTCAAGAGTTAATATTGGATCACTTATTATATAACGCGTTATACCCGCGACTACATTAGCGTCAACTTTAGTGTTGCAATACCCTCAATTAAGAACCACGTGATTATCGTGTTGCCAATTTCCATTCCTAACAATACCATATCTTAGTCCAGTACTTCTTTTATTAGTATTTCTGTTACAAACAACACGAAAACAACAACTAAAAAAATATTTATAAGTACAAAAGTAAGAGATAGACCAGTCTTTGTCAAGAATGCACACATATCTGAAGTAAATCTCACGAAAGCATAAGTGTAATATTTTTTAGTAGGTTTGATAGTTCTTTAATAGTAGGTGCTTCTTCAATTTTTTTTAAACCGGCCATTTTTATCATCAATACTATAACACCCTGATGAACCCGGCTTTCTAGAACACTTAACCCTACCGCGGCAACCCTTCACGTATAATTCTCAAACCCCGCGGGCGTTAATGTCACGCCTCTACCACGTATTTAGAACAACAGTGCTTACATTCATTATAGAAGGAATTGGTAAAATATATTCTATTGCTGACGTTTTTAAGGTTCAAATTTAATTGAGATTATGTGAGAGTAGAACGGGGTAATATCGCACACGCGTTTAAAGAATTAATCCTCAGGTGCATTTCACTTTATGGGTAATATAAGCTGTAATACTAGGGAATAAGGTTTAGGTCTTTTTGCTAGGAATTAAAGAAAAATTGCCTAACCGTAGGTGACAATCATGACGCCATGTTGGTTTAGTGGGTGGTGGGGGCTGTGGGGTGTCTCATAAGGTTTATACCAGTTTAATTGGCTTCGAACTAAAACTTAATATGGGGGATCGATATCGCGTGGTTTATTCAAGAAGCCGGCTAAGTTTGGTGTTCTTTCACGGTTTAGCGGATTGGTGTATAATTAGGGGAGTTTCGATGACATATACTCGTATATTGGACACTTGAAAATTGTTTGAAGTAAACTATTCATGTCATTTCCCTTGGAGCTATAATTCTAGTGTAGAACGTACGGCAATACGGTACAGTTAAAGAAGTTTCCAAAGCGTCTTTTTACAATATATGTAACCTACATATTATCTTATTATAAATGTGAAAATATGTAGTTTTTTCTTCTTTTACGTCTGATTGATTTGATTTTTTTTGTATATTTTAAGGGATACTATATCAAGCAATATAACACAACAAACTACTTTGCTATAATCCGCACGGGTTAAGCGAATGCATGCAAAGCCAATGTGTATGAAGCAGGCAAAATCTACGCACCTTATACATGCAGGACCACCACAAAAATCCCACGACAAAAATCGTAATGCATTACGATTTTTGTCGTGGAGCCTATCCTCCTGATGATGCTTCGGTTTCGGGGCGAAACGATCGTCGAGATTGTGGTGGTGGGTGTGTGTGCTGCTTGTGTGCGTTGTTGCTGGTGGATGCGCCTTGGGGTGCATGTGGTGGCTTGTCCTGCATGTATAAGGTGCGTAGATTTTGCCTGCTTCATACACATTGGCTTTGCATGCATTCGCTTAACCCGTGCGGATTATAGCAAAGTAGTTAGTTCTGTTATATTGCTTGTAATATGGAATTCCGCAAAGTCACGCCTGCTTCTATAAATCGGATTCTATATCCCTTAAAATAGACAAAAAAATTAAATCACTTCAATATCGAGATGAGAAGTAGTCTGTCTGTCACTAGACAGACTAAGTAGTCATCTCGATATTGAAGTGATACTAAAAAGATAGATATATATATACCGATTGTAAATAGTTATAACCCTATAAAGAGGAATCCACCATACATTGTTTTGTCATATCTCAGATGTATGACAGTTTATATCCATATGAAAGCGCCCAGGTGGCTTAATTTTTTTAAATGTTTTTAACAATTATCGCCATGTTTCACCATGTTTTATTGGATTTCGCTGTGCGGTTGTTACGGTTTTACGGTGTTACGGTGTTACGGTTTCGCCCCATGCGGGCGATCTGTTTATTTAATTGAAATTTTGTAAATAAAAGTAGTTCTGATAAGAGATAGAGACATGCTGTTGCGGACTTTCTTGTGGGTAGTATTTTTGTGGATATACAATTCTCTAAAATATTATTTTTGAGTTTTTCTGTTGATTTATGCGGCGCACGCGAATAAAGCTCCCAGCAAATGAGTTTTCTTACAACCGTGCTACCTCTTCAACACACTTTACATCAAAACTGTAATGCACTATAAATTTAAACCTTCCATAGGAATTGCACTAACTTTTAGTGAAAACCGTACTGAAATCCGTTCAGTAGATTTTGAGAAAATCGATCAAATACAAACACACAGCTTTAGAGGACTTTGTTTTATAATAAGTATAGATTTAATAAAGTTATCTATCTATACTTATCAAATTTTTTTAATGTACAACCTATATTAATTTAAGGTCATTATTGTTCGTGAATGAATTGTCTTTTTTTTTATTTGGCAAAGGTCATTCCGCCAAATAAATAAAATCACCACTTATATTTGATATTACCCCCATTAGCCACTGCATTTACCACGAGCCTTTTATACTTGTGCGTAGTTACGTTCAACTAAATCTTACTCGTTGGATTATCTCAAAAGGTTTCAAGTGCTAATTTGAGCTCAAGCGGCCTCTTAAGGGTGGGTTAGATCCTCTGAGTTAGTTACCTTCAACTGCCTCCCGTAGGCTACCATAGCACCTTTGATGTCCAGTCCAGAGCGTTACCACTAGTCTCGGATCCAACGAAACCAAAATTGAAGTTATTCGTAAGTCATAAGTCTGAAACCAAATTTATAGTTAATCTTGAGTCTGAAAACAAATTTGAAGTTAATCATGAGTCTAGAACCATATTTGAAGTTAATCGTGAATCTGGAATCATATTTGAAGTTAATCTTGAATCTGGAATAAACAATCAATCCATTTTATATAGTGTTTAATTAAGAATTAATACTACATCAAAGCTTATATAATAATAATATCAACCATGGTGGCCGAGCGGTGGATACTCTCCTTATTCGATGGTTGCTGGTTCAAGACTCAAACACGAGTTATAAAGATTTATGTATGTATGAAGTGTGTACCCACACATACATATATACGTATGTGTATGTGTGTGAGTGTATGTGTTACAATGATAGAAAAATTTCATTAAAAGCCGTTTCTTCCTAGCAATGAGACAAATTAGACTGCTATTTTTTCCGTAATAAATATAGTTGTCCCTAGATACATTATAAGAGTATAAACGATTTTCAACGATTATGTTCAATATTTAGATCGAGTATTATTAAACAAGGTTATGGCAAGGTCACTGCGAACAAATCGCAGATTTGCGATTAGTTCCTAGAGTCTATTTCCTGATTATGCTTCAAAAAATTGTTTAGATAGTCTTAGTGAATCTATGCAGTGATAGTGTTGTGGTTTTGGTTGTTTGTAGTCCATGGATTTTCTAATCATGTATTTAACAGATAAATGAAGCGGGTATTATTGTCCGGTGTTAAAACACCATGATTTATCAATTGTCTTTCCGTGGGCCTGAAGTACTTTTCATCACTTTTATGAATGTTTCTCATTCAATGTTTTTTTATTCATCACGGATGATATTTTATCGTTATTTTTATTAATTTGTAAATTGTGCAAAGTCCAATTCAGAAGAACGAATAATTATTGTCATAGATCTAAGAAAAATTCGATATATTAGAAACTTATGTGAGAATTTCGAGTAAACAATAGTAGTGGTATTTCGAAAGGGTCAGTCTCTTGTCAGGAACGTAAAAGGGGGGCAAGTGGGGTGGGTGGGGTAATGGAGAGTGCTTCGGACACTTGAGGGGTGAACTGTGACCCGAGCGCCGGCTTTTGACAGTCCGCAATGCTGCAGCTTTGGATTTTATTGGAATTGTATGGCCTTAATACCGGTATAACTTCCTTTAACTTGCTGGCTTTACGAGTGGAGTCGCGAATGCTGAATTATAATTAGTAATATTTTACAGCGGTTTTCATAAAAACGTTTTCAATGATAATGTTGCTTAGTTGAAACGGGGTATTTAGTCTGAAACATTTCGAGTCCTGGATTGCGATATTATATTTTGAACACAGTTCTTCCTTGTTTTAAGGTTGTTAAACTGTCAAACAAAGTGCCCGTTTCCTTACGTAAATCTAAAATACAATGCAATGACGTAACCTCTTGCTTAGTGTGATTACCATTAAAATAATGACCTACTATCTATCAGAGGGCATATGTTTATAATTTACATATTTCGATATATAACGGTTGTCATTTTCCAGGCTACGGCAAATATTAAATATCATTCAATATAATTCCCACAGATACCTAGCCTAATCCCTTGCTGAGAGTAATTATCATAAAAATAATGATTTACACTCAGGATGCATCCTCAGTGTAAATAATTATTGGTGTCTAATAATTGTTTCATTGGAACTATTCAAGTTTGTTGTATTGTAATAAAACACTTTCTTTATTCTTATGATTGCCTAGTACTTTCTGTAGTAACTGTAGTTGGTATAAACTAAATATATAAGAAAGAAGAAGTATATTTTTGTAGGAATCGGTGAAAATTTTCCTTTTGTTTTCTTTAATGATTTCATTATTTGGGCAATGAGAAAAATCGTTGCGTTCAGAAATGAATGCATCACATAAGTAAGAACATATCATATCGCACGCATAGTGTCAAAGTGACCGAATTAAAAAAAATTGTATGGTGAAAAATTGCAATAACCATAACTTGGAACAGCAAGAAACACTATCTTTTTAAAAGTTCGTAGCGTGATGTCATAGATGACATTGAAATAAGGATTACACCGTATCTAACTTAGTTGGACCTAATTTTTAACTATTTCGGTCACTTTAATACTGAGTGCGCTATATGTGCCTTGCTGTGTACATATTTCGACTACCCTAGAGATGTACTGGATGTCTTTTCCCATCGGCTACGAGAAATATTAAATACCATCCAATACAATTCACACAGATCCATTTGACCTGTTAATTCTGCCAGTCAAGTACGATTAACGGGTCAAATGACTTCGCTTCCTACTTAACAGACCACCCACCGGCCCGTGATGATTACTGACGTCAAAACACTGTAAGGTATACGCGCATCGCGGTTTGCGAAACGCAACAGCGTTATAGCGGTGCGACAAGAATAAATACTCTAAAAACGCAACAATATAAAGACTACTTAAATAACAATCACAAAAAATCGTCAATAATATAATTTAGAGCAAAAAAAAAATGTATTTGTTGCAATATTGTATAAGTTATATTGTTTGCAATTTTAAACTAGTTTATCCATCCAAAGATTATATAGACATTATTAAATGTATCTTTAATCAATATGCTAGTTTTATGAAAAATAACAAGCTAGATATGAAAATAGTATAAATACGAGGTACATAAATTATTTTCGTAAATTATATAATTAGTACATTATACTATGCCCAATAGTTTTAAAAATTCGTTTGTTTGACATATCCTTTATACGTGACTCACTTTGCCATTCATTACCTGACAGTATTCGCAAAAATTACATAAGTTATTGCTAAAAACATGGCAGATTAAAATCTACAATAAATATACAATATGAATATATTTTTACAATGATTCAAAACATCAGAAATCATGTACAAAAATAAATACGCGTCATGAATTCTGAAGCATGGCGTATATTTCATGAATTCTGAAGCAGAAAATAATAATCTTTAATTAAGATATTGAATGGCCCCTTGCTGCAGGTGGTAGTAACCCTGCCTTCAGCTATGGCGGATTCGATTCCCACCGAGGGCCACCATTAACAAACATTTGTTCATTGTTAGAGTCTAGCTGTATTTATTTATTTATATAAAATTTATCGGTCGCCTGTCATCCATAACACAAGAATCAAGTTTCTTACTTTGAGGAAAGACTGTGTCTATAATTGTCTCATATATTTATTTATTATTATTTAATTATTTGAATTAATTAATTAGTTAATAAGTCTTGCCCCGCAGTGCGTAAGATCATTACTTTTCGACCTGTGTTGTTCTTTCTAAACTTAAAGACAGAGAAAATGTCAATCATGCCGCCAACGACTTCTAAGTTAATATTAATCATAAGTTTACATTTAAAGACCCTTCTCAACCAACTGTTGTAGTTCGCAGCAACAACCCTTGTTAAATCCGGAAGGGTTTTCTAATTTCTAATATTCCTGTTGCCTCGAGGTAATCTGTTTAACTTATGGTAAAATAATTTCTGAGGAAATGCTCCTCCGAGAGTCAATCAAAAACTACGGAAGTCATTTTCTCATGGATTTAGGACTGGCCCAAAGAAATTTGGAATAGAATGGCAGGTACAATTTTAGCAAAAGTATAATCTATACTTATTATAAAACATAAGTCCCAAAAAGCTGTCTGTATGTATGTAATCGATTTTCTCAAAATCTACTGAATGGATTTTTGTACCGTTTTCACCAAAAGATAGTGCAATACTTGCGGATGGTTTAAGTAAATAGTACATATCGGTATTAGGTAAATTGTGTTGAAGATATCGCTCAGTTGTTAAAAAACAGCCTTGCTGGGAGCTTTAGTCGTGTGCGCTGCGTAAACGAGCGGAGATACGCTAAAGTAATGTACTAGAGAATTGTAGATCTAGAAAAATACTACGAAAAATTCTCGATAGTATGTTTCTATCTCTCACGGTTAACTCACAATAGCTACTTTTATGTTCAAAATTTCGAAAATTCAGGAAAAGTTTCGTTAATCTCTTTTATTTCGTTACTGAACTTCACGCAGGCGAAGCCGTTGTTGGAACAGCTAGTTGTGAATAAGATAAACTATAGATATACTTTATGGACAGATTAATAATATTTATAGACTAGATAATAGCGTAACCAAGCGCTTGATAAATACCTATTAATGTGGATGGATATGTGATGCATATAAAAGTAATATCATCAGAGTCGACGATAGGAGAGAATGGAAGAGAAAAAATGTTGTGCTGACCCACTTATAGTGCGACAAGGAAAGATGATATTGTAAGCTTATTTTTATATAAAACAAATCAAAACCTTTTATTTAAAGATATACTATATAGACATAAAAATTAAGAAATAATAATAAATTTATGATTTTTAGGTGTTGATTGCGCAGCAAAATATGGTTCTGCAAAAAGGAACACCACTCAGCGTTATTTGATATCCGGATACAATATATTTCTATATTGGTTTTCAACGACCTCTTGCTTTATCTAACAATATACCCAGAATGTCAGTGGTAATTACATCTTAAATAAAATGAGTGAATGTGATTCTTCCTGGTTTGTCACGGTTAAACCAACTTATCGGACCCCAAAGTTACATTAAAATCACATATAATGTGACGATTCCATAAGTGCTGGTTAAAGCCACTTGAATAAATAATAATTTGATTTTGACCTCGCACCAATAAAAACATACCAATATTGACAAAAAGATTGAATAAGGACTTGAACTGCTAATCCTCTAAATACAATCCTATAATTGATATAAAATGTAGTTTCGTTTCGTAAACGTTAATTCCCACGATCCCGTGATCTTTATTATGGGTTCTAATTACAGGCATGAATTTGATTTTAAAATATATATATGGAAATAAAATATATCATTCGATGTATCAAGCGCTTTACGGTGACGAAAAACATCGCATATAAATCTGCCGATTTGCATTTGAAAATCGTGATTGATGCCTCATCCGAACTCTAGTTTTGCCCAGCAGTGAGCATACAAACCTATATTTTTCTCGTATACGTACTACCAAACTCTCATCGTCACATGATTTGGCTTCATATTTTACGACCGGCGGCTTGCCTGACCCTAGTAGCCTTTTACGACACCTCGGTAAAAAGGAGGGTGGTCTATTCTATTCTGCCAGATACCACACGGCATCGTACTAACAAACTCTCTTTACTCAAAATTCTTTATCAATAATATCGGATGATATGATCAAGCGCTATTATTTTACAACTCATTAAACTTTACATCAAGTAAATATTTTAATTAATATCTCGATTCAAAATCGAAAATGCTTGAACCATGTTCAAACTAAAGGATACAAGAGTAGAAGAAAAGGTCCAAACAAATGTTGGCTTGATTTGTTAATCGGATAATCAACAGCACGGCGGCCGACGTGAATTATAAATCAGGCGCAGGCGCCGACCGCCGAGTACAGTGGCTGCCAAAGTTTGAAAAACATTAAATTATTTAAGAGGGTAAAGTGGCCTATAGTTTTCCAAATTTTTGGCAATGTCTTCTTAAGGAAGAAGAACTAGATTGTAGTCCCAACATGTTGCTCCAATGAGGATAAGCAGTCTACGCACTTGCCAGAAACACTTCAGTTTTATACAGACTTCATCTGGTTATTATCCTTCACCGAATAAAATTGTAAATATCCATAAGATAAATTATGTCACGCAAATCCACGATAAACATTACATATGTACAATTTTGGGAATGAATTATATTACTTCAGGTCTTATAAAATTTATCTCCAAGCAATTCTCTCACAGCTGATTCGACACCGGTGGGGAACCCTGACTATATTGAATATAATGTATAATAAATATAATAATAACAGTTATTTAAATCATTTAAATTAAAATCTGAATAGATGACCAATATATGAATGTTCTTTCTCAAAATTGTTTGGTTTTTTGTTAATTGTTCGGTCTCAAATTTTCTCACTGTATCTTTAAAAGCCTAGTTAATAATCTAAATCTTGTCTTATTTTTATTATCTTGGTTATTTATATTATATAACATTTGTCTTTTTATAGTATTCATATAATTAACTTATATTACCGATTTAATGAAATTTTATATGCATATTCAGTAGGTCTAAGAATTGGCTACTATCTATTTATCATACCCCTAAGTGATAAAAGTTGTTACCCTTACTTGGACAATTTCATAAATTTTTTCAAATGTACACTAGAAATTTCCTAGAAAAAAAATATTTGGCAAAACGTTTGCCTGGTCAGCTAGTTACTCAGCATAGTGATCGTAAACTAAGGTTCATTTTCATGTGATACTCGTACTATTGAAAGGGCTGAAATGACAAAACTGATATTAACGTATTAACAGCGGCCTATCGAGTATACTTTTGGCTTAATACTCAAAAAAACTCTGAACTGAAAAAAAAGGTAATAATGTATGGACTTTAAAAGTAATGGTAAAAACTTTTTTGCTATAGTCTGCGATACAGGAAATAGAAAATATATATAGTGTTAAATGTATAGCGGACTATCCGTTTCTTCATACCGATACATGCAGGATTCGTAAAAACACATGCACAAACCTTCACCATTGCCACCACAATACACAAGCACTACACACGTTCACTATCACAAACTCAACAATCGTTTCGCCCCGCAACCGAAGCATCATCAGGAGATAGATTCCACGACAAAATCGCAAAGCATAGTATGGACGTCAGTTTGGAAAGCATTGGCTAGATAAAATACGATCACAATCTGTGGATAGCTGCTGCATCAAATTAGGCGAACGATCAAAGGTCCAAAAATAAAACGCGAACACACCAAAACACATTCCTACAAAACTCCTATATGTGGGACAAATTCATTAGAAACAACGAATTTGTCAGGTGAATATCTACGGAAATCAAAAAATGCCTTTTAAGCTGTTTAAGTGATTTTAAAATTCTTGGAAGCTGGAATTTTTCTTCACAACCCACCGACCCGTTTTTGTTAGGGCCGATTCCTTAAAATGTTCAAAGATGGCTTTCTGCTTAACGTTTTGTTAATTATTTTAATCTAACAGTATACCGTGACATCGCTCGCTTGCTAGAACTTTTTAGACTACTTTAAATCAGTTTTTTTATTATCCCTACATGTGATCCATCATTTTGAAAATATACCTTCTCATCCAATCGTTTTCTCACTGTTGGGCATGTGATATTAGTCCTCCCCTAGTATTTTCCAAAATGATCTTCTGCCAACTTAGTATTTACCCTCATGTTCGACACCCTATCGAGCACTTGATTCAACTATTATCATCATTATTCGCCTGCCCTTATCCCACTCTAAGTAGGGTTGGCGTAACATCTTTAAAACATGTTGTTACATGTTTTGGCTAGTTATTTTACGACCGGTCGCCTGCCTGACATCAACTTACTTTGGTGTAGTAGTGGTCCATTCTTTCAGCCGGATACCATATAGTGGTCAAGTGGTTAGTTGCCTTTTAAGACACCTCTGCAAGATTTCATTTCTTTCATCGACATTTCTGATGATGACGTAATAATGGGTATCGTGGCTGACTTTTTTTGGCTTTATTTAGTTAGTCTTTTGCTTTTCTAATTAAGCTCCTTATCCAGGTTGTTTGCGAGTATCTTGTTCCACTTTCTTAGGATTTTTATTGTGCTATTTGTATTTCACTTAAACAATTGTATCAAATGTTTTAATTAATAAGGGGTAAACGTGTTTAATGGCAATTATAATTTTAATTAAATTGCCGTATGGTAGCTAAAGGTCTTTATGGTTTTTATATAGCAGAGTATTGAACGCTAAATAACTAAACGAAAGGTGTTGAGACATTGAATATGATAATATTTAATGTACAACCTGAAATTATTATATTCAAGGATTTCGAGCGAGGACGTTTGAAGGTTACGAGATATTTCCGTTTTTCGTTGTATTTAAAAGCAGGTGATCCCACAGGAAACCGTATCGAAATAATCTTACGTCAAACATCTGTCAATAATAACGGATTCGGTCGAAAATCAAAACTATACTGATTACTAACCATTCATACACGACACGAAAGGAGCAATTTTCATCACCAGCCATAAACAACCAAACTAACCAGGTGAAAGGGACAACGATAACTTTCAATATAAGACTGAGCGAGACAAAAGGACCAGTCTCGACCAAGACGAATGTAGACTGAGCTGGGCTTATATGGTATTGAGGTGGTGCGAAAGGGAGGTAAAGCGCTTGGGTGGCCACCCCCCATGGTTGGCCGATGACCATAAAAATGAGTATAAAATTGAAACATCAATATAATAAGCAATCAACGTGGGTCAGGCCAGTTCTAATTATACTGGGCGAGCATACGATATAAATTATACAGAAATATACAGATTGCTCCGAAATCGAACTTTTATTACTGCCATTGTTTAGATTGATGTTTGATACGGATTTTGCAAGAGCTTTTTTTTCATCGACCAACTTTTATCGCCTTTATTTTGTTTAATATTTCATAAATAACTAATAAATCTATCTATATCCAAATATATAAAAGAAAAGTACTCCTTCTAGATTGGCGAAGTGGCTGGACCGATTTTAATAAAAAATGTAAAAAATGTCAAGTAATCTTGTAAAACAGTCAAATTAGTTTAATAAATTGTAAATGATTATAGAAACTACAATTATAATAATTTTAAATATTAAATAGTATCTTTAGATTGACCTAATGGATAATCGTGTAGAGTATGGTGGCTCGGAGCTTTTTTTAAACTTTTAACGACAATTTTTTTTACTACTATTATCTATAAATTAGTTTAATCGAGGTTCTACTTTAAAGTAAAGCAACATAAGCACTTTCAAAAATAGAAGCAAACATATTAAAAAAACAATTACTTATAAAAAGAACGACTATCGCTTTCCAGCAATGTAACCTTTTTCCCCTTATGCCAATCGAAATTACAGGTATCAATGTATGGTTTTTAATCTAGTTTAACTACTTTTCTTTTATTAATTACTGCCAATTATACATGCTACATCATTTTTCATTGCATGTTGTACACGGATATCTGGATGTGGAATTCCGCGGTACGATGATATATAGTAAAAAGTAAAGTAGTCCTGTTTATTTTATTAACAAAATCCCGCAAAGGCCGCTTTTTTGGTAGAAACAAGTGCGAATTGACAGTATACACAAAAATAATGAGAATATTATTATGTTATAATCTTTGATAAAAGAAAATATATGTAACGCTAAATGTAGAATGTACTATCCGTTCTCATACCTAACACATGCAGAATTCGTAAAAACTCATGCACTGCTCGCCATCAATAACACAACAATACTGCACACATTCACCACTACAATCTCAACAATCGTTCATTCAAACCTTGCGGTTTGCGAACTTTAGATATATTTTCTTTTATCGCGGATTATACATAAATATTTTCATTACTTTTTCTATTATGGACCTCCACGAAGTAACGCTTAAGTCTATGAATTACAAGCAATATAACATATTCTATAAATCATCTATGAATTAGTTTATACGATTCAAGAAAATTTTAAGGCATGTACCTCCTATTAGTCTCCTCGCGAGTTTTATTTTCTAAAAAATGAATTTTAGAAAATAAAACTCGAGAAAAAACTAAAGAATATTTAGAATGATAAATTACATAAAGTATAACAATTGTAAAAGAACGATGGTTTGTGAAAAAAATGCAGTGAATGAACCGTATGACAATTAAAAAAAGCCAGTACCGTAACGCACGTTAATGTATTCGAACGGTTTATGAACTTAAGAATTAGTATTTTTTCATATAATGTAATTAGTTACATTTAAGCTAAGTGGGTCTTTAAGTAAATAGTCAAATGAAGGGTAAACGCTAATAATATCAATTAGAGCGCGATTATTAAGATCAATTAATAAATGTTAAAAATGCTTGAATTTAACCATTTTTACGACCTTGCATTCATTGCAGTGACAAAACATAACTAGTGATAAGAATTATAATTTAGCAGAAACAACCGTCGAGTTTATGCTGAGTCGTCATAGTAGGAGTAATTTTTCGAACCTGCAATAGAGGGACAAATACAAATAAAACACAAAAAAGTTAACAATACATCAACAAACAAAGAAGTTGATAAAAATCAAAATAATAATAAATCAAATCAAAACCGTTTATTAATAACGTCACAGTAAAGTAAAAAACAGTAAAAAAATATAATATCATTTGTTTTCCATATGGATCTCCGAAAAGTAACGCCTAATTCTATAAATAAACGACATCAAAATCTGGAATAAAATCAATATTGTTATAATAAATAATGGTAAGATGCGCAATCTTACTTCAGCCATATCATAAGAAATCCCAAATATGAATAATTGCATTTGATAGTACAAAAATTATGGGAAGGCGAAGTGTAGAACGAAGGAGAACATCCTGGCTGAAAAACCTACGCCAGTGGTATGGCAAAAGCACCCGTTCTTTATTTAGAGTCAGGCATCAAAAGTTCAGCAGGCCTACCATGAACTTTTATTGCGACTCAATTGAAGACGTAAACGACCATGAAGTGTGAATTGCATTGAGGTCGTAATGTTTGAAAAGGATAACGTTATATGAACTATAGATAACTCTGTCTCTTTTACTCGCATGTTCTAAGGACGAATTCTAAACGCTCATTCGGCAACTACTTAAAGTGTACGTCTTAAAGACGTCATAGTATGAAGAAGCAAAACAATTCGTTTACGTCTTTAATTGAGTCGCAATAAGAGTTCATGGTAGGCCTGCAGGTTGCCTTAATAATCGCCGAACTTCATGCATGAAGATGAAGTGCAATCTTAATAGAAAACTAGAGTAAAAATAGCAGTTCCAGGTTAAAAATACCATATAAAATCTTTACGAAACCCTCAATTAGCAATAATCACTCTTGACCATTCCTATTACATCCTAACTTAGTCCATGTGCAAAGACACTTCTTTTTTACAAAACTGCCTGACTTATTCATCTTAAACGCGTTGTAGTGGTCGGTGTCGGCAAAAACTGGCGTTTATCGTATTAAGCCTTGATTCAGTGGCTCGCAATTATCTCTCAAGAGATCTTGTGTTTGAGATAACTCTGTTTGAAGCTTAACTAATACGGTTAATGAGATTCTGTAACGACAAGATTTACACTTTATATTAAACTGCTCAGGGTTCCGTGTGATTATACTTTATTATTAACTTAATTATTTTTTACAGGAGAATTTAAAATAAACAATATATTTACTCGACATTAACAAGTTTTTTTTTATTTACAACATAAATGTACAAGTTATGTCTATCTTAAATTAATTAACCGCTAGTATTATACAAATCATGCCCACGTGGAATGCTAGCAGTATTCTTGGGACCGTTTCCTCATTTCGGCGTTGAATCGTTAAGTTGATTCTTTGTGCGAAGAGGTAACCAACTACTTTTGAATCGACAACTCCAGTGCTGATGCATTAAACCTGTTCCATCATGTACCTGTGACTTACAGTCCTACAATTTTACAAAAAATATTCCTTGTCGATAGTAAATATAAAAAGTGCCTACTTTTGAATCGTCAATTCCACTGCGGGTTTGTCAAATTACTCGTACTGGGCAAACCAAGCATATACGGTTTTTTGGCAAATTATATTTCTTATAACAGCTTTAATCTGTAATCTATATGTCAAAATATATATATCAGAGGTTTTGGGCCAATATTTACGAGCAAATAATTGTAGTAGCGATTCCAAGTTATTAATGGCAATTGGCATTAACAAATCGTTTGAAACTGGCTTTTAAATGACTTTTAAGACTTTAAGATTTGATATAATATTGTTTATCAGTAATCCTTCGTTCCTGAATAGATTTTCGAGGCATCACTTATGCGGTGCTCATTGATTGACTATATTATCACTTTTGGAATAAAGAATAATTATAACTCAGTCATTTACATATATACATCAAAACTATCACTGATAAATTCATTTTTGTTTTCTAACGCTTAGAACACTCTATAAGGTTGCGTATCCAGTTGTCATAACAGGATAAAATATATGATTTAGTGCTCTAAGCTCCAGGCGGTAGGTGTCGTTATGTTTAGGATGTTGGTTATCAAATTTATTTTTAATTACGATTGATGACTTTGTTTTTAATTAAGGAAAACTTTAAACTGGTATCGATATGTTCCCGATATACATCAGAAACATTATACTTACCATATACTACGCTACTTCTATACTAAAATTTAAAAATAAGAATTTAATTTTTTTAACCTGTATTGCTATTATTTTGTCAGTTAGCCGTATAAGTACCATATTAAAAAAAACTACTACTATACTACAACAGTAATAATAAAATTATTTTGCTATAATCCGCGATACAGTAAATAGAAAATATATATAGTGTTAAATGTATAGTGGACTATCCGTTTTTTCATACCCGATACTTGCAGGATTCGTAAAAACACATGCACAAACCTCAACCACAGCCACACACGTTCACTATCACAAACTCAACAATCGTTTCGCCCCGCAACCGAAGCATCATCAGGAGATAAACTTCACCACAAAATCGCAAAGGCTTTGGGCATGTATCGGGTATGAAAAAATGGGTAGTCCACTATACATTTAACATTATATATATTTTCTATTTACTGTATCGCGGACTATAGCAAAATAATTTTATTATTACTTTTGTATTATGGATCTCCGCAAAGTAACGCCTAATTCTATAAATTACTACTATACTGTTGACGACTATGTTGATGATATGAAAGCTTGGATGTAACTTGCGACCAGCTTCACACTAAATTATATTGTAATTTTTGATTTATTAAAGAATTATATATAATTAAAATGTAGTTATATATCTAAGTATTTATGTGTTTTAAATATTAGTAGTATACTTACTAGTTTCTTTGGCGATAGAGAACCGTGTGTGTAATTGTCCTAAATATTATATTAAAAAACATAAAAGACCTTGTAGCAAATTTAAAAAGAGATTCCATCATTATGCCATAATCATAACATAGACCGAGTTGAAATTCCAAACAGCTAAATCGCTCCCACCACAACATTGTCAGCCAGTTTCGCAACTTACAAAGAGAGACATTATCTCAGAAAGCGCGGTCACGAATTGGCAATTTGATAGTCATCGACAATGGTACCGATAGATTGTGTATCATGCCACCCACGAGACTTGCTTAGCGTGCAATTATCACTCGGACTACTAAGTTATGGGGCTGAAATATTGCCTAATGTAATTTACCAGTTGTGTTGCATATTTTCAGCATCTTGGTAGAGCCTGTACAGGTTATATCCAGGCTCTACCAAACTAGTACGCTGCTGACGAGGGTGTAGACGAGATGCGTAGTGTAGTATTTCTATTTAGTATTTCTGTGCCCTCGTCACCAAGCAGCAAGGTGGAACACCTTAAGGTTTTGGTCGGTAAGTAAAAAGTAAAGTAATGGCCTGTTACAATCCCATTGCTGGCTCCCATTTTTTAGACTATGGAAAGTTATAGAAAGTTTATGCGTACCAAGTTATTGTCCCACTGCTGGGCTTAGGTGAGGAAAGGGTTTAGCTAAACCGAAAAACGCTGCTCGAAAGCGGATTGGGTTACACATATGCCCTAAATTTTCCTGACAATGTTTTTCTTCACCGAAAAGTGTGTGATAAATTGCAAATATCAATTACACAAGTTTGAACAAAGAAGCCCATTGGAGCCTGCTCGAGGTTTTAACCCGTGACCCCTTGAAAGAGTCGCAAGGTCTCACCAATGTGCTGTCACAGCTTATGTGTAGTTAATTATATTTGCAGCCAACTGCTGAATGTAACTAGGTACAAAATATTTTATACTATAACCAATTTCATTCCACTCAGTTGTTTGTTTAAAAGTAGATCATCATTCGTAGTACTAGGCGTTACTTTGCGGAGATCCTTAATACAAAAGTAATAATAAAATTATGCGATTTAATCGTCATCAGTATAGAATGATGATGCTTCGGTTGCGGGGTGAAACGATCGTTGAGTTTGTGATTGTGAACGTGTGTAACGCTTGTGTATTGTAGTGGTGGTTTGTGCATGTGTTTTACGAATCCTGCATGTATCGGGTATGAAAAAACGGATAGTCCACTATACATTTAACACTATATAAATTTTCTATTTACTGTATCGCCGATTATAGCAAAATAATTTTATTATTACTTTTGTAGGTCATCATTAATTTACACTTAACCCTACTCTACTATGGATTCGAACCCGGCCGGCACCAATGAGTTGTTCTGTTAAAACTTATGTGTCTAATTGATATTTACAATTTATCACATGCTCTTCGGTGAAGGTAACATCGTGAGGAAACCTGCATATCTGTAGAGAATTATAGGGATATGTGTAACCTACCAATCCGCATCCGTAGCGTGGTAGGTCTTAATTCCAATCCTTGTCTCTAATAAACGGAGAGAGGAGGCCTATTCCCAGCAGTGGGATATTAACAGGCCGTTATTTTATCCCTACTCTAAATGGGGTCGGCACAATATGTCTTCATGTTCCATTCTTCTCTATCATTCGTCAACTCTGGCGCTACTTCTTTTATATGCCTATCATTCTTTACAAAATCTATCCATCTTTTTTTCAGCATCCCTCTAGTCATACATCCATCCGCAGTCATATTTAAATCTCATTTGGTCTCATTATGTTAAGCCGTGTGGTATCCGGCAGAATAGAATAAACCCCCTTTCTTTCTTACCGGTGTGTCGTAAAAGGCGACTAAGGTAAGTTGACGTCAGGTTTTTTTTATTTTTTATTAGTTGACGTCAGGTAGGCGGCCGGTCGTAAAATACGTAGCCAAATCATATGACAGCATGCTTGCAACATGTTGTGCCGACCCCTCTTAGAGTGGGATAAGGGCAGGAGGATGATGATTGGTCTCATTATGTTGTTGTAATAGGTATGTGCGTATTTAGCAAAGGTTTGACCAGTTTTTCCACGTGCCATTAAAGCCTGACCTGTGTATTCAAGGACGGCCTTATTAATATACAATTTAGTATAATTTACTACCGAAGGCATACATTTATCTCCAAAGTGTTAGTCATTATAGCCCGGACCGGCGGTTCAATGTTCGTGAGACAAACATAAACTGAAGTCATAAATTCTGACCGTGTAAAATCTAGCCTTGTGTTTTTTAGTTTCAAGTTTTGGCTTGACTGTTGTACAAAAGTAATAAGGAAATTATTTTACTATAATCCGCGATTAAGTAAATAATAATATATAACGTTGTATGTAGACTGGACTATCTGTTCTCATACCCGATACATACAGGATCCGTAAAAACACATTCACAAACCTCCACCACCGACACCACAATACACAAGCACACTTTCACTATCACAAACTTAACAATCGTTTCGCCCCGCAACCGAAGCATCATCAGGAGATAGACTCCACGACAAAATAGAAAAGCGAATCCTGCATGTAACGGGGGTCCACTATACATTAAGCACTATATATATTTTCTATATACTGTATCGTGGATTATAGCAAAATAATTTTATTATTGCTTTTGCATTATGGATCTCCGCAAAGTAACGCCTAATTCTATAAAAAAAATTTTCAACATAAAAGTAGTTATTGTGAGTTAACCTCAGAAGATAGAGACATGCTGAAGCGGACTTTTCTGTAGTATTTTTGTAGATCTACAATACTCTAGTCCTTTGTTTTAGTGTATCTCTGTTGCTTTACTCGGCGCACGGCGCCTAAAGCTCCCAGAAGGTGGGTTTTTTTTACAGCTGTCTCTTCAATACAATTTATATAAAACCTATGTTAGTTAAAAATAATGTACTATTAATCTAAACCTTTCGGAAGATAGATAGATAATAGAAGTATAGATAATTCAAATATATGACGATGGTGAGTTTACATGTCTACAATTGTGACGGCGCCTTTTGAACTTATTCTAAATCAGTTAAAGAATACCTTGTTCCTTTTAAAAAGCCGATATTAGGCAACGCAGAGAGATAGGGTTAGGTAATATTATATAAGCTAGTCCGATTAGAATCTGAAGATTACGAAATAGTGAATAATACGCTGTGAAACAGAAAATTAAAAAGAGCAGAATTATAAACTTGGTGGTACTAGCGACTTTGTTCGCGCACAGCTTAAGCACTTAAGTGCTCTCAATAATGCAATATGTGTTTCCCTGTTCCCGAAAGAAAAACAGGATTTTATTTATCATATATCTTACCCCATTGTACACCTTTTAAATGTGCCGAATTTCACCACAGACAGACAGATTTTCGTAAATATAATAGCTCGATGTATATGCACTATATTTCAATGGACAAGTTGTTCGACTTCGAAAGTGAGCGAATAGTGAAGTCTGTTGGTGTTCCTAATGATTTATCTTACAGAAAACTACCTCGCTATATTGTAAATATAATCATCAGTTCATGTTGAGCAATGAACTATATTGTAATGACTAATAGACATGTAATTTAAGCTTATAAATCACAGATAGAGGCAAGCGTTGATAGACGTGGCTCGCGGTAGTGGCTTAGGGCGATCGAGCATTATCACCTGAGCTCAGAACGGTTCACATAGAATAGCTTGACTCCAGATAAGGCGGTAGAATTACATTTTCCTTTAAATAAATTTATAGGACAATTACTAATTCAAATTGAAAATATTCTTAATTAGACGCGACCAGTGGAGCAGAACTTTATGTGAATGTAGGGTAATTAATTTTTCTAACCTACTTTATACTATTGTGGTTTCTATTTGTTGTTTATTTTTATAAAAGTAATTGTTTTTTACTAACTTATATGTTCTGTATAAGGTGTTATTAGCCTTTAAGAACGTAGATTTTATTGACTGGTGTATTCTTATATATAAGTAATGCATATATGTATGTTTATGTTGTTATAAATAAATAAATAAATAAATAAAATTAAAGTGGAGCAGAAGACAGGACAGGGCGTGCGTAGCGGGTCATTATCTTACAAGTTTAAAAAAAATAGGTTTACCGTGCTCAAATTATCGTCCAAAACGCCACTATACAAGTATTTCCTTTCTAATGCCGCTGGAACTTAGTGGTATAATGAAAAGTATGTATGTATGCTAAATACTTTTCTACGGGGCACTAATTATTGTTATTGAATTTTAGTTTGATTATGATTTATTCTATACTACCTGTTTTTTTATATTTATTTAGTCTCGTACATTATTTTAGGCCACGCGGTTTTGTAACACGTAAAAGTAATGTATGAATTTGTGATCAATAAATTGTCACCGTGGTAATATAATACTAAATACAATATTTTATAGTTTCACCCGCGGTGCAAAACTTATGTAAAAAGCTTTATGTTTATGTATTGATACGTTCTTTTTATTTCTCTGACTTTTCCAAATTAAAAAAAAACAGTATAGATAAGAAAATTAGAATTTGTGAATTTCAGTAGAATGGTTTTTTTTAATTAAAAGTAGCCCATTTGTTCAAGTTCCGAATGATTCATACACAATAGTTTTTACACGTTTGCACAAGTTTGCTAAGCCATTGGTTCCTTAAAGCACACGCACTTACAAATGTTAGAGGTATTGGAGATAAAAAGCTCGCAAGCTTCAATAATCAGTACTTTCGGTTATTTTTACTCTACACCTGCGTTACTCTGTGCCACTAAACAAACTCTCGTTCGTGACTCCAATTGGGTCTCATTATCGGGTTCGGTCCGATTTAAAAAGTATAAATAATGTTAGGGCCGCGGCAAATTGACGTATAATCATAGTGTTACAGTGATTAGACCTAAATGTAGATATTATGTGTCGAGAGCGCACCGTGGGTGGCTTAATGGACCCGATGACACACTTGTTAGGACTGGATCGGACGAGAATTATAGATTAGCAGTTAAATTGGAATCGCCTTTTTTATTACGATAGGTTGAGGATAACTGTTATCTCATATTATGTGTTCTCGCTATATCCAGGATATCAGAATAGTGAAACATCGTGATAAGAGGCCACAGGTTCAAATATAAAGTACGAGTTTTCTTTAGTTTCTCTTTTCAACAACTTATGCGCCTCATTGATATTTACAATCTATTAGACTTTGCTTAGTGAAGGAACACATAATGACGATACCTGTGTAAAAAAAGTAAAGTAAAGTAACAGCCTGTTACTATGCCTACTGCTGGGCTAAGGCCTCCTCTCTCCGTTTTTGGAGAGAAGGATTGGAGCTAAGACCTACCACGCTGCTCCAATGCAGATTGGTAGGTTACACATATCCCTAAAATTCTCTAGAGATATGCAGGTTTCCTCACGATGTTTTCCTTCACCGAAAAGCGTGTGATAAATTGCAATTATCAATTAGACACATAAGTTTTAATAAAAAAACTCATTAGTTCCTGCCCGGTGTTTGAACCTATCTCGTCTCTAGAGAGTCGCACGGTTGTCGATACCTGTGTATCACTGTGGAAATCCTCAAACACTATATGCTACCAATCACTGCACCGCGTGGTACTCTATTATTTGGTAGATATGTGGAGCGACGCTCCAAATAAATATTATTTATTACAATAAATAAATAAATTACAATAATATATCTTATTATTACACACACAGTCAGCTGTCAAAATTAATAGCTTAATTCTTGTGTTATGTGTGACTGCATCACTCAGATACACCCAGAATTGAATAACCAACAAATTGCATTACAGAAAATATTGACCCTCGGCGAGAATCGAAATCGCGTAGCTAAAGGCAGGTTGACTGCTACATAAAAAGCACACGGCCAACCTCATTCTTCCAAGATAGGAATGTCTAAAATGATTTGATAAACATCGCCGTAACGGTAACAATTTGTAATACTATTAACAAATTTGAACATACCAACTGATTAACTTTGTCTTAAGACTCAATAAAAGTGTAATGTTTTATTTTTATGATAATATAAAATGCTAGGAATGATTACTCCGCATGGAAAAGTGCACTATTGGTAGACCTCTCGTAATATGGATAGATGACCTTTTAACCCTTTGAACGATAGGTTCCCTTAGGTGAGCATAAAACGAATTTTTGACATCCATTTTTAGATCATGTTATTTACTATATAATAAATATGAAAACATTTTGATTTTTCCTTGAAATATGATCCATAAAATCTCGTACCAAATTCACGTAAATTCACATAAAGAAACACAATATTTTTTTAAGACATCCATGCAGCTGTAAAGATTAACAATACTATTTTTATTGTTAATCCATAAAGTTAATATTGAAAATTTAATCATACAATATATTTAATCTCCGAACCCACTATATGTGCACCATGTGCACATAAGAGCAAGTACCAAAGATAAATGTAACTTACTTTATTAATATATTTAATTAATATTATAAAATATTTGGTTGCATTCGATGGGGAATCTTATAACGAAGAAAATGGTATGCTAATCATAGGTATAATTATTAAATAGTTTAAAAACATGATTCAAAAATAAATGGGAAAAATTCTGCGTGACGATTAGAGCACATGGTGCACAACAACGGCGGAAGGGTTAAAAGAAAGGTTGCGGAGAACCTTTGGATGTAAGTGGCACAAGACTATATGAAGTAGAAAATCTTTAGATCGCAACAACGGCAGACATCTATCATTTTATTTATATAGAAGATATAAAGTTCGTGTTGATGCTCGTAGGTAAATAATGTTGTATTGGTGTCTCCCGACAAGATTGGGGGTGAAAGAATTGTTTGGCTGCCACGCACCGTGACCGGACCATTAGACGGCGAATGTGCAAGTACAGAAAGCAAAAAAAATACATTTAATTTGAAAATGTCGTTTTTCTTTATTAAAACGGAATTATATATTTCGTCTGCTCGTACGTTGTTTCCTCTGATTTAGAAAGAACACCAATTGTCAAGGATACCTGCAGTATTAACTATACCTAAATCTAAAACCCTTATGTTTGCGATAAGTGGATGCAGAGTGCGGTTACCCTTAAATTATTTTCAATGTTATCACTTCATATTATGGTATTGTATAAGCAAATAAAGCATTTTTTAATTACTGTTGCTTCATGTTACTTATATTATTTACTATATATTCTTAACAGTTTATCATTTACAGGAATCAATGAAAAGTTTTATAGAAATAGCCGTTACTTTGCGGAGAACCATAATACAAAAGTAATAATAAAATTGTTATGCTATAATCCGTGACAATTTATATAGAAAATTTATATAATGGTTAATGTAGTGTAGACACATGCATAAACCTTCACTACAGCGACCACAATACACAAGCAACACAAGCGTTCACTAACACAAACCAAACGCCGTTTCGCCCCGCAACCGAAGCATCATCAGGAGATAGACTCCACGACAAAATCGCAAAGCTTTGCGGTGCACGTGTTTTTACGAATCTTGTATGTATCAGGTATAAAAACAAATAGTCCACTCTACACTTTACGTTATAGTTATTTTCTATTAACTTTATCTCGGATTATAGCAAAATAATTTTATTATTAGGTACTTTCGAATTAAGAGTTCTTTGCGCGTAATTTCAAGTAAAATAATAAAAAATTCATTAATCTGAGATTTCAACCGGTTGAAAAAAAATGAAGAAGAGCAAGCCATATGCCTGTTCTTCTTCTAAACAGTAAATATCTTCAAAAAATATATGATACTTATATTTTTTGGAAGACATTTATTTTGCAATCGGTACCAGACAATCGCCGCCTATTTTCACTTACATTAGTTTAGTGTAGGATAGTATAAATGAAATATGTGGACGCTCGCGTGATGTCTCCATCCCTTTGGCCACCCCACTTAGGTGATTGGATTTTTTTAGAAATTCTACTAGATGCACGCTCGGTGCAAACTTTGATCTTGGAACCTGCAATCCTTTTATTTATTACTACAAATCTGAGACGAAGTTAAACTGCAGGTCACATTTACAACTGAGTTACGGTTATTCTTATGTCTTGTAATTTATAAAAATAGACGTTACTTAGCGAAAGTCCATAGTAGTAAAGTAAAAGTCATGATGGCATTATTTGCTAAAATCCGTATTTGTTAAGAAAATCTATGTAATTCATAGTGTAGGAAGAAGCAACCGTTCACATACCTTATACATGCATGATTACTAACCGCACGTATCATAAAACACCACCACCAACAACACTTAAGCAGAACACACATTCACTACGATTGTTTCGCCCCTTAACCGTAATATCATCAGGAAAAAACTCCCCTGATTATGTCTCTCTGATGTATATAGCAAAAATTTCTATCAATTTTTGAAATAGTGCATAGAGCATGTATTTCAATCTTTAAAAGTTTATCACAATTTGGATACCATGAGCGCCGTCGCTTATTATGCATTTGTCAAATCATCCCTTTAACTAGGTCTCCCGACACATTTGCCCGTTGTGTAACACATCGTCCCTTCCAAACAAATCTATTTAAATAAAATTTATTTTGGTGTCGTCCAAATATTTATTGTATTTCACGTAACCTAACGATCTTCGAAAGGGTGTCTTGACACGTGCATGGGAAGTTAGGGTGGCGTATTACCAATTTACAATGACCCGATCCCTCCCTCCAAAATCTATAAACGACAGGATAAATTCAGGGGGATGTGAAAAGTATCGAAGGCCCTTGATAATTTGGTGAAGTTAAGCAACAAAAGGCCAGATTTAATACGTTTAAATTTATTACGCTTCTGTTTGTGGGTCAAATTTGATTTGGGATATGAAGTGCTCTTTTATTTTCTAGTAATAAAGTTTATTGTGTCATTAATGGTCATAAACTTGGAAGCTAGGAGTTGTGTCAATCTCAAAAACACAGTTTGATAACAGACGGTAACAGAAAAGTATTCAATTGGAACTTTTACGATGACATAGGGCAGTAATGTATATAGGATACTAATATTATAAAAGGAAGTATGTTAGTTTGTTTTACAATGAAATAAGCACTAAATAACGAATCGTGTAGAAAATAGAAGAAGGCATAAGTTACTTAGGTTATTTTTTACATAAATTTCAAAATAAAGCGTATCTAAAATCATTAAAAATTTTCTTTTCACAATTGGAGATAGTTAAATAACGATATGGGAAGTACACGCATTTAAAATTGCGGGTAAAAGATGGTTCTTAATATTTAAAAAGCATTTACGAAGTTTATCAGACATGCTTTTTATGGAAGCTGAAACGTATTTTTTATTCCAATCGTCTATATACTGTTAGTCGTTACGGCTTCTTCAACGACATAGACCAGAAAGAGGGAATGCAAAAGATACGTTAAAGGTATGAAATAAAGACAAGGATCTTCTATTCATAACAGTTTAAAATTCATAATAGTTTAAAATATGTGTTCTTTTCTATGTGATGTTTGATTAGTGTAAGTGGATAATGTCCGCTCTAATTAAATAATAAAATATTAAATAAATAAATAACGAGGAGTTTGTCTTCTTTGAATCAAGTTACAAAGCTTAGGGTGAAATGTTATGGAGTAATAAAATTTCAGTGCGATATCCATAGTGCCAATGGTGTTCATACCCAGTATGTTCGTGCTATGAGCGTCGATTATGTTGGCCATATATGGCCAACTTAAAAGATGGATGTTTTGTCTTCGGCGGCAAAGAGGTTTTGAGTTTGTTTTTCGTCTATGTTGAAGATTGTGTTTTGATTATCGCAATTGGAAATGCCTTTGAGGCTTCATAAATAAGCAGTAACCTAATAACTTTCAGTTCACTACTTAATTTAAGTGGATGCGGAGGCCTTAGTTTCTAATGAATAAAGGAAACGTTTCTGCGTGCCTGATCAAGAAAAGAATTCTTCTTACAAGATCCGAACGAAAAACAAAATTTCATTAAACAAATTTTATACAAACCAATATTCGTTTATTGTGCAAAAATGCAAAGGGTCTCACCCTCCGTCGGGAAGACAAATTATTAATTTCATAACATCATCCCGGCTATTACAAGTTCGCAACGACGCGTGACCGAAAACTATTAGAGGACGCATTTTATGATATTTTTTTGCACGTCCATCTATCTCTATTGTTGGAGAGCGACTGGGGAATATCGGAACTTCGGAAGTTGTAAAGTAGTGATTTGTAACGCACGCGCCGCAACGGCCGACGTCACTTCCGCCTAAATCCATAATGACGTACAGATATTCGGCCGTCTAGCTTTTCTTTATTCTCCCCTCTTCGCCCTTCATTTATCGTACCGCGAACCTTTTACTTTTATAACGTTTACTTAAATTTATCTCTCGATTTAATTACGGAAGGGCTCGGTAATGTATTTCGCAAATGTTTGTTTCAATTTCCACAAACTCTCGTAAAGACTTTTGCGCTTAATTGATATTGGCCACTTATCAGCCACCTCACCTGTCACTTATACGGAGACGAAATCAAAATTACCCCCTCATTGCCCTAGATAGTTTTAAGGATATGTGCGACCTGGCAATCCACATTGAAGCATCAGTTCTAAGCTCGAAGCGGAATGCAGTACCAACGAAGGGTACTGCATTCATGTAAAAAAAAAATTCAAACACCTAAGCGTTAGCGTTCTCCGGAGTACAGAGCTGTGATAGCCCAGCGGTGAGACCGTGCCACTCTATCGAGGGAAACACGACTTCATACCCCGGGCAGGCACCAATGAGTTTTTCTATTAAAACTCATGTATCTAATTGATAACTGCAATTAATCACACGCTTTTCGGCGAAGGAAAACATCGCAAGGAAACCTGCATATCTCTAGAGAATAATGGAGATATGTGTAACCTACCAATCCGCATTGGAGCAGCGTTGTAGGTCTTAGTTCCAACCCTTCTCTCCAGAAACGGAGAGAGGAGGCCTATTCCCAGCAGTGCGAGTGTAACAGACCGCTACTTTAGGTCGAGTCGATTGCCAGTCTGACATACCCGCCACCGTATTATAAAAGAAAAAAAGCCACTTGAATGCTTCAATTCTAACTCCAACTAGAAGAAGACCTTTGCTTAGCTATGGCTATGTAATTTTAAATACTACAAAAAGATTAGACGTATCTATCTAAAACAGTGCGATGCCACCAGGAACGGTAAAATTTATCAGACCCGTACCATTTATTATCTGTGTTCACACAAGGAGGTGCATCGCTTATTGATATATCGTTGACGATTTGAGATAGCTCTTTATCTAGTGTATATGTGAAAGTTAACCAAAATCCAGTTGTGTGACTGCATACTGCATGACGCTATAAGGATAAATAGGGAATCGATTAATTTGTATTTTTTTAATGTTACTGATGACGCAAACGATTACTACGTTATTAATTATAATTACTGGTTAACTCACTCAGGCATGGCGAAACAGTAAATGGACATTAATAAGTAAAAGAATAAACCTCCTAATATCAATGACCCATCCACTTAGCGAATTGGGTCATTGTTGAAAAAATACGATTACTCAATGTTCGTTGTCGAATTTACGCTCACGACGAATTTTTATATTTAATTTGTATACCAAAGTCCATAAAATGTAATCTGTAATAACTATCTTGTAAGAAGTTACTTCTAGTTATCTAAAGCATTAAAATACTCCGAATTATGTATTGTGTTATGTAATGTGCTTTTTTAAATAAAGGTGTATATCGGATCGTTACTTAACCAATTGTTTATACTGTATGTTGGTATGTTACATATTGATGTTATATATTAGCTTCAACTATAACAGATTTCATAAATATTAGTTAAGTAAATAGTTTACTCAAAACTGTGAAAACAATAAAAATAGATAGACCATCATTCGTAGAATATATACGAGTATATTTGTACTAATCGGACACCCTATGATCTTTGGTATGCGATATTGTATATCAATAAAAAGACTGAATGCAAAATCAATATGGGAGTCGGCATGCCAACTGAGTAGAATCTTATTTATGGTCGCTACTGTACCGGCGCCGGCGCAGGGCGAAACGAAATTATATTTAGACCTTTTTTTTGAGGTTGATTAAATATATATGAATATATGGGACACTTACACACACGGTCGTCCGTCCTCAAAGTAAGTAAATAAATAAATATAAGAAAATATAAGAAAGATATGTAAAATAAAAAAAATAAAAAAACTAGTGTTATGGTTGACAGACAATTGGTATATATACTACATATATAATTTAAAATGCATACTTAAATACAAATATACACCCAGGCTCGAAGAACCAACAAATTGTTAATAGAAAATGTCGGCCGTCGGCGGGAATCGTATTCGCGACTCGCGGAGCTGCAGGCAGGGCCTGTCGAACGTTTATACCAATTTTAACATTGAATCCTAGCATGGGCTGAATCCTGCAGCATGGTGCTGTAATGCTGCGTGCAATGCCAATTTGTTTCTGCGATTTCTTGTTAAAATTTTGTAAATTAATCTAATTATATTGTAACTAGCTAAAAGGTTTTTTTGTATATATCGTCAGCATAAATAAATGTTGTATGGGTGTTACTGTGTCTTGTATGATATAAGGTTTTGTTATCTTTATTTAAGAGTGTTTTTTCGAACGGAAAATGCCACTCCCAGTGATATAAGGTTGAAGCAAGGCATTATTCAAAGAGGTTCTTTTAGTAAGTATTACGACAAATTACATTAAAATTAGATATTATTCTTTATTAATTCAAATTTAAAAGCTTTTAAAATTAATTAGTAATTATAAAAGCGAAAAGAAATAAATAAGAATATTATTTAATGAAATACAATTTATTTTTCACCCTCTTTTTATTATAAATTCAAAATTCAAAATTCAAAATATTCTTTATTCAAGTAAACTTGTAAACAAGTGCTTTTGAATCGTCAACTTTACTGCTGGTTCGGAAAGCTGTTCCTACCGAGAAGAGCCAGCAAGAAACTCGGCGGTTGCTCTTTTTAAAATATAAATCTTAGAACTAATTACATTTATTTATTACTGTCTTGTACAGGGTAGAGGTGCACCTATATCCACACATCCTTATCATCTAAGTAATCTTCAACAGTATAGTAGGCTTTCTGTATCAGCCTCTTTTTAACAGTGGTTTTAAACTGCTGTAATGGCATAGCCAAAATTGATTTCGGAATTTTATTATAGAATCTTATACCCATACCCACAAACGATTTACGTACTTTTGCTAGGCGCAAAGCAGGAGTCGCAAGCTTATGTCGGTTCCTACTTTGTCTATTATATACATCACCTATCGTTTTATAATTCTTTATATTTTTATGTACAAAAATTACATTGTTTAAAATATATTGTGAAGCAAATGTAAGAATACCTATTTCCTTAAACTTCTCTCGCAGGGAATCACGCGGACTTAAATTGTAGATGGCACGTATGGCTCTTTTTTGTAATACGAAAATTTTTTCACTATCCGCGCATTTACCCCACAGCAATATTCCATAAGACATAATGCTATGGAAGTAAGCAAAATAAACAAGTTTCGCTGTTTCGACATCTGTAAATTGTCTTATCTTTCGAACAGCGTAGGCTGCTGAACTAAGTTTCCCTGCAAGAGTTTTTATGTGTGTGCTCCATTGGAGTTTTGAATCCAAGGTCACTCCCAAAAATACAGTTGTATTTTCTGTTTTCAGTGGTACATTATTTATGGAGAGCCTATTTGCTGTTTTTGCAGCATTAGGTAATGCAAATTCAATACAATTTGTTTTCTTAGAGTTTAGTACCAAATTATTTACCCTGAACCAATGGGCTACTTGCGATAAACCACTGTTGACTTCGTCAATATTATGGTCATTTCTATAATATTGACGAAGTCAACAGTTATATGTTCGAAGATAATCTTTCACTTGAATACGATATATCTTTCGCTTGCATTGCGACTTTGTCGTGAAGTCTATCTACTGATGATGCTTCGGTTGCGGGATGATACGACTGTTGAGTTTGTGATAGTGAAAGTGTGTAGTGCTTGTGTATTGTGGTGAGGGTGGTGGAGGTTTGTATGCATTTTTACGAATCCTGCACCTGTCGGGTATGAAAAACGGATAGTCAGCATTAGCATTATATATATTTCCTATTTACTTTATCGCGGATTATAGCAAAATAATTTTGATATTACCCTTGTACTATGAATCTCCGTAATGCAACACCTAATTCTATAAATTATTTTGAGTAAACTCAAGTTGTTGATAGACACATTTTGTTTATTTGAACCTAAGATAAGTTTTAAAAAACATTAACAGTTGTAGAAACAGTCCATATGAGAAGAGAAACGAAACTATTAGCATCTCATGCGTAAGGGCCTTCCGTTGAAAAGGCCTGAATTACCCCACTTTACTGCTGAGGTAATCAGAGTGACTTAAATATAGGTAAAAAGAGGGTATAACCTACATGCTTAAACTGTGTCTTGGTTATCTGTAGTTTTTTTGTACATTATTACAGTTAGCGGTACATTATTGATGTATATAAAAAAACAGTAATGATAACTTTGTTATAATTGACAGGTTAAAATTGCAAAAGTAATAATAAAATTATTTTATTATTATTATTTCCTTAATTTTTCTTAAAACTAACTTTTTACATTTTTTAAATATTACTAATTACAATACGTTGTCCAATATTATTAATTAAATTACGTCATCCGCCGGAAGCGGGGCAATATCCCGAGCTACCGATTGCTATGGCTCCAGAGTCAGGAACTTCCTCACAATACGTGCAGTTTCAAGTAATACTGCCCTCTGCATCCAACTATTAAGCGAAAGCCTCTGAAGATGTTGGTCGAGGCTTTCGCAATTAGACTGTTAACCGAAACAACAATAGAAACAATTATTCTTGAGTCAACATTCCACATGGCTATTATCTCATAAGAAAGGTCTAAATATTTAGGAAATTTTCCAATAGCAAAAATAATTTTATTATTTTTATTATTGCATTTGACCGCGCAAAGATACTCCAAGACTAGTTAACTCTTTCCATCGCCCGCTGAGCGAATCTGAGCTTTCTTACGAGGCCCATAGTTAGCTACCAAGTCTCAGATCCACGTTATGTCATCCATGTCATCAATGGCAGCACGAATTGTTCGAAAACTTTGATCCTATATGTTTGGTCTCTATTATTATTGACCTTTTTTACATAAGGAACCTCTTCATAGGTACTGTCATTCGCGAGAAGCAGTTATTGCACACTGTTACCGACTAAAATCTCATTGTGTTCCACCTAGATGCGGGGTGAAGAGGGCACAGGACTATTAAACGCATCACGTCTACACCCTAATCAGCAGCCTAGTCCTGCTACTCTTGGTAGAGCCTGGACAGAACCTTTTACCACAACCGACGCACTGCAAACACTAATGCAAAAGCCACCTCAAAGAACCTAATCACCATCAAGAACGTCGGATCCCCTATTCGACACTCAGACGTCCTCATTAGGATGGTAGTCGACGGTCTTAGATACGCCATATTTTTCATGCTCGCCTGCGGGTTGGAATAAGTTATCTCCCAAACCCTCTCTCTCCTCTCGACCTCTGATTATTGGTCTAGCTATCGCTTTATGACTAATAGGATAAAATTTAGAAAAATCACCTACATAAACCGCAAACATCTTAAGTAACAATTGCAAACAGTAGGGTTGGCCATGTTTGCACTCGAAACATATCTGTTGGTTCAGTTGATTGCTATCGAAACTTCACAACTGACCACTCGGAATCGGATTACCGGTTCGTTACGATCCAACATTTTTGTTTGTTTGACCGCTAACAACGCAAACAATACCGCCAGTTTGGGGTTGCGTGTTTGTTCAACCCTGATATAGTTCTGTTTGCGTTGCAATTTGCGATTCCAAGTTTTAATTACGCGATTGCAACATTTCCACTTTTGCTTAACGATTTTTGTAATCAATGGGCCAAGTTACACACTATAAGGTTTGAATTCCCCTTTTTTAAAAAAAGTTCTGATTGCATAACGGTCTGAAAATTTGATATTTTAATGGAGATACTTAATAAAAAAATTTAATTGAAAGCTTATTTTAATTAATTTTTAATGTAAATATTTATTTAAATTTATATTAAAAAACCAGTAATCGCCCGGAATAGTTTGTAAATATGCTTACCGCCGAGCCCGCCTGATGATTATCTAAAGGCCATTAAAATTCACAGCATAGATAGACAGACATAAGTTATTTAAATCAGCAAATAGCATCCTTACAACAGTGTTCAACATAACGTCCCGTCCGTAGAATAAAGTCACATTTCCTACGTATGGGACATGGGACATGTAATATATAAATGGCAATGTAAAAATTCTAATTCCGAAAGATCGACGAAAAATCAATGCACTTTAAATGTGGTGCTCGCGGCGACTATTACGTATATCTTGGACAGTATTTCAGTCCTAACACCTCGATATTGGAGGAACTTAGAATTAAGACGTGATTATCTGCGACGGTGCAGATGAGAATTCTCGAATAGTTTGACCATATCGTTCGAAACGAATATTCTATGTAAAAATACTCGTTGTCCACGGGCAAACCCATGCGTTGAACGGACCTGATGCGATCAATAACTGAATTAATCCAAAGTCCATTGGGCTTGAGACGCTGAAGACCGCGACAGATTGAAACGCATTATAAGGGCTACAATAACGGATGCAAGGCATCCTCAACCACCAACACCCATCACACTTCTGTCAAGAATGAAAGAGTGAGATAGATCACTATATAAAACATCAACTATATAAAATCACTATATAAAATATCACAATCAACATATAAAACTAAACCGATTTAAATGAAATTTTCAGACAAACCTTTAAGTGACCCAGTGGATAATTCTGTCCAGTTTCATGGCGATCGGAGCATTTTTTAAAAACTGTCAATAACAGTTTTTTACCACTGATATCTTTAAATTAAGCCTGGCGAAAAGAGCCGGGTAAGCTAGTTATGTATAATGACTTTTTCCCGATCACTTAAGAAAAATGGAAAAGTTTATATGATATGAAAAGTTTATATATATATTAGGACGGTATATAAACTTTAATATTACCAAATTTGAATATTGTTCTAGCGGGTCAACTTGGAAGCATTTTAAACGGACAGACTGAAAGACTGCCAGACTTTCGCATTTACAATATTAGTGTGGATACAATAAAAAAATTATGAACCCTCGAGCTCGTCTTTCTACTGACTTTCCAATTAAAGCCAATGAGCCAATACAAGTCGAACGATCGGGTACATATTCCCATACCAGTATATCGTTCCCAATAAAAAAATTACTCGAGTCCAATTGCAAATACATTCAACAAATCCCTATTAACTATTCATGGGAGCGGTACACCAAAGAATCCCACGCAAAAACCAACGAGATTGATATATCCGCCTAATTTGCCTATAATAAAATATGTCATATCGTATGCCTTTTGAGCCACCATGCAACCGAGCCTAAAAACAGCCTTTTCAATGGACCGCGTATATCCGGTTGGGATTCATCGGACAAAAAAAAAGGAAATTGGTCTTTAAGGATCCTTCCAATTAAATAAAGAGAAAGGCTTAAGTGATGGGGGTCTCGAGAGGCATAAATCAGTTTAGTGGATTTTAATTATGGTAATCAGGATGTCCTTTTTCTCTTTGCTTCTTTGTTGTCTAATTTGTGTTCAGTGAACACTGGGGCAATTGAAATATACTCGTAAACTCAATACGGAGTTTTTTATCGGGTAAGCGCGAGTTGGTTCTGAGAATTCATATCTGACACGAGTTTGTTGCCAGTGCCAATTACCTATTGATGGTAGGAAAATAAATTATTCATTTAATCAATTACATTCATGCCTCCGTGTGGTATCCGGCTGAGAAGATAGCCCAACCCCTTTACTAATCGAGGTGTCCTAAAAGGTAACTAAGGAAGTTGACTGGCCGTGTGGTATCCGGCAGAGTAGAATAGACCACCCTCATTTTTTCCGTGGTATGTATTTATTTATTTAGCAACACACAACAGATATGACAACATTGTAATACAAATACTTAATACTATGACAAATATACCTTATTTATTGCCTATCCAACTTGTGCGCCGACAGCATACTTGAATATTATTTTGTGTTATGTGTTGAAAACAACTTTGAAATTGCTGCGCGCACACATATAAAATAGTACAGTCAATATTTTCTCTCACACATTAAAATAATGTAATTTGGTGGAGGGGCGTGCACTTTTAGAATAAAAGATCTCTACTCGTATATAAGTGTCAATACAGCAGTTTAAAAACATTGTTAAAAAGAGGCTGATACATATGTATAATATAATAAGAAAGCCTACTAAAGTGTGGCAAAGATAATGCCACACTCAATGCTATTTCTTTCCGAACCAGCAGTGGAGTTGACGATTCAAAAGCACTTGTCTACAAGTTTACTTGAATAAATAATATTTTAAATATGAATTTGAATATCAAATTTGATTAAAACTTTCTCAATGGATGCCGTTAAAGCGTAATAGACAGAAAAACTTTTGAATTTACAACTTATTTTGAATACACAACTTATTAATCTCTATTTTGGCATAAGTTTATAAACCTGAACCATTCCATGAATTTATAAACATATTTATACTAAAATTTGTATATACTCTACTCATTCGAATAATTAATTTAATTCTTTTTTATATTATTCGAATAATAATGACCATTACTTACCTTTTACAGTAGAAACACTTTATTAAAATGTACGTCCGTGAATATGCATATCATTACATCCAATAGAATTAACTATAAAGTATAATTAACAACGCCTTAGCACTAAAAGAATTAATTATCTGAAATTATAGCATAGTTAAGCATAATTTGCTTTTGTTTTTCTAGCGATAAATTATCCACAGTCTACGCTTCCACGCGGAACTAATTTATTTACTCTATGCACACGGTTATATTTTTAATCTATGGTTCATAATGTGTGAACCATAGAGTATAAAATAAAAGTTGTTAAATATATTACGACAAAGACAAGCAGGTGGCTGTTATTGCTTTTAAATGAATATATTGCCTTTATGGGAGATTTTTTGCATTATACTTTCATCCATTACGGACATTTCAATGAATTTAGTTCTACGCGCTAGGTAATTTTTCCTCGAAACGTGTTAAAATGGTCATGTAGTTGCGTTATAAGAATGAATAATGGATACTAAACGCTTTTCAATGCGCTTAATGAACGTTTAGATTGTACAGGTATTTCGCTAACATTCTATTTGTTTAAATAATACCAAGTACGCGATACATGTTTACATATTGAATAATTAGTTTTTACCCGCGACTTTGTCCGCGTGGACCCCGTATAAAAAATAGCTTCTGCAAAATATATATAAACTTTAAAAAAATATCTCTATCGAAGTACGCCAAACAACGTAATATAGAACACACATCTTGAAATTACTGATTTGACTTGACTTTGATACGTCGTGAATGAAAACCTAGATATATTTATAATAAATGGCGTTTCTTAATGTCACACTATTTCTGTTGAATTAACAGTATTTTTATAGCCTATATGTTACTCCGGTGTATAAGCATTAATTGTATTGTATTTCATCGATATTTTTGATCGATATCGAGCGCATTTGCAGTGAAACCGTGACAGACAGGCCCTTTCGCATTTATAATATTCATATATGTGTTTTTATTCAAGTAATCCTCAATAAGAGTTCACAGGTTCAAACTGTGAACAAGCCTTGTACTGTTTATTAAACACGTATGTCTTTCATAAATTTACATCATGTATGGCGGAGAACATAGTTATCAAACCTTCATATGGCTAGCGAATTCAATAATATGTATAACGCTTGAATTTGCAATAAAAATAATGCTCATAAATCATCTTACTTTCAAAATAGAAAGCTGAATTGTACAATTAATAAACCCTAAAAAGTAAATTGGGTCAAAGACACTCAGACGAGTAATCTAATCGGACCAGCATACATTTACCCTTAGATAGACAATCAATATCAATCTTAATAATTCATATTAGAGATTTTATTTATTTAAGATACATTGTACAACGAATAATTAATATAAATTCATGCTATTAATTTACCTACATTAGATAACAATACCATGATTTCTATACTTCAAAACTTTTTTAAGTTTGTTTGTAATTGCGACCAATGAGAAACAGAAGAATAAAATCAGTTCCCATTTCTGATATAACTTACGTTAATAATTAAAGAATTTTCACTGCAGCTATTGTCTTATTAAAAAAAGATTGTATCACTGGAACAAACAACCTAAAAATGCTTAATTATAAAATATAACGATAAATGTTTAAACAATAAAAAAAGACTACTATCACTTAATGTTATATGATTATATCAAATCATGTTTATTTTAACGGTTTTATTTTAATTGATTTTTTTAAATCCTATTTGACACAGACTACGTAGCGGTGGCATATATTTAACTACTATACTATTTATTTAAAGAAAATACTGCCTTGAAGCTGGCAATATAGAAACTTTAAGAAATAAAAGACGTATTTAAACTCGTAACTGTGTACTTAGTGGAAGTTTTTTTTAACTACTCGATCACTTAAGCGTTAGGGTGACCGCTGTTCCAGCGCCATACAAATTTACGTTACGTTAACGCGATCGAGTAGGTTAAAAAATCTCGCACTGAGCACACTGATCTTCGGATTGAAAAAAGAACGCAACGATCTGTTTAGTTCAAGTCTTTGAAATATAAATAGCATCGAATAACATTTTACAATATACTAAAAATACGTGCGGCGTCGCCTGCGTGAAAATCAGTGTTATAGTTGTAGCATGTTATAGTCGCTCGAGTCTCGGCAGGAGACTGGCTCTCTGATACCCTACACCGCTTTTTATACCTATTCCCCCCTCTAAACTACAATCGCCACCGGTTTGTTACTACCCCCACTAAAAACTGTTGTAAAAAGACATCTTCAACTCAATTTACATAAAACCGTTATGTACTATTAACCTAAACCTTTCGGAGGAATTGCACTACCTTTTAGTAAGAAACGTACTAAAATCCGTTTAGTAGAGTTTGAGAAACTCGATTACATACAGACAGACAGCTTTGGGGACTTTATTTTATAATAAGTATAAATTTCATTTATTAATAAACAAAGATAAATAGAATACATAAGTTTATTGTAGTCATTTACAGATGTCCGAGGCTATGTGAGAAGTTCTGGTAAGATTTGCGCAATCAAACCAATAGGTTAGGGCGTTAAAAGCTTTAGCTCGATGTAATAGGAAAAAACCAATTCGTTTCGTGGGAAATCGTCTTAGAGTGACTACACAAATGCAAACAATGAACAGCATCCCTCGCTGTAATTTATACGAGAACTCACCCTCGGCGTCGCATCCTATTCCACCGGATACTCGCCGCCGCCATTTTGGAAGCACGCGGCAGGAAGCTGGCGCACGCGCAACGCATCGTCACTTCCGGTTCGGTCGTCACTAGGATAGTTTAGAGAAAATATTTTATAGGATTTCGTGAATCGCAACGGTTGATTAGGTGTTAAAATTTATGGTGTTTTGAGTGTAGGGTGTCACTTTTGAAGTGTCATGGTGTTTGAGAGTTACTAAAATACATAATTTATAGAATTAGGCGTTTCTTTGCGAGGATCCATCGCGGCTTATAGCAATATAATTATATTATAACTTACATGATATTAAATGCATTTAGTTTGTGGCTACTAGATATATCATAGAGGTGCATTTATTATTTGTCTTAACCAAATACCAATCATTTTTTTTTAGTTTTTACGTTTACTTAAAAACATAAATTTAATCCCTAGAGAGCCGTATAAAGCTAATCTTCGTAAAAACATTCTGCACGACACCAACTATAAAAATAAAATTAATGGATACAACTACGATAGCTCTCATTTGATAAGTAGGTACTCTATTAAATTTACCCTTTCAATTTTTCATAACGATTTAATGTCATTTATTACAGACATTATGCCTTTATCTATCAGAAATTAAGTAAGTAATTTGAAAACCTTGTTATTAATGTTTGAATCTTAAAACAAAGCTTATTATTAATGTTTGCTTTTGATCTCTTCACAGTGAACTAAAACTATTCACCGATTTAAAAGTTATAGACAAATTTCAAAATTTGTCTAGTAGACAAAGAAAAATCACAAATTACAATATTTTTTACGCCTGGAATAACATATGGACCAAGTAAAATCCAAATTAAATTCCAAATTGATGATTCCAAAGAAAAGTAATTAAATCGAGATTTTCGTCTAGAACTATGTACGTTTTTATAGGTAACCATCAATTATTACCTAAGGATAAAACTGCGAGGTGCAGATAGTATAATATACGTTAATAATTAACCACTTGTGCAGTGTTAGTTAGTGTTAGTTAGTAAATTTTTGTAATAAATTAAAATCTCCATATAAACTTCCATACAACCATTTTTCAAGCACGCTATTTTATCTGTATCTTTACAAAACCCCTTTTCAAACACGGTAGTTTATCTGTATCTATATCCACAAATTGCCGCGCAATAGCACCGGCCGTCGATATAAATCTTCTATTGAAACAGGCCTCTCTCAACCATTCACGAGGATCTTTTCAACGCGGAAAAACAGACAGACGTGGCTCTAAACAAACACTCCTGCGGGCCGGAGATCAAAGAGCGATATGATACATACGCGGTTTAATTTGGCGCCAACTGAACTGACAGGACGCCATTTTGTAAGTTTTCGCGGTATTGAGTCGGTTTTTTCAGCGAACGCAGGGATGTAAAGTATCGGTTTTGAAACAAATTTTATTTACATATAACATCGCATAGAAATTTTGATTGAATGGAATGAACGAGTAAATACGTTTGAGGGATATATTTTTACTATTTCATATCGTTTAAATTATGAACAGCGGTCCGATAAAATAAAGAAATAACTACAGAAAAAGTATTGTCGGTAGTTTAATTCTTAATTGATGTTTCATCACATTCAATATTTAGAATGTATTAAATACACTTGCGATGCAATATCCGAAAGATTAAATGGAGTTCTAGGTATGGCAGCGGAATAAAATGGTTTAGATAATAGCAACACCGATTTGATTCGATGGTGTAGCTAATAGCAACGCCATTCCTGATTGCGATGTCTCTACAACTAGATAAGATTACGATTCAAACTTTATATGACAGTTTAAAAACATATTGGACACAAAGATGCAATCGATTAAATACGAAACCATTGAAAACCGAACCAATAATGATAAAATTGCACTGGCCTACCAATTCTCACCCTTACCATCATGCTATTGTCAGCTACAAATAAGAAAAACACTATCTAAAAAAACAATGTATTCTCTTAAATTATCTCCGTATCCGATTATCAAAAACTTTAACACAAATTAAGCTCAGTTTGCTTTTATCGATATTCCCTCCCAACCTCTCAAGTAATACGGTCTTACTCGAGTTGGTAGAGTGTTTATGAGTTTTCATTATTCATGCACCGGGGCGCATTCTTAGGGGTTGCAAATACGTGTCCGAGATGTATGCTGTTTATTTATTTAGAACATTTTACGCACTTTTTACATTCATAACAGCTAGGGGTAGGTTTGTAATATTTTATATCAGTTTTGTTGATGAGAACTTTAAAAAATATCAAAATGGTTTCCATCTTTGTTTAACAAATTTGTTTACGACCAAATTGATAATGCATAAAAATTTATTTTTTTGTAAACACCAGATGAAAAACATTTGTATGTAACATCATCATCCTCCTGCCCTTATCCCACCCTAAGCGGGGTCGGCAGAACATGTTAAAAACATGTTGTTAAATGATTTGGCTACGTATTTTACGACCAGCCGTCTGCCTGACGTCAACTTACCTTAGTCGCCTTTTACGACACCTCGGTAAGAAACGAGTGGTCTATTCTACTCAGCTGGATATCACACGGCTTAAACATATGTATGTCACAATAATCATTAAAGAGAATAGTTGTAACCATCAAGTATATGAATGGAATATTCCGAAATAGAGCTGACCATCCTGTACCGACAGGCGTCCACGAGAATAGATACAACCATGAAGTATATAACTAGTTCATAATTCCGAATAAAATAATTGCAAATATTTAAAAATATTATATATTTCTTTTTTGGCACAACCACAACGCCGACTTGACGATATTTTTATTTTTAATTTAATTTCTTTCCGAACCTAATTATGTTTTCTTAATTCCTTAAGATAATGCTAGATAATATTTGTAATATTAAAATAATTTTCCCTATCCATTGGACTAATTTTTAGATATGACAACCCCCCAGTCTTATGAATAATAATAATAAAAAATTGTAAAACATCGATCACCGTTTGAAAGCATCACGTAAAAATTTCCACAGGTATATAATATTTTACAGCTGCACAAAGAATGTTCTTAATGTATCGACTTACGACTTTAATGGCAGATAATGACACTAATTGCGTTTGTAGGAATGTTCACAAGCTCACGTATGCAATGTGTGTGGCATAGGACCTACTTTGAGATAGCCCCTACTACGTTTAATTTATTAATAACTATACATTCCTTTGTATAACTTAATGTTAATAAATTCAAAATGTGTTAATCGATTTGGAAAACTTAATACTCCTTCCTACGCAATTGCACGCATGATAAAATGTAAGCTTTATGTAAATAATGTTTATAAAAAGCTTTAAAGCTTAAAGTTTAAATAGTTATACAATACGCGAAGAAAATATATCACATTTTACATTAATAGTGCCAATAATATTGAGTATGTTATGTAATCAGAAGAATTGAAGAATGTTTCAAAAACAGTAAGGCATATAAAGAAATTTTATTGTAATTTATACAGAAATAAATGTACAAAAGTAATGCTACGATTACTTTGCTATAATCCGCAATTAAAGAAAAAGCAAATTATGTTCTACCTGTAAATGATTTTAACCACTTAGATCTAGCGGCTTCTAACGATATATTAGAAGTATTCTTTTCTATTCAAATTCAATTTCAAATATTTCTTTTTCAAGTAAACAAGTGCTTTTGAATCGTCAACTTTACTGCTGGTTAAGAAAGTTCCTACTCAGAAGAGTCATCAAGAAACTCGGTGGTTGCTGTCTTCAAAATATTTAACTATTTTGTACAGGGTCGATAAATAAAATGGCAATCAAGATCCCATTCCAGGGTGTGAGAACTAAACCTTAACTAAATTCTCGACACCAATGTCAAGTGAACTAGATCCTAAACTGAAATACATTTGATAAAGAACTAAACCCTAAGAAGTACTAAATTGACGACTGAGAACTACACAACTTTCTAAACCGAACCCACTACTGTTGTGGTAAACCAATGATTATGATAATTAAAAACGACAAACATTAGCGCGATATCAAGGACTGCTACTGCCATCTAGGCATGATTAAAAAAATTATAATAATAGTTATAATGACAGTGTTCATTCACCCAGAACGAAAACTTGTTCATGTTGTTGGTGTGTCTTATATATAAATAAATAAATATATAAATTCAAACAACTCCAATACAGAGCCTTTGGGAAATCAAAGTCCATTGTCTTTTCGAATTCGATGACCTGATGACGATGATCCTTGGCTTGAAAGCTTGGTCAAAAGGAGTAAGCAAAGGAGTAAGGAGTACGAGATTCGGTTACATTCTATGAGTTTCGCTTTAAGGGTGCCTCCTGTTAGGCCGTTACGAAAAATATATGTGACATTTTAAATATAATGTGAGTTACAAAAATTTCAGTTATATTTTAGAAAAGAATTGTACATAAATATTTGTTTAGATACATTTATGTATTTCATTGTAAGGGATGACTACATTTATGAAGGAGAACAAATGTAAGAAGAATTTAATATATTCTTATATAATAAGATGAAACTTGTACAATAGGCTAATGGAAAAGGACAGAGAGGTCGGTGCGAGTTTTTGTACTTTCTCACGTACTTAAACAGGTGCAAACTGAAGATTAAAATTGACACTTATTCGGTATATGATAGAGTATGTTGTCTCTTTAGTGTGTGTAAGATAATACGACGCCCGCCCACTGTTTTCGAGTAGTTCTTGGAAAGCCCACTATGGTTTTCAATAGTGAATGAGGTGTTTTTCTTCGCACAAGGAACGAGTTTTTGTGGTAGGAGGGGTTTATGTCCGAATAATTATGGTGTCAGGAAAGCGAAAAATTAGAGAAATCTTTTATGCGCGCTTTTTATATAGTGTAAGGTTAACCTTAAACGTTAACTAAAAACTTAGTGTGACCCTAATAACTTGCATTTTTTTAAGTTAAAAGTCTTAAGCGTTCGTTTCAAGAGCTGTTTATAGCCCAGCGCTCAGCCGTATGACTTTTTCGAGAGGGTCACGGGTTCAACGCCGGGCAGGCACCAATAAGTATATCTGTTAAAACTTATGTGTGTAATTGATAATTGCGATTTATCATACATTTTTAGCTGAAGAAATAATCGTAAGGAAACCTGCATATCTTAAGAGATATTTGGGGATATGTGTAACTTACCAATCCGCAATGGATCGGCGTGGTGGATCTTAGGTCTAACCCTTCTTTCCAAAAACGGAAAATGAAGTCCGTGTCCATCGGCAGCATATTTTTGGGGCCGTTAGGCCGTTTTTTATTTCTTAGCGTCAAATCTTTGATAAGCGCGTTATCTATGCATTAATTTACTATTAGTGTGTTTTGTAATATAATTAATTCCGCCCCATGGTTTTATTCGCATTACATAAATTATGTTAAAAGAGTGATGACACTTATCTATAGATGATTTTTTTTTCTATGGCGCCATTGCTTTTAATATTTATACTAATTATAAATAAAATAGCCCAAAAGTTGTATGTTTGGATGTGATTGATTTTCTCAAAATCTGCTGAACGTATTTTTTTACTCAAAGGTAATGGAATATTTGAGGAAGATTTTAAGTACATTCACCAGAGTGGTTAAATCGATATTTATAGGACCTTCATTGGAAGATTGTGGAGTGGACCAGATAGGCTATTTTTAATCCTAGAAGTCCCTCGGGGTTGGGATTTACGCGGGAAAACCTTTGTGACACACTGATTTCCATGCGGGCGAAGCCATCGAAGCAACTAGTATGTAATATAATAGCATATTTAATATCCAAGTTACGACCGGTTTGTCGTAACTTGGACACGAAGTTTTGTCAAAATCCATTTAAGCAATAACAATACACTCACACACACACACTTTTGGCTTTATAATATAACAACGGTGCTTTTAATGCCGCCGGTCATATCATGAATTTACTTTTATTTATTTTGATCAACTATTTATCAACGCCTTGTCCGTAAATTTTTCGATATGTCCGCGAGAGCATCACATTCTCATTATATTGAAATTCAGCTAAACTAACCACAAGAGAAATACAGGAAAAAATCGTCCTTAATTGTTACAAAATTGCGTATTAAACGGAAGCATTTATAAAAGCAAAGCAAACCGCAGGCTTTTGAAGCCGACAATGACGCCATATTGCAAACGGGAGCTTGGACAGATTAATTTTATTTAACAAAACAAACTTATTTTACTCTCAAAGTCATTACAATATTTTTGGAGTAGCGCTTATAATGTTCTGATAAAGATCAGTACTTAAAACTCTGTGATTCTCACGCTTGGTTTAAACTTGGTTCTTCTCGTAAACTGCGGTTACAAATCATCACATATAAAAATAAACGATTTCCCGTCAAGAACATGTCATGATGTAAATAAAAGGAACTTGCGAGATTTTAATTTTATAAAATTTTATGATTAAAAGTAACCTATCGTTTCAATTTAATTATAGCAGTTTTATTTTTCAAAGTAAAGTAAAAAAGTTAGTTGTCATTTAACGACATTAGTATTCAGTAACAAAATTAGGTATTAACTACTTTAATTTGTCATATTTTAAATAAATTATAGAAGCAGGCGTTACTTTGCGGAATTCCATATTACAGGCACTATAACAGAACTACCTTGCTACAATCCGCAATCCGGTAACTTGTCCTGCATGTGTAAGATCCGTAAATTTTGCCTACTTCATACATTTGCTTTGCATGCATTTGCTTAACCCGTGCGGATTATAGCAAGGTAGATCTGTTATAGTGCTTGTCATATTTAAAAAAATCCAAAAAATTAAGAAAGTTAAGCTGCGTACTTGGTTTTAGAAGTACAATCCGTTCTCATAACTTATACATGCAGGATTAGTAAGCGCACGTACCACAAACTAATAATCTTTTCATTTGTATGGAGAACTGTTTTTATTGCTGTATATGCCTGCAATAAGAGATTGTAACGATTCCTGTCCAAATGTTCAATTAAATTAGTTCTGTGTTGTTATGATTGCTGTTGGTAAATCTTAAAATAAAATAAAATATAAATAAAACGCTAAACTACACAAGAGCTGCATACATTCCCTAGAACAATTCAACGATCGTTTCGCCGCGTAACCGAAACACCATCAAGTAATAATACACTTCACCTAACCATCACCCATTGGTTTATTATTTTTACTATAGTATACAGCAAAGCAACGCTCAGTTCTATAAATTATTCTAGCCATAAAGTTGCCGCGTTTATCCCGTAGATTGAATATACGCTTCCAAATGTCAATGCTGGTTTCCGGCTCTTAAACCAAAACACGATAAACGAAGCTAACGATCTGATATCCTTAAACAAATCCACATCGAACACATCAATTCTGTTTTTCATGTACAAATTGATGAACTGTACGTTCACCAAACATATGCCGACAGTGAGCGAAATCCGACTATATTAATACAGATCCAAGGTATCATTTTGTCTGACAGCGAGTGAGGTAAAAGTGATTTGGCAGCCTTTATTAAATAGTCTGATTTGTGCAAACTGAATTACATCGGAAACGATACACTCGTTACGTATACGCAATCACTTAATTTGGATCGAAATCGATAAATATAAAGGCGCATGTTCAGCTCTAGCGAAACTATTTCTGCATATAGATTTTTTTGCGATACCCTTACTAATATTTAAAAAGTCTGTCTGTCCGTTTGTCTATTTGTCTATTACGTTTTCATAGCGAATCCGCTGAACCAATATCGATGAAATTTAGCACAGTTAATGCTTATACACGGGGTAACATATAGGTTATAAAATGCCGATCACACTTACAGTGTGATCGGCGGGATAAGGGCAGCACAATGATGATATTTATATCGGTCTAAGAACTAGTATATAAAATGCAGAAGATCCTAAGACAGATCGTAAAAATCGATATTTTCATCTAAACTAATTGTAAAAAAAATATGGTACTCCATAGTATATAGTATATTCTTCTGATACAGCAGCCATCAATCTCTATGGTAATTTTTTTTGCGATAGCAGAGATACGTCTCAGTTACAGTTAATGGCTAACGCAAACAGCTTAATCCGAACAAATACAATATGCCCCAACCAAACTCAATCAGGGCTGATTCGCTTGATTGCAATCAGCCCCATTCGATACAGGACGTGAGGCGAAAGAATCAACTCATTCGTTAGTATTCTTTTCATAAGTCTTAGTTTACATCAGTGTTTTTAAAAAACCTATATTTTAATTATAATAAGTTATTGTATACCAAGTAAACAAAACAAAAGCGATAAGAACATACATTGCACAGCAAGGGCGCTCTAAGTATCAAGTAATATTTTACAGACAACCTCTCTTAATTTCTGTTCTTCTGCTATCAAAGAATTAAAAATGCTGGTTCTGAATATAAGCATGTAGAGTTTTGGCGAGTAAAAGATACGGATAAAATAAAGGTGCATACTAATAAATTTAGAATGTTAAGTTGATAGAATACGAAGGTGTTAGAACATGAATTAATATATTACGGAAAGTCTGAAAGATGCACCTGTTATAGAAAAAATAATAAATGCGAGTTTAAGATCGTTAGAACATGTAATAAGGAAGGACGTTTATCACGTATTATTTACGTTTATCTAAGTTTTAAATATAAATATAAATAGATATTTAACTTGATTGTGTAATGTATGACTTGCTATCTATCATTAAATTGACGTTACTAACGTCACAATTGACGGTTAATAGAAGAAACTGAAAGATGAAAACGTATTTTGCAATCCACTTACAGTAAGATGAGTCCGAGAGAATGATTGCTTTGGATCGATGTGTCCAGCAAATAAATAAAAACTTTTCACACTTGCTCTGAAACATAGAGCTCCCAAAAATTTTAAAATCGTTTGCAATTTGGACTCATACCACTAACGGGATTAGGAAAGACAAAAATAATTTTCTTGAGAATGTGAAACTACCATAGAGTTATCGTAATAGAGAGGGAGAGTCATAAGCCTGTAAGTGAGAGTAACGCAATAAATAGGGAGAGAGAAAATGAAACTTATATACTTATCTTTCTCAAATCACACATAAAAAGGGGAGACAGATATATCACCCTCATTTGCTTTTTCTTTATTTCTCTTTATTGTAATATGGCAAATTTTAGACTGACTTCTACTCTAATGGAAACTAAAAAACAAACTGATAATGTCTGGAATCCGGTGCTTTAATAATCAGTCTATAAAAAAATATTGTCCTGACATAGTTAACTGCAATTTGCCATCGACCTATTAATTCCTTAAATTAGGGGTGTCTTTTTCAAGACAACAATAATTAGATTCGCAACTGTCTTTTATCATATGTCGTCATTGACAATAAGACGATAATTACTAATACCCCATTATTACCCACGAACGGTCACATTGACATTCTCTTATTATATTTAATATGGGGTAGCACTTTGACCTCGAGAAGAAACTTGGAAGGACTTTGGTATATCTACGCTCAATTCCATTAAAATGCTTTTAGCAAATTGTATCCCGCGGAACTGACTAATTATGTCTAATTTTTACACCAATTTGTTGTAACAGGATGCGCAAGCGCCTCTTTTGAAAAACCTAATCCATCAGTCCGCAAAAAATGAAGCACGCGATCCGCTATTAGTGTAAAAAATGTGTTCAGTACGAAAGGTTTCAGTGTTCTGTATGTATGGAATATTTATTCATCATCATCCTCTTACCCACTCTAAGTGGGGTCGACACAACATGTTATAAAAAATGTTTGGCTGCGTATTTTATTTTTCCACGACAAAATTGCTCGCTTTGCGATTTTGTCGTGGAGTCTATCTCCTGATGATGCTTCGGTTGCGGGGCGAAACGATTGTTGAGTTTGTGAATATTTGTAGTGCTTGTGTATTGTGGTGGCAGTGGTGTAGGTTTGTGCATGTGTTTTTACGAATCCTGCATGTATCGGATAGTACCGGAAAAACGGATAGTCCACTATACATTAAGCACTATATATTTTTTCTATTCTGTATCGCGTAAATATTTTATGTTATTACTTTTGTAATTTTATTTTCCTATAAAAAATATTTCTTTGCCTCTGGTTTTATCACCGTGTTACGGAATCCAAAAAAAAAATATGGGTGAGGTGTTTTTGTGGGTAATGAGGAATAATTAGTGGAACGTCTGTGGTTAGGTTCTGCGCATACGCATTGCGGTTTTGAGACCAATTAGTTCAACATGTGGTGTCTAACGGTGCACGGGGCTTAGCTATTGAGATTATTGAGCCGATACAAACGTGTATCGAAAGGCGTGATTTGCTCTTATATTAAATATTAGGAGGAGGTTTAATCAGGACGCCTAAATGTAACTTGAAATCGTATAAATGGTGTCAACCTTTTATACGCCGCCGTCATGTCGAGTTTCTTGCTGGTTCTTTTCGTAAGAACTAGACTTAACAAGAGCAAAACGCATACCGTCAGGGCAGTCACAAATAGGTTTAGGTTTGTTATAAGTTCAATTAATTAAGAGAGTTATTTCAATATTCACAAGTTTGTACGTACGATATAAAAGACTTATCATTTTCACTGAAATATTCAGTCTAATATCTATTATGATGATCACTACGCCATGTGGTATCCGGTAGAATAGAATAGACCACCCTCCGTTCTTACCGAGGTGTCCTAAGAGGCGACTAAGGTATGTGCCGTGTGGTATCCGGCAGAATAGAATAGACCACCCTCCGTTCTTACCGAGGTGTCGTAAGAGGCGACTAAGGTATGCGCCGTGTGGTATCCGGCAGAATAGAATAGACCACCCTCCGTTCTTACCGAGGTGTCATAAGAGGCGACTAAGGTATGCGCCGTGTGGTATCCGGCAGAATAGAATTGACCACCCTCCGTTCTTACCGAGGTGTCGTAAGAGGCGACTAAGGTATGCGCCGTATGGTATCCGGCAGAATAGAATAGACCACCCTCCGTTCTTACCGAGGTGTCGTAAGAGGCTACTAAGGTATGCGCCGTGTGGTATCCGGCAGAATAGAATAGACCACCCTCCGTTCTTACCGAGGTGTCGTAAGAGGCGACTAAGGTATGCGCCGTGTGGTATCCGGCAGAATAGAATAGACCACCCTCCGTTCTTACCGAGGTGTCGTAAGAGGCGACTAAGGTATGCGCCGTGTGGTATCCGGCAGAATAGAATAGACCACCCTCCGTTCTTACCGAGGTGTCGTAAGAGGCGACTAAGGTATGCGCCGTGTGGTATCCGGCAGAATAGAATAGACCACCCTCCGTTCTTACCGAGGTGTCGTAAGAGGCGACTAAGGTATGCGCCGTGTGGTATCCGGCAGAATAGAATAGACCACCCTCCGTTCTTACCGAGGTGTCGTAAGAGGCGACTAAGGTAGGCGCCGTGTGGTATCCGGCAGAATAGAATAGACCACTCTCCGTTCTTACCGAGGTGTCGTAAGAGGCGATTAAGATATGTGCCGTGTGGTATCCGGCTGCATAGAATAGACCACCCTCATATCTTACCGAGGTGTCGAAAAGGCTACTAAGGTAAGTTGACGTCAGGCAGGCGGCCGGTCGTGAAATATGTAACCAAATCATGTGACAACATGTTTGTAACATGTGTGCCGACCCCACTAGAGTGGGATAAGGGCAGGAGAATGATGATGATCTGCAGGCACTATAACAAAACTACCTTGCTATAATCCGCACGGGTTAAGCGAATGCATGCAAAGCTAATGTGTATGAAGCAGGCAAAATCTACGAACCTTATACATGCAGGACAAGCCACCACACGCACCCCAAGGCTCCTCCACCAGCAACAAAGCACACAAGCAGCACACACACCGACCACCACAACAATCTCGACGATCGTCTTACTCCGAAACCGAAGCATCATCAGGAGGATAGGCTCCACGACAAAATTGCGATTTTATCGTGGAGCCTATCCTCCTGATGATGTAGTTTTGTTATAGTGCCTGTAATATGGAATTCCGCAAAGTAACGCCTGCTTTTATAAATCATGATGATGATCTATTATGATTAAAGATATAAAAGGTATGTATCTTATCTATCCTATCAACATATTCACATATGGATACCTTACATATAAAACTCTAGTGTGTTATCACAATAGTTCCCATACTCCAAAACAGATGGACCGATTTTTATGTAATTTTATATGCATATTCAGTAGGTCTGAGAATCGGCTACTATCTTTTTAAGATTTTTTTATTATTATTTTGTTATAACATATACTAGAAATTTCCTACAAGTAATTTATATAGGAAGACAACAACAAGCTAATAAACTGTGCCACTGCATTTAAATAATAAATATGGAACAAACAAGCATATAGCATTAATGACATAAGCACCGACAAGATATCTTCCAAACCGAATTAAACATGAATAATAACGTCTCAATCGACACAATACGTTAAGCGGCTCTTTAATATGCAAATACAACCCCCCTCTTAAGGGGGGATACAATGGTGGCGGCGGCCTTTGAAGCCTTCGACACCATGGCCCATGATAGATTTAAGACCGGCTCTCGCATTGTCCCGGATTGCATCCGTCTTTAATGAGGGCAAAAACCGCCCTGAATGGATTTCTCGGGTCGCATTATGTTACGTAGGTAATTAAGTGCTCGGTAAATATGGCGTATGGTAGCAACCCGCTGCTAAAATGGATTTTGAAATACAAATATCGTATTAGAACCAACAATATATTTAAATTTGTCAGCATATATCGTCAAGTTATTATATCTTATCTCTTATCATCCCCACATATATCATAAAGATATCATAACTTATCTCTTATTATCCCACTTCTGGGTATAGGCCTCCTTCCGTTTTTGGAGGAAAGGGATGAAGCTAAGACATACCACGCTACTCCAATGCAGATTGATAGGTTACACATATCCTTAAAATTCTCGATGAAGGAAAACATCATGAAGAAACCTGTAATATCTCTAGAGAACTCTAAGGATATGTGTAACCTACCTATCCGCATTGGAGCAGCGTGGTAGGTCTTAGCTCCAACCCTTTTCTCCAACAGAGAGTAGAGAAAAGGGTAATGCCCAGCAGGGGAATAGTAACAGGCTATTCCTTTTTTACTTCTTACCATGGCTTTCGGAGAATTATTTTTATTTTCTAGTTTAGACTTCCCTAACGCCTGTCTTTATTGAGAATGTTAATCAAACTCTGGAAACAAGTTTCCCAAATGCTCCAAAGTCAGTAATTACCCCAAACTGCCGCATGTCACTCGCTCCCTACAATCATCCGGTCAATTTGACAATACGGGCCCCTGTTTTCAAAATATTTGCCGGACCGGACCAAGCAATTCCATGAGTGGCCCCCCGAAAATATTTTCAATTGAATAATGCATCCTGTCACGGCCATTATTGTTAATGCGTACCGTTCTTCAATGCGTTTAGTTCTTTTGTTCCAGATTTGGGTATCTAATCTTATATATAAAATTCTCGTGTTACATTGTCAGTTACCATACTCCTGCGAAAGGGCTTGACCGATTTTTATGAAATTTTATATGCATATTCAGTAGCTGAGAATCGGCTTCTATCTAGTTTTCATACCACCGTTACATTTGTTTTTATTTTTTGAACAACTTTTTTTATTTTTTTATAATAGAGTAGAATTTCCCTAGAAATAATAGAATTAATTCGGAAATTCTATTCTATCCTAGGTTAATTGTTACTCAGAAAATTATGGGCTCATGTGTCTCTTTCACATTGAGACTACTTTCTAACCACGATTATCTGGCGATTTTGTTAGCAATTAGGCTAATTAGGTAATAAAAATAATTTGTTCACTTTATTACAAAGAGTGCGACTTATCTGTATCTAATCACAAATAAAAAAGGGATACAGATAGATATAGTTTCATTTCTTTCTGCTTATTGTAATATGGCATATTTTAGGCTGGCTTCGCTACTACAGTATAATAAGTCTATGGCAACTCTATTTACTATAAAGGCTGTCTCAAGTAATTAGGCTGCTGGTCGAAGAGCTTTCCGTACAATAGTTATATATTTAATTATGTAACAATAAGACAATAAGGAGCAAGGGCGTAGCCAGAATTCTATACAGGGGGCCAGTAAGTCCTAGACTATATTGTTTTAGTAGTAGATTTTATATAGTATATTATTTTAATCAGGATAAATAAATATATATATGGGACACTTAATTAAGCTAAGACCGAGGTTTGAGACGTTATGGTGTGATTTCTAAGAAAACTGACTGAAAAGACGACTGGCGTAGAATGAAATCTAGACTATATTTTTTAATCATGGTATTTAAAATATGAGTAGATTAGTAATGGAGGTGAGGTACAGATCGTATGCAAGCCTCATAATTAATCCTATGTTGAGAGTTATCAGTTTCCTAGAGTTACAGATTTCAATTCAAGGGGGAGCTGCCCCCCCTTGCCCATACCTCGCTACGCCCATGATAAGGAGCCTTCTCCTATATAAGACATTACGACTTTTAGAATAGATAAATCTAAATAGCACAAGATAAAACCCATAGTCACGTCTTTTCTATCGCCGTGTGTCACCCATTTTAGTCCTAAGCACGATATCCTTAGCCCCTTGTAACAGAGCTTACATTCCTCTGGCAAGTTAAAAAAAAGCACGCACATTTACGTAATGACATGTCATCATCACGATTTGACCTCAAGCTGTTTTTTATTATGTTTCACCTCGTTGAATATCCTAATATTGCTCTACAATTTTTTAAATGGTACAATGTTTGTAGTTAGGTCCTTGTCATACTAATAATACGAGAAAAGTAGCAAAACAAGGCTAAGTGTGTCATCATCCTCCTGCCCTTATTCCATTCTAAGTTGGATCGGCACGACATGTTAAAAACATGTTGTCACATGATTCGGCTACGTATTTTACGACCGGCCGCCTGCCCGACGTCAACTTACCTAAGTTGTATTTTACGACCCGTCTGTAAGAAAAGTGGTCTATTCTACTCAGCCGGATACCACATGGCCAAAACAAGACTAAGTGTGTAGAATAGTTATTCATAATAAGTCAGAAGTCAAAAGAATGTCGGAGAAGAACATAACTACTAAATTTCTCGTGAATAATTTTCTACAGCAAATCCAAAAGATAAAAGAAAGTGGTAGAAGTACAACATGTTTTAAACTCATACAAATAATGTTCTTCGGTAAGTCACTACTCAAAAAAGAAAAAGAACGTTACTGTTATTCTCGCCAATAATTGTCTACGGCAATATAAAAATTTCTATTCGCGAAAACTTGTAATTGGTCTTACGACCTAATTTAAATTAATAACTATTATATTTTGATGAACTGTTGAAATATTTATTTCTGAAAAGGGTGACAACCGAGTTTCTGACTGGTTCTTCTCGGTTAGAGCACCTTTCCGAACCATTCGTAGCTTCATTGTATTTTGACGATTCAAAAGTGTTTGTTCAAAAGTCAATTTGAATAAAAATTATTTGAATTTGAATTATTCGTTTTTGCTGTATTAGCTGTAAGTTTTAAGGCTACTTTTTATCTCAGAATTCTGGCGAGGCCGAGTTTTAATCGAGAAAATTTGTGACACATTGATTGGTGCGCGGGCGAAGCCGAGGACATTGCTAGTTGTTAATATTTTAAAAATTGTGACGAAGCAGATGCAATGAAATTGTTAGAATATACTCAATGTATACAATTAAAATAAAATTTCTTATTTGTGAATTGAAATTGCAAACATAGCAACTAGCTCAAAGTTCTTGAAAATTTTCTAACATAACATTTAATTAAGCCGTTACTCATGTATGTAAATGTTTTTATATATCAATTTATATTACGTGGATATAAACTGAGAATAATGAAAATACATACACCGATTTAACCCAGATTTATTTCTAATTAGGTTGATGTTACCCTTCATTTCGTACACGTAGTGTGTTCACTAATGCTAATTTTAGGGTCCAATTAAAATCTCTTAAGGAATTAATTTGCAAAAATAAATCAAGTTCAACTTCAACTTCAAGTTTGTTGCACGTGTTCAGAGATAAAATAAATGTTGGGGTTGAATCGATTACTATATAACAATGCTTGTTTGGATAATGCTTCGCTGTGTGATTTTGTCGTGGAGTCTATCTCCTGATGATGCTTCGGTTGCGGGGCGAAACGATTGTTGAGTTTGTGATAGTGAACGTGTGTAATGCTTGTGTATTGTGGTGGCAGTGGTGGAGGTTTGTGCATGTGTTTTTACGAATCCTGCATGTAACGGGTATGAAAAAACGGATAGTCCACTATACATTTAGCACTATATATTTTCTATTTACTGTATAGCGGACTATAGCAAATAATTTTATTATTACTTTTTTATTATTACTTTACCATTCATATTATAAACAAAGTCTCAAAAAATCTGTCTGTATGTGATCGGTTTTCTCAAAATCAGATCGGATTTTTGTATGGTTCTTACTAAAAGATAGAACAATTCTTGAGGAAGGTTCACGTGAAGTACATCATCACATCAAATAATACGCCCTTACTGCAGTAGTACAGAGTGTTTAGCATTTTCCTTGATATATTTCCTTTTTTAAATCGTATTAAAAATTTGAATAAGAATGCAATGTACCTATAATAATAATCAAATTGTATTTGTAGTTTGCAAAGATATGGTGATGACTAAATTAAAAAAAAGGGGACTACAGAATAACTATTTCACAGTTTCTTTTTCTTTTTAAACAGTAAGTACGTAGTGCCATCTAGGTGTGAGCGATGATAAAACAAACAAATAAAAAATTTAAAAGAGCGTTCAATAATACTAGCATACAAAGAAATGCGAATTTAAATATATAGTTTATAATTTTTGTAACTTTTCAAAACAATTTTATAGAAGCAGGCGTTACTTTGCGGAATTCCATATTACAAGCAATATAACAGAACTAACTACTTTGCTATAATCCGCACGGGTTAAGTGAATGCATGCAAAGCCAATGTGTATGAAGCAGGCAAAATCTACGCACCTTATACATGCAGGACCAGCCACCACATGCACCCCAAGGCGCAATTCACCAGCAACAACGCACACAAAAGCAGCACACACACCCACCACCACAATCTCGACGATCGTTTCACCCCGAAACCGAAGCATCATCAGGAGGATAGGCTCCACGACAAAAATCGTACTAAAACAAAACAAATTCGATAATATTTTGAACTGAAATCTGCGATAAATTATTAAATTGACTTATTATATTTAATTAAGCTACATAAATCGGATTATAACCCGGAAAAATATGGATTTTGACCTTTTAAAAATAATACATGCTTAATTTTGGACGTCTCACTCACTAGCGCCACGTAGTATAGATGATTAAAATCTGTTGTACATTATGGCAGACGGCGTGCGCATACGCTTGCTTGCCTTAGGCTTGTGTAAACTTCATCGTAGTATCTATAAGTCTTAATAGATAGCGCTGAAAAATACGTTTAAATAAACTTTTATTTTTCATTTTAACTTATTAATAGGTATAGTATCTCCAATATATATGTAACTTTTATCTATATTATGATATTAATTTAAAAATACTGTAGAATACTGGTTATCAGTTATTTTTATATTAGGAGTAAGTAAGAATAACTAGATGTTAGACGTCATAACAGCGACTTTTTCAGTACTTAAAAGAAATTGTTGATGAGTTTCGTTTAAAAAAAAATAATTTTCCATTATATTTAACTTATTTTTTAAGAAGATTCTTTTTATTGAAAATATTCGTATAAAAATAGTATTAACCACTTCACATTTTTGGTAATATTATTTTGCCGTAAAACCTATGAAATGTTTTTGACTAACTATTTTGCAACCAACTGTAACTAAATATTATTTCTAAACAGATTATATAAATAAAATTTATTTTTGTCTTTAAGTTTAAAACAATGGAAACAATGGATTTGTATTATTGTATGTATACAAATCTTTCTTGCTGTCTTACTGATGGGCTTATATTAGTATTATTTTATTAGTGTTATAAACTCCATATAATATTTTAGAATGTAGAAGTGATAAAAATTCTCATTATTAGTGATCTTTTTAAGAATACAATTTTTTAAGTATTTAAAAAATTAAAACAAAATATTACCTACAAATTAAAAAAAACTAAAACAAATTACTTATATGTATCAAAATTTTCTTTTCAATAAACTTGAACTTTTCATTTTAAGTAAAACGTTGAAGTTGCATACATTGGCAGAGTCTATATAAACAAGCGATGTCCGTAATCATAGTTCAGTCGTTCGAAACAGTGACCGGAGAATGTTAGTTAATGACCTGATGGCCTTGTAGATAGTCGAAAGTATGTACGTTAAAATAACAAGTGCATTGTTTTTGTTAACCGTAGAAATAATCTCAACAAAGACAATTTCTGAGTACTTAATCGAGAGATCCAATTTAATAGAGGAAGAATCCCAACTGCAAGTGGGTGGTAATCTTAAATTGAGCAATGAAGAATACAGAGCGAATGAAATTTTAATGAAATATAAAAATGAAGAAGTAGACGAATCTTTTCAAAATCCTAAACACTTCAACTTCTCCAGAAACTATTTTGCATACAAAAATGAAATTAACAACTCCAAGGTGTACCAGATAATAAGAAGAATGCCTAAAGGTGCGGCTCTCCATGTTCACAACTCATTAATGCTAAGTGCCGACGGGTTACTCGAGCTAACGTACGAAGACCACTTATATGTTTGTTTCGAGGGCAGCAATTTGAAATTACACTTTGCCGACGCGGTCCCCCAGCGACCTTGCTCTTCAAAATGGCAACTCCTTAGCGAACTAAGAAATAATATTGATAATGTACCCGCGTTTGATGAGGCCTTAAAAATACACTTCGCCTTGCAATATGACCATGAAGAGGGATGTAACAAAGATATCACAACCGTGTGGAACAATTTCGAAAAAGTAGTCAGTACAATACATGATTTAATTTCGTACCGACCCGTTCGAGAGAAATTCTTTTATAAGGTTCTTGAAGAGTTTTACAAAGACAACGTTATGTATATTGAAGTAAGAAGTGGATTGTCATTGTTATATGAGCTAGATGGTACACAAAACGATGTTATGTCGATGCCGCATGTATATGATAGAGTAGCGAAGAGATTTAAGCAAAACCACCCAGATTTCGTTGGAGTTAAATTTATCATGACAAAACATCGTTCAAAAGACATTGCGACAATTCGAGAGGCTCTAGGATACGCTAGAAGACTCAAAGAGGAACTACCGGATATGTTTGCCGGCTTCGACTTGGTGGGTCAAGAAGACTCCGGAAAACCTTTAATAGACTTTTTACCGACACTTTCAGAAGCTAAAGACAACATAAACTATTATTTTCACGGAGGTGAAACTAATTGGTTTGGTACAGCAACCGACGAAAATTTAGTGGACGCAGTTCTATTGGGATCAAAAAGAATAGGTCATGGATATGCCCTCATTAAACATCCTTCGCTTCTGGCAGCTGTGAGGAATAGAGACATTGCGGTAGAAGTGAATGTGATTTCGAATGTGGTGCTATCATTGGTTTGTGATGTGAGAAATCATCCGTTGGCTTCTTATTTAGCACTAGGCTTGCCTGTCGTTCTGTCAAGCGATGATCCTGGTGCTTGGGGAGCGGATCCACTATCCCACGACTACTACATAGCATTTGTTGCTATTGCCAGTAAAAAAGCAGATTTGCACATGTTAAAACAGTTAATAATTAACTCTATTAGGTACAGTGCATTAAATAACAGAGAAAAAGTAGATGTTTATAGGCAATTGCACCACAAGTGGAATGAATTTGTTAAAGACGTTATAAGAACATTTGGATAGCGGAATAATAATAAATGCTTTAATAAAACCAACTAAAACTATGACTTATTTAAATAATGACCTTAGAAAAATCAGAAAATGTCATTTGTTTACAAGCATTCACAATTTGATGTAAACAACATAACCACACATTTAGGTCTTATCTTATCTTCTTCGACCTAACATATTTCCGATATTTAACCAGGGACTTTTCGGAATTCCTACTTATGACACGTTACAAAATTTTAGGTCTAATTTGCTGTAACACATTTGGCTAATGTTGATTAATTTAATATTTCCGCATAGATTTGTGAATTTAAGTTAAGTATGTAACTTAAAATTCTCATCCAGATAAGACGCCATTATAACAATTTTTTGGAAAAGATAAAACATTACTTCCGCAAATACAGCTTATATAGTTTATTACAGTACATAACAGTAATTTATATAAAGGGTATCATTTGAGCTATTGAAGAATAAACGATGATAAACGTAGATGATAAACACAAATCTCTGATATTTAAACACATTTGCTCAAACAAAATATTTAAAGGAAATGAATTACTCATACTTGCTTCAAGGATAATAGTTTATAATAAGATGCTTGTCAGTAATTAAAGCCCAAGAATTAGAAAAGATCACAGGATCAAACGAAGTGTCTCAAGGTTCATAATGTTTAATTGTGATAATATTGGTTGTTCAAGTCATACAAGTAATGGCAACAAGTAATAATGAGATAAGAAGTTGCTGTCAGCCGTAGTTGTACTTGTATCTTAATGAGTACCCTTTAAATCATTCTAATAGTAAATAGGTCGATAAGATGAGGATATTTTAAAAAATGCAGCCAATATAATATTGGGGCCACGTGTTTCCCTTATCAGGGGGTCACGGGTAAAATCCCGGACAGGCATCAATGAGTTTTGTATTAAAACTTATTTGCGTACATGATTTTAACAATTTATCACACGCTGTTCGTGTAAAACATCGTGAAGAAACATGCATATCTCTGGAGATTTCCTTTGATATGTGTGATCTACCAATCCACAAATAGAACAGCGTGGCAGGTTCTAACCATTTGTCACATAGGGAATTTTTGCGAAGGGAAAATATCGTAAGGAAATCTGCATATCTTTGGAGAACTCCTTTTATGTGTGTGATCATACCTTAAATAGAGCACTATGGTAGCTCGTTTAAGCTCCAACTCTTTTCTCCAAAAAAAGGAGATAGGTTACTTGATCTCACTATATGTCTATTTTGACGTAAACAAATAATAGAAATTGTAATCAAAGTTATTAGTAGATGGTCAAAGCCATAATCATCATCATCATCATCATCATTCTCCTGCCCTTATCCCACTCTATGTGGGGTCGGCACAACATGTTATCATATGATTTGGCTCCGTATTTTACGACCGGCCGCCTGCCTGACGTCAACTTACCTTAGTCGCCTTTTACGACACCTCGGTAAGACATAAGGTTGGTCTATTCTATGCAGCCGGATACGACACAGTATTTACCTTAGTCGCCTCTTACGACACCTCGGTAAGAAAGGAGGGTGGTCTATTTTATTCTGCCGGATACCAAACGGGTAAGAAGGAGGGGAGCCTATTAACATAAATAATAAATAACGAAATCTCACATTATATTCATCAGTTGCCACGTGGTACTGGCATTACGTCAAACGGGCTTAAACATCCAAAGGTGAGGTGAGACAAACAGCAATTTGTAAAAACTCTCTTACACTTTAAAGGTCAAGTCACAGTCACGGTTTCTCCAAAGATCGGCGCATTCTTGTATCTTAAATCATTAAACGAGACTGGAAGATGTATAGAGTATACGCCTAACATCATGTATTGCCGCAATATACGTCAGCAATAACAATATTATATTACTTTCAAATTGCTCATATAAGTCAATAATTTTCTCCGTGTCTTGTCGTATATAATTAGTACAGCGACCATCCTGACATTCGGCTAATAGACAGATAAACAATATTCTCGAATAATTTATAGAATTAGGCGTTACTTTGCGGAGATCCATAATACAAAAGTAATAATAAAATTATTTTGCGCTACATGTATCGCGGATTATAGCAAAATAATTTTATTATTACTTTTTTAATATTCTCGAACTTCTTTGAGGTGCGTAAATATACGATGACAATGCGTGATACATGAATATTCCAAGTGAAATACGCAAACCTCCAAGGAAATTAAAAAATGTGTCAAAGTTAAATAACTAAAAATAAAAGACGACCAAAACAAAATTATCAAAAGCATTTTTAGCGATTCAATACTTACTGATAACCAATATTTTTGAGCTTTTTTACGGTTCCTACAATATACAAGGATATCCCCAAATATGAAATTCCATGTTTATTCCAAATACTTCTAACGATTGTTTTTTATTACTGTCAAAGCTAAAAGCGCGGGAAACTTTAGCCGATTACAATTAAATGGTAATGGCAATATGGTGCGTTTAGAAACTTTATTATACAACAAAATAAGTTTATCTTGTTAATAGACTAAAACAGAACAAAAGAGTAAATGACAGAACAAACAATTAAATGTGTATGTCTTTTAACAGTCCATGGTCTAAGCTATCTTCTTTGATTAATAATTAATTTTCGAACGCACACTGTTTGAGAAGTACAAACAGTATGGTAAAATAAAATAGTTAATTTAATCATATTTTTTGTTTTCTAAACCTTCCTTAGATTTCAACAAATATTTCAGAAGCCATAAAAGGAAAATCGTTATAACCGTTCTAGATGTTTAGTAAGACTAACAAACGTGATTTCATTTGATAAGGTATATGTAGATAGGTAAGGAAAGGTAACCTATGTGAAATTTCGTTGGTTTTTTTTTTATTTCACACTAATGTATGGCTGAGGCCTTTACACCAACAGTGACATAGTAGATTTTTGAAATTAGAAATTTTCATTTCAAAAATCATTAACGAAATCCGTAGACGCGCCTATTAACCCATAATCTATACACCATCTCACATATTATATTATCAATCAGACTTTAAAAAACAAAAGTGCCAACCGATTTACAAATCTATCGTAACGTCAGCATAAAAATATGACTGAACTAACGTCTGATTTTTATTACACTTGTCTACAGACAAATTTAAGACTCGATGAAAATTAAGCAATATGAAGAAAAAAATGTAATTAATATACAAGGTAAACGATTATTATCTGACGATACGTTAAAATGTTATTAAGCCATATCTCACATTTGCTCACTGTATGTTGCTCAGTGTAAAAAAACAAAATAAGAATGGAAATTTTTAGTTAATCAATTCTCAAATTGGATGTTAATAGATGTCTGAAAAGTTGTGCCGTTAATTTAAAAAATACTATAATACATTTTAAATTCATTAATTTTATTCGGGTAATTATGCAATTATGCGTTGCAATAATACTTTATGTAGGAATTTATGATAAAATAATGTGGTTTACCTTGAATCGATCATCTAAATTAGCTAACTTTTGACGTGCTTTGTGGCAGTATTTGATCAAATAAGAATGGCAGAAAGTCATTCCAAACAATCAAGTTAAGCATTTTTCTATACTGACCAATTACTTTCAGGGAACTTTCGCGTTAACTTTTGTTGAACAGACTAGACCAAATAAGATCATAAAAATCTTAATAAGTTATGCATTGCCTAGGAAAAACAGTATTTTTTATATTACATATTAACCCGGTATACATTATTTTCCTGACCTACTCCCATCTATCCCTCTCTAAGTGGGGTCGGCACAATATGTTGTTACATGATTACGACCGGCAGCCTAACATCAACTTACCTTGGTCGCTTTTTACGACATTCTGTTAATAAATAAATAAATAAATAATAAATAAATATATGGAACACTTACACACACGGTCATCCGTCCCCAAAGTAAGTAACTTAATACTTGTGTTATGGGTGACAGACAACTGGTAATATACTACATATGTAATTTTAAATAAATACTTAAATACAAATACACACCCAGGCTCGAAGAACCAACAAATTGTTTTATAAAGAATATTGGCGGGAATCGAACCCGCGACCCGCGGAACTGAAGGCAAGGTTACTACTGCGCCAACTGGCCAGTCGAAATGATTGAATGAACTGGCCAGTTGGTTTATTTTACTCAGCCGAATTTCACATGGCCGGCATATAAGCTACATTTTTACCAAACTTCATTAAAATTGGCCTAGACGTTAAGTCACGAAAGCACTATATACCTTCAAAAAGAAAGCGCTAAAAATTCCATATCTTCAAGCGGATTGGTGTTCACTGTAGAAGTAGTAGTCTTCTGATATATATTTAAAAAAATACTTTATCGTACAAAAACATTAATTAATTATTCATTCCTTAAACCAATGCGAGCGAATCGTATTCCGGTCAAAGCCAAAACTGAACCATATGTTCGGTTTCCGCATATACAAGTATCTCCGGCCACAGTTAAAACGAGTTTAAATAATAAAATAATTTCCTTGAATTTTGACAACACACTGATAAAAAAATTACTATTATCATAATAAGTCGAGTCTAAATTAAATGACTGCTCCATCGTAATTAACTAACTTTTTTTAGAACTAATAAAATAAAACGTAATAAAAACACCTTGCTCTAGTCTTACTCTCAAAAGTCGAAATAAGATGGCTCTTTCTGAGTCCGTATCGTGATACACAATCTTTTATCAGACTAATAAAATATATTGTAATAGAAATACTTTTTCTTATTTTAGTCTTAAATGTAGAGCTTAAATAAAATGACTTTTCCCAGTTCGTATCGTGATACGCAATCTTTTTTCAGACATACTGTAGTAGAATTATTATTCAGAAAAAAATATTATACAACCGGTGACCTATAAACAACCTATAAGAAAAGTAAGAAAATATAAATTAGCTTTACCAAGGGTGAAAAATTATTATGGTAAAAGATTAAATGGTTACTTAGTGGCTAAATTATATAATGAGATAGAATATTTAAGGTCTTTAGATTGGGGAAAGCAAATCAGTAAAGAAGTTCTTAAAAGGAGACTGAAAGAATTATTTCATAGATATTCTTTCAGTAATAGTAGTAATAATAAATAATAATACCACTTTGTAATGTAAAAGAGAAAATAGTGTTAAGCGCATGTTTTTTGTATTTTTTTTTTCTCATTAGATAGCTGAGCGTGTATGTACTCGCCAACAAACTATTATATAGTTTGGCGAAATTATTAATGTTAACAAAAATGTAAACCTGAGTTAAACAATAAAAAAAAGAAATACTCTTTTTATACTTCAATAAACGACTTTAAACGAAATGACCCTTAATCAGACTGCACCGTTATAAAAGAATATTTTATTGTTTTCTCTTAAAAGTCGAACCTTAATCAAATAACTCTTTATCAGGCTGGCCTATGGTATACAAATTTTATAATTCTCCAAAAGCCAAGTTTAAGTAAAATAATTCTTTATTAGTAATACACACGGTAATAAAAAAAAACTAACTTTTTGCTGGCGGTACGAGAATTGCTGGTAGGTACACAGCCAATTCGACTGATTGTTCTATTTCTGTAAGCAGAACTAGATTACTTAGTTCAGCGATAAAATATATGTATCTCAAACATTCATTTTGTAGTCATTGTGCTTTTAGATTTTGTGAATTGGGAGCAATAAAAATACGTTATGTTAATTAGTCTATACTGGATTCTTACATCATATAAGGGACTGATTTGACCAATTTTAAGTCGGTACTTAAAGCTGTGATAGCCTAGCGGTGAGACCGTGCGACTCTTTCGAAAAGGACACGAGTTCAAACCCGGGCAGGCACCAATGAGCTTTTCTATTAAAACTCATGTGTCTAATTGATAATTGCAATTTATCACACGCTTTTCGGTGAAGGAAAACATCGTGAGGAAACCTGCATATCTCTAGAGAATTCTGGAGATATGTGTAACCTACCAATCCGCACTGGAGTAGCGTGGTAGGTCCAACCCTTCTCTCCAGAAACGGAGAGAGGAGGCCTAGTCCCAGCAGTGGGATTGTAATAGGCCGCTACTTTACTTAAAGCTATAACTTATAACTGCTGATTTTGTATTTTGTTTACCAAAATGAATGCACGCACGCACCTACGCACTTACACATATCGCACACATTTAAAAGTATTAATTTGGACAATCTCAACATCATCATCTTTCTCATGCCCTTATCCCATTCTAAGCGGGACCGGCACAACATATTTTAAACATGTCGTGACCTAATTTGGATATAATGTTTATTTAAAGACCGGCCGCTTCTCTAACGTCAACTTATCTTAGTCGCCTTTAACGACAAGGTAAGAATTGAGAATGGTATGCTATTCAGCTGGATTCAGCCACAGGTATTATTTTACGTTTTTTTTAAATAAACAAGATTTAGAGATCAATGTATAATGTAACACGCCTTTCCAACCTTGCCCTAAATACGGTAATTATAAATACGGTAGAACTAAACAGGTACGATGGATATAAAAACTATGATATAATTAATTATTATTAATAATGATATTATTTATATAAACTATGATATTGCCTGACCCGTTGGCGCAGTAGGTAGTGACCCTGCCTTCAGCTCCGCGGGTCGCGGGTTCGATTCCCGCCGACGGCCAACATTTTCTATAAAAAATTTGTTGGTTCTAGTATATTCACCAGTTGTCCGTCCCCCATAGCACAAGTATTACGAGTTACTTACTCGTACTTTGGTGACGGACGACACTGTGTGTATGTATCCCATATATTATTTATTGATTTATTTATTATTATTGTTTTTCTCCTGTTTTTTAGACAAGAGCCATATCAGTGAACTAGCAAAGCCAGATCTCAATTAAATTATATTTATTTCGTTCGTAAATATGTATATATTTTTTAAAACGATATCTAAGATCAAATTATCCCAAAGTTAACTTATAAGTTTAAGTGATTAGTGGATTCATTGAATTTCGTATCGTCGGTACCAGCCAGAATAATAAGGACTTTTTAAAGAGAAACGTTGATGCAAACGAAGTCACAGGTAAACCAAGCATGTTTTAAAGGTACACATATTTTAGTAACATCTGTTTCTAATTGCTAACCACTAAATACGGCGTTCGTCCGTAATAATTAGTGCCACTAATCAGTAATTAGCACTCGGTTTAAGCGTTTCACTGCACAGACAGACGCTACGCTTCAGATGTTAAACGATGCGATGACAATTAATGTAGGATGACGACGTGGCGTTGACATAAATGTTTGTATAGGAAATGAATTAAATTTTGCATGAAACAAGACTAATAGATAAATTATTAATATTATAAATATGGTAACTAACAATGCGCCCCATAAGAAAGCTCAGAGTCGCTCCGCGGACGATAAAGAGTATCTCTGTGTGATCACATCAGTCACGGACATAGTTCTATGGGTTCCGAAGCTGAAGTGGCAATAGGCAAGGCACATGGTGCGAAGGAAGTTGGGGAAGTCTCAAAGCGTTGGAATAGCGAAACTGCACCGGAAAACGTAGTGTAGGTAGACTCCCACTTGGTGGAGTGATTTAAAAAATTTTAACCACCTATTGGACGTATTTAATGGATCAACTTTTCGCAGTACCTCCATACCGTCCTGTCCAATGTCCTGTTACTAATTAAGAATTAAAACAAAAAAAACTCAATATTTTTTTATTTCTAAGCTTAAAATTGGAATAGCACATAGTTTTGTTTCACAGCTTATGTAACCAAGCTTTAAAATAAACACCAAATATTGTTGTTGTTGTCATCAAAAGCTCAAAATCTTAGTCGGTTCAAAAATTTTTTAGGCAAATTTTATTTGTTTAACTTACAGGTAACATTTTAACAACAAAATATACTTTTCAAGTTTATAATTTTTAAATCTGTTAGATTTGGTTAATAATTATCAGCTAAACAAAATTTGTTTAGGTTAACATTGACAAACAGATATTTTATGTTAACATGACATTTTTCAAATAAATGTGAATTAATGTTTTCCTTTTTGTCTTTATAAAATAATTACAGATTTTGTGACACTTCAGACGAGAGAAATTGTTAGTATTTGTAGGGTTTTTCAAATATCATACACCTTTGATAACCGCTTCAATAAATCGTGTCCACCGAATTTCAAATTCATGCACAATTTTATCTTTATTAGGATACATACTGTAATACAAGGAATTTAGAGCTAATTTTTTAAGTAGTTTTAAATCAGCATGTCGACTAGCCACACCCACGAACGAAACATAAAAGTCATGAGTCAGTTGTTCAGCCTCCCATACCCCTGGATCGTCGCTTGAAATCACAACTGGCAAATCGTGTGCCAGAAACGCAGCTAATGGATGGTTTCTTACATCTTCTACTAAACATAGCACAACATTTGAAATTACATTCACCTCTAATGCTATGTCCCGCTTCTTGACCTCCTCAATAAGCAAAGGATGTTTAATAATAGCATAACCATGGCCTATTCGTCGAGCATTCATGACAATAGCATCTACTAAGTTTTCATCAGAAGTAGTACCAAACCAGTTGGTTTCCCCTGAATGAAAGAAATAATTAATTTCTTCTCTAGATTCTGTAAGAACACGTAGGAATTCTTTTGTAGGCTTCCCTAAGTCTTCCTGTCCTACTAAGTCGAATCCTGCAAAAAAATCAGGAAATTCCCGCCTCAGATCCTTAGCAATATTTATGTATTCCTTTACAGTTTCAATATCAACGCTTCTCATTGGAGCGTATATAAGTTTTGCTCCAAAGAAATCAGGGTAATCATTCATGAACTGATCTAGAACTTTTTTGTAAGAAGCAACTGTATCTATGATATCATATTTAGTTCCTAGTAAGTCATACAATTCCGGAAGTACGCTTCTTATTTCCACGTACATAATGTTGTCCTTTCTGAATTCTAAGAGAGAATCGTAGAAATACTGTTCCCAAACTGGCTTGTAAGTAAAAAGAGAAGTGGTTGTAATAAAATATTGTTGGAAATGTGACCAAGCAGCATTGACATCGGTGTAGAGATCTCGATAGTTGTCTCTAACAAGAGTAAAATGCTTTCTAAGATTAGCGTCAAATTTTTTGACGTTGCCTGATGAAAATCGAGCGTCTCTCATCATTTGCCACGTTGTAGAACACGGAGAGGTTGGTATTTCAAAGGAAAATAGGAACTGAATATTATTTTCCTCAAAACATACAAACAAATTGTCCCAATATGTCAGAGATAGAACATAATCTGGACTTAGCATACCAGTATCGTGAGCGTGCAGTAGTCCACCTTTTGGCATTTTCTGGATTATTTTAAAAAGTTCTGACTTCTTCACTTCTTCTTTATACTCAAAAAAGTGTTTTGAAAAGTTGAAGTATTGTGGCATGATAAACCCGTTATCGATTTCTTTCTCCTTTAAATTCATTATGATTCTGTTGGCTTGCTCTTCATTGTCACTCAACACGATGTCATGACCTAACATTACACCAAGTTCTTTATGTATTAGATAATTTCTTTCTTCCAATACTCTTTCGTAAGCATCGCTAGAAACTTGACTCACTACACTAATTAAAGTCCAAAGTGCTACTGTCAACATTTTCACCATAATTGAAATTGCTACACAAGTCTAACAAATTATAAATCACTACTATTGAGTACAAGGCTGTTGACCAGTGAGTCAATATCGATTGCAGAAAAAAATCTCTTACCGTCCTGTTTTTTATAAAGTACAGACGAAAATAAACAACTCAAAGCCAGAATTATATTTATATAAAATATTTGCTAATTTCATCGATGAAGACTGAAAAATTATTGTGTTGGTATGGATAGTCTTCGGTGGCTCTTTATCATTAGATAATGATCATAAGCTACACAGATTACAGATAAGAGATATATTACTGATATTACTCGTACTTTGATGTAAGGTTACTTAATTGTCAATATTTTTTTACTTTTAACATATTTTGAAAAAATTGGTATCTAGAGAACGAATCTAACAAGCTATTTATAAAGAGTAAAGGAATCAAATGAATGTGAATGTGTTTAGAAATGGGCTATGGTATCGGCTATTATATGGTTTTTTTTTATTAAAGTTCATACGTGCATTCTGATTATAATTGTAAATAACGCTAATATCTGCGTCAATGCTAGTATCTGCGAAGTTGAATCATGTGCGAAGATACAAAAAAAAACTATATAAGTGAAAATATTTTATGGTAAACGGTTATTTTTTTGACAATAATAAACAATAAATTTTTTATCAGGGACTTTACACCATTGTATAACATTTAATACGTAATTTAATTAAATTTTCATCACAATGTGAGTTAAACCAAAATTTAATGTAATAAATCTTTCATATGGTTAGTATAAAAAAAAACCATAAAGATAACGTAACAATGTGTTACAGGGTAAAGGGCTTATGTATTTAAACGTTACACAATATTAAATACGGTTACGCCGTATTCATTACACCTTTTAGATTATTTAAAAAAAATATGTATTAGGTCCTTACATATGAAATTGGCGTTTTGTCGTACTGGCCACTTTGATCTCAAATATTAACTTTATTTCGTTCTGGAAATTTCGACCTGCAGAACAAGCCTCGTGGACGGCCGGAGACCAAAGTTGATAATGAAGAATTGAAGGCTATTGTGGAAGCGGATCCATCGTAAACCACGTCCGAGTTAGCTGCAGGCTCCGGTGTTAGTGATAAAACTATTCTAATCCACTTGAAGCAAATTGGGAAGGTGAAAAAGCTTGAAAGGTGGGTACCTCATGAAGTGAGTGAAGCAAACCGACAAACGCGCGTCGACTGCTGCGTTACGTTACTCAACCGGCACAATAATGAAAGAATTTTAAATCGAATCATTACCTGTGATGAAAAGTGGATCCTCTACGATAATCGGAAGCTCTCATCGCAATGACTGAACCCTGGCGAAACAGCCAAATCCTGCCCTAAGCGAAAATTGACTAAAAAAAAGTTGCTTGTAAGTGTTTGGTGGACTAGTGCCGGTGTCGTTCACTACAGCTTTCTTAAATCTAGCCAGACGATTACGGCAGATATCTATTGTCAGCAACTGCAAACCATGATGGAAAAGCTAGCTGCTAAACAACCGAGGCTGGTCAATCGCTCTAGGCCACTGCTGCTTCAGGACAACGCTAGACCACACACTGCACAACAGACGGCTACCAAATCAGAGGAGCTTCAATTAGAATGTCTTAGACATCCACCGTACTCTCCGGACCTTGCCCAACAGATTACCATTTTTTTCGCAATTTGGATAACTACTTGCAAGGAAAAAAATTCAACTCCGATGGGGCAGTCCAAACCGCCTTCAAAGATTTTATTGATTCCCGCCCGAATGGTTTTTTTAGTAAGGGGATCAATGAACTACCTATGAGATGGCAAAAGTGCATACATAGCAATGGTACATACTTTGATTAATTAAATATATTTCATTAAAAAAAAACGACTTTATGCTCCTCCCATAGAAAACGCCAATTTCATATGTAAGGACCTAATATTTCATTTATGTCATTTTTTTACTTTTGTATTAATACTTGTTAGTCCGAGCCTTAACTTAACAAGATTTTTGAGACAAGCTTTTTTTATAAGTTTCAGCTTTAACAAGCTTAGGTATTTATTCCTTTTTTGTTTAAAAACGGTAAAAAATATTTAAGGTAATCTTGTTTTTAAATTTTGATCAATATCACGATACGCATAGATAATAAGGTTATTGATTATTTTAATCATATATAGATATAGTATAAAGCTTCATCAGTAACCATCGATAGATATTATAAAACAAAGTCTCTACTGTCTGTCTGTACAACATCGATTTTTTCAAAATCTATATACAGTACGAATCATTGTACGGTTTTTACTAAAATATAGTGCAATTGTGGAGGAAGGTTTAGGTTATAACCTAAACCTATAAAATCGTAATATACTATAGTATATTACGATTTTATATTAAATGAAATATATATTAGTGAAACAATGATTTTCACGCGGGCGGAACCGCGGACATTGTTAGTTTAATATAGATTAATAAATTAACCATAGTTCAGTAGTGGCTGAAAAAAATGTCATCCAGTCCAAATTGTATTGTTTACAAAAGCGAAATTGCGAGAAACACATTTCGGGGCTAATTACGGCCTGATAATATCTAACTGCTGGATCTCCTTTAAGGATTGAAGCTGTCAAATATCCTGTAGATAGATAAATAGAAGTATGCAGATTTTCTCACGATATTAAGTGTATACGATTGTGTGGAAAGTCATACGCGACTCCTTGATAAGGGTGATGTGGTCTTAGCATTCGGTCATTGCGGCTTCAATTTTCAAATATTTCCAATGAAAAAGAAATAAATTTATATACACAAAATATAAAAGAAACTCGTAAATAGCAATGACACCCCTGTACATACTCGTACCGTACGCATTGAGAACACATCGTTCTTTGTTCCCAAATCATCCCAGAAAGTGTCATCTACAGACTCCGGTGGCAGTAATTAGAAGATTAAAGGAGAGGTGGCGGGTGCACGGCAACATCTCAATATCATGCATGTCGTAGTGTCGGCCATTTTTTTTTCTTTTTCGCAAACGAGTGCGTACACGGGGCGGTTCCATGCTAAAGTGCCACTTAAAATATTCCCCAACCCTTTGGCTGCATAAAATCAGCATGGCGGATGAGACGGCCTTTATTTCTTTTCAGATTATTTTTTTTTTAGTTTCTTTAAAGCGTTCGCTTTGAAAACGAACCCTTTAGGTCGCCGCTGGCTGTAATTTACACCAGCACGAAATGAGTTTTAGTAAATTTTATCGTTTAAAACGTCTATACAAATCGCGGTTTATCCGAGATCGTTTCGGTCCTTTGCAAGTCTTTTTTGCTCCTTATTATGTGGGTACTTACCTGCGTAGTTCGTTGCCGTTTTTGTCGTTCTTCTTTTGTGAATTACTATAAGGTAGTGCTGCAAAGTTAAGTGAGCAAAGTTCTTGATTCATAAATAATGTACCACTGAAAACAGAAAATACAACTGTATTCTTGGGAGTGACCTTGGATTCAAAACTCCAATGGAGCGCACACTTAAAAACTCTTGCAGGGAAACTTAGTTCAGCAGCCTTCGCTGTTCGAAAGATAAGACAATTTACAGATGTCGAAACAGCGAAACTTGTTTATTTTGCTTACTTCCATAACATTATGTCTTATGGAATATTGCTGTGGGGTAAATGCGCGGATAGTGAAAAAATTTTCGTATTGCAAAAAAGAGCCATACGTGGCATCTACAATTTAAGTCCGCGTGATTCCCTGCGAGAGAAGTTTAAGGAAACAGGTATTCTAACATTTGCTTCACAGTATATTTTAAATAACGTAATTTTTGTATATAAAAATATAAAGAATTATAAAACGATAGGTGATGTATATAATAGACAAAGTAGGAACCGACATAAGCTTGCGACTCCTGCTTTGCGCCTAGCAAAAGTACGTAAATCGTTTGTGGGTTTGAGTATAAGATTCTATAATAAAATTCCGAAATCAATTTTGGTCATGCCATTACAGCAGTTTAAAAACACTGTTTAAAAGAGGCTGATACAGAAAGCCTACTATACTGTTGAAGATTACTTAGATGATAAGGATGTGTGGATATAGGTGCACTTTTACCCTGTACAAGACAGTAATAAATAAATGTAACTAGTTCTAAGATTTATATTTTAAAAAGAGCAACCGCCGAGTTTCTTGCTGGCTCTTCTCGGCAGGAACAGCTTTCCGAACCAGCAGTAAAGTTGACGATTCAAAAGCACTTGTTTACAAGTTTACTTGAATAAAGAATATTTTGATTTGATTTGATTTGATTCTTACGAGATATAAATTGAAGGTTCGTTTTTATGAATTGTTTTCTTTAGTCGAACACGCGAATTAAAAATTAGAAACTGTTCAAATTTCGATGAAAACATTCACTAGGTCTTATATAATAAGGGTGATAAATGCATAAACAATTTAGCGATTTTTTGATTCCTTACGCAGAGAATTACTAAATTGTTAATATATTACTTTGTTAAGCCATTTATTTTACCTAGGTTTGAACGATTTGTGAATTGCCTTACATCTAATCTTTTTTTTATTGTTTCATATGCGAGCGCTTGGCTGCAATCATGCCTGATGGTAAACGATGATAGAGTCTAAGGTGAAACGCGGATACCTATAAGATGGCTATTCACTTTTGCTTTGAAAGTACCCATATCATAAGTATTGGAAAAGATCTATGCCGGGAGATGATTCCACTCCCGCGCTGTGTGAAACAGAAATGACGATGCGAAGCGCTACGTGCCTCTTCGTGGAATGTCGATAATGTAAGGGTGGAATTTCTCCCCTTGCCTAGTAGAGCGATTATAAAAAGGCAATGGTTGAACAAGGTCATGAAGTCCCTAAGCACACTCTCCGAAATAAATCCTGTTGATAACCGCTGGACAGGCAACCCTGCGCCGATGTTGTAGACTGTGCAATTTGGCATTGGTCAGAGTTTCATCGTCAATGAGTTTCGCGACACGTCGATCCACCGAGTCCAAAGCATCAAACCGATATTTGCCAGATCCGTCCCACAAATGACAGCAGTACTCCATACATGATCGTACGTAAGCCTGGTACAATGTAAAAAGTTGTAAGTAAAGTACAGCGTGACTTTATTAAGGATGCCAAATTTCTTGGCAGCCGTTTTTTCTTCGGACTTGATGCATTTACAGTTAAGGGTTTTTAAAAATACTTGTTAAAGAGCACTATTTGTGCATGACTACGATACCATGTCTGTAACTTGTCGCTGTGTTTGCTGTCACTCCTGTAAGACGAAAATATGTATTGTATTTATATACGTAGATATAAGTATCAATATGTAGTATCTACGTTTTGTATTTATACGGTAGGTATATATAATTATATCATCATCATTCTCCTGCCCTTATCCCCACTCTAAGTGGGGTCGGCACAACATGTTAGAAACATGTTGTCACATGATTTTACTACGTATTGTACGATCGGCCGTCTGCCTGACATCAACTTACCTTAGTCGCCTTTTACGATGCCTCGGTAAGAAATGAGGGTGATCTGTTCTACTTTGCCGGATACCACACGGCAAGGTATATATAATTATATGTTTTGTACAATACACACCACGTACCAAACACTCAAAGCTTTGTTCTGTTTCCGACCTGCAGGCCTACCATGAACTCTTATTGCGACTCAATTGAAGACCTAAACGACGAACGCGAACCGCTTTCTTTTTGTACCATGAAGTGTAAAATGCATTAGGGTCGTAATGTTTGATAAGGATAACGTTATATGAACTAAAGATAACTCTGTCTCTTCTACTCACTTGTTCTTAGGACAAATTTCGAACGCTCATTCGGCAACAACTTAAAGTGTGCGTCTTTAAGACGTCATGTTATGAAAATGCAAAACAATTTCGTTTACGTGTTCAATTGAGTCGGAATAAGAGTTCATGCTGGTTGTCTGGTAGAGATCGCTACGTAGCGAAAAGACCGCCAGATTGTACATTTAAAGAAACTGTATTATGATCGTGTTGTAAATTTTTGTGGCGTACAATAAAGGTATAGTTCATTCATTCATTCATCTACAGTCAAGTTAAGGTTGGAGTTTATTTCAATATCCAGAAGCTCAGTACCACCAGCAATCGCTACAGGTATATTTCGGAAAGTACATTTGAAAGGCACACTTGTGTTTTGTGAAGCATTAAACTTTACTACTATTACTTGATGATACTTGATTATTATATCTGTAACTACTAATAAGCTAATGAGGCAATTAAAGACCTTCGATAATTACATTTATTATAACAGCAAACACAATAAATTCTATATTCTGTTTTATAATTATAAAAAGTTTTCATTCGTCAGCTAGTTCGTGTCCGTCCATATTATGATTTATTAAGCAAATAATGAAGACAATAATTAAACGGAAACTGCATGCGCACATTTTTATCACGTCGTGGAAGCAAATGGTCACAGAATATTCAAATGAATCAGAAACGACAATTCAACCGCGCAATTAAAAATTACATGACTTAATGGAAAGTATAGTTCACGAGTTTAAATAACCTTCGTTTACAACAAAAATCGAGTTCTAAAGTAGCGGCCTGTTACAATCCCACTGCTGGGAATAGGCTTCCTCTTTCAATTTCTGCAGAGAAGGGTTGGAGCTAAGACCGATCACGCTACTCCAATGCGAATCGGTAGGTTTCCTCACGATGTTTTCCTTCACCGAAAAGCGTGTAATTAATTAGACACATGAGTTTTAGTAGAAAAACTCATTAGTGCCTGCCCGGGTTTGAACTCATTTCCGCTCGAAAGAGTCGCACGGTCCTCACCGCTGGGCTATCACAGCTCTTAATCAAGTTCTACCATATTGCAATAAAGGCAAAGGAATGAGATCTTCGCAGCCAAAGCTTAATATACTAGCCATGAAAAGATAAAATTAAGTGGGGTTATGGATCATAGTGGCAAAAAAACTGCAAAAATAAGTATTATAAATCATCAGATTTATTACCAAATTCAGTAGATTTAAATAATATAAATAGCTTAAAGAAGTGTGAATATTTGGAAACATGAAAGTATATACTTTTTTTTTCTTTTTAAATGTAGGATAGGCTACGATCTCGCCTGATGGAAGTTTAGGAAGAATATAAAATTGAATCATTATCGCCCAATGAAAAATCATACTTCAAAGTCGAAATCTTCTTGTCAAAACCTTGGTTTGCAAACCATGCAGTTCACGGGTGAGATACTTCGACGTCGACAAAGCTATCGATAAGGTCTGTTCTAAGCTGCTCCGATTTAATATAATATACCAAATAGACTCGTATATGCCGTGTGGTATCCGGCTGAGTAGAATCAATCATTCTGATTTCTTACCGAGGTGTCTTAAAAAGCGACTAAAGTAAGTAGACCCGCCGTCTGGTATCCCGCTTAGTAGAATAGACCACCCTCATTTCTTACCGAGGTGTCCTAACAAGCGACTAAAGTAAGTCGACCCTCCGTCTGGTATCCCGCTGAGTAGAATAGACCACCCTCATTTCTTACCGAGGTGTCGTAAAAAGCGACTAAAGTAATCGAAAAGCCGACGAGTGACGTACACGAAAATAGCAATATATTGATAAAAAATCAATATTGCTATCTAAATTGACTAATTAATGTGCTGATTAAACGATAAACTCGATAAAGTAATTTATTCATTTAGATAGATACTCTGCAATTAATAATGATTTTATTTATTTTCAATCTTAAAAGTATTAAAAATATTAAGTAATAAAATGTAAAGTTTAAAAATTTTCGATACTTAGTGGCGACATTTAATATTAGGTACCTATACTTATTTGATGTTTCATAGTTATAAATGCATTATACATACAATTTAGTTAGTAATAATTTATTTTTAGCTTTATATATTACAACTAAAAATAAATTAATTAGTATTTTATTTTATTAAATTAAAATATGATCTGTTACTTTTTTTTTTAAACCATACGTCATTATTCAAGTTATATCGCAAGCTTAATATTAAACTGATCAAATCCAAAATTACGCCTCCGTATTTCAATTCATCTATAACATCTGATTGAACTATTAAAAAAACTAGTGTTTTCTTGCTCCTCAAGTTATGGGTCTATATAACGCACACGAATTTTGTAACACTACGAATTGTAGCCATTTGCCACAAATCAACTTTTTTGAATTCAGTTACTAATTCTAAGCGTGCGATATATAAAATATACTCTTACATCAATGAAACTAAGTTAATGAGACATCATAATTCTTATGATAATACATTTGCAAAGTAAAATTCAAAAATGTATATTGTCTATATAAAACACTATTAGATATATCAGTTAGAATTCGTTGATTTGCTGATAATGATAGATATAATAGGAATGATTTGTGATTTACTGATTACGAATCGATAACAAATGATATTTTATTTTGTTGCACTCTATGTTAAGTATTCATATATTTTCTGTGTATTTTAGCAAGATTAAAACTGCTGAATAGCCGAATTCGATGTTTGAATAATCTTACTCGATATATTTCATTTACTTATATATTTATTTGTGTTTTGTGTGCTGCTTTTGTATTTTATCCATTACTGCAGAGCAAGTATAATTTGAATGCAATGTATTGGAAAAAAAATGTATGGATTCTTGACTTTTTGTTTACGAGTTTCATATTATTCAGAATATATTTCACCCTGGAATGTAAATCAATGAGAATTTATTAAAAAAGTTCTCTCATTACATTTGTAATAATACAATTTTATAAATAAAAAAACCATTAAAGAACTGCTGCGAAATGGGTTGCCTGGCCCATGAGAGAGAGAAATATGAAGTTTAGGCAAACTACTGCTCAAGTACACCGCAAAGATCAAACAATCATTTTAATGACTTCGCCCTAGATAGGAATCTTACTATTTAACCAAACGGCGTCTCAATTTGCGAAATTAAATACCTTAGTATTCAATTACAAATTATTCTATGACAATAAGTTACCACTTATAAAAACGCTGTATAAATGATATATTGTGTGAGGTCATCGCCCTATTTCATACCTCGCCGGCCAGTGTCATATCGGAGTCCGTTAGCGCTACACAGAGCGGCCCTCTTAGACATGCGTTCAATATTTTCCTGTATATTTCTAATAGCCGTTGCCTACACCACAAGAATTGAAGATTATAAAGCGAAACGAGCAAAGATCGTACGAGATGAAGCCCTCTTATCCGTCGGGGGAAGCTCCACGCTAACAGACAAAGAATCAAATGTCAACAACTGTCTCATGCAGCATAAGTTCAGTGAAGTGGACTATGGCTTTGATAATCCACAATTTTTCAACTTTTCTCGTCATTTTTTCTCGTATAAGAAAAACATACAGAAGTCTAAAGTATATCAAATAATAAAAGATCTTCCGAAAGGTGCTGCGTTACACGTTCACGACATGGGATTATTGGGACCCGACTACGTAATAAATATAACATATTCTAATCACCTTTATATATGTTTCGATAAAAATGACGTACAGTTTCAGTTTTCTAATAGTGTCCCTAAAATACAGTGTTCAACTAAATGGGACCTTATTAGTGACGCACGACAGTCCTCTAATAATACGGCTAAGTTTGACGCGGAATTGCGTAAATATTTTACTATGTATGTGGATAATCCCGAAGTTGTATACCCAAGTATAAAGGAATCCTGGGGAATTTTTACGAAGTATTTTGGAAGAATTAGTAAAATTTTAACGTACAGACCCGTTTGGGAACAATATTTTTACGATGCCTTGCAAAAATTTAGAGAGGACAACGTAATGTATGTCGAAATCCGAAGTATACTTCCCAAGTTATATGAATTAGATGGTACAGTGTATGATTCACTAGTTACCGCAAAATCTTACAAGAAAATCATAAATAGATTCAAGAAAGATCATCCTGATTTTATAGGCGCAAAGCTGATATATGCACCGTATAGGAGAATTAATCGTGACAAATTGGATGAATATTTCCACATAGCTCGAACTATAAAAGCTGACATGCCTGACTTATTTGCTGGATTCGATTTAGTGGGTCAAGAAGATTTAGGAAACCCTCTAATAAAATTTCTACCTCAGCTGATTAATGCATCCAAAGAGTTAAATTATTTTTTTCACGCCGGGGAAACTGATTGGTACGGTACCCTTACAGATGAGAACTTGATAGATGCCATTTTATTAGGAGCAAAAAGACTGGGCCACGCGTACGCGTTGCCAAAACATCCTTTACTAATAAAAGAAATAATTGAAAGGGGTATCGGCTTGGAAGTCAATGTCATTTCAAATGCTGTTTTATCGTTAGTGCGTGACGTGCGTAATCATCCATTAAGCAGTTTCCTAGCCACTGGGATGCCTGTAGTACTTTCAAGTGACGACCCTGGGATATGGGAGGCCGATCCTTTGTCTGACGATTTTTATGTAGCTTTTGTAGGAGTAGCTAGTCGCTTATCAGATTTGAGACTTCTAAAACAACTTGCGGTTAATTCTATAAAATACAGTGCCTTAAGCGAAGATCCCAAAAATGATGCTTTGACTAAATTTAGACAACGTTGGGACTCATTTATAATGAATTTTGATTGTTTTAAATACTAAATATTTTAATAACCTGAAGTAAAAAAAATATTATAATGTACAAAATTCATAACTTAACGCTTATTAAAAATCAAATGAACTCAATAAACCTGCAACAGCAAAATCGAGCAGTTAAAGATTAGAGATTAAAGAAGAAATAATACAAATACACTTGCCAAAAGTTCCATTGTAATAATTTCTGTAATCTTCGTAATCTTCTATAAATTGTCAAGAATTTAAAAGTTAATGAGGACTTAGTTGTATTTGTTTTAATATATTAAATGATTTATTGTGTAGCGGTGATTTTATTCTGTTGTCTCGCTCTGATACTTTAACCGATGGATATCTATTTCTCAACTTTTTCTTTACGAAATTTTACTACCATACAACCTCCTCCATCTAGGGATTAGCTTTGATATTCTTGAAGTCTACCACTATTCACCGAAAGAGGGTTCGATTTGAACAGGTTGTTCCCCACCTATAATATCATTGCGTATCCAACCTATTGCAACATAAGTGTAAATCTTTTGGTAGAAAAATGTGAGATGCCCAATATACTTTATATATAATGATACAGAAAACCGAAAAAAATTACTTGCAATTATTTGTATTTTATTCTATCATCATATTGTGCTTTAAAGAGTTCTGCGCCACACTAAGTCGGGTCAACGACAGGATGAGAAATTAACGTCAAAAAAGAATCAAACTACAAACAAGATACAGAGCATCTGATAGTCGAACAGTCTGCGTTCAAAACGATACTCGCCTTCAAAGCCATCAACTGGGCATTTATAGTATCTTTCTCAGTTGGCCTATTTATGCTATTGAACAAATACACAAATATCATTTGACTACATTCCCACACAAATATTCTAGTGATCATTAATATACTGCTAAGGAGGCATGGTCTTAACATACAATATAAATTTAAATACCTCTAAATATAATTTAGCAGGGATTTCAAAAAAAATTAATACGAATTGTTATTAAAAAGCACTGTTGAGTCAGCTTTAATTCGGTTTCAGAAAGATGTTCTTATTGAGAAGAATCAAATAGAAACATTAAGGTCGATTTAAAAAAAAATTCTTTTAACACATAAAATTAATTATAATATTATTTACTTTCTTGCGAAATTATCTTTTTGTAAAGTGGATATTATCTTTTGTTCGCAAAGTAACGCATTCTAGTTTCAAGTGTATTTTTTTAACCAAAAACTGTAAAAGCAAATATCTGTTTATAGATTACATTAATAGAATTGTATAATTCACTTATGATATAATTAATTTATGTTATTTGACGCTTATCAAAAGACACATGTAACTGGATTCTGTTATCTGCTCATTGGTGTCGTTTACACTAATTACTCAATTGTTTTTAATTTGTATATATTGCTAGCTAGCTGTGCTCTAAAAAGGTGTGCTTAAAAAGGTTTTTGATTTGATTTGCTCTAGGCTTCGCCCGCGTGGAAATTAGTGTCACAAAGTTTGCCCGCGTAAATCCTGACCCTGCAGGAAGGCTAGGATAAAACCTATAAGTTGCCCCAACCTCTTCTATTTTCCAGTGAAAGTCCTAATAAAATCTGTATAGCCGTTGAATGTAAATCGAAATTTTTAATTTCTTTTAGTAAAAACCGTACAAAAATCTGTTCAGTAGATTGAATGAAAATCCATCACATACAGACTGACAGATTTTGTGGACTTTGTTTTATAGTATGTATAGATTAAAAGTTTCAGCTGCTACTTCGTTCGGAACAATTTAAGTGAATAAATACCCTCAATTACTTACTGTATTTTATCAATTATATGATTTTTCCTATTCCCTATGGAACAACGGAATTTTTTTCGTACCTACTATAAGTTCGCACGGTAACCAGTGGTCTGTGACACGTATTTTTTTATTTTCTCACATAAGAGTGAATATATTTAACTAAAAGGTTTTTATGTATAAAAATTAATGACAAATTAGTACTAATGTATTTCTGTATTTCCTATAGTTCTGCCTGCATGGGAAAACTGTGATATCTTTCATCTATATGTTAACCAAGTACGTAAGATTAAATTTTACGAGATTTTATCAGTATGGTTACATTGGAAAGACAGACAACAATTCGCCTTTATAATATATGAATAGTATGTATATGAATGATTTGTGTACGGCGAGATTACGCCCTTGTGGAGTGACACTACAAGGAAGCCCTTGCACTAACGAATACATTGTTTGCTTCATTTTTTTTGTCTATGACACGCTTAAGTATGTACCTCAGACATACCGAAAATAGAATTATTTCCTTATTGTACTTTGTTATGGACAGAGGAATATTTAAGGAATTTTAAGCTTAACTTAATATTCGGAACAACTACATTGTAGGTTTCTTCAAATTGATAATATGCTGATAGGGCTATAATCTAGCGTCTATATTAGCGACTATATTGACTAAGACCTGTTATCATGTCATGTTCCAATTTACAGTGTTTGCCTTGGACACTTCGCATAAAAAAAATTAAATAAAGAATACATATTTTTTTAGTTTATTTAACGGCCTGGAATCAAATCCTTTAAGGCCTGAATACAACATCGTTCGTCTAAATTCATAGAATTATTGTACTAGTAAAGTAGAGTAGGAGAACCATAGGCAGGCCTTGAAGTAAGTGTCATAATTAATAATGAGAGGGAAGACTAAACTCGTGTACTTCATCTTTGTCTTAGCACGAACAAAAGAGAGAGAGAGAGATAGATACAGATACATACTCATTTGCTCTTTCTTTATTGTAATAGGTACATTTCAGGATGGATTATGGACGGATTCTCTACTCTGGTATAATAACTCTATGGTTATTATACTATAGTAGGGAAGCCAGCCTAAAATATGTCCATCGAAAAAAAGAAGAAAGCAATGAGGCTACCTATCTCTGTTTTTAATGTGTGATTAGACAAAGATAAGTATGGTGTTTCTTAACCTTTATTATTATTTTCTGGACACTGGCTGTCACAGCGCTGCCTTAAGGCTCCCCTAAACTATGCATATTAGACTTATCTACAAACAAGTGTAAATAAGAAATATGCTTATACGTAAATCATATAGAAGATGAATACACATAAGTACTACATACACAATTGAAGATTATTTGAATGATAAAAATGCCTGGATTTCAAAATCCTTTCAGCTTCACTGCTATGATGCCCAGCGGTGAGACCATGCGATTCTTTCGACGGGAACACGAGTTCAAACCCGGGCAGGCACCAATGAGTTTTTCTATTTAAACTCATGAGTCTAATTGATAATTGCAATTTATCATACGCTTTTCGGTGAAGGAAAACATGTTCTGTTGATATGTGTAACCTACCAATCCGCAATGGAGCAGCGTGGTAGGTCTTAGCTCCAACCCTTTTCTCCAGAAACGGAGAGAGGAGGCCTATTCCCAGCAGTGGGATTGTAACAGGCCGCTACTTTATTTTTTACTTTTTCAGCTTTACACAAGACTGCGGTCTAATAATTGAAAAGATTGACCACCGACTTACTTGCTGGTCATCTTCGGTAATGTTAAATAAATGTCCCAGACAGAACGTTGTTAGAAAACAATCCACATTTTTGTACCAACATGCAGATCCAAATATGCATGCAGAATGTACAACACACATTGTAAAAATTTGATATTATGCACGATAAAATATATACTTTTAAGAAAAAATTTCAATTTATTAATTTTTGTAATATTAATTTTGTGTAATTATATTTAACTAATTTTTTAGCCATTTATTAGCAATATTTATTTTACGTTATTTTAATTTTTGCTATTTTTTTCTTGTTGATATAGTTATAAGATATTTTGTATCAGTGGAAACTTAGCTGATGTCTGTCTACCCCATACGTTTAATATTTAAGTTTTATTATAATTGTATGTTTCTCCCTTAAATAAATAAATAAATAAAAGAGCAACATTCCGAACCAGCGTAAGCTTCATTAAAATTTAATTCGGTCAAAGAGCTAGCGAAAACTTACAAGTACTCGAATGAAGATTATTTTCATTTGATTTTATATGCATAATAACTGTCTAAAAACAAAAAAAGATTGTCGTATATTTTAATGATCTGATACTGAAGTGTTCATTTATGAACTGTGCAATATCGCAAACATGCGAACTTCAGTCCATCCGATCATTAGTGAGGATGAATTCAATCGAGTTTTGCTATTGTTGTCTATTCAGACACGCTCCTAATTGAACAGTTATCAATACCTTGCTATTGATACTTGATTAGCTCTCAACGCCATAGAGAAGCGAGTCCATTGTGATTGTTTCTTTTTTTTTATTCAGTGCAGGGACAGACGTCATTCGATTGAGTTTTTTTTTAATTATCTCTCAACAATGCAAATGTAGTCATTTGTGCTAAAAGCATATACGAAAAGATATCTAAAAATACCCTCTTTCATACAGACAAAAAAACAACTTTATTTATTATAGTACTTTATTTAGTAGTCTCAGTAGAATATATTTATTCTAGGTCATCTTAAAAAATATATTTTCACCGAGGTGGCGTCCTCTTAACCTCATCATGTCCTCTAGTTTATTTACACATAAACGCGGTAGTGAAAAGTCATCATAATTTGACTTTAATTGCGAATTTCCACTAACATTGACTCTGCTAATTATTATTTATAACGAAAGATAATCTTGGATTTTAGCTTTTCCATTACAGCAGTTTAAAACAGTTAAAAAGAGGCTGATACAGAAATGCCTACTATACTGTTGATGATAACTTAGATGATAAGAATGTGTGGATATAGCTATACTTCTACCCTATACAGGACAGTAATTACTAAATGTAACTAGTTATAAGAATTATATTTTTAAAAAAGCAAACGCTGAGTTTCTTGCTGGCTCTTCGGTAGGACGATTCAAAAGCACTTGTTTTTAAGTTCACTTGGAAAAAGAATATTTTGAATTTGAATTTAAATTGCGATCAGCTCACTCAACACTCAACAGCGCACTCGATTATATTGTAATTTGGTGAACATTATTGTAATAGTAATTAAATTATTATATAACTATATACTATATAAGATAACTTCGACGATAAGAATGCGTGGACATAGCTAATGTTCGACCCTGTGTAAGACAGTAATGACTAAATGTAACTAGAAATAAGAATTAAACTTGAAAAGAGCAACCGCCGAGTTTCTTGCTGGTTCTTACTTACCTGGTAAGAACTTACCGAGTAAGTAGTAACCTGCTGGTTACTACTTACTCGGTAAGAGCACTTTTCCGAACCAGTAATAGCTTTATTCTCATTTGACGATTCAAAAGTGCTTGTAAAAGCCAATTTGATTAAAGAATTATTTGAATTTGATATCGCTATTGCTACTAAGGAATCGTGACTTTGTGCTAATGTAACAATAACAATAATTTTAAAACATTCATATAATAGACATACACGTAAAGATTTTCTGTAATCGGGGATCATAGCAAAATGATGACATTTATTAAACAATATTTAAGAAGATTGAATTATGTCAAATGTATATATTATGTACAAATGATCAGTGGATTCATTTACTATCGTATCGTCGCTACCACACTATATGTGTACTAGTGATACCCGCAACGTCTTCTCAATTATTTAATATGTCATATATCATGTAATTATGTTATTTTCCTATTCCCGTAAGAAAAACAAGATCTTTTATACTATATATTACCCTACATATAAGCTTCGATCGTACCAAATTTCATTAATATTGCGTAACAAACAGACAATAAGTCAGACAGTCAGACTTTCGCTATTAGTAGCGATACATACACTGAACATAATAATATGTATATATAACCTTATAGGTATACGAACTTTGCTAACGTTTTGTCAGAAAACCCAAATAAGGTTATCTGTAATGGACGTAGCTGCTTTGTTAGAAAACCCACATTAAATTTACAAGTTATCGTTAAGGCGTATAATCTTATTTTGTTATATAACTGGTTTTTCATTTAATTAGAAAACACGTATCGTCCCAAGAAAACGATATTATTAATTATCATAATATATAAACCCATTTTATGTATTATAATCTAGCTCCATACTTAAAATGTATCACGGGATATCGGCATTTTGTCTCTCTATTTTGCCATATACCCCTGTTTTGCTAATCGATTAACATTACGCAATTTTAGGTTTTATTAAGTCGTTCAACATGTTTCTATTACAACCGACATCAAGGAAATGTAGACAGCTATTACCAATGTTGTTTATTTTTTCTTTCCTACTTAAATTCAAAATATTTTTTGTTCAAGTAGGTAAGTACTTGAAGTTATGTTAACAAAGCTACCACAACCCATTTACATACATATATTTGAGTGGTAATTGTTAGCCACGCAGTAATAATTTATATAATATAATATATTTATATTATTTATTAATAAAAAAAATTGTAATTTAAAAATTTTAATATATTAACGGTAAAAGGAACGTGCGTCGTGTGTCAGTTCGGAACAATCATTTCAAATTTGACATACGTCATCCTAAAACGCGCGCCAAAGGTTTTGAAAAAGCTCATAATCTCATAGATAGCACTCCTGAAAGCCATTCAATATAAATTGAATTGAATTGAATCTCATAGATTTACTACCCAATTTCTAAAATTTGCACGACGTACGATCCGTGCCAATATGAAATCCCTCCCTACGACTACGGCCAACAATGGATTTTGCTGCACTAAGAGAAAACTTCTTGTTATATTGTTTTCTTTACTACTATCATATATGCATGACTGATAACTGACTGGCATTTTTAATATAAAATACACCATTTTTCAAATACTTATAATTTAATATAGCTTTCATATCTTCAAAAACAATTTACATTAAAAAATGGAATTTAAATAACAATATTACACAGTCTTATATACATTGTTAGTCTACTCGAATAAAATGAAGCAGATACTAATAGCTTGGAGTGTTGTTGTTAGAACATTACACTGATACAGTTGGGCAGGGTATACATTATATTATTTAATACATATTTTCCTTTACCATAAAGCACTTGATAAATTGTTATCGAACATGTTACGTTTTTATAGAAAACTCATAAGGGTTTCCCTATATTCCTTTTGGAAGCTTGTGATAACGTTCAGTTATATTGTTGACTAAAATAACACTAAGAACAAATAAAATAATGTTGGTAGCACTAAAAATATTTTAAATCTAATCTTCCCCAGCTGGTACTGCATCTTCTAACCGCTTTATGTATTTAATTCTAAGTTCTGTCACAGCATCACCTTTTAACTGGTCCTGCAAACACAATATCTTAAGTTATAGTGTCCAAATTCAATTCCAGTTCAAAAGGGAGGTTATTCAGGATTTTTTTATCTACCAATAAAGTCCATGATGAACTGTAAATATTAATTACCCACATAATTACATATTTTGAATAAGAATATTGATTCCCTTAAGACTAAATGTCAAATTTAGACATCTGAATAGGTATAAAAATGATGAAATTATGCTCATGACTACATTCCATATTATATTAAGATTTTTTATATTCTTTAGGAATCTAAAGAGACTTGTCAATAATATCTTACACAAAATCTATGTATACTTAATATTTAATTATATTTGAAGCTGTTATATTTCAATTTTCCCCTGACATGATCAAGGCCCTTTTTTACATTGTTATCTTTACATTTTTAATAATGTGTTTTACCCTGAATGGGTGGGTTCATAGGTTCAAACCCCAGGCAGTCACAAATGTTCCTGTTAAAATTGTGTCTAATTGATTATTACAATTTATGACACTGTTTTCGGTTAGGGAAAACATTGTGATGTAACCTGCACATCTCTAGAGAATTTTGGGGATATGTCCTACCAATCGCATGGAGCAGCATGGTAGGTCTTAGCATCAATCTTTCTCTTTCTCTCCCTTAGCTCGCCAAAAACAGAGAGGGGAGGCCTATGCCCAACAGTGGGATAGTAATAGGTTGTTACTTTTAACTTTTTATAGTATCCTTGACAATATAAGCTTTTTCTATACGAGGATATTAAAATAGTGTTAACCTGCACAAACCAGCACTGGACATCTAATTGGACCATTTGGAGTGCACCACGAATAGCTCCAGGTATTAAAGCACAGTACTTCAGCCCATTATTTGGCATTTCCACCCATTCACTCAATGGACACTGATCCCAAACAAGGGAGAATTCATCTCCGGAACTACTCCAGCTTGTGACTGTGGGCTGCATGTTTAAATATAGTCTGTAACAATATTACAGAAAAATTTCAAATTAAAGTTTTCACTGTGATACTTGTCAATGATGGTAATAATTTTTGAATAAAGAAAACAAATTAAGGGTAATTTACTAAAAATTTGTGAATATTTTGAAACTTTTTAATAAGACTTGTTAACAAACAAGATAGTTTTAGAACAAGAAAATTCTTGGCAGGATGACATGAAGGAGGGAAAATGAAATCAAAAAATAATGTTTTATCCATATTATCATTAAATTTTACTTTAAGTTTTGATTCGATATAGAGCTCTATAAAATTATAGTTTTTAAAAATAATGTTTCTTTATTTATTGTAACTGTAAATACCTGAAAGCCTGCTGTAATTTATCAGCAGTTTCCCTCATTTCTAAACATCGATTAGATGTAGTTCGTGCCAGAAAATCCTCAATGAGTCTCACACCCATATTGTATCCAATTCTTTCAAGTTGTTTGTTAACGTCATCTGGATTCTCAATTTCTTTTAGCATTTGAGATACCAAAGCACCATACGTAAGAGTAAGAAGCTCGGAATTCTAAAATATAATTTTATTTTAAAAAATGTTTTACATGCAATAATACAGAACCTGCTAGGATTTATCATACCACTTTTTTAGCATCAAGGCGAGAAGTTTGACGAGACATTTTATGAAAGTAATTAATAGATAGAGTTTATTGAAAAACTATTTAAATTATCTATTTCGTTTCACCACCCACCAATGCAGTTATTACTTAGTTATTACTTATTCGATTGCTTGTTAGTAGTCTATGGTTACTTGTGTACGATTCCGAGATAAATAACATTGAATACAAAATACTAACAAGAAACACTAACTAATATTTGGTTAAGTCAAAAAGCTAAAGCATCACACAACACCTAGATTTAATATTAAACATTCAAATCTATGGATATTAAAAAACGAGATTTAGCTAATTCAACTAAAAATTATCTTGTGGGTGTATCGTTAAAAACTTGGTATGCGTTTAAATAACGATATGAATTTTATCGTTATTTCGTACATTAGCACCTTACTAAAGGCGTAAAAAAAGTTAATTTCAAAAGTAAGTTTGGTACCAACTGAAATGTTAAGTTAAACGTCACAAGAGGCCTTCATGAAATTGTTTCTGTTATTATTTTCAATTAATGTTCCAATTAATCAACTGTTAAAAAGTCAATTAGTCGCTATGTACACATTATTTTGTTTTAAAATATTTTGATAATTGAGATATGGAAATTGAAGAAACCGAAATTAAAGATGTTTCAAATTGTGAGAATTCACACTCTGCTGTTAACAGTTTAATATTGGATTATTATAAGAAGTTTGGAAAGAAAAGAGATTTAGAGCAATTTTTTTCTTTATCAACTGCTCAAAGTGAAATCAGAGACCCGTCCAGTTTATTTTGGAGGAAAATGAAGTCTCAAGACGAATCATCAGATTCAGGTGGTAAAAAAAGTGAATCTAGTACAGAACTTTGCCGAATTTCTATTAAATGCTCTGTTCCAGAACGGCCCAGTTTCCAGGTGTGGAACATTTCTTTTAATTTTGAATGTGTTGCCTACTATATAAAAGTGTGTTAATTAAAAGAAATACAAAAAATCATCTATTTATATGCCACCATATAAAAGAGATTCAATATTTACATACTATGTAGTTGTAAAGTGTTGCTACAAAGCTCTCTGAAATACTATTACTGTTAACTTTGGAGAGTTTACAACTCTTTGCCTTTCTATGCAGTTCAATGACTTCTTGTTAGGACTGTTAGTAATGAGGCTTGGAATATTGTTTATTGTTACATTTAATTTGTTATTTTTGCATATTAGACATCTGGTAAACCACAGGTTTCATTCACAGTATAATAGAAATAAGTGAAAATCTTTTGGCAGTATTTTGTTAATTACAACTTCTCTAAGCAGAACCTTGAATATTGAATAACTGTATTAATAATTCTAACATCATGCATTTCTGAGACTTTTTTACAAACATTCTTCAAATTAACTTATTTACAGGGTAACCAGTCAACAGTTAAAAGTGACTCTGAATCCCCTCCAATAATCAGTGAAGATGTAATTACAGAGCCCACTAGAAACTCGGATGATGAATCTGTTAAGTCTGATGACTTACATTCACAGAAATGTATGTATTAATAACTATTTAATTAGTTATGTTAAAATTATTTTAAGTTTTTATAACATTTTATTTAAATTACAACTGAATATATGTGAATTAATGTTTGTATTCATGTTTATGTATAACAAACTACAATAGCACAACCAAATTTAGATGGCATTTTTGAAGCATTTATAACTGTTCCAAATTAACTGAAATTTTTGAATGTTACAGTGGTTCTGGTGAATCATATGTTGTACTCTGTTTTGATATATGAAAATTGCTACAGCAAATTATTCATTATGACAAACCAATTGCATTTTACACATATTTATTAATATACTTTATCTATTATTATAATATCTTCTGTAGAATATTTAGACCAAAATCTATTTTGATATTAAAAAAAAATATGAAGTATTTTTCTATGCTATATAGAAAAATAAAAACGTAGGCATCTATGGAAGCATCCTTAGCCCCAAGTATACACATACCTACTGGTTTTACTACTTAAAATATAAACAATAAAAACCATAGTGTTTATTCTACATCATTTTTACATAAAAAACTACCCTATAATGAGATACTGTATATTTATTGATATACTGATTTCAGATTGTTTGAACTCAAATAAATACTTTTTGAAAAAAAAACCTAATATAATAAACTTTTTTCAGCTGTTGATGGGATATTAGATACTTCAACAAACAAACCGCATTCACCAACAAGCAGTATAAATTCTCAACGTAAACTTGAATGGGATTCTTTAGCTGATGTTGGTTATGCCAATGAAAGTGACAGAAAGAACTCAGCATCTAGCTTAAGCACTTTGGAAAGAATGGCCTTGCAACAGCAATATTCAAATGAGACAAAAAACTCGGACTTAGGTCAACCCACTGCTCAGTCTACACCTTTTGATGCGAATGTAAATAAATCAAGGTTTAAAAAAAGTGTAATAAAGAAAACAACCAAAATATATAACAGAGATATTAATTCTCTTGAATTATCTGTACCACCAAATTTCGATGTTAATCCACAAGCCATCAACTTAAATTTAACTAAACATATATCTTTTAATGTTGATAGAAATGGTAGTGTTGTTGTTGAAAATATGTCGAAAAATGTTTCTTTGAGTCCTGAAAAAGTATCAGTTGAAACAGAAATTACCCCACAAATTAAAGTAGATAAAGAAATTCAGACGACCTTAAATAGAGATAAAGGAGAATCTGTTAGTCCCACTAAAAGAACAACTTCAGCATCTCAGGTTAAAAGATACCCAGTGCTGATAAATTTGAATACCCTCAAGAAAAAAACCAGAAAAAATAAAGTAAGAAGGAATCATAAGTTCCAAAGTAAAAAAAGGATAATGTCTGACAAAGAAAATTTACCATTTGATAAATGTGGAGATCAGTTATCAGAAGCGGAGAGTTTTGAATATATGCCAGGACATATTTATAATGAAAACTGTATGAAAAATAATCAACAAAAGAAAAATGTTTCTAGGAATAAATCAAGTCTAGAATCAAGTGGAACAACCACAGATTCTAGCAATAAAAAGTTTTCATTCACCAAAGACTTAGAAAGGAGTATAGATATTCTGAAATCTACATTAGATGGTAAATATGAACATGCAAACCTACGAAAAGAACTCATAAAAGAAATAGTCCAAAAAATTGTTGATTCAAAGTATTCTGGGGACAAAAGCTCTACTGAATTTTTATCTGGACTGAGCTTCGACAGTAAAAAAATTGACTTAAGAGATCCCACTTATAGTACTAGTACAAGTACCTCAGATGCAAATACCTCAGCTAAACAAGCCATTATATCTAAACCAAAAAAATCGATTTTGCGTATGGAAAAATTTAATACAACCTCAGCTTTAGCTTCAACATCACAAAGTGTTCCTAATATACCTATTTTTACAAAAGCTGAAACATGTGATTCTGCAAACATTTTAAAGTTGAAAGATATATCTAATACTGATTCTGATTATTCTATTAAAACTAAAAATTTATCTGATACAGCTGTAAATAAGACTTCTTCTGAAGAATTGTACAAAAAATACTTAGAAGCATTAAAAAGAGAACAAGCTCACAAAAAAAATTTAAAAGATAAAGAAATATTTTTAAAACAAAAGTTAGATAATTCTGACTATAATTTTAATGTTGCTGGACAAGTTGACTCTGAAACTCAAAATAGAATAAAACACCTAATGAAAGACTTAGTTAGAAACAACTATGATGATGGATCTGGTGATGCAAGTAAATTAGAAGGTGGATCAAGTGCTAATTTGAATATTGAAAGGTATAATTCTATAAGAAAACAACAAAGCCATTCTGTATTTACACTATCATCGGGTAACTCTGAAAATAACAATAAAAATGAAATTGCACACAAACATAAAAATGAAGCAAGTGATTCAAAGATTAACAAAAGTGTCAAACATTATTGTTGCTGTCCATATCATACATTACACCCTAAAATTGGAGTTACAGATAGTGCTGTTCAGGTCACTTTGGAATGTCCCAAGAATATTAATACTTATAACTGTAAAATAAACTCAAGACTTCACCAGCATGCAAATACGTCTGATATGCAACCATTGATGTCTGAAAGTCTTACAAAAAATCAAGAAATAATTTCTGGTAGTACAGCAGGTAATAACAAATATGTTTGTCTTTGTACTGAAGAAGGTGTGGTAACAGAGGAAATGCCAGAAAACTTTTTAATTTATAAATGTTCCCGTTTACCTACTAAATGTATCAAACTAGGCGGAAGAGTATCTAAAGTGACAAATACTCCTAGTGTTTGTTCCAGTAAATCTTCATTCAAAAGTCAAGATTGTGAAAAAAAATGTTTGGTTATAAAGGATAGTAATAGCTCGAACAATCTAACATCCAAATCATCACAAACTAATATTATTTTACCAATTATTCTTAAAGATCAAAGAAGTCAACAAAATTTACCCTCATTATCAGAAATAAAAATGCATAGTGAAAAAGTCAAAATTCAAAGTCAAAATATAAAACCAAATATATATGTACATGAGGCTACAAGATGTATACAAACTGAGATCAGTATTGATCCAAAGAAATCTGATCCTTCATTATCAGATATTAATATTGTAAATGATTCAAATTGTGTAAAATTAATTAATGAACAGTACAAAAAAATATCACAGCCTATTTTAGAAGCTTATAAAAATACCGAGTCTAATATAAATAGTCTAGAACAAAGAAGTAATAGTTTACCTGAAAATAAAAGGACTGAAACTAATTGTATTTGTGCAAGTGTTGAGGACAGATATACTTGTACTGCTAATAATGCTAAGAAAATTGATAAAGAAATTCAATTTAATCATATCACCTATAATATTTCAGACAAATTTGATCAATCGCCAAATAATTTTTCCATACCTATTCAAGGCACAAATATGACGCTCAAAGTAACTTTAGGGTCTGGTGTTAATGATGTATTACATAGTGATGATAGATTTGCAAGTAATATAAAAAATAGTGCCACTCTTACCTCTAAAGGAACAGAGACTGTAAAATACTCTGGTGTTGAAAATTTTACGTCATTGCAAGAAGAATGTTCTAAAGAAGCACAATGTAGTGACACTAATATTTTAGAGACATTACATCGAAAAGTAAGCTCTGAATCTCCTCCAATTCAAAGTACAACCATGAATACATTTCATTCTGATAATAATCAAAATGAAAAAACTAATTTTGAATCAAAAGAATGTAATGTTAATACTTGCATGACTACAGATTTAAAATTCAATACTCATCCGACAGAAAATCAAAGCCATACACAGAAACCTCTATTGCGTTCTAATACAGACCCAAGTAAAATAGAGAAAGCTTCACATGTTATATTAAATCAACAAACCTTGAAAGAATTTGATGATCAAACAGTTGACACATTAATACATCAAAACAAATACAATGAAATTCCTAAGAGTGAGAAGGCTGCTTTTGATTCAAAACCATCATCAAAATCCTTGCAGACAAATAGTAAAAGTAATGTAATTTCAGACCCAGATAAACAATCTCAATCAAAAACATCTAGCAGTGAAAGTGATAGTGACCCAAAATTAGATCCTTCTAAGGATCCTTTGCTAGATGTTATACGAGATATAACAAAACGCTTTTCTAAAAGAAACATCGAAAGGAGCAAAAGAAAAAAATGCTTTAAAGAAATTATTACAGTTCTTAACTATTTGTTAGATACAGAGGAAAGCACAGACCATGATCATAATACAGCATCATGCTCCTTTACTCGCAATAATAAAAGTGAAGTTAGTAAATCAGAAAAAGAAAGTGCTGATTATATTCCAACAAAGACTCTAGTAGATAAGGGTATACAATTATCTATGAAGAAGTCTAAAGCCCAGAAAACATGTGCTGAATCATCGGATCTACCGATATCAACTGATATGCCAAGTACCTCTTCTGACTCAGCAACTTGTAAAGTCTTGAATAAAATTAAAAGGGAATGCGAAAAGTACCATCAAAAGCGATGCAAACAGCATTCGGGTGGTAAGAAATGTGAAGTTTCAAGTAGTACTTCTGTTAATTGCGATCAATGTAGACGCGTCCACCACTGCACTTGTCGGGGACATAGATGTAAAAATCACAGAATGAAAACAACTGTTGGAGAGACCAAGAAAAAAAGCGTAGCTTACAATTTGATCATACAAACCTCTGATAGTATTGTCAGTGAAGAAATAAATTGCGGTAAAAATCGTAGACCATTGCAAAATATAATAGTTAAAGTTCCTTCCAAGCGAAATATAGAAAAGTTGCCTTTCAAAGAAATGTCTGAAAAAATTGAGCGAGATATGCCCCATTGTAGTCCTCGTTGTGACAGCAGAGTCCATCGTTCGAAGAGTTTTCCAAACGAGAGTGGAATATCTAGTACTGATGAATTTCTCAAAAAAGCCCAAGCATATACTGTCAGAGAATATTTGGAAAAAAATCGACCTGATTTTGTGGAAAAATGTTCCGATCGCCAACAGTGCTTAAAAGTGATTAATGAATCTAGGTAACATATTACTGTATTTTCCAATCGTCATAAATTTTTTCACACTCTTATTCTCAGTAGTATTACACATTTATTTTAAGGTGTAAATGTTCACGCATTATTTTGACATCGATTACTAAACTGTTATTTAAAACATCAGAATGTATCTAAATTGTATATGTCAAATATAATAAATAAATAAATATATGGGACATTTACACACACAGTTGACCATCCCCAAAGTAAGTAACTTAATACTTGTGTTATGGGTGACGGAAAACTGGTAGATATACTACATATAAAAGTTTAAATGTATATGTCAAATATAATAAATAAATAAATATATGGGACATTTACACACACGGTTGACCATCCCCGAAGTAAGTAACTTAATACTTGTGTTATGGGTGACGGACAACTGGTAGATATACTACATATAAAAGTTTAAATGTATATGTCAAATATAATAAATAAATAAATATATGGGACATTTACACACACAGTTGACCATCCCCGAAGTAAGTAACTTAATACTTGTGTTATGGGTGACGGACAACTGGTAGATATACTACATATAAAAGTTTAAATTCATACTTAAATACTAATACACACCCGGGCTTGAAGAACCAACAATTTGTTTATAGAAAATGTTGGCCCTCGGCAGGAATCGAACCCGCGACCCGTAAGAATATAATAATAAGAATCAGTTGATCGTAAAAATCATTTTATGATTTCCAAAATCATATGCATAACTGTATGTTTATGTAAAATTTTGTAGCAGAAATGATGTCAGATTAAAACAAACACAACCATGACTAATGGCACTATATTTTTAGTTTGTATAACAGACAAGGTTATTTCATTAAAGATTAAAAGCGATGCAGTTTAAAAAGACAACTTAATATATAGTTTAGCAAATCATAACATTATGTTAAGTAGAATTCACCAATTTTTCTTACTCCAGAACGAGAGATCGTGATACTCCTCGATTGAACATGATAGTAGTGCACCCTCCTACATGCAATGGTCCTTGCATGGAAACTTGCAGCATGTATTGTGGAGGTATTTTTGATTTTATTAGTAAAATTGGCATATTATTTAAATAGTCAAATAGATTTATAAACGTTTAGATTTCTTTTAGGTGTACCCATTAATAACTGTATCGCCTGCCCTTATAATTGCATTCAGAACGAAGTAATAAGAATTGGTGAGTCTGCTAATCGTAGAATATACTAAATTCTAAATATTCTAATTATATATTTTCTAAATAGATCTTAAGTGTATTGGTCAATTTATAAGTAAGGTCAAGATGTTAGAAATAGCGCTTTTTAAAAATTTAAACATGCGACAACCAAATCTATTCTCCAATTATTTCAAAACCGAATGATGATATCGTAAACTTAAAACATACCATGAGTTTATGAAAAGTTTCAAATCGAATAATATTTCGGTTTCGTATGAAGTTAGTAAAAATTTGATAACACGTATCAACGTGATACAATTTATCAAAGAAAAGGAAAATATTACGAAAACAGATCCTATGACAAGACGAAACAACAAGATGATGATGGGTCTATATTTTTATAGCAGCCCTTACGTTGTGCAATATTGGAAGTAGGTCTTCTCCAAACACTTCCACTACCGACGATCTTGGGCTTTCCTCACCCAATCATATCCTGCGATCATAATACGACATTATTATTTCATCTTTTCATCGTTTTGGCGGTCTACCACGGGGTCGAATATATGGTCGTGGTCGCCACTGCAATGCCGTGTCCAACGATTCGTATTCATGCGAGCTGTGTGGCCCGGCGGCCATCTCCACCTTCAGGCCTACCATTAACTTTTAGATTACGATTACGATTCAATTCAAAGCCAGTACCTAAACCGAACCGATTCCTTTTCGTACCATGAAGTGTGTTTGAAAAGGACAACGTTATATGAACTATAGATAACTCTGTCTCTTTTACTCACATGTTTTTAGGACGCATTCCGAACGCCCATTCGGCAACGACCTAAAACGTGCGTCTTTAAGACGCCATGCTATGAAAAAAGCAAAACAATTTAGTTGACGTCTTCAATTGAGTCGCAATAAGAGTTCATCGTAGGCCTGCTGCTTTCAGCATTCAGTGTGACTACGTCTTTGATCTTGGTCTTAGAGTGTTTTCCTGTCGCGTATGGTTATGCCTAGCATTGCTCTTTCCATTTCTGTTGGGCGACACGGAATTTCTCTGTGGATTGTTTAATCAAAGTTTATTATTTTATAGTCTCTGCACCTAAGTGAAAACATTGCTCTAAGACTTTCTTTTCAAATGCAATTAATAACCGCTTAGGACGTTTTTATTACCGCCAAACGCAGCTTATGCTCGAGCGATGCGCCTCCCTACCTCCGCGGTTTGATTTAGGCAATCCAGTGTGAATTTCTGCCCAAGGTCTATATGTTCAGGCACAACTTTAACTAGTAATTGATACATACTATATACTACATACATATATTGATACATTCGAAATATTGGATTAGACTATTTTATTAAAGTATAAAGAAACTAGTTGACATTTATGAGGCTTCATTAATTCGATTTATTATTCATTATTATACTTATAAGCAATGTCTGGTTTTTAACCTAGATACCATAATAATCAAAATAAATTTACCGCTCAGTATGACGGACACATAACATCTTCGTTGATCCAATCAGCCTCAAATGCTTTATTCTACAAGATTATCCGAATTCAAAGCTTCATCCACGAAAATTCACTCACCTTTAGTTGACATCTGGTATTATTTCTTACATTTATTTAATGGTGAATTTTAAACTTTCGCGATTCATACTAATATTATTATATAAATACATACGGGTCACATCGCGACACAATCGAGTTACCTTTGTTCAGTTCGTGACAACGGCGGATGCAACTCTGCCGAAACGTCGAACCTTGTAAAAGGTAACTCGATTTTAAATAATTTATAGAATTAGGCGTTACTTTGCAACGATCCATAATACAAAAGTAATAATAAAATTATTTTGCTATAATCCTATAGCAAAATATTTTTATTATTACTTTTGTAACTCGATTTTGTCACGATGTGACCCGTTTATTTATATAATAATAATACATTTATTTAATTTTGTATAGTGATTCTTATTTAAGAACACGTAAGTAGTCAGAGTAAATTTATTTTTGTAAATGCAATAAAATTGATGAATGAAGAATGTAATATTTTCAGAGCAAGCGAACGCGCTTCCAAACGGCAACTGCTGTCATCGCAACTGGACCGGCAACAAGCATTAAATGCTCTTAGCGAATCAGATTTAAATGATTTGGCTAGAGAATTGGGCAAGGAACTAAGGAGAAAAAAAGGTATCACCCATTTGATATTGTTAATTAAGAACACTTAGGTCTTTTTGGGCTTCAAGCGATAGACTCTAGTCTAGTGCTCGAAATATGACTCTCATATGAAAGCTGAGAGTCACTCTGCGGGCAATAAAGCTGCTTGGAGTATCTCTACGTAATCAGAAATGAGGAGATCCGTAGAAGTCACCAAAGTCACCGACGTAGCTCAACTTGTTGCGAAGGTAAAGTGGCAATGTATGGACCACATAGTAAGGAGAATCTATGGGCGTTGGGGTTTTAAACTCGCACCGGACTCGCTCTAATAATTCTCGATATTTCAAATTTCACTTACAAACTCTAGATTCAAATAGGGTGACATCATTAATATTAAAAAGTTTGAAAAATTTACAATACTAAGCTTGAGATTTTTTATTATTCCAGTTTCAAAAGTGCATATCAACAGCTTCATTATAACTTTTTGTCTGTTATCTATGAACTTTTAAAAAGGAAGTCTATTTAAGAAAGTAATAATTATAACTTGATATAATATTAAATGAATAACTTCAATAACCTTAAATTGGTTTTCTAAAAAGATTAAAAGCATTTGTTAATATATTTGAATTTTGACTTATATTAAATTGTTTCAGTTGCACCAAAATTTATTAATGAGCGTGAAATGAAGAAACACTCAGAGAAAATTTATAAATCACTGCCAGAAGTTGTAAGTAAAAAAGAGGAATTGAAAAAGGAGAATCTCAAGAAAACTAATTTACTGATGGCAAATATTTTTAAAAAGGTATTATTATATACAATTATACGAATGTTAAATTTAATAAAACATTAAGTATATCATAAAGCTTTTCCCGACCCGGTATATTCCAACCCGGTGACAAATTAGCCGTAAAGTACAATTAACCTAAACTCCTCAAAAATTTCACTATCTTTAAGTAAAAACCGCACAAAAATCCGTTCATTAGATTTTGAGAAAATTGAACACATACAAAGCTTCAAGTACCCAGGGATTACCTTGAGTCAGTAGATAAAAAAAAACCCCAATATATAAACTGTAAATGATATTTATATATACATTTACAGTTTATATATTGGGGTTTCAGGAAAATTCTGTTATTTCTCTACTAGCATCAAAAACCAAGTTTATGTAACTCTAAAGTGAAAATTTATTATATTGTATTAAATATATTTACTATAATAGAAGTTAATTTAATAATGATAACTAATTAATATTTACTGACGTTTTCTTTTCAGAATCTTCAAAAGAAAACTCTTCACGGCACCGTAAATATATCAAATTATAGCACTGTGATAAAAATTTGACAAGAAAGTGAAACTACCGTATCACCGTAACACAATTAGTAAATGTACTAATTGTGTTAGTTAATATTTTTATGTTTTTCATTTATTGACGTCATTGTTTTATGAAATGATATAAAATAAAATTGTTAAGGTTTATCATATTGTTTTGATTTATTGTTTCTTTATAAATTGAAAGAAAATAGATGATTTAAATAATTACTTATTTTATTTTTACATGGTATATTATTAGTATATGGAGTTGCAGTCAGAATGGATCCATCTTTAATATTAGGCTTTTTGCCTCTTAGTTATTACTATGTATTTAAATTTGTCAAATATTTTTACTTATATTTAAAGAAAATGTGATTACGATTTTCTGCGAACATCGAACACATCAAAAAATCAATATCGCCATCACATTGTACGAAACAATATTGTATTGATCAATACCAATAAAACTATTAATTAAAGAATAAAAATCCACGCAGCATTAATTTTAACATTTTAACAAGTTTAAGAACATATGATTGAAATATGACAGCCAAAAAAGGTCTTTAATTATAATTTCAACAATTAAAAATATAATAATCCTGGAATATAATCATCATCCTCCTGCCTTTATCCCACGGCCCACGCTTGACGCTAAGTGTGGTCGGCACAATATGTTATGAACATGTCACATAATTTGGCTAGGTATTTTAGGTTACCGGGCGCCTGCCTGACCTCAACTTACCTTAGTCGTCTTTTACGACCCTGGTAAGAAATGAGGGTGGTCTATTCTACGTGGCCAGATACCACACGCCCGAATCCTGAAATATAATAGTAATGTTGAAAAAAACCGTTTAACCGAATGGCGATAGAAGTTAAAGAAACAAGTTACTTGTATTGTATTTAGGTAAAATTTAAATAATAAATAATTATGTGGGTTTAACACTTCACAATAATATTATATTCATAAGCATGAAGAATTTCCCAATAATGATTTTAAATTACATTTTTTGTCATATTTCTATTTACAAAAACTGAAATCAATTTAATATTAGGTAATTAAGAAGTAATAAAACATTATTAATATAAAAAAAATTAGGAATAAAAGGAAACAAAAATATGTAAGTAAATTAATGTAACGTTAATTATATTTTGATGACACCTAAATAGTACCTACATTGAATTGAAGGAGCCTTCTTTATTGAGAACATCCCTAATACATCAAATGTCATTCATAATGTCAGTGACAATTTATTTGACAATTGACAGCATATGTTTTTGGCGACTAAATGTTTTTCTAAATTTCCATTAGAAAATGATACATTATTGAAAGAAAATTTATCGAGAAATGGACGAAAACGACTTCTTCAGGCAGACCGTGCAACATTTAGCGCGATGTCTGTCCTGTATAAATCCTACCCCATGGGAAAAGGTGAGTTGCAAAACATTGATTATATTGTTTATTATTTTGTGTTACGAAAGATAAAGACTACACGTAGCTAAGCGTTACATTGCTTGAGGAAATAATCCGCAATGAGAGTTTTTTTTGAACGTAGCATATTAAGGTATGATATCATCAGTGACATAAGGTTCTATTGTCATGACAAGGTTCAGGGTCAAATATTGATCCTACGGACGGATGGCAATTCTATAGCTATAGTAAATATCATCATTTGAAACTACAAGATGCATCATTGCAGTTCGTTTTTCAATTTAGTGTCTAGTGAGTGGTATACTCATATTTTATTCCATCAGATCAGCCTGACTAGTTTCAAGCCCATCTGGGGCTTGAAGATAGTCGGGCAATGACATAGTTGGTTTTTATACAAGACACAATATGAGCAGTATTGTGTTTATATTATCTATTTACAATAGAATATCTTTTTTTTGCATAGTTTTAAATCTTTTCTAGAAGCTTACAGCCTGAATTCATGAACGAGTTACCTAGTTCATGAAGTTCATATAATGAGATTTCTGTGACTAGAATACTTATGGCTTTATAGCCAATGCATTCTTATGAATTCAAGGGTCTAAAATCAGTACTTTAAATATTCAATGGTATTACATTAATTTCAAACTCTCTGAATTATATAGATAGTTTCAAGATGTATATGGTAAAGATGCCTATAAATATTATGTAAAAATGTCTAGTGGTTGAACATTATGATAAATCAAGTCTTAATCATATTCACAAACTGATATAACCAAAGCTGTAAAAAATAGTGTAAGCTTCCTTTGTCCATTATAGCTTCTCTTTGTAGTGTTTTAATATGTATAAATACACCATTTGTTTTCCCTTTCATAATAAAATTAAAACTAAGTGGGTTAAATTGTTGTATGAAATAATAACTTACTTATATTGCTACACAGCTCAATAAAGGACTTTCACCTAATAGTGTACTATTTAAACAATATAATGATGGATTTATTGTTATCTTTTATATAAAATTCTTAGTTAAAGTACTCCTCCAAAAAGGCTTGCATGATTTTTATGAAATTTTATATGAATAGGTTCATGCAGTAGGTTTGAGAATCTGCTAATATCTCTTCATACCCCTAACTGATAAGGGTTGTGCACCTGTAACATTTAATTTTTTATTTTTTGGTAATTTTTATATAATAATCAGAACTACACACATAGGTACACTAGAAAATCCCTAGAAATAATTTATATGGCAAAACAACATTTCCACTGGGTAAACATTTTTATGCCGTATAAATTATTGACTGACAGCAGCTACTTGTATATAGAAGATAATGTTATATTTATAGGTGAATACATTGTTCATGCTATGTCCGCAAGTAAGCTCTTGCTTTGTTGTTACACCACGAAGTCAGGAAGCCAGTATTGCCCTAGGACTGTACTTTCTACAGAGTGGTCTCCAGCATCAAGATAAGCTGCTACCATACTTCCTCAAAGTGCTGAAGTGTCTTACAAATGCACAGTTTGAAGAACCAATGTATAGAGTTAAAAATGGAGACCGTAAGTATTTTAGATTTTAATATTGTTATGTATGAAGGAGCTTATAATGATAAAATTAATTTTGCATTCAGTTATTAGAAATTTATTTAGTGATAACTAAATCATTATGAAATCTTAAAACCTCCTACCCAATTCTATTACATTCATTTATTGGAAATCTGCTCTCATTTTCATTTTGTTCCATTCTTTTGTTTTGTTTTTAGTTTCATTTAGGTCTAGATGTGTGATTTATATTCTTTTGTAGCAAGAACTCTAAGTTTTGTTTGGAAGGTTTTTTATATGCTATGAAGATTTTTCATGGTTTTACTTAATATATTCTAGAATAGATGTCAGATAAAACTAAGATCATACATCTGCCAGAAAATTATCAGAACGATTTCACTTACTGTTTGAAATTATGTGAGAATTGAAAAAAAACTGTGAATGTCAGTTGAGTCTGTACCTATTTGATTTAGCAAGTAAGATATCAACTATGCAATATTGATGAAATTGCAAATTTAAAACAAGACTTACTTATAAATAACTGCTATCAGCTTTTTTAGACCCCACTTTAACATCGCTATTATCTAACAATATGATATCATACTATCTAACAATAAAACAAATATGACAGGCGAAGTTTTTATTTTGTTATAAGTTCAGCAATGGCCATTATATCTGTAAAAAAGAAGTTTAAATTAATAATAATTAATTAATTTAGCTTTAAGATAAATAAAATAATGTTAAAAAAAATTATGTTAATGATGTATAGATGACGCAATACTTTTGAAATACTTGAAAATATACATATAAATTAGGTATACAAGTGCATATACATACATCAATAAGTAATTTTTTTTATTTACACCAAATGCCTTTAAGTATTTGATAAATAAAGTATTTTTAGTCTTTGTTTATATTTTAAATGAGGAGATACTTTTACTATTTCAAACTCTTTTATGATCTTTCTGCATGTGCTTTATATATAGTTGTATTGGAAAACACATATTTAGTAAGTAATAATGTTAGCTGATGTGATGTCAAACTGTAAACATCCTTGGCATGTAATTTAATAATATATTTCATATGATTTGAAAGTAGCTGAAAAATACATAAGTGTTGACTTCATATAAAAAAATACTTACTCTGTATACAGAAAATCTTATTGCGTGGTAATGAAATTACTTCCCTGCGCCACCTCCGGCTTGCCCATTTGCCCCAACTGTAATTAATTTATAGAATTAGGCGTTACTTTGCAGAGATCCATTATACAAAAGTAATAATAAAATTATTTTGCTTATTATAAATAAAATATTCTTTATTATTACTTTTCCAACTGTAACTAATTTGACGTAAGAAATTAAAATTTTATGACCGTCGTTAAATTAACAATAAGCCAAGAGAGAAGGGAGAATTAAATAACAAAAAGGAAAATAAGTATTATAAGTTATTATCAAAAATCTGAGGACATATTATTAGTAATCAGTTGTTTCTATTACCGCCTGCACTGAAACCACCACCTGCTCCGGCAGAACCTGCAAATACAGATTTTTTATATAAGTTAAAGTGGCGCCGTGTAATCAAATCAAAAACTTAATAACTTCTTCTTTGTAGGATTTCTTTGTATCGCATAAATCTTGCAGCATTTATAGCATTATTATAGCATTTATTTGTTTTATTCGTTTAAATTATAATGGATATTTTTTAAAATTTAAACTATCGGTAGTAGTATTCATAGTTAATGTATAGAAATCGCCTATACTCACGTCGTATTTTATCGGGTTACCCCGTTAGTTTCGAGCCCATCCGGGGCACTTATTCATGAGCTCTTTATACTACTTGAGTATAGACAGTTTCTATACATTAACTATTATGATAAAACTTTTGTAATCGAGTAAAAAAAGGCGGAATTCCTTTCCTTTACTCACCACCACCTTGTCCACCACCTCCAGCGCCACCACCTAAAAAATAATCAAAAAGAAAACAACGTTTAACAATATATATAATTTAAGCTTAATTTATAAAAAATATTTTATCAATTTTTGTCGCGATTTTATATGTTACTTAATTGGGGGCAAAAAATTGTTCTGGTTTTACTTTAATCGTAGAATAAAGTTTATAAAACATCTATGTCTTGGCTTCTCGAATTTTAGATATAGTAGAAGCCTCTATATTGAATTCTTCCCATAATGTTGATAATTTATGTAGACAGCTTTTCATTTAATAAAACTCGAATTAATTGCATGAAATTTCAATTTAAAATTTCCTTTATTCAAGTAAACTTGTACACAAGTGCTTTTGGATCGTCAGCTCTGCTGCTGGTTCGGAAAGTTGTTTCTACCGAGAAGACCCAGCTAAAAAGTCGGCAGTTGCTCTTCCACAAGCGCAAAGATTTGTGTATATTTTTTTCGTTGTGAGCTTCCAACTCTCGTGTCTTTTAAAACAATTTAATCATGGAGACTAAATCCCACGATTAGATATATTTTTTAGAAGTTTCAATAAATGTCTCATAGATAACTTTTCTTATTAGTCAATACATACCAAGTTGAAAGTCCGCGCCGCCTAAAAAACATACAAAATAAAATCACATCTCACTTCATCTAACTAGGACAATTTTTGAAACGCACTTATAGTGCGTCAATTTTCTTATTTTAGACTTATTAAGATAATCATTAATCATTAGTTTAACTAACCCGTCATAACTCGTATTTAAAACTAAAATATTAATTTATTTAAAATTTAAAATAAAAGTCTGCCGGAAACCGAGCATAAACTACCGTTGGTCAGAGTTTCAGAATCGTTTCTGATTCTTTGCAATACGCACAGATCCAAAAAAATACTCGTACAACCGTAAGACGTACGTACATATAAAGAACAATAGCCCTTGAAAAAACTTACCACACGCCTATAATTTCGCATGTAAGTAAGGTCTAGTGTTGTCAATTTTTTTTGGGGTTTAGGTTAATCAATCTTTTTTTTATTGGGCTTAGGAGTTTTTCTATGTTAATTATTTGATTAATATAAATATATTATATTACTTTGCTTTATAAATACGGCTAAACTTACCACCAGCGCTGCCTCCCGCTCCACCTATAAAATAAAAAAATCTATAAATCAATCGGTTTCATGTATTTAAAATACTCAAGAAGCAATACTTAAGAATTTTCAATATTAAAACCATAACCTCACGTTCTAGTTGAAATGAATTAATGAGTCTCAATCATACTGATGAAGCCGTGGATTTTAAGACTAGCTTTTAAAAAAATAACGGTATACGATATTTTTTAAAGCCACATAAAATTAATACTCTAAAAATCTTACTGTCAGCTCCTTGTGCTGTTGCATGTCCAATCTGAAAATAATAATATTACAATAATTTATAGAATTAGGTATTACTTTGCGGAGATCCATAATACAAAAGTAATAATAAATTTTTTTTGCTATAATCCATCATATAGTCCATCCCCTATGTTGCTTGCGGGGCGAAACGATTGTTGAGTTTGTGAACGTGTTTTATGCCTGTGTTTTTACGAATCTTGCATGTATCGGGTATGAAAAACGATAGTCCACTCTACATTTAACATCCTACTAATATTATAAATGCGAAAGTTTGTGAGTATGGATGGATGTTTGTTACTCTTTCACGAAAAAACTATCGGACGGATTAGAATGAAACTTTACAGTTATATAGGTTTTATATCGGAATAACATATAGGCTACAATTTGTAATGATATAATTTAATATAACGATGCATGTTGATAAAGTCAGCAAAAAACTGTCCTCTGAGAGCTATCTTGGCGTGCGCTGCCTAAACCAATGGACTTAGACAAAGATGATGTAGCGTAGTATTGTTTGTCTTGAATAGTTCTAAATAAAAGTCCGCGACAGCATATATCTACCTTTTATGTGGAAGCGACTATGACCAAAATTGTGAATCATAACTTTAATTAAATTTGATACTATTTTACAATGAACATTTTAGTATACTTATAAAACTGTTGTAAAAATCAATACATTTGTCGCTTTCAGTATTTCATATAAAGTTTGTCTTTCACACTAAGAAATTTGGCCGAATAGTTTAAAAGTTATCACGATATGATTGAATTGAATGGCATGCCATGGAGTGCTTCATATGCACAATATTTTAATGTGGCAGACCAAATTCCACGCGAGCGAAGCCGCGGGCAAGAGCTTGTTATATATATTTCAAATTTCATTTTATCTAGTATTCATGTAAAACTAAGGGCGTTAGCGGGAAACCTTTTCCCAGTCACTCCAACTTCTTACTGTATATATCCTTGGACGAACGTGTAAGTAATGCCAGTAGAACTGTCTACATGATAACTCAACAATGCAGAATATTAACTTTGTAGCTGTGATAAATGTGAAATCGATTAATGATAATCAATTTTTAATTCGTGTTAATTTAATAATTTGTTAATTTTTTAATTTGTGACTTTGATAATTTATTTTCAAGAGAGAAAAATCGGTTATTTATTCATCCAAGGCGCATCGCTAATCAAATAGCGGAAGCTGCTACCCTAACCAGGGGCAGAGTTTGGCTGTATAGTTAGACGTTTCACGGCTGTTTTTTAAATAATAACTGAGAAAAAAAATTGTTAGAAAAAAAAGTTTATAAACTGTAATACTTACATTACTACTTAGCATAAAAGCTAAAGTCAACACAGATAGTAAATTGAACATTTTTACTGTTGTCTCACTCGTGTTGAAGGAAACTATTGGAGATCATAAATCTTGGATGTTATATAGTTTGTCTGAACACTGAAGTGATGTATGGTAGGGGTGATTTAATAACATTTATGCGCTCGTTCATTTCAGAATGTTGTCGTGTTAAGTATTATTACATGGACAATTTAACACTTTTATAGAATAACTAGCTTATTCCCGTGACTTTAGCGGGATTTTTGTTTATTTTGGAACTATTGGTCAATAATACTTTTCTTAATTTATTGAAAAATAATTATCGTATCGTAATGAAAGCACAAGTGTATCACCAAGTAGAGTCAATATTCTTGCAGCGGGTTTGCCGCGAAACAAGATAGTAATGAGTAAATGTAGTTAGTTATAAGAATTATTTTGAATTAGTTTCTTGTTGGCTCTTCTTTGTAGTCGCAGCTTTACGAATCAGCAGTAAAGTTGACGATTCAAAAGCACTTGCTTACAAGTTTACTTGAATAAAGAATATTTTGAAATTGTAATTTAAATCGTTAACAGATGAACAGACTTTCGCATCTCATAGGTTATTATGGATATATCTATATATTATTATACAATTCACTAGATTTTATTTAAATCTTTAATATATGGGACATACAACATAATATTTATGTTATGGCTGACATACCACTGGTAAATATATACATAAAGAAAAAAGTAAAGTAACGGCCCGTTAATATCCCACTGCTGGGAATAGGCCTCCTCTCTCCGTTTCTGGAGAGAAGGGTTGGAGCTAAGACCTACCACGCTGCTCCAATGCGGATTGGTAGGTTACACATATCTCCAGAATTCCCTAGAGATATGCAGGTTTCCTCACGATGTTTTCCTTCACCGAAAAGCGTGTGATAAATTGCAAATATCAATTAGACACATAAGTTTTGTTAGATAAACTCATTGGTGCCTGCTCGGGTTTGAACTCATGTTCGTCTTTAGAGAGTCGCACGGTCTCACCACTGGGCTATCACAGCTTAACAATATATACATATATTATTTTAAAATAATATATGTGTATTTTAAAATGTATACATATGTACACCCAGAATCGAACAACCAACAAATTGTGTTCGGAAAATGTTGGCCCTGGGTGCATCTTGATCCCGAGAATCGTGTAACGACTATATTTATTATTTTTCAAAGGGCAACAGACAAGACCGTAAAGCACTTATGTTGTAGATGAAAATTATTACAAACAATTATGGGCATTAAAATTATTACATCGTTGACTATGGTGTTGATATATTTTGTCATTAACACCAGATGAGGTATTTAACGTCACGCGATTCAGTAAATTATATTTTTAAAGCTATTATTGTACCATTAACTTTGATGTTTGTCTACATATTTCTAGAAACCATAATTTCTCTGTGTTTTCACGGTATTTTAGATGAATCTTCATGACATTTCGGTTTAAAAAATATAAAATAAAGGATTTAATACTGAACAATCGTAATATATAATTAATCTTCAAAGAACTATGACAGATGAATATCTCTATATATTAACTACATATATGTAAAAAAGTGATAAGAATTATCCTTTGAAAAGAGCAACCGCCGAGTTTCTTGCTGGTTCTTCTCGGTAGGAACAGCTTTCCGAACCAGCAGTAGATGTTTACGATTCAAAAGCACTTGTTTACAAGGTTACTTGAATAAAGAATATTTTGAATTTGAATTTATCATATCCACTAATCTAGACTATAAAATTCACGAATTTTAACAGCAGTTATGGAGCTAATTTAAATCTACTATCGAATATATTGTATATAGATAGAACTATATAAACATATGTGATAATAATAAGTCCACACTCACATTGCTTCAACGCGGATTAAAAGATGGCATATTTCAGAAATTCTCTTTGCATATGCTGATTTTATAAGGATTCTTTTAACTCACCATAAAGTATGCAATGAATTGGCTTTTTAATTAACTCCAGATGTTCACGGGAAAAACCCCCCGTAAATATTTGAATGTTTAAGTTATGTGAACGTTGCCTACTTCATACACTTAGGATTACATAGATTCTCTTAATTCTATTGTAACTTGTACTAAAGTCTTTGGAAAGATCGCGTGCTCTTATAGTTAGGCCATAACGGCCATATTATCACGAATATTAATTAATATTGTTAAATTTTTTTTATTTCAGGCATTCCCATGTCCGAGAAATTCAGCTTTTGTCTCAATACTTTACTTTCGGATGTCGCAAAAAAGCAACCAAACTTACGTGAAGAGATCATCACAGCGCAAATCGAGCTTATGTCAAATTTGACGAAACTTATAATCAATTGTCACGAGAGCAGAGATTACCACGCTATATCTAAACTTCAACTATGCAAAAGTGCAATACCAATCTTAATAGGACTGTCAAGGTCTATGGGACGCTACGCAACCGTCGAACCACCTTTATTATGCCGTTTATTCCCACAACCGAGCAGTCCAGTAAAAACGAAAGAACCAGAACCCAGCTTCGAATATTCCACGTTAGATAAAAAAAGGAAGTTCAATCAATTCCGTCCTATCATACCAAGATCTTTGTCCGGAAATCTCAATCCAAATAATGAGAATATAGTAGAAAACGGTAACGATACCGTAGACAGTACGAGTGGTACTCTAAAACGTGGTTCCTTCCATAGTTACAACTCGGTTCCGTACGATCCGACGACATATTTCTTTCACAAATTCGGCTCAAGTTTCAACCAGTTTCCGTATATGAGGTATTCCGATTCGCCGGAGAAAAGGATTAGCGTTCAATTTTATGTGACGTATCTTCAGTCGATTTTGTCACTGGCGAAGAAGTTATTGACCAAAGATATTTTAGCGTTTTTGGACGAGGAGGCGGAAGATATTTTCGCTTCTGGACAGATCCAGGTGTGATTTGCTTTTATTGATTATATCTTTTATCTCATTAAAGACTACACCCTCAAAGATAATTTTTTAATAGACATTTATTATTTTGCTTCAGCTGTAGAATGAATGGATCGCTCGATAGAATGAATATTTATGACAAGGTAGAGGCTGAAAAAATAAGAATAAGAAAGCTAAGAATTTCATGCAAATAAGAGTAGTGAAACATTGTGGCTCAATAGAATGCATTGCATCATTCTTCCACCTTTACCCCACTCTACGTGGCTTCCGCACATGTTTTTCTCGTCCATTCTGTCCTATCATCTGTCACTTTTCCGGTACACCATTTATATGCATGTCACACAATCTATCTTTTTTTTCGGTCTCCCGTATAATGTGTAAGATTATCAAATCTAAAATAAAAGAATCTTCTTTAAATTTCTTTCCATGTTGTTCACTCAACTATTCAGTTCGAGTGTCAGAGAGTTTGTTATTAAGTTTATTTAAAAACAAATATGATAAAAGAAAATTATCTTTAATGTTGATTTGTCTGCTTATTTTCAGGTCTTTCCTTACAAATCGTTTTCTGAGACCCTCAATTTAGTAATGGTAACATTGTTACGAGATATTTTACAACATCAAAAGGATTTACCTGGACCGTTTACTAAAGATGTGCAAGTAAGTTGCATATAAATCTATTTATTTGATGGTTCAATCATAATTGGTCAATGAACGCCATAGAGTTATTGTATATTGAGTAGGGAAGCATGCAGACCAGTGAGTGCGAGTCACCAACAAATAATAAGAAAGGGCAGATGAGAGATCTAAAGTAATCTTCGTCTAATCAAACGTAAAAAAGAAAGCCTAGGTAGTCTCTTTTCTTTTTTTTCGATGGAATTTTAGGCCTGGTCCTCTACTGTAGTATAATAAATCTATGATAAACACACATAAATAATTTCTAAACATTTAATCATCCAGCTTCAATAACAATTTTGAGCGTATCAAAAGTTTCATTTTATTCCACGATCGCATGTTCATTTTTTAGTTCATTTATATTTACTGATTAAAAAAAATGTTCTTAGTAACACCACAATTAAAAAACTTGATTATCTTTTACTTTATATTAGTGTATTTAATTTTAAGTATTTGGTTATAGTACTCTATTAAAAGTTAATGTATAGAACCGGCTATTTTGCGGTGTTAACTCGGTCACTTCACGCCGCGATAACGTCGTGTAATGAGCTCATGAATAAGGGCCACGTATGGGTTTGAAAATTATCGGGCTTACCCGATAGAATAAAACGTGATTATAGCCTGCTCTATAAATTAACTATGAACACCACTCACGATAGTTTAAATTCAAACATACTTTATTAAAGTTTAAATATTTCACTGCCCGATTTATTTTAATTTTAATGCAGTTATTTTATTTTGTTGTACAATCAACTTGAGGGACCTAAAATAGTACAGGTAAAAACAGTAGCAATGCCAAGTGTGTATAGAATTTATGTTTGAAATACCCCCATGTAGTACATGCAGTGGCGTAGCTACCGGAGGGCTAGACGGAGCAGTGCCCAAAGATAGCCAAAAAATTCAAAAAGTTTGGTGCCCTCTAGAATTCTGACTTAAAAACTATTATATGAACTAGTGGAAATTCGTCCCAGATTCGGAATATAAATAAACCAGATTCCAGAAGCGCCATTTTAATAATGGGAACTTATTCGTAACAAGTCAAGTTGAAAAAAAAGCTTTTATCAACGTATCATGTCTCTACTGTTATTCGTTGACGAGTTTCCTTGTCTTGAGCCAACCCTGGCAGCAGCATCAGTTCATGCTTATCATAAACATGCATTGTCTTCAGGATTGGACCAGTATTTAAAATTTCAGTTCAATCGGACCCCGGGGAAGTCCAAATTTAATTTGTAAGATTCCGCCTCCGCACAGACCTTGCAAGTGAAATAAAAGCTCTTAAAAATATAAGTAAAATCTTTGTATAAATACAAATCTGGAGTACGAAGAATCTATATTACAAAGAAAGTTCTCTGTATTTACTGGCCCATTGGCCGTTGGCATTGGGTAGTGACACTGCCTTCGGCTCCGCGAGTCGCAGGTTCGATTCCTGCCGAGGGCCAACAATTTCTATAAACTATTTGTTGATTCTTCCAGCCTGGGTGTATATTTGTATTTAAGTACAGTACGCGACAGTAAATAATGCACATCGAGACTCAGAGAGAGAAGTCGGCTAGATTCTGTTTCATAGAGCATTGTCTCTGTCGCACAGACTGACGAACCCGTGTGTGATAGTGACAGCGCTCTATGAAACCGAATCGGCCGGCTGTTTCGTTCTAAGTTCTCGATATGCATTATTTGTTGCCGGGTACTATATGTATTTAAAGTTATATATATAGTTATTTATCAGTTGTCCGTCACCCATAACACAAGTATTAAGTTACTTTGGGGACTGACTGTGCAAGTGACCCATATATTTTTAATTTATATTTATTACAAAAACTCTGGAGTACGTTGATTTCGGAACACGACGAATAAAAAACATATTTGTGAATAGTTTAGTTTGGGGCCCTATTTTATTTTTTGCCCCAGGACCTTTGTTTACCTAGCTACGCCACTGAGTAAATGTCGCCGTATATATTACATGTTAAATAGTTGTGTTTGTTGTATAATAAAATAATCCCGAATAGATTCCCTGTTGATTAAGTTCATTTAGGATTAATTAAGCTACATGTATCAAATGTACCGTAAAATATTAGGTAAATTTTGAAATAAAATTCCCATATCCATATTTATTATCATGATTTACGTGTGCACTGGATAAAGTTAAGTAACGCTAATATGTAAATCGTATAACTTAGTGTAACAAACTAAATGAGTAGTCGAATGCGTTATGAAGCACAAAACTTGAATGAAACTTGGATGGAAGGTTTAAATTGACTAATTATTATTTTTCTAATTCGTGAAACTTTTTAACGAAACAACAAAGTTTGAAATTGGTAAGAAACTGTCACAGTTTTTCTATCAATTTATGTGTTACATCATAGTTTCTAACAAGAATATGGAAGAAAGAAGCAAACATACAACAATATTAAAGAAAAAATAATTTAAAAATATATGGAAATTTTAACGTTCTTTGCATTGTAAATATTGTTAGAAACAACTAATAACCGTCGAAAGTTGATTTATTAGAATATTTCTAATAGACAAGGTAATAAGTCAAAACTTGGTATCTTGAAACATCATTACAAAAATGATATTATACTGTTAATATCTTACAGATGCAACTTTTACAATTTTCAATCCTTTTTTTCTACTAGCAGTCCGGCAATACGTTGCTGTGGCTCAGTCTGATTTTGAATTACCTTTAAAACAAAACTGCCATTGACAGTTAAAAAAATGCTCCGATCGCCACCAAATCTTATAGCATTATTCGTTGGGCCAATATAAAGATTATATGCAAATTTCATTAAAATCAGTTTAGCCGCTTCAGAGTTGATAAGGAACATACATACTTTCTCTTTTATATATACAAGCAGTCCATAACACACACTTAGTATTAAAAGGACCTAAAACAAAAAAGTTGTTTTATGGCAAATTTCAATAATGTGTAGCGTAGGCGCCTACAAAACTCGTGAGTAACACTCACCATATACATCATCCATTCATCACCACCAGAGACCCATAACTTGGAAGAGCAAGAAAATACTAGCTTTTTTAATAGTTCATAGTGTGATGTCATAGATTGGCATTGAAATGGATATATGGATGAGGATATATCTAACTCAATTAAGCCCAATTTTGAATTAGGTCACTAATACTAAGCGTGCGATATAATAAATTAGTCCAAGTTATCGATCATGGCGTTAAATAATTTTATGATATTGGTAGGAATTCGTCAAATGCTTGTTCTTGAGCGGACAGACCGAACTACAGAGTCGACATCACGATGCGTCAGAAAAGGAAGATAGAGAAAGTAATTTCGCCATTGTTAATAAGTTTAAAGTAAACGTTATGGCAAATTCTGCCTGTGTTGATCTCCTTGTGTGGGCTGTTGGCGATGAAACAGGTAGGTGATATAAGCGTTCTATTTACATTTTCAGTTAACTTTTAGCATATTCTAATATTTCTAGCAACATATAATTAAATTATATCTTTATAAATTTCTTGGTGTTTTATACTTAAATAAAACAATTCGATACACATTTAATTGTACAATAAAATAATTTTTCAAATATATTATTTAGCTAATTTATAGAATAAGGCGGTACTTTGCGGAGATCCATAATACAAAAGTAATAATAAAATTATTTTGCTATAATCCGCGATACAGTTAATAGAAAATATATATAGTGCTAAATGTATAGTGGACTATCCGTTATTTCATAAAAATCGCAAAGCGCTTTGCGATTTTGTCGTGGAGTCTATCTCCTGATGATGCTTCGGTTGCGGGGCGAAACGATTGTTGAGTTTGTGATAGTGAACGTGTGTAGTGCTTGTGTATTGTGGTGGCGGTGGTGGAGGTTTGTGCATGTGATTTTACGAATCCTGCATGTATCGGTTATGACAAAAGATAGTCCACTATACATTTAGCACTATATATATTTTCTATTTACTGTATCGCGGATTATAGCAAAATAATTTTATTATTACTTTTGTATTATTTAGCTGTTTCAAGAGTTTAGAAACAATCTTATAAATTTAATTCTGGGTAAAAGCAATCTATCTCTATATCTTATGTCATCAATCAGGACATTTTTACACAAATATACATATCTCCGTGATATAAATACAGAGCAAGCGTATATATTGCTCTTGCTCTGTATTGAGCTATCTAAAATAATGCTTCTAATAACTTGTTTAAAATGATTCCTGATTCGATTAATTTTATCCTTAAATGATTCATAGAATTAGGCTATGTCTATTATACAAAATTACGATAGTATTATTTTGCGCCAAGAATCGCGGATTAAATCAAAATAATACTATCATTTCCTTTGTTATTTTACTTCTATATTTTGTTTATACTGAGTTGTGTTTACAATGATTCCAGTTGATGACGAATATGACGTGCCAGCTCTTTTAAATGCTTTAACTATATTAATAGGTATTTACGTAAGGTTTGAGGGTTCCCCTTGTTACTAACATATGATGAAAATGATGACCTTATGAAAATAAGGTCATCATGATTTTTTATTGTGTTAATTTTGCAGACAGTATAGGTGGTAGTAAAATACTAACCAGTCTCAAGTTTGATTTTGTTTTGTGTGACCGAAGTGAAAATGATTTGATTTAATGTTAATTATAAATTATTAAGACAGATTTCTCATTGTTTACACATATACTTCTAAATATGATCCACATCTAACTGCAATAACTTATTCCCAGTTACTTAAAATAGTTTATACTAACAGTCAATACATTAACTCATCTCAACCAGTTCATATTGATCTCCAAATTATAATTCAGTTAAATGATTAAAAAGTTTTATAGCTTAATTAAATATTATTAATATTGATTTATTAAATAAAATTTCAAAAGTTAATCCAATACAAGTAATAAATATACAAGTAATAATTAAAAAACGTTTCATGCCAGAGAGAGATTTTGGTTAATTTTAAATTTGATTCGGATGATATGAAATGTAAAAGGGATATTTTTTAGCTGCGTAAATATTGTCTTAATTGAAATAACTTATTTGTATTTCTGAGATTTCCTACCATAGGACTACTACAAATTTATCTAGAATTGCTCAAGCAGATGGTTTTATTGAATCATTCCTGTCCATTAAATGAATAAAGATGACTGAATAATAATAGTTCCTTCAAAATTTCATGATTGCTCATGAATAATCTGTAGTCAAATTTTACAGAAAGTGTGTACCTAATTTACATTTTTATATCCAAATACTTTAATGTGACAGGTGCCGATTCGCTTTGCGGACGATTAACAGAGAAGATTAACTCAAATCATAATCATAAACTGTTGTTGGCCCATATGCCGTTGCTGATGGTTAGTCTTGAAGTAAGTATAGTTCATGACAGTTTGTATAATCCAATATTTAAAGAGGGATCCTAGAAGTAGCTGTATTTTATAGCCTCTTTCTAAATCTTTTAATAATGAAACTAATATAATCAAGTAATTTAGTGATTTTGGCGAAAGCCATTAGGCAAAGATATGTTTTCGTATACCAGTGTTCTTAAACTTCACTTAAAAATTATTGAGAAAAGGGAAATAGGTCTTGAATAAGTTAAGGAGTATTCATAAATAGGAGCAATCGAGACAAATGTAAAGTTGAATCTGTTTAAAAGATTAACCGTTGAGTTTCTTGCTGGTTCTTTTCGGTAAGAGCAACGTTCCGAACCATTTGTATCTTCATTAATCATATTGATCCTTAACTATTCAAAAGTTTCTTTAAAAAGCTTATTTGAATAAAAAAAAACACTTACCAACAATAAAAATATAATGTGCAGAGATGCTTTTATCCACTAGTTAGAGATGAAGAGATTCTTCTCTGCTACAAATAAAGACTTCTTACTTTGCGATTATTAAACGAGTATTCTTCGACACTAATATAAGTTTATTATATCAGAACTCAGAGAAGTCTTGCGGAGTCGATCTATTGGTCTCAACAGATATGTTCTAGTTGTGGTTTTGATGTATTCTATGTTATTTGGAATAGTTATTGTTCTGCGCAGTTTTATTGTGCAGCTTAGTCTTCTTTCTTCTGGCCTTTATTCCACTCAAAGTGGGGTCGGCACATGTTTTCCTCTTCCATTCTCTCATCTATCTTTCGTCAACTTTGACGCTACTCCTTTTATAAGTCATATTTCATACAATCCAACCATCTCATTTTAGGCCTCCCATATTTAAGTCACATATCCATCCACATTCATATTTAATGCTCGTTTAGTCATATGATTTCGAATCTCCTCATTACATGTCCATACCATCCCAATCTTGCACCTCTGGTCTTTTCTATGATGGGCGCAACTTTCAGACATCCCTTGTATACTTGTTTCGTATTTTATTCAATATTGTCAATCCTCACATTCACCCTAACATTCTCATCTCATTTACATACACTCTTCTTTCATCCGTTTTTATTGTGGAACATAGTGTCATTAACAAATTGATGACGGCGCTTTGCATTTCTTATGACACCAAAAATCCTTTCAGGATTTCTTAGCATGTTAAGTAACAAGTCAATCAAGAGATTGACTTGTTACCTCAGTTTAATATGTTTTCTCGTAGCATTGAAAATAAATAAATATAGGACATGTCCGCAAATTGTTTCAGGGTCTTGGAAAATTAGCTACAAAGTTTCCAACAATTGCCAATACATCGATATATTGTTTACGTGATTTCTTAGTGACCCCTTCGCCTGTTCTGTTTAAATTACACAAACTTGAACTAGAAAAAACTGGGAAGGAACATATGAAAGCAACGCGTAAGTTATTACATCAGTTAAAACAATTTCATCTCCTCATCGCCACTCTTCTCATACCTTTTTAAGAAATTTTAATTTCATATGATCTTTTTCTGGTACGATTCAGGAATTTTACCTATAGCTATTTTGATGTCGCCAGTTCACCTTTTGGGTAAAAGGTCAATTAACATTGTCTTTCATTGCATGCTATACCAGAACCTTGAGACTTTCATCGTTCATCAGTTTTTGAAAGAATCACTTTTATTTTGATTTGTTCAAGTAGAGGTTTCAGCTTTTTTGTAAAACTTTATTCTGTTTTATTGATTATTTTACTATCGCACTATAATATATATTAATATAGGACTAGTCTAATCGAAGTTGAGTTTATTTGACCGATATATACGATTATACCTTCGGGTATATGACACTATTAGAGTTAGTAAATTATACGACAGAATATCGATAAAAGTGCAAGAAATTCTGTACTTATTAAATGGTAAAACATATTTGTGGGTAATTCGAACAATGTAAAATATATAGAAAAAAGTAAAAAGTAACAGCCTGTTACTATGCCCACTGCTGGGCTAAGGCCTCCTCTCTCCGTTTTTGGAGAGAAGGATTGGAGCTAAGACCTACCACGCTGCTCCAAAGCGGATTGGTAGGTTACACATATCCCTAGAGAATTCTCTAGAGATATGCAGGTTTCCTCACGATGTTTTCCTTCACCGAAAAGCGTGTGATAAATTGCAATTATTTATTTATTTATTTATTTATACTCTTTATTGTACACCAGAAATAATGATATACATTGCGTAGCATAAGAAGAAAATGTACAAAAGGCGGCCTTATCGCTGAACAGCGATCTCTTCCAGGCAACCTTAGGGCATAGGAAATTAAATAAAAGAGTAAGTGGGTGTACTATATAAATAATAAATACAAAAGTATAGGAATAAAAATAAATAAGACTACAGTTGATGATACATAAAACGACAGTGTGGTTGAAGAAATAAATATCAAAGAAGCATATAAATTAACAAAGAATTAGATATACATAAACAAATTAAGATATATAGAATTTTTTAACTTTATTTTTGAAAATAGAAAGAGACGGAGCTTGTTTGACATGCAATGGCAAAGAGTTCCATAAATGAATCGCCATTGCAGTATAAGAGTTGGAATAGAAAGAGCTAGAGTGGATTGGAGTTTTGAGCCGGAGGGTATACTGTGTACGGAGAGGAAAAGGATGGGAATCGGATAAGAATTTAAATCTTTCTTTCAAATAAGTGGGAGTGGCAGGATTGAACAGTACGCAGTAAAGAAGATAAAGAATGTGAGTATTCCTGCGAAGTCGGATTGGGAGCCACTTGAGCTTTTTACGGAATTCGGAGACATGATCATATTTACTTAAGCCAAATATGAATCTTATGCAAAGGTTTTGGAGACGCTCAAGTTTATTGACTTGCTCCATATTTAAGTCAGAAAAACATGTGTCCGCATAATCAAGAATCGGTAAAAGGAGAGATTGAGCCAGCATAATTTTAGTCGGAATAGGTAAAATATTACGCAATCTTTGTAACGAAGCTACAGCACAGAACATTTTTCTGCTCATCTCACTTAATTGAGGCGCCCAAGACAAGCACGTATCAAAAATAATTCCCAAACTTCTTAATTTGTCACTGTACGGTATTTTAGTGCCAACAAACATAATAGGAGGTAAGTGTGACAAACTGAGGCGCGAAGTAAGCTTAGGACTACCAATAACAATAGCCTGTGTCTTGTCAGTATTAATTTGCAAACCAAATGACTTAGTCCACAATGAAATACGTGAAAGATCTTCGTTTACAGATTTAATAGTGTTAGAAAGATCCGCAACTTTACATTGACTGTAAATCTGTAAATCATCTGCGTACAGGTGGTAGAGAGAAGCAAGGCATGAGCAAACAGAGTTTATAAAAATTGAAAATAAAAGAGGAGACAACACGCCACCTTGCGGGACGCCGGTCGTAACTGATGACCAGTCGGAAAACGAGTCATCAACTCTAATACGCTGCCGACGTCCATGCAAGTAACTACGAAACCAGTCAATCGCCTCAGGAGATATGTTAATTGAACTTAAAACAGCAAGTAGGATATCGAAGTCTACAGTGTTAAAAGCATTACTAAAGTCAAGTAGAACTAACACTGTTAGAAGTTGATTATCCATACCCCATCTGATATCATCGGTTATTCTAACAAGAGCAGTAGTCGTACTATGACCAGGACGGAATCCAGACTGGAAAGGATTCAAAAGGTTATGTTTGGCAAGGAAAGTGCTTAACTGGTGATGTATTAGCCGCTCGAATACTTTAGATAGGAATGGGAGGATAGCGATGGGACGGTAATCTGAAAAAGTAGTAGGATTCGATTTTTTTGGAAGAGGGATAATAAGGGCATCTTTCCAGATTGACGGAAATTCCTGGGAATAAACAGACTTGTTAAATAAGGATGTTATGGTAGGGACTATAATATCTAGTATAGGAGTGATCATTTTACGACTAATGCCGTCGGATCCAACAGCATCAGAGGTAACGGAAAGTATATTCTTCTTAACATCACTTTCAGCAAATTGACTAAAGAAGAGACTAGAGAAATCAGGAGTTAAAGTAGCTGAAAGTTGATTTATCGTATTTAATTTTGCAGTACAATTTATTGTAGCAGATGATGAGAAGTGCTGATTAAGCTGATTTAAATTTATATGAGCGAAATTTATGTAATGTTGTGATTTTCCAACTCCTAAAGATTTCAGGAAATTCCATACTTTTGTAGGGTTATTTTCCTCAAGAACAGATTTGTGAATATGGCGTCGTTGATTATCTCTACAAAGCCTGTTGCAGCGATTTCGGATTTTATGATATTTCTCACGATTAGCATTAGTAGGATTGTGTTGATATTTCCATTTGGCCAAGTTTTTTTTGTTTTGCAGTTCTCTAATTTCAGCAGTGAGCCAAGGAGCAGGTAGATGCTTTAAGCGAACAGGACGAATCGGAGCATGGCGGTCATACAGTTCAGTGATAAGAGAGTTAAAAATTAACAACTGCTCATCCACTCTCTCTGCCTGGAAAACCACAGACCAGTCAATATCCCCAGCGTCCTCTTGCAAACGAGTCAAATCTATTCCGCTAAAGTTACGCTGGAGAAGGATTCTTGATTTAAGTTTAGGGGGCTTAATTTTATAAGATAAGAAGAGTAAATCATGATATGAAAAAGCAGTAGCAGAGCACTGCCCATGTCTTGCAACATGGTCCTCGGAGGAGACAAGAATCAAATCTAAAAGTGATGGCACACAGTTTGGGAAAAGATGTGTGGCAGAAAGTGGAAGTATACTAAGATTGGCACCATTTATAATGGACTTAAAACGAAGGGACCGATGATCATTTTTGAGAAGACAGGTGTTGAAGTCTCCCATAATAACCGTATGGTTATATAAAGGAGTAAATTGCTCTAGCAGGATTTCAAATGATGAAAAGTAATCGATTGTTAAACTCGGGCAGTAGTAGACTCCCAGAAGAAACTTTCTGTTGCCAAATAACAATTCTAGGAAAAGATGTTCCGGTCCCACAGATACTGATTGAGAAGAATTTAAAATAGCAAAAGGGATATGAGACCGCAGATAAATGGCAACACCTCCGCCGCTACGCCCTATGCGGTCATTACGTATCAAATGAAATCCTGGAAGAGAGTAGGATGTTGAGGCCAAACTTGGTTTAAGCCATGATTCTGATACCAGAATAGCATGGATGTTTTTATTAGAAAATGTGGACAACATATCGGGAAAGTGTGCAGGAATACTTTGGGCATTTATATGAATTACGTTGAAGTTTTTCAGTAGGTCTGAGAAGTTTGAATCAAGAGTTTCGCTTAGAGAAGGAAGAGAATGAAAGCTGTCGATACTGTCTGTTTCGTCGGAAGAGGATATGGAGAAAAAGCTGTCGTCGATAATTTCATTACTCGATATCATACAATATGTATCAATAAATATATAAACAAAAATAAATAACTATATAATATATAAGTTTACTAAATGTTCACCCACCAGTTGCTGGATTAGAAGAAATCACTTCACAAAAAGAAAGAAAATAAACGGAAGAAAAGAGAGAAATAAAATGTTCTTAACAAACAAAAACGTAAATAATACGAAAATAACTATTATTACATTAGAAAATAAAATAAAAATAAAGTAAACCAAAAACACTACCAATTGAAACTCAGTAACTATTACAGATATATGATATTGGTCCATGGTGACACCAATGTTAATTGAATGAGAACAAAAAGACTGAATTCTATAGAAAGGACTAATAAGTAAAACACAGTAAAAAAAAAAAAAAGAATACAAAACTTGACAATTCATAAAAAATGTAAACAAATATAGTTAAAAATAAGTTGATGAGAATAGTTTTATCTAATTAAAGTTATATTAAGCAATTTTTTACGCTTTCATGTTATAAACTGTTAAAAGTAAAAAACTGAAAAAAGACGCAAGGGCGTACAACGTAGAAAGTTACTTTTTCACAGTTCTTTTGGATCTTGGAGCAGCAGCTTTATCCGAAGTATCTGTAGCCACGATTGTGCGTTGATTTTGAGGATTAGAGGAAGACACGGGAATGCAGTCGAAGTCCGACTTACACTCGACACGGTGACGGGTTCCATCATGAGCTATAATGTGAATACAGCCGTCCCTCGTCCAGCATTTTCCTACTCCGAACCGCTGCCTGGCCTCTAGAAAAACGTCATGGCGCCTCTTCGTCAAAAATTCAGACTCCGTAATGCCAGTTTTTGCAAACCAGACCTTGTCTCGCACAGCCACATCTGCAAACTTGATCACAACAGGCCTAGGTTTTTTATCAGAGGGACGTCCAAGTCGGAAAGAAGACTTAATGAGAGCAGGAGAAACAGACACATCTAAGTGCTCTGTTACAATATTACAAACTTTTACTGCAATATCCTCTGATTTTTGTTCAGGCAGGCCATGAAATAAAAGCATTTTGCGTCTTCTACGCATTTCCAAACGGTCCATCTCTATGCCCAGGAACTCCACTTGTCTTTGCAGTGTATTCAACGCAGAAATCATGAAACTCCTGAAACTGCTGAATTCTGTGGCTAAGGAGCTTGTAGAGCCAGGCAAAGAAGTTTTGTCAAGGTCTTGTTGGAATTCCTTCATTTTTTGATGAAAGAGCATAGTCATAGCATTTAAAGAATCTTTAATTGACTCCATGATGACAATTTAGGTTATGTGTCAGTTTGTAGTTAAGTAACTAAAGTGAAGTTAATTTAGGGAATAAAGATAGGAGAACACTTTCTGGTAGGTAACAATCAATCACATACACATTATATCAACACTCAATATTCAATTTTTATACTTGTAAATATTTTTAAATTAATAAAAAAGTAAGAGCTAAATCCAAGTGATGTTTACTTTGTAACACCTACCCACAGGTAGGTGGGTGTATGTGTCTAATTATCAATTAGACACATAAGTTTTAATAGAAAAACTCATTGGTGCCTGCCCGGGGTTTGAACCTTTGTCGTCTCTAGAGAGTCGCACGGTCTCACCACTTGGCTATCACAGCTTATATAGAAATGGTTTTATGAAATAACAAAAAAAAAACTTTTTTTTTAATAACTAAAGAAGCCTTATTTCTTTATGTAGTCTAATTGATTATTCAATAGCGACATCAAAAATAAACCACCAGCGTTTTGATGTGTAATTCGTATTATTTATACTATTTAAAGTTCAAGGTAAAGAACATCAAGGGCTAACGGAAACGGGGGCTCCTCTAAAATCGACGCCATTCGAGAAACTTCGAGACGCGGCTATTGAGAATCTTTGCGTTGCTCTGGAGGCTGCGCTGACTGTGGATCCTTTTTGTGTGCCTGCTTTAGTCGGATCCGTTAGCAACAGGCTTTTCACCGCTGAGACTAGTGACAGGTAAGCAATACTTTTCCTTTCCTTGCCCAAAGTAATAATGATACTATTTTGCTGTAATCCACGACAAAGCAAATAGAAAATGTCTATACTTATTATTAAATAGTCCCAAAAAGCTGTCTGACTGTATGTAATAGATTTTCTCAAAATCTACTAAACGGATTTTTGTACGGTTTTCACCAAAAGATAGTGCAATAATTCCGGATGGTTAAGGTAAATAGTACATATCGGTATTATATAAATTGTGTTGAAGAGATCGTGCAGTTGTCAAAAAACTTGCTTGCTGGGAGCTTTAGTCGCGTGCGCTGTCTAAACCAGCAGAGATACGTAAAAGTAATGTAGTAGAGAATTGTAGATCTATAAAAATATTACAAAAAAGTCCACGATAGCATGTCTCTACTATCTCTCACGTTTAACCCACAATAACTACTTTTATGTTTTAAATTTGAATTCTAGAAAAAAATTGTGACACACTGATTTCCACGCGGGCGTAGCCGCCGGCACAGCTAGTATGCGATAAATGTAGAGTGTATTATGGGTTTTCATATCTCATACTTATTGCCAACCCAAAATAGGGTGGGATAAGGGCAGGAGAAAGAAAGAAGATTTAGTATTACCATTTGCATTCGTTTTCATTTATAAATAACTGTTTCATTACAGCGAGTCGTCCCTAATCAGTACGAACATAGTTATCATGTTGGGACATGTTGCTGTAGCTTTGAAAGATACGCCAAAAACTACTGACACTATACTGCAATTTTTTCAACAAAGGTAAGAATTGAATATTATTTTGATGAATAGAAATACTTATTATAAATATTGTGTAGTTTAATTCGATAGTACTTAGTATTAAAGCGAACGATTCAAATTAAACAAATATCAAATTTCACTTATTCTTTACCAACTTTTTGTGATTATGTAAAGATTGGAACCTTCTAGTATGTAATTTAAGTATTCGCGTGTCAGTAGGTCTCACTCTTACACGTCTTATAGTCTGATAGTAGTTAGTATTAAAGCGAACAATTCAAATCAAAAATAAAACAAAATCGATTCATTTTTAACAAACTTCTTTGTGATTATATAAAGGTTGGAACCTTCTAGTATATAAGCTAAGTATACACGTGTCAGAAGGTCGCACACTTTCATATCTTGTAGTCTGATAGAAGTTACTATTAAAGTGAACAAATCAAATTGAAAAAATTAAAATCGATTCATTTTTAACAAACTTCTTTGTGATTATATAAAGGTTGGAACCTTCTAGTATATAAGCTAAGTATACACGTGTCAGAAGGTCGCACACTTTCATATCTTGTAGTCTGATAGTAGTTATTATTAAAGTGAACAAATCAAATTGAAAAAATTAAAATCGATTCATTTTTAACAAACTTCTTTGTGATTATATAAAGGTTGGAACCTTCTAGTATATAAGCTAAGTATACACGTGTCAGAAGGTCGCACACTTTCATATCTTGTAGTCTGATAGTAGTTAGTCTAAAAGTGAACAAATCAAATTGAAAAAATCAAAATCGATTCATTCTTTAATAAACTTCTTTGTGATTATATAAAGGTTGGAACCTTCTAGTATATAAGCTAAGTATACACGTGTCAGAAGGTCGCACTTTCATATCTTGTAGTCTGATAGTAGTTAGTCTAAAAGTGAACAAATCAAATTGAAAAAATCAAAATCGATTCATTCTTTAATAAACTTCTTTGTGATTATATAAAGGTTGGAACCTTCTAGTATATAAGCTAAGTATACATGTATCAGAAAATCTCACTCTTTCATATAATTAAATTGTATAATTAGATAGTAGTCTGGATTAAAACGAACAATTGAAATTAATTAAAAATCAGAACTTATTTATACTTTTACAAACTTGTTTGTGAGTATAATATAAAGGTTGGAACCTTGTATTACTCGTAAGTCAAGTATACTCGTGTCAGAACGTCTCGCAAAACAGCAAAAATAAATAAATGTGTTTTGTGTGTGCGTGTACATGTTTGCGCGTGTGTGTGTGTGCGTGTGGGTGCGTGTGTGTCTGTTAGTGTGCGCGCGTGCATTTGTATGTGCGTGATGTTTTGTGTGCGCGCGTGCATATGTATGTGCGTGATGTTTTGTGTGCGCGCGTGCATATGAATGTGCGTGATGTTTTGTGTGCGCGCGTGCATTTGTATGTGCGTGATGTTTTGTGTGCGCGCGTGCATTTGTATGTGCGTGATGTTTTGTGTGCGCGCGTGCATTTGTATGTGCGTGATGTTTTGTGTGCGCGCGTGCATTTGTATGTGCGTGCATGTTTTGTGTGCACGAGTGCATTTGTATGTGCGTGCATGTTTTGTGTGATTATACATATACATCACGTAAAATTTTAGGTGATTAATTTTAAAGTGTAACAAGTAAATGTATGTTTATCAATAACTTTGGCGTCCTAGATATAATTAATTTTGATTAGAGTCGCTATTGAAAATCGATGTTAGCCACTACCTTAATATATATTGGTGTTCTGAAATGAGCCCAATGATTGTACTCACTAAAGCGTTATTATCCTTTCAAGGCTCTGCCGTGCTCCGTCCTCCTTAGATACTCTTATAGTCGATCAGCTAGGATGCATGGCGTTAGCAAGTCCCGAGGGTCCAGCTCATGATGAAATCATGCGTATGTTTACCGTCATCACTGTCGAGGCTGCGAGTGCTGCATACCAACATACTGATGACAGGAAACAGTATAGGTAAGTTTTTTGTATATGTACATACATTTCACCTTTTAGTGGAGTGTGTTCTGAGCGAAACAATGCGAGCTTCCTTTGTTAAACAGTTTAAGGTTGATTTGAAACATTTAGGTACCATACAAATCATCCTTGCAGTACCGACCTCCGAGCAAGCCAAACTATTTTATCGAAGTCTCGATATAATCAATATGTAATATAACTTTAATTAGGTTACAATGTGTCTGACATAGCCTCTCAGAAGTTTCAAGACCCGAGATAGAAGATAAAGAGAGAATTTTTTTTTTTTCTTTCAGTATTTATATGTTTCAATTGTATCTTTTTTACATTAAAACTTTGTTCATTGACTGTAGTGTTGAATCAAGTCTAATCAAAATAATCTTTATTCAAGTAAGCTTTTTACAAGCAATTTTGAATCGTCAAGCATCAATTAAATTTAATGAAACTACAACTGGTTCGGAATGTTGCTCTTACCGAGAAGAATCAGCAAGAGACTCAGAGGTCATTTACCCTCAACTATATAGCTGTGTGTGTGTGTAACTTCGTCTACATGAAAATCAAATGTTTAACAAAGTTTTTCCCGCGTAAATCTCGACCCCGTAGGAATTCTAGGATAAAAATAGCTTATATGTTGCTCCACAAACTATCTTCTCTAAATTTCTCTTCCAGGAAAAATCCAATTAAAATCGGTTTAGTTACTATTCTGGAGAATATGCTATCAACCTTAACCGTCCTCAACAATTGCACTATCTTTAAAAAAACCCGTATAAAAATTCGTTCAGTATATTTTTGAGAAAATCAAATACGTACAGAAACATTTTTTAGGATTTTGTTTTATAATATGTATAAATTTTTCCTATTGCCAAATTTTTTATCCTCTATGTTAGCCTGGTATATAGCTTCAATGTTAACGTGAAAACTCCAGCCAATTAGCCGTGAAAGCATAGGAGAGAGATAGACTTTCGCACTTACAATTATAACTTTATTTAGCCAAAACATACAGAATATTTATAAAATACAGATAAAAACAAATTATTATTTACCAAAATATTAATTTTAGCCACTAATACTAAGATAATGAAAGTTTTTATAAACCGACGCGTGTTTGTTTTTGTGTTGTATGTCTGTGTGTGTCCGCGCCTGTGCTTATTATGTTATTTAATTTATTATTATGGATAATTGTTCAGTTCCGTTGTAATTGAGTTCTTTACCCATGACATGTACTTCATATTATACTGATATTAGTATGGATATTGCCGTGTGGTATCCGGCAGAATAGAATAGACCACCCTCTTTTTTACCGAGGTGTCGTAAGAGGCGTCTAAGGTTAGTACCGTGTGGTATCTGGCTGCGTACGAATAGACTACGTCACAAATCATGTGACAACATGTTTGTAACATATTGTGCCGACTTAGGGTAGGATAAGGGCAGGAGAATGATGATGATGATGATCAGTATGGATATATAGAAGCTGTGATAGCCCAGCGGTGAGACCGTGCGACTCTTTCGAGGGGAACACGAGTTCAAACCCGGGCAGGCACCAATAAGTTTTTCTATTAAAACTCATGTGTCTAATTGATAATTGCAATTTATCGCACGCTCTTCGGTGAAGGAAAACATCGTGAGGAAACCTGCATATCTGTAGAGAATTCTGGAGGTATGTGTAACCTATCAATCCGCATTGGAGCAGCGTGGTAGGTCTTAGCTCCAACCCTTCTCTCCAGAAACGGAGAGAGGAGGCCTATTCCCAGCAGTGGGATTGTAACAGGCTGCTACTTTTTTTTATTTTTATGGGTATATATATATTTAATGCCAGGCACGTATCCGGTGCAGTACTCAACGCGCTCGCAAATATAGCGGCAAATGTTCGCGGAACGGTCGCTCGGCTCGATCTGCTAACACGTCTGTTAGAATTGTTCGTGCAATTGGGTCTGGGAGGGGAACGTGCCACCGATAGGTCACCAGCTCCAGTACTGAAAGCTTCGGGGAGTGCTGGGAATTTGGGTGTACTGATACCTGTCATTGCGGTGAGTTTCAATTCATTTAGATCAACCATGCCACCTTGAACAGAACAATATCACTATAATAAATTCTGATTTATAGAAGCAGGCGTTACTTTGCGGAACTCCATATTACAAGCAATATAACAGAACTAACTACTTTGCTATAATCCGCACGGGTTAAGTGAATGCATGCAAAGCCAATGTGTATGAAGCAGGCAAAATCTACGCACCTTATACATGCAGGACAAGCCACCACATGCACCCCAAGGCGCAATTCACCAGCAACAACGCACACAAAAGCAGCACACACACCCACCACCACAATCTCGACGATCGGGGCGAAACGAAAGTAGTTAGTTCTGTTATATTGCTTATAATAAATTCTCAAAAGAATTAGATACAGTCATACGTTTGAGGTTAAGCTAGTATAAATAGTTTAAACGGATTATCGGATGTAGCTCATGTGACGCAGTAAACAATTATAGACATATGTTCGAAATATAGAAAATTTGCGTTGGCAGCGTCTTAGTCATAAGGCGTGGACTAAAAAACAGCTTCTTAGTCTATGACCTTTTCCCCAACATACGATTATATTAGGTCTTAAAGGACTCGATTCCAGGCCGTTTAATAAACTAAAAAAAAAATACGTTTGTATTATGTATAAAATAATCTTTGTTGTTTTCTAGAAATGTATGTTGCCGAATAAACTTCTTTTTATTTATTTATTATATTTAGCGATAACATCCTTACTTTTAGGCAAAATATAATTAAATTTAAAACCAATAATAAATAACGTAACTATAAGTGAATAATAATAAAGTTCACAATATTGTTATAGTTTGGTATTATACAAAGATCTTTTAGTTTGAAATATATTACAAACTGAAGAGATTCATCGCTCATTATAACAATGCAATTCATTATTTTTGTATTACGGAACTTTGCAAAGTAACACCTAATTCTAAAAATCATATTACGCCAATTATGACAATTTTGACTGGCCCGTTGGCGCTGTGGGTAGTGACCCTGCCTTCAGCTCCGCGGGGCGCGGGTTCGATTCCCGCCGAGGGCCAACATTTTCTATTAACAAATTGTTGGTTCTTCGAGCCTGGGTGTGTATTTGTATTTAAGTATGTATTTAAACTTATATATGTAGTATATTTATCAATTGTTCGTCACCCATAACACTAGTATTAAGTTACTTACTTTGGGGACGGACGACCGTGTGTGTAACTGTCCCATATATTTATTTTTTTATTTATTTTTTTTACTTAATATTGAGTTTAAGATTCACTCTCTGCTTATTTACCTTACTTATAACCTATCTTAAGTCAAATATCGCATAGACAAAGAGCATTATTATTATTGAGTTATTATTTTAATACATATAGTTTTGATTTTAATATAAATTTGTACAGTTCAGTTCCAAATAAGTTATTTATAACACGATCCTGTATATTTGGCATTTGATGAGTAAAATTTCATACATCTCTCTTGTCTTTGTTTTTAATTGACTTGTTTATCAAATTCAAATTCAAAATATTCTTTATTCAAGTAAACTTGTAAACAAGTGCTTTTGAATCGTCAACATCTACTGCTGCTTCGGAAAGTTGTTCCTACCGAGAAGAACCAGTAAGAAACTCGGCAGTTACTTTTTTCAAACAATAATTCTTATCACTTTTTACATATAGTTGTAAATGTCTTGTACAGGGTTGAAGAGAAGCTATATCCACGCATTCTTATCGTCTAGGTAATCTTCAATAGTATAATAAATAGGCTTTCTGGCTATCTTAAATAATTAATCATTTATCTATCTATCTTTCTAACCTATTTTTATTTATTCAACTTTACGCTTTACAGGTACTGGTCAAAAGGTTGCCTCCAATAAAAAACCCTAAACCTCGACTTCACAAACTATTCAAAGACTTTTGGTTATATTGCGTCGTGATGGGATTCACAGCGGCTGAATCAGGTATATTATCTACCATTCTTATTCTGCCACAATCCTCGTATTTCTATGTACCCACAGTTTAAAATTGCTCGAATATTGAATCTAATTAAATTTTCAATTCGATTTAGCACTCTCTCTCTATTTCCTAAATATTTTACATTTATAAGGGGTCCTCTTTAAATTACGTGAATACAAATATGTAAATATGAAATAAGATATTCATTTCAAGTTTTAGATTAATCAACTCGATATCTCAATTAGAATGAAAATTTAAGCATTAGATAGTAAATTTATGACATACCGGAGTATTTTAGCTGTGAGTTTGATACAGTGTGTTCTTTATAATTTTTTTCAAAATATCGGTTTAAATCATGTAATAGCAAAATAAAGAGCCATTCTAATTTTTGGTCTACCGGAGATTAAAACCAAAAACAATTAAAATAATATTTTATATTAATATGAAAAATTGAATGGATTTGAGGTTTTATTATATTTTATTTTTAGTTTCTCATAATGGATAAATATTAATGTTATTTTGTCGGAAGTTATCTAATATACAATTTATAATACAGTTAGAAATATTTAGTTTGATTTTACTTATACGCAATTTATTGATGACTCCCAAAACTGTGCTATTAATTATAGTATTTAAAACATCTTATTGTCTCTTCTTCTATGGCCACGCCTGTAGCAATGCGAAAGCGTGAGTAAAGATGCTTATAGAAAATTCTTAGATGTATGTCGTTTGGTTTTCTGATTACTAACTAATTTACTAACTATTAGTAACGATGTTTGATATAATGACATATACAATTCTATAATTTTTATACCATAGTCTATAACATTCTTTAACGCTCGCTTTATATATTCGTGGTTGAGTTAGTAAACTTGTATTTAGTGATTTTATATATTCATAGAAGTTAGTAAATTAATAAATTCAACTTATATATTTGTTCTGTTGAAATATGTTCAGACTTTTTTCTAAAGAATAGGGTAATTGTTTAGCATTCAGACATCATTATTCTCCTCCCTTCATCATCCTCCTGCCCTTATCCCACCCTAAGTGGCGTCGGCACAACATGTTACAAACATGTTGGCACATGATTTGCCTATGTATTTTACGACCGGCCGCCTGCCTGACGTCAACTTACCTTAGTCGCCTTTTACGACACCTTGGTAAGAAAGAGGGTGATCTATTCTATTCAGCTGGATACCACACGGCTCCATTATTCTCCTCCCTTATTCCACTCTAAGTGGGGTCGGCACAATCTGCTCTATCATTCGTCAAATCTTGTGCCACTCCTTTTATATTCATATTATATTCACACTATCCATCCAACGATTTAAGCCGTGTGGTATCCGGCAGAATAGAATAGGGCACCCGCCTTTCTTACCGAGGTGTCGGTAAGATGCGACTAAGGTAAATGCTGTGTGGTATCCGGCTGCATAGAATAGACCACCCTCATTTCTTACCGAGGTGTCGTAAAAGGCGACTAAGGTAAGTTGACGTCAGGCAGGCGGCGAGTCGTAAAATAAGTAGCCAAATCATATGACAACAGGTTTGTAACTGATGTGCCGACCCCACTTAGAGTGGGATAAGGACAGGAGAATGATGATATCCATCCAACGTTTTTTCGCCCTCCCTTTAGTCATACATCCACCCCCATTTAATATTTATAACTCTTTTAGTCACATGATTTTCATCCCTACTCATGACATGACCTTACCAATTTAATCTAGCACTTCTCATATTTTCTATAATGGGCGCAACTTCCAGACTTTCCCCTAATATATACTCATTCATCATAGTATTCAGACATTATTGGCTTACATTACTATAATACCTACATCTTTCTAGAGTTTTTTTTAAACATGACGCTTATCTTAAGCAGACTACTAACGAAACAATGTGTATTTCATTATTTCAAATTCATATCGCATATATGTACAGCGATTATACATTTTGTTCTGAGTGTGTAGTATCTTTTTAATTTTCTATCGATGTTTTCGGTTTTGTCGATTTTAGAATGCGTTGTTAGATTATCGTTTATGTAGGAGTGATACAAATTGGTTTTGCTTTTTAAAGCGAGTTTTTGTGGAGTTACTATGATGATGCTGCAATGTTTTTTTTAATTGCGCTGTTTTTTGTGAATAATAAAAATGTACAGAGATTTTGGATTTGCTGGTTAGTTAATTTTATTTTGTGTGAATTCAAAGCTTAAATGTAAAGTCATGTAATCCCTATTTAAACGCTGTCGAAAAACAGCTTCATAAATGAAACCCTAATATAAGTACTTTTTTATTTTCAATGAGTATAAAAATGTCCACATTAATAAAAGACTTTTGCTATAGATTATATTATTTAATATTCCTTTGAAATCCATATAAAATAAACAACTCATTATAAATTCTTGTTATTTCGGAAAATTTCTAGTTTTTACCATTACTGTTTTACTATTTCCAGATAACAGGGTCAATTATTATTAAAAAAATATTGTTTATGTATTTTGACTTGACAATATGAATTTGTTTGCAATATTGCCCAATCTGAATCTAATAATCAGAAAAGAATTAACTATCTTTAATTTCTGAACGTATAATATAGATTTAATTTTCCCAGGGTTATGGCCACAAGAATGGTATGCGGGTGTAAAGGAAATAGCCGTAAAATCGCCTTTCCTTGTCTCCCAAACTTCACTGCGTTCAGAAATGAGAGAATTACAGTACACTTCAGCCGTTAGAAACGATTCAGTATCGATAAACGAACTTCAGGAATTGAAAACACAGATTCTGAATTTATTGGACCATCAGCCTGATGTCACTGTAATAGTTAATAAATTAACTTTTGCGCCGTGTATGTACTTGTTGAGTGTTTATTGGTTGGAGACTTTGAGGTAAGAAAATTCCTGTTATCAGTTTTTTGAGTTATTTAAATTGACTGTCGGAGAATGCTGAATAATTACCACAAGATTATTAGATTTCGTCTTAACATTAAATTTAAATGATAACCAACACGCAAAAGTATTATTTGTTCGTATTCCAAAAGTATTTTAGTGTTCTTAAATAGTAAACGATTTTTTTTCAACTAGCTCTTTAATCTGAGCATACGATGATTGGTAAATTTGATCTTTAAATTTTTCGACATAAAAGCAGGATATATGATTTATTTTGAAGTAAGAATTTTTTCTAATTTGGCAAATAAAATTTTCGCATTATCGTTGAGATCTTAAATCCGCTTGCTAATAGTTTTATCTTTGGACTACGTTAAAGGTTTTGGATTTTATAACAATTTTTTTTGTCAAATGAACACTATATGCTGCTAGAGATAAGGCTCCTCTATGAACATGCACTAACCATGTATATTCTTTTTTGTAATTTACTAAATAATTCGGTAGCAACGTTGCGTGATTGTAACCGACTAGACTGCAATGCGTCGATTATTCCTTAAATGTATACGAAACTTTCCAACGTTAACTGCCTGCTTAAGGTAGATTATTACGCAGTTATCCCACACTGAATTTGTACTATCTTATCATTTATGAACAGAGTATGCAATTCGCCTGAACCGAGTTTGCAGCATATAATAGAGTATTTGAGTGATACGGCGCTGCAGAAAGATAAGAGTGGTATGTGGCAATGTGTTGCCAGGTAAGTCAATATTTTAAACTTCTTTTTTGTATTATATGATAGTTCAAAATGCTTTTAGACTTGCTACGATTTATTTCAAAAATGTCAAATCGAAATTTTAAAAAGTCATTTAGGTATTAACAGATTTAAAAAATAGATATAAACTGTGTGTTTTGAGAGAACAAGTTAAAAAGTTAGTGATTGAACGTTATATGATTTATATTTTCTAATTATATTCATAAGCTCGCTTACGCAATATTTGTATCAGAATTTTAAAGTTTTGGAAGAAAAATTTTTATTTTTGTTAAATGATAAAATAATTGTAGGAAATTTTATTTGATAATTTAAGTGTTGGTGATAAAGTATTCCAAAAATTCCTTGACGTAATGTCCGAGAAACTCAAGGACGAATGTCGGGAGAGAGAGTTGGAAGGTCACGCTCAATTCCTTTTAGTGAATTTCAACCACATTCACAAACAGATACGAAGAGTAGCAGACAAATGGTTGGCAGGCCTGGTGGATAGGTTTCCGCATCTTTTATGGAATTGCCGGGTAAGAAACTTTTTTGACGCAAATAACCTGTCGATTAAGTGTCTAATATAAAATAGATTGCTAAATTCTTTATCATCTTTATTGTAAGCATGTCCATTACATAACAATAGATTCACCCTGAAACCAGCGTAGCAACTTCGCTGCGATCTTTATTCTTAGTGGGGATCGATGTCTTTGACCTTAATTTTTTTAATTTTGTGCAATATAATAATAATTAATTTCTATTAAATAATTTATATTTCTCTGAAATACACACACACAATCATACATTCACACAAACAGACATACACACACAAACACGCGCGCACACACACACACAAACACGCGCACACACACACAAACACACACACCCTTATGCATTCGCAATTTTCATGTTGTTTTTTATTTTAATTTTATATATGGTTTTAATTTTATAATGTGTAAGTTTGTAAGTTCCATAACGAATAATTAGTGAACCATTATAGTATTGTATTATAAAGGTGTGATAGCCCAGCGGTGAAGAGGCGTGATAATCCAGTGGTGAGACCGTGTGACTCTTTCAAGGGGAACATGAGTTCAAACCCGGGCAGACACCAATGAGTTTTTCTATTAAAACTCATGTGTCTTATTGATAATTGCAAATTAACGCACGCTTTTCGGTGAAGGAAAACATCGTGAGGAAAGCTGCATATCTCTAGAGAATTCTGGAGATATGTGTAACTTACCAATTCGCATTGGAGCAGCGTGGTAGGTCTTAGTTCCAACCCTTCTCTTCAGAAACGGAGAGAGGAGGCCTATTCCCAGCAGTCAGATTATAACAGGCCGCTACTTTTTAGTATGGTATATGGTATGTGTCACCCAAAACGTCAAAGCAATAAAATTGCCGTTAAGAATGAGATTTGCAATGTATATTCCACGTACGATTCGCTTGTTTCAGGTGTTATGGTCTATGTTAGACATTCTACAAGTATTGAGTTTCAGTCTGGAACTAGATGCAAATCAGGAGACGCCGTTATTGAAAGTACCGGGTACAGATTTTACTTTGCAACTACAGGATACTTTAGAAGGACGAGAGGTAAACTGAACAAATATAAATATAAATATGGTTCAAATTCAACATATTCTCTTTTCAATTGAAGTTGTAAACAAGAGATTCTTATCTTCAACTCAACTGGAAAATGCTGGTTCGGAAAATTGCCTTTACCGAAAAGAGATAGCACGAAACTCGGTTCTCTTCAGAGTATAACTTAATAATACCATAAAATAATAATTTAATAGCGTTAGATCTTGTATAAGACAATTTTTTCCAAAAGCAATTAAGGGTATTTCTTTATCTGAATTAATAATTGATACTAGTACTAGTATATTAAAAGCAATAGCTTGGTGCAATATTTAAGTTTATGAGACAAACAATGTGCTAATCATAGTTTTATTGTTTTTATAATCCATGTTAACTAATAACATATTGACAATTGTTAGTGCATAACTTGTTTCTCTGTAATCTGATCAGATTGAAACCAAAAATATGCTTTATAGAAACAAATAAATAAAAACATGCTAATACATATTGACGTCAACGGTTAAGGCATAACTTGATTCTCTGTAATCTGATCAGATTGAAACCAAAAATATGCTTTATAAATAAATAAATAAAAATTGGAAATATTTAGTATTAAGGTACATGCGTTTTTAATACTAGATATACCAGCGATTTGAATATACCTATTTCTACCAAACCAGTCAAAATGGCTGGTGCATAAAACGGGCTTCTTGTGGTTTCTAGTCTATATTTACTCTTAAAAATGATAAAAATAAAGTTGAACTATACTAAGTTTATAAAACGTAATCTAATTATAGTTACAAAAGTCATAACATCATTTCTGAAAAAAAAATGGGTAATATAGTAGGAATTTTGAATTGAAATTGCACCACCAGTCTAAATGACTGGTCTGGTATATCTAGTGTTAATAATATTTAGTAGCAAACTAGAGCAATTTTTAACTTTGTAGAGCATAGTCAAAGATTTCGCAGACCGTTGTCACGGTATAGTACAAGAAGCTATGAAATGGGCTCCGCAGTCCACTCGATCACATTTACAGGAATATCTCAATCAGGTAAAATTTTTCCGACACCACATCTCATTATGCGATCTGTTGTTGTTATTTTATTGGTTGTTCTCATGTAAAATTTTTCCGACACCACATCTCAACTCATTATTCGATCTGTTGTTGTTATTTTATTGTTTGTTCTCATGTAAAATTTTCCCGACACCACATCTCAACTCATTATTCGATCTGTTGTTGTTATTTTATTGTTTGTTCTCATGTAAAATTTTCCCGACACCACATCTCAACTCATTATTCGATCTGTTGTTGTTATTTTATTGTTTGTTCTCATGGTAGAGAGACAATTTGAAGGTCAAAGATGGTTGAATGGAAGAGTTTATTATTTTATTTATTATTCAAGTAAACTCGTAAACAAGTGCTTTTGAATCGTCAACATCTACTGCTGGTTCGAAAAGCTGTTCCTACCGAGAAGAACCAGCAAGAAACTCGGCAGTTGCCCTTTTCAAACAATAATTCTTATCACTAGTAACATATAGTTATAAATGTCTTGTACAGGGTTGAAGAGAAGCTATATCCACGCATTCTTATCGTCTAGATAATCTTCAATAGTATAATAGGCTTTCTGAATTAGCCTTTTTTTAATAGTATTTTTAATCTGCTGTAATGGTAAAGTTAAAGTTTCAAAATTTAATTAAAAATATAAGAATTATTCTTCGGATTTCAAATAAATCATTTCATTGAATTGATTATATATATTCTAGATTTAAGCTAGATCTACTATTAACTTTGTTCTGAAGAATTCTACAAAGTGACACCTATTTTTATAAATAATTGAAATTATTATTCTCAGTATTAGTATTTAAACTAATCTTACAACGTAATGTTGTCTTTTCTCTTCTTGTACGCTTTCACATTATTCCTCTCACACTCACACGCTTTCGTTATAAAACATCAATCGTTTTACATACTACATTCTTTCGTCATGAAACTTATTACAATATGAATTTCATCATTCTCTTGCCCTTATCCCACTCTAAGTGGCGTTGGCAGAACATTACAAACAAGTTGCCACATTATTTGGCTACGTATTTTACGACCGGCCGCCTGCCTGACGTCAATTTGCCTTAGTCGCCTTTAATGACACCTCGGTAAGAAATGAGGGTGGTTTATTCTATGCAGCCGGATACCACACAGCGAAACTTTGACCTCACATCGTGAATAAAAACACTTTTATAGGATAATAATAGATGGCGCTCTGCAACGTCATCCTATTTATGTTGAATTAATAGGATTTCTATATACCTATGTTTCCCCAGTGAATAAGGAATAATTGTGCCAAATATAGGGTGGTCTATTCTATTCTGCCGGATACCACACGGCACTTACCTTAGTCGCCTCTTACGACACCTCAGTAAAAAGGAGAGTGGTCTATTCTATTTTGCTGGATACCACACGGCAAACTTATTACAATATTTAATCCTAGATTAATCATGTTAAATTACCAGGTCCCAAATTCTACTTTGTGGCATCACTGCGGCTTAGCCCTAGCAACAGGTGCCTTGCTAGGTGCTGCGGGCTTAAATCGTATGTCAGCACCTTTGCCACGTTCAGCTCTTGACAAGCGTCCTCCATGTGTCACTCAGGACTCTGCAGCTCTATTAGCTATCGTGTCTCAGAGAAGCCGATACGCTGGAGAAGTGAGTTATTTTATTTTTTATTTGGTTTTTTATATTTATATTTCCTATTTTTATTCTTGATAGTAGATAGGCTAAATGAATTTGTAGTTTTATCTCAAGCGTGTACGAGTAGAATGTAATCAAATCAAATCGAATCAAAATAATCTTTATTCAAATAAACCATTTCAGGCACTTTTGAATCGTCAAGCATCAATATGATTAATGAAGCTACAACTAATTTATAGAATTAGGCGTTACTTTGCGGAGATCCATAATACAAAAGTAATAATAAAATTATTTTGCTATAATCCGCGATACAGTAAATAGAAAATATATATAGTGCTAAATGTATAGTGGACTATACGTTTTTTCATACCCGTTACATGCAGGATTCGTAAAAACATATGCACAAACCTCCACCACTTCCACCACAATACACAAGCACTACACAGGTTCACTATCACAAACTCAACAATCGTTCAAAAATTTGCGACAAAATCGCAAAGCTTTGCGATTTTGTCGTGGAGTCTATCTCCTGATGATGCTTCCGTTGCGGGGCGAAACGATTGTTGAGTTTGTGATAGTGAACCTGTGTAGTGCTTGTGTATTGTGGTGGAAGTGGTGGAGGTTTGTGCATATGTTTTTACGAATCCTGCATGTAACGGGTATGAAAAAACGCATAGTCCACTATACATTTAGCCTTATATATAAAATAATAATAATAATAAAATAGTTTATTAGACACCTTAATTTAGCATTTATTTACAGATTTACACTACCTCCTGTACTAGGCAAACCCTGTTTTACAGAAGGTAGTTCCTTCCATTAGTACAATAAATTTCCGTTAGTGTCTATATATATATGTTCTGTTTACTTTATCGCGGATTATAGCAAAATAATTTTATTATTACTTTATGGATTGTGTATCTCCGCAAAGTAACGCCTAATTCTATAAATAGTTTATGAATTACAGGTAGCAGGTGCAGTTAATGCGGAAGGCGGTGGAGAAGCAGCCATATGGCGGGTGGGGTTGCGACTGCATACAGCACTTAGAGACGCCTGCACGAGCGGCAGCGAAACAGCGCATCGAGCCGCTTTGTGGCGCTGTACAGCGCTGTTAGTACATGCGAGGTCAACTTCGACAGGAACTTCGCCTACAGCACGCGCTGTTCTTCACAGTATAGGTAAACAAGTCAAGTTACGAAACTTTGAATAAAATTTCCATGTCCCTGCTGTTAACCGTTGAGGAGTTTTCTCGTCTGAAGCGAACCCTGGCATCAGATCTTTAAAAAAAAGTAGCGGTCAGATACAATCCCAATGCTGGGAATAGGCCTCCTCTCTCCGTTTCTGTAGAGAAGGGTAGGAGCTAAGACCTACCACGCTGCTCCAATACGGATTGGTAGGTTACACATATCCATCCATATCCAGAATTCTCTAGAGATATGCAGGTTTCCTCACGATGTTTTCCTTCACCGAAAAGCATGTGATAAATTGTAAAAGAGTCGCACGGTACATACAATGAAAAACTAAGATTATTTAATTTCTAAACTCGTAGATCGTAGAAAACTAGTAGATTTGACATTCCTTTATAAAATTTTGAACAACAAAATTGACTGTTCACTTTTATTGCAATCCTTGAATATAAGTTGATCAGATTGCATTGCAAACCATTTGGCTTGTTGTAACCGTCGCGCTCCAGAACTATTCTTAGGCAATTTTCTGTTTTACGTAGGTTATCAAGACGATATAATGTAATTTGCCAATTTGTAGATGTGTTCAGCGATACATTTATTAAATTAAAAAAAAATAATTCTCAATCTCCAGATTTTGAAGCCTTATTTTTATATTTCGATTAAGTACAAGCCGTGACACCTAAAGGCAGTACATTTAATATTATTAATAATAAGACATGATGAATATGTAATAAGTAAGTAATTTTTTAGATCTATTATCTAATTTCCTCAATAATACTTATTTTTCAGCGTGGTCCCAAGTAGATATATTCATCAATAATACTTATTTTTCAGCGTGGTCCCAAGTAGATATATTCATCAATAATACTTATTTTTCAGCGTGGTCCCAAGTAGATATATTCATCAATAATACTAATTTTTCAGCGTGGTCCCAAGTAGATATATTCATCAATAATACTTATTTTTCAGCGTGGTCCCAAGTAGATATATTCACGGAGGACGCGGTAACAACTGCAGTGGAGTGCTGGCAATGGCTGAGTACGGCGCGTCCGGACTTAGAATTGAGACTATTACAGGAAATCTTCATGGCCTGGCAGTGCACAGTGGACAGGAAAATGGGACTGTTCTCCAAGCAAACTGACGAAATTAGCCCTTTGGCCGCTTACGAAGGTACTCGTGAATTTATGCTTTGCTAGTACTAGCCACGATAAAGTTCGTGTCGAATTCAGGTTTAAAATACTTCTAATTGTGTTATATCATTTTTTTCCTGTTTCCAAAGAAAAAACTGTAATTTTTCGTATGCTGTTAGACGTGTATTGAATTTAGAATTGTACAAAACTAATATTGGTCCAGTGGATTAGGCATGAAAGTGGATACGGACAGAATTTCGCATTAATAATATTAGTAAGGATTGTGTTTAATGGTTTAACGGATTTCGGTTTTGTAAATTTTCTAACAAATTTTTTAACGAAAGTAATAATAGAATTATTTTGCTATAATCCGCGATACAGTAAATAGAACGTCGTGGAGTCTATTTCCTGATGATGCTTCGGTTGCGGGGCGAAACGATTGTTGAGTTTTTGATAGTGAACATGTGTGATAGTGTAGTGCTTGTGTATTGTGGTGGAAGTGGTGGAGGTTTGTGCATGTGTTTTTACGAATCCTGCACGTATCGGGTATGAAAATACTGATAGTCCACTATACATTAAACACTATATATATTTTCTATTTACTGTATCGCGGATTATAGCAAAATAATTTTATTATTACTTTTGTATTATGGATCTCCGCAAAGTAACGCCTAATTCTATAAAATATTTTAACCTAAGTTTTGTAACTGTAAAAAGATGTAAGATAAATTGGCTATTGGCAAATCTAACTGAGATGCACTTTGGCCTTGCACACCGTCAATACTGGAGTTCAATTTATTCTAAGATCAGACTGGAATTCTTTATATTGAAATATGCTCGGAATAGTTTTTTGTTATTTATTTATTATGCAAATATATTCTAGTCAAATCGGACCCGTTGTTATAGGTGCGAAGCTAGAACCTAGACCACCTTTCGTGGCCCCCCATGCAGTATGGATCCGATATTTATGCGAAGTTGCTGAGACTGCCAAATATAATAGCCTGGAAAAGGTCGAAATGTTAGCTAGTTTATTGCACAGGTAAGTTATTCTACCATAGATTTTAATTTTAAAACGTTATTTCATTATCATAATATCTTTATCAGAAGATCATTGTTAACTTACATGGCACTTAATCATTGGTAAAATGACGTTGAAATATATTTAAAACTAATAATGAAATTATATGTATTTACGATGTAAATTAGATTTTTTAGATAGAATGTTTGTTCCCTTCTTACCGAGGTGTCGTAAGAGGCAACTAAGGTATCTGCCGTTTGGTATCCGGCTGCATAAAATAGACCACCCTCATTTCTTACCGAGGTGTCGTAAAAGGCGACTTAGGTAAATTGACGTCAGGTAGGCGACCGGTCGTAAAATACGTAGCCAAATCATGTGACAACATGTTTGTAAAATGTTGTGCCGACCCCACTCAGAGTGGGATAAGGGCAGGAGAATGATGATGATGTTCCCTTCTTAATAATTGAATCTAAGATAGAATGAATGCCTAATTTTTGCATTCCAGGATAATACTTGACTTAAGTGAATAACCTTGTTTCGACTACTAACTCACTCATAAGTAGATATGCCTTTGAAAAAATCTTATCGCTTTACTGTTTAATTTAAGAGAGTTTGAGATGTTGTTAGAAATTATTTGGTTATAAAAATTTGTATTTCTTATACTTACACACATTTCAGTTATCAGTGGATTTATATTTGAAATGTAATAAAAGTATTCATTCAGAAAGTTTAATGTTTTTTCAGGTCACTTCCAATAACCGTGGGTAATGTACGCGATCATATAAACAGGCATGTCGAAGCTGCTGGGGTAAGATTTAAGTAAGTGTAATTATTTTTATTTAAGAGCTTTTTATGTAAGAGATTCGTGATCACGTGAAGTACCATCCATATGATTTTTTATATGCAAAATAACGCTTTAACCACTTTTCATAGTCACAAAATATAGTAATAGTTAATAATCAGGTAATCAAATAGATATATTATTTAATGTCTTCAATCCAGCAATTTTCACTTTGTAAACATTGATAATGTGTTTCATGTCTTTGGAGCATTATATTATCATGAACTTATGATATATATTATGTATGCTCTCTTAAAAAATATATATTTGGTTGCTAATACAGTTCAAAAATGACTCGATCATGATTAATGACCGATTTACTGACCAAAAAGATGGCTCGGCAATTTATAACGGCAAGCCTCTTCACTGCATCTCTTATATCCCTATTAGGAAAAATCTAAGCCCGAGTGTATCTCTTGAATTCGACGGTCATCAACCGATTATTCTAGGGTCAACCTATGTCAGTCTCTCTAAATCTCTGTAGAACGCGGTTAGGGTTTGGAGACGTCGACTTACTAGACCGAAAATTCGACTCAAAACATTCAAACAATTTTTCAATCATTTTTGTCTCGTCGATTTTTGAATCGTCAAGGATCAATATCATTAATGAAGCTACAACTGGTTCGGAATGTTGCTCTTACCGAGAAGAACCAGCAAGAAACTCGGCGGTCAATCTTTTAAACATTTTCAATTTTACATTATTATATCGCAGTCTTGTATAAAGCTGAAAGGATTTTCAAATCCAGGCATTTTTATCATCCAAATAATCGTCAATTTCGTAACATTTGATTTAAACCTTTTTGTAGACTGGTCTACTATGGGTTGCGGAATTTTATTGTAGAAGCGAATACCGAGACCAACAAATGAGTTGATTTATAGAAGCAGGCGTCACTTTGCGGAATTCCATATTACAGGCACTATAACAAAACTACTTCGCTATAATCCGCACATTACATTATTATATATTATAGCGAAGTAGTTTCGTTATAGTACCTGCAACAAATGGGTTGCTGACTCTGCTGAGTCGCAACACAGGAATAACAAGTTTATTGTGACCTCTTGTATGTCTATGATATACATAACATCAGTAAATTACCGTTTTCCTCGTGCAGACTGTTATCCTGTGGTCTCTCCCTTCTACAAGGAGATATTTTACCACGATCTCTGGCTCGCAACATCCTCCGTGAACGGGTCTACAGCGTTTGTCTGGACTACTTCTGCAGGGGACCCCAGTGTCCTTCTAAGACTTCTGGTGCTCTTAGAGAGGATATCATTTCGTTAATCAAATTCTGGCAACTGATGCATTCGGATAAGAAGTATTTGAAGAGTAGCGATATAGGTGGTGAGTATAGATTACTTTGCTTTGTATCTTTTGTCGAACATCTTGGATGGGGTGAACATGTATTTATTTGCTATTGTAAATTAATTATAAAATGATATGTTTTATTACGGCTGAGGAGAGCAAGCAAGAACGAAAGTAATAGATATATGTATGTCGAAAGAAAATAAGATAAAATAGTATTTGTTGGTAGCGGCCACATATTCTGGACGTAACAAAGGCTAAAAAGAAATTGACAGCTTCCCTGTCTGATTTATCAAGTTTCGGTTCAAAATTTGAATTATTAGAACTAGTTTAATGAAAAAAGAACACCTAATCGTTTCATGTCGGGTTAATCTCTCAAAAAATCAAAATAATCTTTATTCAACTAAGCTTTTTACAAGCATTTTTGACCGTCAAGGACCAATTAGATTGAATGAAGCTACATCTGGTTCGGAATGTTGCTCTTACCGAGAAGAACCAACAAATGTAAATCTACATTATTTAACTGCAGTCTTGTTTGAAGCTGAAAAGATTTTCAAATTCAAGCATTTTTGTCATTCAAATAATCTTAAATTGTGTAATATGCCTTACGTTTAAGTATAGTTCGTATACTTAATTTTTACTTTTCTGTAGATAGACATTTACATCATATTTATCTCTATTTACATCATATAGATTTTTATAAGCCCAATTGTCAAATAAATTCTTTTGTCATTTCGATGTCGATATCAATTTTATCTGCTTCAGTTTCTCTTTAAGATTACGAAAATCAAACAAACCAAATCGGTAATAATAAATTACGAAATAGTGGTGAATTATTGTTTCCAAAATTAGAATATATAACAACCGAAATAACCGAGTTTTTGTATCGTATATTTGTTACAGCTGACTTTGAGCTTATGGGTCCAAGCAGTAACCAAAGTATATACACGTCCAACTCGCCCACTGATAACCGATCCTCAGTTAACAGCAGTGACATTGGAAATCGACAGACCACGGGCTGGATTAATACGGTCAGTACTTTTGATGCGACAATTTTGTTAAAAAAATAGTTTAAAATATTTCGATAATTGGCTTAAGAGTTAGTAAAAAAAAGGAAAGTACTACTGTTACTATCCCACTGCTGGGAATAGGCCTCCTTTCTCCGTTTCTGGAGAGAAGGGTTGGAGCTTGGTAGGTTACACATATCTCCAGAAATCTCTAGAGATATGCAGGTTTCCTCACGATGTTTTTCTTCGCCGAAAAGCGTGTGATTAATTGCAATTATCAATTAGACACATGAGTTTTAATAGAAAAACTCATTGGTGCCTGCCCGGGTTTGAACTCGTGTTCCCCTCGAAAGAGTCGCACGGTCTCACCGCTGGGCTATCACAGCTCTAAGTTTAAGCCAAAGAGTTAGTAAGTAGTTATAAATATTATATGTGACGACGCGTAGCGTTGCCAACACGAAGTAAGATCATATTTTTCTCTATGTTTTCATTATCCTAACTTACTAATCCTACTTCCTACAAATATTATAGATGCGAAAGTTTTTGACCATGGATGTATGTTTGTTACTCTTTCCTGGCGAATCGCCTGGACCAATATCGATGAAATTTGGCACAATTATTCCTTATACACCGGGATAACATATAGGCCATAGAAATCCTGTTAATTCTACAGGAATAGGATGATAGTGAAAAGCGCCATCTATTATATACCTATCAAAGTATTTTTATTGACGATGTGTCAAGTCAAGTATGTAGTAATTTATATAGCAAAACAACGTTTGCTGGGTCAGCTAGTCCTACTAATATTATAAATGCGAAACTTTGTGAGTATGGATGGATGTTTGTTACTCTTTCACGAAAAAACTATTGGACGGATTTGGATGAAACTTCACAGTTATATAGGTTAGGCATTGGAATAACATATAGGCTACAATTTGTAATGATTTTATAAAATATAACGATACAAGTCAATAAAGTCGGAAAAAATCTGGCCTCTGAGAGCTATCTCGGCGTACGCTGCCTAAACCGTTAGAGTTACATAAAGATGATGTACCGTAGTATTGTTTGTCTTTAATAGTTCTAAATTAAAGTCCGCGACAGTATATATCTATCTTTTATGTGGAAGCCATTATGACCAAAATTGTGAATACCATAAATTTAATTTAATTAGATACTGTGGCAGAAATAATTCCTCGCGAGCGAAGTCGCGGGCAAAAACTAGTAGATTATATATTTAATTCGTGAATTCCTTTGAACATAAATAGGTCTTGATTGGATGAAACATCTACAACAAAAAATTTGAGCACAGATAAACTTTTTGCATATAATATGACTTTGTTTTAACGGTACATATTATAAGGAAAGTTACCCTTAACAATATATATAGCTGATATATAATTAGTAATTGCATATTTTTCTCTTTATTTTCATTAAAGATTATATATTTCATTCGTGAATTGCTTTGAACCCAAATAAAATTGATTGGCTGAAACTACTACTAAAAAAGTTGTTTTAAGCTCAGATAAACTTTTTGGATATAATATGACTTTTTACTAAAAGTTACCCTTAACAATATATATTGGTGACATATAATTAGGTACCTATGTCAACAACAACATTGTCAAGCGGAGCTGGTAGTATAGCGGGAAAAAGGTCCATACGCAGCGTCAAACCGCCTGCTAAGTCCCAAGATCCGTTTGTCAAGGATTACGTGCGTAAGAGGAATCTTATATTGGAACTGATGGTAAGTAAATGTTGAATTTTTTTAAACCGGGTTATTATTATTATTTTTAACTATGTTTCTCAAGCCCATATTCAGCGTATTCTGAATCAAAAGTTTTCTGATATAAATGATTGTTGTAGTTTATCGATTATTATTTATTTAATATATTATATTCAATATTATTATTCGATTCAACATTTAATAAAGTAAAGTATCGTCCAGTTACTAGACCACTGCTGGGTAAAGGCCTCCTGTCTCCATTTTTACCACGCTGCTAAAATGCGAAATAGTAGGTTACACATATCCCTTGAATTTTCTAGAAATATAAAGGTTTCCTCATAATGTTTTTCTTCACCGAAACACGTGTGATAAATTGCTCAATTAGACAAATAAGTTTTTAATAGAAAAACTCGAGGTTTGAACCCGTGACTTTCTCGAAAGAGTCGCAAGGTGTCGCCGCTGGTCTATTATTATGATTAATAAAAATAATAATATTTAATAAATGAAATAAAGTGTTTCTTAACACAACCGCGATATAGCTTTATTATTATTATTATCGATATTGCAGAGAGCTAAAAAATATATTCTATGTTGGATAGAACTAATTTCTCTTTCTATCTTTTGCAAAGATAAAAAAAAATGTTCTTAAGTGTGTTTTATTCGCATTTGTATTATAAGAATTGTATCAAACATTCCATTATCCAAACATTTTCTTGAATTTACATTACCAAAAGAAAAATTTATAAGCACTACTAAATATATTTATATCTTCGGTAGGCTGTAGAAATCGAATTTCTGGTAACTTGGCACAACCCTCATGGTAGACCAGAGCAAGCGGTCCCTGGTGAAGACAATATAGCAACTTGGCGTTCGAAACCTAACACCGAAAGAACTTGGCGAGATTACACCAAGCTTGCTTGGGATATGAGCCCAACTTTGGCTGTGTTTTTGCCAGAAAGGTAGGTAACAATAAAACCGAGAAATTCACTATAAGTTTGTTCTTTGTAATGTTAAGTAAGTGACCTATTACTTCGGAGTTCTTTCCTATATAACGAAGTATTTGCCCTAACCTGCTTCTTTAATCCGAATAAGTTATATATATTTCAAAGATTTTTTAGGGATACCAATTTTACCACGACGTTTTCCATCAATATAAATCGCGTGATTAATTGTAACGACTGATAATAGTTTCTTCAAGGAATATTGATTCCTCAGGTTTTTACCATATATGATCATAATGTTAAGCTAATTCTTACGTTGTAGCTGTCGTTTGAAGTTAATAAGGATTAATATTGTGTCGATTAAATAGCTTAACGCACGTTCATGGCTGTTTCTGAGACGATATGGAAAGCTATCCCTAAAAGAGGAGGAAAAGGGTATTCTTTGCTCAGTAGTTTTACATTTATCGCAAACAGAACGGCAGATGTACCGTGGAACTTTATGCTTTAATATATAGTGAAAACAAATACATTATTACATTCATAGGTTAAAAAACGAAGGTATAATAGCAGAGATCAAGCGAAAAGTCCTCCTTCATCCGACGGCCGTTTGTCACGTGCCGCAAGCGTTGAAATATCTAGTCACAACTGAAACACTGCTCAATGACGCACACGAGGTAAATTATACAATTTATTTAGCACAACACGTAAATCTTTAATTATATACCTTAAAATTAACAGGATTTTATTCTATCGTATATATTAGAACCCGGTGTCCCAAAAATTCAAGGATAAAGTGGCAAAATTGACATGCTTAAGTCTGCTGTAGAAACAAAAAGAAAAAAAAATGCATTTTTTTAAGTTACCTGTACAACAATTTTGAAATTCTGAAAAAAAAAAACAAAAATATTGCAATTTTTGTATTTCTTTTTTGTAATAGCAGCTTAGGTAGTACTACTTACTACCCACCACAAATAATGAAAAGCCCAAAAATCAAGAATTTTGGTGGACCCCCTTAATTTCACAGCTATGCTCAAAACTCGACCAAAAAATTTCATTACAAATTGTGAAACTCTATATTTTTTTACGCAAACTGACCCCGCCGAATCTCCCGTGAACCTTAGATGTCTTAAGATCTAAGATTGAGGTGTTTGGGAACTAAGGGTCTAGGGCAGGGTAGGCGAACCTTTATGTATCAACGTGAAATTTATTCAAAAGAAATTTGTAATAAGGACCATCAAAAGTTTTGACTTTGTTTATTAACCTAAACCTAAAATACCTTCTTCATTTTTCTTGGTGACGTCCCTAAAAATTCTGTCGCCTGCCATCAATGGTATTCATGAAATTGGTTCGATATCTTTGGTCTCGAGTAAAAATAATATAGATTAGTTAAACAAAAATACATTAATTTAATAGTAATAGGCCGTTACTTTAAATTTTGTGTTTCTGCTGATACCAATATTTCTTAACAGTTGGTTCACATGATAACATGGGCTCGTGTGAGTCCAGTGGAAGCGTTATCGTACTTCAGCCGCCAGTATCCTCCGCATCCGTTATCAGCTCAGACAGCTGTCGCCACTCTTACCTCGTATCCATCTTCTGCTGTGCTGCTCTACATACCGCAACTTGTGCAGGCGTTGCGGCACGACACTGTAAGTATTATTTATTTGTGCTTTGGATTATAATATTTACCAGAGCCGTGATATACGAATTCCGAGACCGTGGAAATCTTAACAACCGTAAAACTCTCACGAGTTTAAGGTTGCTCGTCCAAATTCCTTCAAAGGCAAGTAAAAGAAGAATTTAACAATAGTTAGTTTTTAGCCTTATATTAATCCCATAAATGTGATAGTGGATGTATCCCATAAAGATAGCCGCCACCGAATCCTGTAATGACCGTTTTACCGAATCTAAGGCTTCAGTCGTTTTAGGGCGTTTAATTTACCATACAGTGAAACAATGTAGATAGAGGGAAAAAACCCGTGAAGGCATCAATGAGTTTTTATTACGTTTCTTTTGACATCTTATATGAGCTTACTACAATACAAAGAAAAAATCTCTTGACCTATTCTATTTTCTTGCATTAATTTTACGTCTGAAACTTAGAATGTTATCGATAAATTAAATATCAGCTCACGTGGGAACAATATGTTCATGAACTTTCAGATGGGCTACGTAGCAGAACTGATAAAATCACTTGCAAAGAAGTCCCAAGTGGTAGCGCATCAGTTGATCTGGAACATGCACACAAATATGTATACAGATGAGGAGATGCATAATAAAGACGGTAAGTACCGCTTTACAGCCTCCATACGGTCCTTATGTTGGTACCAAAACAATATAAGACTTTCCAGTGGTTAGTCAACATCTTCCTACCCTTATCCCATTCTAAGTTGGTACAATATGCCTTTATCTTCCATTCTCTTCTATCATTCTTCAACTCTGATGTTACTCCTTTTGCATACTAGAAATACGTGCGGCTTCTCCCGCGTAAAATTCAGTATTTAGCATGTTATAGTCGCTCGAGTCTTGGTATGAGACTGGCTCTCTCATTTTTTTTCGGATTTGTCTTTTGCTGTTAGCCCTAATGGCTTTTACAGCGTCACTGGCGAGCGCAGAAGCTTCGCCGGGTAAAATTGGTAAGAATCGAGTGTTTTTTAGGCACTCGCAACTTACTGGAGCGTCACCTTAAGGGTGTCTCCCTGCGAGATAGAACCTCGGCTTAAAGCGGCGCATTTTGAGGACTGTATCTAACACGCTGAATTAGAAGAAGTCTGCATCACGGCGCTTGGCTCTCTCATACCCGACACCGCTTTTTATACCTATTTCCCCCCTCTAAACTACAATCGACACCGGTTTGTTACTACCCCCGCTAAAAATTGTTGTAAAACGACCACTTCAACTCAATTTACATGAAACGGTTATGTGCTATTAACCTAAACCTTTCAGAGGAATTGCACTACCTTTTAGTAAAAACCGTACTAAAATCCGTTCAGTAGATTTTGAGAAAATCGTTTACATACAGACAGCTTTAGGGACTTTATTTTATAATAAGTAAAGATTATATTTATATTCTTCATACAATCTGTTCCGCACAAACGTGCGGGCGGATGAAACAACCTCCGAGACCTGGGCCCGTCGTCTCGGCGTCTCAGCCTACCTTTTTTGGCCGTCAGCTGTATGCGGTCCGGCCTCATGAATCACTGCGTGTATATGTGTACGTGTGTGTGTGTGCTTGTATGTACTTGGCCGATTCCCGAACCCGTTGGCTCGCCTCTGCAGTCTTCCATGGACACGTACTGTCTATTTCTCCCGGAGTATACACTTCACTATATCGGTTAAATAACACAAATAACACGCGGTGTGCACACAACCTTCGTAAGGTCACACGTTATTGAATCGTCCCTATATCGTGTTAGCTATTCCAAAATATTTGTCTATAGATGTTTCACTGGTTAAACGCGTCACTAAATACTTGTATGAATATCAAAAGTCAATACAGTCGTGGCACTATCTACAAACCACACCCAAAACGCATAATTACGCGTGTGCGTTATACAATAAGGTCGTATACAGGTGCGCGCGCGTCCTGTCTTATCGTAATACAAAACGTTACTAAGTATCGGCGCTCGCGTCAACGATAGAATGCACAAAGGTCGTTGATCCGGCCGGTCGCGCCGCTTGGCGCGCGTCAATTTATACAAAACACAATCCATCCATCTTTTTTCTGCGTATCTCTAATCATATTACATCCACATTCATATTGTGCGCAACTATTTTAGATCAATTATCTGTTTTTCAATTATTTGTTGTTATTTCTTTCAATCTATATATATAACACAAAGTCGGGTTAGTTACAACACTTATAAGTCGAGATCTGCTGAACCAATTTTCAAGGCTTTTGATTCGCTGGATTTGTCTCCACCCCGAATAGCAGAATATATCTTAAAAACAATGAAAAATCGACGAATACATAATTATGAAAATAAATAAATGTTCATTCGTTTCGTACCTGTCAAACATTTGTTGTCATCCTGTCGAATACTGTAAGTAATTTATGCATGCGTTCAGAAATTTAAAAGATACTTTTTTGTCTTTTGTCTGTATTTTTTTAAAAATCAGTTAAAAAGGTTGAAAAATGCATTAACCAGATAGAAGTTCCTCAAATATTTACGCGAGCGTACAGAAATTTATTGTGTGTCATTGTATTACGTTCATCAAAGCCTAATTTAGTTCAGCTAAAATGTAACACATCATTCATTGACTGTTAGGCGGTACGAAGTTCGCCGGGCCAACTAGTATTAATATAGTTTACAAATTATTTATTTATTCATATGTATATTTCTTTCAGTTGCTCTATTCGACATACTAGATAATCTTACAAAGAACATAGTGGACACGCTCTCGGGTCCAGCTAAGGCTTTTTACGAGAGGGAGTTTGATTTTTTCAGCCAAATTACCAATATCAGTGGCATAATTAGACCCTATCCGAAAGGAGCTGAGAGGAAACGGGCGTGTTTGGAAGCTCTTAAAGGCGTTAAGGTATAATTTCTTTTTTTTATAATCTTGATAAACCTTATAAATTCCTGGCATAATCTTCTTAATGTAATCTTGTAAAAGACAAAAGTCTCTCACGTCAAGCGGGGAGTAACAGGATGTTAATCATTAGTACTCCTTACATTCCCCATAGATGGTTGGTTGACTGTTGAGGTCGGTAATTGTGAGATATATTCAGAAACGAATAGTCTTTATAGCTTGATCATCATTCTCCTGCCTTTATCCCACTTTAAGTGGGGTCGGCACAACATGTTACAAACATGTTGTTACGTGATTAGGTTATATAAAATACGTAGATTTTACGAAAGGGCTGCCTGACGCCAGCTTACCATAGTCGCCTTTTACGACACCTCGGTAAGAAATGAGGGTGGTCTATTCAACGCAGCCGGATACCACACGGCATTTACCATAGTCGCGTCTTACGACACCGCGGTAAAAGGAGGGTGGTCTATTCTGTTCTGCCGGATACCATACGGCAAAGTCTTTATACCTTCGTAAAATAAGATTTTTTCTCATTTATTTTGTTAGTGGATTATTAAAAGCGAATATGTAATATTTTCAGGTTCAACCCGGTTGTTATTTACCATCAAATCCGGATTCAATGGTTATTGACATAGACTACAAAAGCGGTAACTATATTTAAGATATTTTAATTAATCTCTCCCTCTCTTTGTCTCTATTTCGCTCTTTTTCCTTCTGCCTTTTCTCATCTTTTTTCAAAATTACATTATATTTTTGACAGCTGTGCCTAAAAAAAGTTGTGCTTATGAAAGTGAAACAATGATAAAATATTATTAGTAATATTCCTTTGTTTATGAATGAATGAATGAATTATTTATTTGACACAAAACACTATACTATTATAAACTAACAAATAAATTAAAATAGACTATAGTTAACTTAATAATACACAGACAAACTATAATTAACTAATTTAAAAAAAAAGATAAAAACAGTATAGTGTGTTGTCCCAAAATGGATGATCTAGTCAGCATTTTCAGAAGTGAAGCTTCTGATGCTGGTTTTCAGAGATCACCGCGGAAGGCAGTGACCACAACATAAGCTATTAACTAATATAATCTAATCTAATATTTAACATTACATTACAATTATCAGTACCCGAATATTATATCGACTGTGAACTGGCAAATTGTCCTAACTAATTTTTGCCAACTTTTCAGGAAGACGAAAAAACGTGATTATTAATAAATTCGGATTAATTTTTATGTAATAAAAAGCCAGTTGACTTGAAATATGTTTATTTATATACAAATTTTCTAGTAGATAATACATGTTGATACGGTAAATGATGGGCAGTAGTACCTAATGCCATTAAAAAATGATTTGCCTTAAAATTGAGATAGGACATATTGCCGGTTCACAGTCGATATGTTTCATTAAATTGTACAAAATATAATGTACAGGTGATAAACATATGATACAAGCTACTTACATGACGTAAGAGACTTATGGATGACATAAAAGACATATAGATAACGAAGGGGACATATCGACTGTGAACTGGCAAATTGTCCTATCTTATTTTTGACAACTGTTCAGGAAGAATAAAAAACGTGATTATTAATACATTCGCAATAATTTTTATGAAATAAAAAACAGATGACTTTAAATATGTTTATTTATTTGCAAGTTTTCTAGTAGATAATTCATGTTGATACGGTAAATGATGGGCAGTAGTACCCGATGCCCTTAGAAAGTGATTTTGCTTAAAATTGAGATAGGACGTATTGCCGGTTCACAGTCGATATATTAAAATTCGAAATATTCTTTATTCAAGTAAATTCCTAAACATCTACTGCTGGTTCGGAAAGCTGTTCCTACCGAGAAGAACCAGCAAGAAACTCGGCGGTTGCTCTTTTCAAAGAATAGTTCTCATCACTAGTTACACATACTAATGTCTTGTACAGGGTCGTAGAGTAGCTATATCCACGCAATCTTATCGTCTAAGTAATCCTCAATAGTATAGTAGGCTTTCTATATTAGCCTTATAGTATTTTTAAACTGCTTTAATGGTAAAGTTAAAGTAGATTGTGGAATTTTATTATAGACTCTTATACCCAAACCCACAAACAACTTATGTACTTTTGCAAGGCGCAAAGCAGGAACCGTAAGCTTATGACGGTTCCTACTTTGTCTATTATATACATCGCATATAGATGACGTACATTAATTTCTAAACTTTTTTTTTTTTTTAGAAATTAGAAATTATTTTGTTCAAAACTGTTGTGATATACAATGTTTACAAAAACTTTTTGATGCCTTAAATACACTTTAAATGTCACCACTAGCAACCAAACTAAGCCTAGCTTGTATTCTTGGTTACTAGTGCCTTCCATTGTCTTATATACTGCTACATTTTTTTTTCAAACAAAATATAAAATAATATTAAGCCTAGTTAATCGTGTGTGAGTATGTGTTTGTGAGAATGTTAAGTGTGAATTTGTGTGAATGTGAGTGCGTGTGTGAGTGAATGTTTTTTCTATCTATCCTATGTATGTGGTGTTGGTAAGTGAGTCTTGTTAATTTATGGGATTTATAAATTACTCGTTCACCATTACAGCAGTAAATTTATGGAACGCGCTTCCCTTGTATGTGCGAAATTCAACATCTGTGACCATTTTCAAAAAACGTCTAAAGCAACATTACCTCTCTACGGGCTGTTTATAAAATTGTATTGTGTTGTTATCTATTAATAATTGTAGGGGTAATATTATATATTAGACATGTATATATTAATCTATTTATTTATATTTATTGTGTATCGGTGTATTTATTATATATATGTATGTATATATTTTTTTTTTATGTATTTATATTCATAGCAATTATTCCTTTTCTTGTTGATGCACCTATCTCATGTTATGTTACAATTTCTTCTTTCTTCAAAGGTTGTCTGGTAGAGATTGCTTTTAGCAATAAGACCGCCTTTGCACGCTGTATGTTTCTGTATTTAAGTTTCTTTCTTTATGTCATTTGTGTAATGTAATGTGTGTGCAATAATGAATTTCTATCTATCTATCTAATTACTGTACTTTTGATTATGAAAAAACTATATAAAACCTATTAAGTTTTAATAACCACTTAATTATAGGGACGCCAATGCAGAGTGCGGCGAAAGCGCCGTACTTAGCTCGATTCCGGGTTAGAAAATACGGTATCTCGGAAATGGAGGCTGTAGCTATGGCGATCGCGTCCGGCGAAGAACTACCTTCTGTATGTTCATTGTTTATATTTATCTAATGTGTGTTGAGTATTTGCTTTATGAGAGAACACTAAAGAAACCTGTGATAGCCCAGCGGTGAGACCATACGACTCTTTCAAGGATGTCACGAGTTCAAACCTCGGACAGGCACCAATGAGTTTTGCTATTAAAACTATGTGCTATTATGTGCCTAATTGATACATGCAATTTATCACACGCTTTTCGGTGAACATCGTGAGGAAACCTACATAGAGAATTCTTGGGATATGTTTAACCTACCAATCCGCATTGGAGCAGCGTAGGTCTTAGCTTAAACCCTTTTCTTTACCCTTAACTTCTTTACTATTTACTAGAGAATTCTTTAAAAACAAGCTATTTTTTTATCTGTGCTATTAATTACCACGTATAATATGATCAAGACTGACTTAAATAAAATCAAAGTCAATCAAATCATAATAAATCAATCAATTGTCATTAAAAAAATTATGTTTATGACAAACTTGTAATATCAATGAATGTATAATTTCTATTTGATTGGGTAGTTGTGTAATAACATAGTTTGGTATGAGTCAGTTTGGTTTATGACAATATAACTTATATTTTATAATCTTTAGTCTCTTTAAAAGTTATACAAATAAATGTTCATAAGAGAAAAAATTGGGCTTTATTTACGGAGAACTTTATCCAGCCACAAATAACTTACATATTTTTTAGGGCTTAAAGCAGAAACCGCAAGCTTATGTCGGCTTCTAGTTTCTCTATTATATACGTTGCAAATTTTTTTACCCACAGTCAAACCGAAATCTAATTAAATCCACATTAAACGGCGCTGAGAAACTCGCTTTCTCAAATTATAGACATTTTTCTATAGGAGGAAGGTAAAGATCGATACACGTCGATAGCAGCAGAAACATGGCAGGCGGCCATCTTTAAAGTAGGTGACGACGTACGGCAAGATATGCTCGCGCTACAAGTGATATCACTCTTCAAGAACATATTCCAACAAGTTGGCCTGGATCTATATTTGTTTCCGTATAAAGTTGTCGCTACTGCACCCGGGGTAAGTTTCTAACGATATTTAATATGTACTTTAGATTAATACAGGCATATTTTTAGTATTGATTACGTTGTTAAATATGAATGAATGAAATGAATGAATGAATGAATGAATGAATGAATAAATGAATAAATCTTTATTCTTCAACACACCTCAGTACAACAACAGTATTAATAAAAAAATTAATAAAAATAAAAGATAGAAAATAAAATAAAATAACGTCTTATACGACTAAAGCAAATTAAAAATGTGCAGCGGTGTGACGAAGAAAGGGATAGCCACTCAGACTAACAGGGTTAGCAACGCCAACCCATTGCTGATTTTCAGTGGCCTCCGTTCGCTAAATGTCGGCATAGACGGCACTGTTCAATAACGAAAATTAAAAATTATAAACTAAAAGATAATAGTCTAAATAAAGTAATAAAATATCATATAGGACTCGGCATCAATTTATACAAAACGGAGTTTTATTCTACACAATCTGTTAACGATGGCAAAGGGCAAGGACCTTGTATGCTCTATTACAAGGATCCCCAAATGGCGGACCTCGGTCCGTATCCGAACTGCCGACCCATTTTGTGATCGCAAGAACGCAGTAACTTGCACTATTACATATATTTGTGAAGCAGCATTTTTAAAGATGAAGTTCATTAAGAATAAATTTCGATCCTGACTTGCTACTGAACATTTATGCCGTGTGGTATCCGGCTGAGTAGAATAGACCACCCTCTTTCTTACCGAGATGTCGTAAAATACGACTAGGCTACGAGGTAGGCCGGTCGTAAAATATGTAGCCAAATCATGTGACATGTTTGTGACATGTTGTGCCGACCCCACTTGGAGTGGGATAAGGGCAGGAGAATGAGGATGCATTTGGATCGTACAAATACTGTATACATGAAATTGATTGATATACGTTTGCGATTAAGTTTAGGATTTAATTCGGTAACGAATTAAACTGTGAGTCTTTAACACGTAATGGTATGAGAAAGCAAAACAATTCAGTTTAGGTCTTCAATTGAGTCGCATTAAGAGTTATTCAAATTCAAATTCAAATTCAAATTCAAATAAGTCTTTATTCAAATTGGCCTATTACAAGCACTTTTGAATCGTCAAATTAAAATTAAATTGAACCTACAACTGGTTCGGAAAGGTGCTCTAACCGAGAAGAACCAGCAAGAAACTCGGCGGTCACTCTTTTAAAAAATAAATATTACAGTTTTGTATTAACTATTGTTAACAAACTTAGATTATAATATCGTCTAGTACATAGCTGGTCGCAATTTAGTTCCAAGCTTTCTTATCATTGACATAGTCTTCAACATTATAGTAAGCTTTATTAATGAGAGTCTCTTTAATTGTTTTTTTGAACTTGTGTAAAGGCAAGTCCAAAATTGATTGAGGATTTTATTATAAAAAAGATAATGGTAAGCCTGCAAGGCGTTCTCCGTCTCGCTGGACGGATGACATCAAAAAGGTTGTTGAGGCCAGCTGGATGCGCATTTCAAAGAAGCGAGATGTTTGGCGCAGACATGGGGAGACCTATGTCCTACTACATCCCTACAATATACTAGTATGGATGCGGGCAGGAGGATGACTTACTCCTGAATATTTCCAGGGTTTAATGTCAATAGCTTGCAAGGAATATAACAGAAATAACTACTTTGCTATAATCCGCACGGGTTAAGTGAATGCATGCAAAGCCAATGTGTATGAAGCAGGCAAAATCCACGTACCTTATACATGCAGGACAAGCCACCACATGCACCCCAAGGCGCAATTCACCAGCAACAACGCACACAAAAGCAGCACACACACCCACCACCACAATCTCGACGATCGTTTCGCCCCGAAACCGAAGCATCATCAGGAGGATAGGCTCCACGACAAAAATCGTAATGCCAAAAACATGCGTTACGATGCGTTACCCACCACCACAATCTCGGCGAAACGATCGTCGAGATTGTGGTGGTGGGTGTGTGTGCTGCTTTTGTGTGCGTTGTTGCTGGTGAATTGCGCCTTGGGGTGCATGTATAAGGTGCGTAGATTTTGCCTGCTTCATACACATTGGCTCTGCATGCATTCGCTTAACCCGTGCGGATTATAGCAAAGTAGTTAGTTCTGTTATATTGCTTGTAATATGGAATTTCGCAAAGTAACGCCTGCTTCTATAAATCAGTCAATAGCTTGCACCAATTTTGCTTTAAACTTCAGATAGATAATTCGGAAAAAATGACATTTTTCGCATTGATACCTATGTAACAAAATACCTTTGTTATTTCTTTAATTACATATGTATAATAAATATTTATTCTTATAAATGAAATGTGCGGACCACAATTAACATTTCATTTCTTAAAACGGACCCCGAGCGAAACTAATTGGTGACCCCTGCTCTATTATATATAAACTAACACTACAGTTAGATATAGTTAGACATATGATTTGGGTAAACCGAAAATAGACAAGTAAAGATATAACGGACTCAGAAGTGTTTCAAATTATTTACTCTTTCTTGGTAAATGTGGCATAAAATTGCTGTCTTAGGAATGAATATTGAAATTTTGTCGTGGGAAAGATTGATCTCTACTTTTGAGGTTGAAAATTATCAGCTGCATATCCAATAGATGATACGATTTTTGGATTCCAGAAATTTTTGATACATAATAATAGGTTAACATATGTATATATGTTAACCTATTTAAGTTTAAAATATTCTTTATTCATCTAAACTTACTATCTAAACTGTTAGTCCAAAAAAATGCCTCTACCGAGAAGATTCTTAAACTTAGTTATAATTATATCATACTGTAATTAGGCATGATGAACTTTCGCACTATAGTGTTATAATATATAAAAATAATTATTTTCAGTGCGGTGTGATAGAGTGCGTACCGAACGCAAAATCTCGGGATCAGTTGGGCAGACAAACAGACATCGGCATGTACGAATATTTCATTAAAAAGTACGGCGATGAAACTACTCGAGAGTTCCAGGTAAACTTTATTCATACAAATATTATAAATGCGAAAGTCTGATTGTCATATTTACATAACCGGGCTAACATACAAGATAAAAAAAATCTCATCTTCGGGAGTAGGAGAAAAATGAAGTATATAATTGAAGGTGTTTTAATACTAAAGTTGTTGAAGTCGCAACTAGCTAGTTTTATTATATTAATATATTAGGGTCTCAATATGTTGTTGGAAGATTTTGTGGAATTTAATATGCATTTAGATATATTAATATTATTAATAAATAAATATATGGGACATTTACACACACGGTCGTCCATCCCCAAAGTAAGTAACTTAATACTTGTGTTATGGGTGACGGACAACTGGTAGATATACTACATATATAGTTTTAAATACATACTTAAATACATATATACACCCAGACTCGACGAATTAACAAATCCTAAATAGAAAATGTTTGTTCTCGGCGGGAATCGAACCCGCGACCCACGGAGCCGAAGACAGGGTCACTGCCAACTGCGCCAACGGGCCAGTCAATAATATAAATAATATAAATAAAATATTATAATCATAATGACATATTACTATTATATTGACATAAAATAATTCATAATATTAAAATAGTTAATAAAATTTGCATGTCTAAACTAATCTAATATATGACTAAACATGTTGATACTAAATGTTGCTAATATCTTGTTCCACCTGTTGTTACCATGTTTTTTGGCAAATAACTAAATTTTAATTTTAATTTGTATAATGTTCCGCTATCGCAAATCGCAGGTGTTAGCATCCTTCTCAAGATATTCCGACAACCTCAAAATTATCGGGTGTTGCAAAATTGAGTTTGATCAATGTCTAACAATAGACGACAAAGATACTAATCTATTGTTTTTTTTTAATAAAGGCTACACTTGTCTATTAGTCACTGCGTTATATTAATAAAAACCCATACATGTGGGCCCCAGGAATATTTAGTCCAAAAGCGTGGCATATAATGTGTTAAAAGCTTATGATTCCTGTGTCGCGACTCAGCAGAGTTTGCAATTGCCGGTTATCTCGGCATTCGCTTCTACAATAAAATTCCTCAAACCATATTAGACCAGTCTACAGAAAGGTTTAAATTACGTGTAAGAGATATGCTTATATGTAAAGTATATTACAAAATCGTAGATTATTTAAATTATAAAAATGCCTGGATTTAAAAATTCTTTCAGCTTCATACAAGACTGCGGTTTAATAATGTAAAATTGAAAATGTTTAAAAGATTGACCGCCGAGTTTCTTACTGGTTCTTCCCAGTAAGAGCAAGATACCGAAACAGTTGTAGCTTCATTAATCATATTGATCCTAGACGATTCAAAAGTGCTTGAAAAAGTTTCCTTGAATAAAGATCATTTTGATTTAATTTGATCATTAATATTTATTGCATTTTTACCGTAAAAGCAACATTCCGAACCAGTTGTAGCCTCATTGATCATATTGATCCTTGATTGACGATTCAAAAGTGCTTGAAAAAAGATTAATTTCATTTGATCATTAATATTTATTGCATGTCTAGATCTATAAAAATAACTTAAAACTTTACTTAGGCTGCGCGGAGATGTTTCGTCACATCAATGGCCGCTTACAGCGTTATTGGATTCCTCTTGCAAATCAAGGATCGGCACAACGGCAACATCATGTTGGACACCGACGGACATATTATCCATATAGGTATGCTAATGCTTATTGCAGATTGATGCTATCAAAGGATCCCACTCTAAGTAGGGACGCACACATGTCACAAACATGTTGTCCCATGATTTGGCTACGTATTTTACGACTGGCCGCCTGCCTTACGTCAACTTCCTTAGTCATATTTTATGACCCCTCGGTAAGAAAGAGGGTGGTCTATTCTATTTACTCGGATACCACTCGGTAGGTCAACTTACCTCAGTAAGAAATTACGACACCTCGGTAAGAAATGAGGGTGGTCTAAATGATAGATTTATTTTATGTACTTAATATACGCCAAGCTACCATTCGTACTGTACGGAGTATGGATTTGGCTATATCCGTATTCCGTGCCTTAAGAATTGGCAGACGTAGAATTGGCAGACGTAGAATTATACAGACTGTGATGGCTTGAGCGTGCGATTCACAAGGGAATCACAATTCATTATGCTTTATTATTATTATTTATTTATTTATTGTACAATCATAAAAATAGAAAAATAAGAAAGAAAGAAAAATACCACATGTACAAAGGCGGACTTATCCCTAAAAGGGATCTCTACCAGCCAACCTTTAAGTAACAGAACGAAAAGGACAAGAAGTGGAATATGGATAATGAAAAAAAGGAAGGAAGTAAAAGAAAAATTACCAAACACTAGATACATAGATAATTTTTGAAAAATGATGCAAAATAGATAAAAGTGATTATTTGAAATAATTAAAATATAACGATAGAATTAGTGGAGGCTTCATCTACTAATTTAATTTAATACTAATAATAAGCTACTAAATTAATTTGTATGGTGAAGAAAATTATCGTGATGAAATCAGTATCTCTTTAGAGAAATCCTGGGTTGTGTTAACTTATTCCCACAGGAGTAGCGTGGTAAGTCTGGGCTACAATCCTTTTACCGAGGTATAGAAGATACCTTGGCTTTGCACTAGAAAAGTAAGAGTCCCTTAGCATATAAATTTCAAGTCGATGTGCCTAAAATTTCCTTTTACACTGAGTAACCATTAATTTACAGATTTCGGTTTCATGTTCGAGTCGTCACCTGGAGGTAATCTAGGCTTCGAGCCGGATATTAAGTTGACTGATGAAATGGTGATGGTGATGGGAGGCAAGATGGAGGCACCGCCATTCAGGTGGTTCTGCGAGTTGTGCGTGCAGGCCTTCTTAGCTGTTAGGTATGTTACAATAGGTTTCTATTTATAATGATTTTTTTATTAATAGTTTTACTCGCGACTTCATTCGCACAACTTATTGGTTCGGGTACCTTCAATAATGCAGTATGTGTTTATTTTTCTGTTAGAAAAGCGGGATATTTGGTTCTGTATGTTACCCCTAAAATTGTACCAAATTTTATCAATATTAGACGATGCTATAATATATCCATGTAATATTTTGCTTGTGACTTTTAATATAGCTTAACTTTCTTTTCTATTAAAAATAATTTGTATGTTCTTCACTTTCATATTCATACTAATATTATAAATGCGAATATCTGTCTGTCACAATTTCGCGAGTATTGGGGTAAAATTTAGTATATTTTGCGCAATTAATGCTTATATCGGAGTAAAGTAAAGGATATAAGAACTCCCGTTTTTCTTTCGGGGATAGGGAAAACCACATTACATTATTGAGGGTAGATGCTTAAGTTGGTCATTATTATTACTACTCGTTACTAAATGTACTATATCGACTGTGAACCGGCAATATGTCCTATCTCAATTTTCAGGCAAATCACTTTTTAACGGCATTAGGTACATCCATTTACCGTATCAACATGTATTATCTACTAGAAAATTTGTATATAAATAAACATATTTCAAGTCAACTGGCTTTTTATTACATAAAAATTAATCCGAATTTATTAATAATCACGTTTTTTCGTCTTCCTGATAAGTTGTCAAAAATTAGATAGGACAATTTGCCAGTTCACAGTCGATATGTTTTTCTTTTAATTTCTTGTTTACATTTTTGTTTTAATACTAATAATCTCGCCAAACTATTTGTTATTACCTTACCAGGCGTGAATAACTTAAAAATTCCAGAACACACACTTTTCAGGGCAGTTATAAATAAGTTTACGTTTAGTATACGTGTAAGATAGTTATTTAAATAATCACAAGTTTGTATGTGCGATATTAAAGACCTATCGAAATCTGAAATATTCACCAAATAAATTAGGCAATATTAATTATAATAGGCCTATGTTTTGAATAAAATGACTCGGCCGCCGAAGACGCGACCGGCGGAATCAAGGACGTTTATGCATTCGATTGCCGACGCGAGCAGCCGACCGGTAGTAACTTTTTAAACACGATAAGGACAGGCCGCGTGCGCCTGTATACGGCATTCTTTTATAACGCACACGTGTAATTTTGCGTTTCGGGTGTTATTCTCAGATTTAGTGACGCGTTTAACCAGTGAATTGTTTGGATAAGACGCGACCGTCCACGGTTTTGGTGCGCGTTGGATACTATTGCCCGATATAGGGACGATTTAATAACGTGTGACCTTACGAAGGTTGTGTGCACACCGGGTGTTATTTAGCCGATATAGTGAAGTGTATACTCAGGGAGAAACAGACATTACGTGTCCGTGGAAGAGTGCAGAGGTGAGCCAACGGTTTCGGGAATCGGACAAGTACATACAAGCACACACACACACACGTACACATATACACGCAGTGACTCATGAGGCCGGACCACATACAGTCAACGGCCGCATAAGGTAGGTTGAAACGCCGGGACGACGGGTCCAGGTCCCGGAGGTTGTTTCATCCGTCCGCACGTTTGCGCGGAACACCTATTATGATGTAACATACAGAAGGACATATAGTACGCGGCAATAAATAATGCATATCGAGGCTTAGCGAGAGAAGATTGGCTAGATTCTGCTTCATAGAGCATTGTCTCTGTCGCTCAGACTGACGGACCCGTGCGAAACGTCACATACTAACTGAGTGACAGTGACAGCGCTATACGAAACCGAACTGGCCGGTTGTTTCGTTCTAAACATCGATTTGCATAAATTAATTTTATTTATAACGACAATATACAGGTAGTATCTAGTCTAAATAGCTTACACGCTAGTAGGTACTGTACAAATTATGCCCTTGTGCAATGGTTCCAAGCTGGCAGTATAAATATGATCGAAAAGGTAATTATTCCGCAATAAACCGTTATTTCATTCAATTTTGAAAATTCATTATATATACTAGGGAAAAATAAATTAATTTTATATGGTACTTTGAAATTCCACATTGACATGACATGACATATAAAGTAACAGCCTGTTACTATGCCCACTGCTGGGCTAAGGCCTCCTCTCTCCGTTTTTTGGAGAGAAGGTTAGGAGCTAAGACCTACCACGCTGCTCCAATGCGGATTGGTAGGTAACACATATCCCTAAATTCTCTAGAGATATGCAGGTTTCCTCACGATGTTTTCCTTCACCGAAAAGCGTGTGATAAATTGCAATTATCAATTAGGCACATAAGTTTTAATAGAAAAACTCATTGGTGCCTGCCCGGGGTTTGAACCTATGTCGTCTCTAGAGAGTGGCACGGTCTCACCGCTAGGCTATCACGGCTTATGACATGACATGACATATAGTATAACCTAGCCGTTTTTCTCTCGCTAAGCCTCGATGTGCATTATTTAATGCCGGGTACTATAAGTCGACTTATCAACATATATCATGCCTTGGTTGGAATTTATTTTGTTATGATAAATTGTCTTCCAGGCCATATCAAGAGGCGATAATCTCCATGGTATCCCTGATGTTAGACACAGGATTGCCTTGTTTTCGTGGACAAACGATACGCCAGCTACGTTCCAGATTCGCCCCTAACTCCACGGAAAAGGAAGCTGCAGCATATATGCTCTCGATTATTAGAAATTCATTCCTTAATTTCAGAACACGAACGTACGATATGATACAGTATTATCAGAACCAAATACCTTATTAAGTTTACGGTTTTAACTAATATATTCAAAATTTCCCACAGTCTCTGGTACTCATAAAATGTTTGTGTTATATTTTAAACTTGACTGGCCCGTTGGTGCAGTGGGTAGTGACCCTGCCTTCAGCTCCGCGGGTCGCGGGTTCGATTCCCGCTGAGGGCCAACATTTTCTACAAACAATTTGTTGGTTCATCGACCCTAGGTGTATGTATTTAAAATAATATACGTAGTATATATACCAGTTGTCCGCCACTCATAACACAAGTATTAAGTTACTTACTTTGGGGATGGACGACCGTGTGTGTAAGTGTCCCGTATATTTATTTATTCGAAATTCCGCTTATATTTATTTAATCAAGATGATGATGATGCTATTTAAAAAAATATACTTGAGGCTTTCATAAACTTTATTTGGTCATGTCATAATTCTAACAGTTTTATTGACTCATAAATATTTGGAATCTGTAGAAGTATAAAGATTTCTTTATTAGGCTTTCCCTGTTTTTCAATACTAACTCTTAAATATTTGTCGTAAACTCTAGTTTACCGTTACATACATTTCTTTTTAGAACTTTCTTCTTTCATTAAAAAATTTATTGACGTAATTTTTTGTGAATTCGAGCTTTCTGTTACATGTTATATTTCTTCAAAAGTACTTAAGAAAACTTGATATATATATTATTAATTATTTACAATTATTAATTAATTAATATTGTTTTATTAATATTCTTTTATTTTAACGAAATCATCCACAAATATTGCTTTTATTTTAAACCAGTCGACAGACTTTTAGTGACAACTAGCCAAAATTTATTAAATATACTCTATATTTGTATTTTAAGGCAAACTAGTCATATATATGCCTTAAACTTACTTTTCTTCTTCATAGAGTTATTAGTACTAGAGTAGGGGAGCTATTGGTAGGCCTGTAAGTGAGATAGACTCAATAAATAATGAGAGGGAAGATGAAACTCGTTTATTTCATCTTTGTCTAATCACACATAACAAAGAGAGACAGATAGATACACCCTCTTTGATATCTCTTCATTTTAATATGGCACATTTTAGGCTAGCTTTCCTACTCTAGTATAATAACTCTATGCTCTTCGTAGCCGGTGAATTGGCGTCTGGATTAGAGACGCACAGAATGATATTTTTTAAAAATAAGGAAATAAAAATTTATTAAATAAAATCATTCATTCATTTGACAATTCATAAAAAAATTCAAAAATTCATAATATACTTTATTCAAGTAAACTTGTAAACAAGTGCTCTTGAATCGTCATCATACACAAATATACATTTTTGTTTATGGTCAAATTGAAAAGAGATTAATATTGTTTGTCTGTAGTATTACTGAAAGTCAAACATAATCATAATCATTCCGATGAATCATAATTATGAAGCCACACACATTTAAATACTGTAAATAGTATAAAATGTTCAGAAATTATTTTGATTCATACAATCCAAGCGATTTTTCATTATTTGAATTGACTTATTTAATGAAAGAAGTGAAATCATTTCATATCTGGTCGCTGAATCGCTAGTTCATAGGTTTACATTACATTGCGCATGTCGTTAACTATGCGATGAACGATTACGGACCCCGACGTCCATCAGTTACCAAAATATCACCTCATTTATCTCCCGCCCCTTTAGATTAGCTGATTCAATTAATCGACTTAACTTTAATGGCACTTAGGTAATGGTGTGCACAAGGTTATGGTTTCCTATGTAATAGTGGTATTGGTCTCATTAGGGATTCCTAAATAGTAATCCATTTAATCAGTGAATAAAATATTTATTATTAAAAACAAATATTATTATTCTAATTTTGAATAATCAAAATTTTACAAATTATTAAACAATTATTGTTTATAATTCTCATATAGTATATATAGATAATTCTGAATATAGAGCTGTGATAGCCCAGCGGCGAGACCGTGCGACTCTTTCGAGGGCACCGGGCAGGCACCAATGAGTTTTTCTATTAAAACTCATGTGTCTAATTGATAATTGCAATTTATCATACGCTTTTCGGTGAAGGAAAACATCGTGAGGAAACCTGCATATCTCTAGAGAATTCTGGAGATATGTGTAACCTACCAATCCGCATTGGAGAAGCGTGGTAGGTCTTAGCTCCAACCCTTCTCTCCAGAAACGGAGACAGGAGGCCTATTCCCAGCAGTGGGATTGTAACAGGCCGCTACTTTTATTGTTTATAATTAATTCAATGATCAAATTGATCGATTACGAAATTAGAGAAATACATAATATATCATACAATACTACAGGTATTGTGTAAGATAATGTATGACTTGACGATTGTTGATATTATAATACATATATAGTTATGTATCCAATACATATTTTTTGTTTTCTAACAAATTTAAGCAGATTCAAAAAAAATATCCTTTTTTCGATGTCCTCCGAATTTCAGTTTCCTTAAGTGATGTTCATATAGACTTGACTAAGAAGGTCATTAAACTTTGAATAACATTTTTGCTGTTGGTCTATGAAAAAATGAGCTGTGTCCTTTACCATTGATAATATGAGATCCTTTCCTCTACTCTGAGTCGGTCTATGTGAATTGACACTGAATTATTTTTGTAATTAAAAAAAAAAATTAAGTATATATCGATGTTTTAGATGTAAGTGTAGCCAAAATTATCATATAAATTTATATATCAAATGTGGCTTTATTCCTGTAGAAAATGTATATCACGTATATTATAATGAATGGTGTTAAAAAAAGGTTTACACCCAAGATTATCTACTCGTATTATCTAAAGGTATCTTTAGAATTTAAGATTATAAAATTAGAATGATTTGAATGTTACCGCCGTTGTTATAATGTCAAATTATATGTTCGAGCTTTATTATATACTAGCAAACCGGCCTGCTTTGACTTAATTTAAAGAAGTATTTAAAAAGTTGTTATTGACAGTTTAATATAAATGCTCCAATCGCAAATATAGGTTTTTTAGCTGTCTGAAAATTTAATTAAAATCGGGCCATCCGTTTCGGAGTCTATAAGGAACATAAATACTTTCTCTTCGATGTTTATAGGTTTTGGACAAATCGCTTATTTAGTTTACATGCTGGTATGCATTTACCAGGCTCTATTGCAGTATCTGGGTTACAATCTAACTAGGCAAAAGCCTATACTTGATTTCTGTTTTTTATAAAATACCTAGCTTTTACGAGTGACTTCGTTCGCTTAGACCGTAGTCATGGAATAAACAGTAGCTTCTTCAACTCACCATCCCTGCAAATATATATAGCCTATGTGTGAACCCGGTGTATAAAGAAGAATTGTGCCAAATTTCATCGACATTGGTTCAGCGGATTTGCCGTGAAAACGTTACGAAAGTCTATCTATCTAGATAGACTTTCGCATTTATAATATTACTAAGGATTGTTACTCTGACTATAGGAAAATTTCTGTTCTGAATCGGAATCCTCGTAGTAAAGTAAAATGTAAAATTAATTAATCCGCAATGCCACCATAAAATTTGCACAGTATAGTACAATCTTAGTTTATTCCCATCTAAAATAGATGAGAAAAAAGTGGTATTTTGTTGAAATATAATAAAGCGCGATATAATATATATCCATATAGTTTGATGGAACTCAGTGATAACGAAAGTTACGCAAAAAAGTTTTTTATGTACGTTGAAAAGTTATATTTTATCTACATTTGTAGTTGTGTCAAAAGTCATTTATACGCTGGCTTTTTCCTGCGTACTTTCCATAGATTATAAACTACTACTAGGTACTATTAATAGGTACTATGTTGGCTGGTTCTATGTGGGCAATGAATCGCTCCATAGATTATAAACTGGTACTATGTTGGCTGGTTCTATGTGGGCAATGAATCGCTGAACCATTAAGCTAAACTACATTAGTAAATAAAAGCTACAGTATAAACAAAGAGTTAGTTCAGATTTATCTCTCAGTATCGAACTAAATTATTTGTACTCGTACATGTAATAAAGTTATAACGAGTACTTCTAGAGTATTTATAAGTATATTTATGCATTTTTTTAATATATAGAAAACCATAACACGCAGGCAAAAGCTAGTCAAAAAGTTTAAAATAATACAAGAATAATTTATCAATAATATTTGATAATTCCTATGTACGTAATTTATTAAATGTATTGTGTCGTGTGATTTATAATAATGTCTAATAGAAATTGTTAGTTGTGTCCGTTAATATTGTTGATAATGTCGATATTCTATTAATTATTTGAATATATTACAGTAAGAGTATGTATATACATATATACATCACAGATTGTTTAAAACTGATGTACTGTACTGTTGTGATGTTTTTAGAATTTAATATTTTTCTACAAATACACAATTATATTTTTTTCGTTTTACGCGGAAAAATATTGTGGATATTAAGAACAATTTTTTTTATTGTAATAATATTATCTTTGTAAATTTATAATTATAACAATTCTTTATCATTTTAAATATATTATACAGTGGATAAAGCAATCTGTGGTGTAATTGGAAATTCTATGAGCAATATTTTTCAAGTGTTAACACCATAGATTAGTTTAAACAAAAAAATGAAAATACTTGTTTCAATAAGGTTACGAAAATCGTTTTGCCGACATAAATATAATAAATCAAAATAATTGTAATGTTACTTAATGTTGATACTTAATCCAAGTATTTTCCTTTACGTTATACGCTCGTAACGTATTGCGTATAGAATTAAGTATCTATATGGACATTCCTTCTGTAGTTGTATGTTGTTGGAATTAAAATATCTGATGTACGTCAGCTGAATTTTATTTATTCATTAAATAAAAATATTTTTCTGATTCTAAGAGACCGAGTGAATCACTCGGTCTCTTATCTTTCGACAAAATATTTTGATGGTAATGCGCATAGTCATACTAAAGTAGGGAAGCCAGCTTAAAATGAGCCCTACAAAAAAAAGAAAGCGTCTGTCTCTCTTTTTTATGAGTGATTAGATATAAATATGTTTACGAGCTTCATCATCCATCATTTTTTATTGTGACACAGTCCTACCTATGGCTACAGTAATAACTCTGTGAAGTTGCTACGTCAGTTTCGCAACCTCGGCGATGCTGCAACCTTGACGATGCTTCTGCGCTCGCCCGTCCCGCCCGGTGACGCTGTAAAAGCCGTTAGGGCTAACAGCATACAGTCAATTCGAAAAAAAAATACCTCAGTTTCTCTATTGGTTTTATCTGAGAGGACTTATCCTTATGATTATTGATTGCTCATATAATAGTTTACAAAAAAAAAATCGTTAGCCAGGAAACACAGTAACAATCCGTAGTTACAATCATAGTTTGTAGAATGGGTGTTACTTATCATGTCAACCTACCAATCCATATATGCTTGCAGTGAGCCTTAAATTGTCAGCATTTTGCATACTTTACTTTTATATCTAAACTGGTTTTTATTGAAACAAATGTGTTTATTTATTCTATACATCTTTATTACTTAAAAATGATAAATAATATTCCAATTTCTTTATGACTTTCTTTACTTTACTTATATCTAGTTCTGGTAAATGACAATTGTTGTGTTCGGGAAACTTTTTCGAGAATGCTCCATCATTTTTAGCTAGTTTAGTTTTTGACTTATTGTTTTTTGATTTTGCGGCCGAAAATATTTGTATGAGATGTGAAAATGCTGCCTGGCTATAATATAGATTAATATTATCTGTTGGTCCTTCTAAAATAAGGCACAAATCGTTTTTCATAATGTCCAAACTATCTTTGTCTGTATGAATGTATTCACTCTGAAATATACATAGATTGAAATTAAAACATTCCACTTCACTTTGCAACATGAAAATAATTATAGATTAAATTTTGTATGCAAGAAAAAGGTGTATTGGCCAAACTGACTTTGAACTGTGTAAATTATAATTTTTTCTTATAATAAGCTAAAATGTCCATCATAATCAAAGCTTTTATCTTTTACAAATATTAAATTTGTATCTAAAACATAACAATGTAATACTTTAATATAGCAAATTTTATGGTTACTTACTTGTAAACATCTTTGTACAACTGATTCCACTGCTAAATCAACACTTTCAAAATTTGTGTTTGAACTTAAATTAGCAGAAATTTCAAGTATATAAGATGCAGCTTCGAAAGCTTCAATATCTCCATTAAAATATCTTGCAACGAAAGCATATGATGCTAGCACGTTTGCAATGTTGTACCTAATAGCTTCTGATGGCTTAACACTCTGAAAACAAGTATAAAGTTTGAAGCTAATGAAATAAAAATATTTATCTTCCATCAAAGTGATTACATAAGTCAGCCTTTGCTAACTAATCGGTGTAGCTTTCTGTAACCAGTCTGATTAAGATCAGTGAAAATGAGTGACTTAAATCTTGTAAGTTATATCAAAACTTAGCACTGGGGAATGGAATAGATAAAGAAAATATTTCTATTGCAGCAACTACTTTCCTAAGAAACTACTTTCACTTAAACACTATAAAATAGAAAGTAAATCTTACAGTAAGAGAATCAAACTTTGGCACTGCTTTGACTTCAGGACATCTCTTTAAAGCATCATTTTCCACCTCTAGTTCCTTAACATCTTCTACAAGTTTCTTCTTCTTTCTATATGACCACCACGGCTCCCACTGTGGTATAACAGTGCCTACATCACCTCTACTTAGCATGGCCTCAAATTCATTCTTCTCATCCTCAGTTAGCACATTCCAGAGAACATTAGGATCATCTAAATTGAGATCTTTTATTCTTGTATGCAAATCAATATCAGAACCATCATCTGAATCAATTTCTTCATCTTCAACAAACTCTGTTTCATCATCATTTTCTTCATGCATTCTTTTGAGAATGTCAATCATTTTCTTTTTAGAATCATCATCAACATGGTAGGATGCCAGTTCAGCGTTAACACAGTCCTTGTAGAAATGCTCGGAACATTCAGAATGTTTTCCAGATTTGTAGCATGCAAGAGAGCAGTAGTATATTTCACATCGTGGGCAGCAATATTTGCTTGGGTTTTCTTCGCACCTAAAAGTTTTTTTCATAAAATTGATGGATGTTGTTGGTCAATGGCTCATGCATCAGTTAATAATTATAATAAATAACTATAGTTATAGTCGTATAAAATATAAATATTACTTTATTAAAGTCTACTATCATCTATTTTTCACTATATATTTATGTGATCATCACTATGGTTATATAAAATAGAGTACATAAAAAAAAATATAATGAAGATATATTAAAAATAAAGTCTTTAAGAACTGATTGAACAAGTTTAAGTTGTTTAAATTGTAAGTTCATATTGTGTGATTGAATCAACTTTGTCTAGACAAATAAATTTGAAATGATTAAATTTGTAGTACTTTAGTTTTTTCGTATTGGATAGTATACTACGACTATAGCAAAGGGAGAATATTAAAAAATGCTTTCTTTTGTAGAGTTGAAATTTACTTTTTCGTAAATTAAATGTTCAATGGAATTTATGTATTGACTTACAAACCGCATAACCTATCCGATGACTTCGATGTGTCGTCCGACATTGTGAAGGTTATTATTTCAATGTATATTTAAGTGAATATTTTTCACACAGTAATGGCATGTGTATCAACTGAATTATACAGAAAAATAAGTGGAGAAACTATAATATTTAAACTAATACTGGAAGTCTAAATATAAACAATTTAACAAATTGTTGACATAATTTTAGGCAAAATATCATAGACTTTTTTTTCTCCATTCGCCTGTTTAAACGAGCAGGCTAAGGTCGTTGATTATACTGCCAAGTTAATCTATAATAATAGAACGAGTTTTTTTCTCCTTTAGTATATATAATCTTCTTCTATTGTTAACTTCCTCGTATTCACTTATATAAGTCTTTGTAGTCATATCCAATAATTTTATCTTTAAATTTATAAAAATTTAAATTTATATTTTCCTACAAATTATTCTTAATTTTCTTCATTGGTCTAATTCACATAGTAAATTATCATGTTATCGTTATATTGCATGTCCTCTGTTCTAGTCAATAATAGTCAAAGCTCTACACTGAATGCCGAATATATCAAAATATTTTAGTCAGTAGTCTATAATGTGATCACAGACTAGTTATCAGACATTGTCTCTTTTAGCCTAAATTTAAGATTAATAATTTTTCATATTTATCAAAGACTAGTGTATATCTATCACCACAGACTACTTAGTAATATGTTTAACATTTAGTAAATTTTTATTTATACTCTGTGACTAATGTTTACAAATATAAAAACTTACAAAGTTATACATAACTTTATATTTCGGACTTAAAACAAATAAAACTTTAATTTAACGTTATTCTATGTTCAGTTTGTTTCATTAGACATTTGTTTTAAATAAACTATGATTAACTGTTACAAAAGAAACTGAATATATCGTAATATATTGATATTATGGCAGAACCTGATATAGTAGAAGATTTTCATGGAGTTTATCTCCTATACAATATAAATCCAAAATATAAAGGCCGTACATATATAGGATATACTCGCGATCCAAATAGAAGAATAATGCAACACAACAGAGGAACTTGGGCTGGTGGTGCCTATCGAACTAATAATCGAGGGCCTTGGTAAGATATTCTACTTTTGAAAATGAAATTATTTAAATCGAACCTGGCCTTAGGATGAATTATGAATATTATAATAAATTTTTACTAGTACTTAATTTAAATAAAAAAAAAAGATACATCTATAAAATGCAAGTAATATAATATTTAAAATATAAGAATATATAAACCTAAAGAATTGTGAACCGTATAGTTCCAATATTGGAATTCATCTTTAATATTAATGTAAAATTGAAGTAATTTAAAGCCTTAAAATGCTATAATCAAATCATTATTGAATTCTACAATACAGTACTTTCTACAATAACATATTTAATTCAGGAGCAATTTATTTATGCAATTAAACTAAGTTTACTCTTATAATTTCAGGAAAATGGTTCTGATTATTCATGGATTTCCTAACAATATTTCAGCATTACGTGTAAGTGAAATTTAAATTCATCTGCATGAAACCCAGAAAATATAATTATAACCACAAAAAATGTGATAAATATATCAACAACATGAAAATGTTTGCCTGAATTTTGCTCACTTAAATTCCATAATTTTTTTCATGGAAGTTTGTGACCTAACTTTAAGTATAAAAGAAGAATTCATCTCTGTACTATTAAAAACTTGTGCTAGTTTTTAATTTCTTCTATGAACATCTTGGTTATAGTTTGAATGGGCCTGGCAAAATCCTGATAAAACTACAAGACTACAACATTTAAACTTGAAGAAAATGCTTCGGAAGGAAACTATATTTCAGTTCAAACTTCGTGTTTTAGGCGAGATGCTAAGAGTGGGACCTTGGTGTAGACTTCCATTGGTAATAAGATGGTTGGAACATGATTTTAGGCAAGAATTTCCAGTAAGTATTTGTGACTAAGATCTATTAGTAGTAGTAGTAATAGCCTGTTACTATCCCACTCCTGGGCATAGGCCTCCTCTCCATTCTTAGGAGAGTAGGGATGAAGCTAGGACCTACTACACTGCTCCAATGCAGAATGGTAGGTTACACATATCCCCAGAATTCTCTAGAGATATGCAGGTTTCCTAACAATGTTTTCCTTTACTGAGAAGCATGCGATAAATTGCAAATATCAATTAGACAAATAAGTTTTATAACAGAAAACTCATTGGGTATCTGCCCGGGGTTTGAACTTGCGACCCCCCTCTAAAGGATCACATGGTGAACTGCTGGGCTATCATAGCTTTTTGTCAGCAGCAATAGTAGATTAACATCTCCACAATTACAAAATAATGATGATATTTACGTTAATAAACTAGTGGCCTGTAAGAGTCACACTGATGACCAATTGCCACCTATCTCTTGGGAAAAAAATTTGGTTCATTTAAATGATTTTCATGGTACAGTGGTTCAGGAATTGTAATATTATTGTTTACAACAAAAATTTGTATTGTACCTTACTATACATAATTGTTGTTTTCTGGTTTTGCTTAATGTTTATAGGTATATAGTGCAAACCAATTAAAACTTTAACCTTAACCCGATTGTGATTTAGGCATTATCATATGTTATCATTGATTTTAGGTAGAAATGAAACCGCCAGATCACATGGTGATTTGTCAAGGCCCAGTTAAGAGCTACAATCTCAAAAAGGCCAAAGAAAATGAATATATACGCACTATAGAATGCCTATTATGTTCTGGATATTTAAAAGAAACTGAAAAACTTAAGTGTATAAATGTAAATTGTGATTTAGTTTCCCATATGACCTGTTTGGCAGATTTGTTTCTATCGCCTGGTGAGTATATACCAATAGATGGTAATTGTCCGTTTTGCAACACTAAATTGATCTGGGGTGAGTTGATACGAAAAATGAATGGATACAATCGTGGAGATATTAGATGTGATAACCGTAAAGATGAAAATGATGATGTAGTTTGTACACAGGATGGAGTATTCGTTGATAATGTTGATGATGAAAATGATGTTATATGTACCCAAGATATTAAGGACGTTGATACTGATGATGAAGTAGTATTTAAGAAAGGTGAAGTGTGCGATGATCAGCCATCATGGTTTCTTGATTGCAATGAAGATTTATGACGCATAGCTGTATATTTGACATGTAAGATAGATTATTAATTCGTAGGAAAGACGTTAGTTATGGGTTATTATAGCCTAGAATCTGAGCTAACCACTCGTCCTGTGCCGACAGGCGTCTTCGAGATTAGATAGAAAGACGTTAAATATGATGAAAATTACGTGATTTTACAAGCTTTATATTAGTTTCAAACGTATCTGTGTATTGAATTGACTTTTGAAATCTACTTTGACCCACTCTGAACGGACAGTTTTAATTTAAACTTCGTACACCTATTAAGAGCCAGTGACAATATAGTAGTTTGATTTTCTTTTTTTTTTTAGCAATCTATTTAACTTAAAAGTGGTCAATAAATATATATTTAAAAAAAGACAAAAAGAGTGTTTTTTTTTTATAAATATCGAGTTTTTTTCACAATAATACTAATAAATGAAAAATTATTTTTACTGTTTAGTTCAATGTGCTATAAAATATTAAAATAATGTAAATATTGAACACCCTATGAGTTTTTTTTTCACAATAATACTAATAACGAAAAAATATTTATCAGTTTGTCCTATAATTTTTAGTTTTTTTAAAATCATATTTTTAATATAAAGTAAGCTTAGTAAGACTATTAACAGATTATATTCTAAGCAATAAGTGTAATAAATCTAATGACCTAAGAAATTGTACATATCGTTATGTTAAGTTATTAAAAATGATTTTGATTGAAATAAAGTGTTTTTTTGCGTTGAAGTGAGCAATGATTTCTATGAATAAATTTTTCATATTATAGTGAATGAGTGTAAGAATCTATTTGAATATATTACAATTGGTACGTAAACGTGCGTAACCAAGATAATAATTATCATTAACAAATAATTTATATATATTAAGTGAAAAAATATTATTAGTCATCGTGTCTGAAGATTTAAACGAAGTGAATAAGGAAGATTTACATTTTACGAAAATTCTGCAGTTTAGGTACAGCGTTTTCTAAAGGTGGTACACTCTCAACCGATACCACTCGCTATGTCTCGCTCGAGACGTCTTGTAAGCTGGTAGTGACCACCACACTCTCGAGAGTGAACAGCGACACGCTCGTCGATTGTACGAAGCGGCACGAAACCCTTTCACTCGGTGACAAAAACCGACACGGGAGCGAGAGCAAACGGGAAACCGCGAGACAGATATGAGACGAGAGCTACCCTGTACACTCTCGTACTCGGCATATCATGGGGAGTCTCGCAAAGAGTTCACAGCCGTCATAAAAGTTGATGATACACCCACAAATAGGCACTTGTTAGTTATATTATATATAGTAGTATAGTAACAGCCTGTTACTACGCCCACTGCTGGGCTAAGGCCTCCTCTCTCCGTTTTTGGAGAGAAGGATTGGAGCTAAGACCTACCACGCTGCTCCAATGCGGATTGGTAGGTTACACATATCCCTAGATTCTCTAGAGATATGCAGGTTTCCTCACGATGTTTTCCTTCACCGAAAAGTGTGTGATAAATTGCAATTATCAATTAGACACATAAGTTTTTAATAGAAAAACTCATTGGTGCCTGTCCGGGTTTGAACTCGCGTTTCCCTCGAAAGAGTCGCACGGTCTCACCGCTAGGCTATCACAGCCTATCATAGTTATATTATACATACTAATTAATTGATATTTATTTTCAAGTGAAGCATAAAACATTGCCAAAATATGTACACATAAAAACCTACCTTTGTCTAATAGTTGAATACCTACAGACAATTACTTTACTTTTAAAAATAATAAAACGTCAAGAAAGGGATGCCTGGGTGGTAAATTAGTAAAAACTTTGCACTTTTTGTGCTTGAATGTTGTTTTTAACATAGGAAAATTAACGTGAGCTCTAATGTAAAATAAAATTGCCTGCGAATGCGATTCGCACTTCACCACTCCTCATTTTGTGTAAACGTTTCCGAACATGATCACGAACGGCTATGAAATATTTTGGCACCATTTTAGTACATTTGTGTGCAAAATTAGGTCATACGTGATCTCGTATGTGGTTTAAATACAATCTTTTCCTTATTACTTTCTCTCTTGAACTGTTCGGTAGCAGTATCGTAACGCCTTATTAAGATTTCCTTTCACTGTGTCATTAGACGAATATGGAATCGAATATAGTTCTTGGAATATTAATGTATTCGTTTAAATACATATCTTTTGGTCGTACTGCTTAAATAGCTTTTGTAACAAAAAAAATCTTTTAAGAATATAAAATTCTCGGGTCACCTTGTTAGTTACCATACTTTTCCGAGACGGCTTGACTGATTTTTATGAAACTTTATATGCATATTATTGAATAATATATTGAATTAATAATTATTTAATAATATTGAATATATTTTTTTAAAAATATTTTTTTTTTATCATGTACACTAGAAATCCCTATAGATAATTTATATGGCAAAATACGTTTGCTGGGTCAACTGGTAATTTCTATTGAAATTAACGTTGAGATAACAAACTCCTAGCATATTCAATTTTATTTAGCCAGCGTGCATATGCAGCCGAATGACCCATTTGCTCGTCTTCTGTAACTGTTTTAAAGCAAAGTTTTTTATTTCAGAAATTCAGCTTTATGATTACCGAGCGTAACCATTATGCAAATGTGGGTATATTTTTTATTTCACACTCAATTTGATACAAATTATCCACAGTTTTTATCTTCAAGAACGTTCTAAGTAGCTTGGTGAACATAAACTCACGATCCGCATGAATAGATGTCTTTACTTTCACTGTACGCTAGGGTTGTTAAATGATAGTTGATTTTACCCTTTTTAGGTCTATTTTACGCGGTTACATTTGTAATGAACCAATATATCTTTGATGATTGTTGATTTTTAGGTCTTAAATCTACTATCTATAAATGGTTAAAAATATATAGCACAAACAAAAGTGCTTGCGTGCATTGTTGCTGGTGGAGGCGTCTTAGGATGCATGTGCTGACTTGACCTGCATGTGTAAGGTACGTGAATTTTGTCTGCTTCATACACATTAGCTTTGCATGCATTCGCTCAACCCGCGCGGATTATAGCAAAGTAGTTCTGTTATAGTTTCTGTAACATGGAATTCCACAAAGTAACTCCTGCTTCTATAAATCATACAGCACAAAATTAAATATTTATTTCAAAATAATTTCTTAGCGTGGTCAAAAACTAGATTTATGCTAATGAATTCACCTTCAAAATAAAAAGATAATACGGTATAATTTTTATTTAAATGAAATATCGTTTGGCGGCCCTGATATATCTCGTTCAGAAACGGGCTATCATCTAATAATTAATTCACTATTCATTAACATTATACTCTTACACTTTTGTTAAAGAACTATTCCTTCTTTTAATAAGAGCAATAAATTATTTTAAATATATAAAACAAAGCTTCCGATTTCTTCTATACAAAATTGGCATATTATATTTCAGATTGCAAAACTTTAATTCTGAATGGTACCTACTAATAACACTTTGACAGTTTCATATTTAAAAAAAAAATGTTTCTATAAGTAGAGAATAATATTTTAAATATTTAGTTTAATTTTGAATGCTCGCAATTCTAATGCAACAATGCCGAAACCACTATTCTTCTTCAATTACAATATAAAAAATATAAGATAATAATTACACAAAATAGTGTGAAAACTATTATATTTACAATAATTTTTTTTTTTTTATAAAGATAAAATAAATATTATATCTACCAGGTACATTGTTATTCTATAATACCTTAATTCTAAGGATACTTAAATATTAAATTTTAATAAAATAAGATAGTTTGAGCAAAATATTCAATGAAACAACATATTTATGACTGTCTTTAACTGCTGAAATTATGTGTCAATAAATTAACTTTAAATTAGTATACTCGTAATAGATTTTACAGCTAATTAACAATGTGTATATTATAAGTTATTCAAAAGATATCTTTGTTGAAAAAAACGTATGGAAAAAAATATTCGAAATAAGTTAAATGCAATTACATTTGGTATCATTTCCTATACTTTAAACACAAATATTAATAAAGAAAATAAATGCAACAATATCGAAAATTTACAATTGCTAAACTACTTTAAAAAAACACGCATTAATAATCGTCAAATAAACCACCATCATCGTCATCATCGAAGTCGTCATCATCAGCACCTGGTGGAACGAGAGCTCCGTTCAGCACCTCACTGACGGGTTCTTCAAAACCCATGACCTTAGCCATACCATAAACCAGTCTCATCACTAAAAGTCTCGTGAAGTCCACGGGCGTGGTCTCTCTCCTTTGTAAAACGAGTTGCTTTTCAGTAGGGTAGTCCATTTTTCTTTTCTTCATCTCGCACAGATTAAACACACATAATAGAACAAACAAGAATACAAAATGGCGCCACATTTTTTCCATTATGACTTAACGAACGTTTTTATTTTGAAATTTTTAAAATGAACGTTAGATTTAAATTTACAATTTAGTAAAGACATAAGCCTGAGCCAACAGAATGTTGGCGCACGAATGAAGAGTCCGTGCAAGCAGGACTGTCGTCACTCGCTGTCATTCCAATAAGTATATGGATAACTGTCTTGAGACGTGCAAGTTCGGCCGCATATTTTACAGTTACTTAGCCACAGGCGTGAAAACGAAGATACTCGCGGTTCGAATCTCGGTTAAATGCCTTTCGTCATTGATGTTAAAGAACCTTGACACCATTAAAAAAAGTTTATTTACACTATAGTTTATAAACTAGCTGTGCCAGCGGCTTCGCCCGCGTGAAAATCAGCGTGCCACATTTTTTTTCTAGAATTCAAATTTTAAACATAAAAGTAGTTATTGTGAGTTAATCATAAGAGATAGAGACATGCTATAGCAAACTTGATCTAAAATTCTCTAGTATATTACTTTAGCGTATCTCTGTTGGTTTACGCAGCGCACGCGACTAAAGCTCCCAGCAAGCAAGTTTTTTAACAACTGCTCGATCTCTTCAACACAATTTACATAATACGGATATCCGTATTATGTAAATTGTGTTGAGTACATATGTACATATGTACTACATACCTAAACCATCCAGAAGTATTGCACTATGTTTTGGTGAAAAACGTACAAAAATCTGTGCAGTAGATTTTGAGAAAATCGATTACATACAGACGGACAGCTTTTAGGGACTTTGTTTTATAATAAGTATAGATGTCGTGCACTAGTGATTCATCTCGATTAATACGAAATCCTGGGCGTGGAAGCTGCAAAAGCCGTTAGGGGGCTAATTGATAATTAAAAAACTATATAATATACCCACAGGTTTATTGGAGTAATGCCTTACTGAATCCTTACGGGTATTATTTCCTGTAGATTATTTTAAGGCCCAAAAGCTCAGCCTTACCATATACGTCTGTTACATCAACGGAAGCTTGATTTTTCTATTTAAAAAAAAGCGTAAGTATATTATTGTATAAAAATCGCTGCTTATTCTAGACTTCTAAGTATTCTTACGTCAACACATTCTTCTATATATAATTTTACTACAAGTAGCTGACGTTGATAATTTAGTATTGCAATTTTTATAGATGAAAAAATGCATTGAAATTTATTAATTTCTTGGAGTTTACTTGCTCAAGGTTAGCAAAATAATAATACTTAATGTATTATTTATAAATGACTAATGGAACCCCAGACAAAGTCTGCATAAAATAAACATTTTAAATAACCATTGTCCTTCTTCAAAATGAAATGTATTTCAAGACTAAAGTTCATTGAAATCTTTTCAACATGTTGAGCATGAAAATGCGATAAACAAAATTTATGGTAAAGAACCACATTTATGAGGACGTAATAGATAATGAAGTTCAAATTTATTAGGTGACGTAATAGGTGAAAAATCATATTTGCGCCTAAAATTGGATGAACAAAGAGTATGCTATTTCCATATTTATCACAATATTCATTGTGTCGATATAATGCTCATTTTCTTTATTGTTTTTTATTAAAATGTAATTAGATTAGGGTATACAAACCTCGATTTTAACGCTTGACATTGTGTTGAATTTATCTAGGCTAATCGTATGCGTTCTAGACGCTCAGTACCGGAAAATCTGAATTGACATTTTAAATCTGTAGAATACTATATATGGCACAATATACTTAGGTTTTGATGTTGTTAATTTAAATTGACATATCTATACATATTAAAAAACAAAGTCCCAAAAAGCTGTCTGTCTGTATGTTATCGATTTTCTCAAAATCTACTGAACGGATTTTTGTACGGTTTTCACTAAAAGATTGTGCAATACTTTCGGATGGTAAATAGTACATATCGGTATTATGTTAATTGTGCTGAAGAGATCGCGCAGTTGTTAAAAAAGTTGGCTTGCTGGGAGCTTTAGTCTAGAGATACGCTAAAATAATTTACTAGAGAATTGTAGATTTATAAAACTACTACAAAAAAGTCCGCGATAGCATGTCTCTATCTCTTATGGTTAACTCACAATAACTACTTTTATGTTTAAAATTTGAATTCTAGAAAAAAATTGTGACACGCTGTTTTCCACGCGGGCGAAGCCGCTGGCACAGCTAGTTAACGATTATACAGTGATGTTAACGAGTGATTTTTATCTCTGTATCTCATCGATTTCAAACTCATAGTTACCCGTGGTTCGTAATAATAAGTTGTAACAGCGTGTGATTTATAGTCGACAAATGTTTATTTTTATTTTTGCCGTGTTGTAATCCTGCTGAGTAGAATACACCACCCTCATTTCTTACCGAGATGTCATAAAAGCCGACTAAGGTAAGTCGACCCGCCGATGAAATATATATTTTTATATCTTTAATCTATGACCTTAGTCCATTGTATGTCCTTATTTATAAAAAAATAAAAATTTAATTTACCACAGTTAATGAAATATCTATCGAGAAATGAATTAAAAAACAAAACGCAGTTTTTTTTGTAATATTAGGGGAAAAATATTTTGAACGTTCTTTTTTTACTCAGTAATTATCTACACTTCGTATTTCGCATTCGAACCATTAAAATTATTGCTTTCATTTTAGTACACAAAATTTCTAATCGATTAATCGTTTTAAGTTGAATTTGATTCTAAGCACGTACCTAATCGCCAATTTGAACTTTCTAGATGTTTGCACGGAAGATGGACGTTGGGGCCCGTTTGCAAAACGTATTTAAAAAAAATGGTAAATCCATAATCAATATAAGAATATTATTTAAGAAGATAGTTATATATACATTAGAGGGATCAAATGTTGTTTAAAAAGCTTCCTTTCGTTTGGAAAATTGCTCCTACTGATAATGTTTTTCATATTTTTTAAGGATTCCAGACCCGGCCTTCTGTCAAATTCAAATTCAAATTCAAAATATTCTTTATTCAAGTAAACTTGTAAACAAGTGCTTTTGAATCGTCAACTTTACTGCTGGTTCGGAAAGCCGTCCTACCGAGAAGAGCCAGCAAGAAACTCGGTGGAGCTCTTTTAAAAAAGAAGATTCTTAATACTAATTACATTTTGTCATAGCTATCCTGCACAAGGTCAAAGAGCAGCTATATCCACGCATTCATATCATCAATGTAAGCCTCCACGGTATAATTGGCTTTCTGTATCAGCCTCTTTTTAACAGTATTTTTAAATTGCTGTAATGGCAAAGTTAAAATTGATTGTGGAATTTTGTTATAGAATCTTATACCCAAACCCACAAACGACTTACGTACTCTTACAAGTCGCAAAGCAGGAGCCGCAAGCTTATGTCGGTTCCTACTTTGTCTATTATATACATCGCCAATCTTTTTATAATTATGTTTATTTTTATGCACAAAAATCAAATTGATAAAAATATACTGTGAAGCTAACGTAAGAATACCTGTTTCCTTAAACTTCTCTCGCAGGGACTCACGCGAATTCAAATTATAAATGCCACGTATGGCTCTTTTTTGCAATACAAAAATTTTCTCAATATCAGCGCATTTACCCCATAACATTATTCCATAAGACATAATGCTATGGAAGTAAGCAAAATAAACTAGTTTTGCTGTTTCGACGTCTGTAAACTGTCTTATCTTTCGAATAGCATAGGCTGCTGAACTGAGTTTCCCTGCGAGAGCTGTTATGTGCTGTTATGTCTGTCCCCAAAGTAACACTTTTGTTATTAGTGACAGGCAACGTGTAAATAATTACATATAGTTTTAAATACATACTGAAATATTCTTATATTATTATTCAAATTAGCATGTTGGAATCGTCAAATTAAAATATAAAGCTATGACTGGTGCGGAAGGGTTATTTAACCGAGAAGAACCAGCAAGAAACTCGGCGGTCACTCTTTTCAAAAATAAACATTAGAATATTAGTATTTGTAATTGTCAACAAACATAGATTACAATATCATCTAGTGCGTAGTTGGTCGCAATTGAATTCCAAACCTTATCATTAACATAGTCCATTATAATAAGCTTTATTAATGAGAGACTCTTTAATTGCTTTTTTTGAACTTGTGTAAAGGCAAGTCCAAAATAGATTAAGGAATTTTATTATAAATAACTTTTTTTTTGATTTAACCCTTAGCGTGAATCAAACTCGCGACCTTGTTGCTTTAGGCCGGGTCACTGGCCAACGTTGACCATTTTTTCAAGTTAGTGCTTGTATTGTAGATAAATCTTTTATCTTGAAGAGAAAGAGATCAAAGTAGGCAGTTAATAAATTCCGAGTTCATATAAATGTGTTTACAAGGTGAGATAAGATTAAAATTTTATGACTTCGAGGTTAATGACTTAACTACATTGAACTTTTAGAATATACTTGAACCTAAGTGTTTTTTTTTGTTATTATAATATCAATAGATTTTTACAACTGACTATGTCAGTTTGGGGAGGTATATGCATTGGTAATGAATGTTAAATACCTTGGAAACTATAGTAAGTTTCTGTTCGGAATAGTAATAGACATTACGCTTTCACAGCAAATGCGCTGAAACAATATCGATGAAATTTAGGACAATTATAGTTTATACACCAAGATTTAGGACTATCAATTTATCAATTGTATAATTTGTTAAAAATTTTATTCGCCGATTTTCTAGCTGGTTCTTCTCGGTAGGAGCAAACTTCCGAATCAGTGGTAGCTTCTTTAAAAACATTTCACAATTCAAATATTTGAATATACAATATCTTGAATTTTGATTTAAAAATTCCCGTTTATATTTCGGGAACAGGAAAAAAAACATACTGCATTATTGAGGATACTTAAACGCTTAAGTCGTTGTTAACGAAGTCGCGGATATCACTAGTATAAAATAATTTTATCATCATCCCATTTAGTAAAGCTTACTTCTATCAATTACTGATATCGTAAATCCATATTTAACGTAAAGACGCGCGCGGGCAACCTTAGGCAAGGTGAAAGTATTGAATGTGGGACATAACCTGGTTTAATGACATTATTTAACTTAATTCAATAAGGCACAAGTTGTAGGAGTAATAAAGGAAACTGATACACTTTTATACAATTTTGGCCCATCATCATCCTCCTGCCCTTATCCCACTCTAAGTGGGGTCGGCACAACATATTACACACATGTTGTCATATGATTTGGCTACGTATTTTACGACCGGCCGCCTGCCTGACATCAACCTACCTTAGTCGCCTTTTACGACACCTCGGTAAGAAATGAGGGTGGTGGTTTATTCTTTGCAGCCGGATACCACACGGCATTTCCTTAGTCGCCTCTTACGACACCTCGGTAAGAAAGGAGGGTGATCTATTATATTCTGCCGGATACCACACGGCTCTTTTATACAATTTGGGCCCAAGATGTAAAAAAGATGAAAATCAAGTCAATTATTATTATTATGTAACTATTACTATAATATAACTATTACTGAAATTTCTGATTTTCTTGATCTAATAGCAGAGTTATTAAAGATTTAGTAAAAAAGTTATGAACTTCCTATATGTTAAACAGTTGAATTTAGAAATATGATATTTTTTTTAGCATACGCGTATAATAACGTAACGCGTATAAGCGTAAAAACTATAGTGATGAAATCTGAACAATTAATCGATTTCTTACGCACCGGGATGCAACGATTAACTTGTAATCAATTATTAAATCGTATATATATTTTATAAAAGATTATCTCACGAGTTTTTTACTGGTTTCTTCTGGGTAGAAGCAAAAGTGGTAGTTTTTTTTTTAATATTTGATGATTCAAAAGTACTGAAAATAGTCTACTTGAAAGAATATTTTGAAATTCAATTTGTTGAAGAATACTAATAATATATAAGAATAATCATCACGCTTGTCATAGAGGTTGATTGTCGGAGTTTTGAGAATTCTGTTTGCAGTATCTCTATAAAAATATGTAACTATAAAATACAGTTATAGGGACTACTCAATTATATGTATTTTTACTCTAGACATGTAGAGTACGTTATCTTTTTTGTTACTACTGTTTTACAATGCATATGGATATTAGACTCGTTGTGTTGAACTATTACATCATCATTCTCCTGCGTTTATTCCATTCTAAGTGGGCACAAAATATTGTAACCATGTTCATAATTTGTTTACGTATTTTACGACCGACCTGCCTGCCTGACGTCAGTCTGACTTTAGTCGTATATTACGAACCCTCGGTAAGAAAGAGGGTGGTCTATTCTACTCAACCGGATAGCACACGGTGGGTCAAATTGCTTTAGTCACCATTTACGACACCTCGTTAACAAATGAGAGAGGTCTATTCTACTCAGCCGGATACCACATGGCGCGTCGACTTAACTTAGTCGCAATTTACGACACCTCGTTAAAAAATGAGGGTGGTCTATTCTACTCAGCCGGATAACACACGGCATAGTAATAGACTATTATATTCCTTTATTTTAATTTGCGTATGTACTTAAAAGCTTAATCATTGTCATAAGCTCAACGGCCGTGATCATTTTCCTTATTAGTTTGACCTTTTGTAACAATAGCTTTACATATATTTAGATGATTATATTTTTCGTCGGGATGAGTGAAAAAAAAATATGCAAGCATATTAATTTAGAACGCGTTATTTTTGCGGTCACTAAACTCGAAATTCCAACCGAATCCCAAATGCTTATCCGAAAAACTAAACACCAGTTCAGAATTTAAAGCAATTTTCATAAAAAAAAGATTCTATTTGATTTTTATTATTATTTATATATAAGAGTGTTTATCTTAAACTGTTCCTGTTATTTTAACAATACTCTAAATTACGTATTATCAAATATTTCCTGTTGTCGACGGAAAAACGAGAAATTTTTTCTATATGTTATATATTTATAAGACAGACAGACTCAAGTATTTATAATATTGTATAGAATTAATACAAGCCTCTGCCCACGACATAATATGCTTTATCTCTTAAATTATCTCCTCAAAAAAAATTAAACCCATCCATTCAACCTTTTGGACATGAAAGAAGGCAAAAAAATAAACACTTTTTTTCGTTTATATTAGTATATACTAGTTATAACCTCGACTTCTACCGCGTCAAATTTAGTACGCTTTGAAACACATTGATTTCCCACGCGGAAATCGGTGTGTCACAAAATTATCCCGAATTGAAATTTTGATCATAAAAGTATTGTGATTTAATCTAAAGAGATAACATAACATACCGTCGCTGCCTTTTTTTGTAGTATTTTTGTAGATCTTCAATTCTCTAGTACATTACTTGAATGTATCTCTACTGGTTTACGGGGCGCACGCGAGAAACAGTTTCGTCAGCCGACTTTTTTTATTAAATCTAAACCTTCCGCAAGAATTGCACTATCTTTCAGTAAAAACCGCACTAAAATCCGTTCAGTAGATTTTGATAAAGCGATCACATACAGACAGAAAGCTTTTGGGGACTTCGTTTTATAATAAGTATAGATAACGATAACAGACTCTGAATAATATTCGTTTTCCCTACAGACGGACGGGACTAATTTAATTTAAAATAGTTCCACTTTAGTCTCTCGTTATCGAATACTAAAGTTTGTTCAACTCTCTTATTGGTTGGTATTAGTGCCAAAAATAATATCATACCAAAGTTTTGGCGAAGCTTTGTTGAATATAAATGAGGACATGAATCAGGTTTTGTAAATGGATGCCCACATTTTTAAAATGTCGCAACGCATAATAGAAGGAAAACTTAAACCATGTGATTTATAAAAGTAGGCGTTACTTGGCGGAATTCTATATTGCTGAAACTATAACAGCGCGGGTTAAGCGAATGCATTCAAAGCTAATGTGTATGAAAGCAGGCAAAATTCACGCACCTTACACATGTAGGACAAGCCACCACACGCACCCCAAGACGCCTCCACCATCAACAATGCACACAAGCAGCACACACAACCACCACCAAAATCTCAACGGTCATTTCGCCCCGAAACCGAAGCATTATCAGGAGGATAGGCTCAGCGATAAAATCGTAATGATTACAATTACGATTACATTGACGAATGCATTACGATGCTCATACACATTAGCTTTGCATGCATTCGGCGCATTTGCATGCTTATATGCTATGCCGCGCGGATTATAGCAAAAAAGTTCTGTCATAGTTTCTGTAAAACTTAAGCCTCTGTTGGGAACTATACGCGTTATAGGATTTAAGATTTTTCTTTATCTTAGATCACCTTTAAAGTGCATTGCGATCTTTATTGTTTTTTAGACGTGCATATAGTTTTACATGCAATATCAAATCTCTATATTTCTACCATTTACATTGGATCCAACATATGGCTACCAAGCAAATATAATTCCCCGTCGAACTCTGTTTAAGCAAACAAAATCAAAAAGTATAGTTATTTTTTACATAGATTTCGTAAGCTTTTTCTCGTATTAAATGGATTACGTCATAGGATACGTCGTTATTGCTTTGTAAGGTTCAAAAATGAAACTTAAAGTCCGAATGCTTCAGTCAACAAAACTTTCACTAGCACTTTCAAATTGTCGGTTTATTTAACGAAATATTTGCTTGTAAAGAAAAATCGGATCAGAAACTTGACGACTATTGTATTCAAATAAGTAAGGCAGTGAAATATAGTTTCAATTGTTTTAAAAAATAGAGCAATCAACCTAACATGCTTTGGACATACTAGTCTAGGCACGTCCAATTTCAAGAATAGGAACATTCTAGGAATGCCTTCCTAGTTGGAGATCAAGTATTGTTGGTGATTTTTCGACTAAACTAGTATGTTTTAAAAGACATACCAACAGAAGTCTAGCTTGGTATTCAAGGGTCTTGGGCGAAAAAATGAACAAAGTCACCAACTAAACTATTTAAAACCGTTTGTTTCGTATTTTCTGTGTTCCGGATTTGACGTACTCCACGGAGCCCAATGTTCGGGGGCCTCCTAAGTTTGGGTGCTCAAGCATAACCCATTCCTTCGATAGCTACTCTTCTGCTTGCAAAGACTTTGTTCTTTGAAACAATCATAGTTATGGTGTGAATTCCAAAAAAGTGATGATTATAGTGCGTAATACTAGATATGAAATAAAAATAGGAATCTGTTATTCTTATTATTCGATTGCTGGAATAAAGAAGCCCTCCGTCCTTTAAAGAGATAGTTCGAAGCTTAGACAATGCTTTATTGCTGATTGAACGTATATAAAAAAATCCAGGATGATCAGGTTTCTTACACCGAAAAAACAATGATTTAAAACTATATACATTCTAGATATTCCAAATGTAACATGATGTAGATTTTTTTATTTATTATACAGTAATGATTAATTATAATAGCTTCGACGATAAAGCCTTCGGCTTTGTAGATAGAACTTCATAACTATGGTTTTTTTTACTTTTCGTTTTGCGTTAGGTATCTCGAATGCAAATAATCATCAAGGTACATAGTTTTTCGCTATTTTTTTCTTCTTTCTATATTACCCGTGTTTCACTTCTTGTCTTTTTCCTTTTGTTACTCAAAGGTTGACTGGAAGAGCCCTTTTAGGGATAAGTCCGCCTATGTAAATGTGACTTTTGAATTTAAACTATCGTGAGTGGTATTCATTATTAATGTTGAGAGACCGGCTATACTCACGTCTTATTTTATTGGATGAGCCCGACTAGTTTCAAGCCCATACGGCTCTTATTCATGAGCTCTTTATGCGGCGTTATCGCGGCGGGAACTGCGTGTAGCCGCTCGTATGTAAATGTGCTATTCTTTTTCTCTATTCTAACAATATGTATGTATAATAAAGAAATCATCATCATCCTATCCTATCCCAATCTAAGTGGGGCGCTACAACATGTTATTACATGTTACGCCTAGTTATTTTACGGCCGGCCGCCTGTTTGATGTCAACTTACGCTCACCTTTTAAGACACCTCGTTAAAAATGAGGATGGTCTACTCTACACAGCCGGATACACGGCAGGTATAATAAAGAAATAAATAAATTAATAAGATTTTAATTACATAAGTTATCATTTTATTTATCAACTAGCAGACCCTGCCACGCGTTCTTAAGTGTGAAAACGAAAACAAGATTTTTTTAAAAGATGTCCTTGTTTTTGTTTTAATCGAAAAAAATATATACCTAGCTAGTCCTTGGACTTGCAAAGGTTTACAAAAACATGTTATATGTGAATATTTAAGATGTCTCCGCTCAGTGCGGTGAAGTCGCTAGGTCGGTCAACATGTGGCATCTAACGATTTTTACCGTATTGGTATTTGGATTCAACGTGAGTACAAACTTAATATAAGCTCGACAACGTTTGAGGAAAACTATTTTACTATAAAGGAAAACTATTTTATAATATTTCCATGCTTACTTTATTTTAAAATATTTAAAATTCTCCTTATTTTATTCTTAATTTAGTATTTCATAAATATTTCATAACATAAAATCATTACAAATTGTAGCCTGTATGTTATTCCGATGTATACTCTATATAACTGTAAAGTTTCATCCGAATCCGTCCAATAGTTTTTTCGTGAAAGATTAACAAACATCCATCCATACTTACAAACTTTCGCATTTATAATATTAGTAGGATTATTTAGTTCTGTACTTTAATTGTAAAAAGTTTTATAGGAATTGGTATTCTTTTTATTTTCTATGCTCTACAAAAGTGTTCCAAGGGTTCATGATCGCATTCTTATTTAAGAGAGTTGGAAGTGTTGTTCTGTTCTAACTTTACCATATTCCTGATATTTAACAGTCTGTTTATAAGCTGACCGACGCCATTTGCGACGCTACCAGTTTATTTATATAACTGGGACCTACAACATACTTTGCGATCGTTTTAGACATTTAGCGTCGTTAGGCTGTTATTATTGATAGATTTTTATATTTTTATACCTACTCATCTTAAATTCATTTATGTAACTTAATTGTTCTTGCTATAAATTTTATTAGCGTATACTTATTGGTATAGAATAAATTTTGACTTGATATTTGTAATTGATTACTATTAAATATTCTTTTATTTTTCTTAAAACGAACTTTTTACATCATCATCCTCCTGCTCTTATTCCACACTAAATGGGGTCGGCAAAAACATGTTACAGACATATTATCAGATGATTTGGATATTTATTTTATTACCGGCCGCCTGCCTGACGTCAACTTACCTTAGTCGTGTTTTACAACCCCTCGGTAAGAAGAGAAGTCTATTCTACTCAACCGGATACCACACGGTGGGTCAACTTACCTTAGTCGCCTTCTACGACACCTGGGTAAGAAATGAGGGTGGTCTATTCTACTCAGCCGAATAGACTGCATATTATATATATATATTTTTTTGGTTAACATTTTACAATTTTTAAAATACCATCTAAGCCATAATGAAGCTCTAACAATAAAGCTATCAACAATTTAATTTGCATGACGAATGTGGGATTTTTTCGATTAAGAAAATATGTGTTAAGGAAAATATAATTTTGAGTCATCAATTAATAGGTTACGAGTGTAATAACTGGTATATTTATAAGTCACGTTGAGTTATCTCCGATGATAACATCGTAACAGTTTTGTATAAAAATACAAACTTTTATTATAGTTTCAGTTTAGTATCGTAAGTTGCTCCGTGTTTATGTAACTTATGGATTTCGGCAAAAGCAACCTGAAGGTTGCTGTTGCCTTTTTTAAATGATTTTTTTTATTTTAATATAAATATAAATTTGGGACACACACGTTCGTCCGACCCCAAAGTAAGTAACTTAATACTTGTGTTATGGGTGACGGACAACTAGTAAATATATACATATATAATTTTAAATACATACTTAAATACAAATATACATCCAGGCTCGATGAACCAACAAATTGTTTATAGAATATGTTCGCCCCCGGCAGGAATCGATCCCGCAACCCGCGGAGCTGAAGGCAAGGTCACTACCTTCGCTAACGGGCCAGTCAATTAATTAATAATAATAATTAAGGTTGAATGCTTTACTAAAGTAAAAAAAGTAGTAAAGTAGCGGCCTGTTACAATCCCACTGCTGGGAATAGTCCTCCTCTCTCCGTTTCTGCAGAGAAGGGTTGGAGCTAAGTCTTACCACGCTGCTCCAATGCGGATTGGTAGGTTACACATATCAACAGAATTCTCTAGAGATATGCAGGTTTCCTCACGATGTTTTCCTTCACCGAAAAGCGTGTGATAAATTGCAATCATCAATTAGACACATGAGATTTAATAGAAAAACTCATTGGTGCCTGCCCGGGTTCGAACTCGTGTTCCCCTCGAAAGAGTCGCACGGTCTCACCGCTGGGCTATCACAGCTTTACTAAAGTAGCATTTATTAAAGCGGTCGTAACAAATAAGTTAGTATGAGAAGGTATATACGGTTTTATTAGATGATAAATCAAGTTAAAAATACCATATTTCAAAAGTAAATCGATCGTAAGAGAATTCTTCAACTTGATGTGCCTACTGCAAAAAAAGTAAGGAAATTCTTCTCTTAACGTATATATTCTAAAAATATTGGAATAAGTTTCTACAAAAGTTGGGCTCAAAAATAATGAAACACGTAGGCTGCCGGATCTAAAAGAGGGAAGATTAATTCATACAGTCATACAGGATGTACAATACATAGATATGTAAAATAACATCTGCTTATATATTGGTATAAAACCTCTGTGAGTTATATACCTTAAATTAATTATTTTTTTAAGTTGAGCAAGACAATCTACTCATAGATATTGACGTACTATATGCGAAGTCACCAGACTGTTACTTGTCTGTTAAAGCGGCTTAAATTTACATAACGAGACAGGTTCGTAGATAATAAATTACATTCTAAGAACAATATTATCGCGTTTGCGTATTATTCATGCTAAAGCGCCATACTTGAATCTCGATTGCAAAGGTGTGCAGGAATTTTCCTAAATAAATTTATAAAAAAAGGCCATTCAACAATTGTTTTTTTAAAAGCCACAATGTAAATAAGTAATTTACATTACAAAATTTACATTTTTACGTGAGGAAACTTTTAATATTCACACGGAGAGTGAATCAATGCAGATATTCCGCTCTTACCACTAAAAAGTTTATTATTTGGCTTCGCTTACTGGTAACCTGGGCATTTGAATACAATACTCTCATAAATTCCTAAATAGTCCAATTCGCAACCTTATTCGGGTTAACAATAAAACTACCCTCAACAATTTACATAAAACCGTAATGTACCCTAATTATCCTAAGCCTACCCCAAGAATTGCATCTTTAAGTAAAAACCGTACAAAAACCCGTTTAGTAGATTTTGAAGAAATCCATCACATTGGAGAACTTTTTGGAACTTTGTTTTGTAATATGTATAGATTCAACTGTGCCTAATTTAATTGTGCTTACTCTAACAGTAGATAAGATGAATGACAGCGTAAGATACATAGAATTTTGCATTAATATTAGTATTGACAGATATTGGTAATATTGCATAATATAATGCAATGAACTGCACACGTTGTTGACTAAGAAAGATATCTGAAACCACTGTTAGATAGAATATATTTTACTATATTGTTATAATGTTTATATATTTTGTATATAAATTATAAAATATAAAATGAATAAAAAAGTAAAAATAATTCTATAAACATATAAAATAATTATGATTATTCATTTTTTCATTCTTAAGCTTTCATTAGAAGCTACAGTCGTGTTCAATGACAAGAGTATTGTGTGAAAACAATGTCGCTCATTAGTGTCAGTGCAGCGTTAAATCTATTACAAATTGCACAATATTTTTGCGATTGGAAATATCATTTTGCAATTGAACTAATGCGATCGGCCAACATTACTAGATTAGTTGGTTTTTTGCACACATAATGTGTATACCTGATGTAAAACGACATATATCTGGCACCGTTGGGTAGGGCTACCATTTGATTACGGTCTATTAGGATGGGATGTTATAAAATATTAATACATATTTTTTTTTAATTTAAAGTAAAATATATTTGTCGACTGGCCCATTGGAGCGTCTGGCAGTAACCCTCCGTAGGTAGCGGGTTCGATTCTTATCAAAATTCATAAACACTATCTAAATGCTTCCCAACACATCCTTATTTTCTTCAAAATTTATGAATCGTTTTATCCATGGAATCTTTTGAATTGTTATCTGGAGTTCCAACCGTAACATTGCAAACTTTGTCGGGATGTCGGGACAGAAATCATCCTAATATATCTTAATTGATGGTGACTGTACATTTGGTCAGATATTACTATTGCATCAGAATTAATGAATTTTTTACCAGAAATAGTCGAAATTTAGAGTTTTAATATTAAATTAAAGCCTGATAGTTTACTAGTTAGAGCGCATGATAATTACGTATATTTTGTGCGTTCAAACCTTAAGCAAACCCCTCCGTGTTTTATTCGATAAACTTATATTATGTTTTTATATTAGACTTTATGTCAAAAGATGGGAAAGTATAGTAACTTTAGTAAAGAATTTCCGTCTAATTAATTATCTATCTACAGATTTTCTGCCTAATTAATTAACCGTTAAGTCTAAGGTACATATTGATCTATCTAATGAGTAGAGTATGCTAAGTTAAGTTTCGCAATCCATACTGGAAAATTTAAATTAAGTGTAACAAATATGTTGTATTTTCCAACATATTACAAAACAAGATTATTTGGATGATAAAAATGTCTAGATTTTTAAAATCCTCTCAGCTTCAATTCATTCATACAGAATGAGACCGCGGTTTAATAATATAAAATTTAAAATGTTGAAAAGATTGACCGCCGAGTTTTTTCTTCCCGGTATGAGCTACATTCCGAATCAGTTGTAGCTAAATTAATCATATTGATCCTTGACAATTCAAAAATGCGTAGAAGAGCCCATTTGAATAAAGATCATTATGATTTCACTTCAAGGGATAGTAATGAGTACTTTACTTTTGTTTTTATTTATTTAGAATTATATTGGAAAGTCGTTTTGAATAATAGAAAAATATATATAAAATATATTTTAAAATATATTTTTATATACATATATAGACCTGCTGGGGATAGACCTGCTCTTTCGTTTTTGATTGAGGAAGTGAAGCTTAAGACCTACCACGTTTGGTCCAGTAGCTTACAAATATTGCTGAAATTATCCAGAGAAATGCAGGTTTCCTCACGATGTTTATTTTCTACAAAAAACTTTTTAATAGGAAACTCATTGGTCAGGCACCAATGAGGAGGAGGAGTTTCCAGGACTAGAACCCGTGACCACTTGTCGCGGGTTACACGGTATCATCGTTAGGCTATCACAGCTCAATACTGCATTATAATCAACAGTATATAGGGGAAGGGCAAATATCAATGCAGAAAACAACTGTAGCTCTTTCGTAATCAAAATATAATTATAGGTCTTTCGTAAGCAAATTATAATTATAGGTCTTTCAAAGGCATTGTAATGGAATTCTAAAGGCTAGTTTAAACCGAACGAACATAGAGCTAAAGCTAGTAAAAGAACATTCTTTCTCGATTTAGTGTTTTTCTCATTTATGGCATCAACACAAATACACAAAAATATCACCGAATAAGAATGAGAACCAAGAACTGGAACTCTTGCACGAGAACAACAAAACAAAGGCCTTAAAGAAACCAAAAACTAAGATCTCCTCCCCTAAATAATATAAATTCAAATAAATATTAAGAGAACTGAAAACTATATTGCAGTATTTTTATAATAAAATTCCAAAAAAAAGATTTTTTTTTATAGCGAACAAATAAATAATATTTCTACTAATAGAATTAGTCAGAAGTCCAGAGATTTGCGCCGAAATATTTATAATCGGTATTGCAGCATGCTTTGAACTCCTATTGTAGGGGCATTTCGATAACGCTTCATTTTTAGGCTGTAGGCTGCGGGCCGGCAGTTAGCTTGCGCCCATAACATTACATAAGTTAATGCAATTGCTATTTGTAAATTCTGAAAAATATGTAACTAGATAATTAGCTAGTTTCCCTGATATACACCGCAACTTGTCACGCTCAGCAAGGACATCTCCCCATTCCCCTGTATGCGAACGTATTTTATGAACGGCCTCTTAGAATATTCCATAGATTTGTGGCGATCGCCGAAAGAATACCGAAAAAATATTCTATACTTATACTTTATAGTAACCGAACTTCATAGAGTTCGGATAGAATGAGTATTCGCTCGTCTGTTGTAAAACGGCGTTAAGATGGAGCGTTCGAATTCGTGATTCATACTAAAAGTTCGCAGGTCAAAGTAGACATTATCATTGTATATTGAAATAGTATGCAGTAACTTTATAATACTGAACAATTCTTTTGTTTTTCTTCAAAGCCGTCAATAGTGATTTTTTAAAATATTAATAGTTAATAATATTTTCAGATACTTCTAATTATAAAATAACAAACAGTTGAGAAGAATTTCTTTAGTTTCTTTTCCATAATGTTTTAATGTTCAGATCAGACGTGAAGAAGTTAAAAACATAGATTGTGGGCTACTTGCCTAACAAATTGAGAAGTTAATTTTGTGATGAGAGGGGCAAATACTTCAAACAAGTGATGGAAGTTAGGGATCCCAAGGAATTGAGGCGGCGACCTTTCACTGAATGACGCAGAGTTGATAGACATCAAGTAGACAGACAAATGATATCAAAAAACTTGCACGAATTTGTTTGATCCAAGGATACAAGTACCGCGTGAGAATCCCTTGATATTCAAAATTCAATTCAAAATTCTTTATTCAAGTAAACTTGTAAACAAGTGCTTTTGAATTTCTATCGTCAACATCTACTGCTGGTTCGGAAAGTTGTTCCTACCGAGAAGAGCTACCAAGAAACTCGACGGTTGCTTTTTTCAAAGAATAATTCTTATTACTAGTTACATATAACATAGTTATTAATGTCTTGTACAGGGTCGAAGAGTAGTTATATCCACGCATTCTTATCGTCTAGTAATCCTCAATAGTTAAAGCCTTTCTGTAATAGTCTTTTTAATAGTATTTTTAAACTGCTATAATAGTAGAGTCAAAGTAGATTGCGGAATTTTATTATAGAGTCTTATACCCAAACCCTCAAACGACTTACGTATTTTGCAAGTCGCAAAGCAAAGTTTATGTCGGTTCCCACTTTATCTATTATGTACATCGCCAATCTTTTTATAATTATGTATATTCTTATGCCCTAAATTAAAGAAAAAATTAAACGATAAATCCCTTGTCTATCTAGGACTGATAAATTCAGGTAGAAGAGGCAGAGAGATCGAGAGAGAAAGAAAAAGAGTGGGAGTGTGCTAGAGATAGTGAAAGAGAAAGAGTTACAGAGCTATATTTGATTTTTTAAGCCTTAAAACAAAAGTAATAAAATATTCCTACTACCGGCATTTGAAACAATAAGCAAGGCAATATAGTTAATGCCGTTATAACTATTAGACATTGGCACACTGAGCGTAATGTGATTAGCAAAAAAACTAATGGTCAATTAATTTTAAGAACATTTAATTATATCTAACGTGACCATATAGTTTAACCTTGAATTTTTTTATATTTGTTGACATATTATAAGAATATTAATATATTCTGAATATATGAAGGTAGAATTTTAATGATACAAAATGTTTTTGATTAATATTTTATAATTCTTGAAAGTTATAGTTGTTGTTAATATAATTTTCAGAAATGTTACATTACAAAAGTTACTTTTGCATTACGTGATGCCTTTAGAGATTTTTTCTTTTTGAACTATAGTTGATATCGCCTTTTGAAAATACCTGCCATTTAGTCTTGTATTTCTGATATGATAACGTAGAGAAAGTTTGTAAAGTTTTTTATATTGCTCGATGAGTGTTTCTTGCGTTCTTTGCGATATACATTTATAAAAAAAATATATATCTAGATATATATTTCTAGATCTAGATCCTTTATACACTTTGTCCTTTATACACATCGCTAGCGATGTGTATAAAGTTGGAACCAGCATAAGCCTGCGGGGTTCTAAGTACGCCTTTTTTGCGCCTCAAAAGTACGTAATTCGTTTGTGGATTTTGGTATATGGTTATAATAAATACTTCTAAATAAATAACAAGAATGCCCGGATATAGCTACTCTTCGCCATTGCACAACATCTTCTTTATCATGCGATGGATATCCACTGCTGGAGATATGTCTCTTCATGGGATCTCCACAACATACGATCTTGTGCCGCTAAAAACACTGTAAAAAATAGGGGTGTAATGGGGAGGCTCGTTCCAATCGGTCTCCTCAACTGTCAACCTCACCTGGAAGTGGTACACCCTGCAGATTAACCAACAAGGCTTTGGCGGTATAATCGTTCTTTGACTGGCCCGTTGGCGCAGTGGGTGACCCTGGCTTCAGCTCCGCGGGTCGTGGGTTCAATTCCCGCCTAGGGCCAACATTTTCTATAAACAATTTGATGGTTCTTCGAGCCTTGGTGTGTATTAAAGTATGTATTTGAAATTATGTATGTAGTATATTTACCAGTTGTCCGTCACCCATAACACAAGTATTAAGGTACTTACTTTGGGGACGGACGACCGTGTGTGTACCTAAGTGTCCCTTATATTTCATTATATAGCTGACCTAAATTCTACCAGACTGACAGTGGGCAGCAGCATTGTTGGTGCCGAGATGGTCAGAACTGCGATCACAAACCCGCATGCCAAGCGTGGTGATTACCGGCAATACCTTCATTGCACAACATAGTATTGAAAAAACTGCATCGTTATAAGAAATTTATTTTGAAAAGAGAAACCCCAAGTTTCTTTTGTTTCTTCTTGGTAGAAGCAGTTTTCGAACCAGTAGACAATTCAAATTCCAGTAATTTATCGAAGTTCGTTGAATTTGAGTTATGATTCAAAGACTGATTTCAAATCAAATTGTTACCCGTTGGATATTATTTTGATTCTCTGCAACTCAATGAATATGTGTTACTCTAAGGTAGTCGACAGGTCACTGACGTTCATTGCTCTGGAACTAATAACTAGTCATAACTAGTTTGTAGACTATACAAGTTGTAGTTATGATTATTGAATTATCAATAGCTACTAGACGTGTTTCCTCCAAGGTGTTTTTTTTTCGTAAACTTGTTCGTAAGTGACTGATGCTTCTTAAGGTGAACTTTGCTTGCTGGTATTATTAATACGTATTTTTTATACTATATACCTTTATATACTAGCTATAGCTAGTGTATAAAGGAATATATTAATGTAGAATATAGTAATGTAGAAAAATATATTAATGTAGTGTAGTATAATAAAAAATAAGGAATAATTAAGACTAGTGTATAATATAAAAATAAATTGAAGTATACTTCAAGTTATTTTTGTATAACAAATGATAGTGATTAGTGAAATGACTTTTAATGACAGTTTTTAATCTTATCTTTAAAAAGACAACTTCTGTTTTGATCACTCACTGCCCGATAGTAAGCATTAATTTTTGTCTAATTTGGGCTGATAAGGATTTGTGATCACGATATCACAATCTTTGAATATTTTTTTAGGTTTATATTTAAAATGATCTCAACGATTCAAATTCAAATATACTACATTGAAATCGGGTTTATAATCTCCCTAGACCCGATTTGAATGCTATTTTTTAATTGTCAAATTATGATGTTCAGTATTTGGAAAGGTACCCTTGCTGAAAAGAACCGGCAGAAAACCCAACGGAACCTGTTTCAAAAAAAATTCTTTCAATTACAAATATGCTTTTAATATTATTTAGTTTTTAAAATGTAGTAACGGCCTGTTAATATCCCACTGCTGGGAATAGACCTCCTCTCGGTTTTTTTTTGGAGAGGAGGATTGGAGCTAAGACCTACCACGCTCCATGTGATAAATTGCAAATATCAAGTAGACACATAAGTTTTAATAGAAAAACTCATTGGTGTCTGCCCGGTATTGAACCCATGTTCGTCTCTAAAGAGTCGCACGGTCTTTCCACTGGGCTATCACAGCTATATTCACATCAGAGCTTATTTAGTTTAGTTCATAGCAATTCAATTCAAATAATCTCATTTTATAATCTTCAACAGTAGTTCAATATATCAGTTAACCGTTACTTGGAAGTGATGATTACATAATATTTTCATCGCAACGATATAATTATTCACCAGATCATACAAAAACAATAACAAAAAAAGCAATAAAATACGCTATATAATTCACTAATTACTAATGATAAACAGGTAATTACTAAAACAAATATTTTCAAATTATAAAATGCCTTAGTAATTACGGAATTGTTACTAATGAATAGTAATTTGGGAACTTTAAAAAATTAATTGAACTAAGTAAACTAATTATTAATAGTTAAAATTAATATATTGGTTATTCCAATTTAGAAATATTCAATTTCAGTTTGTATAATCTAGAATCTCTATCTTAATCTATTCATAAAATATATTATAAAACTGTAGTGAGCTATTTATCTTTAGGCTTAAGATTTAAATATAGTCGTACCTACATTAAAAGTTTTAATTTAATAATTAATTAAATTAATTTAATTTAAAATGATTGATTAATTAATGATTGATTAATTTTAATTTCGGTCAAAGACGTTTTTTATATATCTATTACTTTGAACTTTCTGTGGTATCGTGAAATTCCGAGTGATCGCAAAGATTAATAAGTATATAAATTGAGAAGCCACTCCAAAGTGGGGCGTTTTTAGTTAGGTAGTCATATATGTATAAAAAATAAAAGAATACAACAATTCAACACAACATTGTTTACATGTATAATGTATTAAAACAGAGAACATACAAACAGACTCTCATTTAAATTACTAGTATTGATTCTAATAGATTGTTTGTTTACAGTTGGCAGTAGCAACTCAAGCGCCGTGTATCCAACTGAACGATGGCAATAAAATGCCTATAGTTGCCCTTGGTACAGGCAGGGCAACATCCAGTGAAGTAAGTGCCCAGTATATTACCTACTAGATAATAGATATGTTCGTGGCTTCACTAGCGTGGAAATCAGTGTGTCGCAAAGTTTATCCCGCGTAAATCCCGACCCTACGGAAATTCTTATATATAATGTACGAGTACTTATGACCTATACCGTCCTCAAAAATTTCACTATCTTCTAGTACGAACCGTACAAAAATCCGTCCAGCAGATCGATCGATAAATCGATCACATACAGACAGTATAATGTAATTGTTTTCTCCTGTTTTTTGAACATGTGTGCCGCGCCAGGTCAGTGAACCAAGTCTACAGTCCAAGACAAATCTCAATTAGATTAGCTTTCTAGCCCATCATCTGTTCTTCAGTGAATTCTTATATGCGTGCTGCCTAAGCATCCTTCATAGAGGGCGAAGAATGGCGATAGACCACGGACGCATTCGAGAGTGCGCCGCTAACCGTCATAGAACGAGGTCCACACTATCTACTCTCCGCGCTAATATGTATATTTTTAATTATATGAGACACTTCATTGTAAGACAAACTCTACCACCGAGTATGCGCCCTACAAGTAACGCACTACAACATGGTAGCTCTGACAATATATAGGTGCCTAATCTTTTATATTTTTCTGAATTTAAGTCTGCACCGCTTGACGAAGTACGCCAAGCAGTATATTGGGCTATAAAGGCAGGATATAGACACATCGACACTGCCGAAATCTACTTAGACGAGCCAGAAGTTGGCCAGGGAATTAGAGAAGCCTTAGCTGACAACCTTGTCACGAGAGGAGAACTGTTTATCACCACCAAGGTAAGTTTGATAAGGACATGTACGAGTATGTCATAGATATACAAGAGGTCACAATAAGCTTGTGATTTCTGTGTCGCGACTCAGCAGAGTTAGCAATTCATTCGTTGGTCTCGGTATTTGCTTTTACAATAAAAATCCGCAATCCATACTAGACCAGTCTACAGAAATATTTAAATCAAATGTTAGAGATGTGCTTATACGTAAAGCATATTATGAAATTTAAGATTATTTGGATGATAAAAATGCCTGCATTTGAAAATACTTTCATACAGGACTGCGGTTTAATAATGTAAAACTGAAAATGTTTAAAAGATTGATCGCCAAGTTTCTTGCTGGTTCTTTTCAGTATGGGCAATATTCCGAACCAGTTGTAGGTTCATTAATCATATTGATCCCAACGATTCAAAAGTTCTCGAAGGAGCTTACTAGTTTAAAGAATATTTTGATTTGATTTGACATGATAAAAGACAGAATAACGTTTAATTAAACGCCATTATTAAGCCAATTAAGTGGTTACGTGTATTGAAGTTTCTGGTAATTATGGAATTTAATTTGTCATTGTAAATTTAGCAATTGAAAACGAACAATAACTTCGCAGGTGTTAATAGCTTAACAAGTCCAAAACGCACGCTATTCAGTTCAGCCATAAATAGGTTTATGTTTAGTATACGGTGAAAAGTATTTAAATAATAATAACGAGATTGTATGTGCGATATAAAATTAAAAAAAAACAAAATATTATTTATTCAAGTGGACTGTTTTCAGTACTTTTAAGTAGTCAGATGTTTATAAGAAGCTGCCACTTATTCAAAAGTTTGCTCATACCGAAAAGAACCAGAAAGAAACTCGGCGGTTATTCTTTTTAAAGAATAATTCTTAATACTAGTGACACATATTTATTAATGACTTGTATAGCTATATCCACGCATTCTTGTCGTTTAAGTAATCGTCAATAGTGTCGTAGGCTTTATGTATTAGTCTTTTTTTAATAGTATTTTTAAACTGCTATAATGCCGAATGAAATTGATGATTTATTGTACATGAAATAGGAGACACGTGCCTACCTGTCTCCTATCCATGTACAATAAATCTATGTTATTTATACTTGTTTATTGTTTTGCAGTTGTGGAGCGACAAACACCGGCAGTTTCAAGTGGTACCAGCTCTTAAAGAATCGCTCCAGAAACTCGGCTTGGACTACGTCGATCTATACTTAGTTCATTTCCCATTTGCTTTAACGGTAATAGCTTAGCGTAATGAGCTTATCATGCGAGCTTCATGGTAATACTTACTTTTGCGTAAGTCGAATGAGACATTTTTAAGAGGTTTCCAAAAGTAAATATATCGTGTATTTTTATTGATATTTCTGCTTTTATCTTTTTTTATATTACTTGCAAACATTTTTTGTATTATATGGAGAGATTAGACTTCAAGAAATAGGTTTATTCTTAACTAGATTTGCAGTTCGATACAGAAAATTTAGACGTTACACTATTTGCACAATACATATCATAAATAGAATTTTAGTTAATATATATTTATTTATACATATTTATGACTGGCACGTTGGCGCAGTTGGCAGTGACCCTGTCTTCGGCTCCGTGGGTCGTGGGTCCCCTTCGAGAACCAACATTTTCTATTTAGAATTTGTTGGTTCATCGAGTCTGGGTGTATATATGTATTCAAAACTATATATGTATATACCTACCAGTTGTGTCTCACCCATAACACAAGTATTAAGTTACTTACTTTGGGGATGGACGACCGCGTGTGTAATAAATAATAAATAAATGTATCGTGTATCGTGTGTAAATATATCGTGTATTTTTATTGATGAAATTTAATACCTAATTTACCTAGTCTGGGTAGATCGATATTGAAGTAATTTATTATAATCAATATATATGTATAAGAGATAGAATGTTTCTTATAGTCTTTGAAACGGCTGGCCCGATTGTAATAAAATTTTCAGACAATCTCTAGATTGACCTAGTGTATGTTCCTGTCAATTGTGGTAGCGATCGGAGCATTTTTTTAACAGTTGAGTTCTGTTTTGAAGTGAATTCGAAACCAGATTAAACCACAGCAACGTATGGCTGGACAGCTAGTTATCTAAATAATATATAAGAGACAGTACGTATGTTCCTTATAGACTCCGAAACGGCTGGACCTATTGTAATGAAAATTTAAGATAATCTTTAGATTGACCTAGCGGAACTGGTTTGTTTTGAACCCGACTGAGTCATAGCAACGCGTGCGGACGTTATTTATAAAATTGTAATGTAACAATTTAAATATTTTGAAATTTTATAGTAACATGCTGAGCACGAATCTCGCAAGTTTATTATCAAAATTTTGTATTATACGTGCTGTATACAAATTGACGTACACATTTCTTTCAAGTTTTTTGCTATAGTTTACGATTACAGAATATCTATGTAATGCTAAAAGTAGAATGCACCACTCATGTCCATACCTGATGCAGGCAGAGTCTATCTCCTGATGATGCTTCGGTTACGAGGCGAAACTATTTTTAAGATTATAGTAATGAATGTATGCGTATAAATGAGTATAAATGAGTATATTAGGGGAAGTATGAAAGTTGCGCCCATTATGGAAAAGATGAGAGGTGCAAGATTGGGATGGTATGGACATGTAATGAGGAGGGATGAAGATCATGTGACTAAGCGAGTGTTGAATATGAATGTGGATGGATATGTGACTAGAGGGAGGCCTAAAAAGAGATGGTTGGAATGTGTGAAGTATGACATGCGTATAAAAGAAGTAGCGCCAGAGTTGACGAATGATAGAAGAGAATGGAAGAGGAAAACATGTTGTACCGACCCCACTTAGAGTGGGATAAGGGTAGGAGAAAGAAGAAGTAATTAATGTATGCAGCGCTAGTGTGTAGTTGTAGTGTGTAGTTTTTGGTGGTTGATGTGCATAACTTTTTACGTATCCTGCATGGATCAGGCATGCGAACGGATGGTACACTATACATTTAACATCAAATATATTTACTTTTATCTCTTTTTTTTTCTTTCGTCTTTTTTGTTACCCAACATTTTGATCGATACATTCCTGTTGATAACTTATAAATTTGTGTTTAGCCGGACTTTGGCCCTGATGACGTGGATTATTTGGAAACCTGGAAGGGAATGGAGGAGGCTCAAGCTCTGGGCTTGGTAAGGTCCATCGGTGTGTCCAACTTTAACGCTACGCAAATTGATCGATTAATCGCGAACAGCAAGGTTAAGCCGACTGTTAATGAGATTGAGGTGGGTTACGTTTAAAGCTATTATTCTGTTTTTATATTTTTTTTATATTACTTATAATTTATTGTATTATCTGGGAGAGAGTGAGGACTTTAAAAGACAGGTTTTTCTTAACTAGATACTGAGTTGGATACAGAAAATTTAGGTGTTACACTATTTGCACAGTAAATATCATAAATAGAATTTTAGTTTATATATATTTATTTTATTTAAAATTAATTATACTGCTTTTGTTCAATGACGTAAGAAAAGCTATATAATTTCTAGAGAATTCTTGGAATATGTGTGATCTGCATTTGACTATAGGCCAACCGTTTAACTCAGTCCTCATGCGGGGTAAAGGGCGCGGAGACAGGACGAGAACGGCGTCTGAAGTATATCACGCTACGATACCTCCACTCGCTCCTATCCTACCTCCAGAAGGCTTACCATGAACTCTTATTGCGACTCAATTGAAGACGTAAACTAAATTGTTTTGCTTTTTCATACCATTACGTCTTAAAGATGCACACTTTAAGTCGTTGCCGAATGAGCGTTCGGAATGCGTCCTAAAAACATGTAAAATAAACAGAATTATCTGTAGTTCATATAACGTTATCCTTTTCAAACATTACGACCCCAATGCAATTCACACTTCATGGTACGAAAAGAAAGCGGTTCGGTTTAGGTACTGACTTTGAATTGAATCGTTATCTAAAAGTTCATGCTAGGCCTACGACTAGACAACGTAGGCGATTACTAAGTAAAGCGGTTTGTATATAATAATCAGTAATTTCTAAAGATAAAAGAACCTTACCCATTATTCACTTATTAGGTCGTCTCGTTTAAGAATAACAATAGAGTAATAGAGTAATATGTACTTTTGACTGGCCCGTTGGCGCAGTTGGCAGTGACCCTGTCTTCGGCTCCGTGGGTCGCGGGTTCGATTCCCGCCGAGAACGAACATTTTCTATTTAGGATTTGTTGGTTCGAGTCTGGGTGTATATATGTATTTAAGTATGTATTTAAAACTATATATGTAGTATATCTACCAGTTGCCCGTCACCCATAACACAAGTATTAAGTTACTTACTTTGGGGATGGACGACCGTGTGTGTAAATGTCCCATATATTTATTTATTATTATTTATTATGTACTTTAATTATTTGCAGGTCAACCCAACTCTAACTCAAGAGCCTCTCGTGAATCACTGCCAACAACGGGGTGTAGCAGTAATGGCGTACAGCCCATTCGGTTTCCTGGTGTCTAGAGACCGTCCCAACGCACCACCCCCCCGAGCCGACGATCCAGCTCTACTGAAAATAGCCAAGAAATATAACAAGAGTACAAGTCAGGTTGTTCTACGTTATTTGGTAAGTATTTTAAATAATAATCAGTAAATCTATTACCTTTATATTGTTTTGTTGGTTAAATTTTATTGCACATAAACTATATACATATACTTTTCATAATTTATAGAATTAGGCGTTACTTTGCGGAGATCCATAATACAAAAGTAATAATAAAATTATTTTGCTATAATCCGCGATACAGTAGAAAATATATATAGTGTTTAATGTATAGTGGACTATCAGTATTTTCATACCCGATACGTGCAGGATTCGTAAAAACACATGCACAAACCTCCACCACTTCCACCACAATACAGTATTGTCGTATTCGTATGTCGTATCGTATCGGGTATGAAAATACTGATAGTCCACTATACATTAAACACTATATATATTTTCTATTTACTGTATCGCGGATTATAGCAAAATAATTTTATTATTACTTTTATATACTTTTCAATTATTATATATGACCGAATAATTGTATATGACTGGCGCTTCCACTGTATGTTGATGGCTCGCTGATAATGTGTCAAAAAGTTTAGACAAATTCTATCTAATATGAAATTTTAAAGAATACAAACATTTTTAAGTGTACAAAATGTAATTTTTTAATTTATAATAATTTATTTTAAAATTGATCATATTCTAAACATTTTTTTTAATTTAAACTATCGTGAGTAGTATTCATAGTTAATAACGATACCGGCTATACTCACGTCTAATTTTATCGGATTAGCCCGACTAGTTTCGAACCCGTCCGGGGTACTTATTCATGAGCTCTTTACACGACGTTATCGCGGCGGGAACATCCGATAAAATTAGACGTGAGTATAGCCGGTATCGTTATTAACTATTCTAAACATCTGAAGGAAATTTAATTCAATAACAATTATTCGATAACAGAAATAAATAAAATTTAAAAAATTATGATTTCAAGAGACGCTAAAAGTAATAAAAATATATTTATAATTAATTTCATTAAAAATAAATATCAGTGATATAAGTAAATATCAATTTTTTACGTAGTATTTATAGCAAGAAGGACTAGGATAAGTCTTTGGACATCTTAGATATAAGTTAATTTATAAGTTTAAGTTGTTTATTAGCCTTTTGGCTAGATCGTAACTTGAATAAATTTACTTTTAGCTGTCCTTTATCATAGATGAAAAAATACATAGTACTTATTTATTTGCAAAATAATTTTATTAGTAAAGTTTATACTATTATTTTTTCAGATCGAGCGCGGTCTCGTACCAATTCCAAAATCAGTCAACCGGAAGAGAATTGCTCAAAACATAGACCTCTTCGACTTCAGTCTGACCGCAGAGGAAGTGCAATTGATTAATAAATTCAACAAAAATATTCGCATTTTCGATTCAGCTGAAATGAAGGATTACCCAAATTATCCGTTCTGGGATAATAATGTATAATCGTTTATATTTAATAAATCTACAAAAATAATTATAGCCTTTTACTTTGTAATGTTAATTATTATAGTTTTGTTAATATCTACTAAACTTTTCAAATAGAAAGTGTTGCAAGTAACAGACAGACTAACAGACATCTTTTGATTTTGTTTTATAATATGTGTAGATTGTGAAGCTAACGAACGCTTTTAGGAATGCTGAAAATAACCTCGAAATTAAAAAAAATATATTGAAATTTTGAACATAAAAGTAGTTATTGTGAATTAACCATAACACACAGAGAGATAAATGCTGTCGCGGACTTTAAGATTTTTTTTAGATCTATAATTCTTCAGTACATTACTTCATTGTATCTCTGTTGGTTTACGTGTTGCACGCGACTAAAGCTCCTTAAACATAATTGACATAAACCGTAATGTGCTCTTAACATAAACCATCCTAAAGAATTGCACTACCTTTTAGTAAAAACTGTACAAAAATTCGTTCAGTAGATTTGGAGAAAATAACTCGCATACACACAGAATGCTTTTGGTACTTTGTCTTTTAATAAGTAAAGTTAGCTTTAGATCAGCATGAAGGAATCCAATTCAACGGCTAATGTAAAATAGAAGCTAAGAAAAGGCTTCAACTAACGACCAGTAAGTAATCAAAAAGAGTAAGGGAGAAAAAAATAGTAGAAGAAACTGCATTATGTGGATATGCAATCTTATAGGGATCATACAAAATGGCTGGGGATTATTATTATCTTTACAAGTAACTTAATAATATTATAATTTTCAACAGCATTTGCATTGTTACGGTTGGAAAATCCTAATTTTAATATGTCGTCTGCAGAAACGTAAGATAACATTTCTGAAATTTACATCTTCCTTAAACTACTTAATAAATTTATAGAATAAATAGCTTCTACTGCAACAGTATACTGGTATGTGTTATTTTGTAACTGTTGATTTAATTCAGAATTGGAAAACAACTATTTTGATTTGTTATAATTTTGAGAATTAATAATCGGTAACTGTCTACTGAAATGTTATAGCCCAGCGGTGAGAACGTGTGACTCTTTCGAGGAGGTGACGAGTTCAGATCCAATGAGTTTTTCTGTTAAAAACCTGTGTCTAATTGATGTTTGCAATTTATCACACTCTTTTCGGTGAAAACATCGTGACCAAAGTTGCATATTTCTAGAGAATTCTGGTGATATGTGTAACCTACCAATCCGCATTGGAGTAGCGTGGTAGATCTTAGCCCTATGCCCAGTAGTGGGATAGTATAGTAACAGGCTGTTACCAAGACTATTAAGACTAACTGTCTGCTATGCGCAGATATGTCAAATACATATAATTAGTATGAAATTTCTTAAAGGATGTTTTTAAAGTCAAACAAAGATAAACACACCGAAACAATTAAAATCATATTAAAACGATTTCATCCTTCTTTATTTTAAACTAGTAATGCCCCGCGGTTTCACCCTCGTCCATACCTATCTCATGGTACTGGAAAATCTACAAAGTCGGACTATAGATTTATTTTGTAGATTATTTAATTATGAAAAATGGGTATCATTAGTATTCTTGGAATAAGAGCTAACTCACCAAACGCAGGCCCCGAATAACGGTCGCTACAATGAATTATGGCATTATTTTCTTTCGATTTATATTCTTAAATTCGTAATATCTTTTGATTGGGATGTCGGATTTTAATAATTTAAAAAATATTTTACAGGTATTGAAATAGTTTTAATAAAATATCTTTTAATGAGATAAGGATTAATACAGAGATATGAATATAATGGTTTGATTATTGTCGGCAATTTTATCAACTTTTACAATGTAAAAAAGTAGTTATATTGGTATAACTATAATAGTTAGACATATGGTATCGCGGACGGAAAAAAGTCTAACTATTCTCAGTCTCATCTAACTAATATGGTTATAAAAAATGTTCTACAGTATTATAGAACATATGTTCTAACCATTTTTTTTGTTCTATCCTCAATAGTTTCTGCAGCGCACGCGATGAAAGATGTATATAAGTAAAGTAGCGGCCTGTTACAATCCCACTGCTGGGAATAGGCCTCCTCTTTCCGTTCGGAGAGAAGGGTTGGAGCTAAAACCTACCACGCTGCTCCGATGCGGATTGGTAGGTTGAAAGATGTATACGACTGAATTATTCACAACTTATTACAAATTTATTAGGGGTCCTTATTTTTTTTGAAAATGACTTATAGCCTAAGTTGCTCAGTGAAGAAGCAGCTTTCGAATGGTCAAAAATAAAGGTCTACAATAATTTAATTATGCCCGTCGTGTGTTCGGCTAAGTAGACAAGACCACCCTCATTTTTTACCGAGGTATCTTATAAAGCGACTAATGTAAGTTGACCCGCCACGTGGTATTTGGTTGAGTAGAATAGACAACCCTCATTCCTTAACAAGATATCATACGAAGTGACTAAAGTAAGTAGACCCGCCGTGTGATATCCGACTGAGTAGAATAGACGACCCTCATTTCTTACCGAGGTGTCGTAAGAGACTAATGTAAATTCCGTGTGGTATCCGGCTAAGTAAAATAGACTACCCTTATTTCTTAACGAGGTGTCGTTAAAGGTGACTAAGGTAAGTTGTCATCAGGCAGGCGTCCCGTAGTAAAATACCAGTATATTATTTACCAGACAACTGGTAAATATACTACATATATAGTTTTCAACATACTTAGATACAAATATACACCCAGGCTCGAAGAACCAACAAATTGTTTAAAGAAAATGTTGGCCCTCGGCGGCAATCGAACCCGCGACCCGCGAAGCTGAAGGCAGGGTCACTAACCACTGTGCCAACGGGCCAGTCAACATTTTACATGAAGCAAAATTTAGATTTTTAAGTAGCATTAGAATATAATATCTACGTTTAGATATTTAGTTGTATGGTTAGCATTCAGCAAAAAGGTGTATCAGATTTTTTATTTCACAGTTAATAGTTAATACCTATAGTCATAATCTTGATTTAGCTTAAAATTTAATGCAGTGTGTTTGAGCAGGCGGAAGTGTCCTGTTATATATATTAAGAAATATAACATTTTGTAACTAGTTTTAATTGCGATTTCTTCGTAGAAGCACGCCTTAAAAATACCCAAAATAAAAATGTTATTGGTTTCATTATATTTACTTTTAATATGGTCTGTAAGTATAAAATATTTTTTATTTAAAATTAATAATAAATTGATTTTCATAAAAAAAAATCTCTGGGTGTTTTGAAATGTTTTTCTAAAGGTTATAGGAAAAATAAATCAATGAATATTTCGATTTATAACACTTATGCGATTTTTTGACTAAATTAATTTTTGTGTAAGTAATGGACGAATGAAAAATTGGAAAAATATTATTATGTATTTAATTTATTATAGTACATAATATTATAAAAAGCTTTGATGGCCCAGCGGTTTGACCGTGCGACTCTTTTGAGAGGGTCACGGGGCCGAACCAACTATGAGTTTTTCCGTTAAAACTTATGCGTCTTATTTATATTTTCAATATATCAAACCCTTTACGGTGAAGGAAAACATTGTGAGGAAACCTCCATAAATCTAAAGAATTCTGGGTATATGATCTTAGAAAGAGAGAGTTCTCTGTTTTGGGATAGAAGGTTTGGAACTTTCTCTCCCAAAACGGAGAAAGGAGTTCTATGTCCAGCAGTGGGATAGTAAGAGGCTGTAACATTTCTTCCACGGTTTTTACTATTGTAAATGAGAAAGCATGTTTGCTTTTCCGTTTGTTAGTATAACGATAGTAGAAGGGTAAGGAAGTGATATCGGCTATTTTTTTGGTAATTGTTTGAGGCGTAAATTAATCCCATACAGGATGGTGGTGATTAATCCCATAGCGGAAGCAACCACCCGTTCCTGTTATGAGTTTCACCAAGCTAAAAGCTCAAACGGTTCTTAGGAAAAGAAAAAAAATAAAAAATGTTTTATGTCGTTAATTGCGTAGTACATTCTTGCAAATTGTCATGGGATAAAGGGATAAATATATATACTGAACCAATGTTAATAGGGGGAAAAACTTTTTTTGGTACTGAAGTTCACCAGACGAAGTTGTTTTATTTTTAGTATTAAAATAAATAACATTAACATTTTAAATTCTGGTTTTAATTTTACTTTTAAATTTCAGGTACAGGTGAAGTCAGAATATAGTCGTAATTTAATTTTAAAAGACAAACGATTACTGAACGATGGGAACCTAATACCTGTCTTTGGTTTTGGCACATTAACAGTCACGGTTAGTATATTTTTATAAATCGTCGAATTTAATCTTTGTAAGGAATTTGCAAGGAAAGAATTTCTACTAGCTGACTCGACAGACGTCCTGTCTTAACCAATTAAGTAAGAAGGATATTTTCAAATTTCCGCCAAACTTACAACGTTCTTTCATAAGAACCTACTTCTTTAACCTGATATACCTACCTTTAGTGATATACCTACTTCTTTTACTTGTGTTAATGATGGTCCGTTGTGCATCTTCCCGTTCTTATATCTTAATGTTAGATATAAGAACGAATAGTACACTATATTTAGCATTACATATATTTTGTTTTATCGCGGATTATAGCAAAAAAAATATTTTCATTTCTTTTGTGTTATGGATTTCCTCAAAGTCTTTTTTTTCCTTTGCTCCGTAAGTTCAGTCGTAATTTGTCGCCAGACGCGTCAGTTCTGGTTCTTCAGACTTTCTATTTGGGCCTTCTTCAGGTCATCGTTGACCATAGATATCCTCTTTGTCTAGCCTTGTCTCATTTTTAGTTGGATAGGCCCTCCTCATCATTTTTCGCCAGACGCGTCGGTTCTGGGTCGTCAGAATTTCTATTTGGACTTTTTTCAAGTCGTTGTTGACCATAGATATCTTCTTTGTCTAGCCTTGTCTCATTTTTAGTTGGGTCGGCCCTCCTTGTCATTTTCCGCCAGACACGTCGGTTTTGGGACATCAGAATTTATATTTGGGCTTTCTTCAGTTTGTTGTTGAGGACAGATATCCAAGTTTGTAGGAGTCTCCCTTGCCTTCTGGGCGAAATTTGAAATTTGTCTAGTCTTGTTTAGGTCTTTTCATGACATGATCATACCATCTACTTCGCGTTACGTACTCGGTCCTTGAGGGTGACACCTCCTGCCCATTGAAGCATTCTAAGCGCCGTTGTACTAACTTTTGTGGAATAGGTTTTTTTACATAGATCAAAATTCAGAACTGTATTCGCTTACAGATTCTTAATGTATGAATTACAAATTTATCATAAATCATTCATTATTATCATCAGAATTTTTTTAGCACAAAAGTTATTATCTCAATTTATAGGAATTTATTTAAGACTCAATTTTTATTTTTTAGTTCAAAGAATTAGACAATTTATCTGAAGCAGTTACCACGGCAGTAGAGGCTGGCTACAGATTATTAGATACAGCTGCACTATATATAAATGAAGATATAATTGGTTCGGTCATTGTCAATTTAACGAAATCTGGTATTGTCAAACGGGACGATTTATTTATTACTACTAAGGTAAGTCAAGTGAAGCTAATCAAAGGAATAAAATGTGATGTACAACCCCGGTAGCATTCTGTGGTTGTAGCCGGTGCCTCGTGTGCTTGTATGAATGCTCTCTTAATATAAAATATAGCATAGCTTTAATAATTTATAGAAGCAGGCGTTATTTTACGGAATTCCATAGTACAGAAGTTCTGATAAAATTATTTTGTCATAATCTGCGTTTGTAAAGAGAATATAGATTCTCTTATCTATTACCTATGTAATGATAAGAATAGGAAACAGACAACGTTCTAATACCTTATATATGCAGGATCAGTCACGACACGAATCGCAAAATGTTGCAACCAATAACACACCACACAAGCACTACACACACTCACTACGATCGTTTCGCCTCATAACCGGAGCTCCATCATGAGTATAGGCTCCACGACAAAATCGTAATGGATTACGTTACGTGAACGTTATCTGCTTCCTACACTTAGCATTGCATAGTTTCTGAAAAAACGCGGATTAAAATAAAATAATTCTATCAGAACTTCCATGTAGCTTAAATTAATTATGGTATATTCTTATTCGTTCTAGCTAATATTTGAAGCAAATACCTGCGAGAAAGTGGTTCCAGCACTTAAACTAGCCCTGAAAAGATTGCAGTTAGATTATGTTGACTTATTCCTAATCCATTGGCCGTACAATACAGTAAGACATTATCATACTCATTACCTAGTAGTAATGTAACGGTCTCTTACTATTCCACTGTTGGGTCTATACCCAGGAGGCCTATGCCTCCTCTCTCCGTTTTTGGAAAGGAGGGTTGGAGCTTAGACCTTTCACGCTGCTCCAATGCAGAATGCTAGGTTACACATATCGCCAGAATTCTAAAGAGATATGCAGGTTTCCTCACGATGTTTTCCTTCACCTAAAAGCGTGTGATAAATTCTAATTTTTTTTCGTTGTTCGATGCCGTTGCTGATGTTGGTGGTGGATTAGATTAGTTTAGGGTATGGTCGCCACTGAAAACCAGTGTTGGGGGCTACCTCAACGTAAATTGAGTGGTGTTCCTTTTTGCAACGTTACATTTCTCTGCATAGGTATAATTTTAATTAAAATTAAAATTACCCTACAAACAGTACAGTTATATAGACATATAACTGTACTGTTTGTAGGGTAAGTGTGACAGTTGTGAATAGAATGTTTTTGATTTGATTTGATTTAATTAATAAATAAAATAAATAAGTTTTTAACAGAAAAACTCATTGGTGTCTACCGTGATTTGAAGCCATGGTTCTCTCGAGAGAGTCGCACGGTCTTATCACTGGCCTATCATAGCTTTTTTTACCTTTTTGCTTGTTACCTGATAGTAATAATACTTCTAAATTTAGTTTACGCGGCGAATTATTTTACACATTTACATAAAGCCCTGATGTGCTAAACCTTCCGGAAGAATTTCACTACATTTTAGCAAAAACCTTACAAAAATCTGTTCAGTAGATTTTGGGAAAATCGATCAAATCTAGTTAGACAGCTTTTGGGGAATTAGTAGTATGGTATATTTCTGCCTTCTCAACTTCTGATTAAAAAAGAAAGGCTAATTATGAAATGTGTAATAGATATTTTTTATTTAATAGCTGGGATTCAAGAAATTCGATATCTTAGATATATGGAGGGGTATGGAAGATGTCAAGGACTTAGGGCTGTCTAAATCTATTGGTGTTTCCAATTTTTACAAAGAACATTTAAATGTGATACTCAAACAATGTAAATATCGTCCGGCTGTCAATGAAATCGAGGTATGTATTTAAGTATTTCTTCCTGTTTAAAATTTTGATGGCTCTTTCAAATGATATTTAGCTAAGAAATTCAGCGATATAGCATAGTACAGTTTACGGAAAACTAGAAATGTAAAACATCAAATGATAGAGCTTTTTATAATTATGCAGGGTGGTACCGGTCATACGATATTAATTTTAATTGTAGTTACCTCAGCGCCTCGCCTAAAAATCATTTAATTCAGTGAAATATTTTAGCCACAGAAATAACTTTATATTAAAAAAAATAAACATGATGTATAGAGATCAACGACTGTACCCTATTACGACAGACGAAATGAAAAATAACCTTGACCCAAAACTAAATAGTAGTGGTGCGAGGGAGCGAAAACAAAAATGCAATAGTTTTCTCTTATTTTACGAATAAACGCGCCGCGCCAGATCAGTCAACCATTACTAACAAAGCCAGATCTCAATTAAATTATATTTATTTTCTTCGAAAATATTTTTTTTTTCAAAACTTTATTTAAGAAGATTGAATTATACCCTACTACGTAGAAATTAAACTGTGATAGCCTAGCGGTGAGACCGTGCGACTCTTTCAAGGGGAACACGAGTTCCGGGCAGGCACCAATGAGTTTTCCATTAAAACTCATGTGTCTAATTGATAATTTCAATTTATCACACGCTTTTCGGTGAAGGAAAACATCGTGAGGAAACATGCATATCTCTAGAGCATTCTGGGGATATGTGTAACCTACCAATCCGCATTGGAGCAGTGTAGTAGGTCTTAGCTCCAATCTTTCTCACCAAAAACGGAGAGAAGGCCTTAGCCCAGCAGTGGGCATAGTAACAGGCTGTTACTTTACTTTTCTTTTACGTACAAAAGATCAGTGGATTCATTTAATGTCGTATCGTTGGTTGATAAAACTGTTGAAACCAGCTCATTTACAGGTAAACCCTACGTACGCTAATCGCAAACTCGTTGACCTTTGTCAGAGGCATGGGATTGTCGTCATAGCCTACGCGCCTTTTGGTTTCACAGTGCCCAGACCAGGGATCATTGATCCACCACCACCTTCGCTAAATCATCCTGTATTGCTGCATATAGCAAATAAATATGGCGTCACAACGAGCCAAGTTGTTCTACGATATTTGGTAAGCAATACACAATCTATAACTCTATACTTATTATAAAACAAAGTCCCAAAACGCTGTCTGTCTGTATGTAATCAATTTTCTCAGAATCTACTGAAGGGATTTTTGTACAGTTTTCACCAAACGATAGTGCAATACTTCCAAATTGTTTAAGTAAATAGCACATATCGATATTATGTAAATTGTGTAAAAGAGATCACGCAGTTAATAAAAAACTTACTTGCTGGGAGCTGTAGTCGCGTGCGCTGCATAAACCAACAGAGATACGCTAAAGTAATGTAGTAGAGAAATGTAGATCTATAAAAAATACTACAAAAAAGTTACGATAACATGTCTCTATCTCTCACGGTTAACTCACAACAACTACTTTTATGTTCAAAATTACGAAAATTCGTAAATCAGTGAATTCTACTCGGACGAAGCCGTTGTTGGCATAGCTAGTGAATATATAAGACGAGAAGTGTAAGATTAAAACATGTAATAAGGGGAATGTGATTTATTTTAGATTGATCGGGGCACCATACCTATACCTAGTTCAAAAAACAAACATCATATTTTGTCTAACAAGGACGTGTTAAAATTTTCTCTCACTGATGAAGAAGTAGAGAAAATTAATAAATTTGACATTAATTTTAAAGTTTATGGAGGAAACAACACAGGTGACAGTGTTTCGGTTGGCGAAGAATATAGAGCTAGGATGGCGTATGCAAATCGACGTAATAGCGAATTGTACCCGCTTTCACATACATCTTTTCCTTCCATATAAAATCGTTGAAGCTTTCATTTTTGTATTGGTTCATTTTGATTGTATTTTGTTATATAACAATAAATTTTCATAGTAGACTTTAATAATGATAATCATCTCAAGAACTACTAAACCAATTTTTATGTGATACATAGAGATAGATAGATTCATAAGGAATACACCTAAGCGGTGTATAATATGTTGAATTTTTATTTAAACATAGATCTTCTGTAATCACGGATTAAAGTAAAATCATGTAACAGTTTTGTAAATGACGCATTATTGAAATTGGTTACACACGGTGTGATGGCAAAACAATATTATCACCAGCCTTTAACATCATGGTCGGGCTCAAAGAAGGCACTCTTAACACGAAGTTCTTAGATGCTGTTAAAGATTCTTAGTTCTTTACTCTGTCGCATTTCGCACCCTCGACGATGATTTTGCGATTGTCCGTCTCATCCACACACTGTAGAAGCCGTTTGAACTTACAGTATAGTCAAGTTAACATAGTCGTGACGAAACCAGAACTCATTAAAAGATTCCTACCGTCCCGCGACCTTGTGCATTGTAATTTTTGTACTTCCTAAGTATTATCAAGCAAAATATCTTCTACAATTGCGTCTAAAACCTATTACTATTTTAAAAAAAATTTTTTTTTCTTGGTTTACGTGTAATGTGCAAAAAGTTTAAAATAGCGTCTTAATAAATATGAAACCAAATATATACAAACTTACTTAAAACCAGAACATAATGATAAATTAATTCATTTGCGAATTTTGAAAAATAAAATAAATTCAATTTTTATTATTGTTTTATTTTTCTGTATTATTAAGAACATATGCTAATGCCACCTTATAAATTTATCTTTCCATTTATATTCGTATTTCATGTATTTTAAGACCAGAGATTGATAAAACTTTAAAAATAATATTAGAATTAAATACGTCGCTTTAGAATATAAAGTGAAAATGAGATACAATTAAGTTATATCGATGGTTAAAATATCGCATTAAGGAACGGAACGGAACCGGAACACATAAAATATCGCTAAAAGTAAAGTTAAATGTTATCTAAGTTATATTATGTATTTCATTGGGCGCCACGTCGTATTATCTTTACTTGAATTGTGTTTTGATTGGTGAATATACGTACAAAAGTTTCCATATTCTTTTAACATTCTTAATTGATACAAACCACCAACTTATAAAATATATTACCAATTCATTATCTATTACACTATATGAAAAATTATGATACATTTACCTACCCTATTTATTTCCCCTTTTTACCCAATTATATTATATTTCATTTCATTTATTATCAATAAAATATTTTTTAAACAAATTACTCACATACATATTAATATAATTGCTTTTAAAAATATTGTGAGGCTTTTTGTTTTATTACAAAATTATTATTATGAAAAATATATTCAGTACGTTCAACGAAACTTAAAAACCAATTTATAAGAATATGATTTCTGGAGTTTTTCAAATGGTCGACGATTACATGAACAAAAGTACATACAGCCTTTAATAAAGTCGTAACGGAAGTCATAACTTCGCAAATTGCAACAATCCTAGAAATGTTCAATTCGAAAAATAACAAGTTGACTGTAGTTTTATATATTTTACTAAATAAGTTAAATTCCACTGCCCAGAGTATGAGTGCCGTCACTATCAACCATATCATCCTTAATAAGTTGGAAGACTGTGAGACATTTCTCTGAAAATCTAATTTTATACAAATTTATACCGGTAGCTTAATTATGCAGAGATATTTTAAAAAGCACCTCATTACTTGCTAAGCTCACATTATATCAACACTTGAAAGTTACACAAAAAATATCACATTAATATTAATACTAAATCACATTGAAAAATATTTCTAATATCTGTTTAAGATGTCTAATAAAAGTGAACCTGGTGAACAACTTAATCGATTCTTATATAAACAATGACAGAGTAAGATTTTTAAATTTACCGAATTAAAAAAATATCAATCTGTTTTCAAAAATAGATAAAGTTAACTTATATTGCGTTAACTGTACCGTACCTCATAAGTTTTATTTATCAATTTTCAAAATAGATAACATAAAGTAAAAATCATTACTGAGATGTTAAACTTCATATTTTAATTATAAATAAATGATTTTCATATATCATATTTTAAAATAAATGATTTTATGATAATTTGAATAAAATTATTAACAATTTTCAATTAAATTTATAAGAAGTTTAATATATATGTTGTCTTGTTGGAATTTTATTTTACCCTAATAATAAATGCTAAATTATCCATTCTTATTTTACATTCTTTATACAGCAATATTGTGTATCATTAATATTGTATCATTGTTAATATGAGATTTAAAGTTGTTAATAGTTCATTTTATAATAGACAGCACATATAATATTAATCTATAGCTAATTGTCTAAAAGAGCCATCGATACCAAATAATTCATCATAGTTTGTGGGCTTTCCTGGTCTTAGGGATTCGTTAGCGATCAAAGAATCTTGTGCTTTAAACCAGTCCCTGTACTCTATAAGTTTTTGGGTCCACTTAGCTGAAAAGAAGAATTTCCTGTTTAGATCACATAAACTGGTCTCAACTGTGAGAATATTAATAAATAAATATATGAGACACTTAGACACACGGTCGTCAGTGCCCAAAGTAGATAACTTAATATGGTTAATATACTTCTGTTATGGATTAGGGACAACTGGTGAATATATACATATATAATATTAAATACATAAAGTAACGGCCTGTTACTATCCCACTGCTGGACATAGGCCTACCGTCTCGGTTTTTCGAGAGAGAGATAGGAGCTAAGGCCTACCACACTGCGTCAATGCGGATTGGTAGGTTACACTTATCTCCAGAATTCTTCAAAGATGCAGGTTTCCCCACGATGTTTTCTTCAAAATCATGTATTTAAACTTACGTACCTTGAAGCTCATCCATAGTTCCGATTTGACCACCGTACTCATTTGGTAACATTTCTTGCGGTATATATTTGTACAACTCCTTTAAGTCCTTGTGGATAAAAATCTAAAATATTATTAAAATATATTTAAATCAATAACAGAAAAACTCATCGGTGCCTGCGCGAGGTTTGTTTCTCAAAATTCAAATTCAAAATATTCTTTATTCAAGTAAACTTGTAAACAAGTCCTTTTGAATCGTCAACTCTATAGTTGGTTCGAAAAACTGTTTCTACCGAGATCAGCCAGCAAGAAACTCGGTGGCTGCTCTTTTCAATTCTTATCACTAGTTACATTTAGTCATTACTGTCTTGTACAGAGTCAAAGAGTAGCTAAGTCCACGCGATCTTATCGTCTAAGTAATCTTCGACAGGCTTTCTATATCAGTTTCTTTTTAACAGTGTTTTTAAACTTCTGTAATGGCAAGGCCAAACTTGTTTTCGGAATTTTATTATAGAATCTTATATCCAAACCCACAAACGGTTTACCTACTTTTGCTAGGCGCAAAGCAGGAGCCGCAAGCTTATTTCGGTTCCTACTTTGTCTATTATATACATCACCTATCGTTTTATAATTCTTTATATTTTTTTATGTATAAAATATTAAATTGCTTAAAATATTCTGTGAAGCAACAATATATACAAAAGCAAGTAAGCTGAGATAGACAAATGGTGAGACAATATCCTTCGCTCCAGGGGGTCAAGGTTTGAAGCCCGGGGCAGACACCTATGAGTTTTTCTAATTCAATCTATGTGCGAAATCGTTATTTGCAATTTATTATGCACTTTACTGTGCAGGAAAACATCGCGAGGAAACGTTTATATCCCTGGAGAATTCCTTGGATATAAAATGTAACCTTTCCTTTAGTTTAGGCAACGTGTCTAAGATCCAACTTATCTCCCCAAAGAACAAAATAAAAGGAGAGTCGAGGACTATGCGCAGCGGTGGGATAGTAAAAGGCCTTTACTTTACTTGTAATAAAGTTCAAAATACAGGAAAATTTGTGTTCAAAATTCATTTGGAACTTTTTTACTCTTAATTATTACGTACTTGTAATTTATCAAAACTTTAAAATGGTATGTTATCAACGTTGTACTTTTTGAAATGTTAACTCACCCTTTTCCTAATTTTATCCTTAAGGAATGGCTTTACAAAGTTGATGAATCTTTCAACCACAGGTGAAGTGTTAATTATATGTACTTCCTTCAATTTCACTGGATAGGCTTCCTGGAAGAGATTAAAATTGAAATTTGCTACTACAAAAATCAAAAAATTGTGCGCCCAGTGTATCGCGGGTGATATAGAAGTCGATGGGGGCCTTTTACTTGCATCTAGTGGAACCTTTTTGAGATCTTTAAAGTTCGGCGTGTAACGTTCTTTTAACTTATTCTATGAAACTTTTAGTTAGTTGAGTTATTTAGATGTACACATAAAATTCACAGTTCCATTGAATTTATATTGCTTACAATCTATTAATAGCTGCCGCTGGCGACTTCATTCAATACAAATGCTTTAATTGCGAAAGTCTATCCGTCCTTTACGCTGTCACGGCTAATAATATGAAGGTAATTTTATACAATTAAATTTAAAAATACTATTTCCATTCTATTCTTAAATACCTGCACACAGATCATGAATTTCTTCATCACAGATGGAGACAACTTTGCCAGCAAGCTGGGTGCGATAACAGCTCCATCTAGCACGTATATATCCCCAGCGACACCTACAATTTCTTCGACCAACCGGATGTCGCCAATCATTAGAGCCAGCTTAAATGTGTCCGTGATCTGTCGTGAGTCGAGTCCTGGGAAGAGACCTGAAATTCAAATTCAAAATATTATTTAAATAAACTTGTGAACAAGTGCTTTTGAATCGTCAAAATTTACTGCTGGTTCGGAAAGCTGTTCCTACCGAGAAGAGCCAGCAAGAAACTCGGTGATTACTTTTTTCAACTAGTTACATTTGGTTATTACTTTCTTGTACAGGGTAGAGGAGTAGCTATACCCACGCATTTTTATCATTTATATAATCCTCAATAGTATAGCAGGCTTTTTGTATCAGCCTCCCTTTAAAAGAGTTTTTAAACTGCTGTGGTGGCAAAGATAAAATCGATTGCTGGACTTTATTATGGAATCTTATACTGAAACCCAGAAATGACTTATTTACTTTTGCAAGACGCAACGCAGAACCCGCAAGCTAATGTCGGTTTCTACTTTGTCTATTATATACATCGCCAAATTTTTTATAATTATGTTTATTCTTATGCACAAACATTAGATTGCTAAAAATATTCTGTCTAGCCAAAGTAAGAATACCTACTTGCTTAACTTCTCTCGCAATAAAAATAAAATAAAAAGATACTAGATTTGTTGTGATTGATGTATGATGAGTATTCAAAATTTAATATTTTGAAACAATTTTGGTATGACTTATTGGAAATATTGAAAGAGGCAATTTAGTTTTATATTCGGGCTATTCAAGGCAAAGTAAAACTCGTAGCTTTTAAAAAACTTTTGTTTTAATTACTCACTGCACACTTTCCAATCGGCCCTTTGTTCATATGTTCTTTCTTCCTTCTGTAATACTGTCTCGCTTACACACTCACCTGCATTCCGTTTGATGCATACATCTAACGTTTCCACATTTGTATTATATAAAAATAAAGGAGAGTAAAAACCTCATAAAGAGTGTGTTGTACCTATAGAGTTATTATACTTAGAGTAGAGGAGTCATAGACAGGACTGTAAGTGATAATGTCACAATATTTAATGAGAGGGATGATGAAACTCATATACTTCATATTTGTCTAATCACACATAAAAAAAAGAGACCGATAGATCCTCATTTGCTTTCCTTTTATTGTCTTATACTTAGCCTTGATATGCATTACGAATTGTAACCAATATATTCCACTAGCAAAATCTCATATGTGCCTACGAGTTCATTAAACTTTTATTAAACTTATAACACCTATACTGTAAGGATTTTTTGAAGTCACTATGCTACGTGTTGTTGATCTTTTTGTAGATCTGCAATATAATGTATTGAAACGACAATAGCACATGAACACGGCGTCTGTTTATCTTATTTCCCATAATGGTCTTACCAATAAGGATGTTTGTTCGCAAATCACGTAAGTGACAAGGCTGTGTTACTATTCAAGCATAACAAGTATACACTTAGCTGTGATGGCACAACAAAACCAACTCTATTTACATAATAGATATGTTTTAAGTTTGTTTACTATTGTCGGGAAACTGCGCGTCTTTTCATAACGTTGTTGTTATAAGTTTTGAAAAAAGAATGAGGCAGACTTAAACAATGGAATTTTATTATCTAACCGTAAGTATAAGTCACCCTATATAATAAGAAGTGAGTATAGCCAGTTTCTATACATTAAGTCTAAATACCCATTCATGATAGTTTAAATTAAAACAAGTCAAGTTAAGAAGAGCTTTTAACAAAGTTTCATATCCCTATTGTTGGCCTTTGAGGAATTCCCTCGTCTGGAGCTAATCCTGGCAGCAGCATCAGGCCATGCTTATCATAAATATTCACTCATTCATTCTTCATTCTTCATTTGTCATTGTCAGTCATTGACTGGACCAATATATAAAATGTCTTTAGATGAAGGGCACTGTATCCCACATCCTTTTAGGACAATTCCTAAGCTATCTATATGAATAATTTATAGAATTAGGCGTTACTTTGCGGAGATCCATAATACAAAAGTAATAATAAAATTATTTTGCTATAATCCGCGATACATCGCGGATTGTAGCAAAATAATTTTATTATTACTTTTCTATCTATATGATATTCTCCCATCAAAAATCCGTCGTCCCATAAACGTGGAAATGTTGTTAACGTCTGTGTTTAGTCCCTATTGTAAATATTTATGTAAATATATTAAATGCAGAACATGCATTAAAATGTGTAAGTAACTGGCTGCAACGAAATTTGCTTACACTAAACTTAGACAAAACCAAGTTTGTCACTTTCAGCTGCACTCCGAAAACACAGCCAAAGATCTTTACCTTAAAACTGCACTCATGTGATCCACTACACGGGATTTGTTCATGCTTAGAAATTCAAAGAACCTCAGATATAAAATACCTTGGCATTATATTAGACGGATGCTTATGCTGGCGTAAACAAAAGACTTTTGATATTTTGGCTCATAGAACCGTCTTAGCTGGTCGACAGTACTATTTCCTTAGCGCAAAACTGTATAACAAAATTGACAATATTCTAAAAATTTCTAAATTAAATAAAAATTCATGTAAAAAAACCGTAAATGTATGGTTGAAAGAACTTAGTTATCTAAAAACAGAGGAATTAATCACCGAAGTAACTTAATATGATAAAAACGAAAGACAATAATTTTTACACACGCGTAGGTACACACACACACAGACACACACACACACAAACACACACACAAACACACATTGTAGAAGGTATCACCATATGAAACTATTATAGTTTTAAAAAAGGGTCCTAGGAAGGCGATGGCGTTCGTGGTACAGGTTATCCTAGTGCGAGCGCCAAAGCACTCCTTTTAATTAATTCTACCTTTTAATTAAGATTAAATTTATATATTGTTATAAAAGGAGTAAAACACTGTAATAGATCATAAGATAATAAGAAATAAATAAATAAATAAATAAATAAAATAAATAAAAATAAATGTAATAAAACAAAATTGTAAATAAAAAATATTGATTATAAATATTTATATATAACATGTATATTATATATAAATACTTATAATCAAATATTGTGTTGTCCATCACATTGTGTTGTTCTATTTGTTTCAGGTAACGGGTTGAGCACAAAGTTTCCAATATTTGTAAAATATTAAAATTTAAGTTTTATTCACAATATATTATTATATATAATTATTCATCGTACAATCCCCTTTGTGTGTCCTCCACTTTACGTGACATTGGCGAAGTATATTGTGCAAATAATGCACTCCTGAAAGCCATTCAATAAATATTAAATTGAATATAAAATGTCAGCTCAATTTCAATTGTCAAATTTAACTTGCAATACACACACATACATACATACACGACAAGTTGAATTAAAAAAAAGAGTTATCTAACAAGTTCTAGGTGTCTAAAAATGACCAACTGATGAACAATGGATAAATAAGATAATAAGATAATCAATGAAAAAAATATTACTGGTTAATTCTCACCTCTGCAAATTGTGACCCTTCTCCCATTTGGTGTTAGCCCTGGCAGCGGGGGTCCTTGTCTGAAATTACCATTGCCAAAAGCATTGAATTTCGTAATAGGTATTTCTGAAACAGTGGGGCGAACGATATATCCCGCATAGGAGAGGGGAAACCAACAACCGGAAACTCAAACTGAGTCACAGAGAAGCACGTTCGGGTTTACCAAATATACATATAATGAGTCCTCATAATTGTCTATTAAGAAAGATAAGCGCGAGCACGATCGTGTAGAGGGCATACTCAGCTGTACTCGCCAATCATCGTCTAAATCAATCAGTCTAAATGAATCGCTGGGTGAGACATTCGATTGTATGAATCGTATGATAATACGGATGATTGTGTGGACACTTGCACGATGATTGTGCCGATTTTAGACGATCACACGATCATCGCTGATAGTGAAGTACAGACATAAAGATTGCAATATGTGATAATTAAGGTTTACGTAATCTCTATTGCTCAGTAGGGTTACGCAGTCATTGAGCGAGCGCGAGCACATGCCCTTGACACATCAAGGCCCTCAAAGTGTCATCTTAATATGAATCCTAATTCACGTTTCTTAAGAACTATTATACCATTGGTTTTATGCCTATTTACGCACTTGGGGACTACTTTTGTCGCAATGTCACAAGTAACATAGATTCTTCTTTAGGATTTCGAAGTCAAAAAAAGATCTTTAATTTTGAAACTTTAATGCAACCATTGTCGCAATCGCATTATCCCCATAGAACAGTGATGTATTGTCTGCATTTCACATAAGTAATTAGAGTATATTCAAGTTATTGTGATGAAACGACAACAATGAAAAGTTTCACAATTTATAACACAATAATATATTTTAATAATATTTTTTAACACAGATAGTAAATATATTATTTTACATATATTAAATATTAAATGCTACATTACTCATGAACTTTCCGCCGTATGGTATCCGGCTGAATAGAATAGACCACCCTCATTTCTTACCGTTAAAGGCGACTAAGATAAGTTGATGCCAGACAGGCGGCCGCTCGTAAAATACGTAGCCAAATCATATCACAACTTAGAGTGGGATAAGGGCACTGCAAAGTAACATTATTTAACAGTATCCTGAGAATTGGCAATTATATATTTTTTTAGTATCTTTTTAAACTTCCGAACGCGTTGCACTTACTTATCTTATCTATTTGTTAGGTCTTTGATATAAAGAAATGGTATTAATATTACTTACAATTTCGATTTCAAAACTTCTTTTAGCTCAGGGCTGGTAGCATCGCGATTAGAGAAGAATTCGGGACAAGCAGCCCTCATGGTAAAGTACATATCTAGCTTCCGTTTGCATTTCTCCATAGAGAAGCTGCAGCCTCTCAGAAAAGTCATTAGAGGATTGTCTTCTGCAAAAAATGCCTTATTGAAACCAAGAATTGTAGTAACTGTAGTTTACACTTCAGTTAATCATCAAAGTATTGTTTTTTTGTTTAAAATAACGGATAATTTTGATTTTATTTAATATTTTTGTTTCTATTTTACAGTGTGATTATAACTTGAAATTTTTAAAGACCATAAATGCACACCGAAAATAAAGACGCTTTTAAAGCGTCCTAAATGACCTTGAAAAATTAAATTCGCCACCACACAGCCGCAATTACAGTAATTATTTTAATTTTAGTAAGTTTATTATGGTTAGTTGCTTTTGCTGTGATAGCCCAGCGGTGAGACGGTGCGACTCTTTAAAGACAGTTACGAGTTCCAATCCCGGGCAGGCACAGATGAGTTTCCTGGTAAAACTTATGTATCTTATTGATAATTGCAATTTATCACAAGCTTTTCGATCAAGGCAAACATCGTGAGGAAACCTGCATATCTCTAGAGAAATCATGGGATATGTGTAGCCTACCAATCTGTGTTTCCAGAGTTACCAGGCTGTTTTTATTAAAATATTGCCTTAGAAAAGTTTTTCATAAATTTCTAACATCACTAGAATGTCAGATACAAATTTTCTCAAACTACTGCTTAGTCAAAATATATGACAATAGCTTATACCCCATTCGTTAGGTAGATGCGGTTCCTTTTTCAACCACTCTTTAATCGCAGCTAAATCCCTGTCCCTGGTTGCGATGTCTTCTTTGAGTTCCACACGAATTTTCTCTGACATTTCCTCCGAAGGATGTTCAAGTAGATCCGTCTTTAACTTCATTTTTACTGAAAAGACAGGGAAAGAATGCAGCTGAATGTATTTTTTTAAAATCTCTAATTTCAACAATCTCTGTCCTCACCCGGCCTTGTGACTAACGCAAAACTCTATGGCACTAGCAGCATATTGATAATTTGATTTTTTTATGACCTTATCTAAATTACGTACGTATCTGAATTGTGACTTTTTATAGGTTAAAAAGTAAACTTAGGGTTTATTTTTCTAGAACTCTAAAAAGCGAAAATGAAAATCCAAAATCGTAGCTATGTTCGAATGTACGAGTAATCAACTAATTGTTACTTTATTCTATCTCAGGGTTCGACTTCATGTAGAATAGTATAAGCATTCTACCTCAAATGTGATGCCTGAATTAAATCTAAATCACTTCTTAGCTAGGCTAAGGCAGTTAATATATTGAGAAGTTATTGTTAGTAGTGAGTAGCATTTTTTAACAGTTAACTTTCATCAAACTGTTACGTATAATAAACAGAATTCCATCTATTTATCTACTATTAATAATAATAATTATAAAGAAACCCATATTATTTTCTTTTCTTTTTAACGGGTACACATCCAACATAAAACTTCAAGAAATTGCCACGTCATCGAATCTGGAGCCGCTTTGACTCAAGGATCCTTGAGGATTACCTTGTTACCTTCATGAGGAGCTGTGATAGCCCAGCGACTGTGAGACCATGCAACTCTTTCGAGGGGAACACGAGTTCAAACCCGGCAGGCACCAATGAGTTTTTCTACTAAAGCTCATGTGTCTAATTGATAATTACAATTTATCACACGCTTTTCGGTGAATGAAAACATCGTGAGGAAACCTGCATATCCCTAGAGAATTCTGGAGATATGTGCAAACTACCAATCCGCATTGGAGCAGCGTGGTAGGTCTTATTTCTTATCCTTCTCTCCAGAAACGGAGAGGGGACGCCTATTCCCAGCAGTGGGATTGTAACAGGCCGCTTACTTTACTTTTTTTTTACTTTATGAGGAATTCTGTCCAACTATGTCTCCTAGCATTGTCTCCCTATAATAGGCAGGGTATCCAAACACACTAAGTTTACAACATTACCTAATGTATTTGTAAAATAGGAAATAACAAAGCAAATATAAATATTTGTATAGTGCAATTAGTATATTGTTAATTAAATAGTTACATTAGACTTAGACTGGACATAATAACCATGTTGTTGCGTGATTTGGCTAGATATCTTACGACTGGCTATCTGCCTGACTTCAATTTACCTTAGTCGTATTTAAAGACACCTCGGTGACAAACGAAGGTGGTCTATTCTACTCGGCCGGTAACCACACAGAGGAATATACATATAGTTTGTGTCTTTTTCTCAACATGTTTACAATTTCTACCTTTATACAGCATTATAAAGTCAATAGACATAGTTTGCTGGTTACCTAGGGCAGCAACAACCACACACACATTCTTTCTCTCTCTCACACTCACACACGCACACATATTTTGTCATTAAGATCGAGAAAATAAAATATATGTTAAGTGGTTACGCATAGGCGGAAAGACTTATCATTTAAATTGATTGGGTTGAATTCGGGTAATAATTGTGACATCAATCATGAACAAATTGATTAATAATTAAGTTAGAAAACAAAAGTAGTAATAAAATTATTTTGCTATAATCCGCGATAAAGTAAATAGAAAATATATATACGGCAAAGCTTTGCGATTTTGTCGTGGAGTCTATCTCCTGATGATGTTTCGGTTGGGGGGCGAAACGATTGTTGAGTTTGTGATAGTGAACGTGTGTAGTGCTTGTGTATTGTGGTGGCAGTGGTGGAGGTTTGTACATGTGTTTTTGCGAGTCCTGCACGTATCGGGAATGAAAAAACGGATACTCCACTATACATTTAACTTTATATATATTTTCTATTTACTTTATCGCGGATTATAGCAAAATAATTTTATTATTGCTTTTGTATTATGGTTCTTTACAAAGTAACGCCTAATTCTATAAATTAATTAAGTTAGATACGAACGTTTAGTCACGTAGAGATAATAATCTGAGAGCCAAAACGATGTTGCCAAATTTAGAGCCATACGTGTCAAAGAAAATGTATTGCGGTGCTTTCACACCTTGACCTCAAAAAAGCCGTCTGATTTGCGATTTTGATACATATTTGTACATAGGTGTCGATTAGCTCATAATCGCATGGCAACTAAAGTTACCCAAGTCAAAAATCAAGAAAACAACTAGTAGTAAAAAATCTATATTAGTGGTGAGGTTTTTTTATGTCTTGCATCGAGTTTGAATGGACTTTTGTTACAATATTAATGTGGTAATTATAACGATTCTTATGAATAGGAATTTGTTCGCATATATATATTTGTATTTCAGTAATGATGAAGAAAAAACTATATGGGACTATTACATACACGGTTGTCCATTCTCAAAATAAATAATACTTATGTTATGGGTAAATATAAAAATGCACCCAGAATCGAAGAACTAACAAACTGTTTATAGTTAATGTTGGCCCTCGGCAGAATCAAACCCGCGAGCCGCGAAGCTCAAGTCAGGGTCACTGCCAACTGGGCCAACGGGTCATGATAATCAATGATCTTACTCAATTGTCTACCATACTGCTATAGAACGACTTAAGAAAAAAATTATAAAACTTGAATATTCACGGTCATAATGATAAATTGTGAATATAAGTTAACTCATTTCATTCATAACAAAACTTATCTTTACTTTCCCAGGATTTGTATCTTCAAGTTCTTGATATGGTAATTTATATTAACACTAGCTGTGTCCAAGACTTCACCCGCATTGAAAAAAGGTTACAAAGATTTTCCCGCGCGATAAATCCAGACCCTGCGGGCAAAGTTACATGAATGTTGCTCCACAACCTCCCCCATCTTCCAGTGAAAGTCCTATCAAAATCGGTTTAGCCGTTTAATATACTATCAACCTAAACTTTACTCAAGATTTGCAGTATTTTTTAACAAAAACTATACGAAATTTTTTTTAAGTAGATTTTGGGAAAATCGTTCACATGTCAGACAGCAGCTTTTGGAACCTTTGTTTTATATTATGTATAGATCACTATAGTTGCGTTTTATCACCGAGATAACTGGTAATAATTCAAACGGCCGGCCCGAACTAGAAACTAAAATAGGAAATAATAAGTAAATAGGAACTTGTTTATTGAATTACCAAGTGGAATATTGTTTCAAGTATTTTATTATAGTTGTTCGGTCAATGGACTAATAGTAAAGGGCTTCGACCGATGTCAAGCGATACTCGCTAAACTGGTAGTTCAAGGGCTCGATACTGAAGGCAGGTATATACGATATTATAGTTGTCTTGATGAATGGCAGAGATAATATATTCTAGTTTATAATGTCATGTACTTACGACAGATCACAAATTAAGAACATAATATTAGTAGTTCAAGGCAAGGTTCTTTCGTGAAGGTCACGTTTCTAATGAATTTAGGTGTCCTTGTTGCAGAAATCGTTCTTTCTTTTATTTTTAATGTTATTTAAACAAAAAGAAAACTGAGAAGAGTATATTAACAGATTACAAAACTATGTCTCCCGTTCCGTATTCGCGATGAACTCAAGAATTAACTAAGAAAAAAAAATAGTTAATGATCGAATTCTATATATGGAAACAATAAAATAATAGTATATAATTCAAATAAATGTATTCAAATTCAAAATATTCTTTATTCAAGTAAACTTGTAAACAAGTGCTTTTGCATCGTCAACTTTACTGCTGGTTCGGAAAGCTGTAGCTGGAGATTCCTGAATTATTCATTAAGATATTCTTTTACATCTGAAATATAGATTTATATAATTTATGCAATAATTTACATCGAAGTAAGAAACTTCCAGACGATTATAACACGGGAATATAGGTAAACTGAAATTCTTCGAAACAAGTTGGCAAAGGGTGAATAGAATTTATTCTATAGTCGTTTATTTCAAGAATGAATGCAGGATGGATGAAGTGGCGACAGGTCTCAGGCACAATATGTGACCCCCGAATGCCCCCTAAACTAAAGGGAAAAATTTACACATCGGTCATAAGACCTGTCGTAATGTATGGATCAGAATGTTGGGCAATGAAAAAGATGGATGAAAGAAGAGTACATGCAAATGAGATGAGGATGTTAAGGTGGATGTGTGGTGTGACAAGACTTGATAAAATAAGAAATGAGTATATAAGGGGAAGTCTGAAAGTTGCGCCCATTATAGAAAAGATGAGAGGTGCAAGATTGGGATGGTATGGACATGTAATGAGGAGGGATGAAAGTCATGTGATCAAACGAGTATTGAGTATGAATGTGGATGGATATGTGTCTAGAGGAAGGCCTAAAAAGAGATGGTTGGACTGTGTGAAGTATGACATGCATATAAAAGGAGTAGCGCCAGAGTTGACGAATGATAGAAGAGAATGGAAGAGAAAAACATGTTGTACCGACCCCACTTAGAGTGGGATAAGGGTAGGAAAAAGAAGAAGAAGTCGTTTATTTCAAGCTTGCTTCTAATTATAGTCTCATGCCATGCTCTGCAGGGGTGTGGGAAAGGAATTTTAGAGGGAGGCTGAATTCGAAACACCGTAATTGCTATGTTCGCCTGATACCGTTTGTTTTGCTAGAAGCAGGTGAGTTTCATTGAAACCGAAATGTTTCCTTAAAACTCCTATCAAATTGTTACTTTCCTAGTATTCAATGTTTTGGTTTAGTAGGGTCTATAGAAACATTTTTTGCGATTGATGATGATTGATTGAACTCGTCTTTTCCAACATATAGAAAATTCATGGTTTGGCAAAAATTTCTTTTGGTTAATATCTAGATATCTATCTAAACTTATTATAAAACAAAGTCCCAAAAAGCTGTCTGTCTGTATGTAATCGATTTTCTCAAAATCTACTAAACGGTTTTTGTACGGTTCTCACCAAAAGATAGTGAAATACTTCCCGATGGTTTAGGTTAATAGATATCGGTATTATGTAAATTGTGTTGCAGAGATCGAGCAGATGTTAAAAAACTTGCTTGCTGTGAGCTTATTTGCGTGCGCTGCGTAAACCAGCAGACTTACGCTAAAGTAGTACTAGAAAATTGTAGATCTATAAAAATACTACAAAACAGTAAGCGATAGCATGTTCTTATCTCTTACGGTTAACTCACACTAACTACTTTTATGTTCAAAATTTCAATTTGGAATTTTTTTGAAAACTGATTTCGACGCGGGCGAAGCCACTGGCACAGTTAGTAGTTCTATTATAAAAATTTCAATAATCCATGCATCGTTTTGTAAATTTCATTGCGATCACTGTTCCCGCCGCTCAAGCATAGTGATTATTAGTAAGTTATATTTTAGCTATTGCTTAAGTATTATAAAATAAAGACCGTCGCCACGTCGGTTTGCGTGTTCGCGATAAATTCCAAAACTTACTAAACTTATTAGCTGCTTCTCAACAAAAGTCTAATCGTAAATTTGTTAATATATTGTGTGTGTTGCAATATGAAGATATATTTTTTAATTTTTGAATAAACAATCCGCCCGGGAGTTTATATTCAAAACCTTGCCAAATCCGTTTGAAATAAAACAAAAAAAAAATTATCTTTTATGAGGCTGCATGAAGTTTGCGAAGGCATATGTAATATTAAGGATAACTTTCTACAGCCATTCTGAATTTTAAATGCTGTGGTTACGTAAAAAACGGGATTAAGACAGTATCTATTCTATTCTATCTTAATAGATAAAAGACCATATCATTATCAACGTTTGTTATCTAAACCACCCTTAATATCCTGATGATATAATCATCAAATTTAAATGTATATCTTAGAAGTTACCGTGACAATAAAAGTAAGGCACGCCAAAAAATAAGTCTAAAATAGACAGACAGCATCGTTTGGTTGGTCTGCTACCAGTAATAAATAAAATTTTTAAAGATTAACATAATTTGAGCAATATCATTATTTGTTCGTCGTTCATTATCACCAGGCTTTTCAAAGATGACCTTCGGCAACGTCAGTCAAAGGAAAATATGTGGTTTATTTATTTAAATTGATAGTGACTTTATTTTTATACAAAGATATTATTACGCATCAGAGATTATCAGAACGATCTTTGGGCGGAAGTATTAAATTTATAACAGATTAAAAATAAAGATTTTCTAAAGGCAAATACAACTGTTGTTTTAGTCTTTGCTCCAAGAAATGAACCTTCGAAAGGTAAAAAACGTTCCCATTCCACGCTCTGCAGGGAGGTAGATGTGGCAAAGGAATTTATGGGGGAGGCTTTATTCCGAACACCGCTATTGCTATGTTCATTGACGCCAAAAAATTTGAACTCCTTCCTATTCAGTACTGCGTCCTGGTATATTATTTTGGTAGAGTTTATGTAAACAATTTTCTTATTAAAAATCTATTAAACAGTAGTAGTAGTACTCCACTGTTTTTTTGTCATAGGTTACTTTTGGTACACTGTCTTATTGAAGTCTATTTTTTTTAACAGATAACCCCATCCAACTTTTAATATCTCAATGCGATCTGCTTCTCAATTATAGTAATTATTAGTTATTACTGTTTTTTAAATTGTACATACATATTGTTAGAAAAGAGAAAGAAATAAGTAGCACACGTAGAAAGAAGTATGTAATGTTTTTTCTTGTGTACTTTGAAGTGAAAACAACACTTAAAAATAATATAACTTAAGGATTCGTTGTTAGTTAAATTGTGTCAGGAAACCAGGTAAAAATATATAATTTGGTAACTTTAACTTTATTTACTTTAAATGATTTATAGAAGCAGGCGTTACTTTGCGGAATTCCATATTACAAGCAATATAACAGAACTAACTACAAAAATCGTAATTGTCGTGGAGCCTATCCTCCTGATGATGCTTCGGTTTCGGGGCGAAACAATCGTCGAGATTGTGGTGGTGGGTGTGTGTGCTGCTTTTGTGTGCGTTGTTGCTGGTGAATTGCGCCTTGGGGTGCATGTGGTGGCTGGTCCTGCATGTATAAGGTGCGTAGATTTTGCCTGCTTCATACACATTGGCTTTGCATGCATTCACTTAACCCGTGCGGTTTATAGCAAAGTAGTTAGTTCTGTTATATTGCTTATTTACTTTAGCTAAATATTTCACTTTTGGACGGACATTATAATGGAGCTTTTTTTCTGATGTTAAATCTCATAGTAAATTTTAAATAACAATAAAGTGTACAAAAAAATCAGATTCTTTACCATGGGTTAAAGTTCGCAAAACTTTGAAAATATAAATTATTCAAAATTTATTTATAAGCAAAAATTAAACCCAACTAAAGAATGAAAAATCTTTTCAATCACCAATGTTTAATATGAAGGTTTTTTATGATATACAAGATATATCATAAAAAAATTAAATGCAACAAAAAGTAAAAATTATTTATGAAAATAATTTTTATCTATAACATTAATCTTTTCAATGGCTTATTTAAAGATAAAAAATACAGTGAGCATATATGTAATGCATTAATTTTGCCTTAATATAATTATGTATTTTTAAACAATATGAAAAATGCAATAAAACATTTTAAAAATAATTAACATTCAAACTTACGTTAATAAAAAACTACTAATTTTATAAATGCGAAATTCTGTCTGTTACGTTTTCACGGCTGATTCGCTGAAACTATGTCGATGAAATTTGGCACAATTACTTATCAGTAATAAAGTCTATAGCCTATGTAATATCCCGGTGTATAATCATATAAGGCTAAGGAATAAGAGGAAATAGAAATCCTTTAATTTTAGGATGACATTAAAAATGCCATCTATTATCATCATGTCAAAGTTTTTTATTCACGATGTGTGAAACTCAAGTCTGTTAGTTAAAGAAATAGTAAATGGAATCTCACTTAAAAAGATATAGGCATAAAAAAGGTTTTACAATATTTTTACCGTTTTGTTACGGTTTTGTCCAAAGCAAATGATATATACCGAACTCAATGTTCACGTTGCGAGTAGCGAAATCATTGTAATAGTCATCATCATCGTCCTGCCCTTATCCCACTCTAAGTAGGGTGGGCACAACATGTTACAAACACGTTGTCACATGATATGGCTGCGTAGTTTATGACCGACCGCCTGCCTGACATCAACTTACCTTAGTCGTATTTTACGACCCCTCAGTACGAAAGAGGGTGGTCTATTATACTAAACCGGATACCACACGGTTTGTCATCTTACCTTAGTCGCCTTTTACGACACCTTGGTAAGTAATGAGGGTGGTCTATTCTACTCAGCTGGATACCACACGGCGGGTCGACTTACCTTAGTCGCCTTTTACGACACCTCGGTAAGAAATGAGGGTGGTCTATTCTACTCAGCCGGATACCACGCCATACTCAGCCGGCGAAAATCATTGTAATAGTACTAGATATTTTTCCCCCGGATGGATCTGATTTTTGTCATGGAGACAAATATATATTAGGAAGTGACAGAATCTATTGTTTATTACAAGACTTCACGGTATACGTGAACGAAGTCGCAGGTAAAAGCTAGTAGTTTAAGTCAGTCTACAAATTTGGAAATGCATAAGCGATATAATCAATAATCACATCGTAAATATAACTCGATAACTACTAAACAAACATTAAATTTAGCATATGGGTGAATATACGTTTCAATAAATATATGACCAATCATAAAACACAGACGGGAAATACGCAGACAAAATAAAACAAGGCGAGTTTCAAATAATTTACAGAATTTGACGGAGATCCATAATACTTCACCGAAAAGGAGGCGATAATTTGCACATATTTTTAGTTATTGTTAGATAATTAGAAACATAAGTTTTAACAGAAAAACTCACTGGTGTCGGCCCGGGATTTCAACTCGTGACCACTCGTGACTCGAAACAGTCGCACGGTCTCACCGTTGGGCTATTACAGCTTTAGAAGGTAAACAGCAAATTTAATAAATAAATAACAAAAGCATTCCTAACCTGTGAAGTTGACAAAACAATAATTTATAACAAGGATCGCTAACTTGCACTATTACATATATTTTCGAATTCATTTTCGAAGATGATAAATTTCGATCTCGACTTACTGCTGAACATCTCCAATATTTAATGTCAATAGCTTAATGTAATAGCTTGCACCAATTTTACTTCAAACTTCAGACAGGTACTTCGCAATAAAAATATCATTCTGTATATGAATACAGAATTAGTATTAGTTAGTTAGTATTAGTTAGTTATTACTTAGTTATTTCCTTCAGTACATTTATTTAAAACGGACCCCGAGCGAAACTAATTGGTGACACCTGATTAATAATTTAACCTTTTTTTAATAACTATTTAAACCTTTAAGTTGACGCGAACCAATTTTAAATATATTTAAAACAAAACTTTGTTTTTTAAATATATTTGATATAATAAAAAACATATAAAAAGGTTGAAATTTTTAAAATACCGTTCAAAATATGATATTTTAATCTAATCTTGCATAGACTTTAACGAGCATTTTTGGTTCTAGAGCTACCCACAAATTTATCTAGTAAGTGATAAACTATGTAATACAATTTTCCTAATATAATTATTAGTGTATTAAATTACATATTCAATCAACATTCTCAAGTGATTTGAGAGTATTAACACGTCGTTGTTCTTTATTAAATTATCTATATCTAATATTTTAATCATTTAATGTGCCCTCACGATACGATATAGTGGGAATATACATTTTGTATATTCCCACTATGAAAAATCAGAGCTATTTTTATAATAAACCTTCATTTAAACATATTTCAAGTCAACAACTAAAGGAACTATAGTAAAATATGAGTTATTCTATTATATATTTGACAACAGTTACATACTATTGTCAATTTTGCTGCAACAATAACGTAAATGCTTACGAAGTTTACGCTTAAACAATAAGTAATAAAACGCTATAAGATGGCTAAAGGATAAAACTTTTCTAATTAGCGTAGTGTATGTTCTACTTCAAAATTGTAAACATCGTGATTTTATTCATCAAATATACTTCAAAATTAACAAGTCAATCAATTTAAAGACAGTTTACGTTTTGATTTATTGCTTATAATGCATCACTTAAATTTTATGTACGGTTTTGTAAGTCTTTAACACCTTGCTTACATTTAGTTAAGGCAAAAAAAAGATATTTTACTCAATTTTAATTTAGTCGTATATATTTAAATAATTCTTCAAATTTAATTTACAAACATAATACAAAAATTGGCAAATCTTGTCCTTTTTGAGGGTATCTGAGTAAAATTTAATAGAAATTATTTATAAATCTGTTATGCAATATTAACGTTTAATAAACCCATAATTGCTGACTATAACTGATACCTAGCAAATTAAATTTGTACAAAAATGAATATCAATATTTATATACTTATTGTAACATAAAAAATTAACCCAATTTTCATGCAATCGTTGTTAATGATCAAGTATATCACTCAGAGGTTGTATTATTTACGAGTAAATCATTCTTTAACATAAATTGACAATACGATTCTACACAATGAGTGAGGTAACTCTGTTTGTCTCTGAGGGTAGAATAATAAACGAAATAATAAATCTATATCGGAATTATAGTGTCTAATAAACCGTAAATATAATTGAACCTGACAAATCAAATCAGAAACAAATATTTTTTAATTTTAACATGACTTTTGTGAAAAATAAGTTTTGATTCTACATTCTGGATAAAAATTATAATGTATGATGGTATATCAGCAGTGAAATATAATCGTTATTAATTCGTTTAGCATCGCTATAAGTGTGAGAAAGAGTACGTATAATATTATAATGGTAAATCAATAATTGAATAAAATTACTTACATGAATAATTTTCGCAAATAACAAACAAATGTCTCACGTCCGCACCAGTGCAACAGGCGGCTGTTACTGACCTCGCACAGCCTCTCTCTATATGTTGAGAAATGCAACACTTTGCTTGCTTGACCTGATGCTGCGTTTACACAGCATTCACTACTCGCACAGGTACACACTCGCTTTTGCTACTATAAACGGCTTCAACATGATTTATAGATACATATCGTTTTATGTAAGGCGCTGAACAGAGCTGGCGTAAATTCAGATTTCGGCATATAAGCCACGCCCACAATGTCTGCGACGGCGTAGCGACACACTTAATTTTTTAACACCCATTGTAGGTGTACACTATTTTATCCAAACTTTTTTTGTACAATTTATTTAAAAAACTTATGTCTAATTAATCTTATAAAACTAAGTATGCTGAAACTATAACTAAACACCTAAAAAAAGACATATTATCAACAAGGAATAGTCACAAAAGGCGGCAGCTAGCGACACACGTCCGTGTAGCAGCGCACCTCAGCGATCACTGTCTATATTCGTAGATGTAAAAGAGAAGCGAGACGATGACTCGTTTCAGTTTTGCTATTTTCTAAAAAATATTTAATTTGAATGAAATATTTTAATTAATTCAAAATTTAAATCTTACATTCTCTTTATATTATAATGATTTATTAGTCTTATTAATTTTATAAATTTTTGTTGATAAATATTAGAGATATTTACGATAAAAGTAAAAATCAGAGATCTATTTACCAATTTTTTTTATCGAAAAAAAGTATCGTAATCATGTTTTGAAATTCTCATTCTCTCTGAGATATGATGTATATTAACATATATTTTTCTTGTAATCGTCATCCCTATAGCTTTTGTTAAAAACGTGTTTAAAGTCAGCCTATTTGGCTCTGTTCAGCGCCTTAATTATTATCATAAGCGTAGTGGTAGAAAAAAGTAATGCTGAATATTAAGTTTTCCTATCATTGGGTATGTGTCCTAAAGTTTGACTAGAAAAGATCCTTTTAGAGATAAGTACGCCTCTGTACATGTGCTATTTTTTCTTTTCTAACATTTTATTACTTTTTGAGAGTTGAGAATTTTCAATTGACAGCAGACTAAACACTGATATCTATTTAATGAGTAAGGAATATTTTAATTCAACAGTGAATTAACCTCAAATCAAGTTAGTAGTGATACTTCTTTTAATAGCACTCTCATAGTTCCATTGTCAAATTGTCAAAATTGTTTATACCTCTGTCTTTATTGAAAGATACCTTACACACCTTACCCCAGATACAAACCTTTTTGCACTTTACTTGATACTTCTTGTTGACATAAAAAATAAATTAGATGATGGTTAATGTTTGTTTTATTAAAACTTCATTAGTATAGTGAATAGTTATTCACTTGATTCGCACCTGTAAACTCGCGTAAGTAAACTTACCCGTGTGATTAATGCACAATTACCACAAATAAGATTTGCTAACATCTAAGATGATGCTATTTATTTTGAAGGTACTTAACTAAATTTGATGTATTGTAATGTTTCTTTTTGTGATTTATAAAATAAAAGTATATAAGGCTGTGTTCGGACAAAAGTCCCTTTTTTAGGACTAGTTATTTTTAAAATCTTGATTATGGACACTGGCTAAGGTCTCTAAGTGGTCATTATAACACATACTAGCCACTTGGAGATAGAAATGTGGCCAGAAGATGGTTTTAAGTTTTGTGATGCACTTTTCGATAGTAACCAAATGGTATCAGTTACAATTCTCGATCTGAAAGTGAATTAAAAAATATTTAGTGTGTCTTCAAATGGGAATCTTGTGGTTACTTAGTACATTACAAAATAGCAAAACATATGTACTTTAGAGTTGTTCTCTTAAAACACCCATTGTCAGTCAGGTTGCTTTATTAAAATATTTCTTGTAATTTAGTTTAGTTACATTTTATTTGGAACATTTTTCGTTATTCAATTTTAAGGTGGCGGGGCGTTGAAATTTGCAACACAATTTTAATTTTTACAGTGTCTTTGTTGCCATTGTAGAAGTGCATTGTATAGTTCGAATAATAAATTTCATTTCATTTACGAAATCATCATGAAATGTTCTTGTGTCCTTGTGTTCTTGTGTGATTCCGTAACTCTTTCCAGATCTGTTTCGTTCTTCTAGCGGCTATTTCGTCATCTGTTCAGGTTCTTCTGTTCAAAATTTGTGGATCTGAACATCAATCATGGTATGAAAAAGCAAAACAATTTAGTTTATGTCTTCAATTGAGTCGCAATAAGAGTTTATGGTAGGCCTGCTGGTCTCACAGTCAAACAGCGCTTTAACGTTTTAACTTTTACAAGTTATAACTATATATGTACACTTATTACATACTTACTATTAAACAAAGTCCCCAAAAGTTTTCTGTCTGTCGATTTATGCACGGTTTTTACTAAATGGTTGTGGCAATTTTCCAGGAAGGTTTAGGTTGTTAGTTCAATATGGTTCTATGTAAATTGTGTAAAGAAGTCGCACTGTTGTAAAGAATACCAACAGAGATCTAAAGTGATGTACTAGAGGATTATAGATCTATGAAAATACAAAAAGTCCGCGACAGCATGCCTCTATCTCTTATGGTTAACTCACAGTAACTACTTTTTTGATCAAAATTTCAATTAAATATGCTAAATCCCACGGTGGGGAAGCCGCAAGCACAGCTAGTCATATTATAAATGCGAGAGTCTGTCCTTATGTGCTTTGACGGTTATTCCGTCCAATATGGGCAAAACGTTTGTACAATTCAAGCTTATAGACATCTTCTTCTCAATCGTAACGCTCTTGACAGAGCGGTCGTGATCGGCATCAAGTAGTGGGTTTGGTAGGAGCTGCTGTTATGCTCTTCACAATGTCTCGCCATTTTCGCCGGTTTGCAGTCATTCGGGTACACTCATGCACCGGACCGCCCACAGCAGATTTGACCTGGTCGGTCCATAGCATGGGCGATCTTGCGCGCAGCCTTGTACCCTCCACTTTTCCCTGGACAACGAGACGTTCAATGGACTGGCTTCCCCGTCATGGAACGTGTCCGAAAAATGAGAGTATACGGGACTGTACTGTGGAAAATAGACGCTGCTTAATGCCTAGCTCTTGGAGTATCGACACATTCGTCCGTAATTCGGTCCATCTTACCCTAAGCATTTTTCGCAAGCACCACATTTCTAGAGCATCTATCTTCTTCTTCTCAATTTCCCGGACTGTCCAGGTTTCTGCAGCGTATAAGAATATGGGTAAGATTAAGGTTCGCACGAGCCTGGTCTTCGTGGCTTTGGTAACATTTTTGTTCCTCCACATTTTCTTCATTTTGTCCATTGCATTTCTAGTGAGTGCCATACGCCTTTTTATCTCATTTATGCAGCCGCCGTTGTTCGATATTAAAGCTCCAAGGTATACGTAGGATTGGACTACTTGACAGTTCGCTATTTCAGTGACTTCTGGCGAATTACAGTCAGCACGATCTACAATCATTACCTTATAGACATATAGCGTACTAAACACATATTAATGAGTTCAATGTACGTATACGCATACGAAGTCGCGAGTTAGTAGTATTATTTATATTGTTACGACTATTTGATTAAAGAAACTCTTATTTAACTAACAACTTTATAATTATGATCATAATCATATTTATTATATAAATATATCTAAATCATGTGACAAAATGTTTGTAACATGTTGTGCGGACCCCACTCAGAGTGGGAAAAGGGAAGGAGGATGATGAATCATACTTATTATATTGATCGAAGCTATCCAACATTGTACACAACACCATTATCTATCAAGGCCGAGCAATATCGAAATAAGACTAATACCATATTTCTTATAAAAGTATAATATAAAGCTGCATAAAAAATTAAGGCTTTGATATTTCCAGGTTAGATGTTTATTCTCTTTTTTATATGTTTATTATTTTAAAGTATAAACATCTGAATAAAATTAATACAAACGTAAATAATTGGTACTTCTGCATTTAACGAAAATTTTTTATTATAACATTATCTTATTGAATCTTTTTCATTGCGTATATAATATTTTTTATGAAATTTTTTATTATAAATCAAATCAAATCAAAATAATCTTTATTCAAATAAGCTTTTTACAAACATTTTTGAATCGTCAAGCATCAATAACATTTATTTATTTATGTACCATAAAGAAAAAAAATACGTAAGAAAAACATTATCAATAAAAAAAAATTAATGAAGCTACTACTGGTTCCGAATACGCCGTGTGGTATCCGGCTGCATAGAATAGACCACCCTCATTTCTTACCGAGGTGTCGTAAAAGGCGACTAAGGTAAGTTGACGTCAGGCAGGCGGCCGGTCGCAAAATACGTAGTCAAATCATGTGACAACATGTTTGTAACATGTTGTGCCGACCCCACTTAGAGGGGGATAAGGGCAGGAGAATGTTTGTATGTACTACTGGTTCCGAATGTTGCTTTTATCGAGAAGAACCAGCGAGAAACTCGGCGGTCAAGATTTTAAACATTTCAAATTTAAATTATTTAACCGCAGTCTCATTTGTTTACTATATATCATGTGTATTTATATATCAAATGACCAATAGGTAAAAACGTAAAACAATTTGATTTTTTTGAATTTATCTTTAAAAGAAATGATATAGGAGTGTAATGCTTGTCTGAGGGATTACAAGGTAAGCTGCAGTTATCAAAATTGTTAATGCTTACAGAGTAATAAAGTCTGTCAACCGCCAGCTTTTCTAAATGACTTTAATTTAGGAGGGGTATAAAATAAACTGCATATGTTATTTATAACAAATATATTTACGTGAAAAATTATAATTCTGTGAATTAAATTTGCCCCTATTATGTTTGAGTAAATATGAAATTACACTGTCAATTCAGTATTTCCTGAATAGACCTTATTAGAGCTATTATATACAAAATAATAAGCAATATAACAGAATTAACTACTTTGCTATAATCCGCACGGGTTAGGTGAATGCATGCAAAGCCAATGTGTATGAAGCAGGCAAAATCTACGTACCTTATACATGCAGGACAAAGAAGAATCATTGGTTCACGGTTAGGGACAACTTAAAACTTCATCTTTGTCCTGCATGTATAAGGTACGTAGATTTTGCCTGCTTCATACACATTGGCTTTGCATGCATTCACTTAACCCGTGCGGATTATAGCAAAGTAGTTAATTCTGTTATATTGCTTGTAATATGGAATTCCGCAAAGTAACGCCTGCTTCTATAAATCATACAAAATAATATATAAAAACCTCCCAAAAATATTATTTAAACTTAATATTAATTTAGTGCTTCGGTTTTCAAAATTCGATTTGGTTTATATATACTAAATTGTTGAGGAAGTGTGTGTATAATTAAAGATTAGTTATAATGAAGCATGCAAGGATTATAATAATGTATGATTGAGCATCGTTTATTTTCAAACAAGTTTTAACATGTGTCCGTGATGTCACCTGGCTCATATCATAGATATATTGAACAGTCGTAAAAGGTGTTAAATGGTAGGCACACAATATTTTTAAATAAGCTTAAAGCGTAGCAAATAAACAGACACGGATGATAAAAAAAAAACTTTTAATGGTTTCTACATGGTATAGTAGAAGATATATAAAGAATATTTACGTATATAGTCAGTAGATGATAGTCTACGATGGAATATTTACGTATATAGTCGGTAGACGATAGTCGGAAAAAGACTAAATGTAAATAATTCTAGGACAACATTTACAAATCGTGCTGTAACATGCCTGTACTAATATAGATTATTATTTTGGGAAGCAATACATGCTCATTTAAATAACTATATTATAGCTAAAACTATAGATGGATAGCTCGACTTATATTAGGTCCTTACATATGAAATTGGCGTTTTGTCGTACTGGCCACTTTGATCTCAAATATTACCTTTATGGTTAGGAATTTCAAATTCAAATTCATACAGCTATTTACTCATGCATTTGTGTTTCAAACCCCCTAATTCATTTGTTTTTTCTTCTTTTGTTTTTTTCTTTGTTTACAAAATGGAAAACATGAAATATCGCGTTATTTACGAGTATGAGTTCCACCGTGGCACCAGTGCTGCAGAAACGGCTCGAAGGATTAATGATGAGTATGGTGACGGTGTCGAAAAAGAAAACACAGTGCGTTTTTGGTTCCAACGTTTTCGTTCTGGAAATTTCGACCTGCAGAACAAGCCTCGTGGACCGCCGGAGACCAAAGTTGATAATGAAGAATTGAAGGCTATTGTGGAAGCGGATCCATCGCAAATCACGTCCGAGTTAGCTGCAGGCTCCGGTGTTAGAGATAAAACTATTCTAATCCACTTGAAGCAAATTGGGAAGGTGAAAAAGCTTGAAAGGTGGGTACCTCATGAATTGAGTGAAGCAAACCGACAAACGCGCGTCGACTGCTGCGTTACGTTACTCAACCGGCACAATAATGAAGGAATTTTAAATCGAATCATTACCTGTGATGAAAAGTGGATCCTCTACGATAATCGGAAGCGCTCATCGCAATGGCTGAACCCTGGCGAACCAGCCAAATCCTGCCCTAAGCGAAAATTGACTAAAAAAAAGTTGCTTGTAAGTGTTTGGTGGACTAGTGCCGGTGTCGTTCACTACAGCTTTCTTAAATCTGGCCAGACGATTACGGCAGATATCTATTGTCAGCAACTGCAAACCATGATGGAAAAGCTAGCTGCTAAACAACCGAGGCTGGTCAATCGCTCTAGGCCACTGCTGCTTCAGGACAACGCTAGACCACACACTGCACAACAGACGGCTACCAAATCAGAGGAGCTTCAATTAGAATGTCTTAGACATCCACCGTACTCTCCGGACCTTGCTCCAACAGATTACCATTTTTTTCGCAATTTGGATAACTACTTGCAAGGAAAAAAATTCAACTCCGATGGGGCAGTCCAAACCGCCTTCAAAGATTTTATTGATTCCCGCCCGAATGGTTTTTTTAGTAAGGGGATCAATGAACTACCTATGAGATGGCAAAAGTGCATACATAGCAATGGTACATACTTTGATTAATTAAATATATTTCATTAAAAAAAAAACGACTTTATGTTCCTCCCATAGAAAACGCCAATTTCATATGTAAGGACCTAATATTTTAGAACTATAAAGATATAGGTATTTTATTACCTTAATGATGTATCTGTCTTTAATTGTCATCGTAGTTTTTATTAGAGTAATTTAAATGCGGAATAATATTGTGACTGTCCTTTAGATTTATGTTCGCCTAGTACCGTTTGTTATGACAAAGGTACAGTGTAACCAAATTTAAATTATATTCCCAGATATAAAAAACAACTCTTGTAAATAAATGTTTGCTGCCCTGGTACCTGTTGTTTTGATAAAGTACAAATTTATAAACATATGCCCCTGTAGTTTGTGTGTATGTTGTTTGCAAATTAAGTGGTTAACTTAACTGGAAATGTAGAAGAAATAGTTACTAACTGACTGGAGTCATTATTTTTTTAAAATTACTATATAATGCATGGAAATAAAAAATTTAGTTATCTCAGGGAATCTACACTCGTGGCTATTTAATTTAAAATGTTTTAATGACTTTAACGGGACAATAATGGCATATATCGTTCAACAGTAATTAATTACCCATTATAATGATGTAAGTAAATTGGCTTAACTATTTGACACATTTGAAGACGTTCACATACATTCATAAGACTTATTATACAAAGAAGGGAGCCATAGGCAGGTCTGTAAGAGACAAAGACAAAAAAAAATGAGCTGTAAGATGAAACTCGTATACTTCATCTTTGTCTAATCACCCATTAAGATAGAGACGGATAGATCACCCTCATTTGATTTTTCTTTAATGTTATAACTTAAGCTGGCTTCCCTAATATAAGTATAATAACTCTATACATAAAGTGCTCTTAAATAAAAATTAGTTTCTAATCTATGGACAGTTGTCTAAAGGAACCGTCTATTCCAAAGAGTTCGTCGTAATTGGTAGGATTACCAGGCCTGAGCGCTTCATTGACTTTGATAGACTCTTGATCTTTGAACCACTGAGTGTATTCTTCTAGCTTCTTCATCCACGCACCTGTATGAAAAATATTTAAGGATGACTTTTTAGATGAGTTATTTGACAATCTTTGTCTGGATTTTTTCGTGCGGAGATTTTTTAGGATACTTATTCTCGGCAGCAACATTATGTATAAATCCGTTAAATCGGTTAATATAACGTAACCGTAGAAGTTATAGTCGAATGGTGAATACCTGTAACTTTTGTTTATGATTTATCACACTATTTTTGATCAAGGAAAACAGCGTGAGGAAACCTGTACAACTCAGGAGTATTTCAGTGAATAACCTTCAATCTGCATTGGAACAGTTTAGTAAGTCTTCGTTCCAACCCTTCTCTTCAAAGGGATAAAGATAAAGAAAGGAAGCGAAAGAAAGGATAAGCTGTTTACCGTAAAATTCAAACTAAGGTATTTGCGGAAATAAATTAATTTATGATAACAAGTTGCAACTTTTTAGAGTGGAACTTATTTGAAGACTGCTTTAGACTTTCAAGAGTTTCATACTGAAATCATCTATTGCTTATTTCAAAGTCCTAAAAAGCTGTCTGTCTGTATGTAATGGCAAAATGTACTGAACGGATTTTTGTACGATTACACCAAAAGATAGTGCAAAACTTCCTTATGATTTAGGTATCAGTATTATGTAAATTGTGTTGAGGATATTGAGTAGTTGTTAAAAAACTGCTTTAGTCGCGTGCGCTACGTAAGCCAGCAGAGATACGATAAAGTAATTTACTAGAGAATTGTAGATCTATAAAAATACTATAAAAAAGTTCGCGATAGCATGTATCTATCTCTTATGGTTAACTCATAATAACTAGTTTTATGTTTAAAATTTGAATTCTAGAAAAAAATATGACACGCTGATTTACACGCAAGCGAAGCCGCTGGCACAGCTAGTTGATAATATATTTAAATCACTTACTATTCACTTCATCTAGTGAACCGCCATCACCGCTGTATTCTTCTGGAAGCATATCTTTTGGCACATAATTATAAAGCGCACTGATGTCCGAATGAACGAATATCTGCAAGAAAAATTTCAGTCAAATATTATTAGAAACCGAAATACGAAGGCGAATTGGTATTGCAAAGACAGCAATGACTCAACTGTGCAAAGTATGGAGAGACAGGAACATAACGCAGAAAACGAAAATACATCTCGTGCGTACTCTTGTCTTTTCCATTGCTCTATATGGTGCAGAAACATGGACCCTTAAAGCCGCTGATAGGCACAGAATTGACGCCTTTGAAATGTGGTGTTGGCGTCGTATGCTTAGGATCCCATGGACAGCCCACCGCACCAATGTCTCAATTTTAAAGCAATTGAAACTAGACAATGCACAGCGCCTGTCTTCCACATGCTTGCAACGTGTTATTCGATACTTTGGTCACGTTGCACGCAGAGGTACCGATAACCTGGAACGCCTGATGATTACCGGGAAGATTGAGGTAAAAAGGCCTCGAGGACGTAGTCCTAAAAGATGTTCAGACCAGGTTACGGAACAGCTTAAGGTGTCAATCAGTTGCGCATTTCACCAGGCAGCTGAGCGGAACGTTTGGAAGCAGCTGGTAGCCGAGGTGAACTGGAGTCACGATCCTCAGCAATGAGGGAACGATGAAGAAGAGAAGAAGATTATTAGAAATTAAATTTTCGATTAATGTTAAAATACAAACGTCTGCAGCAGTCGGCCATATTATACATATGGTATGGAAAAGAGTTAAATTATTTAATAATTAATTTTTGTCGTTAGTTTTCGCTGAAAGCTAGTCATAAGATTAGGATAATTTTATTGTTTATAGCTTTTACAGTAGACAATAAATAACATTGCGTGATATTTTATTAAATTTAATCTGTGAGCCGCCCGTTAAAAACTACATCCACCTCATTCCGTGTGGAGGAAGGGGTTTGATAGGGAGGACTGTTTATTCAGAGCACCTTTATTGTTATGTTTGCCTGGTAGCGTTTGTTTTGATTTGTGACACGTGATTGAGGCAAACTTTCAGCTTCGGATGTAAAAACTTGCTATCAATTTATGATTTTCTGGTACTCGATGTTTTGTAAAGAAGAATTTATAGAAGCAGGCGTTAACTTTGCGGAATTATATATTACAAGCAATATAACAGAACTAACTACTTTGCTATAATCCGCACGGGTTAAGTGAATGCATGCAAAGCCAATGTGTATGAAGCAGGCAAAATCTACGCACCTTATACATGCAGGACCAGCCACCACATGCACCCCAAGGCGCAATTCACCAGCAACAACGCACACAAAAGCAGCACACACACCCACCACCACAATCTCGACGATCGTTTCGCCCCGAAACCGAAGCAGCGAAATCGCACTGCGAGTGCGATTTTTGTCGTGGAGCCTATCCTCCTGATGGTGCTTCGGTTTCGGGGCGAAACGATTGTCGAGATTGTGGTGGTGGGTGTGTGTGCTGCTTTTGTGTGCGTTGTTGCTGTGAATTGCGCCTTGGGGTGCATGTGGTGACTGGTCCTGCATGTATAAGGTGCGTAGATTTAGCCTGCTTCATACACATTGGCTTTGCATGCATTCACTTAACCCGTGCGGATTATAGCAAAGTAGTTAGTTCTGTTATATTGCTTGTAAAGAATAATTTGTAAACAAAAATTTTCAATGGTGGTTTGTTTAGTGGTGGAATTAATTATATCTGATGATTGATGCTTCGGTTGCGGAGCGTAACGATTGTTGAGTTTGTGATAGTGAAGTTGTGTAGTATTGTGATGGCGGTGATGGCGGTGATGGACTGCATGTATCAGGTATGAAAACGAATAGTACACTCTACATTTACAGCATTATATATATTTTCTATTTTCTTAACTTACTACTACTACTTAATTTCTTTATTGCATTTCTATTACTGATCCCCGCAATTCGCAATTCTATAAATTACGAATTGACTATACATGTGTTGTTTATAAAAAAAATCCAATTAAACAATATTTAAAAGTCAAATTTAATTTTCAAAACCAAAATCGATTGGAAATATGACTTACTCTGTTCTTAATCTTATCCTTAAGGAAAGGCTTTATAAAGTTTATTACTTTCTCAATAATGGGCGATGTATTTATCACATGTACTTCTTTCAGTTTAACTGGATACGCCTCCTGAAAATAACATTTAAAATAGGTTAATAATATAGCTTTTAGTCGAATTATCAATCATATATTATGAAATTGCCCGTTTCAAATTGATTACGTAAAGAAGCCTTTAGGAAGCCGATATTTTCTTTAAGACTCATTTCGCCGAAAGTATAGTTACTAGACGATAATATACTATCTACTGAGAGCACGAGGTCCTTACGAGATCGCTGATGCATTTAACTAAATTAAGAATATCGTTAAATCTGAATTATTTACTCTAAAACTATACGGTTCACACGATACCAACTTATATTAGGCACTCATTTTGTAACACGTCATGCTCCTTTGTTAATGGTATCTTTTTCTAATAAAGTATTATGTGAACACGTCAGTTCAAATTAAAAAAGATGTTTCACAGACAGTAATGTTTGACAAATTTAAATTCACACTAAAATTCCACGGATCGCTTGTTATCTTTTAATCTTTGTTTAACATTATACTTTTATTAGAAAAACACCTCTAGGTGATTTCCATTGTTAAATAAAGCTACAATATGAAAATCCTTAATAAATAACAGCAAAAAATGTATCGCATTATTTGCTAAAGTTATTCACGAACTTAAGTAATTTTTAACAGTGTAATAAAACCACTTCGGGGATTTCCCGATAAATATTTAAAATTATATTGCTATTATTAGCGCTTTTTGTAAACGTATAAATAATTTATCTTACAGGTATATATTTACGTGTTTCCATTATTATAAAAATACAAGGAATTATATTTAGTATGTGCAAAAGCTCCGCGAGACATTGCCGTCAAGTGTAAAGTAACAGCCTGTTACTGTGCCTACTGCTGGGCTAAGGCCTCCTCTCTCCGTTTTTGGAGAGAAGGATTGGAGCTAAGACCTACCACGCTGCTCCAATGCGGATTGGTAGGTTACACATATCCCTAGATTCTCTAGAGATATGCAGGTTTCCTCACGATGTTTTCCTTCACCGAAAAGCGTGTGATAAATTGCAATTACCAATTAGACACATAAGTTTTAATAGAAAAACTTATTGGTGCCTGCCCGGGGTTTGAACCTATGTCGTCTCTAGAGAGTCGCACGGTCTCACCGCTAGGCTATCACAGCCGTCAAGTGTACATAAGCATAACCCCAGGAGACATAGGTTCGATTCTCAATGTCATACCTTAATGCTTATTGAAAAAAAATCCTTACTATAATAGTAGATACCTCTAGAGTAATTTTAGTCTATTAATAGTTACATATGACATCTTTTCCACTCTCCTGCCCTTATTCCACTGTAAGTGGGGTCGGCACACTATGTTACAAACATGAAGTCACATGATTTGGCTAAGTATTTAACGACCGGCCGCCTGCCTGACGTTAACATAATTTAGTCGCCTTTTGCGATAACTCGTAAAAAATGAAGTTCAATTTTACTCAGCCGGATACCACACGGCGGCATTATTTATATATGATTATACTTTTTTTCCTTATTTATGTATATTTCCCTTTAAGTAAAAACTCATGGACGTGAGGAAACTCGTCCATACCTTTATTCCTCATTCTACGCTCATTATATGTGATATTATAATGTGAATTTTGTGGCTTATTATTCCTGAAAGCGACCATATGTTCTTTAAAACGGGTTTCAAAATTACGACCAGTCTGACCCACATATGTATCATTGCATTCAGGACATTTTATTTTGTAAATACCACTCCTTTTCGGGCTTTCTAATTTGTCTTTATTATTGCATAATATCTTTTTTAAGCAGTTATTACTTTTAAAACCTAATTTTATATTTGACTTTGTTTTAAATATAGCTGAAATTCGTTCTGACAATGTTCCAAAATAGGTCAGACTGGCTTTGTATTTATTATCTTTGTAATGTGGCACCGCATAGAAGTGTTTTGTCAATTGCAACTTCTGTTTGTTTTTTAATATATTTTGTACTAATTGCTTATCGTAACCATTGGAATGCGCCATCTGGTTGATTATTTGCAGCTCATTGTTAAAATTATTTTCCGAAAGAGGTACTGATAAAGAGTCTGTGTATATGACTATGAAAGGCAGCAAGTTTGTGTTGCCAGGGGTGAAAGGAAGAAGCAGGTATGATCGTATCCGTGTAGGTTGGTTTGCGAAAGATCTCAAACGTATGTTCGTTGTTAGACCGTGTAATAGTTAGGTCAAGAAAGTTTAGTGAGTTATTCTGCTCTGATTCTAATTTGAAACTAATTTTAGGATGTTTGGAGTTTATATTATTAATAAAAATATCAAGTTGTCTATCTGTACCCGTCCAGCATATAATTATGTCATCCACATACCTATAATAGTAAAGTATGTTTTTATTAAGGACAATATGTTGATTTTCAAAGTGGTCCATGAAAATTTCAGTAATTTTTTTTCCATACACAATTCTGTTAACTCTATCATTTCTGAAATCTCTCCAGGATGTAAACATTTTTTCTCGAGTAATATGGTTAAAATGTTTATTGTTTCTTTGTATGGAACATTCGTGAACAAACTGTCAACATCGAGTGATATCAATTTACATTTATTTGGTAATTTAATGTTCTTAATTTTGTCAACCAGCTGGAGACTGTTTTTAAGGGCATTGTTCTTAACAAACAGTTAAGTATTGAAAAAAAAGAATACTAGCCTGTACACATATTAGGAACTTTTTGATTGTCGATGGTGATAACTTCGCTAGATGACTTGGCGATACTACTGACGCGTCTAGTATGTATATATCTCCGCCGACACCCTCTAGTTCTTCCTTCAGCCTTACGTCGCCTATCATCAGTGCTAGCTTGAAAATGTTAGTCAGTTGATCTGCATCTATGTTCTTGTCAAGACCTGAAGATGAGAAATTGAAAATTTATTTGAAGCTATAATTTATATCCCTAGATGAAGATAGTGACGCTTTCCTTGCCATATAGGAATGGATATAAGATGATGGGGTGAGGTGAGGGAACTTCTGCAGGTTATATAGATTCATAGGGAGTAGTGTAAAGTTTACATCAATGAAAAATGTAAGATGTGATTTGGAGCAAAAGTTTATTTCTTGAAGATTTTATTTGTTTATATGACTCGTGTGTGGCTTAAGAGATATTAATAAAAAAATATATTATTGGATATCGAATGTCAGAATCTGTCATATTTTTAAATAAAAAAATTAACCGATTTCCGTTTTAAAAGTGACTTAAACTAACCATTTCAACTTCTGTTTCCTTAATTGTACACAGTATTTAGTTTTGATTGCCTACATGTAATTTAAACTTCTGACTCTGTCATCTGATCATGACTGTTTCTATCAAAACTTATAAACCTAAGCGTTTTAACAACAGGTTTGTGAAGATATTTGTCAAGCAGTGAGTTAGTAACTTGAGATATACAAATCTAATCAATATAGAATTATGCAGAATAATAATATAATATATTAACAGTCTCAAGACCTGGAGCTGCGGCGGAAATGGCCGAATCCGGCAAGCGGCGAAAGTATGCATCTCTGGTTGAGAGTTATATATTTGTGCCGTTTGCAGTTGAGACCCTAGGGCCATGGAGCCAAAGTGCAAAAACATTTTTATCTATTTTAACAACTCGGTTGATCGCCTCTTCGGGTGACAAGAGGGCTGGCTTCTTTTTCGCACAAAGAATAAGCTTAGCGATTTAACGCGGAAACGCTGCCAGCATTCTTGGGATAATTCCACGTGAGCATGATTTGTATAGTAGTAGCGTGTAAGTAATTTAAGATAGATATAACTTGTACAATTTTGTTATCAGAATAGCAATTGTGCATATTATTTTATTATGTGATTGTTATATAATTGGTGTAACAATCTCAAGTTACTAACTTATTGCTTGGCAAATATCTTATCGATAGGTGTGATAGCATTAGTTACAAATCTAAAAATAAGAAAAAAGGATTCGCTTGATATTGCTTATCGCAGCCATTATTATATGTAGCCATCTGAACGTACAACGTAATTCTATCAGTGATTCTTTATAGTATATTAATTTGTTTTTTGTTGTACTGATGTTTCTTATAACATTAAGGATCTTGTTATAGCTAATTAAGCCGTGTTAATATTTAATGTTATTCTTAAATTTCGTGATTCATATTTTTTATTGATGTTGCATTGTTAACTACATGTGTTAAACTACACGTAAATATGTAAGTAATTTCTGTTGTTACAAAGGTGTTCAAAGATCAGCTAGGAAGATGTAAACATATATAAAACAAACACGTTTTAAGATAAATTCATAGTTATTAAAATAGAATAATTATAATTATATATTTTGTTTTTTTATTTGATGATTTTATATTGCTCATATTTTTTGTTTCCTGAATCAACGATTAAGTTGACAATCATGTCGAGGCGCGAAAAATTAAAATAACAATCATTTGCCTATTAATATTTGATTGTTGTTTTGAGTGTTTTAAGAGATATATAACATTATTAAATTTATCGCCTGCAGATAGGATGGAGCTTTTTAATAAAAATAATTAATATATTTACCTCGACATATGGTCACGCGTCGTCCATTGGGCGTTAAACCGGATAAGGGAGCTCCTTGCCTAAAAAATACATTTTGGATGATTAACTTATACCAAAAATATCCATTCATCATTCTCCTGCCCTTATCCCACTCTAAGTGGGGTCGGCACAACATGTTACAAACATGTTGTCACATGATTTGGCTATGTATTTTACGACCGGCCGCCTGCCTGATGTCAACTTACCTTAGTCGCCTCTTACGACACCTCGGTAAGAAAGGAGGGTGGTCTATTCTATGCAGCCGGATACCACACGGCAGATACCTTAGTCGCCTCTTACGACACCTCGTATACCAAAAATATCCATACTAATATTAAAAATATGAAAGTCTATCTGTCTGTACGTCTGTGAAATTTCATACAATTGAATTTTTTTACCAGGATAACATAGAGGATAAAAAAAATAGTTTTTCCATTGGAAATAGAAAGGAAAACACATAGTAGTATGGCTATTCTATTCTAAGGAACAAAAAGCTTTCAGATATTAGACGCTTTACCCCAACAGTATTATTTTATATGACATAAAGCTTTGAAAACACGCAAAACATACAAGTTTCAACATCGGTTAATTGTCATTTCCTTCTACCATTGTAAGCAGCAGAACCAAGTCTTCCAACGAGGTGTGATATATGTCCACGAAACTATTGCAATATTCTATTTTCAGTATCTATACATATTATAAAACAAGGTCCTAAAAAGCTGTCCGTCTGTATGTGATCGATTTTCTCAAAATCTACTGAACGGATTTTTGTACGGTTTTTACTTAAAGATAGTGAAATACTTCCCGATGGTTTAGGTAAATAGTACATATCGGTATTATGTAAATTGTGTTGCAGAGATCGAGCAGATGTTAAAAAACTTGCTTGTTGTGAGCTTATTCGCGTGCGCTGCGTAAACCAGCAGACTTACGCTAAAGTAGTACTAGAAAATTGTAGATCTATAAAAATACTACAAAACAGTAAGCGATAGCATGTTTTTATCTCTTACGGTTAACTCACACTAACTACTTTTATGTTCAAAATTTCAATTTGGAATTTTTTTGAAAACTGATTTCGACGCGGGCGAAGCCGCTGGCACAGTTAGTAGTTCTATTATAAAATTTTCTTGAGGAAGGTTTAAATTAATAGTAAATTCTCAGGTATGCTAAACTGATTTGATGGGATGCTCCACAACCCCCTCTACCTTTACTGTAAGGTAGAGGGGGTTGTGGAGCAACATACAGGCTTTTTATCCTAGAACTTCCGAAGGATCGTGATTTACGATGGAAAAATTATGAGATACACTTATTTTCTTACTATTATTTTATAATTTTTTATGTCAAATCTAATATATTCGTTTAGTAACGTGAATTCAACAGTAAATTTTAGTTACTTTTTGCGCTGATGTATCGCATTGACAACTCAATAGAACCGTATAAAAACTATTAAACCATCGTAGGTAGTATTTGGAAGATGAATAAATATCTTCAGATTCGATATCTCTTTGTGGCGGAAGTTTTTATAGCTTACTTATCATGCCCGAGGCTAAGCCAAATTAATGATGAAACGATATGATATGGCGATATATGATAATGTAAAAACTTTTAAGAATTATGGTTATCAAAGGAAACAAAGAGGAAAATACGATTTGTATAACTTTGATGGATTTATTTAGAAAAAAAATTAAATTTAATCTATTCTTTATACATTCACTTCTAAATCCTCAAATTACAATGAAGCTACCACTGGTTTGCAATGGTGCTCTTAACAAGAACTACCTAGAAACTTGGCTATCACTCTTTTCGAAAATAATTATTAAAATAATATATAACTGTTCGACAAAACTAAAATAAATAAATAAACATCAAAGTAATATAAAACAACATTTGAAGATATCTCAATTTGTCAACTCAATTTGCCGGCATCCGGAGCTTTGTAAAAGACAATATATTTCTTTAGGTTTAAAGTCAGGGTAATAAGGTCAAACGTTTCTATAAGGTGTCGCTTTGTAAAAGTAAATATTTATATACATATATTTAAATATTCACGAGCATAAAGCGAGTATTTACATAAAAAGTGATGGGTAAGATAGGTTTAACCTTTCTGTAAAATTGTAAACTTGCTATATGAATTAAATGAGGATATTTATTTATTTATTTTAAGGATATAACAAAATAACTGCAGTACTCGAGGACGAAGACAGCAAGTTTTTAGCGTTGCAGAGGCCATTTCCGAAATCTCGATTTATCGCGTCATAACTTGTAAGATCCACTGATATTATAAGGCAGAAGCCGGTATGTCTTTCTGTCCATCTGTCACACTCTAACGGTCAATCTACTGGACAAATATATATACATCGACACATCGATACTAATGTTTCATGCCTAAAAATTGCTAGAATTATGCAGAATGACATTTTTGAATTGAAAATAAGTTACTAGAAATATGTAACTCGTCTACAGAAAAGTCCAGAAAATTTACACAATCTATTCCGATATATGTTTCGTAGAGCTGTGGTAGTTCAGTGGTAAGATCGACCAACTCTTTCGTGAGTGTAACGGGTTTGTATCCCGGATAGCCTAATGAGTTTGTTTCTATTTGAACTTATGTCTAATTGATAATTGCAATTTATAAAACCTTTTCTCGTAGAAGGTCGCACTGCGACGAAACTTGGATATCTCTAGAGAATTCTGGGCATATGTGTAACTCACCAAACCGCATTGGAGCAGCGTGGTGGATCTTAACCTCAACCCTTCATTCCATCAACGGAGAGAGGAGGCCTATGCCGCGTAGTGACAACGATTAGAAGACGGTATATGGTTCTGCAGAATAATGTCTAAGCACAGAAGAACTGGGTACATTAATTTATCAATCTACGTAGCATTATGCCAGGCACATTCACGGATGTGGTAATCTATTTAAACAAATTATGTTAGTATGATGAAATAGTTAGTGCCGAAATAGCTTCAATTCGCACCTCGAGGCAGGTGTGACGGCTACAAAAAGTCGAATTTTCTATAGACCAATATATTCTTTAATATGTCTTTATATTTAAGATATACCCAGTTTTAATATATAATTTACTAACGCTCTGACACACTTTGAAGATCTCGTCAGAACTAGGGAATGGCATATAAATAAACATTTTAAGGTATTGAATTATTCGTAAACCTATACTTATTATAAAATAAAGTCCCCAAAGCTGTCTGTTTGTATGTAATCGATTTTTTCAAAATCTACTGAACGGATTTTAGTATGGTTTTTACTTAAAGGTAGTGCAATTCCTCCGAAAGGTTTAGTTTAATAGTACATAACGGTTTTATGTAAATTACTCAATTTACAGAAGAGAAGAGGTCGTTTTACAAAAATTTTTAGTGGGGGTAGTAAACAAACCATTGTCAATTGTAGTTTGGAGGGGGGAATAGGTATAAAAAGCGGTGTGGTGTATAAGAGAGACAGTTTTCTACCGACACTGGAGCGACAATAACATGCTAAACACTGAAATTCACGCGAGCGAAGCCGCACGTATTGCTAGTATAAGTATTAAAGTAACTGTTAATATCACACAGCCCAACTGTGTGATATTACAGTTACATATATATCATTGGCATATCTATATTCAGTATATCTTTTCGCACTTTCTGTATTCATTACTTAATAAAAATCTTTATTCACTTCCACATAATCATACGAGTAATGTCAGGTGTAACTGCAATCCATTATAATGTTGTATATAATATGGGAAATACTAGAATACTTACACTTTGTTCATCACATCAGCAAGTTCAGGGTTATTGATGTCCCTATTATTAAAGAATTCCGGGCACGCTGTACGCATTGTAAAGTACATATCTAGTTTTCTCTTGCATTTTTCTAAAGAGAAACTGCAGCCACGCAGAAATGTCATGATGCGACCGTCATCTGTGTAAAAATTATGATAATACTTAATAGTCATTATAGGTGAGTTATATTTTTAGCTTTTAGCTTAGCATATTTTTAGTTTAGTTTTTAGTAAAAAAAAAGTATCAGCTTTTTTCTATCTGACAAAACCAAAACAAAACGAAACCGTTCTTTTTCATTTCGGCTAAGAATCGCTTCGCTTCTCCAATGCTTATAACAGATTACAAATATCCCAGAAAAATATAGGATCATCATGATCCTCCTGCCCTTATCCCACTCTAAGTGGTGTCAAAAAATATAGGATATTAGTGTTAATTCGCATCCTAACAATCTGCATTGAAGCAGCATACTCCAAGCCACCTTATCTCATAAAGGAAAAAGTACGCCATTGTCCAGCAGTTGGATACAAACAGACCGTTCCTTTAGCGTAAATTTGTTCATATAATGATTACCCCATTCAGTAGGCAGATGCGGCTGCTTCCGGAGCCAGTCCTTGATCGCTGCGAGATCTCGGTCCCGAGTGTCTACATCCTCGTTGAGCTCCACTCGGATCTTCTTCCACATCTCCCCTGATGGCTGTACTAGAGTCGCCGCCGATGCCATTTTGCTACCCAACAATTAAAGTTTTGACAAAAACAATTATAAATAGAACTTATCTCTATATACTTACTATAGTCTTAACTTATCTATAGTCTTCTATATTTATCTTACTTTTATTATGCACGATTAAGTACATGGTAAATAAATAATTCAGAAACGCCGATTTAATTTGTCTCTTTCGTTAATCTAATTCTGACGTGATTATCGCGAATTTGGCGAATGACTGACGATACTATGGTGGTTCTCGTTAAAAAAAAGTCACTTCATTTTGAAGTGTCTAATGTGATTCATACTTACCTTAGTACTACAGATCAGTAATGCCTATTTTGAAAAATATTTTGTGTAATAAGAAAATACCGTGAGGAATTTCACTTTACTGAAGCAGCTCAAGTCTGGATTACTCCCGGCATTTATCTTTTCCACTTATTATATTATGGCTGTCTTTAAAGCATAAAGGAATATGCATTTTCATTAGACATGATTACAATCAAGTTAGCCGTGTGGTATCCGGCTGAGTAGAATAGATCACCCTCATTTCTTACCGAGATGTCGTAACGTCGTAGGTGCCCCGCCATGGCCCGTTCAGTTATAGTGATGCTTATTTAAATCCCCTTGCCTTACTTGCTTACGTATTAGGCAGAATCTATTACTAAATGAATATTTCTCAACCCATTATTGGAACTCCTTTAACAAAAAAACAAGGCAAGTGTATTTGTACAGGTTTCCCAAGCAGGAAGGTACAAGGTAGTACATATTGGCAATCGATTCTAGCGCAATTAGTTTTGCAACCAGCGGACGACATTCCGCTATTTGGTGCAGCTAACCGTTTACTATACTGCACTTTTACTTTTTAGTTTTAATGCTTGATTAAAGTTCTTTTTATTTCTGATATGAAAACTTTCCATAAAACTATCCATAGATCTCTTCTGATCTGATGCCGTGTGGTATCCGGCTGCCTAGAATAGACCGCCCTCATTTCTTACGGAGGTGTCGTAAAAGGCGACTAAGGTAAGTTGACGTCAGGCAGGCGGCCGGTCGTAAACTACGTAGCCAAATCATATGACAGCATATTTCAACATGTTGTGTCGACCCCACTTAGAGCGGGTTAAGGGCAGGAGAATGATGATGAGATCTCTTCTGATCTGATTCTCTTTTACCATTTTTTTCAAGTTTCCCACAATATAAGTGTCGTTTAACGTGTGGAAGACTTAATTAGAATCAAAATCATTTTCTTTTAATATGGTCTTTCCATATTTTTCGTCATAGCTGTGATAGCGCATTGGTTAAACAGTGCGGCTCTTTTGAGAGGGTCACAGGTTCAAATACCGGGTAGGCTTATGTCTGTAATTGATAATTGCAATTTATCACAAGCTTTTCGGTGAAAGAAAACGGCATGAATCTGCATGAGATACATGCCGATTCTAGAGAATTCTGAGGATATGTGCGGATACCAATCCTCATTAGTAGGTCTTAGCTCCGACCCTTCTGTCCAAAAACGGAGAGAGGTGGTTTATGCCCAGCAGTGGGATATTGGGTATCATACCGTTACTTTACTTTATATGTTCTGTTTAACATAAAACTATATCTATGGCAGGGTATTAATTTTGAAAACAATAAAAATTTTTTACGAGTGCGTAGATATAATAATAATATATTGTAGGTATATTTTCACGGGAAACCCGGAGGTCATTGTGCAAGGTCATTGACTAGTAAAAAAATGTACGCATCACAACAAATATAATCTAGGCGACGAAAATTTTCATTTACATGAAAAATATTAGAAGAGTTATAGGAGGAGAAACTTGTTTTATCTCATAGCTCAATATTATCTAAATATGAGGAGAAGGATTGGAGGTTTAATCATATACATACCAACCAGAGCTGTGATAGCCCAGCGGCTATCACAACTCTCTTGAGGGGAACACGAGTTGAAACCCGGGCAGGCACCAATGAGTCTTTCTATTAAAACTCAGGTGTCTAATTGATAATTGCAATTAATCACACGCTTTTCGGTGAAGGAAAACATCGTGAGGAAACCTGTATATCTCTAGAGCATTCTGGACATATGTGTAACCTACCAATCCGCATTGGAGCAGCGTGGTAGGTCTAAGCTCCAACCCTTCTCTGCAGAAACGGAGAGAGGAGAGCTACTCCCAGCAGTGGGATTGTAACAGGCCGCTACTTTACCGACCTTTTATTTCAAGAATATACACATCCTAAGAATTCTCTGTCTATTTGTCTGTTTAGATGTTATCCTCAAGATGTTATCCTTCACGGCAAAGAGCAATATGAATTTTATGAACATAAAAAAATAAAAGTCAATTAAGAACATGTTTTACTGAAAAAACTAAGGGTGCCCATCCACTGTTTAAATATGCGACCATGCGGTAAAGCGCTATCACTGCTCATCCATCAATGATTTTTCCGTTTAATAAAGTGCTCGGGCATATTTAAGTGGGTCCACTATTGGCGTCACCGTCCCAAACATGTCGTCATGAATAATTGCAAAGATAACGTGTTTTGTAATATAAACAATGAACAGTGGATTTGAATGTTCGGTAGTGATGTGGAAAGAATGATAATGCTGCCTGATTTGGCCACAACAGCTATAACGATCACAAAATAATATAATATACGTTCAGTGGACTCTATGCCCCTGTGGAATTAATACTAGTCTTTCATACAAGAAGTTTAGATTCTTAGAGAGCGTCTAGAACTTGTTCTAAGCTCTAGAAGCTATGTTCTGTTGTTCGTGAGAAGGAAAATAGAAAGAGATTAGTGGACGAATCTCTTAATTTCAATCGTCAATCTCCATCTTCCATGACAATGATAAAAAATATTCAGCCTTTTCAATAACAAATACTTTTCTTGCAATGTATGTGTAAGAATCTTTTTTTCACTTATCATTTCTCGTTTTTCAAATCTAATAATATTCTACTGATTTATATATTTATACTAAATACTGGTAATCTAAAAATATATTTAAGTATAACGAGAATAATTAATCAAATCAAATCAAAATCTTATCTGAAATAAACTTTTAAAAGCGCTGTTGACTCATCAAGGATTAATTACATTAATAAAGGCACCACTTTGTTTTAGTTCGGGTATTTTATTGTCGTCTAAAGCGATTACAAGAATGATATGAACGATTACAAGATACAATTATAATAGATTAGAATTATAGTGTTTCAAACCACAAGGGCAACTTTAATTATGTGTTTTTGTTGTTAAATTATATCAAAGGGTATTTTTATTCGTGATCTAAGTTTGTCATTTAGGTTTAAATGTAATAAATAGAATGTTAATTCAGGAAAAATAATTATTATTTCCAAAAAGTTTTATTATATTAGTTATCACCGTATGTGATATGGCAAAGACCATTGTTTTCTATAGCCTATATAATAAATACAAAGTCTGAAGAATATTTTATTTTTCTAATTATACACAAAATATTTATAAATATGTAAAAACTTAAAAAAAATTGGGCTACAGTAACTTTAACCAGTAAAATGTTTTATAAAATACAAATTTGGCATATATGTAGAGTTATTGAGATAAGTTATTTAATGACTTTGTATTCTAATTCAAAATTATAGAAGAACAAATATTCTAAACATAATTTTAATATCGAACAGTTTTGCTAGTTGCAATTTATTATAAGTTTTTAATTTTTCTTATATATATATATATATTGAAATTGATATTTTCTTAAAATTAGTTTTTCACAACTAATATTTATTAATAAAATTATTACTTACTTTGTCAATAGTAAGTTTGAACTTAAATGTTCACACGGTTTCTGCGCGAGCGACGCGAACACTTCAAGGCATCAAACCTTACTGAGTACCATCAGTGGCTTAAGTTCATACTCAATATTATTTGAACCTTGAAGAGGTTACGACATTGTCGTTCTTTTGTTTGTACAATTTTCTCTGATGATTTAACATCATTACTCTGTTTTTCCTGCACTGATTTTATATCTGACGCCACTTACAGGTCACTTAATAATTATGAAAATACTCTTACCGGCTTATTTATTTATAGATTTTACCTTAAACAATTATGAAACAATGGTGTACATATAAAGACGTAGTCTTAAGTACTTTTCCTAACAAGCTTTTTCTACGAAACACTAACTCGATTAAAAACGAAAAACAAAGTTTTACGTCTCACGGGATATAAAACCGTGCTGATGGTTTTTTGAAAAGTCTGTTTCTATCCCACTGATGTGCTGAGACCTCCTTTTTTCCCACAAAGATGAAAATTCATCTGAGGCCCACAAAGCTACATCGATACAGATTAGCAGATTCTTCAGAAATTCTCAAGGCATATTCTGTTTTCCGCGTAATATTTTTGTCGACTTTAGAACGCATGATATATGTTTATTGCTAATAATAAAGGAGAATACAATTTTTATTTATAATTCATAGTGCCATGTACGCAGTTAGGACACAACTGTGGCATTGACCTTCTACTAAAACCAGATCTGGATTATTATTTGTGGCAAGACCTATTTGAACCTTCTAAAATGCTAGTTTGTTCCTATTTCGATGCTTTCTGTCTTTCTAGTGATTAAAAACTTCATTCTGCCACAAAAAAAAAAAAAAAATTTTTTCTCTAAATTAAATATGTTTTCTGCACCTTGGCCTCTGCAAGAATTACAACCACTCATGTTTCAGTCAGAGATCCTTAACGGTTCAATGACTGCAAAACCGATCCATGCGTATAGCCACGTGTTGGCCATAGTTCATGCGGAACGTCGAGCCATAGAATTATTCTTACTTAGGCTTCGAACAACGCTCCTGTAAGCGTGATGACTAGTCTGTTATCTTGAATAGCATCCAAAAAAGATGCGTTTGTATATAAGTTACTAGCAGTGCGTTGGTGTGTCTCAGTGTGGTTTCGAATTCCCCTACGAACAGAACCCAAAAGTAAAAAAACCGATCGCCACTAACCTTTACAAAACTATCCTCTGGGTCATCCTAAAGATTGTCTGAGAGTTTCAATTAAATCGGTCACGTTTTTCGGAGTCTTTAAAGGACATACAGACAAACATTAATTATGTGTTCTTCCCATGCAAGTTTTTGCGCGAGTAAGATTTATATAATATAAGGAAACTTCGACTCGCTTTGTTGAATCCGCTTTAGTTTAATTTGACTGATACCGGCTTGATTTAATTATGATAAGAAATCGTAATTATGAAAAAAGAGGCTTATACAGGAAATATACTATGCTATTTAGGGTTATATAATAGATAGAAATAAAAATCCACGCAGATTTATGTGGAATAATGAAATGTAACTTCTTATTCGGCAACCGATGGACATAGATCTCTACATGGGATTTCCACACCACGAACTTCTGCGGCTTGTATCCCGTGACTCTACACGCCCTTTTTTGAGTTTCTCAGTCAACCTCTTAGGGGATTTACCACTGCGTTATGTAATGCAAATGTTATTTATAAGAGTTTTATTTTGACAAGAGCAATTACCGAGTTACTTGCTGGTTCTAGGTAAGAGCAATTATCTAAGTTTCGGTAGAGTTCAAACAGTTTAAATAAATGATATATTGAATTTAGATTTAAGTACCAATGGTCGTACCAAGTCACATTTCTGTACATAGGAAGTATTTTATCTGTTTTGGATTTGTGATCGTATTTTAACTGTTATCTTTTCCAACTTTTTAATGTGACTTTATTAATGAAAGGGTATTATTGATTTGATTTAATTTTTGGAAAAAAAATTAGCTTATTTTTTCGCCCAACTATATATTTTTATTTATGTACAAGAACATTTTATTAAAAAAAGGATTTATTTCAATATTATAAAATAGCAAAAGTTGTTGTAATTTTCTTTTACCGCATGTTTTCTTTATTAACTTAATTATTGGTATTTAAATTTTCATTCTGATAATAACAATACTTCAGGAATCTTATTAGAAAAACGGTTGTCTTACATTGATTCGATCCCATAAGTATTTTTACAATGTTCTATTAATCTAAAATTCGTAGAAACCTAAAGCCTACATACAATCTTTAACTGTTATATAACTTACTGAGTGCTGTACTTTTAAGTAGAGAAAGTAATTTGCCGTAATAAACGTCAACTTAAATCGTTAAGCTAGAACCAGTTCAATGAATCTATGTCATAATCGATTCGCAATACCATCTTGCACTTTGATCCACTTCCTCGCTCTGATTCATCCGATACTGTAATCAATATCCGTTCTGATGTTGAAAAAAAATTTTTTTTCTTGAGACTTGCCTATATTTCACAAATATGTAATTTATTAGTAATTTTGGTATTTACTAAGGCGTAAAAGGCGACTAAGTTGACCCACCGCGTGGTATCTGATTGAGTAGAATAGACCACCCTCTTTCTTGCCCAGGGGTCGTAAAATACGACTAAGGTAAGTTGACGTCTGGGAGGCGGCCGGTCGTAAAATACGTAGCCGAATCATGTGACAACATGTGTATAAAATGTTGTGCCGGCCTCATTTAGAGTGGGATAAGAATAGAAGGATGATGATTAGTAATTTTGGTATTTAAGGTCAAAATATACACATTAATTAAATAAATTGATTTTACATCCGCAGTAAGTAAGGTTCCTTACCAAAACTTCAAATATATGACAAAAGTAGAGTAAATGTTTCACATATTGCCTCGCAAACCTGATATTTCTTTCAAATCAAAGTTACGCATCGAACTAACACGAAGTAGTTGCTGAAGATTATCTTCAGATAATCTTCAAATCTAGATCTTTATTGAAATTGAAACAGTTAATATCCCACAGCTGGGCATAGCCCTCCCTCTCTGGTTTTGGAGAGAAGGGTTGGAACTAAGACCTACCACGCTGCTCCAATGCGGATTGGTAGGTTACACATATTCCCAAAATTCTCTGAAGATATGCAGGTTTCCTCAAGATGTTTTCCTTCACCGAAAGCGTGTGATAAATTGCAAATATCAATTAGACACAAGTTTTAACTGAAAACTCATTGGCCTTAGGGTTTAATCCGTGACCCCCTCAAAAGAGTCGCACGTAAGTATTATATATTTACTGTAACATTTGTCAGACATAAATTAGAAAGTTGATCAAAAAACAAGGAATAAAATAAAGAATACTGTTTATTTAATAAACGATGTAAACATGACATAAAATTTTAATATAATGAGCGAACTACTTTGGTTGAGAATGTAAAAAACATATTTATTTATTTAAAAACATTTTATTGTGTTTAATAACACAGTGAATTGTGAAATGAGTTTGCTGAAACCCTAATAAGAAGAAAATCATAATTTATTTATGTATTTTTAGGATAATACTTTCTAACGTGATACGTGGAGTTTATTTAATCTATGACTAATTGACGGAAAGACCCATCGATACCGAAGAGTTCGTCGTAGTTAGTAGGTGTTCCAGGCCTAAGGGCTTCATCTGCCTTAAATTGTTCCTGTTCGAGGAACCAATCCTTGTATTCTTCTAGCTTTTTGACCCATGCATCTAAAAAGCCAATGTAAATAATAAGGTATAATAAAAGTAAATATAATATATAGAATAAAGCGTTATTTTCCGAAGGTCCATAACACAAAAGACAAATATATTTTATCTTTACCACTACAGCAGTTTAAAAGCGCTGTTAAAGGGAGGCTGATGAAAGCCTACTATACTATTGAGGATTATATAGATGATAAAAATGCGTGGATATATTTACCCTGAACAAGACAGTAATAACCAAATGTAACTAGTTATAAGAATTTTATTTGAAAAGAGCAACCACCGAGTTTCTTGCTGGCTATTCTCAGTAGGAACAGCTTTCCGAACCAGCGGTAGATTTTGACGATTCAAAAGCACTTGTATACAATCTTACTTGAATAAAGAATCTTTTGAATTTGAATTTGAATATATATTATATATCTATAATGCACGATTAGAAAAAATCTATGTAATGCTTAAATTACAGTCGACCGCCCTTTTTCATACCTTATGTAGGATTTGTAAATGGCATTCACTACAAACCAGCACTTCCAATACCGCACTACACTACACGCACTGCAGACAATCACAACCGCAATCTCAACATTCGGATTGTAGGGATCTCAGCAAAGGTTTTGCGATTTTGTCGTGGAGCCTATTTCCTCATTTTGCTTCGATTGCGGGGCGAAAAGATTGCTAAGATTGTGGAAGTTAATGTGTGTAGTGCTAGAAGTGTAGTGCGGTGTTAGCTAAACTCGGATTATAGCAAAATAATATTACCATTACTTTTGGAAAATTAATATTATTTGTTTAAATTCTTAATTCATCGTCTATAATGATAACAGTAATACCGATTTTAACAGTATAATTATAGGTGGTAATTAGATTATACAATATAATCAACTGAAAAAATTATAATTGTTATATTATGTTATCAGCGAATTTAATATATTGAAGTAATGCGCTGTGCAATTATTATTAATTTAAATTGATTCTCATTTAGATTAGGCTAAATTTATAGTTATATTCAAACAAAAGTTTTTTTATCTTACAAAATCTGCTATTGTTAAAAATGTATGTAATTCTAAGTGTAGGAAGCGCTCTCACACCTGATACAGGTAGGAATTGTAATCATACGAACCACGAGCCGAAATCACACTACACAAGCACTGCACACATTCACTACGACAGTCTCAACGACTGCGTCGTCCTATAACCCATATCATCAAGAGATTGTCTCCACATCAAAATTGGACCGTTTTCTTTATGTATGTGGTGTATTATTTTCGGAACAAAACGTATATAAAAGTTAAAATGAATTACCATGAATGTCGTTCATAGGACCAGCTTCTCCGCCATATTCAGTCGGCATCATCTGTTGTGGAATATGCTTGTAAAGATCATTGACGTCGCTGTGAATGAAGATCTGCAAATAAAACGGGTACAGTAATAAAAATAAAAATGACAAGCGTAGCTTGATGACTTCGTAAAAATTTGACATGACAATCATATTGATTGTTTGTTTAGTTATCATAAAAAATAAACGTTTGAAGACGTAGCGTGATGGAATCTACGAGGTACATAGATGACCTCAAAAAAGTCGTTGAGAGTCGCTATATCCAAGCGGTAAAAGATCGGATGGCCTGAAGATCCCTTGAAGAACCATGTGCAGCTGTGGACGTCTATTGGTTGAATAAAAAGAAAAGGAGAAGAAGAACAGGATATAGATAAGACTAAAAGATTTTATATATATTTAGACCGCTAGTCGCAAAGCAGAACAAAGAGCGAACATTTACATTGCTGTTGTAATATTAAAATTAATGTCAATATTTTGCTAAAAATCCATTTGCGTTAAAATCCAATTCGTTAAAGGGTTAACAATGCCTTCGATTTCAATTTCGAGTCCTTTAACTATGCAATACCTTCGATTACAACCACATAAAACGTTTATCCACGTTTTAAAAATAATTTCGTATCATAAAAAAAACGAGACGAGCTTTATCTTGTACCACTCGACAATAAGAAGTTGTGATAGCCAAAGAGGGAGAACTCGTGCCTCTCTCAAGGGAGTTCATGGGTTCAAACCCTAGACAGGCACCAATGAGTTCTTCTATTTAAAACTAAAGTTCTTAATATTCTTCATATTTGCAGTTTATCACACGCTTTTCGGTGAAGAAAAGCAACGTGAGGAAACCTGCGTATCTCTGGATATGTGCCTCTCTCAAGGGTGTTCAGGGGTTCCAACCCAAAAAATAGGCACCAATGAGTTTGTTTTATTTTAAAACTTTAAATTCCTACTTGATATTTGCAACTTATCACGCGCTTGTCGTTGAAAAAAAACATCGTTAGGAAACCTGCATATAATCTATTAATGCGCATGGGATCAAGCTTTAAACCTTTTCTCCAAATAAGGAGAGAGAGGAAGCCTATTCCCAACAGTGAGATAGTACCAGGCCGTTGTATTCCTTTTTTTATTTACTTTTACTCGATGATAGGTACTCTTTATAACGCAAATGTTCTATAAAAGAAAAGAATAATATTTTAACTATATACTTACTCTGTCTCTAATCTTTTCCTTCAGGAACGGCTTCACGAAATTTACGATTTTGTCCACCAACGGCGATATGTTTATTACATGTACTTGCTTCAGTTTCACTGGATATGCTTCCTGTTAATAACATTTAGATATTAGATTCATAGAACATTATTTATTATCCTACAGAATGATCGCAGCCAAAAATTGCAAGGTATGTGGTGGATTTTATATTGTAAATCTAGGTGGACATTATCAGTATCTTTTTCTTTTTTTTTATCATACAAGACAGTGGTTTAATAATGTATATTTGAAAATATTTAAAGATTGACCGCCGAGTTTCTTGCTGGTTCTTCTCGGTAAGAGCAACATTCCGAACCAGTTGTAGCTTCATTAATCATATTGATGCTTGACGATTCAAAAGTGCCTGAAATGGTTTATTTGAATAAAGATTATTTTAATTTGATTTGATTTTTAAATATTATATATGTATATAATAATAATATTAATGTGTATATATAAATAAAAATTTCGTTAAAACTTCATTGTCATCGAAATAAATGAATCAAGAGATAAATTATGTTTACCTGAACACAAACTAGGAATTTCTTGACCAACGTCGGAGTAAATTTAGCAAAGTGGTTTGGAGTGGCTGCGGAAGCATCCAAGACATAAATATCTCCAGCGACACCCTCCTTTTCCTCCATGAGTCTGACATCACCAAGCATAAGCGCTAACTTGAACGCGTTTGCTACATTAGGGGTTTGCACGTCCTTTTCAACACCTATAATTAGTTTAATTATTATAATTTATATAACTTTAATACTTAAAGTTATATAAATTGTAAATTCTCGTTCTAGAATAAACCAATAATTCAATTAATTTTTGAATATATAACGGAAAAATAACGGATATATTAAGGCTGTAATAAGGGAATCATCTGCCGATGACGCCTTAATACAATCTTGCGATACAGTGGTAATAAGGCCGATTTATTGCAACTGTATCGCAATAAATCGGCTGTAATTGTTGAAAACAATAACCATAATGATATTTTTCTGATGTTGATTTCATTGCGGATTGTCGAAAAGTAATTTTTTACAATGGAATTTTGAAAAATAGAGCCTACATATATTTCTATACAATTTCATACCTCTCATTAGTATAACCCGCCGGCCATCTGGAGTAAGTCCGGGTAGTGGTGGCATTTGGCTGAAAAATAAAATTAATCATAAAGTTAGTAGCGATCTGTTACTATTCTATTAAAATTGTTCCTCACTTATTTGATGTTTTACTTATATTTCGTGAATCCAAAATAAAGTGCATCTATGAGTTTTCTTATAAAAAGTTATGTGCTCAAGTGAATTTTACAATTTTTAATACGCATTACGATGAAGGACAACATCATAATGATACTTGCTTACTCACAGAAGAATTATATATGATATGATTATATACTAGTCTATAATCCAATATAGACTGGTACATTATAAAGCGTGAAAGGATCAAAAATTCTGGTCTTCTCTCCAAGGAGAAAAGAGGCTCTTGTTCAGCAGTGGGATAAAAACGAGAGAAACAGACAAAGATGATGAAGTCTTTCTAACAGGTTAAAATTCGGATAATTTAAAAAATGCCCTACTTTATTGACGCTTTTAAACCAAGAACTTCTCGATCTTAGTTTAATAGAATTACTCCGTTTTTAAGGTCAAAGTATTTAAAGCAAAAAATTGGTCAAATAACGTCAAACATACACAATTTTAGTGATTTCCTGTAGCTCGGGGCGGGTGATGTCTCGGTCGCTGAAGAACTCGGGTACAGCGGAGCGCATAGTGTAATACATGTCTAGTTTACGCTTGCACTTCTCTAAAGAAAATTTGCAACCACGAAGGAAGGTCATGATGCGTTGGTCATCTGGAACAGAGAAATTAATATTTATGGTAATGTGGTACACAACAGTATAGACTTAAATAACATTCTCAATTGACTAATTGTTTGTAAGTTATGCAAAACAACTTTGGGTGGACGAAAAAAAAGTCTTCGGGATTCGATGGTTCTTCAAAAGGCACCTGACTAAGACCGTAAGAAATTTTAAGGAAAATCTCTTGGAAGAGATTTGTGCTCTGCAGTGGACATCATCAGTTGAAATGAAAGAAGTATCTCATCATTACCAAACTCATCAGGTAGATGAGGCTCCTTCTTCAGCCACTCCTTGATATGGGCGAGATCTTGTTCTCGAGTGTCGGGGTTCTCATTGAGCTCCTCGCGAATCTTCTGCCACATCTCTCCTGTTGGCTGTTCGAGCGTCATCTTGGGTTCTGGAAAAAATCAAATATTCATTTCGAAAATTCGATCTTAATTTAATAAACCTAAAGACGACTCGTATAAGACTACTTTCAGTTCCCAAGATATCATCATCTTTCGCCCTCGACGATTCTGCGTAAAGAAGTTTTCAGAGAATCTTCTGGAGACGCTGTAAAAGCGACTCGAGCTAAAAGCATTTTTGTTGTTTTTTATCAAAAAAAATTGTATCACAACAATAATTGAGTCCATTATTTGTATAAAAAGTTACACACATCTTACACCTCGCTCACATTATTCTAATAGCTGAATAGGGGCAGCAGAATTACTGGTGCATGAGGGTGAATAGCTGCGTCACTCAATAACCAACCCGACTGTCAAACTTGGTGATTGTTGGCATGAACCTTATTGAATGGTAAATATTCCTTATGTTAAATTCCGGGAGAAATTAAAATTCAAAATATTCTTTATTCAAGTAAACTTGTAAACAAGTGCTTTTGAATCGTCAAATTTGCTGCTGGTTCGGAAAGCTGTTTCTACCGAGAAGAACCAGCAAGAAAAGCGGTTGCTCTTTTAAAATATAAATCTTAAAACTAGTTACATTTAGTTATTACTGTCTTGTACAGGGTATAAGTGCAGCTATATCCACACATCCTTATCATCTAAGTAATCTTCAACAGTATAACAGCTTTCTGTATCAGCCTCAAAGAAATGCAAACATCAGACCTGCTGCCAAGCATGGTGTTTACTCTTAATAACCTTCACAGATAACTACTAAGTACTAACAATTAATTAATGTATGTGACTTTAAAGAAACAATGGCGGTTAGTTTCACAGCCCTACTGGTATAAAAATCTATTATGATCAACAAAAACAAAAAATGTATAAAACAGATTATATTCAGGTTAGGTCACTTTTAATTCTCATAATTAATATGCACATGTTAATTATGAAAATACATGATTTTTGGATTTGCTTCTGTTGTTTTTTTTTTAATATATGGGAAATTTACACACACGGTCGTCCGTCCCCAAAGTTAGTAACTTAATACTTGTGTTATGGGTGACGGACAACTGGTAGATCTACTACATATATAAGTTTAAATATATACTTAAATACACACCCAGGCTCGAAGAACCAACAATTTGTTTATAGAAAATGTTGGCCCTCGGCGGGAATCGAACTCGCGACCCGCGGAGCTGTATTTGGCAATAAAATTATTAATTAAACATTTACACGCTCCAACATATGATTAGTACTTCCACGATTTCATTTCAAAAGTAGAGACGATCGCAGTAATATTTTAAAAAGTATTGATTTAATGCATTAAGTGTGTTTATACAACTTAAATAGACAAAGCAGTCATATAATCTAAAATTGTAAAAGCATATTTTGTTACTATTTAATTCACGTCTGCGATCCACAGGAACTGGATATAAAATAAGTTATTTGATACAATAAAATACGCTTTCTTGACGTTATAGTACTGAGAACTGCGCGATAAGTAGAACCTGTTTCAGAACTTCGGTAGAACCTGTTTCAGAACTTCGGACATGAATCACGAATGGGAAGTGTTCTGGCATCTTAATATAGAAGTTTGGAAATAAGGATATACAATACTATCCTACTTATCAAGTGTCATCGTTATTCAATGACATTTAAAAACGGACATGTCCTCGTAATGTTAGGAGGATGGATATCGTAGCTGTTATTACGATCATACAATCCGAAACGATTCGCTTTCTTAAAAAAACGAAATTTGCGGTTTATGCCGCGGAACGGTTCGTGCAAAAATTGTTTTATAGGTTAGCTTTCACCGGTGTTAGTTAATTCGTGTCTGTGGTCACGAGAAGCGCTCTGATAACCCAGTAATTACGTGATCGCTCAGGTCGTAATAGCACAGTGGCTAGAAAGCGTTAATTCAGTATATCAGTGGGTATCTGCAACTTGCTTCACGACGACTTTAGTGTTAAAATACCTTCAATTACGTGTCATATTAAGAAAAAGGAGCTTTCTTTATTCTATATATTATCCTAGCATATAAGCTTGAATAGTAGCTAATTTCATAAATTTAGTTCAAGCGGATTTCCCGTGAAAACATTACAGACGAACAGACAGACTTACGCATTTATAATTTTAGTATGGATTTTGGTAGATTCCTTCGCTTTCTCGGTTATTAAGGGTTCCAGAAAATTGGATACACTTTTGTCTATAAGGCAACCGTAACTATATAGAGAATGACAGATCTTAAAATAACAAACTAAAGTATAAAATGCAAATTTGTATTCAAGATTTTCTGCTATTTGTTATACAATTTATTTATATATATTTGAGATGCATTTTTACTCAACTTGTGTAAAAAGTCTCCTTTCGGCTTTGGAGTTAAGTTCTTGAAGAGTTATAAGTTATAAGCGTAATTAAAAATATGACATATAAGCCAGCATTTCTAAAGCGATAGACCTTAAGTTAGATAGAATTTAGGTTTTTTATAATTGTTTTCCGTCGCAATAATGAATGACAAATATCAATAAAACCGTTGAAACCTTTGGAACCCGTATTGATGACAGTTTATTAAATACTGGTGCCATCTATCTAAAACATCTTTAGTGGCTTGGTTTGATTCAAGTCGCTCAGCTGAAATATTTGTTTAAGGCTCTCCAAACTAGATAGCGTTGTTTATGACATGAACAAGAAATATAAAATTTAAATAATTAATGAAACATTTTTCTGTCAAAATATATACTAAGCTGGTTTTTCTCTGTATGGATATAAAACACACGTTAATACGCAATATTAAGCCGATCGTTTTATTTTACTGCCCTTAATCAAGCCTGAGCGCGCTTTCCTAGCAGGTGCTTATTCACTCCTCCTTTAAATATATCCTTATTAAATGAACTGGAAAAAAATAGATGCTGAGAGAGAATTTTATTCCCTTGCTGTGCGCAGCAAAAAAGATATGGAGCGCTCCGTTTACCTTTGTGGGCTGTCAATGACGTAAGAGTGGGACTTCTCTCTGTGCCTAGCGGTGCAATGATAGAAAGGCGATAGAGGAACAAAGTTATGGAGTAACTCAGCACACCCTCCGAAATATATCCTGTAGAAAATCTATAGACAGGCAACCCTGCGCCGATGTTGCTGACTTGCCATCCTCATAACGTCATCAGAGGCAAATTAGTATCAGGCTGTATTGAACAACTTTGTTTTATAAGTCCATAAAGCTCATTATATTGAACGCTACGATGCTCGCATATATTTTAAAGTAATTAAAAAAGTTTATTCGAGTATCCGGCAAGACTTTTTGTTATCGAAATTTGTTATTAAGTAGCAATTCTTCCTGTAAATCTAATAACCAAAGAGAAAGATTAGCAATATTCATTTTGTACCGAATATTATTTCATTAAATTAAACTTTTGTATACATTTTATAAACTTTTCATATCGTAAACGCTCAAATACTAGTATTATTTTTATTTGTTATATAATTATTCAACAAACCGTGACTATATACAGTTAGCTGATTATCATAACGGTCTATCACATAACTGGAAGTTTGAATGCATGCTCTAATAATATTTATATAATCTTTAATTGTGTAATGAGTTGCGTGTTCAAGAATACTTTCTTGCTAATTCAAAATTAAAAATTTATTAGCTCCCAAAACATAACACAATTATCTTATGACTATGTTACAGATTTAATACCTTAAGTGCATAAAAGTAACCGATTACATTTAGAGTTACTCTAAGAGTAAATGTGTATATTTAAATTCATGAATCGATTACCAGTGAATTTAAATCAATGTATCATTAGCAAAGATTCGTACTTCTAAACGCTATCTCATCATCCTCCTGTCCTTATCCCACTCTGAGTGGGGTCGGCACAACATGTTTATAACATGATGTTACGAACATGTTGTCACATGATTTGGCTACGTATTTTACGACCGGCCGCATGCCTTAAGTCAACATACCTTAGTTGTAATCTAAACGCTATCTATTAACTATAAACACTATTTTTATAGTTGAATCGAAGAAAATATCAATTTAAGCGCTTCTTATTTCGTGTTATATTACCGAATAAGTAATTGTTAAATTATAAGCTATATGCAACTATATAGTGATAGTCGCATTCGTTTTCGACAACTTAAGGGTTTGATTGCCCTTATTAATGCAATGTGTTTTTATGCTTCCAAAGGAAAAACGCGAATTTTATACTTGGTATGTTACCCTGGTGTAGAAGCCTTAACTGTGTTTAATTTTGTCAATATGCAACTGCCTTTCTCCAGTAGTAGGTATAGTAACAGGCCGCTACTTTACTTTTTTTACTTTTAAACATATAAATGTAGAGAATATAATATTTTGATATTCAACTGAATATTTTTATATCAATTTATAACGTTATTATTTTACGAACATGATTCATGCAAACGAGCGTTGATCGTAAAGAGAGAGCTTCAAAGAAAGTGCTGCGCGAGAAAATAATTGCGAGAAAACTGATCTGTATCATCGACGATATACATCAGTCTACCTTGTTGACGTTTAGCATTATCTATTATATAAACATTATATATGCCACATATGTCATATTACAGACTACGCCGTGTGGTATCCGGCAGAATAGAATAGACCACCTTTCTTACTGAGGTGTCGTAAAAAGCGACTAAGGTAAGTTGACGTCAGGCAGGCGGTCGGTCGTAAAAAACGTAGCCAAATCATGTGACAACATGTTCGAAACATGTTGTGCCGACCCCACTTAGAGTTGGATAAGGGCAGGAGAATGATGATGATGTCATATTACAGACTATCTATGTATAAAGACAATGTAGCTACCATAGAGCGTCGTTGAATCCCTTGTCTCGTTCAAAACTTTCAGCGAGTTAATTGTTGATTTCAATTTGTACTAGTGAAAGAAACAAAAACAATTGCGTTTATACTAATACTAGTAATGCCCCGCGGTTTCACCCGCGTTCATACCGATCTCGTGGTAGTGGAAAGCTTACTAAGTCAGACTATAGATTTATTTTTGGAAATTGAAAGTTTGGTACTGGGACTTATCAATAGTTAAGGCAAAGGAAATTTATAACGGAATGTATTCATACACAAATACAATGCACTACAATTGTTATGGCATTATTTTCTGTATATTTTTAAATTAGTTACATCTTTTGATCGGAATGTCCGATTTTAATAATTAAAAAAGTATTTTACAGGTATGAAACAGTTTTTAATAAAATATCATTTAGTGGGATAAGGATTAATACGTAGATGTAAATACGATGGTTTGATTATTGTCCCCACTTTTATCAACTTTTACAATGTAGAAAAATAGTTATATTGGCAAAACTATAATAGTTAGACATATGATAACGCGGACTTTTTTGTACATATTCATAAGTTTTATAATAATATAGTAAATATATTTGTTTTATCATCAATAGTCTCTGCAGCGCATGCGTTGAAAGATTTTTATGTCAAAATTTTTCACACAATTTTTTTTGCAGTTTTTTTATTACCCTTCATTTTATTATGATGATAGCTGAAGGCTTAAGTTACTTTTGTTTTGGTACTGATGGTACTGAAACCCATGCTGACAAAATCACAGACCTATCGATGTTATTTATTTCGATAGATATAGCTTAAAGATTGGAGAAAAATATACGCAAAAATTATGGTAATATTTAGCTTTTACCTACGTAGGTATATTATATAAAACCTATGCTATGCTAAAATAAATAAATAAATATATGGGACATTTAAACACACGGTCGTCCATCCCCAAAGTAAGTAACTTAATACTTTTGTTATGGGTGAGAGACAACTGGTAAATATATACATATATAGTTTTAAATACATACTTAAATACATATATACACCCAGACTCGAAGAACCAACAAATCCTAAATAGAAAATGTTTGTTCTCGGCGGGAATCGAACCCGCGACCCACGGAGCCGAAGACAGGGTCACTGCCAACTGCGCCAACGGGCCAGTCAAGAAAAAGTACAGTAAACAACTCCTGCTCATAAGGTATGAAGAATTCGTAGAAAACATACACTACAAATTACAACCATAATCTGTATTATGAACATTAGCAATGCGCATCTTCAATACCACACTCTCAACAATTGTTTCGCCTGTGTTGGAAGTGATATCAGGAAAAAGAATTCACGATAATATCGGAAAGATTTGTGAAATTAAATGTATTTTAAAATGGAAATCCGAAAATTAATGCCTAATTCTAGTAACATAAGCTTTGTATCTCGGAAATTAAAGTTCACGCAGTTAAATCGTGAGTCCGGGAGTATGCTCAGTCCAAAAATGGTTAAAACAAATTTAGTTCGAAATATAGAATACCTACCTAAAATACCTACATATAATTTACCGAGGCAATTATCTAAACAAAAACAAAATTACCAGACACCGAGTCACTCAGACATTACAAAAAATATCATTTGAGAACGTTTCAGACAATCGCAAAACTTTTTACAGAATCACGTTTTCGATTGCAGTACCTATAATTTTGTATCGAGTACAGGATGAGTATAGGCATGCTTCACCGTTACGTACGGTGTATAGTTTTTAAATAGCTTTTATAATACTTGAATAATTTTCATACTTGCCTAGATAAACTTAGGGGCTATAATCGATTGAATATATTTTTGAAACATCCAGTGTTCGGGTGTACATCCTCGCTTTAATGATCGGGGAGTGCGGAAATGATGTCTGAGATGGTTTAGTTAACTTCAAATGTTAAGCACAGAATGTATATTATGACTTTAACATAATTGTAATATACGTTTTAGCTGAAAATTAGCTCAAATTCAATTCAAAATATTCTTTATTCAAGTAAACTTGTAAACAAGTGCTTTTGAATCGTCAACTTTACTGCTGGTTCGGAAAGGTGTTCCTACCGAGAAGAGCCAGCAAGAAACTCGGCGGTTGCTCTTTTTAAAATATAAATCTAAGAACTAGTTACATTTATTTATTACTGTCTTGTACAGGATAGAAGCGCACCTATATCCACACATCCTTATCATCTAAGTAATCTTCAACAGTATAGTAGGCTTTCTGTATCAGCCTCTTTTTAACAGTGGTTTTAAACTGTTGTAATGGCATGGCCAAAATTGAAAAAAAGCTGCTTTGGCAATCCTATTTTACTCGCTTACTATAATGCATATTGTCAATTCGTAAAGAAAAAAATCTCTTCCATGATGAAATGACGATTTAAGTACAATTATTAGATTTTTTTTTATAATAATTAAGAATAATTATGTTACATGATGCATATAATTGTTGGTGATTTTTTCAAAAGTTATCCTAAAATAGATAAACGTAATAAACGTATATTATGACTATGTTCATCATCATTCTCCTGCCCTTCAATCAATCATCAAGTTTTGAACAAGACAAGGGATTCAACGACGCTCTATGGTAGCTACATTGTCTTTATACATAGATAGTCTGTAAAATGACATCATCATCATTCTCCTGCCCTTATCCAACTCTAAGTGGGATCGGCACAACATGTTACAAACAGGTTGTCATAAGATTTGGCTACGTATTTTACGACCGGCCGCCTGCCTGACGTCAACTTACCTTAGTTGCCTTTTAGGACACCTTGATAAGAAATGAGGGTGGTCTATTCTATGCAGCCGGATACTACACGACATTTACCTTAGTTGCCTATCGACTATGTTATAGGCATAATATACGTTTTGTTTTGTTGGTTAACATTTTTGTAAAGTATTTTGGAACTATTTTGTTAGTAGAATTAGGCGTTACTTTGCGGAGATCCGTAATACAAAAGTAATAATAAAATTATTTTGCTATAATCCGCGATACAGTAAATACAAAATATATATAGTGCTAAATGTATAGTGGACTATCCGTTTATTGGTGGAGGTTTGTGCATATGTTTTTACCAATCCTGCATGTAACGGGGTATGGAAAAAACGGATAGTCCACTATTTATTTAGCACTATATATATTTTCTATTTACTGTATCGCGGATTATAGCAAAATAATTTTATTATTACTTTTCTATTTTGTTAGTAAGTTATATTAATTTATAGAATTAGGGATTACTTTGCGGAGGTTCATAATACAAAAGTAATGAAAGAAAAAATATATCAATACTGCTAAAAGTAGAGTGTACTACTGCAGTGATTGATGTGCATGTATCAGGTATGAAGTACTTATTTTAGATTTATTACACATGTAGTATTTACGTGTTATTACGTACTCGTATTAAAAATTGTCTTTTATCGGTTAATCGGATTATAGCAAAATAATATTTTCATTAATATTGTATAGTTATATTCCTTATAAAAGTTTATAGCGCTTAAAAGTATTGACCCTAGTTGAATGATTTTATATGTAATAAGTGATCCTGAAAAATCCCTAAATAAAATGTTGGATTTTAGTTAGTCTTTCTTAAAACATTTTACTATAATTCTTATATTCCTGGTGAATACAATGCGGTCACAAAGTTATGGTGGTTTACAGAGAGACTGTACAGTGATTTTCTGATTCGTTTTATGTAACAGTATAATACCTTTTGTACGACATTCTAAGGGACAAACCGCAAATTATTGGTTAGAGCAGACCACGATACGGTTCGCAGCCAATATGCGAAGCTCGTTTATGACCCAAAATTATTTAATTTTGTTGTAATATATACCTTAATTCGAAATGTCATGTCATCATATAATTATAAAACAAAGTCTGTATGTAATCGATTTTCTCAAAATCTACTGAACGGATACGGTTTTCACCAAAAGATTGTGTCTAATTGATGATTACAATTTATGACACGCTTTTTGGAAAAACATCTTCAGGAAATCTGCACATATGAATTTCTGGGGATATGTGTAACGCACCAATCCGTATTAGAGCTGCGTGGTGGGTCTTAGCTCCAACCCTTTTCACAAAAATGGAGAGAGCTAGACTTATGACCAGCCACTGCTGGTCCCACTGGACAGTAACAGGCCTTTACTTTCTTCTTCTTCGTCAGCCGATGGACGTCCACTGCTGGACATAGGCCTCTTCATGGGATCGCCACACCACACGATCCTGCGCCGCCCGGATCCAGTGGCTCCCTGCGACCTTTTTGAGGTCGTCTGTCCACCTCGTAGGGGGTCTACCGACGCTGCGCTTTCCGGTGCGGGGTCGCCATTCCAGCACCTTAAGACCCCAGCGCCCATCGGTCCTCCGCACTATGTGCCCCGCCCAGCGCCACTTCAGCTTCGCGACACGCTGAGCTATGTCGGTGACTTTAGTTCTTCTACGGATCTCCTCATTTCTGATTTGATCTCGTAGAGACACTCCGAGCATAGCTCGCTCCATCGCCCGCTGAGTGACTCTGAGCTTTCTTATAAGGCCCATAGTGAGCGACCACGTTTCGGATCCGTAGGTCATCACTGGCAACACGCACTGTTCGAAGACCCTGGTCTTCAGACACTGAGGTATTTTGGACGAAAAGATCTCGCGTAGCTTCCCGAACGCTGCCCATCCGAGTTGGATTCGGCGACTAACCTCTTTCTCGAAATTGGACCTACCCAGCTGGACCGTATGTCCCAGGTATATGTACTCGTCTACAATTTCGAGTGCAGAGTTCTCAACGATGACCGGGTGGAGCGGAACATGTGAGTTGGACATGATTTTTGTCTTACTCATGTTCATTTTAAGGCCCACCTGCTGAGATACTCTGCTGAGGTCGTCGAGCATTGTGTTAAGGTCCTCCAGACAACCTGCCATAACGACTATGTCGTCGGCAAATCTAAGGTGAGTGATGTACTCGCCGTTGATGTTGATGCCGTATCCGTTCCAATCCAAAAGCTTAAAGACATCAGGCCTTTACTTTAGTTTTTCATAATAAAAGTATACTGTGTATAGTACGCGGCAATAAATGATCACATCGAGACTTAGAGAGATAATCAGCTAGATACTGCTTCATAGAGCATTGTCTCTGTCGCACAGACTGACGAACCCGTGTGAAACGTCACATACTAACTGAGTGACAGTGACAGCGCTCTACGAAACCGAACTGGCCGGCTGTTTCGTTCTAAATACCGTAATGTGCATTATTGAATGCCGGGTACTATACAAGACATAATCTTAAGAATGTTGCTAGTTTCCCTTGAATAGTTCAACTCTTTTTTGTGTAAAACACGAGCCAACACTCTAGTTACGTGGAGAGGTAACTCGTCAAGTTCAAATTTAAACTTCATTATCACCTTTCCGAAGTTTCAGTAAACATTTAAGGTTTTCGCTTCGCTTTAAACACAATTCTGGCTAACCGCACGCTGTCACAGACGTTGCATACCGTATAATAACTGGAATCTGCGATCTCGTGCAGTTTCTCCGTGCGGCCGCGGGTTAACGACCACTGAATCATCCGATTAATATTGCAAGTCAACGCGCTAATAAATATTAATATTGAACATACTTTTTCATACAAACTTTCTTGTGGTTGATGATTGTTGTAGAATTACACCTCCCATTAAGAGAAAAAATGAGTTGTAGTATACAGCACATATGCCAATGTCATCTTAAAAAAGGTTAATGTAAAATAGATAATATAATTTAATATAAACAAAAATCCTTCGGGTTTATTAATATGGCTGAATAAGTCTTTTCATTTATTTTTTACTTTATTGTACATACATATTGTTAGAAAAGAATAACAAAAAAAATTGCACATGTACAAAGGCAGACGTATACGTAAAACTGATGCAATATAGATAATGGTAAAATTAACTTTAAGTAACGAAAGAAAAAAAATGCCCGTAAAAAGCTGTGATAGCCTAGCGGTGAGACCGTGCGACTCTTTAGAGACGACATAGGTTCAAACCCCGGGCAGGCACCAATGAGTTTTTCTATTAAAACTTATGTGTCTAATTGGTAATTGCAATTTATCACATGCTTTTCGGTGAAGGAAAACATCGTGAGGAAACCTGCATATCTCTAGAGAATTCTAGGGATATGTGTAACCTACCAATCCGCATTGGAGCAGCGTGGTAGGTCTTAGCTCCAATCCTTCTCTCCAAAAACGGAGAGAAGAGGCCTTAGCCCAGCAGTGGGCATAGTAACAGGCTGTTACTTTAACGAAAGAAAAAAGACAAGAAGTGAAATACGGGGAATATAGAAAGAAAGAAAAAGAAAATAACGAAAAACTATGTACCTATGTACCTATTTGCTCTGGAGATAACACAAAAGATAAAACAATGAAGCAATATAGATACTAGTAAAATTAACTATTTAATTTTTTTTTATATTGGTTGCAAAATTTTTCATCTTGTGCCAATAATTAAAATAACATTCATTATAAATAAAGTAATTACTCTTTGCATTCCTTAAGAGTACTTAAAGATTATCTAATTGGACATTATCAGAGAATGTCATACGCAATTTACTTTACTACAGTTGCGGGCGAGTGCATACTGACTCGCACTGAATCTCTATTATATTCAAAATTGTGATTTAATTACCAACGCAAAAAGCTTATATGTAACGAGCTTGTTACGTTGAATATTGAATGTAATTGATTTCATATATAATATTTCCTTACTTGCGTCGATAGTATTATACATATCTTATTAGTAAGCTAAATTCAGTTAGATACAGTTCTATTGGTTAATATATTTTTGAATAACAAACATGGTCTTGGATAGTAAAAATGGTCTCGGATAAAAAACATGGTCTTGGATAATAAACATGGTCTTGGATAACAAACATGGTCTTGGATAACAAACATGGTCTTGGATAAAAAACATGGTCTTGGATAACAAACATGGTCTTGGATAACAAACATGGTCTTGGATAACAAACATATGATTATGGTTGCAGATTTTAGTACTGATCTTGTCGATAACGCTTCTATGGCTCCGTGCGTGAGCTATTTCAAATGATTATACCACCTTGCCACCAGAACTGCTTTGGTACACGATCAATGTGGCAGGCAAGATTAGCAATTCATATGTTTAACTAGAAGGAATCTCCCTCTCACACTCTATTACCAATCAAAAGACTTCAAACTTTAAAAAAAAAAATTAATCAATTTGTATGTTTAATGCGATGTTGTGGTTACAATTTTTGTATTAATGAAATGAAATTCAGACAATTAACCAAAAATAAAAAAAAATCAATATATTACCTTTACATAAAATTCATTTCCATTGTAACGATTATAAAAAAAAATAAAAAAAGAAAATTATGAACTAAATTCGGATTATAGGTTGTACTAAAATTGTTAAAAATTAACGAAAAAATCTTGAAGAAATCTGCAAATTTCTGAAGAAAGAAATTCTTCAAAATTAGAGTTCTTGTCAATCCGCGTTTAGCGGCATCGTGGGTTCCAGCTATGGAATATTGGGTAACAGACCACTACTGTATAGTACCCGGCATAAAATAATGCACATCGATGTTTAGATCGAAACAGTCGGCCAGTTCGGTTTCGTAGAGCACTGTCACTGTCACTCAGCTAGTATGTGACGTTTCACACGGGTTCGCCAGTCTGTGCGACAGAGACAATGCTCTATGAAGCAGAATCTAACTGATTTCTCTCTCTAAGCCTAGATGTGCATTATTTATTGCCGCGTACTATACTTCTCTACCTTTTATTTCGCGTAACAAAACATAGTGGACTGGGATTAATTTATCTACTGGTTGCTCAAAAAGACCCTAATAAAGTACATTCAGTCAGTGTTCATAAAATGCAATGGTTATTGAGGATCAATTGCGATATAGAGTTCCAACCGAAACAAGTTGCCTACATCAGTATAGAGCACCAATGTAGTTATGATGTTTCACCAACGCGATAATCAACCCGTCCAACATGCGCAGTGATTATTGCCAAGAGCCATGATGTCTAACAGTAGATGTAATATTTTTGGAACCTTTGCATCGCTTTTACTCACAAACTCAAAATGTCATTCAAAGGTCTACTTTAATTGGAAAACGGCAATTAAGTACTTTCAACATAGACATTACGCGTGACATACTCCCGGGTGGTATGCGGCGGTATCACCCTGTTGCTACAACGAGTTCGTAACTGGATGGGTAATCGACATTCAGAGACACTATTTTAAAACCATTAAGCCCGACGAGATTCAGAGTATCCGCAAAATCATTGATTTGGTAGTAATGTCCTATGACAATAGTTAAAATCATTCTATGACAATAGTTAAAATCATCTATATAGTGTACGCCGTAATAGTTTCCAAAGAAATTTACATAAGGTTTAGGACACTGTTGCAATTTAAAAAATAACGACCACATATATCACAACACTACACTTAAGGTAATAAAAAAAATAATAATCACCTTGGTAATGAAATATCAAGTCACACGCCAAACTTTCAACGATGGACACACTTTCACTTGAACGCAACGTGTTTGCAGATTTTGATAAAACTTTAAGAAAAAAATATTAAAAATGTTTTCTTCTGTCTATGCACTGATATTGCTTGGGCGCTTCAGCTGCGCCGTCCCGAATGCGACGCCACTGTGTGTGAGCCGCTTTTTATGATTTCGTTACGCGGTTTGCATGCAATTATAGTTGAGGGGGAAGTATAATATTTTCAAAACATAATACTTCTTTGACAAACAAATATTTTATAATTTTATTATATTATGTATAACCAAAATAAAAAATACATACATTACAATTTTTTTAAGGACTTTTATCCTGCAAGGATATGCCAGTGCTATGAGCGTTTAAATTTATATAACAATCAGATATGGAATGAAAAAAAAAATGATTTTGTAAAGTTAGTTTTTGTTTGTTTGTCATCTCTTTATTGCATAAAATGACATTAATCTAACAATGATTTAAAAAAGAACAAAATAATGTGCAATGGCGGGCTTTAGTCGTCTGAAACATTATAGATTCTCATCAATTATTTATTATCGTTGCTGATCAATCCGTGATGACTTTATAGTAACAGAGCGTGATTACCACGAGGTTTTTTTGTTATGTAAAATGTGTGCTTAATTGATAATAATGATTCAAAGCACGCTTTGCGGTGAAGTAAATACATTGTGACGAAACCTGCATATTCACATTCAAATTCAAAATATTATTTATTCAAGTAAACTTGTAAACAAGTGCTTTTGAATCGTCAACATCTACTGTTGATTCGGAAAGCTGTTCCTACCGAGAAGAACCAGCAAGAAACTCGGCGGTTGCTCCTTTCAAAGAATAATTCTTACTACTAGTTACATATAATTATTAATGTCTTGCATATGGTAGAAGAGTAGCTATATCCACGCATTCTTATCGTCTAGTAATCCTCAATCAAGGCTTTCTATATTAGCCTTTTAACAGTGTTTTTAAACTGCTGTAACGGTAAAGTTAAAGTAGATATGCCTAGAAAATTCCAGAATCATTTTGCAAATTTATCTACAATTCTCTTTTCGAAGCAATGAGAGGGGGCTTTTCGATTACTTAATGTTTAGATAAGTAATTATCTTATAACCGTCTCGCTGTCTAGAGTTAGAGCTATGCATACTTTTTTTAACTTATTGTATTATTGTAGTTAATATACTTACCTGTTTGCAAAGACAAAAGTATTATTAAGAAATATATTACAAAAAAGAACTTTAAAAAGTATAAAGTTATCAGCCAATTATGGCATCCACTACCTTGAACAGAATACAACGTCGCTATAAGGATTTCTCAAAAGAATTACATATACACGAATTTAGCAAAAGCCTCGGTACTTTAAGGCAAAATATTATTAAAAGCTGTGATAGCCCAGCGGTGAGACCGTGCGACTCTTTCGAGGGGAACACGAATTCAGACCCAGGCAGGCACCAATGAGTTTTTCTATTAAAACTCATGTGTCTAATTGATAATTGCAATTTATCACACGCTTTTCAGTGAAGGAAAACATCGTGAGGAAACCTGCATATCTCTAGAGAATTCTGGAGATATGTGTAACCTACCAATCCACATTGGAGCAACGTGGTAGGTCTTAGCTCTAACCATTCTCTCCAGAAACGGAGAGAGGAGGCCTATTCCCAGCAGTGGGATTGCAACAGGCCGCTACTTTTTTTTATTATTAAAAGCAATAATAAATAATGTAATATAAAGCGCATGTGATCAAATGAGTGTTAGTTATGAATTTAGATATATATGTGACTAGAGGGGAGGCTTGAACAGAGATGGTTGGATTGTGTGAAGTATGAGATGCATATAAAAGGAGTAGCATAAGAGTCGACGAATGGTATAAGAGAATGGAACAGAAAAACATGTTGTGCCGACCCCACGAAGTGGAACGGGTGGAAGAAAAATTATGATGTATAAATAAGAGCATAATAATTAAGTTATACAATATTGTTATAGTCTGGTACTATAACAATATCTTTTTATTTTGTAATATATTTAAATAATGTACGCATCCCTATTATATACTGTGGTAACCTATAATTAAGACTACATGTAATAAAATACTTTGTAGAGTATTTTATGGCATTAATTATGTAAGTCTTGTTGTTTATCCTCAATAAATAGAATAAAAGTACAAACATGAAGTGCGAATTTTGCATATGTGACGTTTGTACAGCTGTAATGTTTCACGTGTTTAACGGATGGGTACGAAAATTTGCTCAACGGTACCCTGTTTCCACTACCGGCAGCATGGAGCATTTAAGTTGTTTTACTCAGTCCGAGAGCGACATACCCGCCGCTACTTCCCGTCGGGACCCACAAATGGTTTTTCCCGATGAATAATTTTTCCCACATAAACAAATTTACTTTACTATGCGGGTGAAACCGGGTGGCGACTCTATTAAATAATCCACCAGTCCATCCAATTATATAAGAACATCCGGATATTATGGACAGTCTAGAGTCAACGGATGAGCCGATTTAGATAAGTGGGCTTAGAATCTTGATTATACTCATCTGAATACCGTCATGAAGTTTGCACGTTGTACCAGTGTAGAAAACGCCATTATAAATATATAAAAATATGATATTCACATTTGATTTATAGAAAAAAAATCTTATTTCAAGCTACTATGGATTATAAATAAGTTGTTTTTCCTGTTCCTGATGATAAAAATCAAAAAGTAATATATTGTAAGTAATTATTTTGGTATAATCCGACATAAAGTAAATAGCAAATATATATATAATGCTAAATGTAGAGTGGACTATTCGTTTTCATACCTGACTCCTGCAGCAATTATTAAAACACATGTACAAACCTCCACCACCGACAACACAACACACAACCACTACACACGTTCACTCAACAATCGTTTGTCCCCGTAACCGAAGCATCATCAGGAGATATACTCCACGACGAAATCGCAAAGCTTTGCAATATATCTCCTGAAACCGAATAGTCCACTCTACATTTAGCATTATACGAGTATATATTTCCTATTTACTTTATCGCGGGTTATAGGAAAATAATTTTACTATTACTTTTGAATTATGTGTCAACGCAAAGTAAAGCCTAATTCTATAAATTAGATAAAATATCCGTAAAGTTTTTTTCGAACACTTTATGTTACCCCGGTATATAAGCTCCAATTATATCAAATATTATCAATACTAATCCGTTGGCTTAATTTACCATTCAATCATTGGAGACAGACCTGACAGAGAGACTTTCGCATTTATAATATCAGTATGAATTTTGTAGTATCTGTAGTAGTCATATACAAAGTTTTAAACTTTTTTTTTTTATTTTTTTTTTATTTATTTATTTAGGGAAACAAACAATTATAATAAAACTTAAAATATTAGACATATGGGGTAAACAGAAATCAGCAAAGTTTCCACTGATAAAAAACAAAAATCTTATAACTATATCAACAAGAAAAAGAGTAAAAAATTAAAATAAAAAATAGCAAAAAATTTAAATAACGTTAAAAAAGAGTACAAAATAAATATTCCTAAAAAATGACTAAATTATTAATTAAATATTACTTAATATCACAAAAATTGACAATTTGTAATTTTTTCTTAAAAGTATACATTTTATCGTGCATAATATCTAAATTTTGACAATATGTATTGTACATTCTGCATGCACGATAGATAAATATATTATCAACATATTTGGATCTGCATGTTGGTACAAAAAATGTAGACTGTTTTCTAACATTGTTAAGTCTGGGGCATTTTAATTTAACATTACTTAAAAGAAATTTAGAATCAACTACATTGTTTAGTATTTTATATAAATATATTTGGTCCCGTTCATATCTACGTGTTATCAGTGACTTAAAATTAGTATTATGATCGATGGAACAACCTGATTTAAATTGCAAATGCTTTAAAAATTTGTTTTGAATTTTTTCAATATTATTTATGTATATTTTGTATTGAGGGTTCCAAACTGTAGAACAGTACTCTAAAATTGGACGAACATAGGAATTAAAAAGAATAGTCAGTGTGGTGCCTTTTTTAAATTCTTTACCAATTCTCAAAATAAATCCAAGCATACTGTAAGCCTTTGCTACCAAGTAATTAACATGGGATGCAAAAGTTAGCTTCTGGTCCAAAATAACACCCAAATCTTTAATTTGAGACACTCTAGTTAATGTAGCATTGTCCACTACGTAATTAAATAATATGGGTTTAGCTTTCCTAGTAAAACTTACGATATTACATTTTTTTGTATTTAATTGTAAATTATTTTTCATACAGTATTGGTATAAATTATTAAGATCTTCTTGGAGCAATTCACAGTCCTGAAGAGTTTTAATACTTCTAAATATTTTCATGTCATCAGCATAAATCAATATGTTACAGTTACCAAAATTTTTGACTACGTCATTTATATAAATATTAAAAAACAATGGCCCCAAATGAGAGCCCTGGGGCACGCCTGATCTAACTGGTATAAATGACGAGCAAAAACCTTTAATAGTCACAGCCTGGCTTCGATCTCTAAGATAGGATTCAACCCAGCGAAGTAAGTCACCATGTATTCCTATCGAAGCAAGTTTTTTAATTAGCAATGAGTGACAAATTTTGTCAAATGCTTTGGAGTAATCAGTATAAATAACATCCATCTGACCTCCGTCATCCATTGCGAGTGACACACTATGAACAAACTCGCAAAGATTGGATTCTGTCGATCTACCTGTAAAGAAACCATGTTGTTGATCGCAGATAACTGACTTCAGAACAGGACATAATTGGTCAAAAACAATCTTCTCGAACAATTTAGCAATTGTATTAAGCTTAGAAATCGGCCTATAGTTACCAACATTGTGTCTATCTCCTGATTTATAAATTGGAATAACAAAAGATTGTTTCCATATTTTAGGTATTTGACCAGTACGAATAGAAAGCTGAAATAAAATAAATAAAGGGCGTGATAGACTTATATAACAAGATTTTAAAAATAAAGGTGGAATACCGTCTGGCCCACAACCCTTATTAACGTCTAAATTCTTTAAATACTTAGCTACCATTTCAACAGATAGATCAACAGAACCCATAGAAACAGATAATACATTTGAGCATATACTTTCATGTGAGACATCTGAAGAATAATCTTGTGGATTTGAATCAAATGCCGACTGAAAATAATTGTTAAAAAGATTGCACATCTCGATGCCATCCGAAGTTTTAGCATTATTAAAAAACATATAATCAGGTATATCCGCAGATTTACTTCTTAATTTTACAAACCCCCAAAAGCGTTTACTATTGCATCTTATATCATTTTCAACATTTTCAATATAGTCGTCATAACACTTCTGTTGCAGACGTTTTTGGCGATTACGCAAGTAATTAAAAATATCATAGTCACTATTTCTTTTATATATTTTCCATTTCCTATGATATTTCAGTTTCTCATTAATAACTTTTATAAGTGCCCTAGAAAACCAAGGAGGATATTTGGTACCACAAAATTTCTTCATGGGAACGTGTTTTCTTACAACTTTATTAATTACTTCATAAAAGTTATTTATTGCTATGTCTATATCATTGCTATCAAGAATGTCCATCCAATTGGTCTGAGCCAGTTCTTTATTTATAATATCGTAGTCCGCGATCTTAAAAATTGGTACAACACGTGATGGGGACCTTAGACACTCTGCACGTCCTACAAAAGCTTTAACCGATAACGCTGGATGATGTATATCTTCCTTTATTAAAGGAGTTTTGCAATGATCAACAATACAGTTAATTCCACCAATAATAAGATCTAATTGCCTATCATTTAAATTTGGCACAGTGTTGTATTGATGAAAATTTGTAAATCTTAGAAAGCAATGAATTGACTGAATCAAGGTATCACTATCGTTACAGTTAACTAAATTATTAACGCTAGAATTAGGATTGTTCCAACGTGCGGCACTGATATTGAAATCACCCATAATTAAATAGGACTCATTAGGCTTACTTATGTATGTGTCAGAAATAGTCTCAAAAAAGTTATTAAGGGAATCGCATTGATGCTGGCAATGGGGAAAATAACAGCATAGTAAATTAAGTAATCCAGATGAAGGCTGCTTTTTAAGAGAAAGAGTTACTTCTATAACGTCAGCAGCCGCAAACTGAAATGTAATAGATCTCGATGCAATGACACAGAGTTCTCGGCGCACAGCTATAAGCACCCCACCACCCATTTGATCACCTCTCAATGCATAATCCCTGTCACTTCTATAAACATTATAACGATGATCGAATAACTCCGAATCAAAGATACCAGGAATAAGCCAAGTTTCAGACAAACAAATAACATCGTAATCACATAACATTACATTTCTGAAAAACATATTAGTTTTTGTTCGAATTCCTCGAACATTTTGGTAGTAAATACGTAAGTTAGAAAGAGCCATTGATAAATTCATTATAATAACAACATCTAATTATACATTTAATGTTGGAAAAATGATTATTATGACATAAAACGCAATCAATATATGAAACTATAAAAACTATACAGGACCAAATAAATAGACACAATAACCGATTTAAAACATTCGATAACTTATAACAGTAAACTAATTTATAATATATGTACCACAACATGCAGATATTAAGATGCAAACAAAAATTAAATGTAAAATATAAAAAATAAACTATAATAAAACCACGAAGCATAACGACAATTTTACACGATACCCGAATTCTTACTTTATTTTGTTTAAATCAGTCGGGCTAGTTATATGTATAATGGGGCTAGTATCTGACCGACGTACCATGATAATACAGTTCCTGACCCAAGTGTACTTATAGTTGTTTTCTTTTGCTTTTAACTTAGTACGCTGCAACAGAGTCTTGTTAGCGCTAGTTAAATGTTCATTAAAAAAGATTTTCGCGTTATTACTACTGAATCCAATATCATTGACGCTAATTTTTGATTTTTTAGCTTTGCTGAGAAAATCGTCCTTTCTATAGCGAGCCAAGAAACGTACTACTATGGGTTTAGGCTTTTTTAAATTATTATCTTTATTATCTATTATTATCTTTCTATTTATTATACCGATGGTCTTCTGATATTCCATGCAACACGATCATTTACGTCTTATTACACAAAATTTAAAACAAACAAAAAGAAAACAAATATTCTGTTGTTACATTGTTCTCTTGCTTGCATAAAGTTTATTAGTTAGGCAAAAAATTGTGGTAAGGAGCAATTTTTTTTTCAGGCATTTCGTGTTTTCCTTATTTTCCATTCTATTGTGAGAAATAATTGTAGTAAGAACTAAACTCGGTAAGATACCCGGGAGCTTTCATTTGAAAGGCATGACATATAGGTATTTATAATATATTTTCTAATTCCCAATTTATAATCAATACATTTTTAGTACACATCTATGTATTATTGATTACTTTCTTGACTAAATTTGGCAATATAATAAAGAAGAAAAACGAAATTTTGAAAATTCATTAGAACCGCTATTGGCGATCATATTTGCACTTTTATTAACACTGTTTTTATCATTTAAACTACATAAATATTCAATTCTATTTGGGAGAGAAGGATTGGAGCTAGGACCTACCACGCTGCTCCAATGCGGATTGGTAGGTTACACATATCCCTAGAATTCTCTAGAGATATACAGGTTTCCTCACGATGTTTTCCTTCACCGAAAAGCGTGTGATAAATTGCAATTATTATTAGACACATGAGTTTTAATAGAAAAACTCAATGGTTCCTGCCCGGGGTTTGAACCTATGTCGTCTCTAGAGAGTCGCACGGTCTCACCGCTAGGCTATCACAGCTTCATACCTATAACAAAGTTGTTATTATTCTGACGAGGATTTGTAAATCTAATATCTCTATATTACTTACTCTATTACTACATTACTGTACAGTAAAGATAATTCAAATGTATGCTGTAATAAGATGTAAGACGGCAATTAATTAAAAATTTGGTTAATTGGCATGACAATTGATTGCGAAAGAAATTTATACTTTCTAGCTATTTAATAAAAGTAAAGTGAAATAAATAAGTAATTGTTAATAATAAATAAAGAGATATAGGAGCTCTCGCTTACTCATTATCATCATTCGTGCCTAAGTATACCCATACTTATTAGTTATTATTTTGCACCTTTGACATATAATGGCGGTACTTATCATCTTAAAGCAAGGTTTATCGTCTTTTAAATGGTATTATTTTAATAGAAGTGAAAAAATAACGCAAAAAATTATTTATAAAATTAGGCGTTACTTTGCGGATGTCATTACAAAAGTAATAATGAGATTATTTTGCTATAATCCGAACAAAAAACAGAAAAGAAAAAATGCATAACTAAGCCGTAGCTTTGCGATTTTGTCGTGCGTTCTATCTCCAGCAGGCCTACCATGAACTCTTATTGCGACTCAATTGAAGACGTAAACGACGACCGCAAACCGCTTTTATTTTCGTACCATAAAGTGTGGATTGCATTGGGGTCGTAATGTTTGGAAAGGATAACGTTATATGAACTATAGATAACTCTGTCTTTTACTCACATGTTCTTAGGACGAATTCTGAACGCTCATTCGGCAACGACTTAAAGTGTGCGTCTTTAAGACGTCATGATATGAAAAAGTAACACGATTTCATTAATGTCTTCAATTGAGTCGCAATAACAGTTCATGGTAGCCCTGCTGGCGATAGAACGTTTGAACGTGAACGTTTGTAGTGCTTGTGTATTGTAGTGGAGGTTTGCATGTGTTTTTACGAATCTTACATGTATCAGGTATGAGAATGGATAGTCAATTCTACATTTAGCATCTTATATATTTATTAGTTTATAGCGGATTATAGCAAAATAATTTTATAATACTTTTGTAGTGCAGAGTAATTTATAGTTGTTATATTTAATTGACGTATTTTTATTTTAGGTTGAAGTTTAACTTAAGAAACTTTACTTGGTTTTACCCCTCGTTCGTAAAAATTACGTCGCGTTAAAATTCCACAATAGGCGTTATAAGAAGTTTCGTATGGTATATTCAGCTTAACGCCGTCGCGTTAAAAAATTCTACTTCGCGATAAAATTCATCCCGTGCGAACGAGGGGTTAGAGTCTACACAGAAAGTCGCAGACAGATGCTAGCATAATATCTATCATCATGATGTAAGATATGTATATATTTAAATTTATTATATCAATGGGAATTTGATTAAATCTTTATAGTAAAATATGAAAACAAAACCATGAATATACCATCAAGAAAAAAAATTAATTTTAATCTACAAAAATACATTTTGATTGCCAAATCATCGTTATCCGACACTGCATGATGAAAATATAGATCTTATTGACTGTAGTATAAGATTTTGCTGTCTCTTTCGCTTATTTTTAAGCTTATGGCAAAAAAGATGTTATGCCATAGAAAATATGAGAGTTATCGTTAGTATATTTTTGTGTATGCAATGAGAATGGTAATAGCAGCGACCAATGTCTTAGAAAATATTTATGACTATGACTCATCGTAGATCATAAACTGTTTCCATTATACATATAAACTACAGCTTAAATAAAAAATTATATTATATTAATACTAGTTTTTTCCCGCGGCTTCGCTCGCTAGGAATTTTGTCTGCCACAGTATCTAATTTAATTAAATTTATGATACACAATTTTGGTCATAGTGGCTTCCACATAAAAGATAGATATATGCTGTCGCGGACTTTTATTTAGAACTATTAAAGATAAACAATACTACGGTACATTGTCTTTGTGTATCTCTAATGGTTTAGGCAGCGTACGCCGAGATAGCTCTCAGAGGCCAGATTTTTTGCGGCTTTATTAACATGTATCGTTATATTGCATAAAATCATTACAAATTGTAGCCTATATGTTATTCCGATGTATAACCCATATAACTGTAAAGTTTCATCCAAATCCGTCTGATATTTTTTTCGTGAAAGAGTAACAAACATCCATACATACTCACAAACTCGCATTTATAATATTAGTAGGAAGTGGGATTAGTAGGATAGGATTATATGTGTGTCGATACAATACGATTGTGTACGATTTGTTTTATGAATTATTTTCGTTAGGTGATATTATATAGAATTGTCACGAGATTGAGAACTTATCTAAAGTTAAAACACAACGGGTTCTGGAATAGTAATTAAAATAAAAAGTTGTGACATACACTATGGTAGGGAAGCCAGCCTGAAACCTGCCATATTACAATCAAGAGAAATATGGAAAAAGCTAATGAGGGTGATCTATCTGCCTCTCTTTTTAATGTGTGATTCTGAATGTGTGTATGTGTGTATGTGTGTGTGTGTGTGTGTGTGTGTGTGTGTGTGTGTGTGTGTGTATGATATATACGAAGTATACGAGTTTTATCATTAAAGTAGGGGAGTCATAGGCAGGCCTGAAAGTTAAAGTGTCACAACAAATAATGGAGGAAAGATTAGCTTCGTATACTTATGTTTGTTTAATCACACATCTTAGAGAAACACTCAAGGTGCGTTATTAATTTAAAAAATACTTAGAATACCTTCAAAGTTATTTTTAGTGCACCTTCAAAATGACGTTTCTTCACTTCGTCCGCGCAACAAAAGATAGATGATAAACCTCATTCACTTTGTCTTTTTATTTTATTTTTTTGGCATATTGGGCCGGCTTCCCTACTCTAGTATAGGTATAGTAAACTCTATGGATACCACATCATTTTTTTTATTGCTGTGTTTTAATTAAGCATCAACTAACCTAAAAAAATGTTTTAAATGTGATAATTTATATAAAAACTCGGTTTATAATATTATCAAAAGTTCCGTATCATAATGAAAACGGTAAAACGTTACAGTTCTTTTAACGTGTTACGGGTAGGTGTAACATGTTTTTCGTAATATTGCGTGTTGTGATTCTACCTTCAAACGTTGCAAAGAGCGCGCGCAAAATAATAAAAAATGAATTCTGGCACTCGCACGAATCGTGCTATGATGAAAAAGATAATGCGATTTTACTTCAATATATTCACAGAATTCTTCGTAAATTGCAATTCACGTATTCCTTTTGTTGTATTTCAATCTATTTCATTTACCCCGGTTATAAAATAAGTAATGTCTTTACAAATCTATTTTCAGAACTCACAGAATTGACAGCATTTTCTTTTTTGTTCTTTCTATATAATTTAGATAACGGCACTAGAGAGTACTTAGTTTTTTGAAAAATTTAGATGTCACAGTCTTGTAGGTTGTCAGCATTTTCTTTCATTTACTTTGGACATCAACAAATTGCCTAATACAGGTGAGAAGGTTTCAGATAGCAGACGCTTTTTTTTTAAGACACTTAGCCAAATACATGTATCAGTGTAAATTCTAATAATATCTAGTGGTTAAGACCTTGTAAAATTTGTATGTCAGTTAAACATATAAACCTTTGCTATCATCGTTAACGTGAATTATTGACCACCGAACATTATCCGTGGATATCTATCTATTTATTTATTTATTTATTTACTTTAGTAGATTTTAAACTTTCGCGATTCATACTTATTAATATACGAAGATACGGGTCACATCGCGACAAAATCGAGTTACCTTTTTATTTACTTTAACAAAATCCACAGCTCTTATATTAATTTACAAAATATTACTTAGTTATTACAGCCAATTATGGGTTTTAATTTTGCTAACAATATTATCAATATAATAAGGACGCCAGATAAGTGTGTGTAATAGTGTGTGTAGATGTGTTGCATGTGTGGAGAAGTGTGTGCATATCTATTATCAAAATTACCCCCTTTCAGTAGACGGACTCACACTATCACATAGACAGTGTTTGTAGCTAGCCGCTTTTTTACTTCCAGTTTAAGATTAAAATTTTACACTATCACTCACGCAAATCTATTTTGTTGGAAGCAGTAAAATGCATGGGTGTCTTGATTGGTTTGAAATCTTGTTGCTTCGGCAAATTTTATCATGTTATTACATGGTGAATTTTGTGTACAGCTAGCGTATACAAAATATATTACATATATATCACATAACATTGCAGATTTGTAGATCTATATTCGCAAAGAAATAAAAAAAATTGAAATAAGTAAAAAGTAAGATAAACTTTACCGTTGTCAAACTAAAACTTATTAAATTTAGTGTGTCGCCTTGAAATGGGTTTCAGAATTCAGCGTTATTCATAGTACTCAAGTGACTCAATGTAACGTCAGCTAAACGGAAACTCGAGATTAACTGATGTGCTTAAACCGAGTGAAAAGTTATGTTAGACAAGCGGAGAAACGCCGAGAATTTCTAACTGCATGACGTTGCATTTAAATAAATTAATACTGAGTGAATTTGCATTCAGTATAGAAATAATTAAATTTATATCATGAAAGGCAATATTTATAGAAACTATAACAGAACTATTTTGCTATAATCAGCGCGTGTTAAGCGAATGTATGTAATGCTAAGTGTGTGAACCAGGCAAAATTCGCGTACCTTACATGTGTAAGGGACAAGTCACCATAAGTATCACAAGACGCCTCCACCAGCAACAATGCACACAAGCAATACACACAACTACCACCAAAATCTCTACGATCGTTTCGCCCCGAAACCGAAGCATCATCAGGAGGATAGGGTCCACGACAAAATCGTAAAGCATTACGCAAATGCAATTTTGCATTGGAACCTCTTTCTGGCTTCAGTTTAGTTATAGTCCAAATATAATTAGCCTAGCTAATCTAATTATATTTGGAATTGAAGTTAATTTTAGTGTTACGAAAAATGAAAATTAGAGTCATCTGCTGCAATTAATCCTGTTCTACCAACAAAAATAGAGATATCGGGCTGGGTCTAACTTTTCGTTCGTTATAGATACTTTCAATAATAGTCTCTTTTTTTAGTTTTTATTTGTATTGCTATCAAAAGTTGCGCCAGCTCACGTTTAATGAGTATAGCGATGTAGTTGCTCAAGAATGCTAAAATTAAACCACATTATACACACTTGCTGTTTCATATAATTGCAAATTCAACTGTTATTAGGTACTGTTGCATGTTGTTTGTTTCTAAAAGCAATAAACTACCAACGCCTATTGGTACATTCTAACGCCTTCATCCTGTTCTAACTGAAAATGTGGATAAAATTAAGTTTGTATACGTGTTTTGTAATTGCTCCTAAAAATTAAATCCGGTATTCGGTCTGATTCACATATCAGCTTATTTCGCTGATTAGTCAACATGTTGTAGTTAGTATGATAAGTCCTTCATAATTTTCGAGTAACGTTGCATCATTTTTATGTTCATAATCTGTTGTTACATTACTATGTATGCTACCATACTGTCATTCATTTAGACTAGGGGTGTCAAACTAAGCTAACTTGGACCAAATAAAGAATGCTTTAACTTTATGGTGGGCCGCAAAAAATTAATTGTCATAGAAACAAATATTTTTATTTTGACTAGTAAATTGTAATGAACATAATTAAAGATAAATTATTGAAATTATCCGTATAGTCTATAAATAAACTATAGATTATTTTTCATTCTGGTTTTGTTTCTAATTCACATTTCTATTTTATTTTCACTGAGCCCCGACGTTTATATTAGACCGCAAGCGGACGGCGGGTCGCGTACTTTAGTACATTCGTTAATATACTAGAGTAGGTAAGCTATAGACATATATATTATGTAAATAATTCGTTAGTAATGTGCAATCTAATAGTGATATTATTTTACGTAACCTTCATTTGTCACAATAGTTAAGTCCTCATTCCCTAAAGACACATTGTTCTAATGCAACGCACGAGTACGTAACGCCTGGCGTCTTTATATGACATTATAACGTTCACAATCCACATAAGGATATTGTACGTGATGTTTATGAGAATGTATTAATAGGTACAAGCGAGTTTACGTTTTAAGTTATATAGTTTTAAGGCTTAAAATTGAATGCGGATTTCCACTTTGAACTTGAATGTCTCCAGGGCAAGCAATACCGTTGGCACACTCATTGTTGCTGAATCTGAAGCGCCAGGTCCTTAATTAAACGCACATAATAAAAAATGTAGCAGTGATGTGTGTGTGTGTGTTTGATGACCACCAATGAGTTTTGTATTTAAAACTTGTTTCTGATTTATAATTGCAATTTATCATACGTTTTTCTTTGAAGGAAAACATCTTAAGGAAACCTGCATATCTCTTGAGAATTCCTGAGATATGTGTAACCTACCAATCTGCATTGGAGCACCGTGGTGGGTCTAAGCACCAATCCATCTCTCCTAAAAAGGAGAGAGGAATCTTACGTCCAGCAGCAGTACTTTTAACAGAAAATAGTGTATTTGTGTAAGTGTAAATTAGTGTAAGTGTGCTCAATGATTAAAAAATGTATGCGATTAGTAATTCCGACGACTATTTATATTCATTAATTTACGGACCTCATGACAATGGACCCCATCTTTGAGAATTCTGGGGAAATGTGTAACCTACCCACAGTTAATTGGAATAGAGTGTTAGGTCTTAGCTCCCACGCTTCTCTCCAAAAATGGAGAGAGGAAGCCTCGATACTTTACTAGAAAGTTTGTATGAGTCCTATGCATTGATATTTAAATAATAAAAGATTCCTTTATAGTTAAATCTATTTAAACCCCTTCTTAATAAGAATATATATATAGACCGTGAAAATAAAAAAATAGTAAATATGTACAAATTTTATTTCCTTTTTATATTACAAAGTGTATAAAACATTACTCAGCTAGGAACTTAGGCAATTAAACCATAGAGTGATTATACTAGAATAGTGAAGTGAATCTAAAATGAGTATACGGAAATAAAAGAAAGCACGCTACCTGTCTCTCTTTTTTATGTGTGAATAGACAAAAGATAAGTATGAGTATCTATCTTCGATCTCATCTACAAATTTTTGTATATAGGAATATACATAATTACAAAAAAATTGGCGATGTAAATAACAGACAAAGTAGGAACCGACATGAGCTTGCGGTTCCTGCTTTGCGTCTTACAAAAGTACGCAAGTCGTTTGTGAGTTTCTATAATAAATTTCCGCACTCGATTTTAGCTTTTTTTGACAGTTTAAAAACACTGTCAAAAAAAGGCTAATACAGAAAGCCTATTATACTGTTGAAAATTACTTAGACGATAAGAATGCGCGACTTCTCTTTGATCCTGTACAAGACAGTAATGACTAAATGTAACTAGTGATAGGAAGTTATACATTGAAAAGAGTAACCGCCGTGTTTCTTGCTGGCTCTTCTCGGTAGGAACAGCTTTCTGAACCAGCGGTAGAGTTGACGATTCAAAAGGACTTGTTTACAAGTTTACTTGAATAAAGAATATTTTGAATTCGAATGAATTTGAATTTGATCTGTAGTTATTTATTTGATACTCGCACTCACAAAACTTCAGACCACCATGTACTCTTATTGCGACTCAATTGAAGGCGTAAAGACGTAGACGTGAAAGTTAATACAACTGAAGATTGTATCTATGACTCGGACGCTTAGCATTAAAGTGACCTAATCCAAAAAATCTGTTTTGTGGCAAATTACAATAAATAGTAGCGTGAGGCTTACAAAACAGGTGAGTGTTCTAGATCTTTGCATTAAATCTAGAAGAGATCTAGATTTAATGCAAAGTTTGTACAGGGATTGGTGTCACTTTACAATCAATAAATTCACATAAATTAATAACTTGAATTAATTTTATTACATTTATCTGGCTTGCAGGCCTACCATGAACTCTTATTGCGACTTAATTGAAGACGTAAACTAAATTGTTTTGCTTTTTCATACCATGACGTCTTAAAGACGCACACTTTAAGTCGTTGCCGAATGAGCGTTCGGAATGCGTCCTAAAAACATTTGAGTAAAAGAATTAACTATAGTTCATATAACGTTATCCTTTTAAACATTATCATACTTCATGGTACGAAAAGAAAGCGGTTGGGTTTAGGTACTGACTTTGAATTTAATCGTTTTACTTAGGTTACTTAGGAACTGCTTATGGTTTTACTCTATTTATAATAACTCTATGAATTATACAATGTACAATATTCAAATGTAGAAGTTTCTATCCGTGACTTTCAAAGTCCTGTAAGAACCGTTTGTCCCCTCATCGAGATCATCTCGTCTGTAGAGTGATCTACAGGAATGCGATCGTGTAAGCATGTCATAAGATGCATTTGTGTTCCGTAGATTCCGGACAGCGCTCTTGTTGCGTGTGCGCTGCTTTACTTCTGGTTTTAGTTCCGTTTGAAAGAACTTTTGATTCTCTAAATGTATCCATTTAGAATTGAGTAAGAGTTTCTTTGTCCATTCATCTGTAAAATAATAATTTTAATAGAAATAATAATATTAATAGTATTGATATTGTGATTAAACACTTCATTTAATATTTAAGAAGTAGAATGCCAGTATCCTACTAATATTATAAATGCGAAAGTTTGTGAGTATGTTTGTTACTCTTTCACGGATAGTCCGCTGAATCAATTTCGATGAAATTTGGCACAATTATTCCTTATACACCGGGAAAACATATAGGCTATAGAAATCCGGTTAATTATACAGGAACAAGAAGACATTGGAAAGCGCCATCTATTATCAACCTGACAAAGTTGTTTTAATTTTTTCTTATCAATTCTGTAGTAATTTACATGGCAAAACAACATTTGCCAAATTTTTTTTTTACAGTTCTTTGAGTGAACTTACTAGAATAGCTTTATATAATTATTTAATTTAAAAGCATTAATAAAGTTTTGTTACACTGTTGTATTAGGGTACCCTACGCCGTGTGGTATCCGGCACAATAGAATAGACCACCCTCCTTTCTTACCGAGGTGTCGTAAGAGGCGACTAAGGTATTTATTTATTTATTTATTTATTTATTTATTTATTTATTTATTTATCAAAAACTTCACCCACAAGACCTTACAGTGACCCAATTCGTCTTGTGGGAACAAAAATATACATTTTACAAAAAACTCATCAAAAACAAACCAAAAAATAATAATAATAATAATAATAAGAAAAGTAAACATGCAATACCATATCTAATAAGCGATACATAAAATAAACAAAAGAAAAAACTAATACTAATAAATGTATTAGGTTTCCTCACTCTGTACACTAAATTTAACTAATTTTATAAGTTGAAGCGGTGGAGTGTGAAATACATCCAAGACCGAGTTCTCCTTAACCAAATCGTTAAGCAAGCGCAGCGCACGAACAAGCGGAGCTTGTTTGCCCAGCTCTGTCCTGCATTGCGGTAACGCGAACAGAGTGCGGCGACGTGCAGCTACATACCCGTCCGGCACGTGCAGATTTATTGATGCCAATACTACTGAATTACACCTTCTGCCTTGAATGACGTTTATCACGTATAACAGCAATGTTATAGCACGCCTAAATTCAAGCGTGTCATATCCTGTCATACCCAGCAAGAATTGACTGGGATATATTGTAGGATATCCGACACAATATCCATACTGCTTTCTATACAGCCATCGTAAAAATTTCTTTTGAATTTTTTCAACCATGTCTATATATTTTGATTCATATGGGTTCCAGATGAGTGCATTGTTTTCCAATTTACTTCGCACAAAAGCGTTGTAGAGTAACTTTATAGCTATTACCGAATTAAAAGTTTGCGCTTGCCGCAATACGAAACCTAGAGTTTTATATGCTTTAACACAAATATTTTTTATGTGTGTACGGAATGTCACATCTTCAGACATTTCTGTTCCCAAATCTTTAATTGCTGCTACACGTGATAACGCTACTCCATTAATTTGATAATTCATTATGATAGGTGTTTTTTTACGAGTATATGTTATGACAGAGCATTTCTGATCATTGAAAAACAACTTATTTTGGCCACACCATTGCAAAACATTATCAATATCACTCTGAAAAATACAGGCTTCGGAAAAACTTTGAATGGCAAAGAAAAGCTTTAAATCATCCGCAAACAGGAGACAACTCGCCTGGGTGACTACCTTTGGCAAATCATTGATCATTATTAAGAATTCCAGTGGACCTAAATTGCTTCCCTGACTTATTCCAGAATAAGTAAAGTAGGGATCCGATCGGTATCCCTCATGCTGCACATACTGTCTTCGATCTCGAAGATATGAGGCGAAAAACTTAAGTAATAAAGGAGTAAATCCCACAGAAGCAAATTTACTCAGAAGCACGTCGTTATCGACGGTGTCAAAGGCCTTTTGGAAATCAAAATATGCAGCATCAACCTGCGAACCAGAATCTACAGCTCTCGTAACATACATCCAGAATGAAAGCAAATTAGTACTGGTCGAGCGACCTCCCCTAAATCCGTGCTGAGATTCAGAAAGTTGGTGCTCCAACTGTTTTCTTATTCGATACTCTAAGATAGATTCAAACAGTTTGCCAAAGGTAGACAATACAGCAATAGGCCTAAAATCACTTATATCAGAACTAGAGCTCTTTTTTGGTACAGGAACTACTCGAGAGATTTTCCAAGTATCTGGATAGAACGAATTAATATAACATAAATTGAAAATATGATTCAAAGGTAACAAAAATACGCTACTACAGTCCTTTACTACATATGCCGGAATACCATCTGGGCCAGACGAACGTTTCGGCTTAAGCCTGTTTAGAGCTCTTTTTATGTCTACTGTCGATATTAAGTCTATATGTATACGCTCACTACCCCCGTTACAAGTTTCTAAAGCTTCCTCAACACATAACCGCGGTGGTACCTGCGCATACACCGAGCTAAAATACTTTGCGAATGCATTTGCGCACTGATCTTGTGGCACTAGTACACCATTTTTTGTAATTTTTTTCTTAATAATACTTCTTTTTGTAGCTATATAATTCCAAAATAAACTTGGTTCTCGTTGTATATTGCTCTCCATTTTAGTTTTATATATTTCAAAATCAGAGTTGATACTTAATTTAACCATGGATCTATAATCAGAGAATAACTTTAAATATTTTTTATCTTTCGTAGATTTATACAATTTATGATATCGCGCTTTTAAAAATATATGTTGCTTAGTAAGACCGGAGTACCAAACAGGATATATATACCTTGATTCCCGTGTCATGTGTTTTGCCTTGCGTGGAACACAATCAACTAAACATGATTCGAGAATTGAATAAAAAAGTTCTATGGCTCTATTAGGATCTAAAATTTCATATAAAGGAGACCAATCGACTTCAAATAACTTATTATATAAAACGAAAAATTCGCTTTTTTGAAATTCCATTCTAATTCTGTGCTAGATTGCGAAAACAATGTTTTTTGATCAGTAAATGAACACTCAAAACATATCTCGATTGGAGGGTGATAAGAATCAGGAGGAACAAGCGATTCCTCGGATCTGCACACAGTGACTTGACTCATCGATTCGGTAACGAGAACGAGGTCTAATAGATGGCCGCTTTCGTTGTATATTTCATTAATTTGTTTCAGTTCACAAAAAGATAATAAAAATTGAAAATCCGACTTTACACCTAAATTAGCAGAATTAAAATTGAAATCGCCACAAATCACAATTTTATGCTGGCTGTAACAATTATAAATATATTCAATACACTCATAAACCATTAAATAATTTTCGTCAGTAGAATTAGGCGGTATATAAGTGCATACCAATACACACAATAAATTATTGCCGCGGTATAATCCGCCACAAACCAACTCACAGTTCAAAGTCTCATTCAACGGTACACATAAAGATTGCAGTTTGTATTTTTGACGGGCAACAATGGCTACCCCTCCCCCGCGACGATTATTTCGCCTGTCACACATAAGCATATAAAAGCCATTGGGAATTACTTCCGCATCACTTATACTTTCGCTTAACCATGTTTCACTAATGAGATGTATATCTGCAGGCGAAGCAGTAATTGCCGATGAAAATAACTGTAATTTCGTACGAAGACCTCTTACGTTTTGGTAACATATGACTAATTGGCGATGTTTATCAATTTTCTTGTGAAAAATCTCCCCCGGTATTGGCGTTTTTACCTGGACGTCTACGAAACCACTCATTAAACTCAACATTCGGTGGCCAATGTTTCGGTGTCATAAAAAATTCAAACAAACTTTCCTGAACGGTCACCACAAATGAGGCATAATAATTATGTTTTAAATTTAATTTCTCTACTACATACGGTGCCCCAGTAGAACATTTTTTTTCCATGTAAGTCTGGACTTGTTCAGAAGTTACAGTAGGTTTAAATGACCACAAATGAATTTGCTTGACTTTCTCTACTGTAACTAAATCTACATCGGCCTCACCCGCTCCTCTAGTAACCGGTCTCCGTTGCCTACGTCGAACGACACTCCATTGGTGAGCATCAGACGTACCGCTGTCTAACGTCTGAAGGGTAGTCGCTTCGGCAACCACGGGATCGGAATCGATTGTGTCTATTCTAACATTAGTAACATTGCCGATAGATGGCGCCATTTGGGGCGTAATTGGCTTCCGTTGCAGTTGTACGCACTCCCGTATAGATGTCGCTGCCGCCGCTCGCTGTCGCCTCGTCTCGACCCGTGTAACAGACTTCGGCTCGACTCGCTGCGCATTCGGCCCGCGAGACTGAGAGTTACCTGACTCGTTTGATGCGGTAGCTTGTTGTCTCTGTCCTACAGAAACTTCATCGCTGCGCGATTCCTTTCGCTTACCCTCATGTGTCGAAGATTGAATCGTAATTAGATTATCTAATTTGGTTTCTAAATTACGAACTACTTCCAATAGCGAATTAATCTTCAATTCTAAGGGCAACACAACTGTTTGGAATACCTTAAGAACGTCCGCAGGAACCAATTTGTCCATTTTTACACGTTATATATTAAAATTTTACTGAGGTAAACAAACACGACTTGCACATTCAAGAACCAACCCCATTACCATACCCAGTATGTGCCGTGAGGTATCCGCCTGCATAGAATAGACCACTGTCAGCTCTTACCGAGGTGTCGTAAAAGGCGACTAAGGTAAGTTGACGTCAGGAAGGCGGCCGGTCGTAAAATACGTAGCCAAATCATGTGACAACATGTTTGTAACATGGCGTGCCCACCTTACTTAGAGTGGGATAAGGGCAGGACAATGATGATGTCGTATTAGGGTTCCCTGTTATAATAGCCGTAAACTAGAAAATAAATTAATAAAAATGTATTTATTTATTATTGTTGGAGTGGAGACACTAAAAAAGGTCAATGCAGCGTTATTTTATTTAGCACTGCAATGTATCACAAGGAAATTATGTTGTTGTTTATTTATTTATCGTCATGCCGTTTGCTATACGACTGAGTAGAATAAACCACTGTCATTTCGTACTGAAGTGTCGTGAAACACGACTAAGGTAAGTCCAACCGGCGTGTGGTATCCGATTGAGTAGAATAGACGATGCTCTTTCTTACCGAGGTGTCGTAAAATACGATTAAGGTAATTTGATGTCAGGCAGACAGCCGGTCGTAAAATATGTAAGTGAATTATGTGACTACATGTTTATAACACGTTGTGCCGACCCCACTTAGAGTGGGATAAGGGCAGGAGGATGATGATTTATTTATTTACCGTTGAGATCCTTCATTGCTCCAGCTTTACCGCCATACTCGTAAGGTAGACCTTCAACAGGAAAGTGGTCGGCACCAGTCACAATGTTAATTTGTTCTGCATTAGCGTGTAAATGTAGTATTTTGCGTCGCCAAGGGTACAAGCCGATGTGCAAGAGTAGCAGCGAAATAGTCTTTAAACGTTGAGTATTGATTATGTGGACTTCTGAGAACCGGACTGGGTAAGCCGACTGTAACATAATTGAGGGTTGGTGAATAAGTAAATATTATTAAGACTTATATTGCAAGTGACACTTAACATTAACGGCTTGCGAAAGAAGCACTATAACAGAACTAACTACCTTGCTATAATCCGCACGGGTTAAGCGAATGCATGCAAAGCAAATGTGTATGAAGCAGGCAAAATTTACGCACCTTATACATGCAGGACAAGCCACCACACGCACCCCAAGGCGCCTCCACCAGCAACAATGCACACAAGCAGCACACACAATCACCACCACAATCTCGACGCTCGTTTCGCTCCGAACCCGAAGCATCATCAGGAGGATAGGCTCCACGACAATAATCGCCTTGCGAATGATTACGAAAAATATTAAGGTAATTATCGAAGAATTCTACTAGTCGGAGAGGCACCCAAAGAAGAAGAAGAAGACTCAGATCAGTTTTGCGGATGCTAGCTTGATGCACGGCAGAATTACTATTATATCAATCATCATACCATTTGTGAGCCGGATGATCATCGAGCCGGATATATCATAATTTATGAAATACATATATATCCTTCAGTTGTTGTGAACAAAAAACTTTGGTAACCAATTTTATGGCACAGCAAATGCGGATTAAATGTAAAAAGATCTAAGTGATCAAAAGAAGATCGAAATCGATAAGCACGACTAATTTTTCTGAAGATTGGGTTATATATATACCTGATATGTTCCAGGAAATTGCATGTTTCTTTACGGTGTTTTTCTTCACCATTAAGCGAATGATGAGAGGTGCTTCTGGCTGATTTGATCTGATTTTCGTAACGGTCACGCGATTTTGTCGTAGAGTCTATCTCCTGATGATGCTTCGGTTGCGGGGCGTGACAGTGAACAGTGAACGTGTGTAGTGCTTGTGTATTGTGGTGGAAGTGGTGGAGGTTTGTGCATGTGTTTTTACGAATCCTGCATGTATCGGAATGTATGAAAAAACGGATAGTCCACTATACATTTAACACTATATATATTTTCTATTTACTGTATCATGGATTATAACAAAATAATTTTATTATTACTTTTGTAATACACATGAATATAAAATTGAAATTTCATGATCGCAATAAGTCCTAACGTTAAGGTTTCATTGGAAAAGAGATTAATGAAGCCTTTGGCATCACATGTGGCAAGTTTGCATTGGACATTTCAATTTGACAGTCTGGTTGGTACCTTTGAATAGTAAAGAGTATTACAGCCAGACTCTAGGTCAAGGATAAAGAACAAAAGAAAAATAAGCCTCTTTATTCTAAAATAAAGAAAATTTTGATCTCACAAGAAAACAGAATGATACGCCTTTATCGTGGATCCTGTGAGAATACAAATTTATTAAAGTTCGCTGAAATAATACTTTTATCAAAATACAAATATTCGGATATTTGGAACCAATATAAAGTTGTTTTAGTTTTTTTTTTAATCTTTTATTTAAATTGCATTGTATATAGATGAAGGTGGAATATTGAAAGATAAATTCGACCCACTTCCCGGTGTCCGAGTGAGCTGAAATTTTACATACTGCTCCAGTCCTGATAACAATGCGTGTTTATGATAAGCATGACCTGACGCTGCTGCCAAGATTAGCTCCATACGAGGGAACTCTTCAACGGTTAACAGTAGGAGCATAAAACGTTGTTAAAAGCGATTTTAACTTTACTTATTATATTGAAATGCCACTTTATGTTTTTTTATTTATTGATAGATTTTCAATGATGTATCTAACGGGTTTTTAAAAAACGGAATTTGCGTTGGGAAACTTCGATTTTATTATGTGTGATTACGAAATAATTATTGATTCTCATGCCTATCATAATATTAGTGGTTGTCGGATATAAATTTTGCGTATTTTTTTTTATTTTAATTATTCTATTTTAAAGTTTAATATACCTTCATAAACCAAACGAAGTCTTTCCAGTAGTTGCCTTTGAAATGGTTTTTCAGATGGGACGGTTGTAAGTCACAGACATCTATGAAAACAACTTCTTCGCCAGGTGTTGGATCTTCACGTAATCTAAAATTAAAAGCAATCGAAATTTTAAAAAAATATTATAGTAAATTGATAATATAATGTATATGTCTATAATATAATGAATCACTGCATGTGTTGCTAAGCGCAAATCTCGAAAGCAGCTGAACCGATTTCGCTAATTCTTTTTTTTAAATATTCCTTGAAGTGCGAAGGTGGTTCTTACGGAGAGAAAAATTTAAAAAATTGCCTGAAAACCTGCATATTTCTGAATTCTAGGGATATGTGTAACCTATCAATCCGAATTGGAGCAGCGTGGTAGGTTAGCTCCAATTCTTCTCTCCAAAAAATGGAGAAAGGAGGTCTTAGCCCAGCAGTGGGCATAGTAACAGGCTGTTACTTTACTTTTTTTTTACCTTAAAATAAGCAGAAAAGTTTAAAATATAATTTCATTTCTTTTTGCGATGTACCTGAGTATTTTCGAAAAAGATTAACGAGTACTGGCGACGAAATTAAATTAGGTGTTTATATAAGAAATAATAAAGTCAATAAGCCACTTTGTAAAATTTATAATCGCTAAATATAATTCTGTTATAACTAGCCCATCTGTTTTAAACTTTTAGGGATCGTTTTAAAAGCTTTTAGCATTAAAAGCATTCGCATTCATAGGTAGGTGTTTAAACTTTCTCTCTTCAACTTTCGTTGTTAAAAGTTTTACTTTATGAAGCAAAATTGGTTCAATGTATTAATTATGTACAATAATGTTCAACGTAGTTACTCGTAAATGGTGACGGTGTCTATTCTTCGTATTCGACTTTGCATCATTTAAATCTCAGTTCTAGGATGTTTTATGAACGGTAATTTAAATAATCCGATGAAAATAAAATTACGCGTTACTTTGCGAAGATCCATAACACAAAAGTAATAATAAAAATTATTTTGCTATAATACGCGATACAGTAAATAGAGAATATATTTAGTGCTAAATCTATAGTGGACTATCCGTTTTTTCATACCTAATACATGCAGGATTCGTAAAAACACATGCACAAACCTCCACCACTGCCACCACTATACACAAGCACTACACACGTTCACTATCACAAACTCAACAATCGTTTCGCCCCGCAACCGAAGCATCATCAGGAGATAGACACCACGACCCATGTGTTTCTACGAATCCTGCATATATAAGGTCAATACTATAGTAATATGATGCGATTAAAATAACTTATAGAATCATATTTAAAATTAGCGACTTGTAACTATAGATTATGGGGAAAATACCTCATGCGTAAATTGAACGTAAAATTAATTTATCTTTATTTGATTAAAACAACTTTAAGATATAAAATATATTATTGCTTATGCGTTATCTCGCAGTCCTATAAATGAATTCTCTAAAAAGATTGCCTGGAGGAGATTGTTTATACCTACTTCTTTATAGAAATATTTTAAAGGCGTGTCTTATGTAATTTACATATTTTTGTTATGTATTTCTACTAATAATATAAATGCTAAAGTCTGTCTGTCTGGTGCAATAAGTACTAATTTTCTACAATTGTTGCTTATAAACCTGATCAAAATATACATATTTTTACATACCAAATCAAATTTAAAAACAAATTGAATAAAATTACATTTGTGTAGTGAATGATAAATAAAATAAATAAAAATAAAATAAAATTTATTGAAAGTAACAATTTTAGATCTTACAAGATATATTGTGGAGGACGTCTTTTAAGCCTGTATCAGAAGACCTCACTCTTCCATAACGCGAAACATAACGCAATTATATAACCTTTTTGTTGTATCGGTATTTTTTTATATATTATAATAAATATAATATAATATATATAAAAATATAAAATATATAGTTTTATAGATATAAAATTTTAAAAAAATGCTTTGTGAATTACCTGAGATCTAGTATCATCAGCCATCTTGAAAGGAAGGCTCTCGCAGATAGAGGCCGGTTTAACGCCGTAGGTGCTGGAAGGCGAACTAGTGTCATTCTACGACCGCCCACACTCCTTATGCGTAATGGTACGATGTACCTGAAATTATATCGCAACAAAATGTATTTATATAGAATATTTTGCACGCTTAGTATAAAACTGACCTAACTCAAAATTATGTTTAATGTATCTAACATTGTAATCCCGATTTCAATGCCATGTATGACATCGCTATACGAACTATTTAAAAGGCTAATGTTTTCTTGCTCTTCAAAGTTATGGGTCTCTAGCATTTACGAGTTTTTTAGACGCTGCGCTACGTTCTATTGCGATATGCCACAAAACAACTATTTTTTAATAAGGTCACTTTAATATTAAGCCTGGGATTTGAAGTTCGAATTAAAATATTTTTTAGTCAAGTTAGCTTTTGCAAACACTTTCCAATCGCTGAATTATAATGAAGATTCATTGAATATAGACTATCGTGAACGGAATTCATTGTTAACGTATGAAGACTATAATTACGTTCTATTAAATTGTGTGAGGCCGACTAGTTTCAAGCCCACAATTTCGTTGAGCTTTTTATACGACGTTTCTGCCGCGGTCTCACCCGATATATTTGATATTTCAGTCATCCTAATCTTAGACTTTAGACAGTATTGATGGAAAAAATATGGCGATACGAAATTTGGCGGGTGATCTAGATAAGCTTATAATAAGGAAACATTTTGGGTGTATGTTTGTAATGTATTCACACAAAAACTACCGGACGGATTTTTAAAAATTCTTTCACCATTAGAAAGCTCCATCTTAACTGAGTAACATAGGCTTTAGTCAATTTAAAAAAATAAGGGTCCAAAATAAAAATCATAAAAAATCTGACATCGCGTGCACTGCAGAAAGTAAATCAATAGAACGATAGAATGAAAAATGTTCTAAAGCAATATAGAACGTATTAATATCTACAAAAAGTACTTGGTACCATATGTCCAATTTCGGTTATTCATCATCCTCCTGCCCTTATCCCACCCTAAGTGGGGTCGGCACAACATATATTGAACATGTTGTAACATGATTTGGCCAGATATTTTACGACCGGCCACCTGCCTAACGACAACTTACCTTAGTCACCTTTTAGAACACCTCGGTAAGAAATGAGGGTGGTCTATTCTACTCAGCCGGATACCACTCGGCGGGTCCAATTTCTGTAATTATGTCACTATAACCACTTTTTTACATTTCAAAAGTTGATAAAAGTGCCTACAATAATGAAACCTATACCTATGTATTCATCCTTACCACATTTAATGATATTTTATTAAAAACCGTTTCAACACCAGTAAAATACTTATAAAATTGTTAAAATCCGACATTCCATTTAAAAAATAAAATGAATTCAAAAACCTAAGACCTTTCCAATTCCACGAGATCGGTATCTCCGCTGGTGAAATCGCAGGGCGTTGCTAGTTGGAAATATAATTGAAGAAGTACTTACACGTCTTGACAACTGGAGAGAATATCTTCGTCGTCTGGATGACTTTTGTGCCATAGCTCAGTTAGACCATTGGAGCCACGCGCTGAATAATACCTCCTTGCTCTCTTAGCCGCTTCTACATCATCTCCGTCACTGGTAATCGGGAATATATTAAGGATTTGAATTTCTTCGACTGAAGCTTCTCTGCCCAGGTTGTCTTGAGCCCATCGTTTACCGAACGACGCTGCCGGAGACATCCTCAACCTGAAACATATAAAGCAACTCTTTTATAATCAAATTCAATATTCTTTATTTATTTTAACTTCTATACAAGTGCTTACGAATCGTCAACTCTTCTGGGGGTTTGAAAAATTACCTCTAACGATAGAGCCACTGATATATTCGGCGGTTACATTTCGACATTACTATGTTGTGCAAGATTGAAGATTAGCTATATCCATGCATTTTTATCATTTATGCAATCCTATAATAATAGTGTATAAAGAAGGCTTTCTGATTTCCGTAATTTTTTTATAATATTTTTTTAAACAGTTGTTATGGACGAGTTGAGATTGTCTGTGGTATTTATTTTATTTATTTATATATTTATTTCTTATTATCTTATGATCTATTACACTGTTTTACTCCTTTTATAACAATATATAAATTAAGTCGTAATTAAAAGGTAGAATTAATTAAAAGGAGTGCTTTGGCGCTCGCACTAGGATAACCTGTACCACGAACGCCATCGCCTTCCTAGGACCCTTTTTAAAACTATAATAGTTTCATATGGTGATACCTTCTACAATGTGTTTGTGTGTGTGTGTGTGTGTGTGTCTCTGTGTGTGTGCCTACGCGTGTAAAAGTTATTATTATCATCATCAGTATTTTATAATCATCATCTTTCTGCCTTCATCATTAAAATTAAAATGTTCATCATCCTTCTGCCTTTATCCCACTCTAAGTGGGATTGGCACAACACGTTTTATACACTTTGTTATATGATTTGGCTAGGTATTTTTCAAATGGCTGTCTGCCTGACGTCAACTTAACTTAGTCGGCTTTGACGACACCTCGCTAAGAAATAGTGGTTTTTTACTCAGCCATACCACACGGCGGAAGTGAAATGAAAATATTATTTTGCTATAGTCGGCGTTAACGTACTTTTGTTAGGCGCAAGCTTGCTGGTTAGTTTAAGCGCGGTATAAAAAGTAAGTAATATAGTAAAGTAAAGTAAAGTAGCGGCCTGTTACAATCCCGCTGCTGGGAATAGGCCTCCTCTCTCTGTTTCTGGAGAGAAGGGTTGGAGCTAATACCTACCACGCTGCTCCAATGCGGATTGGTAGGTTACACATATCAACAGAATTCTCTAGAGATATGCTGGTTTCCTCACGATGTTTTCCTTCACCGAAAAGCGTGTGATTAATTGCAATTATCAATTAGATACATGAGTTTTAATAGAAAAACTCATTGATGCCGCCCGGGTTTGAAGTCGTGTTCCCCTCGAAAGAGTCGCACGGTCTCACCGCTGGGCTATCACAGCTCAAGTAATATATATTTGTTATTAAATAGTTATGTATTGAACCGTTAAATATCACAACATATACAAAGGAATTAATGTTCTATCTACATTAAAAGAAACATTTTCGGAAATAAAATATATACAACTTAATGCAATAGCACATAAGGCCGCCGGAAAATTTTACGCAATATTTTTCCGGTACCTATGCTTCGTACAACGTTTTTCGCATGTAAAAGCTTTTTCATGTCCTTAGTGGTAATGGAATTTTCAAATAAGATGTCGTCTAAGTCGTTGAATTAAATTTTTATATTATTTACTACTTAAATGTACCTAAATAATACCTAATAAACCCAAATCTCAATAAAATTTATTCACAACAAAACTGTACAAGTTACGTCTATGTTAAATTACTTACACGCTAGTACTATACAAATCATGCCCACGTGGAATGTTCCCAAGAACGCTGGCAGTGTTTCCGCGTTAAATCGCTAAGCTGATTCTTTGTGCGAAAAATGAAAATTGATTGTTAAGAAATTTCAGGCCAATATATCAAGTTGCTATATCTTATTTTAAAAATTGACTTGATATTCTTTATTTACTGAGAGTAATACTTTCATTACAAATTTCATAAAAGCCTTGTTGAGCCAGCTCTGGGTCTTAAACTCGATTTGGAGATTAGCCTAAACCAGAGTTCCCCAAACTTTTTTGTGTCGTAGACCCTTGCCATGTTTTTCTGTGTTGGGAAGACCCCCTACTTACATGATATTGATTTTCTGTAAATTTCTAATTGTAGTGAAGTTTAGTGTTAAAAACTTAAAGTAAAAACACGTGTTAATTTATACATTTATTAATTGAATTTAATTAAAACTACTCAAAATAAATTTTGTATATTTTATGTAAAATATACGTAACATTAAATAAACCCCACATTCGTATTTATGGAGTGACGAATTGAACAAGTCAGTGCAAGGTAGCGAAGCTCTGAGACTGCGACTACGACTGCGACTCTCAGGTTTTTAAAAGTTCAAAATGTATTGTGACCACAAAGCGAATACCAACATCCTACAACTTACACAATTTTATAAACATATATAATAATTGTTTTACTTCATAGGTACTTTTATAAATAATGTATATGTTTTGATATTATAAGATAGTATGACGTAAGTAAATATGTACTATCAGTGTATGTGTTGAGATCCACTATCGTGAACCCCCGTTTTCATTTCATGGACCCCCAAATTTTCGCTGACGTAGACCCCTTGCAGGTTGTCATAGACCCCTAGGGGTCGATATAGACCACTTTGGTAATCACTGGCCTAAACGAACATCGTGAAATGGGTTTTTTATATATAAATAAATATCAAGAAGTCTTTATTAATAAACAATAAAACAAATATTTATATCTACGAAATAGTTACAATAATTTAAGATAGTCGAGTATTTCAAGGATTCAATGTTTTGAATTTACATTAATAGTGAGTTTTTTTTAAATCGCGATTGCTTACTAGTGCATGAACTTGATAATGAAATTCCATAGACTTTTAAAGTCTTTTTGTGACAAAAAATATACTTCTAATGTTGCGAGTATCTAAAAATATATCATATGCTTACGGCAGTATACAGCAAAATAATATTATAATTACTTTTGCACCATTGTAAAATGTATTGCAAAAATGGTGTTAGTTAAATATTAGAGTAAGGAGTAGGAGTAAGGAGTAAGGTTTAAGCTTAAACCAGGAACATTTTAATTTTTTATATACAAGACGGTGCTGTGATAGGCCCAGCGGTGAGACCGTGCGAATCGTGCGTGGCGAAAATGGTTAAGCCGTTTTTTAGTTTTCGCTTAGCTACACATTTAAATTCTGAGATGACGTCTGTTGCGGTCTTTGGCATTTACAAAATACATGAAATGGAATTTAAAATTGTATATTTTCATTACCCAATGCATATTTACGGACATACAGTAAAAATATTAACGTGTAATGTCAAGGCAACAACGTGATAGGATAAAGTGGTAACGCTCATTGATATTTGAGTCTCATTGTTTCCTATCGTGACACACCTCTACATTCTGCAGCTAAAGATCCGTGACGAAAACCAGTCGAACTTTACCTGTATAACGGTATATAGTACCCGGCATTAAATAATGCACACCGATGTTTACAACGAAACAGCTGGAATGTTCGGTTTTGTAGAACGCTGTCACTGTCACACACGGGTTAGTCAGTCTGTGTGACAGAGACAATGATCTATGAAGCAGAATTTAGCCGATTTCTCTCTCTACGCCTCGATGTGCATTATTTGTTGCCGGGTACTGTACATGTATACTGAACCTGTGTCCAAGGGCATAGCTTTATAATAACTTTTAATATATGAGTATTTCACGTTAGTAGTAGAGGTGTGGTAAATGATTTTTTTATTTTCGAACACTAACTAATGCTGTTATCCCTAATGGCTTTTACAGCGTCACCGAGAGAGTGGGCGAGCGCGGAAGCATCGCCGGGGTGTAAGCTGGGAGAGCGAGTCTCGAGCGAGGCTCGCAGCATCCTGGGAGCGTCGCCTTAAAGGTGCCTCTTGTGAGGCCGGACCTCGGCTTAAAGCGACGCGCTGTGGTGGACTGTATCGGACTTGCGGAGATAAATGATACGTTTATGCAAGCCTTATATAAGCCTTAAGTATCACTGTGTTGCTACTGACCGTTTTCCTAGGGAGGAAGCAGCTGCCGCCCTTTACCCGTACTCTGCTGCACCCATGCTTTTCTGATATATATATATATATATATATATATATACACACACACATATATATATATATATATATACATATATATATCAGAGATTTTCAATTTTAACTACGTTATCGAGTAAATAATAGGCTAAGCAAAATCATACAGGCGATTAGGAAATGTGAAGTGGCAGCTTTTATGATTTTAAGATTTGAATTAAAATCATCATCATTCTCCTGCCCTTATCCCACTCCAAGTGGGGTCAGCACAGCATGTTACAAACATGTTGTCAGATGATTTGGCTACCTATTTTACGACCAGCCACCTGACTGACGTCAACTTACCTTAGTCGCCTTTTACGACACTTTGGTAAGAAATGAGGGTGGTCTATTCTACTCAGCCGGATACAACACGGCATACTGCTAAAATTACATGTTTATTTTAAAAAAACGTTCGTCAGTTTTTTAATTAATTGAACAATAACTAGTAAACCTCACTCGTAATAATTTTTTTACGTTAAACGTATTACGTAATGAGACGTTAAAGTTGATTAGTTAAGAATATATCGAATCGTTTAATGTCTTGCTAAGCGCTAATTCGAGAACTTGAGAGAGAGAGAGAGAGTAGATTCGGTTAATAAATATTTTTTAATACTCAGTTAACCCCAAAGAAGATTCCTATGGAGAGGAAACTGTTAAAAGTGAATTAAAATGTGAAAAAAACATTTTTATTTTTTCCTTGCAAACTGGCCAATAAGGAAAACCAACGTCGTTTGAAAGTGGAACGTAATCTGTCGGGTCAACTAGTCTTAATATATAAAAATATTTGTCTGTATGTGTCCTTTATACACTTCAAAACAGCTGGAACGATTATTATGAAATTTTTAGAAAATCTTTAGAATAAACTAGCAGATAATCCTGTAAAGTTTGATGGCAATCGGAGACTTTTTTAAACTGTTGAGTTCTGTTTTGCGGAGAATTCGAAACCGCAATTCCGAACCGAAAAAATTCGCGCAACAGCAACGCGTGGAGAGCTAGATTATAAAATATATAATCTCAAAAACTCTAACTATAAATGATTTATAGAAGCAGGCGTTACTTTGTGGAATTCCATACTACAAACAATACAACAGAACCAACTACTTTGCTATAATCCGCACGGGTTAAGTGAATGCATGCAAAGCCAATGTGTATGAAGCAGGCAAAATCTACGCACCTTATACATGCAGGACCAGTCACCACATGCACCCCAAGGTGCAATTAGGATAGGAGGATAGGCTTGTCGTGGAGCCTATCCTCCTCATGATGCTTCGGTTTCGGGGCGAAACGATCGTCGAGATTGTGGTGGTGGGGTGTGTGTGCAGCTTTTGTGTGCGTTGTTGCTGGTGAATTGCACCTTGGGGTGCATGTGGTGACTGGTCCTGCATGTATAAGGTGCGTAGATTTTGCCTGCTTCATACACATTGGCTTTGCATGCATTCACTTAACCCGTGCGGATTATAGCAAAGTAGTTGGTTCTGTTGTATTGCTTGTCTAACTATAAATATCCATTGTAAATCAGTCCAATATAAAGAGTAATATGAAACAGAATTCAACAAGTTACATTCATATGAAAAAAAAGTAACAGCCTGTTATTATTAGGAGAAAAGATTGGAGCTTGAATCAACCACGTTACTCCAATGCAGATTAGTAGATAACACAAACAATTCTCCAGAAATATTCAGTTTTCTTCAGAATGTTTTCTTTCACTCGAAAGCGAGATTTTTGAACCCATGACCCGACAATATGTACGCACGTAGTTTCACAGTTCGACTATCGTAGCTTGACAATTTCAAAATTTAGGAGATATTTATTTGTAAAATAACATTCCTATATTGTGCTAGATTAAAGTTAGTTAAAATTGTATCCGTTTTAACACCTCGGTTAATTGCCTCTTCAGATGTCAAGAGGGCCGGCTCAATTTTCACACATAGAATCAGCTAGCGATTCAACGCGGAAACGCTGCTAGCATTCTTGGCACCATTGCATGTGGGCATTGTACTTTGTATAGTCCTAGATTGTAAGTCATTTAAGAAATTAACATATATAATATAATATATAATAACATAATGACTTAACTTATACATTTTTTACCTTACATATATTACATAATACACACATTTTTATATTTTACATTTACATACATATACATTACATTTTTTTACCTCTACTATTGTCTAACCCATCTGAAGTTCTGAATAAAACCGTCGAATCGATATATTTAACAATTAAAACAAATAGATTTAGGTTTTAAGGCAAAATTATTCAAATAATTTTTACAGAATTGAGTTTCGGATGGACAAAAGAAACACCTGTGTTGATAGAATATGGACACTTAAATTTTGAGAAAATTTTACGCAACATTTCCGAGTTAATATTAAAAAGTTTGCTTTCAAGTGTTGGAATAATCTACCTTTACTTTAAGGGGCAATATTAGTAAGACCAAAATTTATTTTAAAAACGCTTTCGAGTTATCTTATCTCGGTAAAAAGGATGACAGAGATTTCAGACAGCACGTTTTTAGTTCGCAGTTTCTTCGTTTACAATTTCTTTGAGATGGATATTTTTTAATTCACTGTTTCTCCGGTAATTTGGGTATATTTTTATGCTCTAATTAATATGCGTCGTTAGAGTTCTTTTTTCATATAATATATTTTTAATTTCGCACATAACTTCATGACTTCAAGGGAGATCTACTGCTGTAGTTTTACCATAAATGCAGTACATGCTAAGTGGTATCGATTTATGTAACATATCATATGGCACTTACATTTTTAGAGTTTGCTTATTATTAGTAAGTAACATGGCACACAAAAACAGTATTTATCATGATATTTTTTACCTTAAATAATGCCGTCTTGAATCCTGCTGAGTAGAATAGACCACATTCATTTGTTACAGGCGTCGTAAAAAACGACTAAGATAAGTTGACGTCAGGCAGGTGGCCGGTCATAAAATACATAGCCAAAACAGGTGTCATGTTTGTGTCATGTGGCGACCCCACAGGATAATGAGAATGATGATAATTTTTTACCTTGAATTGCTAAAAATATCTGAAAACAGCCTATATTTCTGTATCGTCGATTTAATCACGTTAACTGACAATTTGCAGTCTGATATAAAAACCACGGAATCCAAAGATTTTCAAGATTTCGTTATATTTTATTTACAATAACCCCAAAAATTCTTCAAATTCAATTCAAATTCAAAATATTCTTAATTCAAGTAATCTTGCAAACAAGTGATTTTGAATCGTCAAAATCTACTTTTGGTTCGGAAAGCTGTTCCTACCGAGAAGAGCCAGCAAGAAACTCGGTGGTTCTTTTCAAATAAAATTCTCATCAATTATGTTGATTGTTGCTATTTGTAGTGCAACAACTTCGAACTTATAGGTTTATAAACTTATATATAACAATTAATATCTATCTGTGTATATATACAGACTAACTTTACATACATAATTAACTATATTACTATATAACAATAGTTATATATATTAAGTTACATTTGGTTATTACTATCTTGTACAGGGTAGAGGAGTATCTAAATCCACGCATTTTTATCATCTATATAAACCTCAATAGTATAGTAGGCTTTTTGTTCAGCTTCATCTCAGCCTCATCAGCTTCCCTTTAACAGAATTTTTAAACTGCTGTAGTGGTAAAGATAAAATCGATTGCGGTATTTTATTATAGAATCTTATACCCAAACCCACAAATGACTTATATATTAAATTTTGTTTAATATCACGAAAAAACGAAGATTTAGAAATTATACATCCAGAACGCCATATTGGCCTAAAATGTTGCCTTGACATTAAATTTACAAACGGAATCGACTGTTTCCAAAATACCAAATCGAATAGTTAATATTATATTACTGAAGAATCTTTCTTATAAGGAGATAATCTTACATCATTCCACATTATAGTGTAATATTTTATGTACAGAAACTTGATATACACACAATGTAAATATTAGGATTTCCCGACTAGGTTCATGTCATAGACTGGCCTTTTGGCGCGGTGGGTAGTGACCCTGCCTTCAGTTCCGCGGGTCGCGGGTTCGATTCCCGCCTCGAGCTAACAGTTTTTATAAACAATTTGTTGGTTCCTCGAGCCTGAGTGTGTATTTGTATTGAAGTATGTATTTAAAACTATATATGTTTATATTTACCAGTTTTCCGTCACCCATAACGGAAGAATTAATTTACTAACTTTGAGGACGGTCGACCGTGTGTGTAAGTGTCCAATATATTTATTTTTTCATATTTATTTAAAATATTCTTTAACAGCAGTATTCACTGCGTGCGTTGTCATTGAAGATGAAAATTACAAGAGACAAATTATCACTCATTTCACAAAATACTACGGCATTATAGAAAATTTGAGAAAGCCAAAAAGGAGCCCGCTCTGATGTTATCTGAAGAGGCAACTACTTTATTGAATAAAGTGTCGTTTAGTATTTAGCTTTAAAAAAATGTTACTCCAGAGTTACAGAATTAATTAAATTTATATCGATCATGTTACAATGATTAAAATAAAAAGCTGTGATAGCCCAGCGGCGAGACCATGCGACTCTTTCGAGGGGAACACGAGTTCAAACCCGGGCAGGCACCAATGAGTTTTTCTATTAAAACTCATGTGTCTAATTGATAATTGCAATTTATCACACGCTTTTCGGTGAAGGAAAACATCGTGAGGAAACCTGCATATCTCTAGAGAATTCTGGAGATATGTGTAACCTACCAATCCGCATTGGAGCAGCGTGGTAGGTCTTAGCTCCAACCCTTCTCTCCAGAAACGGAGAGAGGAGGCCTATGCCCAGCAGTGGGATTGTAACAGGCCGCTACTTTACTACTTTTATGTTACAATGAGAAATATAGAACTACAATCGCAAAATATTTATTACATTACTAAACCATATTGATTATGAGTAATATTTTTTATTGTATATACAAAATTTTGTTTACTCGTACATAACATTGATATTATTTCGTACTAGATAACTTGCATAATAAATTCGTGTCATAAACCGATTAACTTTAACCTCGCCGCGGTCATTTCACAACCACCATAAACAACCTATTTTGGACAGTTTAGTATTAAGTACGTTAGCCCACCTAATCTTTTTACTGCTTTATTATCTACGACCTGAATATGAAATGATAAGCTTCTCTGATGAGCTAAAGATTAAGCTGTACTGATAATTTATAGGATGAGGCGTTACTTTGCGGAGATCCATAATACAAAAGTAATAATAAAATTACTTTTGTATTATGGGTCTTCGCATTTGCTATAATTGCATATTTATAGCAAAACAAATTTTATTATTACTGCTGTAAGCTTAAGCTTGTTGTAGCTTTAAGGATTAAATTTCTGCACGTCATATTTAGTCATTATCTTTTTTTTTTAATATATGCGACAATACTTGTGCTATGGGTGACAGAAAACTGGGTAATATATACATTTAGCTTTTTTTCTAGCTTTTACCTGCAACTTGTTCGCATGGACTGGAATAAACAGTAGCTACAAATATCTCTATCACAAAAATCAGATCGATACGGCGAGATAGAGATTTATTGTTTTCTCGTGACATTCAGTTTTACAGAAATATAGATAAAAAAGATCAGTTTAATTTTTCCAATAAACAAATGCTGAAATATATTATTTATTAAAATAACGTAGGTAAACAACGTGATATAGTGACTTCTTTAAATTACAGATTTGACTTGACTTTGACACATGACGTTTTTAAATATTAACAGGACTTGTATAGTCTAGATGTTACCCCGATGTATAACGAATAATTGGGCCAAATTTCATAGATATTGGTTCAGCGGATTCGCCGTGAAAACGTAAAAGACAGACAGACAGACAGACATTTACAATATTAGTAAGGATATAATTATAAATAAGAACTTAAATATAGTATCCGGCAACAAATAATGCACAGGTTTAGAGAGAGAAATCGGCTAGATTCTGCTTCATAGAGCATTATCTCTGTCGCACAGACTGACGAACCCGTGCGAAAAGTCAAATACTAACTGAGTGACAGTGACAGCGCTCTACGAAACCGAACTGGACGGCTGTTTCGTTCTAAACATCGATGTGCATTATTTAATGCCGGGTACTATACATATACACCCATATTAGAGGAGGTCACTGCCACTTGCGCCGATGGTTCAGTCAAATTAACGTCATCATCAGTAATTTATCTGATATTTTATAACCTAATATATAACCAGTGACCAGTTTCTTGTTACTTATGAGGCATAACCTTCGCAACCTATTAGTAGGTATATCAAACCGTGTATATCGAAGTTCCAAACAAAAGCTGGTTATTATGCCTATATAAACGATTAATCAAGTAATATTTCTCATTGCAGGAAATCGCCTTGCACGTGTTATAATATAAGGAATTAATGTAAAAATATCATTCTTATTTCTAACAAAAATTAACAAGCTTTGTTAATTTTTGCTTCAAAACATCATTTTGGCTCTGTTTTGATGTTATTATTTGTAAAGGGTCATAAAAATTAAAACATCTGTTTAGAAAGCGGCGTTGCAATACAAACGCCTAAATAAAAAACGAAGACAAAAAATAGTACTGGCACAGGATTCGCTTTAAAACTATTGTTTTGGTGTGTTTACTGAGAATTGCCGTTAGGCAATTCTGTTTTTTTAAGGGAAATGTTTCTCACAACCGAATAGGGCAGATTTGAAAGAATAGTTAACAATTGGCAGTATCTCTGGAGGTCTGGCCGAGTAAAGTTGTTACTAAGCATTTTTAAGTGAAGTAGTTGTGGCGAGATTAAGATAAGTATAGTGTTATTTACTTATACCTAAAAATGATGTGATGTTCTGATCAACCCAGGACTAATTCACGTGTCGAATAGATGTCGATAGATGAATCATTGAGAAATTATTAACTGACGTAATTCAAATGTCTTATTGTACTGTAATATAAAGAGAGTTGTTAAATATTATTAAGGTGTGACTATTCGAGTCGTTTGTGATTATAATAAGGATTGTATAATTCACTTAGTTCAAATAAGTGAATTATTATGATGTTGTTGGTTTGATGTAACGAAATAACCTTTAGAGAGAATAGTCCTTTGTTTTGATATTATTGTAAATCTTCATTTCTTAAAAGAGCAACTGTTGAGTTTCTTACCAGTTCTTCTCAGCAGGTGACAGCATTTCCGAACTGGCAGTAGAGTCATTTCGAGTAAAGATAGAAAAGTTATAAAGATATTAAAAGATAAAATATATTAAGTTCCAACGAAATATATAGTTATTCTCTATTCTTTTGTTTCATTGACTTGTCCTAAAATATAGATAAGACTAATAGAGCTTTCCTGATTGCTGAACCTAAATAACAAGCTTAATAAAATAAAGTATAGCCTCAGTATGTCATATCAAATTTAACATCAGAAGTGTGGCATGACCCACAATAGCCCACTAGAATTTAGCTAATATATTAATTAAAATGTTTCAGGACATATCTACGAATATGTGAGGTGTACCGTTTCATCTAATATGATGATGATATTATGTAATGCAGCAGATGAGATTGCAGAGCTTTACGAAGTCTGCAAAGAAATACCGCTTCAGTTTATGTGAGATGCCAATGATGAACTTCGTATTTTGAGATGCAGCAGAAATTACAGAGCACTAGAAAATCCGCGAAAGAATTTGGTAACAAATGCAGAATGTGGTAATAATAATATTTTGTATGCTTAAAACGTTGTTTTGAAAGTGGTCATTACAATTATTTTGCAAAGCATCTTTAAGTATTTTCAAAGAAGTGGTCTAATTTAATTTTAACCTCGAAATAATTAGCTCATTTTTGTTTATATATATATATATATCGTAAGAAGAGTTATTTGTAATCAGCATATTTTTACATCATTTTATACTTCTTTCGTATAAAAATGTCTGTAAATAGCTGTGGTTTAGTGATCACTTCAATAGGAATTACCAATATCTAAATCATTTCCTGTACAGAGCTAAAAGATGAAACTTTTTGAATCTATTAATATCTCAAATTATTTTGAACTATGTGGCTCAGTGGCTAGTACTAGATTCATATTATGCTAGTGGTTCTGGATTTGACACCTGGTTGGGTCGATCTGAATTTTTCGTAGTATAATATAGATAGTTGATACGATTAATATGTTGGTTTTAAAATTAAATATTTGTTAGGTTACCAGTATTGGTATTTTTGGAAATACATTTAGCTATGTATGTCACAAAATCCCTTATTAAATGCTCGTGCCAATTTGAAGGAAATTGATAGTAACGTTTACAATAAAAGTAAAAGAAAAGAAAAGATTTTTAAAAAACCATGTTAAATATGAAGTCAGTATGACCGAGCGGATAAATGAGAAAAATAAATGCCATAAATAATGTCACAACATTTACATTGTTTATTTAAACTTTCTCCTCATAAGATTCTATTGTTGCACAGATTTCATGTTTCGAACAAAAAAAAAAGGGAATTTCTGAATAAGTTTGAGAAAATAAGTAGTCACAGATGTAAAATTTTAATGAAATGGAATAGTTTTACCAGAGTTTTGGGAAAAAGAAATAATAAATATCGTCATCTTAGTTAATAAATACTTTTTTTTTTAAAGTAAGTGAAATAGTAAAAGTTTGAATATTTCTGTAGCGAAAAAAAAGTAATAATATGTTTAAAATTATTGAAAGTCCAATTTATCATCTTTAACGTTTCATATTAATTAAGCGTTGCAAGGAGTGAAAACGTATTGAGTAATTTAAAACAGAGTGAAAATGAAAACATATTGTTAGACGAGACATTTATACTTAATTTACTTTTTATAAGATAATTTAATATTACAACAGTATTTTGTTCAAACTTATTAATAAATTCGTAAATATCGTTTCCGTTACGAGCAAGAAGAAAATGTCATGTAAGTACATTTTTAGGTGACGGAAAAAGTAACATTACATCAATCAAGACAAGCATCAGTAACCAAATTTAGTTTTGATCGCAATAGTTATTTTAGGTAGATTCCGAAACACAAATGTATACATTGAACTAATAGTGAAAACTACGCCGAAATTTGAAATGCATCAAAAAAAAAATAGCAAAAATAGACCGAAAACTTTGAAGTTGTTTTACACTTGACTAGCAATGCCCCGTGGTTTCACCCGTGTCCATACCGATCTCGTGGTAGTGGAAAATCTACGAAGTCAGACTATAGATTTATTTGTAGATTATTTAATTATAAAAAATGGGTATCATTAGTATTCTTGGAATAAGAGCTAACTCACCAAATGCAGGCTCTGTTATAATGGTCGCTACAATGAATTTGTTATGACATTATTTTCTTTCGATTTACATTCTTAAATTCGTTATATCTTTTGATGGGGATGTCGGATTTTAATAATTTAAAAAGTATTACAGTACAGTATTAGTACAGGTACTGAAACAGTTTTTAATAAATTATCATTTAATGTGATAAGATATAGAGATATGAACAAAATGGTTTGATTATTGTGGGCACTTATATTAGCTTTTACCTTGTAAAAAAAAGTAGTTATATTGGCATAACTATAATAGTTAGACATATAGTATCGCGGACTTTTTTGTGGATATTGATATGTTCAATAATACTGTAGATCATTTTTTTCTTTATAGTAATAGTATTTTTTGCGTGAAAACCAAACATATATACATACACACACACACACACACACACATACAAACATACAAATCTTTCCTCTTTATAGTATTAGTATTGATAGTCAATGTTTGCAAGTTATGCAATAGCGTCGTATAAACTTCGACGTATAAAAGACGCTTTGTAATACTGAGTTATATAAGCAATTGAAATAAATGTATTCTTTGACTGTTTATTTGAAAAGATTTGTAGATGATATTGAAAAATGGCCTAAAATCCCGCCATATATAAGTAATGAGTATGAGAATTACAGATCAAAATTATTGAAAAGAAAAAATCTTTTGTGGATTTGGATAACATTGACGTATATTGATTGTTTGCCTGTTGGTGAATTACGAACCTGGTAATGTTAAATAGTAATTTATATAAATTAATGTAAATGATTGTCATATTCTTAAGTTCAGTCATGTAGGATGAGTAATGTTTGGTTTAGAATTTTATATGTTATGACCAAAAAGGCATGATTTTAAGGTACACAAACGAAAAGAAAAAACTTATAATGTGAATTGATATTATAAAAAAATAGCTGAATTTGTGTTTGTATTTAGTGTAAATTTCAGTTTTGTTTTGGTTTTCATAGGTTTATTATATGTATTAAGGCCTCATTTTTATCAACTAATGTTGATTTCAGGACATTCAGTATTATATTCCCTATTACATTATAAATATTAGTTGAATTGAAGCTCATTGTAGTTAAATGGTTTATGAAATGTACTGGCTGTGACAAATTGTTACCACAATGAGAGCGGTTCGTAATCGAATCCAAAATAAGTATATATGTGAGAAAAAAGGAAAAGAACTTAGTCGAATTTAAAAGAGTACTAAATATGATAATGGAGGTTTAATGATAAGTAATAGTAGTCACAAAGCTTGTAACGTAACGCAAAAAGTAACGCTAGTGTATCGCATAGCATGTTTACTTGTTATATATAGGTATAGGTGCTGTTGAGTAATTTATGTGAGATAAATGAAAAAAAAAACCACCGCTGGAAATAATTTGCAACCAATATTAAGTAAAATACGTTAGAAAACATAATAGACGTGGACAATAATAAATAAATACATATCGACATATGATATTTTCAAATTTTGCATATTCATCACATTTAATAAAATGTTATAAGTCTAAGCTTTCGTTTAGGAAATTATTGAAGAATTGGAAAGACAACAACTATTTTAGAATTTAGTAGCGAATTACTTTTTAGTGTGTAGTTTGTTAATTTTATTTAATATTACTCATAATTATCTTTATATACAAATTTAAAGGTAGCATAATCACATGTAGTATATTTCAATAAATAAACAAACGAATATATAACGGACACTTAGTAGCACTGACCGTAGTCAGTTCAATCAGTTGTTGTTCGTGACGTAACTTACGAGGCTTTAGCTAAAAATCAGTTCTTGTGGCTGTGTGGTTATTGTCTAGGAACACAGTATTATACTGAGCTATAAATCTATTGAGCACTGTGCTACACACGTTTTTGATAAATAAAATTCAGTTTAGTTTTTTATATCCGTATTTGTTATGTTAGCACATTTGTAGAATAAAAGATTTCATTTATAATTTAATTCAGATTAGGAACAAGGCTATAAGTATAGAAAATACTTTATTTATAAATTTGGGATATATATATATTTAAAGACATCCATTGTTACATAGAATACAATGACTCTTTTTAAATTTCGGAACAATTACTGTTCATTTTAAACTTCATAATAATTCAAAAAGATATAGTTTTTGTTTACTTATAGTTTAGTTAATATCTTCATTAGAAGATATTGTCAGTCTTTTTGATTATTAAATCAAAAGACTTAGTGGAATTTTATTAATGTTACTTTTATGTAGATTCACCTTGATACGATATAATATCAATCACATTGTAATTGACTTCACTTAGACTTAAAAGTGAATATTGTTCTCGTATGGTGGTACCAAAATAACTTTGTATTGTTAATAGCTGGGCTAACTAGCGCAAGTGGTTGAGACCAGCGGCTACGGCAGTTATTTATTGTTTGATGATTATGTAAAGTATTCCTGGTGTCAGCCTATCATTGGTCGCGAGTGATTGAGTTTCACTGTCTGCGAAATGACTAAGCTGTTGAGACAGGTATGATTTTCCTGAAGTACACTGGCGTACTTGTCACTGTGGTTGCTTTAAGACATAAATAATAAATGTATATTTATGTAACTATGTCTATTGTCAGCCTTTCTACTCTGGCTGGTGATTGAGATTCACCGATGCTAAGTGACTGAGCTGACAAGACACGTGTAGCACTGTGGGGAAATTGGAATAGTATATTTGTAGTTTAAAATTGTCGTAAATTGGAAATAGTATTAATAATAATACAATACATGTCTGTTAACGTTACTGTTATTGAAAACTGTTAAGATTTGGAAAGAGAAGACTTGGTCAAATATATTCGCCATGTTGTAATGGATTATGGATGTAATGTGTTTTGATAAAAACTTAAATAAGTTTTTATCATATATAAATATATATACGCTTTGATAAATGTTAAATGAAACCTGAATATTTTGTTTTGCAATACCACAAGTTTGCTAAAAGTAATTTGGCTTATAAGTTCTATGTATCTTGATATTGTGGATAAAATTAGATAATGAAGGAGTAGTATTACTTGCAATACCTTTGACAAATGTTTTGATAATCTTAGTACAGTTAGAGATGAAAATGTAATGTAATGCATTTCTAAGCTCTATGTATGTTTCGGGTTTAAGAGATAAGTTTAAATTATCCAATTATAAAATAAGAATCTTTAATCTTAATGTAATATGACTCTACACAACCTTCTTAGGGGTTTCCCTATGTACTTCGAGAACGAAGTACTTGTCAGTATGGCCGTGTTATAATATAAGGAATTAATGTAAAAATATCATTCTTATTTCTAACAAAAATTAACAAGCTTTGTTAATTTTTGCTTCAAAACATCATTTTGGCTCTGTTTTGATGTTATTATTTGTAAAGGGTCATAAAAATTAAAACATCTGTTTAGAAAGCGGCGTTGCAATACAAACGCCTAAATAAAAAACGAAGACAAAAAATAGTACTGGCACAGGATTCGCTTTAAAACTATTGTTTTGGTGTGTTTACTGAGAATTGCCGTTAGGCAATTCTGTTTTTTTAAGGGAAATGTTTCTCACAACCGAATAGGGCAGATTTGAAAGAATAGTTAACAATTGGCAGTATCTCTGGAGGTCTGGCCGAGTAAAGTTGTTACTAAGCATTTTTAAGTGAAGTAGTTGTGGCGAGATTAAGATAAGTATAGTGTTATTTACTTATACCTAAAAATGATGTGATGTTCTGATCAACCCAGGACTAATTCACGTGTCGAATAGATGTCGATAGATGAATCATTGAGAAATTATTAACTGACGTAATTCAAATGTCTTATTGTACTGTAATATAAAGAGAGTTGTTAAATATTATTAAGGTGTGACTATTCGAGTCGTTTGTGATTATAATAAGGATTGTATAATTCACTTAGTTCAAATAAGTGAATTATTATGATGTTGTTGGTTTGATGTAACGAAATAACCTTTAGAGAGAATAGTCCTTTGTTTTGATATTATTGTAAATCTTCATTTCTTAAAAGAGCAACTGTTGAGTTTCTTACCAGTTCTTCTCAGCAGGTGACAGCATTTCCGAACTGGCAGTAGAGTCATTTCGAGTAAAGATAGAAAAGTTATAAAGATATTAAAAGATAAAATATATTAAGTTCCAACGAAATATATAGTTATTCTCTATTCTTTTGTTTCATTGACTTGTCCTAAAATATAGATAAGACTAATAGAGCTTTCCTGATTGCTGAACCTAAATAACAAGCTTAATAAAATAAAGTATAGCCTCAGTATGTCATATCAAATTTAACACACGCGACCTTAGTTTGTGATTGCTAGTCGCCACGACACTTCAATTAATTGCAATACTAAAAGTATATATGCGCAATTACAACTCACGCATTTGATTACCACGATTCATATTATATTCGTGATAACTCCACTCACTTTTTTTAAAATATAATTCTTATAGCTACTTTCTGCCGTCGTTGCCATTTCGTGAAAGGTCGAAGAGCTGCTAAATCCACGCATTACTATTCATTTAATCCTCAATCAATTTTAAACCTCTTACTATATTTTGTAATCTCGTGCGGCTAAAGGCCGGGAGGCTTTCTGTAATGTTTTATTTCCACTCAGCTTGATGTTCGGGTAGTTTAAGGATAAACGTAAAATGTAAAGGCTCTGCGGTATAGCCCCACTCACTGTTTTCCACTTAGTCATGTAATAAGTGACTCTGTACTTGTTCTATCCTCTACTTATCTTTAATTTTTAAAGATTTTTTATCGATTCATTTACGTTTTTATTTTTAGTACTTTACCTTTTTTATAGTAGGAACCGACATAAGCTTGCGACTCCTGCTTTGCGCCGAGCAAAAGTACGTAAATCGTTTGTGGGTTTGGGTATAAGACTCTATAATAAAATTCCGAAATCAATTTTGGTCATGCCATTACAGCAGTTTAAAACCACTGTTAAAAAGAGGCCGATACAGAAAGTCTACTATACTGTTGAAGATTACTTAGATGATAAGGATGTGTGGATATAGGTGCACTTCTACCCTGTACAAGACAGTAATAAATAAATGTAACTAGTTTTAATATTTATATTTTAAAAAGAGCAACCGCCGAGTTTCTTGCTGGTTCTTCTCGCTTTCCACAGCTTTCCAAACCAGCAGTAAAGTTGACGATTCAAAAGCACTTGTTTACAAGTTTACTTGATTAAAGAATATTTTGCATTTGAATTTGAATGTATATCAGGAAAACCTCTTAAGAGTATTGCTGTATGACTGAGACGGTCCGACGGTTAAGTCGAATTCCCACCGTCTGAAACCTGATAATGCTGCACCACGCTGCTGATAGCGGGTATGACTGAGGCTAACGTTGTGTATATTGCCCTCATCAGTTAGCAAGTATTCTGAATCTCAGAGAGCGAAACTTCGTGGTCTGTGTAGACGGTGATTCCTCCTTTTGCTCATCGATACATCGAGAAAACCAGATGCATCGAACGCCTTGAGGACCTCACTGACTGAGACTCTACCTCGGCGTCCGATTCCCCGTAAGCGCGTTAAACGAATACTTAACCTATGATTTATCCGTCACTCAAATTTATCCGTTACTGATTACTCATATAATATTTGCATTTGATTACATGGGCACAAAACCTATCATCATATTTTGGGTATTAGCGTTAACATTTTGGTATTAGCAGATGCGAAACTTGTGCTGTGATAGCCCCGTGGTGAGACTGCGCGACTCTCTACAGACGAACATTGTTTCAAACCCGAGCAGGCACAAATGAGATTTTCTATTAAAACTTATGTGTCTAATTGATATTTGCAATTTATCACTTTTCGGTTAAGGAAAACATCGTGCAGAAACCTGCATATCTCTAGGTACTTCTAGGGATATGTGTAATCTACCAATCCGCATTGGAGCAGCGTGGTAGGTCTTAGCTTCAATCCTTCTCTCAAAAAAAAAAACCGAGAGAAGAGGGATAGGCTATCCCCAGCAGTGGGATATTAACAGGCCGTTACTTTACTTTTTTATATGCGAAACTTAAGCATTGGCGTTGTTGCATTTGTTACAATTGATTCGTAAAACTCTGCGGTCGCAGTACCGCGCGTTTTAACCTTACTACACAAATTTACTAACACTCAAAGTTACTCAGAGACTATCGAGTCTTTGGGTGTGCAGTGTTTCTTTGTATCTATCTTATGAAAAATATCGTCAATATTCGATTCTAATACTACCACGTTTGCAATATTTAGTAAAAACGTTTTTTTTTAATAAATATAATAAAATAAGAACAATATCGACAATGTCGCAAGCAATTTTCATGGCCCATCCGAGCATAAGAATTTTTGATGAAGGATTCATGAAATATTTATTTTCCAATATAAAAACAAGTGCGCGACACATAAAATTTTACATCTCATAAAAGGCGTTTATTATATTTGTGAAATACGGCTTTGTTCTTCGCATTTTAAATATAGCCAATACAATTGTAGAGTGCGTGATAAATTTCTTAAACAAAATTATTTTACGTAGTTTCATACACTTTGTTCTTGTTTGATAACTTCATTGCTGAAGGCCGTGTCTATTTTGAAAGATATTCTTGGGTCCATATACAATTGTTCGCCACCTTGGCATGTCTTTGATTTTTTTTAAACGCTGGGATTGAGGGATTCGATTGAGTGATCCGCAATCAATAGCTTTGCCAAAAAACTGTTAGATGGAGGCTGATACAGAAAGCCTACTATACTGTTGAGGATTATTTAGATGATAAGAATGGGTGGATATAGCTACAGCACGACTCTGTACAAGATAGAAATGACTAAATGTAACTAGTTTTAAGTATTATTTTATAAAGAGCAACCGCGGTGTTTCTTGCTGACTCTTCTCGGTAGGAACAGTTTTCCGAGCCAGTAATAGAGTTGACGACTCAAAAGCAATTGTTTACAAGTTTAATTGAATAAAGAACATTTTTAATTTGAATTTGAGGGGAAGAAACGGTCGTGGTATTTTATCATCTGTATTGCCCATGCAAAAATTGTCGAGAAAACTCGGTTGTTGGTCAATGAGGATTTAGACAGCTGTTCGAAAGCAGAGTGGTTATATAATTTATAGAATTAGGCGTTACTTTGCGGAGATCCATAATACAAAAGTAATAATAAAATTATTTTGCTATAATCCGCGATACAGTAAATAGAAAATATATATAGTGTTTAATGTATAGTGGATTATCAGTATTTTCATACCCGATACGTGCAGGATTCGTAAAAGCACATGCACAAACCTCCACCACTTCCACCAAAATACACAAGCACTACACAGTTTCACTGTCACAAACTCAACAATCGTTTCGCCCCGCAACCGAGGCATCATCAGGAGATAGACTCCACGACAAAATCGCAAAGCGAAGCGTTATGCAAACAAGCATTGTTATATAGTAATCGGTTCATCCCCACCTTTACCTCTGAACACGTGCAACAAGCTTGAACTTGAAACATTTATCTGCTCGTTAATGAGGGTGCCATTGTTATGCTTAATGATTTCTAATTGTTCCAAAATATTCAATTTTAAGCTTTTTTCGCAGGTGTGCAGTATTTCGAAACAATGGTCATTAGGAACTTTATGACCGCTTTCTAACAAATGTTTCGCGAAATGTGAATTTTGTGGCTTATTATTCCTGAAAGCGACCATATGTTCTTTAAAACGGGTTTCAAAATTACGACCAGTCTGACCCACATATGTATCATTGCATTCAGGACATTTTATTTTGTAAATACCACTCTTTTTTGGGCTTTCTAATTTGTCTTTATTATTGCATAATATCTTTTTTAAGCAGTTATTACTTTTAAAACCTAATTTTATATTTGACTTTGTTTTAAATATAGTTGAAATTCGTTCTGACAATGTTCCAAAATAGGTCAAACTGGCTTTGTATTTATTATCTTTGTAACAAAGATGCCTCGGTTGCGGGGCGAAACGATTGTTGAGTTTGTGACAGTGAAACTGTGTAGTGCTTGTGTATTTTGGTGGAAGTGGTGGAGGTTTGTGCATGTGCTTTTACGAATCCTGCACGTATCGGGTATGAAAATACTGATAATCCACTATACATTAAACACTATATATATTTTCTATTTACTGTATCGCGGATTATAGCAAAATAATTTTATTATTACTTTTGTAGAGTGGTTATAAATGAGCCTGTTGGTAGTTTATATAACCTCCTATATCTCTCATTATATCGGGTCAGCCCGACTAGCCCGACAAGCTCACCCGAAGCCTTTATTCATGACACTTTATACGGCGTTACCGTGGCAGAGACCTTTTTTATTTCCACGAACTTTTTACTACATTCCAAGTGCATCAATCTTTTTCAGTCCCTCATCTCAATACAAACAATATTCTGCGCAGTTTTAAATTTATGGCTAACCATATAGTTTTCTAAGTTTTACTGTTTAAACAATGCCTAACTCAAAAGGCATGGGTTGCCTTTGGAGATATTGGTTAATGTTTAAGAACATCGAATGGTAAGCCAAGTAGTTAAACTTAAAAACACATACGGGCGAGATATGATGTCTTGAGGTTGTCGCAGTCACTGTGCGCAGTGCTAGTGTAGTGTGGTAGTTTCTAGTGCATGCGTTTTACGAATTCTGCATGCATTACGTATAATAACGGATAGTACACTATACATTTAGCATTACATACATTTTATTTAACCACGGACTATAAAAAAAATATTCGTTGTTTTTTTGTAAGCTGTGATAGCCCAGCGGTGAGACCGTGCAAATTTTTCAAACTGGCCACGGTTTCAAACCTCGGATAAGCACCAGAGTTTTTCTCTTGAAACTTATATATCTAATTGAGAATTGCAATTTATCACACACTTTTCGGTGAAGGAAATCATCGTGAAGAAACCATCATGTCTCTAGACAATTTTGGGGATATTTGTAACTTACGGAGAGAGAGGAGGCTTATGCCCAGCTGTAGGATAATAACAGGCCGTTACTTTACTTATACTACTTTTAAAAAAATAATATGGAACTTTTAGTTGTTCTGCCTAGTTTCCCTAGATATTTGTACTCCATAATAACATTGTATGTTTACTCTTTGTTTTGGTTATTACGACATTGATAACGAACGCGCAATAATACCCTAATTGAGCCTAATTGGGAGAATCGTTTGCTCAGGAAATTCTAACTGCCTTATTGTTCCATGACGTCACAAACGTATATTTCGGAACACTTTGTGTTATCTTCATTAACAAGCAATTTGGCTGTACCCAGTACTCTGTAGCTAACAAATTTTGTGTTTGAGTAAATTTGCAAAAAAAAAGCGTTTACCCTTCTATTTCACCCCTTTCTGACACTCACCCGTATAGATGGGTTATGAATGTATATTTTGTCTGCTGGTCAAGAACATAAATATTTATTTAAGGTCATAAATTATTTTTATGTTCCAAATCATCGTCATCATTCTCCTTCCCTTATCCCACTCTAAATGGGGTCGGCACAACATGTTACAAACATGTTGTCACATGTGTCAAGTCATGATTTGGCTAAGTATTTTACGACCGGCCGCCTGACTGACGTCAACTTACCTTAGTCGCCTCTTACGACACCTCGGTAAGAAATGAGGGTGGTCTATTATATTCTGCCGGATACCACACGGCGTATTTATGTTCCAAATATGAACATAAATATTTAAATACATTTATTTTTGTAGAAAAAAAAACAATGGAAATATTTACTTAAGATATTAACGGTATATATACTGTGGAAGAGCAACTTTCACATCTCGATAAGATGTAGCTCCAGAATTATGTCTCCTTTAAGAAGTCCAACAATTTAATAGAGTGTATTTTTTTAATAGTAATTATGAATAGAAGAATATAATATTTCATAATTAATAGACAAAGATGAAAATGCAAAAAAGTATTAATGGTGGTGAATTAATGGTAAAACCAAATCAATTTGCTAATTAAATTTTGTGTAATACATAATTAAAGGACTTTGTTTTAAAGTATAAAGTATATGAGTAGATATGTTTATGTAGGCTTTTTTACTGTGCAATATAGTTCATAAAACTTAAGTCAAATTCGTAAAGTGTGAATAACAGTAAACGTGAGTTCCGTTAAGGAAATAGACAAGGAAAGGAAAAGACTTGGCAGTCATACTAAAAGAAAAATTTATAATTATAGATATAACATAACAAAAAAAGGATATAATTTGATTTAGATTTGACTTTGATTGAGACCCAACAATTTTTAATTTAGTGTTAAACTACTAAACTAAAGTTTAGTGTTAAATCAGGATTATTACAACGAGAGGCGAATTTTGGGGTTCAGAGTTGCTGCTAGCGGGGATGCGGGCAATGTGATCACTCAGATCGTTTTGTCGGTGAGAGTCCGACATATCTGCCACCTTTCCAAGCGGCGTTGGGACCCATAAGGGCTTTTGCCTTATTTAAAAAAGAAAGGATTATAATCTTGGATTCGAATTATATTAAATCCTAAAATATATTGGTATGTAAATGTTATGGTAAGTAGCAAATACCAAATGTTATGGTAAGTAGCAGCTATTTAGTAGTTAGGTATTAGAACTATATTAATATGGTATAGAGTATACATGGAACTATGAATGAAACTCCAACTTCTAAAGTAAAGGTCCATTGGGGTCCCATGGGATCCCATGGGGGACATTTACTTAACATTGCATATTAATATAATTCATCATACTCCTGCCCTTATCGCACTCTAAGTGGAGTCGGCACAACATGTTATAAGCATGTTGTCACATGATTTGGCTATGTTGTTGACGAACGGCCGCCCGCCTGATGTTAACTTGCCTTAGTCGTATTTAACGACCCTTCGGTAAGAAAGAGGGTGGTTTATTCTACTCAACCGCATACCACACGGTGGGTCAACTTACCTTAGTCGCCTTTTACACTTCGGTAAGAAATGAGGGTGGTCTATTCTACTAAGCGGGATACCACACGACGGTACAGATTCATATAATTATTAGTATTAATTTCTTTCAGATGTGCCGAGTCTATTTTTTCCATGTCTACAGTTATGTGTCACGAATTATGACAATTTCAAAGTCATTGACATACACAAAACAATAAAATCAACACCGGTCATGTGCTGATGAACCGTTAAAGTAACAATAAACTCTAACAGTAGCGCATAGTAATTTAACAGTTAAAAATACAGATTATAGATTGCAAGGTCGCAGGTTTAAATATAACCTTGTTAGCTTGTTGGTACAACACTAACACTTGAACAAGCGAAAGGGAGACCTTAACTGTTAAATGTGTCGCTTCTATACCAGTATAATAAATGCGAAAGACAGTGACTCTCTGTCTTTTTCAAATTCAAATTCAAATTCAAAATATTCTTTATTCAAGTAAACTTGTAAACAAGTGCTTTTGAATCGTCAACATCTACTGCTGGTTCGGAAGCTATATCCACGCATTCTTATCTTCTAGGTAATCTTCAATAGTATAATAGGCTTTCTGAATTAGCCTTTTTTTAATAATATTAAATGGGACTGGGTTATTTTATGGGACTAACCGCGACGAAAAGGTAGTTAATAGGCAATAGGAGTAAAATGATCGTGTAGATTATAGACAAAATATATTTTTAAATTTTATACCTATCACTAACTCAAAAAATATATTTATTTTACAAAAAAAATTTTTTCAAAAAAATTAACAGAACAAAACCAATAAAAATTGTTCCAATCTCATTCGATGCCCAAAGGAAATAGAGGTTCATTTTTGAATTTCGCGTAAATCACGTAATATATCTAATTGAAATTTATAACATAAAAGTAGTTATAGTCAGTTAATCATAAGAGATAGATACATTTTGTCATGGACATTTTATGGTATTTCTTAAGTCTAATAATCTCTAGTACAATACTTTAGTGTGTCGCTGTTGGATTACGCGACGCATGCAACTAAACCTCCAAGCAGGCGAGTTCTTACAATCGCGCGACCTCTTCAACACCATTTATATAAAACCATAATGTACTATTAACTTAAACATTCTGGAAGAATAGCACTGCCTTTAAGTAAAAACGGTACAAAAATCCGTTCTGTAAATTTTGAGAAAATCGATCACATACAAACAGATAGCTTGTAATGCTTGACATATCGACTGTGAACTGGCAAATCATCCTATCTTATTTTGACAACTTTTCAAGAATAAGAAAAAACGTGATTATTAATAAATTCGCCATAATTTTTATGTAATGAAAAAACAGTTGACTTTAAATATGTTTATGTATTTACAAAATTTCTAGTATAAATGCCGTTAAAGAGTAATTTGGCTCAAAATTGAGATAGGACATTCGAGATATTGCCGATTCACAGTCGATATTCTTTTTCTTCCTTGTTGAATTATAATATTAAACCTTACAATTTTTTATTGAAAATTTAACACTTTATCATAGAAAAAGTGCATGAAATTATTGCGTAACAAAAATAATTCATTTTCATTAAGTATTTGTCGTAAGAAATAAGTAAATTAATGTTTGTCGTTCTTTTCAACTATTTTCTTTGTTAACGAACCGCCACGGCCTTATAAACGTAAATATGACTAACTGAGTCTGTTGACGGAAGCAATCGTACGGAATATTAAATATAATTTTGCGAATATTATATAAATTTAATTTGAATAATGTTTTCTTAATATATATCGACGTCGATTATGTTATCGATATTACATCTGCGGAACGTTGACCTGTTCCTAATTTCAAAATTTTGACCTATGGCCGTAAAAACATACTTTGAATGAATTTTGCATCATACAACAGGTTGTGAAAATTTCTATATTAATGTCTTGAAATACTTACGTGGTAGAAGTAGTAAACATAAAATATAGTATATAATCGCTACAACGGAAATCATTGAAGCAATATAGGATATAAACTATTTTTTAATTTTTTTTTTCAAAGAGATTAAGGTGCATACTACACTCTATTAAATGTACAATATAAATAGATGTAGTGAAATGTAGAGAGTAATATTTTGAAAATAATAACGAAAGTAAAAAGGCGTTATAAGTTTTAGTATACTGTTCAGTAACTAAAACTTATAGGAGTTATACTACCTACATGTGTACAATTAATTAATATGTCTTGTAATTTATACAAAAATTTTATGTGAATGCAGGGTAATTCATTGTCTTACCTATTTTATACTGTTGCTGTTTTTAATGGTTATATTTATTAATTTTTTAAGTTTTATTTCTAAATTTAAAAGTTCTGTATAATGTGTTATTAGGCTTAAGGAAGTTGTTTTTATTGATTGGTGTATTATTAGACCTAAAATGCATATATGTTGTTATAATTAATTAAATATAATAAGTTATAATTAAACAAATATAAATAAAATACTGTTCAACATTTAATGTAGGAGATCATGAACTCAATAATTACAGGCAAATTGAAAACCTTTCCTGCTTTAAAATATACTAACATACATACGTTTGCATAGCCTCTTATAATTTTTAAATTTACGTAGGAATTTATAGTAGTTATTTGTAAAAGGTCGTTAATGTTAATAAGGAAAAATTTTCCAAGAAACGATTCACCTCCGAATTTTGAAGATTAGCTTAGATGATACAAGCAAATTTTATTTCTCTTTGTCGTTTTTTTTATAGATGATAAAAATACAATAAGTGAAATCTCATGACATTTGACGTAACATGAAAAAATATTGAGAAGAAAATAAGATTGAACAAAGTGCTACTGACTTATACAATAAAAAATTATACAATAAACAAATATTTACATATTTCATTCACATGCAATTTTAGTGAAATTTTCAAAAAAATATGCATTAACGATCACCTATTATTATTAGAATTGCTTATGTACCTTATTGTAATATAAATAAAACACACCGCGTTGCAAAGATATTATTACTTACTATTAGTCTATTATGTTATCCATCTTTGTTTTCTATATATTAATATCTTTAATTGATAATTACAATTATCCACAATGAACTGAATAAGAAACTCTATGGGCCAAAGCTTAGATATACGTAAGTTATTATATTTAAGTTTAGGTAGAAAAAGTCATTACATAATTTAGACTAGATTTAAAGTGTGAGCTCATCTACAACACGAAACAAACACATTTTTTGCAACTTTAAGTTTTTCTAGGACCTTAATATAGTCATTGTGTATAGGTAATATAATAAATATTCGTAAGCACATTTTGATGCATAGGTAATATAATAAATATTCGTAAGCACATTTTGACGCATAGGTAATATAATAAATATTCGTAAGCACATTTTGTAAAGCCATACAAGTTAACCTCGCCGCACCAAATATAATACGAAAAATACAACATACCGCTACACAGCACTGCGTCTGCGCCTCACGTCAACACACGACTGACTGACTCACTCTCAACCGTCTTCCCCATTGCCTTGACCTCAGTGAATTGTTTTGGTGACCGGAGACTGCGAGCAAGAAGTGGGGTAGACCAGGTTTTAGACGCGAACAACTAATATCAAACGATTTAGCTATTATTATATAACTAGCTGTGCCAGCGGCTTCGCCCGCGTGGAAATCAGGGTGACAATTTTTTTTTCTATAATTCAAATTTTAAACATTAAAGTAGTTATTGTGAGTTAACCATAAGAGATAGAGACATGCTATCCCAGACTTTTTTTTAGTATTTTTATAGATCTACAATTCTCTAGTACATTACTTTAGCGTATCTCTGCTGGTTTATGCAGCGCACGCGACTAAAGCTCCCAGCAAGCAAGTTTTTTAACAACTGTGCGATCTCTTCAACACAATTTGTATAATACCGATATATACTATTTACCTAAACCATCCGGAAGCATCCATCTTTTGGTGAAAACCGTACAAAAATGCTTTAAGTAGATTTTCAGAAAATCGATTACATACAGACAGACAGCTTTTTGGGACTTTGTTTTATAATAAGTATAGGTTCTTGTTATATTTTAATACAATTAAAACTTTGAACGGTCTATACGGGTTTTCAAATGTTTGTTGTACAGCACTACATGTTCTCATACAAAATCACCATCATCCTGCCCTTGTTCCACTCTAAATGGTGTCGGCACAACATGTTATAAACATGTTGTCACATGATTCGTCTGCGTATTTTAAGGCCGCCTGACTTCAACTTACCTTAGTCGTATGTTACGACATTTCGGTAAGACAGAGGGTAGTCTATTTTACTCAACCTGATACCACACGGCGGGTCGCCTTACCTTAGTCGCTTTTACAACATCTCGGTAAAAAATTATGGTGGTTGGTCTATTCTATTCAGCCGGATACCACACGGCATATTTTCTCATACGAAATTAATTACGATCTTTAAATCCTTATTGCTTTACGCAATTTGTAAAATACTTTCTTCGCTTCATGAACTTAAATATCATAATTTTTTTTAAAAAGCAAAGTAAGAATCTATTTGAAGTTTAACATTAAATGGCTTTTAAACGCAGGTGTTATTTTGCATGTATCGGTTCCCTCAATTAAATGTGATATATAAAAACAAGTTCGGTTTTCTCGTGTGTGATATATTTCAAAAAATAGCTGGAACTTTTTTTGTACAGTTGAATCGAATACATTTAAGTTCGTCTTAATAATTTGTATAATTATAAAGAAAGTATTTCTCAATTTCATTTCTACCACATTATCTTAAGTTATTGTTAGTCCCGCTTTCCCAAAGTCTTTCTCGACTTTGGAGAAAAGGATTGGGACATATATGCTACACTGATCCAGTGGGGCAAGTTAAATATATTCCAAGAAGTCTGCAGCTGTATAGGAAAGTGCCTTAACCGTAGGTTAACTCAATTTATATAATTAAGCAATATATCCATCCCGTCTCGCAGGGCTTAATTTAAAGTTATATTAATTACAGTTATAGAAAGAAATGCTCCGATCGGCACCAAAACTGTACAGGATAATCCGAAAGATCAATTTAAATATTGTCTGAAAATTTCGTTTAAATCGGTCCAGTCATTTCGAAGTCTATAAGGGACATATAGACAAACATTTCTTTTTATATATGTCGAGTTTCAAAAATTAATAAAATCGATTAGTCAGTCTCATCTGTGATATCTGCCATTTTCGCCATTGTAACGTGGTTGAGATGGCATTTGCACAGTGATTCTTCTCGGCTGATGGACATCCACAGCTAAAATTTATTGAAGATATCTCTAGTTCATACGATCCTGTACCGCTCAGTCCAGTGGCTCCAAGTGTCTTTCATTCATTTGTCCAGGTCGTGGGGAGATTATCTAATGCTGTTTGTTCGGTTTAGCCATTTCAATCAATTTCGGGATCCCTACACTCATTTCCGTATCTGCTTCGCGACACGCTGACCTATATCGGTTTGATTCTTCTAGGAATGTTCTCGTTCCTGACTGATCATGTGGGGTATACACCGTGGACCTGTAGAAACACACACACATTTATTCTTTATTGTTACGTCTATTATGATATAGAAAAGCGGAACCTTCTTACGCGATTATACTTGACTTACTCACTAGAAGGTTCTAACCTTCATATAGTCATGTAGAATTTTGATAACGAATAAATGAATTATGATATTAACTCGCTCTATCGCCGATTGATCTCTGACTCTGAGTTTTCTTAAGAGTCCCACACTTAGGTTTCGAATCCATATGATAACATTGCGAACATGCACTGTTGAAAGACTTTTATATTTTTTATGGACTAAGACGCAACACTGTCAATTACAAAATCGCTGTGAATCACTATTTTATTACTTCCTAATAGCCGTAGCTATAATTTCAGTGGAGTTAATTAATCTCTGCGTTATTGATTGACTTGCTCCGCCTCGTGATTGTTGCCTGGCTGTAAGTAAGACTGAAAATATACCTTTTTATTATTGCCTATATATCTTAAACCTTACTTAAAGTTATAAATCAATACAAAAGTAATAATAAAATTATTTTGCTATAATCCGCGATACAGTAAATAGAAAATATATATAGTGTTTAATGTATAGTGGATTATCAGTATTTTCATACCCGATACGTGCAGGATTCGTAAAAGCACATGCACAAACCTCCACCACTTCCACCAAAATACACAAGCACTACACAGTTTCACTATCACAAACTCAACAATCGTTTCGACCCGCAACCGAGGCATCATCAGGAGATAGACTCCACGACAAAATCGCAAAGCGAAGCGTTATGCAAACAAGCATTGTTATATAGTAATCGGTTCATCCCCACCTTTACCTCTGAACACGTGCAACAAGCTTGAACTTGAAACATTTATCTGCTCGTTAATGAGGGTGCCATTGTTATGCTTAATGATTTCTAATTGTTCCAAAATATTCAATTTTAAGCTTTTTTCGCAGGTGTGCAGTATTTCGAAACAATGGTCAAAGTTTCAAATTAGAATCAGAGCAGAATAACTCACTAAACTTTCTTGACCTAACTATTACACGGTCTAACAACGAACATACGTTTGAGATCTTTCGCAAACCAACCTACACGGATACGATCATACCTGCTTCTTCCTTTCACCCCTGGCAACACAAACTTGCTGCCTTTCATAGTCATATACACAGACTCTTATCAGTCCCTCTTTCGGAAAAGAATTTTAACAATGAGCTGCAAATAATCAACCAGATGGCGCATTCCAATGGCTACGATAAGCAATTAGTACAAAATATATTAAAAAATAAACAGAAGTTGCAATTGACAAAACACTTCTATGCGGTGCCACATTACAAAGATAATAAATACAAAGCCAGTTTGACCTATTTTGGAACATTGTCAGAACGAATTTCAACTATATTTAAAACAAAGTCAAATATAAAATTAGGTTTTAAAAGTAATAACTGCTTAAAAAAGATATTATGCAATAATAAAGACAAATTAGAAAGCCCGAAAAAGAGTGGTATTTACAAAATAAAATGTCCTGAATGCAATGATACATATGTGGGTCAGACTGGTCGTAATTTTGAAACCCGTTTTAAAGAACATATGGTCGCTTTCAGGAATAATAAGCCACAAAATTCACATTTCGCGAAACATTTGTTAGAAAGCGGTCATAAAGTTCCTAATGACCATTGTTTCGAAATACTGCACACCTGCGAAAAAAGCTTAAAATTGAATATTTTGGAACAATTAGAAATCATTAAGCATAACAATGGCACCCTCATTAACGAGCAGATAAATGTTTCAAGTTCAAGCTTGTTGCACGTGTTCAGAGGTAAAGGTGGGGATGAACCGATTACTATATAACAATGCTTGTTTGCATAACGCTTCGCTTTGCGATTTTGTCGTGGAGTCTATCTCCTGATGATGCCTCGGTTGCGGGGCGGAACGATTGTTGAGTTTGTGATAGTGAACCTGTGTAGTGCTTGTGTATTTTGGTGGAAGTGGTGGAGGTTTGTGCATGTGCTTTTACGAATCCTGCACGTATCGGGTATGAAAATACTGATAATCCACTATACATTAAACACTTTATATATTTTCTATTTACTGTATCGCGGATTATAGCAAAATAATTTTATTATTACTTTTGTATTATGGATCTCCGCAAAGTAACGCCTAATTCTATAAATTATTTATAAATCAATATTGGTTACATAAAAAAAACAATTACGCAATGCAGAATAAATTTATATTTTTAAGAGCAAACGCTGTTACGAGTACGCTATGTTAATTATCTATAGAGAATTTCTCGTGTACATTATAAAAAAAATTGTGTCCAGAAATGGAAAAAAATGTTAGGGGTGGATTATACTTATCACTTAGTGGTATAAAAAATACATAGTAGTCGATTTTTAGCCACTTCGGTGGACTATGGTGTCTAACATTGTTACACGAGAATTGTATGTATGATATATTTTTTCTGAGATTGTCAAGTCAATAGGTCGAGTGCTTATGAAAAGCTTTCCATAAGCACGGGTTACGCCTGAAATCAATAAAACTGCCAAAACTGTTAGCATCTGGCGCGAATGTGGGATTGCTATGCACATGCGCAAGGTAATGTTGTCATTGATTCACAAAGTTTTTCCCTTTTTTTAGGGAAAAATATGCAAGAAAATGTATAGAACCTTTTCTTTATGGTTATTGAATTAAGAAATTTAGTTTATATACAAGGTGTTATTAATTTATTTTTAAACAGTGTTGTATATTTTGTTAATTGTAATGTTCATAATATTTAATAGTAATCTTTAAGAACAAAAAATTAGCTGAGCAGATTATCGTATTTGTTTAGTAATATTTTATGTATCGACCATTTTCATGTATCGCAGTTAATACACTAAAGTAAATAATCTAAGCATAGTTTTTGCATAAAGTTTGTTTTGTTAAGTCTCACAATTTTACGAAAGAGGCTTATAAAATATAATAATAGTGTACACTGCGAAAAAATATGTCAAGTATTTTGCTACAAAAAAAACATGAAGAAAAAGTTCCATTGTACGAGATTTAATATAATAATCACGCTAGGTGATTAATATAATAGAGTCTTAGCTCTATAAATATTGAAGTATGATTTGAGTACAACAATTAATCGTTAATAATTTCCTGATATAAAAACAATTATAAATACAATTGTGTTAATAATTGAACGTTTCAATTGTTGTCGAATTCAGGGAAGCTAACATGGCAATACAAACTACAAAACGTCAAAAATACGAAGTGGAGCGAAATTTGCTGTGAGCATTTTATTTTTTTTAATTATGAATGAAAATATACGAATAGTGCATTCAAATTTGCATAAAACAATATATTAACATTAAAGTATTTCATGATGATTAGTGTGATAATAAGATGAAGTTAAAATTGTGTGTATAGTTGCGTGTTTGATACTTACATTTGATACTTGAGATATGTTGTGTACTTGTGTATTTAAAGTAATTTCTACGTTGTTGTAGTGATGTTAAAATTAAGTCTTGTTGTTCATATCTGTTGTTAAATATTTATCAAAGTGTTGTGCACAAGGTTGTGGTTATAAGTCCGACGAAATATCATTGTCTGTAAAAGGTAATTATTAAATTTAATTTCTATACGTAAATGATTTATAGAAGCGGGCGTTACTTTGCGGAATTCCATATTACAAGCAATGTAACAGAACTAACTACTCCGCTATAATCCGCACGGGTTAAGTGAATGCATGCAAAGCCAATGTGTACGAAGCAGGCAAAATCTACGCACCTTATACATGCAGGACCAGCCACCACATGCACCCCAAGGCGCAATTCACCAGCAACAACGAACACAAAAGCAGCACACACACCCACCACCACAATCTCGACGATCGTTTCGCCCCGAAACCGAAGCATCATCAGGAGAATAGGCTTCACGACAAAAATCGTACTGCGCCGCGCTACCCATACAAGCAGTCTTAAATAGTTCAACTCCCACCAATACCCTCCCCTCCGAACACATGCAGTAAAACGGAATTAGATACATTTACTTGCTCGTTAATTAAGTGACCATTGTTATTTTTTATTATCTCAAGTTGCTCTAACGTATTGAGTCGGAGTCCCTTATCACAAGTGTGGAGAATATGAAATGCCTATCATTTCATATTCTCCTATAAGAATATGAAATGCCTATCATCATCGATTTTATCAATTTTTGATAATCGATTATTTAAAAAAAATTCACAAACAGCACATCTGTTATTTTTTATTCGTAATTGTGCACTTTAATAAGCTTTATTTTAATTTTTAATTGATATAAAAAACCAAACCAAATTTTTAAATAGTAGAAAAAAATTATATTTAAATAATCGATTCATTTTCAAGGTAGAATAATTGATAATTTATTAATCGATTTTTCCCATTTAAAGTCATATCCCTACTGTCTATCACCACTCTACTCTAGTATAATAATTATGATTTATTTACGATGGTGAGCGCCTAATTTGCGCTGCACAGTAGGCCTACCATGAACTGTTAGAAAACGATTCAATTCGAAGTCAGTACTTAAACGCAACCGCTTTCTTTTCGTACCATTAAGTGTGAATTGATTGCATTCGTGTCGTAATGTTTGAAAAGGATAACGTTATATGAACTATAGATATCTGTCTCTTTAACTCAAATGTTTTTTAAGACGCATTCCGAATGCTCATTCGGCAACTTAAAGTGTGCGTCTTACGACGTCATTGTATGAAAAGCAAAACAATTTAGTTTACATCTTCAATTAAGTCGCAATAAGAGTTCATGGTAGGCCTGCAAGTCAGATAAATGTAATAAAATTAATTTAAGTTATTAATTTATGTGAATTTATTGATTGTAAAGTGACACCAATCCCTGTACAAACTTTGCATTAAATCTAGATCTCTTAAACACTCACGATTTTTTAGATTAGGTCAATTTAATGCTAAGCGTCCGAGTAGATACAATCTTCAGTTGTATTAACTTTCATGAATATTGTTCCAGTGTTTTGGCCATAAATTTCCGAATACAAATTGGCAGTTCAAAAACAAGATTACGTTTCTTTATAAAGATTAAACACTCAATGAATTCTATAGTTTAGAAAATAGCCGATTTGTTTTAGCCAAGGGTATTTGTTTTACAAGTGCTGTGTTGCCAGTTGGTGTTTGAATTAAGAGTTTGCAAAGTTCTCGTAATCTTAAGATCAATGAACTGAATTAACACTTAACTAGTTACTCCACAATTAACAGGGTTCGTTCGTTGCCAACGAGTGTTAGTATTTTTTTTTCACAACAATCCCGTTTTTGTACGCAAATATATAAATATAAAAGGAATATAAATATAATAGGAAAATAACAATATAGCACGTAATTAAGGGTATGTTTGTTGCTGGTGGAGGCGTCTTGGGGTGCGTGTGGTGACTTGTCCTGCATGTGTGGGATGCGTAAGTTTTGCTGCTTCATACACATTAGCTTTGCATGCATTCACTTAACCCGTGCGGATTATAGCAAAGTAGTTCTGTTATACTGCCTGTAATATGGAATTCCGCAAAGTAACGCCTGCTTCTATAAATCAATTTTAACACTAATGTCGTCGCGATTACACAACACGATACGAAAATTAACACAGTCAAATTAAACAATTGGAACACTAAATGTTCTATTAGTACGGCGTTTCGGGAAGATGATTACCAGGCGCGGATTTAGGCTACCTCTTACTAGACCATGCTGCTACTACCAGGAAATTATTATTAATTGCACAATTTAAATAGCACCTAAAACAAAAAGTAATGAAAATATTATTTCGCTTTAAATGTATCAGGTATGAAAACGGATACTAATCTACATTTAGCATTATCGTGGATTATAGCAAAATAATATTTTTATTATTTTTCGTGTTATGGACCTCCGCAAAGTAACGCCTAAATCTATAAATTATTTAGCAACGAATAATAATAATAATAGCAAAATTACCGGTTCCCTAAGTATGTCATGTAACGTCCATTACTAATATCGCTGTAGAACATAGGTAATACGGAAGAAGTGTTTGAAGAAACCTCTTGTGAACTGTGGTCTTAATAAAATATTTGCTAACTCTAAAGTTTATTTACCATTCTAAAGTTATTTTATTAACATTGTTCCAGAATATATAATGCGGTACAAGCGGCGAACATCTCAGACCACGAGAGCGTCACGTCACTCCGACAAGAAATATACCATTCGTAAGTTTCGATGTTATACTATATTTAATTGACCGCAGTCAAATTACAAATCGACTCAAAGTAAAAATAATCTTTATCCAAATTAGCTTTCTGTAAGAACTTTTGCATCGTCAAGAATCTACAACTGGTTCGGAAAGTTGCTCTTACCGAGAAGAACCATCAAGAAGCTTGGCGGTCAATCTTTTAAACATTCTATAGTTACATTATTGTACCGCAGTCTTATTTGAAGCTGAAAGGATTTTCAAATTCAAGCATTTTCATATTATTCAAATAATCTTCAATTGTGTAATTTTCTACGTGTAAACGTATTAACAGAGTGGTGCTAACCCACAGAAAAGTTTAATTTAAGTGTAAGAAACTCCAATTCTAATATGGATATAAGCGATAATAATAATAATTTACCGATTTATTTAATTGACCGAGGAAATATAAAGACAAGCATAACTTTCTGAAGGCCATAAGAGAACAATTAATTAGATAAATTACACCAATAAGTGATACCAGGCTGTATGAAATTGCTGTTTCAATCCCACGTTATTGCAAATATGCCCAATGCTGGACATACGTTTCTCAAGGGATATCGACACCGTACGTTCTGGATCCGCTTGGATCTAGCGATATTCTGACATTTTGAAGATGTCCATCTGTTTAAATAGTCAAATAATGTAAAAGAGTCAAATAATAAAAATTAATGCGAATAAAACTACTCCTTAAATTCCATCGCGGACTTTATTGTAGACCCATGACAATCATACATTGTTTTTTCATATAATTTATAAAATAAGGCTTTATTTTACGGAGGTCCATAATACAAAAATTTATTTTGTTATATCTCTCTCTCTTTTGTTATTATAAGGAGGACCGCGTCCCAAAAAGCTTGAATCTCCAAAAAATTTTCAAATATTCGACGTCATTTTTTAATCAATTCACACATAATCTTAGAGAATTATACACTCAAACCTATAAACCTCTTTATTAAAGAAAACTGCACAAAGATTTATTCACTGGGTAATGAGTTTATTTTTAAAAGATTAAAGATAGACGCGGCGAAGGGCTTTGTTTATAATATGTTAGCATAAGGATGTTTGCTCAACATTACCATTTAGATATTCAATCGAAGTTTGGCAATAGAAACTAATATCGGTTGTTTGCAAATGAGATCTGGGATGCGGCTGTTTGAAACTTTGCCGATTAAAACTTTTGAGCTTATAGGATATCACGGCTGTTTCAACTTCCCGTAGCACCCATATTTTGTGTTTGTTACAACTTAATATTATTTATGAATATTAATGTTACAAGCATAACTTTATTAATAATAATTCTCTATGCCTAATTAAATTTATAGCAAATTTTTATTCACACGTAATTTAAACATTTAAACATATAGTTAAATGTGTGCTTATATAATTGATATGCTGACTAGATATTAAAACACAGTGGCCTTTCAAAGCTATCCCATCGCTGGGAAAATGTCTTCTCTTCCTCTAGGGCTCAAGAATACCACTTTAATTTGCGTGGCCCTATCCCAGAAATTCGATTAACCGAAGAAAAATGATTTGTTGTAAACAATTAAAAGTATAAGCGTGTAGAATACACACAATGGCCATTGCACCTTAATATACTCGTTCTTATCGTATATAATTATATGTAATATTATTTAACAATATATAATGCAACAAATCAACTTACAAGTTCGGGCTGCATGTACTCTAGGAGGAAAGTTCGACACAGCCTTCTGTCCCAGTCATCCGTAATATGTCCACCGTACATGATCTCTCCAAATAGGTACCTCAAATCTTCCGTTACGATATCGTAAGTACATATCACGCAAAAATTGATAAGATGTTCCTTTTTTAATAGGAGTTATATATATATACCTTTATAAAAAAAGGTGTTGTGTGTACCGCAGTGTGGCATCCGGTTGAGTAGAATAGACCACCCTCTTTCTTACCGAGGGGTCGTAAAATACGACTAAGGTGTTGAAGTCAGACAGACCAAATTATGTGACAATATGTTTATATCATGTTGTGCCCACTTAGAGTGGGATAAGGGCAGATTTATAAAAAGGGTAAACCCAAAATATGCCAGAAGATTTAAGAAAACTGGACTTTCAGATTGCGTCAAATTTAAGAAATTCGTTGAACTCATTTACAAGAATTTGTAATACAAAAAATCTTCTTCCTTTAAAAACAGAATAACGTTTGAAAACCTACTATTTTATTAGCTTGTTAAAATCATCGATATAATATATAGGTATTATGAAATCTTGATACTCTAATATAAAAGTAAAAGTGAAGCTTGAACATAATTACGAAAATTGCTTTAATGTTATTATCCAGTCTATCCCTTAACGAGCTTTTTATCCAGATTAAGTAAGGTGATAAATATTTATCGCAATGTCTACCTTTTGCCTAATGGAACCTTGCCAAATGTTACCGGACTATGCAGTGCAATCTACGGAAAGCCATAACGTGCTTATTGCTTAGCATATTGTAATTTCAGCGTATTCAATGTATTTTATCTATTACTAACTTTTGGTTGCGATTTTACGTTGCTGATTATGTTCCAAATGGAGGAAACGAATATTTACTTTAATCCTGAGTGCCTGTACGGTATGCTACGGGGGTGGGCGCATGTACGGTAAGGTGGTTATATTTTTTGGCTTAGTAAAACTTTCTGTAGATTAAGGGTTAGCGGGTATGTCAGGTCTGTCAGCGAAAACTGTATCCTGACATGGGAAAATGCTCGAACATGCTTTATAAGAGGTGCTACGAAAGTATACATGCTAACAGTTAAAATACATAGATAGAAATAAGGGGGATAGATTGTTTCAAATGTTTACTTTTACATTGTGATTCGTTATCTTAATAACGAGAGAGAGATCACTAAAGAGTTTGATGCTAGCATTTCTGAGACCTTCATAAGATATTGTGTCTGTCTTTTGACAACAAGTCTCAATGGTTCTCCGGAATACGAGTATATGACCCTGCCAATTGTTGCTTAAACTTTGTATCTCATTTACCAGTATAAAATATTCTGGTTTTTCTACGACTTTTAGCACTTCAAATAAAAAACGTGACGTAAAAAGTCTTCAAGAGAATAAATCTATGGTTATATAGTTTTCCTAAACTGTTCACGAATTGCTAAAAAACAACACTTTATCACTCACTAGTAACGGAAAAATGACGGCGATAAAAAGAAAAAAACTACGCCATTCCAAAGATTGTTACGACTGTTAGGAACTACAACAAACTTTTATACACCCTTCGTAAGTTTTCTGCGACTGGAACAACCTTATAAATAACACATAAATATGTATAGAAGGGAGTATACTTTTTCTCCTTTATCAATCGATAAACCTTTAATGTTGGAGTAGTTCTTCAATATGATTATACTACTAGCTGTGCCAACAACGACTTCGCCCGCGTGGAATTCAGTGATTTACGAATATTTCCCGAATTTTCGAAACTCTGAACATAAAAGTAGTTATTGTGAGTTAACCGTGAGAGATAGAGACATGCTATCGCGGATTTTTTTAAAGTATTTTCATAGATCTACATTTCTCTATTACATTACTTCAGCGTATCTCTGCTGGTTTACTCAGCGCACGCGACTAAAGCGCCCGGCAAGCAAGATTTTTAACGACTGCGCGATCTCTGAAACAAAATTTACATAATACCGATATGTACTATTTATCTAAACCATCCGGAAGTATTGCACTATCTTTTAGTGAAAACCGTACAAAAATCCCTTAAGTAGATTTTGAGAAAAACGATTACATACAGACAGACAGCTGTAAGGGGCTTTGTTTTGTAATAAGTATAGATACTACTATTCTCTGGGAATTAATTACTTTTAAACCTTTATTGCTGTTTGAGTTTTTAAAGTCATACATTAACAATCTGTAATAGTGTAGTTTGATTTGTGTAATTGTTTCTGTATTTGTTAAACGCCAATATATACATTGTATAAGGCGGCAACACCATATTTTAATTTATGCTTGCATAAGCATAATAATGAGGCTCCACGTTTGCCTATTTTATTAATGAAATATCCTATACTCTGAAAGACATTAGGTAGAGATATTTTTAGCGATAAGGGCGCCTATTGTACCTTGTTTTTTTTTTTGAGTTCTTATTTGATATCTTTTATGAGTTACAATAACAATTATTAATTTAATTAGTTTTTATCACATTCTGAGGGATTCTGATCAATTTCAGCATCAATATTATATACTGACAAGCTGTGGATAGCCCGTGCAACTCTTTTGAGGGGGTCACGAGTTTAAACCCCGGGCAGACAACAATGACTTATTCTATTAAAACTTGTGTCTAATTGATAATTGCAATTTATCTCACGCTTTTCGGTGAAGGAAAACATCGTGAGGAAATCTGCATATCTCTAGGGACTTCTGGGGATATATATAACTTACCAATCCGCATGCGAGCAGCGCGATGGGTCTTAGCTCCAACCCTTCTCTCCAGAAACGGAGAGAGCAGGTCTATGCTTAGCAGTGGGATAGAAACAGCTCGTTACATTACTACTTTTTATATTTATAATGCATTCGATAATATGCGCAAAAAATAATTAATAAATATAAATGAGTGATTAAGTATTTCAAATATAGTATACATTTAAAATATGTATTTAAAAAGAGATCTAAGGATCTGTTCTTCATTTTGGTTCTATGATAAATAAATATTTAGTTTGTTTATCGTTTCTATGAATTATAATTGAAGAACGTATTAATACGCGATCCTTTTAAATCGAATGATACGGGAAAATCGCATGAGCGATCTCTTATAACCGAGTGCGCGCACTGGAGCTGAAAATAAGATCGCCCAAGAAATCCACCTCATGATGTATTTTCGTTAACATTTTCGGAGAAAAATATTTATGTATATATTTCAGAAATTTCTGATAGTTGCCTGGTTTTCGGTCGGTCGTTCTTTATTATTTTACTTCGTGGCCGATTTCAATATATGTATGTATGTAGGTATGTTTGCTCTTTTTGCAATTAACTACTTAGTCTTCATAGACTTCATTTAGTTCACCAACAGACTGAAGACTGACTAAAACAGGTTCTGTTTTTATAGAAGTTATGTTGAAATTATCTTTCTATAATCTGCGCTTGTTTAGAAAATCTATGTAATTTTAAGTGTAGTGGAAGTAGACAACGTTTACTGGAAGGATAGACTCCATATACGTATAATTTTATTTATATTAATGTTTATTTTATTTATTTCTTTATTGTACAAACAAAAGGTGGACTTATCCCTAGTAGGGATCTCTACCAGACAACCTATGAGTAACAGAAAGAAAATAAAAAGAAAAAAAAATAGATGATGAAAAAAAAGGAAGGAAGAAAAAGAAAAATAATAATAATAAAAAATGTTATCGGTATTATACTTTCTGCAATGCAAGATACAAAAACATATCTATTTTTGTTTCGCTTTTAAAATTTTCATACATTCTGTATATTCAGTAGTAGTAACTAAAAAAAAATAAAACTGAATATGTCTACATATTCAGTTTTATATTTTTTTACCGTAACCATGATTTTGCGATTGTAAAATTCTTCAAAATTTTTGTAAAAAATCCTCTCCTGTCACAAGTTCATAATTCTATATATCCTTCTCACTCTCTTATAAATAGTTTACTGATTCTCTGGGGTAATTATTGCGTTATATTTTGTGTACTTTTATTATTCCGTCTTAAAGCGTTATTGCGCTGTAATTATGTGCTGGTGAGCAAGAAATCGAGTATCTTTTAGCCCGCCTTATTTGGGAATGCTCTTTGGTATCCACGAACCAATGCTTTATATATCACTAAAGGAAATAACGCATTCATACACCTTCACAGTCAGTACATGCAAGCATACAACCAAATACACACTCTCTTTTAAATGTTACGACGCCACGTTGGGCGCCACTGATAAGGGGTACTTGAGGGTAGAGTTCCGCTTGCACAGAAATGTCTGTGTTTGAAACGAATTTAATCGCAATATTAGTTAGCTGTGATAGCCCAGCGGTGAGACCGTGCGAATACGAGTACAGACTCGGGCAGGCACCAATGCGTTTTTCTATTAAAACTCATGTGTCTAATTGATAATTGCAATTATTCACACGCTTTTCGGTGAATGAAAATATCGTGAGAAAACCTGCATATCTCTAGGGAATTCTGCAGATGTGTGTAACCTACCAATCCGCATTGGAGCAGCGTGGTAGGTCTTAGCTCCAACCCTTCTCTCCCGAAACGGAGAGAGGAGGCCTATTCCCAGCAGTGGGATTGTAACAGGCCGCTAGTACTACTTTATAAGTTAGTTAGAACATTTATTGGCGCGTAGAGTAGATGGCGTGGACCTCGTCCTATCGCGATGCGCGTTGCGCTGTCGAGTATGTGTCCGTCGTCTATATCGACGTGAATGTAAGGTACCTAGGCGGAAAGCACAATAACGGAGATAAGAATTTGCCTTAACGTAGATGGCTTGGTGGAAAATGGCGATAAGGTTCAACGGAAGGGTTGACGGTGAACACAAAGGTCGCGTTATGTTTTAAGGGATAAGCAGGCGGCGGAAGATAAAGGAACGGTATTATTACAGCAGTATTATAAGAGGAAAGAAGGTCGGATGTGTGTGTAGTATATGATGTCCTAGTTTCGTTCCTTCCTACATCTTAATCTTACGTCTGTGTATATGCAATGTGTATATGGGTAAATGTTAGCAAAAATATCAAAATATAAGATATAAATTTCATTCTTGTGGTGCGAATGAAAATCACGTTGGCAATGTTATATAACTGAGTTGCTACGCGAGATGGGGCACTAGAGCTGAAAACTATTCCGCTTGGGAAATTTACCCCGGAACGTTGATATCTCTGTGTAATATTTCTGAGTGCAATATTGTTGATGATATAGCAACAACTCTCCTTGATAACTTTACGTGAACATAAATGAAGGGAGTCACAGTAGTATCACTTTCTCCTGATTTTCGTGAAAATACCGCGCTAAGCATTCCACATTATTTAATCGTTTTATTTTTTTTTAAAAGCCCTTCTCTTTAAAAAGCCTTTGATTATGAAATTTAGTAGGTCAAAAATTTTGTTAATGTGTTCGATTTTGCATCGAATGCCATATGTAAAGTGGATCATCAAAACATGGATGTACGGGTCTCAAGCTGTTCCAATTTCGAAATTACTAAGTCAATGTCTAAATTTTTTTGATGCTCTTGTATATGATCTTCTACGACACAGCCCGGTACGATACATTGTCGGTTTCGGGACACGCACCAAAAGGAATCGCTGATACGTATGATCATATTATGTAGTATATGATAATATGGACAATCATGTGAACATCGTGCCGAGTGTATCTCACGATCAACGATCATCGCCGATAGTGCAAAGCAGGCAAATGGAGTTTTAGGAAGGAAACTGATACACTTTCATACAATTATTGATGTAAAAACATGAAAATGGGGCCAATTAATAGCGTTTTTATTAGTTGATTTTGTCAAACTAATAGTTTTAAAAGATTAAGTGAAATTGATTATAAACTTCTTATATGTTAAAGAGCTGATTTTTGAAGTATAACATATTTTTTAGCATAGATAAAGCACCATAAACACAATAGTGATGAAACATACAACTAATCGATTTCTGAACAAGAATCAACTTTAATTTCTTTATTATTTGAAATATTTAACAATAAAAGACTTAAACTATTAAAGATTATTTAATATTTATTTATATTGAATTAGTCATGTAGTCAACGCCATCTTAGTTTTATTTTTAATTATTCGTTAACTTTTATCTATTATTGTAATCGATAACTATTTTATTTGTGTCAGACACATTTTTAAAGATTTTTCAATTTGCAGATTGCAAATTGCGCTAATTTTTTTATATTTTTAGTTATAATAATATACCGCTTTTTTCAAGCCTCAAGCTTTTACTATTGAGCCCAAATATCCCCGTTTCCTTTTTTTTAGATATCGATGTTGAGAATTTATGTAATTTAAAAATCAAGTTAAAAGTTAATATCGAAATTCAGTAATATCAAACAATACTTTTTTAATACTCTCAGGATTTGTTACTTTTGTTCTTGATGTACCAAACGCCACAAAATGTTCTCGCACTTTCCTTAAGCCATTTATATCGTAATATCAAAAAAGGTTCACTCTTATAATATAACAACTGGCTGGAGAGAACTATAGCAGTCTCGTATTAAATCCGTTGCCTTTGTACCTACCTTATATACGGTCTTAATGATTTTCGCTTAACGAAGGTTTATGTGAACCTTTGAAATACCCGCATACATTCTCATACAACGTTCCTAAGTCTCTCAACTATGTTGGTTTTCATTATGTCTTGTTAGGGTAGACATTTTAGGCAAGTTATTCATTGAAATTAAGAATTTATTAATATGTTAATCATAACCATTTATGTTCAATAGCTTGTTGAAAAAGATAAACAAGAATATATTCGATTTTTTGACATGAAAATGAATAAAATGTGTATGATATTTAAATCACTAATATTATTAGTGATCAATATAAATTATTATTTATTAATAACGTTATAGAAGTGTAATTATCACTAAATATTGTCTAAGTATTATCTAAGTTGCATGAAAATTCTATATTATGTATTTTCAATTTTGTGCTCATTGTTCGACATCATTACGGAATATCTCCGTGAAAATAGCTTAATTAAGCTCCATTCGTTTCTCAAAGACAATTAAATCCTCATTTCCGCTTGCCCCAGTCTTTACTAAAATAGAATCATATTAAAAATTGAAAATAATGAACTTGTTCTTGAATTATACTGTTTTGTCCAAGCAAATGCAATAATATTGCTATTGAAAAATTAACAGTATAATATATCTGTACAAAAAATATTTTATAAGTGGACTGATATGTACTTTTAGAAAAAGCAAAACAGGGAGTTTAATGAAACGCTGCCAAATTATTTTTTCTTAAACTTGTAATAAATCAGAGAAATAACATTATATATTGTGTAGTGGCTTTTTAATACTGATTTTGATTAGTTTTCATACTCATTTACAGAATAGTACTCATGTGTATTTATACTATGATGTCTAACTGTATCTTCTTAGAAGCACTAATTCATATGCGCTTGTAATGATACAAAGGCGGTTTTAATCGTCTGTCTTATATTATATTGTCCGTTACAAGAGAGATTGTCAAGATTCAAAAAGTGTGCCAAAAATGAGGCACACAGATATAAAAAGAATTGAGTACTGTTGGGGCTGTGTTCACAAACCAACCGTGATATAAAACAATTAATGCAAATCGATACATTCGCTATTGTATCATTAGTAAATTTTGCTTACAAAAGTATCGCACTTTCGAATATTCACATCAGAGTTATGGCACTTATAGCGCTTTCTGTAGGTATGGAGAGTCCCCTTATTCAACGTCTATAGATTTCGCTTTGATGGTCAAAGCTCTGAATTCAGGGGGCATTATTAATTGAAACACGTTCAAGGAGTTCTCTCTAGAGCCTATGTTTTGGAAACTGGTTACCATTTATAAATTAGTATCTTTGGGATGACGTGTACCTGTCATCTATTTCTATTTCACATTATTTTTAGCTTTTCCTCGAAAAATATATTTGGGATATTTAATAAAAATATGTTTTTTTAAATAAAATTTATAAAAATAGAATTTCTACAACTTTTTACGTTCTTACGATACAAAAAAATAGGTACACACATTAATCAAAATAATTGAATTTAATTTTATAAAAGGTGGAACGTGGAAAATTTCCGCGTTATATGAGGGAAAATGCGCGCTGTACAAGGGACTGAATTCACGTAATATGAAAGCGTCATCTCACTTCATTACTTTCCTCCATTTTCTTTTTAAGCCACGAACAAATAAATTAATGGTAAATTAATGGAAAAGCAAAACAATATTTTTTGAAAAATCTTGTCTAAATTTTTTAATTTTTGAGTGCTCTTTGAAGTGTCAAAATTAAAATGCTAATAAGTCAAAACGTAAGTTTTGAAACAACTAAAATATTTTATCACAATATTTATGTGCGCACCATTTGTTTTCAAAGTTTGAAGTATCTAAATAAAATGGCAAAAGAATCAAAATACAATGTCTGCCAAAGTTACATTTACACAATGTCCAAAAAAAAGGACATTATCACTTATCATGAGCCGCAAATCTGTGAACCACAAAGGGGGAAAAAGAGATTTCTCGTTAAACCTCCTGCCCATTCTGGTTTATTTAGTGCAGCATAAATTTCCATGAATTTATTACAAACAGGCAAAGCTTATTGTCAAACAAACCTAGAGAAGGATAACTTATAGGCCTTCAGCATTGAAAATATGGCCTTGTAAGAAAATAAATGTCCCTTCTGAATATTTAACGAAAGGCTGCGTAATAAATACCGTGAGATTTATCGTGTGAGTAAAATATTGCTGAATCTCTGTAGGTAAGAGTAAAAATATAATATTCGGAGCAAATATGTGGGAATATTGGAGACATATTATGTTTCTATATGACTTTAAATATTATCGGAACTTATTGCTTATAGAATATACAATGTCTACAAATAAGTCACATACAAATCAAAATTTACCTGTATAAATTTCATCATCCTTCTGCCCTTAACTCACTCTAAGTGGGGTTGGCACAACATGTTACGAACATGTTGTCACATGATTTGGCTACGTATTTTACGACCGGCCGCCTGCCTGACGTCAACTTACTTTTTACGACACCGCGGTAAGAAATGAGGGCGGTCTATTCTCCTCAGCCGGATACCACACGGCGGGTCAACTTACCTGAATCGCCTTTTACGACACCTCGGTAAGGCATGAGGGTGGTTTATTCTATTCAGCCGGATGTCACATGGTATTTACCTGTATAAATTTATACAGTTACATTATTCTAGCTTATAGCTGGATCATAGTTTCGTCTTATCTATTCATATTATATGCAATATGTGCATTAGGATTTAGTTAAATTTAGTTTATAAAAGTTTTATTAAATATCATAGATAATCCTTTCTGAGAGTATTATATTTTTTATAGGGACGCTTTAAAAACAATTGCAATTAATTATACAATCTTGGCAATCAATCAATTTTATTGTGTAAAACATATTATTTATTATATATAGTAAAGTCGGTCATAAGACCTGTCCTATTGTATGGATCGGAATGCTAGGAAATGAAAAAGGCGGATGAAAGGACAGTGCATGCAAATGAAATGGAAATGTTAAGGAGGAAGTCTGGTGTGACAAGACTGGATAAAATACGAAATGTGTACATAAGAGGAAGTCTGAAAGTTGTGGCCGTTATAGAAAAGACAAGAAGTGCAAGATTAAAATGGTACGGACATATAATGAGGAGGTATGAAAAGCATGTGACCAAAGTAGTGTTAAATGTGAATGTGGATAGACATGTGACTAGAGGACTGTCTTAAAAGAGATGGCTGGATTGTGTGAAGTATTACATGCATATAAAAGGAGTAACGACAACGTAGCAAAGAGAATGGAAGCAAAAACATATTGTGCCGACCCCACTGACAATGACATGGGGGTAGGGGAATGGTGAACTATAAATAAAAAACAAGAGGGATAGGATAAGCAGTCAATAATAATGGAATAATTTGCATTCAAATTCAAATTCAAAATATTCCTTATTCAAGTGAACTTGTAAACAAGTGCTTTTGAATCGTCAACTTTACTGCTGGTTCAGAAATCTGTTCCTACCGAGAAGAGCCCGCCAGAAACTCGGCGGTTGCTTTTTTAAAAATATAAATCTTATAACTAGTTACATTTACTCATTACTGTCTTGTACAGGGTAGAAGTGCACCTATATCCACACATCCTTATCATCTAACTAACCCTCAACAGCATAGCTTTCTGTATCAGCCTCTTTTTAACAGTATTTATAAACTACGCAATTATAGAATCTTATACCCAAACCTATAAACGATTTACGTACTGTTGTTAGGCGCAAAGCAGCAGCCGCAAGCTTATATCGGTTCCTACTTTGTCTATTATATACATCACCTATGGTTTTATAATTCTATTCATTACACCTTGTATATAACATTAAATTGTACAAAACGTTGAGGAACATAAACGTGTTATTTTTCAGAGTCCCCTGAGGCGCCACTAAGCCTGTCTGCGAACATTTGGCAATTTCCCAACATTCGGAAGGTAGTTTCTGTAAGCAATATTAAATCTAGAAAATAGATGCTTACTAAATTATGTGGCTCAGCTCAGTTCTATCTTATCTTGTGATCTTGGCCCGCGTTGTATTACATTGCTAAACTAAATATTAAAAAAACAAAGTTTATATAATAAGCGTACATATACAGCGTTTCCGGATCGGTACGACATAAATACCTTCAAAAAGCGTATTTTCCATGTTTTTAAAGGTCGGCAGCACACTCGCTCTGCGAGAGGTCGTGGACGGCGGTGATAACGTTGATCTGCATGCTCGTCTGCCATCCTATTTCATAAAAAATAATAATAATAATAATACTGTAGTGCAAGTATGTATAAAACTTTAGCATGATAATTTGCATCAATAGTGAGAAAACTTATTCTAGTGTATATTCATTAATGTTTTTGAATTGCGAACTTAACTTTTATCGATTATTTTTATCTGTTTTTTCGCTTTATTTGTTTATTTGAATTTTTAACATACAACGGTTTATGGAATTATTATTAACAACGTTTTTATCAATAGTATGACGAGTATAATTATATTTCTTATACAAAAACAACACCCTCGGGTTCATTGTTTTAGAAATTAGAAATTATAAATTATTTATTTTGTTCAAAAAGGTTTTGATATGCAATGTTTACGAAAACTTTTTGATGCCTTAAATACACTTTAAATGTCACCACTAGCAACCAAAATAAGCCTAGCTTGTATTCTTGGTTACTAGTGCCTTCCATTGTCTTATATACTGCTACCTTTTTTTAAAAACAAAATATAAAATAATATTAAGCTTAGTTAATTGTGTGTGAGTATGTGTTTGTGAGAATGTTAAGTGTGAATTTGTGTGAATGTGAGTGCGTGTGTGAGTGAATGTTTTTTCTATCTATCCTATGTATGTGGTGTTGGTAAGTGAGTCTTGTTAATTTATGGGATTTATAAATTACTGTTCTTTTGATTGTGTATAAATACGGTAACAAAAATTTAGGATATCTCTGAGCAAAGAATGTATTACAATTTTGTACGTGGGTTACACGATAAGAACATCTTTTTTCTTTGTATTTAGCACTATATAACAACCCTGAATGAATGATGATAGCCTGAAGTATGAAATTCTGTCGAACAGTGAGGGCTTTAAATTCTTTATAAAGTTTATGTGTTGGGTAGCGATAAGGTAATCGAAGACTAACTTTTATAAGTGCCCTTTGTGCACGCTCCAGTGGCAGAAGATACGTTTTGGGGGCACCGTCCCATGACGTAATGCCATAAGCTATTAGAGACTGGCAGAGTGCAAGGTATACTATTCTTATAGTTTTCTGATCTGCAGAATCTCGCAACCGCTTAAAAACAAATATCAGTTTACGAATACGTTGTGTCAATAGTTTAATATGCTCCTTAAAATTTAGATTTTCGTCAATTACTATTCCTAAATATTTTATTTTTGATGTTTTCTCTATTATTTGGCATGAACATGAATTATGCAGTGGAGACGCAGTGCAAGGTGAAATATATGCTTTAATTATATTAGTGTTAGGAGGTTGTGAAGATTTCTTTATAGTGAAAGTCATTAATTTTGTTTTATCTACATTTACTGTTAGTAGGTCTTCATTAAGCCAATCTGTTACTTTGGTGAAATTTTCTTGGGCATTTATAAAAAGTTTATTCCAAGAGGTATCATTAAATAATAGTATTTTTGTATGTTTTATTGAATACTATATATTACTATACACTTTTAAAAATTAGAGAATCTCATATATAAACATGAATGTTTGTCTGTATGTCCTTTATAGAATGTGAAACGACTGGACGGTTTTTCATGAAATTTTCAGATAATTTTTTTTTTGATATTAACTCAGTGGATCTTTCTGTTCTTCTCCTGTTCTGTTTCGAGGGGAATCGAAAGCAGACTGAGCCACAACAACGCGTAGCTGGTCAGCTAATTATAAATAATTAAAACAACAACAATAAATTTAATGTTGAAATTTGTTGAAAAAGTTGAAATATCAAATACGCAACAAAGCTTTCGCAAAAATCAAATGGACCTAAGGCGTTACTTGAGTTTTATCAACTGTACATGTTGCTTATAAATTACATATACATTTAGAAGGAGTTCTTTCGTTCTGTCGGGGCCAGCCTGTAAAGGTTTATCAAGTAAATGTATTTCTATTCGCCTCGTCACCGCTCAGGGAACCTTTTTTGTCACTAGGGAATTTACTTCTGCTGATCGCAGGCAGTTTTGTTTGATTCGGGAGTTTCTTTTGCTCTCGCACACAAGAGGATTAATGCTTTTTTTATATTAAGATGAGTTGAGGAACGTTTAAGTACGTACGTAAGTCGTTTGTGGGTTTGGATATTCTATAATAATTTTGCAATCAATTTTAACTTTGCCATTATCGCAGTTTAAAAACACTGTTAAAAAGAGGCTGATACTGAAACCCTACAATACTGTTGAGGATTACTTAGATGATAAGAGTGCGTGATTATAGCTACCCTCCGACCCTGGACAAGAAAGAAATAACTAAATGTAACTAATAATACGAATTCTTATTCGAGCAACCGCTGAGTTTCTTGCTGGCTCTTCTCGGTAAGAACAGCTTACCGAATCAGCTGTAAAGTTGACGATTCAAAGCACATGTTTACTAGTTTACTTCAATAAATAATATTTGGAATTTGAATTCAAATTCAAATTTAAAATATTATAATAAAAGTGCTTTTGAATCGTCAACATCTACTGAATTCAAAACCGCTCCAGCGTATGATTGAAATTTTTCATTCGGAAGTAAATGAATATTTATTTTGAAACAAAAATATATAAATGTGAGTGGTATTCGCAACTGGCGCTAACATAAGCGATTAATTATCCTGAATGATGAAAAATATGTTCTTTCATTATTAAATAATTTTTCACCCCGATGTATAAACTTTAATTCTACTTAATTTAATAAACATTGGTCCAGCGAATTAGCCGTTAAAATTTAACAGACAGAGAAATTGTCGCATAAAATATTGTGTATAATAATGTAATATAAAAGTTTGTATAGAAAACTCATTACTGCCTACCCAGGGTTTGAACCCGTAACCTCGTAATAAAAGTCTGTCATGGATATCTAATTTTAATAATCATTTAAGTACTGTAAGCGAGCAAGGTTTGTACTTATTGCTTATCAAATTTACATTATCGTTGAATGGATAAGGTATTTATTTTATAAAATAAAGTACTCAATATTCTCAACAACTCTTGTGAGAAGAGTTTGTCAAGTAAGGTGACTTGATCTCCACAAGATGGAGAGTTCTTGACACTCTTATGCTTCTATTGAACCAAGATAACATTATGTTTTATTTCCAGACCTGTATATGAATTACAACATGTTACAAATATAACCTGCGTCAAATACAACCTGCTTTAAATAAGTAGGGAAATTTTCAAATTCAAAAATTCGGAATATTCTTTATTCAAGTAAACTTGTAAACAAGTGCTTTTGAACCGTCAACTCTACTTCTGGTTTGGAAACTTTTTTCTTCCTACCAATAACATTGTCACCGTCATTGTTGCGTTTGTAGGTTTTTTGGCTTTCAAGATTATTTTGGGTCAACGAATGCATTTGCATTAACGTGTGGTATCCGGCTGAGTAGTATAGACCGCCCTGATTTCATACCGAGGTGTCGTAAAAGGCGATTAAGGTAAGTTGACACACCGTGTGGTATCCGGTTGAGTAGAATAGACCACCCTTTTTCTTACCGAGGGGGTCGTAAAATACGTCTAAGGTAAGTTAGGTAGTTAGTAATAAGTAAGGTAAGTTGATGACAGTCAGGCGGCCGGTCATAAAATACGTAGCCAAATCATGAGACAGCATATTTGTAACATGTTGGGCCGACCCCCACTTAGAGTGGGATAAGGGCAGGAGAATGATAAAAGATGATTATATACGAATAACTACTTCATTCAATTGCATTTATCTTCTAACAACTGGTGTTTATATTGGCGGAATCTTGTAAATGTTTTGTCCTTTACAGATATGCCCTAGGGATACTTTTACCAAGCCTCAGTGGGAAAAGTATCCATCCTTCATAGCCATCGGGCGTAAAAACTTTGTAAGTGCAATTGCGTGTAAACGAAAATTTTACCATTTGGTACATTATTTTAGGTGGGTATAAAGTTTTTTTTTAATGTTATCTTAATGTTCTATTTTTGAAATATAAAAATTATTCCAATCTGTGTAGATAATACTAAATTTGTTTGAAATATTTTACGTTTAGAAACTGCCTTACTTTACGTCTTTGATATCAGGTTAGCCTGACTATTTTCAAACTCATCCAGGGTCCTTACTCGTGAGCTTGTTTTGCGGCGATTTTGTGCATGGAATTAAAATTCTTTACAATACAACACAATTTCCCAAATAGACGAATTATAATTAATGTTCTAAATAGGCAAATACTGTTGGTAGACTTCTACAAGGTTGTAAGACAACCTTAAAAGATTTCGGGGAGTCGCTGGTTCTAGGCAAGATTACTTGGTGTGCTTATTTTTTGAAAAGGTCTATTTCCAATAGAGGACAACGAGCCTTCGAAAAATAAGAAGAAAAATTACATTCATTAATGGTATTTTATCTAAATGAGTTAAACCACAAACTTCGTAAATATTATGAAATAAATGCAATTTTGTTTCTTAACCCGTGTGGTATCTGGCAGAATAGAATAGACCACCCTCCTTTCTTACCGAGGTGTCGTAAGAGGCGACTAGGGTATATACCGGGTGGTATCCGGCTGCATAGAATAGACCACTCTCATTTCCTATCGCGGTGTCGTAAAAGGCGACTAAGGTAAGTTGACGTCAGGCAGACGGCCGTTCGTAAAATACGTAGCCAAATCCTGTGACAACATGTTTGTAACAATTTGTGCCGACCCCACTTTGAGTGGGATAAGGGCAGGAGAATGATGAAATGCAATTTTGTTTCTAAATAAAAATACGGAGCCCATATTAGAAGCAAATGTTCACCTCAATTTTAGTAGACCTACTACGTTACATTATTACGACATTTTAAAAAATCAAGTTAGTCAAGATACTAATAATCGATAATCTATTACAGTTGTAAATTGTAATAGATTTTTTTAAATTTGTTGATTGAAAAAGTAGCATAGTTAATTTACTTGAGTGTTTTTCGAAAATTTCAATAAATAACAACAAATGGCCTGTCTTGTGAGAGTATCAGATCGTAAATCTCGGAGGATTATTTTGATTGATTAACGGCCACGATCCGCCATTGTTCATCTTGAAGAACATGATGAATTAGAAGTGTTCACTAAGTTTTAGTTTTTTAAATAGAAACAAAACTATAAAGATTTCCGCAAGAGCGCAAAGAGCGCAAAATATATCCATTGTAACTAAATATCTTATATTAGAATAAATGAAAAGAATCTCTTCTTCCATTTTTATCACCCCCACTGACAGTTCGACCAAAGACAATAGACGAGTGACCTCGTGAAGTAAAATAAAAAATACGTAGGCAACTGTAACTTATATTGGAAGCTAGCCAAATTGAAGCCCAAGGTATCTTTGAGGCGAGTCTGCAATTTTGTTTCAAACAGAATCTCCGATCGCGTCGTAAATTCACTTAATAAATTTTGTTAGCAAAAGTCGTTAGAAACTCGATTCCGATGCCCGTGGAGTTCTAATTGAATATGAATAGAAAATTTATCGATAGATTCAATTAGCGACTAGCGGAAAAACTCCGTTTTATTTTCATTTTCATACAGCTATAATTTCTAAATTAAATAAAACATATTTTTTTTTAATTCATAAATCGTATCGTATATCGTGGTATTATTTACTGTTAAATTTCGCATCCAAACTTTAACAGTATTCAGATTTCAGTAATAACTTTACATATTACTCATACTTATGTAGTTTGTACATTGTTGGCACCAGTGCTGGTAAAGTTTGTTGTTGCTAAAATAGGTGAAGCTATGTATAGTTTTGATAGTTTAACAGCACTCAATTGTTTGTACTTATATATTAAGGTTGTGTAAGATAAATTGAACCCGAGAGAAAAAAGAGCTGAAAATATATTTTAATATAAATCGCGATCCAAGAAAATATATGTAATGCTAAATGTAGATTGTGTTATCCGTTCTCGTACATGATACATGCATGATTCGTAAAAACTACTAACTACCACCCACCAATAAAACAGAAGCATTTTTTTTCATTTTCATTTATAAAAAACATTTCTTGCCACGCAATTTTTTGTGAATTTCTCAAAAATTGCGCAGCAAACACTTGTTTACCATTCATTAGTTATAAATATTATAAATGGCATCATTGATACCTCATGCAATATTGCGCATCTTGATAGAATTATATATATATATAGCTAGATATATATAGCTTTTAAGTCCAGTTTATATGACAATCTGAGTAATATATATATATATATATATATATATAGTTATCCCTTCTAGGAGTTGTTTGATCAAGCGGTACGTATAATCAGTTCTAAGTTGATCCGTTCGGATTTGTTGATCCATGCCCGATTTGTTGATCCAATACAATTTTACATCACATTTGTTGGCTCCGCTTCGGATCAACAAATGATAAATACTGTTTCTCTGTAATTACTCAATAATTATACAAATCCACTCCGTAGTTATTTGATCCGATTCAAACGCGCCAATCACAGAGCAGATCGTCACCGAACGTACTCCGTACTTTGACCCCGTCATTCAAGGCTATTTCAAGGTTGAGTTTGCAGTACATTATTAAGCATGCAGATTTCAAAGAAATGTAGTTGAAGGATCTGATGGTTCTAATTGAAATTATAACATTTAGGAATAAGTGATCTTGAATAAGAGGCTTAATTAATATAAAAAAAAATCCCTAAAAAATCCCTCCTTTCTGCCTAAAAGAAATTCTTAAAATCTTAAATCTTATAAAGTACATGTAAAGAAAGGTAATCATAGAAATTATTTTGTTAAATACCAAAATAATGTATATTATTACTTTTGTATTATGGAATTCCGCAAAGTAGCGCCTACTTCTAGTTTTAATTTTTAAGTTACTTGTTTTAAGGCGCTCCAGGCGTGGGTGTAAGAGGGAGGCTCGTCCCATTCAGTCTCTTCAAGTGTCAACGTCACCTGCTCGTGGTGCACCCTGCAGATAACCAACGAGGATCTGGCGACTGATTAATGGATAATTAATGATAATATAACCATTTCTGTCCAGCTGACCCAAATACCAGACCGACAGTGAACAGCAGCACTGTCGGTGCGACATCGTCAGCACTACAATCGCCAACCCGCATGCCGAGCGTGGTGATTACTCGCAAACCCTTCACATGATGTTATCACAATATAAATCACAACCCCTAGTTCCCAGCTCTGGCAGCGGATTAAATAACGGCGTAGCAGGGGGTTTCGAGAATTTCCGGCAAAAAATCCGCTGCCAACCACGAAAACCACGTAGCAACGTGAGACGCACGAATTTTGAAGGAAGAGAAGATGGAAAATATACTTGAGCTGGAAAAAAAACAGTAAACAAATTGCGGTGGTGATAGGATTATCTGAAGTCGCGTTCCTTATACTCAGAATTACCAAACGGTATTATCTGAATGTCATACAGGTTTACGCATCGACATCAGCACATCAAGACGATGATGCATACGATGCATGCCTCGAAAACCTTCTACATTGTTTTGATGGGGGAATTAAACGCAAAGCTTGGCAAGTGAAGCGGCACAGAGGTGAGAGTAGGGCAATTTGGATACGGGCTACGGAACCACATGGGCCAGATGTTGGCGGATTTCTTGGAGAGAGAGCATCTCTACATGATGAATTCTTTTTTCAAGAAACAGCTGCATCAAAAATGGACCTGGATAAGTCCCGATGGTTCCACGAGAAATGAGATCGACTTCATCATGTCGACCAGACGTTATATATTTAATGATATATCTGCGATCAATACCGTAAGGAATGGGAGCGATCACCGTATGGTTAGAGGTACATTAAATATATGCGTACAGCTGGAAAGATCCAGACTGGTGAAGTCTACGCTCCGACCCATTTGAGCTCATATCCAAAATCCCATAAAGTTCCAACTCGATCTGATGAACCGTTTTGATTGCCAAACTGACTGCGCTGTGACTGTGGACGATTTAAACAACATGCTGGTGGAAACCGTCCATATGGTCCAAACTTTATAAGAAAAGTCGTAAGAGAACCAATAAATTCTTGACACAGACTCTCATGCCCATGAATAAGAGGAATAAAATGAGATTAGTGTATCCATAGACAGATTTCTTAGGGGCAAAAATGCGACCAGCGACAGTTCAACACCGAATACATTCTAGGTACTATAGAGCGTAACAGGGGCTCAAAAGTTTTCGCAAGACATCTGTCTATTAGGCAAAGGCAGTTGACGTGATTGAAGACCGATATTGCTATCATTTCGTCTCAAGTGTCTTCCAGGCAGAAACCTACGCTATCATGGAATGCGCCAGGAGATTGAAAGAAACACAAACAGCAGGTAATATAGTTATATAAAGCGACAGTCAAGCGGCATTAAAAGCACTCGACCGTATAGAAACGACTTCAGCCATAGTTAAAGAATGCAAACATGCATTAAATGAACTATCTGAAGCTGGTGAAGTAACGATTGCATGGGTCCCAGGGCACTTCGGCCATGCAGGTAATGAAAAAGCTGATGAATTAGCAAGAAAGAGTCAGACTTTTATAGGGCCTGAACCCTATCTCCCAATTGCTAACACTATCATAAAGCGTGTTATAGGTAAAATAATAGAAATAGAAGCTAACAAAAGATGGAGAAAGGAAACACTCAGACAGTCGAAGCTATTCCTCAAATCTTTCGATACAAAGAAGACCAAGCAGCTAATATCTCAGAGTAGGGAAAATGTGTCAATTATAACACGTATTACTACGGGGCACTGCCTGTTAAACAAACACCTGTCGATAAAGAGAATAAAGGAAGATTCAGCGTGCTCAGAGTGTGGAGTAGAAGAAACGAGTCTTCACCTTATAGCTGAGTGCCCTATGTACTCGCGGGTAAGATGGGAGATACTAGGTGAGGATGAACTTGCAGTTAAGGACTTGGCTGATATCCCCTTCAGGGACATTATCAGGTTTACAAAAGCTACTGGTAGATTAAAGCAGGTGGCACTGCCGAGACATCAGTGATACCCATGTCACAACATGGGGAAATGGGTGGAATAGTCTGACATAGGAGCTGACCACCCGCACTGCTACAGCAGGCGTCCCCGAATTAGATAGATAGATAGATCATTTCGTCTCGACCTGAGATTTTGAGAGAGGTTGAGAGGTTCTATAGGCAGTTATACATTTCATGCTGTTGTCAATTTGGCAAAAGATCCAAGACCCAATTTGACTCTACACTATACCGAAGATGTACCACCGGACGTCAGCCTAACGAGATTAGTATTACTCTCAAACAACTTAAGAACAACAAGGCTCCAGATGATGAAAAAATGACAACCTAACTACTGAAGGTGGATGAAGAATTGAAAAACTACCTCAAGTCCTTCAGCGATTTAATTCCGTTATTTATGAAGGTATTATGCCGAAGGCATGAGACAGGAACGTGGTGGTTCTCTTCTTCAAGAAAGGTGACGTCTTATTGAAGAATTACAGACCCATCTTTCTGCTGAATCATGTTTATAAGTTGTTCTCCAGAGTCAAAACGAATCTTCTCGCTGGTAGGTTCGACGACTTCCAGCCTCCCGAACAAGCCGGATTCCGAAAAGGCTAAAGTACTATAGTACCACATATTCACGCTGTGGGAGGTTATACAGAAGACCGAGTAGTATAACCAGCCACTTTGCTTGGCGTTTGTGGACTATGAGAAGGCCTTTGATTTGGTGGAAACATGGGCCGTATTAAGATGGCTCCAGAGATGCCGAATCGTCTATCGGTGCGACCAAGTGCTGAAGTATTTGTACGAAAATGCCACAATGTCTATCCGTATCCAAGACGGCGAGATATGAGACAGAGAGATGTCATCTCCCGGAAACTGTTTACCGTTGCATTGGATGATGTCTTTAAGCTTTGGATTGGAACGGATATGGCATCAACATCAACGGCGAGTATATCACTCACCTTAGATTTGCCGACGATATAGTTGTTATAGCAGTCCTGAAGGACCTTACCATAATGCACGACGACCTCAGTAGAGTAACTAAACATGGGGGCCTTAAAATGGCTCAGAAGATGTTGAAGATGATTGTAACTTGTAACTTATTTTGACAGTCTATATTATTATGAATTATTAAAAATTTTTAATAAAAATAATTTTGTTATCTCTCATTATTCAAACTATAACTAAGTATGTAATACAGTATTATTTTAAAATTTAACGCCGTTTGAAACCATATTTCGTTTCATTTCATGCAAAAAAGTGCAGTCCAGAAATAGTTCTTACTAATAGGTAAGTTTCGAATTTCAAATATATGTCAGAATGCCCCGGACGATGTTAAAAATAAAGATTTATATTAGATCAACTTATGCCTATTGATACAGAATTATATAGTAGCAATGACCTCTGGGGCCGACGTTGACAGGTGGGGCATCTCACTCATTATATATCAAACATGGATCAAAAAGTGTCTAGAATGTATTGGATTTTAAGATCAACTAATGCTTAACGGAGACTTTAGCAAAAACCGTTAGCAGGAGCCACAAAATAACCAAAAATATGAAACGAAAAATATAGAGTCTACTAGTGCATCATAAAATATGAGTGAGTGACACGATATGTCAATCAAATATATCCTTTTTGTCATTGTGAATACAACTCAGGAGCCATTAAAACAGCTAATTTAAGTGGATCAAACAAGTACTTAGAAAAATTGCGTGATCAAACAAGTAGCAGAAAAGGACTATATATATATATATATATATATATATATATATATATATATATAGTCCTTTTCTGCTACTTGTTTGATCATGCGAATTTCCTAAGTACTTGTTTGATCCCCTTAAATTAGCTGTTTTAATGGCTCCTGAGTTGTATTCACAATGACAAAAAGTATATATTTCATTGGCATATCGTGTCACTGACTCATATTTTGTGATGTACTAGTAGACTCTATATTTTTCTGTTAATATTTTTTATGTATTTTGTGGCTCCTGTTAACGGTTTTTGCTAAAGTCTTCGTTAAGCATTAGTTGATCTTAAAATCCAATACATTCTAGACACTTTCTGATCCATGTTTAATATATAGGAGTGAGATTCCTCACCTGTCAACGTCGGCCCCAGAGGTCATTGCTACTATATAATTCTGTATCAATAGGCATAAGTTGATCTAATATAAATTTTTATTTTTAACATCGTCCGGAGCATTCTGACATATATTTGAAATTCGAAACTAATTATTAGTAAGAAATATTTCTGGACTTCTTTTTTTTTGCATGAAATGAAACAAAATATGGTTTCAAACGGCATTAAATTTTAAAATAATACTGTATTAAATACTTACTTATAGTTTGAATAATGAGAGACAACAAAATTATTTTTATTAATAATACTTAATAATTCATAATAATATAGACTCATAGTCAAAATAAGTTATAAGTCACAATCATCATCAACATCTTCTGAGCCATTTTAAGGCCCACATGTTTAGTTACTCTACTGAGGTCGTCTTGCATTATGTTAAGGTCCTTCAAGGTTAGGTCCTTCAGAGACTCTGCCATAACGACTATATCGTCGGCAAATCTAAGGTGAGTGATATACTCGCCGCTGATGTTGATGCCATATCCTTTCCAATCCAAAGCTTAAAGACATCAAATGCAACGGTAAACAGTTTCGGGAAGATGACATCTCTCTGTCTCATATCTCGCCGTTTTGGATACGGATAGACATTGTGGCGTTTTCGTACAAACACTTCAGCACTTGGTCGCACCGATAGTCGATTCGGCGTCTCTGGAGCCATCTTAATACAGCCCATGTTTCTACCCAATCAAAGGCCTTCTCATAGTCCACAAACGCCAAGCAAAGTGGCTGGATATACTACTCGGTCTTCTGTATAACCTGCCACAGCGTGAATATGTGGCACTATAGTACTTTAGCCTTTTCGGAATCCGGCTTGTTCGGGAGGCTGGAAGTCGTCGCACCTACCCGCGAGATGATTCGTTTTGACTCTCGAGAACAACTTATAAACATGATTCAGCAGCAAGATGGGTCTGTAATTCTTCAATAAGACGTCAGGAGAGAAACACTACGTTCCTGTATCATGCTTTTGGCATAATACCTTCATAAATAATGGAATTAAATCGCTGCAGGACAGGTAGTTCGGTTGTCATTTCGTCATCATCTGGAGCCTTGTTGTTCTTAAGTTGTTTGAGAGTAATACTAATCTCGTAAGGCTGACATCCGGGATATCTTCGGTATTGTGTCAAGTCAAATTGGTTCTTGGATTTTTTGCCAAATTGACAACAGTATGAAATGTATAACTGCCCATAGAACCTCTCAACCTCTCTTAAAATCTCAGGTCGAGACGAAATGATAGCAATATCGGTATTTAATCACGTCAACTGCCTTTGCCTAATAGACAGATGTCTTGCGAAAACTTTTGAGCCCCTGTTACGCTCTATAGTACCTCGAATGTATTCGGTGTTGAACTGTCACTGGTCGCACTTTTACGCCTTAGAAATCTGTCTATGGATCAAATGGTAGCTCAGTACGTCTACTGAACACTGTAATCTCATTTCATTAATCTCATTCATGGGCTTGAGAGTCTACGTCAAGAATTTATTGGTTCTTTTACGGCTTTTCTTATAAAGTTTTGATTGTATGGACAGTTTCCACCAGCCTGTTATTTAAATCGTCCACAGTCATAGCGCAGTCAGTTTGGCAATCAAAATGGTTCATTAGATTGAGTTGGAACTTCATGGAGTTTTAGATATGAGCTCAAATGGGTCGGAGCGTAGACTTCACCAGTCTGGATCTTTCCAGCTGTACGCATATATTCAATGTGCCTCTAACTATACGGTGATGAAGAAGGGGAGCTTCTTTACGGTATTGATCGCAGATACATAATTAAATATATAACGCCTGGTCGACATGATGGATTCGATCTCGTTTCTCGTGGAACCATTGGGACTAATCCAAGTCCATTTTCGATGCAGCTGTTTCTTGAAAAAAGAATTCATCATGTAGAGGTCCTCTCTCTCTCCAAAAAAACGGCCAACACATGGCCCATGTGGTTCCGTAGCCCGTATCCAAATTGCCCTACTCTCACCTCTGTGCAGCTTCACTTGCCAAGCTCTGCGTTTAATTTTATTTACTAAATTTACCCAGTGTGGAAGGTTTTTGAGGCATGCATCAAATCATAATCATGATGCGTAATCATCGTCTTGATGTGCTGATGTCGGTGCGTAAACCGTTTGGTAATTCTGAGTATAAGGAACGCGACTTCAGATTATCCTATCACCACCGCAACTTGTTTACCTTTTTTCCAGCTCAAGTATCTTTTCCATTTTCTATTCCCTCAAAATTTGTGTGTCTTACGTTGCAAAGTTTGGTTTTCGTGGTTGGCAGCGGATTTTTTGCCGGAAATTCATGAAACCCCCTGCTACGTCGTTATTTAGTCCACTGCCATAGCTGAGAACTAGGGGCTGTGGTTTATATTGTGATAACATCATGTGAAGGGTTTGAGAGTAATCACCACGCTCGGCATGCGGCTTGGCGATTGTATTGCTGACATTGTCGCACCGACAGTGCTGCTGTTCGCTGTCGGTCTGGTATTTGGGTTAGCTGGACCGAAATGGTTAATCATATAATCGTATGGTTAATCAGTCGCCAGATCCTCGTTGGTTCATCTGCAGGGTGCACCACGAGCAGGTGACACTTGAAGAGACTGAATGGGACGAGCCTCCCTCTTACACCCTCGCCTGGAGCCCCTTAAAACTAGTAACTTAAAAATTAAAACTAGAAGTAGGCGCTACTTTGCGGAATTCCATAATACAAAAGTAATAATATAAATTATTTTGGTATTATAACAAGATAATTTCTATGATTACTTTTTTACATGTACTTATTATAAGATTTTCTTTTAGCCAGAAAGGAGAGATTTTTAGGGATATTTTTTAATATTAATTCAGCCTCTTCAAGGTCACCTATTCCCAAATGTTGTAATTTCAATTAGAACCATCAGATCCTTCAACTACATTTCTTTGAAATCTGCATGCTTAAAAATATAAATTCAACTGCAAATTCAACCTTGAAAGAGTTGAATGCCGGGGTCAAAGTACGGAGTACGTTCGGTGACGATCTGCTCTGTGATTGGCGCGTTTGAATCGGATCAAATAACTACGGAGTGGATTTGTATAATTATTGAGTAATTACAGAGAAACAGTATTCATCATTTGTTGATCCGAAGCGGAGCCAACAAATGTGATGTTAAATTGTATTGGATCAACAAATCAGGCCTGGATCAACAAATCCGAACGGATCAACTTAGAACTGATTATACGTACCGCTTGATCAAACAACTCCTAGAAGGGATAACTATATATATATATATATATATATATATAAAGAACAAGCTCTTTCAAGACATTAATTTTTTTTATCTGATTTTCGCAATCAATAGGAATAATTAAAGCGTGTTACAAATAACCTAGGATTCATCGTGAGAGCGAGCTGTGATAGCCCAGCGGTGAGACCGTGCGATTCTTTCGAGGGGAACACGAGTTCAAACCCGGGCAGGCACTTTTACTTTTTTCATCGTGGGAATGTATTATAATTATTATTAAATTTATTCACTTATATACGTGTACTTTAGTAATTAGTTAAACTTCTGATATTGGCAAATTGGGAAAGCTGAAAGTTCTGATTGGGAACTTCGCTCATTACAAAATTGTGTTACCTAAAGTTTACAGCGCCGTTTAATTTTAGTAATTACCAACTTTACACAGAATACTGAGCGCAAACACAATATTTTTTTTATTTAAAGAATAGTTTTTTTTGTGTATTAATATAAAAACTTCTATTGTGGAACTTATAGTGTGGATATAGGCGCGCTTCTACCCTGTACAAGACAGTAATAAATAAATGTAACTAATTCTAAGATTTATATTTTAAAAAGAGCAACCGCCGAGTTTCTTGCTGGTTCTTCTCGGTAGGAACGGCTTTCCGAACCAGCAGTAAAGTTGACGATTCAAAAGCACTTGTTTACAAGTTTACTTGAATAAAGAATATTTTGAATTTGAATATTATATTGTTGTTTTTTGCTCTGATAGATCGCTTATAATTGTGCTGATTCATACTTATTAATATTCATAAAAATAAATAAAATGACAGTTCATTTGTTATTCTTTAAAATCTGAACTATTGATTCGGACATTTCATCTGATTTTTGGAATAAATATAATAAATAGGCTTCGTGATTCATAAAGATATGTCTTTTATCTGTTCACCGAAGTCTATGTACACAAAATCGCGGGCAAAAGCTTTTAAATGAATACTAACAAATGTGATTTGCAGAATAGGCGTTACTTTATGAAATTCAATAATATAATAGTAATGATTGGACGATTTTATTTACTTTTCTATAAAGCAGAGTTGTAATATCGTTATTTACTAATATTAGAAATATGAAAGTTTATCTGTCTGTTATGATTACGACCTATATTGCTAAAATCTGGCACAATTAAAGGTTAGACTCGGGATAATATTTAGGATAAAAAACCGTTTTTTCTTTCGGGAACACGGAAAAACACATATTCCAATCTTAAGGGTTGTATTGTAAGTTGAAGATACCATTTGTTAAGTGTGCAATACACTTAGTATTAAAATGACTTAATTCAAAATTAGACTTCATTGAGTTAGATACATTGTAATGCTTATTTCAATACCATCTATGACATCACGCTACGAACTATTAAAAAACTAGTGTTTTTTTGCTTTTACAAGTTATGGCTCTCTTTAATACTTTGTAAACGCTACCCTACGTTTTATTGCTATCTGCCATGAAACAATACTTTTTTTGAATTAGGCCATTTTAATACTAAACGTGCGATATATGTTTGGTTCTATTAGTTTCTTTTTTTTTCTACTGAAGACTTGAACTCTATTTAAAAATCGATTCATCACACAAACATTATTGTTGTATTCGAACCCGAAAAATATTTTCTTCGGAAAAACACTGGAATCTAGTCATATTTAAATATATTGAAAATCGTCGAAACCATTAGCGCGCAAAGCGTTTCCTGATGTTCATTTTCCGCCATTTGCCCTTTTACATTTTTCCGAGAACATTAAGAATAATTGCACGTCATTAGCATGGCATTGTGCATACTCTTCTGTTTTTAAACGATTAGTTAAAAGTTAACTGGCCCGTTGGCGCAGTGGGTAGTGACCCTATCTTCAGCCCCGCGGGTCGCGGGTTCGATTCCCGCCGAGGGCCAACATTTTCTAAAACAATTTGTTGGTTCTTCGAGCCTGGGTGTGTATTTGTATTCAAGTATGTATTTAAAATTATATATGTAGTATACCACTTGTCCATCACTGATAACACAAGTATTAAGTTACTTACTTTGGGGACGGGCGACTGTGTGTGTAAGTGTGCCGAATATTTATATTTATTTATAACTAAAGGTAAGGTTATGTCGATAAAATAATTAACTTAAATTCCGACAAAGGACAATAATTCTTCTTAATCTTTTTTGTACCATGAAATTTCGCAAAGTCATCCTCCTGCCCTTATGCCACTCTATGTGAGGTCGGCACAACATATTAATAACATGTTGTCACATGATTCGGCTACGTATTTTACGACCGGCCGCCTGCCTGACGCCAACTTACCTTAGTCGCCTTTTACTACACCTCGGTAAGAAAGAGGGTGGTCTATTTTACTCAGCCGGATAACACACGGCGGCTCGCAAAGTAACGCCTAAATTTTAAAAATTATTTTAATTACGACTTCAATAATCTATAAACAAGGTCTCCTTTGTCCATTTTTAGCTTTTGCTTTGAGTACCACCATGCTTCTTTTTTGGTTTCAAGAGTTACAAACATTTCAAAAAATTTCTCGAGAGATGTGACCATATTTGTTACCATAGAGTTCTTATACTTAGAGTAAGGGAGCCATTGGGAGGCCTGTAATTGAAAAGGGCGCATAATAAATAATGGGAGAGAAGATGAAACTTTTTTAAGTTTTATTAAAATCTTAAAAAAGAGAGACGAATAGATAACCCTCGTTTGCTTTCTGTTTATTATAATATGTCACATTTTGGGCTGGGTTCATTACTCTAAGCGCCAGTAAAATGTAAATATCGAGTTACTTAATATTCATTATATTAACTGCATGAAATACAAGATCACGCCCCTATACTGCGTCCATCATATTATCAGTCTTTTGACAGCTCACGCTCATTAAGTTTTGTATTGCTTACGTACAAATATCATACAAATAATATTTGTACTTTATGGATGGGTACCGCCCACTTAGTGATGTCACACATAATGGTTACTACGATTATGCCACAGATTAAAAATAATCGGTAGAAATCGATGTTACGAGTATTAAAAGACATTTAATAACATTATATAAAGTTTTACTTTCTTCTTAGTTAATACATGAATACAAATAAAACAATCAGGATATTTTAATTTATTTTATTAGCACGAGTCGTCGGAATGATAATCAACACTAGACTCCTCCGATGAGGAGTCTTCAGTAGCAGTTATTATTAGCTCTTGTGTAGATAATATATTATCAAACGCAATATTACGTTCCCAATCAGAGAATATTACTCTTTTAGTTCTTTCCACCACACTTGCTCAGTTCTCGGCCGTTACGTGGGTGCAAGCATTTTTTAGCAATTGCAACATTTTATTCGCTGTGAATGGGGGGCTTGTATTGCATCTCGCAGCATGCCCTTTTACTTGTGCCCATATAAGTTCTATTGCGTTGTACTGGCAGTGGTATGGAGGAATCCGAAGAACAGTATGGCCATATTCTGCTGCCATTTCATTGATTACATACCGTTTTGCTCTCTTTTTGGTTTTTAATATTTTTATTAATTCAACTTTTAACATTGAGTTGTCCACATTTTCTCCATTGTCCCGAAGCCAATTAATTATTTCATGCTTTTTATTAGCCTGTGTTGGCATTTTGTCAATTTGACGGGAGTGGTAGGGCGCATTATCAATAAAAATTATTGATGGTTCTTCCAATGAAATGAGCATTTTTTTGAACCACTCTTCATACACATTTGCATTCATCTCTTCGTGGTAGTCATTTGATTTCTTCGATTTAAATGCCAACAGTGCGTCTTGTACAAATCCTTTTGCTGTACCTGCATGGCAAATGATTAGGCGCTCACCTTTTCCCATTGGTACTGAGGAAGTGGAATCAGCAGTATCATCAGTCCAGAAACGAGATAGTGTGTGGTTAGCGTTGAGCCATGTTTCATCCGTGAAAACAATATTTGCCCAATCTTGTATTTTCTTTGCCTCTCTTAAAAAATCACAACGTGCTATAGCTATATCTGTGCGTTCCATTAATAATTTTCTTTTATTTAACTTTTTATATGAAAAGCCAATTGTGTTCAAAACTTTGACCAAAGAAGATTTTTCACCATGAAATAGACCGCTTCTTTTCAAAGAAACAATAAGTTTTCTCAAAGTTGGAATTTCTTTTCTCAAGTAGTAATCATATACATGACGACGAATAGCGTCAGCGTCAAAGTCATCAACAGCTGTCACCTTATGAGCCCGGCGCTTTCTTTTTGGTGTAGATGGTTTGTTTTGCTCCAAGCCGCTCCTGCCGTAGGCATCAGTAGTGATTTTAGTCACAGTTGATAGACTGATCCCCAACGCGGCTGCAACACGGTTTCGGACTTGCGTGATAGGTATAAGAGGTCCGCCATTTTGATTTTCTTGCTCAAAATACTCATGAAGTTTTAACACTAACTGTCTCGATTGTGCTTTCAACACACGTCCTTTCGGCATTTTCACGATCAATTAATATAAGTTTCACAAAAGTTTTTCCGAGGAATAAAGCTACTTAACTCAAGGTGTCACAGATGCGAGAGAACACTCAGCGAACGTAAATGCGTGTGACTATCACGGGCGTTTCGTTGAGAGTGACAGATCACGTCAAAATGGCGGCCGAGCGGAAGGTCTGTTGATGTTGCCAGTTGATGTATAATATATTTTTTATGATTATAATAAATACACACGGATTAACATTTATTTTCAAAAAACTAAGGCAATATTAAATCAAAATGTTGATTTCTATATCTGTTATTAGTTTACGTAGGTTATCATTAATCGAATTACTTAGGTACGTAATTCGATTAATGATAGTAGGTACTATAATCGGAATGGTATCGCATACGAGAATCTTTAGGACATCACTAAATATGTAAATCGTCAATCTGTCAAAAGATGGTTAATATAATGGACAGTGTATAATGTTTTGTTCGTACCACCTATACCTTACAGTATAAGATGTATAATACTGTAAGCACTCACGGTGAGATGTCCAATTTAACGTGAGCACCGAATCCGGTAGTAGATGAGTTCTCCTCTCGCAAAACGGTCGTGTTCTTGCTATGCAATTTTGCCGCCAAAATTACGATTGATTCGAAACAGACCATTATAATCCGTTTACCATCGTTGTTAAAAAAGTTACCTCGCAATTAATAAATATTCGAAAGTTAAATTTAATTTAAAAAATCGACTTTAGAAAATGAAACACCTTTTTTGAAATAAAGAAGAATTAAATTTGCAATTGTTTTAGGACGATTGTGTATACTAATTTGTGATTTAAATGAATTATAAGTGACTTATTACTTGTGGGTTTTCCAATATATTCGTTAATTTAAAAGGATTTGTTATGTTTACTTGTATTTTATCGGATTAAAGATGTTTAATAGCAATAGGAAAGTGCTATAAATACATCATAAAGTTTCCAAATTTTACCAGAACTGCGCGTTATTTAAAAATGTTTGTTATTAAATACGTGTGGAGTGTAATTTCAAGTGATTGACTGAAATGAATAGATTGGATATTACTTCCAAACAGGGAAATGAAGAGGAGAATAATATTCGGGGAAATTGTACTAAGCAAAACAAAATATTGGGTAAGTTTCAATGTTTATTTTAGCAAACTTAAACGTAGACACTTAGGCCTATTAAATTTCGAGAGGTATAGAAAACCTATAGGATTGAACTTTTGTTCTTTATATTTATTAGATTGACTAGGGTTCAGTGTATTTTCATCGTCCATTATCCGTGTATTTTTACATAAAAGCCATATCAAGTGATTTATATTGTTTTAGTTTGAGCCGTTTAGAGATTGTTTATTTAATGTAGATGTGGTTTAGATAGAATATAATTTAAATAAATCTTAATAAATAAAAGGAATAGTTTCATACTTAAAATAAAGCTTCTCTTACTGAAGAAGGATTAGCTTACCTATTACGCTGTGTCAATGCAAGTTGGCAGATTAGTCATGTCGTAAATATTGTCGTGTGAATTGCGACATTTACGATTACCTATACTATTAAATGTAGAATATTAGAACTTTATTTATTTAATAAGATGTGCTGACACCATTATTATTAGTTAGTTTATTATTAGTATTAGTACTAAATTTTATTTTTATTCGTAGTATTATTATATTATTAACATTTTTATATATCATTCACAAAAGTAATCTTAATCTAAACTATTTAAAATACTTTACATAAGTCATACAAAGAAAAAAAAATAGGATACAGTGAGGCTTACTTAAATGTTATTATTAGTGAAATAAAGCTGAATATAAAAAATACTATTAAAAAATCAGCTGAAATCTTGAAAAAAAATGACTGAACTTTTTTCTTAGAAATATATATAATAGGAATGTCCGTCGTGTGGTATCCGGCTGAGTAGAATAGACCACCCTCATTTCTTACCGAGGTGTCGTAAAAGGCGACTAAGGTAAGTCGACCCGCCGTGTGATATTCGGTTGATTAGAAAGGACCACCCCCTTTCTTACCGAGGGGACGTAAAATACGAGTAAGCTAAGTTGATGTCAGGCAAACGGCTGGTCGTAAAATACGTAGCATGTGACAACATGTTTGTAACATGTTGTGCCAACCCCACTTAGAGTGGGATAAGGGAAAGAAAATGATGATATATATAATAGGAATGTGTGTGTTCCATCATTAGGTTATTGAGAATAGATGTAAGTAAAATATAGCTATATAGTTAAAGCAGTTTTGAGTTGGATTTTCGATTTGACCGATTTCGATCACCGCCTAGTTCAAATCGGGGTCTTTTTGTGGGTAGGCTACATTTTTGAATATCCTATAACGATTATTTGCGATAAATCTTTAATGTTCTATGCTTATCTAAAACTAATAAATAATAATATTATAATTATTCAAATACAAGTTCAAATTTAAAATATTATTTATTCGCGTAAACTTGTAAACAAGTTCTTCTGAATCAAATTCAAATTCAAATTCAAAATATTCTTTATTCAAGTAAACTTGTAAACAAGTGCTTTTGAATCGTCACCTCTACTGCTAGTTCGGAAAGCTGATCCTACCGAGAAGAGCCAGCAAGAAACTCGGCGGTTGCTCTTTTCAAGTTTAATTCTTATTTCTAGTTACATTTAGTCATTACTGTCTTACACAGGGTCGAACATTAGCTATGTCCACGCATTCTTATCGTCGAAGTTATCTCCATAGTACAATAGGCTTTCTGTATGTGTAATGACAAAGCTAAAATTGAGTGCAGAACTGATAGATTATAGAATTAATCAGATTAAGATTAGATAATTTATTGATTGATTGAAGAATCTTATACCCAAACCCGCAAAATACTTACGTACTTTTGCAAGACGCAAAGCAGGAATCGCAAGCTTATGTCGTTTACTACTTGTCTATTATATACATCGCCAATCTTTTTATAATTATATATATTCTTTTGCGCACAAATTATTATACACAAAAATATATGGGAAAATTATCACGGACAAACAAAATATATTATGGGATAAAAATAATTTATTTTTGATTTGTACTAATGGCTGATGAGGAAGGAGAAAATGAAAGAATTGGTTGTTTTTCTAAAATATAGTTGCAATAAGTTCTGTATCTGTCCAATTCGACTTATTATTTTATTCTGACTTTCTGACTCATCTTTGATTTGATTTATTAACTCATTAATAACATACACGTGTATCGTATATAAATTGGGACTGGCAAGCAAAAATTGATTCTTGTTTCCGAGCTTAATGAATAGCATGTATTGTTGAGATTTAGAGGGATATAACAAGAATATTTCAGTGGGATATATGATATATGAAATAAATCATCTCGGAAAACTGGACGGCAAATTGTTAAGTCTTCGGAGCAAGATTGAAAGTAATAGTATTCTTTTCTTTAAAGAACTGATTGGATTGCAAAATTAGCGGTTTTTTAAATAAAATTTTTGAAATACTAAGTTGTTGCAGTTATAATAGCAGAAAACAATAGTAATTCTGTGATAGACTATGCTTACTGTAGGCTTAAACGTAAGCGTTTCAAGGGATATATAAAATCAGGAGCTGAATTATTTTGAAAAAATTATATAGTCAACGTTTATGATTTTTAAAGCATAATTAAGAAAGAAAAGTGAAGAATTCAAGCTAAAACAGATGATGACTCGGGCACCAAATACAAATTGATTTCCTGTACTTTAATAATATTATGATAAAAAAATCTCGGTGTTCTCCGAACGAAATATTAATCAAAATTCTTTAAGGACGAGTTCCGAGTTCAAAGGAAGGGAATCTACAAAAGAAATGATTGAGGGATATCAAACTCTGCCATAGCTACTTTTATTATTCCTCATAAATGCCAATATATTGAAATTTGGATCAGAACAAAAAAATATATTATAACAAAAAAAAAGAAAAAAAATTGTTATTAAATTAAAACATCAACAATTCAATATTACTTACGAAATGTCATGTAATGTCTGTTCTACAATTTTTGAAATTATGTTTTAATTAGCTGTGCCAGTGGCTTCGCCCGCGTGGAAATCAACGTGCCACAACTGTTTTCTAGAGTTCAAATTTTAAACATAAAAGTAGTTATAGTGAGTTAACTATAAGAGATAGAGACATGCTATCGCGGACTTTTTTGGAGTATTTTTATAGATCTACAATTCTCTACTACATTACTTTAGCGTATCTCTGCTGGTTTACGCAGCGCACGCGACTAAAGCTCCCAGCAAGCAGGTTTTTTTAACAACTGCTCGATCTCTTCAACACAATTTACATAATATCGATATGTTCTATTTACCTAAACCATCCGGAAGTATTGCACTATCTTTTGGTGAAAACCGTACAAAAATCCGTTCTGTAGATTTTAGAAAATCAATTACATACAGACAGACAGGTTTTTGGGGACTTTGTTTTATAATAAGTATAGATTATGAACATACGCTCCATCACGTGAACATCGAGGCTATTCAGCTTCTCGATAATACGGGACTAGTGAGAAGTCACCACTAAATGTTTTGAGTTAGTGCAATATAGTGATAGTGTAGTGTATCAGTGTACACTTAAAAAGAACACAAGTACGAAGTGTCTCCTATAGTGAGAAAGACTTTAAAAAGACCCGTTCTTAGATATAAGTTTAGGTTAATATTAAGTTGCTTATGAGCCTTATTGCTAGATCGTAGGTTTAATAAAGTACATACTACTATTCTCGATGTATTTAATAACAGTAAAAAAATGCTTTATTTTGTAACACCTTTTCCACTGATTTCATCTCTCACATTAAGTCAGTTCTTACTATTTACATACATGTCAAAAAACGAATAATTACTAGTTAAAGCTACCTAATTCGCTCGAAATATCAATATTTTAGCCAGATTTAATGACGTGTAATAGACATTGACTTTTGAGCCTTACTAAATGATTGATGAAGGAATGATTCAATTCAATGATGCAATTCTTTATCACGTAGACACTATTTTTTTTAATAATTTGTAGAATTAGGCGTTACTTTACGGAAATTCATAACACAAAAGTATTTCCACTATTTTTTCAAGTTCTATTCAAGCGTAAGAATGTTTATCGTAGGTACTTCAGATATAAATAGATTTCAATTTAAGAAGTTTATACTTCTCTACTCAATTTATGAAGGTTGATATTTATTAAGTTGCCTAGTTCTACTACAGAACTTAATTATCGGTTTTAAGTAAACACGCCTTAACTATTTTCTCTCGGCCGCCTCGAAGATCAATAGTTTAAAGTAATTATTTGAACTATTTGTAAAACCACAATTCCTTAAGTTAGTTACTATTAATGATATAAAAAAATATAATGAAGATTTCCCTTAAAGACATTTCTATTATAAAGAAAAAAAAACTTTACTTATACTAAAGTTATTACTTTTAACAAATAATTAGATAAAATAAGGTGAACTTTATGAATTTTCATAACATCGTATTCAAGTTCGCAATATTAGAAAAGTTTTTGTTTAAAAGTTATTTGTACATGGAATTATTCATAAAAACTTGAATGTGACCGAAATAAAAAACAAAATTAATTATAGGATTCCTTGCGGTTTCTTTTCGTTTGAAATAAAGGAATGGACGGCCACTCCCTATTATGCTCAAATATTGACATTCTAAGTGACTTAACGCGAATTTTCTGATTTAAATTAAGTCTTGGAAAAACAAATTAAATTATGTTCTCTCTGGACTGATTTTCTTCGGATAATAGACATGAATTGGACCAATTCAATTGTACGTTTGATGTTAATAGGATGTCCTCGTTTTAAAATAATAATTACTGTTTGCAGTTGAAAATGTATGAGATCTATTAACTAGAGAGCGTTTTGCAAAAACGTTTCATCACTTACGGTATACCATAGCTACACAGTCACAAAGGGTTAAAACTAAACTTAATGTTAGTTAAGTTACGTCATGTAAGTTTTAAAACTGAGCAGTTTAGATATGTATTTCAGTTAAAATTTATCTATCTATAAGTTTACTCTTAAGTTTTAAGCTGTGATAGCCTAGCGGTGAGACCGTGCGACTCTCTAGAGACGACATAGGTTCTAACCCCGGGCAGGCACCAATGAATTTTTCTATTAAAACTTATATATATAATTGATAATTGCAATTTATCACACTCTTTTTGGTGAAGGAAAACATCGAGAGGAAACTTACATATCTCTAGAGGATTCTATGTGTAACCTACCAATCCGAATTGGAGCAGCGTGGTAGGTCTAAGCTCCAATCCTTCTCTCGAAAAACGGAGAGAGGAGGCCTTAGCCCAGCAGTGGGTAACAATAACAGGCCGTTACTTTGCTTTACTTTTATAATTTTACTGGTCTTTTCGATCTTTAAACATTTATGTCCTTAAAGAATTTACAAAATGTATTTTTAAGAAGCATCCATATTTTCTTTTGATTTTGTAATATGTTAGTTTAGTATTGAAAATTACTAAGTAATATTTTTTTAAGGAAATTTATTTTATATATTTATTATCCATATCTATTTTATATATTTATATATGTTTACTTGTAGCCTAGATCTGTTGATTCTCAACATTAAAAACTGTATAAAAAAAGGATCTATAAAATTGGTTATGTACAAAATTATGCTTCAGAATATTTGTTTTCATTTGAAATACACTTTGGATCTCATATTAGCCTGTATGATCAAGATTATGAAGCATTAACTGTAATAGAATCTCGTGTATCCTCTTAGCCATAATGTTAACAATCTAATTACCGATAACAACTCCGCAGAGTGCTTTTTAGTGTACCGGTCTTACTAGCTTTTAGATGTTTTATGTTTTATGTTATGTTTTAGCTGTTTAATGTTTTTATTAGGTATTCCATGTATTATATAAAAGAAAATCCAAAAGATCTTGAAGAAATTGTGTATTTGGAGAATAGATTCATCGATTTGTTAGTTCAATAATTAATTTAAAAGAACACGCTGTTTATGACAAATACCAAACAAATACTTAATATTGCGCGATTCTCTTGCGTTAATTGCATTCATTTTGAATCGTGGCAACAATCTGCTATTGTATTACTCACTCTAAATTAAAGCTGTATGTATTATTATTATGTATTATATAGTAGTATTATTCCCTACTACTACTACTAAAACTACACGGAAGAAACATATTGTAATTATTTATCGGCTACTGGATTTTGTAAGATGTATTGTAGTATTTTTTTGTAGATTTGAAGCCGCAAACTCAATTACTTAATTTTGGCTTAGCTATCGTAATATTTACTGAACGGTACCAAAATTTAAATATTAGTAATAAAGTTTGAAAAGCTAATGCTTTTAAAGTTCGAATTAGGAATAATAAATAACATTCTTAGTTCAAACTGTAAACTTACACTTAAGAACTTAAAAATAGTGAAGGTAAAAAAATACTTGTAAAACATTTTGAAAATCGAATATTTTTGTGTGAAATAAGAATAAATCCATAGGTAGATAGGTAGATAGAATTAGGATATATTTAATAAAATATTTAACAAGCGTCTTCTAATTCTTTTTTTTTTTTTAATTATTATAATTTTTTTTTTTTTTAATTTGTTTTAATTATTTACACTAAAACTATTAACAATTCATGAAACTTAAAACAAAATTAAAACTAACTAAATAAAACTAAATAAATAAAAAAAAAAAACAAAACAAATATTATATATACATATTTACATCTATTTACACTAAATCAAAATCGTCGATTCCACTGCAGTGGGGTAAAGTTCCCAAAATACTGGCAGCGTTACCCCTTTGAATGGCCAAACTTATTCGTTGGCCAAGGTAGCTGCCAGCTCTCGGGTCCCCGGTACGCTCTACGAGCCTTCTCGATAGCTCATTAAAGAAGGTATGAGCGTCCGGGCCCCATGGACCCAAGGTCTCTACACCAAAAGGCACAAAAATGAAGCTTCTGTCTATGTCTTCATATTTGCGCCTTTTGGCATGTTCTGCGCTGCTAGCTGCCGCTCCCGCCATAGTATATATTATTGTTTTTTTTTGTCTACAGAGTTGGACTTGGATTACTTAGAGCGAGGTGGTGTCGGTAACTTGACGGTTGGTGGAGCTCCAAGTGTAGAACCTAGCCCTGATAGTCTGGATCTCATCAAGGTCGTTCTCCTCGGGGCACCTGCTGTGGGAAAAACAAGCATTATTCAGGTAACAAATATTAAATTTAAGTGAAACGCCTGATTATAAAGAACGCACAGATACAACGGATAAACCTCTGATATGTGCCTAAGAGATCTTTAAACAAAATTATGTCTTTAAGGAAAATCTAGAGATAAAACCTTCTATGTCTATAGCATTCTTGGATATACAAAACTCGCAAATCAGGATTGCAGCAGCATGGTATAATGTTTTAACAGTCGAACGGCAACGGAATTCAATATTATAGTAGGCTTTCTATATTTGTCTTTTTTTAAATAGTGTTTTTAAATTGGCGTAATCATTTTTCGCCACTTCGGTTTCGTAACACGCTGCAATCGGTTAATTTGTTCTTTTTTTTGATTTAGTCGCGCGAAGCTTATCTATGAAAAGCTAGTAATATTAAAAGAACTATGATAGCGCAGCGGTGACACCGTGCGTTCAAACCCCGGACAGGCACCAATGAATTTTTCTGTTAGAATTTACGTATTTTATTAATAATTGCAATATATCAAACGCCTTTTACTTTAAATTGTAAGGCAACTGCTTATATCGAGAGAATTCTGGGGATAAGTGTAACATACTAATCCGCATTATACCAGCGTTGTTGGTCTTGGCTCGAACCCTTCTCTCTAAGGATAGAGAGAAGGGTTCCTCCTACATACGGGAAAGACTCCATAACTTATTGTTTTAAAATTATAGTCATAGTTCTTATGATGATATATCTCTTAAAATAGTTGCAAAATTTTTGCCATTTATAATTTTTCTAGTTGACCCGGCAAACGTTGTTTTGCCATGTAAAATACTACAGAATTGACTTGATTTTTGACGCATTGTGAATAAAATAAACTTTGATAGGTTGATAATAGATGGCGCTTTTAAATGTCATCCTATTCCTGTAGAATTAACAGGATTTTTATAGCCTATAGTTACCCCGGTTTATAAGAAGTAATTGTGCCAAATTTTGTCGATATTGTTTAAGCGGATTCGTCGTGAAAGAGTTACAAACATCCATCCATACTCACAAACTTTCGCATTTATAATATTAAGTAGGATAAGATAAGATATTTATTAATTTTTTTTTTCAAATTCATTATGCCTGTTTTTTACGTTCTTAGTAATTTTCCATCTTATACTTCTTGTTAGTGCTGTCAATCTGCGCACGCTGTTGCCATCTATAATTGGTATAGCGCTTAATTCAATAATCCGTGTATATTGTGTATTTGTAGCTATGTTTGGTGTTTATATTGTTGATGGCCTTTTTTAATAAATATATATTATCCTCCTGCCCTTATCCCATTCTGAGTGGGGTAGGCACAACATGTTACAAACATGTTGTCACTTGATTTGGCTACGTATTTTACGACCGGCCGCCTGCCTGACGTCAACTTACCTTAGTCGCCTTTTACGACACCTCGGTAAGAAATGAGGGTGGTCTATTCTATGCAGCCGGATACCACACGGCTAATAGGTACGTTGCCTTTTTTAATAAATAAATAAATGAAATAAATTGAGGAGGCGACGAGTGCCTTATTAAGCACAAAACACACATTGATACGATATGGTAGCTACCATTTCGTATTGGAGCAGCGTGGTAGGTTTTAGCTCCAACCCTTCTCTCCAAAAATAAATTGAGATACTAGGCCTATTTCAACTAGTGTAACAACATAAAGTAACAAGCTGTAACCGCGCTTGCCAAGTAGGTGCCTATTCACCCGTCTTTTGAAACTATGCAAATCGTAAGAATCCGGGAAGATAGATACAGGAAGGGAATTCCATACTTTGGCTATAAGCATCAGAAAAGATGACCTGAAACGCTTTTTACGCATTTTTGGTACATTAATTGTATAGCAGTGGAGCCCCTCGCGGCGTCTTCTTGTTATTTTTACGGTACTAGTTAAATTGCTCGTTGTAAGCTTTCTTATGACGCTCATAATCAACCATTTTGTTTACATCGTGAACTGGTATTACTAGCTCTACGTATAACACTGTGTTGCTTTTGTTGTGAATCGTGTTGACGTTCTAAACCCCATTTCATCATCTTCTTGATATTTGAATATTTGCCGTGTGGTATCCGGCTGAGTAGAATAGACCACCCTCATTTCTAACCGAGGTGTCATAAAAGGCGACTAAGGTAAGTCGACCCGCCGTGTTGTATCCGGCTGAGTAGAATAGACCACCCTCATTTCTTACCTAGGTGTCGTTAAAGGCGACTAAGGTAGGTTGAACCACCGTGTGGTATCCGGTTGAGTAGAACAGACCACCCTCTTTCTTTCCGAGGGGTCGTAAAATGCGACTAAGGTAAGTTGACGTCAGGCAGGCGGCCGGTCGTAAAATACGTGGCCGAATAATGTGACAACATGTTTATGACATGTTGGGCCGACCCCACTTAGAGTGGGATAAGGGGATAAGGAGGTTGATGATGTTGATATTTGAATATTTTTTTAATGTTATTATTATTAAATTCTTCATAAAACTGAAACAAATCTAAAACAATTTTCATCAAAATTTTCTCATCTATCCATCAGTCTAATAAAAACGAATTTATATATAAGAGCAGCAAAAAGATACGGAAAATAATTTTACGCTTACCGAGCTTACCCGATTATGAAATTTCGACATTAAAAAAGATTAATTAAAATTCAAGTGTGGTAAAAGGAAAATTTACTTTAAGAACTTCCATTTAATATATATTTTCGCTCACGTTATTCTATTTTTAGCTATCAACTCAACCAACTCACTCAAAATGATTATATTCTTTTGTCTCTGTAGGTTGTGTATTTGTGAATAAATCAAATAGGTATTTCCTATACATTTTTTTAAATTTATATATAGACATACTTTTCGCCGTGTGGTATCCGGCAGAATAAAAGAGACCACCCTCCTTTCTTACCGAGGTGTCGTAAAAGGCGACTAAGGTAAGTTGACGTCAGGCAGGCGGTCTGTCGTAAAATACGTAGCCGAATCATATGACAACATGTTTGTAACGTGTTGTGCCGACCCCACTTAGAGTGGGATAAGGGCAGGACAATGATGAATGATATATAGACATACTTTAAGGTTCTGCGATTAATCCTTATTATTGGACAACTCTATAATTATCTATAAAGCTCTATAATATGGACACTTACACATACAGTCCCCAAAGTGACTTGATACTTGTGTTATGGGTGACCGACCACTGGTAGATATACTACATATATAATTTTAAATACATACTTAAACAAATTAAATACACTATACAAAGACTACCTTTGATTCATGCAATGAAATAAATATCTCTTAAAAATGACAATTAAAACAACACTCACGTTGTAAATTGATTTTAAATTTATGCTCTTTTTCAACTTTAGAATATTTCTGGACGTTATGATATGTATTATGTTTTAATATGGGTACTTTGAAAATCAATTCTAAAAGCTATAGTGTTCTATTTTTTTTCATAATACTGGAAACCTAAAGCAAAATAGAAGTAGGTGATAAATTTATTTGAAAAATACCGAACATGAAAAAGGTGCGCCGTGTGGTATCCGGTAGAATAGAATAGACCCCCCCTCCTTTCTCGCTGAGGTGTCGCAAGAGGCGACTAAGGTATGTGCCGTGTGGTATCCGGCTGCATAAATTAGACCACCCTCAGTTCTTACCGAGGTGTCGTAAAAGGCGACTAAGGTAAGTTGACGTCAGGGAGGCGGCCGGTCGTAAAATACGTAGCCAAATCATGTGACAACATGTTTGTAACATGTTGTGCCGACTCCACTTACAGTGGGATAAGGGCAGGAGAATGATGAAGACCGAACATGAAAAAGGTAACTTTCTAAGTCCTTACAAAGTTTAAATTTATTCTTTGATTATCCTTTTCATTACATTTTTAACACTGTATGAGCATGTTGTGTTCTCCTATAATTGGGGGTATACTTAGTTCATGTGTCAACTATTGTTATTAGTTTATTGTTCTGTGCACCTCTGTTAGAGTCCCTAAACAAAGGTTTCCGTTTCAAAGGTCAGATTGCTCAGGCTCCAAAGACTTCAGAACCGATTTATGCGGACAGCCACTGGGTGTCCGTGGTTCATGCGGAACGTTGACCTCCATAGAGACCTCGATCTCCCTACCATTACTCACCTCTTTAAACGTTTTTCGAAATCTTACTTCGAGAAATCTGAGGTACACTCGAACCCCCTTATTTCAGTTGCTTCTACCTACATCCCAGTTAGGTCCGACCATCGAAAATATAGGCGTCCAAAAAGCGTCTTGTATGACCCCGACGATCAAATAACGATCGCCAACACAGATACACGTAATACACACACACAGCGTCTTCGCCGGGGAAGACGAGGTCCCAGTTTTCTGACGTCGGTCGGTCGTGGCTTCTCGCCACCCTTCCGACGCCGCAATGACTAATCTAAGTCATACCATCAACCCTCTACTACACGTCGCCCTAAGTCGTGGTCCGGCCTCACAGGAGGCACCCTTAGGACAACGTTCCCCGACTTAAGTAGAGCTTCTGCGCTCTACTCCCTGCATTTCGTAACCTCGGCGATGCTTCTGCGCTCGCCCGTCCCGCCCGGTGACGCTGTAAAAGCCATTAGGGCTAACAGCATACAGTCAGTTCGAAAAAAAAATCCCTAAACAAATAAATAAAATAAAGACCTGATTAAATTATAAGATTCCATGATACAAATATGATAAGGATCTATGTTCTATATTCTTACTAAAGAGATCCATAATCTAATTCCAGATGAATAAATCTCTCACAAATTCTGCGCAAAGTAGATACATCAATTTAGTTTTATTATATATTTCTCTCAGGAGTAATCCTTCGTTATCCTTTAGTCTAATTTAGGAATACAAGCTACATATCACCTGTCAGAAAAGTAAATATTTCTTTAACCTAACTAGGTCGTTATATGCACATCTATTGATAGTTCAATGTATAATTAATGATAGTATGAAAGATTAGAGGCTAATTTAAAGAAGTGCGTAATAATAATTAACGAAATTGCGCTAGATCTTTAAAAAAAAGTTATGTCCATTTAAAAACATAATGAAATAATCAAAAGTGTTAAAGTTGTGATTTACCATGAATAGCGAAGTAATATAAACACATAATAATTAAAATAATAAACACTTTTGGCAATGATGGTTCCGTTTTAAACGAGCTGAAACTACTTGGCACCATATACTATACATATTTGACTGGCCCGTTGGCGCAGTGGGTAGTGACCCTGCCTTCAGCTCCGCGGGTCGCGGGTTTGTTTCCCGCCGAGAGCCAACATTTTCTATAAAAAAATTGTTAGTTCTTCGAGCCTGGGTGTGTATTTGTATTTAAGTATGTATTTAAAATTATATATGTAGAATATCTACCAGTTGTCCGTCACCCATAACACAAGTATTAAGTTACTTACTTTGGGGACGGACGACCGTGTGTGTTAATGTCCCATATATTTATATATATTATTTATTTATATTTATATGTACCTAAATGTTTATTTAGCGTATTTGCTTATTGTATATCCAAAACCAATCATACTCCAGGAGTTTAATACCGAATAAATTGACTACCTTTAAATCTTCACATGGGATTTGTCACCAATGCGCATGAATAGATCTGAGCACTAATTCTACTCTACAAAGGAAAAAGTAGGAATTTGTCTAGTAGGGAGAGAAAGTTAGCCAGCAAGAGAAGAGAACACTGTATTGCAATGTGTGTTTTGTGTGTATTTAAAATTTATTTTGTGTATTTATGTATCTCGTCTCACTCGTCGAGTAAACATATTGAATGGAATATTTGACCAAATGTTGGCTTTCAGTATGCAAATAATCTCGTACATTTTCGAGTTATATCACATTCAGATGGGCTTTATGCATATAAATGGCGTTAAGGAACGTGTTGATGTATTTGGTTGAACGTAAATTGCTTTTGGGACTGAGGGTGTGTTGTTTTGGTGCGAATTTCTATTTTGTAATATACGTCTATAGGAGGCCATATAGAATATGAGAAGGGGAATCTTCACATAAAACTAGAAAGAAAACAATACACTTATAAAAATATAAACATTCTCTCCGTTCCTTTACTTCCTTATTTTGAAAGTAATGCCCAATTGGATTTTCGTAATTTTATTTAGAATACGTTTCTTTTGCTTAAAACGTTACTATATAAATGGAAATAGTCAAATGTAATTTTTTTAGTTTTTGTACATTCGCAACACGGTAATCACGTGACCGATATCATGGTAGAGTCTTGTTTTCTAGTGAAAACTGTCTTTAAAAAGCGGAGCTCGCCATACAATAACTTTATATAGAGTGTTTTACAACTGCGTAATGTCTTCAACACGATTTACACAGCGATAAACTATAATGTAGTATTAACCTAAAGCTTCCACTACCTTTTAGAAAAACCGTACAAAAATCCGTTTAGTAAAATTTGAGAAAATCGATCATTTTTTTTTCGAACTGACTGTATGCTGTTAGCCCTAATGGCTTTTACAGCGTCACCGGGCGGGACGGGCGAGCGCAAAAGCATCGTCAAGGTTGCGAAATGCAGAGAGTAGAGTGCAGAAGCTCTACTTAAGTCGGGGAACATCGTCCTAAGGGTGCCTCCTGTGAGGTCGGACCACGGCTTAGGGCGACGCGTAGTGGAGGGTTCATGGCATGACTTTGATTAGTCATTGCGACGTCGAAAGGGTGGCGAGAAGCCACGACCGACCGACGTCAGAAAACTGGGACCTCGTCTTCGCCGGCGAAGACGCTGTGTGTGTGTATTACGTGTTTCTGTGTTGGCGATCATTATTTGATCGTCGGGACGCTTTTTGGACGCCTATATTTTCGATGGTCGGACCTAACTGAGATGTAGGTAGAAGAAACTGAAATAAGGGGGTTTGTCTGTACCTCAGATTTCTCGAAGTAAGATTTCGAAAAACGTTTAAAGAAGTGAGTAATGGTAGGGAGATCGAGGTCTCTATGAAGGTCAACGTTCCGCATGAACCACAGACAACCAGTGGCTGTTCGCATAAAAATCGATCAACGACAGACGACTTTTGGGGAAAGCGGAAGGTGGTATACGGTACGATGGTATGGTGGTATTACGAAACAGGTAACTTCTGTATGGGTTAGAGCTAAACTTAATTATACCGGAAACATGTCCGGTCGTTAGGACACTTTATAGTCGAAACACGTACACAGGCAACACTCTCCCGAGGGAAGGAGCCACGGTTAGTTTCCCGCGACCCCTATTTATCCCTTTAATTTACCTTTTGTTACCGAACAACAAATAAAGCGTCCTTCACCTTATTCAAACACTTATTTATTGCTGTGTCTCTGTAACGTGAAGCTGAAATTTTATTGCTTTTACTCTGTCCCTTTTCTTACTTACTAAATTTTATTTCACTCGAAATCACATTTGAGTGTCTAAGGCCGGCTACATACGGACTGCTCGAACAGTGATTAACATACACAGATCGCTCTTGCAATCAGAGTCTATAGCTTAAGACAGCCATGGATAACTGTGCTGCCAACTGCCCGAAGCAGTTGCAACAGCTCGAGCGCTTCGTGTATGAACATACATAGAAGTCTGTAGTTGATTGTGCCATCGCAGCTTAAAGCATTCCATCGTAACTGCTTCAAGCTGTCCGTGTATACCGGTCTTACTATCAAATATTAAATTTGTAATTCAGTTTTAATCATATTCAGGCTTGAACTAATAATTCAGAATTTACATTCGTAAAACATATTACGGAGTCGAAGATCATATAAATGTTAAATAAGCATGAATTTCAAAATAATTCTAAATTATTCGAATACTGGAGTTTGAATAAGTAAATAAATCATTTTTGAAGCTGCCAAATTTTTATCTGATTCTTCTCAGTAAAAGCAACATTCAGAACTAGTGTTAGCTATTATGACTGGCGTTCTAATAGTTTAAGCGGTTTGTACGAAACATTGAGTAATGGTAGTTATAAATCTAGTATTGTTATAGGCTTTTTTAATTCGGAATATTCTATGATTCAAAGAAATTAAAAAGAACTTGTATTTTCTTGATATCGTCTTAAACTAGCTGCTACTTATTTTTTATCTCACTTTTGTGTAGATCCTAAACCGTGGTGAAAATTTATTAAAAACTTGTGGTATTAACGACTTCGCTCTTGCCAACATAAGCGTTTAAGTACACTCAATAATAAAACGTTTTTCCTTGATTCCGAAAGAAAAACACGTTTTTTAATCTTTATTTTTGCATATTAGTCCAGCGTACCTATTAGCTGTTAAAGCGTAATAAAAAGCAATACAGTCTTTCCTATTTACAGTATTTATATGTATATGCTATACCATAGCTTTCGTGTTTATAACAAGCCAATATGCCAACATTGGATCAAATATTACGCGAATGTGCGTCGAGTGCCTCACGTTCCGCTTAGGCACGTAATATTACGGTTTATGATGCATTATCGCGATACGTGACTCCATATGATTGCCTCGTTATAATTTCTGATTTACTTTAATAACAGAGGCGTAAAAGGCTGAAGTCTCACGGCAAGTCTTATACAAGGACTTTGAAGTACACGCTGTTATAATAAAATGCAATTTTATTAAAACGTTACTAAAATAAAAAATATGCAAACGATAAAACCCTTCTTGTCCATGGTATTATAATCGATTTATTCTTACCCTGCAATTATTATTTATCTAGTGGTCTATTCTACACACACCTAAACAGGTCGATTCATCGATGTACATAAAAATATAAAGAATTATAAAACGATAGGTGATGTATATAAAAGACAAAGTAGGAACCGACGATTCCTGCTTTGCGCCTAGCAAAAGTACGTAAATCGTTTGTGGGTTTGGGTATAAGATTCTATAATAAAATTCCGAAATCAATTTTGGCCATGCCATTACAGCAGTGTAAAAACACTGTTAAAAAGAGGCTGATACAAAAAGCCTACTATACTGTTGAAGATTACTTAGATGATAAGGATGGGTGGATATAGGTGCACTTCTACCCTGTACAAGACTGTAATAAATAAATGTAATATTTTAAATAGAGCAACCGCCGAGTGTCTTGCTGGTTCTTCTCGGTAGTAACAGCTTTCCGAACCAGCAGTAAAGTTGACGATTCAAAAGCATTTGTTTACAAGTTTACTTGAATAAAGAATATTTTGAATTTGAATTTGATGATGATTCTAGTAGTTTTAAAAATCTACAATTCTCTACTACATTACTTTAGCGTATCTCTGCTGTTTTACGCAGCGCACGCGACTAAAGCTCCCAGCAAGCAAGTTTTAAACAACTGCGCGATTTTTTTTACACAATTTACATAATACCGATATGTACTATTTACCTAAACCATCCGGAAGCATTGGACCATCTTTTGGTGAAAACCGTACAAAAAGCCGTTCAGTAGATGTTTGAGAAAAACGATTGCATACAGACAGACAGCTTTTTGGGGCTTTATTTTATAATAAGTATAGAAATAGATATAAGAACTAAATTTGAACGCGTCATTAAAGTGCTTTTTTTGTTACAGCAATTTGTCTGGAGTGACTTCACCGAAGATTACGTTCCCACAGATCGGAAACACACGTTTTACCCATCAGTCATCATCAACGAGCACTTATACGAAGTAAAAATAACGGATGTCCCCGTAATACCTTACTTTCCAATCAATTCGTATTATGAATGGGCACACTATCGATTTTACGGACTCAGAAATGCTACAGCCTACATTTTAGTATTTGATCTATCAAATGTAGAAACGTTTCAATACATACGGACATTGAGAGATCAAATGGTCGAAAGCCGTGACATGAGGAATGTTCCAGTTCTAGTAGTCGGTAATAAGCAAGATCTTTTATGCAGTACAACTCCATCAGCTGCCAGTGGCTTACAGCAATTGGCTATGGCTGAAAGCGCTTGCGGTGATTCCAGAGAGAAGAGGCGCAATATCGTTAATGTTGTTCGTAAACATTGGAAGTGCAGTTACGTTGAATGTTCTGCTAAGTACAATTGGCGGGTTATAGCTGTGTTCAAAGAGTTAATGGAAATGATAGACGCTCTAGAGTGGAGTGGTGGTGGAAGGATATCAGAGCCCCCACCAGATGCTACAACCGGCGCTGGATCGTCACATGACAATCGTTGTTCTGTTGCTTAGCAATTTTGATTTTTGAAATTTGCGTTCAGAACATTTAAATTTGTAAATCTTCAGGATTCACCAAGAAGATAAAAGAGGCATCTAAAACAATCAACACCGCCATCTCAATTTGAAATATCAGATAAAATAGTTGTATGACATACGAGTGTGTTTCGCAAAACAGAACTTGTTAAACTTAACGCTGTTAACTAATTTACTACAACTTTGTGGTGCACTGGTAGATAGTTTGTTCGAACTAAATTTTGAACTGTAAAAAGTTGTGTGAAATGTTGTTTGTTGAACTAATTAATGTTTTAAATTGAGCTAAGTTTGAACGCAAATAAGATTTGTCATATCACACACATGGGTATAAAAATATTTTTATACGAAGGTGCGGTTATTTGTTCTGGTTTTCATTAAGATCTTAAGTTTTTGTGAAAAAAAAAGAACAGTAGCAGTCAATTGCTGAGCAAAGGATTCTTCTCTATTTTACGAAAAAAAGTACGAGGCTCACAAGTCATCTATCATGCCGTTCCAATGCGGTTTTGTATGTTACAATTTTCTAGGAATTTATGCAGTTTTCCTAACGGTATTTTCCTTCACCGAAGCCATGATTGACAAATAATTTGCTGAATACGTTTTTATAAAAAAATTCATTTCAACCTACCCGGGATTTGAATTGAATCCACGACCGCCTGAAGATCAATTGAAAGACACATATCAGCGAGAGTAATCTAAACATTATTTTAAAATATATAGATACCGTCTTTTCTAAAAATAATTAATTAAATTAATCAAGTCACTAAAGTTAAAGTATTAATTTTTGCGGGATTTTCATGTTACAATTATATTGTCCTACTTTGTATTCCCGAATCACGAAATGAAAGTCAGATCGTAATAACTTAAGAAGTTTATTTAAAACCCTCTCGGATTTTATTGGACTTTGCTATAAAATCGTTAATTTGAATCCTATTTCTAAATTTGCTTAATTAATTTTCTGTATTTATTTCTCTTATGATATTTTTTTCTTTAGATTTCTAGAAAATAATTTCTGCTAAAATTAAACGATAAAATACTTAAAATAAAAATAAAATTATTTATAAAGGTATAGTTCACTGTTGTTTTTTTTTGTTTCATGGTCATATTTTTTATGTCTAAATAGAGATTTTTGAATAATGACTTTTCGAATATCGAATGTTTTTTATATCTATGTAATTATTTTAGAGTATTTATTAAAGCCGTAAGCATACCGTATGATTCGGTACTGAGTAACGGGGGCGCCATCTAGTACCGAGTACCGAATCGTTACTCACGAATACTATTCGTTACTCGTTACTCGCATCTTTCTTATCGGTACGTATTAGTAACTACGTAATACGGTACCTAATCTGTGGTTTGAATGTGTGCTGTCGGTGAATTTAAATGAACCTTACGAAAAACAATGTTTGTTTTTTTTATTGTTTATTAAGCCCCTTAAAATAAATATTTTTAAATTATTTGAAATCTCCTTTAAAATATTTTTTTATCATATTTTATGTTAAAATTCATTTTAAGCGAACAATATCTATTTTATTCTCACAGTTAAAATAATAAATCCATTTCAAAATCCGTAGATTAGAAGAGTAGATTCCGCCTACAATTTACTTGTGCTTTTAATTATTCTACAATTTTAACTTTTTTTTTTTAAATCGAGATTTTGTAAAAAAAAATGAAAAAATTCGCCTTACGCAGCTAGGTATGCAAGTAAGTAAGTAATATGTCGCGCCGATATCATTCCGTACGGGAATACGACTCGAGACGTTACTTTAATGCTATGGTAGCACGTATCAAAAGTAACGAATAAAGTACCGATACGACAGTAACGAGTACTACTTGTTGTAGTAACGAACACATACGGGTACGCTTTTTGTCGTTACTCTTACACCTCTAGTATTTATTAATTTATATATAAAATAATTTATATATAATTATATATATTTTATATATAATTTATATATAAAAGTTGGCTTTAATTTGCTGAATTCCATAGTTTAAAAGTATTCATAATATAATAGTAATTATTTACCTAAAATAAGCGTTTAAAAAAATCGTATCGATCTAACTAACTCAAACATAAAAATAACTGTTTGATTCATTGATACTCTCAATTATTTTTAACTTTTAGCTATTGATGTGAAAAGAGCAAAGTAGTAATATTACTATTGCATTTGTTTAATAACTAGACAAATAACCGGCCTTATAACGCATACTAGAATAGTAAGAGATAAAAAAAATGATATTCGAATGTGTTGTGTAATGATATAATTATTTTTAATTAATAATTAAGTAATCCTTTCTAAAAACGCGCTTTGAATGTTTCATCTACTTATGAAATACCGATGTTCTGTTTCCATACAACTTTGCCGCGCTGTAGATGGTAACAGCCGTTCAGTTACTTATTTACTACACTAATATTATAAATACTTTCACGGCTATACCATTGGAGGGATATTGATAAAATTTGGTACAGTTAAAGCTCTGCCAGATATAAATTAAAAACGATGTTAAATAAAACAAAACGTGCAGTGCAGCAAGAATTTATGGAACACTTACACACAGGGTCGTCCGTCCCCAAAGTAACCAACTTAATACTTGTGTTATGGGTGACGGACAACTGGTAAATATATACTTATTGAAGATTATGTCTATGCTAAAAATGCCTGGTATTGAAAATCTTTACAGCTTCATACAAGACTGCGGTTTAATAATAAAAGTAAAGTTACAATCCCACTGCTGGGAATAGGCCTCCTCTCTTCGTTTCTGGAGAGAAGGGTTGGAGCTAACACCTACCACGTTGCTCCAATGCAGATTGGTAGGTTACACATATCTCCAGAATTTTCTAGGGATATGCAGGTTTCTTCACGATGTTTTCCTTCACCGAAAAGCGTGTGATTAATTGCAATTATCAATTAGACACATGAGTTTTAACAGATAAACTCATTGGTGCCTGCCCGGGTTTCAACTCGTGTTCCTCTCGAAAGAGTCGCACGGTCTCACCGCTGGGCTATCATAGCTCTCTGTTATATTAATATAAACCTGCGGTTTAATAATGTTAAATTAAAAATGTTTAAAAGATTGACCGCCGAGTTTTTTAATGGGTTTTCACAGTAAGTTGTACTCCATTAATCATATTGAACCTAGACGATTCAAAAGTGCTTGAAAGAGCTTATTTAAATAAAGATTATTTTGAATGGCCGTCGGCGGGAATCAAACCCGTGACCCGCGGAGCTAAAGGCAGGTTCACTGCCAACTGCGCCAACAAATCAATCAATTAAGAGAAACAGAATTAAAAGAAAGAAGGCTAGGTAAGTGCAGGCAGTAGAGGTGAGGTCATATCGCTTAAAAGTAAATGATATATAAATCCTTATAAATATCATCAATACTATGAAATGGCCGACCGTCAAAACCACCTTATCCATATCGCGTACATACAAACGCCAAAAACGAGCAAACATCTGTGAGTTTTCAGTAAAAACATTTTGCAAAACGAATTGATACAGCGTGGTGGCTTTAGATATTAACGGAACCCTTTCGCCGTATGATATCTATGATATTGATGATATTATACGATATGATATCGCAGAGTAGAATAAACCACCCTCATTTCTTACCGAGGTGTCGTAAAAAGCGACTAAATTAAATTGACGTCAGGCGGTCGTAAAATAACTAGCCATCATGTAACAACATGTTTAAAACATGTTTTGCCGACCCTACTTAGAGTAGGATAAGGGCAGGTGAATAATGAATGATGATTATACACGAAAAACTACTTCATTCAATTGGAGATAAGGAAGAAATCCATTGCAATGTAAGCAGACCGGTGAAAATATATGACGCCGCTACTTTTTATTACTTTATATGAACTATATAAATTTAATAGCAATTTCTCAAAACTCTTGTTTCGGTTTTGTAAAATTGCTATTGCAGTTTACGGCTTAAAGAAACAGAACATTGGAACAGGGTACTTTTACACTTTTCTACTTGTTAAATCCGAATTAGGACTAAATCACAATAAACTGAGCGAGAGACATTATTTATTAATTAAACTCATTAATATTTAGAACGTGTTATAAAACCTACAAGTTATCGCATTCGAATTTGGGATAAGACTAGTTTTATAAAATGTTTTTAAAAATTCTCTTTCAATACGGTTGAATTATCTTTTACACTTTAAAAGGTTCATAAAAATGTTAATATGAAGTAGTTGTTATGGTATTTGTGTATATTTCTATATTTGTATCTAAACCGGTTATACTAACGCCATAAGTACAGACGTGTACCCGTCTAGTGCGTCTATACGGGTAGCCGCTCCGTAAAGTGTTTCTTACTTTACGGGCCAACGCGATTTATGACGCGAGTATATCCGGTTTCTACGCACAAATATTAAATTGATCGACACTTACAATTTATTATAATATGTAAATAAATAATGGTTTTAAAAGTTGTATTTAATAATTGTTATAGAATTAAGCAGTAAAAAACATTTTAACTTGACTAATTTTGCTCCAACTCATAGTTGATATAGTCTTATGGAATAGAACAACTTATTATTAGGTTAAATATGTGTATTACGATTTAAAAGTTACATTGCTTTATGGCAACGAATATGTGTTAACCCACCAAAAAATAAATTATGTAAGTTAATCACTCACTCAACATTCTTGATTTAGTGGTAAAAATTTTATATTCTATAAGTTACTGTGTGTCTGGCTACGCTTTACAGTGGCTCAGCCTGAATGTCAAAAAAAATATCCAGTCACTACCAAACTCGACAGAATTATCCCCTGGGTCAATCTAAAGTCTGAAAATTTCATTAAAATGTCCACGCGTTTCGGAGTTTATAAGAAACATACATACTTTCTCTTTTATATATATATACTTATTATAAAACAAAGTCCCAAAAAGCTGTCTGTCTGTATGTAATCGATTTTCTCAAAATCTACTGAACTGATCTTTGTACGGTTTTCACCAAAAGATTGTGCAATACTTCCGGATGGTTTAGGTAAATTGTACATATCGGTATTATGTAAATTGTGTTGAAGAGATCGAGCAGTTGTTAAAAAACTTGCTTGCTGGCACGTAACTAAGCGTGTGCTGGGTAAACCAACAGAGTAACGCTAAAGTAATGTACTAGAGAATTGTAGATCTATAAAACTACTACAAAAAAGTCCGCAATAGCATGTCTCTATCTCTTATAGTTAACTCATAATAAGTACTTTTATGTTTAAAATTAGAATTCTAGAAAAAAATTGTAACACGCAGGGCGAAGCCGCTGACACAGCTAGTACTGACAAAAATATCTCCTTTATTAATTTAATAAGCCATTCTTGCCACTTTTAGTGATAAGTTACGGTGTAATTGATGTTGTTATAAATGTAAAGGCATCTCATAGTAGTAAAAATTGTAAAAAATATGATATTTATCGTCAATTGAACTCTGTGTTGTGCTTACTGTACCCTAGTGCTTCCCCTTTTAGAGATAGTAATTAGATATCGTTACTTTAAATTACGTTTTATTCTTTAAGTAGGTACTTTGGACATATTATCACTTTCTCGTTACACTTTGTTATTTATTTTGCTAACTATATATAACTATATAACTGGCAGTCAGTATAGTGGGTTTAAACCCTAACAATACTTTATTTTTAATGATAGGGTGGAAAAGAATAATTTTTTAGGTCGCATCTCGGAATCGCTATTTCAGACCAAAACGTGGTTATGTTGCGTATGTAATTTTGCACAAACGTCGATAAAATTCACAAGAGAAAGTTACCTTATATCATGACTAGTGAAATTAATGATGCAAATTAAAAAGATTTTGATGACAGGTAAGTTTTTGAGATAAGGTAAGTTCCCGATATAAGCAATAGTCCATAGTCGTTGTATAAATTACATTCTGAGTCTCCTTGAAGCCTGTGAACTAGGCAATAATCAAAAGTCAAAAAGAGTCTGAATTTTAATAAAGAATTAAGAGTACTGTTGGGTCTACCAAGCTGGTCTATTTATGTTACTAATAACAGCAACACTATGATAAAATGAACTTAAATATAACTTCATTCCACCAAAGTAAGTATTTAAAAATGGAAATATTATAATCATTAAATTTCGATATTTAGTAAGTATATATTATTAAGGGATATGATTACCTTAATCTCTTTCACGAATTTCAAAAAAATTATACGTTTGCTGGATTGCATTTTGAATTTTTGTAACTTACTGTACGGTCTTCTGCTACCCTGTACGATCTTCGGTTAATCGGATTAGATTGATAGATGCATTGATTTATTGCGACACGTAATTGATATATTTATTTATTATCATTTTATAGTTAAGCAGCCTGTTACAATCCCACTGCTGGGTATAGGCCTCTTCTCTCCGTTTCTGGAGAGAAGGTTTGGAGCTAAGACCTACCACGGTGCTTCAATGCGGATTGGTAGGTTACACATATCTCCAGTATTCTCTAGAGATATGCAGGTTTCCTCACGATGTTTTCCTTCACCGAAAAGCGTGTGATAAATTGCAATTATCAATTAGACACATGAATTTCAATAGCAAAATTCATTGGTGCCTGCCCGGGTTTGTACTCGTGTTCCCCTTGAAAGAGTCGCACGGTCTCACCGCTGGGCTATCACATTTTATAGTTATTTGATAGTATTTATAATGATTTAACAGTAGTTTGATAATGATTTAATAGGGTGCGCACGCGCGGTCGCTAACGTCGTACTACGTGTAACTCCAATTTTATGCGATATTAAGAATATGGCGTAAATGCCGATGTTGTGAATGTACGTGTTAGCCCGTATACTTATCATTCAAAGGATATAAAATATAAGTTACTTAATTGATTCTTCCAAAAATAGAGAGCCAGATTTGACCTTTCAATTTTAATTAGACTTCTTGTCTAATGTATAAAAGGAATACGAATTTAATTTCATAATTAATAAATAGTAAAGAGACTTACTTTGTTTGATCTAAAACGTTTAAAGAAGCTATTATTTAAATCAAATAATATAAAACTATTTTTTTCCCTCCTCTAACTCGATTAAGCTTCCTTGTTAAAATTGACAAAAGCATGATGTTTTGAAATTTTATTTCAAATTTGTACTAAGGAACATGATTTTTCAATGTTATATCAAATAAACAAGTCTTCTTAAGTGTTAGTGATAAGTTTATAAAGAATACAGTTCTTCTGACTAATTAAATAAATAAAAATATTCAAACTACTATTCTCGAAATTGAATACGAGATCGTTACAAATCAAATGCCAATATTTAGTTTAATATTTGCGTTAAAACGAAGTTGCAATTTATATTTATAAGGGATATGCATTGTAAATAATGTTAATGTGTAGTTGTAACAAATCGTTATACAAATGTTACACGGTGCAATAAAATGTTGTGAACACTTTTATCTGAATATTTTATTTTCTAAACTACTTTCATGAGCATCATTAATTATTAATAGAACATTTATGAATATTTCAGTTATTTTTTTTTTAATTTAAACTATCGTGAGTAGTATTCATAGTTAATAAAGATACCGACTATACTCACGTCTAATTTTATCGGATTAGCCCGACTAGTTTCGAATCCGTCCGGGGCGGGATACTGTTATCCCGCCGCGATAACGTCGTGTAAAGAGCTCATGAATAAGTGCCCCGGATAATAAATATAAAGTTAATACTAACTATTAAAATACATCTTGGAAAACTCATATGTGTTGCCTAAAACCAACATTCTAAAACCATCAGGATATCAAGGCATATACATATTATTGAACCCGCCGTGTGGTATCCGGCTGAAATAGACCACCCTCATTTCTTAACGAGGTGTCGTAAAAGGCGACTAAGGTAAGTTGACCCACCGTGTGGTATCTGGTAGAGTAGAATAGACCACCCTCTTTCTTACCGAGTGGTCGTAAAATATGACTAAGGTAAGTTGACGTCAGGCAGGCGGCCGGTCGTAAAATACGGAGCCAAATCATGTGACATGTTTGTAACATGTTGTGCCGATCCCACTTAGAATGGGATAAGGGCAGGAGGATGATGATACATATTATTGAACACTGTAGATATTTAGATTATAGGTGAACTCGAGTTGACGTGTAAACTGACCTATCTTTTCTAGGCTGGAGCCTGTTTTTATATATCATTCTCGTTGTAAAATACAAGCCAAGTTGTCATATATTTTAAACCTTTATTTACAACGAAAATAAAGTAAAATAATTGTTAATAATAAAATTTTAAAACTTTGTCTGTCTGTCTTTCTTTTATGCCTACATGAGTAAAGTCTGAGGTAATATGAAATTTAGCACAATTCAGGCCTATAAACCTCGCTTTTTTAAAGGCTAAGTAATTTTTTATACCGGGAACAGAATAAAATACAAAGCATATAATTGAGAAAATTTTACGTCTCCAAGCTGTTTTTGTCATATTTATTTCATCATATTATTGAAATTATTATTATTGGCTATTATTAGTTCAACAAAAATTTATACAACGGAAATATTTCAATATGGCTAACTAAATTTTTACTGTCTTCTATAATTATAATAATAATTATCTATAATTACATACTGAATTTAGAAAATCCAGTTTGTCGAAGAAATAGGTAAGATCTTCTTTTATCTTATCATAAGTTAAAACCGGTGTCACAGGTATAACTTGGATCTCCATTTATTTAAGGTATGTACGGTCTGCTAATACCCTGTACGATCTTCGGTCGATAGGTTGATAGAACTAGATTGATAGATATAATTGACATATTGCGACACTTGATTGATAGTTTATTGATTATAATTTGATAGTTATTTGATAGTTTGAGAACGCGCGGCCGCTGACGTTGTACTAATTCCAAATTTGTGCAAAATAAATTATGTGACGTATAATGCCGATTTAGCAAATGAACGTGCTAGCCCGTACAGGGTATACGAGTACCTTGTATCGAAATATGTCAATATGTTTCAAAAGGCCCGTTTTCACCTCAAGGCTGTCGTCCAATTTCCTCCCGACCGGATATTACGTTGTCGTATAACGGATACTGTCCTCAGGAAGCTTTGAGGAACGTTAACTAAATCTTAGATTCAGACACAAAGATGTAAAACTGCTAATTATTAATGTATGCAATGGCATCCCATAATGAATGCATTATGGGATCATGATATATAATTTATAGAATTGGTGTTGCTTTGTAGATTTCCATAATACATTTATAATTTTAAAAAATATTATACTATAATGACGCGATTAGAGAAAATCTATTTAGTGCTGAAAGAAGAATATATATATGCAATATAAAATATATGTATATATTGTATAATACTAAATAAATATATAGGACAATTACACACACGGTCGTTCGCCCCAATGTAAGTATCGTGACAGATATCTGGTACTAATTAAATATACTACTAATTATGTAATTTTAAATTTATACACCCAAACTCGAAAACCAACAATTTTTTTTTTAAATGTCTTGTCTTAGGTAGAAAATGTATTTCCACACGATCGTATCGTTCTCTGAATAGCACTTGATAAAATGTAAGTAGTAATTAGGCGCGTATTTTTTTAATATAAAAAATCATTGATGCCTGTTAAGGTTTGAACCCGTGACCCTTTGGTAAGAGTAACACATCTTTCCAATCGGACATAGCGGGGCATGCATCATATTAATATAAATAAATTGTATTTCGGTGTGATAAAAAGTAAAGAAAAGTAACGACCTGCTATTAGCTCACTGCTGGAAATAGGCCTCGTATCTACTTTTTTTTGAGAGAATGGGTCCAGAGACCGGGCGGCCACCAATGAGTTTTTCTGTTAAAACTAGTCTGTTCTATTAAAATGTCTTTATTGACATTTTTAAGTTACCACACGCTTTTTGGCGAAGGAAAACGTCGTGAGGAAACTTACATATCTCTAGAGAATTCGTACCAATCCGTATTGCCTGCAGCAATGCGGATTGGTTGTGGTTCTTAGCTTCAAAACCATCTTTCGAAAAACAGGGAGAGGAGACAATGCCCAGAAGTGGAATGCTTACGGGCCGTTAGTATTATATATTATAATTGTTCTAGATTAAAGGTATTATAACGCGACAGGTATTATAATGAAATATAAAGACCGCTCAAATATCACGGTGAAATGGAACCGTCATTAATTTTAAGGGCTGTATTTGACAGGGGTGACAGCCTGAGAGTAGGGAGGCTGTGGGAGAGATAAGGCTGAAGCACGACCGGTCAAAGATAATATTAGTATAATCATAAAGTGATAATTTAATATGGTATAATATATTTTATCTGGGTTTAATTTCTTAACTTATAATATTAAATCTAATGGCGTTGGATATACCTTATATAATAATATTCTACATCAATATAAATAAAATATTTACGTTCGCAAAACCAACTTTTATATCAACTGATTAAGTAAAGTTATTAGGAGAATAAATCATATTAAAAAATGTCTCATAATATAAGAAAGTGTAGAGCATTTGGCATTAAAAATTGTTAAATATTTTTATATAGTGAAAGTAATTTCAACCCGGGAATTTATCTTAGAGACATTTAGTACCGACAAAACAAATTCATAGAGTTAGTGTGACGTTCAAAAAAGCAAATATAGAATTACAACAAAAAAAATATCTATTATTAAATTCTAATATTAATGTGGTTCGTTGATAAAATATAATTTCGACATCTAGTTAAAGTCAAAATTGTGCGGAATTTAACGTGTATAATATCTTAAAACGTATTACCACGTACCAATAAAGCGATACATTGTAATTCACTTCAAGAAATACTAGAATTGAATTGCGGCGTCGCCATGTTTGCGGTACAAACCGAATTACCTGAGGACCATTGGAAATTGGAAGCTAGAGTTAACCATAAGTTCAAATTCGCTTCTCCCTGTTACTTAACCGTTTGTTGAATTTACATTGCTGGTAATAAATTTATCATATTACTTTGTAGGGGCCTCCGTAAAATATTCAAAATAACTCAGATAAAAAATTTAGGCCCGGCGCCTCTATATAGTCAAATGTGCAATAGAAAGTCCATACAAAAATCGCTAATCTCGGCTCATTTTTTGCTTAACGAATCACAAAGTTAAAGTAAACAAAAAAAGTAAAAAAAAAGTAAGTAGTAAAAGTAAAAGTAAGTAAGTAAGTAAAAAAGTTAAAGTTTTTTTTTTTTATGGTATTTATTTGGATGATCATATTGGTGGTAGGAATGCCCCTTCAACTTAAGGGAAAAATTTGTAAAACGGTCATTCGTAATGTATGGAACATAATGTTGGGCAATAAAAGAAAAGGATGATAGAAAGGTACATGCGAATGAGATAAGAATGTTAAGATGATGTGAGGATGTGTGGTGTGATAAAATTTTGTTATATTTCGAATTGAGTTTATTAGGGGAAGTGTGAAAGTTGAGCCCATTTTAGAAAAGATTAGAGATGCGAGATTAAGTTGGTATGGTCATGTAATGAGTAGGAATAAAAATCATGTGCCCAAAAGAGTTTTGAACATGAATATAGATGGATTTATGACTAGAGGAAGGCCGAAGAAACGATGGATTGTGTGAGGATTAATATGGATATAAAAGGAGTGGCACCAGAGTTGACAAATGATAGAGAAGAATGGAAGACTAAGACAAATCAAATCAAATCAAATCAAATCAAATCAAATCAAAGTAATCTTTATTCAAATAAACCATTCAGGCACTTTGAAATCGTCAACCATCAGTATGATTAATGAAGCTACAACTGGTTCGCAATGTTGCTCTTACTGAGAAGAACCAGCAAGAAACTCGGCGGTCAATCTCTTAAATATTGTCAATTATACATTATTAAACCGCTGTCTTGTATGAAGTTGTAAGGATTTTCAAATTCAGGCATTCTTATCATCCAAATAATCTTAAATTTTATTATAAGCATATTTTTTACACTTTGAATCTTTCTGTAGAATGGTCTAAAATGGATTGAGGAATTTTATTATAGAAGCGAATAGCGAGACCAACAAATGAGTTGCTTACTCTGCTGAGTCGCGACGCGGGTATCACTAGCTTTTTGTGATCTCTTGTATGTCAAATTTTGTTTCATACATACCGATATTTTTCCGTACAAATAGAATATTACTATATGTATATTGTGATTCTACAGTAAGTATGCCTAATTCTTTGACATATAGTGCCAACCTCACTTAGAGTGTGATAAGTCTTCTTGCTGGATACTGAATTTTATGCAAATCAAATCTTATTCAGAAACTGGTGTAATATGAGACGTGAATGTACGTATGTTTAAAGTATGTGCATTATATATAAATATATATATATATATATATATATATCTGAAGTTTAAATTTCTATAACAGAATTTGTATAAAGCAAGCAATGTATACTTTACAAGTCGATTCAGTCTTATATTTGATCTAAGTCTATGTCCTTATTAAATTCTGCCTTTCAGTGTAGTCAGCTTAACCAATATTGGAAGATTGTTAAACCTTATTTGTCGACGAAAATTTACTATATTCCTATAACTGTAGCATTATAATGCGATTTTAGTTAAAGTTTTAAAAAATCTATTAAGTATATTATTTCTAGAGATCTAAGTCACTAGATCCAATGGAAACTGAATATATTGGAAACGACTATTTGGGACTATGATATACATATATAAAAAGATACATATTATATTGAATTTATATAAGACACTTCGTTTTTACGCTGGAGGTTAATAGGTGATAATGCAACCTTTTTGGTATAATCGGGTATTACTTCATATACAACTACACTATTACTAATATTATTAATTTTAACGACAAACTATTAATTTCTAATCCTAGGTTAGATGTAAAATTATAAACAGAGATATTTAATAAGTTGGTTGGTTAAAAAAAACTCGAAAACAAATATAAACGAACAAATATTTCAGCAGTTTTTTCAAAAATTTACTCTTTGTGTACGTTAAGGGATGAAATTTAAATATTAAGTTATTAAATTTAAATATTAAGTTATTATTGACGTCTTGTTGTCCAAGGCAGAGTGGAAGGTACAAGGCCGCGTGGACGGTCTCCGATGCGATGGACCGATCAAGTTAAGGCAATGGTAGGCGGCCCTGTACACAAGTGCACCAGAATGAGCAGGAACAGGGAGAAATGGCGAGACATCGTGAGGCGAGCAACATCTGCCACCCATAAAAATACTTAGTGTTAACCACGACCACTCTGTCAAGAGTGTTGCGACTGAGAAGAAGACGTCCGGCTAACTTTGCAGGGCTTTATTTAAAGATACATGAATTACAGTTATCAAAAAAATGCTCTGATCGCCACAAAACTTTACAGGAACATCCGCTGACTCATTCTAAAGATCGTCACAAAATTTGATTAGAATCAGTCCATTTGTTTCGGAGTTTATAAACGACATACAGACATACCTTTATTTTTATATATTAAGAAGGCAATCAAGGGGATAAAGCCTTGGCCAAAAGCTAGCTATACCTTATCTTAATGAAAGTTATTGTAACCGAAATTATTATATTTTTAATCTGTTTATAGCAAGATGACTACACGATTTCGTTCGTGCCATAATTAAAAGCTTACACTCAAATACATCACTAGTTCGTCAAAAGAATTGTGTCCTCAAATTTAGTGATAAAAGATAATTAAAGATACTAGTAAGATAAATTAAATTAAGTGCTTCGAAGCGACGGAACGGTATAAGTAGAAGATAATAACTTTAGAAGATAATCTTTCCTTGAGGGGCGTCAGTATCCTGAAAATACTTAAGCGAAATTATTTTCAATATCTTATAAATGTAATATACTTTTAGTTAGAAATATCAATATTACATAGAAAATAACTACGAAGCAGCATTAACCAAACGGCTTGATAATATCACCCTAAAACCTTATTTCTAATACAAATGTAATGATTATATTATTTTGTTATAATCGGCTTAAATTTAGAAATTAATTATGGATTATATTATAGCAATACTTTTATATCCTAATCAGGTTAGCGGGCAAAAGGGGCAGACATAAGTTTTTATATCAAAACATTTGTTTATACGGCATTAACATAACAGCCCGTGCTTCATTTCACTAGAATCACAGATTTAAAAAAATATTCTCTACCAAAGACGAATATCAATCCATATGACTTCATCTCACTCCGAGAAATGTAATTTTATTACGAACTTATTACGCGAAACTGGAACGGCTTCGAATGGAGTAAAAGTTTGAATATTAGAAAATATATTGTTATAATTTATATGAATGAAGATATTATGCGTCGTTGGTGTTATTAAAAAAGAATGTTATTTAATTATAATGCCGAGTTAAAAAAGAATCTTCACAAAATATTATGTGTCGTAAATTTCATCAAAAAGTGACCCTATTCGTAATTGTAGAATCGGAATAATGAACAATAATTACGAATAATAATAGATTTTTAGGGAATTACCATTATTTTGGTAGCCTCAACGATCTAAACTCTTTATTAGGGCAGAAGCGATTGGTCGACGTGTTAAAGTGTTCGCAATGCGTCGGTTGTAGTGCAAGGGTCTATCCAGGCTCAACAAAATTTAGCAGGAGTACGCTGCTGACGAGGGTGTAGAAGTGATGCGTTCAGTATTCCTGTGCCCTCGTCCCCAAGCAGCAAGGTGGAACACCAAGAGGTTTTAGCCGGTAGGAGTCCGGTATAACTGCTTTCTGCTTTCACCCCCGAAAAAAAAAACAGCAGAAGCGATGCCAAGGACGTTAAAAGGGAGAGCAGAACTTAGAAGAGCTGGTCCGGTATGGAATTCGATTTGCCCTCGTAAAAGAAACATGATAGCACCAAGCAGTCACTATGTTTTTACAACAATGACACCGAAATCGAAAATTTCATTCTTTTAATTGAAGCCAGGTGTTTTCAACGAAAGTTTCTTTTTCCTCTTAGGGTTTTTTAACAAAAAAAATGTTCACTGGACCTTTTTACTATCTCAGTTACATTTCATTTATTTCTTAAAGTACTCTAAAAGGAAAATTATTAAATGCCTGTAATAAATTTGTGTGCCCCAAAATATGAGAGAAGACAAAACGCTCAATTTACAGTGCTAATAGCGAGAATAAAAATAACAATCAGATACAATGCATAGTTAAACTTATAAATCTAACAAGATTAGCATCTGAGGAAATAAATCTTTTGATAAAAGTTAAAGAGGACACCGCCGTTTTTATAAAATACAAAATGTCTAAAGTACGATAAAAGTATTTTTAAACAAACTGTGCGTTGGTTGTTATCAATATGTTATTGATATGGGAGATAAATTTCATCAACGCATCAATAAATTTCATAAATATAAATATATTCTATATCAACGCTCGTAATAACCCGAGAGAGATGTCTTAAGATATCATATAAATTGAAATTAAACTGTCAAAACTATGTTACTTTTAAGTTGAGTTACGTCATCAAATTCAAAAGTAGGTTTGTTTGTTTGTTTGTAATCTCTTTATTGCATGTGTTAATGCAATGGCGTGCTTATTCCGTAATCGGAATCTCTTCCAGCCAACCACTTAAATTTTGACAAAGGTTCTAATAAAAATTTAAAACTAACTATTAATAATTAAAATTAAAATAAAACTTAAAATACAGAAAACTTAAATTAAGAAACAAAAATAGAATTAAAAGTAATACGAAATAATAAAATAATATTATAGTACATATAATAAATATAATAAAATAATAAATAGAATAAAATATATTTATTATCATATATTAATATCGGCTGAGAATTTTTTTTTATTGTTTTGTTTAAATGAAGATATTGTTTTTAATTTACGAAAGGAAACGGGCAGTTTATTCCATAGTTTAACAGCTTGTGAAGTGAATGAATCGGCATACGTTTGAGAAACACATTCTGGGGAGGCAAGGGAGAGATTATTTGTAGATCTTAGACGCTGACCACTTGTTTCTGACAAAAATTGAAAGCGTTCACGTAGATATTTTGGAGCACAAGGGTTGAAGAGTATATTAAAAAGTAGTGACAAAATATGACAATTCCTTTGAAGCCTAATTGGCCTTTGGCCTAAAAGCCAGTTTAATTTATTACGATATTCAGTAATGTTGTCAAACTTCCGTAGACCAAATATGTACCTTATTGCTACGTTTTGAAGGCGCTCCACTTTATTTAGTAAAACTTCTGAGGGATCAATTACAGCCACATCTGCATAATCAAGTATAGGTAGCAAAAGGGAATTGGCTAATAAAATTTTAGTTTTAAACGGTAAATAAAATTGCAATCGTTTTAAGGCGTGTAAAGATGAAAAAAAATTTCGCCCTACGTCAGATATATGTGGAGCCCAAGATAGTGTTTGATCTAATGTAATGCCTAAGTTTTTTACACAAACTGAATAAGGCATAGTTTTATCATCAAATTTAATACTGGGAAAAAAAATTAAAAATTAAAAATTTAGGTCTTGTCGGGAAATGTAAAGCAGTAGATTTCGTTATCTCAAATCAATAGATATGTATTTGGAATGATAAAGGCAACAGACCTAAGTCATAATAATCTGCAGAAATAAAACTTCTATGATTCATTGTTCAAATATAAATATAATAATTTATAGGTACGGTTCCGAACTTTTTATGTTGACTCAACTTGGAGGTATTGGCATTCTAAAGTATTTACTGTAAATATCATCCCAGAAGCAAGCACGATCACCGAGGAACGAATTTCTTAACTCAAGATCGGAGTTCAAGTACATATAAGGCGATCGATTAACACCCACCGGTGGCCATGCTGGATACGGAGAGTCATCGGGAATTGGTTTACTGAGAACAAAAAAGAATCTTTCTTTTAAAATGCAAAAATTAACTCATTTATCATTATTAATAAATACTGTATTTATCAATTTCTAAATCATAAAAATAAGAAATACACAATTATAATATTAATATTTGAAATTTCATTAGAAGTGAAAATCATGGGAAGTAATATTATTCTCAATTTTGATACTTGGTTTGTTATTTAAAGTTTTTCAAATATGAATATAATATTACATGTAAATTACAATCATGTTAATCTTCAATAATACTTAAATTTCTTACCCAGTAGTTATGAAGTTCAGCCACATTTCTCTCATCATTGTCTTCATTTTTTGATACTGTTCAGAAAGTTTGTTTTCGTTAGCTTCGTCCATTAATGCAACTGTCTGGGCAGCGTGAGCGGCACCTCGAATATTTGTATGAATAATATAATCCTGTCTTTCATCGGCATAACCATATTCGTATAAGTAAATTTTATCATTACCCGCTTCTACTTGTAACTGTACAGCTTTTGCTGTTCCATACCCAAACATGACATCCGTGAAATAATCAACATAAGCTAAAATTGTTTTTTCACTTACAGATTCATCACCAAAGTAGTATTGTCGAACTTTTCTAGCCACCTCTTTCTTTTCATCGTCTGATGAAAATTGTAAGTTTTCCGGAAAAAAATCTGAAAACCTTTCGTTCATTGGATTTTTCCACATGTCGAAGAAGTTCATTCGAAAAATACCTTCATGTTCGCATATCCCATATAACATAGGCACTTTTGGATAATTTCCGCTTTTTAGTATATTTACTGGATCATCGTCAAGAAACATTTCCTCACCTAAATCCCGTTCAATACATGGGCTAAATATGACAGAACTATTCTTACTTGCCATAACAGTTACAGACCAAAGTGAAGAGATAGGCACATTCTGGAAGAATTCTTCTAAAGCATTCAAATCATCAACGTTATTGAAATTTAATTCTCTTGCCATATGCTTAGCATTTTGTAAGGGATCGATTTGAACACTAAATGAAGCAGTGTTAGAACCACTTTCAGGTATCACTTTATGGAATAATCCACTAGCACTTTTCGACAGCATAATTAAATCCACCGATGAAGCGCCTGCACTCGATCCACTAATTGTAACGTCATTTGGATTGCCACCAAAGTGTCTAATATTATTTTGCACCCATCGAAGTAATGCTATTTGATCTTTCATACCAGCATTACCAGGTATACCCTTTGTACCAAGGCAAAGTAATCCGTGTGCACCAAGACGGTAGTTAAAATTGACAGCGATTATTTTTTTGCTTTTGACCATATTTACAGGTGTCATGTCTCTACTAGATCCAAATTGATAACCTCCTCCATGAACATACACAACTACTGGAAGATTTGTTTTCTCTGTATCGGGCACATACACATTGGCTATTAGACAGTCCTCTTGCATTAAAATAGGTTCTTTCCCAAAATCGACTATATCCATTCCAGCTATTCCTTGAGGACATATTATTATTGTGTTTTGAACTGCTTCAAGAGGTGTAGTCCATGTTGGCGGTGGGAGAGGTGGCTTAAAAATGTTAAGAATAAAATTTTAATTGTCTAAATATCTATTTTTTTGTATTTTTTTCATATATTTATAAAAAAAACCGTACAAGATAGCTTAGTAACTTAAAAGGTCCATAGAACATATCTAAGTGAAGTTCTTAGCACTATAACTGGGATTTGGAATGCGTTCTTTTACAATTTATCAGTAATTATTTACTCAAAACGTGAGTCAATACAGCGAAAGTTATTTGGTTGCTAGTTTGTTAAAAACGATTAAATTTAAAACGGACGACTCAACTATCTGTATAAAAACAACTTTATTGATTATAAATCAAACGTTATAATCCTATAATCTATGTGCAACCAACCAACGAATCAACTTAAATCAACCGACATTCACTACGTCGGATGATTGAAGTGAAAAAGATAAATCATTTTGATTAGTAATCATCTTTTCTTACCCTGAATTTATCTTGTCCCGTTGGACCTGTTGCATATGGTATACCATAGAATACGAAAATATCTGTGTCTGGTTCTTTATATCCACGCACAGGTCCTTGCTCTATGTTCACGAGACGTGATTCTTGAGTTGTTTTTCCTAACACTACTGCAAGTGCCCACACAAATATTCCCAGCTCTGGCCAAAACATGACTGTTTTACCTAAAATGAAAAAAGTTTGAAAATAAGTAATCATCAACAATTTTTTTTGAAGCACCTTAATTGAAGCAAAGAAAAAGTATTGAAATACGTTAGGATGACAAGCTTCGGTCGTCAGTAGCAGTCATTATTACATAGATTTAATTAACAAACACAGACCGTATTATGCCAAAACAATTCTTTCATTACTTTTATACTATGGAATTCCGCAAAATAACGCCTACTTATATGGTTTTACTATTAAGTACCTGCCTTTATAGTTCTTAATAAAGTTCTTAAGTTCTAAATTACACCTTTTGATCAGTTAAAAACTATCTTAAAGTAAAATAAAGTAACGGCCTGTTACTATGCCCACTGCTGGGCTAAGGCCTTCTCTCTCCGTTTCTGGAGAGAAGGGTTGGAGCTAAGACCTAACTCGCTGCTCCAATGCGGATTGGTAGGTTACACATATCTCCAGAATTCTCTAGAGATATGCAGGTTTCCTCACGATGTTTTCCTTCGCCGAAAAGCGTGTGATAAATTGCAATTATCAATTAGACACATGAGTTTTAATAGAAAAACTCATTGGTGCCTGCCCGGGTTTGAACTCGTGTTCCCCTCGATAGAGTTGCACGGTCTCACCACTGGGCTATCACAGCTCAAAAAAAAAACTATCTTAATATCATACTAATTTCAGCTGATTTTGGTGCTTGTTACCTTGTTACTTTGGTGTTGTTTTAGTCTCCAAAAATCTACTTACCAGAAATGTTAAGCGGCAATGTTTTATATATCAATGAGGAGAAAACAATCAAAAACAAGTTTTTAAGCTTTAGTATCTAGATATAAAAATAATCAAGATAGCGATCGTTAGTAAAATCAATTAAATCAAAGATAATCAAATACTGGTTAAGGAGAAAAAAGTCATTACTACGTAAAAAAATTGAACATTCATTTCAAATGTTATTATAGAATTATTTTGCTAAATACTGCGTTTGTTAAAAAAATCTATGTACTGGTAAGTGTAGGAAGCAGATACCGTTCACACACCTTATACATGCAGGTATTAAGCTGTGATAGTTCAGCGGTGATACCATGCGACTCTTTCGAGGGGGTCACAGGTTCAACCCCGGGCTAGGTACAAATGAGTTTTCTGTTAAAACTTATGTGTCTAATAGATCTTTAACATCCTTATCGGTGAAGGAAAACATTGTGAGGAAAACTGCATATATCTAGAGGGATATGTGTAACCAACCAGTCCGCATTGGAGCAGTGTGATAGGTCTTAGCTCCAATCTTTCTCTTTAAAAACGGCGAGAGTTTGGTGCTCAACAGTGGGATGGTACCAGACCGTTACTTTACTATACATACAGGATTAGTTATCACACGTATCCCAAATGCTACAAAAACATTGCACAAATTCACTACGACAATATCTTAGTTAGAATCTCAGAACTTTTTCGAACTCTATTCTCCAAAGAGTAAGCGATGGGATGCCTAGTACTTACTACCTTAAACTATTGGCTATTTGTTCATCGTAATAAGAACAGGAAATAATTATTACGACATGTTTTTAACGCCTGGGAATAGTTTCTCAGCAGATAGCAATAAAAGGTATTTTATTTTCTCTGTATATATATTATATATATAATTTTGATTTCTTGTGTACTGGGTTTGTAATGCCTTTCAATAAAAATATTATTATTATTATTATTTATATTTTATGTTATTTTTCTCACATTTCAGGGGCTGTCCTTACCCTTTTGCGAGCTTTTAGCCAAACGAAAGGGCAACTTTATATAGTATTCAATGAATGTGTAGTGTGTAGGTTATGTTATGGGTATGAATATATTATAATTTAAGTTTTTGTTCATCTTATAGCAGTTGTTAATTTTGGAGTGATAAAAATTTACGAACTATCCAACATGTGTTGAGTATAACTGCCTTTTGTAGAAGAATGTATGTTAGTGGGTGTATACAGAGAGATTTGAGACTGGCGTGAAGCGATTTGGGTATGACTCCTGTTGTTGATATTATGATCTGTACAATTTTTACTGTTTGAGCTTTCCATTCCATTTTATTTCTATTGCTAGATCATTATTGTTATTATTAGTTAGCCCCGAAGCATAATCAGAAGATAGGCTGCATAACATCCTGTCGAAACAAATATGACATTGAAAGATTGAAAAACTTGCTCCGATCGCCACCAAACTTTAAAGGATTATACGCAAGGCCAATCTAAAGATTGCCAGAAAATTTTATTAATATCAGTTCAGCGTTTTTGGAGTCTATAAGGAACACACGAATACACTTTCTCTTATATATATATATATATACATATGTATTTGTATATACGCTGTAAACCAATTAGGAAAATTATCAATCAGTTCACAAATCAGTTGATAGTGTAATGATAGGTCTGATAAGTTATACGCATTACGTGAATCATGTTTTGTTATACAATATTATCTAAAGTAAATAACAACATAATAAAATGAATCACCATTGTAATGTAAAAAGATAACTTATTTTAAGCTATTGCATAGCTTCTATCGCGGGCCTTGAGCGTGGAGACCGAATCTAAAAATTCCGTAACGAAAAAACCTAACACCCCCTACTCCGACCGGCACAGCGGTGATACTTTTAGTAGCGATCTGTGCGCTCCGGGGCGCACACGCCAGTTGACGGACTGATGACTTTTTGAAATATCACGCTTGTCTCTTTAGTTCAGCAACCCGACTTTAGGTGGCATTGGTTGTATTGAAAACTACCGTTAAAATTGACATGTATTGAAAGATAATAAAAATATTTTGAACAATACTAACATCTCATTTATTTAATTTAAAAAAAAATGTTTTTTTATCGGTCACCACGCTCAAAGTGTAACTTGAATTAATATCAAAGAAAAAAAACAAAGGAAAAAGAAAAAAAAATACTGCATAAATAAAATAAATATATAATTGTAATTGCATAAGTTGATAAAAAATGGTATGTATTAGCTTTACCGCGGCAGTCTCCGAGTGCCACACGTATTTTTTTTTATCTACTCTGATACTATAATACAAAGATTATAAAACTGAAAACAAGATTCTTATGACAAACATTACGTACGGAACAAAAATAAAAAATTAAAAAGTTTCATTACGATACAGGTCTTGTATGGACACCTGTATCATAATGTAACTTTTTAATCATAACGATACAACTTCCAGCTGGACCAAGGAGGTTTAAACCTCTACCTTAAAAAAAAAGGTTTCAATGAATGGGTCCGCGGCGACGCAACACGCATGCGCAATCGATGTTTGCGCCTTGGCGCCAATAATTTAAAAACATTTAAAAAATATTTACAATATTTAAACGAAGTTTAGTTTTGTTTGTAAAAAAATAAGTTTTTGTGTAAAAACATGTCTGAGAGCGGGGATAGTGGTGATTGTACACCACTATTCTGAAAGCTGCGTCAAACATGACCGTGAACCTGTTGCCGACGAAATCTAGGAGCAACAATATTAAATGTTACCACGAGTTCATGGAATGGAAACGTACGTTTTACGTATTATAGTATGAGAGTAGATAAAGTAGTGTATGATACTGTACATAACTTGGTCTTATAACACGAGTGTGACACTATAAAAAAACTCGCCTGCGGCTCGTTTTTTTAAACCACACTCGTGTTATAAGAACCCTTATTATGCAACAATATCATAAACTACTATTATTTATGTACCATAAAACATAAGAAAACATTATTTATAAAAAAAAGTAAACAAAGGTCAATTTTTCCCTTTGGATTCCTAATAATGTCACTACTACATAAGTTAGAACATCAACAATTTACATCTTCAGTATGGAAAACGTTAACTAAAGTTGCGAAACTCATTCGTTGAGCAAGAAATTCTCTACCGAAGACGAGTACACCTTTACAACTTTATTACTCCGAGAAATATGATATTAATACGAACTTCTCTCATAAAACTTCAACAGCTTCGAAGGATAGACAAAAAGTTTAACAGAAATAACAAAGAAATATATTATGAAATAAAATATAGAAAGGTTTTAAATTAAATGTAAGGAATATGTTCACAAGTAAAGCATATTACACGATTAAAGATTATTTGAAGGATAAAAAATGTTTGGATTTGAAAATCCTTTCAGCTTCATAAAAGAGTACGGTTTAATAATGTAAAACGTTTAAAAGGTTGGCCGCCGAGTTTCTTTCTGGTTCTTCTTCGTAGGAGCAACATTCCGAACCAGTTGTAGCTTCGTTAATCATATTGATCTTTGCTGATTCAAAACTGGATTATTTTGATTGAAAGTATTTTACCTTCTCATTGTTTACATTGCTATACCCAAGATTCAAATGACTGTATAAAGGTTGGCAAAACCGGTAGTTTTCGCATTAGAACAACGTGTCATGCCGTCAAACATATCGCACTTATCAGAATCCTTTCCCAGTTTTCTGATGTCGGTCGGTCGTGGCTTCTCGCCACCCTTCCGACGTCGCAATGACTAATCAAAGTCATACCATCAGCCCTCCACTACGCGTCGCCCTAAGCCGTGGTCCGGCCTCACAGGAGGCACCCTTAGGACGACGTTCCCCGACGCTAGTAGAGCTTCTGCGCTCTACTCTCTGCATTTCGCAACCTCGACGATGCTTCTGCGCTTGCCCGTCCCGCCCTGTGACGCTGTTAAAGCTGTAAGGGCTAACACCATACAGTCAGTTACTACGAATAAAAAAAACACAATTAATACGAAAAAAAATCAAAATCCCATTTTAATTTTTTTTATATAATTTTTTTATATATTATAATTAGCTAACCCGGCGGTAAGAAGTTCTTTATTAAGCATACTTAAAATTGATGAAAATATTATTATGCTATAAAACGCGATAAAACAAAATATACGTAATGCTAAATGTAGAGTTTACTATCACTTCTCATACTTACAAAAAACGTAAAAACAGCACAAACCGCAAAAGGATTTGCAAATTTGTCGTGGTGTCTATCTCCTGATGATGCTCCGGTTACGGGGCGAAACGATTGTTGAGATTGTGGTAGTGAATGTGTGTGTTACTTAACAACATCATATTCACTTTGCATATCCCGTCACGCAAGAATTTTTATTTCGTTGTTAATAACTTAGTGTTGAATTTTAAACATGACATACGCTATCTGCGACTACTTTTTGCAAACTTAATGTGAATAATAAAGACATTGTAATTTCTGATGCTATAACTAGTACGATGTTATTTCACACACGTTTCCGTAACGTCGTATCCGACAACGGCGACCCTAGTCACTTCTGGGCAGTAGAGTTGACCAGTACTATCATAAGTATAATTATAGGTCATTTTCGGCCTAGTTTTACGCTGTTGGCGCCTCGCATCAAGGTCGAGCACTCGCGAATCCTCAAAACACTTACCCTCCTTGACACGAGAACGCCAGTCTGAATTAAAAACCATCATCAAGAGATATTTCTGCCTAGTCGTGAACCATACTGGTAAAGCTGAGTTACAATACCAACTGGAAACAAATAATCAAAATGCTTATAGTAAATACGCTTATAGTAAGCTGTGATAGCCTAGCGGTGAGACCGTACGACTCTTTAGAGACGACATAGGTTCAAACCCCGAGTTAGTTCAAACACCAATGAGTTTTTCTATTAAAACTTATGTGTCTAATTGATAACTGCAATTTATCACAGGCTTTTCGGTGAAGGAAAACATCGTGAGGAAACCTGCATATCTCTAGAGAATTCTGGAGATATGTGTAATCTACCAATCCGCATTGGAGCAGCGAGGTAGGTCTTAGCTCCAATCCTTCTCTCCAATAACGGAGAGAGGAGGCCTTAGCCCAGCAGTGGCCATAGTAACAGGCTGTTACTTTACTTATTTTTTTTTATTGTAAATAAATAGGGAAAGCACTTTCATTCCTCGCTTCAGATAATGAAAGAAAGAAAGAAATAAATATATGGGACACTTACACACACGGTCATTCAACCAAGTTAGTAAGTTAATACTTGTGTTATGGGTGCAAGACAACTGGTAAATATATGCATATATAATTTTAAATACATACTTAAATACAAATACACACCCAGGCTCGAAGAACCAACAAATTGTCTATAGAAAATGTGTTGTCTACTCACGACCCACGGAGCAGAATGTAGGGTCACTACCCACTGCGCCAACGAGCCAGTCAAAATAGTGTTGGGAATAAAACCAGCGTTTTATGTTGGCGCCTTCTGATTCCTCTTCTCCTACAAATTGGAGCGTTAAGCAAATCATAAAATAGACAGGCCACTTACCTTAAAGCAGCAGTTGATTGTACAGCCGGTTCGGCTATTTAAGGTAACCCAGAAAAAGGTTTAGTTTGGATTGCATGCGGGAATAGCGACTGTGAGAGTGTAGCGACTGGCTGTCAAAACAACACTGTTTGGTGTGCCGATAACTCAATGACGCTTGCAGTGCGGCTGTCAGATTGGCCGAGCTACTTCACCGCTATCACACTACTCATATTAAGACTAAAAATTACACCGTAATATTTAAATTCAAATTCAAAATATTCTTTATTCAAGTAAACTTGTGAACAAGTGCTTTTGGATCATCAACATCTACTGCTGGTTCGGAAAGCTGTTCCTACCAAGAAAAACCAGCAAGAAACTCGGCGGTTGCTCTATTCAAACAATAATTCTTATCACTAGTTACATATAGTTATTAATGTCTTGTACAGGGTTGTAGAGAAACTATATCCACGTATTCTTATCGTCTAGGTAATCTTCAATAGTATAATAGGCTTTCTGAATTAGCCTTTTTTTAATAGTATTTTTGAACTGCTGTAATGGTAAAGTTAAAGTAGATTGTGGAATTTTATTATAGAATCTTATACCCAAACCCACCAACGAATTACGAACTTTTGCAAGGCGCAAAGCAGGAACCGCAAGCTTATGTCGGTTCCTACTTTGTCTATTATATACATCGCCAATCTTTTATAATTATTTATATTCATATGTACAAAAATTAAATTACTAAAAATATACTGTGAAGCCAATGTAAGAATACCTGTTTCCTTGAACTTCTCTCGCAGGGAATCGCGCGAATTTAAATTGTATATGCCACGTATGGTTCTTTTTTGTAACACAAAATTTTTTTCAATGTCCGCGCATTTACCCTATAACAATATTCCGTAAGACATAATGTTATATAGGTAACGATACCGGAAAAACGATACCGATCCTACGAAATGGACTGACGACCTCAAAAAGGCCGCCACTGAATCCAAGCGACACAACATCGTGTGATGTGGAGATCCCATGAAGAAACCTATGTCCAGCAGTGGACATAAAGGTAACCGTAGTGTTTACTTAAGTGTAAGTAACACTACGGTTACCTTTATGTCCTCAGGAGACAAGAGGTTTCGCTCATTTTATGTAAGAGTCAATTAAAAGACTCAACGTGGATTTTTCTCTTCGTGGTTTATTCTATTGGTACTTCTTATGCAACCAGGGTTCTTGAGTAATTAGAAAGTGTCCAATATTTACAAGTTACAGAGACATAATCATAAAAATGAATGAAGAATAAGAAGATCATAAAAGTTTCTGTAAGCTATAAGCTTAATTATTTATTTTGTTGTTGTTCACTTTACTGAGATCTTTAAAACTTATATGCTAAGCGCCTAAAATGCGGAGGGGCGCTACTTGTCAAAGGGCACAATCAAATCCGGGACGATAAAAAATGAAGAAAGTTAAATTAGTCCGATTTCACCACGTCACTCTTTTATACAACGAATAATAATGTTTTTATTATATTATCTATAAAACTATTTTGTATAACGTCGTGAGGAGCTATGAGAAAGTCCGAGACTTTGTTACGGCCATACAGTAAACTTAAACAGGCAAATTCAAGTCACAGCATGACGCAATGCCGAGGATGTGTGTGTGTGGGATTGTTCGCAACACCGGATTACGTAGAAGGGATCATTTCAATACACTAAGGGGGGGGGAGCACGTATAACGCTGTTCTACCGAATAAAGTAGGCCGAAATTCCCAAAGAGGGTTGACATCAGGCAGGCGGCCGATAGTGAAATACTTGACATAAAAAACATACACATAAATAAATACCAAATCTAAATACAACATGGTTACTGGAATAAAAGGATGTTGAATTTAATTAAGAAAAGTTCTGAATTAGGTTTTAACTGCTTTAATAACCATTACACTTTCAATGAAATTTAAACTGCGTGTGTTGGAGGTATGGCCATTCTGAAGTATTTGCTGTAAATATCATCCCATAAGAGAGCACGATCGCCGAGGAATGAATTTTTTAACTCAAGAGTTGTGTTCAAATACATATAAGGCGATCGATTTGCACCCACCGGTGGCCATGCTGGGTATGGAGACTCTTCGGGAATTGGTTTACTGTCAAAAAGAAATATTCAATATACAAAATTGCGATTGGCAGTTAGTAAATAAATATTAATCATTTTTAAAATAGTGGTACCGCGACCTCGTTCGCGCGAACTGAAGCGCTTCCCTCAATAATGCAGTAAGTGTATTTTCCCCTGTTCCAGAAAGAAAAGCGGATTTTTGTTTACCCTGACGTATAAACTTCCTTTTGCCAAAATTCTTTAATATTGGTTCAGCGTCAAAACCGTAACAGACAAACACGCAGACAGTTAGACAGACTTTCGCATTTACTATATAAGTATAAATTGTTTGTACCTTCAGTAATAGAATAGCAAAACATTTTATAAAGTCAATAGTATAGCTGTTTATTATAAAAAAATATATATAATTTTTGCAGTGTAAAAATGTGTAGTACGACTTATCGGAATTTATTCTTCAACTATATTCACCAAACCTTTCTTAAAACTGTCTTTTAAGACGTAATTTATTTAAATAACCTACTTTAAGTAACTCATTTGATTATTCAGTATTATAACAATGTTATTTAAATTTTTATATATCGTAATAAAGTTACCGCTATTATCAAAAATTGTTAGCAACAACCGGTTTTCGTATGGTAAACATTATGTTTATATCTCTTGAAATAAATAAAATTTAGCTACCGCTTGAGCAACTTATCGTGCCTAAATATGCAATGTATATTTTTAATTTAAATAAATCTTTTTCCTTACCCTATTGTTATGAAGTTTAGCCACAATTCTCTCATCAGTGCCTTCATATTTTGGTAATTTTCAGAGAGTTCGCTTTCATTTTCATCGTCCAACACTGCTTCGGCCTGAGACATGTGAGAGGCACCACGAATATTTGTATGAATAATATATTCCTGTCTCTCATCGGTATAACCATATTCGTATAAATAAATTTTATCATTACCCGCTTCTACTTGTAATTGTATTGATTTTGCTGCTCCGTACCCAAACATGACATCTGTGAAATAGTCCACATAGGCTAAAACTGTTTTATCACTAACAGGTTCATCGCCAAAATAATATTGTTTGACTTTTTTAACCACTTCTTCTCTTTCATAGACAGTGGGAAACTGTAAGTCTTCTGGAAAAAAATCTGAAAATCTTTCGTTCATTGAATCTTTCCAAATATTTAAAAAACCTATTCTGAATAAACCCTCATGTTCCCCTATTCCGTATAACATAGGTACTTTTGGATAGTTGCCACTTTTTAGAATATTTACTGGATGATTGTCAAGAAACATTTCCTCTCCTAAATCCCTTTCAATGCACGGGCTGAACACGACCGATGAATTTTTATTACTTACAACGTCTAGAGTCCAAAATGAAGAAATAGGCAGATTCTGAAAGAATTCTTCTAATGCGTTTAAATCATCAACGTTATTAAAATTTAATTCCTTTGCCACATGCTTAGCATTTTGTAGGGGATCAATTTGAACACTAAATGAAGCAGTGTTAGAACCACTTTCAGGTATCACTTTATGGAATAATCCATTGGCACTTTTCGACAGCATAATTAAATCCACCGATGAAGCGCCTGCACTCCATCCACTAATTGTAACGTCGTTTGGATTGCCACCAAAGTGTCTAATATTATTTTGCACCCACCGAAGGAGTGCTATTTGATCTTTCATTCCAGCGTTACCAGGTATACCTTTTGTACCAAGGCAAAGAAAGCCATGTGCACCAAGCCGGTAGTTAAAATCGACAGCTATTATTTTTTTGCTATTTACCATATTAACAGGTGTCAGCTCTCTACTAAATCCAATTTGGAATCCTCCTCCATGGAAATAAACAACTACAGGAAGATTTGTTTCTTCTGTATCAGGCACATATACATTAGCTATAAGGCAGTCCTCCTTCATTATAGTAAGTTCAGCGTTTATATTTTGTCTTTTCATTTCAAAAGGTCCTTGAGGACATATTATCTCCTTATCACTAACTACTGCAAGGGGCTCGGTCCAGGTTGGAGGTGGAATGGGAGGCTGAAATAAAAGTTTATTTTATTCATGTATATTAAAATTAAATTATTTATTTTCGTCTTTTTCTTACTCGAAACTTATCTTGTCCTGTTGGTGCCGTTGCATAGGGTATACTACGGAATGTATAGACATCTGCGTTTGGCTCCTTGTATCCTCGCACTGGTCCTTGATCTATATTAACCACTCGATAGTCTGATGTCGTATCTCCTGACGCTAAGAGTGTGCATGCGTATAATACCAACTCTTGCCACATTATGAGTGTTTTCTTTAATAAAATACATTGAAATGAGTTGTTATGAATAGCGTGATAAAAATGAATCCATCTACCTAGTGACTAGTTGCTGTTAAACAAGCTTTAATTTCTTATTACTAACGCACAATTAACCATTATACAAAGATTTCCTAAAAATATATAATTGGCAAAAATTTGCAAAAATAATTTAAACTGGTATTTCAAATCGAATTGGTTCTGAAGAGGAATATAACACCGATTGAATGAATTCAGAAAATTATGTTATTAGATGCGAAAAATTCACCAAATTTAGTAAATAATCAGTAGATATATAACAATAATAATAATAAATCTTTATTGACTAAAAAATTTTAACATTTAAACACAAAAGTATACACTTTAAATCAAGCTCACAAGAAATTCATACTATTCGAGTACTAGCGTCTAAACTAGGCCGAGCCTGTATCTTAGACACTGGTCTCTTCCAATAATAATAGCTAAATTAGCTTTAAATAATTAATAGATATTATTACTTTTGTAACTAAATTAGTACAAAAAAATTATAAAAGTGGGTACTTTGAAATAACATTTACACTTACAAAGATTCTGATTTATGCTTACCCACATCCACATTACAAAAGTGGTTACACCACTAAGTGTGCGAACTTAAAATATTTAAATTATAAAATAATAAATTTTGTTTATATATGTTATTATTTTTATGTATATATGTATGCAAATGTAAATGTATATATATATATATATATATATGTTATGTATATATGTTATGTATATGTATGTATATATGCATATATCTTTAGGTAGAAATTTCATTTTAGTTTAATGTAGTGAACAGGTTTTCTATATTCTTATAGTTTTGTGTTTCTAACCAGTTAACTAATATCTTACATTGATGATGGTTTAAGGAATACAAATTTAGTATCTTATTTAATTTTTCGTAGAGCATAGGACCTGAATAACATTCCTACTCTTTACTTCCCTACTCTATTTGGCGATGACTTCCAGTTCTCGATTTAACTTGTCAATGCCATGTGCTATCGCCAATTGGGGTTGAAACAAGTCATCCGCGTATAAGTGAAAGGGGCGGGAGAGAAGTTCAGTAACAGTATCAATAAAAATAGTGAATAGAAGCGGAGAGAGTACACTACCCTGAGGAACACCAGCATGCAAAAGACAATAGGATGATGACTAAAGAAACGCATTGTTGTCTACCACATAGGTATGAGCGTATTCAAGAGATGACATTAGGCGAGACATTAATGGATTCCAGGACAGCCAACAAAACATCAAAATCAACTGTTCTTAGTATGTTGATGATTTGTTAACGTTCTCGCATATAAGTTTCATTAAAATAACAGTAACAATATTTTATAAAAATTTGGTGGTCATTTAATAAATTTTGTCTGCGCGTAATAATTCTCTGACGATGAGTCAAACACATCTGAAAAATGTATCAAATTAGCCTAAGGCGAATGAATTCCTCATTAAATTTAATTCACATTATAATCTAAAACATAGAATAAGATTAGTTGAACGTACTTTATTTAAAGTTACACGAAACTGAATCAAATCATAAAGAACAATAGCATATCAGCATAAACAATAAATATATTTTTGGTATTGGCCTTGATGGTATAGTAAAGTAGAAGTGCAAGCTGCCTTCGCAAATCTACTTACCGCACAAGTTTCTTCGTAACGCCTTCTACCTTATTTTGAGCTCGGCGTGCTAAGCCTAACTGGATATTATAGTTTTTATGTTTGATATAAACTTTCAAGTTGAAACGAAGACGTTATCTGCCAGATATAAAAATAATCAAGAGTGTGTGTCCAAAATTGTGAGTAGCGATAAGCAAATCTGGGTTACTCATGATGTTATTACATCATGAATAAGATGGTTTGATATTATATTTTGGCTAAGATTTACGTGTAAACGTATTTATATCTGTTTCACAGTTCAACATAGCTTTATTTTGCTTTATTATTTAGTTAAAAAAAAACTTATATTAGTTAGTTTAATATAATACATTGTGTAATATATCAGTTTGTTTTAGCACCATAATTATTCGTCTCACAGTAGAAGTATATTTTTAGGAATTTAACTTTTATACTTAAAAATACAAGCTGTGAGAGCCCAGCGGTGAGACCGTGCGACTCTGTAGAGACGATCATGTGTTCAAACCCCGGGGAGGCATCAATGAGTTTTTCTATTAAAACTTATGTGTCTAAATGATAATTGCAATTTATCATATGCTTTTCAGCTAGGGAAAACATCGCGAGGAAACCTGCATATCTATAGAGGTATATTCCTCTAGGTTACACATATGTGTAACCTACCAATCCGCATTGGAGTAGCGTGATACATCTTAGCTCCAGCCCTTCTCTCCAAAACGGAGGGAGAAGGCTGAGAAGAAGGAGAGGAGGTGGGATAGTAACAGGCATTCACTTTAATTAATTTTTCATAAAAATATACAAAATTATATAAAAAATTGGTGACGTATATAACAATTTTAGGATCTAAAGTAGGATTTATAAAAAGAGAACAAAGTTAACAAGTATTTAACCATACAACGCAATAAATAAAATGATACACGTGAATTGACCAACTAACAGAGCCTCCGCAGGCCAGAACCGATCGTAAAAGAGAGCTCAGTTTTTTTTTCGGAGAATGACAATATGCTGTTAGCCGTAGTGGCTTTTACAGCGACACCGGGAGAAATGGGGCGAGCGCAGAAGCATCGTTGGGGGGGGGGCGAGCCTCAGGAGAGACTCGTAATATCATTGGAACGTCGCCTTAAGGGCGCCTCCTATGAGGCCGAACCTCGGCTTAAAGCGACGTGTCGTGGGAGATTAAAATCGGACTGGTAAAGAAATCGGACTGGTAGTGCTCTGTTTATGACCTGGTCACTTATACACCCCTGGATAGGAGTAACTATAGTGTTGCTAGCAAAAATAAATTGAGACACTGATTAAAAAATTTTGCTGTCTACAATAAACAAAGTGCGACTCATGCTTGCGCCTTGCAGAGCATGCGCCGCAAGCAACGTACGTACGTCGTTTGCGGGTTTGGGTAAATGATTCTATAATAATATTCCGCAATCAATTTTAGCTGTGCCATTACAGTAATTTAAAATAAATTATTTAAAGGAGGCTGATACAGAAAGGCTACTTAATTACTACTACTTAATGCTCATGAAATATTTGTACTATGGTACGAGAAAAGACACACATACGTGTGTTTGCGGCAAAAGATAAGCCCCTATTTAAACGTCAGTCGTATTGGACTTCCCCACCACGCTAGTAATGGTCAGATGCCATTAATATTATTCTCAGATATGGTACTTTAACAGACATCGACTTTAGGGATGTCGTCTCAAAGGAGGCACCATTAGGACAAGGTTCTTTAATACTTTTAAAATCTTCTATAGTTGACACACTTGTAAAGCCAAATGGGGACATAAAAGCGGTTAAATTTAAGAGTATATTACTAATACGAAATAAGTATATATTGTTGACGATTACATAGATGATAAGAATGCGTGGATATAGGGACTCTTTTTTCCCCTAAAAGATAGTAATGAATTAATAATGTGACTATTATAGTTATAAGAATTATTTTGAAGAGCAACCAATATTTTTGATGGCTCTTCTTTGTAGGAACAGCTTTCCGAACCAGCAGTAGAGTTGACAATTCAATAGCATTACCAAGTTTACATGAATAAAGAATATTTTAAATTTGACAATACAAAAACAATTGATAAGTTATTTTGATTAGGGACAAGAATAGATATAGCTTTCGCATTATATAAATGCGATCTTTTATCTAATCTTATCTTAAAACCTGTCATACTATTATAAGATAGAAAACTAACATTTGACAGTTGGCAATTACAAAAGTATTAATAAAATTATTTTGTTATGTTTTTAGGAATCCTGCATATATCGGGTATGAAAACGGAGAGTCCACTCTACATTTAGGATTATATATATTTTCTATTTACTTTATCGGGGATTATAGTAAAAAAAATTTATAGAGATATATGTCATCAATATAGAGCAGGAGCTAGCTTTTTAGAATTGTATTTTTCATTAATCTCAGATTAATATAAAAATACAGAACTCTTGTTGAATTTTCTCTCTCTCTCAGGTCTCACCATTCGGCTATTACAGTTTTTGCAAAGGTTATAAATAAAAATTCAACAATAAGTGAGAGAATTTTTAATACATTTAGTAATATGGTTGTTCCGGCATTTCGGTTTGAGTGTTGGAATCAGGCTGTTGGAGGTATTGGCATTCTAAAGTATTTGCTGTAAATATTATCCCAGAAGCTAAAACGATCGCCGAGGAATGAATTTTTTAACTCAAGAGCGGTGTTCAAGTACATATAAGGCGATCGGTTAACACCCACTGGAGGCCATGCTGGTTGCGGAGAGTCATCATGAATTGGTTTTCTGAAAAAAACAACAAATATTGTATTAGTAAAAATTAGTTAAACTCATCTTATTGATACTTTTATATGTGAATGTCTAAATCTTAAAAATGATTAATAGGTATATTTATACTAACATATATAATATTGCCAAAGTCGTTCCGACTGCTCGGCTTTCACTGCTAATCCGTTTAAACAAAATTGGTGAAATTTTGCACAAAATCTCATATTTAGGGGTAAAAATATTGCATGATTGAGAGTATTAAAATGCTTAAACTGCCGCGAACTAAATCGCTGGTACCATTAGTGTTGTTTTCTTCTTATTTCTTATATTATTGAATTAAAAATTATAAACAATAGCTTATAAAATTAATTCCTTCATTCTCCTGCATTTATCCCACTCCAAGTGGGGTTGGAAAACTTGTTTTAAACATGTTATTACTTGATTTGGCTAGTCATTTCATCGGCCGCCTGCCTGACGTCAACTGACCCAACTCGCCTTTTACGACATCCCCGTAAGAAATAAGGGTGGTCGATTCTACTTAGCCGATTACCACACGGCGGGTCCTATTTGTCTTTTACGAGACCTCGGTAAGAAATAAGGGTGGTCTATTCTTCTCAGTCGTATACAGGGTAGGTACGGCTTTTAAAATTATAATTTTAATTAAACTTATTAAATACTGTATTAAATACGAAATATCAACGTAAACATACGTAATCTTGTTAAATACTACACTGATAAGTTTTTCGCATAAATTATTATTATCTTACCCAGTCGTAATGAAGTTTAACCACATATCTCTCATTTTTGCCTTCATATTTTGATGCTCTTCAGAGAGTTCACTTTCATCTTCTTCGTCCATTACTATTTTTGACTGATCAGTGTGCGTGGCTCCACGAACGTTTGTATGAATAATATAGTCTTGTCTCTCATCGGCATAACCATATATGTACAAGTAAATATTATTATTACCCGCTTCTACTTGTAACTGTACAGCTTTTGCTGTTCCATACCCAAACATGACATCCGTGAAATAATCCACATAAGCTAAAGTAGATTTTTCACTTACAGGTTCATCACCGAAATAATATTGTTTGACTTTACTTGCGACCTCTTCTCTTTCATCGTTTGTTGAAAACTGTAAGTCTTCTGGGAAAAAATCCGACAGCCGTTCATTCATCGAATCTTTCCACATACTAAAAAGACCAGTTCGGTAAATACCTTCATGTTCGCATATTCCATATAACATAGGCACTTTAGGATAATTGCCACTTTTTAGTATATTAACTGGATGATCGTCAAGGAACATTTCCTCACCTAAATCCCTTTCAATGCACGGGCTAAACACGACAGAACTATTTTTACTATGTAAAACGTCTACAGACCAAAGTGAAGAGATAGGCACATTCTGAAAGAACTCTTCTAATGCATTTAAATCATCGACATTATTAAAATTTAACTCCTTTGCTACATGCTTGCCATTTTGTAGGGGATCAATTTGAACACTAAATGAGGCAGTGTTAGAACCACTTTCGGGTATCACTTTATGGAATAGTCCACTAGCACTTTTCGACAGCATAATTAAATCAACTGACGAAGCGCCTGCACTCCATCCATCAATTGTAACGTCATTCGGATTACCACTAAAGTGTGCAATATTCTTTTGTACCCATCGAAGTAATGCTATTTGATCTTTCATACCAGCATTGCCAGGTATACCTTTTGTACCAAGGCATAGTAACCCGTGTGCACCAAGCCGGTAATTGAAATTGACTGCAATAATTTTTTTACTCTTCACCAAGTTAAGAGGTGTCCTTCTTGTACTATATCCACGTTGATAAGCTCCTCCATGAACATACACAACTACAGGAAGATTTGTTTCTTCTGTATCAGGTACATATACATTAGCTATTAGACAATCCTCTTTCATTATGACACGTTGTTGATCAATAACACTTATTCCTGTTCCTTCTATATTTTGAGGACATACTACTATGTTGCGTTGTACTGCTTCAAGGGGTGCAGTCCAAGTTGGCGGTAGGAGAGGAGCCTGAAAATTTATAGCGATGTTTCTCTAATATCTTTCGGCTAGTACCGAAAAATTATATTCTTTTCCACTTCTTAAATCTAAAACTCTATCCATATTACTAAATTTCCAATAGTGAGAAATATAAAAATTGTCATATTAGTTTTTCGTATTGTTACGTACAGGAGTTCGTGGATTTGGATAAAAATACATGGTGACTCGTTGAAAACTCAACTTTATTCAACTTTTTACTTCAAACTTACTACTAACAGTCTCTACACAGTCCGTTGTCTAATAAGACTGCCGAGGTCACTTTTATTTTCACTTGTTTATTCGCTCTTGATCGCTATTCACAAACTGAATGTCGAGGCGCACGATACGTCGGCTTATATATCGAACGAACCAAAGTTCGAAAATATTCACGAGACCTTGGAAAGATCGTAAACAACTCTTTTGTAAAAATGTTTATCGGTAAACACGTCGAATGTACCAGAGAATTAGCGGTAAGCGAATTTGAACTCTATGACATATAGTTTACGAACTCTTTTTGCATGCTTGTCTGCCTCAGTCCAATTTAAACTTTATGGCATATGCAATTTGAACTCTTTTCACTTGTTCGTGACATTGCCACCGTCAAATTCGAATTCTATGACATACGCATGACGAACTCTTTTCATCATCTTGTAATTCAATCTTGTCTTTCAATCATGTTCGTAACAGTATTGTTACAAGTCTTTACTTACCCGAAATTTGTCTATTCCCGTTGGTCCTGTTGCATAGGGTATACCATAAAATACAAAAACATCTTTTTCTTTATATCCTCGCACAGGCCCTTGGTCTATACTAACGAGACGAGACTCTGGTTTGGTCTCCGCCGATACTTGGAGTATCAAGGCACATACTATAAATCCTTGCCATATCATAATTATTTTATAACCTAAAAAAAATGGAAGATAAAATGGTAGCTACCACTTAAAATTCTTCAAAAAGCAAAAAAACGCTAATATTAGAAATTGTGTATTTTTACGTTTATGATGTGTGCATAAGTTATATATATTTGCTAAATAAATATATATTTAAATGCTATATTATCAGCCTGTTATCATCAGCCGATATTAATTATATAATATTTTAGTAAGTAAAATATAGAGTCCCATATTTAAAAAGTTCAAATTTTATTTTTTTATGAAACAATGTCAAAACCGCCGTGTGGTATCCGGCAGAATAGTATAGACCACCCGCCTTTTACCGAGGTGTCGTAAGCGACGACTAAGGTAAGTGCCGTGTGGTATCGGCCTGAGTAGAATATACTACCCTCATCTCTTACCGAGGTGTCGTAAAAGACGACTAAGGTAAGTTGACGTCTGGCAGGCGACCGGTCGTAAAATAAGTTGCCAAATCATGTGACAACATGTTTGTGCCGACCCCACTTAGAGTGGGATAAGGACAGGTAGTAGATGAAACAATGTCAAAACATTCTATGAAAAAAACTGTCTATAACTCCCCTACTACTTACCCCGTATAGTTAATAGCTCTATGACGCTATTGGTATAAGTCTCAACTCTTAATTCTTAATAGAACTTTTGTAGGAACAGTATGAGTACTTAACGGAAGAACTAGTTTTGTCTAGTAATGTTAAATCGAATCAAATCACTCTTCATTCAAGTTTTAACGAAGTGCTTATGAATCATCAACTCTACTGCTGGTTTGGAAAGCTACGCCTGCCGACAAGAATTAGCAACAAACTCGGCAGTTGCTTTTTTTCAAAATACAATCTTAACACTTTGGCCGACACAACGTTATAACATGTCAAATTATTTAAAAACACACGTTTTTCTATAAACAATCTGCAAAAACGGCTTAAGCTTGTAGCGATTCCTTCAAGCTTATTGAATTCATAGCGCCGCTCCACGTTAGTATTTTTGTACTCGTGTATCCAGAGCAAATCTGATGGCAGGAATGATTCCTTTGAGATGTGGTGCTGGCGTAGAATGTTGGGCTTATCTTGGACTGAGCACCGGACCAATGCATCGATACAAAGATATAGGTGTAACCTCCAGGTTCTCAACTACGGAGATATAACTAGAAAAACTGAAGACAACCTGTAGAAACTGATGATCACTGGTTCGGTGGAAGGAAAAAGAGCAAGAGGCTGCAGTCCAACTCGATGGTCCAACCAGATTACTAAGTCGCTCTCCATCCAAGTTCACGATGCCTTGCAAGCCGCAAGAGATCGCAAAACTTCGAAATCGGCTATCCACGAAAAATTGATCGGTGGAAAAGGTCATGACCCTCAGCACTGAGTAAAAAGGACGAAAGGAGGATAATCCAGAGCAGAACCTCATTAATTGTAATTTATTTTGTATGAGAAAATGTTGTGCCGTAAAATAAACATTTGAAAACCCATATGCGCCGCTCAAAGTGTTCATATTTAAATGAATGTAACTAATGTTGAAATCTATGTAACTGTCAAATTAAAATATCTTCTTTACATATTATAAAACAAAGATCCCAAAAGCTGTATGTTGATATGTGATGGATTTTTTCAAAATCTACTGAACGGATTTTGTGCGGTTTTTACTAAAAGATAGTGCTATTCTTCCGGAAGGTTAAGATTAACAGTATATAACCATTTTATGTAAATTATGTTGAAGAGGTCACACGGTTGTAAAAAAACTCCCCTGCTGGGAGCTTTAATCAACCAGCAGAGCCAGCAACCTTTAATTATACACTAACTTAATGTACTAAAAAATTGAAGATCTACAAAATACTACAAAATCAGCGATACCATTACTCTATCTCTTATGGTTAGCTCACAACAACTACTATTATGTTTAAAATTTTAATTAAATACACTGATTATCACGCAGGCGAAGCCGTTGGCATAGCCAGTTTTTATATAAACATTATTTAGATAAATCAGCTTACCACACACGTTTGGTTACAATTTGATCCGACTCTCGTATGATAATATGATAAAAAGATGTTACGAATAGAATCAAGATATCGAAATAGCTATGATTGTAGTGTTTTAAAATACATGTTCGATTAATGGTGATAGTCGAAATAGTTATAATTGGTTTGATTATCAAGGCATCAATCAGATAGTTCAAAAAAGAAATGATAAGAAAGGCTGGTAATGAATCATAAGTGAGATGTTATGAATTATTAATTTAACATCTCACTTATGATTCATTACCAGCATTGTTGCGAGTGGAAACAAAATACATAGTAATTATGCAATACACTCAACCACCCCAAAATCTCTACGATCGTAAAGATACGATTACGTGACGTGTGGTGACTTGTCCTGCATGTGTAAGGTACTCAAATTTTGCCTGCTTCATACACTTTGCATTACATACATTCGCTTGAAAACGCGGATTATAGCAAAGTAGTTCTGTTGCAGTTTCTGTATTGTTTGTGCAAAGGAACGCCTGCTTCTATAAATCCTTTATTTAAAGCCACTTGCCTTGAAATATGTATAGACCTAACAATATATAGCAGTAAGTATTCATTAAAGTCAGTACCCGGATAATAAGTTGTTCTGTATACGTTCTATATTCTGTATTATAAATACGAAAATCTGTCATCTACGCTTATTAAGTTTATTATTATATATTACTAATATGCCTAACTTGATTTATATTAAACTTCGAGTGTATCAAGCAAGAGTATATAACTAAGTCGCATACTTCAATAAATTTGACAGGCCCGTTAGCGCATTGGGTAGTGACCCTGTCTTCAGCTCCGCGGTCGCGGGCTCGATTTCCGCCGAGGGCCAACATTTTCTATAAACAATTTGTTGGTTCTTCGAGCCTGGGTGTATATTTGTATTTAATTATATATTTAAAACTATATATGTAGTATATTTTCCAGTTGTCTGTCGCCCATAACACAAGTATTAAGTTACTCTGGGGATGGACGACGGTGTGTGTAAGTGTCCCATATAATTTTGTGCGATCATGCAATCGTATTACTATTTTTCTAAAATGTTAATATCACCTAAATTTATTAAGAAGACAATTTGAAATAAAATCTAGTAATATTACAAATAAGCACAGAGACACGCATGTGCATACAGCCGTGCATACGTTTATATTGTGTTTATCTATGTCCATTTTTTTAAAGTTAAGTTTTAAAAACAATTACATTACAAATCATACGCGGATCATGACATGATCGGATATCGACAGCCGTTTTTCTTATCAAGTCGAGGTCATATTTTAAAGGTATGAAGGTCTTGAACTAATATTTGATAACTCCAGTTGACTGCAGACTACAAATATAATATCATCAACATCGCTATTTTTGTTAATTCTGTAATTTTGATGCACAAAAGTTAAATTGCTAAAAAACTTACTGTGAAGTCAAAGTAAGAATATCTATTATCTTAAACTTCTCTTAGAGCTGTGATAGCCTAGTGGCGAGACTGTGCGGCTCTTTCGAGAGGAACACGAGTTCAAACCCGGGTAGGCACCAAGGAGTTTTTCTAATAAAACTCATGTGTCTAATTGATAATTGCAATTTATCACACGCTTTTCGGTGAAGGAAAACATCGTGAGGAAACCTGTATATCTCTAGAGAATTCTGGAGATATTGTAACGTATCAATGCGCATTCGAGGAGCGTGGTAGGTCTTAGCTCTAACCCTTCTTCTCTCCAGAAACGGAGAGAAGAGGCCTATTCCCAGCAGTGGGATTGTAGCAGACCGCTACGTTTAAACTTCTCTTGCAAGAAATCACGCGTACTTGATATGTAAATGTCTAAGTGTTTGAATTATATTATTCACTATTTTACATCCTTACTTATTACAAATTGGTGCATCCACACATACATACAAACACACCCATGCACCTATGTACATGCAAACACAACTATACACCTACATGCAAACACACAAGCACAATAAAAACACATACGAGTATACATATATATATAAATACCGATTGCTACCACAAGTATCAGAGCATATTTTTTTGAATGATTTATGATTTATCGAAGATGTTACGGTGTCGCGGTCGGGGCGAAACAATCGGAGATTTTTGGTGGTGGTTGTGTGTATTGCTTGTGTACATTGCTGCTGATGGAGGCGTCTTGAGATGCATGTGGTGACTTGTCCTGTATGTGTAAGATACGTGAATTTTGCCTGCTTCATAAACATTAACATTGCATGCATTCGCTTATTATTATAGCAAAGTAGTTCTGTTATAATTTCTGTATATTTTTTTTCATATATGTTATCTTTAGAAAATTATATTGGAATTCTTGTAAGTTATAAATAAAGATTGTCGTATGAGTAGCAGTACCCCGCCCTTAAGTTGAACATGATAAAATTTAATAATTTGTGATGTAATTAATAATAATAATTTCGTTTTATTCATTTATTATTTATTTAATACTTTTCTATACAAAAACTATATTAAAAACTAGTTAAAGAAAAATTTACACTGTACAAAGACGGTCTTATTGCCGTAAGCAATCTCTTTTAAACGGATTACAGCAAAAGAATGTAGGAAGGTCCAGATTACATTAAGTAAATATATATAAATATAGGTAAAATAAGTATTATAGTACTATGTAATATAGTTTTTAAAAATCCCAAGAACTGCTTCACACATACATAAAATAATGTAGTCAATTGTAGAGCAAAGGCCATAAACAAACAGTCTGTACCTTGGAAATGTCTACCACGAAGTTTCTACGTTCTGAGAATCATAAAGTATAGATCCATTTTATTAATTTTATTTTATTTTTACTTAGGAAATAAACAGTAAAAATTTAACATAAATATAGTTAATTATTAGTAATTCACATATCAAAATTATTTTCCACTTATTACTAATACATAGACAATGAAATAGTATAGTGAGAAATAAGTAAATCATCTACTACATAACACAATCAAACAAATTGCAAAGTTAACTGGCCTCATTCAAGCAATCCAATTTATTTTAATTGTATTAGAAATAAACAACTTAACATAATTTAAAGTTATGTTTGTTAAAGAGCTGTATATGACTGATTATGGTCTGGGCTTGATAGGAAATCTGTAATGTTTCTCGTATATTTCGTCCCAGAAAATTGCACGACGACCAAGGAATCGATTCCTTAATTCGAGCGTTCTATTTATCAACATGTAAGGCGATCGATTATGCCCCACTGGTGGCCAATTAGGATATATTGAGTCGTCTGGAACTGGTTTTCTGCAAAAGAATTTACTTATCTATATCTAAACATACTATAAAACAAAGTGCTTATAAGCTGCCTGTCTGTAGGTGATCGATTTTCTCAAAATCTACTAAACGAATTTTTGTATAGTTTTTACTAAAAGATTTTCTTGAGAAAGGTTTAAGTTAGCAGTATATTACAATTTTATGTAAATTGACTGACATATATATTGTAAAATACAGATATCTACACAGGCAATGCCTGGGGCACAGCAAGTAAATATATAAAGTAACGGCCTATTACTATTGGTCCTTAAACCCACCACGCTGCACCGATGCGGAGTTGTAGTTAATGCATATGTCCAGAATTCTCCAGAGATATTTAGATTTCCAACGTCATTTTCGTTCATCGAAAAGCTTGTGATAAATTGTAAATATCAACTTAGCACATAAGTTTGAATTCCTTTGGAGGGGAAAACTAAAGTTTCTAACCACCACTTGTGTAAAATACGAAATAGCAGATTATGCATATCCCTTAATTCCTAAGAAATTAAATCAAATTATATTCTTACGTGTACGTTTTTTTTGACTGAGAGAGCGTCATGAATTCTTTATATCTATAATCTGTAGTATTTAAATTTTCACAGATGCCAGTCCGAGGTTTGATACTCTTTATTACTATATTTATGTACTGACCAAAGTCGTGTGGTATGCGGCTGTGAATAATAGACCATACCACTGAGGTGTGGTAAAAGGCGACTAAGGTAAGTTGACATTAGACAAGCGGCTGGTCGTAAAATACCTAACCTAATGATATAACGATATGTTTAAAACTTGTTGTACCGACCCCACTTAAAAGGGATACGGGTAGGCGAATTTTGATATACTAAAAAAAGGAAATTGCATAAGATATTTACTTTTAAGTAAGTTTAAAAAGTATTATAATTAAGGTTAAATTCAATAATCCCACCTTTAATTATAATACTTTATTAATGCTGTATATAATATACATATAGTATGGTATAATAATGATAATATACAGCATGTATAGTATTATTAATGCTGATAAATTATATGATATTTGCATTAATGCTTACCCAGTTGTAATAAAATTCAACCAAAGATCTCTCATAATTGATTTTATGTTTTGATATTCTTGTGAAAGTTTACTTTCATCGTTTAAATCCATAACCGCATCAGTTTGTGCACAATGATAGTTACCACGTATATTCGTATGACGAATATAATTGGCACTTTCATCAACAAAAGCATATATATATAAAAAGATTTGTTTGTGTCCTGCTTCCACTTGAAATTTTACAGCTTTTGCCATCCCATATGCAAACATAACATCCGTGAAATAATTAATGTAATCTAAAATATTATTTTCACTTACAGGCTCGTTTCTGAAATAGAATTGTTTAATTTTTTGAGCCAAATCTTGTTTTTTTCTTATATTTGTAATTTTTAAATCATGCGGCAAAAAATCAAGAATATTTGCATTCATCTCATCTTTCCAGAATTCAAAATTCTGCTCTCTGTATCTACCTTCCATATCACTTATGCCAAATAACATCGGCAGTTGAACGTAATCTCCGCTCTTCAATATACTCATCGGATAATCATCTAAAAAGATTTCCCCAACAATGTTGCGTTCTACACATGGAGCAAAAACTACAGAGCCGTCCCGCCTATTATCTAAATCTGTTTTATACAATAACTCAAAAGGCGCAGTTTTATAAAATGCTTCAAGTGCATCGAAATCATCAATATTAGTAAAATTTAATTCTCTTGCAATATATTTTGCATTTGCTATAGGATCAATTTGTATCACGGCTGAAGCCATGTTACAACCACTTTCTGGTATAACTTTATGAAATAGTCCTCTTGCCATTTTTGATACCATTAACAAGTCGACTGATGCTCCTCCAGCACTGCAACCACCAATAGTTATATCATTTGGATTACCACCAAAATATGCAATGTTACTTTGCACCCATTTAAGCAATGCTATTTGATCTTTCATTCCAGCATTTCCAGGTACATCTTTGGTTCCAAGACAAAGAAAACCATGTGCCCCCAGACGATAGTTAAAATTAACGCCTATTATCTTTTTACTTTTGACCAAGTTTATCGGCGTTTTCAGTGTACCATGTCCAAATTGATAAGCGCCACCGTGAACATATACGTATACTGGAAGATTTACTTCTTGGGTGTCTGGCACGTATATATTAGCGACAAGGCAATCTTCTTGTATTATAAAACCTTCATAGTCCCGCATTGCGGTATTTTGTGGGCAAATAATATTAGAACGTACAGCTTCAAATGTATCATTCCAAGATGGAGGAGGAAGAGGCGGCTGAAATATAGAGTAGTATATAGTATCTTAACACATTCACATGATTTGGCTGCGTATTTTACGACCGACCGCCTGCCTGAAGTCAACTTATCTTAGTCGTATTTAACGACCCCTCGGTAAGAAATGAGGGTGACCTATTCTACTTAGCCGGATACCACACGGCGGATCGACTTACCTTAGTCACCTTTTACGACACCTTGGTAAGGATTGAGGGTGGTCTATTCTACTTAGCCGGATACCACACGGTATATATATTAGAATTTAGTATAGACATACTTGAAATTTTTGTGTACCCATTGGTGTCGTGGCATATGGTATTCCATAAAAAACAAACACCTCACTTTCAGATGCCATATACCCTTTTACGGGTCCCTGTTTTATTGTCACAACTCTTGACTTGTGACTTTTCACTAGCACTAGATACGATCCAAAATAAAATATCAGCTTGTAAATGAACATAATTGATGAATCTGGAGATGGCTTGGCAATATGAAATTCTTCCGCCCGTCCTAACTGCAATATAAAACCATGTTATTGTTTTTAATGTTATGATGATATACATCGCGGGCACGATGGCCTCCTTCTGCCTTGCGGAGGGAGGCGGCGGAGCGGTTCCAGGAACATTTGTTCTGGATCCAATCTGCTGCTGGCGAGTTCAGGCGGTAGCGACTTGCCCAAGTCCATCGTTTGCCGCCCTGACGGGGACCTTCGGTTATTCCGAACGGGGTATATCGGACGCCTGGCTTACAGGTCCCCGAGGCGGTCGGAGCAACTGGTGCTCCTGATGCACCGGTTAGCGGGGGGGGGGACTTCTCTTTCGAGGGGTCCCTATCCATAGGAGGTGTTCCCTAGGATCAGAGTTATCGGCGGGGATGGGGCAATGTGTATAACGACACCCTGTCTTTGCCATCGGCAGCGTGGTGGAGCACACAGGTCGTTTTAGTCGGTGCGAGTCTAACATAACCGCCGCCTGTCCCCGTCGGGCGGTGGTACCCACAGGGGGTTTTTTCCTGTATAAAAAAAAGTATAAGCGAAGGCCAAGCATAGAGTTATTGTACTAGAGTAGGAGAACCCGCCTAAAATGATTCCATCGAAAAAACTACTCTCTTGTCATGTATTGTATCTCTTATCTTGGTAGAAACCGTACAAAATCCGTACAGTAGATTTTGAGAAAATCGATTACGTACAGACAGATAGCTTTTGGAGACTTTATTTTATAATAAGTGTAGATAGATATATACTCTTATGTGTTTTTTTTTGTTTGCCAATAAGTATACGCACGTACAAAAGTTTTGATATTGAAATTAATTTTTAATTCGTTTTATTTTTCTTAAAAACGAACTTTTTCCACTCTGAATACCTTTTCTGAATCAATCGAGACGAGTATGATAAATAACTGAGATCGTTTTCTATTTATTTCAGAAAGTTGTGAATTGAGCACTAAAACACTATGTCGAAGTAATTTATTAAAGTATATAAATTGAGAAATCCCTTCTATCTATTTAAGAATATTCCGAACCGAGCACTAAAACACTCTGTTGAAATAAATTATTAAAATATATAAATTGAAAAACCGCTTGTATTTTCAAAAATTTTGAACTGAGCACTAAAACACTATGTTGTACTAACTTATTAAAATATATAAACTGAGATTTTACTGCTTTGACATTATATAAAAAAATATATATATATTTATTATTTAAAAGGCATCTTACAATCCAAACTGTACGCGGTTTTAAAATTTATCAATCTCTTTATTTTGTTTTTATCTAATACCTATATAAAGTTCTCGTGTCACAATTTTACTTACTACACTCATTCAAAACGGCTTGACCGATTTTTATGAAATTTTATATATGTATTCATTAGGTCTGAGAATCGGCTACTATCTATCTACTTTTCATACCCCCAAGTGATAAGGATTGTCCACCACTAACATTTTTTTTTATTTGCTATAATATACGCTAGAAATAATTTATTTGTCAAGACAACGTTTGCCGATCAGCTAGTATATATCTCATACCTGCTACTTGTAAAGCATGAACAAGTTATAGCAATGCAGAATTGTTAAGGTTAACGTCAGCCAGCACTTTTTAAAAGCTTGTATAGTACCCGGCATTAAATAATGCACATCGATGTTTAGAACGAAACAGCCGTTCGGTTACGTAGAGCGCTGTCACTGTCACTCAGTTAATATTTGACTACTCACACGGGTTCGTCAGTCTGTGCAACAGAGATAACGCTCTATGAATCAGAATCTAGTCGATTTTCTCTGTCTAAGCCTCGATGTTCATTATCTATTGGCGGGTACTATATTTAACTCGACTTGATGTGAATGTATGTATATTTATATGTGAAGGTGAAATCTTGCAAATTAAATTTGACCCACTTTCCGTGTCCGATTGAGCTGAAATTCTACATACTGGTGGAGTCTCGATAACAATGCATGTTTTTGATAATTAATTTGATGCTGGCAGCATTGGCTCCAGACGAGTGACATGAAATTTTGTAAGAAGTTTTTTTTTTAAACTTGACTTGATAAATACTATTACGGCATTATATCAGTCTTAACGATCGTTTCGTCCTGTTAACGAAGCCTCTAAGGAAAAGACTTTATGAAAAATCTCAAATTTACGACAATTTTAGATAGTTAAATAAATTAAATATATATGGGACATTTACACACACGGTCGCCCGTCCCCCAAGGAAGTAACTTAATACTTGTGTTATGGGTGACGGACAACTGGTAGATGTACTACGTATAAAAGTTTAAATACATCTTCTTCTTCTTCTTCTTCAGCCGATGGACGTCCACTGCTGGACATAGGCCTCTTCATGGGACCGCCACACCACACGATCTTGCGCTGCCTGGATCCAGTGGCTCCCTGCGACCTTTTTGAGGTCGTCTGTCCACCTCGTAGGGGGTCTACCGACGCTGCGCTTTCCGGTGCGGGGTCGCCATTCTAGCACCTTAAGACCCCAGCGCCCATCGGTTCTCCGCACTATGTGCCCCGCCCAGCGCCACTTCAGCTTCGCGACACGCTGAGCTATGTCGGTGACTCTAGTTCTTCTACGGATCTCCTCATTCCTGATTTGATCTCGTAGAGACACTCCGAGCATAGCTCGCTCCATCGCCCGCTGAGCGACTCTGAGCTTTCTTATAAGGCCCATAGGTTTAAATACATACTTAAATACAAATACACACCCAGGCTCGAAGAACCAACAATTTTATTTATAGAAAATGTTGGCCCTCGGCGGGAATCGAACCCGCAACCCGCGGAGCTGAACGCAGGGTCACTACCCACAGCTGCACACTACGGATAGATTGATTAATAAGGAATGAAGTCATGTTTTATAAGAATTTTTGATTTATTACTGCCTAAATAAAAAATATAGTCCAGCGGTGAGACCGTGCGAGAGGCGATCACGGATTCAAATCCTGGGCGGGCACCACTGAGTTTTTCGGTTACTCTTGTGTCTAATTGATAATTGCAATATCACACGCTTTTCAATAGATAAAATCGTGAGGAAACCTGCATATCTCTAGAGAATTCAAAGTTTATGTGCCAACCAATCCGCATTGGAGCTGGGTAGTAGATCTTAGCTCCAATCCTTCTCTCTAAAAACAAATAGAGGAGGTCTACGTCCATCAGTGGGATAGTAACAGGCTGCTACTTAACTTAACTAGCTTACTGGCTCAATATTAAATTTAACTTTATCGTTTTATCATGAAACTATTATTTAGTATTAATATTGAAACAAAATATTCTTCTTTCATTATTACTATATACAAAACATAAAATACACACATGTAATTAAATAGTTAGTCTGTACATAGCTTTATTAATTTATCTTGAATACATAAAGTTCAAATGTTAGTGATATGAAAACTGTTGAAATTCAACAAAGATACTCTTGACCGAGTTTCCATAAAATACATCAATAAAATAATTTCAGATTTCATTATGAAAAATTCACAAACAAAAAGTCTGTTAAATATAGAGATTATATTATACAAAAATTGGCAACTTATGTAAATGACAAAATAGTAACCGACATAAGCTTGCGACTCATGCTTTGCGCCTTAGAAAAGTGTTTATGGGCTGTGGTATAAGATTCTATACTAATATATACTAATCAACTTTAGCTCTGTTATCTCTATAATAAAATAAATAGGAAACAAAAATTATATCCATTAAATACATATACCTAAAAAGAAATCTTAAAAAATGATTTATCTATTAACTGTGATAAATTAAAAAACGTGTTAAAAAGTATCACGTGATCGAATATATGTAGTAATACACAAACAAACACATACACACATAGTTGGAAAACTCTCGTATTTATCATATTTATCCTTTAGTTTGTGCTTTCTTGTCGTACTTTGACTTTTAATCTAAGTATATTGTTATGTAGAGAAACTTTTTAGTGCATCATTCATCATTCTCCTGCCGTTTTCCCACTCGAAGTGGGGTCGGTACAACATGTTACAAACATTTTGTGTTGTGTTGTCATATGATTTGGCTACGTATTTTACGACCGGCCTGCCTGATGTCAACTTACCTAATCGCCTTTTACGACACCTTGGTAAGAAAGGAGGGTGGTCAATTCTATGCAGTCGGATACCACACGGCACGTACCTTAGTCGCCTCTTACGACACCTCGGTAAGAAAGGAGGGTGGCCTATTCTACTCTGCCGGATACCACTAGGCAAACTTTTTAGTGCATGTGTTGTTAAAATTAAAAGGAGGTTGATATATTATAAGTAGTGAGTATAAAATAAATAACTTTTTTTAATTTATTTAGCAACTAACTTCGCCTGCGTGGAAATCAGTATGTCACAAATATGTATATCAGTATGTAACAGTACAATTCACATAAAACTGTAATCTAATATTTACTTAAACCTTCCTTGAAAATTACTTCATTTTGTAGAAAAAGTTGTACAAAAGTACCGTTCCTTAGATTTTGAGAAAATCGATCACGTACAAACAACTTTTGGCGACTTTTTTTAATAAAGTTACGTAGTTCTTCGTTATTTTTTTCCTTTCTCTCTTTCTATAATAACTGTTCATTCTTTTCATTTCTTGTCTTTTACCTTTTAGTTCATTTAATTTCTTCATTTTTTTCATTATCATTTCTTCCTTCTGTTACTCAAAGGTTGACTGGAAGAGATCCATTTTAGAGATAAGTCCGCCTTTGTCCATGTACTACTTTATGTACTATACTAGCTGTGCCTACAACGGCTTCGCCCGTGTGGAATTCAGTGATTTACGAAGCTTTTCCCGAATTTTCGAAATTTTGAATGTTAAAGTAGTTATTGTGAGTTAACCATAAGAGATAGAGACACGATATCGTACCTTCTTGTACTATTTTTATAGATCTACAATTCTCTACTACATTAATTCAGCGTATCTGTGCTGGTTTTGAGCAGCGCACGCGACTAAAGCTCCCAGCAAGCCAACTTTTTTAAGAACTGCGCGATCTCATCAACACAATTTACATAATACCGATATGTACTATTTACCTAAACCATCCGGAAGTATTGCACTATCTTGTGGTGAAACCGTACAAAAATCCGTTCAGTAGATTTTGAGGAAATCGATTACATACAGACAGACAGCTATTTGGTAATTTGTTTTATAATAAGTATAGACGTATGTACAATAAATAAATAAATAAAATAAACAAATAATATGTTTAGATTCCTAAGCCTTAATAAAATTAGAACATATCCTTTATAAGCCTTCATTTATAACAGAGAATATTTTTGATCGATTGATTAATAGATGACGGTGAAGAAAGATGTCTGTGAATTAAGCGATCCCAAGGCGATCCGAATAAGATGAATTCCGTTACGTTTTTGTGATCATTAGCTCACTTGCTTCTTAAAAGGGCACACCAATCACAAAATCAATTAACGTAGACGTTAATATATTTTTCTGGGCTCTTGATTGAGTAATCCGATTGCAACAATATGGTATAGCCAAATAACATAGAGGTAAGTTTCTTTTGTGTTTTCAGACTTTCCTTTAATTGAATCGTTTTCAAGATCTGATATAAGCAATTATCTTTATAGTTTAACTAATTATACTTCGAAATGAAACTAATTTATGGATTCAACGCTTATTCAACATTAACCAATGTTAAATAAGTGCGAACTAGATTCTGTTCTTTCATATCTAGGTGATGTTTGACATACACAAGTGTTTGAAAATTACACCCGCGCCGCCATATTTTTTTTCCCCCAGTTTTAAGTGATACTCTATGTAATGTTTTCTGTACCACTGCCGAGAAACGACCAACTTGTGGCCAAACTCGTCACAGGGCAGGGGTGACGGCTTCCGCTATTGGATACGTCCACCGCCACCCCGCCTATTAGAATAAAGAACCCTGATTCGATTAACAATAACAAATTGCAAAAAAAAAATTAACATAAAATCATTAAATAAATAATTATTTGTTATTTAATTATTAAGGGAGGACAACTTATTAATTTTTAAAATAGTGCTAGTGCTAATGAGAGGGCTTTAGTGTTGTGAATTTCAGAGTGAAGTGTATGTGTGCAGTGTGTGTTATGTGATAAAGTGAGTGTTAAGGGTTATTGAATTGTTAGTGCCGCTATATTGTCGCTCATCTAACATTTCAGAGTTCAAAATAAGACTTAGCATGATTTTTCAGAGACACACTAGTGATACATTAAAGGCGTGTAAACCGTAACTTTGATTGATTTTTTTATTTCATTAAAAATTTAATTTCTTTTCAATTTTCAATATCTTTATATTATATATTTATAGAATCAGTAAATGATGCGTATACAATATAATGTTGTGCTTGTTGTTGGAAAGTAATATTTGTTACGATTCCCATTTTTATTTATTACAGCGAAACGATGATAAGTACAACTACTAAACGACGTGTTATGCTACGTTGTACTTTTAGTCCAAAATATTAATATTTTCAAATTCGAATTTAAAATATTATTTATTCAAGTAAACTTGTAAACAAGTGCTTTTGGATCGTCAACTTTACTGTTGGTTCGGAAAGCTGTTCCTACCGAGAAGAACCAGCAAGAAACTCGGCGGTTGCTCTTTTTAAAATATAAATCTTAAAACTAGTTACATTTAGTTACTACTGTCTTGTACAGGGTAGAAGTGCACCTATATCCACACATCCTTATCATCTAAGTAATCTTCAACAGTATAGTAGGCTTTCTGTATCAGCCTCTTTTTAACAGATTTTAAACTGCTGTAATGGCATGGCCATTGAATCTTATACCGAAACCCACAAATGATTTAAACTTATGCTAGGCGCAAAGCAGAAGTCTCAAGCTTATGTCGGTTCCTACTTTGTCTATTATATACATCACCTATCGTTTTATAATTCTTTAAATTATTATTAATTATGAATCTTTAAGTTAATATGTTGTGTGTATGTATCGTGTGTAGTGTATTTTTGTGAATACACCTGCTACTACAGTTCTGTGTTTCCATCTAAATTGATAACATAATAATCAAGGCAAAGGCAAGGCGAAATCGATTTCACTTTCATTTCATTTATCTATTATTTTGATTTTTTTTTCAATTTATTATTATTTTCGACCAAAAGGTATTACAGTGCAAAATTTTTGACTCTCTACAATTGAACTCTTATTTATGGCGTCCGGTCCAAAACAAATCGATACATCAAGATAAAAAATATCGTTATTTAAAAACGATGTTTTAGACAGATATGCATTGATAACGACGTCTAACTACAATGTTTTATTTTTAGTATTAATTGTAGATTATTTTTTAGCATATTTGTAATTTTTCTTTTAATGCAGAATATATAAATACCTACGTATTAGTCCCTTATTTATCATTTTATTGTTATTTTATTCCTATAGTAAACGTATGGTTGTATAAAGTTTCATTGATGAACAATTTGTAATATTTTTTATTCATGTACAACTTTCTTTATCAATTAGATGGTTCGGCATCCTTGTCTATTAAAATTGATTGCAATTTAATCTCCAAATCTATTCAAGCGACTTGAGGAGGTACAATTCGGTCATATCGACCTTGAATACTTTATGAGCTTACCTTATTAGTTATTGTACATTCATTACCTTTAAAGCAAGCTGTGATTAACTTTAATTGGGTTTATATTGTAAAAACGGCCGCACAAAGTAATACAACCTACTTTACAACTTCCAACTATATATATTCCTCACAATATTAAATAAATAAATAAATATATGGGACACTTACATACACGGTCGCCCATCTCAAAAGTAAGTAACTTAATACTTGTGTTATGGGTGACGGACAACTGGTAAATATACTACATATATAATTTTAAATACGTACTTAAATAAAAATACACACCCAGGCTCGAAGAAACAACAAATTGTTTTTTAGAAAATGTTAGCCCTCGGCGGGAATACAACCCGCGACCCGCGGAGCTGACGATAGGGTCACTACCCACTGCGTCAACGGGCCAGTCAAATAACACTTTACAATTCACTTTAGTCTTCACTGTAGCACTTTACAAAACGTACTGTCCCTACTAAATCTAAAACCGTCCCATTTATAATTTATATAATAATATTAGAAAAAATATTTATAATTAGTTTATTTAGCAAAAAATACCATTATAAATTAAAACGTTTGTACTAAAAATTATTCTAAAATTATTGAACCTTACAATATGTTATTAGCAACTCTAACAAATAGAACCATGTTGCTTTAATTACACATGTAATTCTGTTGGTAGTTCTATGGAATAAGTGATTAAATAAAAAGAAAATAAAATCATTACCAGTCGGCGTTAAGGCTACATAACTACACTAAAGAAAGAAGTGAAAAAAAATAATTAAACAACCTTTAATTTGCAAGAGTTTTTTAACATGTGTTTATATTGCAAAGTTCCCGCGAGAACGGGAAATTCCAGACCAACAGTGGGTGGGTCTTCTTGGTATCCTTATACACTGAGAAAAGAAGGTATGATTATTTCCCAACCGAAAACAAGGAAAATTTATTTTATACTCAACATCAAATCATACAAGGAAAAATTTATAAATTATGTAAATACTAAATACGATTTTCGTCTCCGCTTCGTCGAATCTGTTGTCAGAAAAATTGACATTAAAATTTTATACTAAACTACAATACAAAAACATAATTATTAAACCCGTTATAATATTTTTAACTTATGATAAGAATCACATTGTATATTTTTATAAAAACAAACTTATAATAATGCTTATTTTAAACCTGTTTCGTAAAACTTAATCTATAGTTACAAAGAAGAATAATAAGCCAACTATTTTTCGTGTAGAAATGTAAACATTATTCGAGGTTGACCAAATAAATCAAGTAGAAACTTTCTATACCTCAATATTATTATTGGTCAAAGGAATCGCTTCAGGTAACTTTTTTACGCTTATAACTTTTTCTGTGTTCAGCCAGACATATTTGTAAAATATAGTAGCTAAGGCAGATCCAATAAAAGGCCCGAGCCAATATAACCAATGCCCATTCCAAGTGTTCGTCCAAACAGCAGGTGCAAAAGATCTCGCTGGATTCATACTAGCTCCGGTCAATGGACCGCCTGCCACTGAGAGGCCAGCAATAGTCAAACCAAATTTAATTGAATTAGACTCGTTCTTCTCTTCATTAACTGGATCCCATACCGCACAATTAAGGAGCACCAAAGATGCAGTCAGAAATATCTCAATACCAAAAGCTTGGAATATATTGTGTCTGGCGTGTGGTTGAGTGGTACAAATACCATCTGAATATAATTCTATGGGAGACATTCCCATAAGCATCCCGTAGCCAATCACGGCACCGGCAACTTGTGCTATAAAATACGCTATACCAAGAACTACAGACATCTTACCCCAAATCACGGCTGCGAAAGTTACTGCAGGATTCATATGAGCACCAGATATGTGTCCAAATGTTTGAATGTTAATGAGTACAATCAACCCAAATCCAAGTGTGCCGTATATAGGCGGATTAACTGTGAAACCATCTATTGGTATACATGTCATACATCCCAGGAATAACAGGAATATTGTTGATATTAGCTCAGAAATAATTGCTCTCCAATTATTGGTCCACCAAGACCCATTGTCCGTTGAAGAGTCTTTATTTCCTTTCTCGATCATGTCGTCGGTCACTGAGTCGGGCTGAGTATCAACTGCCATTGTTTACGTTTTAATAACGGTCCAAAGCGAGGGTGGTATTGACCGAATGATTCACAGCATTTTAGTCACTAATTGTATAAAGAATTAATTTCAACGCTTTCCTTAAACGTGTGAACTCAGTATGTCATGTTTGCAATCTGGCAATATCATTGATCATCCATTTGTTACAATCACAGCGTAAATGTAATATTTATAGATATGATACTTTTATCAAATCATAGCGTTGTCTAAAAAATAAGCGATTGATTAGAGACACAAAATCCCTTTAAATCGATTCGATATTATCAAACCTATTTGTTTTATAAATTTGGGCAACTGAAATAATAAATGTACGTATTTACGACAAATCATAGTTTGAACTTAAAATATGGAATTAAACAAAGCAAAAAAATTTCAGAGAGGTTTCAGAACGAATTTAAGAAAATTTAAAAAAAGAGTTTTAAGTTGTAATATCAATTGGCGCTGAGTGTGATGCCTTTATAGACAGCTGTCCGGACCAGAGTCAGCGGTCAAAACGCCTAATGTATCCTTTATTATGCTTCACTGGATATATTCCGAGGAATATTTCAAAAATCTATCGATATGATCTAGCTCTAAGTTAACTTCATTTACATTAACCTACTTTGTACTCATTCATCATTGGTTTTGCACGATCCTTTCCTCCTAGGTGAGGCCTAAAAGCTTTTTCATAGAGCCCTAGTATAGACGATTTGAGAAGATGAATAAATAAACTTCTTGAGAGAAATTCGCATCAAAATACTTATTGGTATTTTGATTTGGTTGGTTGGGTGGTTCTCTTCGCAATACCTTGTTGGCTGTAACATCTATAAAGACACACCAGACAAATCTCTTTGATTTTTGGTATGTATTTTGTGATCATTTTTATTTCTATTATTTATATAAATTTTTTAAAAAACGAAGCGAAATAAATGGTAAAAATTTCTCTTCCATTCTCTTCTATCATTCGTAAATTTTCGCGCTAGTCCTTTTATATATATGTCTAGTCTAGTCGCTCTAGTTACATTCTAATAATATAAAATTTAGTTATTAACATTCTAATAACTAAAAATCGTGTAACATTGTAATAAAATATTACACGATTCTAATATTGTCAATTTCTGAAATTCATCAAACTGGAATCTGAAAGTTCAAGGTGGAAGAAAATGTAAAGGGTGAGGTAGGAGATAAATACACAATTAAGTACTTAGATAAATGAATTTCAATAAAGGGACGCTCCCGGTTTTAATTAAAACAGAACCATCGCAGGTTGAATAATTAATGAGTGTAATCAGGTAGCTACCTAAATGAATTACGACGAACAGTTTAATTTATTCCAAATTAACCGAAATTTGTCTTATATATTCCTAGTATACAGAAAGGGAGTCATTAGTTGCTTAGAATATGCCATATATGTCTTGATTTATAGCCTTTTTTGTACTTTAAGACGATAAATATTATAGTGTCACGTAGTATAGAGAACTGCTAGTGATTTTGAAAAAAACGAATCAGAATCAGAATCGAGAACTCCTTCACCTATAATAAGACCAATTAAGTAATATATGCAATTTACAAAAGTAATAATAATAATTTTCATTATTACTTTTGTATTTAAATCTCCGCAAAGTAACGCCTAATTCTATAAATTATATGCAATTTAGCTCTTTCTCCAGGGTTAGATTGTCAAAAAGATCGGATTCCTAACATTGCAACTGATGCCTTTATTCCAGGAAGACCATTTTTGCAGGCAAAAACTTGTGGCTAAATAAGTGCTGAGCACACATACCTAAGTGCTGAAGTACAAACATTTTTCGCTATCTCTTTGTATATTCTTGTCGAGCATTCATTTGCGGCAAAATCTAATAGAACAGTATCAGGAAAATATGATTAATTCGCGACATTGTTTTTCATGCCTTATAATCATATCAATCTTGAAGAATAATATGACAAAATGTCTACTTCTTCTATAATGGCAGTCGGCTTGTCATTGTTTTGTATAAACGCAGTAAATTAATTTCGCAGACAGGTAAGTACTATGATATTTTATTTTGCTCTCCTTAGAACTAAAGAGCAAGAGAGTGTCTTATTATTGCAACATCTCTTTGCCATTATTAAAGTTTTATAAATATAACTTTGATAAATGTGTATTTATTTTCGTTGTACATTAGTCCTTGTAAGTATCGTTTGGTTGAGAATAGACTTTAGAAACATTTTTAAGGTTTCTTGAGCGTTTAACGGCTGTTCGTTGACATCTAGCGGTAGTCTAAACACAGCTTTGTATTACGGTCGTTAACTCGTGACGTAAATTGACTCCGTGTTTACAGTTTTTCTTTATTCCGTCATGCCTTAGTCATGACACCATTAGCGTATACGTTAAGGCACAATTGCCGTAACCATAATTTCATTCGATATTATTAGTAATTTGTGAATGAGATTTCGTATTTTCGAACGCACACATTTATAAGGTATCGTTGAAGTAACGTGAAATTAAGTCAATAATAAAAATGCAATTTCTAAGGAAGACTTTCTAATAAATAAAGAATGTAGTACCTTAGCACAAGCGATACATAAAATGTCGCCTTAAAAAAAGTCTTCAAAATTCGTAAATATTAACATTACTAATACTTTACTAAAGGTAAAACAAATAGTACATAAATTTTTCATGAAAAAAGGTTTTGCCATAAATCTTGGCGAAGATGAATGACCTCGGCGAACGCCCTATTTTTAGAACAACGGTTATCGGTTACACGTTTCCCTTATACAAAGAAAGTCAAAAACTTGGGGTAAACACACTCTTCATAGCGTAGGACTTTTTCTATAATAAGCAAATAAGAGAACCTAATACATTGGTCTAGAAAAAAAATTGGTAATTGGTAAAGAAAAACTAGAAAAAATCTAGTAGAAGAAAGAGAAAAAAAACTGGAAACAGTCTTTTATGAGCTTTAATTGTTTAATTAAAGCTCACAAAATAAAAATCGTGGTTTGTATGTGAATGTTTTTTTTGGCCTTAGCATGAATTCAATGCCACAATGAGATGTTCATCGTTTCAAAGGTGCTGTTTCTCGTTTTGCTTACTTCGTAGCCAATTTCTCGCTATACAATAGCGGTCATAAAGACATCTCTCACTCTCTCTTCTCAACCTATATAGACGTCCACTGCTGAACTTAGGTATCTTCCCATCATCTCCATAAAATACTTTTATGGCTTTATGGAGATCATAAAAACATGTTATTGTTAGCTACGGCCGGGATTCGACTCATAATTCTAACGTTCTCTCATAAAAAATGTACCAAATAATACGTCACCAACAGATAACCGTACAACTATAACATATTGGACACGCTAAACAAGTATTGACAGGTTAATTTAATAATAATTTGGAATCATTAAGCCAGGTCGATTCTACCACCAGTTCGGGACGCTGTCCTCCACTGAGAAGAACTGGCAAGAAACTCAATGGTTGCTCTTATCGCGAATATTAACTATTTGACGTTAGATTCTAACAACACGAAATACTCAATATCGGTAACCAAATCAACACACAACGTCACAGCACTTTAAAACGTATGGACACCTTGAGAGGTGGTATTGGACTGACTAAACTGTTGAATGTCGCTCGCGAACAAGACTCGGGTCACAATATTTTACCCTCATTCATTCGGTTTTATTCCTCTACCCACCAAATGACAGATAACATAATATTGTAGACAAAATACTTCCTCATTATTATTCTATGCATATTAATGTATTTATTTATAATATATAATTTATATCTGATTATTATAATTATGTCTAACAATTATACACGTTATACCGAGTCACCGTATGATATTTGACAATATCTAACATTATATTAAACTTGTTTCATTTATTTAAATCTAATAATATCGTGCTCAAACAGTAAAATCAAGTCGTGACGTCCAGTTGTCCAATCTTCCACAACAGTTACAATCAAAATCAACACAGGTCTTCATAGACGTTATAGCTAAACGGCGAGATGGCTTAATCAGACCCCATGTAGGCATTAATACGAAAATTATGATACTAAAATGTATGTAGAAACCGTTAAGTGATATTTAAATTCAAGTAAACTTCTAAGCATGTGCTTTTGAATCGTTGAACACTACCGCTGGTTCAGAAAGCTGATCCTACCGAGAAAAGCCAACAAGAAACTCGACGGTTGCTCTTTTTAAAATATAATTCATGTAGGTAGTTACAGTGTCATTAATATCTTGTGCTGGGTCGAAGAGTAGCTATATCTTCGTATTCTCACCATCTAGTAATCCTCAACAGTATTTGACTTTGAGTTTAAACTGCTGTGATGGCAAAGCTAAAACTGATATTTACTTAAGCCCTTTTGAGTATAAACATATAGTTTTAAGCTTTTTTTTTTAGACTACATCTTTACTTACAATCAAGTGAGTGTGCAGTAAATCACAAACTTTACCGGAAAAAATATGAAAATAACTCATAACTCTGAACAAAGCTAGTTAATCCTTATACAAAAATGTATTAAAAAATTGTTATCCGATAAGAACAGTCGCTTATTAATCCGTGTGTACGCGGATTAATAAATAACAAGGGGTTTAAAAGATAAATATAATAAACTAAATGTACTTTATTATTATCGCCGAAGTACCTATAAAATAAAATAAAAATAGTTTAATAGTAAATTAGTAAAAGTAAATATACTCATATTCTATTAATCTATATAAATGAATTTCTGAATTAGTTAAGCGCAAATCCGAGAGCCGCTGAACCGATTGCGCTAAGTCTTTTTTTATAATATTCCTTGAAGTACAAGAATGGTTCTTACGGAGAGAAAAATATAATAAATTTCGTTAAAAAGTTAAAAAAGTTTTCGTTAAAAAACAACACTTATATATTCCCCATTCAAAACATTCGTAATAATACTTAAATTCAGTTTGTCCAGCAGGCCTACCATGAACTCTTATTGCGACTCAATTGAAGACCATAACGACGATCGCGAACCTCTTTCTTTTCGTACCATGAAGTGTGAATTGCATTGGGGTTATAATGGAATAACTAAATAAATGGATAACGTTATATGAACTATAGATAACTCTGTCTCTTTACTCACATGTTCTTAGGACAAATTCTGAACGCTCATTCGACTTAAAGTGTGCGTCTTTAATGTCGTCGTCATATAGTTGTTGTCATGTAGTCGTCATGGTATGAAAAAGCAAAACAATTTCGTTTACGTCTTCAATTGAGTCGCAATAAGAGTTCATGGTAGGCCTGCAGGTCACCATATACGTGAAAGTAAAGTAACAGCCTGTTACTAGCCGACTGCTGAACAGAGGCCTCATCTCTGCATTTTTGGAGAGAAGGATTCGATCTTAGATCTACTACGTTGCTCTAATGCGGATTAGTAGGTTACACATATTTCTAAAATTCTTAAAGATATACATGTTTCATCAAGATATTTCCTTTACCGAAAAGCGTGTAATAAATTGCAATTATCAATATTACACATTTTAATAGAAAAACTGATTGATGCCTGCCTATGGTTTGAACCCATGATCGTCTCTAGAGAGTCGCACGACCTCACCAGTGATCATAGCTTTTTTGTAAACGTATATCATATTAAAGAAATCCATAAATACATATATACATCCAGACTTGTAGAACGAACAAATTGTTTTTTTTTAGTGTTGGAAGGAATCGAAACCATGACCCGTGGAGCTAGTCTCTGTCACCTGCGCCAACGGACCAGTTGCTTATAGTTTTTTTAATGACAGACAAATATACTTTAACTAAACTAAATATACTAATAGCTGTACCCTGCGGCTTTGCCTGCGTGTGTCACATAGTCTCCCGCGTAAATAACGTAATATCAATAATTGAAATTTCGAACATAAAAAAGTTATTGTGAGTTGACCATACGAGATAGAGATATACTGTCGCGCACTTTTTTTTATTTATTTATTTATTTCTTTATTGTACAAACATAAAAATATGAAAAAAAAAGAAAAAAAAAACATATACAAAGGCGGACTTATCCCTAAAAAGGAACTCTACCAGCCAACCTATGTGTAACAAAAAGAAATGAAATATGGATGATGAAAAAAAAGAAGGAAGAAAAACAAAAATAACGAAACATATTATTTGAATTAATTAAAATGTAACGATTTAATTAGTGGATACATCATCTACTAATTTAATACTGATTTTTTTAGTACATTACTTTATTGCAACTCTGTTTGTTTACGCAGCGCACGCGTCTAAAGCTCCCAATAACCGAGTATTCTAATAACTGCAGGACCTCTTCAACATAATTTACATAAAACCGTAATTTACTATGAGCTCAAATCTTCCTTAAGAATTGCACTACCTTTTAGTAAAAACCGTACGAAAATCCTTTCAGTAGATTTAAAAAAAATAGATCACATACAAACAGACAGCCTTTGGGTATTTTGTTTTATAATAAGTGTAGATTACTTATACGCGTAGGTATGGGTTTAAAATATTTAACACTCCTTTAATCGATCAACGAATCATCTGGCTATTGACAAACGATAATTTATTTTGATAATGTAAGAACAGTATTAATTAAAGCATACAGACTTATTAATACCCATTTGAAGTCTACAAATCCCCTTTCAGATAAAGAAACCCAAAAATTATGTAATAAAATATTTTTGGCTCTAATTAACTAGAACGTTGTACATTAAGCACTTAACGAACAAAGTCCTTCCAATTTTATGAATAAAGTTATAATTTAAAAAAACCTGGACATAAATCAAGCTATGTACTAACAATTATATTAAAATTGTTTAAAAAAAGAATAATTTGTTATTGAGCACTCATAAAAACTTGATTGTTCAGAGCACAATCAAAAAAGCAATTGTTAGAAATTAATTACGTTCATGTAATTACTCTTTTACAAAGGAAAATTTAATTTAACGAAATATATGTTAAAGTATTATAGGCATATTGAAACGGTGGAATATAATACGTACTATTATTATGAAAGCTTTTTGTTAGAAATCCGGATGTCGAATGTATAATAGGTAGTTATACCTAAAATACATTCGTCAAGTTTGAAGAGTGACAGAGACAAGAAAAGGGATCGCACACCGTTGTAAGTGCCATGTAATATTATCATATTACACTTTGTTAAACACGTTCCTCGTATAATGTATTTCAAAGGAATTTCTAATACTACTGGATTTTCGTTGTTCTTCCTAACTATAACTACTACGTAAATAATTATGCTCAACAGTAACTAATGTAAAAAAGTAATAATTAAATAATTTTATTATAACTTTTGTATTATGGATCTCCGCAAAGTAACGCCTAATTCTATAAATTAGTAACTAATGTGTATTTGGTGTTTTGTCACCTAAACCCATCAAAAGTTCGTCCAAAAAGTCTTTAAAGTGAAATCAAATATGTATATCGTACGGGATTCACATCGAAGCTCGAAGATTGGAGAGTTTCTAAGTGTTTTCTCATTTTGTAGTCAGTCAGTGAAAAACTGCATTTTGAGAAGTCATATCTCGGCTAACGAAGCCATTTATGCTGTATGTAATTGATTTTCTCAAAATCTACTGAACGGATTTTTGCACGGTTTGCACCAAAAGATTGAGCAATACTTCCGGATGGTTTAGGTAAATAGTACATATCGGTATTATGTAAATTATGTTAAAGAGATTGCGCAGTTGTTAAACTTGCTTGCTGGGAGCTTTAGTCGGGTGCGCTGCGTAAACCAGCAGAGATACGCTAAAATAATATACTAGAGAATTGTAGATCTATAAAACTACTAAAAAAAATCCGCGCTAGCATGTCTCTATCTCTTATGGTTAACTCACAATAACTACTTTTATGTTTAAAATTTGAATTCTAGAAAAAATTGTGAAACGCAGATTTCCACGCGGGCGAAGCCGCTGGCACAGCTAGTAATATATATATTTCAAAATAAATTCATATTTGTTCATTATAAAAAATTATATAGGAATGGATGAAATAGTAATTCTGTGGCGAAAACTCAACGAAGAATACTACCATCAAAATACGATAGGAACAGTAAAACAGTACAGAGGCTGTGACGGTTAGGAGCTATATTTCCACCACAGGTGTCGGAAATTTAGTATTCGTATCACTGTCACGGATCAAAATTGTCTTCCATCCATTCCTTTATAATTTTTTTACATTAAACAGATATAGCTTTATTTTGAAATATGTATATTATTATTGACCGAGATAAATGTCTTATTACTAGAAAAAAAAACCAACCCGATCCCTCCATAGATGTTCGAACATACTTTAGTGTACGAATACTTTTGTGAGTCACTGTATTCATTTCAGTCACTCAATTTTTGCTCGCTCTACGATGCTTTTGTCTACACGCTGTCCACTAGCACCCCTTTGCTTCCTGTTATGTGTAGTAGAACCAGAAATATTTTTTTAGACAAATTGTTAAAAAGATACCACATCTAAAGGTGTGTTAAAATAAGTGACAGGTGACTAGTAGTCACGTAATAATCAATCAATTCAGATAATTTTGATGTTGATATCGTCAAGTTATGTTTTGATATGATCATGATAAAATGTTACGTAGAAAGGAAAATATATTTTTAACTACTTTATCAGCCTCATGACGTAATTGAGATGATATTGATCTACATCACGCTAGTCCATCAATACACGTTTCCATACGCTTGGAAAGCTTTTGCGTTATCCCCACATTTCGCGTCCTAGTTTATGCTTACTCGCCGTTCCCGTTTTGCTTAATTTAAGTGATTAAAGTTTTAAAAAATATTAAAAATTATTAAATTTAATAAAGTTAATAGCATCATCATCCTCATCATCCTCCTGCCTTTATCCCACTCTAAGTGGTGTCGGCACAACATGTTACAAACATGTTGTTACATGATTTGGCTACGTATTTTACAACTGGCCGTCTGCCTGACGTCAACTTACCTTAGTCGTATTTTACGAGCCCTCGATAAGAAAGAAGGTGGTCTATTCTACTCAGCCGGATACCAAACAGCAGGTCGAATTACCTTAGTCGCCTTTTAAGGCACCTCGATAAGAAATGAGGGTGGTCTATTCTTCTCTGTCGGATACCACACGACTATAACGTTAATAACATATTGATAAGTGGAACAAATATTTCCCATAGCATATAATTATGCATACATACAATATAAAATAATAATTGTAAATAATCTTTTATATCTCAATAATCGTTAATAATCTTTTGGAAACTAATAAATATAATATAAAATAATAATATTTAAAATTATATATCGTCATTTTTATCATAAGATAAAATAAATTCTAATCCTTTGACAAGATCGAATTTGATTGGCATCATCTGATATATACAATGATAAAATCTTGATGTTCAATAGAAAATAGAATATAAAATTTATCTCAACGTTTTATCAAATAATTACCAAATTACATAATCATAATGTGAAATTAGTATTTATTTTCTAAATCATAATTTTGAAATGTGTCCAAATGAAAGAATAATTTATCATATTTTAGGAAATAAAATTATTATTTATTTAAACATTTGCTTACAACACTTACTATCCTACGTATATAATAACACGAACTTAATAATAATGCAGATATTCAATACATAATTATATCTAAGATTACTTAAGTTGTACTAAGACCATGAAATATGTCACGACTGCACCCAGTACCTGTAATAAAAAACTTTTTAAATCAATCAGTATTGATGCTCTTTAATTTTAAAGGGTCGCAAGTATTCATTTTTAACTCTAATTCAAGGGTTCAAACATGTTCATAAAGCCCGCATATAAAAGTAAGTTACAATCCCACTGCTGAGCATAGGCCTCTTTCCTTTTTTTGGAAGGATTATTACTTTATACTTGATTACTATATAACAATGCTTGTTTGGATAATGCTTCGCTTTGCGATTTTGTCGTGGAGTCTATCTCCTGATGATGCTTCGGTTGCGGGGCGAAACGATTGTTGAGTTTGTGATAGTGAACGTGTGTAGTGCTTGTGTATTGTGGTGGCAGTGGTGGAGGTTTGTGTATGTGTTTTTACGAATCCTGCATGTAACGGTTATGAAAAAACGGATAGTCCACTATACATTTAGCACTATATATATTTTCTATTTACTGTATCGCGGATTATGCCAAATAATTTTATTATTACTTTTATTTTAGAAAGAATTATTAGAGCTTAGACCCACGCTGCTTCAATGCGTATAAGGTTAACTGAGGAATGTAAATTTCCCAACAATGTTTTCCTTGACTGAAAAGCTAAATATCAATTAAGCAAAAAAAATGTAAATATCAATTAAGCATATAAGTTTTCTGTTAAAACTTATATTGATACGGGTTCAAAACCGTACGCCAAATATAGCGTATGTCAATGCGAATTGAATCCATATCTTCACTTCCGAAGAGAGGCTTTTGCTTTTGAATTTCAAAAAAAGTACGATAACGGCCTGTTACTATCCCACTGCTGGGAATAGGCCTACTCTCTCTAATTATGAAGAGAAGGTTAAGACCTACCACGCAGCTCCAATGCGGATTAGGATACACACATCCCTAAAATTTTCAAAAGATATGCAAGTATCCTCACAATCCTCCTTAACAAAAAAGCGTGTGCTAAATTGCAAATATCAGTGCCTCGTGGTATCCGACAGAATAGAATAGGCCACCCTCCTTTTTTACCGAGGTATCGTTAGAGGCGACTAAGGTATGTGCCGTGTGGTATCCGGCTGCATAAAATAGACCACCCTCATTTCTTATCGAGGTGTCGTAAAAAGCGACTAAGGTAAGTTGACGTCATGCAGGCGGCTGGTCGTAAAATACGTAGCCAAATCATATGACAACATGTTTGTAACATGTTGTGCCGACCCCACTTAGAGTGGGATAAGGGCAGGAGGACGATGATGATGAAATTGCAAATATCAATTAGACATATAGTTTTGGTGGAGTTTTAACCCGTGACCCCCTCAAAAGAGCTCAGCGCTGGGCTATAACAGCTTCAACATTCAGACTAATTCAATTCATTCTAACTTTGAAATTTCACAAATAAGCAAAATCTAGCTAAGGGAGAATTTGTTTCAAATCTTGTTAGTCTCTTGAAATCGGAACGAATATTTTAGACGCCGCATAACGATCAATCAACTGGAGGAGACAAGGAAACTATCTGTGTTCTACATTGTTTAAAACAATAAATTTAGCTACTTTCACAAACCACAATGAGACATTTGTACTACATTACTAGACATTAGCAACTTTGTTCATGTATGTACAATATCTATACTTATTATATTATAAGGTAGTTTATTCCGACAGGCTTACGTTAATAGTGAATTATGGTTTTATGTAAATTGTATTGTAGATGTCATGCAGTTGTAAAAAATTCGCCTTCTGGTAGCTTTACTCGCGTGCACCGCGTAAACTAATAAAGATACGCTAAAGTAATGTATTACAGAATTGGAGATCTATAAAAATACTACTAAAAATTCCGCAACAACATGTCTCTATCTCTTATAGTTAACTCACAATAACTACTTTTTAGTTCAAAATTTTAATTAAATATATAATTTCTATGCGGACGCAGCCGCGAAGAAATTTTTCTTAGAAGAAATCTTAGAAGTGAATATTAGAGCTTAGACTTACCACGCTGTTAACATGCCAAATGGCTACAGAATTTAAAAAAACAATCTCTCACTATTCAGCCACTGGTAACTATTTACTTCATTTACGACTTAATTTCAATCATATTGTATAGCTAAAAAAATCATAGACAATAATACCACTAAAACTATTTTAACTAATTAGAATAGATAAGTTTTATTCCAATAAAATGGCAAGTTAAAATTTTTTCACAACAATTTCTATAATTTTCGCCCGCTTACATTATTAAATTCTCAACGTGAAATCCAAAATTGTAAATACAGCAACTACGTTAAAAGCTTATACTTTTTGTATTCAAACACTGCTGAATATTTCTGTGTAAATAACGAGCAAACTTTTGCTTTAACGTAGCGAATTATATATGGATTTGAATAACTTTATTATAAACAATAAATGCGCTCACTTTAAAATATTTCAGTTTGAAAATGGTATAAGATTATTTAAATGTAAGTTGGAAATACTATTTATAATGAGGAGCAAGCACCTGATGGTACAAGAGAATGCAATTTAAGATTCTGAAGCAGAGAAACGGAAAGGTATTGAAATTAAATTTTGAATAGCCGTTCATAACAAAGCGACGAGAGCAATGGCAGCTGATATCAAAGATATAACGACGCAATTTATGAGAGAAATAGAAAAGAAATTTAATTTCGAACAATTTTAATTTTTTGTGCACTTGAAATTTATTAAACTGATCTAAAGATTACTACAAATTTTCAATTGGCTACATATTAAATTAATTATAGTTAAACTACCATTTAATGTCTTGACTATTCGATATAAATTTTGATTGATATGTATCTAGACTTTCTCTACCCTATATATACCTTCTTCTGTGTTTTGATATTCAATAACAGATGTCGTGAAATTATTTCTGTACTCTATATTATTTCATATTAATACTCACGGATGCAAACAAATCTAAGGAGACAGTGAAGAACTTAGCGCCCGAGATGCTCATCGCTTTCTGACATTGCTGACAAACGATTTGCACAAATGTTTTCGCCTCCTCAGACCCGTCGTACCACTGGCATGAGTAGGCAGCCTCCATGACAGATGAGCTCTGCAGAATGAAATATACGCGCAATTAATTATTGTTAACTACAAATCTTCAACCATATTTTTCTGTAGACTTTTCTGCTCATCAATTATGTCTTAAAATGTTTTTCGCAGCCGTCGTTTAATTTTTTTAACGCTTGTAGAAAGTTACGCAACAACAAAATTGGTTTCAAATGTATTAAGTTTCAAAATTTAAATATTTCTCATCATCGTAGTATTTTCTTATTTATGTTGATTCTGTAAGAAATACTTTATTGTGAGAGAGTGTTACTAGTTTTTAATCAGTTAGATAGGGTTAATTTAACATGGTTACTGGATAACCTAAAGAAAAGGATCATATGTTCTATTTACATGAATCGTTACAAGCAATTATTGAACATTAAAAATTCAAAATAACAAATAATTATTTCTTTACCGCGATGCTTTTTCGTCTTAATATTAATTCAACAATCAACTGCCGATATCAATTTTATGATTTCTAAAGTCTGGTAGTTTTTGATTATGTCAATAAAAAGAAGGAGGAACAAACTTTTAGAAAGTGCAAATATTTCATAGAAAGTGTAGTATTTCACCTCTTCAATAAGCCTGTTACCAAAGATGCAGAAATGAAACACTTGTCCAAGCGTGTAGCTTAAATAACCGATGGTACTGAAAGCGTAGACGTTTAGTCCGTTGATCTGGATAAACAAATTAAGCCATTAGCGTTAAATATATCAAATTCATACTGATATTATAAATGTGAAAGTCTATCTGTTTCGCTTTCATGGCTAATTTACCAGCGCAATATTGATGAAATTTGAATATGCAATAAGTATTATTGTCAGAATAGAATATTGTGTTAAAAATCGTTTTTTATAGAAAAGAGGATTTATATTTTAGAATCCGTGTTTCTTGACCAATCCATGGCTTTGCCGATGACCGTCTCTGAACTCAAAGCTCCGGATTTTTCTTAATAACTTTTGCAGTTCGATTTCTCTAAGTTGGATTTAAAAATGGCTGATCTCATCATCGTCTGTTGGAAGACTGTGACGTACAGTTAAATCTCATCCGGAAATTAAGATACACCTTCGATATATTTGCTATTGGTGAGGAGTAAATGAAGTAAATGAGTAATAATGATGCACTAAGAGATACTCATCTCTTAGTGCATCATTATTGCATACAGATTTACAGATTTACAGATAGCAGAGTTGCTATAACACTAATTCATTTACCTTCGTTGCTTGATACGCCAATAATGTCAGGGTGATAGTAGACACCAGCATATGGAACAACAAAGCTGCTCCGTATGTATCTCCTATAGAAGAGACTAACCTGAAATACATGATTATTAATATTTATATAGAAAGCTGTAATGGCTGGTCGATGAGAGCACATAACTCTTAGCAGTGACTTTTGGTTTAAAAGCTGATATATGTAACTCAACGTGCGCTTTAGAATAAAGAAAAGCAAGCCGAGGAATCCTGCATATCTTTGATGAATTCCTGTGATTTATAATAACTAATAAGCATTAGAATACCGCGGTAAGTGTAAGTTCTGATATATTTACAAAGGAGGGAGAAGGCATCACACAGTAGTTGCTTAGTAAGTCACTAGTTTACACAGAAATCACGTCGCATGCGAATTTAGTTTATCTTATTGTATCCACTTTTAAGTTCATGTGGTGCTTATGACCTTATAATAAAATTAATAATGCGAAAGGGATAAAATTTAAGTTCATCTTTTACATGGGTTTGATCAATTAATTAGATTGCCGTGTGGTATCCAGCTGCGAAGAATAGACAACCCTCATTTCTTATCGAGGTATCATAAAAGGCAACTAAGATAAGATAGGTTAAGATAGGTGTCAGGCAGGCGGCCGGTCGTAAAATACCTATCCAAATCATGTAATAACATGTGTAACATATGGTGCCGACCTCACTTAGAGTGGGATAAGGGCAGGAGTATGTTGATTATCAATTATCAAGACGTAATTTGTTGTGACTAGAAAGATCTAGTCACAACCCCCGTGATTGGAATATATAAGAATATTTTCCAATCACGGGCATGGAAAATAGAGATTCTATTGCACTTAATCTAAAAATATAGATTCATTAGAAGGGTAGATGTATTTTTTAAAGGGTCATACATTGACTTTATTTTTAACTTTATTGACTTCCTTCTGTAATTATTAATTCAGTATGAATCACTTACCTTACAATGTGCTTGTGTCTCTCAACCCAGTACTTAATTGCCGATCGCGCTAACATTTCCTGTTTCTGCGTCAAACCGTTAGGATTGTTATTGTTTTGACCAAACGTTTGCAATCTACCGCCAGCACCACGCAACGTCATTCCGAAATCTTGTTGAGTGGAGTATATCCCTCTGATGTCCATATCAACGGGGTCTGGGACCTTTTCTGACTTTTCTGTAATATCCAAAAGTACCTACTGATAATATTATTTTACTATAATCCGCGATTAGAGAAAATCTATGTAACGCTAAAAGTACAGTGCACCACAGTGTTGAAATGGAGCGAAACTTTTGTTTAGTTTATGGTAGTGAATGTGTGCAGTGCTAGCAGTGTAATGCGGTTTTGGCGGTACTGGTTTACAGTGCATGTTGTTTACGAAACCTGTATGAATAAGGTACGAGCACCCGCTTTTTGGTGAAGTAAAACATCGCAATGAAACCTAAATATTTCTGGAGAATTCTGGGGATATATGTAATCTACCAATCCGCATTGGAGCAGCGGGTTGCGTCTTACAACCCTTCTAAAAGAGGAAAGGGGAGGCCTATGCCAAGCAAAGTGACAGTAACAAGCCGTTACTTTAATATAATCTTCGCAGTTTTATTCTTGTATACAGTAAGACATTTTACCAGTCGAGGAAACTCTAAATAGCTCAGCAGTATTAGGCCTATAGGTGTCTAAAGAAGCACTTAGTTCCATCAACGGCTTCATGATCGCCTTCAGATGCTGCAATTGTTCACAGGCAAAGATCAACCATGAGCAGAATATAACGTCTAGGAGATTTGCAATGGACATCGCGAAGAGTAGCCAGTATATCTATAAAAACAAATTTATGAATATATCTTTAAAAAATATTTCTTGCATTTCTTTCTTTTATTTACATATATGAAATCTTAACAAACTTTCAAAACCCAGAGAATTTATATCAAATTTTGTAGTGTCTGGAAATTACACTACTTTATTTCTTAGATAAATTTTCAGTTTAACCAAACAAAATTGTGTTTAATATTGAAAGAAATTTTCAGTTATGGCTAAATTAGTAACAGTCTACGGAGAAATCTATGCTGTAAAAAGATATATTCTGACCCAATTACAGTAATTGGTCTGGTCTCACAACTTTCATGTTTAGTAATATTATTTATTCTATGTGAAAGTTTTTTTTTCCTAGACCAACAAATTCCTTAATATCGCTTGAGACATTGCTTAATCTCCATAAAAAATAATCATCAACCGTATTATTTTCAGAGAAAATGATCTAATATGGTCTATAAAAAACTGTAAGTATATGTTTTGCAAATTTACCTGAAAAGCAAATGTAATGACGTACATAGTTCCACTCATAGTATCAAATGGATACCAGGCTTTCAGAGGCAACCTTGGTGCTGGTTCGGTAATGGTGTCATTTGTCTCCTTGTCCACTAAAAGCCGAACCGAATCCCCGAAGAAAGTAAGTGTTACCCAACCTACAAATCAAATTAGAAGTTTCAAAGTTGGAGCAGTTCCGATTGCACGATCATAATTATAAAGTATTAATTACCGAAGGCTTTGCATCGTATAGTCAAGTTAAAAAAGCTTTTAGCGAAAAAATTTCATGTCCCTACTGTAAACCTGTTGAGGAATTCCCCTGTCTAGAGCCAATTCTGGCATTAGCATCAGGTCATGCTTATCATAAGCATGCATTGTCGTCGCGACCGGGAAGTGGGTCAAATTTAACTTGCAAGACCCACCTTCACATATAAACACGGCAAGTTCAATAAAAGCTTTAAAAAAGGAATTGTTTTCATGAGTACATAGGATCAATTTCCTTATCAGGAGAAAATAAAGGTGTCAAGTAACGTCATGCAAATGAACCGGCTTTCACTTCACGTATAGTGGATGGCTAATGGTACGATGATTATGCGTCATCATTTCCATTAGAAGTCTAAATTTTCGTCTTCATGGGCAGAGGTGCTATATTTTTGTGTGTCTGTATTATGTGTGTTTGTGTTATTTATCACGATTTGATTGTAATGATAATGAATAATCACTGTGGCTTTAAAATTTCGAATCTATTTTATTCTTGTTAGTATGCCTTTAATAAGATGTCCTCATAGTCATACCTAACATCCACTTCTAGTAAATTTTTCTATTGATTGCTGGTTTTGTCTTTCGTAGAGCACTCAGTATAGCAGTGTCTCCTCAAAAAAGTGACTGTGTTAGAATAATACACTATTCGGATATTAAATGACTTTCTACTTCTGATATCCTAGTACACTCATGTAAAAGTCGGTGTCTTTCTTAGAAGTCTTAACTTCATAGTAGAGAACATTTAATAAAGAAACCGTTTTTGCCCCTTTATTTTTCACATTGCCCTTGAGCTTTCCTAGGCGGTCATATTTAACAACACTATATTATGTAGAATAAGAAGGTATTATTACACTCAGCCTGTTTTTTCCCACGTCCAATGTCATGGGGTAGTAATAAAAATTATATACGTATGATTTTTATATGCTTACATTCTTATTGATTGCAAAACTGTTTCTTTATTCGAATGGACTTTTACAAGTACTTTTAAATCGTCTGCTGCTCTACACAACTCTCCGCACCTTAATTTAGAAAATCCTCCTCAGCCAAAAACAAACCCAACGGATGCTCCTTACAACATATAATTCTTAACCTGACTAGTAACATTTTATCATTACTGTACTGTAGCAGTACTGTTTTGTGTAAGGTCGGATTATTAAAAAATTCTAATATTTTTGTCGTGAATAGTATAATACTAACTGTACCTGCGGATTCACCCGTGCCAAAATCAGTGTATTTAATTGAAATTATGCACATAAAATAGTTATTAAGAGTTAACTATAAGAGGTGCTGTGCAGACCATGCTGTCACTTTTGTGTTATTTTTGTGAATCTACAATTCTCTAATACAGTACTTTACTGTATCTCTGTTTGTTTACGCGGCGCACTCGACAACTCGACTTTTACAACTGCGCGAACTCTTTAAAATAATTTATATAAAACCCTAATGCATATTAACCTTAGCCTTCCAGAATAATACTACTACTACCTTACCCAAACCACGCAAAAATATTATACATTTAGCAGATTTTGAAAAAATCGCTCATATAGACAGTCAACTTTTGGGAACTTTGTTTTATAATAAGTAGGTATAGATAATAGGTTTGCTACGTAAGCATGAATTTAATAGTCTGTCATTTTAAATTGTTAAACTAAAACTAATAGTAGAATATCAATAGTAACGTATAACATAATCTTACAATGATTTACGTAGCTTTTTTGGCGGAAAGCACACGGCAGAATTAATAAGCTTATATTAATTACATTATATGTGGATATAGCTCCTCAACCCTCTACAAAATAGTAATGACCAAATGTAACTATTTATAAGAATTATATTTGAAAAGAGCAACCACCGAGTTTCTCGCTTGCTCTTCTCGGGAGTAGCTTTCCGAATCATTGACGATTCAAAAGCACTTGTTTACAAGTTTACTTGAATAAAGAATATTTTGCATTTGAATTTGTATTTATTATTGCATTTGGGGATTGGAATTTGTATTGTACTTACAAATAACAGAAAAGATGGTCGTTCCGCAAATGAAATAAAGAAGTCTCCTCATCTTAGTAAGTGCGAGCTGGTGATACCTGGCATCGGATTCGCTAAATAGAGGATGACTGTTCGACTGATTCCATACTGCTAAAGTCCTATGAATACGCGTAAAAGGTTAAACTAAGAACACAAACTGATAAAATCCATGTAATCCATTATATAAGTTGTAACTTTTAGATTCTCGTATGACAATTACAATCTGTACGTGCTGCATATGAAATTTCTTAAAATTTATATCATAGTATTAGTATATTATGCTCATCGGTATAACTATTTTTTTATATGAATCTGGGATATGGAATATAGGACTCATTACACTTATACATGTTTAAAATTAAATAATGGTAGTTGTAACATCGAAATGCAAAGTACAATACTTAGATTCACAACATTGATTGGTCTCTTGCCATATCCGTACCAAGCGTGAATAACTTAACAAGTCCAAAAAGCTCACTTTTAGGGGCATCCATAAATAGGTTAACGTTTAATAAACGTTTAAAAGAGTTATTTAAATATTCACAAGTTTGTATGTGCAATATAAAATACTTATCGACTTCACTGAAATATTAAACATATAAATTAGGTAAGAGTCATGTCTTTACCACGACGAATGCAACTCTGCCGAAACGTCGAACCTTATACAAAAGTAAATCGAATTAGTGGCGATGTGACCCGTATTTTTACACATTAATAAATTAGGTAACCCTAATGCCTATTATAATTAAACATGTGAAAAGATGTAAATTGACTTATCAACATATTCACGGCAGGTACCGATTTTATAATTTAACTCATCATCATCATTCTCCTGCCCTTATCCCACTATAAGTGGGGTCGGCACAACATGTTAGAAACATGTTGTCACATGATTTGGCTACGTATTTTACGACCGGCCGCCTGCTTGACGTCAACTTACCTTAGTCGCCTTTTACGACACCTCGGTAAGAAATGAGGGTGGTCTATTCTATGCTGCCGGATACCACATGGCACAGATTTTATAAATTAACTAATTTGACAAAAAACAATTGTAAATGTCACAAGATATCATATAGTATAACTTCTTATGTTACTCCAGGATGAGAACTGCTTTAAGCAACGTGGACTCCTAAAAATAATACTGCATTTTAATTAACGTCCTATTATTAAGCGTAGCGGAGAGCTTTTAATCTATGCTTTTAATACCACAGTCTGATCTAAGTTGCGAGATAAAAGAAACGAAAAAGCTTCCAGCGAGAAAATAATTTTCATTCACTGCCCCTTTGTACGCTTTTGCTAAAAGAAAATTGGGCGAAAAATTAATTCTCTACGAAAACTCGGTTACTTTTCTGCTCAGAATGTCAGAATCGTGACAGCTTTTGTGAACATTATATTAAGTTTTGCAGTATTTTTCTATCAGACTTTTTAAGTTTTATTTGGTTAGTTGTGAAATATATATTTTATAGAATTTTTTGCAAAAGGTAATGCAAAACAGTCCGTCATTCTCTTAAGCTCATTGCAAATATTGGACCTTACCACAGAATCGATAAACCATCACGAAATCCTTATCTGCTAGCAAATACCTAAGTCTGATAAAGAACGATCTACTGATGCGATTAGGCCAATACCAGAACTAATTAATCGATATAGGGTGATAATTACAGAGATACTTCCTATCACAAGTATGCACAATAGAGATTAATGGTCTAATGCTGGTAAAGACGCATACACTATTACATGTACGATGTAAGTGATTTGTCTCCTTGTAGATTCTGATGCACCTCAAAAGATATCTATCTGTTTAGGCTCTGGTCGATTCCCAAAGACATAACTGTAAATATCGATACAGTAACCAGTAGCAATATAAGTGCAATATATTCTACGGCCAAGTTTAAAAAAAATCACAAATTTTCGTAAGATATAAAATCGAAGAATAGGAAATACAGTGGAAAGAAATACAGGAAAGTCTATAAATAAACTGAGAGTATGGTTGATTTTATCCACTTGAGCAAATTCTTAAGAAAAAATCTAAGACATCGTGTGTTTCCTCGAAGTAATGCTAAACACACTGAATAGTGTTATTACACAGTTGGTAAGGAGTACGTAAACCCTAAGCAAATAATATAATTACAAGAAAAATAAGATATCACCCACCTGTAAAAGTTCTTCGAAGTTATTGCGAAAAATGCTAATTTAATAATGGAATGGGCGAAGAAGAGGATAGTGATGGTGTTAGCAGTCAATTCGTTAACTTCGTCCGAATATTTTGCCATGTTTGCGGCCATGCAGAGATATTGGACAATAATTAGTACTGCATGGACGCAAGCATAGACCTTGCGAAGAAGAACAGACATGCCCGCATTATCTACGAAAAAAATCAATATCAATAAACATATAATAGTTAATAATTTAACTTTAAAAATATGATTCCATCAAGTTAAGACACAAAGTTCTTGTTTTTCTAAAGCGCAAAAGTTTTACCCAAATAATACTTACGTAAATAAGTGAAGTTAATATACAAAAACTCAACAATTTTAGACTCATATGTGAATTATAGTAGAATTTGATAATGAAGTGGAACTACGTATTGATACCATTTATATCGTATACCGTCAATGTAAAAATGTCTTACCAGAATGATAATTAAATAAAAAATGTCCTGCTGCTTGCATCAACTTAATATTCGGCATTAAATCGGACACTAGGCCCTGAGTCTTTATTTTTGTCATCATCTAGAAAACCAAATATATATTATTAATTTAAACTATATCCTGATTTTAATTTCTATCGTGTTTTCTTACTTAATATTGAAATTTTTTCTTTAATGAATTTCTTTGACAATTTTATTACTACTAACCTTGAAAGGTTTCTTTATGACAGTGCTTCCTTATAAATGTGTTTGCTTTTATATTTTCAATTTTATCTCCTTATTTTGTTTCATGTCATTTGTTTTATATTATTTTTATTTTAAAAAATCTTTATAATAATTGTTTATAATTAGTCTCGCAATACGTGTGTTGTTACGTTACCACTATTACACACAATGATTGATTTTTATATTTCACTGTCCATATTCCAAGTTTTGCAATGACGTGTTTCAATTTCAAAGTCATGCGGACCAATGGGAATAAGTTTCTATGGGAGACTCCATATGTTCTTTAACAGCCGGTGTCTTCTTAAATATGAATGACCCTCCCCTATCTAGGAAACCCTGTACTTATTTATAATTTTTATGTCCTCCATGTAAATTCATTACTGGATCGATTGCTATCGCAGTTCAATGTTAGTTTACTTCATGTTTATTTTGTCATTTGTTTGTAGCTTTCAATGTTTGTGTTTAGTTTTCAATTCGCTTTTTGTTTGTTTTTAGTCACCTGCGATATTAACGTAGAGGCATGTTTACTGAATCAGTCACGAAATGTAATCAATCGTATGACTCGCATGCAAAATGAAAATCATTTACCCTAAAAATATTAATTGCTTTAACATGATTAATGACATCTTCTATTTATTGCCGCTATTGATGAATTGAAAAGTTAATAACTGAACGATATGATTTACTTAAAGATAACTTTCGTATAGATACGAGTTCAGCCTATTTATAAAAATTGAATGCATCATGAATGATGTCTAAATGCTTTATAATTCAAGACGTGATAACTATAACTTTTGTATATTCTTTTGTTTTGGATTTATCGATGTTTGGGTATAAGATTCTATAAGAACATTCCACAATCACTTTCAGCTTTGCCAGTTTAAAAACGCTGTTAAAAAGATCCTGATACAGAAAGCCTACTTACTATACGGTTGAGAATTACTTAGATGATAAGAATGTGTGGACGTAGCTAAAATTCTATCCTGTACAGCAATGACTAAATGTAACAAGTTATAGGATTTGTATTTAAAAAAAAACGACCGCCGAGTTTCTTGCTGGCACTTCTCGGTAGGAACAGCTTTCCGAACCAGCAGTAGTGTTGACGATTCTAAAGAACTTGTTTGCAAGGTTACTTGAATAAATAATATTTTGAATTTCAATTTCAATATCCACAATTAGCAAATTTATGATAACAGAATCGTCCACCATATTAACTTTGAGATTTTTAGATAGATAGAATAGATAGAAGATAGAATACTCTTTATTGTACACATAAGAAAAATTACAGGCATTAACAAACAGGGACAAATACAGGTACAATAAGGCGGCCTTATCGCTAACCAGCGATTTCTTCCAGGCAACCTTAGGCGTTATGGAGCTGTTTAATAAAACAACTGGTAGGAAAGTGTACCACAGAGTATGTAAAGATAATGATACAATTCTACACTATAAATATATATCACCATAAAATATACTTATATCAAATATACACAAAAGTAAATAAATACCTATATTATACACAAATAACTACATATTATATAAGAATAAGTATATGTATATATATAGATATATATATATACTATATATAATACGAAAGTACAGAAAACATAACAAATAAATTAAATGAAGTTGTCGTCAATTTAGGTTGATAGCGCAAGATAATGTTTTTTAACTAATCTCTTAAAGATATTTAGCGATTTAGCCTATCTTATTGTTAGAGGCAGTGCATTCCACAATTCGATAGCCGTAACAGTAAAAGATTTACCATAAAAAACTGTATTATAAGGAGGTATTTTCAGTTTTAAATATACAGTAGTACTTATAAGGCGCCCCTGTGAACCGAGGAAGTTAAATTTTTCCTTCAAGTAAGAAGGAGCAATAGGATTAAATAACACACAGTACAGAAGGCAAAGTATATGCATATTCCGGCAAAAACGTATAGGTAGTCATTCGAGCTTTGAACGAAATTCAGAAACGTGGTCATACTTGCGTAATCCAAATAATCCGAACACAGAGATTTTGGAGTCGCTCGAGCTTGTTTAACTGAACTTCGGTCAAGTTGGGATAGCTTACATCAGCGTAATCGAGAATAGTGAGGAGTAAAGATTGTACTAACATAATTTTGGTAGGTATTGGAAGAAATGATCGAAAACGCCGAAGAGTACACATTGATGCAAAGCTTTTCCTACTCAACTCTTTCGTATGTATTGTCCAGGAAAGAGATGAATCAAAATGCATTCCAAGATTTCTTACATTTGAGCAATAGGGCAAAACAACACCATTAAATACAACTGGCGGTATGTATACACTGTCAAGCCTTGATATCATGCTTCGGCTTCCAATAATAATAGCCTGCGACTTTTCTGGGTTAACTTTTAGACCAAAGGATTTGCTCCAGTCAGAAATTGAGGCAAGGTTATTAATGGCAGAAACCGCGGTGGAGAGATTTTCAAGTTTTGCCTGACTATAACTTTGGATATCATCTGCATACATGTGATAGAGAGAAGTGATTTTTAGAGTTATCGTATTTATGAAGATGGCAAATAGAAGATTTTTCCAAGTCTTCTGTTTGGATAAGCATTTTAACCAATGAAGAATTTTACAGGCAGCTTGATTCTGAATTAATACAATCTTACTATTGGTCTCGGTCCCTTGTAATCTAGTTACGTATAATTCTATCAAAACAGTTTCGCCTTGCCAATAAATTTCCTTCGTGCGTATTTATTTCGACGAAAATATATTTTCGACAATAATTTACACTTTACTCTGTCGAGTTTTGTTGCAAATCTACAAAACCAATTCCCCGAAATGGCACCAGCATATATCAAGAGAAAATTGTTTCGCTCTTTGTCTCGAACAAATAAAAGTTAATAGCAATATTTTGACTTCGTACATCTACATGACAGAAATACGGCGGAGCATTATATTGGATAATAAAGAATCTTTACAAGCCTGTTTTCGTACATTTCTATACGGAATTCATTTCTTAAGTGTTTTCTTGGCTAAGTACCAAAGTAATGGGATTTTCTTTCTTTTGAATAAAGATTGTTATTAACAATCACCTCACTTTGTCATCGAGAATTCATTAAATTCATTCATGTCAAGAATTTTTCAGACAGGCAGGTTGCCACCGACGTTTCACAAAAAAAGACAAATTCAATAGCAATAACAAATTAGACGAATAAGTTATATAGAAAACTCAAAAGTTGCTTTGGCTCGAACCCATTTTCCTCTAGTTAACATCATGCAGCCTCAGTAAAAGATAGACGTCCACTTCTGAACATAGATCTCTTTAATAGGCCCTCATACTACATTGACTTACCATATATGCCGTTTGTAACCAAAAGTTAGCCAACGTTTTTGGGGTCATCAGTCCATAAGTTCACTAAGAGGCTCGGTAATGGCAACTTTGAAAGCTTTTGAGAGCTTTGAGCTGCCCTTATCCCACTCCAAGTGCAGTCGGCACAACATGTTGTCATATGATTTGGCTATATATATATTACGACGGGCCACCTGCCTGACGTCAACTTACCTTAGTAGTATTTTATGACCCCTCGGTAAGAAAGAGTGGTCTATTCTACTCAGCCGGATACTACATGGCGGGTCGACTTTCTTTAGGCGCCTTTTACGACACCTCGGTAAGAAATGAGGGTGGTCTATTCTACTCAGCTACATACCACGTGGCATTGTACGTTCATGATTAATGATTTTCTATATAGTGTTAGATAAATCACTACCAACTTAACGTTTGTTAGTTTGTGCCGGATGTCACTTCGGAAGACGGATATGTAACCCACGTGACATCCGTCAGAGAATTGTAAGACTTAAAAACAACAATTTGACGGGGACTGGCGCCATCTTTATGAATCGGGCAACGGGCTAGATATCATATCGTGTAACCGGGCTGATTTATTTAAGAATATAATGTAATTCGGAGTTTTATTTGTAGGATATTCTAAACTGTTATCCTGTGTTACAGGGTCTCATTGTTCGACTATCACACCTCATACATAACGTGAAATCAAACCTACTTATACTTTTTATACTAATATTAATACGAAAGTCTGCCTGTCTGTCCGTCTGTCTTACCTAGACAACTAGACTCACGACTAATCTTTCAGAGTAAAGTAAAGAAGTAAAGTAGCGGCCTGTTACAATCCCACTGCTGGGAATAGGCCTCCTCTTTCAGTTTCTGGAGAGAAGGGGTGGAGCTAAGACGTACCACGCTGCTCCAATGCGGATTGGTAGGTTACACATATCAATAGAATTCTCTAGAGATATGCAGGTTTCCTAACGATGTTTTCCTTCACCGAAAAGTGTGTGATAAATTGCAATTATCAATTTTAGACACATGAGTTTTAATAGAAAAACTTATTGGTGCCTGCCCGGGTTTGAACTCGTATTCCCCTCGAAAGAGTCGCACGGTATCACCGCTGGGTTATCACAGCTCAAGGCTTACAGAGTAACATTGATGAAATTTGGTACAGTTCAAGCAAATATACCGGGCAAACATTAAATTTTACAAAAATGAGGGTATTTTAAATATTTGAGTTAACGTGCACGAAGTCGCAGGTACAGGTTGTAAAAAATAAAAAGCGTGAAATAAGCTTCGTTTTCTGACAAAAGAAACGAATTAAATTCTAGTCGCGCGACCGAGTGTACGTGACATAGGATAAATGTAGGTAGTCACGATTTTTTTAAGCCTTAAGCTCTCATCGAGCTGAGAGGAATACGGGTGCGGAATAGGATTCGTTCCTCAGCCACTACTCGTAAAATTATAAATGCGAAAGCCGGTCTGTCCTTCTGTCTGTATGTCTTTTTTGAATACATTTTACTAAAAATTATTGCTCTATTATCAAATTCAAATTATTCCTTATCTATATATTAACAAAATTATTGATACGTGATGCCAAAACTTTGGACCCCTTTTTACGAAAATTGCGCGGACGCAGGAGCATAAAATTTGGCACACTTATAGTTTATGTGCAGGAGAAGTGCAGAACGCTAATATTTTTTAATAATAATGCTTATAAAGTACATTAAATCAATAAATAAAACATTACCCACACTACCATGCATTTCACATACACGTTTCTTTTATATTCATTTTGTCCATAGACATAGAGTACTGACATTGACATATCAAAAATATATATATATATATATATATTTGCCTATACATACTCTGTGGTCAAATGGTTTCTTTTGTTTTTCATTTTGTGCATAGACATAGAGTACTCAAAAAAAAGTTTAATTTGCCTCATTTAATATAAAAAAAGATTTTAATAATAATGCATAAAAAATACATTAAATCAGTTAATAGAACTATACTAACCAGCATGCATTTGACACACGCATACATACTCTGTGGTCAAATTGTTTCGTTTGTCTATTATAGACATAGTTGAAAAGTTTGTTTCCTTTGGTTTTATTGAAGGTTCATTTCAAGTAAGTCCATCATATAATGATTTAAAATATTCATTTTGACTTAAGGGTGGTAATATTGCTTTACCCTTGTGACAACATGAAGTGAATGCAGTTCGGTCGCCTAAAGTCACTTCAGATTCAAAATATTTCGCATTGCAAAACCTGCACTCTAATTTAATTTCATATAATTTGTTCAAAAAAGAAATTGGAAAATAACAGTCTTGGTCCAATCTGTGGTTATAGTAGTTTAGTTTTCGACAGTAGAACCTTAATAATGTTTGAATATTATATTTTAATTATGTATATTAAGTCACTTACAATTTAAATTTATTAGATGGTCGAATTTCGACCACTGGGCGACCACTAGTTTAAGTAAACTTGTAAACGAGTGCTTTTGAATTGTGAAATCTACTGCTGGCTCGGAAAGCTGTTCCTACCCAGCAGAGCCAGCAAGAAGCTCGGTGGTTGATCTTTTTAAATTATAATTCTTATACAAAATACATTTAGTCATTACTGTCATGTACAGGGTAGAAGTGCAACTATAGCCACCCATTCTTAAGATCTAAATAATTGTCAACAGTACAGTAGGCTTTCTGTATCAGCCTCCCTTTACCGGTTTTTTTAAACTGCTGTAATGGCAGAGCTAAAAGTGATTGCGGATTTTTTTATAGAATCTTATACCCAAACATCGATGAACCCAATCAAAAGAATCTACAAAAGATAAAGGTGTAACGTCTTGAATTATAAAAAATTAACCATTACTCCTTCAATTTTTATAAATTGACTGAACTCGTATTAGAGTTAACTCAACGAAAGTTATTTTTAAGTAAATCATATCTTTCAGTTAGTCACTTTTCAATTCATCGATAGCGGCAATAAACTGAACATCATTAATAATTTTAACGCAATTAATATTTTTACGGTTTAGGATTTTCATTTTGCATTTCGCTCAGCTCATTGATTGTGAATTATTTTATAGAATCTTATACTCACAACCAACTTATGTACCTTTGCAAGGTGCAAAGCAGGAGTCCCAATATGTCGGTTCCTAATTTGTCTATTTTATATATAAAAATTAATTTGCAAAAAATATATTGTGAAGCAAATGTAAGAATACCTATTTCTTTAAACTTCTCTCGCAGGGAATCACGCGGACATAAATTGTAAATGCCGCGTATGGCTCTTTTTTGTAATACAAAAAAAATATGCTCTTTAAAAGTAGGCGTGACATGGCAAATTTCAATACTTTATTGGGGCCCAGTATAGTCTCGTATGCCGTATGGTATTCGGCTGAGTAGAATAGACCACCCTCATTTCTTACCGAGGTGTCGTAAAAGGCGACTACAGTAAGTCGACCCGCCGTGTGGTATCCGGCTGAGTAGAATAAGACCACCCTCATTTTCTTATCGACGTGTCGTAAAAGGCGACTAAGATTAGTCGACCCACCGTGTGGTATTCGGCTGAGTAGAATAAGACCACCCTCATTTTCTTACCGAGGTGTCGTATAAGACGATTAGAGTTAGTCGACCCGTCGTGTGGTATCCGGCTGAGTAGAATAAGATCACTCTCATTTTCTTACCGAAGTGTCGTAAAAGGCGACAAAGGTAAATCGACCCGCCGTGTGGTATCCGGCTGTGTAGAATAGGCCACCCTCATTTCTTACCGAGGTGTCGTAAAAGGTGACTAAGGTAAGTCGACCCGCCGTGGGGTATCCGGTTGAGTAGAATAGACCACCCTCTTTCTTACCGAGGGGTCGGAAAATACGGTTAAGGTAAGTTGACGTCAGGCAGGCGGCCGGTCGTACATAGCCAAATCATATGTCAACATGTTTATAACATGTTGTGCCGACCCCACTTAGAGTGGGATAACGGCAGGAGGATGATGGAAGAGAATAAAGTCTACACTTGATACAATAGTATAAGTAATTTATGTAAGTTTAAACGACCCAAAAAAACAGGTCTCTAAGCCGCTATCTCTTATTGTGAGAAGTTTTTCACAAAAGGTTATAAGAGGAAAGTTGGAAAAACTTCCTTGGAGTTACTTAAAAAGCCAATACAACTTCGTGGACGGCGTTCTATCGGAAATCCTGGATCGAAGTTAGCAAGTAATAACACAATTACGTTTTAACTTAAGTTACAGTGAACTAAGGAAATAAATTATTTTTATAACATTCTATTGCTTTTTGTGCCTTCTCGTAGTTTCGACTAATATTATAAATAGTAAAGCAATGTTTTCGGTTTTGTGTATTTATTTATTTTTCCGTACAGGCATTTCCAAATCTATAATAGCACACTAAGAGGAAACCCATGTTCTTAGAGAAAGCCATTAATCTTGATTTCATCTATAACAATGAACCTAAATTCGATCTCTTACCAAAATTTTGAACTACCTAGCTAAACTATATGTATTAGGTATATTATACCCGTCTAAAAAATTTTGAATTTAAACTATCGTGAGTGGTATTCATAATTAATGTTGAAAGACCGGCTATACTTACGTCTTATTTTATCGGGTGAGCCCGACTAGTTTCAAGCAAATACGGGGCTTTTTTCATTAGCCCTTTACGCAGCGTTATTGCGGCGGGAACGCGTCTATAAATTTAAATTCTGAGTTGCCGATATTACATGATAGTATTTCCCAACCATTTAGTTAGCTTTTTACACATAAAAGCCTATGAAGTTCTGTAATTATTAAATTAAATGCCACAGTAAACAAATGCGTTGCATTTTCTTCTTCTTCTTTGCGATATTCCTTATTTTTTTATTCAAAACCCATGACAATGCTGGAAACAGCAATAATAAGTATCCAAAATTTATTTATCGAATCAAAAAATGTTGTTATATTGTTAGTTTTAAAAATATATCTTTCTAAACTCTTTATGAAGACATTCTTTATTAACGATATAAAAAATTATCTTCATAAAGAATTTTTGAGCTGAATCGGAAATTCATTATTTCAAATATAAATATTATGTCCCAAAATAAATATAAATCAGTATAAGATTTTACTAAGAACTGAGGAATTTTAATTGAAAATGGCGTAATGAGATTTCTGAGACCCTGATTAATTTTATAAAGGAATTTATTAAAACAGGAATTCATTTAATATTTAATGGGCTTGTCTAAATTATTGTTTCATAAAATTTTGAGGCTAACCTCGTTTTATGGATTTTAAGTTAAAGACTTGATACATATATACTAATACATAATATAAATGCCAAAGTGTTTCTGTCTATCTGTTACGCTTTATTTGATAATTAGATCAAATTGATGAAAATTGGATAATCGAAGCGTGTAAACTGGCTACGTTGTATTTAGAGATTGACGGTTCTGCAGTCTCCCCCAACTTTGAATGACAAACCGGACTTTATACAGTATAAATATACAGTATACACAGGGTGGTACCGAGGATTCAACATTAATTCAATCCACCGATCATTTGTACGTAATAGATAACTGACTGGCCCGTTGGCGCAATGGGTAGTGACCCTGCATTCAGCGACGTGGGTCGTGGGTGCGATTCCCGCCGAGGGCCAACATTTTCTATAAACAATTTGTTGGTTCTTCGAACCTAGGTGTATAGTTGTAATTAAGTATGTATTTAAAATAATATATGTAGTATAAATATACTAGAAATATAATATTAAGTAAACTGGCAAATGCCAGTTGCCACCCATAACACTAGTATTCAAATTCAAATTCAAATTCAAAATATTCTTTATTCAAGTAAACTTGTAAACAAGTGCTTTTGAATCGTCAACATCTACTGCTGGTTCGGAAAGCTGTTCCTACCGAGAAGAGCCAGCAAGAAACTCGGCGGTTGCTCTTTTTTAAATATAAATCTTATTACTAGTTACATATAATTATTAATGTCTTGTACAGGGTTGAAGAGAAGCTATATCCACGCATTCTGATCGTCAAGGTAATCTTCAATAGTATAATAGGCTTTCTGAATTAGCCTTTTTTTAATAGTACTTTTAAACTTCTGTAATGGTAAGGTTAAAGTAGATTGTAGAATTTTATTATAGAACCTTATACCCAAACCCACAAACAAATTACGAACTTTTGCAAGGCGCAAAGCAGGAACCGCAAGTTTATGTCGGTTCCTACTTTGTCTATTATATACATCGCCAATCCTTTTATAATTATTTATATTCATATGTACAAAAATTAAATTACTAAAAATATACTGTGAAGCCAATGTATACCTGTATACAATACCTGTATCCTCGAACTTCTCTCGCAGGGAATCGCGCGAATTTAAATTGTAAATGCCACGTATGGCTCTTTTTTGTAATACAAAAATTTTTTCAATCTCCGCACATTTACGTTTAAGTTACTTACTTTGGGGATGGACAACCGTGTGTGTAAGAGTCCCATATATTTATTTATTTAACTTTGGCATAATTCTATATTCTAAAATCCTTTAAAAATAATATATTTTCGAAGAAAATATTTCTTTTATTATATATTATTTTTAATATATTTTATATAATTTATTTGAGATCTGGCTTTGTTAGTAATTGTTGACTAACCTGGCGCGACGCGCTTGTTCAGAAAAACAGGTGCTATTCAAATTCAAATTCAAAACATTCTTTATTCAAGTGAACTTGTAAACAAGTGTTTTTAAATCATCATCTTAAAGAAAACAATAACATAAATTTTTTTTATCCCTCGTAACTGTTGTACCGTATTAAGTACCGTATTGTACCGTATAGTTTTAAGTCTAAGGTTGGCATGGGGTGTACGGTCATTGATCTGTATAAATCATGTTTATTTTTTTTTAAACATAAAATAATTCCTGTGACTAAAATACTTCGCTGAATTAAATGTTGTTTTTATGTAGAGTGCTAATGTGTGTAGGTGCCTAAGATTGATGTCGTATTGTCGGTACCAGCCGACTTTATATACTACTAGCTTTTAAACGCAACTTCAGTCGCGTGGACTGCAGCCTTATTATTTGAGAAACCGTAATACTTATATCATTTATAGTTAAAGTGGGTTAACCTTAAAAGCTAGACATTTTAGTGCACGCAAGGACAGCTATAAAGTATGCCGTATTCGTTATATTTTTTAATGCTGCTCCTTTCCTATTCATTTTAGCGTGATGTTATATAATTTATAGCCTTACTCGATAAATGGACTATCTTAAACTTAAAGAATTTTTCAAATCGATCCAGTGGTTCCTGAGATTAGCGCGTTCAGACAAACAAAGAAACAAACTCTTCAGCTTTATACATATATTAGTATAGATATAGATTTACATTGAATTAAACAGTACGTGACAGTATAATTTGAATCAAGCCACTTCAAGTTGCAATTATTCCTAATTTATACATAATGTATGTTTCTCTGAATCCTCTTACAAAGCTTATTTGTATTGATAATAAAATTATATAGATATATCAATTTTTACCAAGTAGAATCTTATTTAATATAACAATATACTTTTAAAATTCAAAATTTTATTACATGAAAAAAAAGAAATAAAAATATTTATACATAATCAAAACTAGAAACAACCATATAAAATAAGGTAAGATTAACAAAACACTAACAGCGTTACCTCATATGGTTAAACTTATATCTCTATGGTACCCAGTATTCTCTATCAACCTTCTGAATAGATCTTTATAGAAGGCACGAGTATCTGTGCCTAATGGACCTAAAACCTCTACCAGAAGAGCCACAAAATTTTTACTTCTGTCTATGTATTCGTATTTGCGCCTCTTGGCATAATCTGCTGTGCTCTTTGCTTTATCTACACGCTGCTTGTTCCATTAATTTATAAAATCATTTACCCATTTTAACAACCAATCAAGCCAGAGTTTGTTTTTACCCGCTTCACAAGGCTTTCTGGTTCAAACGAATTCGTTTGCATACATTACTCAATTAAATGAAAGCTTTGAATAGGTGCGGTAAGGTTTAAAATGAGTTGATGCGAGCAAGTGTCAATTTAGTTTACATTTTCGACTAACGTACACAAAATTGTGCGTTGAAAGGTTCACAGATTGGATCGTGTTTGTTCATTATCCGTTAAATTGGCAACTCTTCTGAAGTCTGAAGCGCCAAAAGCCTGCTCTATTTGAAATCGATTTACTGAAAAATCGTTTTTTTAATAATTAAAAAAAATCTGAATTTAGACTATCGTGAATGGTATTCATTTTTAATGTATACCGGCTATATTCTTTTTTCTTACGTTGCCCTAAGACGTGGTCTGGCCTCATAGGAGGCACCCTTAAGACGACGTTCCCCGAAAACGGTAGAGTTTCTGTCGCTGTACTCTCTATATTTTGCAACCTCGACGATGCTTCTACGCTCGCCCGTCCCACCCGGTGAAGCTGTAAAAGCCGAAAGAGTTCGAAAAAAAATTCTTCTTTCATCTTCGGGTCTATTGTATTGGGAGAGCTCGAATAGTTTCAGGTCTTCCAGGGTCCTTATTCATGAGCTCTTTATTCCAAGTTATCGCGGCGGGAACTGTTTAAAGAGATTTGTTTAATGACAGACTATCGTCCTGATACTAAATTTTTATATGGTATCAAATCTATTATTTCAAAATATATGTGTTTGTCAACTCTATTTTTTTATTAATACATACTGTTTCATTACCCATAAATCAAATGATTTATAACGTTCTTTGATCTATGCGCTCTAAACAATCTGTTGTAGAATATAAATAATATATTACGGAAGATATTACCGCCTTAAGATTTGATTCTTATAAATACATTTTAATAATTTAAAACTTGTCCCGAACACTAGTTTTTTTTATTATTTTCCTGGCCTTATCCCACACTAAGTGAGGTCCGTAACACGTTAGAAACATGTTGTTACATGATTTGGCTCGATATTTTTAGACCGGCCACCTGCCTGACGTCAACTTACCTTAGTCGCCTTGTACGACACCTGGGTAAGAAATGCCGGTGGTTTATTCTACTCAGCTGACTAGCACACGGCGGGTCAACTTACCTTAGTCACCTTTTACGACAGCTCTGTAAGAGATGAATAGTATTTGATAAAAACATATTTCTTTTTACGTAAAAATTTGAATTTCCTTTTTTTCCAAGCCTATACAAATTATCTACGAATATTTCCAATGAAAATATACAGTCTGTTTTTAGCTTGTTTCAGATATAAGCTGATACGAATCACAGTAGTCACGTCGGACTACCTTTCAAACTTGTGTGAGGTCGTGCTTCGATTACCGAAGCCGATATAAAAGTAAAAATGGCGATTGGTGTAAAAAAAAACATTTCCTTCTTTGGAAATACAAATTTGGGCACGTAATAAGTTTGGCAAGTCACTCACCTCCCAGGAATTATTTTTAGATAAGCTTTCTTAAAACAGCATTTTTTTGCACTCTAAAGTGCGTGATGGATTGTAACCATTGACTTAATTTAAATCTATAAAAAAAACAGAGAATGCCCGGGGTTCGAACCTGTGTATCCCCTTTTAAATTCAACTTCCAGTAACTTCGTTCCCACCAAGTTAAGTTTTTATGTACCCTTAGTAACATTTTTTTTTCTCTATTCAGAAAAGAGACTAAAATTGTTTGATGCTATATGTTATCCTAGTGTATAAGCTTTAATTGTGCCAAATCTCGTTAATATTGTTCCAGTGCATTAACAGTGAAAGCTCAACAGAGTTTTTTGCATTTATAATATTAGTTAGTACCTTTATTGGGTTTCGAAGTGGTAAAAAATCATGTGTTAGGCGTTAACTCCAAACATCTAGTTTCTTTTGACTTAAACCCAATATATAACAAGAAATGAGCGTCAGAAACAATCTACCCTTAGAAAGATCGCAATCATCTCTGACGAATTTTTCTCTCGAAGGGAAATTGTATAAAAGAAAATCGATTCGTCATACACCTATAGCATATACAATAGTACAGCGATTTATTTCCTAGATGAGATTGAGATTCATTTAGGTTTCTTCTATAAGCGATGCACTTATTAGTTCGAATCTGTTCGCTGTATCCTCGGACCTTAATTCTTATAATTAAAAGTCTTAGTAGATTAACTTACTATTGACGATTAAAATACGTTTTTTGTTACTCTTCGACCTTGTAGTAGTTATAAGAATTATCTTTTGAAAACCGTCTTTCTTTCTGGTTTTTCTCTTAGGACAAATTTTCCGATCCAGCAATGGAGTTTTCGAATCAAAAGAACTTGTTTAAAGTTACTTGAATAAAGAATATTTTTAATTTAAATTTGAATAGCAAAACTCGGCATCCTCGCTGTGGTTCAGTATTAATTACTGCGTTTTTGGTATGTACGCTACATCTTTCAGCCAACTTCGAGGGGAAATACGTCAGTGAATTCGTGGAATATAAAGGAACATCCTGTGTCTTGGATATGTTTACAATAAATAGAGGTATCTCAACATACATATGAACTAATATTAGTTCATATATATGTAGAGATAATATAATATATATTTAACATGTTTATTTGACTGCCCCGATGGCACAAATACCAGTGACCCTGACTTCAGATCTGGGGATTCGCGGGTTCGACTCCCGCCAACACTATTTATCAAAAATTGTTGGCATTTCGAGTTTAGTTATATTTTATGTATTTAATCAAAATTTTAAAAGTTTTTTATTTAAAATTATGTATGTATATATTTACCAGTTGTCTGTCATCCATAACACAAGTATTAAGCTACTACTGTGTTTTTAATTGTGTCATATATTTATTGAAAAATAAATAAATACCAATATTATAAATGTGTTCAAATTAAAAAAGTTTGCCTGTTCAAATTTTTTAATTTGATTCAAAAATTTCAAGCTTTAACACCGGACTAGCATATTGAGTTAAATAAAATATTCAGTTTTTAATAATGAAGATTTCATGAATCTAAGCCAATCAAAAAGTGTAATGAAAATTTTTTAATTTGTACCGGATTGTTCAGCCTTTAGGAATTTTCAACACATTTTGCCACGATCTAAAATGTTATTTAAAGAAGAAATGTCGCAGCACAGAAATCAAGCATTTGTCACTTCAATCACAGTGGTAACTTATTTGCAACATCGAATAAGGTAAAATAACGAAACAATGTATGTGAAATTAATTTTATTGTTACATCACATTTTTATATAAATCATACAGTAAATGTGTATAAAACAGTTTAAGTAGTAGATCTTCTAATCTAAAAATCACATAAAAATTATATAACTCGCAATAATAATAAAATTATAATAATAAAGTATTTTAATAGTATTGGGACCTTTCTTCGCTCCCCGTGAACCCCGATTTTTTTAAATATTTTAAAATGCTTTTTGTTTTTTGAAAATATTAATGAATGTATTAATATCCGTGAATAAATATAATAAAGCATAGTATATTATTAAAATTAAAACAATTTTTATGATAAATACTTTCACCTAAACATCACAATATTAATAAATAAATACCGAAACCCATATGAAGGCTTTTGAGTTTTAAATGCACTTTTAAATATCAAAATATGGAATAAATTTTATTCAACAAATCCATACTCAATCATATACATATTATAAATACAAAAGTCTGTCTGTTAAGGCTTTCACGGCTAATTCACTCGACCGATATTTATGAAATTTGACACGACGAGGCAACATAACATATCTTCTGGAGTACAGGGAAAAGTATTGAATTAGTTAGGGCACTTCAGCGCATAAGTCACGAACGAAGTTGTCGGTAATGTATTTAAAATATCACACACTTAATATTAAAGTGATCTTTAACAAAAAAAATGTTTTGTAGCAAATTTCAATAAAGCGTACCGTACTACTCTTACATAATCGTCAGTTTTAAAGAGACCTATAACTTGGAAGGGCAAGAAAACACGAATTTTTAATAGTCCGTAAGTTGGTTATAGAAGATTATAGAAACGAGGAGGGGGGGTGTACGAATTTTTGACCTTCATTTTTAGATCACTTTATTTACTATATAATAATTATACCATTTTCTTTGTTTTAAAATCCCCCATTGAATGCAATTATTTATTTTACAAAAACTTACATTGATTCTTGGTGACAAAAACGTTTTAATCTTTCAAAATTGAATTTGTGCACATGGTGCTCAATAGACTATTGAGGGGTTAAAAAAAGGATTACAATGTATCTAACACAATGAAGCCTAATTTTGAATTAGGTCACTTTAATACTAAGCGTGCGATATGATAACCACAGACAGTAAATATATACAAATACTAATTATCGGGCACGCAAATTGGTCCCGCTCTATGGTAGCCTGCTGGGCATCCACCATGTTGTATAACACTTTCTGAGTCAGCTAATTTCACAGGTTTCTCTATCACTTCTTCAACGACTTCTATATTAACCACTTGATTTCCATCGTTTGTTCCATTTGCTTCGGCTTCAATTTTTACCGATTCCGTTATTTCTTGAGAAGTATTATCCATTGTTTTCTATGTATTCACTCGTAAAACTTAAGCTCAAAATGTTAATTACTCAGTAGCAAAGATAAAAAATATATAAAATATGAAAATCGTAAAATACTTCAGAAAGCGTCTAAATGATCCGACTCCATTCAACAATACAAAATGTTTTTCACCCAACCTTTGGTTATTTATATCCATTCTGGACTGTAGCCAACGTTATTTATATTTAAATTATTATATCAACTATTTTAATATCAGTAGAACTCAATTTAGCTTGTTCGACTAATGCTATATCCTTTCGTCATAGGACACGTAAGCCGCTATAACATAATAAATAGATGAATATGAAATTACAATGAGGCGTTCAAATTCATACCTACGTTTATCCTCCATCTCCAATACATATATATATTATGTACATATATAAACATGTATATATTATGAAATAAAGTCTACAAAAGCTGTCTTATATATGTTATCGAACATCATTCTCCTGCCCTTATTCCACTCTAAGTGGGGTCGGCACAACATCTTACAAACATGTTGTCACATGGTTTGGCTACGTATTTTACGACCGGCCGCCTGCCTGACGTCAACTTACCTTAGTCGCTTTTTACGACACCTCTGTAAGAACTGAAAGTGATCTATTCTATGCAGCCGGATACCACACGGCACTCTCTCTGTATGTGATCGATGTTATCAAAATTTACTTAACGGATTTTAGTACAGTTTTCACTAAAACTAGTGCCATTTTTGAGGAAGGTTTAGGTCAATGGTACATTCTCAGAAGCGGCTTACCCAACTTTGATGGCACTTTCAATGGAAAATAAAGAAGGTCGTTGAGCAAATACAAATTACTTTTTACGCTAGAATCGGCTGTGCCAGCGGCTTCGATGGCGTGAAACGTAGTGTCGCAAAATTTGTTCCCGAATGGGATTCCAGCATAAAAGTAGTTATTGTGAGTGAATCATAAGAGATAGAGACACGCTGTTGCGGACTTTTATATAATATTTTGTAGATCTTCAATTCTTTAGTATCTACATAGCTGTAATATTTCTCTACTGGTTTACGCGGCGCCCGAAAACAAAGCTCCCAGTAGGTCAGTTTTTTGACAACTGCGCGACCTCTTCGACGCAATTTACATAAAACGGTAGTGTATATACAAATAATCTAAACCTTCCGGAAGAAATGTAACATTTGAATTTGTATTTTTCGAAAAATTGGAAGAAATGTGGAAGTTGGATCTTTTAGTAAAAAAGAGTACAAAAATCCATTCAGTAGATTTTGAGAAAATTGATCAAATACCAACAGACAGCTTTTAGGGACTTTGTTTTATAATAAGTACAAAAACTATATTTTTCCTTTAAACTTATTCAACACATAATCATTAATAAATTTGGTATTGATGATTATACATGTTTATGTGGTTTTCGGAGTGGGCTAGCATGACAGTTAAAAAGTTTCTCCTTCAGAAACAGAAAACAGGAGGGTATTCTTACACTTAAGTTGTATAAACTACCGTAAATAAAAGAAAAGTAATAATGCAATTATTTTTCTGTAACTCGCGATCAAGTAAATATAAAGTATATAATGCCAAAGGTAGATGGGGACTATCGGTTCTCATATACATACATATATTACGAATCCCGCATTTATCGGATATACATACAGTATTCGTAATATGCACAAACCCCCACCACCGCCACTACAATATACACGTTCAATATCGCAAACTCAACAATTGTTTCGCCCGCAACTGAAGCACCATCGGGAAATAGACTCCGCGACAAAATCGCTTTACGATTTATGTCAGAACGGATGGTCCACTATTCAATTAAGAATATTTATATATATATTCAATTTACTTAATCGAGGATTATAGCAAAAAAGATCATTATTACTTTTGTATAATGGATCCGCAAAGTAACTCCTAATTCTACATAATAAAATCTGAGTAAGGTAAGTTGACCTGCCGTGTGGTATGCAGTTGAGTTACTGAGTAGAATAGACCACCTTCATTTCTCATCGACCGCGACGTGTCATAAAAGGCCACTAAGGTAAGTTGACCCGCCATGTGGTATATATATATGTATATATATATTTCTTCAATGCATTATAGCAAAAAAAAAACATTATTACTTTTGTGGCATGGATTTCGGCAAAGTAACTCCTAATCATACTACCTATGTAGTAAATGATTTAAAATTTATTAAAATATAATAAGAACTTCACAAGTTTGTGAACGGACTCATTACTCTTATATATACAAAAAAATAATCGTAATAATTCAGAATCTCTTTCAAGACTTCTTTAGGTGTTCTGCATATTTTGAGATTTCTGTAATTGCGATAATTAGTAGCTCGTACGAAGTGTGGGCCTAAGTTCTAGTTATATCAGGCAGCGGAATATCACCAAGTAGTTTTCCTTAAAATATGCTTAATTTGAATTCCTTAAACGAATGGTATAAAGGGAAAAAACAAGTTAAATTATTACCGAGGTACTTGCTGATTAATTAACGCCCACACCTAAATAGTACCGAACCAGTTGATTCATTATGTAATGTTGAGAAACAAAGAATAAGTGTGTGTTCCGTAGTTGTGTAAATACTTTAATATTTAATAATCTGATTTAATTAAGTTAAGTTGACCCGCCGTGTGGTATCCGGAAGAGAAGAATAGACCACTCTCATTTCTCACCGAGGTGTCGTAAAAGGCCACTAAGGTAAGTTGACCCGCCGTGTGGTATCCGGCAGAGTAGAATAGACCACACTCATATTTTATTATTGAGGTATCGTAAAGGGCGACTAAGGCAATGTAAGCAGCCGTGTGGTATCCGGGTGAGAAGAAAAGACACCCTTATTTTTTACCGAAGTGTCGTAAAAGGTGAGGAAGGTAACACCTTACCTTGACGTCAACACGTCAGGTAGGTCGCCAGTTGTAAAATACGTATGCAAATCATGTTACATGTTGTGCTGATCCCTTTTAGAGTGAGATAAAGGCAGGAGAATGATGATGATGATTCTGATTTTTATGTGTTAGTATTTCTACAAGTAAAATTGCCACATACAGTTCCTAACACCGGCACTATAACAGAACTACCTTGCTATAATCCGCACGGGTTAAGCGAATGCATGCAAAGCTAATGTGTATTAAGCAGGCAAAATTTACGCACCTTACACATGCAGGACAAGCCACCACCCGAAACCCTAAGGCGCCTCCACCAGCAACAAAGCACACAAGCAGCACACACAACCACCACCAGAATCGCAATGCATTGCGATTTTGTCGTGGAGCCTATCCTACTGATGATGCTTCGGTTTCGGAGCGAAACGATCGTCGAGATTTCTGTTAGTCGTATTGAATCACGCAAATTATAATTTATGCGTAAGTGCTTTTTAAAACAAGCAGGCGTTTTAATTCTTTGCTCTATATATGTTGGATTAACAGTATTTATATAGCATATATCGATGGCAGCAAAGTAGATACGGACATCTGCAAAATCGTCATTTTACAGGAGAGCACATTTAGTAAAAAATTGCGACCATTTTGAGAGTTATGCACCAATAAACATGAAATTTTCCGTAATACATTGAAATAACCTTCTTTATTGATTGCATAACAGATTTTATTGCTATATCGTTGTTTTGCTGAAATAATGCAGTTGTATTTTTTACTCCAAAAAAACTTTGACGTAGAAGAAGATATCTGCCCGATATCCGTTTATACGTGGTGATTCAAAAGCCATCAATCCAATCTCAAATATCTAAAAAAATTGAGATAATAAAACTCCAGTAATATTTCTACAGATCTTTAAATGAAATTTGAGCAACGTGTTAAAACATGTTATCCTTTTTTTAACCCAATTATGTAGATGTCTTCATATACTTTGCATTCAAGATTTCACTTTACTTCATCTACGTCTATCTCTAAAATTTGTTTCTTTCCCAAATTGCCCAAATATTAACGATATTGGAATAATATTTTAATAAAAATGAATTAAATTAGGAGCTATGTTTCATTTATTTATTAATTTTCTTTATTTTATATACACGAAAATATTTCAAAAGAAAAGAAAAAAAGATTAGGACATGTAAAAAGGCCGACTTATTCCTGAAAGGGATCTCTTCTACTCAACCTTTGAATAACAGAAGTAAAACACAAGAAGTGAAATACGGGAAAAATAAAGCGAAAAACAATTATTCTTTCATCATGCCTTCTGAAAACTATAAAATGGTATTATTATTTTTATATTAGGTAACAGTTAATAATCAAAGAAAACTAAAACATCAAAATAAATTTTCTTAAATTCTAATGTTTCTCTATTAAAAATATAATTCAGTCTTTGAAAATATTAGGTGATAAAACTATATTTGTCTCATAAAGTCTTCAATAAAGCAATAACATCAGGTATACAATTAAAAAATAACAAAAACAAAAGAATTCTTAAAAACAATTATGTTACTTCTTAGGAAAAATAGAGATCAAATATGTTACGATTAGGTACGATAAAAATAAAAATAAAATTACTAATAAACTAAATTATTCTTCGAATTCAGCATCATCAGCAGCTGTCGATTCTTCCGTGGCGTAGGTGTGTTTAATATTTTTATAAAAATCGTGGTATCTTCGTGGGATTAAATTTTGTTGACACAAAAATATCAAGTCCTGGTATTTAGCGATAGTTATGGGTAGAGTTCCTCCATAAACTTTACCCAGTTCCTGTGTATTATTAATGATTTGGAAAACTCTTCTGCTTGTCCTCTTAGAAAGGTCGATACACATGGTTGATTGCTCATTCAAATCGTACTTATAAAATATTTTATCGGGCTGTCTATATTCCACTACTATTTCACGCACTTGATTCTATTTTACCTTTTGACCATCTTCGTTTTTCACCCATTTGTGCTGTTGAAGAGTAGACTTAAAGTCCAAGATATCATTTTGGTTTATCTCTACAACTTCATATGGGCTGTCGTTTGTTTTACTCCAGCGTACACAAGTATACTACTCTTGCAGCGAAAAAATCAATTTATTTTTTGATGACCGTTCGATTAAAGCATGTACGCTATCACCCTCTTGCTGGGTATGGCCCTTTTCTAAAAATCTATGGCATATGCGAACACTGAACTTTTTGGCCACGTGCAAATATAAGGCAAAAACTATACGATTGCGGTTTTGCCCTCCGCAGTTATCAGACCATAAGCGTATATCCTTTATGCCATCTTGGCTTTTTCTCTTTATATAGTTGTACAGACAACTAGCAACCTCATTTGACCCCCTTCTGGCTGTTGTCTCGTCCCACATGTAGCAAGTAGCCTTTTTTAGACCTAAATCAAAAACAGTAAAATTGTAAATAGATAATTTTCTTTTGTAATAAAGAAACGTTTTTGTAATATAAAACGAATTTACTTCACCATGAGGACAATTAAGAATTTTTTGAAAATCAAAGGTTGCAGCTGCAAAAACCGAGGGACTGTTCTGAGATAGTTGCTTATCTTCAAATTTCAGCGATCTGGCCAAATTTTTATTTTGAATATGTTTTGCGTACGTTTGATCTTGAGAATCATTTGGTGGATTATTAGCCGTGCACTGTACACAAAAACTTGACTGATGCAAATGTGATTCAGCTTCAAACGAAATACATTGAGGAGGCATAGGTGTAACAGAGCGTGATTGAGGATAAACAGTAAAATTTTCTAGACAAGCATTTGGATTACAATGTATTTCAGCAGAATTCGTAATAGATAACGCAATGCGCTGCTCACTTTCATCACGCAAAATCTGTTCAAGCGTGTCATTTCCTAAGATCGGTAAGCTGTAAATAATAACCAATTCTATAGTTTAAAAACGTACTATACATAATCTTAAGCAGTTTTAGTAAATGTCACTAACCTGCTTTTATCAAAAGACCCTATATCTAAATTGCCCTCAGTCATTGCTTGCAGATCACTAAGCTGAATTAACTCTTTTTCTGTATCTGAACCTGAAAAAAACTAAGAAGATTTTGAAAATAATGTGAAACAATGTGAAAAAATAGTATATCTAAAGATAAATCAATGAATTTCCAAATAAAAAAGCGAAATAATACATTCATAGATCAGGACATGTACAAAAAGTACGACGTATAAACGGACAAGTGGCAGATATCCGTGTTTACGTTGGAATGTAACCTCAAAATAAATGTTATTACTTACGCTAAAATTTAATTATTAACAATAATATTTCAACTATTACATATTTCAACATTATAATAATAACGTAACTGTCTAAGGCACTTACCTTCACAGGGATTTCGCATGGTATTTTTATAGTTTACCAAATCCGAAATCTCATTTATTTCCTTTTGTTCACCTTTTAGGGCCATATTTAATAGTAATTTATTCCTAGAGACACTCATTGTTAAAAAAAACTGATATTTGAAGGATTTATTAAGGTATAATGCATATTACAATATAAATTTAATTAAGAGGCACGAAAATCAAACCCTTACACACAAGAATGTGACAAGTGACTGATAGCTTTGTTTACGTTTCAATAATCTGTCACAGCTCCGAAGTAAAGACGGGCAAATTTAAATGTCCGTTTCTACTACGAAGTTTTTTTAAATTCGGTTGTAGATGTCTTTATTGACGTGCCAAATTTTCTTTATTATTTCGAAAATTGAAATAATTTTAATACAGATCTATAGAGGGTTGATTATAATGTACTTTTTTGTAAAAAAAGCATTTTCACAAAAATGCAGATGTCCGTATCTACTTTGCTGCCATCGATATGTTACATTGGTGTATAAGCATTGCTTGTGGCAAATTTCATGATATTGATTCAGCGAATTGGCCGTGAAAACAAAACTGACAGATATACAAACAGACTTTCACATTTACAGTATTAGAAAGGATGTTTAATTCCTAATCTTACTTATCTGGTAGCCAAAAACCGTCGCGCCAATGTTGGTGATGATGAAACATTACTAGCTCATATAAAAATAATAATTATAAATACAAGAAGTACGTACTTATAATTAACAAATTTACTTCCATTTTTTCTCTATTTTAAATCTTAACCACCGAGCATTCAAGATTCTTTATTTACAAGTAAAATGTTTACACATTATTAATGCTTTTAGATTGTAGTAACAGTTTAAGACAATCCGTTTCCCATGAAAATGTGAGAAAGTAATATATATTATAATAATTATCTACTATGTGACCACATAAAACCAAACATGAGATTGAATTAAATCTTTTAATTTCTTTTTACTAAATACACAATACATTTTAAAGTAACCGTTGATGAAGTAGGTTAGAAAAAAATTGAGTCAAAGGTACATGAGATTTCGGCAAGACGTTTAAGTATTTTGCAGAAGTATTATTTCGAATGTTCATATCATAAACATTTTGAATTTCAATGGGAAACTACATACTCACTTCAAAGAAGAACAGGTATCGCTAAAATCTCACATACTTGCGCCCAGTTAGGAACGTCTTAACTTTAATTAAAATCCAATTAAAATTAAATTCAATTAAAATCCAAAACACAAACAAACAAACAGTACTTTGGATAAACAAAAGCACAACAATATCTGGCATTTGTCTAAGCTAGAGCTTCACACTAGTCTAACTAAATTGCTTGAGTCATTTTTTTAATAAAATATTATGATATGTTCATATATCAATCTGGAATAGTGATCTGAAATGAATCGATAAGGGCGTTAGTAAACTCAAGATAGCCCGACCAGTTCAGTTAAGTTTTTTTTCCGAAAAAAAAAACAACTAAAGAATGTTAAGAAAAACGGTACTTAGACCATTTTGCTGTGCAAACTAACTGATACAAATAGATGTTGCAACGCTCACATTTTTTTTATCACATCACAAAAGATTATTAGAGACGAATTTTAATTTAAAAAAAGAATTCCATGTTAAGAAATTATGGTTGTAAAAAGTCACATTCATTCTTCTCGTGTGAATTTCAGAAAATGCATCAAATTTCTTTTAACTTCGAAGCATTTTCTGGATACATAGAGGTTCTGGAACAAATATAAATGTTTATTACCAGTTGTCATGATGAGGTGAACTAAATATGCACTAATTATCACAACTGTTTTAACAAGGTTTACGAAAAGCCTTACATAATTTTACACAAATTGGTCCGCGTCTCACTTGCCCAGTAGGACAGTTCTTATTTCTCCCATTGCGTATACCATCATTAGATAAAAGTTTTGGGATAAAATCTCCTGTTGGTTTAACAAATAGATCTATAAGTCTTGATGTTGCGACTTTATCCTTCTTCGCTGTCTTAACAAACGGCACATTTTTAATATGAAAATGTTTCTTAACTCCAGGACCAAATTTATCATCAAATTCTTGGTCCTTACTTCCAAATTTAATTAGTCCTGCACGACTTTGAATATCATTCTCTCTCATAATCATATCCTTACGCCAATCTGGGTAAAATATAATATCTTGCATTCTTGTCGTAGAATATTCTGTATACACAACTGAAATTATCGCTAATGACGACAATAAGCTCACTACAAACATTTTTCTTCTTAAACGCGTCTTTATTTGTTCAAAATTAAATATAATGTATCAAATGCACTTAAGGGAACTATTTATATAGTGTGCAATTTTCCTCTTACATACCTATTGATATTCCCGTGAATCAACGTTTGTTATTATTGTTTGAATGCTTATATGATTGCATTGTGTTAAACAATAAGATCTAAATGACTAATAATTAATTAATTACTTAAAATATTGGAATTTATTCCCTAAGAATAGATCGTCATATAAGGCTCCCGGTGTGGTAATAGTATGAGAAGTGACTAATATTCTGAAATAGTGTTTTCCAACATGAATTACACAATATTGGGTAAAAATTATCAAGCAATAATTGTATAAATATAAAAATCAATTCGTTCTAAGTATTTCACTCATAGAGTTATTATACTAGAGTACGGAAGCTATTAAGCTGTGATAGTCCAGCGGTGAGACCGTGCGACTCTCTAGAGACGACTTAGATTCAAACCCCGGGCAGGCACCAATGAGTTTTTCTTTAAACTTATGTGTCTAATTGATAATTGCAATTTATCACACGCTTTTCGCTGAAGGAAAACATCGTGAGGAAACCTGTATATCTCTAGAGAATTCTAGGAATGTGTGTAACCTACCAATCCGCATTGGAGTAGCGTGGTAGGTCTTAGCTCCAATCTTTATCCAATCTTTTGATTTAGTCATTACTATGTTGAACAGGGTCGAAGAGTAGCTATCCACGCCTTATCATCTATGTAATCTATAAAAAAATAGTATGGTACTGTATCAGACTCTTTTCAATATTTTTTTTTATTTCTGTAATATAGCATTCCTAAAAAACCTATCGCTGACATTACTTAAAAAAAGAGCCTGTTACTATGCCCACGGCTGGGCTAAGGCCTCCTCTCTCCGTTTTTGGAGAGAGAGGTTGGAGCTAAGACCTACCACGCTATTCCAATGCGGATTGATAGGTTACACATGTCCTTAGAATTCTCTTGAGATATGCAGGTTTTTCTCACGATGTTTTCCTTCACCGAAAAGCGTGTTATAGATTGCAATTATCAATTAGACGCATAAGTTTTGATAGACTCATTGGTAACCTGCCAGGAGTTTGAATCCATGATCGTCTTTAGAGAGTCGAGCGACCTCATCGCTGGGCTATCACAGCTTATAACTAAAGGAATCGCAAAGGTAAAAAGCGAAATGCGGAGTACATGGGGAGAGATGATGTATGGTATGTTAGGGACTTATTTGTTTGAGCTCGCATGTTCTAATGACGATCCAGACCTGGAGGTCATAGCCTTATTAGACACTATCCAGGCAGAGTGGCGATCATATAGAATTCGTAGCCGTGAAATGAAAACAGTATAGCAGGGGTATTAAACCTGGTTTCCGCAGAACCCTGAAACTTTGACGAACGGACGAAATTTGATGTATATCAAAGAAATACAAGAGGTCACAATAAGCTTGTCATTCCTGTGTTGCGACTCAACAAAGTTAGCAACTCGTTCATTGGTCTCGGTACTCGCTTTTGCAATAAAATTCCGCAAATTCAAATTCAAATTCAAAATATTCTTTATTCAAGTAAACTTGTAAACAAGTGCTTTTAAATCGTCAACTTTACTGCTGGTTCGGAAAGCTGTTCCTACCGAGAAGAGCCAGCAAGAAACTCGGCGGTTGCTCTTCTTATCTTTTAACTATCTTATACTCATCTTAGAACTAGTTACATTAATTTATTACTGTCTTGTACAGAGTAGAAGCGCACCTATATCCACACATCCTTATCATCTAAGTAATCTTCAACAGTATAGTAGGCTTTCTGTATCAGCCTCTTTTTAACAGTGTTTTTAAACTGCTGTAATGGCATGACCAAAATTGATTTCGGAATTTTATTATAGAATCTTATACCCATACCCACAAACGATTTACGTACTTTTGCTAGGCGCAAAGCAGGAGTCGCAAGCTTATGTCGGTTCCTACTTTGTCTATTATATACATCACCTATCATTTTATAATTCTTTATATTTTTATGTACAAAAATTACATTGTTTAAAATATACAAGCATACAGAAGCAAATGTAAGAATACCTATTTCCTTAAACTTCTCTCGCAGGGAATCACGCGGACTTAAATTGTGGACTCCACGTATGGCTCTTTTTTGTAATACGAAAATTTTTTCACTATCCGCGCATTTACCCCACAGCAATATTCCATAAGACATAATGCTATGGAAGTAAGCAAAATAAACAAGTTTTGCTGTTTCGACATCTGTAAATTGTCTTATCTTTCGAACAGCGTAGACTGCTGAACTAAGTTTCCGTGCAAGAGTTTTTATGTGTGTGCTCCATTGGAGTTTTGAATCCAAGGTCACTCCCAAAAATACAGTTGTATTTTCTGTTTTCATTGGTACATTATTTATGGAGAGCCTATTTGCTGTTTTTGGAGCATTAGGTAATGCAAATTCAATACAATTTGTTTTTTTAGAGTTTAGTACCAAATTATTTACCCTAAACCTAATACTTACTGCTACTTGCGATAAACCACTGTTTACTTCGTCAATATTATGGTCATTTATATTTACTTTAAAAATTAAAGATGTATCATCCGCAAACAATACAATATCGCAAATATTATGAATGAAATATGGTAAATCATTTATATAAACTAAAAACAGAAAGGGACCAAGGATTGATCCTTGAGGCACACCCATAACTAAGGCCGTTCCGGATGACTGCACCTCATTAATGCACACTCTTTGAATCCGGTTGTGAAGAAAGGACGCAACGAGACGAAGCGCACTGTCTTTAATACCATAATGGCCAAGCTTTAACAATAAAGTCTCGTGCTGAACGCAATCAAATGCTTTGGACAAGTCACATAATACCCCTATGGCATTTTGTGAGTTCTCCCACGCATCGAAAATATGTTTCAACAACTTAACTCCCGCATCCGTTGTAGACCGACCCTTAGTAAACCCATACTGCTCAGGATGAAGTATGTTATTTGAAGTAAAATGCTGGAGCAGTTGATTGAGGATGATCTTTTCAAAAACCTTGCTTAGAGTTGGCAAGACTGAAATGGGTCTATAGTTGTTAGGGTCGCTCTTATCACCGGACTTAAAAAGAGGGATTAATTTACTGTATTTCATTAAATTTGGAAATATCCCTGTGTCTGCAGATTTGTTAAAGATCTTGGCCATAATTGGGGCGATAATTTCAATAATACTATTAATTAATTTTACTGACATTCCCCACAGATCAGTTGTTTTTTTAATATTTAAAGTTTTAAAATTTTTGACAATATCGTATGGGGAAATATGTTCAAATTTAAAATTAACATTGCACTCCGTGACGCTGTCCTTTAAAACATTGAAAGCTTCCATTGGGGATGAGTTTATTGAGCTAGTGGTCGAAATGGATATATTCTGAAAGAAATGCTCAAATGCACTAGCCACTCCTGTATCGGAATCAATAAGTTCATTCCCAATTTTAAACTCAATGGCAGATTTATGCGTTTTATGTCTGCCTGTTTCATCGCTTATAATATCCCAGGTTGTATTTATTTTATTTTTAGAGTTAGTTATTTTGTTTTTAATGTGAAGAGATTTGGCCTGTGTGCAGACATTTCTAAACGTTTTAGAATATTTTTTTACATATTCTAGGAATGTGGGGGATTGATTATATTGTTTTTCTGCATATAGATCAAATAACTTGTTCCTACTCTTATAAATGCCATTAGTGGCCCATTCGCTAAACCTAAGATTTTTGAACACTCTTTTTTCTTTAATATTAAAAGTCTTATTAAACTCACAACCGATCATTCCAAAGAGGGCAGTAAAAAGTTCATCTGAGCTACCGCGCCTTTTGTCGAATTTAGATATTTTTGATGATATTTTTAATCGAAATCGCTTTATTTTATGGGAAGTGATAGGCCTGCACTTGATAAATTGCTTATTTTCCTGTATATAGTTAGGTACAGATATAATTTGCCCACTATGATCGGACCTTAAGCGACTGATTACAGATTTTTCTAAGATATTACAACTGTAATCCGTAAAAATATTATCAATACCGGTAGCCGAGGTTGCAGTTATCCTAGTAGGCTCGTTAAATACATTAATCATATTAAAACATTGAAATAAATTAATTAACCTACAACGATTACAGGTATCCACCAAAATGTCAACATTAAAATCTCCACAAATTAAAACTGATTTTGAAGATGTACAAGTCTTCTTGAGAACTTCCTCCATAACACTCTCAAATAGTGTATAATCACTGGAGGGTGGGCGGTACACAGAAACTATAATATAGCGCTCAAGCTCTATACAAGACAGCTCAATAGTACGTTCGACAGAAAGACCTACAATATCATGTCGTGCTTTACATTTTAGTTTAGTATGAGTTAATATTAGTGATCCCCCACGAGCACGTGCGGTCTTCCTCCAGAACGCACTGGACACTTGATAATTTTTTATATTTAATAAGAAATTAGAACTGTTTATCCAATGCTCAGTTATACATAAAATATGAACATTAAAATTATTCATAAACAGTTCAATTTCAAATTCCTTGCCAGATAGACCTTGTAAATTCTGATGTACAATATTTAGTTTACTAGATCTATTTGTTGTCTTATTACCTAGTTTAAAGTAATATTTTTCGTACATAAAATATCTCTTGATATACTATTAGTACTACTACTAGTACACATGTCAATATTTGAATAATTAGTACTTATTGTACAGTTTGTATATGAGTCAATAGACTTCGTTACATCATATGTAACTGAATCGTTTAAATTATATGCTAGCAAGGATGCTAGATTCTGATAGCATTTTCTTGACAGATACATAGTATCTCCAGTCAACTTAAATGATTTAATAAATTTATTTATGTCAAAATAAAACATTATGTCACTATGACGGCATGTCAAATTATATATTTGTAAATTTAAGGTATATATATATATGCTCATTCTGTTTACTACTCAGTAAATTTGAGTAGGGAAAAGCACACATAACAAATTTACGTTTGAACTGCTCATTTAAAAGTATTAATTTTTCAATACATTTAGTGATCTGTGGTTTTTTTATATTAAGGCTGTCACCAATCATCAATATAACTGTAGTGTTGGAGTCAAGCTCATTACAATTTAAACTACTCATTATATAATCAAAAGTTGCTCCTGGTGAACATTTGTTATTTACTGATTGTTCTAAATACTTATTCATTACTACTCCAAAGCCTTTGCCCAGCTTGTCTGAGAAAATAATGGTTTTTTCTCATGTTTTTTACTTGAATTATTTAAAAGATTTACAATATTTATACTCGATGGTGAAATATTTTCGACTTTCATCTTCAAAGAGCATTGACATTTAACGTCCTCAGATTTCTTATATTTATTTGACAATAAAACAAGACGTTCCATGTTGTCATTACAAATTTCTATTAAGCCGTCGAAAGATGAAATATGCTCATTTATTTGGATTTGAGCTTTTGAATACAGGTCTGTTATATTTTTTGGAGATGTTTCTAACTTTTCAATTTTTCCTTGAAGTAGCAAGGTTTCACTATCATAAACATATTGCCCATGCTGTAATTTAAGATCCATTGATTTTATTTTTTTAATTAAATTCATTCGCTCCTTCCGAAGATTATTTCGATGATAAAATGCCTGGATTTGAAAATCCTTTTAGCATCATACAAAAAGAAAAAAAAATGAAAATTGAAAATGTTCAATAGGTTGACCGCCATTTTCTTGCTAGTTCTTCTTGGTAAAAGCAACTTACCGAACCTACAATAGCTTGACTAATCGTATTGATCCTTGACGCCTCAAAAGAGCTCGAAAGAGCTTACTTGAATAAAAATTAATTTTATTTGATTTAAATATATTATATTGATGATAATAAACATTGACCTTTTAAATGAACGTGCTTGTGTTTTTCTCGCACAACTTATATATGTATATTATATATGATAATTCTTTGAGGATATTGCGACAAAGTTCCCGAGTGATTCAAATATTATTATTATGTAATTTTAAACAAAGGTCACTAGTCGTTAACATTGACATGATTACTTAAAAGAAAATATCCTTATATAAAATGTCAAATATTTTTACTATTTACCTTTATAGTGTAATATTAATAGATATGTACAAAAATGTACATAGTTTGTTGTTTTAAGAATAACATTAATCCTTATTAATGTTATTCTTTTCAATATAGAAAAAATTATGCCAACTCTTGAATAGGTGCGGCATATCCTTTAAATATTACAGGTTAACATGATCGCATAGAAAAAAAATATATATTAAAAATATTTATTAGTTACATGAAAATTCATTTTCTTCCATTAACATAATAATAATAATAACATATTTATAAAAAAGATGTAAATACATTTAATACAAATCAGGTACTATAACTACTTACATACTTCATAAATAAAAATATTAATGGAAAAAGATATTACTACCACCAATATAACTTCTACAAAATTAATTAGAACAGAAGTATTCTAACAAAATATAATGTTATATATCAAAATTGTAATGTGTAGACCGGACAGGGGGAAACAATATGTACAAATAACAGAGGTGCAACTATATTGTTACTTATAGAGAGTGTCGCAGGTGCGATTCACAGTATTCCAGATGAGGATGTACTGGAAGATGCTCTTTTTACAGTTTCGCTAGGCTTTATATTCCAGTAGATTGCACTTAAAACCAGAGAAACTTATGTAGGGATCGATGCCGAACACTTTGTGTAGGACCTTCTTATTTAATTTATAAAACGATAGCGCGGAGTAAAATATATGTAGCGCCATCTGTTATTTCAATGAGGAAACGTCGACACATTCGTAAACTGTGTTACGTTGTTACAAATGTGATCTTGGTTTTAATACAGATCGTTCTCGCAGGGACAATCTCAATCATAATTTTGATTACTTCCATTTAGCCAGTCTTCAATAGGATTTGTATATTTCGTCAAATATCCTAGGCGTTCACGCAAACCGGTCCACGCCTCACTCGTCCAGCACCACAGTTTCCATTATTCCCATTAAATATACCCACTTTATTTTCAAAATCAGGTATTATAAATCCTGATGGCTTAACGAATAGATCTATTAGTCTCGGCGAAGCACCTCTGTCCCTTTCCGATTCGTTACTAATTGAGAGATCATCGGGTGGAAAATGTCTTTCAATTCCAGGAATAAATTGTTTCTTAACTTCCTTGTCCTCAGTTCCAATCTTGATCGATACTATTGGGCTCCCATTTGCGTTTTCTTTAACTACAACGTCCATAGATATATCTTTTTGTAGTGGAATATCCTGTAGCCTTATCACAGAACATTCTATATACAATATTACTACCAGAAGAAACAGTACGCTCACTGTAAACATTGTGTTGTTTAAAATTAACGTCAAATGCGTCTATAGTACTCCAATGTCAATTAGCTTTGAATTAATTACCGTTAACAGGAATATATATATGCTCCGTTTTGTTCTTTACAGTGTTTTTACATTTTATTCAACAATAGAAGTGAATAATTTTCCTGTTACGTATACTTTAATTCCCCGTGATTGAGTCACAAGGGAATTGAATTGAATCTATGACAAACGTTATAGAAGCAAACATTTGAAATATTTTATTTCATATTGCATGCAAAACTATCTCTGAGTTGCACAATAATCGAAAATCCGACGAAAAACAGGCAATGATGTGGCTTTACAATGACTTAAATCGCTCTATCGAAATAGACGTGCAGATAAAAAAAAATCTTATAATTTCTGAAATAAAACACCAATTTCAACAATCGTTTCGCCCTGTAACATAAAGCATTATCAGATTATGGTCTCCACGAAAAACTCGCTTTGCAATTAGGTTACTAGCTAATCGTAAAGCGATTTTGTCGGTACACTACTTTGTAGATTATGTAATAGAAAAAATAATATTATCATTTTGTATGAGCTGTGATAGACTAGCGGTGAGACCGTGCGACTCTTTCGAGTGGAACACGAGTTCAAACCCAGGCAGACACCAATGAGTTTTTCTATTAAAACTCATATGTCTAATTGGTAATTGCAATTTATCACAAGCTTTTCGGTGAAGAAAAACATCGTAAGGAAACCTGCATATGTCTAGAGAATTCGCATTGGAGCAGCGTGGTAGGTCTTAACTTGAACCCTTCTCTCCAGAGAATAGGAGGCCTATTCCCAGCAGTGGGATTATAACAGGCCGCTACTTTACTACTTTGTTTAAAGGACCATTGCAAAGTAACACTATAAATTCTATGAATTATCTGTGTTATTCTTACTAGGCTTCTCACGTGGAAAAGACTAATGGTGTCTGTATATATAATTCAGAACATATTACTGTTCGAAATAGCACCTCAGTTTTCCTTAAATATATTCGAAACACGAATAACAAGATAAAATAACAAATCAAACTTAAAAGGAAACTTGTCAGCGAAATATCGGCATCATCATAAAAATAAACAAGATCGACTTTATATAAAGCGCGATTTGCATTTTATAGCTGGACTGTAGTGACAACTACGAAGGAAGTCGACTGTTTCGATAAATCAAGCGCTCAAAACCATCATGCCGTCAACAAAGCTGTGCTTGTCTCTAGCTTTATTTTTCGTCATTTTTCTAAGCATTGAGTGTTCAGCTATAAAACAAAAACAACCCGTGGAAGAAAGTGAGAAATTTTCGGTTCCTATTGTATTCGCCGGTGATAAAGAGAGCAAACCAAAGTCGACTGAAGAAGTGAAACCTGAATTAGAGAGTAGATTTGCAATAACAGCCTCTGGCAGTTGTGGGGCTGGGCGCAGAAGGCAAGGACCTTTATGTGTGTGATCAAGAACTGGAATAGTATATATACAGGATGTTACTAAAACAACACAGTTTTTTGTTCTTTCAATTATCATATCAATTAGTTATAGTGAATCGTCAGGCGTCCATGGTTTTTTTTAATAAATTTCGGGCAAAGGTATACTCTCCAAAAATGCCTGCATTAAAAAATCTCGTCGTAAAAAAAACATTTATAGCAGCAGGAGACATTTCTCAGATAAATTTATCAGCTAATCAAAATCAGAATTTAATAACTTCTGTACTAATAACTTAACTAAATTTAAGTATTTTCTTTATAACCCTTTTATGTGATCAACGGATAGCTGCTAATTTTTCTTTAATCTTTATACTTTTAATTGTTATTACTTAAAAAGTTGTGCGCTATATATTTTTTATTAACTGCGTTAATGTTCGTAATAAATAAATAATTTTATTGAAAAGTTTTGTAGTTTAATTTTTATTTACTATTGTAATTCAGTTTTTTACTCATACAAATATTTCAAGGATATCAACAACGCCTTTTAGTAACCTAATCATAATTCAAAATCTTTTGAAGGTAAACTTGGACTGCCGATTTGAGCGGCACAGAATTTTGTCATTGGAAATCTCTCTTGAGTTTTAGACAGGCGGCCTGTCGTAAAATACCAAATCATGTGACAAAATGTTGTCCCGACTCCACTTCGAGTGGGATAAAATTATTTGTTATAATTCTCGATAATTCTTTCTTTTTTGTTAACGTAATTTGAATTTTAATTAACCTTCAATTTATAATTTATTTTATTTAAGAGATTTAATTTACATATACGTTCAATTGCAATTTTGTATTCAATTTGTATTCAAATATATATACCTACCTACCTACTACATATTTTTTCATTTTTTTGGCAAAATTCTTACGTCTAAATATTATAACATTAAATGAAATTCGTAAGGAAGTTCATCAATTAAATGATTTGAATTTGTTTGATACATTTTATGATGTGCAATTAAAAATGACCCTATGGATACTGCTGCAAAGGTAACTTTTTGTTATCTTTATTTTTCAGTACTTTTACACATTTAGAACGTCAGTCCTAAATTACCCGTTTACTTAAATCTACAAATTTTATATTCCTTATAATCTATATATATTTTAAACTATTTATGGTAAAAAAATATATATAGACCGTGTGGTATCCAGCTGAGTCGAATAGACCACCCTCATTTCTTACCGAGTCGTAAAGGCCACTAAGGTAAGTCGACCCGCCGTGTGGTATCTGGCTGAGTAGAATGCGACTACCCTCCTTTCTTACCGAGGTAACGTAAAAGGCGGCTAAGGTAATTTGACCCACCGTGTGGTATACGGTTGAGTAGAATAGACCACCCTCTTTCTTACTGAGGGGTCCTAAAATACGACTAAGGTAAGTTGACGTCAGGCAGGCGGCCGGTCGTAAAATACGTAGCCGAATCATGTGACAACATGTTTGTAACATGTTGTGCCGAACCTACTTAGAGTGGGATAAGGGCAGGAGGATGATGATGGTAAAAATATATATAATAGGAAATATAATAGCAAGGGTCAATGTGGTTGTAAATTTAATAATATGAATCTACAAAATTACTATGATATCATAGGAAATTACAAGTTGCACATTACAAATTACTCAATAAGTATACTAATGTAATTTGAAATAGATACTTCCTGGTCAATCGAGGAAGGTGATCTTACCTATACTATTAAGTTGACAGTTTGTTAGTTTGTGTGTGTATATACAATACCGCTTTGAAGCACCAAACAGTTTCATGGAGTTTAATTAAAATTTTGCGTATTGACGTTGCAACTTACTTAGGCCAGAGATTGACAACCTTTGAAATTCTAAGACTCATAAGTGAAAATTTACAAAGCTTTATAAAGGTCACTAGAAACATTTATTGCATGCTTTTTGAAAGAAAGGGTTTGTATAATTTTCTATATTTCTTTATATCAGAAGAGCTACTATATAGGCTCTCGAGTAGTAGGTTGCTGATTCCTGGATTAAATAGATCTAGACAGAAATACCACAGGTTTCTGAAAAATCAGAGTCCCGGTTAGTTAAAAAGTTAGAGAAATTCTAGTTCCCTAACTATTGGCCCCGGATTAAAAAAGTTTGCCCACCACTGTTCTAGACATAGCTATTCTAGTGTTCAAAAATCTGCCACCTGCAAATCCATTACCGAGATAAAGTTTTGCGTATGTCACCGTCCAGCTATAAATCTATACTAAAACATCAAAGCTTTGCTCCATTCGGATATGAAAGAGTGATAAAAAACCACTAAACTAATCTGGCATCTGTAATGTTAATGCATTCTTATACTTTAATTACTCCTCACAAATCGATCGTTTTCCTGTTAAACTATGTGGCAATAAAATCGCTGGTATTTGCATTTTAATAGCATAAGTTACCTTAATATTTCACAATAATCATTGATAATTTAATTATCACGTCTGCAAAGACATGTTAAATATCTGTGTTCAATTATAAAGTATTCGCTATTTTGTCTTAATTATATCTAGCAAATATGACAGAAGGGGAAAAGGATAGTTAGAGCCGTAGAGATAGAGATTAGAGTAGAGAGGCCAGCCTAAAATGTGCCATATCTATACTTATTATAAAACAAAAAGCTGTCTGACTATACGTAATCGATTTTCTCAAAATCTACTAAACAAATTTTTGCACGGTTTTTACCAAAAGATAGTGCAATACTTCCGGATGGTTTAAGTAAATAGTACATATCAGTATTATATAAACTGGGTTCAAGAGATCGCGCATTTGTTAAAAAATTTGCTTGCTGGGAGCTTTAGTCGCGTGCGCTGCGTGAACCAGTAGAGATACGCTAAAATAATGTAGTAGTGAATTGTAGATCTATAAAAATACTACAAAAAAGTCCGAGATAGCATGTCTCTATCTCTCCTAGTTAACTCACAATAACTACTTTTATGTTCAAAATTTCGATAAATCAAAACGTTCATCAAAAAGTTTCCTAAATCGCTTAATTCCACGCGGGAAAAGCCGTTCATGGCACAGCTAGTTAGATATAAAGAGAAAGAAAATGGATTATATATGGATATGGATATGGAATGATTAGACAGAGATGAAGTATACGAGTGTCATCTTCCCTCTGATTATTTATTGTGGCATTGTCACTTACAGGCCTGTCTAAGGCTCTCCTTCTCTAGTATTAATATCTTCATGGTTAGAGCAGTTTATATTGAATGCAATTGTCAAGAGACTGAGATGTGGTTAAGTTATAAATAATTTATAAATGGCTTGATCAGCTATTTCGGTAAGCTGTAGTCAAATGAGGGGAACTTACAACAAACTCAATTTTTGCTTTAATAACGAATGATTAACTAATTGGTTAGGTTCCATGACCCCAAAACTGAAATGTATTTACCGCGTGAACGTATCAGAATGAAATATCTATGACGTCACGGATGACGCAAACTTTGCCGGGTCACAAACGATTCGATGATACTGAATGTCTTACCTTAACAAGACAAACATTTACACCAGATACAACTTCTCAATCTTGACTATAGCAAAGCATCTAGTAATCGTATCGATTTGATACATACTAATCAAGCGACTATCCCACAAAGTTTCGATATTAATCAACTTTAAGATTAATAACGAAACCCTTAAATTTGGTTTAAGATTTTCGTGAGCTATAAAAAGATGTGGCGAATTTTTGACCCGAAGAACAATCGACGTATTCAATGGCTGTAACTATTTTACTTCTTAAAATATCCAGGGGAATTACCTTTTAGCATTATTGTAAAATGTAAAAGTATCAGTCCCCTATTATCCAACAGATCGGCATAGGTATCCTCTCTCTGTTTTTGAAAGAAAAGAAAAGGTTGCAGTTAAGATCCATTCAATGCGGATTGGTAGGTTAAACATATCCCCAGAATTCTCTTGAGAGGTACACGATGTCACAGTTCGTCTATAACATCTCAATTTATACACGCCTGATGCGTTCCATGAAAATAATGCCCCAAAAAGTATTCCAATAAATACTTTAATGGAAAGTTTTTAGCAACAGTCATGCCCTAAGTCCTGGTAAAAACCTGATCAAATAGTTGACTATTGTGTGAAAACTTCGCGGAAATCAAATAACTAGACCGTTTTGCGGTATCAACATTTGTACCCAATGTCACTGATTTTTACATCTACGGACTTCCCGTTGTGGTTAAATAGTTTTATATGTGACCCAGTTATTTATAAGTTACTAGCATACCCTTTGCGATTAGCTACATTAGTTATTTAGTAGATTTTTTTTTTATCGCAAATAACGACAGCGGACTAGTTGATAGTTCTCTACTGTTATGTCTACCTGTGGTAGTTAGTAGGTGTTCTCTAAACTTGATTTCCAAAAACAAATATATTTACTACTTTTTACATTTTTGTCTAGCGTCATCTAACAGCATAGAGTTATTATGGAGTAGGGAAGGCAGCCTAACATGTGAATAAAGAAAAGCAAAAAATTCTGCTTGTTGCAATTGACAAAACACTTCTATGCGGTGCCACATTACAAAGATAATAAATACAAAGCCAGTCTGACCTATTTTGGAACATTGTCAGAACGAATTTCAGCTATATTTAAAACAAAGTCAAATATAAAATTAGGTTTTAAAAGTAATAACTGCTTAAAAAAGATATTATACAATAATAAAGACAAATTAGAAAGCCCGAAAAAGAGTGGTATTTACAAAATAAAATGTCCTGAATGCAATGATACATATGTGGGTCAGACTGGTCGTAATTTTGAAACCCGTTTTAAAGAACATATGGTCGCTTTCAGGAATAATAAGCGACAAAATTCACATTTCGCTAAACATTTGTTAGAAAGCGGTCATAAAGTTCCTAATGACCATTGTTTCGAAATACTGCACACCTGCGAAAAAAGCTTGAAATTAAATATCTTGGAACAATTAGAAATCATTAAGCATAACAATGGCACCCTCATTAACGAGCAGATAAATGTCTCTAGTTCAAGCTTGTTGCACGTGTTCCTAGGTAAAATAAAGGGTAGGGATGAACCAAGTACTATTTAACAACGCTTGTTTGGATAACGCTTCGCTTTGCGATTTTGTCGTGGAGTCTATCTCCTGATGATGCTTCGATTGCGGGGCGGAACGATTGTTGAGTTTGTGATAGTGAACCTGTGTAGTGCTTGTGTATTGTGGTGGAAGTGGTGGAGGTTTGTTTTTACGAATCCTGCACGTATCGGGTATGAAAATACTGATAGTCCACTATACATTAAACACTATATATATTTTCTATTTACTGTATCGCGGATTATAGCAAAATAATTTTATTATTACTTTTGTATTATAGATCTCCGCAAAGTAACGCCTCATTCTATAAATTATAAAGTATTTATTGTCATTGTCACTTACAGACTATGACTGTCTATGACTCCCCTAGTATACTATGTATGTATATATAGATATGCACTATTTACCTAAACCATCCGGAAGTATTGCATTATCTTTAAGTGAAAACTGTACAAAAATCTGTTTAGTAGATTTTGAGAAAATCGATTACACAGCTTTTTGGGACTTTCTTTTATAATAAGTATAGATTAACTTGTTATAATTTTTTTGCATACAACGTTTAATGGCACTGCGTTTTTTATCGCTTATTCCAATCCTATTAATCCTATTAATATAATTAATCCGCGCCAATTCGTGAGACAAGAGCTATAAAAGCAATGCGAAAAATGATTGATATATTGAAGGCCTAAATCACCACTGTCCCTATTGAATTCTATCTCGTCCTCTGAAATTAATTGCTTCTTTGATTAAACAATTCCCATGATAATAGATGCTTTATTAAATATAAGGTGCAGGGCCGTCACCGAATAATAATGTTTGGAATGGCTACTAACATTTGGTGTCAACATTTTGAACATCAGTTTCAGTGATATGTACTATGCGTGTAAATATTACCTTAAAACTAATCGGGTGGACCCAAAAATGTTTCAGATGAATATGAAAAAAACACAGGTAGGTTACACATAGCCCAGAGTTCTTTGAAGACTTGCGGCTTAGTTTATATATGAAATGGACGCGACTGAGGAAGGATGAAACGAAATCATCATTTATAGAAGCAGGCGTTACTTTGCGGAATTCCATATTACAGGCACTATAACAGAACTACGTTGCTATAATCCGCTCGGGTTCAGCGAACGCATGCAAAGCTAATGTGTATGAAGCAGGCAAAATTTTAAGGCAGTGCCTGAAACGTAATCAAATGAGATTGTTTATAGAGTTGTTTCATCTACACCTTCATCCTTAGGGTAACCATAAGACGTTGAGATGTAGAGTTATTATACTAGAGTAGGGAAGTCAGTGGCAGGCCTGCATGTCAGACATCGCAACAAATAATGAGAGGGAAGAATAAACTCATACACTTATATTTGCCTCTCTCTCTATAGTCGTTGCTTCATTGCTGAAGGTCGTGGCCCTGGCAAGATTTTATGCTCGAGTGGATGACCTGTATCCACCGGCTCCTATTAGTGGCCATCGTTGCTACCTCATTTTTTTATATTAGTAATCATACATAAAAATGAGAGACAGATAATAAATCTCATTTCTCTTTATTGTCGATGGATATTTTAGACGGACTACCCTACTGTAGTATATATAACCTATGCCTTGAAAAGGATAACATTGGAATAGAGAAAAAAATAACGAAAAACATAACAAATATATTCATCCCTATTTTTTTTTCTTATTTAGTTAATATTTATGGTCTTTATTGTAATTGGATGCGTCACCAGCAGTCGATGTTATGGAGCCGATCGTGTAATTTCCAAGGGAAGCGAGTCCGTTGGCCTGAAATAAACAATAATATTATTGCGAATTCTGTCATTACTATGTAATGTTTACATAAAGTACATATGCGTTAATATATTAACTAGAAGCGCTTGCTTTAATCTAGCCTATTCCTATAACCTATCTATCTGTGGTAAATATAAAAATGAAATGACGTTTTTAGTCTCACTTAAACCGCCGTGTGGTATCCGGCTGAGTAGAATAGACCACCCTCATTTCTTACCGTGGGATAAGGGCAGGAGGATGATGACATTCCACTATAAGTCTCTCTTAAACTTTAAAAGGGCTATTCTGATTGGTGCGTTCTGTTATTTTTTAATATTGCAATATTTGTAAGACAGGAAGACCTGCCTACCACCCGGATCGATCTGAATTGTGTGATGGAGATATTTGCAGAAATTTAAAATTACAGAACCTGCTGCTTATTATGTGAGAGTTATAAACAAAGAAACAGATGTACTGACTCTCGCACATATAATATTAGTTTGGACTGTTACTTAAAATTAAAAAAGGTTCTAAGGCAGCACGAAGTTCGCCGAGATTACTAATAAATTACGATTTTATCTAGGCCTGGAAATACCTAAGTATGGCATCAGGACTATATAGCGAAGAACAGTGAGAATTAAGTACTTGAGCCCTAAGTCATAAACGGCCATCAGTCGAGACGATTTTGATGTCAGATGAATCACCCGGTGATGTCAATTAATTGACTAAATTTCATCGTTGACTACACGGAAAGTTCATCGGCTGACTTGCATTATGAATCACTTTATATTATGCTATTTTTTATTATTTTTATAGATGCGAATAAATCATTTAATGGACTCTCAGACATGATTTCATAGTACACGCCTAAATGGATAGGAATAATAATAGGAAATTCTTACTATTAGGGTATTCTTACATTGGCTTCACAGTGTATTTTTAGCAATTTAATTTTTGTGCATAAGAATAAATGTATATAATTATACAAAGATTGGCGAAGTATATATAGACAAAGTTGGAATCGACATAAGATTGCAGTTCCTGCTTTGCGCTTTGCAAAAGTACGTAAGTCGTTTGTGGGTTTCGGTATAAGTTTCTATAATAAAATCAAATACGATCCACGATCGAATCGATTCCACAAATCCATTCCATTAATTTTAACTAAGCCGTTACAGCAGTTTAAAAAAACTGTTAAATCGAGGGTGAGGCCTGCTATACTGTTGACAACTACATAGATAATAAAAATGCATGGATATAGCCACTCTTCGATACTGTACAAGACAGAACAGCTTTCCGAACCAGCAGTAGAGTTGAAGATTCAAAGGCACTTGTTTACAAGTTAACTTAAATAAAGAATATTTAAAATTTGAAATTGAATTTGAATTTGATGTCTTCCAGTACTATGAACATATTTTGTTAATCCAGTTAATTAGCATAACCTTAGCTCTTTTTAGTAACTCCTCCTGTGCCTTTCGAACATTCTCGTCCTTTCCAGCCCAAGTCTTCCACACCGAAGCCTGCAAAGCCCTGCCATAACTGAATGTGAGAGCCCAAGGTTTCTTTAACTCTACTTGATTGATAGCGTTCAGGTTTAATGTAGCCTCTTCCTCAGACTGACCACCGGAAAGGAACGCGATACCTTGGAAAAATATATATTTCTGTATATCTAATAAATGCTTAATTAATATTAACACTACTCAGTGACCAAAAAAGTGAAAGCCTCGTGACTATTACTAGCACCATTTTTAGTAGCGATGTAGTTCGTCGCTTTATGTTTTCATTTTAAATACTCTGTTTCGTTTATATTTTCTTTATTGCACACAATGAGAAGAAACATTACATACACAGAAATGACGTATATTACAGCAGTAGACTTATCGCAGAGAACCCTTGATGAGAAGAATAAAGTAAGAAAACATTTTGGTGCTTAACAAGAGAATTAATATAAAATGAGCTGCCCATTAAAAAAAACGAGCCCGATAGATGAAACGATAGTTTGTTTTACATGTACATGTATTTATAAATATTCATATAAGATTTTGCATCATAATTATTATATAAATCCTTTTGTACTCGATGTACTTTCTGAAGTACCAAACGTCAGTTACATCGGTGGACATCTCAGGATGTCATGAACCCTCAGTCCAATTTTTGCTTTATTATGAAAGTATTAGGGTGGTACCTTTCTCTGTTGCAAAAAAACACCCCCGTAGAAAAAAAACGGCATTTCAGTACGCGCCTAAACTCGCTGACGTACGTGTACTATATTAATAGTCTATAAAAGGCCGAATTTGCGACGGGCAAAGACGAACAAAGTGCGAAGTTTCGAAGATTATTTCAATCACAGTCAGCCAGAAGTGAGTAGACCAAGAGACACGGCCTCAAAAAACTTACAAGAAGTTACACATAGAATCAACGTTCATGCTTTAAGCAAAAAATAGAAATATGTGATTATTAATACTTGAAATTATTCAGTGTCTTTGAGAGGCGATTTATATATATTGTCTTGTACAATTTATATAAATCAACAACAAAACATTATTGGGATAATTTCCAAAAACAGTACCAAAAAGCTACTCATGTATATCAGTCATATACATTTTTTTAAAAGTTTACACGTTTATTATTGATCGTGGCAAAATGAAGTAATATTTATATCTCTTAAATGCCTATGGAGCCTATGGTGCCTAATGTTATGGTTATCTACGGGTGGTTTAAATCAAACCCACAATAAACACTCTCCTCCTCTCCATACAGCCTATCAAAGCGTTTGTATACATTTTTTTTAGTACCTGGCTAAATTGGAGCAAGCAAATTTAATAACTCTTGTATATTTATAAACTCCTGGTACTCATTGTTATGGTTTACCAATAAGGCCGCTTTTGAGCGTAGAGAAATGATGTGTATTTGAGTTGAAATGGTGTTAAAGATGCCGTATAAGCTCTGAGGATTCAATTGAAGAACATATAATTTTAGATATAATTTTATGTTTATTATATCAATATAAACAATTTTACAAGCAATATACAGAACAGAACTAACTACTTTGCTATAATCCGCACGGGTTAGGTGAATGCATGCAAAGCCAATGTGTATGAAGCAGGCAAAATCTACGTACCTTATACATGCAGGACAAGCCGAAGCATCATCAGGAGGATAGGCTCCACGACAAAAACGATCGTGAAACAATCGACAGTACGATTTTTGTCGTGGAGCCTATCCTCCTGATGATGCTTCGGTTTCGGGGCGAAACGATCGTCGAGATTGTGGTGGTGGGTGTGTGTGCTGCTTTTGTGTGCGTTGTTGCTGGTGAAATGCGCCTTGGGGTGCATGTGGTGGCTGGTCCTGCATGTATAAGGTACGTAGATTTTGCCTGCTTCATACACATTGGCTTTGCATGCATTCACTTAACCCGTGCGGATTATAGCAAAGTAGTTAGTTCTGTTATATTGCTTGTAATATGGAATTCCGCAAAGTAACGCCTGCTTCTATAAATCATATAAACAATTTTATAATATAAAACTAACCTGGAACTGCTGCTGGTACAGTTCTTCGCAGAGCAGTGACTGTGGCATATGCTATTTCTTGGGGCGTATTTTTCTTCCGACATCCTTGGCCTGGAGTTACCTAAATTTAAAGTATACAACGCGTCAACTTTATATACTTTAGTTGCTGAGACACCTTTGACGCAGGACGTTAACCAAGCTGAGCCTTAACTTTGCCAGAAACTTTTACATCCTCAGTAACAAAAGACATGCATTATTTCATATGCCGAAATATCCAATTCCATAAAAAATTTGAAAATAATTCCTGTCACTATTTAAATTATTTGAATTTAATAATAATGAGGGGGATCCCTATCACGTGACCAAAAGAACTTAAAATGAATGTGAATGTGTGGAAATATGATATATAAAACGTGAATGGAAGATAAAATCATATACATATGACCGGCCCTACTTACAGTGGAAACGGGTAGGAAAATGATGACGAATAATAATAAAAAACTTAATTGCTATTATCCAAATATTTATTTTAGCCTTAGCTCCTGAATTAAAGACCTGTGTTTCATACTCTCTGTATGAAACACAGGTTGATCTGTGTTTCTACTGTTACTAACTGAAAGAAAGCATCTTTAATTAAGGTTAACTTTTTAAATTAAAATTTACATGTTTTTTAAACAGTATCGTAATCATTAAGCGCAAACTTATCATAAACAAAAACAGAAATTTTAATCTACAGGCAAATAATCTAAACATTAATTTATACAATTAGGCGTTACTTTGCGGAGATCCATGTTACAAAAGTAATAATAAAATTATTTTGCTATAATCCGCGGATGTATCGCGTTATGTATCGCGGATTATAGCAAAATAATTTTATTATTACTTGTGTAATCTAAACATTGTAAAAAAATTACCATATTAGGCTTCAACAAAGTTCCTTCCAAGAATACGTGGTGGTCATTTAAAGCCTTGTACACAGCTGCCAACACTACTTCAGTCACTTTCTGAGCTCTTAGAATATCATGGTCACCTGGTAACAAAAATCACGATTAAATCAATCAAATTTAGCTTTATATAATACGCAAGCACCAACTTTGCTTTGGAACCTCCTAGAATTAGATTAGTCTATGCGACAATTATACGAAACTAACAAATGTCACACAAATTCTTTATTAAATTACTGGTTGTTTTTATGAAAATAATAAATTCTAGCTATGCTCTTACAAAAAAAATATATTTTAGTATCCAATAATATTTATCTTCATATGTAATTTCATTTTTAACATAAAAACGACCGATTCAGTAAAATCGTAATTAATTCAAGTTGTTTTACGTTTCTTGCTCCACATTTCCTATATCATATATTGTATAACACATATTCTGATAAATAGATTTGTGTAAACTAGTAAGGAAACGAATAGTACGCATTAATTTAAGGGTCTAAACTCCAATCCTTTTCTCCAAAGAGGATATAAGAGGTCTGCGCTCCAAGTAGTAATATAACAGGCCTGTAAAATTAACCATGGTGTCTTTTTATCGAAGCTTTAAATACTCTACCATCCAATAGTACATCAGGTTCAACTATAGGCACAAGGTCTTGACTCTGGCATATCGATGCGTATCTTGCCAGGATTTGGGCGGTATCTTGTATTGCACGCGGAGTGGGTGTGTTGTCTCCAATCTTCAACGGACATCGCCATTTCGCAAATCTGCAGCCAAGCTTCTTATAGACCGCGCATCGTTGGCTCAAATCATCTAGGCCTGAAAATAGTACATAATTTTATAGCACATATCTTTATCATTACTCCGCTAGACCAATATTCATGAAATTATGTAAGATAATATACAATGTCAGATAAATATCCTGTTTTTCTTTTGGGCATAGAAATAAAACACATATTTCATTATTAAAAGGAACTTAAAATCTTAAAGTTAAAATTAGCGCAAATGAAATGGCGGGTACAGTTAGTTAATAATAAAGGTATCTATAAAAGTTTAATCAAACACAGGACGTTTAAGTCACTATGATATGATATTATTTAAGTAAGTGAAGTGTTGAAATGTACGCCAGCGCAAATTGATTGTAGAGTCTCGTTCAGCAAGTAGACTGGATACGCCTATTAGATAATCCATCGTCGAGTCTGTGGACGTTATTAGTTTGGAATGTAGCAGTATCTTATTGCATTACAGATTGGCGTACCGTGCTTAGACTGTTTTAGGCGTTTTTTTTTAACTTATCTGAACGTGGAATCTTGGAAGTTAAATTCAACCCACTTTCTGGTGTCCGACTGAGCTTAGGTTACATGTTGGTCCAGTCCCGATGACAAAGTTTATGATAAGCATTACCTGTTGATGTTACCAGGATTAGAGTACCAGAGAAGGGAACTCCCCTTCTCTGGTACTCTAATCCTGTATAACTTTTTGTAATAACTTGTTTCGTTATGTAATGGGAGTTAATATTATGCGATGTGTTTTGTATTATGTAATGGCATTCAAGGTGTCTAAGCCTTAGTTTGTTCTCACACAGGACCGTATCGATATTAACTGCTAGAGCAACTTCCTTACTAAAATCTTCGCATTATACTATATACTAGCTGCGTACGTGAAAGTCGGTGTGTCTCAAAGTATTTCCCACGTAAATCCCGACCCTGCGAGAATTAGGGGCAAGAAGTAGCATATATTGCACCAAAATCTCCTCTATCCTCAAATAAAAGTCCTATAAGAATCTTGATTTATAGAAGCAGGCGTTACTTTGCGGAATTCCATATTACAAGCACTATAACAGAACTACCTCGCTATAATCCACACGAGTTAAGCGAATGTATGCAAAGCTAATGTGTAAAGCAGGCAAAATTTACGCAGGACAGTATGTCCTGCATGTATAAGGTGCGTAAATTTTGCCTGCTAGCTAGCTAGTTCTGTTATAGTGCTTGTCCTATAAAAATCTGTTCAGCCTTACTAAAGAATATAGAATTAAACTTCCGCCTTTTAGTAAATACCGTACAAAAATCCGTTTAGTAGCTTTTGAGAAAATCGATCAATCGATCATACAGACATATCTGTCTATATGATCGATTTATCGCTTTTGGGAATTTGCTTTATAATTCTTATATTAGACTTGTCGGATTTACCCGTTACAGTCTCTTAAGGTAAGAAGGGCTGACATCTTAAAAGCGCAATGCAACATTTTTATTTAACACTAGCTGTGCAAGCGGCTTCGCCCGCGTGGCTATCAGCGTGTCACAATTTTTTTCTAGAATTCCAATTTTTAACATAAAAGTAGTTATTATGAGTTAACCATAACAGATAGAGACATGCTATCGAAGACTTTTTTATAGTATTTTTATAGATTTACAATTCTCTAGTACATTACTTTAGCGTATTTCTTCTGGTTTACGCAGCGCACGCGACTAAAGCTCCCAGCAAGCAAGTTTTTTAACAACTGCGCAATCTCTTCAATACAATTTACATAATACCGATTTGTTCTATATACCTAAACCATCCGGAAGTATTGCACTATTTTTGAGTGAAAACCGTAGAAAAATCCGTTCAGTAAATTTTGAGAAAATCGATTACATACAGACAGACAGCTTTTTTGGGACTTTGTTTTATAATAAGTATAGATTGAAACACCATACTCGGAACAATCCCACGTGAACATGACTTGTATATTAATTGGAGTAAATGTAGGCGGTATATAATTAATTAATTATTCTTGAATGCTAATATTGTATGTATAAAATGCATGTATAAAAACATGTAACTACATTTAATTCACATAAACTATATAACCAGAATGCATTACATATTTTAAGTGGCCTTCAGTGCAGTATAGGACTGAAATACGTAATAATAATATATAATAACTAGCTAAGCCATTAAAGTAGTAATTGTGAGTTTACCATAAGAGATAGAGATATGTTCTCGCAAACTTATTTTTGGTCCTTTTGTAGATGTACACTTCTCACATATTAATTTAAACTATAATTGTCATAATAATCTAAATGACATTATTTATCCTCCCACCCTTATCCCACTCTAAGCAGGGTTGGCATAACATGTTACAAACATGTTGTCATATGATTTGGCTATCTATTTTGCGACCGCCCGCCTGCATTACGTCAATTTACCTTAATCGTATTTTACGACCCCTCGGTAAGAAAGAGGGTGGTCTATTCTACTCAACCGGATACCACACGGCGGTATCCGCTAATCTACTCAAGATGTTTATGTATGCTATCGCTGACTTTTGTTTAGTCTTACAAGAAGAACTACCTACCTTTAACTTTTTATCCAGCATTTTTGAAAAAAATTTTAGATAAAAACTGTATGAAAATTCGTTCGGTAGTTATTGAGTTTATCACATATATATACAGACGGATGGACAGTTTAAAGAATGATGTATAATGTAAACTGAAAATGTTTGAGTTGCTGGTTCTACCCAGTATGATCGACATTCTAAATCAGAAGTAGCTTCATTACACCTAATTGATCCTTGACGATTTAAAAGTGCTTGCAAAAGCTTCCTAAATAATGATTATTTTGATTTGATTTGACAGAAGCTGCGGGAGACTATATCTCATAATTTTTAAGGATATGCTTCTGATATACTCGTATTTGAAAGGAAAAGGAAGGGTACCTTGCGTTGTAAGCTCGTCCTGGGACAAAAATAACGGGATGACGTCCTTATCAACCTTTATCCCAGGTATAATATTCTTCTGTTTCAACAGCTCCATAAACAAAACACCATCATCTGTTTTTTGGTATACAGTCTCGTCGAAGAGGATTACCGCTGATACATTTTCAGACAGCACCTTTAAGGAAAGTTATAATATACATTATATTAAATTTTTGGAGGGGTGGACGTCCTCTTTATGTCCAAGATAGCTCAAAAGTCTTTTTTTCCATTGAATCGGAATAAATATTTGATAAATCCACCATCTGCTAATTTTGACTCAGAGATGGCATTGCTATTTTTCGTTTTTTCATGCGATTTTCACTGAGAAAGTTTTAGATGTAAAATTTAATTGGGTTTTGTGTAAATTATTTGATACACAGCTTATAATAAAATATTTTCAATGCTTGGAGGAAATATTCCTTTGAGGATATTGCTTCGATATGTAGTCAATAATATTGTATAGGGTTCGCCGTCTTTATCTGGTGAAACAATTGAATAACTTTGTCAATACTCAATAGATAACATTAAAGTTTTTTGATGAAGCTTACTTTATAATTTGGATTGACTATTTCGCAAAAAGATATCGAGCAAGCGGTCACTTTTGTGGGTGATACACAATTGAGCTCTTATTTTGCTTTTTCCATTATGTGGGCGATCTCTCGGGCGATATCGTTACAATTTCGGCTCGGTTGTTGTCTATAATCTCTTCTATGGTCTTCGGACTGTTGATACAAACTTGACTTTTTTAAATCTCCATAAGATGAGTGTGGTGGCGTGAAATCCGGGGATCTTGGTGGCCAGTTGAACTCACGCTATCTAAGATAAATCTAAGGACTATTTTGTATTTTATATATTCATGACCGAAATTTTACTGAAAAGCAGTCACCAGAATGTGTTTAAAAAAGCAAACCTGTTGTAACTTGTCACAGATTTTCAATTCTTTCACTGACCAGATGAGGATGGCGCACCCCCCATATATTAAGTGACTGGCCCGTTGGCGCAGTGGGTAGTGACCCTACCTTTAGCTCCGCGGGTCGCGGGTTCGATTTCCGCCGAGGGCCAACATTTTCTTTAAACAAATTGTTGGTTCTTCGAGCCTGGGTGTGTATTTGTATTTAAGTATGTATTTAAACTTATATATGTAGTATATCTACCAGTTGTCCGTCACCCATAACACAAGTATTAAGTTACTTACTTTGGGCACGGACGACCGTGTGTGTAAATGTCCCATATATTTATTATTTATTATTATTATTATTATTATAAGTAAGTTAACTATATATTATATAACAGATTGTTTCTCTCCTCTACTTATACCTTTAACCAACACTAGACGTATTTTGAGACTTCTATGATGACGTAAAATGTTATAAATAAACAGAATACATTATCCTTCTTACGGACGTCATTTGCATGCCGATCGAAACTTAAAATTAATACAAAGCACGTTCTAATTATTCCTGCAATTATTTATTTATTTGTTTACGACCACAAGGGGAGGAAAAATCTTGTCACAATATCGTGCGCAAATGTCTTACGTCTTACATAATTGATGCGATAGGTTACAAGAAACGATTCAATTAATTTACTAACATATGAAAGATATCTGCTAACTGACACCTACTGTCCATTATTTAGAAACGGTTAACTTATTACACGCGTTCGCAGGTCTTTATTAATTCAAGGGATTTATTCTATTAGAAAATCACTCCAATATCTGTAAATTCTGATTATCTTATAAAGTTTATAAGCGTGTGTGTTTCTGACACCTTGTTGCTATAACGACTTAACGGAATGGTTCGTTCTTGTGTTGGAATAAAACATAGACTACTTTTATTCTGGAAAAATTTGTGTCTGGCTAAAGTATAAGACCCTCTAAATAGAATCTGCCGGATCATTAAATGGCAACAATGCCAAATATAAATGTTTCTGAACACATGATCATTCTCCTGTCCTTATCATTCTCTAAGCGTTGTCTCCACAACATGTTGTTCTCTTCCATTCTCTTTAGCTATCGTCAACTTTAGCATCAGTCCTTTTATATGCATGTCATACTTAACACAATCCATCTCTTTTTCGGTTTCCCTCTACTTCCTATATCCAGCCACATTCACATTTAAAACTCTTGACGTCACGTGATAGATCCCTTCTTACAATTTCATTCAAATATATTTAATGGCAGTAATTATTTTCACTTGTCTTAATAATATTTCAATGTAGCAAGTAATTAAAAAATATATATAATTTTTTTTTAAATTTCATATCTCTGTTCATTCTAACTGTTAACCGTTGGGGAGTTGTCTCATTTGGAGCTAATCCTGGCAGCAGCATCAGGTCATGCATCGTAAACATACACTGTCATCGAGACTGGATCTGTATGTAAAATTTCAGCTTAATCGGACACCGGGAAGTAAAAGCTTTTAATAAATAGGAGAAGATTTATACTTTTCCGTAGCTGACATTACTTCCTGGCTTAACGTTAAGCTTGATCATATGTTAACTGAATACATCCCGCAAATTCACTAATATTATTCAATATCATAATATTTTTTATAATAATATTCAATATAATTATTTATAAAAAAACAAATATATGTCCTATATGACAAGAATTTATACAACGTAACTCCTAGTTTTATTTCTACATTACTCTTTAGTGATTAAACACATCTTGAAAACGACCATCTCAACCAACTCGTACCTACGTTATGCCCAAAGGTAATATAAGTTAATTACTATGGCTTCCAAGTTAATCCTTATAAATCCCCACATAATATATCTCCGGTGTTGAGATTAATTTGCTGCTTTCATTAGATAACTTGAATATATCGTTTCTATAAATTTAACAAGTAATTTTGCTCGGTTGGAATGCAGTATTTTAATTAAAAGAATTGTAATTTGTTTTTATACAAGAATTTTAAGATTAATTAATACATTGATTGTAAGATATAAGACGAGCTTTTTTCTGTGAATCACACTTCATCGTTCAGTAGGCCTATCATTAACTTTTAGATAACGATCCAATTCAAAGTCAGTACCTAAACCGAACCTTTTTCTCTTCGTACCATGAAGTGTGTTTGAAAAGGATATCGTTATATGAACTATAGATAATTCTGCCTCTTTTACTCACATGTTTTAGGAACGCTCATTGGAGAACGACTTAAAGTGTGCGTCATTAAGACGTCATGGTATGAAAAAACAAAACAATTTAGTTTACGTCTTCAAATGAGTCGCAATAAAAGTTTAAGGTAGGTCTGCTGTTCATTCATCTTTCTGTCTCACTCATCTCTCTATTTCCAACCATCTATTCACTCACGTTTCATGTTTAATTTACAAATAGTACTCTCTCATTTTCATACACACACACACACTTTTCACACGATCTATCTCTCTTGTTCTTACTCTTTTTACACACACACAAAGCAGCGACACCTGTCGACAAATTTCACTAGGTATAGTCGTCAATCACTGTTTATCTCGCCGAAATTTCATGATAAATCGACTACATTATATTGAAATTTCTAGTGAGATCAAATTTCACCTGAGATTTCAAGGTTGAAACTTCCGGAAATCATCTTTAACTCAGGGTGTTGTGGATTTTGTAGGATTTTATGCGTTGTAAATTTTATGTATATAGCTTCTAAACTTACATTGTCGCTAGTAAATAGAAGCTGCCGATATCTTCGTCTGTTATTTTCGGTGTTTTCCAAACCTACCGCTGCAAGTAGTTTTCCTATGCCCTCTGTAATAAAAACAACAAAATTATAAGTTAATAAAATAAGTCACTTAAATGTTATTGTTGTAATATTAAATGCATATACAATTTTAAATAAATAAATAAAATACACCCAGAATCCAAGAACCAACATTTTTTTTAACTTTGTCTTCGGCGGATATCGACCTCGGATATATGCTTTGCTAAATATGCGCAGAATATATGTATTCCGCAATATGTTACAGACTTTTTTTTGGCAGTAGAAATGTTTTATAAATAGAAAATCTCTATTTTCATACACCCTGCATTGAGCAAAAGATAAATTACTTCATATTAAGCACCTAAGCTTTCCACTCTCTTCTAATATCCGTCAACTAAGGCGCCATTCCTTATATATACATGTCATACTTAGCACAATCCAACCATCTCTTTTTTAAGCTTCTATAGGCATACCGTTTAACTTAGACTTCGCCTGAGGTGAACAATACAATGGTGAGGAGATAAGACGAGAATGGGGATTCAGGTAAGTGCAAGCGACGAGCGCCCGTAGCGTGATATACAAGAGGTGACCGCCCGCGCCAACCTTAGTCGCCGTTCTCGTTCTACCTCCGCGCACTTGCACCCCCAGGCGAGGTCTGAGTTAAACGGTTAACCTATAGTCACATATCCATCCACATTCATATTTATCACTCGTTTAGTCACATGAATGCGTATATATACCATTTGATTCGTCAACTGCCAAAATTCCTTTCCCCGGTGCAACGATCGCTTCTGCTGTGTTTCTTAATTCCTCTTGTAATTCCGGGTCTGGATATGAAAAGTATGTTGGCATAGTGCTGCAAGAGGAATTTCAAATTTTGAATTTTTTAATTTACTGAGGTAGGTTTTAAATACTGAGGTAGCATCCAACCTCCGCGCCCTTGTACACCACAGAAAAGGTCTGCGTTAAACTGTTAGCCTTTAACTCCCATGCGTCATAATTGTAGTAAACAAAAGATTGACTCCGTGTAATTAATTAACTAATACTGTATAATTTTAATGTTACGTAAATATTAAATTCAGAGTATCGTTAGACAACAAATACACATATTTACAACAAATACACAGAAATTCAATAACTTGATTAATGCTCAGAAAATGTTGGTATAACGATAATTGTTATTGTTATAAAAGGGTATATAAACATTCACAGTACAATGAATGAATAACAAACGCTTTAAGTGTTTGTCATATATTTTTGTGCTATTTAAATAAACAATGGGATGCCAACTTGATAAAGAGGTTTACGCGATGTGTAGAATATGTATCGCACGCTTAATATTAAACTGACCTAATTAAAAATTCGCCTCAATTAAGTTAGGTACGTTGTAATCGTTATTTCAAAGCCAATTGTGGCATCACGTTACGAGCTGTTAAAAAAGCTTGCTCTTGCACTACGTCACGCTTTAATGCATTTCGCCACAAAACAAGTTCTTTGAACTTGTTTTCACTTTACATATTAAAATGAAGCGTGCGATATATAAGCGTAATATATAAGATATAAGTGTGCGATATATAATCAAGCTACGATTTTTCTATAACACGTGGCCTTCATAAACGTGAAAACATCTACAAAATCCGGTTCCGATGAAAAAAGAGCATTTAATTTCTCTTATTTTTCTTATAAAATGTTTAAATTAAAGTACTGAACGCCCCGGTTAGCATTTTTAGAATTAAAAAGTCTATACAATTCTACAAGATACAATTTTTTTATTTTATTAAACACGTATTCTGACACAAATACGAGTACATAGTGCAAAAGAAAGTAAATTAAAAATAATAATAAAATAAAATAGCAAAAGTAAGTAATAGTGTTTAATGTGCAATATGCAATAAGATTTCGATACACACGAGACATGAATATTCTAAATAATTTATTTCTTTATACTCACTTGTCCTCTTCGTGTTAACAAATATATATTTTGTTTACTACATTTATAAATAAGTATATAAAATTGCTTAGACTAAGTGCTTTTAATACACATTTCATCCCACTACGTTTATACATACAACTTGTAACTTTATTCTTCGAATTTGATATTACCGTAAGTACAAATTAATGCGTAATATTTAAAAATTATTTTAACAACATTATAAATGAAAATATTAAACTTAGATAATAAATATAATAACCTGCTTTAGACGACGAAAGGCAGAAGACTAATTTTATAATTAAATTCAACGTAATCATTTATAACTTAGATAAGTATAAATTATATCTTATTATTTTTGTATTGCTTGCTATCACGCTATCTTATAGCCCCATTCAAAACCTTAGATAAGTAGTTAGTACAGACTAGGGATGGATAGAATCATCAATCACTTAGTGATCATGATATGATTCACTCATCATAAAGCATCATCTGCTACTGAATTTCAGATAACTGCTATTGCTATACAAAATTATGGATATTCCACAAAAAAATAAAATACTATTACAAAGAAATGTTATAATTATATCATATGTATCGAGGTTATGTGGCAGTTTTAAGCTATTCTAATTGGAGATATAGTAAAGTAGTAAAGTAGCGGCCTGCTACAATCCCACTGCTGGGAATAGGCCTCCTCTCTCCGTTTCTGGAGAGAAGGGTTGGAGCTAAGACCTACCACGCTGCTCCAATGCGGATTGGTAGGTTACACATATCTCCAGAATTCTCTAGAGATATGCAGGTTTCCTCACGATGTTTTCCTTCACCGAAAAGCGTGTGATAAATTGCAATTACAAATTAGACACATGAGTTACAATAGAAAAACTCATTGGTGCCTGCCCGGGTTCGAACTCGTGTTCACCTCGAAAGAGTCGCACGGTCTCACCGCTGGGCTATCACAGCTATTGGAGATATAACCTAGAAATAAAGATCGTATTGAATATGATTTAAGAATTACGTTTGTTTGTAATAACAATAACTTTGTCCAGTGATAGTTGAATATTATAATAGCCGATAGCATTTTTTGCTATTTACGCTTTTAGCAATTCAGCGATTACTGGAATAAAAAATGATTGCTTATACAAACAAATGTAGTCCTTATATCCTAGAGATTGCTAACGCATATAAGGCCTACATTTGTGTACACAATAGCAATCGCAATAGCAGCACGATCACCGTGGTCACCTTTGATCATATCATGGTGCGAATATGATTCTCAAATCGCAATCATACCCAAGCTTAGTACAGACAACGATCTTTTGCTTTTTATCGGTAAAAAGATAGAAAGAAATAAAGATATTACTTTATGACTCATAAAGTAATATCTTTATTATTTATCATAAATACTTTGTTATTTTATGATACTTGATTATATTTATTTATAAATCGGGGAAAATTTATAAATCGGTCATAAGACCTGTCGTAATGTATGGATCAGAATGTTGGGCAATGAAAAAGATGGATGAAAGAAGAGTGCATGCCAATGAGATGAGAATGTTAAGATGGATGTGTGTTGTGACAAGATTGGATAAAATAAGAAATGAGTATATAAGGGGAAGTATGAAAGTTGCGCCCATTGTAGAAAAGATGAGAGGTGCAAGATTGGGATGGTATGGACATGTAATGAGGAGGGATATAAATCATGTGACTAAGCGATTGTGGGATATGAATGTGGATGGATATGTGACTAGAGGGAGGCCTAAAAAGAGATGGTTGGAATGTGTGAAGTACGACATGCATATAAAAGGAGTAGCGCCAGAGTTGACGAATGATAGAAGAGAATGGAAGAGGAAAACATGTTGTACCGACCCCATTTAGAGTGGGATAAGGGTAGGAGAAAGAAGACTTGATTATATTTATTAATGTTAAAACAGCGCTCTTAGTGACAAAAAGCAAAACTATTTTGATATACATTTGCTAATCAAGTTTGTTGATAAAGCTACAGATGGTGTTTGTAAGCATTTTGATCAGGTGCTGAGTTTTGACAATAGAAATATGGAAGGATTACTTTACATAAAGTTCTTTAGTATTACAATAGATGACGCTTCTATTTTCAAGGTAAAGCAGTAACTATATCGTAAAATATTATCAGACCTTCAAATGACCTTTTATTCGTGTCCTCTCCTTTCTATAACTATTTTGACAGTTCAATTTAGCATCAGTCAGGGCGTGCGATAGTTCCGATTAAAATCTTATAGCTAAGTAAGTGGATTTTTTTAATATTTTTACATTTCTATTTCGTTTATTCCTTTAATAATTCACCCATGTTAGTTTGAAGGAATTTTATTAGTTTTTGTTGTGAGTTCGTCGCCTACGTGATGTAATACTATTAATTATTATTTGATCAAATTAATTTCCAAATTGATTTATTTATAAAATCATCACTTAAACGCATAAAAACAATTTAAGGGATTTTAAAAATACTTTTAATTAATTAAGTCTTAAATACGTAATTAATTAATAGGTACATTAAGTGTTTGGTACTGTTCCAATTTGTACATAACAAATACTAAGATTTCTTTGGATAGCTAATATAAATAAAACTATCACGCAGTGACGCTGTATCTAATCTGACCTTTGAAGGTCACGGTCACCTTAAAATAAGCTAAAAAAAATTATAATATATATACTTAAATAACATTAAATACATATCCGGTTTAACGTACTTGTTAAGTTAAATGAACATATTTGGTTTTTATGTTTCATAGGCATTACTTTTTGTTATTGACATGATTGTGCAAAGATTATTAAATACGAACTCTAATTTTAAAAATAATAACAAATGATAATCGGTTTTTTGTAAACAATTGTGACACTGTCAGTTGGTGAGTTTTTTATTATATTTTTAAGCTTTATGTCGACTACAAGATTTTCCTTTTATTAATTTTACAAGTAATTTTTATTTTATTTATACAAAATGCCACCAAAAGGTAAGGGTAAAGGGAAAAAAGGCCCACCAGAATCAGGATGGATGCCTGGATTTGGAACTAAAGGTTTAAAATATAACAATATTATAAAAATAAAAATATTACAATGTAAAGATTTAACATCTTTATTTGATTTATCTTTACTTACAACAAAAAAGTTGGGTGTGGTGATAAATTTAGATTTAATTTACAAAATAACCATTTAGCTAGACATACTAACAATATTAAGATACTTAGGATATTGATTTATATAGAAACATAATATATAAAAATACTTTTCAGTGTGATTGGTCTGTAAAGTTTTATAATTTTGAATTGTACAGTTTTGTGTATACTGCAAATAAAGAATGTATTGTAACGTAAAGTAAAAACTTCAAGATAAGTTCTGCATATACATTGTTTTCTATTTTTATTCCTTGGATAGCTAGCTATAATAAGTGGGAACTTTTTATTCCAATTGCTTTAATGTTTTATAATATGCTCTAGAATAGTACATGGTATTTTCATATATTTTATAATTAAGCTTCAATACTCTGTTATCCATAAAGAAGTGATAAAAATGAAATTACCAATTTGTTGGCAATATACCCACCAGATTCGAATTTAAATCATGTCCAAAAATTTTAACATCATTATAATGTAAGAGTTGTTGTTTAGACTATCATTTGCACTCAAAATATTCTAGTATTCGTGTATTCATATAGAGTAATAGTGTCTTAATATGTCAGCCACACACAAATTTAATTATATATTTTGTAAAACTGTCACTCTCCTTTTGGTTACATATTTTGAATTATATAAGTTAAATATTAAATTCTTATCACTGGGTTCTGTCACTCCAATTAGTTCAGCACGTGTTACTCTGGTGGTGACCTTATGGTGATAGTATTCCAATAATGTCTCCATAAATGACTTAAATAACCTTCTGCTCTGTGGTTCAGGTTCTTTCCCTGCTGATGGCCAACATTTTCTAACAAAAATTTTGTAGGTTCTTTGAGACTGTGTGTATGTCTGTATTTAAAATTACATAAATAAGTATATATTTACCAGTAGTTTGTAACCCAAGTATCAACTATACTACCCTGCAACAAATAATCCTCATCGAGGCTTAGAAAAAGAAAATCGGCTAGATTGTGCTTCATAGAGCATTGTCTCTGTCGCACAGACTGATGAAACCGTATGAAACGTCAACTGAGTGTCTAACTGAGTGACAGTGACAGCGCTCTATGAAACCGAACTGGCCAGCTGTTTCGTTCCAAACATCGATGTGCATTATTTAAGGCTGGGTACTATAAATTACTTTGATATGGAAGATGTTGTGTGTAAGTGTCCCATCTATTTATTATTTATTATTATAACTAATCTCAATATATTATCCATTACAACAATTATTACATGTTTTTTTATTCTACATTAAAGAAGTGGAATTTCTAGTACTTTTTTAAGTATAAAGTTAATCATATCACCCTCTTGTCACCCGAAGAAGCGATCTAAAATTAAATTGAATATTTTGAAGATATATGCTATAAAATAGCTTTATACTGTGATAAAATAAACTAAACTTATATTTAAAACGAAAGCTGATATTCTCAAATTTTTCGGCGTAATATTTGTAATTATTTAGCAATCTGTCTTTCTCAGAGGTTTACCTTATTTTTATACTAAAATTCATCAAATTTGGTTCACCGGTTTGGACATCAAAACCTAACAGTTTCTTCCGAATTTTTAACGGTTGTTGTTTCCTAAAGTTTTCGCAATTATAACATTACATTAATGATTTTAAATACATAATTAATATACAATAGGTATATTAATAACCAATTTAGTAATGGCTGTAATATTGAACGGTGATAAGAGTATCAAAGGAATCAGGTCAAACAACTTTTGAAACCGGAGGTGTGTCTTGGAACAGTATTTAATATAAACTTTATGCTAATACGTTTTAATGTGTTGAATGTACAAGTAGATAAACGGGTTCATGTTTTTCAAAGAGAAGGTCATAAATTATCTGTAGTTTTTATCTGTTATAAGAATATTTGTTTGAGCTATATAAATGGGCAAGTTAAATCAGTGCTTCAATTTACATTTACTCCACTAATATTTGTTGAAACGTAAACGCAATGATAATACGAGTGATTGTGAAGTTTACAGAATTATAATTCTGATAACAACAAAAAAAATCTAATTTTCCTACAAGATATTTGTATTTGTGCTTAAAGCAGAATTTCCCGTCCTATTATAATTAATGGCAAAACCTAAGCGTGCGAGCTCTTAATAACCTCTAAATAAAAACCCTGCAAAGGTAGAAAACTATTCTAAGATAAATTTACGATGTGCTCAATATATTTCTTAAATTTGACTACTGGCTCATGCTTAATATGGTATTATTTTTGTTATAAGTCCTTATTTAGTAAATTTTCTGTTTACGTATCATTTGATTAGTACAAATTTTCAATTCAGTTTCTTTTACAGCCACAATGAGCACCTACTTCCAGTACCCTACCCCTGAGCTTCAGGAGGAGCTGAAGAAGATTGCCCAAGCGATCGTAGCTCCAGGCAAGGGTATCCTTGCTGCTGATGAATCTACTGGTAAGTCCAATATCACCTAATTTATATAAAATAGACTTCTTGCACACCTAGTTCAGCTGCAACGTTATTTGACGTCTCTGAATGTCCATAATATGACGTGTCTTTGTTTAATAATTTGATTTTGTTTGTGGTAATATCCTACTTCCTACCTACTTCCTACTAATATTATAAATGCGAAAGTTTGTGAGTATGGATGAATGTTTGTTACTCTTTCACGAGAAAACTATTGGACTGATTCGAATGAAACTTTACAGTTAACATATGTTTTGTATCGGAATAACATATAAGCTACAATTTGTAATGATATAATGTAATATAACGATACATGTTACTAAAGTCGGAAAAGAAACTGTTCTCTGAGAGCTATACTGGCGTACGCTGCATAAACTAATGGACCTACACAAAGATGATGTACCATAGTATTGTTTGTCTTGAACATTTCTAATTAAAAGTCCGCGACAGCATATATCTCCCTGTTATGTGGAAGCGACTATGACCAAAATTGTGAATCATAACTTTAATTAAATTTGACACTATTTTACAATGCACATTTTAGTATACTTATAAAACTGTTATAAAAATCAATACACTTTCAGTATTTTATGTAGATAAAGTTTTCTTGCACACTAAGTAATTTGGCCGAATACTTAAAACTTATCACCATATGATTGAATTGAATTGAGTACCATAGAGTGCTTAATATGCGAGTATTTTAATGTGGCATACCAAATTCCACGCGAGCGAAGCCGCGGGCAAAAGCTTGTATATATATAGATAGTATATGATAATTCTGTAGAATTTTTTTCTTGGAAATCGATCACATACAAACGGATAACTTTTGGGGATTTTGTTTTAAAATAAATATAGATATGTCAGTTTTTGATGTTATCATTAATTTTTGATCCATCATCTTCTCGCGGTATTATGAATTTATCTGAACAGCGTAGGATTAAATGTATTAGTTTGTTTGCGATATATCAAAGGCGGTTTTTCAAAATGTGTCCTAATCTGAGTATATCATATATAATCGAATTGATAATCTAGAGTGGTGGTAAGTTGTCGAAAATGCCGTATTCCCGTTATAATTTGGGAACCTGAGGAATTTACAGTATTACATTATACAGTTGACGCTGTGTGGTAGCCGGCAGAATAGAATAGACCATCCTCCGTTCTTACCGAGGTGTCGTAAGAGGCGACAAAGGTATGTGCCGTTTGGTGTCCGGCTGCATAGAATAGACCACCCTCATTTCTTACTGAGGTGTCGTAAAAGGCGACTAAGGTAAGTTGACGTCAGGCAGGCGACCGGTTGTAAAATGCGTAGCCAAATCATGTGACAACATGTTTGTAACATGTTGTGCCGACCCCACTTAGAGTGGGATAAGAGAAGGAAAATGATGATGATGATGATACAGTTATATATGATACATTATACAGTTGTAGAGAGTACCCCGCTTTAAGATTTACCGTCTCGGTATTTTTCAGCAATGAGCATCGCGCAAACTACGATTTTTTCTCAAATTTTCACGTTATCTGACTTATCAAAATAAACGAAAAAATATTTGAGCGCCATTCTCGTTGTATATGTTATAATCACTCTTACTAGAATTTATTTTTATATCAGGCGTATAGAAACAAAGATGGTTAAGTCCACAAAATTTCAAAATTAAGATTTAAATGGCAGCACAATCTTTTCCGTGTCTATATTTACCCCAATTAATTATTTGTTACTAATTCTGATAAAGTCCAACTGTTATTTGAAATTGAAAATTGACTTCAGAAACAAACCTAGTAAAGTCCCAAGCGGATTGAGTTCCAAATCGCGTAAAGTCCATTTCGACCAATAGGAAGGCTCTATTTGACTAAAAACTCTCATATCTGCCCTTGGCGTTGTAATACTTTTTTGTTGAGTTCGCGTTCTCGTATTTTATTATATTTAAATGGGACAAACTGTTATTTTGTACAATAATTGTGGTATTCTGAAGAGATGGATAGCCACCCGTCCAGACTCGACAAAAATGAAGCCAGAAAACGGACAGCACAACCACTTAAATGAAAGAAAAACATCGCAAAGAAAAACAGGTAGTCTCCAGGGTCGGACTTAAAGGGTGCCTATTTATTGAACTGAAACGTAATTAATAATGATACCAATTAAGCTTGAAAGTATTTCAGGTACTGGGCAAAATTGTTGCCAAAACTCCCTCAATGCTCACATAGCGTCAAAAAAATTCAGTGCAATCTTGTCACATCAAAAATGTTGCGAATGTTGTAAGAAGCTTTTTACAAAAATTCAGCATTACGGACTTATATTGCAATTTTTAGATGTTGATTTTAAATAGGAATACAAATTATTATTAACTGACTTTTATTACCTACACTACAAGTTGATTACTATCTTTTGTTTTCTAACAGGTAAATTCCTAAATCCGTCCCCCTACTGAGAGTTGGAAACAAAAATAGGAAAGTCCTAAACATTTGGTTACAAACATAGTTAAGTCCAAGACTTAAAAACAAAACTGGGAAAGTCCATCTTAAATTTAAGTTTTTACTAAAAAGTATTGAATTAGCAGTGACAAAAAGCATATAATTCCTTAACATATTATATTCTGCATACATAAAATAATACTTTACATTAGAATAGTTGCTAATAATTGAAAAAAACGTTTTTATCTTTTTCTGAAAAAATTTGCGTTGTGGACGTAACCATCTTTAATTCTATACGCCTGATATACAACTACAAATAATTAAACCTACAAATTCGACAAGTATTCATTGATAATTCTCATACTTTACCTAATATTATTTAATTAGTGATTTTGTGGGTATGGTATTGGTGAAGCGCTTAGGTGATAAAATTGCGCAATCTATATGAGAATTTCCTATTTCCTTGCATAGATTATTGTGATAATGCTAATACGTAAAACATGTTTAACAGCTGAAGATAATGTAGTTGATAAAAATACGTGGATTCACATTCAATTGAAATCACACTTATATTTGTACAAGACGATAGATTAATCTAAGAAAAATGATTGAATAACTTTTTGCTGAATCTTGCCTGAATCAGTATCTCCGGAGATATCGCGCGCTTTCGCTCTTGTAATTAATCTTTACTTATTATTTAACAAAGCCCCCAAAAGCTGTCTGTCCGTATGTGCTCGACTTTCTCATAATCTCTTCTGAACGTTTTTTACTAAAAGATAGTGCAAATTTACCGGAAGGTATAGGTTAAGGTTAGGTTAGTACATTACGATGTTAATTATAATGGAAATTGTGCTAAAAATACTGGGACCGTATTAAGTCACCGCTTAAGTCACGTGAGCATCGTAGATCTATAAGAATTCTTCAAAAAAGTCGGCAACACCATGTCTCTATGTCTTATGGTTAGCTCACAATAACGAATTTTATGTTCAATAGTTCAATTAAATACACTGATTTCCACGCGTGCGAAGCCCCAGGCACAGCTAATACATATTAAAAAGAAAGACACTATGAGCAGTCTGTCCATATGTGATAGATTTTCTCAAGATCTACGCAATGGATTTTTGTACGGTCTTTACTCAAAGAGAGTGCAATTCTTAGAAAAGATTTAGGTTAATAATACAATTATTAGAACAATTACATTACCATTACATTGTCACATATTGATTTACAATCTAAAAAAGCCGCTGGCACATCTAGTATTCATATAAGTATGCTTGTATAACCTACATAAGTGCGGTGTTATAGATGTAAGTTCAATATCTTTCTTCCATATCTCCCGCCCTTTACGCCTCGTTCGCACGGAAGTAAATAACACGTCGCGTTAAAATTCCGCAATAGGCGTTATAAGAAGTTTCGTATGGTATATTCGGCATAAAATGGAACACTGTGCGATATATAAAATACGTCGCGTTTTAAATGCGCTGTCGTATGAACAGATACCTGGTTAACCATTTGTTACATTTCGACGTATTTTTAACACACGGTAAAAAACCTCTCGTGCCTACGAGAGGTTAAGTACATACTTACTAATAATCACATCGAGCTATGGCTTTGTTCGAATATGAAATAGATCTAAACGAACAAACACACTTTTGCATTCACAATATTAGTATGGATCTTAAAGTCGTAATCTAACCCTTGCACAAGACCACACACCGACAAACTACTTTCTGTATTACGTAGAAATTGCTTCAGCTCAGTTACATAAATATTACTCTAATTTAATATTGTGCAAATGCTTTCCAACGCCGCCTTTATCAATGCAGGTACTATGGGCAAACGTCTCCAAGACATTGGAGTTGAGAACACCGAGGAAAACCGCCGCAAATACCGCCAGCTTTTATTCACCACTGACCCGGTGAGTCTAAACTATACTTTTCAATAGAAAGTATAGCCGAACCGTTTAACTCAGTCCTCGCGTGCGGGGTACAAGGACGCGTAGGTAGGATGAAAACCTAAGTGTGGACCTCTTGTATGGGCGCTCGCCACTCGCACCTACCTCAGTCCCCGTTCTCGTCGGACCTCCAAGCCATTGAATCCTGCAGTCGAGATATGAGTTAAACAGTTGAAATACAGATATAGTTTATGTAAAGAAACTGGCTATAATCACGTCTTATTCTATCGGGTCAGCCCTACAAGTTTCAACCTCATCCGTGAATAAGGGATGGGTTCGAAACTAGCCGGACTGACCCGATAAAATAAGACCTGAGTATAGTCGATTTCTATACATAAACTATGATTATAGTACGCGGCAATAAATAATGTACAACGAAGCTTAGAGAGTGAAATCGGCTAGATTCTGCGTCAAAGAGCATTGTCTTTATGACGCACAGACTGAAGAACCCGTGTGAAACGTCCCATACGAACTGAGTGACAGTGACAGCACTCTACGAAACCGAACTGGCCGGCTGTTTTATTCTAAACATCGATGTGCATTATTTAATGCCTATGGTATCACTATAGAATTTATGATTTTAGCGAATTCGGATAATTATCTAAAGGTTATTTACCATGAAATTGATAATTAATATTAATTATATGTATATAAACTGGATAGGTCATACACCTATCCAAAAACTGAAATGAGATGTATTTTCGTATTAAAATTTACATTGAATTAACAGCATTAAAACGAAAGTGTATGCGTCATGTCATTTCTCTCAGAGTCATAAGTCGTGACTTCAGTCACGTAATATTTTACTGGTATTTGAATGCTCGAGCAAATTTGCTATACCATAGCACAAGTAAATATTTATTTGTATCTTCATTTTACAGATCAAATGTTTTTACACACATTAATAAAGTTTAAATATATGGATATGGGACATAATTGACTATGCGGACATTTTTTATCAATAATTTAAAGTTCACATAACCCAAAGTGTTCTTACAGTACCAATATCAAAAGAAGTCAAGCTATTGTAAATAAAGACTAAATAGTATATGGCAATCCATTCTTATATTATCAGACAGACTGTCTGTAACAATTTTACGGCTAATTCGCTTGAGGAATATTGATGGCATTTACTTCCATTGGAGCTTATAAGAAGAATAATATATAGAATCAGAAGTATATAAACGGTTTATATATGAATATATAAACCGTTTTTCTTTAGGAACAGAAATACACAATTTAGAGAAAATAGTACATAATTATTTCAACACTGAAGTTTGCGCGTACGAAGTTTCGGATACATCTTGTGTTGGTATATTAGTTATTTGCTACTAAGCTACTCTTAAGCCACGATAAGTCCAAGATATAAAAGGACTTGAAAGTAAATAGTGAACAAAATAATATTTATAGGCAATCTCTGAAAATATCTCCGGTGTAATCCTGTTCCACGAGACTCTGTACCAGAAAGCCGATGATGGTACACCACTGGTGTCACTTCTTGAGAAACGCGGCATCATCCCCGGCATTAAGGTCGACAAGGGTGTAGTGCCACTCTTTGGGTCTGAAGACGAATGTACTACGCAGGGTAAGCAACAAGTCATTCGCATCTTTAAATTAACAAACCTATTAAATTAAAGATTTAAGTAAACATTTTAGTATACTAGCTACTTGGATTGTAGCTAGCGGCAGCCTACTAATTTTCCTAGTTTGCCGACCTCACCAATTTTTCTATTGTCACTAATTTAGGTCAAATTTTTACTATATCACTGGTAGGCATAGGCCTCGGCTTCCCTATTTTTTTTTGTAGACAACGGGGTTGGAACTTAGTCCCATCACGGTACTACTTCACTCTAAGTCAGTGCTTCCCAACGTGGGGCCCACGCCCCACATGGTGGCAATTCATTATTAAGGGATAGGTTGGTCGTTTATCAATTCGAATATAGACTCGACACGAGTTTGGGCCATTCAATTTTAGATAGTGCCAAATTAAACGAAACAAGTCGAGTTTAAAACCTTTAAAAAAGCTTTTAACGAAATTTCATGTTTGTGCTGTTAACCGTTGAAATGGCTCCAGACGAAGGAACTCCTCCTTCTTCTGGAGCCAATTCTGGCAGCAGCATCAGATCATGCTTAGAATAAACATCCATTGTCATCGGAACTGGAACAGTACATAAATTTTAGTTCGAAGTGGGTAAAATTTAAGTTGCAATATTCCATCTTCAAATACATACACGGCGAGTTAAAAAAACTTTTAAAAATAAATTTCTTCCTTAAACCTATCATTTAAGTTACTTAAGTTAAAAATTCAATTTTTTAACATTAAAAGTTATGTGGGGGCATGACAAAAGTTGTGAGATACTTGTCTAAAAAGCGTATTAAATGACGTGGTTTTTTGAAATAAGTTTTATAACTTATCTTTTATAATTACATTCGTTATTTGAGAACAAATAATTAAACGTCGTCCAGGATACCGGTATGACAACATTGTATATATATTCATTCATCGTCCAAAGATCATGGTCAAATGTCGCTTGAACTTAATTTATTCTAGATTCATAAATATTTATATACAGGGGGCTCGTCGACTTATCAACTGATACTAGTGTCAAAGTATCATTAATAACATTGATATTAAATCAGAATTATGAAAATATCATTATTGTTGATTGAAGTTAGTATATTTGAATTTTACGATAGTAAATGTAAAAACATGATAACTAACTTCAACAGTCCATAAAAATAGATAAAGTTTTATTGAGTAATCGTTCTTGTACCACTGATAAATGTATCGATCTCTATAAATGCCCTTGATTTGACATTATAAAAAATATGTTAATTTTACCGTGATAATATTTATTTACTTTTAAAATATACATAGTGTTTTAATAATGATTTTCATACCGTAATTAGGGGTACTAACACAATTTGTGATTTTATAGCTATTGTATTTTTATACAACTAGGGTTTCCAACTTTTTTTACAAGAAATAAAGCATTTTTAGGTCAGAGAAGAATATTAAACAGTACTTTAGACAAATGAACAGTATTTTATTAATTTAGAACTCGCACAATTTATTAATTTACAGTATTTTTTTTAAACTTCCTACGCCTACTAACCTAAATTTAAGTCTAAACGAATATATCTTGAATATTTGACATTGACAGATTCGTTCTAATTTGTTTGTTACTGTGTTGCACTAAGTAAAAAATATGTGACCGTCTAAGTTTTGATGCCGAAAACGTTATTTGTATACTTTTTTCAACAGTACAAAGTAGAATGTAGTGAAAGACGGTATAATACTGATTCCAACAAGATAGTTTGCATCCCTAAATACAACTTTATAATTTTTTCGTCTTGTTAGGTTTGGATGATTTGGCCCAACGTTGTGCCCAATACAAGAAAGATGGCTGCCACTTCGCCAAATGGCGTTGTGTGCTCAAGATTGGCCGCAACACGCCTTCATACCAGTCGATCCTCGAGAACGCCAATGTACTAGCGCGCTATGCGTCTATCTGCCAGAGCCAGCGTATCGTTCCCATTGTGGAACCTGAAGTTCTTCCCGACGGTAAGTTTTAACTACTTATGTAACCCGATGTATTCAGGGTCATTTTCGGGCGCGAGTTGGGCTTCGGATTCAGATGATGTACTCAGGGTCATCTTCGGACCACAAGTTGGGCGCCAATTTGTAACGCGTCCAACCGGATGGACGCACGGACTCATAGATTTATCCTCCGGAACTAGTTTTCTAGTGCATCCACCATAAATGGTTAAAAACGACTAAATATATTGAGTAATTTTAGATAAATTATACCATTTTATAACATAACTATAGTTGGCAGAATACAGTGGACTTGCAGCGTCTAGATACGCGCATTTGTTTGAAGGTTTTGAGCTATCTCCACCGACAGATAGATTTTTGTATTATTTCGTATGTATATGTAAATGTATATTGTGACCTAATAAATAAATTATCAAAAAATATTAATTTATTTTTCTTTTATATTTGTATGGGGTCGTCAAGGAACTCGCAATCATAAATGGGGTGGTGAATGACAAAAGTTTAAGAAGCCCTGGTTTAGACCATTAGATTTTGGTAATTTGCTTGCTTGCTCACCTCAATTAACTAACTTAACTGTTTTATGCAACTAAATTGTGTTGAATTGTCTTTAATAGGCGCTGAATATCAATTTAGAAATTGTTATAGTTGTACCATAATTCATTTTCAGGCGAACACGATTTGGACCGCGCTCAAAAGGTGACCGAGCAGGTCCTTGCCGCAGTTTACAAGGCACTCAGCGACCATCACGTGTTCCTTGAGGGCACACTCCTCAAGCCTAACATGGTGAGAACTTTACCCATTACCCCACAAATCTTGAATTTTCCCTTGCAATTTACTAACCAGCCTTTTATGATAGTCGTTAAACATCAACTATCATTAGCAAAAATGAAGTAGTAAACTCATATTGCTCTAACGTAGAGAAGTGGAGACAATTCAGATATGAGTTCAGTTCCTTACCACAATTTGAATCCAAAAGTAAAATTTTAATCATCTATCCCAGTGGTCGGCAAAATGCGGCTCCGGCACAAATATCTAAGGAAGGCGCAATAGTATTGTCAGATAAAAAAAAACTTTGTAAGAAAAGAATTACTGAAATTTATTTTTCAAAATTTATTTTGAAAAATTAAAATTCTTCTAGAAAAGAAGGAAATGTATAATTTTTTGTTTAAGTTAAAAGATAGATAGGTAACTAAAATTTTATATTTTTCTAAATATATGTAACGAACGAAACGGTTACTAAACAAGCAGATCTGGCTCCCAATTTTTTTTTATTGTTGTAATGTTTATATTTGACTCTGGGTAATAAGTTTGCCGACCACTGATCTATTCCATGATAATAGAATATAATAGTAGACCTCGTAGTCAGTGACAGTGTAGTTGTGTTTTGTTTAGTCGTGCGTTATAAATTAATAACATCAACTCAACTCAAGTATAGTGATTGCATCACATTAGTCTATATTTAATCCATCGTAAATAACATTTTAAGACATCTCTTTTAATTGAATAGTGGCAAATATCGTGTGGACCGGATTGTTGTTTATTATAAAGTGCAAGTGCAAGTGTTTTGGATATATATTTTGATTTAATTTAATTTATTTGTAAAATATAAATTATTTTTATAATTCAAACAATGTCGTCCAAAAATAAAAATTTGACATGTGCAGGATGCCCTAATGTGATTACTGACAGTCTTTACCTGAGGTGCTCTATATGTCGCCGGAGCTATGATCTCCATTGTGCTAACATTGACAAAGTTTATCTCTATGTCAAAAGTCGTTAAAGGGAGCTGGAAGTGTGGTGAATGCCAGAATAAACAGCCGTCATCTGACAACTCCAATCTTCCTATACGGGATTGGCAAATAAGTCTTAAAGATTCCTCGGAGTTATCTAACCAGGATAATGTGACTATTAGACGAAGAGATCAACATCCTGTTGAAACGCCTAAGACTATGGAAAAATCCTTAATGAATGAACCTTTATTATCGAAGGAAAGGCAAGATGTAACTTTACTTGATAGTTTACCTGGCAATGAAATCTTTTTGGATAAGATAAAATCTATCATTGGTTTTGAAATATCTGGTTTGAAGGCTGAATTTAAATCGTTCATTACTCCGTTGCAGACTGAAATAAAGGCCTTAAAGGATGAATTCTGCAGTATTAGAGATTCTTTAGATTTTGTTAGCAATAAATTTGAAGAATTTGGAAAAAGAGTAACTAAATGCGAATCAGAAATTAAAACCCTATGTACTCAGGGGATAGAAACTGCTCATATTAAGGCTAATTTAGAGCATATTAAAGCTGAGAACAATATTCGCGAACAATGGGCTCGCAGGTCTAATGTTGAGATATACGGTATTCCTGAAAGAAAAAGTGAAAACTTACTAACGATTTTGCAGAGCATCTCCGACAAGGCCGAAACTAAACTAAATATAAGCACTGATATTGATTTTATCACACGAGTAGCTTCGAAGGATAAAGATAATAAGAAAATAAAACCTATTGTAGCCCGATTCCTTTGTCGTTGGAAGAAAGACGATTTTCTCGCACAGACCAGGAAACTTAAACTAAAATGTCTTGATATTGGTTTTGCTGCTAATAATAACCCTATTTACTTCAACGACCATCTTACTAGTGAAAATAAATCTTTGTTGCAATCTGCTAAGAAAATAGCAAAGGAAAAAGGTTATAAATATGTTTGGATAAGAAACTGTAGTATAATGGTTCGTCGTGATGACTCTAGCCCTGTTATTCATGTATCTTACGAAAGCGACTTAAAAAAAATTGTTTAGGTGCTATATTATATTTTGTTAGACTGATACCATTTACTAATAAATGTCTGATATTTTATCCACACTACTGTCTCAAATTTAACATGAAAACATTGAAGAGCTTCTTTATGCACTGTTTACTATGTAATTCTTTCTTTTTAATTAATATTTGTGTTTTTAAATTTATAAAATTGATTCTTAAAATAGGACATCTAATTGAATTTTTAATAATATTTTTATATTGCAATTGTACTCTATCAATATTGATTTTCATATCCGACGATTTTGACTACAACCGATTCATGAATTTTAGTATTATGCCCAATAATAGTTCGTCAGACTGGATACAAAATTAAGTCTTATTTACCAAAACGTACGGGGGTTGCGTACAAAGACCAACATGTTTTTTAGGAACTTAATAAATACTGATTGTGATGTAGTATGTCTAAGTGAAACGTGGTTGCATGAAGCTATATATGATGGTGAATTATTTGACTCCATGTATAGAGTGTACAGAAGTGATCGTAACTATTCTGCACGTGGTGACAAAAAAGGGGGAGGTGTGTTGATTGCGGTTAAATCCCACTTTTTAGTTCAATCCTCTGAATCTATTTCTGTAAAAAACTTTGCTGCTGAAATAATCAAAGTCACGATTACTGTTAATACTAATTCCGGTGTGAAGCTGTTACATCTTTATTGTTGTTATTTTCCCCATAGCATATATCAATACGAGTCTTTGTGCGATTTTTTTGAGTTAGTTTCTACTGAATTTGTTTCGTATCCTAATGATAATTTTTTAATAGTTGGTGACTTTAATATATCAGATGCTTCTTGGAGTAGTACCGGTACATATATGGAGTTAAATAATTTTTACACTGATGATAGTTTAATTCATTTATTGCATAACTTTTTAAATTTTAATGATTTCCGACAATATAATACAGTAGCCAATTTAAATGAACGTTATTTGGACTTGGTTATTAGCAACTGCATGTGCACTGTAATTAGGTGTTCAACTCCTCTGGTTACGGAGGACTCACATCATCCCGCCATTCTTATCTTTCCTAAAGTTGATGCATCTGGTTTCTTAGTTAACGCTGAACGTAACATACGTCTTTATCGTGAAGCTGATTATAATGCTATCAATGAGGCTCTGGCAAATGTTGAGTGGTTTGATTTATTGAACGACTGTAACATTTCTACCGCTGTGGATACTTTTTATAAAACGATTAATTCAATAATTCATGACCTAATTCCTATTAAAAAAGTTAGATACGATGATGGCTATCCCTTCTGGTACTCCAAATCTTTAATTAAAACTATTTTAGAAAAAATAAAATATCATAAAAAATGGAAGATATATAGAAGGATTAAGGATTATGATACCTTTACATTTTTACGTAAACGGCAAAAATTTAAACAATTGGAATGCTATGATAAGTATATTATTAATTCAGAACTAAAAATTAAAAGCAATAGCAAATTTTTTTGGACTTTTGTAAAGTCGAAAAAATCTGTAAATTGTATACCAGACTCTATGTTTTTTCAAGATCAAACCGCAATAGGCGGTAAAGCAATATGTAACTCCTTTAGTGATTATTTTAAATCAGTTTATGAACCGTCATCTAGCTTAAATAGTCATAAGGTTTTTGAATCTCATAGCCACGTTAACATTAGCACAGTGAACTTATCACCTTCTACTGTTGAGGGTTATTTAAAAAAGCTTGACATAAATAAAGGCAGCGGCCCTGATGAAATCCCTCCTATATTTTTAAAACGGTGTGGCAGAACTTTAGCTTATCCTTTGTATATGTTATTTGCAAAATCATTGAGAGCAGGCGAAATGCCATTGTTGTGGAAACAGTCATATGTAGTGCCTGTGTTTAAATCTGGAAACAAGCACAATGTGGAAAACTACAGGCCCATTACTAAATTATGTACCATTGCAAAATTATTTGAAAAAATCATATATGATAAAATATTTCCTTTTCTTAGGCAAGTTATTATTAGTCAGCAGCATGGTTTCATTGACAAAAGGTCAACTGAATCCAATATCTGTGAATTTGTTCATTATGTAGCAATGGCGATGGATAACGAACATCAGGTAGATGTGGTGTACACCGATTATTCGAAAGCCTTCGACAAAATTTCTCATGAATTACTACTTAAGAAGCTTGAAGATGTCGGTGTACATGGCGATCTACTTCGGTGGTTTTCTTCATATCTGCGTAACCGGAGCCAAGCTATAACTATTAAGGGATTTTGCTCAACATTTGTACCAGTCCCCTCAGGTGTTCCTCAGGGTTCCCATCTCGGCCCGTTGCTTTTCAATATTTTTGTTAATGATCTCGTTCATGTTTTTAATTATTCATCCATTCTACTATTTGCGGATGATATGAAAATATATAGAAAAATTAATGATGTTATGGATTGTGCACTCTTACAAGAGGACCTTTATAACTTAGGTAGGTATTGTAATAGTAATCAACTATTTTTAAATATAAAAAAATGTCATGTAATGACATTTTCTAGGAAACTTAAGCCAATTTCGTATAATTATAACTTGAATGGTGATTTAATAAGCCGCGTTAGTGTAACCAGGGATCTGGGGATTTATCTTGACAGTAAGCTTTCTTTTTCTGTTCATGTGAAAACTATTGCTGCCAAAGCGTATAAAATGCTAGGTTTTATATTCAGAGTTGGTAAAGATTTTAAAAATGTAAGCACTTTGATTCTGTTATATAACTCCTTTGTTCGGTCAGTACTAGAATATGGATGTGTAGTCTGGAATCCTCAATATAATGTCTATATAAACCTCTTAAATAGAATTCAACGTAAATTCATTAAATATATAAGCTATAAATTTCCTAATCATAATATAATTGAATTATCTTCGTTAGAAAGTCGTCGGATGATTAGAGATCAAGTATTTTTATTCAAAATTATCAGAAACCTTATCGATTCTCCTTATTTATTAAGTAATGTACAATTTAGATGTCCTAGGTTAAGTGCTCGTAATGTGTATACTTTTAGCGTGCCTTTCGCTAGAACTAAATGTACTAGTAGTACCTTTTTGTTTCGAGCTTGCAATAATTTTAATAAGATATTTAATAATTTAGATTTGTTTTTGGGCTCTGTTGATAATTATAAAAATCAATTACTGGACTGCTTAAATGAGTCCATTAAACCCTAAAATTTGTTGTAAAATTTGTTGTATTGTACAACGTAGTAGAAATTTTGTTCTCACACTTCTTCACTGTCTTATAAAATGTAATAGTTATAAGTGGAAACTAATTTTGGTCTATGAATTTGTTATAACTTACTATATTTATGTGCAATTTGTACTGTTTGTTTCCCAAATACAAATAAATAAATAAAATAAATAAATAATAAGATACATGCCTCTATATGTTATAACTTTAGTTAGGTCCATTTTAGAATGCAAAAATGCTCTCATCATCCTCCTGCCCTTATCCCACTAAGTGGGATCGGCACAACATGTTACAAATATGTTGTCACATGATTTTACTACGTATTTTACGACCAACCGCCTGCCTAACGTCAACTTGCTTAGTCGTATTTTACGACCTCTCGGTAAGAAAGAGGGTGGTCTATTCTACTCAACCGGATACCACACGATGTGTCAACTTACCTTAGTCGTCTTTTACGATACTTCAGTAAGAAATGAGGGTGGTCTATTCTACTCAGCCGGATACCACACGGCATTAGAATGCAAAAATGTTCTATGTAACTTATTTATAGTAAAATCATTACCTTGAATTGTAGACATCCCATATGTATAAGGTATGAAAATTGATAGTTCACTCTACATTGAGCATTATATAGATTTTGGTTGCGGATTATAAAAAAAATATTATTAATAATTTTGTATTATCAATCTCCGCAAAGTAATGCCTTACTCTATACATTAGGAAATATTTCTTTATATTATAGGTCACCGCTGGTCAGTCGTGCAAGAAGACCTACACCCCAATGGACATCGGGCGCGCCACTGTCACCGCTCTTCTAAGGACTGTACCTGCTGCTGTTCCCGGTACGACTTATTTCGTAAATAATAATAGGGCCAAGTATTTAGGCCTAGCTCATGAGATCACCACCATGCCTATTATCACCAAAAATAATTGTTCCATTTGTGGTTTTGGTCAACGATCTAATTGCGAAGGGCAACTTAATCGCAAGAGGATCTACCCTCTGTTGGATCAAGGGTAGAATAATATTGCTTGAGACAGTATGTATCTTGAGAAAGTTTGGTCAGTGGTATGGAAAGTCAGTCTGGAATTTCAGCCACCGGGAGCTTAGGTACTTGTTTTGCTTCCCGTGGTCAACAATTTTTTTATAATTTTTTTTTTAAATTAATTGTTTTCATATGTATTATAAGTATATAAGTATATTCCAAAAAACATTCTGAATATTAAAAATACACTCTAATAAATAACTCTATCTTATTCCTCAGCTTCAGAAATAATACGAATAAAATAAAAGATAACCATCACTGAACGCTTAATAGCTGTGAAAAATCAACAATTTATACCACTTTGGATATACATATCGATAGGAAGAAACTATATACCTTAATCAAATATAGTATTCGTGATTTTCATAGTAGAAAAAAATGATTGTTTATTTAATACAAAAAACAAAATTTTAAACAATTTTGAATAAGTCTCCATTACTTACTTATTTTCATCAGTTTATAGTAGATACATTAAAATACTCATGTAGACAAGTGTATGTACATATGATGTTGCCAAATCAAAAATTATTATGACCCGGTACATGAGTTGTCCGACTAAAAGAATAGTACAAACGAATTATGAAATCACAATAGTTAAAATAACCAACACATAAATTTTCCAGGAGTGACATTCCTGTCTGGTGGTCAGTCCGAAGAAGAGGCCTCCGTGAACCTGAACGCCATCAACACCGTGGACCTCAAGAGGCCGTGGGCCCTGACCTTCAGCTATGGGCGGGCCCTCCAGGCCTCTGTGCTCCGAGCCTGGGCAGGCAAACAGGAGAATTTGCTAGCTGGGCAACAGGAACTTTTGAAGCGCGCTAAGGTAATATCCTTTCCATTTATGGGCTCCTAGTACTTTAAATTTCGTTACACTATATATTTCACAATGAAAGTGAAAAAAGTGAATGATTCGATTAGGAACTTTTGAAGCGCGCTAAGGTTAATATCCTTTCCATTTATGGGCTCCTAGTACTTTCAATTTCGTTACACTATATAGTATTTCACAATAAAAGTGAAAAAAGTGAATGATTCGATTCACTGCCACTTTTTTCACTTTCACAGATTTAGATTTCATTCTAACTTTTCTAAAAAAGTCTAGATCTGGGGTAGCCAGTCTTTGGAGTAGGTTATCCAGTATAATGATGTAAAAATAAATAAATATATGGGACAATTATAAACACATCCATTCCCAAAGTAACTTAATACTTGTCTTATGGAGTCATAGACAACTGGTAATAATATACATATATAATTTTAAATACATATATATATAGAGCCAAAGAACCAAATTGTTTATAGAAAAGGTTGACCCTCGGTAATAATCGAACCCGCGACCCGCGGAGATGAAGGCCAGATAGGGATAAGGCCAACTGCGCCAACAGACCATCATGTGATATGTTTGAAATCAAAATAATAAATTTTAATATATTATTGCTTAATATTATTAAAATGGAGAAATTAAGTATAATTATTTGACTTCATGAGTTCCTAGTCATAAATTTTGGAATTACGGATGCAGCTTTTATATAATTTAACTCTCATATCCAATTTTTTATCCGGTAAAAATTATATATAACCACAAGCAAGAGTGAAAAATCAATATTTCCTATAAAATTGACCTAAAAAAAATCCTATAATGTAGTTGGCAAATGTAGCAATCTCTTCAAATCAATTATTGTAGGAAAAATGTGTTGAAATCTTTACCTTCAAGTATTTTAACATAACATTTTATTAGAAATTATAACAGTCGAGTCCTATTTTCTTGAGTTTTAAAACTAACGTATTTTTTTAAAACATGTTCTTTGTTACTTGGTATCTAGGCTCATTCAATTTATCGTTGTTTGTTGTTATCTGAAATAGAATTAAAACTTAAACAAAAGTAGTTAATCTTGCATGCTCGTAGATTAAAAAATTTGCATTTTGTGTGTCCATAACCTTAGATTAGAAGTAATTAGTAGATATCCTTAGAGATCACCCATTAATTATGACTCAACGATCCTGTTTTCTATGGCTAAATTATGAACTTTTAAATACTAACACGATGACTAAATTTTGCTTTTGTTGTAAATTGAAGTTAATAAGTTCATTTAGTAAATTATTACATAATAAATGGATGATCCCGATCTAATAATTCAGAGTAGCTACTCAAGTAAAAAAAATTAACCGAATTTAAAATCTTATCAATTTATTCTATGTACACTAATTAATTGTGGCAAAACAATGAACTAATTTGTTTCCAGATAAATAAAAAAATTTCAATAGTTGTGACTTGAAATTTGATGTTTAATTATAATTAATTATTTTAATAATTAAATTTTCTATTGTTTTAATTTAAAAAAGTTCATGTTGCCAGCGTTGATGATATATTTTTAATATTACAAGATCTTTTAACTTGATAGCTGTAAGCAAAAAATACAAAATGGCGTCGATATTGTATTTTATTGATTACATATTCCATTGCAAAGTCATAAAAAATTCATGTTGTTTGAAAACTACGTTGATTGCAATTTTAACTTTCTTTCTTTCTCCTACCCTTATCCCACTCTAAGTGGGGTCGGTACAACATGTTTTCCTCTTCCATTCTCTTCTATGATTCGTCAACTCTGGCGCTACTCCTTTTTTATGCATGTCATACTTCACACATTCCAACCATCTCTTTTTAGGCCTCCCTCTAGTCACATATCCATCCACTTTCATATCCAACACTCGTTTAGTTACATGATTTTCATCCCTCCTCATTACATGTCCATACCATCCCAATCTTGCACCTCTCATCTTTTCTAAAACTTGCAACTTTCATACTTCCCCTTATATACTCATTTCTTAGTGATTGCGTTGATTGCAATTTTAACATAAGTTCAAGATTTATTGAGTAGCTTATTTGACTTATTAGTACTGTAAGTAATCTGTGCAATGTAACTAATTTGTTTTTTTATCTTACGCACGTTCTCATCGCAATGTCGACGCATCGCGGCACATCATCAATCGAAACGCTACCACAAACAATCTTAATTACTAATATTTTATATATATTCCTTTAATTGGGTTTCTATAATTGATATAAAATATATTTTACATAATACAGGCAAACGGTCTAGCTGTTAGAGGTAAATACGAAGCAGGCTCGATTCCATCACTTGCATCTACCAAATCTAATTTCGTAAAATCACATGCTTATTGAGTCGCCAAAATAAGACTTAAACGTTATCTAATTTCACATTCTATCTATATATCATTTGAATGAGACTCATTTATTTTTATTTGGTATTTATAAAGATTTTTCTAATAATTGCCACAATTGTGAGGCTATTTACAATCTCTAGAGTCATTTTTTTCAAAAAGAAAATAAAAAAAAATTTTCTCTGTGATGGGTCATTTACTATGTTATTTTCATATGAAAAAGATATGTTATTTTAATGTAAAATAACATAGGCATAATTATCATATTAATATAATTATTATATTATGCATTAACATAAATAATTATAACCGGAATGTAACATATGTTATATTTTTCTGTGACGTATATTTTTTTTATTTATACTCTAAAGACATCAAATAATAAAAGTAATATCATTCTCTATGGAAGATGCGTTTATAATGAATGCAAAAGTCTCTTTATCTAAAACATGTTTCTTTTTCTGAAAATTGGCTTAATTACTAAAATCAATTTAGACCTATTTTGGGATCTGTGAAAATCTTAACGAGATAAATGTAGATGAAATTTATATTTATATATAAATCTTTTTGTCCGAATCATTACTACAATATGTGCAATACTTTTCCTATAATTTGCATTAAACTTAATAAAATACTTTTTCAAATTTTACTTACTTTATGGACATATAAATAATAATAAGTAATCAACATATTTTCCTCGAATTATAGCAACTCACTAGATATGAAGTAATTTTTTTAATTTTCATTCTTTACTCTTATATTATCATATTTTTATAGTTTACTTTCAAATGTATTTCTTGAAAAAATATATATATATATTTACACACGTTTTTGTATTATACTCGTAGATATTATGTTGAATTTGCATAAATATACTTTTAATTTTAAAATTCTTGTCTTCTAAAAGTAATTGTCATAACCAAAATGCTATTTAGTTAGTACTAAAAATTCCATTAATCATATATGATATAAAATCCATTCCACTTCTGAACGTTTTTTAAAAAATAACAGTTTATTATGTACTTGAAAGCTACAAACAGCAAATTGATTGTGTAAAAAAAATTGCATTGATCCTGTAATGTATAACTTTGATATAGTTTATGTGATATAAAATAACAAACGTAAAACGTTTAGCTGTTATATGGAATGGATTTTTAGCTTGTTGACTACTTTTCTGTTGATTCTTTGCATGTTTATGTATGTGTTGTATTTAGCATAGCTGATTTTATGTAGTTACATTTTTTTATATAAAACATACAAGATAGTTCATACAGATGTATATAATAGAACTTAAAATATTCTTTAATCAAGTAAACTTGCAAGCAAGTGCTTCTGAATCGTCAACTCTACTGCTGGTTCAGATAAAAGCTCCAATCGAGAACTGCCTGCAAGAAACTAAATGCTTGCTCTTTTCAAAAAATACTTTTTATAATTAGTTACATTTCGTCATAGCAATCTCTTGCCATGTCGAAAATTACTAAACCCATATCATTTATATAATCCTCAATAGTATAGTAGGCTTTCTCTATCAGCCTTCTTTTTGTAGTAATTTTAAATTAATTTAATAGCAAAGATAAAATTCATGATGAAAACAAGATTTTAAATTACTGTTCCTGCCTTTTAGTATATTCGCACTGACGGACTAATAATTTGGAAATCATCTCGTCTTTTCAATTAATCTATGGATAATCTTGTATATTTTTCTATAATTAGTATTTATTTGTGTTGTTGCTTTATTTGTTTGTTGCACTAACAGTACGATCACAATTATTATGACATTGTAATAATCACGCTAACGCTGTGTTTAATAGTTTTCAATAAAATTTACATGGAGTTTTTGTTTTATTTTCACCCAAATGCAAGTTTTTGTTGGGAAAGGTACGTATTTGAAAATATAGGTGAATATACTTCATACTATCATCATCATTCTCCTGCCCTTATCCCACTCTAAGTGGGGTCGGCACAATATGTTAGAAACATGTTGTCACATAATTTGGCTACGTATTTTGCGACCGGCCGCCTGCCTGACGTCAACATACCTTAGTCGACTTTTACGACACCTCGGTAAGAAATGAGGGTGGTCTATTCTATGCAGCCGGATACCACACGGCACATACCTTAGTCGCCTTTTACGAAACCTCGGTAAGAAAGTAAGGTGGAGGAACAAAGAAACGAAACGAGATGAATGTGTTTCATTTAAAAACTTATTCCTTTTGTAGTAAACGCGGATTATAGCAAAATAATTCTATCATAACTTTTGTACTATGGAATTCCGCAAAGTAACGCCTACTTCAATAAACTATCCGATTGTAGTGTGTCAGAAACGCAACTATACAACCTGACCTATAAGATACCCTAATGATCTTTAATTTCGTAAGTCACGGTAAACTTTCGACTACTACTGGTCTTTTGGCTATAGTTCTTACAGCCTCTGCAAATATTTATACCTTTTTCCTAGTCCTGTAGGTCTACTATGAACTTTAAGAAAACGATTCAATTCAAAGTCAGTACCTCAACTGAACCGCTTTCTTTTCGTAGTGTGGATTGCATTGGAGTCGTATTGATTGAAAAGGAAAACTGTATATGAACGATAGATAACTCTGTCTCGTTTACTCAAATGTTTTTAGGACGCACTTCGAACGGTTATTCGGTAACGACTTAAAGTGTGCGCCTTTAAGACGTCATTGTATGAAAAAGCAAAACAATTTAGTTTACGTCTTCAATTGAGTCTCAATAAGAATTCATGGTAGGCCTGCTGTTATATTATTTAATGCCCCTATTAATTTTTGGTCATGTTCATAATTTTAGAACGTAGAAAGGTTAAGAATTTTCTGTAAAGACTCAATATTTTCGTTGATATCTGAAATATCATGAAAACTTAATAACGACTGGTACGCTCATGAGGAATTCCTCTAACTTGTCTACGAGATGTTTTTACTCAAACCTAGATATTTAATCGCTGTGTTGCAATTATGCCCAAACGGACGCTCAGAGTGTTATTCAATCCTTAGATGTACGTATAGATTAATCATATCCATATTCAATAAAATTACAAATGTTAGTCTGTCTGTCAGACCGCTGTTAATTATATTTGTTTACAGTTAAATCTTATATGCTTTAACTTTAGAGAACACAAAAATACTAAGCATAATTGAAGGTATTTTAACAATAAGTCATCATGAACGCTGTCGTAGCTAAAGTTTGGACCACTGTAAGACCGAAAGTGCGTTATTTTTATTCTTAGTCGTCATACCTGAGCATTTGATATTGAAATTAGAAAGGCATCGATTGACAAACATTTTTTTCTTGGTACTGAATTTCGGCCAGTGTCTAAAGTCACTGGCTCAAGTACATAAAGCAAAGAACTTTGTTGTAATATCGATCATATTCATGCTAATGTCCACAATTTTTATCTGTTCAATTATAAAAAAAAATGAAGGACACTTCTATCATATATCCTGTACAAGACAGATAAATAGAATTATTTGACGTCGCTGTATCAGCGATTGTTTCTCAGAAGTTATAAAATCTACCAAAAAAATGTAGTACCATTGTTTTAAACGTTCCATTGTCAACACGTTCCAATATTAGTTCAAGGAATTAGGTGTTAAAGATTGTTACAATTTCAACGGAAGTCAACTATTAAATAACTCTCAATAAGTTTAAACAATAATCACTAACATTGAAACTAACGCAGAGCTAAATATAGCATAAAGATAACGCCATCGCCAGTTTTCGATCTGAGATATCGCTAATAGCCAGAACCTGTCAAGGAACTTCGGGGATCTGGAAAATAAACTACTACACAAATTTGGCTATTGTGGCTCCTCGGCGATTACAAACGATTAAGTGCGAGCACGATGGTGTAGAGAATGTACTCTGCTCCCCAATCATCATCTATGATCGCCTATTATTGCCTATAACAACAAATTTGATAGTTTTTCGGACACGCATCGAGAATCGCTGGGTTATACGTAGGATTGTTTATATAGTATGATAATACGGATGATCCACTCTTGCACGGTGATCTTGCCGATTATAGACGATCATCGCTGATAGTGAAGAGCAGGAATTGTACATTTAAAATAAATTTTACTGTGCAATAATAAATTAATATATAAATATATATTACACACACGGTCGTCCATCCCCAAAGTAACTTAATACTTGTTTTATGGTTGACGGACAACTGGTAGATATTCTACATATATCATTTTAAATTCGTACTTAAATACAAATATACGCCCAGGTTGGAAGAACCAACGAACGGCGGGAATCGAACTCGCGACCCGCGGAACTTAAGGCAGGGTCACTTCCCATTGCGCCAACGGACCAGTCAAACAACAGTCAACAGTATATATTTTTTTTTTTCAGGGTAACGGCCAGGCGTCGCAGGGCAAGTACGTCGCTGGATCCGTGACAGGTGTGGGCGCTGATGCCGGTCTTTTCGTTGCTAACCATGCATACTAAACACGTATTTGCTACAAAAACAAAGACAAACAACACAAAAATCTGTGGATCAGAACTCATTATTTAGGGATGTTTTTTTAATTTAATTTATAACGCACAAAATAATAATGCCAATTGAATTTATCAACGTGGATACAGAAACAAATGATAGATAACATTAAACTATGTTGCTAGTCTGATTTGATTATACAAAAATTAACGAGATTATGCAGGTAACAACATAAACTCAACACTGAATTAATTTTTTAAAAGAATTATTTATTTTATTTTAATTCATAAGCATAATAGACGGATTTAGATCCAAATGCAGTTCCTCTAAATAAGTAACATAATATTTAGAGCGCAGTTTATTAATGCGTGAAACGTAGTGGCGCCATTTTGGTAGAAGGCTCAGATAATTTAAAATGGCATAGATAATTAATATTTTATGCTATAAGTGTAGTATGTGTGTAATAATCACGATACTCTATGTATTTTAATAACGTTATTATAAATTATCGAAAAAACTAAAATTACAATTTAACTAATTTTCGTCTGTAATTATGATGTAGTGTTGTAATATTATATTGTCATCTGTAATGTTGATGTAGTGTACTATTTAACTCAGATTACATATTCTAGATGTTTCATGTATTTGTGTATTACGATAGCAATCAGTACATAAAAGTAACACATTTGTATCGAATATTTACATTAATTATGTAATTTAATTTATAAAAATTCAATAAAATTTACCATTTATAATCGCCTATTTATATTATTTAATATTTGATTTAAACTTTAGGTTGTTAATGTATTTTGATATTTTAAGAGTAAAATATATTCTGATATTATGGATCGGTAACGTAGTTTCAATTTCCTTAATAGTATTTAGTTTATATGTTTGTGTTAGCGTTCAATAGACGAAAAAACCAGGAGGTCGCAGCTTCAATCCTCGCGTAGAAATTCATGAAATCAATAATGTGTTTCGTAAAAACACATTTGTTTTAAATTCAACATGCGATTTAAGTAAAGAAAAAACATTATTTTGGAATTCCTGTTCGAATGTTATTCAACATATTCTTGGGATATATATTTCTGGATCTAGTCACAAATTATCTTCAAACGAACAAATGAGGCCATGTGGCTTAAGTTAGTTGACACTGCTGCGTTATATTTTTATCTATGATAAAAAACTTTATTTTATTTTATGCTTATTTCCGAAAATGCTTATTGATAAATATCATTATCAATCGGTCAATAGAGCAACTCCTTTTAAAGACACAATTTTGAACTATCCTGGCCAATTTGGTAAGGTAAATTAAATTTTTTTTTTAACTCAAAGCATTAATTTAGCAAAGGTGTTGAAACAATTTTATGTCTAGTCAACATATAGTCGGTCAAGTCTCAGTAGGGATTAACTCTGGTGACTACCACTTTTATTACCTATTCCCATGAGTAGCAGGTTGCAAGAGGATGCAACTGCACCCCCCTGTTCGGAAGGAAAATACAGTACCCGGCATTAAATAATGTACATCGATGTTTAGAACGAAACAGCCGGCTTTTTCGGCTTCGTAGAGCGCTGTCACTGTTACACAGGGGTTCGTCAGTGTGCGACAGAGACGATGCTCTATGAAGCGGAATCTAACCGATTTCTCTCTCTAAGCCTCGATGTGCATGTCGAAGGGTTGGGGCTAAGACCCACGCTACCCCAATGGGGATTGGTAGGTTACACATATCCCCAAAAATTATCTAGAGATATCAATGTATCCTCACGATGTTTTCCTTCCCCGAAATTTGTGTGAAAAGTTGCAATTATGTCACGTAACGACGCCTAATAGCAGGATAGGCGCCAATGTCACATAGGGTGGTAATATCACTTCGCAATTTACGGTGGGTGACAAAATTTACGGTGGTTCGGTATCCCGAAATAAAAGAAATAGTTTGGGTAGAACTTCGTATACTATGAATGACTTAAAGAACAAAACTATTACAATAAAAACTTATAAAACAGTGTTACTAGTTAACTTTAACAACTTGCCTAAACTTATCCGAAACGTTAAACAATTGAGACTTGCAGCAACTCGTCTGCAAAGGCGTAGTCTGTCTCATATTCAAAGACGCATCCACGAGGCGGGAACGAAAAAACAACTAGGTACTAACCCAAGTAAGCGGGGTTCCCCGAAAAACGTATGCTACAAATTAGGCACATAAGTTTTAATATAAAAACTCATTGGTGCCAGTCCAGGAACTCGTGACACCCTCGAAAGAGTACACAGTCTAGTGATAGCCTAACGGTGAGCCGTTAGGCTATCACAGCGTAGTCATAAAGGTTACTATAAGAGGTCAGGGGGTCAAAGCTCCCTATCTTTTTATCTTTAGCTTTTCAACTTAGCACAATCACAAGGGTTGAAAGAATATTTAAATACAAAAGAACTTTTTTGGCAATTAATGGAGGAAACTAATTTATCTTCATCTCATTCTAATGACCGTTTGACACCCGTTGTTCATCATTTCCCGTTAAAGTCGCTAATTAATTTTTCAAATGTCTTCGCCCTTTAATTGACTCCACTAAGAGGTTAAGAACCTCACCTGTAATTCCTAATGAATCTTAGCGTTTGAGATATTTTCTAATGGATATTAAAGTGCTATCTGGGGATGTAATTTACGGAGTAGATTTCTCCTTTCTTGTTTGCATTCCACTTGATATTAAAGTACTTAATTGTTTACCTAGGTATTATATGGAATCGTTCTGGATAATTACATTTTAAAAATTAAATAGCTAATTGCGAACCCTGTTGCACACATAAAGGTTACATAAAAGGTAATATGGTTGCCTATATATAGACGAAAATAATTCTTATTGGGTTTCTGTACTACTTTATACTTTCGATTTTATTGGAATAAAAAGTTGGCGTGACCAGCCCGTTGGCGCAGGTGGTAGTGACCCTGTCTACAATTCCGCGGGTCACGGGTTCGTTTTGCGCCGAGGGCCAACATTTTTTAACTTCAATTTTTTGGTACGATTCTGTATATATTTATGTATTTAAAGTTATATACGTATATATTTACCGGTTGTCTGTCACTCACATAACACAAGTATTAAGCTACTTACTTTTGAAACTCATGATCGCGGACGTAAAACAAAGTACCTCAGATCTAATTGTATGCAAAGGTTCGCTAAAATCCGTAAGCCGTTGGAGCTCCAAAGCGGTACAAAAACACACACACACATATTCGCTTTCACATTCGTGATATTAATATGCAAATAACAATTTAACCGATTTGTTGCGGATGGCACAGCAGCGTCATCATTTTTTTTTGCGTGTGGCGTTAGGCACGGGAGCCGTGCCATTTTGAAATCGATGATCTGCCCAATCCCACTCTAAGTGGGGTCGGCACAACATGTTACAAACATGTTTTGGCTACGTATTTCACGACCGGCCGCTTGCCTGACGTCAACTTACCTTTGTCGCCCTTTACGACACCTCGGTAAGAAATGAGGGTATTATATTCTATGCATCCGGATACCACACGGCACATACCTTAGTCGCCTCTTACGACACCTCGGTAGGAAAGAAAGGTGGTGTATTCTATTCTGCCGGATACCACACGGCATTTTAAAATCGATGAAAATTCCTTCAAATTAAGTTTTACGGAGATTGATCAGAACAAAACTATTTTTATTTTAAACGTTTATCAAGCTGATAGCTTTCGTTTCTGCATATTGCATATTTTTTAATAGGGGTGACCAACCTTTATGAAAATTTTAATGATAAGGATTTTATATAAATCTATAACTCAACTACTACACTCCGACAATTCCTTACAGGGTTGAACACCTCGATTTGATCTTCAAGTAAATATCTTCTTATTAGTTTTTGATAAATGTTTCAAGTAATTTATAGAATGAGGCGTGACTTTGCGGAGATCCATAATACAAAAGTAATAATATAATTATTTTGCTATAATCCGCGATACAGTAAATAGAAACTATATATAGTGCGAAATGTACAGTGGACTATCCGTTTTTTCTTACCCGATACATGCAGGATTCGTAAAAACACATGCTCAAACCTCCACCACTGCCACCACAATACACAAGCACTACACACGTTCACTATCACAAACTCAACAATCGTTTCGCCCTGCAACCGAAGCATCATCAGGAGATAGATTCCATGACAAAATCGCAAAGCGAAATAAGTTCCGTTCCCTATAAATATTTTTATAACTAATAATTAGCGAACAGTTACAGTAAGAGTGGGCAAATTACGATTTTATACTATGAAAGAAAAGAAGTTTATTAGAAAAAAGTCTAATACACAGTTGGCACATCATGAATGAATGAAATCATCATGAAATCAAGAATGAAATCCTATTAATTTCTGCACCATTAATCAATCTTAATTTATGGTATAGTTTATTTTGCTTCGTGTCTCATCACATTAAGAGGCCTATACCCTAGTTCAGAGGTCAGCAACCTTTTAAGACTAAAGAGATAAGTGACAATTTACGAAATTTCCTTAATCTTAAAAAAGCATCTAACATCTCTAGTTTGAAAATATTATAGCCTTATATCTTTTTTTTTCTTCCTATGGCACTACAACCCTTTATGGGTCTTGGCCTCTCCCCAACGAGCCTTTTCCACTTCCCTCTGTCACTGACCTCCCTTCTCCATCCTTTAATCATAGCTGAGGTCGTCGAGAGTTTAGCTATCCGGTTTTATTTCTTGTTGTGGACTTCGGAACCGGCTTTCTTATTACCATGATGGGTGGATAGCCTCCCGATGATTACCATTATGATTAAGGAGGGGTCCTTTACCTGGGCTTGGGACCGGCAGTGCCGTTGAAACAGACACTGACAGAGTTACGTTACACTGGCAGCATTGGCTTATATAATTTATATATTTGTATTTTGATTCATAATTAACGAATTTACGCAATATAATTTATTTCAATTGAAAATTCATATAAGGATGAACAAATATCATTATTACAAAACGTGAGTCTTAACATAAAATTTTCACTGGTTCTGATTAATTTTCGACACAAGAGCTTTGTAATTTACATTTCATAAAGTAATATATATTATAAAACCAATGGAGAGCTCCAATATTATCGAAACGAATGAGCCGCAGGTTGACGATCCCTGCTCCAGTTCATTGATATGGTGTAATTTATTTAGCTCTTTACCCACTGTCAATTACTTGGTTCATTAATTTGGCCGATTTCTATTACTTTTTATTTACCTCCACTTTTTTCATTAATTTATGTGATTTATTTTATTTTCATATACGTAATAAGTACTTTCTATCGCGTCTATCCGAACATCAAGTTTTCAGGAATTTTAAATGGCATTATTTTTATCATATTTTAGGATATGTGCATTATGTAAATGTAATTTATAGTGTTATTTATAAGTTAAATTATTCATTAAACTGACATGTACTAGAGGGTGTAGAGCTTTACAAAAGGGCATAGACTTATTGAAGTTAGACGGTTTCCATTAGATATTATTGTAATCTTAGACATAGGTAAAAGTAACTTTACACTACATTATATTAGCTCTATACTAACATTATATACAGTAGAAATATAGTTATTGTATTATTTGTGCATATTAATATAATTTATCAGGATCTTACCGCAAAGTAACATTTAATTTTTATAAATTACAAGTATGTACAGGCCGCCTCGCAGGACTTAAGGCGCTGAACAGAGCCAAATAGGCTGACTTTAAACACGTTTTTAACAAAAGCTATAGGGATGACGATTGAAAGAAAAATATATGTTAATATACATCATATCTCAGAGAGAATGTAAGATTTCAAAACATGATTACGATACTTTTTTTCGATAAAAAAAATTGGTAAATAGACCTCTGATTTTTACTTTGATCGTAAATATCTCTAATATTTATCAATAAAAATTGGTAAAATTAATAAGAATAATAAATCATTATAATATAAAGAGAATGTAAGATTTAAATTTTGAATTAATTAAGATATTTCATTCAAATTAAATATTTTTTAGAAAATAGCAAAACTGAAACGAGTCATCGTCTCGCTTCTCTTTTACATCTACGAATATAGACAGTGATCGCTGAGGCGCGCTGCTATACGGACGTGTGTCGCTAGCTGCCGCCTTTTGTGACTATTCCTTGTTGATAATATGTCTTTTTTTAGGTGTTTAGTTATAGTTTCAGCATACTTAGTTTTATAAGATTAATTAGACATAAGTTTTTTAAATAAATTGTACAAAAAAAGTTTGGATAAAATAGTGTACACCTACAATGGGTGTTAAAAAATTAATTTTGTCGCTACGCCGTCGCAGAAATTGTGGGCGTGGCTTATATGCCGAAATCTGAATTTGCGCCAGCTCTGTTCAGCGCCTTAATTCAATAATATATGCATAACAGTTATATAAATGGTGCTCTGATTTCTACCAAACTTTACAAAAACAGCCGCTTGGTTAATCTAAAGATTGAGAGATATACATATTATGTAGAGTCCATCATATTCGTTGGCATCATTATTCTTAGACATTAGTGGGCGTGATATAGGGTATCGTGCATATGAAAGAACTACAACGCTTTTCTTCAACTTTATATTCTTGTTAACAATTTCACAACTGCGCCATGACACGGTTCTGTCATCTCACGCATGCGCGTAGTCCGGAATGTGTCACCGCTGCGCCTTCTATTTTCAATTATGGTTGCCATGACTGTGACATATATGTGTGTCTGTGTGTGGGTGTGTGTGTCATATCATTGTTGAAACTTTCACGCTTCATTTAGGTATACCACCTTCATGGGAGATAGACAAAATTCGATCTCTGTACCCGACTCTCCTGCAGCGGATCGAAGAAAGCTTATCGAATCAACTTTTCCTCCTTCTTTCGCTCCGATCGTCCGATCCGATGACCTGAAAAAAAAAGCGCAGATAGGGGCCTCAGCATAGCACTAACTGCGGGGGAGAAAGGGAGATCTGCTCGCTAGACCGCACAAAAGACAGTCAGCCAAATTCATATTATCGACTGCTACTTTGTTATATTAATGATAAAACAACGTGCCGTTATAGTCAATGGAAACGCGATTGCACAGTGCAAGTAAGTTCATTCGTCAACGAAATACCCCATCAGTGTCGTGCTCAAACATAATGATGTCGTCCAATGAATTAAAGAGATCATTAAACTATTTACGATTTTATTAGAGTATTTGATGTATCGTCACGTCGGTAAAGAAATCAATTAACATCTGGATATACTATGAGGAAAGCTATAATAATAATAAAATACTTTATTACAACTAGAAAAAAGAAACAAAAATAAATTTAAAAAATCTTAAAATTATAAATAGTGCATAGACGGTCTTATCACTAATAGTAATCTCTTACAGGCAACCTGACTTAAGAGAAACTAAAACTAAGAGTATATAGGACGGTGCACAAAGTATTAATAAACGTAAATACATAAGAATAATTACACACTAATACATATTATTATAATTATATCAAATCAAATCAAAATATTCTTTATTCAAGTAAACTTGTAAACAAGTGCTTTTGAATCGTCAACTTTACTGCTGGTTCGGAAAGCTGTTCCTGCCGAGAAGAGCCAGCAAGAAACTCGGCGGTTGCTCTTTTTAAAATATAAATCTTAGAACTAGTTACATTTATTTATTACTGTCTTGTACAGGGTAAAAGTGCACCTATATCCACACATCCTTGTCATCTAAGTAATCTTCAACAGTATAGTAAGCTTTCTGTATCAGCCTCTTTTTAACAGTGTTTTTAAACTGCTGTAATGGCATGACCAAAATTGATTTCGGAATTTTATTATAGAATCTTATACCCATACCCACAAACGATTTACGTACTTTTGCTAGGCGCAAAGCAGGAGTCGCAAGCTTATGTTGGTTCCTACTTTGTCTATTATATACATCACCTATCGTTTTATAATTCTTTATATTTGTATATACAAAAATTACGTTATTTAAAATATACTGTGAAGCAAATGTTAGAATACCTGTTTCCTTAAACTTCTCTCGCAGGGAATCATGCGGACTTAAATTGTAGATGCCACGTATGGCTCTTTTTTGTAATACGAAAATTTTTTCACTATCCGCGCATTTACCCCACAGCAATATTCCATAAGACATAATGCTATGGAAGTAAGCAAAATAAACAAGTTTCTCTGTTTCGACATCTGTAAATTGTCTTATCTTTCGAACAGCGTAGGCTGCTGAACTAAGTTTCCCTGCAAGAGTTTTTATGTGTGTGCTCCATTGGAGTTTTGAATCCAAGGTCACTCCCAAGAATACAGTTGTATTTTCTGTTTTCAGTGGTACATTATTTATGGAGAGCCTATTTGCTGTTTTTGCAGCATTAGGTAATGCAAATTCAATACAATTTGTTTTCTTTGAGTTTAGTACCAAATTATTTACCCTGAACCAATGGGCTACTTGCGATAAACCACTGTTCACTTCGTCAATATTATGGTCATTTCTATTTACTTTAAAAATTAAAGATGTATCATCCGCAAACAGTACAATATCGCAAATATTATGAATGAAATATGGTAAGTCATTTATATAAACTAAAAACAGAAAGGGACCAAGGATTGATCCTTGAGGCACACCCATAACTAAGGCCGTTCCGGATGACTGCACCTCATTAATGCACACTCTTTGAACCCGGCTGTGAAGATAAGACGCAACGAGACGAAGCGCATTGTCTTTAATACCATAATAGCCAAGCTTCAATAATAAAGTCTCGTGCTGAACGCAATCAAATGCTTTGGACATGTCACAAAATACCCCTATGGCATTTTGTGAGTTCTCCCACGCATCGAAGATATGCTTCAACAACTTAACTCCCGCATCCGTTGTAGACCGACCCTTAGTAAACCCATACTGCTCAGGGTGAAGTAAATTATTAAAATTAAAATGCTTGAGCAGTTGATTTAGAATAACTTTCTCAAAGACCTTGCTAAGAGTTGGCAAGATCGAGATGGGTCTATAGTTGTTAGGGTCGCTCTTATCACCAGATTTGAAGACAGGGATCAATTTACTATACTTCATTAAATTTGGAAATGTCCCTGTGTCTACAGACTTGTTAAAGATCTTGGCCATAATTGGGGCGATAATTTCAATAATATTATTAATTAATTTTACTGACATTCCCCACAGATCAGTTGTTTTTTTAATATTTAAAGATTTAAAATTTTTGACAATATCGTAAGGGGAAATATGTACATGATAATAGACATATATTCAGTACTTAAATTATTGTTAATCTGACATATACGTATGTCATATATCTATAGGTTGCAATTAAATTAAATTGTGCATTAAGTTATAGTGGCCAACTTAGTTTTTTGTTCATGATTAGAAAAATCAGGTTTAGTAGGTTTCAAATACTGGCCTACGACTGGCCCGTTGGCGCTGTGGGTAGTGACCCTGCCTTCAGCTCCGCGGGTCGTGGGTTCGATTCCCGCCGAGGGCCAACATTTTCTATAAACAATTTGTTGGTTCTTCGAACCTGGGTGTGTATTTGTATTTAAGTATGTATTTAAACTTATATATATAGTATATCTACCAGTTGTCCGTCACCCATAACACAAGTATTAAGTTACTTACTTTGGGGACGGACGACCGTGTGTGTAAATGTCCCTTATATCTCATATATTTATTTAAATACTAATCTGATATATGATTCAATTTTAGTACCTAGCACGCCATCTTTGTCTTTTTTGTACTGCGATAGAATGCATTTCGCAGCGTCCGCGCGGGTTTACATTGTGCGTGTACCTACATTATGTATAGTTTATGTATTGAAATATTTTTAAAGAGTAACTACCGAGTTAATAGCTTATTTTTTCGGTAAGAGAGACATTCCGGACTATTGGTGGCTTCTTTATAATTTGACGAATTTTGAATTTGAATTTATAATAAGAGGAAAAATAAGATTGATGGATTGTGTGGATAATGAAATACATATAAAGGGAGAAGCACCAGAGTGGACGAATGATCGAAATGCAAGCTGAGATAGCTCAGCGATGACACCGTACGAATCCTTCTAAAAAGTCACGGTGTTAACCTCGTTTAGTGCCTAACCAATGAATTTTTCTAATTAAAATACTTATGTGTCCGATTGATAATTGCAATTTATCACACGTTCGGTGAATGAAAACATCGTGAGGAAACCTGTATATCTGTAGAGAATTCTAGAGATATTTGTGACCTACCAATCCGCATTGGAGCAGCGTGTTCTTAGCTCCAATCCTTCTCCCCCAAAATGTTGAGAGGAGACCTATACCTATACTCGTAGAGTAAGATAAAGTTCGAAAAATGAATGAGTGAAAATAACGCTACCCTATCACTCGTTGTGAAGATACCACAGACGTAGAAACGTAATTTAGTCAAATTAGATGTTTCACAACAGTAGGCCTATAATGCGCTCTTAATGCGTACACGAATTCAATATCTACGGTGGCATACATAGAAGCTATTAGCTGTTATCGCTTAAAAGCTTCCAGCCTAAGACCGAATCCATTTCCTCTACTTTGTCTTAAACTCTTAATGACTAAATGATAACACGTGTATTAGCGGTTTTAGGGCTGTCGATAAAGATATATTTTATCTGAGATTTCGTTGTGTCCTGGACTTAGGAGGCGAGACAATGGCCGTCGCCAGGATTATCTTCAAAGAGGTTCATCTGCATGTACTCATAATATTCACCAATATAAATATAGATATATACAGGGTGGTACCGATGATAATACAATAAATGAGTCCACTGATCATGTGTACGTAATAGATAACTATGGCATAATTCAATCATGTTAAATATCCTTTAAAGAATTGTCGAAGAAAGTAAATATAAAATTGAGATCTGGCTTTGTTAGTAATAGTTGACTGACATGGCGCGACATGCTTGTTCAAAAAATAGGTGAAAGCAATAACATTGTTGTTTTCTCCCCTCGCATCCAATCACCGAAGATATATATTTTCGTCCTGTATGAAAAAAAAGCGTCCTTTATGACCCTGACGATCAAATAACGATCGCAAACACAAAAACACGTAATACACACACAGCTTTTTCGCCGGCAAAGACGAGGTCCCAGTTTTTCTGACGTCGGTCGGTCGTGGCTTCTCGCCACCCTTCCGATTGCGCAATGACTAATCAAAGTCATTAGCCCTCCACTACGCGTTGCCATAAGCCGTGGTCGGGCCTCAAAGGAGGCACCCATAGGACGACGTTCTCCGACGCTAATAGAGCTTTTGCGCTCTACTCTCTGCATTTCGCAACCTTGACGATACTTCTGCGCTCGCCAGTCCCGCCCGGTGTCTCGGTAAAAGCGGTTAGGGCTTGTTAGCCCATAATATGTATGAGCATACATTCGGTTGGGAAAAAAACACACCAGATTTAGTTATCGTATCAAGGTTATTTTTCGCATTAATAGCATATTACACATATTTAGCGCATATTACATTTTTTCCATGATTTAACATATTTAATAATAATAACTTGCTTAATTTGTATTTATCTAGTTAATTTACATATACTTATGTCACTGAAAATAAATAAAAAGAAAATAATTGTCCCTAAAATTCGTTATTTTTTATTACATTGGTTTGTACATTTAAAATGTATTAATGTATTAACAAAAATACAAAACGGAACACTCATTTACGGCGAACGTAAGTACCGTACTTGTTACGTTTCAATGTTTTTTTGCATTACCTTGTGTACATAAAAGTCTATTCAATGTTTGTCTGTCTATATAAATGTTTCTTCTAAAGGGTGAAGGATCTGAAAATTAAATTTTCCGTGAACCGAGGGAGATTTTGTAAGTTTTCCAGTGAACGCTTCATAAATTGTCGTACACTTAATTGTTGTTGAAGAAAACTCGTTTAAAAAAAGGTTTCTTTATTTTATTTGAAAACTCTAATAATAATGTGAAATTCACTGAATAGGTATCTGCAGGAATTATTGTTGTATTGCAATCACCATTGCATCTATCGTGTGTTTATAATATAAATATAACATTTCAAAAGAGCAATGGTTATCTAAAAAAAAAGATATAACAACAGTGAATTATAAAAGATTGATTAGAAATATTCATTCGATTACTGTAGGGAACTTATAAGTTCCCTACAGTAATCGAACTCAAGTTTTCTATACTAATATTAAGAGTGCGTTAATCTATCTAATCTAGTCTGCCTTCGTCCGTCTGTCTGTTTGTTATATTTTTATTTCATATACTATCGGTACTGATGAAATTTAGCACAATGTAAGCTTATATACCGTGCGAACAAATACTACAAACAATTTCCGAATTTCCTTCGATGATAAGATAAAAAAAAATTTTTTTGGCTACTGTGAATATTTCTTCTATAAAATTAGTATAGATATATCGCACATTTTATATGAAAGTTGCCGAATTCAAAAAAGTTTTTTGGCTAATTGCAATCGTTTATTGCAACTTGTGTACAAAATTAAGTCACGTTAATAATAAGCGTGCGATATATCATAGAAGTTGTGAATGTGTGTTTTTTTACAATTCTTAAATATTTAAATGTATACATTTATAAACTTTATAAATGTCAACCGGACAACCCTAAACCAGATCCGCCGATAAACCGATTGCTTCTAAATAACGGAAAAGAACGTATCGAAACATAAAGTTAAGTGTTTCTAAAGATATTGCGTTTGGCAATTCGATCTCAATTAACCTTGTGCTTTAATGTAATTATTCTAAAATTTTACATTACAACACTCTAGAAATCGATTCAAATTCTTTTTTTAAGTCTAAAATAGGTCTAAAGTAGGCGTCCAGGCAAAGGTCACAGATTAAAATAGTTCAGCATTTTATGAATCTCAGTTTTAACTTTTGAATAGCCGTGTGGTATCCGGCTGAGTAGAATAAACCACCCTCATTTCTTACCTAGGTGTCGTAAGAGGCGACTAAGGTTAGTCGACTCGCCGTGTGGTATCCGGCTGAGTAGAATAGACCACCCTCTTTCTTACCGAGGGTCGTAAAATACGACTAAGGTAAGTTGACGTCAGGCAGGCGGCCGGTCGTAAAATACGTAGCCAAATCATGTGACAACATGTTTCGTAACATCATGTTATAAACATGTTGTGCCGACCCCACTCAGAGTGGGATAAGGACAGAAGGATGATGAGTTTTAACTTTTGAAATCGTCCTGTTTCTTAACGAGAAGAAACACTTTGAGCGGAGCAACGTTATTACACGTAAAATTTGATGAACGCTATTTAAACCAACGTTTATACACGTCGGCAAAAAATATGTTTCTCTATAAACAACGTGCACAAACGGCTGAAGCTTGTGCTAATTCCTTCCGTATCACTTTAAATTTTGCACTAAAAACGCCACTCTATTTTTTTATACATGTGTAGGAAAATGTAGTGCCGTACAACAGAATCTTTACCTAATAGAATGAAATTTAAGCTGAAACCGAAATATTTGCGCCAACTGAAATATGAAAAAATTTTAAACTGTATGTTTTTTTATATACCGTTGAGCTGTAATAGCCCAGCGGTTGTAAACTTGCAAAAAGGTCACAAGTTCAAACCCCGGGCAGGCACCAATGAGTTTTTCTATTAAAACTTATGTGTCTAATTGATGATTGCAATTTATCACACGCTTTTCGGTGAAGGAAAACATCGGAAACCTGCATATCTCTAGAGAATTCTGGGGACATGTGTTACGTACCAATCAGCATTGGAGCAGCGTGGTAGGTCTTAGCTCATACCCTTCACTCCAGAAACGGAGAGAGGAGACATATGCCTAGCAGTGGGATTGTAAAAGGCCGTTTCTTAACTTCACTAAACCGTTCCAGAAAGAAAAATATATGTTTTATACCTTATATGTAAACCCGGTAATTGATCCTCAATCGTACTAAATTTTGTCAATACTACTCCATGAGATTAGGCGTGAAAGCGTCATACAAATACAGATGTTTCTAAAGTATAAATAACACTTTACGCTCCGATGAAAGATTTTCACCGCACACTTTTCCGATCAAGTCATTCAAACACACGTGTAGTAGTTTTGCTGCCATTCTCAATCAAGGTTACCGAGTTACCATATAAATTTCCATACATCGACATTACCATTTTGCATTAGCATTTTTAAATAATTTATTTAGGTAGGTGTTACTATGCGGATTTCTATATTGCAAAAAATATATTGTTAAAAATATTGTTAGTAGAGAAGTCTTGATATAAATGTTCTGCTTAATGTAATTAATAAATAAATATATGGGACACTTTCACTCACGGTCGTCTTTCCACAAAGTAAATAACTTAATACTTGTGTTATGGGTGACGGACAACTGGTAAATATATACATAAAAAAATAAATAAAATATATTTTCTTTTAAAAATAAAATAAGAAAAATACTGTATTAAACATTATTAAATAGTTAAGCTCTTAACTTACTAATATTTGTGTAACATTTTTTAGTGGAAACTTTATTGATGTATGATATATTTATATTTAAATATTTATTTAGTAATAGAAACATTATTTGTTTCCCAAATAAAATAAAATAAAATAAGCCTTTATTGCTAATTAAATACTATTTTACATAAAAAATACTTTTGCCTTATAACTACTACATTGAATTACTAATTTACTTTCATCTTTAGTCGACAACCGGTGTTACTTCTTCCATAGCTTGTCTTTCGACAAAGGCCTCTAATGTCTTCCACTCAGTGCGATTCCTTGCTATCCTCTGCCACAATGGTTCTGCTGTGTCCCTAATATCGTCTTCCCAGCGTTTGGTCTGTCTACATATATAGTATATACATATATAGTTTAAAATACATACTCGTACTTAAATACAAATACACATCCAGGTTCGAAAAACAAACATATTGTTTATAGAAAATGATGGCCTTCGGCGGGAATCGAACACGCAAACCGCGATGCTTAAGGCACGGTCACCACCCACTGCCTCAACGGGCCAGTCAAAATGCAATATACGTTTTCATGGTTTAAATCGGGCTAAAAATTTGAACCATCATCACACTACACTCAAACTTGACACGTTTGTATCATCTCGTAAACTTGGCATTTTTTAAATAGGAAATGTCTTATATACTTCCAGGAGTAGAATCATCTGCTTACGTACTTAAATCCAGTACTTATAAAAATGTACTTGATTTTTCGTTAACCCTAACGTACTATACAGAGCAATGTCGACGTTGTCGTACGCAAATAGCGAAGCGCCGAAGCTCTAATAACTTCTAAAAAAATTGTTCTCCAGGGAGGTTGGACTACAGTCTAAGCCAAATTGTGGTTGAGAGCTGAAAAGTCATCACTGTATCTATAGGATCTTTTGAGACGTTTGATCTTTACAATCAGAGACAATGAAATATAAAACTGTACCAAAACTATTATATCTCTTCAACCCATTGGACATTCATAATTTATATAATTTTTTAATGTATATATTTAATCTAATATGAAAAATGAATGTTTGTCTGTATGTACTTTATAGACTCCGAAACAGCTGAACTGATTTTAATAAAACTTTCAGGCATTCTTTCGATTAACTCAGCGGATGATCTAGTAAAGTTTCGCAAAGGCAATCGCTACATTTTTTTTACTGTTGATTTCTATTTCGAGGGGAATTCGAAATCAGAATGAGCCACAGCAACGCGTGGCCGAAAAGCTAGTAATGTATATAATTATCTCATGTAGGAATTTCCATACCATATGATCATCTGCCTTTTAAATCCAGCTACTCTTTTTTAACAGCATTGGTAGATCTATTAAAACTAAGTACATATTAGAAAAATTTAATTGTAAAGTCATTGGGCTGGTACACATCTTAATTAAATTTACTATCTAATCAGACACTTAGAAACATAGTTTTTCTTATACCGACCTTTATATATTAATTAGTTAACCAAAGAGGCGTTTGATCGCAAACTGTATTGGGAATTTTCAGCTTTGCCTAATAATTGAACCCATATTGAAAGGGTGACTGCGCGTGCCATGGATCACGATTTTGCCTAAACTTTGAGCATCATTACGTTAGATAATTTTTAATACTGTATTCCTTGCATTGTGGAATCCCATGAAGGCACTTATGTCCAGTAGTACGTCCATCGTCCATCTGGACGAATATTTAAGTACAAATATTTTGCCAAAGACGATCTTCCAATTATTTTGACAATTGGACAACCAAGATACCATTTGACCTAATATTTAATAAATAACTGGTTTAATTTATGTGTAGTACAAGAATATAAGTATTGTTAGTAATACAGCTTAAGCAGTATTTTTTTATAATTCAATTTATAAGTGGTTTTTATAAATATAAGCAGAGCAGATATATAATGTATCTAAAGTTATTATAAAATAAAAGTTCCCAATAGCTGTCTCTCAGTATGTGATCGATTTTTTCAAAATCTACTGAATGAATTTTCGTACGGTTTTTACTTTAAGAAATTGCAATACTTCAGGAAGGTTGACAGTACATTGCCGTTTTATGTAAATTACTTTGGCCTAAAAAACTGGCCTGCTGGGATCTTTAATCGCGTGTGCTGCATAAACCGGCAGAGATAGACTTAAGTAATGTGCTAGAGAATTATAAATCTATAAATATACTACGGAAAGTCCGCGAGAGCATGTCTCTATATCTTATGGTTAACTCACCATATAGACTATATATAATATACACTTTTATGTCCAAAATTGAAATGCACGAAAAACTTCGTGACGTACTGATTTCCACGCGACCCAAGCCGCTAGCACAACTGGTTTGAAATATAAGTAAAAGGTTAACTCATCAGTGTTTGTTGGTCAAATAAAGTGTTAATTAATATTTTTTTGGTAAACAAGTGAATGAGTTTTTTGTTACGTTGCACAAGTAAATCTTTTAATAATATGTACTTTTTACAGGTTAATGACAGCTTCCAAGATCGTAACCATTGTATGAAGGTTCTGCGTGTCTTCTTCATCCACTATTGTAAAATTATTTTAAGATTTAAAGGAAAATATGTACTCGACATTGGAAATTGTTGTTTCAATGTATATACCCCACGCGTTTCTATAGCTAAGTCTGTTTTGAAATCCACTTCTTCTAATATTTATTTTGAGCGCGTTAGTTTTAATTTTGCGATGACTTCTAAAATATTCATTTTAATTATATGGTATTCAGAATAAAAATAATGATTATTAATTGCTTGAGGTAACTAATACTTGTTTTAAACATGTTTTAATATAATTTGGCTAGATATTTCACAACCGGCCGTCTGCCTGACGTCAACTTACCTTAGTCGCCGTTTACGACACCTTTGTAAGAAATGTACCTCCCTAAGGCAGCCTGGCTTCTACTAAGCCAGATACCACACGGCGTCATGAAAATTAATACTATATCCGTCCGAATACGAATAGCTTTTCAACTACAGCAATGCACGTAACAATTTATCAAAAAGTTACAATTGGCAGATTTTTTGTGACTTTAAAAGAGGAATATAACACTATACATTTTTTTTGTTATATCTCAAACGGCTTTGTTAGAAACCAAAGAAGAAGTAACTAAGACAAGTTAAAAATGTTTTTTTTTAAATTTAATGTTTCTAATGTTATCCCTACCCTGCATGTACCTACTAACCCTTGAAGAGTTCACTATTCTGGAGCAAATCCTGGCAGCAGCATTAGATCATGCTTGCATTGCCAGCGGGACTGGACCACTACGTAAAATATCAGCTCAATCGAACAACGGGAAGTGGGTCAGTGGTGTCAAATTTAACTTGCAAGATTTCACCTTCACATACGAGTACATACACTGCAAGTTGAATAAGAGCGTTAAAAATACACTTCTATTTGTTAACATAAGCAAAGGCAGACACAGTAATATCAATCGAAAAATACAAAAATACGCAAGATAACAATAAAAAAATATTTTGCTATAATCGGATACAGTAGATAGAAAATATATATAGTGCTAAATGTATAGTAAACTATCCGTTTTTCATACCTGGTACATGCAGGATTCGTAAAAACACATGCACAGACCTCCACAATACCCAAGCACTGCATACGTTCACTATCACAAACTCAACAATCGTTTCGCCCCGCAACCGATGCATCGTCAAGAGATCAAGAGACTTGACGATAAAATCGCAACAAAAGCGCAAGCTTTTATTCATTTAGCACTATATATATATTTTTTTTACTGTATCGCGGATTATAGCAAAATATTTTTTATTTTTACTTTTGTATCATGAATCTCCACAAAGTAACGCCTAATTCTATAAATTATTTACAAAAATACGCGTTTCGCTCTAAAAATTCTTTCTAATAGCCAATATGTTGGCGGACTGGAAAAACCCCGGAAAATCGCCGTAAAGAAAACGAGACTTATTGAAATGGTGACACACAAAATAAGACGCGGAAGCTTCTTTCTATATTTAGTTTCATCCTTGGCTTTTAATGTAGATTTTTATCACAGTTTTCAGTCGTAAAATTGTTGTATTTGGCAACTCTACCGTCTGCTGTCGGAACTATATCTTATTTTCCATTGTTTATTAACGTTATCTAAGTTTGTTTATCAGCGTGTCAATATTAATGGCCCGTTGGCGCAGTGGGTAGTGACCCTGCCTTCAGCTCCGCGGGTCGCGGGTTCGATTCCCGCCGAGAGCCTACATTTTCTAGAAACAATTTGTTGGTTCTTCGAGCCTGGGTGTGTATTTTTATTTAAGTATATATTTAAAATTAAATATTTAGTATATTTATCAGTTGTCCATCACCCATAATACAAGTATTAAGTTACTTACTTTGGGGATGGACGACCGTGTTGTTAAGTGTCCCATATATATATTTATTATTATATATTTATGAATATCCTAATAAATAAATCGTTAGATTAAAGTTTATCTCATCAATTTCTCCTATAAATGTAACTTAGCCGCTAAAGGAAAGTGAATATTTCCTTTTCACTGAGAGAGAAGTTTAAGAAAGTAAGTAATCTTACTTTGGCTTCACAATATATTTTTAGCAATGTAATGTTTGTGCATAAGAATATATATAATTATAAAATTTTTGGTGTATATAATAGACAAGGTAGGAACCCTACATAAGCCTGCCGCTCCTGCTTTGCGCCTTGCAAAAGTACGTAAATCGTTTGTGAGTTTAGGTGTAAGATTCTACAATAAAATTCTGCAATCAATTTTAGCTTTGCCATTAGTAAAGTGAAGTAACGAGTTATTTTCAAAAGCACAGGAGGAGTTACTTAAAAAAAACTAAGGTAGGTAAATGTTAATTAACTGAATTAACAAAATATGTTCATAGCACCGCAAGACATCAAATTCAAATTCCAGTTCGAAATATTCTTTATTCAATTTTGCCTCCGAATCGTCAACGTAGAGTTGACGATTCGGAATGCTGGTTGGGAAAGCCGCTCCTACCGAGAATAGCTAGCACGAAACTCGGCGGTTGCTCTTTTCAAAACAATTCTTATAACTAGTAAGATTTAGTATATCTTGTACAGTTTCAAACAGTAGCTATATCCACACATTCTTATCATCTAAGTAATCCTCAAAAGTATAGTAAGCTTTCTGTATCGACTTTTTTACATTTTTATTACAAATGTACACATTGCGATTAAAGACTTCGTGCTGATATATTTCCTAGCACTTATAGTATTGCAAAACGAGGGTACTTCGCTTTGTGAATCTCATCGTTGTATCTAATCAGGCGTAATGGCACTTAATTATTGGGCGGTAAAGGATAATCATAGATATGTAGAGTATAACATAAACCAAACTTTTTTAAACTTTTTTTTAAAACCAAACAACACAAACTTTTCGATCGGTTATGTTGTAAATAGCGCAACTATAAAGTAGATTTCTATTTCTTTTAGAAAACGTATTTGCTCTCGTGTGTGAATTCTCCCTTAAACCATATACAATTTTCATTAAGCGACAGTCTTAAGCACTAATCTATCAATTAAAAAAAGATATTGGTCAAGCGCAAAGTAATAAAAAATATAATTTCGCTTGTGAGCTAGATTATAAATTATTATCAATTAACTCTAATAATGTCTGACCAACTTCTATTGTCTATGAAGTATTATTATATCATTTAACTTCAAACGATTGTCCTATAACAATGGATTCACGTGACGCGAGACCAATTGTTTAATTTTTTGCAATAGGATTTCTCGAAGACTTTATTAACACTCTTTCTATCACGATAGAGATCTGTAAAACAATTTTGTATTAAATATTAAAAGTATTTTTTAATTACAGTAGAATAAAGTAGTATATATAATTCGGCTGGCCCGTTGGCGCAGTGGGTAGTAACCCTGCCTTTAGCGCCGCGGTTCGCGGGTTCGATTCCCGCCGAGGACATACATATTTTAACACTCAGGCTCGAAGAACCAACAAATTGTTTATAGAAAATGCTGGCAACCGGCGGGAATCGATCCCGCGACCAGCGCAGCTGATGGCAGGGTCACTACCCACTGCGCCAACGGGGCAGTCTAAATGTCATATAATTCAGTATGATTTTTGCATCAAAGCATAAATTTACACTAGCTTTCGCCTATATGAAATTAGTGGGTGTATACAGCTTAATATCTATAGAAACATAACCTAATCCAAAATTAGCAACAGTGTCATTATCTTCGCAATCACATCGGTTTTCTATTATCCAACCTTACACAATGGCCTGACCCCATAACGATGTTCCAGAAAGGCTTAATTGATTTACGACGTAATAAATATTACAAGTGTGTCGGTCAATCATATCATAGCTTTGAGAAGCAATCATGGAGTATCTATTCGGAAGTACAGAACATGCTCCTACAGAAATTGGCACTGATCCCATAACAATAACATTTTAGTTAGCTTTATTGATGTAATACAGCCTAATTACTAGAGAACCTACAAAAAATCAAAAAATGAAAAAAATTAGTTAATTGTTATTAGATAGGTAATAATCTATCTAATAACAATTAAGGTGACTATTATTACGATAATTGTTGTGTATTTATTTGATATAATTTATTAGTTTATAGATTTAATATTTATCATTTTTATATATTTTTATGATGATTTTTATTCTTATGATGAATCTCGTCTATGTATTGGTTTGTATTATTAGTATGTATTTACCCATAAAATAGTGCACAACCCGCACACATTTCAGTTCTCCTTGACTATAAGGTAGTCTGGAAGAAATCGCTACTAAGCGAGAAGACCGCCTTTTGTACGTTACAGTTTGTTTTCTTTTATTGCTGTTTTTTTTCCTTTCCTGTATGTTTTCTCTGTGGTCTACAATAAAGTGTATAAATAAATAAAATATAAAATAAACCTAGTCGTATAAGGGTTATCATATGAAAGTTTTCGAGGTAAATTATCCACACCAGAGAGAAGCAAATTTTGTCATTAAAACCCGAATATCATTTGAATGCCTGGCCGGGGTTTGAACCTGTGTCCCGAAGTTCACATAGCATTCGGCTATCACGGCTTTACTGGTGAAGCACGTCTTGCTAGTGTTGTGTGCATTTCAATTTATTAGCGTCCGAGTTTAAGCTGTGTAAAAAAAAATTCTTGAATTTGAAATTTCATTATAAACTAGTTGTCCAACCACGCGTCTCTGTAGCTCAGTATAGTTTCAATTTCCCCTTGAAACAGAACTCAACGGTTTAAAAGAATGTTCCGATCGCCACCAAACTTTACAGGATAATAGGAGGATAATAGTATAAATTATACTTTTCCATTCAGGATCTCCGCAAAGTAACACCTAATTTTATAAATTACAAGTATTTCTAACCCGCTTCGCAGGACTTCATTCAAAGATATATGAATTAAAGTTCTAAAAAAAAATACTCCGATAGCCACCAAACTTTACACGAACATCCGCCGGGTCATTCTAAAGAGTGTCTGAAAATTTCATTAAAATCAGTCCAGCCGTCTGGGAGTCTCTGAAGGGCATTCATACAAACATTCAAGTTTATATATGAGAAGATTACACATATACGTTGAAGTTTTAATCCTTACGTGTGTCATTCATATTAAATATGAAATAGTTTTTTGTCCGTTCTTTCGTGTCCGTAAGGAACATTAGTTCAATGTATGCAGTGAGTTGAAGATCTAAAGGGTACTTTTTATATCAGTATTGAAGTACCATTTTTTTAATTTTAAATTTCAAAATGTTTAATTAAACCTTACTTCAATTATATTCGTACATTCTTTAAAATAGAACGAATGCTCTTATGATTAATTATTATATATGATTAAATATTGACTATGCATAAAGCTTAATTCATTTACAAACAACATCTATTTTGTTTTAAGCAATATTTTAGTTCTTTCAAGAAATTTTATCATTATGTGTGAGTATTTTCATTATAAGTCTTTAATAAAAAAAAGTAGAATAACTAACTTACGCATCCCATCACTTTGTGGAATGCACACCTGTTGGCGTTCCTACTCTACGGTCGACTATACTGCGCGTATCGTATGCTGTATTAGAATTTAAACTTTATTTTGATTGCGCCAAGACTGAAAATGCATCTATATAATAAAGAGTATATGCTGATAGGCATGGGGTATCGTTTATTGATTTGTTCGATAGACCTCTCACTTGCCTATGCATTCCTAGTACTTTCCGATACTTACTCCATTATCGATGTTTTCCGATACTTCTTCCCATGGGGGATACTTAAACTCATTTGTGAGGTTATTCTAACAAAAATGTCATCGAAAAGTACACACAAAGCACATTAACAATAAATAATGTACCGTAATAAGGATGCCTTTTATTAAATTATGTAAGCATGTAGCTTATGTATTATATAAGCGTTTTCAATTTTTTTTTTAATAATATATATAAAAACGAATGAATCAATTTCGTGCAACAATACATACATAACTCAAATATATCTAACCATTTGATTATATTATTGACTAATTTTATAGAATTAGGCGTTACTTTGCGGAGATCCATAATACAAAAGTAATAATAAAATTATTTTGCTATAAATCCGCGATACAGTAAATAGAAAATATATATAGTGTTTAATGTATAGTGGACTATCAGTATTTTCATACCCGATACGTGCAGGATTCGTAAAAACACATGCACAAACCTCCACCACTTCCACCACAATACACAAGCACTACACAGGTTCACTGTCACAAACTCAACAATCGTTTCGCCCTACGACAAAATCGCAAAGTGGGATGAACCAAGTACTATTTAACAACGCTTGTTTGGATAACACTTCACTTTGCGATTTTGTCGTGGAGTCTATCTCCTGATGATGCTTCGGTTGCGGGGCGAAACGTTTGTTGAGTTTGTGATAGTGAACCTGTGTAGTGCTTGTGTATTGTGGTGGAAGTGGTGGAGGTTTGTGCATGTGTTTTTACGAATCCTGCACGTATCGGGTATGAAAATACTGATAGTCCACTATACATTAAACACTATATATATTTTCTATTTACTGTATCGCGGATTATAGCAAAATAATTTTATTATTACTTTTATATTATTGACATTTTCATGATTCTTCGTAATCATTCATATCTTATATTGATTCCACCAGTATATTCTTATAGTCATTATTTAACATTCACATGTTCTAATATAGTGCAGCTACAATGTCGCTTTACATAAAGCCATTTTATATAAATGGAACTCTGGTGGCGAAAATATTAGTATATATTGTTAAAGTAATGTAAATGTAAAATTACAGAAGGAAGTTTGGTTCTTAAGTTCAATCTAGGCGTGAGAAATGTTTGCCAAAGCTGTGGGAAACATGCCTCTTTAGAATCTATGTATTCCTGGTGATATCGAAGAAGTTTCTTCCCGAATTTCTCACGCTCGAAACCCTGAAATTTGAATTACATTTCACAAAATTCACTCTTAATATCAAGGCGATAAAATTTGAATTACCTTTATTGGAAATTTCAAGCAGAGGTATTTTTAATCACCTGCTGCTTCTGAATCAGATGTTTTACGATTTATGCATCCGGATTGAAAACGTTTGACCAAAAATATACTCTATAACTATAGGGATTAGACATAATATGCAAAAAGCGCACAGGAAGGCATCCCGTTTTTGTCCTTGTCTAACTTATGGTTCGTTGACTCCGTTGTCGGTAAGCCTATCTGCTGAAGTAAGGATAATTTAATAAAGACCAGACAGGAATGCATTTATTTGCCTTCTAAAAACTTCTGTAATCCTAGTATTTGTCTTGAAACTCTTGTTTGAACATACTCTAGCGTTATCCCTCCTGTTATGTCTTCTTCCTATCCATATTATTGATTTAGATATGGCAGAGCGGGAACTTCTGACACGAGTATACTAGACTTACTAGAAGATGACTCACTCACCACAACCTTTGCACAGCAATGAAGACACTTTAATTAATGAAATAAATTAATTCTGTTTTTTTTTGTAATTTGATCCAGATAGGAAGGAAAGAAAGCCATATTCAAAATTAATGAAAGAACGGTTTAAAGATCATTTTCCATTTAAAACGTATGTATATTTTTTTTAAATATATTATTAAAATAAAATGATTTATAGAAGCAGGCGTTACTTTGCGGAACTCCATATTACAAGCAATATAACAGAACTAACGTAAAAAATAAAAACATAATAAACATAAAAAATCGTACTGCAATCAGTACGATTTTTGTCGTGGAGCCTATCCTCCTGATGATGCTTCGGTTTCGGGGCGAAACGATCGTCGAGATTGTGGTGGTGGGTGTGTGTGCTGCTTTTGTGTACGTTGTTGCTGGTGAATTCCGCCTTGGGGTGCATGTGGTGGCTTGTCCTACATGTATAAGGTACGTAGATTTTGCCTGCTTCATACACATTGGCTTTGCATGCATTCACCTAACCCGTGCGGATTATAGCAAAGTAGTTAGTTCTGTTATATTGCTTATTAAAACAAAAGAAAAATAAAATAGACCTATAAAAAGATAAGCTATAAAAATAAATATTTAATGTATCTTCGAAACATCTACTTCTATAAATTATAATTAAAACATTAAAATTTACTTTTCGCAGTGATAATTTTAACCAAGGTAAATTATTATGACAAGTTAAAATTAATAGTTAATTATATATTATAAAAGCCTTTTTTATCAGTGTTGTTCACAGCGATTGCTAAGTGATAAATTTCAACGCTTATAAATTATATCATTAAAATATACCCATTTCTCGAACAATCCAACAAAATTTAATAGAAACAAAGTTTTTATATTAACTATCGAAGTTAAATCTTTCTCGAACAAATGTAAACTCCATTGAATATTACCATTATATTTTATGCTTAACTATGACGCAAGTACGATGTGAACATGACTTTTTTAAGTCACTAAAAACAGGTGTAGATCAAATGTTGTTCCCATTTATATAAAACCTTATAAGAAATAGTCGAATAACAATTTTATTAGCATATTTAAATTTAGTTCCTAAGCACGTATATAATTAAAACTAATTATATATTACAAGTATTAGATTTTTTTCATTATTAATTCTTCTAGATCTCTTCCGCTTACGTAGGAGTATATCACTTCATTAGGGCAAAGGCGTAGCAACAAGCTAATTACGTAAATTACCGCATGGAAACAACTTCTTTGTATGGCATAATAATTTTATACCATTTCATATCTTATTTAGATTGTGGCTCAAGACTTCAATATCACCAGTTGCCATGAAATAAAAACGTAATCAAATGTAAACCAATATTAAACCACGAGAAAACTTATTAACTGCAAAGTCCTTACGCCTATTTTACTAAATGAGCCTGCTAGCATTGAATCTACGTGTCATTATTTATTAAAAGGTTTTTTTCTTTTATATATAAATTAACGTTTTCCTATAGCACTGTCAACCTAAGATCCTGCGTCTATGGAGAGAATGATTGGAGTTTAAACTCACCATATATATAGATTGGGATTGCATACGTATCTCAGGAACTTTGAAAGAATATGCAGAATCATTCACGTTGTTTTTTTTTCACAATATTTTAAAATATGCACATAAGTTTTTACGTAAAATGCCGTGTGGTATCCGGCTGAGTGAATAGACCACCCTCTTTTCTTACCGAGGTGTCATAAGAGGCGACTAAGGTAAGTCGACCCGCCGCGTGGCATCCGGCTGAGTAGAATAGACCACCCTCATTTCCTACCGAGGGGTCGTAAAATACGACTAAGGTAAGTTGACGTCAGGCTGGCGGCTGGTCGTAAAATACGTAGCCAAATCATGTTTCAAACTTAAAAACCCTTGATTATGGAACACTGATGCTAAATATTTGACCTGAAGTCCATAAAAGGTAATGTTAGATTAGACTACATATAAAAAACAAATACATTATTTAAGTTACGTCTTCTTCTTCTTCTTCTTGGGGTGCCTCTCCGATCAACGAAGGTTGGCAGTCAGCAGCGTATAATCCCGTTTATTTTTCGCGAGGTGAAAAAGCTCGGCAGAACTCGCGATTCCTGTCCACTCTCGGATGTTGCGTAGCCAGGACTTCTTCCTGCGACCAACACCTCTTCTTCCTGCTACTTTTCCCATCATTATCAGTTGTAGAAGTTCATACCTCTCGTGCCTAAACACATGCCCCAGATATGACACTTTTCTGACCTTGACGGTGTTCAAAAGTTCGCATTTTTGGTTAATACTTCGCAGTACTTCCACATTGGAAACTTTGTGAGTCCAGCTTATGGCCAAGATACGTCTATACGCCCACATCTCAAAAGCTTCTATGCGTTTTAAGTTATTTTTTATTTAAGTTACGTAATGGAATTAAACTTTCTCAAGCCTTACAAATCGATGAAATTACTATATTGTCAAATTAATTAAGAGCGATACCATTGTGTTCCCAAAATACTCTGAATATTTGAACTTTGACCTAAGGACCTTGGGGTGGGTAGTAATGGTATGTTTTGTTATTTGAAATTACTACGTCAGTTGAAAACATAACCTGTACTGTTTGTTACCAATAATTATTACGAGCACAATTTTAATTGAAATTTATTGTTTATATAAAACATTCCTCAAAAGTTATGAAAACAGATATAGAAAACAAAAATATTAAAATTATTTAATGAAAACCCAAAAATAATCTTTTGGGTTCTTTTGTATGACTGAAAATAAAGGACGCTTTAAATAAAAACAAATCTAGTGAAGTAAATATATTTTTTTAAGTAATGATTAAGTTTAAAACATGAAATATATCAAAATCAAATCAAAATCAAATCAAAATATTCTTTATTCAAGTAAACTTGTAAACAAGTGCTTTTGAATCGTCAACTTTACTGCTGGTTCGGAAAGCTGTTCCTGCCGAGAAGAGCCAGCAAGAAACTCGGCGGTTGCTCTTTTTAAAATATAAATCTTAGAACTAGTTACATTTATTTATTACTGTCTTGTACAGAGTAGAAGTGCACCTATATCCACACATCCTTATCATCTAAGTAATCTTCAACAGTATAGTAGGCTTTCTGTATCAGCCTCTTTTTAACAGTGTTTTTAAACTGCTGTAATGGCATGACCAAAATTGATTTCGGAATTTTATAATAGAATCTTATACCCAAACCCACAAACGATTTACGTACTTTTGCTAGGCGCAAAGCAGGAGTCGCAAGCTTATGTCGGTTCCTACTTTGTCTATTATATACATCACCTATCGTTTTATAATTCTTTATATTTTTATATACAAAAATTACGTTATTTAAAATATACTGTGAAGCAAATGTTAGAATACCTGTTTCCTTAAACTTCTCTCGCAGGGAATCACGCGGACTTAAATTGTAGATGCCACGTATGGCTCTTTTTTGTAATACGAAAATTTTTTCACTATCCGCGCATTTACCCCACAGCAATATTCCATAAGACATAATGCTATGGAAGTAAGCAAAATAAACAAGTTAAGCAAAATAAACAAGTTATAATTTAAGTATACACTTATTTACTTTGATTTGAAATTTGACTATAAAAGTCGCATATTTTGAATGACGCCGAAAGTGAAAGCTACGGCTATCTCCGGATACGCCGAATAAGTTTGGTTGGTCTATTGGGACGGTATCGGCAATCATCGATAATGGACAGTCGATCGGAAAGTACTAGGAGATTATGAACTAGTGAGAGCTCTTTCGAACCGATCAATACTCGATATCCCGGGCCACCCACACTTTTACAGGTTCACGGAATGCACACATAGGAATATTTCCATAAATTTTCCAGTCGTGCTGGCCATACATTATTTATTGGAATAATTTTATAACGCCATCGACATGAGTCGGTGTCATTTCGTAACCACTTAAAAATGTACAAAACAAAAGTAATAATAAAATTATTTTGCTATAATCCGCGATACAGTAAATAGAAAATATATATAGTGCTAAATGTATAGTGGACTATACGTTTTTTCATACCCGTTACATGCAGGATTCGTAAAAAACATATGCACAAACCTCCACCACTTCCACCACAATACACAAGCACTACACAGGTTCACTATCACAAAATCGCAAAGCTCTTTGCGATTTTGTCGTGGAGTCATCGTGGAGCATCTTCAGGAGATAGACTCCACGACAAAATCGCAAAGAGCTTTGCGATTTTGTCGTGGAGTCTATCTCCTGAAGATGCTGCGGTTGCGGGGCGAAACGATTGTTGAGTTTGTGATAGTGAACCTGTGTAGTGCTTGTGTATTGTGGTGGAAGTGGTGGAGGTTTGTGCATATGTTTTTTACGAATCCTGCATGTAACGGGTATGAAAAAACGTATAGTCCACTATACATTTAGCACTATATATATTTTCTATTTACTGTATCGCGGATTATAGCAAAATAATTTTATTATTACTTTTGTATTATGGATCTCCGCAAAGTAACGCCTAATTCTATAAATGTACAAAATATAATAAGAAGAATGAACATTTATGATATAATACATTTAAATTTATTTTAATTAATTAAGTGATGTTTATTTAATTAACAGAAGTTATTCTGTAAATTTTTATCATAAATGTTTTGATATTTTTTAAATTCTTGACAATATAAGTTATAATACAATATTGACTGACCCGTTGGCGCAGGTGGAATTCACTATGCCTTACACTCCGCAGATCGCGAGTTCGATTCTCGCCGAGGGCAAGCATTTTCGAAATATATCTACATTCTGAATGATAATAAACAACAAATAGATGTCATGAAATGTACCGTCATTGTATTTGAATAGAATTAAGTATAGCTTATATTTCAATGTTCATATTTTGTAATTCTAATAAACTATATTTGAAACTGTGTTTATTTTTATCCCACTGACATCCTAAAGAAGCAATAATTCGAGGTCATTTTTGGTATAAATTTAATTAGTTTAATACTAGAGGTATTTAACTAACCTATTTAAATATTAGTCCTTAATGTTCTGAAACGGATTACAATGTAACTAACAATGTAATCGGTATTTCAATGCCATTTTTTATATCACTATTAAAAAAGCTAGTGTTTTATTGCTGTCCCAACTTATCGGTCTCTTTAAAACCCACGAGCTTTGTTTGCTTTATTCCCATTTGCCACAAAGAAAAATTTATTAGGTCACTTTAGTATTAACTAACTGATATGTACAGACTGAAAAGCGGCATAGATTATATATATTTTATATCGATACCAAAATCGACTAATGCATAGTAGCAAGGATAAACTAGTTATAAAAAAAGACTTACTCACAAAATATATTCAATTCCAGAATATTCCGAAATAAGTAATATGCTTGTTTTTTTCTATCATTCACTCGATTCCAGCCATTTAACCTCACTGACATCAATTGAACTCAAAAATTGAACGTTCTTCATTTATTTCATTACCATAAATGCGACGCTTCTTAAATGATTTTTTAAATCGACAAGATATAGCTTATATTAAATTTAAAAATCCGTTTCTCAAAACTCTTAACAAGTTTTGTCCATATAGATAATAAATTAAATTTGTTTTGTTTTTATTCTGAGTTTTTGCGTCATTTTCTAGTTAAATTTAGTTTTTTATTGTTTTACGTAGTTAGTTAATTTATCATATTTTCCTCTAAGCCATAAAATATTTGTTTACAATGTGATCACCATTTTACATGACAGTGGCAGAATGTTTGGCGTACTGGCCACATATATAAAAAAGTAAAGTAACGGCCTGTTACAATCCCACTACTGGGCATAAGGCCTCTTCTCTCTCCGTTTATGGAGGGAAGGGTCGGAGCTAAGACCTACCATGCTGCTCCAATGCGGATTGGTAGGTTACACATATCCCCAGAGTTCTCTAGACATGCAGGTTTTCGTACGATGTTTTCTTTTGCTAAGAAGCGTGTGATAAATTGTAGATATCAATAAAATAAAGATCCCTGTTTTTCTTATGGCGACAGGGGAAAAACACAGTGCATTACTGAGGGTATTTAAACGCTTAATCCGACGTGAGGTCACAAGTCTTTTATATAGGATAAATAATGTCGTGTCACTTGAAAGCAGGCCATATTTTGAAAAAAGAAATTATGGTTGGCGCTTTTTCACGTCCGAATGCAATGGAAGACTCAGGTAACTGCTAATCAGAAGGAATTATTAAAAAAGTCCTTTAGGAATTATTTTAGGAATTATTAAAAAAGTCCTTAGTCCTTTTATTAAAAAAACATAACATACGTTAAAGCTAAAGCGTACATACATACTGTATGTACATTTAATGGTAGTTATTATTTTTTAGCCGAAATAAGCTCACACTTGACCAAATTCCAGTTTTCGCGGAAAAATCTCCCCGCGCCGCGACCTCTACTACTAGGATTGCATAGATTCTAAGCAGAATATTTTTTATGTGGTAGTAACACATAAACTGGCACATGTTTTTTGTTGGGGTATTGGATAACTTGTTTTGCTGAAACTGTAACGTTACTTGGCTCTAAACTCTACAATTAACAATAAACATTATACTAACCCGTACATCGCTTCTTAATCGGCCCAAACCATAAATGCCGCCGTTAGATGTTGTACAGGGCTATATTGAATAAAAAAACGATTTCATACAATCATATATTCGAAATAAGTGTACAATAAGACTACAAATCATCTTTATCTACGAACACATTTCCTTGCTCAAGTTAAAATAGATGAAAAAATGTATAATTGAGATGTAGACAATATAGTAAATATACTTTACACACACACACGGCCATCCGTCCCCAAAGTAACTTAAAACTTGTATTATGGTTGTTGTAACAACTGGTAAATATATATTTTAAGTACATACCTTCTTAAATACACCCAGAATCGAAGAACTAACAAATTGTTGTTAGAACATGTAGGCCCTCTGTGGGAATTGAACCCGCGGTTCACGGAGCTGAAGGCAGGGTCACTGCCAAATGCGCCAACCAGCCAGTCATGGTATAAAAAGTAAGTAAAAATTGCGGTGGGAACAACGTCAAATCTTAAACAAAAAATCATTTCTACAAGTAAAGGTAAAAATGCTGTGAAAAATTATGTTTAAATGAATAAAATTCGTTGATGTGAAACGTACTTTGGATTCAACGAGGTCTATTTGGGCGTGGCTGGAAATTGGGGTCAACAACATGTTAGGGACAACCTCCATGCGCGCGACGATATTGCGCAGACTGACAAAGAAAATACTGGAAAATGGGTTTCCGTTTCGTTTCAATTATATATTCCTAGTACCGCATGTTTTTAATACGGCACAAAAATCGTTGGTCCGTTTTGCATTTGCAAAATTTTATAGAGAGAGAGAGAGATCTTTTTATAATAAGTTTCTCATTCATTGTACAATTTTTTTATAAAAAAAAAAGTAAAATAACAGCCCGTTGTTATGCCCACTGCTGGGCTAAGGCCTCCTCTCTCCGTTTTTGGAGAGAAGGATTGGAGCTAAGACCTACCATGCTGCTCCAATGCGGATTGGTAGGTTACACATATCCCTAGAATTCTCTAGAGATATGCAGGTTTCCTCACGATGTTTTCCTTCACCGAAAAGCGTGTGATAAATTGCAATTATCAATTAGACACATAAGTTTTAATAGAAAAACTCATTGGTGCCTGCCCGGGTTTGAACTCGTGTTCCCCTCGAAAGAGTCGCACGGTCTCACCGCTAGGTTATCACAGCTCTTAATTTTTTTATAATTGTTATTTTAATGCTATGTAAATAAGAATATGCCCAGAATTTAATAAAAAAAGAACAATTCTATAAACAGTTTATAAGAGGTGTCTTTTATAGATTTAATTATGATAAGAGAGATATCCAAAGTACACTCGTAGTTTGATGGGCTACTAATTTTCAGCTTCAATAAAAATATTATCCGTAATAGGTTCCAATAAGATGACTAATTATTAGTAGCCAATTTACATGAGCAGTATGAGGAGATTAGAAACATTATCGGGAAAAATTACAAATGTTCTTCTTTTAAGCTTTTCCGTTTTATAAAAGAAAATGTTTTCTGTAAAGAATTGCTTTGGTACGGGAACTTTTAATTTAATAAATAAGCGTTTTGCAGGCCGCGAACTTACGTGGTTGGACATGAGGCATCGATATTCCAGAAAAACTGACAACTATCCAAAAAATAAACTAATTTCTTGTTAATTTTTTAACACTGTTTTCATTAAATGCCATCGGAACAATTTTTCATTAATTTGTGTTAAAGAAAAGAGGTGTCTTTCTTTAATATATTTTGTTATCGGGTTTACCAACATATGTACACAATCCCGATAAAGCCACTGACCGACATCTGTTAAAGCTTGGATAGTAAAAAATTAATGGTTGAACGCAATCGCTCTCCAAAGCCTTAATAATCATTACTCATCAGAGGGACCATACATAAATCAATCACATTTAAGGGGTTTTTGCAGTCTGATAGGTAACCTATAATATAATAGTAAATAATATATAGGTAACATATAATATACCTAAGTAAAATAACAACGAGTAGTAGTTACAGGATATCACGAATGTTTAAGAAACACATTTAACATCTATTTGAATCTTAAAAGTTCAAGATTGCTTGAGAGAGGTGTGTGCGGATAAGGGAGCGGGTGGATTTGAGGGTTGTTGGATGTTACCTGTAGATAACCACAACAACGAGTACCAGATGCCCATAAGTATATTGGAACTAAAAAATATCATTCTTATTTCACTAGCAACAGGTACAGTGAAGTAAACTTAAATACTTCTGAAACAGTTGTAATAACGCCGTACAAGCTATAAGTAATTTACAATGCCTCGTTAGTACAGGTACTTGGGCCTTTGGTGAACAGTAATATATAAACTAGTAATATATATAAATAACTTTTAATATGATTAGGGCTTTACGAACTCACAAAAATGAAAACAACTTAAAAGGGAATATTGATAATTTTTACAAAAAAATATTTAAAAAAAATTTATAGCTAAAATTGTTGTAAACCTCACATATTTATTTATTTATTAGGAAGCCAACGTGATATACAATTTGGTTTAATCTACACTAATATACATTTAATTATGTACTAAGTGTTTTTCAAATGTTTCAAAGCTTCCATTATATTTCATTAATATTTGTCCAGTCGATTAGTCTAGAAAGCGTATCAGACAGGTAGACAGTCAGACTTCTGCGCTTATAAATTTAGTAATAATTAGATTTATTAATTAATGTCTCTAAATTATTTTAAAGCATACCGATAAATTTTGTAACATTCGTAAATTCTCTAGTTAGTTTAAGTTAGCATTTTATAAAATAAAAATAAACGTTTTTAAAAATAAGAGATCTTTTAAATTTCATAATTAGTTTCTTATTATTAAAACAAAAAACTCAACACCAATATGTCAATATAATCTAGGCTTTTAAGCGTTGTATTAGAATAAATTAAGTGGTAGAGGCAGTATTTTCCCATTCCCTTGTACAAAATCAATACGAGTTTAAACCGGCTCATCGTTCCTAGTAACAGATGTTACGAGTTAGCCGTCGATTGTTAACATTAAGAAGCTCGGTTAACTTCTGCGAGGGCTGTTCAGATGTTATCATGGCCTAGTTAGTGCCTCCATGTTTACAGTTGTGGGAGATGAATGACAAAAAAAATCTAAATAACATGAAATTATTGAACATGTATGCCAGAGAATCAATAATGTCTTTGGCATATTTCTTTCTGGTTGTGCTAATCACATTAGCGGAACTTACATGCATGCGTGCAAGAAACCAGGTGATAATTTATCATCATTGTTATTTTTAATATATTGGTTATACAAAATTATATAATATTAACGTAATCTGGCAATTTCGCTTGCGTGAATTTCATTTTTTTGAATAACTTTTATTTAAGGACTTACACATAATTATTTGTTTTTGTTTCTGTCTATATTACCCGCAAAAAGTGAAATACTTTTTGTTTTTTTTTCTGTTAGTCTAAGGTTAAATGGACGACATCCCTTTAAAGGATAAGTCCGCCCTTGTATGTATGTGCTATTTAACCTTATCATCATTAATCATTGTTAATCAATGTTTTAATGTAATATAAATAGAAAAAAGAAATAAATTTCCGCAAAGAATTATTTTATAAAAAATTATAAAAATTATAATTTTGACTTTCCCCCGATATTTTTGGCAAGTATCTGTGTTTGTTAAATGATAAGCAAAGAATACGAATTGGCTTAGTATTTTATAACTACTGTGAGAGAAATATATAATTAATAGAAACAGGCTCTTTATTAATTTTCATTCTTATAGCATAAGGTTACGTAGAGCTGTTACCTTCTTTCCGAACTCAACTAGTGTACCCCTTTAAGCGTATAGTAGAAAAAGTTTTAGTGGTAGAGTAGGGGCAGTATTTTCTTCATTCCCTTCATTCAATACCAGTTCAATACAGGCTGGCTCACCGTTCATATTTTCCTGGTAACAGGTGTTTTGTGTTAGCCGTCCAGTGTTGGTTGATAATTTTACAAGCGCTTTTGAGTACCTTTGCCACTGCTTCGGGTTATGTCTTAGTGCTTGCTCTATGTTTATAGTTGTGGGGGATGATTTATAAAAATAAATTTTTATATTTCATATTCGTTCATCATCATCCTCCTGCCCTTATCCCACTCTAAGTGGGCACAACATGCTACAAACATGTTCACATGTTTTGACTTCCTTTTTTTTCGACCGGTCGCCTGCCTGACGTCAACTTACTCGGTAAGAAAGAGGGTGGTCTATTCTACTCAACCAGATACCACACGGTGGGTCAACTTGCCTTAGTCGTCTTTTACGACACCTTGTTGAGAAATGAGGGTGGTCCTTTCTACTTAGCCGGATACCACACGGCGGGTCCGACTTACCTTAGTCACTTCTTACGACACCTGGGTAAGAAAATGAAGGTGGTCTATTTATTCTCCTCAGCCGGATCCCACCCGGCATATAATTTTTATATTTCATTAGTTAACATATTTTTACGCAATAATTGTAAATGACTAATATTAACCGCTAACGATTTTCTTGCTCCTTATCTGCCAGGGATCTGTAAACCAGTATCCTCCAGTAAACTTCCTTTATTTCCTATATGGGATGGACTGACGCAATTTATTTATCTTCTATCTGTAAGTTGGTGGTGGTTACGCCACATTTCTGCGTCACATTTTTATCATAACAACTGGTACCAGGAAAGCATAATGGCAGAGGCGATATATTTGAGTCTTTAGGGGCTTAAATATGGCTACTACCCCATCCCCTTCGAGTACGCATACTAACGTGCAACAATATACGTGCATTTGTGTGCTTCGCATAAGTACAACGCTTGTGTGCTTTTTAGTTCTAGTAAACGACTTTAATTTTACTAGGAAAGCATCAAGCTATGGAAATAATTTAAGGATAATAAATTAAGAAAACGAACTTTTGTATAGTTTTCATGTAAATAATAAAAAAATATTTTCTAAATAAAAAACGCTAGCACCCAAATCCGCATCTTTTTTCCGTGCTATGAGCTCCTCCTATGGCCACCTCAGCTTCGTGATATGTTGAACTATGTATGTAAATTAAGAAATTATACAATAAGGTTAATAAGAAAATATAAATTGACTTATATTAGATTTGGAATCCCTCGTAGATAATTAAACCTGTACTAGAATATTCTTCGAGTTAGTTTAATTAATGTTACTAGATCGGAGACAAACTAAGTTCAAGGGCGTACGTGCGGCTTATTCCCTTTGAAGACACGTGTATTCATTAATTTATAACGAAAATTATATGTACATGATACTATATATGCTACAAGATGACCCGCGACTTTCTTTAAGTCAACTTGAACGTTAAAATATGGTCTTGTATAATAGGTGTTTTCTTCCTGTTTCCGTAGGAACAACGGTAATATTATATATGTTGGCCCGGTATATAAACTTTAAATGAACCAAATTTTGAAAATACTTCTCTAGTGAATAGACTAATAGACCGAAAGCATAATAAATAGACAGACAGACTTTGTTTGGTATTTCTAATATTGCTACGGATTTGGGAACAAAAACAGGAATACTTCAATATACATGAATTTTAAAGTATACGTACTTACATTCTAGAAAAAATTAAGATAACGGAATATTGTGTAAGATTTACATTTTATTTTGCAATTTCTGCACGTTTCAATACTTCTAAGAAGTAACAAAGGAAATAGAAACATTAATTATAAGATGCATAATAATTATTACCGGTAGAAATCAGCTCGCGTGAGGCAATCGGGTAACCTTATAATTGAAAACTTAGTGATGGGATAACCTCTATCGATAGTGAAGTCCACAGTGACGGATTCCAAAAACGAATCTGGTGGTCAATTCTTCGTTAACAGACACCATGAAAGTTTACATATGTCACATTAAAATTCAAGACTATTCTAGATTTACCATTATTCTAGATCTACCATGAACTCTTATGGCGACTCAATTGAAGACATAAACGAAATTGTTTTGCTTTTTCATACCATGGCGTCTTAAAGACGCACACTAAGTCGTCGCTGAATGAGTGTTCGGAACTCGTCCTAAGAACATGTCAGTAAAAGAGACAGAGTTACCTCATGGTTCATATAACGTTATCCTTTTCAAACACTACGACCCCAATGCAATTCACACTTCATACTACGAAAAGAAAGCAGTTCGCGGTTGTCGTTTACGTCTTCAATTGAGTCGCAATAAGAGTTCATGGTAGGCCTGCTGGTCTAGAATTAGACCATTATTATTCTATATAAATAGATAGATTCAAAATGGATGTGGATATATGGTTAGTGGGAAACCAAAAAAAAGGTGATGGATTGTGTGAAGAATAAAAATAAAATATTATGCTGACCCATTTGCGAGTGGGAAAAGGGTAGGATAGGATTGTAGATTTATCGTTTCATGATAAATGTCCTAGTAATATCTAATGACTACAGATTGGCTAAAGCACTTCAATATTGTTTGCCAAAACGCCGCCACGCCCAGCTGGGATATATGCCATGCTTACTGGCTATTAATCTAAATAAAGGTTCGGAGAAATGTTTAATTCTACTACGTTTCCATTATATGTATTGTTCAAGCATTTTTCCCGTTTAAATGTAAACCAATTTTGGAGTAATCGGAAGGAAATAAAGGTGTTTCAATTACAAAGTATAAAGTACATAAGCCACTCCACAAGAACTTTGAAATTCAATAAATTGTAATTTTTGACTCAACCGACTCAAAAGGTTGCCGACACCTGCGTGTATCAGTTATGAAAATTGATGATAGATTTAGTATCTCATGATAATGCTACGGTCACGTAGTGAATATATGCAGGGCTAGTGCGTTATACGAACTCTGCATGTAACAGATAAGATAAAATGAAATCTCTACATTTTGAAATCTATAATTCATTTTTAAAAGCTTTGTGTAGGTGGAATCTTGGAAGTTAAATTTGATCCGCTCCTCCGAGTGCGATCGTTGATGCAAGCATGCATGCATGTTTACGATAAGCATGACCTGATGCTGCTGCCAGGATTGGCTACAGACAAGGAAACTCCTTAACGGTTGTTAACCGTAGGGCTGAAATTTGTTAATAACTGTACGAAATTGGGATTTTGCAGAGCAAAACACAATAATATAAAACACACATTTTAATTATACCGTCGAAGAATCAAAAGTGTATTTAAAATAAATCTTACCATAGACAGTTACGTGTTCTTCTCCTAGCAAGCGGTGAGCGAAGAAAGAGAAAAAGTTAAAAAGCTTTTTAACTTGGCTTGTTATTGCAGATTATAGCAAAATAATATTATAATTACTTTTGTTTTATATTAAATGTCTCCACAAAGTGGCGTAATTCTCTATAAATTAAATGAAGTTTATTTATTTTTTAACAAAATCGTGCTTCAACAGTGGACACGCACCATGCCCATTAATCGAGTGATCAATCAATAACATTTTTTTCTAGAAACGCCCATCATCAAAGTCAAGGTCGTGTTTACATAATTTCTACTTCTTTCACTAAAATATATCGTTATAATTAACTATTGTACAGAATTCTCGAAATTACATAAATTACTATCGAATTAAATTACTGAAATGAACTGGGCATAACTGTTGAAACATTTAACTTAATGAAAGTCATAATTATTTCAAACTATCTAAAATGTGATCCAATTTTCAAATGGGAATTACGAAGGTTTTTTTCTTAATATGGCTAACCGGTCTATGACTTATAACTGATTCTGAACGAACAAATTTTTTTTTAAGCTAATATCAGATTTTCCTTTAATGACAAATATTGATTGTGATAAATTATCTTATCAATTTTACAAAGAAAACTCTTTTTTTTCTGCCCGGGGTTTAAACCCGCGATCTTCCCGAGAGAGTCGTATGCTCTCAGCACTGGGCTATCGAAATTACAATAAGTATGATCGAATATTTCGATCATACTTATTCTATTGGGCTTCATCTGAAAATCAGTGCTGAATGTCTTAATTTCGACATTCAGCTAATACTGAGATGAAGCCTTTTCAGAGCTATGTACTAGATATTGGATTACTTATTTAGATTAGTTTTCCTTTTTTTAGTTTAGTATCTTATCTTGTATATAGATATAGACCTGAATAAATATTATTTCATTTCATTTTTCATTTATTTTTAAAACCAGATAACCCGAAAGTATCCTTTATTACCCCCTATCATTGCAAAGGCGTGAATGCTATCAAATTATTCTATTACTCATGAATATCTATTCCGAGCAAAGGTTCTTTCTCCTACAGGAAAGTAAACCTCTCTAGTACGTGATGCGAAAACAAAAATATTAAAAGTTGAATAAAAAATGTATATATTTTTTCTGTTTTGCGTCAATGAGAGCGAGTTCCGAAACGCATTGCGTATAGAATTCTAAATCACAAATTATAAATGTAGGTGACGTATGTATATACGAATACGAATACAGTAATGTATAATTTGCTGTATTTCAAATTAGCAAAGTAATAAGAAATCATCGTCAATTTTTTTTCGTCAAGTTTCATACCGCATAGTTTAGCAAGGTTGAAGGTGAGAAAACCCCAATACTGTGAGACAAACGAAAAGACAAACTGTAGAGAATCCTGGGGAGCAGCATGGTGGGTTTTAGCTCTAATCTTTTTTTCCAAAAATGGAGAAAGAGGCATATGCGGATGGGTTAGTAACAGATAAGGGATTTCGGTGATGATGAATCGACGGTAAATAAGATAATAAGATGATAAATCGATCTAGCTAGGTTTCATTTAAAAAAATGCCGTTTTATCCCTAAAATAAATATAGAATTCAAATGTTAATTTTGCTATCAATTTTAAAGTTGTAATAGCTCTATAGTTGGGAATGGGCGGACTAAGGAAACAAAAATATCCGGGATCAAGTACCCAGATATCATTAGCCTCTTCTCTTTTCTTTATTTTTTTATTCCATTTGTTATCTCATAATAAAATTACCGAGCACGGCTCGGTCACCCAGGTACTAATTATTTAATACTTTATACTAATATATACTGTATAATAATATACTATATACCAATTATTTAAACTTCAGTGTTATTATTTATTAAATTATGTATAATTTTTACCTGTCCCCTAAGGCAAATATACGTTACTACGGTACTTTTTATGTCAATACTGAAATTCACGCAGATGAAGTTAAGAATGGTATCTAGTATACAGTTATTAGTATTGCATATCTGTTTAATTCATTACATTTATTTTTTTAAGTGTGACGTAGTTTTATACCACCAATAATGGTTAATACTTATGGATACGAACCACTTTTATTCTCCACTCCACGTGCGACCTTACACGTGTATCCTCGAATTGAAATGGAAATTAGCAATTAACGTATGGACTCGTGTACCGCTGCCGCTGTTATCTCACCCTGTCTAGATCAGCATAACATATACACTTTTAGAACACCAAATAGAAATTTACTCTTACGATCTACTTATTTGACGATGAATACAAGACTACCAATACTATAAAATAGTTATTACTAATTAGGTATACAATTGAATACAATAGTAACAATTGCCCACCCTTTATACTTATTATAAAACAACGTTCCCGAAAGCTGTCTATGTATATATCTGTACATGATCTATTTTCTCCAAATCTACTCAGGATTTTTTTACGGTTTTTACTTAATGGTAGTGCAATTCTTATGGAGAATTTAGATTAATAGTACAAAACTTATGTAAATTGTGGTAAAAAGGTCACGGAGTTGTGAAAAAACTCAAATGCTGGAAACCAACAGAGATCTAACTATTAAAGTAATGTACTAGAGCATCGTAGATTTACAAAAATACTTGAAAAAAGTCCGCGAAAGCATGTCTCTGTCTATGGTCACCTCACAATAACCATTTTAAGTTCAAAATTTCAATTAGATACATGGATTTTCACGCGGGCGAAGTCGCATACAGAGCTATTAAAAGATAAAATTCAACTTGACTATAAAGGCGGGCTTAAACCAAACGACAGAGCTAGAACAATAGCATTGTTTATGATCGCTTAGTGTAAACGAAAGATCGCTCGTAGAGTTTACACCAAAATACCAACGAGCACGAATGAGATCCAAGAACTAGAATTTTGCACGTGGTCAGCCGAACGAATGTTTTGAAGAAACCGCTCCAAACAGCGAGCGCGTCCGAACACGCAAGAACACTACAATCATCTATTCGCGTCTTCTGATATGGTTTAGACCGTGCGAGCGAGCTTTTTTTGAATATACCCTCTAAAAGAATATATAATATAATCATAAGAATCTTTGCAAACGCAGAAATAACACTGAAAGTATGTTCTATGTCTGTTTACAGTAAGCTAATTCAAGAGAGTGGCCATAGAATAAGCATTCGCTTGTCTGAGGTAAATAAACCTTAAGATAATTAAAATTAAAAAAAAACTATTGCGGCTGTGCTTGTTGATCTGTATGTTAGTGTTTAATGAATGTGTCTGTTTGTATCTAATACAGATATTCTGTTCCAACTAGGTCCATTGAAAACTCACGTTACCTAAAATTATTTCGTTAATTTCTAGAGAGAGTAATGTTTTCTAGTAGATGATACTAAAACAATATAAGATTTGGCAATTCCCTCACAAGCTCATTTCTCTTGGCCCTGTTACAGCATCTATTCTGTTCGGATTAAAGGATAAGCCAGAGTCATTTTACTAGCTTTTTTTGTAGGCTTATTTTAATAGGCTTGTTTTTGTTTCTCTCTAAATCAAATTACATTCAAGTAAATTCCGTACACGAAAGTTTCGACTCTGTTTAACATCCGCTCGCATCAACGTCAAAGTTCCAGACTCAAATACTCTTGGAAACCTAAATATTTTCTTATCCGGTATTCGTATAATTTAGTGAATGTCTCACCCACATAATACCCAATATAGGATTCAGCGTATCCCTACATCAACTTAATATATCCTATCAATTAGGTATTTCGAGGTCCCAAAGAAAAAATTTGTACCCTTTCGGTAGTGCTATATTGAGAAAAGTCGGATATGTGAAGTGGTTGATAGATTATCTTTTTGGTGATTTCATAAACGTTTTCTGCCCTTGTTCCAGTTTCTGCGTGCCGATTGTTCACACAACTCAAATATTGATAGATCAATCTCCATACGAATCTGACTCAATTCGGCTCGGTTTAAAATTGTAACCTTGACGGTCAAGTTACAATCGATAACACAGCATACATACTTATACACAACATCTGTCGTCTGTGAAGAAGAAGTGTTAGTTTACCATTATAGTCTATATTTAACTATAGTCATACCACCAGTACCTTAATGGTCACCGTCAACATCACCCAAAGCCTTGTTTTGACTTGACAAGATCTATCGTTAGCGTAGTTCTAACTGTGGTAGTCGAGATCTCAAGGTCACGTGTCGCATGAATTTCTACTTAATTTTTCACGCTTTTTCCATGGTCAAAGTTCTGCATTAATAAATTTACATTTAATTTTCCACAATTTCTTCATAGTCGAAGTCGATAAGGCGGTTCTAAGTTCCCCATGAACATATTTCTATTTAGTTTTTCAGAATGTTGTCATGGTCAAAGTCTCTCTATAGAAGTTAAAGCTCGGCGTTGATAAATTTATATTTAGTTTTTCACATTTTTTCCAGCCGCAACTTTGTTTTATCTTCTTTAACATCGACTTCAATTTACATGTAAACATAGTTTGTTTATCCCATTAGACATCAAGTGCATGACACCTGAAATTTTAAACTTGAGACGCTACTAAAATTTTTAAAACATGAGACGCTGTTTTCGGTAATGCGTTTTTTTTTCTAACGAAATTTGATCCTGAATATGGAAAAAGCATCTGCAATCATATGCATTATTCTTGAACTACCTACTAACTACAATTGTTTTTTTTTGTTTCTGAAGAACATAAAGGACTTTTACTAGTGTATTTGTTAACCAGGAATAAGATTATATTCAAATTCAAAATATTCATTATTCAAGTAAACTTATAACAAGTGCTTTTGAGTCTTCAAAATCTACTGATGGTTCGGAAAGCTGTTCCTACCGAGAAGAACCAGCAAGAATATGCTCTTTTCAAAGAATAATTCTTATTACTACTTACATATAATTATTGATGTCTTGTACAGGGTCGAAGAGTAGCTATATCCACGCATTCTTATTGTCTAAGTAATCCTCAAAAGTATAGTAGGCTTTCTGTAAAAGCCTATAAAAGTATTAAATCCGGTGTATAAAATTGTGCCAAATTTCATCAAAATTAGTCCAGCAGATTAACCAGGGAAGCGTACGATAGATAGACTGTCGTATTATATCATTAAAGTGCATTACAAAAAACTACCTTTTAATTGCTGAAGGTCGAAACAATGTATTGAAACAATTAGAAGATTATATGGATATCTTGTTCGCACGAGCCAGAAGCGTGTAAGAGGGCGTGTCCGTCGATGACTCAACGTGTCACTGGGTCAAAACATAAGATGCGTTGTGAGTGACCCAGTTTTTAATAGGTTCTGTAGACTTACATTTTTTACAAAACCTGCGTTGAAAAAGCCTATAGCTGATAATGACGTCATCGCGTCTTCTTTTGTTTCTTTCAACCATTTCTCTTTCTCTTTTCAACCAATGGGCATATGTTGCTTCAAGAGTATTCCTAGCCGTACTATGTAATGTACTGTAATTTTATGAACCAATACATCAGTTTTTCGGTACTTGTTGTGTACTTAACGGACACCGTTATAACAATCTCTTTAATGCATCAAAATTTACTGTTATAGCTTAGCCTTTTTTGGCTTTATACAGTAGTATTATTCAAATTCAAATTCAAATTCAAAATATTCTTTATTCAAGTAAACTTGTAAACAAGTGCTTTTGAATCGTCAACTTTACTGCTGGTTCGGAAAGCTGTTCCTGCCGAGAAGAGCCAGCAAGAAACTCGGCGGTTGCTCTTTTTAAAATATAAATCTTAGAACTAGTTACATTTATTTATTACTGTCTTGTACAGGGTAGAAGTGCACCTATATCCACACATCCTTATCATCAATGTAAGCCTCCACGGTATAATAGGCTTTCTGTATCAGCCTCTTTTTAACAGTATTTTTAAATTGCTGTAATGGCAAAGTTAAAATTGATTGTGGAATTTTGTTATAGAATCTTATACCCAAACCCACAAACGACTTACGTACTTTTGCAAGGCGCAAAGCAGGAGCCGCAAGCTTATGTCGGTTCCTACTTTGTCTATTATATACATCGCCAATCTTTTTATAATTATGTATATTTTTATGCACAAAAATCAAATTGCTAAAAATATACTGTGAAGCTAACGTAAGAATACCTGTTTCCTTAAACTTCTCTCGCAGGGACTCACACGAATTCAAATTATAAATGCCACGTATGGCTCTTTTTTGCAATACAAAAATTTTCTCAATATCAGCGCATTTACCCCATAACATTATTCCATAAGACATATTATATCATCATATTAGCATTATATCTTTTTGCGATTAAATGTAAAAACTATCAAGGTTTCTACCCAGCACCTGTTCTTCAAAAGTACTGAAAAAATCATTTTCATATTATTTTCGCGGTAAAAAATAATATATTTTATACTAAATGTAAAGTGTACTATCCGTTCTCATACCTGAGATACATACAGAATTCGTTTGCAGTAATTTGTAGGTATAAAGTCTTTAATCGCGGATTTATTATAGCAAAATAATATTTTCAGTATTCTTCTTAAAATTTCTAAGGTAATTATGTTATTATATTTACAGCATTCTTATTGGTACTACGTATTATTCTATCGTCTTTCAACTGTAGATCGTTGTCAATTTCAAAACTAGACAGAGATAAAAAAAGAAATTATTTTACTGTACTAAACTTCGTTGACAATGTCTTATGAATTTGTCGGATGCTGATATAGAGGTGGGTAAATGGGAAGTCAAATTTATTTTAGTTTTTAATTTTTTATTACTGTACTCCATATAAATCATCCCATTTTTTAAATTGTGGATTAAAGAAAACTCATTGAATTATTTCCTATACTTTAAGTTTACAAAACAAACAAACAAATATTCTTTATTGTACAATAATAAATAAGCAACACTGCTTCTAATTCTAAAACGATTTCAAAACGATAAAAAAAACATAAATAATATAAAGTTTACATAAGTTCTACTTTTTAAATAAACACAGTAATTTTATTTAAAATTTATTTAAATGATTTATAGAAGCAGACGTTACTTTGTAGAATTCCATAGTACAGAAACTACAATATAATTATTTTGCTATTATCCGCGTTTGTTAAGAGGATGTATGTAATGCTAAGTGTATAAAGTAAGCAAAATTCACATTCCTTACACGTGCAGGACAAGTCACCGCACGTATCCCAGAATGCCACCACCAGCAACAATGCAGACAAGCAATACACACCACCACCACAATCTCAATTGTGGTGACAGTGGCTAAATAATCCTATTGTAGCTTTGATTGATTAATTAATTTATTTCTTGGTTTATTGATTACTAAGTCTATAAGTACTGACTATGAGGTCTAAGGACTGTAAAACAATTATTCTGTTTTTATAAAACTTAGCTGCGTACCCCTAAAACAAAACAAGCGTGGGTTTGCCATTTGAAATGTATATCAATCACAATAAGTTTTACTCGTAAGCAATATTGCAACCGACACAATGATGGTTTCATTATTAAAAAATTATGCATGCGAATATAATACTTATACTAAAGCGATATACAGTATGAATTGGAATATTTCCTTTTGTTAACCATTACACACATTGTCTGTAACTGTTTTTAAGATTCAATTAGACGCGTTACTTTTCTTCGAACGCCAAAACGTTATAAAGCGGAGAAAGTGTGCTAAGTTGATTTTTTTTTCGTTTTAGCGGTAAATTTATGTTAAACATGAAATTGGTTGCCTAGAGGGCTGAAGGAATGTATATAGATTAAAATATACTAGTCGCTTACGTAACATTAAAATGTACAAGCCAAGTTAAAAATGCTTTAAAAAAAGCTCTCAACAAAATTTCAATGTTAACCGTTGAGGAGTGCCCTCGTCTGGAGCCGATCTGGCGGCAGCATCAGGTCATACTTATCATAAACATGCATTGTCATCGAGACTGAACCAGTATTGAAAGTTTTGGCTCAAATTGAACACCGGGAAGTTGGTCAAATTTAACTTGCAAGATTCCACCTTCACATACATACTTTGCCAGTTAAATATGTCAGGTACTTTATACCGGATTATACTTTTTACTCACTTCCGCCGTATGGTATCCGGCTGAGTAGAAAAGACCCCCATTTCTTACCGAAGTGTCGTAAAAGGCGACTAAGTTAAGTTGACGGCGGCCGGTCGTAAAATACCCAGCTAAATCATGTTACAACATGTTTAGTACATATTGTGCCGACCCCACTTAGAGTGGGATAAGGGCAGGAGAATGAAGATGACTTTTTGCTCACTTCTACTTCTTTGTTCTAAATTGTGATTGTTAATAGTAATAATTGTAGACGACGATTTCTCCGTTTTGTATTTAATACTAACTATTTCTCCATTTTGTACTTAATAATAAAGATTAATTAATAAGATAGGTTGTAGAATAGAGTATTTTAGAATAAACATTTAGAGTAATCGTCTTTTATTCGTAAATGGTTAAGTTAGTTAATAAGACATACCTAATAGTTATAAGGCGTATACGTAAGTTGCTAGACTAAGAACTTTTGTAAATAGTTATTGTTAAATAAAGATAGTGCGAGTGCAAGCGCTACGCGTGTATAAAAGCGCCCCACCCGAGCCGTAACGGTCACTTCGCTCGCCGGCACGATAGCGCGCGCACGCCGCCATACTCAAGAATCCACACGTGTTTTATTACTCGCTGTACAAATTATATCCGCTATAGACATGGGCGAAATGTATCCCTGACAAGAAAAGAGTGATATATATCTTTTCGCTCTTGGGATATATATCACTCTTTTATATCTTTAACTCTTTTAGCTCAGTACGGCTTGAGAGTATAAAGCAACTAAGACTAAAAATATATCCGATATATCTTCGGCTCTTTTAGCCCGGACTTAGAACTCAGTAAGGCGGTATTGTACTTTTTTATTTATTATATAAATTATGCTACATATTTTCTTTATTTTTAATTTTTTTCTATTTATTATGTACACTATTATTTACACTTTTCTGATATGTACAGGTTAGGATGACTTCTTCCCACTAAGAATGGAATGTAAATAAATAATCGTTCGCGAATTAGTGATTTTTTTTTGGTACATTTGCATCCAATTAAGCATTTTATGTCTTTGACATAAAGCACAAAAAAGCTGAACGCCGGCGCGTGTTGTTGTTCCGAAAATCCGTAGTTTACATCTTTAATACAAATATGCAATAGAGTTATTCGTCTCTCTTTCTGACATGTAAATTGTTGTATAAGCTCATCTCTTTCACTCTAACTCTGAACGAGCCGTAACTCATCACGAAAATTAACTCTTAAGCTTAAAGATATAGAGATATAATTGAAACACATGCGAGCTAGAGAGTGATTATATCTTCTGGAGAGATATATATCTTTCTTGTCTTTAGCTCGCGAGCTACTCAACTCTAATCCGCTACAGTGTTTGGTCCTTCGATTCCGGATTACAAGAATTTGGCGTTCAAGATTAAGGAAGCTATCGAAGAAATAAAGAAGAGGAATCTCACAAGTGCAACGGGAAGCCCTGAGAAGCATTGTTCGACGAATCGTTCACGCGGCAGGCCACCGACGAATCGGACCGTGAAAGCACTACCGAAGATCGCTTCTAGAACTCGTCGGCAAGTACGAAGTCATTCCGTGCCCGAAGGCACACAAAGCGGTTCGCCGCGGCTCACTTGCCCACCACCTAACGGTGTCAAACGGTGGACAGTGAGTGAACGCCCTCTTGAGGCGGAAGTGGTGTAACGGACGACACCGCCAGCTAGCCTTTTTCGAGGCTGTTAGTCTGTACCAGTCCGGTCGCGCCGATAAGGCTCGTGTGATTTAGTGGCCTCCTGGTGGGCACGCCGAAGGTGTTGAGCGTTCCTCTCGATACCCGAGCACTCTAATTTCACACGGTGCCCTCTGGCGGGCGACTCCTACCTTTCTTATCCTAAATCTCCATCCTCGGGAGAGCGTGTCCCTCGGGGCCCTCGAACGAGATTGTTAGGGCCGCTAGGGAAATAAGAAGGAAAAGAACTCAAGATGAGTACCATAAGAACGCGAAGCAAGAAGTCGCTGAATGAAGAGAGCGTCGGTACAAGCACCGAAAATAACACATGCCCGGACAACACCACGCTCCCAGAAAACACCACGTGCTCAGAAAACACAACATGCCCGGAAAGCATCACGGGTCCAGGAAACACCACGTGCACCGAACCGACTGCACCGGCGGCGAAAGGAAAGAGGACAACGGGGTCACGCAGTTCAATTAGCCGGCTTGCAGAATTACAGGCGCGTTTGGAGCTAGAACGAGCCGAGGCCGCAGCAGCTCTAGCGCGAACAAAACTGGAATTATTACGCCTAGACGCCGATCATTCGGACCTGAGTGACGAAGATAACGAACCGGTATCCGAATGGATCGAAATATCGCCGCCGCCACAGCAAAGTACAAAAGGCACCGGGCCGGGTGAGAACAATGGGCTATGCGAACTTACGTCCGCCCTAATAGCCGCCATAAATGGCTCCAAAGAAAACACAATGAAAGCTCCGCCGAGGTACATTAGTGAATTACCGTATTTTGACGGCAACCCGAGAGATTGGATTGCGTTTACCGCAACGTACAAAGACACGAAGTCGTATTTTAGTGAAATCGAGAATATAGCTCGCCTGAGAAGATCCCTACAGGGACAGGCGAGAGAAGCCGTAAGATCTCTATTATACACAAATACAAATACTGTAGAGATACTAGAAACATTGGCAAGAAGATTTGGAAGACCCACTCACTTAGTTAAAAGCGAGGTGGCTTTACTAGAAAGAATACCACCTATGTCACACGATATAAAGGGCATAGGTGTATTTGCTACGAGTGTAAGCAACAGCGTAAACGCAATACGGCAAATGAATAGAGTAGATTACTTGTACTCGAACGACATAGCCGAAAAGATCATCGATAAAATGAACATGCTAGTAAAGTTTAGATGGTATGAATACCGATCCACTAGAGAAGAGGAACCGGTGTTGATCGCACTGTCAAAGTTCTTGAATACGATCGCGGAACAGTTTGGGACATACGACACTCAACCCTCACCACGCGTAAAATCAGAACCGTTCAGAAGATCATTTCGAAACGCAAAAGTACACGCTGCTAAACACAATAAATGTAGCAGCGCAGAATCGGGATCAGATGATAGTGACAACGACGAATTTGAAACTGAAAAGAATATCGTATTAAGTGTCATACGAAAAGAAAAGGAAAAGTGTTTATTGTGCAAAAGTGAACATGAACTGGATGGTTGCGCACAGTTCACCAAGGAATCCGTGGAGCAGAGGTGGGTGATAGTGAAAAACTTAAAAGTGTGTTTCAAGTGCCTTAAAACAAATCACCGCCACCAAGCATGCAGATCTAAACGTTGTGGCAAAGACGGCTGCTCTAGAAACCATCATGCTATGCTCCATGCAACCACCGAAGAAAATATTGAGCAGAACAAAATCGTTTCCGTGAACCATGTGGACACATCGAGAACCTACCTAAAGATCGTGCCGGTCGAATTAAGCGGACCGAACGGCACAGCAACCGTCTCGGCCTTGTTAGACGAGGGCTCGACCGTCACGCTACTACTAGAAGAAGTGGCTGATCAATTAGGCGCCACGGGATCGCGACACGATCTCTCGATAGAGGGCGTTAGCGGTCACAAGATAGAGACGGGACAATCGAGATGTTTGAAGCTGCAAATTAGAGGTATGTTTGGAAGAGAGTACGCACACATGAAAGCGTACACCATACAACAATTAAATTTGGCATCACAATCGATCAAGATGGAAGACATTGAGAACTGCCCTCATCTAGTCGACATCGAAGATCAGTTATTATACGAAGAAACACGACCTTCTCTCCTAATAGGCCAAGACAATTGGCATCTGATTGTTTCGAGAGAATTGAAAACCGGTGAACCGAACCGACCAGTGGCTTCATGCACACGGCTTGGCTGGATATTGCACGGTTGCAAGACTGACACGACGAAACCCGTGTTGTTTATAAACCACATACGACAAAGCAATGAAAGTGAAATAGAAAACCTGATCAAATCACACTTCGAATTAGACTCGTTGGGAATAGCACCCAAAAAGCCGATGAATGACCCCGAACAAAGAGCGCTGATGTTATTAGAGAATACCACGAGACGACTCCCCGAAGGGAAATTCGAATGCGGCCTATTGTGGCGAAGCGTTTTACCATCAAACAGAAACAGCGCAGTTCGCCGCCTAGCTGGTATTATGAAAAAATTAACCAAGGACGAAAGATTTAAAGCCAAATACACTGAGCAAATAGAAAATTTATTAAAGAGCGGCTACGCTGAATTGACGAACAGTTATCCCACCTCTACTAGAACATGGTACCTGCCACATTTTGCCGTCGTACACCCTCAAAAACAAAAAATGAGATTAGTGTTCGACGCAGCCGAGCGCACGAATGGTAAAAACCTGAACGACGCCTTGCTGCCTGGGCCCGATCTGCTGCAATCGCTTTTCGGCGTATTGATAAGATTCCGGCAAGGTCCCATAGCTATAGCGGCAGATATTAAGGAAATGTTCCTATGCGTTCAGATACGTGATGAAGATAGAGACAGTCTTCGTTTTTTGTGGAAAAATGACTCCGACACAGAACCGCGGGAATATAGGATGAAGACCTTGATATTTGGGGCAACTTCATCTCCATGTTCAGCGATTTACATAAAAAACAGAGCCGTACACCTCGAAATGGCCACGTCGCTATCAGCCGATAGCATGTTGCTCACGTTCAAACGCATGATAGCCCGCAGAGGCACTCCCAAAACCATATACAGCGATAACGGCACCAACTTCGTAAGCGCCAATAAAGAACTTAGAAAAGAATTTGAAAAAATGACCGAGAAAGCAACGCAACGAGGCATAAAATGGAAATTCATCCCTCCTGGAGCACCACACATGGGAGGAGCATGGGAACGGTTGGTGCGGTCTGTCAAAATCGCGCTCTCCGCCACCCTCGCGACGAGACACCCTCGCGAAGAAATACTTCTCACCTTGTTGTTAGAAGCGGAACTTCCAATTAATTCTCGTCCACTCACCGACGTTTCAATGGAACTAGAAGAGGAAGAAAGCCTCACGCCGAACCATTTCTTAATCGGACGATCGAGCGGTACGCAACGATTTGGCGAATTCAACGATCATGAATTGATCGGATCTACCACCTGGAAGCGCCGTACAGCGCCTGACCGATCATTTTTGGAAAAGATGGCTAAGAGAGTACCTTTCTACCATCGCCCCAAGATACGGCACCGGACAACACCACTATGCAAATCCTCCGCTGCCGGAATCCTCAAGAGGTCTACTCCGAAGCTGGTAGTGATATCCAAATCGCCGTCAGCAGCATCGAGTTAGTGCTCGAAGCACTCTCGCACGGAGGGGGGAATGTAGACGACGATTTCTCCGTTTTGTATTTAATACTAACTATTTCTCCATTTTGTACTTAATAATAAAGATTAATTAATAAGATAGGTTGTAGAATAGAGTATTTTAGAATAAACATTTAGAGTAATCGTCTTTTATTCGTAAATGGTTAAGTTAGTTAATAAGACATACCTAATAGTTATAAGGCGTATACGTAAGTTGCTAGACTAAGAACTTTTGTAAATAGTTATTGTTAAATAAAGATAGTGCGAGTGCAAGCGCTACGCGTGTATAAAAGCGCCCCACCCGAGCCGTAACGGTCACTTCGCTCGCCGGCACGATAGCGCGCGCACGCCGCCATACTCAAGAATCCACACGTGTTTTATTACTCGCTGTACAAATTATATCCGCTACAATAATATTACGTGAAATCATGCTTTGTTCAAGCAAACTTGAAAACTAGTGCTTTTAATTCGTCAACTCTACTGCTGGTTGGAAAATCTGTTCGTACTGAGAAGAGCGAAAGTGCTTAATTGCTTTTTTAAGCAATTAAGCACTTTCGCTCTTCAAGCTTATTTTGACTTGTAGAACTTAAAGCGTCTTCTTGGAATCATTATGCGCATCAAGGTAAAGAAATACATCGTAAGAAAATATGAATATTTATTGAGAATTCCCGTGATGTTCTACCAATTCACTTTGTATTAGTTTGGTGGGTGGAAGCACGAAATCTTCTTTCCAAGCCTTTGCTCGTTAACGTGTGTATACTATCAGATTATCCTTATTTGATTTTGTTTAATTTCTCAGAAAACTAATAAGGAAAAATAATCTTATGGTTTCTATTGACAATGGATTACTCGAATCACAATGAAGACCACGTAGAAATGTATGGTTATTATGTCTCACAATAGAATTTGGTTTTGTCCATTTCATGATGATGTATTTTTGTGGTTAACCAGCACGGATGCTGCATCCAAAATAGGGATTATATAAAAAATGGTATAATACCGCCGTGTGGTATCCGGCTGAGTAGATTAGACCACCCTATTTATTTTCGAAGTTTCGTGAAAGGCGACTAAGGTAAATTGAGGTCAGTACATTCAAAATGTTGTGCCGACCCCAGTTGGAGCGGACTTTTATTAACTTAAATATCTTAAACCTTTCATATTTTAAATTATGAGCATTTTCATCATTTCCAGCATTTAAATGTATGTGTTTAACTTAGAAGTAAACGAAAAATGAAAATTTCCACGAATATTAATCAATCTCAGATCACACTCAGGGTATTATAAAATTCTTTACTACCCGTGTAAAGTCGGGTCTGATCGGCTAGTTAAGTATATAGATTCATACATAAAAGTCTTGTTCCTTATGATTCTCATAAGAGAGCTCAGAGTCACTTAATGGGCGGTGTAACGAGCTATACTTGGAGTATCTCTACGTGATCAAATCAGAAATGGAGAGATCCGTAGAGGAATCAAATTAAATACAATTCTTTATAAAAATCTGATTGAAGTATAATCTGCTATGTCGTATAAAATATGTGGATTTCACCTTAATATCCTTTTCTTCGAAGAGTAGAGGACGCCTTTGACATTCCATACATTTGACATTATAGAATTGATATATCATCAAAAAATAGTTAAAATGAAAATTTATTCAAAAAATTTTGTGAAGAAAAAATAAATATAATTATATCGACCGTGACAGGACTCGAACCTGCAATCTTCGGATCCGAAGTCCGACGCCTTATCCATTAGGCCACACGGTCTCTACAACTGTTGTTGAAATAGGTCATTATATCCAACACAGACCCCGCGTACATACGTCATCGATTACGTAAGAGGTCGTTCAACTCGAATAACCTTCATAGTAACGAACGTCGTGATAGCGTGATAAAAGAAAATATGCAATAGTACACAATCAGTAATAAATATACGTACAATGTTTTATCGTATCGCAAAATAAGGGAATAGAATTAATTTTGAAAGCGTTATGTAACCAAATTGTCAAGATCATTTAGTTATTTTCTGCTAACCAAAAAATACAAATAACAATATTACTAGATATGCGACTTAGATTTTTTGAAGAAGGGGTGGCTTAATCGGAAAGTATTAGATAAGGATGTTTTTTTATTTCCTAATTTAATTAATTGCATCAGTATTTTTTTTAATAAGTATAAAGTTAAATTTTTTTGGTGATTAGTGACTAAAAATTTTTTGACAGCGGGTACGATTCCCGCTGAAAGCCAAATTTTTTTTCGAGTCTGAATGTATTTATGTAATTTGAAATTATATATGGATATATTAACCACTTGTCTGTCACCCATAACACAAGTAATTAGTTATTTTGTTGGATAGACGAGGGTGTGTGGTAATTGTGGTGCATATATTTATATTAACAAGCTGTGATAGCCTAGCGGTGAGACCGTGCGACTCTCTAGAGACGACATAGGTTCAAACCCGGGCAGGCACCAATGGGTTTTTCTATTAAAACTTATGTGTCTAATTGATAATTGCAATTTATCACACGCTTTTCGGTGAAGGAAACATCATGAGGAAACCTGCATATCTCTAGAGAATTCTAGGGATATGTGTAACCTACCAATCCGCATTGGAGCAGCGTGGTAGGTCTTAGCTCCAATCCTTCTCTCCAAAAACGGAGAGAGGAGGCCTTAGCCCAGCAGTGGGCATAGTAACAGGCTGTTACTTTTATTTATATTATCATATATTTATTAAATTAATAATATTTGAATATAAGACATATAAGACATGTACAAGAACTGTTACTGTCCAATATTGGACGTTCATTAGTTGAAAAATAAAAGAACTTTGACACTTTTCTATTAATGTAAACAATGTATAGTACCTACGCGGCTAAATAAATAATGCACATCGAGGCTTACAGAGAGAAATCGGCTAGATTCTGCTTCATAGAGCATTGTCTCTGTCGCAGAGACTGACGAACCCGTGTGAAACGTCACATTCTAACTGAGTGACAGTGACAGCGCTCTACGAGACCGAACTGGCCGGATGTTTCGTTCTAAACACCGATGTGCATTATTTAATGCCGGGTACTATATTTATTACCATACGCTGATACAGTAGCCAAAGTATGCAAATAAGCTATAATTGTTAGATAAATTAGTACAATCTTTGCTTGTCTGTGTATACTTGCTTGTCTCCACGATGGCAACAGAGATAAAAGTATTTACCCAAACAGTTTGATAACGTGTTTATGTAATCTGGATTGCGAAGTGTCCCATAATAGTAAATAATATACATAAAGATATGCACACACTTATAATTTTGTAATGCCTATCATCTAAGATTATAGTTATTTGGAAACAAATAATTAAAACGAAATGTTGTCTTAGATTACATCAGCATTATAAAGTGAGGTATCTTATAGAAGATTAAATATAAAAAATCTATGACTGATGAAAAGAAAATATAATATAATAAAAAAAACCTTTCAGATACGAAAATCAACATTGTAAGTCTAAGTTGTTAAAGTTAAAGTATTCTTTTAATAGTTCAGTGTATAAAATGTGTGCCTGTCGTAAAATACCTAGCCAAATCACGTGACAATGTGTTTGTAACATGTTGTGCTGACCCCACTTAGATTGGGATAAGGGCAGGAAGATGTAAAGTAAAAAAGTAAAGTAACAGCCTGTTACTATGCCCACTGCTGGGCTTAGGCCTCCTCTCTCCGTTATTGGAGAGAAGGATTGGAGCTAAGACCTACCACGCTGCTCCAATGCGGATTGGTAGGTTACACATATCCCTAGAATTCTCTAGAGATATGCAGGTTTCCTCACGATGTTTTCCTTCACCGAAAAGCGTGTGATAAATTGCAATTATCAATTAGACACATAAGTTTTAATAGAAAACTCATTGGTGCCTGCCCGGGGTTTGAACCTATGCCGTCTCTAGAGAGTCGCACGGTCTCACCGCTAGGCTATCACAGCTTCACGAAGGAAGATGATGCGTGTATTATTCTAGTCTTAAACTTTTGCTAATCAGTTCAAACTCCTTCTTTTACTGATGTATGTTAACTATGATATCCAATATCAGAAACCATCAAGCAAGCAGGTTTATAAATTACAGGATATTTTATAAATTATTATAACTGCAACTTATACTATTATAATCTTTCACAGTCAAAATAATGAAAGATTGCTTTTTTTGCAACAAACGAACATAATGAATGAGTGAGGTTAAATAACGGCCAACGAACGATAGGGACACAGAGCGATTTGTTGATACATCTTTTCTCCTTGGTATCCCGACGCGTCCCCTGAAATTACCAGGCATTCATAAACAAATAGAACTATGCAATAAAATACGATAAACAGCAAAGCGCAGGTCGTTTCTGATGCACTTGTAATTTTAGATCTTATTATAACAGCATACGTACTATTTTCAATCAAGCATAAAGCGGAATACTCGACATATAAATGGCGTGGGTCCTTTTCCATTACAATAAGGACTAAATTCAAAAGTGTAGGTCGTCTATGATATTATGCCTGCTAGAAAACTCCTATCCGCTTCTTGTCTCCTAGTATATTGTTATGTAATTTCGTCCCGTAGTCAATCACGGTTCGTTCGTCTTGTTTGAATCCAAATGAATGTGAATGAAACACAAAATGACACCATAAAATTGATAATATGCGAGCTCAATTTTGATGGCTAAATTTGTTAACATAACTTACTATGTATCTCCTAAATTTATACAATCTATTTACCAGCATATTATAATAAATTGATTAATACTTGCAAGGATTTGCTATTTACTTTTTAAGGTATAAATCAGATTTTCCTAACATGATCGATCGTCATACACCGTCTGGAATTATAATGAATTTTGAGTGTCAATTTTTTGGAAAGGTAATATTTGCCCTAAATCACTTGCACGCTATTACTATACAAATCAGATCTACCTGGAGTGTTTAGAAGAATGCAGAAACGATTCCAAATCGCAAAGCTGATTCTTTGTATGTAAAAGGACCAGATCTCTTTTCAGCTCTCTTAAGGCAATTAATTAACCGTGTTCGTTAAACTGGTAAAATGGATGTTGTATTTAACTATCAGTAGAAAATCAAGGTTAATAGATACAATAATTTAAAAGCCTGAAAATTTCAAACTATTATCTGTACATTTCACATTTGATTCAATGATTTTATATAATCGCTTAAATGAAAATCTGTATATTACTGCATGCAGAATTGAACGATGGTGGCCGATTTATTACTGGCAAGTAAGAAAATGATGTCAAAAATACAAACAGTATTATATACTCAGTAGTGAAGCCATAGGCAGACTTATAACTGAGATCGACACAATAAATAATGAGAGGGAAGATGAAACACATAGAGGTACTTCATCTTTGTCTAATCACTCATATAAAAGAGAGACTTCTCTATATATCTCTATATTTCTATTTGTTGTAATAGGGCTCATTTTAGCTTGGCTTCCATACTCTATTATAATAAATCTATGGTTTCTATGCATTCAAAAGTCAATGTACTTGACCGTTTTAACTACAAATAAAGACAGAAGTAAATAGGGTCAATGATCATTTGTATTTAGCTTCCTAATTACCCTTACATTTAGGTCAGAACGGGCTAAAGTCCAATATTGGTTTTACGGCGTCCTATTTTCTTAAGTAGAATTAAATGCCCTTAGAACAAAGAGGACTTAATAATATATTCCTTAAAAATTGATGGTGAAATCCTGTATCTCATTCAAGTCATATGTGCTGAACTACTTTTGTAGGCAATATAATCTGACCTAATACATAAATACGTTGGTCGTCGTTGGTCTATAATCGTTACCTTAACTTCACGGGTCAGTGATTCTAACGGCGGCAGACACTAATGAAGTTTTCTGTTAAAACTTATGAGTTTAATTGATTTTGCATTTAGATTGATTACAATTACCTAAAAATTATTGTTTTTTGACAGCTGAAATATAACTTTAATATAGAAAAGTTTTTAATACGGCGACTAAAGGAAGTTGACGTTAAGCAGGCAGTCGTAAAACAACGAAAACCGTAGCCAAATCGTGTAACAATATGTTTAAAACATGTTGTGCCGTCCCCACGTGGAAAAGGGCAGGCGAATGTTGGTGATAGAAAAGTTTTTAATATAATCCTAATACGGATATTATAAATTCAAAAATCTGTCTGTCTTTCTATAAATAATGCCTGTTTATCTTTTAAGGCTAATAATTATAATAGGAATTATTTTAACACATACATTTAGTTACTATATATTATAATATAATTTTTTTTTCCCATGGCCGAATCCGGCAAGCGGCGAAAGTATGCATCTCTCGTTGAGAGTTATATATTTGTGCCGTTTGCAGTTGAGACCCTAGGGCCATGGAGCCAAAGTGCAAAAACATTTTTATCCGTTTTAACACCTCGGTTGATCGCCTCTTCGGGTGACAAGAGGGCTGGCTCCTTTTTCGCACAAAGAATCAGCTTAGCGATTCAACGCGAAAACGCTGCCAGCATTCTTGGGACCATTCCACGTGAGCATGATTTGTATAGTAGTAGCGTGTAAGTAATTGAAGATAGATATAACTTGTACCTATTTCTTTTAAAATTAAAAAAAATATATATTTATAAAAGATAACACTTAAGATCACAAAAAATTTCATGTTAAATCCATGTTCTTGAAGTAGTGTTTTGAAATCACACATTTACAGACATTTAATGTTTACTAAATATGATTTACAATTGAACGTGCAAAAGCTCTTAGAATAGCTTGAACGTTAATAAAGACAAGATTTATTGTAATTCTTGTTTATTTAAACGTTCATCCGGACATTACTCTCAAAGTAGAAGGGATGATAATAAATATAAATAGATTATTATTTATGTTATTGTTATGGCGTTATTGCCAAAAATTTGTGGGAAAAAATGAAAATTTGATTTTATCTGATACACTTTATGGAAAACTTATGTAAATTGAAGCCTCTTTTAGACGTAAACAGCCAAAATCATTGAGGCATAAAACATTTTCGCAGTATAGAAATTGTAAAAGAGTCGGCTGCCTTGATTGTATTTTTACTTAACATAATAAAAGAAATAATAAAATTATTTTGCTATAATCCGCGATACAGTAAATAGAAAATATATATATAGTGTTAAATGTATAGTGGACTATCCGTATTTTCATACCCGATACGTGCAGGATTCGTAAAAACACATGCACAAACCTCCACCACTTCCAGCACAATACATTAGCACTACACAAATCGCAAAGCCTGCGAAGCTTTGCGATTTTGTCGTGGAGTCTATCTCCTGATGATGCTTCGGTTGCGGGGCGAAACGATTGTTGAGTTTGTGATAGTGAACGTGTGTAGTGCTAGTGTATTGTGATGGAATTGTTGGAGGTTTGTGCATGTGTTTTTACGAATCCTGCACGTATCGGGTATGAAAATACGGATAGTCCACTATAAATTTAACACTATATATATTTTCTATTTACTGTATCGCAGATTATAGCAAAATAATTTTATTATTACTTGTGTATTGATCTTTGCAAAGTAACGCCTAATTCTATAAATTATATAATAAAAGAAGATAGCCAAAGACCAACATTTAGTCGATAAAAAGTTCTCCTGTAGTTACACCACCTATAAACGTAATGTTTGTGTTTGTGAAGTCAACGACAAATACGTACCAATATAGGTCAAGCATAAATTTTTACAACACCCACATTGTACGAAGGTTGTAAATTGTTTGGAAAGAAAATAAGGTTCGAAATGTCATATACACCTTGGAGTGAGCCCCTGAAGCGAGGTCGGTCAACACGAGTCACATCTAAGGGTAAACGTAAGTACACCAAGTGACTTGCATTCACACCGTTATTTCGCAACTTCGACGATGCTTCTGCGCTCGCCCGTCCCGCCCGGTGACGCTGTAAAAGCCATTAGGGCTAACAGCATACAGTCAGTTCGAAAAAAAAAAAAAATTCACACTGAGTAATGCTTTGATTTTTGTAATGATAAAATGGGAATATCGACCGCGTGATCCGAATATTTCATTAAGAATAATGGCAAAAGATTATATCCGAGTGTCAACTTAATACCGTCGCTTACACAGAATTATACATTGATTTTAAATATGATATTATACATGATTGATCACGTGGTTAGAATTTATTCGAAATATACATAAACGAAAATTAAATTATGTCAATCGTATGATAAGGTCGCAGTATTTTACTTTCTAACACCAACGTAAAAGCTATAATCCGAAGGGAACTATAACTTAGACTCAAAACGTTGCTCAAATGCGTTGGTATTTTACATATTATATATTAGAATTTTTAAAGATTCTGGCTTACGTCGTATTGGATTGTAAATATCAATAAATCACATAAGTTTTTAAACACAACGCATAGCGGTCAGAGCTTTGAGCTCTCGAAATCTTGATAAAGGTCGCTATCCTTATTCAAATCTAGTCAAATTATTTTTATCTAATTGTTGATATTCTTAAAAAAGCTAACTTAGAAATATTTAATTTTCAACAATATATACTCATACGAAATAAAAAATAATTTAGTTTTAAGTGATTATCTCTTGTTAGTGAATAATATTATTCTTAATGAGAAATAAAGATATCTCAAACCTCAAACCTCACAAAATACATTAAGAAAAGTCAGGTGGTTTACATTTTTTCTAGCATTTTATTCTATTCTAAGCAAGCGTGCATTTCAAGCTAGGTTTTTACATCTTCGAGCAATTTATGAATTGTATTACCCATTAAAAAAAATTAAAAGCAAGCTAGAAAAAAGAATTGACAACAGAAGTATGAACGATTTGCGAGACGTGTGACTAGTAATTGGAAATTTGATAAATTTTAAACTTTATTTCTGTCAGAAGCATGATTTATTTAATATTCCGTGTGATAGGCGTCCAGTTTATTGAGAGATAACTTAAATTGACATCGGCACCATGGATGTGAAAGTTTCCATTAATTTTCCATCGGGGACACCCATTAAATCGTTATGGTAAAACTGTTGGAAAACTACTGCAGTAAATATCATGGCCGAGTATAAGTTTTACGTGTCATGGCCATTTGTAGATAAGTTTTGTATTGTAAAGTACACGCAAAAATCCTTAAGAGTTTCTTAAGTCATTGTACTTGCCTTTACTTGTATTATAAAATGGATATGTGTTTAGTGGATATACTACAATTTATGATAACACAAGATAAACAGTTTACATGAGAGAAGCAATAATACCAAAAAAAAAGTTAATTTAGAATGTGTCTTTGCAATATACTGTCTCCTCCTACCCTTATCCCACTCTAAGTGGAGTCGGCACAGCATGTTACAAACATGTTGTCACATGATTTGGCTCCGTATTTTACGTCAGGCCGCTTGCCTGACGTCAACTTACCTTAGTCGCCTTTTACGACACCTCGGTAAGAAATAAGGGTGGTCTATTCTATGCGGATACCACACGGCACATACCTTACGCCTCTTACGACACCTTTCCTAAGTCATATTTTACGACCCCTCGGTAAGAAAGAGGGTGGTCTATTCTACTCAACCGAATACCACACGGTGTGTCAAACTTGAATGTATTTGTCAAAAAGATGGAGCAATATTTTTCCAGCATAGCGTAGATAGAGATGGGAAGAGCACCTTTATTAACATGTCATGTTTCACGTCTGTTAAATTTTTTATATAACTATGGAGGTTGCTTAGTTTTTAAGTAGCCCTTGTATTTTTAGACTTACAAATACTCACCACTAAACACCTTAATAATATTTGTGGGGATATTTTAAATAGTTCACAAGCTATTCCTATACAAATATATATTTTTTTTAACAGGAAAAAGCCCCTTATGGGTACCACCGCCCGACGGGGACGGGCGGTGGTTATGTCGGACTCGCACCGACTAAAACGACCTGTATGCTCCACCACGCTACTGACGGCAGGGGCAGGGTACCTTATTTGACCCCATCCCCACCAGCAGCAACTCTGATCCCAGAGACAGCAACTCTGATCCCAGAGCTGCTGTCCTCCTCTGGGTGGGGACCCCTCAAAAGAGAAGCCCCCCTCCGCTAACCGGTGCATCGGGAGCACCAGATGCACCGAGCGCCTCGGGGACCTGTAGGCCAGGCGTCCGATTAACCCCGTTCGAAGCGCCCGAAAGGTCCCCTGTCAGGGCGGCAGACGATGGGCTTAGGCAAGTCGCTACACCCGGACTCGCCAGCAGCAGATTGGTCCAGAACACGAGGTCCCGGAACCGCTCCGCCGCCTTCCCTCGCCAGTCAGAGCAGAAGGAGGCCATCGCTGCCCGCGATCGCTCCCTGCCCACCGTGCCTGGAATCGCACGGTCGACAAGGAGAGACCGCTCCCCACCTGTGTCACGGGCACCGCCTGCTGGACTGTCCAAGTAGGATAGTCCGTCCGCAAGCAGAGGCAGCGCCTACACCTCGGCACCGCATTCGCGACACTCACGGAACGCTCGCATCGGGCCTCCAGCCGGACATTCACGCCGGGCCACCGTCCCCAGACACCCCCCGAACACCGAACAGGTCCGGAAAGCAACCGTGTCAGGCGGAAGGTAGGGGCCCCAACCCACCGGGTAATTTTTTATAGAGGTTGTCTTCCTCGCAGCCCGAAGGCCCCCGCTCCCGTTGCCGGGTTTACGGGCTTCGCCAGTCCGTTCGCCAAGCCCAAGGAATGTAATCCGCAACATTTCAAGGACCTGCCCAGGGTGCGCCACGAGGAGGCCGACCGACATTGGCACCCCATTCCTATACAAATATGACTTTAACTCACGTGAACTGATCATAATAATTTTGGCTGCGTTTTCGTATATTAAAATACATTGTAGCAAAACGTAGCATGATATATATACCGCTTGATTTTGTCCGTATATTCATATGCTTGAACTTTAGTTTTGAGATATAAAATTGCCTAATTCACTTTCCTACTCTATCACTCCTCCTGCCCTAATCCCACTCTAAGTGGGGGCTAGCCGCCTGCCTGACGTCGACTTACCTTAGTCGCCTTTTACGACACCTCGGTGAAATGAGGGTGGTCTATTCTATGCAGCCGGATACCACACGGCACATACCTTAGTCGCCTCTTACGACACCTCGGTAAGAAAGGGGGGTGGTCTATTCTATTCTGCCGGATACCACACGGCACAACTTTCCTACTCTTTCACAATCTCAACTTTATAATTATATCGCCCCATCCGAAGTTACATGTCCCATATAAAAACATAGAAAATGAGACTTTATACTTCGGATGGGGCGATATCGATCTGTTCACTTCAATGTCGTCGTGGGACTTATTAATATCTGAAATGAAATAAAGTTTAATCTTTTAAACAAACAGCATAGTTTTCATTATTCATATATTAGTTCTAATGCCTTTAACAGCGCCACCGGATTTTTTCACTTTCAAAGATGCTTCTTCGCCAATCCGGCGAAGTTTTTTTTTTTTTTTTTTATGCGATAAGGCTAGCGCCTGGCTGCTATCTCGCCTGATGGTGAGCGAAAGATGCAGCCTAAGATGAACCGCGCTTGCCAAGTAGGTGCCTATTCACTCGTCTTTTGAAACTATGCAAATCGTAGGAATCCGGGAAGATAGATGCAGGAAGGGAATTCCATACTTTGGCTGTACGCATCAGAAAAGATGACCTGAACCGCTTTGTACGTATTTTTGGCACATCAATTGTATAGCGGTGGAGCCCCTCGCGGCGTCTTGTTGTTCGATTGTAAAACGGTGAGGAAGGGATCAGATCAAATAGATCTGTGGCACACTCTCCGAAATATATCCTGTAAAAAACAGAAAGAGATGCAACTGCACGTCTGTGCTCTAGAGTAGTGAGCTTTCTTTGAGCTAGCTTACTATCGCCTATGATTCTTCTGGCGCGACGATCCACAGAGTCAAGTGCCTGTAGTTGATACTTGGCGGATCCATCCCAAAGATGACTACAGTACTCCATACAAGAACGAACCTGTGCCTGATATAAGGTTAGGATTTGTGAAGTACTGTTTCACTTTGTTCAGGATACCGAGTTTTTTAGCGGCAGTTTTAGCTTTATTCTCAATGGATCGCCCGAAGTTTAATGTCGGAGTAAGCTGCATGCCCAGAAGCTCTAGATGATCAGTTAATTGCAGGGATATATTTCGGAAAGTAGGAGTCAGATAAAAAGCACTCCGTTTTGCGGAAAATAAACACGCCTGTGTTTTGGTGGGATTGAATTGGACTAGATTTGCATATCCCCAATCGGATACTGACTTTAAGATTAAATTCAATCGTCCAACCATGGCCTCTCTCTCGTGGTCGATTTCAGTACTACTTGCTTTGGGATTAGATATGTATCTTTCTACAACTGTGCTGTCATCGGCATAACCCAAGATACCAGGTTTGAATAAAGTACCATCTTTGAAAGTGAAAAATGGGAAATAAACTACAATTTCTCAATTTTTCATCATTGGACTTTTCAATATCTGAATTGCAATGAAACATATACTTTTAAAGAAACAGTATAATTTAAAATTTCAATTAGCTCTAACGGTTTTCTAGGGTGTCCCTAATGGATGGGCTAGCGCAGAAAGTGAATAAATGAGAATTACAGCACAGTAAAGTACAGACTCTGTATCATCGGGGGACTCGCCTTGGACACAATAGCTTTTACTGAAAAGCCCGCAAACTATTTTCATTAAAATATTACTCATAATACAGTCCTACGGTTATTTTTGCTACCAAATACTACGGATGTATATCCGGCACAATGTGATTCTGTAACGTACACTTGAATTCCGTTTAACTCAAACAATTGTATTAAAATAACACTCATCGTAACGCGTGAAGTATTTCAAAACATTGGTCCCGTTACGTGTATATCTTAAGAGAACATCTGTGAACAATTAATACAATTTACTGAGAACCTGAAGGCAATTATAGAGCATAGAGCAACTAACAATATGCTCATCGTTCTCGTGCCCTTATCCCACTCCTAGTTGGGTCAACAAAACATGGTTTTCGCTTAAGTTCTCTCCTATCATTTGTTAACTCTGGCGCTACTCCTTTTATATGCATGTGATACTCCACAGAGTCCATCCATCTCTTTTTCAGCCTCTCTCTAATCACATTTCCATCCACACTCATATTTAACACTCGTTTAATTAACAATATGCTGTTAGCTCTAAAGGCTTTCAGCGGCAAGACCGTACTGAAGCATCGTCTAGAATTTAAAATGTAGAGGAAAGAGAGTAAAAGTTCCACTAGCAATTCGGACCATTGTTTCTAATTTTGCCAAGTTCCCAGGTTTTCTATCAAAACAGAATTGCTTCATTAACATTCACGTTTGCGAATGACTTTATGAAAAACAAAATGTCGAGATAAAATCTTCATATTCCTAGAGAGTTTCTGTGTACTCTTTCCATAGAAAGAAGAGACTCTATGCAACACTGCGATAATAATAAACCGTTACTTTGATTTAAAAAAATACTTCATTTTATGTTATATTAAGAACAGTTAATAAACTTTTAAAAAACCTCTGAACATTTATGCTTGAAAGGGGGTTTGGTTTGAAGGTGGAAAACGTGAAAACTACGTTACTAAGAAAAATAAGTTACTATGATGTAATACATATTCAAATTAGAGACTTCATACAATGTCTATTTTTACTACGAAGTTGAAAACTCATAACACAACATCGTGTATTTTGATTGGTTTCCTGTCGAGTTGTTATATTCGACAGCTAGAACTATATTCTATGGCGTCATTTATTATTTACTAGCTGTGGCGCAAAGGTTATGTTTACGAGAAGATTTTCTTTTGGTTTTTCCGAAACTTATAGATTTTACCGAAATAAAAAGGATGGAATATTATAGTTATAGCCCTAAGTGTATGCAAATTATCGTACATATCCGTTATTCTGATGGAGTCCCAAATCAGTGCAAAATAGACCCATACACACAAACCCACACACACACACACACACTCATACACACAAAACCACACACACCAACACACACACAATAAAATTTTGTCGTAGAGCCTATCCTCCTGCTGTTGTATTCGGTTACGGGGCGAAATGATCATCAACTCAAGGAATCATCGCCGCCCACGACCTCTCGCAGAGCGAGTGGAATACACGCTTTTTGAAGGCAATTCTTTTTCCGTATTCATAACATACACAGTTGACGAAGACGAGGTCCTTGCTTTCTAACGTCATGCGCCAAAGCCTTAATCTACAACCATTATAACGTAAAACCTTTAGGAAAGGTAAAGATATTGCCATATCTTTATTAAAGTTGCCTAAACTAGCCTGTCTGGTCTCACAGGAGGCCGTTCTCAGGACTTAGAAAGTCTTCTACTCTCACTCAGCCTCCATTCTTTTAGCGGCAAGGCTTCTTAGCTCACTCAATCTCTCTAGTGACGCTGTAATGTTATGGCTGCATAAGTTCATCAGAAATAAAAAATATTTTTTATACGGAAGCAAATATAGAGAGTGATAATAAATAAAAATTATAATAAATATATTTATTTCACACTTACACACACGGTCGCCCATCCCTAAAGTAAGTAAATACTTGTGATATGGGTGACGGACAACTGGTAGATATACTACATATATAAACATACTTTAACACAAATATACACCCAGGCTCGAAGAACCAACAAATTATTTATAGAAAATGTTGGCCCTCGGCGGGAATCGAACCCGCGACCCGTCACTACCGAAACTAGGGTCACTACCCACTGCGCCAACGTACCAGTCAAAAAGTGAGGAATCCATTTCTTCATTTATGAAATCCTAGCACAGACTCCAAAAATGGGTCGAAATGGGTTACGCGTATGAGAGTGCATTCCACTAATGTCTATCAGTATTTATTTATTTTATTCTATTTTTTTTATTAGTAAAGGACCACCAGTAGCTTGTTCATTAAAAAAATCTTATACTACAAACCTAGTAATATCGTTATTAAGGTACAACATACTAAAAAAAAAACAAGTTTTACTAAACTACCACTTAATAAATAACAATTTTAAAATGTATATTACAATGAAAAACACAAATTAAAAAGAAAAAAAATAGTTATATTGCATAGTAGAAGTAAAAATGAATTTCACTTTTTACATGAATTCCTTATACATCTATACATTTCTATGGATGGATAAAATTTAAGTTACTACTTATTAGAATTAGGTTTCGGATATTCATAGTACATAAGGTATAATAATATTATCAAGCTATAATCAACTATAGAAGAAAATAGAAAATATATATAATGCTAAATGTAGAGTGTACTATACGTTTTCATGGCTGATGGAAGATTCATAAAAAAGTATGCACTACAGAACTTTCATTGCACACATTCAGTACCACAATCTCAACAATCATGTCGCTCCGTAATCGATGCATCATCATGAGATGGTCTCCACGACAAGATCCTAAAGCCACGCATCACCCAAGCAAGCAGAGTTCTCCTTAGATAAATCATATCAATCTGGAGTGAAACAGTAAGATTTTTGTCGTGAAGCCTATCCTCCTGATGATGCTCCTGATAGCGAGGCGATCGTCGGGATTGTGGTGGTGGGTGTGTGTGCTGCTTTTGTGTTCGTTGTTGCTGGTGAATTGCGCCTTGGGGTGCATGTGGTGGCTGGTCCTGCATGTATAAGGTGCGTAGATTTTGCCTGCTTCATACACATTGGCTTTGCATGCATTCACTTAACCCGTGCGGATTATAGCAAAGTAGTTGGTTCTGTTATATTGCTTGTAATATGGAATTCCGCAAAGTAACGCCTGCTTCTATAAATTATTGAAAAAGTAAGAAATAAACACACTTTCAAATTGCATACAGCAATGTCATGCTGCACAATTCATTTTTGAAAAGAATTACACTGACTCGAAAGTTCCTCTCGGTAGAAGCAACGTACTGAAACAGTGGTAGCTTAATTATCAACCGAAACGCCATTTGTCGATTCAAAGGGAAAAAGCTAAAAAAATATTTAAATTTCAATACAAATAAGTTTTGAAATGTCGGTCGCTTATTTCATTTATCATAATTCGAATTTACACTCAACACACGTTCATTTCCGTAACGTGACGTCAAGTGTAACAAATGTTTCCTCTGAGTCCAAAATGTTACATTAAAAAACAAATGTTGGTTTCAGCCTCGATACGAACAGAAGTTTACTCTATATTTGCTTTTAATTTAATAAAGAAGTATACCACCTTACATTTACGTTATCACACTTGCTTATGCGTATGGTTTGAAAATATACACTATATCTTGTAAATAATTTATAGAATTAGGCGTTACTTTGCGGAGATTCATAATACAAAAGTAATAATAAAATTATTTTGCTATAATCCGCTATACAGTAAATAGAAAATATATATAGTGCTAAATGTATAGTGGACTATCCGTTATTGCATACCCGTTACATGCAGGATTCGTAAAAACACATGCACAATCCTCCACCACTGCCACCTCAATACACAAGCAAGACACACGTTCACTATCACAAACTCAACAATCGTTTCGTTCCGCAACAGAAGCATCATCAGGAGATAGACTCCACGACAAAATTTCAAAGCCGATTTGCGATTTTGTCGTGGAGTCTGTATAATTTTCTATTTACTGTATAGCGGATTATAGCAAAATAATTTTATTATCACTATATTTTGTACTATATTTTGTGTTTCATAATATTAAAAATGCAATTGGCAATCTGGACATTGATAAATCTTCACAAATGTGTTTGGCGCAAATGAAATAAGTTATCGATTAGATCAGAGTTCCCCAAACCTTTATGTGTCGTAGACCCCTTGCCATGTTTTTCCGCGTTGGGCAGACCCCTACTTACCTGATTTTGATTTCCTGTAAATTTCTAATTGTAGTGAAGTTTAGTGTTAAAAACTTAAAGTAAAAACACGTGTTAATTTATACATTTATTAATTGAATTTAAATTAAAACTACTCAAAATAAATTTTGTATATTTTATGTAAAATATACGTAACATTAAATAAACTCCACATTCGTATTTATGGAGTGACGTATTGAACAAGTCAGTGCAAGGTAGCGAAGCTCTGAGACTGCGACTACGACTGCGACTCTCAGGTTTTTAAAAGTTCAAAATGTATTGCGACCACAAAGCAAATACCAACATCCTACAACTTACACAATTTTATAAACATATATAAATTATAATAAAAAAATTTTTTACTTCATAGGTACTTTTATAAATAATGTATATGTTTTGATATTATAAGATAGTACAATGTAAGTAAATAGGTATTATCAGAGTATGTGTTGAGATCCACTATCGTGGACCCCCATTTTCATTTCATGGACCCCCAAATTTTTTTTCGCTGACGTAGACCCCTTGCAGGTTGTCATAGACCCGTAGGGGTCGATATAGACCACTTTAGGAATCACTGGATTAGATTAATCAATTAACGTAAACGTATAGTCAAAAATACAACAAAGATGGCGTTGATTAAATGACTATTTCAATAAAATAATTAAATAATATTTAACAGTTTCAATGTTTTATTGTTAAATATTTTACGTGATAAAGAAATTAAAGTCAAACTTGATTCTTGATAAAAAATCCTTTAATTGTTTGTTTTATCACTTTTGTGATTTCGCTTATCTATGCTGCTCTGTCACAATTCAAATATTTATATGTTTAACATAAAAGTTTATATTCTCACAAAATCGTTTATAACTGTGCTATTAGATTGAAACAATTACTAAATTATCTAAATTTTAGAGTTTGAGTAATAGTTACAACTAAAATCTTCGCCGTGTGGTATCCGGCAGAATATAATAGACCACCCACCCTCCTTTCTTACCGAGGTGTCGTAAGAGGCGACTAAGGTAAATGCCGTGTGGTATCCGGCTGCATAGAATAGACCACCCTCCTTTCTTACCGAGGTGTCGTAAGAGGCGACTAAGGTAAATGCCGTGTGGTATCCGGCTGCATAGAATAGACCACCCTCCTTTCTTACCGAGGTGTCGTAAGAGGCGACTAAGGTAAATGCCGTGTGGTATCCGGCTGCATAGAATAGACCACCCTCCTTTCTTACCGAGGTGTCGTAAGAGGCGACTAAGGTAAATGCCGTGTGGTATCCGGCTGCATAGAATAGACCACCCTCCTTTCTTACCGAGGTGTCGTAAGAGGCGACTAAGGTAAATGCCGTGTGGTATCCGGCTGCATAGAATAGACCACCCTCCTTTCTTACCGAGGTGTCGTAAGAGGCGACTAAGGTAAATGCCGTGTGGTATCCGGCTGCATAGAATAGACCACCCTCATTTCTTACCGAGGTGTCGTAAAAGGTGACTAAGGTAAGTTGACGTCAGGCAGGCGGCCGGTAGTAGAATACGTAGCCAAATCATGTGACAACATGTTTGTAACATGTTGTGCCGACCCCATTTAGAGTGGGATAAGGGCAGGAGAATGATGAATGATCAGTTACAACTAAAATCTCTATTAATTAGCTCCATTTTCATCCTTTTTAGGCCCCAAATTGTATGAAAGTCCCCTGTTCCCGAACGCGACTACCCAAATATCTCTCTTATATGTAATAGAACATAACGATCACTATTATTTAAAGACTTTTTTTATAATTTCAACCGCTATAAAGTTTCAACAATAGATTTACTAAGAAGTAAACCCCAAGCAGTTATAAACAAAATCTCCATTTCTTGTATCCACAACAAAGTCATGAACGCGCGTGACAAGGTCGTCGCTAAATGACCGTACAACGATCTCTGACCTTAGTTACAGTATTGTTACAATAAAATATAAACACAGCAGTATATTTCAAGTCCCTTCACAAATATATTAAGTGCATTGTTCTAATTTTTATATTCTGTGGTGATTTATAGAAGCAGGCGTTACTTTGCGGAATTCCATATTACAAGCAATATAACAGAACTAACTACTTTGCTATAATCCGCACGGGTTAAGTGAATGCATGCAAAGCCAATGTGTATGAAGCAGGCAAAATCTACGCACCTTATACATGCAGGACCAGCCACCACATGCACCCCAAGGCGCAATTCACCAGCAACAACGCACACAAAAGCAGCACACACACCCACCACCACAATTGCGCCTTGGGGTGCATGTGGTGGCTGGTCCTGCATGTATAAGGTGCGTAGATTTTGCCTGCTTCATACACATTGGCTTTGCATGCATTCACTTAACCCGTGCGGATTATAGCAAAGTAGTTAGTTCTGTTATATTGCTTGTAATATTCTGTGGTATTTATTATTAAAACCACAAAGGATTTTTATAGTCGCTTGAGACGTTAACATTATTTAGATATTTACGTCAATTATGACTATGACGTACTTTATTGTAAGTATTGTATTGTAGGTTAAATATAATTGTTTTTATGTCTTCCACACCTGGTGGTGCGATTTTACATCGCGCGATTTCAGCTTGAACACAAAAAATAATAAAAACATTGTTAATTATCCGTAGTTAAATATGATATAAGATGTGTATTCCAAGATTTATTAAACAAAATAAAATAATTTATAGAATTAGGCGTTACTTTGCGGCGATCCACGATATTGTTTTTTTCCTTTTTTTTATTACTTTATTATTACTAGTTTTACAAAATTAAATTTTAAAAATGTGTTTTTTCCTAACTCTGAATGCCCATGCTACTATTTCTTATAAAAATATATAGGTAATAAGGCCTCGTGGACCAAATAATTCCCCAATCTCAGATAGCGATGTGTTATGAGTATAGAGTTATTATACTAGAGTAGGAAGTCATAGGCGGGCATGTAAGTGAGTGTCGGAACAAATAATGAGAGAGAAATGAAACTCATACCTCTTTTCTAATCACACATAAAAACGACAGACGAATAATAAGTCTTATTTGCTTCGTCTACATACTCTATTGTAATAACATGAGACAGGTAAAAATGCGTTCAATTCTGCATGTGGTAGAATTGGAGTTTTATTTTTTTACCTAAATTCGCGTCATTCCCTGCGAGAGAAGTTCAAGGAAACAGGTATTCTTACATTGACTTCACAGTATATTTTAAGCAATTTAACTTTTTATATAAGAATATGCATAATTATAAAAAGATTGGCGATGTATATAATAGACAAAGTAGGAACCGACATAAGCTTGCAGTTACAGCTTTGCGCCTTGCAAAAGTACATAAGTCGTGGGTTTGGCTATAAGATTCTATAATAAAATTCCGCAATCTACTTACCTTACCATTACAGCAGTTTAAAAAAACTTTTAAGATAAGGCTAATATAGGCTAATTCTATTGGCGATTACTTGACGATAAGAAACCTTTTGACGATTACTTGAAGATAAAATATAGCTACTCTTCGACGTCGTACAAGATCTTAATAACTTCTATATGTAACAAGTAATAAGAATTATTCTTTGAGAAGAGCAACCACCGAGTTTCTTGCTGGTTCTTCTGGAACCAGTAGTAGATGTTGACGATTCAAAAGCACTTGTTTAGAAGTTTACTTGAATAAAGAGTATTTTGAATTGAATTGAATATGGTTTAGCAAAGCACAGCATAAGCAGCTTGCTGCCGTTACGATATTAAGAAATAAAAAGATTTATTTTTCTTCATTTTAAAACATAATTCATAATCATCATTATGGTAAAAGATAATTATTGAGATAAAATGTATAGATAGAATAAATATTATGAATAAAGGATTTCAACACTTAGTGCGGAAATGACTACATAGACCTTCATAATCCATTCAGTCGTGATTTGGAAATAATTATATTTTAATGAGTGTCGATATTAAGCTAATTATTTTGTTTTATTTTGAAATGATTCCTTTTGTAAACAAGCAGTGCTTAAACGGAACGTTCTGTATAAACATAGACTATTTTAAACGAGTCTTTAAAATGTGAATAAAATAATAATGTGTAATATTCATTTATCTTCTATGCAGATAGTATAATGTGGATGCATTTTTTAAAAATATTATCAAATTCGATTCTAGAAAACATATATATTTAGATACAGCTCCATTCCACAATGATCACGCTGATCATTGTGGAAGGGGGTTTAATGGCCTTATTGCTCTGTGTTATTATATACTCCCGTTGTTTTTATAATGATAAAATAATTACAAAATAAGTTAGCACGATTTTGAAATATTTATAACTTATTATATTTTAAAATATATATCGCTTAGTATTAAAGTGGCCGAATTCAAAAAAGTTTTGGTGTAAATTGGAGTAAAGCTAGCATAATGCGTACAAAACTTATGATTGTTAAAGAGACCCATAACTTGGAAGAGCAAGAAAACACTAGCTTTTTTAATAGTTCATAACTATAATAAAGAATAATAATAAATTTATTATTATAAATATTAATAATTTAATAATAATAAATAATTAATATTAATAAAGTTTATCAAAGTTTATCATTTATATATAATTTTTTAATAGTGATATCATAGATAGCATTGAAACATAGATTACAATGTACCTAAACCAATAAGCAATCAATCAATTATATTGAATTCGGTCACTTTAATACTAAGCGTGCGATATAGTTAGCGATGATTTAGCAATAAAGTCGATATGGACAAGGTCCCAGGGACAACTAGATCCTTAAAAACGGTCATTAACTAAATTACTGGGATTTTAAGTTATAATAAATAGTATGAAATATGTGTTTACATGAAAATTTTCTGTAAGTTGCGCCCATTATAGAAAAGATGAGAGGTGCAAGATTGGGATGGTATGGACATGTAATGAGGAGGGATGAAAGTCATGTGATCAAACGAGTGTTGAGTATGAATGTGGATGGATATGTGACTAGAGGAAGGCCTAAAAAGAGATGGTTGGACTGTGTGAAGTATGACATGCATATAAAAGGAGTAGCGCCAGAGATGATGAATGATAGAAGAGAATGGAAGAGAAAAACATGTTGTACCGACCCCACTTAGAGTGGGATAAGGGTAGGAGAAAGAAGATGTGTTTACATGAGTTTTCATAATTTATTGCTTGAACATACCTATGTAATATTAATCTCCTATCTGTTTATTCTATCCTGGTATGAAAAGTTACAATCTACTAGGAGAAAGACGTAGAGACTCACCACACCTTCCTTGTTTGAAAGTCACAGAGTTAAAATCAACGCTTCGCTGATTATGTTGCCCTGGTAGGCATCGTGTTGGTTACGCAACAGGTTCCTCAACGAACAAAATAAAGAAGGAAAGGAATCCTGGTTTTTTCTCTTAGTTTTTAAAAAAATGATTTATAGAAAGAAGCAGGCGTTACTTTGCGGAATTCCATATTTACAACCAATATAACTTTAACTTTGCTATAATCCGCACGGGTTAAGTGAATGCATGCAAAGCCAATGTGTATGAAGCAGGCAAAATCTACGCACCTTATACATGCAGGACCAGCCACCACATGCACCCCAAGGCGCAATTCACCAGCAACAACGCACACAAAAGCAGCACACACACACACCACCACAATCTCGACGATCGTTTCGCCCCGAAACCGAAGCAGCGAAAATCGCACTGCGAGTGCGATTTTTGTCGTGGAGCCTATCCTCCTGATGATGCTTCGGTTTCGGGGCGAAACGATCGTCGAGATTGTGGTGGTGGGTGTGTGTGCTGCTTTTGTGTGCGTTGTTGCTGGTGAATTGCGCCTTGGGGTGCATGTGGTGGCTGGTCCTGCATGTATAAGGTGCGTAGATTTTGCCTGCTTCATACACATTGGCTTTGCATGCATTCACCTAACCCGTGCGGATTATAGCAAAGTTAAAGTTATATTGCTTGTTTTAAAAAAATTTTAAATTTTAAAATTTTAATTTTTTTTTAATTTTTTTTAAATCTTGTGAATCTTAAAATAGTTTTTATACCCGTTTCTTCGCCCGCATCAACTTTAATGTTGAAATACCTTCAATTACCTATTGTTTTTGAGAATTTGTCTATCCTACGAGTATATAGTGAGCCGATATGTAGAGCTTCCGCCGTACCAAATTTCATAGATATCATCATTCAGGCAGATTAGCTGTGAAAGCGTAGACAGACATTTCTATGGATTTAAAATATAATTAAAATTGAATACGATAACTGTTACTGATAATTTTGGGAAAAAAATATTTTTATAACTTTAAATGATAATTATTCCTAAATAAACCTTGGTATATATAAAAGGAGAATTACCCACATCATTACGTCATATTTTTGACCGAAAAGGAAATTTTAATTTAAATAATGGGCAATGGGCATACATCGAATATTCGTTTTAAATAATGTAGATAAACTTTTAAAACATATTTAACAGTTAAATAGTTCTGATCAATAACAGTTTTAAGATATATATTTTATATTTTCATATTTGCTAGGTAACTACATAGAGTTGGTCGCTCAATATAAAAAAACTTTAGTTAATATAATCATTTAAGGAAATCAAATAAAAATCATAAAACACTAAATAACTGGTTATATTTCGTGATAAATTTATTAATTTATGTCCAATTCTAAAGAATTAATAACAACAAAATCAAGGCGAAAGCAATAACCACAAATTCAACCAAAGTAGCTAAATAGAGCGAATAGTCATACTAAAATTTGCATGAAATTGGTTCTTACTTCCGAAATGGAGAGGTCAGTTGTAAGTGGTAAATCAAACTGCAATTGGCCATAAATCATGTACAATATCGTAAATAGGTCACGGCCTTATTGAGATCGAAATGATTTAATCCAATTTATTTATTCGCATCCAACGTCTGGTAAAATAATCTGTACTTTTTATTAAACCAACAACGGTATACTTTTAGCCCTAACAGTTTTTATATTGTCATCGGGTGGACTTGAAAATCGTTATAGCATAGTGTAGAGAATGAAATGTACAGAGTAGAGCCTAGAAAACTCTTTTAGCTTTAGGAAACGTCGTCTTAACAGAGCCTTTTGTGAGAATTGCATTAGGCCATGTCTACGGTAGGGCTGGTGGTATGGTAGTATTCATTATTCCTTACAAAAGATATGATAGAAGTATTTTGCTCTTATCCGCCCGCCGTTTCGCATTATCATCATGTAATTGTAGACTATACATATCCCCAGAATTCTCTAGAGATATGCAGGTTTCCTCACGATGTTTTCTTTCACCGGAAAGCGAGAAATATTTTTCAGCTATCAATTAGACACAGTTTTTAGCAGAAAAACTCATTGGTGCCTGTCCAGAGTCTAAGTCCGTGACCTCCTCGAAATAGTTGCACGGTCTCACCGCTAGGCTATCACAGTTCACTTTGGTGGTGATCTGTGATAGCCCAGTGTGAATATGTGATATTCACTTTCTCCTATTTTAAGTATGCCTTTTGCTTATCAAGTAGATCCCTTAATACTTGTTTATACATTATCAACAATCTGACAGTACGACAGTATTGAAACATTACATAAACTAAATGTATAAGACAGCTTTAAGGTAAGCAATAATAGTTATAAATTAAATCAGATTACACAATGATGCAATGAAATTATAAACGGTAAGGCGCCTGTATCAGCTGAGTATGCGTCTATTGCAGTTAGGGTAGACCACAATTTTATTTTCACAGGACTTATTATATTTTTTTAATTTATTTCTTTTATTTTTAGACTGGCCTGTTGGCGCAGGTGGCAGTAACCCTACCTTCAGCTTTGCTGTTGTTTTTTATGTATTTAAAATTATATATGTACCAGCCGACAGAGCGAACGTTGTTTTGCTATATAAATTATTTCTTGGAAATTTCTAGTGTAAATTTATAAGAAATAGAGGTTGAGCCCTTATTACTCAGAGCCAAGGTCGGCAACGTTTTTAATGTAAGAGTTAGTAGTAAAGAGTGGCAGCAAAGAGTTAAATACTAAATTAAAAATTCATGGCGGGCGCCAACTATTTTTTAAAATATTCATATTTATAAAACATGTTCATTTTTATTTATTATTATTAGCAATAGTTTAAGGGCGCAATAAAATTTATTGGTCGGCTCAGTGGCGCCTGCGGGCACCGCGTTACCGACCTCTGAGTTAGAGGTATAAAAAATAGATAGTAGCCGATTCTCAGGCCTAGTGAATATGGATAAAAATTACATAAAAATCGCTCCAGCCGTTTCGGAAGAGTATGGTCAGTAGCATTGTGACACTTTGATGTAAATTAGAATATATTTGTTTATTGTATACCATTACAATATCAGCTGCAGTAAATTGATCGAAATAAAACTGACATATAACGTATCACTTTTATTAGTTCCAATTTCACGTACTGTTATAACATAATCACAAAATTGAAAGTAAAAATTATCATTATTGGGGTACAAAATATTTTAATAGATGAAATAAATAAATTATACTTACCATGTAAGATTATGTTTGATTCTTGTATATATTACCGTTAATCTTAACATACTATTGTTTAATATTAAGTTCACTATAATGTCAAATAACAATAACTTACGGATTTTGGTTTATTCTTACAAGAAAGAGTTATTCTCTGGATTATTTTAAAAAGATGAAGCACACTCAGACTACCGCTAGTCAGCAAAAATAGGTCACGGACATATAAACGGTGGCAAAAATGATTACAGACAAACAATGTGCATTGAAACGCAGACTTACGTAAGCACACGTACACACTCAAACACACACACACAACATACCAAAAGACAGATGCACGCATGCACTCAAATTTTGTAAATCACGTATTTGACATGATAAAATCCTGTCAATTTGTGATATAAACATATATAAGTAGAACTGATGAAGATTATTAGATAATTAATAAATATTATAATTATCTCTCCACTTCGGTGTCCCGTTTTAAAACTTTAAATATGTCAAGCCTAATCTATTGCAGGTGGTAATTTCAGTCTAGTAGCAAAGTAAAGTAAAGTAAATTGAAATCCGGGATAATACTGTTACACGTGCTCGAATTTGATGATAAAGCGATTTACTGGTTGTTATGTAATCGAGACAAGGCTACTGGTAGCAGCGGCAGTCGGACTTGTGACATAATCATGTATTCTGTCTTCTTTAGACTAAGCAATGGTCATGAGTTTTAGTTTTTTTGTAATTTTATAAGGATTTAATACCGTTATTTTTCGAAGGATTGGCTGTTCCAATCTACCGGCGTACTCGTATACTTTCAACAGATGTTTATAAATAAACTCTTTTAAACTAAACTATTTTCTAAAATAAACTAATTTACTAAAACGATCACTTTATAAAAACTTCAAAAAATAAAAACTTAATAAATAATAACAACAATAATAAAAAACATACATATATTCATAAATATATGTATATGTTTTTTCTTGGTATCTACATATATTTACAATTAATCGAAATCATCGATTCCATTGCAGTTGGGTAAGTTTCCCAAAATACTGACTTCGTTACGTCGTTATATGGCCAAACTAATTTTTAATAATTGAAATTTATCCACGCCCTTATCCTTTGAGCCGTGATGACATTTCACAGTCTTACGTGAAAGATGAAGGATTTTTTTTTTTAATAAACTGTATATACTAAGAAAACTGGAAGAGTCTACTTGAATAAAGAATATTTTATATTAAATCAGATATATCGCTCATGGGCTTCGATAATGGTACAACTTAAAAACTATGTTTTGGGATAAATAGAGTTTAAAGTTTTCATAACAATGCATAAACAAGTTAAGTTAAAAAAGCTTTTAACAAATTGACATGTTCTTACTGTTACCCGTTGAGGAGTGCCCTCGTCTGGAGCCAATCCTGGAAGGAGCCAGGATAGCTCAGGATCAGGTCATGCTTACCATAAACATGCATTGTCATCGACATTGGATCAGCGTATAAAATTACAGCCCAATCGGCCACTGGGCACTGGGTCAGTGGTTTCAAATTTAACTTGCAAGATTCCATCTTCACATACGAGTAAATACACGGCAAGTTGAATAATTTAAAAATGCTTTAGTTTGCTTAAACGAACGGCTTAATATTGAACTGTGTGTTCTGCCAGTACTGATGCTGAAAAGAATGTGTATTTTAACATTTATACTTACCTACTACTTAGTCCAAAATAAATCTTTTTTGCAATATCTATATACTTATTATAAAACAAAGTCCCAAAAAGCTGTCTGTCTGTATGTAATCGATTTTCTTAAAATCTACTGAACGAATTTTTGTACAGTTTTCACCAAAAGATAGTGCAATACTTCCGGGTGGTTTAGCTAAATAGTACATATCGGTATTATGTAAATTGTTGTGAAGAAACCGCGCAGTTTAAAAAAAACTTGCTTGCTGAGAGTTTTAGTCGCGTGCGCTGCGTAAACCAGCAGAGATACGCTAAAGTAATGTACTAGAGAATTATACATCTATAACACTTCTACAAAAAATTCAGCGATAGCATGTTTCTATCTTTTACGGTTAACTCACAATAACTACTTCTATGTTCAAAATTTTAATTTGGATTTTTTTTGTGACATCTGATTTCGATGCGGGCTAAGCCGCTGGCACAGCTAGTCCATTTATAAATTTAAGAGACGTCTACAATAGTATATTAATACCTTTTTATCAATATACATAAAATATTTCTGTTATCAGGTATCGAATTAATTTCTCGACGATTACGATACCTGATACCGTTGACTTTGATTGGTAATAATAATTTTTACTTTTTCAATTTTTTGCAGGCCCGAATGTGACTTATCGTGGGCTTCGCGTTCAAACCCCGGATTTGTACATTGTTTACTACAGGTATAAACGGCTATACCTAAATCTTTAGTAATCAAGGGTAATTTCGCTGACTGCTATATTCAAAAATATTTCATATTCCGCAATAATAATGTATGTAATGTAACGTAATATAACAAATATGTAGCAAATACAAATTATTTTCTATAATATTAAAAAATAATATTCAAAAATTACACGTGTTTGAATATTTCTGGATTCGTTCAAGGTTTGCTTGCGAAATTGATCACGTGAACGTGTTTCTTAAAGGCATAGACTTTGACGTTACTCTTTCACAATGAATACTGGTAACGCAAAAACTAATATATCGCGAGAAGATATGTTAATATAAAAATATCAACTTTTAATAATTCTGAATTTTGATAACTGACTGTGGGCCTCATAAATAAAAGCCTAGAATAACGAAGTTTTGTCGAAGTCAATTAATTATGTTTAGCCATTATAGCCGATTAGGGTATCGTGTGACTCTCACCAAGGGTCACAGGTTCAAACTCCGGTCACGCACTAATGTGTTTTTTCATTAAAAACATATGTGCGTAAAAGTAATTTACTATTACGCTTTAGGTGCAGAGAATCCTTGGGATATGTATAACCAATATATACCAATCCGCATTGGAGCAACGCGGTAGGTTTTATCTCTTCTGACTTCTGACCGGGAGGCCGTATGGAAGGAGAAGGAGCTGCACGGTCGCTTTTTCAAAGCTCTACACGAGCCTCATGTGGATACAAGAGCGTCCGTCCAGTGGCTGCGCTTCGGTGACCTCTTCTGAGAAACCGAGGGCTTTGTCTGTGCGATACAGGATCAGGTAATAAAGACGCGGAACTACCGAAAGCACATTCTAAAGGATGGCACTGTTGATATTTGTCGAGCTTGTCGCCATCCTGGTGAATCACTTAGACAAATGCTTTCGGTTGCCCAGCGCTTGCTAACACTGAGTATCTGCATAGACATAACCAAGCAGCTAAAATCCTCCACCAAGAGCTTGCTCTGAAGTATGGCCTCTTCGAGCACAGGTTGCCTTATTATATGTATAAACCGGCGCCGTTACTCGAACGCGACGGTGTCCGACTATACTGGGACCGATCGGTCATCACAGATAAAACTGTCATGGCCAACAAGCTTGACATAGTGGTAGTGGACCGGGAACACTCGCGGGTGTTTTAAGTGGACATCACGATCCCGTTTGATGAGAACCTCGTGAGAGCTGAAACTGAAAAGAAACATAAATATTTAGATCTAGCACACGAGGTTACCTCAATGTGGGGCGTGGCGTCCACTGAAATCATCCCAATCGTTATATCTGCGAACGGATTAATCCCAGCCAGCCTCGCTCAGCATCTGAGGCAGCTTGGCTTCCGTGGCAGCTCACAGCGAAAATGCAGTATACTTGCATACTATGCATACGTATACTTACTATCTATATTTATTTAAATATCTATATTTATATATATATATAGATAACTCGGGCGTGAATGACAGATCAGTCAGACACCTCTATCTATAAAAACTTGTGATCTTGATGTCAAGGTGATTCAAAGACCGCACTATTCATTGTTAGCCCAAAATCCAAAATTAAATTATTTCATTAAATTCTAATCAAACAGGCCTAATACGCTCCAAACTCATCAGGGATTTAAAATCTAGATCTCTTTAGACTATAGGCTCAGAATTTCAACTTAAACAAATTGAACCTTAGCAATGTTTACTATTAACAGCCGAAATTTGATTAAGATTTTCCAGAGGTCATGATTATGTTCCAAAGCCAACGACCTTTAATTTGTAATTATAAGGAGAATACATATTATAATTTTTTTATTTTTTATTTTATTATAAAACAAAGTGCCAAAACAGCTGTCTGTCTGTATGTAATCGATTTTCTCAAAATCTACTGAACAGATTTTTGTACGGTTTTCACCAAAAGATGCAATACTTCCGTATGGTTTAGGTAAACATATCCATATTCATATTACTAAATTAATTAATTAATAAAACATAATTAATTAATAAAACTAAGAGTTCATTGGTCTAATCATTAATTGGTTTTAAACAGCATACAATTATTTCGATATAAATAAATAAACATAGCTACTGACAACATCGATTTGTGAATCCACGACTCGTTCGCGTCAAAGCGCTGAAATACCCTTATTATGTACTACTTGCTTTTATTCCCGTTCCCGATGCAAGACCGGGAACTTTCTTATTCTAAATGTCAACCCGAAATATAACATTCAATTCTCCAATATATCATCAGCAATGCTAATGAATTAGCCGTTAACTCGCGACTGAAAGACAGACAGGTAAGTAAACTTACGCATAAGACTTCCAAAACTCCATCGATAGAAAACAAAATTTCAAGCTGATTCCAAAAAGTTGTTGTTATAATATTTTTAATGAAAATGCACCACCATAAAATCTGAATGTTTCAATTTTGCTTAATGGTAATTCCGAGTTTTGTACTTGTAGTTATAACAATAAACTAAAGTTAACTTCCCTCAAGATAATGGATTTTTTTAATACCCTTCATTTCATATTAAAACATCCTATATAAAAAGACAATAAAACCCGGAACCTTAGGGCGATACCCTTAGAGTAAGTTAGGGTTGTCACATATTTGCCGTTTTAAGAAGAGTTAACATCACAACTTATTATGAAAGTGTTAAGCGTACGAAGGCGGTTTTGGTAATTTCAGGACTTATCCCGATAACGAAACTTTCCAAGGAATGCGCTGGAACAGCGGGAGAACACTTGGACAGAATGGGCAAAGGAATGGTCGAAAAGAAGTGAACCAGCTTTAACTAGAGAATTAATCAAAAATCTAAAGAAAATCTAAGAAGAAAAAGCTTGTAGAAGTTGATCGCTGCATCACACAGGAGGTGATCGGGTCTTTAAACGTATCCCATTGCTATTGGGAAATCGTGTACTGAAAAATGTTACTTCTGCGGTGAGGAAGATACCCTTAGACACTTGATTTTCGAGTGCAGTGATTGGCACACGATAGGAAAGCTGTACAAGGAACCCATGATGAAGTCATAAACCGAAACAAACTGAGTAAGACGAATGAATGACTGAATTATGTCTCCTATGAAGCATGTTATTAATAATTATGTGAATTTACATAAATTGACTAAATTTTTAAAGAATATCTAACAATATAATTAAATACCTAATAAAAGGTTAGAATTTTTTTTAATGTATTTTTTTGCCAACCCTGTGCAGAGTTGACACTCGTATGTTGCGCCAGAAACCTCACTGAGCGGAAGCGTTCCGAACCATCTGGAAATATTTTCGCAAGATAGAGCGGGTTGTTTACAGCCTTCTTAAGGGTAATCTCCCATTTTTATACGGCTCTTGACCTCCGCTGACCTTTGATACTAAATAATAAGCCAGATGAAACAAATTGGTTCAAATCTTTCGAACTTTTAGATGGTTTAAGTTTTTTAATTAGCTACTTTTATGACTAACTTTCAATAACTTCGTAATCTTGCTTGATTTAGCTTATTAAAAGATTGTGAAAGCTCTACGTTTTTAATGAAAGTATGTCGCTTAATCTTAAATTAAGCGCTTAGCGGTGAATGAATCGTGATGAAACCTGCAAATGCAAATACAGAAATCATAAAAAAATTCTAAGATTTATATAACCTACTAATATGCAACAGCATGGTGGGTTTAAGTTCTAATCCCTTTAAAAGTTTTTGTCTTGATTCAGCAGTATAGTACGCGGCACTAAATAATGCACATCGATGTTTACAACGAAATAGCCGGCCAGTTCGGTTTCGTAGAGCGCTGTCACTGTCACACACGGGTTCGTCAGTCTGCGCGACAAACACAATGCTCTATGAAGCAGAATCTAGCCGATTTCTCTCTAAGCCTCGATGTGCATTATTTATTGCCGGGTACTATAGATTAGTAAGGGGCCGCTTCTTTACCAAACAAATCAATTTTTGTAACGAAAAATCCGGGAGAAGCCGATATTTTATGGCCCGTCGTGTGGTGGTGACCGAGTGTTGTATAAGACGACTAAGATAAATTGACCCGCCGTGTGCTATCCGGCTGACTAGAATAGACCAACCTCATTTCTTACCGGCGTGTCGTATAAGGCGACTAGGATAAGTTGACGTCTAGCAGGCAGCCGGTCGCAAAATTACTAGCCAAATTATCTAACAACATGTTAAAAAGTGTTGTGCCGACCCCACTTGGAGTAGGATAAGGGCAGGAGAATGATTTTAGGAAGCTGATATTTTATGGTGTGAGATTATCAAGTCATAAAATATCGAATCATTCCGAGATGTTTAGTTTCGGAGAACAATATTTCACTGTCTAAACTTTCGGTTAACCATTTAGATTTGAAATAATTGAATAATGAATATGATAACGTTTCCGCTATTTGACCGCATATGTTTACTTCTTATCTTGTTTTTACTACTTCATGGCTGTTTTAAAATTCATGAACTTAATTTGTAATTCGAAAATTATTCCGTCAATTAGTGTGGAACTTACAATGATGTTTGTTATTTAATGTTAGATACGTCGTTTTCATGGCGGCCTTTGCCACACTCCCGATAGAGTATGCTTATCAAAATTACACCAAGCACCAAGCTCAAAAGCAATCTTGGTGTCTGGAAAATTAATATGATAGCGATTATCATATATATTAGCACATATTTTGCTTATTTTCACGCATCATGTCATATGGCATAATGCTGTGGGGTAAAGCGGCAGATATTAGAAAGATTTTTGTTGCCCAAAGAGAGTCATACGTGCTATCTATAATATGAGGCAATGTGAGTCTCTTCGCGCAAAGTTCAAGGAAATAGGCATACTTACAGTAGCGTCACAATATATATATATATAGTAATATTATTTTCGTACGAAAAAATATTCATATGTATCAAACTAAATTCGATGTGTATCATAGATATACCAGAGGTCACAAAAAGCTTGTAATCCCTGCGTTGCGTCTTAGCAGAGTTAGCAACTCATTGGTTAGTCTCGGTATTCGCTTTTACAATAAAATTCCGCAATCATTCGTTGGTCTCGGTACTCGCTTTTACAATAAAATTCCGCAATCTGTATTAGAATTATATACAGAAAAGTTTAAATTAAGTGTAAAAACACATTACACAATTGAAGATTATTTGAATGATAAAAATGCTTGGATTTGAAAATCCTTTCAGCTCCAAACAAGACTGCAATTAAATAATGTAAATTTAAATGTTTAAAAGATTGACCGCCGAGTTTCTTGCTGGTTCTTCTCGGTAAGAGCAACATTCCGAACCAGTCAGTGTAGCTTATTAAATCTAATTATTGATTCTTGAAGATTCAAAAGTGCTTGTAAAAAGCCTACTTGAATAAAGATTATTTTGATTGATTGATATCCCAAATCCTAATAGATTAAGCTAAACAATACCCCAAACATTGCCAGTGATGAACAACTCTGTACTCATATTTACATTCCGGTAGAATTTAAAGTCTGGTGGTGTTCATATATTGGTTAAATAAGCAGTGGCGTAGAAAAGTACTACGTAAAGGCCCTGGTGCAAAAAAAGTAGGTTCTCGTCTAAACTATATAAAAATACTAGCTTTTAAGCGCAACTTCGTTCGCGTAGACTGCAGTCTTATTATTTGAGTAAACCATACTACTTATATTAATTATGGTTAAAGTGGGTTAACCTTAAAAGCTAGACGTATGCTGTAGCAGACTTTTATTAAGAACTTTTAGAGGGGAACAACTTTATTTTATATGATTTTTTAATAACTTTCACCGTTTACTTAGCGCACGCAAGTAAAGGATTTTTTTTTTAATTCTGCTATTTCGCAATATTTTTTTTCTGCTCCTCACCTATTCATCTTAGCGTGATAGTATATAGCCTTTCTCAAAAAATGGACTATCTTACACTCAAATAATTTTTCATATCGGTCCAGTGGTTCCTGAGATTAGCGCGTTTAAACAATCAATCAATCAATCCATCAATCAATCAATCAATCAGTCAATCAATCAATCATAAAACCAAACAAACTCTTCAGCTTTATATATTAGTATAGATTTGTTTCGCTTTCTTCGTGTTCTGGATCCGACGTACTCCAACATTTGGGTTTTCCTGGAGCTCGGGGTCCCCAGGGCTAGCCCTCCAATAGCTACGCCACTGATAATAAGTAAATAAGAAGTTTAAGAAAATATTATTTCCTCCGTTAGCACAATATATATAAGCATTTTACAAACGGCTTTGTGATTTAGTCGTGAAGTCTGTCTCCTGATGATGCTTCGGTTACGGGCGAAACGATTGTTGATAGTGATCATGTGCAGTGCTTGTGTATTGTGGTGGCGGTGGTGGAGGTTTGTGCATGTGTTTACGAATCCTGCATGTATCGGGTATGAAAACGGATAGTCCACTCTACATTTAGCGTTATATATATTTTATATTTACTCTATCGAGGATTATAGCATAATAATTTTATTATTACTTTTGTATTATGGATCTCCGCATAGTAACGCCTAATTCTATAAATTATTCACAATATATTTTTTAGGAATATAATTTAAATGCATAAAAATTACACAATTATATAAAAAAATTGGAAATGTACATTCGTGTAGTACGCGGCAATAAATAATGCACATCGAAGCTTAGAGAGAGAAAATGTGGGACAGGTAAAATCTCGGGGGGGTGGGGTTGGCTTTTATATTAAAACAGGTATCTCCGTAAGAATTATCTCTCATACTGAAGTTCCGATGGTGGAACAGATGTGGCTTGATGTTAGCGTTGGAGGCAAAAGAGTAGTTGTAGGGACGGCTTACAAGCCACCCTGGCTGAACGTACGTATATTCTTAGACGCACTTATGGAGACTTATGGATCATTACCGCGCCATGATCACGTGGTTTTACTTGGCGACTTTAATATTAACTTTTTTGAAAAGGGCACTCCTAATATGAAAATGTTAAGTGACTTTCTAACTTGTACTAACCTAAAACAATTGGTTGACGAGCCGACTCACTTTACCAGCCAAAGTAAGACACTTTTAGATCTCATTTGTACCGACATTAGTACCTACCAAGTAAGGGTAGACTATATAAGTGATCTCAGTGGCCATGCTTTCATTAGTTGCGAGTTTAAATTTCTCAAAATTAGACCAAAGGCGAGATTAAAACATTATAGGCAGATAAAAAACATTGATGCAGATGAACTTAGCTTTTGTCTGAACTCCGTAAAATGGGATGACTTTAAATCAACCGGAGATGTTAATGTAATGGTTCCTGAGTTAACTTCAAATTTACTATCAATTTTTGATTTTCTCGCTCCAGTAAAGATAGGGTATTTAAAAGATTTCCAACAACCATGGATAACATACAATATAAAAATGATGATGAGAACTCGCGATGAGGCGCTAGTGAGAGCTAGGCGAACGAAATTGAATGAACACAGAGAATATTATAAAGAGCTCAAGACTGATGTGGAATCAGCGCTTGACAGGGAAAAACGAGCATACTTCACTACATTTATAAATAATAATGCAAAAAACCCTTTACATCTATGGAAACACTTAAAACAGAATATTAAATATAAAGATAAAAGAGAGTGTATACTACCCAAAAACTTAAATGATCCGAATAAAATTATTAGTCACTTTGAGAATATTCCAGGTAATCGACATGCGTCTATCTCGGATATAAACTATTATACAAAAACAAGATACGGCACAAGTACATTCTCTCTAAAAACAGTTGATAGTGTAACTATTATAAAAACTTTTCGCACTTTGAAATCTAATGCGGTAGGATTTGATAAAATTTCACTTGAAATGATAAAACTCTGTCTAGAACATTTAGTTGAACCTATAAATTTAGTCGTAAATACGTCTATTAAAACTAACATGTACCCTAAGTTATGGCAAAAAGCGGTAGTAAAACCAGTTCCTAAAAAAGACGACCCAGTGGAAATTAACGACTTACGACCTATCAGCATTTTATCATGCTTTTCAAAGATCCTAGAGAAAATTGTTTATTCTCAACTATCCGATTACTTGGAAACGAACAACATCTTACCGTGCAAACAATCAGGCTTCAGAAAGCACAGGAGCACTACAACGGCATTAGTGGATGTTGTAGACAATATATTAGGTGCTCAGGACGTAGGCGAGGGGACAATCTTAGTATTGTTAGATTATTCCAGGGCATTTGAGACAATCAATCTGGATTTGCTTATAGCTAAACTATATTATTATGGATTTAGTTCGGAAACTATAGAGTGGTTTAACAGTTACTTGAGAAACAGAACACAATGCGTGGAAGTAACAAACGAGGATGGCAGCAAATGTGTTTCACAATGCAAGCCAGTCTTAAGAGGGGTTCCGCAAGGCTCTATATTAGGTCCGTTACTGTTTATCCTTTACTGTGCAGATGTGACGAAAATTATCAAGAATTGTCGGTATCATATATATGCAGATGATATCCAAATATATATATCTTTTAAGGCTGAAGAAGGGAAAACTGCGATCGCAAAATTGAATGAGGATTTGAGCCGGCTGGTGATGTGGTCGGATGCTAACTGCTTGCAACTTAACGCTGATAAGACAAAGTATATGTTTTTAGGAACAAAAACACAAATTAATAAAATGTCCCACATGAACCTAAGCGTTAAATTACAAAACAATATTATCCACAGAGTCACTGAGGCAAAAAATCTGGGGGTATTAGTAGACGAGAACCTGCGTTTTGAAAAACATATACTTAATATAGTCAAAAATTGTTTTTATAGATTAAAAATACTATATCGCATTAGGAAATATCTAGCAACTAATATACGAATAAATCTTTGTGAAACCTTAATTCTATCCAAATTGAACTATGCTGATATAGTCGTAGGTCCGCGATTGTTGGTACGAACAAAAAACATCATACAACGAGAACAAAACGCCTGTGCTCGTTTTTGTTTCAATATCCCGCCGCGTTCACACGTCACACCATTTTTAAACAGCGTGAAAATATTAAAAATGAATTATCGACGACAGTTGCATTTTGCTACCCTTTTGTTTGGTATAGCGAAGTACAAATTACCAACTTATCTCTATGATAAATTTAATTGGCCAAACGACCGTATTGTTAGTCACGACACCAGAGGATCTTCCCATTTGCTATTCACACCGCGGCACCACACAGCTGCCTTCCACGGGAGTTTCAAATACACAGCCACCCACTGTTGGAATAGTATCCCACCGCCTATATGGAATCTTAAAACGGTCAAAAGCTTCAAGTGCAAATACAAATCACTTTTAGTCGATTTGCAATTAAAATCATAACAAAAATAAGAGGCCGGGAGAAAACACCTTTCCATACTGTACTGTGTATTTGACATAGCAGGTCAAAGACTGTCGCGATAGCAGTTTGTATTCTAAGTTCCAGAGATATTTTTTTATTGTTATTTTATTTAGATTTTTTATTTTTTATATTTTTTATTTTTCAATATATATCTTAATACTTTCCTTTGTAGTGTACTAATAGTAGTAATATTCATCTGTAGTAGTAAGGTAATTTTTAATTATTATTATTGTTGTTTTTTATTTTTTATTTTTTAAAAACAGGTTTCGATTTACTTTTTATCATAGTTGTTAAATGTTATATTAAATTATTATTATACGATTATAGTTGAAAAAGGTGAACAATGAAATGTACGAAGTTACATTTCGTTGTTCACGAAGCTGTTGCTGACGTTGGTGGTGAATTGGCTTAGTTAGGGTATGGTCGCCACTGAAAACCAGTGTTGGGGGCTACCTCAACGTAAACTGAGTGGTGTTCCTTTTTGCAACGTCACATTTCTCTGCATAGGTATAATTTAAATTTAATTTGTCTATATAACTGTGATGTTTGTAGGGTAAGGGTGACAGTTGTAAATAAAAGGTTTTTTGATTTGATTTTGATTTGAAAATCGGTTAGATTCTGCTTCATAGAGCATTGTATCTGTCCCACTGACTGGCGAACCCGTGTGAAAAGTCACATACTAACTGAGTGACAGTGTCAGAGCTCTACGAAACCGAACCGGATGTTTCGTTCTAAACATCGATGTGCATTATTTAATGCCGGGTACTATACATTGATTAATGTAACTTTTCATTATTCCTGCCGGTGATGAGACACGCATAACGCCGACGCCAATAATCATTAAAAAGCATCTGCAATATTAACTCCATAAACTTTCGACGCCCCCCACGTTTCGTCGGAGCTTTAAATTAATCGCAAAAGCACTTTGTCTCGGCGCTAAGACGGATGTTCCGAGTAATAAAATGTCAAGGTTAACCAGAAAATGATCGTAAAATGATACTAGTGGAAAACATCTCATTAGTCCTTGTGGCGTTCAGATATGGAAATGGGTCATTTGTTACATAAGTGGGAAGTAATTCTTTTACTGAGAGTATTTTTATTTATTTTATAATTTTAAATTTATTATAAAATTAAACTCGGGTTAAAGACAATTTGTTTTTCAAAAGAACTTACACTGTTCGCTTACAATTAAAATTAAACATTTCATTGTGCATTTCGCATGCACAACTAAACAATATTTAAAACCTTAAACAATTAATTTATTGATATTAATAAAACTAATAAATTATCTAATTTTAGACACGAGCAGCGCCTGTACCATCATATATCCAGCATTTCGATACTACGGAATTAGTGATGAAACCTTTATATACCTTTCTAGTTATTGTAGTGTTAAATGAAACTACATGCTACTTAAATAGTAGACAAGAACTTATATAATAATCAACCTAGGATAAATCATTGGACCTTTTCATAGATATGAGTTAATTTATGAGATCATGTTAATATTATGGTCAAATTGCGTATGACCAGCTGACGTCCATCGATTGAAAAAGAAGTAGATGCAGATTTCCTGATGTTGCTATCTTCTCCATAAAGCACGTGCTAAATTTTTAATTATTCATTGAGCTCTTAAGTTGTTATAGTAAAGTCGCCTATGGAGATTTAATGGGGTTGAATCTGTGAAGCTAGGGTCACGCGCTCTGACTGACCGATTTGTTTTTCTTTTACGTTAAACATTTGTGTTACATCATCAGAGAGGATTTTCAAAATCATCTCGATAGAAATTCAAATCGCTTCCTGTAACTTTTTTCTATGTCACTTAACTATGAATGGGATAGCCCAGCGTTGAGACCATGCGAATCTTTCGAGGGGGTCACGAACTCTAACCACGAGCAGGCACCAATGAGTTTTTCTGTTGAAACTTATGTGGCTAATTGATAATTGCAATATCACACGCATTTCGGTGAAGGAAGATATCGTAAGGAGACTTGCATATCTAGAGAATTCTGGGGTTATGTGTAAAGCTACCAATCCGTGGGTATTTGTAATACCTTCAATCCTCTCTAAAAACGGAGAAAGTAGGCCTATGCCCAGCGGTTACTTTACTTTCATTAACTTAAATTAAAAATATGATCATATTTTTACAATTCGTTTATAAAGGCTTGATTGTATCATGGCAGACGAAAATGAGAGAGTTCAAAGGGTTCTTTCTTTAATGAAACGTTGATTGAGGAAACATTTTTGATCTCCGTTCGCCCTTTATAGATACGATGTAAAATAGTAATAACCACACGTTCCACAGACCTTATAAAGTTAAAACGTGTGTAATCTTATTTTTGTGTATGCATTAAGCACGTGCATAGGTAATACTGGTAGAAATATACATTTATTTATTCTTTTTGTATTTAAGCCATAAAATATAAGGTAAGACAATATTCAGAGAGCATTTTCAAACTCTCAATCTACATATTTCTCTTTTCATTCGCTCCCTAATCGTTAAGAGCTCTGACACCTTTATTCCATTTGCTTTATTCTTCTGTACATAGAGTGCTACATTACATTGACCAGCATTTTAATCTGTTCCGAGAACTGATTAACTGCCGTCGGATTATTGTTTTGGACTTCTTAGACTTTTGCTCTTATCCTTTAGCTTTCTTCTCATTTCTCAATCAAAGGTCTTCTTGAAAGGTCTTTACGGCACTTCTATGTCATACGCTCCTTTGGAGGTGGGATCTTGCGGCTTCTTTCGACAATCATTTATAGAATTACGTTTTACTTAAAGTTACCTGTTATGTTCGTTACTTTTGTATTAGATTCAAGATATAGTATTTTGTAATACCTTGAAGAGTATGTGTGTCGCTGTACACATTATTTACTATGGGTAAAAACAGAAGAAAAAAATAAATCAATTTTGTTACATTAGAGCATTTTTATATATTATATATCTGTGAATGTATTTTTGTAAATGACATTCACAGATTTGTTATATATTACTTAAAGTGTCTTATCGAGTGTTCTGAATTAACCTTATACTCTTGCCTTATTCTATCGGGATAGCTCGACTACTTTCGAGCCCATTCCATCCTATTCTAACGAGAACTGACCAGCTCCCGCCGCGACAACGGCGTGCAAGGAGCTCATGAATAAGTCCAAACTAATCGGGCTAATCCGGTAGAATAAGACGTGAGTATAGCCGGTTTCTATACATAAAATGTGAATACTACTCACGATAGTTTTAATTTTTTTGAAATACAAAAATCACGCAGCATCAGCAGACGTATAAAATACCGTTGTTATGTACTGTGAGGTCGAAAGAAACCTGTCATCGACAAAATATCCTGACCCCTTGCACTTCCAGGTATCGGATGGTACGTACTGCATTCCATAGCTTGATAGCCGTGAAAGAGTTATAGGGATATTTCGTGGTGCGTATGGGTGTTTTGAACGTGAGGTCATCGGTTAAATATAAAACCGAGACTTAAACATCGCTGGACGTTCCGAGAAACGTCATATTGTCGTTCCGAGCTAATATTAGATTAAACACGCCATATAATTTTTTCTTAGTAGAGATATTAGGCTAGCTTAAATCCAAGGCTTCATTACTATAGTACAATTTATTAAGTACTAGCGTGTCACAATTTTTTTTCTAGAATTCAAATTTTAAAATTTTGTGAGTTAACCATAAGAGATAGACACATGCTATCACGGACTTTTTTGTAGTAGTTTTATAGATCTATAATTCTCTAGTACATTACTTTAACGTATCTCTGTTGGTTCACGCAGACTAAAGCTCCCAGCAAGCTAGTTCTTTAACAACTGCGCGATCTCTTCAACACAATTTACATAATACCGATATGTACTATTTACCTAAACCATCCGGAAGTATTGCACAATCTTTTGGTGAAAACCGGACAAAGATCCGTTCAGTAGATTTTGAGACAGACAGCTTCTTGGGACTTTGTTTTATAGATATAAGTATAGATTGTTCTCTATAAATCCTGTAATTAATGAAAATAAGTGTTTAACATCGTAAACATAACAGATTTTAAAAGCTTCTATTCAATTTGCAATGTTACATACCTGTGAAGGTGGAGGAATCTTCCAAGATAAATTTCATCCACTTTCTGGTGTCCGATTGAGTTGAAATTGTTTATATTGGGCCAGTCCCGATGACAATGCATATCTATAAAAGGCATGACCTGATGCTACTACTGGGATTGGCTCCAGACGAGGGAATTCCTCAACACTCAACAGTAGCGATATGAAATTGTGTTAAAAACTTGACTTGTTAAAATTCATCAAACATTTAAAAAGAGAGGAAAACACCGCGATAAACCCTATATTTGTAGAAAATTTCTGGTATAACTTTTACTTGCCAATTTTACTTGGTGGATGTAAGCTCCAGTACTTCTTGGCAAAGAAAGAGTTGCCTATCTGTTGTGGTAGTGACTCTGTCTTCCGCTCTTGGGATCGCAGGTTCGTTTCTCGCGAGTCTTAAGTCAATATGTTCTTCGAGACTGAGTGTATTTAGGTATTTACCGATTGTCTGTCACCCATAACATAAGTCTTAGGTGACTTTGGTGGACGGACCCATGTATATTTATATATGTGTGAGATAGTGATTCGTCTATTACAAGAATCAGTTAATGTAATTTTTTTATCAGTAAAGGTTTCTATATCTAAATTTATATTTACCATATATGTCACATACGTAGTTAATGACTTGTTTTGATGGAAATAGGCGTTAAGTGAGGTCACCAAATACTACTCGTAAATAAGTCTTCCAAGAATCTAAACGTTGCCCTCACAACTTAATATTTACGTACCAATTTTTTTACAGCTTCCTACTCTAAATAAAACCTAAAGAAGAAGAATCTAAACCTATAGAAACTAGCGAGGGTGTTTTTAGTGTGTCTCTGGTGGTGTTGTTTTTAACGCACTGTCGAGAAACACTACTGTGGGCTAAATTCACCCAGATCAAGGGTGGTGGTTTCCGCGATGGGATACATCCACCACCACCCTAGCTAACAAGGGTTTACAGGGCACTATGGATTGAATAGACATATGTTGTAACTTAAGCTCCCAGACATTTGATCGTGCACACTCTGCCTAGAGGCGGAGGACAACCCATAAATATGTGTATGCCCTTTTTTATATCAAGCAAACCCTTAATGGGTCACCTGACCGGGACGATCGGTGGGTATATCGGACTCCCACCGTCTAAAAACCTGATGGTGCTCCGTGACACTACTAGTGGCGAGGACAGGGTTATGTTGTGCACATTCCCGCCAGCAGCAGCTGTGTACCCAGGAGAGCGCCGCCTGGTCGGTCTAAACAGTGGCCGCTCTTTCCGCTCATCAATGCATTGAGAGCACCAGATGCAACGACCGCCTAGGAGACCTACTCCAACTGGGCGGCAGGACGGCATGAATGCGTTACGCGAAGAGGTAAAAGATCTCGCTGTCAAAAGACTGGAATTCTTGAAGGACAGGCAGAGAACTGTAAGCAGTGGCGATTATAATAGATTTCTTTTTTATACATTTCGAGTTTCTCGTTGGTCCTTCCCGGCAGGAGTAAAATTCCGAATCAGAGATAGCTTCTTTAAAAACATTTGACGATCCAAAAGTACTGAACAATCCACTCGAATAAATAATATTGTGAATTTAAATTTGAATTTGAATTTGATCAGCAATGCTCAAAGTGATACTGGGTCTTGAGGGCTGGCATAGCCGCTACTCCAAAAGAAGAAAAAGATTCTTAATAGAATTTACTTTAAAAAATCAATCATTATTATCATTTATTTCGTCTTTACATAATCTCACATTTGATGAGATCATTACAAAGCAAAAAATCTGAGTGCGACTTCCGAGAAACTAAATTTTATACTCTCGAGTCAACATTGGCAAAACAACTCGCAATATATTTTTTTTTATCACTGACAACTTGAATATTATTTATTCCAAAAGTAATGATGAATTTATTTACTAAATGATTCAACATAATAAAATTATCTGTATATCTGTTGAAGTTGTTTCTTATAAGGATAGATGGCATTAGTAGTCTTTTACGTTGCTCTATAGAGTTGCTCTTTCCGGATATGTAAGTATGCAGGATAGATTGAGTTTGAGTCTTGAATGTTGTGTGAGATCGTATTGGTTGTTGAATTGTTTCGTAGGGTTCGATTCTAGGTCTTGATTGTTATTAACTTATAGTAGTACTATAGATCACTCGACAGTGGTGTCGAGACTGAGTTTTACGTTAACAATATCTGTACTATTGTATTTCGCAAAGTTCGTGGGTTATAATAGAGAATATAATACAATTATGGGTTATATTTGACCCACTTCCCGGCGTATGATTGACCTGCAATTTTACATACTCTCTGTTATAACTTGACTTGTTTAAAAGTATGTTGGTTTCGATTTCTGATCAAAACAGAGGATGTGTATTTCTGGTATAAAGATTGAAGCCCTGGAGAGCGTTAAATAATTTTTATATCAGAACTAAAATGCAACAAAGTAAAGGATAAATCCGGGAAAAGCGGGTTGCAACTATAACGACTCTGGGTCTTTAGAAACTGTTGCACAGTTACTGGTTTTCTTTGTCATTCAGGCCAAAACGACTAAGTGGTATATATTATACGGTATTACTAAATAAAAGAGCTGTGATAGCTCAGCGGTGAGACCGTGCGACTCTTTCGAGGGCAACACGAGTTCAAACCCGGGCAGACACCAATGAGTTTTGCTATTAAAACTCATGTGTCTTATTGATAATTGCAATTTATCAGACGCTTTTCGGTGAAGGCAAACATCGTGAGGAAACCTGCATATCTCTAGATAATTCTGGAGATATGTGTAACCTACCAATCCGCATTGGAGCAGCGTGGTAGGTCTTAGCTCCAACCCTTCTCTTCAGAAATGGAGAGAGGAGGCCTATTCCCAGCAGTGGGATTGTAACAGGCTGCTACTTTACTTTACTTAAATAAAACCTCGATCAAAGACCCGTACTCAAATGACGTAGCAATGACGTGACCAAAACAAGATAGAATCGTAATTTAAATATATGACCGCCAAAGCAGGTCAAAAGTCTGTCGCGTGGATCAGAGATATGCGTCATTAACTTCAAAATATTTACTGTGAAATCTAGATTAAGGTTAAAAGTATAATTTAATCTAAAAATACATGGTAATATTGCCTGGTTGCGATTGTATTTTTTCCGAATGTTAATATGCAATTAGCAAAAAGCTGTGATAGCCTAGCGGTGACACCTTGCGACTCTCTAGAGACGACATAGGTTCAAACCCCGGGCAGGCACCAATGAGTTTATTCTATTAAAAACTTATGTGTCTAATTGATAATTGCAATTTATCACACGCTTTTCGGTGAAGGAAAACATCGTGAGGAAACCTGCATATCTCTAGAGAATTCTAGGGATATGTGTAATCTACCAATCCGCATTGGAGCAGCGTGGTAGGTCTTAGCTCCAATCCTTCTCTCCAAAAACGGAGAGAGGAGGCCCTAGCTCAGCAGTGGGCATAGTAACAGGCTGTTACTGTACTTTACTAGCCCTGGCCCTATCTATTTAAAGTAGAGAAGACAAAGTCAATAAGAGTTTCGCAATAAATAATGAGAGGATAGATTTATATCTATCCTCGTCTTTCACACACAAAAACGAGATAACAGGTGGATACAGTCTCATTGGCTTTCTCTTTTTTGTAATAGGTCAAATTTTAGACCGGCTTCTCTACTCTAGTATAATAACTCTATTTAACATATTTACCCTCAATCATAACTTAATAATTGATATTTACATTTTATTAAGTATAAATACAATGAAAAATACTTTTCATTGTATTTATTATATTATTGTATTTATCATATTATTATATCTATTAGATATTTAATTAATTGTTCATCTATTATATATTTTATAATAAAAAATATTTTTGCTCGATATTTACTTTTTTTTAATTTAAGACTGTTTGGCTGGAAGAGATTCCGATTCCGGAATAAGCGCGCCATTGTACATTATGTTGTTTTTATATCATTTTTATATTAATGTCAAACAAATAAACTTAACAGACTAAATGGTTTATAAGATTTAACGGATGTTAACTAAATTTTGAGTGCGTAATAGTGCAGAGCAAGAAATGAAATATTTTTAGTGAATGTGTGTAGTGTGTTTTTAGTGGTGGTGTTTTTTGATACGTACGTTAACTAATCCTATATATTTGACCTATCAAAATAGATTTTGTTCCCTACCCTTACCATTACAGAGATTTTCTTAACAAACGCGGATAGTAGCAAAATAAGAGTAACACCTACTACCGAAACAAACATACACGCTATATGTCCAAGGAAAATTCATAGTTGATAGGAAATCGCTTCCCGTCAATAGACAACCTTTACTCTTACCTTTTATATGTTTCGGGTGCAATCGTGGTACTCTATGCCGGCTGTTCAACATCGCCGGTGATCAATGATTTTGTGATCGTCTATAATCGGCACGATCATCATGCAAGTGTCGACATGATCGTCCGTAATATCATACAATATATACGATCATACGTATAACTAACCGATTGATTACCTTTGATGCGTGTCCGAAAACTGTCAATTATCGGATTGTAGGCGATCACAGTTGATTGGCATGGAGGAGAGCATGCCCTCTACAATATCGTGCTCACATTTAATCGTTTCTAATCGCCGATTATGTAGAGGAGCCCTAAATACCGGTTTTATGCTTAAGAATATCAGGATCGCACACGTAAATAATAATTCTTGATGCACATCCAGATCCGTTAAACAGTTGCCCAACTTCTCATGTTACTTTAAATTGAATCCGATACATGTAATGAATACGGATCCAATTTCGTTGCCAACACTTAATGCGATATCAGTTCACATTAATACAATCATGACAATTACTTGAGACTTATGTTCTTATCTGCGGCAAACTAAATTGACCTCTATAGTTTAGTAGCTTCGGATTAAAATAGCACGGTAATATAACATGAGAAAATCCTGATGTATGTGGGCAGATTTTGCTTGCACTTGGTTTCAAGGTGACGCTCAGGTAGGCTCGCCGCGCTCTGGTAAATCATAATAATGTTCAAAGAACAGTTATTTAGTGTTAATTTTTTTAAGACAGTTTATGCCTTTTTATTTGTATTCCAATTGACCTTTGAATTTCGTACCGACTAGAACTTCTTTTAAAGTTCAGCACCTGTCACTTTGTGTTGGTAAAATAAGTCTGTTTTTGCTACATTCTTTTTTAATTTAATCCAACTTGCAAATAGATTATAGTCAAGTTGGTTAAGCCATTTAAAAAATCGTTTCTATTACTACAGAAGATTTATTACGATTGTACGGAATTCCTTAATAACATTTACATGGCCTTTTTTACTTTATAAAAATCTTTTACGCGATTTCGGTGAAACAAAACATAGTCAGGAAATAAATCTACACTTCCCTCACATAGGATATGCGTAAGTCTAAGTTTTAAACTATGTCACTATAAAGAGAGAGAAGGGCTTTGTATAGCTGTTCAGGGTAATATTTCCCTTTATATAAAATACCTTGACAGTTGACACTACATTACTTTTGAAATGTTATGTGGGTGTTTAAAATTAATACATTTTACAAATACATAAATCGAACTGTAATTTAAGGGTACTTTCAATTGTTGTCCCGTCTAAAAATTTAAATTCATCTTTGACAAACACACTCGCCGTTGACTCACAAGTCGTTGACACCATCTATATTTACGAAATTTCCGAATGACCCACACATGAAGATTTCGTCTTCGTTAATTGAAAGATCCTTGTTTATTTTACTCCGCTTGTCGGCCGGAAAAGTTTTAATTAGGTATACGTTATGAGTTAAAATTTGTAACAATACTCCATGTTTTTTGCGCAAAAACAAATAATTATGGTAAATAAGTGACATCGAATCGTCCAAATATCGCTTTAAGACTTCTTAATATTATAACTTAATTGAATTGATGTTATTGTCACATATTAATAAATTAGGTTAAGGCGTTCCTAACTTGTCGAAATATTTTGCTTTGCTTAAATAAAAACAAATGATTCTCCTCGAAAGAAAAGCAGCATGGTGGGTTTTAGCTTCGATCTTCTTTACATTGGCATTTGCCCAACTGTGGGATACTAACAGCCCGCTTCCTATACTGCTATGCGAATTTCATCACAAATTCAAATCGAAACCTCATACGAGTGTTACTCGTATTTTTACATTTCGTTTCGTTACATTTGAGAAATAGTAATAATAACCGTCAAACAAGATGACACGTTAAATTTATATTTTATATTTTACCATATAATTTTAATCTATTTTACAATGGGATTATTGTATATTGTTTTAATATCCCAAATCAGAAAAACTAAGAAGATATGGTAAAGTTATTTTGTAAATAAAATGGATTTAAGAAGTGCCAGAACACTACTCGCACGAATTCCAACTGGTTGCAACTCGTCTGACTCCGTGTCACAGCCGTCTGGTGACGAATATAAGACACCACCGTCGACTGCGGGATCGGAGTCCAGCGAAGCCAACTTGCCGGCCAGACGACCTAGACGCCGGCGAGCTGTACACCCGCCACAGGAGGGCTTGGGGCCGAAGAATCTTCACGTTTCTGCAGAGACCCCCGCTACCGGTGGTGTAGTGCGTCGCATGAGATGGTCTCAAAAAATGAATGAGAGCGTCATGCGATCGTACTATGAGGCAACAGATGGAGGAATAAACCTCACGGCGTATCGTTCAACGATGTTGTCTTTGTTTCAGGCACTTGAACCAACAGTTACTGTGACCGCGCAACGATTATCGGATCAAGTTCGGGCTATCCAGCGTCGTCAATTGCTGGATAAATCTGTGCTTGAACGACTGCGCTTGGATTTACGGCAAGTTAAATCTGTTAGCAGCTCTTGTGATGTCCCACGACCCCGATGTGCGGATATTGATGTACATACTTGGACTATGGAAGATGGGCTGCATGATAGTTTTGACTTGTCAGTAAGTAACCAGATTGATGAGCAAATGAGGAGTACATTGGAGGATGCGATTCTGGAGTTTAGATCTATGCCTTTTCATTTAAGACCAAAATTACCCCGTTTGCCTTTGCATAGACGGAATATAGCGCTGGTAAATACTCTAGATCAATTGTTAGAAAGTTATTTAAAGACTTCTGTAGATCTTTATGATACACATTCAATACTATACTGCGGAGCTGTGACGGCATGTAGAATAGCTCGTGTTAAGTTTCCAAACCCTACAGTAATTAAAAAAAGTGCCATCCCAGCTTGGCAGTCTAGAATTGAAAAACGTATTGCATTGACTAGAGTACTTATTGGCAAGCTAATCTGCTTTAAGGAGGGCAACTATCGCCCGAGAGTAATGAAATTTGTGCACCAGGCTTTCGCCGACACCGATATTAGAACAAGCGAATACATTGCGTCGGTCACTGATCGTATTGACTTCTTAAAGCAGAAAGTATATGCACTGGCAAAACGTATTAGGCGGTACAAACAACGTATGGATCGATATCACCAGAATCGTATATTCCACAATGACCAACGGAAAGTGTACAGGAACTGGGAACAATCTGGTGTATGTATGAAAAATGTGGATTTGGCTAAGTCTGAAGAAATCTATAGCTTTTGGCAAAGCATCTGGTCAAATCCCATCGTTCATACCGAGGGCGAGTGGATAAATATTGTTGAGAGGGAATGTGCATCCATTGAACCAATGGAACCAGTTACCATCAGCCAGAATGATGTAAGTTCTGCAATTCGTTCGGCAGCTAATTGGAAATGTCCTGGGCTGGACGGATTGCATAACTTCTGGCTAAAATGGTTCCGTAGTTCACATTCCATTTTAGCAATACAATTTCAAAATGCTCTTGATACTGGATTGTTGCCGACATTTTTAACAACTGGTGTCACGTTTCTGTTACACAAATCCGGATGCACTACGGACCCCAAAAATTTTCGCCCCATAACTTGCCTACCTACTATCTATAAGCTTCTTACATCTATTCTAGCTTCAAAAATTACACAGCATATTAACTCTAATAATATCTTGGCCCCAGTTCAGAATGGATGTAAGATTGGTGCCCGTGGTGCTAAGGAACTACTCCTCATTGACATGACCATTTGCCAACAGGTTCGGCGAAACAGAAAAAATCTTGTGGCATCCTGGATAGATTATAAAAAAGCCTTTGATTCAGTGCCGCATACATGGCTAATGAGGATCATGGAGTTGTATAAGATTAATACAACTCTATGTACTTTTCTTTGTTCATGTATGTCGCAGTGGGTCACTGTCTTGCATCAGCCAGGATGTATAGATTTTTTTGGTTTATTCGAACCGATAAGGATAAAGCGAGGTATCTATCAAGGTGATAGTTTGAGTCCTTTATGGTTCTGCTTAGCCATGAATCCACTCAGCTCCTTATTGAAGGATTCAGGACTAGGTTTTCACCTTCGTAGAGGAGCTGAGCCCATATCTCACTTGTTTTACATGGATGATCTGAAGTTGTATGCACCGAAACATACAGATCTAGTGAAGTTGCTAAAGGTCACTGAGACTTTTAGTAATGACATTGGGATGGAGTTCGGTGTTGACAAGTGTGCTGTTGTCCATATAGAACGAGGTAGGTTGGTGAGTTCTGAACACCTTATGGTGTCAGATACTCTATTACTCAGGTCCCTCTGTGAAGGCGAAACTTATAAATACCTTGGAATGTCGGAAGCGTTAAATGTGGATGAGAAGGCAATGAAACAATCCGTAGAAGAGCGTTTCTTTGGCCGGCTGAAAAAAGTCTTTAATAGTCTTTTGTCAGGTGGCAACAAAGTGCGAGCTTTTAATGGTTGGGTTATGCCCATACTCATTTACACTTTTGGCATTTTAAGGTGGACACAAACTGAATTAGATACCCTTGATAGAAAAGTCCGTAAGTTGTTGACAATATATCGTATGCATCATCCTCGTTCATCTGTAATGAGATTGTACATCCCACGGAAGTGTGGTGGTCGTGGCTTTCTCAATGTCAAGAACCTGCACAATCGTGAGGTGTACAATCTCAGAGAATACTTTCTCAAGATGAACGATGAAATGCATAGGGATGTTGTCGCAGTTGATAAGGGCCTTACCCCGCTTTTCTTAGGCAAAAAGAATTGGCGCGGGCCTGCACTACTAAGCACTTTTGATCGCATAGCTGTATGGAAGAGTAAGGAGCTGCATGGAAGATTCTATAAGGCCTTATCAAGCCCTGATGTCGACTCCATCTCTTCGACCTACTGGCTACAGTTTGGTGACCTTTTTGGGGAAACTGAAGGTTTTGTCTGTGCAATTAATGACGAAGTTATCAAGACGAATAACTACCGGAAACACATTATGAAGGATGGCACGCTTGACGTTTGTAGAGCGTGTCACCGTCCTGGGGAATCACTCAGGCATATTGTTTCCGGTTGTTCTTCTCTTGCTAATGGTGAGTATTTGCACAGGCATAACCAAGTGGCCAGAATTATCCATCAGCAACTTGCTCTTAAATACAACCTTGTGAATATCGAAGTGCCTTATTACAGATACAGTCCAACTCCGGTTCTAGAAAATGATCATGCTCTGCTCTACTGGGACCGATCTATCATAACTGACAGGTATATTGCCGCCAATAAACCTGATATAGTTTTGGTAGATCGGTCAGCGCGTCGGGCAATTATTGTTGATATCACTGTTCCACATGACGATAATCTCATAAAGGCTGAAAAAGAAAAATTAACCAAATACCTGGATCTAGCTCATGAGATTACCGCAATGTGGAATATTGACTCAACAATAATTGTTCCTATTGTTGTATCGGTCAACGGTCTAGTAGCGAAGAGTCTCGACCAACACCTCAAGAGGCTCTCGCTTAGTTGTTGGATTAAGGGCAAGATACAAAAGGCAGTGTTGCTTGAGACGGCACGCATTGTGAGGAAGTTCCTCACTCTGTAGCCCTAACCACCGGGAGCTTGGGTCCTATCTCCGCTCTCCGTGGACGGCAATTTTTTTATATTTTTAAATGTTTTTTTTTTGTGTGTTTTAGAAAATATTTAAAAATGTAATTTAATTTGTAAATAAATAAATAAATGTATAATAATAATAGTAAAAGGTAGATTGTAAAGAACTGGTACCACTCTTAGCTTAAGTTGAGGTGTTCCTCAATGCTGGTTTTCAGTGCCGACCTTTGTTATTTGTTGTTGTTGTCTTAGGTCTAAGGTCAGTGAAATATAGAAATATTTGTGTTCTACGTACAACAAAGCAACCGTTTTAAGTCACGTTTTCACTGTTTTCCTTCTGTAAATTTTAAAAACAAATAATAATAATATTAGAAATAGCTGTTTTATTATGTATATTATACAAATGTATTATCATACGAAAAATAACTGATTATAAATGTCCTATATATATTATATATATTATGTCGACGGCTCTGGCGTACGGAAAAACTCTGATGAGTTTATGATTACGCTAACATGATGTAAACTGTAACAAAAAATAATAATTATAATAATAATAAAAAATAAGGATAAATTAAAAAATGATAGTATCAGTAGTGTAGTTTGTAATATCTGTGCTGGATGAACCGTGTTATCAGTAGGTATTTACGATGCCACCGGGCATCAATGAGTGACGCGAGACCGCGCCCATTTCTTATCACTCGACAGTCGTAAATTTTACAGGCTATCATATCAACGCTTATAAATATAATTAACATATCAAGATTTAATAAACTTTCCAAAGTCATGAAAAAGTTTCAATTAATCAATTTAAGAGTGTATTAAATAATCTTCATTATAAAATACGATTATACTCAGTTCATTATTTACTTAACTTGTTTATTGAAATGTTACTATAAAATTCTGAATTATCTTATTGATTTAATTAACGCGGTCCACGATTTATTAACAATTGTATTATGACATCATAATTATAATTAAAAATTATTATTCATATACACACAAGAATAATTTAAATTATATTTAATATTTAATTTTTAAATATTTAATATTTCAACATATATGTATATATATATAAATGTACGAAAGTGTCATAAGGCTCGAGGCGGCTAACTACAGATATAATTATATATCGGAATCGGAAACAGTCAAATGATATTTGTTGTTTCTTAAGCCGTCAATTCTAATACCGGATATTGGGTTCTCGAGTGAGTTACATAGTTCCTTTAATTCGCGAAGGTTATATATTGAAATAAGTTTCGTTATGAACGCAGAATCTTATCAAACAAACAAACAAACAAACAAACAAACAAAGCAAACAAAGTAAAGTAACGACCTGTTACTATTTCACTGTTGGGCATAGGCCTCCTCTCTCCGTTTTCTCGGAGAGAAAGGTTGAATCTAAGACCTACCACACTGCTCCAATGCGGATAAGTAGGTTACACATAACCCTAGAATCCTCTAGAGATATCCAAGTTTCCTTACGATGTTTTCATTTCCAGAAAAGCGTGTGATAAATTGCAATTATCAATTAGACACATAAGTTTTCATAGAAAAACTAATTGGTGCCTATATTTGAACGAATGATTATCTCTAGAGAGTAAGTAACCCGGTCTCACCGCTGGACTATCGCAGCTTTTATTTTTTATACTAGGTAAGTCCTCAACTTCAATTTTTTCCTAACCTAGTATCTTCCATCTTACCAACGCGTACAAATGGCACTATAAGGCAAAGACTAATTTCTTTCTCTCCCCACTCTGGGCACGCTGCATCTTTCTTTTTGTGTCATTATTAATAGGTGGTATATTTAAAGTACCATTCGCGATAGCTTAAATTTAAAAAAAAGTATTTATTTGTAACAAACAACAAAATTCGCATCATATGGTAGCGAGACCCTAACAATAATATAACAACAGATAACCTTAAGTAACTCCACAATTTACTGTGTCAATGGAAATATTTAGATCGAGCCATATTATGTACACACATACGTCACGTTTTATAATAATATGTAACTTCTGTTGATTTAGATAATGAAATGCAACGGAAATCCTTGCTAATATTTTTAATGCGAAAGTTTGTCTGTCTGTTACGTTTTCATGGTTAATCCGCCGAACCAATGTCGATAAAATTTGGCACAGTTAATGCTTATACACCGGGGTAACATACAGGCTTTAAAATCCTGTTTTTTTTTCTACAGAATAAGCAGAACTTGAGAAACGCTGTCTATTATCAATATATTTATTTATTTATTTGTTACAAATCCACAGCTAAGACTATAAAAGTTAAGTTAAGACTATATAAATCTAAATATAAAAATCTTAACTCAAGCCACTATGTCAACCATGTTCCGAGCAAATGTACTAAATAAATAAATACAATTAAATAAATCAAGGTTTTTTTTATTCACCATTTGTCAAGTCTGTAATAAATAAATAAACAAATAAAAAATAATTGAGGAAATAGGTTCTGTATTATATAGGTTAGGTAGGTTCTGTTTGCCTTATGATAAGTTATATTGTATTAAAAAATGTTTTAATGTATTGCGGTTTTTGTTTCTTGAATAAATTTAACTGAGCTATTTTAATACATAGTTCATGTAAGTCATATGGGTTATTTACTAAAATAATTAAACTATGCTCTCTAGAAATCTCGCTCGGTCTTCCCGAGTCTAATTTTTGTGAGGGAGATATTTGCAGGCCTTTTGCCTGTCCCGATGACAATGCATGTTTATAATAAGCATGACCTGATGCTGCAGTTAACAACTGGGACATAAAATGTTGTTAAAAACTTTTTTAACTTAACTTGTCTTTTTTTAACAAGGGTTTGTAATGCCCTAAAAAATTTAATATCGCTACAATATATATTTTTTTATATTCCAAATGGATTAGGCATCGTTTTCGATAAAAGCTTTCAAGTTTTAATTTTTCCCCAGGTTTTTTTATATTTATTATTATTATCATTTTTTAAATCTTAACTTTTTACAGTTTTAAATATTTTTAATTATAAATAAATAATTTAAAAACAAAAAATCGTCGCCCTCGGAAGCGGGGCAATATCCCAAGCTATCGGTGGCTAGGGCTCCAGACTGAAGAACTTCCTCAAAATACGTGCCGTTTCGAGTAATAGCGCCCTCTGTATCCGACTCTTGATCCAATTATTAAGCGAAAGCGTCTGAAGATGTTGGTCGAGGGTTTTTGTAATTAGATAGTTAACCATAACAACAATACGAACAATTATTGTTGAGTCAACATTCCACATGGCGGTTATCTCATAAGAATAGGTCTAAATATTTTGTTAATTTCTCTTTTTCCATTTTTATCGTCATGTGGAATAACGACATCAACAATAATAATTAATATTATTATTAAAAATATTACACAACCTTATCAAATACATTAAAACCTTTGTCGGAATTCAATTTATCTATTGATAAAAACCATATGTAGGCAGACAGACGCGGTGGGTGAGTATATAATAAGTATTGATATAAAAACTAGTTACTAAGTCTCTATCGAACGTTATCTTATCACCACGTGTATACACATAACAAATTTGCGAGGTTAATGATATTTGTCTCATTATTTGGCTATTTCCGGTTAGATACTGAGAGGTAAGATGTGATGCAATGATGCAATGATGTAAAAATAATAGCCGAAGTTAAAGCGCGTGATTCTCAACAATGGTAACGAGTTCAAATCCCGAGCAACCACCAACGATATTTCTATAATAACTTTTATATAATATTGATATTTTGGATTCTTCATGGGCTATCGGGGTTCCTTATGTCAGTTTCCTCTCTCTAGAGTATAAATATCATTTTTATATCTTTTTACATGAGGTGCTCAAATAGTATTAAATACGCAAATAAAGCCTATAATATCTGGAGTACTTCTTGTGATAAACGTGGACTAAATGTGACTGTTAGAAGTTCTAGCGTTTAGTTCGTGCATAATTTTTGTGTGTGTTAGTTAGGCAATATATTTAGGTTTGGTGGTGAGCTAAGACTAGTAGAGTCAGAGACCAACATACCGTGTTTTAATAACTATGCTACTAAATAAATCACCTTAGCATGTAATCATATAACTATGTATAGACTATTTAGTGTTTATTTTTCCCGGTAAAAGTAACTATTGAGTTTTTTGCCTTCCTTTAAATAATAAAACTAGAATTATAGTGTGAATTCTTTTTCAGATGAATAATAATCCAACTATATAAATGTCCTGTGATAGCACAGCGGCAAGACCGTGCGACACTTTCTAGGGGTTCCGAGTTCAAATTCCGGGCAGTCATCAATCAGTTTTCTATTTAAACTTATGTGTCTCATTGTTAATTGCAATTTATCACGCCATTTTCGGTAAAGAAAAACATCGCGAGGAAGCCCACCAATCCGCAATGGAGCTCGTGGTTGGTTTTAACTCGAACCCTCTTTTCCTAAAACGGAGAGAGGAGGCCTTTGTCCAGCCGTGGGATAGCAACAGGCTGTTACTTTAGATTTTTAATATATATCCAAATCAATTCATTCATCCTCCTGCCTTTATCCCACTCTAAGTGGGGTCGGGACGACATGTTACAAACATGTTGTCATATTATTTGGCTACGTATTCTACTACCGGCCGCCTGCCTGACGTCAGCTTACCTTAGTCGCCCTTTACGACACCTCGGTAAGAAATGAGGGTGGTCTATTCTATGCAGCCGGATACCACACGGCATTTACCTTAGTCGTCTCTTACGACACCTCGGTAAGAAAGGAGGGTGGTCTATTCTTTTCTCCCGGATACCACACGGCGAAATATATTCGCCGTGTGGTATCCGTGATTTGGATATCCAAATCAATATCAATTTAAATAAAAAATCAATCAACTTATTTTATCTAGTCTTTACTAGGTCCGTACGTGTTATAGCCGACATGTTTAATGTTACGTTTGTTAAATATTGCCATTAATTTTATCTGAATGCTATTTATATTTGTAACATTATGCAATATCTGTTTACTATATGAGACACCGCTATTTTGCGCAATATGAATCTTTTTCTCTTTACAAAGTGTCATTCGATGTACTGTGCGGTAAATTACCTTACACTTAAAAATAACGCCATTTGGTTACTCTGAGTCATGATTTGACCACGTATTTTACGACCGGCCGCCTGCGAGCCGTCAACTTACCTAAGTCGTATTTTACGACCCCTCGTTAAGAAAGAGGGTGGTCTATTCTACTCAGCCGGATACCACACGGTGGGGCAACTTACCTTAGTCGCCTTTTACGACACCTCGGTAAGAAATGAGGGTGGTCTATTATACTATATATACTATTTATACTTCTACTAATATAAATGTAAATTACGTAATCACATACAAGGCGGAGTTTATGCCAAATTTTAGCTAAATTTTTAAAGTCAATCAATGGCGGACACCAAAAGGTTATTCTTAAGAGGTTTTCATAAGAATTAAAATTTTTAATTTTATACCTAAACTTACAAAAATAATAAACTTATAAATTGTATATTTATTATTGTCACATAATACTGTAATGCTTAGATGCTCGGATTTGAAAATCCTTTCAGCTTCTCTCTAAAAGCTACTATTTAGTGAGAGAAAGGCTCTTGTATTTTTAGTACTTTATATATTATTTTATTTAAGACTAGCAACGCCCCGCGGTTTCACCTGCGTCAATACCGACCTCGTGGTAGTGGAAAATTTACGAAGTCGGACTATAGACTTATTTGTAGATTACTTAATTATAAAAAATGAATATCATTAGTATTCTTGGAATAAGAGCTAACTCACCAAATGCAGGCCCTGTTATAACGGTCGCTACAATGAATTTGTTATGGCATTATTTTCTTCCGATTTCTATTCTTAAATTCGTAATATCTTTTGATTGGGACGTCGGGATTTAGTCATTTAAAAAGTATTTTACAGGTATTGAAATAGTTTTTAATAAAATATCATTTAATGAGATAACGATTAATACAGAGATATGAGTAAAATGGTTTGATTATTGTCGGCAATTTTATTAACTTTTAGTAGTAACAGCCTGTTACTATGCCCACAGCTGGGCTAAGGCCTCCTCTCTCCGTTTTTGAGAGAAGGATTGAGGCTAAGACCTACCACGCTGCTCCAAAGCGGATTGGTAGGTTACACATATCCCTAGAATTCTCTAGAGATATGTAGGTTTCCTCACGATGTTTTCCTTCACCGAAAAGCGTGTGATAAATTGCAATTATGAATTAGACACATGAGTTTTAATAGAAAAACTCAGTGGTACCTGCCCGGGGTTTGAACCTACGTCGTCTCTAAAGAGTCGCAAGGTCTCACCGCTAGGCTATCACAGCTAATCAACTTTTACAATGTAAAAAAGTAGTTATATTGGTGTAACTATAATAGTTAGACATATGGTATCACGGCCTTTTTTTTGAATATTGATATGTTCTATAATACTGTATAACATTTTCCTCTTCTATTATCAATAGTTTCCGTAGCGCACGCGATGAAAGATGTTTACGATTGAATTTTTCACAACTTATTACAATTTTATTATTATGACATATAGCCTATATTGCTCAGTGAAGAAGCAGCTTTCCAATGGTGAAAGAATTTTTGCAATCGGTCCAGTAGTTTTGGCGTGAAAACATTACACACATACAAACAAACATACAAATCTTTCCTCTTTATAATATTAGTATAGAAGTATAGATGCTACATTGCTTAACGAATGGAAGCCCGGAAAAAGGAAGTTTCACAAACAAAAAAATATAAGACAAAATTACCACAGAGTAGTCATCAGCTACATTAGAAAGTCGTAAAATATGGGACAAAAAGCATGCTTTGAATGTCACTTATCCCGTTTAAGGACAACAAAACAATAGATTTTATTGTTTTTATTACGGTAATAAACATTTAATATGGAGTTTATTCATTTTTATGATCTCAGCAACAGGTTATAGCCGTGGACAGTAAGTAGTAAACAAAAAAGAATTAACTAATTATCTACCTAAATATCACTTCATATTATATGCAATAATATTAATGTAAATGTTTTTAAAAATAATATAAAAGATTTTAATTATTCATTGGTTCTTGATCAAGAATAAAGGTTTAAAATTGTTATTCTAGACAGACTAATAATTAAATTTACAGTACAGCCATCAATAACTTTAATTTTATTATTTTATTTATTGACAGCAATAATCGTAAACCGTAAAATTTAATTAAACGTTAAATTATTACATTTGAAAAATAACCCTGTTTAAATAAAAACAATCATTTTAAATGATTCTATTGTTCTGATTTAATTTTGTTTATTCATTAACCAAATATCTACATTATATTTTTGAAATGAGCATAACAATATTTTCATGAATGTTTTGGTTGAATAGTGAATATGCGTTAATATTTTCTAAATGAATGTAAAATTCAATCAAGCTCGAAAGAAAGTAGAGATCTTACATTCTAAAAGTGCACGCCCCTCCACCAAATTACATTATTTTAAAGTGTGAGAGAAAATATTGACTGTACTATTTTATATGTGTGCGCGCAGCAATTTCAAAGTTGACTCGACTCATTCGCGCACTTAAAGGTCAACTAATTGCTCGACTGGTATAAGTCAAGCATTTATATGGCGTAGAATGCACGCTTTGTATGAGACAGCACGTCTATTCTGTCACGCGTTCCTATCATTTGTGCACTGGCTGACCAACCAATCCGGTTACACGGGTTACAAGTAACGTTTGCATAAAAATAAAATTAATATTATATAATATTTATAATCAAATCTATGTTGAAAATTCTTTAGAATAAAAAGTAAGTTTTTAACGTTTCCCTGGAGTAATAGTAAGCGCTGTGGATTGTAAACGTGAAGTTCCGCATTGGAATCCTAGAAATAACATATTAGTATATTTAAAAATTTATCCCTGGTCTTGACTAGATAGATACTTCCGACGTACCCTTCTAACAAGGACGTACCACCTAGCGGTTTAGCATTCAGGTACGATGTCGTGTAAAAACTCTGAATGGTTACACGTTTAATCTCCAAACCCTTTCAAGAAACTTAAAGTACATCGGCATCCACCAGATGAATTCGCAATCTAGAGCTAGCTTGCCAACTTAATTTAATAAAGATCATATCATATATTCATTATGCAACTATTAGAATGATTAATAAAACGTAATGTACAGAAGTCTGTTCTGTTATTTTATTAGTAAAAAAAGAAAAAAATTAAACCGCAATAAATATTTACTATTTTAACGCTATTCACTCACGTCGCTATCTTCAGATTCAGACTCAACATTAATTATAAATTCAAAATTTTTCATATATTCTATATCAATATCATTCACATTTCGACACGTATTTTCCCACATATTTCTACCAATCATGTCAATTCGTTCCTTAATTAAAGCAATGGCTTTAATGATGAAATAATGATAAATGTTAAGTTTTGCCCGTTCTTTTTCGCCACATAGTTTTATAAAATTCTCCATATTTTTCTATTAAAGAAAAAATTTATCTAATTATTATTTAAAATAAAAAATAAAAAATATTTATCCTCTTTTTTATGACATGCTAACTGTACTTTTGGCAATAATCGATGCGTGCTCCTACTTTCGTGTCTGTCCGACAACTGAGTAATCAATTAGAATTACAAGTTGTATGTACATTTTATACAAGCGTGTATTTCGTCTGTACATAAGTTTTCTGTGTGTGAGTAAAGACATTGGAGGAGCGTGCACTTTTAGAATGAAAGATCTCTACCTGGCAATTAATAATGCACATGATGTTAAGAACGAAACAGCCGGCCAGTTCGGTTTCGTAGAGCACTGTCACTGTCACTCAGTATGTGACGTTTCACACGGGTTTGTCAGTCTGTGCGACAGGGACAATGCTCTATGAAGCAGAATCTAGCCGATTTCTCTCTCTAAGCCTCGAGGTGCATTATTTATTGCCGTATACTATACTTCCCCCGATGTACGTTACTATCCCTCTATATTTTGTATTGTTTTATGAATACTAATTTTATTAAGATCTAAGGAACAGGTTGCATATTGGTAGTGCCGGCAGAAGTGAAAACTTGAATATTAACGTTGTCCATTTTTTGGCAATGTTTAGAGTACCATCATTTATGTGGTAAAATACGATACTTATTTTATAATTAAAAAATTATATTGTGTCATATTTGTGTACGATATTCTTTATTGGGCTATCGTACACAAATATGACACATTCGCGTAAGCGATCTTCGTCGCCTAATCGAAACAGGCTACGTAGGCAGGCATACATTTTCGCTACGCGGCAGAAATAGAGCCGTATACTTTCTCTCCTACGCCGCGCTGGCGGTCTACTCTTCCTCTACCTTACGAATCTTTTATCAGGCCACGTGTCCTGACGCGAGTTAACATTTTTAACCACCACAAAAAGTGCACAACGCAATTAAAGAAGTTTTCACTTTTTTTTAATTCGCAACATACTGCAATCCCTTATGTTTTATAAGTATAAAGCATCACCAGGAAGAACGTTAGTATTTAGTATTTATTTATTCAATGGACAACCAACAATAGTCACATTTTAAACATTTTCTTAAAATTACATATTCTGAATTCGTTTATAAATGTTATATTAATTAAAGGTTATCTCGTCATTCGTTAAAATAATTAAAGCTACGGTAAAATGTAATAATATCAATATATACAGTGTCACAGTACACAGAGGCGTAGCAGTATAAATGGAGAATTTATAATTTCTTTAATTTTTTCCAGCGAGGTAGGAGAGTACAGAAAATGGGGCTTCCCTGACGCAGGAGTGTTTGTTTGGGTTATATAGAAATATACACCATGAGTTAAAAAGAACGAAGGTCATGCTGACACGGAGAATACAAATTAGATGCGTAGATGAAGTAATATATACCATAGAATAATATATAATGAACTAAAATAACCTATAGACACCTCATAAAAAAAATTTAGTCTACATCATTGACATATAGTGTACAATACATGGTAATGAACTTATGGGACGTTTTAGAGAGTCCTATATTTCCAATGGGAATAAAACAAGTACACGTTAGGAAGGTAAACTTACATCAATAAAGTCTGCGACATTTCAGGTTAGCCTGTCTTATCGTCGAGCTATGAAGGTAAAAACAAAAGGGGCTATAAAGGTAACAACAAAAGGATATATTACGGCATAAAGTTTACGACAAAGGCCATTAGCCTTCTCGCGGATCACGATTGTTTTTTTATTGCCCACAATATGTAGCGTTGCAAAAAAGAAACATTAATTCGTAGAGATTACGATAAGACCTTACTGCGATTTGCACAATCTAGTACTTGCTAGAGCCGTCCCATTTCGATTGGGATATGGACCTTGAGACATAACTCCTTATCAATACGGACCTTGCGAGCTTTTTATTCCCGGATTTATTAAGGTACTTAAAAGACCGGCCCATTTTTTACCATTTGGGTTTTAGACGTGCGCACAGTTTCTTGGCGTGATGATTTTTTAGCATGTTTTAACGTTTATATAAGTAACTTATAAAACGTATATTTAAGTATTAAATACCGAAAATTGATTGTATTTTATGTATGACATAAATTGCGAAATCTTTTTCATTTGTGCAATATTTGTAATTAATTGATCTGTGTAAATTTATATTTTAAAACGATTAGAAGAAATGATAATAAACATTAAAATTAAACTAAAAATATTTTTCATAAAATTAGATTTTGAAATGTCCTTTCAAATGGTGCTTTTATAAGGCATGATGGTTCAAAACTGCTTTTTGAGAAAATTATAAATAACATGAGTGTTCGTGATTTCTTACATTTATGTTTAATACAATAGAGCGCGGGTTATATGCACATTGTAATCGTTGATTTTTAACAGTCATACCGGTTCATTTAGTTATGAATAAATCGGATAATACATAAACGATAAACGTAAGGTGAATATAAAGATAAAAAAGGTAATGGTAATCTATAAATACTTTTTGGTATGGGAACAACAATAAATTTATATCGGTATCTTTTACTTCTTCCTTTACCAAAGGATATCTCAAGAGATCCATGGATATCGGAGACGGTAAGTATACCGGTTCAAGCAATAAGCCATTCCCAATTTCATCTCATATTTTAAGAAACAGTGTAACAACATTTTATGAAACGATAAACGTGCGTTTTTTTTAAGCAGGCATAGATTTTATTTATGAAGAAAGTTTAATTTAGAAACATGTGTGTGTAATATATGTTAAGCCATATTTCTAAGTAATATAAATTAAAAAGTATTACCCAATATTACACAGTAACTTTTAATTAAAATGCGTGGAAAAAAATCCGATACTACCCATTGCTGGACGTAGGCATCTTCTCTCTTTATTTGGAGAGAATAATTAGAGTTTAGACCCACCACGCTTCTGCAATACGGTTTGATATGTTCCACATATCCCAGGAATTCTTCAGAGTTATGCATGTTTCCTCATGATGAAAAGCGTTTGACAATAAAGTAGAGGAATGTACTAAGGAGAAATTAACATTAAGAGCGGGTAACCCCGAATAGATTCGACGTTAGCATGGCAACGTGGGTTGTTATGAGAGGACGCGCGTGTTCTAATAATCTATTGGCTCTTAATTTTAGTCCATCTGGTGTTAACTATTGTATTGCGGCTTATATTGTATTGGAAACGAATTAATTGTTGCATCTTATGAACGTGGTTTTCTTTCCAAGTTCCTGCCAATATCGCACCTACAATGGAGGACAATAGTCTGGCACCGCCCTAAAAGGCTTCCTAATGTTTCTATATACATTTATATGCCAGTGTATTATACACTGGTATATAAATCATTTTCTCTTTCATAATAACAAAAACAATAGTAAAAATTTGTAAAAAATATTAACGTTATCATGGTCATCATGACTGTTATTTATGAATTACATTTATTTTTTGTACATTTTAAGAATTGAATAAGTAATTGATTTATTCAATGAAATTTTAAATCAATTCTAATTTCTAGAAATCGTAACGTAAAAAATGTTACCCATTTTTATTTAAATGGACTATCGAAATTTAAAATTCAAATTTGTTTTGGATACAGAAATTAACTAAAATATATATTAAGATGTTAAAATAATAATATTGCCGGTACATTACACAAAATATTATCGTTTTCCTGTTTCGTAGAATATACGATAAATGGCGTCCCAATGGATTCTTTAAATCGATTGATACAAATAGTATTTAAAACATTTGAAAGTATAATCAAACATTGTTAATTTTTTTAATAAAATCCCTAAATGTTATACAAAATTAACAAATAAATAAAATAGCTAATATGATCACAATATTGTGCATATCGTATATTCATATTTATACATCAATTCCAGAACATCATATTTCATACCATCCATTTCCATATCTTACAGAATATTATCTCGTGACTTGTTTGAAAAAGTATGACGTCAATAATGTTTTTAGAGGTCTTCACGAGGTTTTTTTAAGTTATAATTGTGTAAAAACAATAAAGTGGAATAAAAACAAAGAGAACATCAAATTTATTAATTAAGATTAGAATGTACTATCGTGGATTATCTACTTAGTACACCGCCATTTATGATTTTATCCTGTTTATCATATATAACTTGACTTCTAACTCGCCTCTAATGATCGCTCATAGTGATGAATTCGCCTGAGCACTTAATTAAAACTGAGCTGCGCATATGGATTTCCAAATTTTTGTAGCACGGCGCTACATGTTTTCATACAAAATGAATTACAATTAATGACTATATACTCTTATCTATTTATTCTACTAGCTTTTAATCGCAACTTCGTTTACATGGACTGCAGTCTTATTATTTGAGTAAACGGTTAAAGTAGGTTAACCTTAAAAGCTAGACATATGCTGTCGCGGACTTTTATTTAGAACTTTTAGAGGGGAATAATTTTGTTGTACATGATTTTTTCATAACTTTCACCGTTTACTTAGCGCAACGCAAGAAAAACCCTAAGGAAAAACGAGGTTTTTTGTCCAATATGTTAGCCTGGTATATCAATTTTGATTGTATAAATTTTCACCAATAATTCTTAAGCTGTTAAAATCCTGAGGAATTTTTAATCTAACCCTAAGCTAACTTAAGTTAATCCTAAGGAAAAACGGGTTTTTTTTACAATATATTAGCCAGGTACATATATAAGCCATATATAAGTAAGGTAAGGTTTTGGACTAATTGTCACTAATATTTCTTTAGCCGTTAAAGCGCTACAGATAACAAACTTTCGCTTTTATAATATAAGATGAATATAGCATAAACTCACAAGTGCATGCCCGAGGCTCGAACCTGTAACTCCCTAGGATAGACCACACGGTCTCACCATTCAATCGCGACTTGCATTCCAACAGTAATTGAATGTAATTGAGGATATCCTGTACTGCTAGTCACTTGCTAAGTGCTCTGGATTTATCATTTCACCGTATTGGCAGTTCCGACATATAAAATACTAAAATAGTAGTTATTATGATAAATATGATGTCTAAACCTTGAATAAAATATGCATGATCACTTCAACACATCGTGTTATAGCAATGATTTGTCAATGAGAGCGTTTTAGGCCTTTAAGAGATTAGTAGTTACTAAAGCCGTAAGCAAACCGTATGATTCGGTACTGAGTAACGGGTGCGCCATCTAGTACCGAGTACCGAATCGTTACTCACGAATGCTATGTGTGCTGTCGATGAATGTAAACGTACCTTACGAAGAACGATGTTTTTTTTTAATTGTTTATTAGGCCCGTAAAATAGATATTTTTAAATTATTTGAAATCTCCTTTAAAATATTTTTTTTATCATGTTTTATGTTAAATTTCATTCTAAACGAAACAATATCTATTTCATTCTCACAGTTAAAATAATAAATCCATTGAAAAATCCAGTAGATTCCGCCTACAATTTACTTCTGCTTCTAATTATTCTACAATTCATTTTTTTTTAGTAAATCAAGATTTCGAAAAAGTACATGATAAAATTCGCCTTACGCAGCTATGCAAGTAAGTAATATGTCGCTCCGATATCATACCGAACGGGAATACGACTTGAGACGTTACTTTAATGCTATGGTATCAGATATCAAAAGTAACGAATAAAGTACCGATACGATAGTAACGAGTACTACTTGTTGTAGTAACGAACACATACGGGTACGACAAAAAGTCGTTACTCTTACACCTCTAGTAGTTACTATTTAGATAAACCTAAGAACCTATGCTGGGCATAGGCCTCCTCTTTCCGGTTTAGGAGAAAGATATCTTGGATATCTCTAGAATTCTCTAGAGATATCCAAGTTTCCTCGCGATGTTTTTCTTCACCAAAAAGAGTTTGATTAATGGCAAATATCAATGAAAATCACTAATAAGTTTTTCTATTAAAACATATGTGTCTAATTGATAATTGCAATTTATCACACGTTTATATATGGGACACTTACACGCACGGTCGTCCGTCCCCAAAGTAAGTAACTTAATACTTGTGTTATGGGTGACGGACAACTGGTAGATATACTACATATATAATTTTAAATACATACTTAAATACAAATATACACCCAAGCTCGAAGAACCAACAAATTGTTTGTAGAAAATGTTGGCCCTCGGCGTGAATCGAACCCGCGACCCGCAAAGCTGAAGGCTTTCTACCCACTAGAGAGATTACTATCCACTGCGCCAACGGGCCAGTCAAAAAAAGTTTATGATATAGTTAAACATCGTGAGGAAACTTGTATATCTCTAGGGACTTTTGGAGATATGAGTAACCTACCAATCCGCATGGGAACAGCGTGATGGGTCTTAGCTCCACCCCTTCTCTACAGAAGCGGAGAGAGGAAGTCTATGTCAGCAGTGGGACTGTAACAGGCCTTTACTTTAAGTATCTGTAGACCACCAGAAAAAAAAATAAACAATTGATTTGGATCGAACTTACTTCTTTTATGAGGGTTGATTCGGGAGACTCAAATTATTTATTTTTAATTCAAATTATTCCTTATTCAAATAAATTTCTAAACAAGTACTTTTGAATGGTCAACTATACAGTGCCCGATATACGAGTATAAGCATAGAAAATTTACAAAATTTGTACATTTCATAAATATAACAACAGCGGATTAGCTATCAAAACGTAATAGACAGGCAGACAGAAAGACTTTTGCAATCATTATAGTATGGATATATAGACTAGTCACGTTTTAAAATGATGGTATCGTTAAATGAGAGTTTACATTGTTAAAACCAGTACAGCGACGTATTGCATTATCAGATTGAGTAATATCAATCTCAGTCTGATGATAAAAATGCCTGGATTTGAAAATCCTTTCAGCATCATACAAGACTGCAGTTTAATATTATAAAATTGAAAATGTTTATAAGACTGACCACCGCGCCGGGTTTCTTGTTGGTTCTTCTCGGTAAGAGCAATATTCCGAACCAGTTGTAGCTTCATTAATCGTATTGATCCTTGACGATTCAAAAGTGCCTGAAATGGCTTATTTGAATACAGATTCATTCTATTCAGTTTAATATTTTCTATACGTAATCGGGGAAGTACCTTTTTTCCTTATCTTTTTAGCTGATAGTATTAACAGGTATATTTTGACTTGTCACTTGATTTATCAGGTGTATTGATTTCATAGACATTTTTTTAACTGTTCTGATAAACAAAACTGGCCCGTTGAAGCAGTTGGCATTGGCCATTAGCTCCGCAGGTCGCGGGTTGGATTCTCGCCGTGGGTCAACATTTTCTATATACAATTTGTTGGTGCTTCGAAAATGGGAGTATATTTGTATTTTATTTAAAATTATACATGTACTAGCAATGCCCCGCGGTTTCACCCGCGTCCATTGCGATCTCGTGGTAGTGAAAAGTCTACGAAGTCGGATTATAGATTTATTTTGTAGATTATTTAATTATGAAAAATGGGTATCATTACTATTCTTAGTATAAGAGCTAACTCACTAAATGCAGGCCCTGCTATAACGGTCGCTACAATGAATTGTTATGGCATTATTTTCTTTCGATATACATTCTTAACTTCGTAATATCTTTCGATTGGGATGTAGTATTTTAATAATTAAAAAAGTATTTTACAGGTATTGAAACACTTTTTAATAAGATATCATTTAATATGATAAGGATTAATACAGAAATATGAATAAAATGGTTTGATTATTGCACTTTATCAACTTTTACGGTGTAAAAAAGTAGTTATATTGGCATAAATATAATAGTTAGACATATGATATCGCGCACTTTTTTGTGGATATTGATGTTCTATAATACTGTAGAACATTTTTTGTTCTGTCATCAATAGTTGCCGCAGCGCACGCGATGAAAGATTTTACGACTAAATTTTCACACTTTGTTATAATTTTATTAGGGATCCCTATTTTTAAAAAAATATGGTATATAGCCTATGTTGCTCAGTGAAAAAGCAGCTTTCCAAAGAATTTTCGAAAAAAACTTCCAGCAGTTTTTAAGTGAAAACATTACAAACACACACAAACATGATTAGTAAATCATTCCACTTTATATTATTTATATAGATGTCTGTCAATCCAAGTATTAAGTTACTTACTTTGGGGACGGATGACCGTGTAATTATATGGGACATATATGTTAAAAATATATATATTTAAATAAAATTGTTTGTTTCTTGAAGACGGTAGTATTTGTCAAGACGAGATATAATTAGCTGAGGCATTATTTTTAATAATGGCACAGCAGTTTTAAAAGTAAGACTTTACGACGTTTTTAAAAGTGTCTCGGGCAGGGACCAATGAGTTTTTTCGTTAAAACTTACGTGTCTAATTGATAATTGCAATTTATCACACGCATTCAGGTGAAGGAAAACATCGTGAGGAAACCTGCATATCTCTAGAGAATTCTAGGGATATGTGTAACCTACCAATCACGCATTCGAGCACCGTGGTAGATCTTACCTCCAACCCTTCACTCCTATAATAGACAGAGGGGGCCTATGCCCAGCTGCGGGATAGTAACAGTCCGTTACTTTTACTTTTTCTTTTAAATAATGAATCACGTTAAATAACGTTCGCAAATATAGTACTACCTATGGTATACGTCATACTGATACAGATTTATGCTATCTACAGTAAGATTAGAGCGTTAGATACACTTTATCGTATATTTTTTAATCAAGAAATCTGCCACAAAGAACATATAGTTATTTTTGATAAATAAGATGTCTATAAACCTTGTGTACGATAAATTTCTATTCACACATTCAGGTTCATTGCAAGGATTTGGCAATGAGATAGTTTTAAGCCTTTAAATAGATTTCATAGTATCCAATCCGCTAACAAGAATATTTCATAATTTAATCGATTTGCTATTATTATTCATATTCATTTTCAGTGTGATTCGATATTTATGATTGATTTGGTTTTATACATGATTAATGATAAATTGTATAATGGTCGATAAATTTAACATTCATAATATTTGACCCTGTAATTTACGGCAAAATTATGAATCTACCAACTTCTTTTCAAGGTTGTTGATAATATAAGAAGTAAGTGAGAAAATCTATGCCTATATATTATAAAACAAAGTCCCAAAAAGCTGTCTGTCTGTATGTAATCGATTTTCTCAAAATCTACTGAAAGGATTTTTATACGGTTTTCACCAAAAGATAGTGCAATTCGGATGGTTTACGTAAATAGTACATATCGATATCATGTAAATTGGGTTAAAGAGATCGCCCAGTTGTGATAAAACTTACTTTCTAAGAGCTTTAGATGCGTACGTTGCATAAACCAGCAGAGATACGCTAAAGTAATGTAGTAAACAATTGTAGATCTATAAAAATACTACTTAAAGTCGGCGACAGCATGTCTCTATCTCTCACGGTTTATTTACAACAACTAATTTATTTTCAAAATTCCACGCGGGTGAAGCCACAGGAACAGCTAGTATATAGTATCTAAAGATTATTATACTAGCAAACACTGACTATTATACTTTTTGTTTTATTTATATATTCCTTATTTGTTGATAGTGTATGTTGTAAATAAAGTTTTTCTTTCTTTCTAATTCAAATCATTAAAATTATGTCTTCATTGAAAATTTACAAATTTAATGAAAAATTACAAGTCATACAAACATAACATCATTGTTTGCAGTGAGTATCTGGAACACCGGGCGTATTAACTTTCATTGTATTCTCTTGTATTATGTAAACATATATAGAACAATAGCTAGTGGTGTTCGTCTTAAGCCGCTTACTGTTACCAAGTAAGGCATTCAATGTTGAGATTTATTCATTTATTTATTCGGATCTTCAACAGCATTACACGATAAATCATCCAACATATATCCCATATAGTTTTAAATTAAGTAAGTAGTACCAATTATAGAAGAAACATCGTTCTTAGTTACAAAGTCTCAAATTATAAACCTAAAAATAAACACTAGAGAATAATGAAAACATAGAAAAAAAGGAGAACAATTAGGCTCAACTACGATACGATAACTATGAAATTAAAATTTTGGAACATTTTTCATGAACGATGAAAGTCCATCGCAGCCAATATAACTTATATTAGGTCCTTACATATGAAATTGGCGTTTTGTCGTACTGGCCACTTTGATCTCAAATATTACCTTTATGGTTAGGAATTTCAAATTCAAATTCATACAGCTATTTACTCATGCATTTGTGTTACAAACCCCCTAATTCATTTGTTTTTTCTTCTTTTGTTTTTTTCTTTGTGTCACTCTGTTTACAAAATGGAAAACATGAAATATCGCGTTATTTACGAGTATGAGTTCCACCGTGGCACCAGTGCTGCTGAAACGGCTCGAAGGATTAATGATGTGTATGGTGACGGTGTCGCAAAAGAAAACACTGTGCGTTTTTGGTTCCAACGTTTTCGTTCTGGAAATTTCGACCTGCAGAACAAGCCTCGTGGACGGCCGGAGACCAAAGTTGATAATGAAGAATTGAAGGCTATTGTGGAAGCGGATCCATCGCAAACCACGTCCGAGTTAGCTGCAGGCTCCGGTGTTAGTGATAAAACTATTCTAATCCACTTGAAGCAAATTGGGAAGGTGAAAAAGCTTGAAAGGTGGGTACCTCATGAATTGAGTGAAGCAAACCGACAAACGCGCGTCGACTGCTGCGTTACGTTACTCAACCGGGACAATAATGAAGGAATTTTAAATCGAATCATTACCTGTGATGAAAAGTGGATCCTCTACGATAATCGGAAGCGCTCATCGCAATGGCTGAACCCTGGCGAACCAGCCAAATCCTGCCCTAAGCGAAAATTGACTAAAAAAAGTTGCTTGTAAGTGTTTGGTGGACTAGTGCCGGTGTCGTTCACTACAGCTTTCTTAAATCTAGCCAGACGATTACGGCAGATATCTATTATCAGCAACTGCAAACCATGATGGAAAAGCTAGCTGCTAAACAACCGAGGTTGGTCAATCGCTCTAGGCCACTGCTGCTTCAGGACAACGCTAGACCACACACTGCACAACAGACGGCTACCAAATCAGAGGAGCTTCAATTAGAATGTCTTAGACATCCACCGTACTCTCCGGACCTTGCTCCAACAGATTACCATTTTTTTCGCAATTTGGATACCTACTTGCAAGGAAAAAAATTCAACTCCGATGGGGCAGTCCAAACCGCCTTCAAAGATTTTATTGATTCCCGCCCGAATGGTTTTTTTAGTAAGGGGATCAATGAACTACCTATGAGATGGTTAAAGTGCATACATAGCAATGGTACATACTTTGATTAATTAAATATATTTCATTAAAAAAAATCGACTTTATGTTCCTCCCTTAGAAAACGCCAATTTCATATGTAAGGACCTAATATAATATAACAATATAACTTAATTATTTATTTATTAATTTACCAGCGGCTTCACCAGTCTGGAAATCAGTGTGTCACTTAATACTTAATCAATAAGTACTTTTATGTTAACAAATTTCATTTTTACTATATACTAAAAGTACTTATTGTGAGTTAACCATAAGATATAGAGACATGCTGTATCGGACTTATTTATAGTATTTTGGTAGATATAGAATTCTCTAGTACATTACTTTAGTGTATCTCTGTTAGTTTACGCGGTGCACGGACTAAAGCTCCCAGCAAGCGAGTTTTTTTCACAACCGCGCGCCCTATGCACAAAAATGAAAATGCCCTCGAAAAATTGTACTGTCTTTTAATAAAAACTGTAGAAAAATCCGTTTTGTAGGTTTGAAGAAAATCGATCACTTATAGATTTTGGGGACTTTGTTTTGTAATAAACTAGCTATACGTACGGTATAGCTATCCTTCCTGACGAATTACACTATCTTTTTGTCAAAACCGCATAAAAATCCGCTCAGTAGAAATGGAAAAAATCGTTAGAAACTGGCAAACAAACAGACAGTTTTTTTGGGGACTTTATCAAAATCAAAATTCAAAATATTCTTTATTCAAGTAAACTTGTAAACAAGTGCTTTTGAATCGTCAACATCTACTGCTGGTATGTACTGATGTACTGGTACAGTTAAAGTAGATTGTGGAATTTTATTATAGAATCTTATACCCAAACCCACAAACGAATTACGAACTTTTGCAAGGCGCAAAGCAGATGCGCAGAGCAGAGAAGAAGCAGAGATATCATCTTCATACCCTTATCCCACTCCTAGTGGGGTCGGCACAACATACCATGTAAACATGTTGTCATATGATTCGGCTAGGTATTTTACGTCCGGCCGCCTGCCTGGCGTTAACTTACCTTAGTCGTATTTTACGACAACTCGGTAAGAAAGAGGGTGGTCTATTGTACTCAACCGGATACCACACGGTGGGTCAACTCACCTTAGGTTTGGGGTTTTTTAGATAGATGGGACATTCTAGGCTGGCTTCCCTTTTTAATAAATCTGTCTTTAACAGCGTTGACTTTTATTCCATAGTATGAAAGGTGTAATAATTTCTATTGTTTTTCCAAATTTATATCAATACATTACAAGATAATGTCATGATCGATGCCTGACAAGCGATGACAGTGCTAATTTCCTTGTTCGCTGTTTTATTATTATTGTACACTATAACTGGTGTAAACTGGTTATATTACGGAGAAGAGACAAACATTTTTTTAAAGTCTTTTAAGAGGCTTTGATCATAGAGTCCTTAGCATTTTTATTTCAGATAGGTGAACAATTTTAAGTGAGGGTTGTTCTATTAAGACTTTTATTATCCCACCGCTGGGCATTGACCTCTCCCCGTTTTTGGAGAGATTTGTTGGAGCTAAAAACTACGACGCTGCTCCGATGGCGATTGGTAGGTTACACGTTTCCGCTGACTTCTCTAGAGATATGAAAGTTTTCTCACGATGTAATCTTTTAATCGAAAAGCGTGTGATAAATTTGCTAATATCAATTAGGCACATAAGGTTAAATAGAAGAAAGCAATTGGTGGGCCCGGGGTTTGAACCCGTGACCTCTCGGTAAGAGTCACACGGTCTCACCGCTATGCTATCACAGCTATTTATGACAACTTAGTCATAATCTACTATCTTGCTAGGTACAATGGAAATTTGGAAATATCGTAACTAAGATCAGTTTTTTTTTTGTAGAGTAGGTACTATCTGAAATGAGGTAAGTAGAGTTTTTTTTCGTTTAGTCATTTTTTCCTTACCAAGCCTTTGTTTGGTTCTTATTAAAGACAATCCATATAAAATAGCTTAAGATTATATGTAATTTTATTCACTTTTATACAGTTCAATGTTGAGATTATGTAACTATTATTTTATTTTTTATATTTGAATTAGTGTAAGATTGTCTGAAATACTTGTTGTAGGCTATTATTTTAAATATAGAAAGTTAACTTCCATTTAGAGTTTCACAGTAAAATTATTTTCTTTATGCAATACTTTACTTTGTACTTAAGAGCCCTCAAAATGAATTATCATGAGCTATGAAAATTTATGTGCAACAATTCACGAAACAGCTATTTTCGTAACAAAGTATTTTAATGGCAGCAAAATGGCAATGTATTTATATATTGTAACTGCGGTTTTCTCTTTGAATCATCTCGACGGGTCAGATCGAATAAAACCACAAGAAATCATTTCAATACAAATATTTAATACATTCATATCAGGTTATAAAAGTTGTCCGCTCAGCGGAAAGGTACATTGACACAATAATAAATTAACTTATGCTAAATCAGTCTAACGGACGCGCCGAGCGCTGTTCTTCTTATACTAGTATCACAGATGAGTAGAGCGGTGGGTCGGGCGAAGCGCACCCGCGCAGTGAGCGGGGCGCGCGGGGCCGGGGGTCACTCGTCCGAAGCGGTTGAGATCTGTGTGCTACCGCCTGAACTGAAGGAGCTACGGCATACCCCCTCGGGCTCGTTTACCGAGCAGGGGACACCACCTTCCCCGCTCTCGCCTCCGTCGGCCCCTCGTGATAATGTTCTCAATAAATCTAAAGCAGCACGAGCACGTTGCCCATCGGCAGCCGCACTAGATGCCGCACCTGATGGCCGATCCCACACGCTCTTCTCCGGTAGTAGAAGCCGCCTAGCCTCGCGTTGCACTCGTCTCGAACGCAGCGCAAACAAGAATGGTGACGCCGCTGAAGCAAGTAGTAGCAAAGCTATTGCGGGAGTCCGTGCGCTCACTGCTAATCCAGGCACCGCAGCAGACATGACCGCAGCCACTGCGTGTGGCACGTGTAACAACACTAGTGCACCAGTCAACAGTCCAACTCTGGCTGCACGAGATTCTTCCCTATACCGAAACAATGAAGCATTCGATATCCGACAACGGATAGAATTCATCTTTGATCCTCCATTCGCCGGTGCTGATGTTTGAGGTTGAACAGTGAGCAGTGGTGCTGCAAGTAATGGGGCTGAGCTTACTGCTGGTAGGCCTTTCCGTATGTCCTCTGTCGATTTGCCCTCTCTTCGCGCGTTTCGTAAACTTGCAACAGACGGGCATCGCACAGGTTGTTCTGGTGGTAATAAGAACGGTCCAAATTTGTTATCGTTTTCAGCGATGCTATCTGGTACATCAATTTTCAAAGTAAGCCCTTCCTCTTCCACTAATTCAGGTAAAATTATTTGAGGTTCATGTAGCTGAAGAGCACTAGCGCCGTGTGCTCGCGCTCGCAATCCAGACGAACGGGCCGCACGGTAAATCCTCGCGTACATGACGCACACTGTTGTCACTGGTGCGAGGACACCGACGACTAAGTAGAAAACGTAGTAGGCGAGCTCGATTCCCTGAATCGCAGGTCCGTGAGGGTAGCAGTGGCGAAATACAGCGATCGTTGCGCGCACAGCCGCCGCTAAACCAGCGATGAACCAAGTTGCCGCGCAGAGCGTCGCTGGACGACGTTGAAGCAGCCGCGTATGGCAACGAAGTGGATCGGTGACTGCGTGATGCTGATCCAAGGCGATGAGTGCAACTGCCAACAAAGCGGCAAGGCTGCACGCCGAGGCCGCGGCGTCGCCTGCTTCGATCCACAAGGCCTCCTCCCTCGCCAAGTGCTCGCCAAACAGCGCGGGCGCTAGTAGGGAGGTCGTCACCAAATTCGTCGCAAGTAGGTTAATCACGAACCTGGAACAATAGAAAACATTCGTAAATAAACATATTTCCAAAACAGTTTCAAGTTTATGCTAGAAGTTATTGCTAAATACATTATACACTTAGACATGTTTTCCTAATGACGATATTTGATGGAAATCCAAAACAGTGAAATTATTCACAAGGCTTGTTCAAAACGTATGTCGACGGACGTGTTTGTAAACATTTCCAACCTAAATCAATATACCAAAAATAGAGCCCATGTAACATGGAACAAATAAGAATGCACCATGGTTTACCTACGACCTTTGACGGGCGATGAGGGCGTTTGCCGACACACCTTTATGCTTTCTCATGGGAGAAATAAGGTCTATATTGTTGTGTAAACTATTTCATTGTCCTGTTGCTTTAATGGCGTAACTTAGATATAGCCGTCGATTGTAAAACATTTGACCGTACGAAGGACTTTCGTAAACTCTTGCAGCATGGCCGAGTTCACGTGCTACTATTACCTATTCCGTTCTCAATTACAACAAATGTTGTCCTCATAACGCGTGCAGGTCAAGATGGTAATACTTTCTCACTGGAGTAATATGTGCATAGTAACCAAGTACATAAATTGTCAGTACAAGACAATGGGTTGTATTGTAAGCATGCCACACTTATTGAGTGTAACGATAACAATAGAAAAGGAAATGCTCGATTCAATATTTTCAAGAATTTGTAGCGACTATAATTTTTTAAAGACTTAAACTTCATTTGGCAATTATTACTTTAAAGCATCTAATATATATTTAATTATGTATTTTTCTTAATGTTTACTAGTAACTAGGTTTATTCATTCTCCTCAACTTAATTAAATATTATTACGTTTTTATCTAATTTACGTGCAGAAACATGGGTTTTTTCATTTATAATGTTAATTCGGTTTTAGGATTACGTAACATCGAGTATCATTAAAAATATGTGTAAAATGCTGCATACGTCATCATATTTTATCATGTATTTTAATAGAAAATATAATTCTCATATAATAAATGAGAATATTTTCCTAAATTAGAGCCAGTAACATTGTGCATTGAAGCAGTATTGCTTATTGTTTCCGATTCCTTATAATTCAAACTCTTTTATTTACTAATTACAATTGTATTAGCCAACTTTACAGGTCAATTATATATGTTAAAACCTAAACAATCAAATCACCAACTTCTACTTTTTTATTATATATCTGTAGATCATTACATCTAATACTAAAATTTTATAAGCACCATTCGAATTATTCTACTACTCAGAATTTCATAAACAGTAATGTTCCGGATACAGTTCATTAAAATTGTGGCTCAAAGCAAATGACTATTAAAATTATACTTTATTTGCACACGTACGAGTATTTTCGTAATACACCCAAGGTTAATATAAGGAAATTTGATTGAATTACCAAATTTTGTCGGAAGATAGTTACTTGTTTATTTTCTATAATGTTTAAAAATATCACGCCAATTTATTGAATGTTTTTTATATTACTGCCTCAAGGTAAGGTTATTCTGAAAACTGAAATAAACAAAAATAACCTCTGGAGTGTAGAGTGACAAAGAACTGATCCGAATATATTTGTTTCCCAAATTGTTTTTTTATCAACTAGTACTGCACGCATCTTCCGTCTATGTGGACTTCACTAGATAAAAGATTTGCTAGATAAAAGATATCTTTTTCACACTTGTGTCTAATATCTGATCAAAAATTACAAAGAACCGTAGTCACTGTTCGGGCGTAAAAGGACAAAAACACTTTTTACACCTATAATTATAGTCAAAAACTCATATTTGTCAAATGGAATCAATGTTAGCATGGATATTAACGATATTTATTATCTATACATATTATAAAACAAAGTCCTCAAAAGCTGTCTGTATATGATCGATTTTCTCGAAATCTACTGAACGGATTTTTATATGATTTTCACTAAATGAAAGTGTGATTCTTTCATAAGGTTTAGGTTAATACGATTTTATGTAAATAATTCTGAAGAGGTCACCCGGATATAAAAAAAATCGCCTGCTGGAACCTTTAAATGCATGCGCTTCGTAAACCAACAGTGATTCACTAAAGTAATGTACAAGAGTTATTTGTTATTGATTAGATCTACAAAAATATTACAAAGATAGTAAATACTACGGGATAGCAAGTCTCTATCTCATCATCATCATCCTGCCCTTATCCCACTATAAGTGGGGTCGGCACAACATGTTGCAAATATGATTTGGCTATGTATTTAACGACCGGCCGCCTGCCTGACGTCAACTTAGTCGCCTTTACGACACCTCGGTAAGAAAGAGGGTGGGTGGTCTATTCTACTCAGCCGGATACCACACGGCGGAGCAAGTCTCTATCTGTTATGGTAAAATCACAATAACTGCTTTTATGTTCAATATTTCAGTTCGGTAAAAATTTCGGGCTAAGATGTCTAGCAAAGTTATATATAACTTATAATTCATCCAGATCAAGAAGTTTGTGGCAACAGGGACCTTTTTATTGGCATCATAGTGTCTATGTGAAAAAACATCTCAATTCATTTTTGATGTCATAATTAGATACTTTTAGACGAATCTTAAGCATTTCCGATATTTTTCTGGCAATTACAACATATACTTTGGATAATAAACTTAGCTTGTACTCTGAATATAATCATACAGAATGTTCTCAATAATAATATGCAGGATAAACAGCCCTTGGGATTGATATGATGACATCGCCAACCCCAAAATCCTTGAACGGAAAAGATGTATTTGAAAAACAAATCGCACCTTTAAACCCGCATATATGCAACAAGTATACATCTCGTATATATGCGGAATTGCTGCACGAATAGATGAATAAATCTGTTACCAGGCATATAATCCTTTATCAATCAAGAGATACCTTGAAACTAGAGGTTATGTAACTTATCTTAATACATTTACGTGATGAAAATATTATGAATCGATTTTTAAGCACGTTACGCGCAAGGTGGAATGTGAGTAATATTAAAGTTTACACAAAAAAGGTATGGTCACACAGCGGTGAGACCATGCGACTCTTTAAAGGGAGTCTCGACATCAAACCCCGGGTAGGTTCCAATAACTTTTCTATTTAAATTTATGTGTCTATTTAATAATTGCAATTTTTCACACCCTTTTCGCAGAAGGTAAACATCCTGAAGAAACTTGCATTTAGATAATTCTGGGTAACATTCCAAACCACATTGGAACAGCGCATTGGAAAAGCTCAAACCTTTCGCTCCTAAACCGGAGAAAGGAGGGTTATGCCCAACTGTGGGATAGTACTAGGCAGTTACTTTACTTTTTTACACAAAAGGCATTACATACAAGCCTAACTCAAATAACTAACTTTATATTTAGTCATTTTATGATCACCATTCTTTTGTAAATCCATTACAAATCGAATAGAATACGACGAATGAAAATAAAATAATGTTCTGGTAATTAATCATTTAATATTTTGCAAGTGTTATGTAACAAACCATAGAATGCTTACTCACTATGCAACCCAATGTGTTATTAAAGTTTAGAAATGTTTATTGTTTTCCTAGTAACTTCATAATTGAGAAACCATAAGTCACCATACCACATACAAGGAGTTTTGCAAATGTGTGTCGAGGACGAAGAACAAACTCCCACAATATTGCACGCAAATATTATTTGAAATTAACTTACAGACATTTGTTTATCTTAATTTTCCGTTTTTATTTCCACAGATTTATTAATACTATAGAAGACAGGAGAGCTAAAGGCAGGCCTGTAAATGATAGTGATTCAATAAATAATGAGAGGGTAGATGAATCTCGTTTACTTCATCTTAGTCTAATCATACATAAGAAGGATCTCGTGTTCTGGACCAATCTACTGCTGGCGAGTCAGGGTGTAGTGACTTCCCTAACCTCATCGTCTGCCGCCCTGACAGGGGGGACCTTTCGGGCGCTTCGAACGGGGTTTATCGGACGCCTAGCCTACAGGTCCCCGAGGCGGTCGGCGCATCTGGTGCTCCCGATGCACCGGTTAGCGGAAGGGGGCTTCTGTTTTGAGGGGTCCCCACCCAGAGGAGGTGTCTCTGGGATCAGAGTTGCTGCTGGTGGGGATGGGGTCAAATAAGGTACCCTGCCCCTGCCGTCAGTAGCGTGGTGGAGCATACAGGTCGTTTTAGTCGGTGCGAGTCCGACATAACCAGCGCCCGTCCCCGTCGGGCGGTGGTACCCATAAGGGGTTTTTTCCTGTTCAAAAAAAAATCATACATAAGAAAGAGAGACAGATAGATCAGCATCATTTAGTATCTCTTTATTGTAATATGGCAAATTTTAGGCTGGCTTCCCTACCTACTCTAAGTATCTTTACCTAGTCTATTGCAATAAAAATAATTAAGGTCAGCACTCCACTTAAATATGTCAAATAAATATAATATACACCCAGCTTCCACTCATAATTAAAAAAAATTACGATGATTCAAATTATCCGAATCGCTATTTGAATCAATGCCGCATTCCATTTTTCCATATAGCACATAAATCTTGCCCACAATTTCATTTGGTTAATTGAATTACGAATAAATCACGTCGGACGAGGCCATTTTCATGTGCTTATAATGTTTATGCTCGGAATATATTGCGGAGATAGAACGTGTCAATATTTTAAGAATATTATAAACAATACAGCGTTTACGAGTTAGCGCGAGTTGAATCGAAATAAATCCACAAGGCCGGGGAAACCCGTTTCAATAAAATGGCGTAATTAATTGATTTTTTCGTTATAATCTTGACTTTATAACGATTTCGAACAGTCGATAAATTTTGCAACACCCATTAGAGTCAATAACGTTTATTTGAGTATAAAGAAAGTATTTACTATTTTGTACACTAAAAATATTTTAAAGACATTCAGATACGCTAATGTAGTTTGAAACGGTTTAATGTGTAGATTAAAAATTTTAAGGAAACAAAATTGTGAACCATATAAATAGAATGGAAGATGGGAGGCGATAAGATATAACGGGTAGTTAAATTATAAGGGCCGACGTTGAATGTGAACCACACCTAAACGTCAAGTTTTTTTTGGCATTTCATTTGACATTTCCTAATTTCAAACTAACTCAATTTAAACCATGGAAAGATACCCAATTGAGCAACGCCTTAAAGTTCATTCAGGCTTATTATGAAAATGGACGTTCAAATCAAAATGCATATCGTGCACTTCGTAATTTTTTCGTTCAATTTAATCGTCCAAATGTGCGTACAATCGGAAAAATTGTGCTAAAATTTGAGCAAACTGGGTCTGAAGGAGATGTGAAAACACCAGTGCATCCTCGTACAGCTCGTACTGCATAATCCGGCACATTAACGGCATAGCACCTCGATTATGCCTCAGCGTCATCAAAAATTTGGACCATGGGATGGAGGTGTGCCGCCGAGGCCGCGGCGGCCATTTGGCCGATATTTTGTTTCATACATAATTGAACCATAGCACATTATCATAATAAACAGAAATGACAATAATTTTCTAAATAATTTGTATTTTATTCAAAATCAACATCGGCCCTTAAAATTTAACCACCCAATATAATAAGAGAAGGAGGAATTAGGAATGAAATACAGTCATAAAGAATAATAATAAATAAATAGCCATCGGCACCTGATTCTCGCGGAACTATTTTATGCCGTAGAGTAATTGATCTAAAGTTTTTACGATTTTCATAATGTTAAACTCGGCTGATACATTTTTTACACGTCGTTCATACGATTCTTAAAATACCTGCTTACCTCCCATCTATAAGTTATTTAAAACGTTAAAGACATTTTTTTTATTTATCAATTATCTTTTATAAACATATATTTCAATAACAATTAATTCTGAAGTGTCAAAATATAGCGTCGCCAGTAACTAATTAATTAAGATAACATTTTGAAGGAATGGATGGATCATGTAGTACAAGGACTTAAGGAAAAATATTGTTTTAGAAATAGACCAAAGCAGAAATGTGAAGTATGATATGCTATTTTTAAATACGCTGGCATAAATTTAAAGATATGGGAAATGTAAAAGATTACTCAAAACTTATCATGTAGGTAATTAAAATTTTCCTTTTATCGTAATTCGTTATTTTCCACATTCATTATCATATTTAGTCTGAATATCCTATCTGTCCACAATTTATTCAACAGTCGATCATTCGAAGCACTAATCTGACTCACAGTATGGACCGTATAAACATATGTTTCTAAAGAATTCCGTTTGTTACTAATATTACCTATAATGTCCACGTAAGAGATTAATATAATCTACACGACTCATTACAAACCAATACCTTATCTGTTCACGTTAGAAGCGTAGTTACAGTAAAGAATTAGGACAGTTTATTTAATAGTGCCAGTGTATTGAGTGAGTTCTGTTTTTGGATAATTAATGTTTTTAATGATTTCAGCTGTACAACGTAGAACAAAATAACTACTACTAGGAGGACAGAAAATTTAAAGAAGTTCGTTTTGAGAAGATTTATTACATTAAATGACGTGAGAATCGCTGAAACAAATCTATATTCAAGAGTAGACGTGTTAAAATATTTTACTACTACTACACTACACACATCGAATTTTCCATTAGGTATAAAACCATTATAGCTACTTAATCATGTAGTTTTTACCCGTTATTCTACTCTTGAGGACTGATTTATCCAGCTTTCCTAGTTCACAAAACAGGTTGTTTGTATTTGTTTGCCTATTCATTATAGCTAACAGTTTCTTTTAAACTACTAATGATCGTTCTACATTAATCGTACGCGTTTAGTACGAAAATCTCTTAAATTTTACGAGTTTGTTTAGCTTAATTTGTTTAGGTGCGAAAACACAATGATTAAAACTACACTAACATCGTTAATCTTGAAAACACACTTATAAGCTAAATTTATGAGCGATAAGAGGTAAATACAGCAAAAGTCATAGCATTCAACCTTAAATTACCCAATAATGCGTCTTAGTGACCTCAGACAAGCTTTGGACATTGTTAATAAATTTAAATGAGAAGATAAGCAAGAAGTTCGCATATAAATATATCACTGCACGTTTAGCATTAATGATATAAGAAATAATTTTGTTATAGAAGAAAATTAAATTATTAAGTCTTTTCTTGACCCCCTTGTATCCAAGGGGCAAGTAAGCCAAGTCAGAATTATCCTAAAGCAGAATATCTACATTTATTACAACTTTCTAAGATTTTACAAATTTGACACTTTAAAATAAAACAAGGTGAGAAAGAAGAAAGATAAAGCTTTACGTACAAAATAATATTTGTTCATGATTTATACTTAAATATATTTATGTAAGTAATTGAATATACCATTGAAGATAAAAGTAGATAATACGCAGTTGATTGTAATTATATTTGTTAATAGTTCCCTGAGTTTATATCCATTTACATAGATACCATACTAGGAAATGTTCCATAAAATGAACTAGTATTGGACTAATACCAAATACGAACAACAGTAAAAAATGACGGACGTATGGAAAAACCTACTCCTACGTATGACGACAAAAATTAATTCTTCATTTAACGTGACCTAATAGAGGCTTTTGTGTTGTTAATTGGGGTATTATACGCTATAGAATAACGTTTTTTGTTGCTATTATAAATTTACAAGAAGTGAGTGGAAGGGTCATTGCTCTAACAATCAAATCCTTTTCACAAGGACTATAAGTAATATATTTCAAATTACCGTAACACTAATTAGTTATTTATTTGATATATAATTCTGTCCCAGTTATCACAAAGTTGCATTTGAGGTTCATATATCGGTATCATTGACAACTTCTCCGTTTGTAAAATTTACGCTTTCTTTGTTGGTGATTTTAAGGTGAGCATCTACTACAAAAAAAACACTTTTTCGGTAGACGTCTTCTACAATTTTACCATTTTTCCAACTTAGTTGTGCAACTGGTTAAGTCTGCAAATCCATTTCTTCTACCGATCTCATTTTTAATTCAACCATTATAAACTACTTACATTTCTAAAATTAAATCCTAAATCTTTCGTCTCGAAATCAAATGCAAAACCCTTAACTAATACATAACTGATTCTTCTACAATTTTATTTAAAAACTTTTTTTATAAGACAGTTTTGCAAAAGTAATCAATTAAATATGAGAATAGTCTAACGAAAAAAGGGCAAGGTTTGAAACATTAAAGAACAGTTATGATTTTCTAGAAAGATATAATTAGGAAGTAACATTCCAATGCTTGTAAGAATCCAAACAGGTTTCGTGTGAACCAATAAGGTCTATATTATATGCAAACAGGTCTTAAAATATTAAACCGTTATAAACGCTTAAGAACTAGATTAAACAGCTGTTTAAAATTATTATAAAGTAATTTTCTTTTATATCTTATTACACGTTCGTTTGTTAAGCAAAATTCTTTACAAAACAGTGTATTTATTTTATTGAAGTAAAAAATGAAGAAAAACTACGTCGCACTTGATTCCAATCTTACTTTTTGCTCAGAAAATTTTGAATCTAATCATTTTCTGTCCAAAATTTCTCAATACCAGCGAATTGTGACTTTGAACAGTGCGTATGAGATATGAATCTGAAACCTGGATGCAATTAATATACTACATTAAGTTTAGACTTCAGCTAGTAGATGAAGCAACAACTTTTCTTGCCAAATTAATATGACGTAGAATTCTAATGATACAATTGGTGGCGCATAAAGCTAATAGTCATTTAGATCATAAACTTTAGCCCTACGAATATAGTCGTTTGCTGTTTAATCTCAAACACATAAAACAAATAAATGAAAACTTTAAAGATTTATTATATACAGACTTAATTCCAACTAGACAGTTCTCAAATTCACTTATGAAGTTTATTGAATATATTTAAACGATGTTTGCGTTGGCGCGAAGACACTGTCTAAATAATTCATTCAATTCATCATAAAAGAGAGTCGATTCTACTTCCGGTTGTCGTTAGCCCGTCACCACTATCCAAAAGATAAATTAAAATTGGCTAGACAAAACTTCATTAGTATCTGTTCAAACTCGCAATCATTCTTCTGTTTGACTGATATTACATTGTTTTTTCTTCATGTGATAATTTTTTTGTTATTCAATTTATTGTTTGCGGATAACTCTACACTAATATACCAAAACATAGGTTATGACTCATATGTTTAGAAAGTGAGTATAAAATTTTATAATTATTTCATTACTAACGAAAAAAAATCTTGCATCTGTACTTTAACATCGTGCATGCATAAACATAGTATGGAAATACGATCACAAAAGTAAATCAAGTCAAGTTAAAAAGCTTTTAACAAAATTTAATGTTCCTACTGTTAATCGTTGACGAGTTCTTTCGTCTTGAGCCAATCCCGGTAGCAGCATCAGGTCATGCTTATCATAAACATGCATTGTCATCAAGACCGGACCAGTATGTAAAATTTAATCTCAATGGGGCACCAGGATGTAGATCAAATTTAAATTGCAGGATTCCAACTTCACGTAACAAGTTAAAAAAAAGCTTTTAAAGGAACCACGAATTCAGACTTTCATTATCAACTACAAATGGCACATTCAGTCTCATTTCTAGCAATGCTTATGCAGTCTCATCTGATGTTCTTAAAAAGCTTATGATCACTAATCTCAAACCATTTATCAATTGGAGTATTTTCAGTAATTAGTGAGATTATAGTATAGCTATAATGAGACTTACATAAAATAGTGACACCGTTTTTATCAACGCTTCTGAGATCATGGAATCTTGCTCTACGTAATCTACATCCCACGAATGCGTAGGAAGTTACTTTGTTTCCTCGTTTCTAAGGTAAGGTGTGGAATCTTCTTCCGGTACACGCCTTTCTCCCTTCATATTATATGGTTATCTTTAAATTAGGGGTAATAGGTGTCTTTTAGTCAAACGCACGTTAAGGGGCATTATAGCATCCTATCAAGCATAATTCCAGTCCAGTGATAGATACAACAACAAACTATTTTTATTTGTTGAAGTGGTTTGACAAGATTCCTTCAATGTACGATGTATATTGAAGGAATCTACTCAAACTACCCTACCGATAGCATTAAGGGAAGCCAAATCATTATTATGTTAAAATTTCAAAGCAGCTAAAACAATATCTCCTTTCAGTAACTGGTCAGGACGACTAAGTTGTTTTTTAATCTTAATATTCGGTGGGTTTTCGAAATAAAAATGCCACCCCCATAGTAACTACAAACAATCTTAATTCCTATGAGTTATACCTAATTTAACCAAAATGTAAAGCAATTTCGCTTCTCCTGAATCTTGAGAAACCAAAATGCTATTACAAGTAGAAATATCAAATATTAATCCTAGTTTTAACCTAAAACCACTCCTAAGGTAATCGTTCCGCACACATTCCATTAAAATATGAAATACATCTTGGACGACGATTCGACAAGACGTCTTCCAAATTCAACCAATCTCATACAATAACTTAAGTTTAAGTTTCCATCGACTCATTCACTTTAGATATTGTGCCGATTGAGTCCGGCCATCTCTTGAATAGATTATGATATAATTTGTCCACCTAGTGGTAGGTCAAGTATTTAAACTAAGTGATTGCTGTTCTAACATTTTAAGACATCATCACCAGTAATATGGGCCATAAAAATAGTACTATACCGTAATCATAGCATAATTGGTCGTAACCAATGACGTGTCCTTACGCACAATGCCGTGGACGAGAGTGTGTTTTTTTAAATAATGGATCATTAGTGCAAAATTGGTCACGACGGAGTCTCTGACCGTCCTTTTGTATTTAATGATGTCTAAATTTTTGGAGGCCTCTCTTAATGGGGCTTCAAAGGCTACTGGATTGCGGTGGCCGAGGTTAGCACTTTTGGTGCGACTTTGAATTATTTTCGGCTCTTATAATTTCCGTTATCTATTAATTATAATTACTGTGCGGTCGTGGTGCTTCCAAAATGTATAATTTGTATTAATGAATTGAATTATACATACAATTTTATTGAGGATACTTGACGAAAAATTAATATTAATGATATAAAAAAACCCCATCAATATTTATGATTTTCAAATGAAAATAAGTCGTTAACACTTACGAAACATATTAAAATAGTAAAATATAATATATGTTTAATTTTTTTTTCTGTATCAATTAATGTTTAAAATAAATTAGCTTTTCTTGAATAAATTTTCAGCCTTACCCCTAAACAATAATAATGTGGACTGAAAGGCTGATAAAAATCATTTAATCACAATGCAGGCATTGAAATAGCGACGAGCTTGTTCCTTACCACCATTTCGAGCAGTCAATCCGTTAAACAATACAGTTGACGTATACAATTTAACAAAGGATTTTTTTATAATACAAGAAAGGCATTGCCTTCCTCTCTTTCTCTTCAGAGATTATGTACAACTTAGTTAACAACTATTATATTAAGCAGAACCATGGGCTAAGCTTGGCTTTTATGCCTTTAAGTAGACTGTTGAGACCGAGGGAAAAAGTAAGGAAGTAAGAGATGAATCAAAAAAAAAAATTATATCCAACAACTGTTTAACTCAATAATAATCTGATTCGACTCAACTCCGAGTTCAGACTGTCTTTTGTTTCTTAACAATTTATTACTTATCACTTAATTTAATGCGACACCTTAAATTTTGATATAAAGCCGTCATACAACCTTAATAAATTTATTTTTATACTTCATTGATCATATATGCCGTATCCAGCAGAGAAGACTAGGCCACCCTCATTTCTTACCGAGGTGTCAAAAAGACGACTAAGATAAGTTGACCCACCGTGTGGTATGTGGTTGAGTAGAATAGACCACCCTCTTTCTTGCCGTGGGGTCGTAAAAAACGACTAAGGTAAGTTGACGTCAGGCAGGCGGCCGGTCGTAAAATAGGTAGCAAAATCATCATCAAAATCAACAAAATGTTAATAACATGTTGTGTCGACTCCACTTTGACTGGGATAAGGAGGATGATGATGACTTCATTGCTCGTATATATTATAACGTATATATATGTAATGGAATACAGTTCAATTTTACTAGCGACTATAAATCAATGAAGAAATAAAGATTTCTGGATGGTTTGTTAAAATACTATTAGATAGACGGACGGGACTTTCCCTAAACTTTAATGCCATATCAAAATGTATTCGTTAATGTAACACGTGAACGAGCTCTAGAGTTTCTCTAACTTTCCTGTTTTTGTTTTCCTTCGAAGTAGGTTGATGCTTTAAAAAATATAACATAAATAAAACCGAGCCAGTGTTACTCGAACAATACGTCAAAGAGGTTATGTTAATATTATGATACTAGGTTGTTTTTGAATCGATTTTTGAGTATTATAACGATCATTACCACATTTTAGAGGTCATTGGAAACACGTCGAATGAGACAAGTTAAACAGGCTATAAGTTTTTAAACAGGTGTTAAATTTCGTATAATTGCAATTTAATATAAACTATATGTCTATACATATAATGTTACTATTAACAACTGTTGAGTGTAGCTGTGAGAGCCCAACGGTAAGACCGTGCGATCCTTTCGAGCAGATCAGTAGGCCTACCACGAACTTTGAGAAAACGATTCGATTCAAAGTCAGTAACTAAACGCAACCGCTTTCTTTTCATACCATGAAGTATGTTTGAAAAGGACAACGTTATATGAACTATAGATAACTCTGTCTCTTTTGTATTAACATGTGAGTACATGTTTTTAGGACGCATTCCGAACGCTCATTCGGCAACGACTTAAAGTGTGCGTCTTTAAGACGTCATGGTATGAAAGAGCAAAACAATTTAGTTTACGTCTTCAATTGAGTCGCAATAAGACTTCATGGTAGGCCTGCATGTTTAAACCCCGACCAGGTACCAACGAGATTTTCTGTTCAAACTTATGTTTCTAATTTATATTTGCACACATTGTTAGAAAACCTGCATATTTCTGGAGAATGGGGATATATGTCACATACAAATCCACATTGGAGCAGCTTGGTGGGTCTTAGCTCCAACCCTTCTGTATAAAAACCAAGAGCCTATTCCCAGCAGTGGCAGAGAAACAGGCCGTTACTCTTTTACTCTTTAACCAATTGTCTAGCCACTTGTTTCTACTGACTTGTATCTCACGTTTTGTCAACGTTTTTTTTTAACACAACTATTTGAATACAAATTATTATTGTACGATGCACTGACCTTCCATGGCAGTCTGTGTTGAATAATGTAACAATATGACAATGATTTAAATTAAAACTAAACTTCAACACGAAGTAACCCTTTTTAACAGTGAGATAATTAATTTCATAGTGTAATTTACGCTTCTTTTAATTATACTATCAAGAACAAAATCGATTAAAAATAAACAATGTAATAACCAAATTAATTTATACGTGCTATTATATAATAGGATATTCGTCGTCTCATCTTAGGTTATCTCAAGTTTTTAAAAATATTTACTCCTTTAATAAATATAATTCAAAAATATATATATAATAATAAATATAAAAATATAAATAAATAATAATATTAAACAAGCTTTATCTAACAAAACAATGATTTTATTCTAAAATAGCGTGTGATGCTTAACATCACTTATAGCAAATAGTTCTTTAATAGTTTTCTATTGATTTTTTGTTACATTACTATTATATTACAAAACGATTGACAGCGTACTATCAATTGTTTTTTCAATAGATCACTTTATTGTTATTGAAAATATTCTATTCAAAGTTTAAGAACGATTGATACTGAAGAATTCAAAAGTACTTGAAACAGTTTTATTGAATAAAGAATAGTTTTTTAAATATTTATTTAAAAATAATTTAGTTGTTTCTAACTCGGCTAAGGCTCGAAGGATGTTTTATTTTTTAATATAATAATTTACAATCTGTAGTTTGAGAACTGTTAATAGGGCTTTACCTCAACCTTTTTACAAAAAAAGGGCTGGTTGTCAAGAAAACAATCATGACTGTGCTGAATTACTTATTGCGATAAACCATTGTATTTTCTATATGCAACAGAATGTCAATGACGTCAACGCATCATCTGTGACGACATCTCAGCCATTATACAATAACAGTACATGATTCTCATTCATAACAATTAACAATATAGTAAGTGCCCATTCAATGTTATGAGGGAAATACCTTGATGTTTTTATTGAACTAAATCCGTAAGCTAAGCTTATAGGCGTCCGAATGCAAACGCCTAAAACGTTATAATTTATGAGCAAACCGTCCTTAAGAATCAAATAGTTTTCACATTACGACAACGATACGGTAACGATCCGATTATGATAAAATCATCCACTTTATCTTCAAAGTAACTAGTTGTATGATGGATAACTGGTAAACATATACATCTATAACTATAAATAAATACTTGAATACATATACACGCAGGCCTGCAAAACCAATAATAAGTTTTTAGCAGTTTTTTTAGTTGGCCCTTTGGCGGGAACCCAACCCGCGACTCCCGAAACGGAAGACAGGGTCACTGACAACTGCGCCAACGGGCCTGTTAAATAAATAAATAATACAAGAGCATTACGCACTACAACTTTTGGAACATTCTACGATAAAAATACACGATTTAGTCTGTGATTAATAATAGCCAATGGGCAAAATATAGCCAAGTTACCTGTATATAAGGAAAAGTGAGGGCAGAAAAAATTAAATGATAATTTTACCACTAACAAACGAAGACAAAGCGGCAACTCTGCCGAAACAGCGTCCAAAGGTAATGAGTAGGTTATATCGCGATATGACCCGTCTAATTCTTTTATAATTAGTATAATAAAACTTTGAAATCTTCTATAATAGTGCGTGTCGTTACAGTGCATTTGAAATATTGCGTGACTCAGGATGACGACATAGCGGTCAACTGTGTTTTGTTTGCGTTATTATACGAGTACTTGACACATTGTGCCATCAAATTTTATGCTCCTTCCTCGTGATAACGTAACAATTAAAATAGCTTTGTACATTCGTCCATAAGGATAAAACTGTTGTAAAGCTTTTAAGTGGTCATTATAAAAAGGAATTAAAACAACATTTGTAAATGGTCTAATCTATGAATTTTTTGTATCCATGAAGGTTATCTTGATATGTAAAAAATTTGTTTGTGTGTCCTTTATAGACTCCGAAACGGATGGACCGATTTTAATGAAATTTTCAGATAATCTTTAGAATGACCAAGCGGTAAACTGTAAAATTTGGTGGCGATCAGAGCATTTTGTTTTTTTTTAGTGTAACGAAATCCTTTAGCTTGGAATCCGTAATAGAGAGGAAAGATAGAGAAATTTTATTGAAGACACCTAATTAAAAGTAGGCGACTAATGAATTTTCAATGTCTCTTTACATGTGTATTTGTTTGAAAATACGACCTTTGATAATTTTCAATGTCTTATTGCCAGCCAACCAAAAATTACAGATAACTAATATCCTTCATGCATTATTTTAAATATATCAATAAAAATGAACACGCAATGATTAAATATTTTATAGAATTAGGCGTTACTTTTCGGAGATCCATAATACAAATGTTTGTGCTTGCGTTAAGCTTTTATAGGAGGCTCCGTTTTGATAATAAAAAGCCTTGAGAATACTGTTGGACTATTATATTGAATGCAAGTTAAAAGGAGTACATTGATTGCGTTATAAAATTTGAATATGAATTTGATAATTGAGTTTAAAAAATGTTTAACGACGTATGATGTATGTATATTTTATGGTGATATATATATATTTATAGTGTAGAATTTTATCATTATCTTTATATACTGTGTGGTACACTTTCCTACCAGTTATTTTATTAAACAGCTCCATAACGCCTAAGGTTGCCTGGAAGAAATCGCTGGTTAGCGATAAGGCGAGTTTGTGATAGTGAACGTGTGTAGTGCTTGTGTATTGTGGTAGCGGTGATGGGTTTTTTGTGGATGTGTTTTAACGAATGCTGCATGTTCCAGGTATGAAATTGAATAGTTCGCTCTACATTTAGCATTATATATAATTCATATTTACTTTATCGCGGATCACAGCAAAATAATTTAACTATTACTGTTTTACGCAATTCTTACGAAGTGATAATCAGGAGATATACTTTTAACCTTTACTGTAATTAAATCAAGTGGTTTTCATATGTTTTTCGAGTTAAGGCGATAAATAGCACAGAGTTTTGCATTTATTATTTAAATTTAATATTTTATTGGAAATCAAAATATCTCTAAAGCTGGAAAAAAACAGGTTTCATTGGCTAGGTGTTTGCAAACACTTTGTTCACAACAACTCTATGTAGGCATGTCACAATCACCATTGTCGAGGAAGCGCCATTGTTCTGCGCGTGCGCAACCAGATAGGCTGTACTTATAATTATAAATGCGAAATATGAACGTTTTGAAATTTTTTAATAGTAACAGGTTTGCACTTGACTGTCATCTCATGGCTTCTCTTCATGATCGGCGATTACAAATGATTAAGCGATGCAATCATCGCCTTTATGACCTACGATCGCCTGCGGCACGAATCAAAGCGGACCGCTGAGTGATACGTATGTATCGTATGATAATACGGACGATCGTGTGGATACTTGCACAATGATCGTGCCGATTATAGATGATTACGATGATTATGATGATCAACGATCATCACCGATAGTGAAGAGTAAGCATACAACATTAATCAAACCTTTTCGCAATTCGTGTATTGCCTGGCCCGTTGCCGCATGTGGCAGTTGTCCTGCATTCAGCTCCGAAGATCACGAGTTCGAAACACACCTTTTCTAGAACAATTTGTTGGTTCTTCGAGTTTTGGTTGCGTTTTTCTGTGGCTCAGTCTGTTTTCAAACTCCCCTCGAAACAGAAGTCAGCAGTTAAAAAACAATGCTCCGATCGCCACCAAATTTTACTGCAATTTTTTTAATTAAAATCGGTCTAGCCGTTTCGGTGTCTATAAATGGCATACAGACAAACATACATTATTATGTATTATATCATATACATATGTATTTCATACATGTACCTACCAGTTGTCTGTCCGCCATAACACAATTTTTTTTTCTACCTATTAAGTTGATCAGAGGACGGACGACCGTATGTGTAATCTATCCCATATATTTATTTATTTGTTACGTATATGTTAGTTATTTCATATATAAAACGAAAATAAGTAAATTGTATAGTAAGTTGGATATAAGTGTAATGAAATTACACGAATATCATCAGATATCTTTGTTTATGTAAATATGGCAATACGAAATTAGGTCAACCCAGTCATTATATACACCTGCCGTACTCGTTTTTTACAGGTTAAGGTCAATGCATCTAAGCTGCATACATATGGATAGGGTTACCCCTTATCAGACATTCATTTATTCGAAGAGGGCTGATTTTAAGGTGAATATTCATAGAAGAGACGGATAAAATCTACTACAGTCAAGTCGATTTTATTTCTCATCAGTGCCTGCACGAATTTAGAACCCGTGGCTCGAATAGTTAATTATAAACACATAAGTGAAGATCTTATGCAAATTTCTAAACACTACATGGAATTCAAATATCATAATCATTCAAATCGTGATTATAATAAAGTATATTTTAATATAATATAGGATTAGTAAACCTCTTTTGTTGGCAGATTATTAATAATATTTATTTAAAAAAAAGATTAATAACTAACAATTATTCTCTTTGTCGGTTAGCCGTGTGGTATCCGGCAGAATAGAATAGACCACGCACCCTCCTTTCTTACCGAGTTGTCGTAAGAGGCGACTAAGGTAAATGCCGTGTAGTATCCGGCTGCATAGAATAGACCACCCTCTTTCTTACCGAGGTGTCGTAAAAGGCGACTAAGGTAAGTTGAAGTCAGGCAGGCGGCCGGTCGTAAAATACGTAGCCAAATCATATGACAACATGTTTGTAACATAAGTAGTGAAAACCCTAAACAATATGAGGGGATGCTTTCAGGGAAACTCCATTTCACGGTCTGTTTCTTTTATGTTACTTGCAGTTTAAAAGTCCAAGTAAAAGCTCCAAACAATATGCTTTATTCAAAGAATTTTCTTATTTACATTAACAACTTTTTATAGTACAAAATAATATATATAAAAATATTTTTAATTGTATAAAACTGGCAATTATAGAAATATTTACTTTAAAAAATAATTAACAATCAATCGATTATCATGGTTTAAACTCTCATGCTAACCCAAGGGATTTGAAAAGACGGAACTATAAAGGCTTGTATGGAGGATGATGATGAATTAAGCATTCTGATCGGAATTTTACTGATAAAAAAAGGAATCGACCATAACTCAAATATTATAGACCCTAAAGCTATTAATGCCAATAAGAATGTAGAGGTACGGAACCAGAATAAAAAATAGCTAAACGAACCTAACTCAAGGAATCATAAAATTCATATGTCGATAACTTCCACGTTGTCATGACACATAGTTTAAGGAACTGATAGGATGGACGTACGAGTTCTTAAAGTACTGGAATGTTATCATGGTGCCGAAACTGTATGTGGAAGACCTTATACGTATATACTGTTAAATTAAAGACTTCGTCCTTATAAAAGGTCAATCAATAACTGGATATAGATTGGGAAAGGAAGAAATCAATATTTTCTCTAATTTAATATTCGAAGGTACTAAGTAAAAGTTAGTAGAAAATTCACACTTTTAAACTCATTTTATTTTTCATAATACTACGCCAAATTATAAAAAATATATATATTGCTGACCCGTTCACCTACTTTGATATTTTAAATCGCATAGATTTTCCTCGTGTCTCTACTTAAAAAGTGATCCAGTTCTTTTATACCTTTTTACTTTATAGTCCCGTTAAAAAACATCAACGTTTCATTCTGATTAAGATAAAATATACAAATAACTCAACGCTTCGACCTACTTGCAGCATTTTTATTTAATAGGAACTGACGTTGTCCCACTTTATACGACGAGCGATTTACATTACTTCACGGGGAAAATAAAACGCTTTTCGCGACATTAATACCTAGTTTCCATTCAGTTTCGAAGAATTTCATAATAAAATATATGTAAAAAAATCTAGGGTAACTTTTCCTGTTCAATATGAGATAAGGTGTAAAGAATCTAAAAAAACCGTGATCGCACAACAATGGGAAATTCTTACTGGGCATTAGTTGAGTGAGCAGGCACCTTTGTTTTGTTTAGGTTAATTTTTTTATAAAAAAATAATTGATACTTACTAATCTAACGAACTAATCATGCAATTTATGGTGAAGGGGAGCATTACGATAACAACGTGACCTGCATATATAAATTCACGCGATTTGTGTAACCAGCCAATCCTTTTCTCTTTCAAGAAGAAAGGAAATCTTATTTCCAGCAGAAGAAAAGTCGTATGGACTTATTTTGAATTAAATCTTCCAAAGGCAATAGAAAATCTGACTTAAAATCTCTAAAATCTCTCTAGCTGACGACAATGCAATAGTAAAACATACAACATTAATTAAATGGCATCTAAAGTATAGGATTCTTTTTGCAACCACAATAGATCCTCTGTTAGACAAAAACTGTTAAAGAGATTTATTAAGTCGTAAAAAGATCTCGTGCGGCCTGGATCCAGCAATTCCCTGTGATCTTTTTGAGGTCATTTATCCAGATAGACTAGACGCAATCGTTTTTTTTTCAATCCACCTTTGACAGAATATTAAGATTTGCATTTTGTGAAATGTTTTCTTTTCGTTTGTTTTCACAAATATTTATAGCTCATTAGCGAACGGTAGTTAGTGTAGAAAACCTTGAAATATTATTTGAACAATGACATAATTATCGTCATACTGTAAAAAAAATTGTTATATATATATTATAGCAATTGCCAATTGTTAACGGGCTTATATTCCAACTACGACATAAAAATAAAACGTATAAACTAAATTATATAAACGATTTATTTTTATCTAGTCATGATAAATACAATAAATAACAAAAATTAAAATATGCTTTTGGACAAACACTGAAGAAGACAAATAATTTATTGTAATCATGATGATTTAAAAAAAACTAAATAGGTAATTTTATAAAAAAAATATTACAGTTTAATTTCCTATTATGAATGGCAAAAATACGACATTACGCGAAAGTTAGAACCAGTTAGAAAATTTTAAACAAGCATCAGTGAATGTTACGCTACAGAAAAATATTGATTTTTATGAGGTAATTTTAATGAAAGCAACATCTATACAAAGGCATATCTCTCTATGTTATAGCACGGTTACCTTTGTAATTAACGTTGTATTTTTAGAAAATAATATTATAAATTGCAAAAGTGTCAGTCGTGTCGTCTCCTCAGACTAATACATTTTTTTTACCTGCCAGCGATATCTTTTGACACAAAAGAAGTCACGCACAGATGCGAGTTATTAATACTTCTAGATAAATCATTCCGAGACATCTATTGTTAGACCAGTTTTAACTATGTATGGTTGACTTATGTTTCGTAATTGTGCGGAGTTATCTCATAATCTGAGTTTATTATTTCTGCATGGGAATCACAGACAATAGACCTCATTAAAATATCATCCGTTGCTATGAATAAAAAACTTTTCAAAGGTTCATATTATATTTTTCTTTGTGTTTAGACTTTCGTGAATCATATTCGCAATTAAATATAACGGCTTATCCACGTAGTGATATCATGGGCTCGCGCGACGGGTTTCAAACATATCACCGGAATGTTAGTTCCAGCAGCAACAATGTCGCGTGACGGTTATATGATACCTTTTTCATTGTTATTTAACTTTTTAAATTATACATGCTGAGTTAATTTTTAAGTAGGATATACAATAGAAAACTTTACTTAACGACCAGATGATACTAAGAATTATATCAAATTGTATATCTATTTGGCTTCCTATTAAATTAGTTTCTTCTCTTAGCAACTTTCAATATTTTCATACGATAAATATTTCAATATTTACAAAATAACATTTCAATAAATTCAAAAAAATCTAATGTTTATAATTAATTCGGCTATAATAATATACATAATCATGAATAAATTCATAAGGACATATATTAACGTTTCCTTATTGTGCTTTTTGTAAATCGTTGGCGAGATGTAAAAAAGTAATTTGTAAAGATTTCAACCGGATTTATCTTTCGACACAAACCACCAAAAATACTTTGGCAATAACTCACCAAATGACCGTTGGATTTTCAATATCAAAATTTATTTTTCAATGTAACGTTCCAGCAAATAATACGTGGGCTATTAGAAAGCATATGGCTTCCGTTTAAAACGAAAAAGACAGTAACTATGATGAATTGCGCTAATATTATTTTGTCAGGTATCATATCTTTGACAACTTTAAAATATATGCTGATTCATAATTTATAGAGTTATTATAGAAGAGTAGGGAGCCAGCCTAAAATGTGTCCATCGACAGTATTTGTTACGACACTCATTTAAAAGCTTAGTCTATGACTTCCCCTACTGTCCGTCTGGGAAATAATTCTTTTTTTATGATGAAAGGCTAGCGCCTAGCTACGATCTCGCCTGATGGAAAGAAGTATGTATTCTAAGGTGGACTGCGCTTGCCACTATAGTGCCTTTTCACTCTTTTTTTGAATTTCATCAGATCGTACGAGTCCGGAAAGATAGATGCGGGAAGGGAGTTCCACATTTTGGCCGTGCGCATGAGAAACGATGAGCGAAAGCGTTTAGTGCGTATTTTGGGGACGTTAACTGTATAAAAACGATTCTTACGATTATCAATATAAAACATACATGTAATTATAAAATAGAGCTGTGATAGCCCAGTGATGAGACCGTGGAACTCTCTAAAGACCAAATCCCGGGCAGGCACCAATGAATTGTTCTATTAAAACTTGTCTCTAATTGATTTATCGCACGCTGTTCGGTGAAAGAAGACATCTTGAGGAAACCTGCTTATCTCTAGAGAACTCTAGGGATAGGTGTAACCTACTAATCCGCATTGGAGCAGCGTGGTAGATCTTAGCTCCAATCCTTCCTATTCTACTGCTATGTGCCTCGCAGTGGGATAGTAACAGGTCGTTAAGTAACTTTTTAAACTAATTATAAAATGCACATACACATTAAAATGTATGTTTGAGAAACACAGTGTAGAAAGCGAAATCTTTCTTATTGTTTTCTTTTTATAACATCGACAACAAAAGATTTTACTAATTATAACACTTGTAGATTAGTTACTAAAAATATGTAAACACGTATAGCATCCGGAACGGTAAACATACGAAAGGAGGAAAATATGTCTAATTAATTTAAAAAAGTGAAATAAGTAAATAAACATGCGCGGCATTTGTGTTAATAAATTCTATTCTTTATATTCTAAAATCCAGTTTATACGGGTTGAGAAAACAGGTGCTATTTTTCTACTTGCTTTTCCTAAAGTGTTAAAGAAATTTACTTTGAAATATACTTTGCTTCAAATTAAATTAACTTTACGTAACGAAAGCTCTCACTTCTTATGACACGGTTAAAAAGCAAGAGTGAATAGGCATCATTTAGGCAAACGCGCTCTATTATCACTTACTATCATCTATGGTGACAGTCAAGCGCTAATAAACATCATCATTCTCCTGCCCTTTTCCCACTCTAAGTGGGGTCGGCACAACATGTTATAAACATGTTGTCACATGATTTGGCTACGTATTTTACGACCGGCCGCCTGCCTGACGTCAACTTACCTTAGTCGCCTTTTACGACACCTCGGTAAGAAATGAGGATGGTCTATTCTATGCAGCCGGATACCACACGGCACATACCTTAGTCGCCTCTTACGACACCTCGGTAAGAACGGAGGGTGGTCTATTTTATTCTGCTGGATACTACACGGCGTATCAAGCGCTAACAAACAATAAAAAAAATGAAAAACTAGGTTTTATCGATGGTTTAGACGGTCAATGTATCGAGAGCATTAGATGCATCGACCAGATCGGGATCTCATGGAGATGCTTCGGTCACTGGGCACACGATTATTGTGATTGTGGTAGTGTATGTGTGCAATGCTAGTATTGTGTGATGATGGAACATAGTGAATACATTTTACCAATGTGATTATATGCATGCACGAGATATGAATACGGATATTTGATTTTTTTTTATATGGAACTCGGCAAAGTAACGTCTTAATATATTTATTTTTTTATGGGATATATACTATACATATATAAATTGGTATTTTCCGCGACTTCACGTTGACTTTCATTTTCCTGTTCGCGATGAGAAAACAGGAATTATTTATCCTATATGTGGGAATGGAACGTTAGGTTCTTGCATGTAACGGAATGCAGGTGAGTGTGTGAGCGAGACAGTATGACAGGAGGGAGGGAGCAAGGAGAAAGATCGGACGTCAGACGGAGGACGGTTAGGAAAGTGTTTAGTCGAGATTAAATTAAATTATATATATTAACTACGGAGTTTAATTTGCTTTCGGAGCCCGAATATTTCATATTTACATAGCACAGTATATAATATAACCTTTAATTCAACCAAATTCATCAATTTTGCTCAATTGAATGAGCTGAGGAAAGCGTTAAAGACACACAGAAAGATAGACCAACTTTCGCTTTTGTAATATACGTATGGATGAAAATAAGTGATTGTATAACATATACAACCTCTACTGGAAGGCCGTATACACTAAAACTGTATTTACAACCGATATAATAAAATTAAAAAGTAATTGTAAATCAATTTAATTTTAACATATCGTGACCTTTTTTAATACCTTCCAATCGTTTCCCTTCTTTTTCAGTTCATAATAATAACTTTTTAGCATGTTGGTGCGAAGGCGTTGCATGTGAGAGGGATTCGATTCGATTATCGCTTATTAAAAAGAGCCTTGCGTTTGACAGCCACTTCCGATGGCGTACGATGGAAAGTATGTCCGTATAAACAAGTTATTTATTATATTTGCAAAGCATTTTAAAGATTGCTAATATTTGTAAGGCACGCATCACGAAATATAATTAAATCGTTGTGGCAAGTATTATTTCTATTTATATATATTTATATTTAACTTTGTTTTATTATTTTCTGTATTAATTATTTAAACAGTAATTATACTTTCATTTCTCCTTAAGCATGCTGTGGCTAATTCTAAGTAGAATTTTATGTAACTTTCCCATAAATGTTCATAAATTCGAATTTCAAATTCAAAATATTCTTTATTCAAGTAAACTTGTACAAAAGTGCTTTTGAGTCGTCAACTCTACCGCTGGTTCGGAAAGCTGGTCGTACCGCGAAGAGCCAGCAAGAACTAACAAATTCTTATTACTAGTCCCATTTAGTTATTGTTGTCTCATACAAGGTCTGAGAGTAGCTATAACCACGTATTTGTATCATAAAAGTAATCCTCAGCCTCTTTTTAACAGTGTTTTTAAACCGCTGTAATGATTAGGGGAAACGTAGGCATGGATTAGGGGAACCATATGCAGGCCTGTAAATGCAAGTGTCCAGCAAATAATAAGAGACGAAAGATGAGACAACAATATTTATCTTTGTCTAATCACACATAAGGATGAGATACATGTAGCCTCTTTTTTTTCTATTTTTTTTGGATAGACACAATTTAGGGGTCGTAATATACTTTCCCATACAAGAAGGGGGGAGGGGTCTTGCTGAGCGTGACAAGATGTGACCGGGGAGACGGGGGGTCGGCGGAAATGTGACGTTAGCTGTTTATTAAAATATTGTGAATTAATATGTCTTTTTGTTTTTGTTGTCATCATGATACATGTTGATTCTTATAAAAACTAATCAAATATAATTATTTGACATCTATCATATTCAGGGGGAGGAGGTTTTGTGACGTAACATAAAGGGGGTAACAGAAAGTGTGACACAGCTTGACAATGGGGAAGAAAGCAACAGGGGGGGGGGGGTAAAACATATCTTAGCGCGACGTATTTTATGAACGGCCCCTTAAGCTTATTCCCCTACTGTAGTAATAATAACTCAGTATTTTCAAAATTTTAATCACACCCATGTCATCCTAGTATTTCCGACACAGTTATACAATAAACTTGGACACGACAATTTAGCATAACCTACTCGTGTTTATAGTCACAAGGAATTCGATTTATTTATTTAATACTTCTTGCACGTCTACATTTGTCTATGACTGATGAACGGCCTTCAAATAGAAATAGCTACAATTATAAATAAAAGTATACACAGGTGGATTAACAAAACACATCTCCCAAATCTCTCGAGTTGCGGCGTTGTATGAATTGGAGTCAAGATCAGATCAAGTCCGTTTCCCCTGCGTTCAAATGCTAATGATCCAAAAAATATCAACGTTCAAATGCTAATATTACAAAAACGTTTCGTCTGGAGCTGATAACCTTTACGAAATTAATATTTAATGAAGCTATAGAATTTAGCAGTTATTTTTATCTTTATTAAGTCATTCCAGAAACTGCCATTGAGATTGGTTTGAGATAATTCTGTATGGATTGTCTAGGTGTAATAATAATCTTTATTTTGTTAATAAAAGATGAAACATGTTTCTTTACTAATTTTTAACGCTATAAAGTCTAAAGGCCAGTTTTATTGGACTGGATAAAATCTTAGAAGAATCATAATATAGAGCAATTTAATGAGAATATTAATTATATAAATATTTATTTTTAAATTAGATAATAGTATTTCTCTATTTCTTTCTTGTATCAAATGGATGTTAGAATATAACAGTATAGACTCTTATATGTTTCTGCCTATAATATAAGTTTTTTTTTATCTATTAAATGCGTGGATTTAAGAATTGAACCATAGGACAGCATCAACAAATAAAAGTAAGTTGATTCAGAGATAAGAAATTCTAATAAATTTTTAGATAGCGCTGTTAACATGGCTATAGGTGTGTCTGACCTTATTTTGAAATACATAGGACGTTCAAGTCAAATATAACCTTGTGTATAAATAACTAAAAAATAGAGATAGATATGACCTATCTCTATTTTTACGAATATGAATAATTTTTCCATCGTCCCGGTATATCGGTACAATCGTTTGGTATTACTTTGTCAGTATCAAGTAGGTATAAAATATTTCACAAATGAGACTATCCAATAAGTCAAATGTTAAAATTTAAATTTTAAATTACACTGATGACAGTTGGACTTTCATTGTAGGTATAATAGAATATGCTATGAACTCGCCTAGTGACAATTAATAAATACAACCACAATACAATATAGTGAAGCCAATATATATTACATGCAAAAAACGTTAGTATTTAGAATTTGTTTACAAAATTAATTAAACAACAACCAAATTCTGTAATCCTATCACACGCTTAGTATTAGTGACCTATTAAAAAAAGTAAAATTACATATATAGCGCTGACAAAACTCGTGAATGTTAAAAAGACCCATAACTTGGAAGAACAAGAAAACACTAGTTTTTTAATAGTTCGTAGTGTGATGTCATAGATGGTATAGAAATAAGGATTACAATTATCTATCTCAATTAAGCCTAATTTTGAATTAGGTCACTTTCATACTAAGGGTGCGCTATGTATGAAAAGTACAAATTCGAAATCTAAATATGTTGGAGATAAATGTTTTTTTTAAATTATATTTGTATTAATTGCTGGCTTTAATATTGCCTAAGATCCCATGATTACTACTAGTAATGGTTCCCATGAGAATAGTGATATCGTAGATCATTGTTTTTATTTCCAAGAAACATAGCTATCTTAGTTGGGGATCCATTTAATATATGCCTTTTGATTTTTGATTGATTAAACAATTTGATATAATATAAAAACAAAGTTTATTTCCAATACATTTTTTTTAGGTTTTGAAACAGGTGGTCCTTCTGGTAAGTATTGGTACTTGTGTTATAATATACATTATATGACAAAGAAGCCTTCAAGATTTGTCAACCAAGATTATGCTTTAGTTAGGGTTTAATCAACACTACGTTAATCAATCAAAACAATGCATTAGTTGTTTATGTTCTTGAATTTATATGCCGCTTCCATCGTAACAATAATGAACTATCTGGAATACCGTCTCATTTTCCTCGAAAACCTAGTCCATTAAAATAAAATATACCACTAATTTAGATAATAAACGTGTGCGAAAACATGAAAATCTACCTTATTATATAACTAATTCTGCGGAACAGTTGAAATGAACCGGTATAGGCTACCCGCACGCACCCACGGTATGATTATTCGAGATATGACTCAGAATCGATACAGAAATGTCTTCTGGCCTTCTATAAATATTATTGTTGGCAAAAAAATTGCCGGCACATTCGTGTTTATTTTCTTTAATGTAGAAACTCTTACAGCTTTGATAGTCCAGCGGTTAAACCGTGTGACGCTTTTATGTGAGCATTTATGTTATTGCTTTTTCGTGATAGGGTCACGGGTTCAATTTCAGTACACCAATGAGTCTTGTGTCTAATTGATAATATATTTATCACACGTTTTTTCGGTGAAGGAAAACATCGCGAGGAAACCATCGTATCTTTAGAGAATTCTGGCGTTATGTGTAAACCAACCAACCAATGAAGACCAGGTTCTTCGAACAGTGCGTGTTGCCAGTGATGACCTACGGATTCGAAACGTGGTCGCTCACTATGGGCCTTATAAGAAAGCTCAGAGTCGCTCAGCGGGCGATGGAGCGAGCTATGCTCGGAGTGTCTCTACGAGATCAAATCAGGGATGAGGAGATCCGTAGAAGAACTAGAGTCACCGACATAGCTCAGCGTGTCGCGAAGCTGAAGTGGCGATGGGCGGGACACATAGTGCGGAGAACCGATGGGCGCTGGGGTCTTAAGGTGCTGGAATGGCTACCCCGCACTGGAAAGCGCAGCGTCGGTAGACCCCCTACGAGGTGGACAGACGACCTCAAAAAGGTCGCAGTGAGCCACTGGACCCAGGAGGCGCAAGATCGTGTGGTGTGGCGATCCCATGAAGAGGCCTATGTCCAGCAGTGGACGTCCATCGGCTGACGACGATGTGTAAACTACCTCGAACCCCCGTAAGGGTCAACAGCTTTCACTGTTTAGGTCGCGGCTTTCATATGTACCTAATACTAGATAAAACCAGTCACGTTAAGATGTAAATTAATCTAGAATTAATGGTTTTGGTATCGTTAGTAACCGGAATTGTAAGTATATGTTTTTAAATATGAATATAATACTTTTGAGTTTTGCAGCCACAACCGGAAGGAAGCAAAAGTTTTAACTTAGACTACCTCCGCTCCAAGATTCACTTGCGATACGAAGTTTATATAAAGAATATTGTTTACCAATAGTTACAGATGAAAATGGAAATTATATTATTAGTATTAGTATAGTTATATTAGTGAAAGTGATATTAATAGCTTTTCCAAACAACACACATAAATGCGATTTGTGTAAGTATATTTAAATAGAAATAACATGTTTCAACAATATCATTACAGCTATTGTTCTCACAGTAAATTTTCCACGAACTTGACATTAAAGATTGGGGAAACGCCTGTCAGTGCCAGTTGGGTCATCAGCTTATGTTTTGGACTATTCAAAATATTGAGGTTAAAGGTGCTATGATCGTGTTTTTTATCAAATGAAAAGCGATAAATATAATTTCTTGTTTTAAGTTTATGCAAAACAGTTAGCAACAAACCCATCTATGTTCAGAAGTATATTTTCACTTCGAGTAGTATCGATTTCTCGTTACACCTAGGTTAAAGGTGCTATGATGGTGTTTTTTATCAAATGAAAAGTGATAAATATAATTTCTTGTTTTAAGTTTATGCAAAACAGTTAGCAACAAACTCATCTATGTTCAGAAGTATATTTTCACTTCGAGTTGTATCGATTTCTCGTTACACCTAGGTTAAAGGTGTTATGATGGTGTTTTTTATCAAATGAAAAGTGATAAATATAATTTCTTGTTTTAAGTTTATGCAAAACAGTTAGCAACAAACCCATCTATGTTCAGAAGTATATTTTCACTTCGATTAGTATCGATTTCTCGTTACACCTAGGAGTGCAAGTAAAACATCCCGACGTTACGAAGATTAAGATGGTATGTGACTAAGATATAAGATAACATATAATGTGGGGAGATGAAAATCATGCTACTAAACGAGTAAAATATGAATATGGATGTATATATGACTAGAGAGAGGTACAATGAGAGATGGTTGGATTGTGTGAAGTATGACATAGATAGGAGTAGTGCCAGAGTTGACGGATGATATGATGAAAACCAAATTGTTCCAACCATACTTAGAGTTGGATAAACACTGAGAAGTTATTATTTTACGTCATGAACTTAAATGTGTGTTGTGCAGGGATCAGCAACCTTTTAAGACGAAAGAGCCCTAATTCTTTAAACTATGACAATTAAAAGCAATCTAGATTTAAAAGAGAAAATAAATTATTTCTTTTGAATAGTATGAAAGGTTTGGTAAAAATATCATATCAATAAACCACTTTTAAATTTTGTAGCCACGAACGTAAGTAATTTTTTTGTTTTAGACTACCCCCGCTCTGTCCGTGGTGCGAAGTTTTTTAAATATTGATTAATAATTTAAATAATCGTAATTAATATATATCATACATTAGTATAAAATGACTTTAAAAATTATTATTTATATCTATGAAAATATAAATAAATTTTGTCACAAATAATATATTTCTTAGTTACGAAACTGGTGAGTCGTAACTTTACACCGAGAGAGCCGCATGTTGCCGATCCCTGGTATAGTGCAAGCGTTCTAGTGTAGTTCACAGATAATAAATAGTTCAACGAACGTAAATAGCTTTTAATATCAGTAGAATTCATGGTAGAAGCATCACAAAACTGCAATGATATACTAATTTAGGCTATACTTAGACTTGGCTTACTTAACCCGTTTTGTTTCTTACAATATTTCCGGGTTTATTTCTTGTAATTTGATAACAAAAAAAACCTCGACAAGTAAACGGCTTCCGCGAATATGGAATAAAACCTACCGCAAATGTATACATATAAATAAAATAAGATAGACAGTTGTGTCTATGTTTTTATATTTATTCTATATAAAATCACGGGTACTCACTAATGCATACTACTTACAACTTGACTTATGAGTCTGTCTGTAATGCTATCGCGGCCAAATCTCTATTCCAATATTGATGAAATTTACTACAGTTGTATCTTATACATCACGAAGGATGAAAATAAAAAACTTACTACGTTTTTATAATCCAAAATATTGAAACGCAATAAGCTACTGCGGTATCATGTATTTAAAAAAAAACATTAATTGTTTTGTTGAAATAGGCCCCGCCGTGTGGTATCCGGCTGAATAGAATAATCCACCTTCATTTCTTACGGAGGCGACGTAAAAGGCGACTAACGTAAGTTGACGTCAGGCAGGCGGCCGGTCGTAAAATACGTAGCCAAATCATGTGACAACATGTTTGTAACATAATTTGCCGACCCCACTTAGAGTGGGATAAGGGCAGGAGGTATACAGGAAGAATACTAATAGAAATAGGCCAAAATTTTATCATAAGTCGACCCGAAAGAAGCGTAATAACTAGTTCGTAATTTATGTATTCTGCAATGTTTACTAGTTCATAGTTTAATTACCAATAATTAAACAATTTATCAAATTAATATCATGACCTATATTCGCTAGAACCGTTCGATTAGTAAATAAAGATAATATATTGCAGTTCAATAAACAGTCTCTCAAGTGGTCTAACCCCGCGATATAATAATTCTTGACACAGTTTAAACAAACCGACGTCTGTTCAGTGTCTCTGTCAAGGTATTTAAAAGGCCCAGCTATTTGTATACAGCAATTAGTACAGAAATGTACGTCCACGTCATAACAAAAAACAAACAGGAAATAGTTTAAGATTGTCAGCCTATGGCAATTTTGCTTTGGAAACATTCACGTGAATCATCTGTAAAATTAGTATCGAGTCGCATTTATTTTATTATATTCCCATGGTAAAAAACGTTAAGACATTATGTATTAAAAAAAGTGTACAAAGAAAAATTTATCCCTTAGACAGAGATCTCTGCTAGTTAACTTTCGAAGAGAGACAATAGCACAGCAGGATTGTCACACAAATATCTAAAAGTATGATGTTTAATCATACTTAATTATTATATTATTATGGATCATAAACCGCTTACATCAAGGACATAGCTGTTCTTAATAGATATATTACGGTGGTGGTTTATTTGGTGGTGGTTGTGTGTATTGCTTGTATGCATTGTTGTTGGTGGAGGCATATTGGGATACGTGTGGTGACATGCATGTGTAAGGTACGTGAATTTTGCCCGCTTCATACACTTAGCATTGCATGCATTAGTTTAACCTGCGCGGATTATAGCAAAGTAGTTCTGTTATAGTTTCTGTAATATGGAATTCCGCAAAGTAACGTTTGCTTCTATACATCAAGATATATTATGGTCAATCTCCTTAATACTTCGGTCTAATCAACTTAAAATTCAATGTAGAGCGCACGCAGTGCCTACAGATCGAATAAAAACTATACTCACATCATTTGCTAAAAAAGCTATTATTTTGAATACCTACTGCATCTCTCGCAAGTTCCATACAATATCTGTATCTCTTTTAGAACTTAACATGTAATGTTTGGTATAAACAACAATACCGAGCAATTAATTTCGTGAGAGTAACATCGAGTGTTCGTCCGAATATCCGACGTGCGCAGGCCGTTCATTGCTTAGCATGACGATCGGCATACTATTGCGTGCTCTTGACTCAGGAAAATTTATCAGGATATTTTTATGCTAAATTCTAGACAGCACGAACCGGATTTAACGGCTGAGTAGGGTTCTATATAAAACAAAGTGTTATCGGAAATAAAATCGACTCAATAGCTGACTGAGAAAGTCGTCAGGCAAAGAATGGTCAATCAAAATCCAAAATCTGAATTCTCCAGTAATAAAGACACCAGGTGTTTTTAAATCACGCAACCGTTGTATTAGCCTAATGTTTAAATAGCTTAATGCCAACTTGCTTACTCACATGTGCCTATGCTCCAATTTCGAAAGAGGACCCTTTTTAAATAGAGTAGCTTTCAGTACGTCACTCTCTAGATTACTGTGACGGATCCGTATGAGTTACCTCAATATAAGAGTAAAGATATTATCTCCATATAAGGCCACAATAATTAATATTACCAATTTATGTCCTAAAATTAAAAACCGGATTTGTATGGGCATCGTATATTTTTTGTCAATTAATCACTAGTTTTTGATCCGACGCCCCCGTTTAGTGCGACCTCTACTATTATTAATGCGGGTGGAAAATTTTCAAACAAATGATCGTGGCCATTGGTTTTGCGCGCAACTTTCTCCTTTAAGTCTACTTTGCCATGCCATGGACGATGTATTGTTCCCAACTTAGAAACAAAGCATTCCACTTTCTTTATTTAAACTATTTGTTACTGTTTGGATATATCACAATTGATACATAGTCTCATAACAACTCTTATTTATACATGTATTTACTTCTGTTTGTATGTTCTGCTTTAGCTATAATCTTTTATTTAGTTTTAGATTGTTTTTTAAGAGATATTGCATGCAATATGACCGCCCTTGCAATCAAATTGTTAAAACAAATACAATGATTGTATTAAAATATATAAGATTTAAGATTTTTATTAGTCTTTAAATCAAAATGTTTTTGAAACCTTTATCCTTATCAAAATTAAAAGTCACTTTTAATGTTTTAAGACAGTGTAATCGGTGAAATTAAAACTCTGTTAAAAAATTACTGATCACTTTCCCTTAGTGATCAGAAACCAGTGTTTTATATCAACACAAAAACATTAAATCGAACCTTTTGTCTTTATGGAAAAATACGAAAACAAATAAAGATAAAAAAATCTATTTTATAATTTGTGTGATAAAGTAAATGACCACAATTAAATAGTTAATTAAATCTTAATATATAGTATAAAGATATTCTGCTATAAATAATTGTAAAAAATGTTTATTTTTATGAAGTTCTTAATTGCTTTTAAAATTCCAATATTACTGTGTTAATCAGTGTAAACATAAATACTGGTTGTGTCATTTTCCTACACAATAAGTATATTTAACTACAAACGAATTAACTTTGAAACGGATGCAAAAGGTCAGAATAAACCGTTCACCGTAAAGCAAAGCAATTAACAAAGTATTAAGGTCCCATTGATATGTCCGATAAAGTAATGGACGATCGACTAAAACACTAATCGCTTTGTTAATAAAGAGACGGATGGATGCAATCTATCTAACAGCCAAGATTTTTGACGTGTTCCGATACAATAAGCTAGTCACTCGCTGATGTAACGGAAAATAATGACCACGAACTAAAAAGAATGAACAAAACGACAAACAACAAAACGTTTGTTTTCGAGAAAAATGTAAGCTGAGAAAAACGCTACTATACTCCTACTTTATTTTCCAGTGAAAATAACATCAAAATCGGTTTGAACGATTCTGAGAATTTGCTATGAACCTAAAACTAAATCTTCCTCAAGGATTATAATATCTTTTATTAAAAACCGTACAAAAATCCGTGTAGTAGATTTAGAGAAAATAATATACAGACAAACAACTATTGGGGATTTTGTTTTATAATATGTATAGACATAAAGTCTATCGACTTTTCATCATAAGATCATATGGTAAAGAAAGTGTCTTATTTTTCGGGTATCGCACATAGAGACTATACAATAAAATTCCATCTAACGGTTATGATTATTACTATTTACTAATTATACATTTAGTGTTCCTAATATGCGCACAAACATAAGCGTCGGGATGTAAAAAAATATTTGTTTCGATTCTTCTGTACTTTGGAAATCCCCGAAATAACGGCAGCTTCTTATAAATTACAGTGTTCATATGATAATATTGTATAAGGATAAAAAAATCATCACATTATAAATTCGTTTCTAAAGTAGCACTCGATTACGAATAGTTGTTTTAACTTCATATAGTGACTACCCGATAGTCAATTAACAAAAAAAATTAACGCATTTCTTTGATGCAATGAGAATTTAGTGCAAAAAAAAATGTTAGAGTGACATAGAATGAATCAACATAACTTTATCATTAAAAATATTCAAATGAAAAATGAATCATTACTTCTGCACTAAGCATTTATAATTATTATCTATTTAGTAAAACAATGTTAACAGTGAATATTTTATTACATTTTACTTAACGTGTTTGTGACATATGAAATACATCAATGTCAATTTTATGCTCTCTTTTTATATACATACATACATTCTCCTGCCCTTATCCCACTCTAAGTGGGGTTGGCACAACATGTTGTCACACGATTTGGCTACGTATTTTACGACCGGCCGCCTGCCTGACGCCAATTTACCTTAGACGCCTTTTACGACACCTCGGTAAGAAATGAGGGTGGTCTATTCTATGCAGCCGGATACCACACGGCGTTATGCTCTCTTTTTATATATCCACTTTAATTATTAGAAATATCATTCGTTCTAACGGGCCCTGTTTTAAAAAGGAGAACCTACGAAGTTCAATGATTTAAAAACTACGTAGTAAATTTTTTATATTTATGGAATACTCCAGCCACAAGAAATGTTTAGTAACTAAAATATAGCGTACATATATTGTTCACCCAATTTCTGGAAAAATTTGACATGTTTACGAGTTTAACGCCTTGAAAAGCTGATAAACACGGCCGCAGGATTAACTTGAAGGCGTCAACCGTAAATAGGCGTTGTTAATCTATCAGTTCCTTCATATTTGTTATAAAAATTTCTAAGTTAGTCGCCAACATTAAAGGCATTTGTTTATTCAACATATTAAAATGAAGACATCTCTTACCTTTTATCCAAACAATATTATTAATGGAATTTTCTATATGTCATCAGTTCTTTGAAACATTAATACGCTAAGAATCCATTGGCACTTCCATAATAAAAACTCTAGGCGTTGAAATACTTGTTTGCTACATAAATAACATTTCGTATATTTACATGTCATATTTAATACCGAATGAGAATGATCATGACTGGTATATACAAATAAGTATTACATTACAGACATTAAAATCTTATAACTTCTTGACTTAATAAAAATTAGTTACTTAGTCATCTATATTAAAAAAGATAAATACTTATCACCAAAAATAACAGTCTCATTGAATGACGTTATCAAAGACAAAAATTATTATAAATTAGACTAATAGCTATGTTGGAGCCTTATCTCTCAAGTATAAAATAAAAATCTCCAAAAGAATCTCGGAAATTATATCGCACGCATAAATAATACAAAATGAGAAAAGAAATTGGAAAATTACCTCAAAATGCTTTTGAAACGATTAAGATTTATTAACATTTATTTTAGCTACTAATTTTGATTAATGGTTTTAAAAATGAATCATCTGTCCACTGGATTTAACATCAAAATCAGTTAATTTTCCAGTCCTGTTATACAACAGATTAGTTATGTATAACTGTGATCATTGATCAATAATCAAGCATATTCTCATACATAAGACGTGATCAGCGACTAATTATGAAACGAAAGGTATCGTAATGCATACTGTACACATTAACACTTATCTTAACTGTATTTAGCAATAGAATAAAACGGGTCAACGCTGTATCCAACTCGTGCTGTTGCAACGGACAATTGTTCGAAAATGTTAATAGTTTGACATTGCATAGAATCTTTCGTCATTGCTAGTAATCCAGAGTAACAGAAGCTTTTTAAGTGAAATGTTATGAAACTAACAAGAGAGTTACATCAATCTATTTCTGGATTCAAATATATTGAGCCAACAATTATAATAAATCGTGACTTCACAATAAACATATTCGAAGTTCACGAAGTTGTAAGTGCAAACCTGCAGGCCTACCATGAACTCTTATTGCGACTCAATTGAAGACGTACTCGACGACCGCGAACCGGTTTCTTTTCGTACCATGAAGTGTGAATTGCATTGGGGTCGTAATGTTTGAAAAGGATAACGTTATATGAACTATAGATAACTCTGTCTCTTTTACTCACATGTTCTTAGGACGAATTCCCAACGCTCATTCGGAAACGACGTAAAGTGTGCGTCTTTAAGACGTAATGGTACGAAAAAGCAAAACAATTTCGTTTACGTCTTCAATTGAGTCGCAATAAGAGTTCATGGTGGGCCTGCTGTTTAGGTATCAGTGTAGAAATTGATTAAAATAGGTGAATTAATCTTCTTTGTCAAGCGATGAACGTTCACTGCAGGATATAGGTCTTTTCATGGGTTCTCCACACGCCATAGGGTCGCCATTCCAACACCTTGAGACCGCAACGCCCATCGGTTCTTTACAGTATGTGCCCCGGACATCTTAATACTATTTCCATTTCTGACTAATCATTATAATCGTAAAGAGACAATTATATTAACATAAAAAGTTTCCTTTAACGTTATTGGGCTAAACCAGTGGTCGGCAAAGTGCGGCTCTAGAGCCGCATGTGGCTCTAATATCTATGGAAGGCGCAATAATATTTTCAAATAAAAAAAAACTTTGTAAGAAAAAAATTGTCATCTTATTTTGATATATTGAAAGTCTTCTAGAAATCGAGAACATGTATAATTTTTTGTATAAGTTAAAAGATAGATGAGTAATTAAAATTCTAAATTGTTCTAAAAATATGTAACGAAAACGTTTACTAAACAAGCAGATTTGGCTAGGATTTTTTTAAATTGTTGTACTGTTCATATTTGGCTCTTTGGCTAATAAGTTTGCCGACCACTGGCCTAAGCGATCTTAATCTCTCAGGCGAATACCTTTTTATTGGACCGACAATTGCCATTGTAGTTGTGAAAGGAAACTTGAATTTAAACAGCTTAATTGTATGTATACTCGTATAAAGATCAATAGAGGACGGATGAAACTCGAAAATAGTCTACCCACGGCTATAAGAGCGAGTTCAATCGGTGTGAAACTGATTAGAGTCAGGAACATCGTTTACGATAACTACATATAACCCTATGATAAAAACGTAGGAATAGAGAAATTTAAATAAACAAACATATAATCAACAGTTCAAAGACCCGTGGCATAGAAAGTAAAGAGCAACAATGCCACTCATTACATATATTCATTATGCGATAATAATATTATGTCACCAGGGCCAGTGCTGTGCATTGGGAGAGAACTACTTTATTCAGTCAAGAGCTTAAGCTATAATTATTTTTTGCAAGTGTTTACGTAAAGTAATCTATATTCAGTTCAGAGCAGGGCAAAGGCCTTTCATCGATGTTATTTTCCACAATAATAGACGCTTAAGTTAAGTTTATTGCGTCGCGTCTAATTAACCACGGTTCATATGGTACGTTCCTATTCATTTTATGGTGTTTGTCACATATTCTACTTTTATTATCTGTACAAAACCTATAAGTGCTAACATTAACATGTTAGTATGAAAGAATCATTTACTTATAATAAATACTATTTGATCATTTGGTAGTGATCTAGCTCGCTGCTTGCAATTTCTAAGGAAACGAAGCAATCTGTAGAGCTAATTGCTTCGAACGTGTTTTATTTTACGACTCGCAATCGGATAGCGTCGGTCAGTAATGTGGGACATCACTCTCTTCCTGTGATCTTTTCACCGCAACCATAAATTGAAGTTACAAAACATAAAATAGACAGCCTAAGCGGAATATTTGCCAAGCCTTCATTTAGCCAATTTAAATCGTTTGATGTTTTAAGATGCGTGCAAAATGATATATATTTTAATTTTAACGTCTTTTCACCATTTACTACTGTTCTATCATAATTGATGATGATGATAACTATGATTTTATGAACTGATTATGGTATTTAAATGCCTTAACACCGATATTGATTTTCGCAGTAATGTAGAGTAGGTATGTGATTAAAATCTTTCGCTTTCAGTTTATCGGCAAATCTTAATTGATATTGCTGTATCTCTTTCAATCTGAAGTTCTAAAACCGTTAAACTTTTTATTAGATTCTTTTTCACTTTATTTATGTTTTTACTTGGAACAAAGTAATTCATAAGTTCTTTTATTATTCTTGAGAAATTTTTGTTGCAAACCTTTTTTGATTTAAGCAAAACAAATATTTTCTTTTTTTTACATAATTTGTTTTTAGTTATACTCAATTTTCATTGTTCAACATTTTTTTTCTTTATATTATTTAATTTATATCATTGAAAACATTTATTTGAACGTTTTGGCGTTACGTGTTAAGTTAATTGCATAGTTTATTTAGGCGCAGATTTTGATTACCTTTAGGTTACCCTCGAATTGAAATTGAATGTTAAAGCATGACCTCCTGCTGTTATGAAGCAAACTAAAGAAATCTTATGCTTCAGCATAGTTTCTATAGTACAATGCTGCTCAAGTTACTAAACACATAAATCATGTTTTAGAGAAGCATGTAAAACAAACATGAAAACAGCAGGTAGACGAACGGACCGACATTAATGATCTAATAATAATATGTGGTTTGGCGAGGGCCCAAGCACTATGGATGCTCGTAGACAAAAAATTAGAAGCTTACATGGGATATCTATACTTATGATGCATATATTGTACTAGCTCTTAGTAACCGTTCGTTATTATTTGTCTGGATATAATGTATGTAATATGCATAAATATTAGCAAATAAAATGTTTTTTTGTTACTTTCTTCAGATAATATTAATAAGTTAAATTTTCAAGATATTGACAACCCTAGTTTTGCAACATAAATCAACATTTGGTTCGTGGTTAAAAATTTTATTGCTTTTGCTCGAATAATATTCGCACGCTGTCCGTAACTTTTTATGAATTCTGAGTTGTAGATAGACCACTCTCTCTTACTAGAGACTTAATTTCAATATGTTGCGGCGAACGTTGAATTGTTCGCGAGGCGTTTGAAGGATGTTACGAATTTTGCTTTATATATTACCAACTTGTCCGCCTTGATAACTGAATTTCAAATACATCCTGTTTCATTATTATTTACCTCATTAAAATTAAAATGATTTTAAGTGAGAAACTTACCTATTTGATATGGTCCTCAGCCCGGGTCTTCGACAGAAAACCAGGAGAGCCAACGCATTGGCCGCCGTCGAGACAATAAACAGAGCAAGGAGTATAACCTCCTCAACTAGCCGGTCTTTAGCTTCCATCCCCTCTGACATCAACGCTCGTCCAGGAGACAAGGGAGCCGACGGTTCCATAAAAAAGTCATCACTAACACTAATAGCACTTTGCACGCAATCTAACACTTAGTTCGCTCGCAACTGCAGTAAAGTTGCGTGAAGTTATTGAGAACACGCTGGTCGGAGCGGCCGCGTCTTTCTCGTTCCGCTGTCAGTTGACAACTGAAGTGGCGCTTAGGCGAGTGTGGGGCAAGTCGACTTGAAATTGAAACGCGTGGCACGGCGGCATCCCCACTCCGTGCGCGTTCACAGTTTAATTTGAACCGTGTAGCGCACACGAGCTTTGTGCCATCATTCAGAAAACCATCGGCCGTTATGATTTAAACTTGGAACTGGAACACGGTTAAACTTGGGCTCGTAAATTATTCGACGGTAGTTCGTATAAATTGAAGTGTTTATATAAGGTTCATATCAATATTATAAATGTGCCCCCGTATGGTATCCGTCTGAGTAGAATCTTCACCTTCCTTTCTTAAAAAAAAGTGAAGTAACAGCCTGTTACTATGCCCACTGCTGGGCTTAGGCCTCCTCTCTCCATTTTTGGAGAGAGGGGTTGGAGCTAAGACCTACCACGCTGCTCCAGTGCGGATTGGTAGGTTACACATGTCTCCAGAATTCTCTAGAGATATGCAGGTTTCCTCACGATGTTTTCCTTCACCGAAAAGCGTGTGATAAATTACAATTATCAATTAGTCAAGTTTTTTTAATAGAAAAACTCATTGGTGCCTGCCCGGGGTTTGAACCTATGTCGTCGCTAGAGAGTCGCACGGTCTCACCGCTAGGCTATCACAGCTTGTCCTTTCTTACCGAGGTGTAAAAGGCGACTAAGGTAATTTGACCCACCGTGTGGCATCCGCCTGAGTAGAATAGATCACCCTCATTTCTTGCCGAGCTGTCGTAAAAGGCGAGTAAGTTGACCCCCCCGTCCGGCTGAGTATAATAATCATCTTCATTTCTTACCGATGTGTAGTAAAAGGCTCTTAAGGTAAGTTGACGCCAGGCAGGTGGCCAGTAGTAAAATGACTAGTCAAAACATGTAACAACATATTTAAAACATAAGGGCAGGAAAAATTCTGATAATCAATATTATAAATGGAATGAACTCTTTGTTATTAACATTACATATGACGTAACAACAAAGCTTACGCTATCTTTTAAAAATTAAATATAAAAAAAGAAGTATAATGTATTATTTTGATCTTTCAGATCGGGTTGCCTTGTATATGAGCCTGTTACTAATCGCTGGAACCTATTAAATAGGCATTAGGAGCGTAAGGTTAAAATGATTTCTACTTAATGTTAACGAGCAACACAAAAACAACATACACTATGTTAGTGATAACAACTGGAGTCAACTTCGACGATCGAGCTTTAAAGCTCTCGGACGATAAACGGTCAAATTTAACATTTTTATAATCCTCTTATATCATGCTACGCTGCTCTTCGTCTGAACGTTCATTCTATAGTCACCCCACGATTACTTACCTCTTCAAACTTCTTACTTCGAGAAATCTGCAGTACACCCGAACCCTCTTATTTTAGTTGCTTCCGCCTACATCCCAGTTAGATGTGAACACCGAAAATATAGACGTAAAAAAAAGCGTCCTAACGATCGCAAACACAGAAACACGTAATACACACACACAGCGTCTTCGCCGGCGAAGAGTCCCAGTTTTGCTTACGTCGGTTGGTCGTAGCTTCTCGCAACCCTTCTGACGTCGTATTGACTCATCAAAGTCATACCATCAATCATCCACTACGCGTCGCCCTAAGCCTTAGTCCGACCTCACAGAAGGCACCCTTAGGACGACGTTCCCCGACACTAAGAGAGCTTCTGCGGTCTACACTATGCATTTCGAAATCTCAACGATGTTTCTACGCTCACCCGTCCCGCCTGATGATGAAAGTCAGTCCTCCTCCAATAACACAACAATATACAAGCACTGCACACATTCACTACCATAATCTCAACATGGATGGATTGTGTGAAGTATGACATGCCTAAAAGGAGTAGCGAGAGAATAGCAAAGAAAAACATGTCGTATTAATTACAGTTAGTGGAATAGGGGAAGTAAAAGGTAAAGAGGGCTATAGTGATATAGGGGAAGGGGAACGACGATAATTATCAACTAAGAATCCTAGACAGACATTAATCATGTTAAAGTTGCGTCCTTGCCAAAGACAATTTATTCTACAAACAGATTTACCTAATCCTAGTCCTAATAACGATAAGCAATAGTAATTTAGGGTTTTTGGCATTAACCCAAAAATAAATATTCCGGTTGTTAAAATCATGCTGTCAGCTACGTTGACAACGTAGTACTAAATAAATACTGGAATAAAATTATAATTTGCATTTTCTATTATTTATATAAGTAATAAACTAAATCGCTTTGAGTTCGTGCGTAAGATGTCAATTTATTTTACTGGAAACTAGAGCGGAAGACAACGCGATTATTTACAAATAAATAGACACTAATTGGCATATGAATAAAGAAATATGTTATAAATATATATATGGGAAGCTTTCACACACTGTCGTCCGTACCAAAATTAAGTATCTTAATACTTGTGTTATCGGTGACAGATAACTGATAAATATATAATTATATAATTTTTAAATACATAAATACATCGAAACTTGAAGAACCAACAATTTTTTAATGTTGTCCCTCGGCGGGAATCGAACCCGCGACCCCCGAAAGCAGTTACTGCCTTCCGCGCCAGTCAAATGAATATGACGTCATGAATACCAACTCAGGTAGTATGATCACAGAAAATAAAATTAATATATATTTTCCTTCTGCAGATGTATTTTAAGTGATATAACAAACGCGGATTATAGGAAGATAATTCTATCATCACTTCTGTATTTTAAGTACTGGACAAACTTCTCTTTCTACGCCATTCAATATTATGCAGCTGGAATTCAATAACTGTCTGGGACTTTTTGAAATCATCTGTTCATCTATGCTGCGCTTTCCGATGACGAACTTCGTAATATAATGTATAAAGAGCTATACTTTTGATTTTTCTAAAGTTTTTCTCATTCCCAAATTTGATTTCATAAATATTTATACATATACGAGCTCTTCTACGTGCCCAGTGGTTTGTTGTAGAAATAAACCGGACCCAAGATTGTATCGTAGGGCTACACAGGTGCTAGGGGGTGCTAGTTTTTTATTTATAATTTACCTAGTTTATCGAATGAGAGCATACGGCCGACAAACTGCTTAGCAGTTTGGCAGGGAAAATCTTTAAGAAAAACATTGTTTAATTATAAAGAAAGATATATATAATTAAAAAAGACATTACATAAATCGGTCGTCCGCCGAAGGATTTTGACCAATATTCGGATCCACAAGTCATAAATTTGCAATATTTACTGTTTGAAAACTAGAGAACGGAATAAGAATATAATGGTATGAAATTATTGAAAAAGTCCTGCATGTATAAGGTATGTGAGCGTTTTCTGCTTCCTAGATTTGGCTCTATGTAGATTTTCTTTACGAAATGTTTTTTATTGTGATAATTTTTACTTGTAAGTATAACAAAGGGTAAATTTTTACTGCCCTTCTATTTACAATGGTATATTTTTACATAATGTATCTCGACTATACCATAAAGGTAGCATTTATAAATTGTCGCGGTACATTCACTATACGAACCGGTGAACTTTTAGAAACACGTCCTGTACGGTGATAAATGTGTTATTTATTATCTTGGTGAGGATATAAAAGTAATACAACTGTTATAAAGTGAGAAGTAGACGTGTAGGATGTTGTAATTCATGAGTGGTTCTGAGTGATATATATCTTATTGCCCATCGCCTACATCTTTCCGCGTGTAACATTTAGTTTACCACATTTACCTTTTCTTCCCGCCAAACTTGTGCTAAAGCCCTTGCTTAGAGGTAACCGCTAACAATAAAGGTTTTTTTTTATTTTTGTCGAGGGCTGATCTACTGTGATACAGTTGTTACGAGAACAGAGGTGAGTGTGATTCTAGGATAACCCACCGACATAGGTAAATAAGAGCCGTGAAAGCCGAAAAGTGTGACCTTTACCAGGGAATCACGGGTTCAAACGCCAGGCAGAAAATTTTTGATTGAAATTTACTAATGCGCTTTTTTTGAATGTCAATTAACTTATAGCAAAAAGCTTCAGCATCTCAAAAGGATTTGAGTTGTCAGATCAATGGTAAAGATACAGAAGGTATTGCTTGAGACGGCTCATATAGTAAGTAGATTCTTCATTCTAATGTATACTCTTCATAAACGGCAAGCGCGAGCACGATCGTATAGAGGGCGTACTCAATTGTACTTCGTTAATGATCATCATCGTCATCGTCTATGATCGTTTACGATCGCCTACAAGCCGAGGTTGTATGTCGTATACATAGAGATCCCTTAATCCATCCTCCTACGCTGGTAATAAGTTTTACATTCGTAAATCAAACATCGATTCTCATTATGGATGATTACGCTCTACGACAATATGCAAACTTCTGGTGATTGACAAGTTGCATTCAACCAACTGTTGTTGGTATGGTTATTAGCATTAGCTGTCCCTAATACTTCAAGGCACTGGATCCCGAAAAGATATTGGCGACTGACGAGCAATTCACAAGGTATGATAATCCAACTCCCACAGAAAATTAAAAACAAATCCCACAGAATTTAAATACTTATTCATACTATCTGTCATGACTTACGGTGCTGAAACGTGACACTAACAATTAAGGCGGTTCACAAGCTGAAGTCGCTCGGCGGGCTATGGAAAGAGCTATGCTAGGGGTTTCTCTGAGGGATCGTATTCGTAACGACCTTTGTAACTCGGTAACCCTAGTTCAAGTCAGAGAACTCACCGAGATAGCTCAGGGCATAAGCAAGCTGAAGTGGCAATGGGTCGGCCATATCCGTCACAGAACCGATGACCGTAGGAATAGACGTTTTCTGGAGTGGAGACCGCATACCGGAAAACGTAGTGTAGGACACCCTGAGACTCGATGGAGTGACGATATACGTAGGACAACGTACAGTGGATGGAAGCAGAAAGCCCAGCATCGGGCTAAGTGGCATATAATTGAAGAGGCCTACGTCCAGCAGTGGACTAAAGTGAGCTGATGATCATGATGATGAACTATTTTTACTAGCTAACTCAATTACTGGCTCAACTCAACTTAGGCGCTGTAGAATCACTGCTACATATACCGAACCATCTAGTCACATTGTGATTGTTGCCAATACAACTATATATTATATTCAATATGAAAGTTCTATTGCCAGCATGACTCTTCTTCAAAAATATGGGTTCAAACTTACAAATGGGTCACAGTTGCGATCACCACTTAAATCATCGACCCGTCTGCATAGCAAGGTGATTATGCACTGAAACTTTATGAATATAATGAACCTTAGCATTAAATGAACGTTCATTGGTTGAAATCGTGATATAGAAACATCTATGCACAGTCTTAATGTCCAAATTAGGACACATAATTTTCTAAATTACGGTACAAACGTCAAGAAACTATCCTATTGCCATGTAAAAAATTTAATCTAAGATCGGTTATGGATGTATGAATCTATTAAACCAAGATTTAGTTCCTTCGACGGAGTTATCAATGCAATGCAAATAAGGGCTAAATACAACCGACAAAAGTAATAATAAAATTATTTAGCTATAGTAATCCTCGATGAAATAGATAGAAAATATATATAATGCTTAATATAGAGCGGATTATCCCTTTTTCATGCCTGATACATGCAGGATTCATAAACACCTCAAAAAAGTAAGCCAGCTCTGGAACATTAAAATGCTTTTAATTTCCTTACAAGCGTTATAAAATTTATTTAAACTAGTTTTATAAAGTATCGTCCGAAACCTACAGTTATTTTCTAAAAACTTTTCATTAGAAAAAAATCTTAATGTACATTTTTTTATAATTCTAAAAGCTGCATTATAAAAACTGTAGAAATTGTTCGAATCATTCAGTTCACGGCTCTTACAGATACAAAGTACAAAGAAAAATCCTTGCTCTTAAGACATATACTCCTTATAAAGCGTCAGCCAAGCGTCAGTACACGACGCAGAGTTTGCCCTGACGGAAAATGATTATTGATGCCGCCAATTATGCTTAATAACGTAACGTAAATGCAAAAACGTGTACTACTGCATCGCATTTGCACAAAATTATTGCGAGTTTCATAACTTTGTTTGTTTTGTCATAGAAGTTATATCATCTCGCTACACGATATATGATCCTTATTATTTGGTGAGTAAAATAACAAATCATATACAGTCATGCGTTCAATTTATATTAATGATTTTTCGGGCGCTTTTCGGTGAAGGATAACATTGTTAGGAATCTGCATATCTCTGGAGGATTATTGGGTTGTTGGGGTAGGCGTGGTGGGTTTAAGCCTCAATCTTTTCGTATAAAGAATAGATAAGTAATAATAATGACCAATTTTTATATTTTAAAATGTTTTTTTTTATTTAGTTTTCTTTTATCATTAAAAATGTTTAAAAACGTAAAATGTTACGATTAAGAAAAATAATGAATTATGTTACGAATATGCGGAAAGAGTTCATAATGCATAAGCCATTGAGTTCAAATTCACTTGACCCTGAATCTCAGAAATATTCACGTTGTTTACGAATCGTGCTACGTATCTCCACTATAGCTCACGAACGGTCGCGAGCATTCTCGAAATCGGTTCGTTCCATATATAAGCGGCCGTATCGCGCGCCTCGACATGCAGTCTGCGAATAGCGATCAAGACCTAGTGACCTTGGCTTTGTTATAGAACAACTTATACCAATCCTTTCTAGCTACTTCATAATTGTAGCGCTGTATTACTTTAAATTTTGATAAAAATGAAATGATAGCGCCGCTCTACGTTAGTCTTATTGTACAAATGTACCACAAGCAGAACGTCATTAATCGTAATTTATTAATGTAGTGCCGTACAACAAACATTTGGAAACCTATATGAGCCGCTCAAAGTGTTAATATTGCTTTCGAAGCTCAAATAACTTTCGTTGACTAAAGCCGATGTCCTGCATATAAATAGATGGACAGGCAAATGTCATTGAAACTCAAAATTACTCAGTTCTGATTGTATTGGCAGCTAATGAAAGCGCTGACTGATGCCTTTTTTTAGCATATAAAAAAATACACTTTTGACGCGACTTAATTGTTTAGAGCACACCAATATTAGAATTGCTCGTAATTTTAGTCTGAGGACTGGAAATATCATCCATTACATTTACGATTATAACAGTAGTAATATTAAAAATATAACCAACTACTAAAAAAAAGAATTTTAGTATATTATTCTGTAAAACATTTAGATTATAACAGGATATGAATGACATGATACAAACAAATAAACAGAGGTTTAGAGAGAGTTTAGAGAATTAGGTATAAAATGATGGTTAACAAATATTCAACGTGAATAATATAAGGTAACCTGTAATTTATTAATTTAGGAACGGTTTTATTCTTATATCCAATATATTGAGAAGCAATTTATTGGATATAACTTTCAGCTTAACTTTCGGAAAAATTGTTGGTTCTTCGGATCTAGGTGTTTATTTTATTTACGTAATTAAGTATTTATTTAAAATAATATATGTATATATTTACCAGTTGTTACACAACTTGTATTAAATTACTTACTTTTGGACATGGATGACCGTGTTTATTTATTTTATTATTTTATTTTGTATTCAAGCACTTTGATTAAGGTTGTATTTAAGTATTTATTTAAAATTATATTTTACATATTTACCAGGTGGCGCCCATAACACAAGTATTGAGTTACTTACTTCGGGGACGGAGGACAGTGTGTGTAATTTTCCCATTTATTAAAGAAAAACTTTAAAAATCTACCTTTCCTCAGTATCCACGTAGTTTGAGTGTGAACGAATAGATTTGTATCTATTTATAATACATTCACATCGATTAGAGCCAACATTTTTCAAATTCGTTATTCACGTTCACACTATGCTATTTTTGTTGATAAAATGAGTGATTTATTTATTCATCGTGATATAATTGCGTTGAATTGTAGCGGTATTATTCACTTTCTGAAATCAGACTATTTTTAACACGATCGAAATTATATTATTGGGATGAGTAAGCTCTTATATCATTTTGAATATCCAAATAAAACATAGTAATTTAAAAGTAAAAAATTAATTATAAATTTATTTTATGTAATAATACTAGTCTTTTATCATTCTTTTATTTTTTTTAGCTCTAATTGTTCAAAATCGGAAAAAGAACGCCTATGCCCAGCAGTGGGTTAGTAACAGGCCGTCACTTTACTTTTTACTTACAAATATAATATATATTATGCAGTAGTTATCTTTTGAAGATTACATTAAATTATCCTTGAACTAATTCGAACATTAGCAAACCAAATTTAAGTTTCAGCAGTTCAGTAATTGTAAAAGCCATTTCAAATTGAGTGATTAGGCGAAAGTTATAGTACTATCAAACTTTGCAAAATTTAGTTCCGTCCTATTAACCTGAATAATCTTCATAAATTAAATTACCTAAAACTTGAATATTTGTTGCTCACTACAGCTAAGATTTATATCATTTTACATCTGTAGTATCGTAAAAAGCGTCTAATTGATAATCGCAAATAATCACACGCTTTTAAGCTGTGAGACCGTGCGACTCTTTCGAGGGGAACACGAGTTCAAACCCGGGAAGGCACCACTGTGTTTTTCTATTAAAAACTCATGTGTCTAATTGATAATTACAATTTGTCACACGCTTTTCGATGAAGGAAAACATCGTGAGAAAATCTGCATATCTCGAGAGAATTCTGGAGATATGTGTAACCTACCAATCCGCATTGGAGCAGCGTGGTAGGTCTTAGCTCCAACCCTTCTCTCCAAAAACAGAGAGAGGAGGCCTATTCCCAGCAGTGGGATTGTAACAGGCAGCTACTTTATTTACTTTACTACACACGCTTTTTGGTGAAGGAAGACGTCGTAAGGAAACCTGCATATCTCTAAATAATTTTGGGGATATGTGTAAACTACCAATCAACATCGGAGCAGAGTAGTTGGTCCAATTCTTCTCTAAAAAAAAGGTGGAGGCTTATTCCCAGCTGTGAGATATTAAGAGGCCGTTACTACAACATCGAAGTAAATGCTTCCACCGTTTACCTAAATATTTTATCGAGGAAATAATATTAAACATGCGTCTCTTATTTTATATAATATTTTTGGTGTACAATCGCAACTCTACGTTAGCATTGTGACTGATTTATGGCCTTCATTTGAATTTTTTACAATTACATAATGATTATGCGATTTAATTCTATCTGCAAAATTTATTAAATTTATTTTTACGTAACTAAAACTTCATTGCATTCTATCTATGCCAATTGAGGTTTTGCTCTTCCCAAAGGCGAAGTCGCTTTAGTTTAAGGGTTCAAAGTCGAATCACGTAGTATTTTTAAAAAATCAAGTTATTTTGTGTTTTCTTAACGTATTTTTAACTACTGATCTCATTTATTCTGTAACAACTTTCACAGTGAAATATCAAAATCAAAATCAAAATCAAAATATTCTTTATTCAAGTAAACTTGTAAACAAGTGCTTTTGAATCGTCAACTTTACTGCTGGTTCGGAACGCTGTTCCAGCCGAGAAGAGCCAGCAAGAAACTCGGCGGTTGCTCTTTTTAAAATATAAATCTTAGAACTAGTTACATTTATTTATTACTGTCTTGTACAGGGTAAAAGTGCACCTATATCCACACATCCTTATCATCTAAGTAATCTTCAACAGTATAGTAGGCTTTCTGTATCAGCCTCTTTTTAACAGTGTTTTTAAACTGCTGTAATGGCATGACCAAAATTGATTTCGGAATTTTATTATAGAATCTTATACCCAAACCCACAAACGATTTACGTACTTTTGCTAGGCGCAAAGCAGGAGTCGAAAGCTTATGTCGGTTCCTACTTTGTCTATTATATACATCACCTATCGTTTTATAATTCTTTATATTTTTATATACAAAAATTACGTTATTTAAAATATACTGTGAAGCAAATGTTAGAATACCTGTTTCCTTAAACTTCTCTCGCAGGGAATCACGCGGACTTAAATTGTAGATGCCAATATCGAAAGTTTAGTACTAAAGTGACCGAATTCAAAAAAATTGTTTTCCGAATTCAACAAATTGCAATAAAGAGTAGCGTAGTGCTTACAAAAGTCATAAGTTTTCTTTGTTAAAGATTCCGCCAGAAGCTTTGCTAAGCTCCAGGGAGCTTGACCCCTTGAGCTTGATGATTCAGCAAAACACTGTCATCGTATAGAAAACGTTCATAGTATAGATTTAAAATCTATCTGTAATTAAGTTTTTTTAAATTAAGTTTAGAGTGTTTATAGTCGTCTGGTTTCGTAAATAGTTTACCAAGTTTTTCTGATAGTCATCGTCTATATATATGTATATCTATTTCGTTACCTTGACACCTCAACGTTCGATCGACTCTTCGTACTATATGGCTAACCAATAATCTCTTCAGTTTTGCGATGAAAAACTAATATTGATCGCCATGGATTTTCTACGGATGACCACACAGATACAAAAATTAAGCATTCAGAATCCTTTTCATAGCCTGTTAAATAACTGTGAGCTTTCTTACCAACATCGTAGATAGCTACCAAGTTTCAGATCAACAAATCATTGGCAATATACTCTTCCTACGTTTGCGCAGATATTTTAGACAAAAATATTTTTCCCAACTTTCCGAACGCTGTTGTATTCTTTTTTTATTTGACAAGTAAAAGTAACCCGTTCCCCCCCGTTACAATCCCACTATCACATATAGGGGTATAGGGCCTCCTCTCTCCGTTTTTGGAGAGAAGGGTTGGTAGGTTACACATATCCCCAGAATTCTCTAGAGATAAGGTTTCCTCACGATGTTTTCCTTCATCGAAAAGCGTGTGATAAATTGCAATTATCAATTAGACACATATGTTTTTAATAGAAAAACTCATTGGTGCCTGCCCGAGGTTTGAACTCGTGACCCTCTCGAAAGAGTCGCACGGGATCGCCACTGGGATATCACAGCTCATGACATTTGACAAGTACATGAATTAAATTTCAATATCTATAACGTGATCATTTCTAATTATACAAGGAAATAAATACAGATCCATTCGATCTGTACTTGTTTCAACGTGATCCAAGGAGGATAAATAAAAAAACAACCGTTTTAAGGTTTTTCCTCTTATAACAGTTTGGTTTCCCTGTTTTGTCACGTTTTTAGTCATGAGGTAAATGTTACTCCACCCATCTTCAAATCATTCATGATATATTTTACTTATAAAATTTAAAAGGCACGTATATTTAAACCGCGGGCACCATAATTTCATATGAATGCTAGAGATGTGAAACTACGCCGTTCTATAATAATAATAATAATAATAAAAATATTTACTCTCTGATAGGTAATATACAAGAAAATAAACTAAACTAAAAAGTAACATAGGCAAGCTAATATTATCCCAGAGAAGAGGATGCGTCTCAGCATTTTGCTGCGATATGGTTATTGCAGCACTGATTTTCAGACGCACCCTAGAGTGGCGTCCCGGACTTGTCCGTTAGTCACTCGAAACTTAAAAGACTTAAAAATCTGTCTGTCTTACTATCTATACTATATATACTATCCGTCTGTCTACCTGTTGTCACGGCTAATCTTCTGTATCCAGGAAACTAGCATTTGGAATTGAAGCTTATATCGATATATAGGATGAATCCATTCATTCAGGATGTATAAGTCAAAATAAATCCTTTAGTTACTTCGGTAACAGGAAATAAACACAATTAAAAAAACTAAGTTGCTGTATACCTAGTTTTTATTAATCCTTGATTGTTGTATACATATATGGTAAAAGAGAACAACTTAATAAATAACTTCTTTGGAGTAACTGGTGGATGTCAGAACCCATATCCTTCTATCTACGAAGAAGAAAGGTTTGGTAATCTTCTAATTTAACTATCAAACTTCTACTTTTGGTTCTAGGTCTTAAGATATTTTTAAACCACATGACATTCTGTAGCTTGCAACCGGTTGCGTAAAACGTACGTAAGGTCATCTGTGAAACTAGTATAGCAGCCTACCATGAACTCTTATTGCGATTCAATTGAAGACGTAAACTAAATTGTTTTGCTTTTTCATATCACGGCTTGAGTCGTTGCCGACTGACCGTTCGGAAGGTATCCTAAAAACATTTGAGTAAAAGAGACAGAGTTATCTGTAGTTCATATAACGTTTTCCTTTTCAAACATTACGACCCCAATGCAATCCACACTTCATGGTACGAAAAGATAGCGGTTGAGTTTAGGTACTGACTTTGAACTGAATCGTTTTCTAAAAGTTCATCGTAGGCCTACGGTCAATAGTTTTCGATTTCGTGCAGGTTCAAGACCTTAAGACCGTAATGTCAGTCAATTCTTCATATTTCGTCTCCCGCCTACTTTAGTGTCGTTATGCGTTGAGCTAAATAGGGAGTTTTAATTCTGCTACCGGTTTTCTTTGTAGATTACGTAGATACCTTACAATAACTAATATTATAAAACCATCATCATATTATGCAACCACAATGTCAATGGCACGTATTATATCTTTAATTATTTAATGGCGATTACAAAGATAAACATTGCAATCGATATTTTTAAATTTGATTTATCACTAAGCTTTGATGATGATAAGATAAGAGTCCAACGATAACTATAAATATCTGCGATTTAATCAATGATATAGTATATATAGTTTTACTTAAGTTTTATTTGTAAAATAATCGCCAGTAGTTTGAACTCCTATCTTCTTCACAGTGTCCACACACATATAAATCATGTGTTTTGAATAATTTGTATAGCTGGAGTTCTTAAAGGATAACACAAAGGATGCACTCGATTTTATGAAAAACAAAAATGCGAAGAATTTATTTTTATAAATGCTTTATATTTATACTCGCATTAATCAAGACTGTAATCAATCGCAGAATATTCAAGGTGATAATAAAAATATTGAAGTAATCAACAACACCCAGAATGGAAAATGATAACAGTATTCAAAGTAATATGACATCTAACATGACCAAAAATGTTTTGTAAATAAAAAAAACCAGCATAGTAAAAGAGCAGAGCTATATTATGTGTTTTAATATACTAAATAAGGTTCGTAAGGTCTTGTGAGGTTGTGTCCCTAAAAAAATCACTTATCATCCCGACCGTACTTGCCGTATTTATTGCTTAATCTTTTACAGACCTTCGGCACCTCTATGGAATTCTCTATTGTTGCACGTGTTCAGAGGTAAAGGTGGTGTTGAACCGACTACTATTTAACAATGCTTGTTCGGATAATGCTTCGCTTTGCGATTTTGTCGTGGGGCCTATCTCCTGATGATGCTTTGGTTGCGGGGCGAAAAGATTGTTGAGTTTGTGACAGTGAACGTGTGTAGTGCTTGTGTATTGTGGTGGCAGTGGTGGAAGTTTGTGCATGTGCTTTTACGAATCCTGCATGTAACGGGTATGAAGAAACGGATAGTCCACTATATATTTAGCACTATATATATTTTCTATTTACTGTATCGCGGATTATAGCTAATAATTTTAAATAATTTTATTATTATTTTTGTCTATGGAATTCATTGCCATATAGCATTATCTGTGATAGTCTTACCCATTCTTCCAGCGCTTGTAATTTATATAAAGAAACATTATATTTCTTTCAAATTCAAATTCTAAATTCAAAACATTATTTATTCAAGTAAACTTGTAAACAAGTGCTTTTGAATCCTCTACTGCTCTACTAAAACTAAAACTCTACTGCTGGTTCGGAAAGCTGTTCCTACCGAGAAGAGCCAGCAAGAAACTCGGCGGTTGCTCTTTTTAAAATATAAATCTTAGAAGTAGGTACATTTAGTCATAGGTTTTAAACAGTTTTTAATTTGCTTATTTGTGCTTTACTCTCATTTATTTATGTATAATTTTTTTATATATATATTTATTTATAAGTAAGTATATCATTAATAAACATAATTAAAATTCATAATTTTTGATATATTCGTACCAAAACTGAATTGAGATCTCAGCCAAAGAGGTAAGTTGGTCTTTGTTAACTTTTTTACATTAATATTATTTTTCTTACGTATTTTATGGTACATAAATAAATCAATAAGCATAGAAGCAATGAACAACACAGCTATACTCTATACATTCCCTGAGTGTTTTTTTAAAAGGAATCTCGCTGCACATTTTTTCGTGCCGAGACGTATAAATACTCAAAATGCATTAAGACCGCAATGCATTACAAAACATATAAACAAATAATATGTACACCAACTTAGCAACAAACAAAGAACTGAGTGTGACGTGCTCCGAATGAATTTTTAATCATTATCGGCATAGAAGGTTGTCTACCAATGAAAGCGACTCAAGTTATAAGGGATAAGCGACTACGAATTGAATATCTTCTTTCAACTTAATAAATATCTTCTTTAGAGTAACTTGTGGATGTCGGAATCTATCTAGGAAGAAGAGAGGAAATCGTCTTTTTACCGACGATTGATATAAACACTTATTTAAATCAATCGTCGATAAAAGAGATTATTCACAACTTTTGAGTGTATAACCGTAGTAAACCGTGGTTTTTTTTATAATCTTTAAACCTTGGTTTGAAAAAGTTAAAAAGTTATACAGCCCTTCATGACAAATATATATATATTTCAATTCCATATATATATTGTGAAAGTTTGTGAGTATGGATGGATTTTTGTTACTCTTTCACAAAAAAACTATTGGACGGATTTGGATGAAACTTTACAGTTATATAGATTATACATCGGAATAACATATAGGATTCAATTTGTAATGATTTGAAGTCATTCATCAATTTCATTTCATTATTATATGTATTTCGTACTAGTTAGTTGATTTTGTCCATTCCCTTCTAGGCAAATTCTAAATTCCATTACTACATGAGTAATGCCAATGGTTTGTCATTTTACGTGACACTGGCAGAGTGATTTGCGCCTAATTTGCGCTATAAAGGCTATTAAGAAAGATATTAACAATCGGATCCATGACCTACGGAGCTAAAACCAGAGTCACTACCATCTACTAGATCATCTTCATAGAAGATGTACACATGATAATAATGGATCACTATTATCTTGAGTACATCTTCTATGAAATATAATTCTGCCATAATACATGTAGTTCGAAATGCATACACATTTTTCAGAACAAGAAAGGCGGGGTAAGATTTCTTTATGAAAGTATCTTACCCGCTTATTAGATGTTTTCACAAATAATCACAAATTGTTTATCATGGATAATCTCTTATGGCTTTGACCGGCTGTCGATCGATGTTTCTTTACCACAATATATAAACACACGTGTTGTCGAGCAATGTGATGAGTTTCACAACTAATCACGAGTATCTTGTGTATTTTAAATAAACATGTCTAAAGTGGATCTAGGCTTCAATAAGACTTTATAGAAGCAGGCGTTTGTTTGCGGAATTCCATATTACAGAAACTATAACAGAACTACTTTGCTATAATCCGCGTGTGTTAAGCCAATGTATGTAATGCTAACTAAGTATATGAAAAGGTAGGCAAAATTCACGTACTGTACACATGCAGGACAAGTCACCACACGTATCCCAAGACGCCTCTTTGAAAGTAACAGCGTACAAAATAACAAGTAATTTAGTATACAAAAATAATAATAAAATTATTTTGCTACAATCCGCGATACAGTAAATAGAAAATATATATAGTGTTTAATGTATAGTGGACTATCCGTATTTTCATATCCGATACGTGCAGGATTCGTAAAAAGACATGCACAAACCTCCACCACTTCCACCACAATACACAAGCACTACACACGTTCACTATCACAAACTCAACAATCGTTTCGCCCCGCAACCGAAGCATCATCAGGAGCGCGGATCGCTGATTATATAATACGCGGATCGCGGATTATAGCAAAATAATTTTATTATTACTTTTGTATTATGGATCTCCGCAAAGTAACGCCTAATTCTATAAATTAAATAATTTAGTATACTCGTATATTGGTTACATAATCCAATAATATATATTTATGTTCTGAAGAAAACAATATCAAACAAAAGCGATAAAATGTTACTCATTGAAACATTACGTGACATGAGAACAAACTAGCAAAAAAAGGAAACGTATTATCTGTCACGTAAACTGACTCCTTAATACGCCTACCTATTTATTGTTTTGGGGTAATTACGTACGTAAGTACGATAGAGGTACGTTCACCGGCAGAAGTAAAATAAACGATAATATTACTCGAACATGTACTCGGATGAAATAAGGTTTACATGTTTATAGAATTAGGCGTCACTATGCGGAAATGCATAATACAAAAATAATATTAACATTATGTTACTTCGCTATAATCCGCACGGATTAAGCGAATGCATGCAAAGCTAATGTGTTTGAAGCAGGCAAAATTTACGAACCTTATTCATGCAGGACAAGCCATCACACGCACCCCAAGGCTCCTCCACCAGCAACAAAGCACACAAGCAGCACACACACCCACCACCACAAAAGTGGTGGTTTTGGAGGAGCCTTGGGGTGCGTGTGATGGCTTGTCCTGCATGTATAAGGTTCGTAAATTTTGCCTGCTTCATACACATTAGCTTTGCATGCATTCGCTTAACCCGTGCGGATTATAGCGAAATAGTTTTGTTATAGTGCCTGTAATATGGAATTCCGCAAAGTAACGCCTGCTTCTATAAATCATTTAAAATTATGTTGCTATAACCCGCGATACAGTAAGTACAAAATATATATAGTGCTAAATGTATACCTGATACATGCAGGGTTCGTAACAACACATGCACAAACCTCCACCACTGCCACCACAATACACAAGCACTACACACGTTCACTATCACAAACTCAACAATCGTTTCGCCCCGTAACCGAAGCATCATAAGGAGATAGACTCTACGACAAAATCGCAAAGCCTTTGCGAACTACTTATCTTTGCTAGCTAAAATAAAGCTAACCATATTTTTGCATTAGCTTTGAAAGTGTGTGTAACCAAGAACCGTTATTAATGGCAACATGGAACTCTCCTTTCCTCAAGTTCAAGTTAAACAGGCGATTTCTAATCTTATTGCTCCGATAATCTACTGTCTTTGGTGCTTAGGACATTTGGTACTGAAAATTTAGTTTATTCATACATAGTATATGTAAAGTGCTGCTAACGGGACTGGCCCACTAGCGCCGTTAGCGTTAGCTCCGCGCGTCGCAGGTTCGATTCCCATTTTCATAAACAATTTGTTGGTTCTTCGAGCCTGGGTGTATATTTGTATATAAGCTGCTTCTTCACTGTGCAACATAGGCTATATCACATTTTGAAAAAAATAGGCAACCCTAATAAAATTGTAATAAGGTGTAAAAATATAGTCGTAAAAATGTTTCGTCGCGTGCGCGGCGTGGAGACTATTGATGATAAGACAAAAAATGGTTTACAGTATTATATAACGTATCAATATCCACAAAAAAGTCCGCGATACCATATGTCTAACTATTATAGTTATGCCAATATAACTACTTTTTTACATTGTAGAAGTTGATAAAAGTGACGACAATAATCAAACCATTTATTCATATCTCTGTATTAATCATTATTCCATTAAATGATATTTCATTAAAATTGCTTCAATACCTGTAAAATAATTTTTAAATTATTAAAATCCGACATCCCAATCAAAAGATATTACGAATTTTAGAATGTAAATCGAAAGAAAATAATGCCATAAAAAATTCATTGTAAGGCCCGTTATAGCATGGCCTGCATTTGATGACTTAGCTCTTATTCCAAGAATACTAATGATACCCATTTTTTATAATTAAATAATTACAAAATAAATCTATAGTCCGACTTCGTAGACTTTCCACTACCACGAGATCTGTATGGACACGGGTGAAACCGCGGGGGATTGCTAGTTATTATATATTTTCAAATATAATTATTTTCTGCCTCTTTTAAGCAGTTAGAATAAATATGAAACAGAATAAAATTATATATTTGACTATTCTAAAGTACTTATAAAGGTCTATTTCAATAAAGTGTTGGTTGAATTCGTTCACATGAACATTTCTCTCTAAAAGAGCAGATAGCAAATTAAATCTACCATTGTCTGTACTAAATCCCACATCTCAAGCCGATATCTAATATCTATAAAAATTAACAATCGTCTGGTTAAATACATTAGAAATTGTAATTAACTCATTACAGTTATATTGATTAATGTTATGAGATTTGTGTGAAAATTAAGGTACATATATTTTTTAAATATGGCGTCTATTTTAGATCTCAGAAAATTGAGGACGTTTGTTAAACGTTTCTAAGCAAAATTCCACAACCCGTATTTACCTATTCGTACATATACGGATAGTATCATAAATCCGTAAATCTGTACGTCCGTCTGTTACGTTTTATGTACCGTGCATAAAAAAAATATGAAAAATATACCGATTTTCTTTCGGGAACTGAACAAAAATACAATACACAATTGAGAGTTTTTTAAGCTTTATGGTTTACAAATTTGTTGTGTCGTAAAAAGGTACCATAATAAATTGATTTTGCGATCATTATAACTATATATAGCTTTTATTCCAAGGATACTTATGATACCCCGGATACAGTTATCTATACCTTTTAAAGGAATTCAATTTCCAGTTAAAACTTCCTTTGCCTTAACCCCATAAGTCCCAGGGCCAAACTATCAATTTACAAAAATAAATCTATAGTCCGACTTAGACGACTTTCCACTACCACGAGATCGGTATGTACGCGGATGAAACGGCGGGGCATTGATAGTCATTATATAATTCAGATACTAGCTAAATCGTTCATAATCTTTCATTTCCAAAAAACATCGAATGTTGGGATTACTGCGAATAAATAATTTTAAGTCCAGTAACGTGAGAAAAACGTGATCGAAGTTAGGCACGTGTAACCACGTATGGCGAAGCGCACACTCGGAGCCTGTGGAATTTCGGCCAACACATGTCCTAGCATGTGCATTAACAAAATACTCTTTAATTATAACTCGTAAAAAAATCTCATAAGCGGTGGTTTTAATTTAGATATGTTGGACGATAAGTTAAACATCAATTAGAGTACAAAAACATAATTAAAATTGTAATTTTAAGTTATATAAGCTAACCCATGCAGATTTAGATTTTTAAGTTTTTCATTTTATTAAAAATTTATTGTAGGTTCAGAGCTTATTATTTATTTATTTATTATCATGTGAAGTAAAAGTAATCAGTGGATCATTTCATTTATCATCAGTATATTGTTGTGTCACTTTTCGTTCTCAGATTATTGTAAACATATGGTGAATAAAAAAAATAACACTGTAGAATCTACAATCACTTACACTTTACACTTTATTCTTAAACTAACCATGCCAGCGGCTTCGCCCGCGTGGAAATTAGTGTCACAATTTTTTTCCAGAATTCAAATTTTATACATAAAAGTAGTTATTGTGAATTAACTATAAGAGATAGAGACTTGCTATCGCGGATTTTTTTGTAGTATTTTTATAGATCTATAATTCTCTACTACATTACTTTAGCGTATCTCTGCTAGTTTACGCAACGCACGTGACTAAAGCTCCCAGCAAGAAAGTTTTTTAACAATTGCGCGGTCTCTTCAACATAATTTACATAATACCGACAAGTACAGATCTTTCATTCTAAAAGTGCACGCCCCTCCACCAAATTGCATTATTTTAATGAACTTATACCAGTCGAGCAATTAGTTGACCTTTAAGTGCGCGAATGAGTCGAGTCAACTTTGAAATTGCTGCGCGCACACATATAGAACAGTACAGTCAATATTTTCTCTCACACATTAAAATAATGTTATTTGGTGGAGGGGCGTGCACTTTTAGAATAAAAGATCTCTACTATTAACGTGACCCATCCGGAAGTATTGCACTATCTTTTGGTGAAAACCGTACAAAAATCCGTTCAGTAGAGTTTGAGAAAATCTATTACATACAGACAGATAGCTTTTTGGGACTTTGTTTTATAATAAGTATAGATAACACTTTCTGTGTGTAATATGGTAATATATTTTCACAAAGTCGTGTGGCATCCGGCTGAGTAGAATACGCCATCCTCATTTCTTACCGAGGTGTCGTATAAGGCGACTAAGGTAAGTTAGAACGCCGTGTGGTATCCGGCTGATCAGAATAGACCAGCCTCATTTCTTACCGAAGTGTCGTAAAAGGCGACTGAGCTAAGTTGACGTCAAGCAGGCGGCCGGTTGAAATACGTAGCCAAATTATGTGACAGCATGTTTATAACATGTTGTGCCCACCCCACTTAGAGTGGGAAAAGGGTAGAAGGATAATTAGGATGATGGTAATATATTTTAACAACCAAAATAAATTTATATTAATCTATGTACTAATTATTCAAAATTATGTTTTCCACACTGTAATAAATTATATGTTATAATCATTTAAGATAGGTTTTATATTATAATTTTAGATATTTTGAAATAACTTATGTTTACTGTAATAAATTATTTATTACCTAATTGTTATTAATTATATTTTTGTCATGAAATTCGTCATTTTTGTCATTGTTTCGATATTTATGAACATTTGTACTCAAATCTGCTCTTTAAACAATAAACCTTTCTATTTGACCTCGCTACGAGATTTAAATATTCAAATAAGCTTTCAAAAATGAAATTTTGCTTACTTTAGTCTCTTACCCTGCAATAAAGATATTAACTGGCCATAAAGTTAGTTTAAATTATAATGTTGCTTATTTTATGATTTTGTTAATTTTATAGTTTTTGACTCAAGTTAAAATAATGCCGTTTAAAATTAGTATAAGATTAAATCTTGACCTGTCCCCGGATATGTACCTATAGCAGCCGATTAATCTGTAACCATCAATCAAATTGTAAAAAAAAATTAATTAAAAAAAAGAATGGCCGCCGAGTTTCTTGCTGGTTCTTCTCGGTAGGAGCAAACTTCCGAATCAGTGGTAACTTCTTGAAAACATTTGACGATTTCCAAAGTACTGTAAACAGTCTACTTGAATAAAGAATATTTTGAGTTTGAGTTTGAGTTTGAGTTTGGTCGATATTAACGTTGCGTGATGGGTATAGTACCAATCTTTCTTTCCAATGTGAGAGTAGTACTTTGTTCTGCAATGGGTTAAGGCGCTGATCAGAGCCAAATAGGCTGACTTTAAACACGTTTTTAACAAAAGCTATAGGGATGACAATTAAAAGAAAAATATATGTTAATATACATCATATCTCAGAGAGAATGTAAGATTTCAAAACATGATTACGATACTTTTTTTCGATAAAAAAAATTGGTAAATAGACCTCTGATTTTTACTTTTATCGTAAATATCTCTAATATTTATTAATAAAAATTGGTAAAATTAATAAGACTAATAAATCATTATAATATAAAGAGAATGTAAGATTTAAATTTTGAATTAATTATGATATTTCATTCAAATTAAATATTTTTTAGAAAATAGCAAAACTGAAACGAGTCATCGTCTCGCTTCTCTTTTACATCTACGAATATAGACAGTGATCGCTGAGGCGCGCTGCTATACGGACGTGTGTCGCTAGCTGCCGCCTTTTGTGACTATTCCTTGTTGATAATATTTCTTTTTTAGGTGTTTAGTTATAGTTTCAGCATACTTAGTTTTATAAGATTAATTAGACATAAGTTTTGTAAATAAATTGTACAAAAAAAGTTTGGATAAAATAGTGTACACCTACAATGGGTGTTAAAAAATTAAGTTTGTCGCTACGCCGTCGCAGAAATTGTGGGCGTGGCTTATATGCCGAAATCTGAATTTGCGCCAGCTCTGTTCAGCGCCTTAAGCCGTTCCCTGACAAAATCTGATAGTTCGTAACTATTTATAAAACCTCTTAGGCCCCTTTTTCTAATAAAAGAAACGACTTTTGCTTGTTATATATAACGATATTTTGGTATATCTACGGTTGTATTAAACTGTATTTAGTAAAAAACAATTCATTCGTAATATCTCATTGTGTTCACTAACTACCTCTTATAATATCCATGTGAGTTTTTTATTTACAATTACATAAAAGAGCAATTATTGAAATATTATATAACTTTATTGCAATAAAGAAGTTTATTCATCAAGTAAATTATTAGAAACCCTCCGGAAATCACATAAAAATTTTAGGTTTAACAAATGTGACTATGTTATTGAATACTACTGTAATAAAACTCCCTTTACGTCACACTTTTTATTGAAATACTTATTGACAATTACTCTTATCAACTAGTCCGACACGACACGCATCCACCATCTTTTTTCTTTGCCTTCTTCTACCAATGCGTTCTTCTATCTAATACCAACATATAAAACTAATTTGAGACAAAAATTCATAATTATAAACAATATCATGTTTACCAACATTTAAGACCTAACACTATCAAGGCATGATATCATACAAAATATTATAAAAAAAGTCCCAAAAGTTATCTGTCTGTATGTTATTGATTTTCTCTAAATCTACTGAACTGATTTTTATACGGTTTTTACTAAAAGGTCTTCGAAAGGTTTAGATTAATAGTACATAACGGTTTTATGTAAATTGAGTTGATGAGGTCGTTTTACAACGATTTTTAGCGGGGGTTGTAACAAACCGGTGTCTATAGTAGTTTAGAGGGCGGAATTGATATAAAAAGCGGTGTAGGGTATCAGAGAGCCACACCCGACTATGCTTCTGCGCTCGCCGGGCCTCCCGGTGACGCTGTCAAAGCCTTCAAGGCTAATGTGTGAACGTCACATCAATCTTAATAGTACGCTGGTTAGTGGACTGTATGTTTTAGTAGTAGTGTATGGCAGATCTTTGCCCAAATCAGTGAGTAATAAAACCACACCAACCTTGCTATCCACATTCGCCCCGAATGGACGGAGACCTGTTGCCGGACGCACCAGCTGGCTGTGGACTTGGCGCAGCACTCTTCACTTGTTAGGCACAACAGTAGTTTTTGGAAAGCACACACCTCACAGAGAGACAATAACGTATTGTCATGCACACACCTCTCAAAGACGACAACGTGTCGTCCTTAGAACGTCCGCGAGGCAAGTGTCGACCAATCATTTGAGTGCGATGGTAGACGGACAAAATTGATGCAGTAATGTTTTGTATTACTACCCACTAATATATTGTGCAAAGATCAAACAGCTAACAACATTAGTGTCCGAAAAAAAAATTATCAGAGCGCCAGTCTCCTGTCCAGACTCGAGCGACTATTACATGCTAAACACTGATCCATGCGGGGCCCTCCTCACGTATAGTTAGGTATACCCTGATGATGCTTCGGTTGCGGGGCGAAACGATTGTTGAGTTTGTGATAGTGAACGTGTGTATTGTGGTAGCAGTGGTGGAGGGTTTTTGCATGTGTTTTTACGAATCCTACATGTATCGGGTATGAAAAAACGGATAGTCCACTATACATTTAGCATTAAATATATTCTCTATTTACTGTATCGCGGATTATAGCAAAATATTTTTTATTATTACTTTTGTAAAATAAATATATCTAAAATCTGCAGACCGTATTGCCAAATAGAGTGCGCTTAAATAACAATGTACATTAATTAAAACAAAAAGACTAGAAAATGTGGCAATTCTTCCGTGTCCTACAAGGTCAACTAACAATGGTCGACAGGTAGAAAAATTATAATTTTGCAATCACTTTTTATAGATATATTTATTATTCTAATATACAATAAAAACGTTCCTAAGTGCATCTTACATCATTCACTGTTATTTATATATTGTCACACTATTGAACAAAAAAATCTACATACATTACATTACATTTACATCGCTACAGAGAACCATGTTCTTTATAAGTGAAATATGTAGGGTTAAATTAAAAAAATTATGACCTAACATAATATATGAGTTTATCTTTATATAAATATAAAACATCGTAATCATTCTCATGCCTTTCACCCACTTTAAGGTGATGTTGATAATGATTTTGCTAGTTTACTTACTTGCTTTGCTAGGTTACTTTCCTTAGTCGCCTTACGACACCTTGGTAAGAAATAGGGATGGATAGAATCACCAATCACTTAGTGATCATGATATGATTCACTCATCATAAAGCATCATCTGCTACTGAATTTTAGATAACTGCTATTGCTATACAAAATTATGGATATTCCACAAAAAAATAAAATACTATTACAAAGAAATGTTATAATTATATCATATGTATCGAGGTTATGTGGCAGTTTTAAGCTATTCTAATTGGAGATATAACCTTGAAATAAAGATCGTATTTAATATGATTTAAGAATTACGTTTGTTTGTAATAACAATAACTTTGTCCAGTGATCGTTGAATATTATAATAGCCGATAGCATTTTTTGCTATTTACGCTTTTAGCAATTCAGCGATTACTGGAATAAAAAATGATTGCTTATACAAACAAATGTAGTCCTTATATCCTAGATATTGCTTACGCATATAAGGCCTACATTTGTGTACACAATAGCAATCGCAATAGCAGCACGATCACCGTGGTCACGTTTGATCATATCATGGTGCGAATATGATTCTCAAATCGCAATCATACCCAAGCTTAGTAAGAAAGAGGGTGGTCTATTCTACTCAGCCGGATACCACACGGCAGTATATAAATATAAAATATGTAGAGTAACGACAAAAAGCGTACCCGTATGTGTTCGTTACTATCGTATCGGTACTTTATTCGTTACTTTTGATACCTCATACCATAGCATTAAAGTAACGTCTCGAGTCGTATTCCCGTACGGTATGATATTGGCGCGACATATTTCTTACTTCCATACCTAGTTCGTAAGGCAATTTTTTTCTTTTTTTTACAAAATCTTGATTTAATTAAAAAAAAGTTAGAATTGTAGAACAATTAAAAGCGCAAGTAAATTGTAGGCGAAATCTACTGGATTTTGCAATGGATTTAATATTTTAACTGGGAGAATAAAATAGATTGTTGAGATAACATAAAATATGATAAAAAAAAATTCCTAAAGGAGATTTCAAATTATTTAAAAATATTTATTTTAAGGGGCTTAATAAACAATAAATAAAACAGCGCTCTTCGTAAGGTTCATTTAAATTCACCGACAACACACATTCAAACCACAGATTAGGTACCGTATTATGTAGTTACTACGTACCGATACGAAAGATGCGAGTAACGAGTAACGAATAGCATTCGTGAGTAACGATTCGTGAGTACTAGATGGCGCACCCGTTACTCAGTACGGAATCATACGGTTTGCTTACGGTTTTAAAAATATGTAAACTATATATGACTATAGTGAAAAAGGATGTTTAAATACGAAAAGAGTTATAAGGGGAAGTCTGAAAATTGTATCCATTATAGATAAGACGTTACCGTGTGGTATCCGGCTGCATAGAATAGACCACCCTCAGTTCTTACCGAGGTATCGTAAAAGGCGACTAAGGTACGTTGACGTCAGGCAGGCGGCCGGTCGTAAAATACGTAGCCAAATCAAGTGACAACATATTTGTAACATATTGTGCCAAAAAGTGGGATAAGGGCAGGAGAATGATGATATAGATAAGACGTTAAGTGTAAGATTAAGATGTTATGGACATATAAACAGGAGGGATGAATACGAAATAAACGAGTATTTAATAAGCATTGGAATGGATATGGATGGATATGATATAATCAGTGATAGTTGGAATGAAGTATTAGAACGGGCAGTAGATTTGTTTTACACTACTACTACTACTACTACATATAATTTTAAATACATAATTAAATACAAATACACACCCAGGCTCGAAGAACCAACAAATTGTTTTTAGAAAATGTTGGCCCTCGGCGGGAATTGAACCCACGACATGCGGAAATGAATGTTGGGTCACTAGCCACTGCGCCAACGGGCCAGTCAATTGAGTGAATAAATAAAATAATTAAGTTATAAATTTAAATTTAAATAAAAGAGCCATACGTGGCATTTACCTGCGATAGAAGTTTAAGGAAATAGGTATTCGCATATATCACATTTTTTTCACAGTATATTTTTAGCAATTTAATTTTTTTTTTTTAGATATTTTTTTTACTTAAAAATATTTAGAATTATAAAAAAAATTGGTGATGTATATATTAAAAAAAGTAGGAGCCGACATAAGCTTGCGTACTTAAGTCGTTTGTGGGTTTGGGTATAAGAATGTATATAAAAGTCCGCAATCAATCTTAGCTTTTCCATTACAGAAGTTTAAAAAACTGGTAAAGGGAGGTTAATACAGAAAGCCTACTTACTATACTATTGCGGAATACATAGATGATAAGAGTGTCGGGATGTAACTACTTCTCGACCCTGTACAGAATATTAATTATTAAATGTAACTACGTAGTTATAAGAATTATATTTTGAAAAGAACAACCGCCGAGTTTGCCACTGGCCCTTCTCAGTAGGAATAGCTTTCCGAACCAGCAGTAGAGTTGACGATTCAAAAGCACTTGTTAGCTAGTTTACTTGAACAAATAATATTTTGAATGTGAAATAAAATAAAACTAAAGTTGAAGCGTACGAAGTATTCTAGTAAAGATAAGAACCTGCACGTGGATCCCAACGTGGAAGTAGCCAAGCGTTTAACGGATGCAAGATTATTAAATCTCAAAATGTATTTCAATTTTATATTACGTCATATGTTATCATATTTAACCACACTAGACATAACCACACATAATTTAAAACGCACTGTCATGAATTATAAAGTGTAAAACATTACGTGAATATTAAGACCCTAAGCCAACGAAGGCGAGACCAATGTAACACCACGATAATTATTACACAATGAGCAATTGACGCTATTCTGACTCCAAAATTCTACCTATGTATATGAAATTAGGTACCGTCTACTTATAGTTCTGCAAAAAATTTCTTTAGCGCGGCACAATTTGGTACAGCGAATAGGAATTCATCTAATGCGAAATAGGAAAAACGGCGCCATTTTTAGAAAAGGACAGCTTGGACTCACGCTGTCCAATGCGGTTTGCTAGGTTACAATAAAGTAACGGCCTGTTAATATCCTACTGCTGGGAATAGGCCTCCTCTCTCCGTTTTTTGGAGAGAAGGATTGGAGCTAAGACCTACCACGCTACCATCCCTAGAATTCTCTAGAGATATGCAGGTTTCCTCACGATGTTTTCCTTCACCGAAAAGCGTGCGATAAATTGCAAATATCAATTAGACACATAAGTTTTAATAGAAAAACTCATTGATGCCTGCCCGGGTTTGAACCCATGTTCGTCTCTAAAAAGCCGCACTGTCCCACTACTGGGCTATCACAGCATTTACGGCTAGGTTACACAGCTATAATCTCCAGATATATGCAGGTATAATAACGATGTTTTTTTTTCATCGAAAAGCATGTGATAAATAGCTAATGTCAATAATACATATAAGTTTTTATAGAGAAACTCATTAGCCCGGGGTTTAAACCTGTGACCTGGTAAGAGTCACCGTCGCACCGTTCTGCTATCACAACTTCTAACTCAATAATTCTTAGTGTATTGTTCTTACTATCACTGATTTATTTATCCACAAATTTTAATACATTAAAAAAAACATTCAGAAAAAAAAAATGGGATCCACAGTGAGCGGAGAAAGGACCAAAGCTCTCGGTAATTAGGATTACAGATTGAGGAGGTTCCTCAATCTGTAATCAATTTTGTTTTTTAGTTACTATCCCAAGCGGGCCGTAACTTCTCTACTTTTTGAAGAAAGCGATACCCAGTTCAGATTATATCATCAAATATATTAAGAGATATTATCTCTGGAGAACATGACATAATATGCAAGTATCGCAGCAATGTTTTCCTTCGCCCATCATCATCCTTCTGCCCTTATCCCACTCTAAGTGCGGTCGGCACAAAATGTTACAAACATGATGTCATTTAATTTGGCTACGTATTTTACGACCGGCCGCCTGCCTGACGTCAACTTATCTTAGTCGCATGCCGCATTTTATGCAGCCGAATACCACACGGCCCATACCTTAGTCGCCTCTTACGACACCTCGGTAAGAAAGGAGGGTGGTCTATTCTACTCAGCCGGATACCACACGGCATGTTTTCCTTCGCCCAAATGTTTTCATTGCAGTAGAATAATTGTTTTTACTTATCATTCAAAAGGTCTCCTGATATAAAAACAGATTTCCCGAAATCATCATTCTCCTTTCCTTATCCCAGTCTAAGTGAGGTCGGCACAACATTTTTTACCCATGTTGTGATGTGATTTGGCTTAGTATTTTACGACCGGCCGCCTGCCTGACGTCAACTTTCCTTAGTCGCTTGTTACGACATCTCGGTAAGAAATGAGGGTGGTCTATTCTATGCAGCCGAATACAACACGGCACAAACAGATTTCCCGAAATATAGACTTAAAAATGCGTTGCACAGTTCCGTGTCGCGTTAGCGTCCTTAGATCATGAACTAAGTTCCGTATTACATATGATTACCTTATACGCAAAACATGTGGCATATGTAATAGACGATGGAGAAATTAAACATGTTTTGCAAGCAAGAAAGTGACTTGCAAAGTACTCTTTTACACTTACCAGGACCCCTACGTTAGTCTTTATCGCGATTAAAAAACTAGAAAATAGAAACGCGAATAGAAAATAACATTCGAAAGAATCAGCTTAGCGAATCAACGCAGAAACGCTGCCAGCATTCTTGGGACCATTCAGGTCGACAATGCGGACGTGGGTATGATTCGTATTGTAGTGCAAGTAATTTAAGATAGACATAACCTGTACATTTTCACATTCGAATAATAATAAACAATACAGAAATAATTAAAGAACAATTTTTTTTTAATTTATTACAATATTTTATTAGGCAGGCTTTTTTTTGACGTGAAAATATACAGAAAAGAACAAGAGTAGTATTTATAGAATTAATAGACGTTCAATAGACGGTCTTTTTGCTAAAAGAATTTATTTGTGTTTATTAATTAATTGCAAATTATATATATAACGGCAACCACTGCTAACTTGTGAAAACTTGTGTAAATTTGTTTTTTAAAAAGATATTTTAAATATTGTAACTTCCAAACCAGAACGTTATATTTTCTATGCAATATTAAGAGATTGAAAATACTCTTCTGTAACAAGAAAGTGTTTATAGAAAAAGATCGGTAACTAATAATCAACCGATTGCCTCTAACAAAACTGATAATTTACTGGTAAATATTTTAGAAAAGTTATATATTCATACCCGACCTGAAGTATATCACTATTCGCTCGTTTAACTTAGCAATTTATATTTTAACTCCATGATATTCAGAAACCCTGAAACGCTTTATATCATAATGAGCTGAAGAGGTCTCGAATATATTAGCATTAACACTCATCAGTTGATTAATTATAAAAGCAATTAAAAGTAAAATCTGACGTCATCACACGACTTAATAAATTATTCAAAGCGCCAATTACATTATCCAGTGCCAGAATATATGTCAATGTCAAGAACACGAGTCGCGTCGCGAATTTGGTATATTTTAAATTAATCTTTGATCTTGTATTCATCGAGTGACTTTTTATAAGAGCTAAAGTGTGTTCTACTAACCCACTAATTCCATATACAAAAAAGTGTATGATATTTAATTATAGCCATACGCCGTGTGGTATCCGGCAGAATAGAATAGACCACCCTCCTTTCTTACCGAGGTGTCGTAAGAGGCGACTAAGGAAAATGCCGTGTGGTATCTGGCTGCATAGAATAGACCACCCTCATTTTTTACCGAGGTGTCGTAAAAGGCGACTAAGGTAAGTTGACGTCAGGCAGGCAGCCGGTCATAAAATACGTAGTCAAATCATATGACAGCATGTTTGCAACATGTCGACCCCACTTACAGTGGAATAAGGTCAGGAGAATGGTGATTTATTTATAGCCATACTAACTTCTGAAAAAATGTTCACATACAACTGGGTACTTGGAAATGCATTAAATTTTCTTATTACCGATACATTATTAATCCCTATAAACTCTCAATACGTTGAGTGCCTTAAGCATGTCATGCTTAACATTTTGATCCCCTGTACAATATCACTTAAGTGTGTAGCGGAAATCATCCAATCCTCACTCAGAGGATAATATGTTCCACTACCCGTGCAAAATACGTATTTCTTAGCTGTAGTAAATATAAAACTATAAATGTGCAAGTAGCTCTGTGTGTTCGCCTTTCTGTTACGACTTCACACTTAAATCAACATTGATGTAGAAATTCTGCTACCCGTGTGAAGATAGGGCAGTTTGACTAGTATATATGACTCGTCGAAGACCGCCCTTGCCGGAACCTTCGTACATTCCGAAGTAGAATTGGACGCCAAGTTAAAATAGGGCCTCTAGGCGGTCGATGCATCAATTTTTTTTATTTGTTTATGTACCATAAAGAAACCGTAAGAAAAACATTAACAATAAAAAAACAGCATACTTATCCCTTTGACAGAGATCTCTACTAGCTAACTTACGAAGTCAGACAATTTATAGCAAATTAGTGATTGTCAGAAAGAGGAGCCATTGTTTAAAGGGCCCTTACCCCGACGTGGCGTTTTCCGGGAAACAGATTTAATGTTGGCTGGTATGGGAGCAGTATGTACAAAATTACCCTGTCCACGCCATTTCGAAACTAAAGACATCTTCAAATGCCAGTATATGAATTAATTCTGTAACATTTCCTTAATCTGAAACAAGCCATCGGAGCAGCTCTAGATATGATAGTCACGTCCGTACTAATTAGCCGAGTGTCCTTGGCTTACGCGGCAGCACGTCTCACATATATTATGTTTCGGTCAAGTAGTTATAACTTTTATTGATGCGTACTTAGACGAAAGACGGAAGACATGGTTTTAAGCCCCGGGCAGGCACCAATGAGTTATATATTAAAAATTAGCTGTGCCAGCGGCTTCGCCCGCGTGGATCAGTGTGTCACCATTTAATTCTAGAATTCAAATTTTAAACATAAAAGTAATTATTGTGACTTAACCATAAGAGATAGAGATATGCTATCACGGACTTTTTTGTAGTATTTTATAGATCTATAATTCTTTACTACATTACTTTAGCGTATCTCTGCTGGTTTACGCAGCGCACGGGACTAAAACTCCCAGCAAGCAAGTTTTTTAACAACTGTGCGATCTCTTCAACACATTTTACATAATACCAATATGTGCTTATTTACCTAAACCATCCGGAAGTATTGCAAAATCTTTTGGTAAAAACCGTACAAAGATCCGTTCAGTAGATTTTGAAAAAATCTATTAAATACAGACAGACAGCTTTTTGGGACTTTGTTTTATAATAAGTATAGATAGATTAGGTATGTGTCTCATTGATATTTGAAATGTATGACACGCTTTTCGCTTAAAGGAATTTACATAAGCTTTAGGCTCCTGTTTTGCGCCTTGCAAAAGAAGCTAAGTCGCTTGTGGATAAGATACTATAATAAAATTCCACAATCAATTTTAGATGTCACATTACAGCAGTTTAAAAACACTTTTAAAAAGAGAGTAATTATATACGTAAAGCCTACTATATTGAGGAGTGTATAAATGATAAGAATGCGTGGTTATGCTACTCTTCGACTCTGTACAAGATAGAAGTGATTGAAGGTAACTCGTTATAAGAATTATATTTTAAAAAGAGCAACCGTCCGAGTTTCGTGCTAGCTCTTCTCAGTAGTAACAGCTTTCCGAACGAGCAGTAAAGTTGACGAAAGCATTGTGATGTTCCAAACATCAAACAACACAATATAATCTTATTTTAACACAGTAGCGACCCTTTCGCATAGGCCTAATTGAATAATGTATCTTTAATCTTATCAATAATTCCATATTCCTGTTAACATCCTTGACATTATAAATAAATTTAACCTAATGGGAAATCGCGACTTGAAACGCGTTATTCCGGGCCTGTGCGTTGGGAGTCATACGATGTAATTGGATAATTTTAATAAATGAAACAGTCATTTAAAGTGTACAATTAAAAAAGGAATATAACTTTATTTAAAACTATATAACTATGATAATAAATATACGACTATGATACTTTAACTATGTGTCATATAAAAACTTTGTAAAATATTTCATAGCGGGCGATTAAACTTTCCTACGCAATCAAATCAGAAACAAGAAAATCTTTCATCATCATCCTCCCGCCCTTATCCAATCTAAGTGGGGTCGGCTCAACATGTTATAAACATGTTATTACATGATTTAGCTACATATTTTTTAATAAATTGATTAATGTGACTTGTAACTTGTTACAAAACTTTACGTGAAAGTAGGGTAATTAATTTTCTAACCTACTTTATACTATTGTGGTTTCTATTTGTTATTTATTTTTATAAAAGTAATCGTTTTTTTTTCTAACTTATTTGTTCTGTATAAGGTGTTTTTAGCCTTTAAGAACGTAGTTTTTCTTGACTGGTGTATTCTTATATCTAAGTAATGCATATATGTATGTTTATGTTGTTATAAATAAATAAAATAGCTACGTATTTTATGACCGGTCGCCTGCCTGACATCAACTTACCTTAGTCTTATCGATCACTTAGGAAAGAAAGAGGGTGGTCTATTCTACTCAACTGGATACCACACGATAAACAAGAAAAACTTTATAATACCATTATTAGATTTTAGCGTCTGACTCACGGAATGCTATCTAGAACTAGCAACCATTATCAAGAGTTTTTACGAATAAGTAAATAAAATATATACGCTACATATAATAGATTTTTAACGTAAATGCTATTTTCATTGCCAATATTGTCTTCTTCTTGCATCGTTTTCTCAGTGATGAGAATCATGGCTCTTTAAAGATAGCAGCACACTGTCAATGGCGTTTCTTCAGTTAGCCCTATTCTCCACCGTGTGAAAAGTACAATAAAGGGGGGAGTTGAGGGCCTCCTTGACCTGCAACTCTTATTGCGACTCAATTGAAGACGAGAACTAAATTGTTTTGCTTTTTCATACCGTGACGTCCTAAAGAAGCCCACTTTAAGTCGTTGGCGAATGAGCGTTCGGAGTGCGTCCTAAAAACATGTGAGTAAAAGAGACAGAGTTATCTATAGTTCATATCACGTTATCCTTTTCAAACATTACGACCCCAATGTAATCCACACTTCATGGTAGGAAAGAAAGAGGTTCGGTTTAGATAACGATTCAATTCAAAGTCAGTGCGACTTTGAATTGAATCGTTATCTAAAAGTTCATAGTAGACCTGCTGGCCCGACCACCGTCTTGGGCTCCACCTGGTCTCTTTCCATCGATACTTCCTTGTGATCACAAGCCTTTTGATTTACGTTTTGCCTTTACCAATATTTTAATAGACCTTAAAGTTAAGACTTTACTTCCTACACTTAGCATTACAAAGACTTTCTTCACAAACGAGAATTATATAAAATAATTTTATCCTTACTGTTGTAATATGGAATTCCGCAAAATAACGCCTACTTCTATAAATTATTTATCTTTATCGCCTCAATTAATATCATCTGCTTTTCACTTGCGTAAAACCTGTATGCTTGGTGGCGCCGTAGATGTCAACCAGTCATGCTTAAAATAAATTATGTAAATCACTTATCGAATTTGATTTGTGATAAATATGTAAACATTGATTATGTTATTTTGAGCCAACAATAACACGTGAAAATTCCGTCAAGGCCCGACAAATAAAGTAGTTGCAGACGGCGCCATATCAATAAATAACTAATGTACAGTTACTTATAATTTGTATGATAACTTTTATTTAAAAACTGTTTATAGTCTGTCTCCTAAGTGCAGACGGTCATAAAGAAGTTTCCAGGAACTGCCAGATTCAGAACTTTAATATTTAAAAAAATATTATTATTATGATATATTCCACGATTAGAGAAAGTCTATGTAGTGCTAAATGTACATACTATCTGTATCTCCTTTTTAATTAATTTTTTAATACATTTGTTTAAAATTGAAAATAAACTGTTATTACATATTAATAGTTACTAAGTTTACTCAATCTGTACTATAATAATCCCTCATTGGCCTGAAATTTTTCGATCCTATAATTCGATATAAGAATCGAATTTATATATAAATACAACGGTTATCGTATTCAAAACTTTGTTCTTCGTATTTTTTTTTATATTTAATTTAATTAAACAAAAAAATTGTAAAAATTGTAAGGCACGTATAGCACCATAAGTATGCATGTTGTGTACACCTGTAAGGATGTACTTGTAGAAGGATACAATATTGCTTATATTAAAGTTTACTCTAAGTGCATTCTTGTTGGTGTTCCAATAAATAAATAAATAAATAAATAAATAAATAAATAAATAAATAAATAAATAAATAAATAAATAAATAAATAAATAAATAAATAAATAAATAAATAAATAAAACATCAGCAAAAAAAAAGTGAAAAGTGCATTTGACTGGACCGACCTATGGATTCGAATTTCGACCCACTGAATGCGATTTTAAGGTCAATTTGACCTATACACCCTCAAAATTTCGGGAAAATTAAAAAACTTTACATCACTGCCTGCCGATCTTCGTATCTAAGTACATAGATCTGTTTAATTTTAAAGTTTTCTTGAAATTTTGTCAGTGTATAGGTCAAACTGACCTTAAATTCGGATACAGTGGGTAGAATTTTTTTTTCTTTTGTTTTTACTAAATATATTAAGTTATGTTATCTGTTGCTGATGTCCGTGAGTCACAAAATGGCGGCCACTGAAAATCGGTGATCGAGTTTTTGAACCAAAGCCGAGTGGTTTACCATTTTGTGACGTCACACCAAACCTTTAAAAAAAAAAGATATATATTTTGTATTATCTCATGGGTGTATGTCACAAATAAAGTATTTCTTTCTTTCTTTCTTTAAATATGTACCCATATGTCGGTCCGGTCCACTTTCCACTTTTTTATGGGTGCCATTGAAACCGTTGAACTAAAATATTTAACTTTTAAAAAATCTAAAATATGTGGATTTAAATCTGACATCTGTTATAACCGATTTTGATATAACGAAAGAAAACGTATTTATTATCGATCTACGCAACACTCACGCGTAGACGGCTGTTGATTCAGGTGGTTCTAAATAAAAAGTCATATATACAATAATTCCATGGACGATAAATTACGTCTTAAGGTAAATTTTTATAGGAATAATCATTTTAAGGTCATATTGTAACGTAAAACTTCCGGCCCTCAATGGTACAGACTTCCTTGTGTTCACGGTGTTTGCGTCTCGAATTTTGATACCCTATTGAACATGATTTATATACTTTTATGGTATTATCTTCAGGCCACGATATTAACACGACAAGAGGCAACAATTAGTATATATTACAGTCATAACTCTGCAAATATCCCCATACCAATTTTTTTTATACTAAGTACCTCCATCATATATGGACGAAGCCAATATTTGGCGGTTTTACACTTCCATACAAACTCTCACTATTATTCACACTTACATTCTTCATACCAATTCTTTCTAGCATCCTTCATCTTTTACACATTATTGGGTGGGATTCCCAACTATGGATTAGTAGATCCTCCGTCTGTGTGGTTAAATCAAGACAAAAACCTCATCATCATCTCTTGTCTCTTCTCCCTCTCTAAGTGTGGACAGCACATTTTTTTCGCTTCATTCTCTCCTATTCGTCTGCTCTGGCGCTCTTCCTTTTACACATGACACATTACACATGATGATAAAATACTTCACACAATCCAACTGTCTCTTCTTAGGTCTCCCTTTAGCCACATATCCATCCACATTCATATTTAACACTCGTTTGTTTATTATCACATAATTTTTTCATTCCTCCTAGTGAGGAGGAGAAACAAAAAAGTGTTTCATCTTAACTGAAACACAGCTTCAAACAAGACTGCAATTAAATAATGTAAATTTAAATGTTTAAAAGATTGACCGCCGAGTTTCTTGCTAATTATTCTCGGTAAGAGAATATTTAGCAAGAAAAATATTCCGAACCAGTGTCATTTATTAAATCTTATTGATCCTTGACGATAAAAAATTCCTCGTAAAATCCTCTCTATTTTCAATATTAGGTTAACTCCTAAAATATTCATTGAATTTGAATACTTAAAGTATATAATTATTATTACTGTATCCGTCTAAAAACCATTGAACCATTTTCTATGGAAGTTAGAGTAGGTATAGTAAGTTATTCTTAAAATATAAAAATAGGCTATAATAGATTTTAATCTGTACATCTGTAGAGGATGAATAATCTTTCCATATATTGTTGTGTTATATTTTCAATAAAATCTCACAGAAGGCTCGACTTTTTACGACATTTTCATCCAATGTAGATACAACATTAACAAATTATATACTGAGATCTTGTTTATGAATCGACTTGTCTTTCGTTAGAAATTGTTCAGCAGTGATTGAGTTACAGACGGAGGCGGCGATGGCATTGAGTTATGATCATAGAGTTATTATATGTACTTAGAGTCATAATCATAGAGTTATTATATATAGTTAGAGGGAAGCCAGCCTAAATATGCTTTGTTACAATAAAGAGAAATGAAATGAAAGCAATTGAGGATATCTCTATCGGTCTCTCTTTTTTATTTGTGATTAAACAAAGATGAAGTATGATAGTGGAAGTATAATACTTAAATTAGAGAAGCCATTTGCAACGCTGTGAGTGAAAGTGTCCATCAAATAAGAAGGGAGGGAAGATAAGAGTCCCTTACTTATCTTTGGTAATCACATATGAAAAGAGTAAGAGATAATAAGTCTCATTTGTTTTCTCTTTATTTTGATTTTTTTATTTTATTTTAGGCTAGCTTGCTTCTGTAACTTTGTTTTACAATGTGGAGTTTAGAACTATGGATTTAAAAAATGTGCTAAATGACGTACGTTTATAATATTGTATTGAAAAGGAAATACGTTATGACTTAAGATATGTAAATGGTAGGAATGACGCATGATAGCGCCAAATATAACAAATACAATCAGTATTTAGACGCGGTATTTTATATGCGTGGTTTTGTAAAAAAAATTAAAGGTGTATTTAAATCTTATGACAAGTTTTTTTAAATTTTATATAGAATCAGGCGCTACTTTGCCGAATTCCATAATACAGAAGTTAAAATAGAATTATGCTATCATCCGGGTTTGTCAATAGAATCTATGTAATGCTAAGTGTATGAAGCAGGCAACGTTCACTTACCATATACATGCAGGACAAGTAACCACACGTATCACATAACGCCGCTACCAGCAACACTCCACACAAGCATATTACATACCTACTTTCTATTAACAAACGCGGATTATAGTAAAATAACCTATTGTAGAGCTGTGATAGCCCAGTGGTGAGACCGTAAACCTTAGTGGTGAGACACATAATTTTTTTAAAAGAAAAACTTATTGGTGCCTGCCCGGGGTTGAACCAACAATCGTCTCTAGAGAGTCACACGGTCTCATCGCAGGGCTATCACAGCTCCCATTTTAGGCATTTTAAAATTTTCGAAGATGAAAAAATAGACTTAAATTACGCACAAGCAAATATTAACTCGTAGTTATTACAGAATAAGCCGCCCATTTAATTCTATCACTTAACGATATGACTATTATAAGTGTAGAAAGGAACGGAATTTCAAATCTATGACCTCTAAACACTTCCTCCAACGTTCACTAAGCCTGAGACTGCACACTGTAGAACTATTAACTGAACAATACTGATAAATTGAACGTGTAACGGATTCGTTTACTATAATTTTACGTCTTCGTTATTTGATCATATTCACTAATTCTGTGTGTATTCAATAATTGAACGTTTTCATTAACTATACGCGTTCATAAATGTAACTTGCATTAATTGAACGTATTCATTAATTAAACTTATTCATTATTTGAACTTATTCATTAATTGAAGGTATTCTCGTTAATTGAACATTTTAATTATGTGCATATGCCTCTGCAATAAATATCAAAGCAAGCAAATAAGATAATGTCACTAATATAATTATTCAACTTTATACAAATTACTGTCGAGATTCGATACATTTTTGTAGAACGATTGTGATGTAGTTCATTATTATTTACTACATTAAGTTTTATAGTATAGTTGACAGACAAACGCATGACTAAGGTATCTTAAAATATAAAAGCTTTCGATCATTGAGACTGAAAACACGACGCGGGTATAAAAAACACAAAATGTATAAATGCATACGCTTGCAATGCATGCAAGTTCAAAGTAAAACAGGAAATCGAGCACCTGGATTCAATACTAAACATAAACGTGGATAACATCCTGGTATCATTCTTAATACGAAACTTCTTTTACAGATTTAAAAGTGATATATAGTACCCGGCATTAAATAATGCACATCGATGTTTAGAACGAAACAGCCGAGCAGTTCGGTTTCGTAGAGCACTGTCACTGTCACTCAGTTAGTATTGTGACGTTGCACACGGGTTCGTTAGTCTGTGCGACAGAGACAATGCTCTATGAAGCAGAATATGACCGATTTCTCTCTCTACGCCTCGATGTGCATTATTTATTCCCGCGTACTATAAATCATGCTTTATAGCCTAAGCGCTGACTTGGTATGGAGGTTATAGGTTCTTTTCTAACTTACTATATGTACTATATAGTTGGGCGTCAATCAATTTAAAAATCGATTACCTCGTTTATTAATTAAAAAAAAATTTGCAATTAAAATTATTTACAATTAATCATTAATTGCCCTTTTAAATTCGTTTATTTAGATTAATCTCCATTAATTGAACATTCCAATATAACTAAATAAATAATACTCCTTTTATTTTTGTATTTTTTTATACATTACAGTTACAATTAATATTTAATCCGCCCCATGCATTCACAACATGTTGTTTCGAACTGATATTAATATTTTACAGCGTCATCGGTCGGGACGAGGGAGCGCAGAAGCATCGTCGAGGTCGCGAAATTTGGAGAGTAGAGCGCAGAAGCTATACTAGCCTCGGGGATAGTTGTCCTAAAAGAGTTCTCGGAACTACGGATGTTTGGAACGTTGACTTCTATCCTTGTCCCCCCTACTAGAGATAATCTCTTTAAGGCTGGTCGCCACCTGAATCAACTTTTAACATTGGCTTCAACCTACACTCCACTTAGTTCAAGCAAATATACAGACAGCAACAAACGTCCCTGATCATCAAATTAATCGTCAACGCAGACACATAATCTAGAATATGTATGAGTGGGTGAGGACGAGACGAACACTACTTTAACGCTACTTGGTTCGCGCCGACTTTAGCGACTTTTAATTAAATAATTACCCTCAATAATGGACTATTTCTTTTTTCCCCCGTCTCCGTTAGAAAACCAGGGAATTTATCCTTTACGGTACCCCAGTGTATAAGATTTAATTGTGTGAAATTTTATCAATAGTAGTCCTGCAGATTAGCCGCGAAATCGTAACTAACAGACAGACATTCATATAATATTAGAATGTATTTAATCAATAAAAAAATCGATGAAATCCACTACATAGTTATCTAAGACTAAGACCAATACACTGAAGTGTTTGTTTATTTAAGATATATTATTTATTTCATTTTATATCCCAGGACACATCTGCGGATAAACCTACATATGTAACAGTGTGATGACATCTGGTGATATAGGACCGCATTAATATTTACCAAACTGAATTCATGTACCAACGACGCATATCCTACACGACCCTGACCTTTATAAATTTTGAAAAACAAATGAAAATCCATGCGAATATTATAAACTAGTGTTAGCCGTGACTTCTTTCGTGATAACTTAAGCGTTTCAGTATCCTCAATAATACAATATGCACTTCTTTCTTGTTCTCGAAAGAAAAACGATATTTTTTACTATATGTATTATGTAACCCCGGTGTACAAACTACAAATGAGCCAATTTTCATTAATATAAGTCAGTCAGCGATAAAAAACTGACTTTCGTATTTATAGAACAAGTCAAGTTAAAAAAAGCTTTTAACAAAAAAACTGTTAACAAAATTTAATGTACCTACTGTTAACCATTGAAGAGTTCCCTCGTCTGGAGCCAATCCTGGCAGCAGAATCAGATCATGCTTATCATAAACGTACATTACCATCGGGACTGGGTCAGTATGTAAAATTTCACCTCAATCGGACACCGGGATCAAATTTAACTGGCAAGATTCTACCTTAAATTTCATACACGGCAAGTTTTACCAAGTATGGATACTTAGTACAGACTAAATTAAATATGTAACAAAATATTTAATTTAAATCAATTCTGTCTATCGCGTGTCTATTTTGCAGCTCATACTTAAATATACCTGTTACCCGTGTTTTATCCGCCAGAATAGAATACACCATTCTCCTTTCTTACCGACGTGTCGTAAGGGGTGACTAAGGTAAATGCCGTGTGATATCCGGCTGCATAGAAAAGACCACCCTCATTTCTTACCGAGTTGTCGTAAAAGGCGACTAAAGGAAGTTGACATCAGGCAGGCGGCCGGTCATAAAATACGTAGCCAAATCATATGACATGTTTATAGCATGTTGAGCCAACCCTACTTAGAGTGAGATAAGGGCAGGAGAATGATGACTTAAATATACCTCTTACGCGCTACACATTCGGCAAAACGTAATATCAAGATACAATTCACTTTGTTTAGAACAAATGCTTAACATTTGTCTTATACGGTTGGCACAATACTTTATTGGCTACCCACAATATAAAAATTTCTTTCAGTTTAACCCTAATAATTCAGCCGTCAGAAGGTACAACGACCGAGTAATGACATACCCGCATATAACATATACGGGTTAAAGCATCCTTGTAATTTCCTGACGTATCTAAATGGAAGTAAGAAAATACGAGAAAAAACGTATTTACGTGTCATTATATAAAGGAAAATATAGGGTTAGCTGGCCTATATGAGATAGCGTATATCAGATAGTCTTGGAACAACGACCCAAGTCGGTAATCGGCGAAGTGAACGATATTGCGAGGTTAGTTTTATTATCATTTATCCATAGACTTTCTTTCCGTTACTAGACACATGATACTTATCATGCATATATAAGGTATGAAAACGGTTTTACTTCCTACACTTAGCATTACATACATCTTAACAAACGCGAATTATACCAAAATAATTCTATCATAACTTTTGTAGCGTTTATCAAATTTGACGTGTGATAGACGTTATTACACCCAAAATGATAATATTTACAATTTATCACACGCTTTTCGGTGAAGGAAAACATTGTCAAACAGCATATCATCATTCTCCTGCCCTTATCCCACTCTGAGTGGGGTCGGCAGAACATGTTACAAACATGTTGTCACATGATTTGGCTACGTATTTTACGACCAGCCGCCTGCCTGACGTCAACTTACCTTAGTCGCCTCTTACGACACCTCGGTAAGATAGGAGTGTGGTCTATTCTATTCTGCCGGATACCGCACGGCGTTTTTTGTATTATATTGTTTGTCAAAAAGCATATATATTGGAAAATTCTTGGGATATCTGTAACCTACTATTGGAGCAACGTGGTAAATCTAAGCTCCATCCCTGCCCAACAGTGGGATAGTACCAGGCCAATACTTTTTTATTTACATTTTGATAAATGCAAAAGATGAGCCGATTAATATCAGCAAGGTGACGTTCATAATTCTTTGAATCGAGGTGAAAGAGACTGACAATGGGAATCATTCTCAAACCTGTAAAAGAATTTTACCGTGATGTTCCTTTACTATATATTACTGACACGTGTCTCAATTCACAGATATCGGGCCCATCGGGGGCCATTCAGAAACGTTTTTTTCTACCATCAAGGTTCAAAAATCCCTGTCTATCCTGTACCCTCTTCAACCCGTAACGGATGAAAGAGGTATTTTTGATTATAGGTCATTCGGTTTTTGAACTTTGAACAAGGAATGAACTCGGGAAATGTGTGCAGGTTATTGCCTTAGGGCTTTTCGAACTGAAAGTTTATTTGAAAATATTCAAATTTATTACTGCAATGAAAAGTTTCACTAACATGAATGACTGCGGGTTTCAATAAAATATACTCTCCGATATATTTCATCATAGATATCGCGCGATCGTGTTAACACCATTACAACTAAGAATATAAAATTTAAATTAAAAGACTTTCTTAAAACTTTAAAATGACTAAAATTTCTATCATTTGGTTATTTAAATATAATGGTGCTTACCTATTACCTTTAAAAAAATAAATAAGTGAATAGAAAATACATACAACTATGCAATACTGTTGTTTAGATAGACGTAAAAAAAAATATAGACGACATTAGCACTTACCACAAACCTCTTTGATTTACACTGTTAAGTAACGTTTGTTAAAAAATTGTTTAAATTGGTAAATAAATGAAAAAAAGATAAACTGTGGTATCCAGCTGAGTAGAATAAATCACCCTCATTTCTTACCGAGGTGTCGTAAAAGCGACTAACGTAAGTTGACGTTAGGTACGTGGCAGGTCGTAAAATAACTAGCCAAACCATGTTTCAAACATGTTGTGCCAACCCCACGTAGGGCAGGAACAATGGTGATATGGAGATAAAGGTCACAAGATAATTTTTGTTTGTTAAAAGGAATGTGCGGTGAACTCGTTTTTCTTTCTTTGTTCGCAGCTTTTCTTCTTTTCTTTACGAAATTATTTAGTATTGTTCAAATTCAATGCATTTCGCAGCATCTTGTAACGTCGTGTAAAAATTATATTCAATTGCATTGCATTTTATTTTTATATTATACATATTTTCATTCAATTTTTAAATAATTTTAACAAAAAAATATTTATAAATTATTAAAAAAATATATTAGTAACCGTTAAAAATAATAAAAATAATAATTAGTAATAAAAACATAGTATAAAAAATTATTAGTATTAATTACAATCCAAAAAAGCCAAAACAAGCTCCTGTTAACCTCAGTAAAGGACTTCTTTATTTTACATTTCATCTCAAGCAATACGGCCTTCTGTACTCTACTCGTACCTTCAATTAAGCAAAAACTTATATTTTAGATTGCTCGCGACTCTTTACTTTAACACCCTAAAACGAAACAAACAAACGGAATATTGACTCTTTATTAGTATTTATTTCATGAACAAGGTCAGATATGTAGTATATTTTCCTTTTTGCTATAATATTTAAATCCTTTTATAATAGTAAGCTGGAAGACGTTGTTTTGCCATAAAAATAATTTCTAGTGAATTTCAAGTGTAAATTAAAAGAATATTAGGGATGGACAACTTATAACTGATTCTTAGATTCTAATTTTATATCAATCCGTCAAGCCGAGAAGAAGGAGGAAGGAAGAGGAGGAGTTCAGAGGAGTATTACAACTAACATTATGACACGAGAATTTTAAATATAGGATTATCAAATCAAATCAAATGAAAATAATCTTTATACAAAATGGCTTTTTCAAGCACTTTTAAATCATCAAGGATTAATATGATTAATGAAGCTACAACTGGTTAAGAATATTGCTCTTACTGAGAAAAACCAGCAAGAAACTTGGCGGTCAATCTTTTAAACATTTTCAATTTTACATTATTAAACCGCAGTCTTGTATATAGCTGAAAGGATTTTCAAATTCAGGCATTTTTATCATCCAAATAATCCATTATTGTAATATGCTTTACGTATAAGCAAATTGAGAATTTAATTGCAAAGATTGGATTAATAACTTCAAGAGGTTGTTGTAACGATGATAAAAAATTATTACGTGCCATTGCGTTTTAATAAATGTAATGGTACGCAATAATTTTTATTATTAACCTTTTTAATTTGTCAAGGACTTTCACCAACCGGGAAAATTTTTCACACTACAGACTAGGTCACATCAGAGACTATTTTTATTTTATAAATGTTTAATTGAATACGATTTTTAGTAAATAACTTAATTGGAGCTATTTACTATGCCATTGTTGAGTTTTTTCTTTATAATTTAGAGCTTTACATAGGATCGATATTCTGAGCTTGGCAAGGAGGCTCAAGGAAAGAAATACAAAACTATCACGAATTAAATATAAATTGTGTGAAACAAAAAAGTGATAGTACTGTTATTTTTAGTTTTATTTTTATTTTTATTAATATGGTGTTCAATAAAAGTGTCTATACATTCACAGCAATGAATTTTATACTGCGTAGCATCAGAATATAAAATAGTAGAGTAAAAATCATATACATAATTTAAGTAAACTTAAGTAATAAGTAATCTTTTAATTTCTTTAAAACCAACCTGTCCGGAAGTTTTCATCAAATCACAACTCACATCACATCAAAAATCACACTCTTTTATAGGGGCACAAAAATCCGCAATGGCAATGCGCAAGGATAAATACTGAGGATACTATACCAATTCTGACATTAAGAAAATGATTGCATATAATGTAGTATTTAGAAAGCTTTTTAGACGGATACCGTGTCATTCCTAATAATTCTCTTAAACATTTAGTATGTACTTTTATAATCTATCATGATAAATTTAATCTTAGAAGTTATTTAAAACATTAAAAAACCTGTCAAAAATAGACAAGATGTTGTTACAAATGAAGTCTAAATAAAATAAATTTATTTATTTACAAAAAAATTTACAAGTTATTTCTATCGTAAATTACTTACACGCTAGTTCTTTCAAATGCAACATGCCTACGTCGTATGGTACCAAGAATGCTGGCAGCGTTTCCGCGTTGAATCTTTAAATTATTTCTAATTATCTTACAATACATAATACCTCTGTGTCTAATTACTCTGTGGGACTCGCCAAATATGTGATATACGCTGATTACAAGTCGGGGCGGTGACCGGGTAACGGTGGAATATTTCCATTATGCCTTCGATCGACATATTCCTATCAATTGCTGTGGAAGGTATTCCGATGTTCGGGAAATTCCATGACGGTCTACTGAACAGTGTCGATCAGCTATTTGCCTTAAGTGTTCACTGAGTTCATTTCATATTTTCTCCATAAGCTACAGGTTGCTTTCAGAATCATTTCATTACAATCATTATTTCATTTCAATTCATTAGCTCATGCAATGTTTATTGAAACCTAGACCCAACTGTACGGATGTGATAGGCAGTGACAGAGATTTTGCAATTCAATTTGTAAACACAACTTCATGTATGTTTTGATTCAAATGATAATATTGTTGACTCTTTTTCGGCCAAAAACTTACCAGGGCGGTTCGAGAAAACGCAGAAGCATCGTTGTAAAGGTACGGGTGAAGTTTAGATTCTAGTAAAGCTTCTACTCGTAGTAGGTGTCGGTAAACGTAGTTCGGAGGTCAGAACTGAACACAAATTGGAGCATATGCAGAACAAAAGCAAACTGCCTCCATTTTTGGCAATTTACTAGCTCTATGAAGAGCTGAAGTGAAGTGAAAGCCTGTTGAAATCAGGACTTCATAAGACAAGTCTTTAAGAGATTTTACCTATTATAGACGCTGTATTTAGATTTTTATATCATGTTGTCTTCGAAATATATATCCTAGATTCGTTGGTAGTAAATTGTTTATAGTTTATTTTGAATATCCATCAATGATGTCAGTGAAAACCAACAATGATGGTAAAATACTAGCCTCCTATGCGCTTCAATGTTGAAATAAGTCTTTGGAAGAATTCCGAAACAAAACATACGTAGAAAACGTAATTGATTACCTCAGTTCATATTACAACTTTCTTATAACTCGGGGAAAAACCGCATAGACAAGGTGGGGTTTATGGACACGTGTCGAAATATATTTCCTGTTATACCCCTATTACAGGCGCCTTTTACATAATTATAACTAGTATTTATTACTGAATGGTGTAAATTTCAGAGAAATGGTGAAATAACAGCAATTCGGGAATAGGTATAATAATAGATTATTCTAATCAGATTAAGGCCCATAAGAAAGCTCAGAGTCACTCGGAGGGCAATGGAGCGAGCTATGCTGGGAGTGCTATGTGATCAAATCAGAAATGAGGAGATCCGGAGAAGAACCAAAGTCACCGACATAGTTCAGCGTGTCGCGAAGCTGAAGTGGCGATTAGCGGGGTACATAGTGCGGACTACACATAGGCGTTGGGGTCTTAAGGTGTTATAATGGCGGCCCTGCACGGGGAACAAACGTAGCGTCTGGAGGCCCCTTACGAGGTGGACTGATGACCTCAAAAAATGCATGTATGACCATTGGTTAAAGATTATGATGTTGATGATGACCAATCCGCATTGACAGCCTGGTGGGTGTAACTTCCAAAACGTCTCTCCTAAAAAGAAAACCTGGGTATTTTAAGAAAGTAAGAGTAAGTTTTCTCTCTACTTTGCAGGCAGAGAAATTGTAACAAGCAGTTTATTTACTGTACTATACTACTTATGAATACTTATTATTTTCTGGGCCAAAATAAGGCATATATAAGGGCTTATTACAGATATTATTAGATAATAATCTTATTTTTGGTTAAGGATACTTCTGCTCACATAAAGTTATATCACGTTTTAGCACATGTTACCTCGCATAATTACTTATTAAGATACTTACTCATTAGTTTTCTAAGCGCTATACGTTTAAATTGAGTGAAAGTTCTAATACTGGCGTTATCGCATCTTAACGTATATGGTAATATCGTTTTAGAAGAATCAAATATTAATAAATAACGCTCCTCAGATAAACAGTATCTTCGCCTCAAATATAAATTATAGCCTATGCCTTAGCCGTTGACATGAGTTCGATTTGAGCTTGTTTGTCTTAAAATACTTGATTCTGGTACGTGTGTAATCTTGACATTTTAAGTTCTAGAGTTAAAGAAACCTGTAAAACATGACCACAAATAAGTTCTTATGGGAAACATTAATCTAGTCGACTGTACTAAAACTACTAACTACTAAGGTAGTGATAACTAATTAATAAAACTTGGTACTAATACGTGTGCTAATGATAAAAAAATATCTCTAAAGAATCAAGGATTACAATATCGTATAGCCCTTGAAGAGACTTATGTCCAGCTGTTGGCGTGTATCATTTAAAACGAAAGAATATTCTTCTATCAATAAATTTAAGTATACCTTTGGGAAGACGTTTTTGTTATATATTATGATATTTTGTTATATTTATGTGACATAAGTCCTTCTGTACTCGAATAGTGGGAGTTGCTAATAGAAAGAGCTATATTTTTTTCTGTATAATCGAATCAGACCACATATCCGTCAAAAACCTAACAGGTTGCGACCATAAAGGGACGATGGACTAGGCACATATGAAAAAAAAACAAAAGATAATTGACGATGAAAAACGAGCAGTATATTAGCATATGAACACTCAGCATAAGCAAATACTATCGAAAAATCAGTCACGTTGGAAAACACGCATTTGAATAATAATAAACTAGTAAACATTTTCCCTATGTTATCACTTTTAATGTTTTCATATTTATTTCCCCTAGACAGCATTGAAATGTCATAAAAAAATCGCCATAGCAAAGTCTTTACAGTGTGTTAATCTGATTTGCAATTTCAAAGACATCAACAAAATTTAAATAATACTGACCTATGTAAAACTACAGTGTTGTGACACTTTTATCTTAAACATTTAACATCGAATATTTATTAGATTAAGTAGCAACACTGATATCATAGATTTGTGTTTAAATATCAGGTACAAAAACCTAGTACACTCGTCATTCAATCATTTTCTTATATGGCGGATTATAGAAGATTCAAACTACTATTTCTTTTGATATATAATAGTCTAAAAAGATACGTCGGTGCATACTTTTAAAAGTCGCTTGAAACGCTATTATTTATCTCTATGTAAGCAAAATGTATATACCTATAGCATTCATTTATATACGATAAATATTTATTTTTTTATTTATATATGTTTTATATTATACACACATATATATGCTATTAAATATCTATTCAATTTTTAACAAATTAAATTTATTTTTTATAGGAAGTGTAGTTCTTTGTAGCAATTTAATTGTTGCGCACTAACCCTGGACTTACACTCACAGATTACAAGATCCTCACATCAAAGGTTGTCTGGGAGAGATCGCTCCAAGCGATAAGACCGCCTTTGCACGGTGTTTGTTACGTAGCATGGATGATGTCGAATTTCGAATCAGAAGACAATCGCACAGATGTAAATCAAGAAAGGTTACATCGAAATCGTTGAGGAATCTGGATCAGTACGCGATTTGCGCACGCTAGTATACTCGAAATACAATTCGATTACATTGAAAATGTCGCACCTAAACAACATAAATGTACGACAAACAATAATGATTTATAGGTCACGTGATATGAGGCACGTGATATGCGAATGAAATCAATACCTATTTATGACATCGCCAATTCTTAACTAATTCTCATGTTATTTTGAATATTCATGTCAAACTAGTGGTTTTAGCGGCTTCGCGTCAACTTTAGTCCTAAAATACTCTAAATTATGCAAGAGAGTCTTTTTTTCATGTTCCCCAAGGAAATATTTTTTTTAATCACAAATGTTATTCAATTTCAAAATATTCTTTTTTCAAGTAAAATTTTAAACATGTGCTTTTGAATCGTCAACACTACTGCTAGTTTAACTAGAAGAGCCAGAAGAAACTCGGTGGTTGCTCTTTATAAATTATAATTCTTATTACTAGTTACATTTAGTCGTTGCTGTCTTGTATATGGTCGAAGAGGAGTTATAACTATAATCTCTTTATGGCCTTCTTATTATACTCAAACGTACATTAGCTTTAAACTCAAGTTTTATTAATTCTGTAGTCACAATAACGCTACAGAAAACATGATATCCATATAAATTTATTGTAGAAATTAAATTTCATTTATTTATTTTCAGAAGATATACTCGTAAAACACTACACATAACAACCTTGTTGGGGCGTAGCAAAATTAGGATCCATTATTAATATTAATAATAGGTAATATATATATACAATTTAATGATATCTATGACAGAATTAATAGGAATTCAATTAATAGTCATTCAATTTATATAAAGTAAAATTGCACATTTAGCTTCACTTCGGTCGTTACGTTACATTTACTCATTTATTATTACGTTGTCGTTTGCACTGAAATCTAACTTGCTCATCTCACGACCCATCTGGCAGAGATTCAACTATTCCCTTATAATTGCAAGTAATGCCATTAATAATTCTAATCAGAATAAACGAACTGGGAAAAGCTTAAAGAATTGTATTTCAAAAGCAACCGTCGAATTTTTTTGCTGGCTCTTCTCGGTAGAAACGACTTTCCGAACCAGCAGTAGAGTTGACGATTCAAAAGCACTTGTCTACAAGTTTACTTGAAAAAAGAATATTTTGAATTTGAATTTAGACTATCGTAAGTGGTATTCATTGCTAATGTATAGAAACTGGCTTTACTCAAATCTGTAATTTTACTACTGAACTAATTGACTCAGCTCCCGTCGTAGTAACACTGTAAAAAAGAGCTCATGAATAAGGACCCCGTAAGCGCTTGAATATAGTCTAGGTTAGATAGAATGAAACGTAATATTCTTCGTGTAATAACTATAATAAACAAGTGCTTTTGAATGGTCACTCTTCAGCTATCAGTGGTTTGGAAAGCTGTTCCTACCGAGAAGAGCCAGCAAAAAACTCGGCATTTGCTCTTTTCAAAGAATGATTCTTATTACTAATTACAATTATTCATTACTGTCTGTACAGGGTCGATCTGTGGCTCTGTCCACGCATTCTTATCGTCTAAGTAATTCTCAATTTTATAAGTAGGCTTTATGTTTAAGCCTTTTTAGTAGTGTTTTTAAACTGCTGATTGTTTTTTAAATTCAAAAAGGGTAGATACTTTCAATAATAAACTTTATTAGTTTAAGGTGGGGCAAAGAAGGTGATAGACGGTCAGGTTGCGGAAGAATAATTACGTAAACATAACTTGTACTTGGCCATGTTTTTCATTTCTAGTTGACACGATACTACAATGAAACAATTATAGTTTGTTGCTGGATAGTAGGAAATAAATGCAAATTTTAGTTTTAAATGGAAATCTATTCTTGTCACCGTATTGCATTGCCACAAGCCATCCGATGATATAATATTATCTATATCTATACTAATATATAAAGCTGAAGAGTTTGATTGATTGTTTGAACGCGCTTATCTCAGAAAATATTGCGAGAACGGCATAATTTCAAGCCTTCCTTTCGTGCGCTAAGTAAACGGGTGAAAGTTATTCAAAGATCATGTATTACAAATTTTTTCCCCTCTTAAAGTTCTAAACTAAAGTCCATGGCAGCATATGTCTAGCTTTTAAGGTTAATCCACTTTAACCATAATTGATATAAGTCTTACGGTTTATTCAAATAACAAGACAACAGTTCACGCGAACGAAGTTGCGTTTAAAAGCTAGTACACTATAAAAAGAAGTCTCCAAAAGCTGTCTGTCTGTATGTGACTATTTTTTAATGTAATAAACAGATTTTTGTACGCTTTTTTTACTAAAAATAATTCTTAAGGAAGGTTTAGTAGATAGTGAATAAGTTCCTTCCCAGCGTGTGTCCGGACCAATCTCCGATATTGATGGGGCTTTCACTGGTAGATAGAGAAGATTTTGTAGCAACATATACTTTTTCTTAGCATTCCTGCGGGGCTGGAATTTACGTGTGTACCTTATGACACCCTGATTATATTAGGTCCTTACATATGAAATTGGCGTTTTGTCGTACTGGCCACTTTGATCTCAAATATTACCTTTATGGTTAGGAATTCCAAATTCAAATTCAGACAGCTATTTACTCGTGCATTTGTGTTTCAAACCCCCTAATTCATTTGTTTCTTCTTCTTTTGTTTTTTTCTTTGTGTCACTCTGTTTACAAAATGGAAAACATGAAATATCGCGTTATTTACGAGTATGAGTTCCACCGTGGCACCAGTGCTGCAGAAACGGCTCGAAGGATTAATGATGTGTATGGTGACGGTGTCGCAAAAGAAAACACAGTGCGTTTTTGGTTCCAACGTTTTCGTTCCGGAAATTTCGACCTGCAGAACGAGCCTCGTGGACGGCCGGAGACCAAAGTTGATAATGAAGAATTGAAGGCTATTGTGGAAGCGGATCCATCGCAAACCACGTCCGAGTTAGCTGCAGGCTCCGGTGTTAGTGATAAAACTATTCTAATCCACTTGAAGCAAATTGGGAAGGTGAAAAAGCTTGAAAGGTGGGTACCTCATGAATTGAGTGAAGCAAACCGACAAACGCGCGTCGACTGCTGCGTTACGTTACTCAACCGGCACAATAATGAAGGAATTTTAAATCGAATCATTACCTGTGATGAAAAGTGGATCCTCTACGATAATCGGAAGCGCTCATCGCAATGGCTGAACCCTGGCGAACCAGCCAAATCCTGCCCTAAGTGAAAATTGACTAAAAAAAGTTGCTTGTAAGTGTTTGGTGGACTAGTGCCGGTGTCGTTCACTACAGCTTTCTTAAATCTGGCCAGACGATTACGGCAGATATCTATTGTCAGCAACTGCAAACCATGATGGAAAAGCTAGCTGCTAAACAATCGAGGCTGGTCAATCGCTCTAGGCCACTGCTGCTTCAGGACAACGCTAGACCACACACTGCACAACAGACGGCTACCAAATCAGAGGAGCTTCAATTAGAATGTCTTAGACATCCACCGTACTCTCCGGACCTTGCTCCAACAGATTACCATTTTTTTCGCAATTTGGATAACTACTTGCAAGGAAAAAAATTCAACTCTGATGGGGCAGTCCAAACCGCCTTCAAAGATTTTATTGATTCCCGGCCGAATGGTTTTTTTAGTAAGGGGATCAATTAACTACCTATGAGATGGCAAAAGTGCATACATAGCAATGGTACATACTTTGATTAATTAAATATATTTCATTAAAAAATAAACGACTTTATGTTCCTCCCAATTTCATATGTAAGGACCTAATATATAATACAAACAGACTCGCCCTGGTTTGGAATGGGTAGAATATGCGACCCTGAGGAAGACCCCACCATTATTCATATTTTAATATGTAATTTTTACGGCTAATTGCCTCTTCAGGTGACAAGAGGGTTGGCTCTTTTTTCGCACAAAGAATCAGCTTAGCGATACAACGCGCAAAACGCTAAATTTTATAATGGTACGAAAAGAAATATTAATAATAACTTTATTTAGCCAAACAATTACAAAAAATACAAAAAAAAACAAGATTCAAAAATAGATAATAAATACAAATTCACATTAACAAATATCGTAGACACTCGTACTAAGATAACTTTTGCTACGAGTGTCTACCTCCCTCTGGATCAAAAATAGTGATTTTGTAATCCAATGTAATACATAAACAATTCTACATAAACAAATATTATAACTGACGCGACTGTTGTGTTTTCATGTTAAGTGTTTTTGTGTGTGTTTGTGTGTGTGTGCGTGTGTGCGCTCTCTCGTATGCTCGTTAAGAACTATTATTGAAAATAATTACTAATTAAGTTATTATTTTGAATAATAGTTCTGTTTCATTGTAATTTAGTTCCTTTATCTAAGACATGAGCTTTATATTGCACTCTGTTCTGGAAAGTCGAAAAATATTTAGTTTTTTATTAATTTTATTGTACAGTCGTATATGCCCACTACGACTGCAAACGCTGTTTTATGTCGCTTTACGAAATAAACATTTCTTACAGTACGTTTACTCCACTTTAGCTGTATGTCGGGTGGAAATGACTGATGGCAGCGTAATACTGCTTTCAGGATAAAGAGTTGCCTCACAGTTAGCACAGAACATTCCTTATATAGCTGGTTTGTTGGGTATTGCATTGGTTTGTTTGCCATGACTTTTAGGATTGCTCTCTGTGCTCTTTCAAGACGAAGCATAGTTGTGATGCTAGCACCACCCCACACACTTACACCATAACGGATAATCGATTGTGCAAGTGAAATGTAGGTCATTTTTGTGATGTCACTGTCTGCTACTTGGCGGATTTTTTTAAATACGAAAATTAAGTTCCTTAATCTTTGCACCAATTGTTCTATGTGATATTTCCAACATAAAAATCCATCCATAACTATTCCAAGATATTTTGTTTGTGAACTTCTAATAATACCAGGACATGTACAGTCATTAGCCGTAGAATTACATGAATGGATTCTGACGCTGAAAGGATCACATGGTTGTGTTGCTTCACTTACCGAGAAAGTTATCAATTTCGTTTTTGAGAGGTTGAGGGTGAGAACTTACTGTTAACTAATTTTATAGCGTTTTCAGCATGGATGCGGGCTTGTTCCCAGTTATTGCTATATGTAAGAAGTACAGTATCATCTGCATAGGAAACGATTTCAGCACAAGGTATGTTAAGTTCACAGAGATTATTTATGTAAATCAAGAACAACGTGGGACCAAGTACGCTTCCCTGAGGAACTCCATAACTAATTACAGCTTCTGTGCTCTCATGCGGACCAATTTTAACATATTGTGTTCGTTGTGTGAGATAATCCTTAAATATGTTAATGATAATCCTTAAATATGTTAAGGACATTTCCCCTTATGCCGAGTGCTTCTAACCTATCTACAAGAATGGGAATAGAGACGGTATCAAATGCTTTAATAAGGTCAATAAAGATACCTATAACTTTACTTTTGGTTTCAATGCTTGAAACAATGTAATCGACTACAGAACTAATTGCATCTTCAGTAGATATACCTTTCCTAAAACCAAATTGTTTCTTAGAAATTGCATTTTGCTTATTCAGGTAACTAATTAAACGATTATTCAAAATTTTTTCAACTATTTTAGAAAGCGCGGTTAATATGGATATCGGCCTATAATTCGTGAAGTTATCTCTATCTCCACTCTTATAGATAGGCAGTACAATACCTTTTTTAAACGCTCTTGGGAATGTACCCTGAGCAAAGCAAAGATTAATTATATGCTTAAGGGGGGAATAATAGACCTACGTGCCTCCAAATGGCAAAGTATTTTTTTTCTCGCTTAATGGGTGGAATAGTCCTAACTGGGGACTGACTAAACCCGCCCGCGACTTAGTTTCGGATCCACATGTCTTCACTGGCAATTTGCCCTGTTCTGGTGCTTAGCCTTAATATTGTTTTTTTTTTATTTACTAAATAAATAATTCTATGAAAAACATTTTCATTTTACTTGTATTTTATTATTATTCAGCATAGTCTGTACCAGGGCTTCCTTAACTTTTGTCATTCACGACCCCATTTATGATTGCGACTTTCTTGATACAAATAAAGAAGAAAAATAAACTAATATTTTTTGATGAATTATTTATTAGGTAACAGTACCATTAGGTAACATTTACCATTAGGTACATATGAAAATATATAGTTTTAGATTTTGTTTTGAAACATACAAAGATCTATCCGTCGTTGGAGATAGCTCAAAACCTTCAACAAATGCGCGTGTCTAGATACTGCAAGTCCACTGTATTCCGCCAACTCTAATGATGTTATCAAATGGCATATATAAATATTTAACATTAAAATCTCCCGACCCCAGAATTTTGCTACGTGACCCCAAATGGGTTCGCGACCCATACTTTAAGAAGCCCTGGTCTATACTATCGCGAAGAGATTCTCGCCAAATGTTATTGTATCATTTATATATATGAACATGATACATTTAATTTATATGGGATAAGATAAGGAAGCTTCTGGAGTGGTTAAAGACTGTGGCCCACTTGATTCCCCATTATAAATAGGGCACTTATAAAACCAGTAATCACCGATTAGTAGTGATTCATTATCCATGTGCCATGGGAACAGAGATTACAGACAATGAATGGACGGCATTTTTCCTTGATCCTTGGTTTCGTATTATTGCCTGAACTAGGCCGCTATTGAGATTTATTATTGGTTCTGGTATTAAACAATTATTTATAATGAAACAGGTAACAAATTGGTTGCCGGTAATTATAAATAACTCGAACACTATATGCATAAAAAAAATTCCCTCGCTAGTTGCGCTCAGTGGTTTTAGCCGCGGTGCAAAATTTGTTCCAGTAAAAAAAAAAACAAAATGTTTTTTCGTTCATTATTTTTACTCTACCTAATTAAAATTATTTTTCACTTTAAATGCAATTAATTAAAAAGATTTTTTTCAAAATAGTACTTAATGTGAAACTAAAAATAATGAAAATGTTTAAAAAATTGTCCGCTGAGTTTCGTGCTGGTTCTTCTCAGTAAGAGCAACATCCGAAACCTTGATCTTTGAAGATTTCAAAGTGCTTGAAAGGGCTTATTTAAATGAAGATTATTTTGATTTGATTTTTAGGCGGGAATCAAACCGGCCACCCGCAGAGCTGTCTGTGCCAACAGGCCACTCCTATACATAAAACTTGTATCTTAAATATTTTGTAATTCAGTGACTATCGTATCACAAAGTAAGCTGAAAACAAGTCAGCAGAATAAATGATATCCAAAACAAGTATCTTAGTTAGCAGTGCGATTTTTTCTCACTTCTATGGCCCAACTATGACTTATTTACCTGTACCATGGATCTTATAAAAGTGGGTTACGCAATTATATAGACAAATAAGTAAATTAATTGAATTTAAATATTTATGACAGAAATTATTTTTTGATCTTTATGAATTTGATCTTTATTGCCTATACCTAATACGAAATGTACAGAAACTGGCTAACCCACTCTTATTTTATTGCGTGAGGCCGACTATTTTCAAGCTCAGCTCTCAGTTCACGCCGCGATAACACCGTGTATAGAGCTCATGAATATGGGCCCCGTATGAGCTAATCGAGCGAACCCGATAAAACAAGACCTGAGTATAGCTGGATTATATACATTACCTATGAATACTACTCACGACATATTAGATTTAAAAATTACTAACCTCTACGAAATGTATGCCTTGTCGTTACTGCATCTTAGTAACAATAAATACAAAATAATATACAACTTTACCGGCATGTCTGCATAATTTCAATGCAAACACACAAATCTACGTTGGACCTTGTCTCCAGAAATTTACTACCTAAATTAAGCTCTGGTTTATTTCTAATTTTCGAACAATAAACAAACAATGTAAACAATCCTTGTCGGTTAAAGGGGTGATTATTTTATAATAGAGTGCAGACATGTCTGCCGAGATGGCTGAGTAGTTTGAAAATGTGTCTTTCACCAATAGCTTGAGGGGTCTAACCCGGCATAGATATACTCTGGACGCCATTATCATCTTCCTGCCCTTATCTCACTGAATAAAACAGCGCAAAAAGTTGTTGAAAATGGAGAAATACTCGGGTTGAAAATAAAAGACGTGCGCTCGGTGCGTGGCGTAGAAAGGAAGGGAAGTAGCTTTATTGCAGTGTTGCCAATACAATATATTCGTTCAGAAACATTTATATGTCTTTAACACTCACTCTAAGCGTGGTCGGCACAACATGCTATAAACATGTTGTCACATAATATAACTATGTATTTTACGACCGGCCGCATACCACACGGCATAGATATACTCTGGATGCATTCTTTAAAAAAATATTTAAAGGAACATAAGAATACCCTAATATTAGCCGTGTGGTATTCGGCAGAATAGAATAGACCACGCTCCCGTTTTACCGAGGTGTCGTAAGAGGCGACTAAGGTAAGTACCGTGTGGTATCCGGCTGTATGGAATAGACCACCCTCATTTCTTACCGAGGTGTCGTAAAAGGCAACTAAGGTAAGTTGATGTCAGGCAGGCGGCCGGTCGTAAAATACGTAGCCAAATCATGTGACAACATGTTTGTAACATGTTGTGCCGACCCCACTCTTACCCTTATCCCACTTAGAGTGGGATAAGTGGGATAACCTCCAATCCTTCTCGGATTGGAGGTTAGACCATACACGATACGCCTTTTTTGGATCCACATATAACGATAGCCTAATCTCTAGGCACATAATTCAGCTTTCCTCAGGATGTTTTCCTTCACCTTAAAATACAAACTAAATTGCACATAAAAGTTTTCATGCATATCTTATTCCGATCTGCTCAGGCTTTAAAACCGCGAGACCTATTGCGTCACGCGTAATTAAGAATCAGTCATAACAGTTTATTTAGTAATACACAAATTTATAACACATTTGTATATGAAAACGTTTAAAAATATAAAAAATTGACCACAGGAAACGGTGAAGGTACTCAAGTTCCTGGTAGTTAGGACAGTCCCGTGAGAAACCTCACTATACGTGCCGTCTCAAGCAATAATGCCTTCTGTATCCCACCCTTGATCCAACAGTTAGACAGTTCATCCTACTTCCTACTAATATTATAAATGCGAAAGTTTGTGAGTATGGATGGATGTTTGTTACTCTTTCACGAAAAAACTATCGAACGGATTTGGATAAAATTTAACAGTTAATAGGTTATATGTCAGAATAACATATAGGCTACAATTTGTAATGATTTTATGTAATATAACGATACATGTCAAGAAAGTCAGAAAACATCTGGCCTCTGAGATCTATTTTGGCGTACGCTGCCTAAACTATTGGAGTTACACAAAGATGATGTACAGTAGAATTGTTTGTTTTTAATAGTTCTAAATAAAAGTCCGCAACATCATATATCTTTCATGTGGAAGCCACTATGACCAAAATTGTGAATCATAAATTTGATTAAATCAGATACTGTGGCGGACCGAATTCCTCGCGAGCGAAGTCGCGGGCAATAACTAGTATTATTATAAGTAAAATAATTTTACGTCACGAACTTTATATACTAGAAAAAGAACATTGGGGCATAATCTAAGAAGTAAATAAGGAAAGTCCTTGCAGACAGCTTTTCGTTCCCCGATGTGCATTCAAGGATACCAGATGCTACACTGTGAAGATATCTCGCGCTGCTACGGGCTTATTCTGGAGAGATGCTTGACGACCTTAACCCACGGGTCCGTTTGCATGCTTTCATCAATAATTTCTTTATCTCATTTCCATTTCGCTTATTTTAAATTCAACAAAAGTTTATTTGTCATGTTACCTTATAAATTACTAGCTGACCCGGCTGACGTTTTTTTGCCATATAAATTATTTCTTGTGAATTTCTAGTGTGCGTTATAAAAATAAAATTGTCCAATGAAATTTAAAAAATGTTAAGGGTGGACAACCCTAATCACTTAGCGGTATGAAAAATAGATAATAGCCAATTCTGAGACTTAGTGAATATGTATATAAAATTTCATAACAATCGGTCAACCCATTTCGAAGGAGTTATAGAAACATAAAATTGTGACATAAGATGAATATCTTAAAATAAAACAAATAAAAAAAAATAAAAACACACTAAAAAATTTAGAAGACGTCACAAAATAAAAAGACCTTTCAACCTTAAGCGAATACAAAAAAACCTAACGCTACTTTTAAGTACCGTTGAACAAGTACGAAAATTTAGTGACAAAACAGATATAAAAAAAAATATATATCATTTTTATATTCACACAGATAATATAAACAATACTAATAATAACAAAATACAATTACTTTATAACATTTAATTCAATATCATTTAGCGGCACTTTATCGTCCTTTTCGTAGTTTTTAGTGTCTTATTGTAAAGACTTGTAATAGTGTAAAGAATAAGACATTAAATAAAGTCTATAACGAGGTAACGAATAGTTTTCCTACATATGTACTACAGTATTAGCTGTAATTAATTAGCCATTTAAATTCGCTAATAGTGTGTGGTTCGAGATATGACGTTATGATTTTACTATTAATACTAATACGATGATTTAGAGATATCAACAATATTATAGGTATCCATGACTAAAAGTATGTTGTTATCTTTAAAAGATAATTATAGGCACATAAAACAATGGTCTTAGTTGGTATCAACCATTGAAGTTGGAATAATCCTAATTAAACCTAAAACTTCTTTCTTTGGACAAAACGCAGAAAAACCACATTTAATAAAATTTTCTGCTGTGCCTAAAAGTCTTCTTTTTCCTTGGAAGAATTATAGTTCACTCAGAACCTCTACATACTCCAATACGGATAAGCAAGTTATCCCTTTAGTCATATCCCGGAAGTATATAGGGATATGTATATTTCCGTAAAACAGTAAATTTATATAAGTATTTGATCAGACAAATTTCAGGAGAAAAATCCCGCAGTTTTGAAAACAAAATGGCTTAAATCAGGCAAATCCAGGTTGTTATAATCTACATGTATACAAATAGAATTTTTTCGATAAAATATTTTTCATAAAAATAAATTTTAAGTCTCTACATCCCATCGTGATTTCGAAACGAGATAGTTCGTTATTTTCGGAATAGTTTGTAAAACGACCACTAGGGCGTCTGGAGCACTTGAGCTCGGGGCCGCAATATCATTTGGTAATGCTTGTTTTTATCAGTTTCTTCTTCTTCTTCTTGTTCAACCGATCGACGTCCACTGCTGGACATAGGTCTCCTTAAGGGATCTCCACACCACACGGTCCTGTGCCGCTTGGATCCAGCGGCTCCCCGCGACCTTTTTGAGGTCGTCTGTCCACCTCGTGGGGGGTCTTCCAATGCTGCGTTTACCGGTGCGGGGTCGCCATTCCAGCACCTTAGGACCCCAACGCCCATCGGTTCTACGTACTATGTGCCCCGCCCATTGCCACTTCAGCTTCGCGACACGATGAGCTATGTCGGTAACTCTGGTTCTTCTACGGATCTCCTCATTCCTGATTTGATCACGTAGAGATACACCAAGCATAGCTCGCTCCATAGCTCGCTGAGTGACTCTGAGCTTTCTTATGAGGCCCATAGTCAGCGACCACGTTTCTGCTCCGTAAGTCATAACTGGCAACACGCACTGTTCGAAGACCTTGGTCTTCAGGCACTGAGGTATTTCGGACGAAAAGATCTCGCGCAGCTTCCCAAACGCTGCCCATCCGAGTTGGATTCGGCGACTGACCTCATTCTCAAAATTGGACCTACCTAACCGGACCGTGTGTCCCAGGTATATATACTCGTCTACAATTTCAAGTACAGAGTTCTCAACGATGACCGGGTGGAGCGGAACAAGTGAGTTTGACATAATTTTCGTCTTGCTCATGTTCATTTTAAGGCCCACCTGTTGAGACACTCTGCTGAGGTCGTCGAGCATTGTGTTAAGGTCCTCCAGAGACTCTGCCATAACGACTATGTCGTCGGCAAACCTAAGGTGAGTGATGTACTCGCCGTTAATGTTGATGCCGTATCCGTTCCAATCCAAAAGCTTAAAGACGTCCTCCAATGCAGCGGTAAATAGCTTCGGGGAGATGACATCTCCCTGTCGCACACCTCGCCGCGTTTGGATTGGTCTCGTAGTTCCGTCTTGGACACGGACAGACATTGTGGCGCTTTCGTACAAACACTTCAACACTTGGACGTACCGGTAGTCGATACGGCATCTCTGGAGTGATCTTAACACAGCCCATGTTTCCACCGAATCAAAGGCTTTCTCATAGTCCACAAACGCCAAGCAAAGTGGCCGGTTATACTCCTCGGTCTTCTGTATAACCTGCCGCAGCGTAAATATGTGGTCTATGGTGCTGTAGCCTTTCCGGAATCCGGCTTGTTCGGGAGGCTGGAAGTCGTCAAACCTACGAGCGAGACGATTCGTAATGACTCTTGAAAACAACTTATAAACCTGATTCAGCAGCGCGATGGGTCTGTAATTCTTCAATGAGGTGTTATCACCCTTCTTGAAGAAAAGAACCACCACGCTCCTGTGCCACGCTTTTGGCGTAGTACCTTCGTGAATAACGGAATTGAACAATCGCTGAAGGACTTTGAGTACTGGTTTTCCACCCGCCTTCAGGAGTTCGGTTGTGATTCCGTCATCACCTGGTGCCTTGTTGTTCTTAAGTTGTTTCAAACCAATACTAATCTCGTATAGGCTGACGTCCGGGATGTCTTCAGTATAGTGTCGGGTTAGCTTTGCTCTTGGGTCTTTTGCCAAGGTGACAGCAGGCTGTTGTGTTGAGGTGTATAACTGCCCATAGAATCTCTCAACCTCTCTCAAAATCTCAGGTCGAGATGAAATGATACTACCAGTATCGGTCTTCAATCGCGTCAGCTGCCTCTGCCCGATAGACAGATCTTTTGCGAACACTTTTGAGCCCCTGTTACGCTCAATAGTATCTCGAATATATTCGGTATTAAAGTGTCGCAAGTCGCATTTCTGCGCTTTTGAAATCTGTCTATTGATCAGACGGTAGCGTGACGCGTCTACTGAAGACTGTAGTCTCATTTCGTTCCTCTCATCCATGAGCTTGAGAGTCTGGGTCGAGAACTTATTGGTTCTTTTACGGTGTGTCTTATAAAATTTGGACCCCACCGTATGGACAGTTTCCACCAGCCTGTTGTTTAAATCGTCCACAGAAGCGCAGTCCGCTAGGCAATCGAAGCGATTCATCAGCTCGAGTTGGAAGTTTTCGGGGTTTTGGATATGAGTTCGAGTTGGTCGGAGTGTGGACTTCACCAGTCTAGATCTTTCCAGTTGTACGCATATATTCAATGTGCCTCTTACCATACGATGATCACTACCCGTCTTTACGGTGTTAATGACAGAGACATCATTGAATATATGACGCCTGGTCGACATGATGAAGTCGATCTCATTTCTCGTGGAACCGTCGGGACTTATCCAGGTCCATTTACGATGTGGCCGTTTCTTGAAGAAAGAATTCATCATGTAGAGGTCCTCTCTCTCCAAGAAATCGGCTAACATCTGGCCCCTGTGGTTCCGTTGCCCATATCCAAATGGCCCTACTCTTACCTCTGTACCACTTCGATTGCCTAGTTTTGCGTTGAAATCCCCCATCACAACAGTGTAGAAGGTTTTAGAGGCATGTATGGCTCTAGACAAATCCTCATACATGGCCTCTACCTCCTCGTCTGGATGTGCCGATGTCGGTGCGTAAACCTGTATGACCTTCAGCGAATACCGTTTGGTAATTCTGAGTATAAGGAACGCGACCCTGCTCGACACACTCTCGACTTGGACAATGCTGTTGACAAGGGACTTGTGGACGAGAAACCCGACACCACCCTGAGACTGTTGGTCACCCTCCCGGTAGTAAAGCAAGTTGCCGGATTTAAGAATTATCGTGTCCTCCCCCTCTCTTCGGACTTCAGATAATCCTATCACATCCCACCGCAACTTGCTTAACGTTTCTTCCAGCTCGATGATCTTTCCGTCTTCCCTCAAAGTGCGTGCGTTGTATGTTGCCAGGTCAAGTCGTCGGGGTTGGCAGCGGAATCTCTGCCGGAGATTCTTAACACCCCCTGCCCCGCCGTTACCTAAACCGCTGCCAGAGCCAGGAATAGCGGGGCTGCCGGGAACTAGGGGCTGTGGCTTTTTAAGTGTATCCATTAAGGGTATTGCCAATAATCACCACGCTTGGCATGCGGGTTGGTGATCGCAGTGCTGACCATGTCGCACCGACAACGCTGCTGCCCGCTGTCGGTCTGTTATATTTAAGTCAGCTAAAGAATGGTTATACCGCCATTAGTCGGTCGCCAGAGCCTCGTCGGTTTATTTGCAGGGTGTACCACGTGCAGGTGAGGTTGACATTTGAAGAAACTGACTGGGACGAGTTTCCTCCTTACACCCCTTTATCAGTTTAGTGATTTATATTTGAATATCGATAATGTTATGTATTTTTTAATTTCCTCGATCGATATATTGCAATGGATTTGAATAAAAAAAAAGAATACACTTTATTGTTTTGTAATTAAATGCATGCAATATTTAAACATAAATTAATAAATGTAAGAAATCATCAAAACGTAAATTTCTCTCAAATATGTTTACATATTGTTTTATATCGTTGTCGTAAACTATTTTAAAGACTTATAAATTTAAAATATTTTAAATTAAAATCTTTTTAATTAATTAGTAAAACGAACTTTTATCGTTTGAGAAATTTTCGAAAGATTTCTTACGTTTTTTCATGTATATACCAAGTTTAATAACGTAGATAAGTTAAATGCTACAACATCAAAATTAAAAAAAATTATATTCGAGCGTACGAAAAACATAAAGTTATGAATTATTTGACTTAAAATATTGAAGTCGTTACTTCGTTACTTAGTCGAAGTATTTACAGGAACGGAAAATTTTAGACAACCACAGTGAACCGTGATAATTTTTTTTTATCATAGACAATAGATCTTTTTGTTTATTTCGTACTATAAATCCAAACAGTACAAAAGAAGTCATTTACGATAACTTTTGTTCTATACATGTGATATAAACTACGTATTATATGAATATTCAATTTTTATATTTCTTTACGGCATGTTAGTTCTTATTTGGCTTTATTAATGAATGTAATAAACTCGTGATCGCTATTATCGCACAGTTATATAATATAATCCATTATTAATTTTAGCAATTAATTGCATTACAGCAATTTAAAATAATGATACAAAAAGCCTATTATTGAAGATTGTATTTTTATTTGCAACAAAAATGTACAAGTTATGTCTATCTTAAATAACTTACACGCTAGTACTATACTAATCATGCCCGCATGGAATGGTCCCAAGAATACTAGCAGCGTTTCCGCGTTGAGTTTTTTGCTAGATCTTCTTTAGCAATTTTTCGATCCAGCAATAAAGTTGTAAATCCAACAGCACTTGTTGCACAAGTAGCTTTGAATAAATAATTTGAGTTTGAGTTAGACCTTTATTTTAATACATCGCTGTTACCCCAATCGATGGGATGATGTCACGTCACTAGCGGTAATCCCAACACTTTAGCCGAGGTTGTACACAAGGCGAGCATTGAAACTTACCTCGGTATTGTTTCCAAGTGTTTCAATAGGACACAAGTATTTGTTCTTTTGACAAATAGTGATGTTTGATGAAGAAATAGATATTTTACTTGTAATAACTGTTTAAGCAGGAATGTATAAAAAGGGCTTCTTGCTGACCCGTTTGAGGCAGTGACCCTGACTTCAGCTCCGCGAGTCACGGGTTCGATTACCACTGAGGACCAACATTTTCTAAATACAATTTGTTGGTTCTTTGAATCTGTGCGTATTTACAAATGTTTTTTTAAATAATATAAGCATATGGACCAGTTCTCTGTCAACCATAACACAAATATTAAGTATTATTATTGCCCCATATATTTATTTATTTACGGGATAATGAGTAGCGGGATAACTTTCTTATGTAAAAAGACACGTTAAGTACTTTATTGCATTGTATAAGGGAATTCTTCAATTGGACTATTACCTTCTGGGACACTTAAACTTCACACTTTACCAACAATTTACCAGCGGAAACCATAAGATGTTCCACCATGCTGCCTAACAAAGGAATAGTTTTATATATATCAACACGCAACATCAACAGTAAATAGTAAAGTAACGGCCTGTTGGTATTCAGTTAATCCTCATTACACGGATAATCTTGTTTATTTACAACATTCCAGTTCAAGCATCAATACACTACTTGAAGATTATCTAAACTATGCACCACTTATCAAAAGCATACATACAATATTGTGAACAACAGGAAAATCCAAAATAGTTTCAATTCAGGGGAGTTTACGGTGATGTTTTTAAAATATCTTTTAACTAGAATGACATAAGGATAATAAAGTCTTATTAATGTAGATGAAAATTATATGAAATCATATATTGGGATAAAATAGACATTAGAATATTAAGTAAACCGCAAAAAGTAACCAGCCAAAAACACGGCGGTTACTCTTTTCAAAGAATAATTCTTATTACTAGTTACATATACATTACACATATACAGTTATTAATGTCTTGTATAGGGTAGAAGAGTAGCTATTCGCATTCTTCCTTCCTTTTTGCAACGAACAACTTTATGTATTACAGCAAATCTCTAAAGCGCTGAGAACTTGGCTACAGTTAGCAAGTAATTACATTGTCATATACTGAACGATGGGCAATGACAAGCGAGCAAGCTGGCTTACCAATATTGTAGGAAAAATAATTATATTTACGTTAACTGAAAATTAAACTTCTGTAGTGAATTTAAGTTAAAAAAAGGAATTAATTGCAATTACAAGCTCATACCCTACCTATATTCTAGGTGAAATCATTATATTTGGCTGAAAATTGAACATTTGTTGTAAAACTAATAGGCACCAAATTCAAATTCAATTCAAATTCAAATTCAAAAAACTCTATTTGTGACCTTATACATACAGAAAAAGAAAGACCAATACAAAGAAATATAACAAAATAAAATAAAAAACAAAACAAAAACATAGGATATTAAAAGTAAGAAACAATATATTGAATACAATTTAAATACAAAAGGTCACAAAATGGTAAACCACTCAGCTTTAACCTAGGGCTGGGACCCTAACACTTATTTTCAGTGGCTACCATAATGCGAAAACGAAAAGAAAGTGACAGCAAACAAAACAGAAGTAGAAAAAAGAAAATATATATATTATGACTTATATAAACAGACATATAACACAAAACAATACTGGTAAAGAACATATTAATAATTAAGAAAATTCGTACTTATATAACAGCAACGACAAATAATAATACTATTAAAGTGTTAGCTTCAAAATATGAATATTGTATTAAAATAATTTTGTTGACGTGTGAATTCAGTCAAGAATAATTGCGCAGTCAACAGTTGCTGATTAAAATTAGATAGAGTTATTATAAAAAGTTTAAAAGATCAACCGATTTGAATGATAGATGTTCACAAATTATACAGCATTGACATTATTTTACTAATCGCAGAGCCGTGCCCTCTTGTATGAACAAATACATTCGCGCAGAAAACAAGTATTAGATAAAAATAATAAATAGGTTCCATTAGCCACGTATTGAGCTTGACATTTATGAGCTTGAGCCTGAATCGAGATTTCTTTGCAATCGACATTAAGGTCTGTTTTTCACAAAGCTTTCCCCAATACGGGCAAAAAAGGAACGAATAAGTAAAAATAATATACATTCTTAGTCAAAGACTAGCTGAGATAAAAAATGGAAAGCACAGAAGTAAAAAATAGATAAATGACACTTATTAAACTGTTGTTGTCTTATATTGATATTGTACAAAAAATAACTCGCCAACCATATCATACGTCGAATAATTTTTGATATAAGCATACTAATTGGAATAGTTTAAAACGGCTTTAGTGTGTAATATGTACGAAAAAATAGATGGAGGCCGAAAAAGAGATAGGTAGTGTGAACTATGACAGTATATGAAAGATGTAGCTCTAAGAGTAAGAGTAAGAGTAGACGATGACAAGAGAGAATGAAAGAAAAAACCAATCGTGTATTCTATGCTCCTAACTCATTCACTTAGAGTGAGATAGGGGCACAGAATGATGAAACATGTTAAACAGTAGCTAAGCCTGTATACGTTAATAGTAGCTGAGGCTTTTACGAACAAAATATGAAAAAAATAGGTCTAGTTAAGCCAGTAAAAGGCTAAAATGAATAAAAAACTGTTCACAAGAGTCCGACCGCTGGTGTCTGAGAAAGACATCGTAAGATTAAAAACGAGGAAAGAAAAACTATGATCACTCAAATCATAAGGTAATGCGATTGAATAAGAATATTTAAGCAAATTAATATAATCTGTTTTAAAATTTAAACTATCGTGAGTAGTATTCATAGTTAATATATAGATACGGACATGCCTCGTAGGTGGCTGGTGGCTGGTGGTGGGGGTAGGGGAGAGACGGATGCTTCCCAAACGATAACGTCGTGTAAAGAGCTCATGAATAAGTGCCCCGGATGGGCCCGAAATTGGTCGGGCTAACCCGATAAAATTAGACGCGAGTATAGCCGGAATATTAATATAATCTGTATTTAAACATTCGAAAGATGATCACCCGGCACTAAGGAATCAACATATATATTTCATCACTATTAAAGATTGTAGTGCTTGTATGTATTTCACTACATCTGAATATGAACTAGAGCTAGTCTCGTGTAAAATCCGAGGGTGAATTATAAAATTTTAAGTAACACGTGACTCAGCATACATTGGTGTCTCATTATAGATAATACGCCGTGCCAGTCATGAATTAATGTGTATAAACGCGACTTTGAAACTTAATTTTATGTTTGCCGACTGATAATGACGAATGTAAAATGATACCGTTATATAATTTTTGTACTTAACTGTGCCTCAATTTTTCTTTGGTAAAAGTTCGTCGATCGGTCATTCGATTCTTTTGAGACTTTTACGACACCATCGATATTTTTTTATTATTTAATAAGTATAACCGGCCTGCTTCGTCGGGTTTAATTAAAAATATATAATTTAAAGTTATTAAAAAATATTCTTCAATCGCCACCAAACTTTACAGGATAAAAATTGTCTGAAAATTTTCACTAAAATCAGTCCATCCATTTCGGAGTCTATATAAATATAAATGATATACAAACAATCATTCATTTTTGTATGTAAGATAATACTTATTATAAAAGACACATTGTTTAAATCCTTGGAGTACTCACTGAGCAACCAGTTTGATTGTGGTGGGCATTTCTCATATTCCTCAGCTAGGCATTAGCCTCCTCTCACCTTTTGGAGAGGGTTGCAGCTTAGATCCAGCTGTCTTATCCAGTGCAAATTGGTAATTTACACATATCTCAAGAATTGCCCAGAGATATGCAAGTTTTCTTAAAACACTTTTGATTACCTAACACTCGCTTTGAGTGTTTAATTAAAAAAATATTAATCAGACATATCAGTTTTTATGGAAATAATCGTGCCTGTCCAGGGTTTAAACCCTCGTCCCTCATTATACTTTTTGTTTTTTTTTCTATTTCGGAAAAAAAACGGGATTTTCTTTACCGTATATGTTATCTCGGTAACACTGCTCCAGACATTACATGCATTACAGACAATCAGACAGAAAGACCGACATACTTTTGCCATTATAATTTTAGTATAGATTAATGGATATAAAAGTAATTAATTCGCAAGAAGGTAAATGCACTCGTGACGTAAGCATACTCATACCTTATGAATCGTATTTGTTTAAATAATGCGCGAAAGACAAATAATCTATTATTTATTCATACTTCAAGATTCTTTATTTAGGTATAGTACAATGCCCTGAGAAGAAATAATGAAATAAAAATTGTATTTTACTCATTCAAGAATTATCAGGACTTGTAAATATGAAAAAGTCTTTATTCAGACACAGGTCTATGAAAAAAAATGAAAATCTTTAAAACGAAGCCTTACAGATAATAAATAACACGTACAAAAACTAAACTACTACAACTAAATTTTGCATACATTGATATTTTAGGTCAACTTTCAACATTTTAGTAAAAATGACGTTAGCTCACTATGCACGCGCTAAAGAAAGATTAATAAGCATCATCTTTTTTTTCGATGGACACATTTTAGGCTGGCTCTAACGCCTCTATACTTTAATAACTCTATGTTTGAAACTTTTAATCTTTTTTATATTTTACATATAATATTTTCTTTATTATGGTATAAATCAAATTACACAAAGGCGATATCACATTGAGTGTTTATAAAACACCAAATACGGATCCAGATCTACTGTAAATATGTTTAAAATGGTATTTGTGTTTAAATCTCATCATGGATATCGCACGTAAATCAAATAAGGTTATATATCTGAATCAACAATAGCCAAGTTGTTTATTTTTATCAACATCAACCTTCTCGACGACATGTCTTTGACCTATTTCCCTCATTATCTTTGTTTCCATGTATACGGTCACGTGGCATTAACACAATGTTGAGTGAACGCGCCTTTTTCTTGAGTTTACTTGAGGAAATATTTTTTTATAGTTAGTTATTCAACGACATCATCTGCGTATTCAATGCTTATAAGAAGAAGCCTATGTAAATCTACAACCCTTAACTATCCACAAAACAATTACTCAAAATTCGAAAAAGTTTGTTTCTGGCTCACCGAAATCGGGTCCTAGCATATAAGTCTATCATACCACGCTTCAATAGTTTGTTAGTTAGGTTTTTTGATGGATTACTTCTCAATTCTTACACGCACGCAATCTTTCGTTTTTGAATGTTTATATTATTGAAAAGTGTGTTCTGAACCAGTGGTAGCTTCATTAAAATTTGACGATTCAAAAGTGTTTATAAGACGATTCAAAAGTGCTTTCAATAACGAATAATTAGAATTTGAATACACGAACTCATTGGCGATATAAATAACTGAAGCCTACGTGACCAATTATCCTGAATTGGGTTTTACATTGTTTACCATTCTAACCGTAAATACCAATACTGGTTTATTGTTATTTATTATTATTTTAGTAATGAATTATAGTATTAATTTGAAATAAATATTGTAATAAAATGATTTAATGTTTAGAGGAAATATTCCTTACGTCAATTGTGCAATATCCAGACAAGTCGGCAAGGCTTATGGATACCAAGTAAATAAATTGTAACGGTGCTAGATGTAATTTGAATAAATAAATAAAAAATATAAAAAATAATAAAAAACAAATATACATTCCAAAAATTATAAAATCTCAGGAATGTATGGAAATCTGTAAGATTGCAATGTAAATAAATTTGCAATATTTAAATATTAATTAACATATATAGAAATAGTAACCGCCGCGTGGTATCCGGCTGTGTAGAATAGACCACCCTCATTTCTTACCGAGAAGTCGTAAAAGGCGACTAAGGTAAGTTGACGTCAGGCAGGCGGCCAGTCGTAAAATACGTAGCCAAATCATTTGACAACATGTTTGTAACATGTTGTGCCGACCCTACTTAGAGTGGGATAAGGGCAGGAGGATGATAATGTATAGAAATAGTAAGTGTCGTTTTCAGTTGTTTTAACTCTATTTATATTTTATTTATTTGATTTTTGTTCTTATAATGTAATATTTTTGTAATATTGTTATTCTTTCCCTATTTATATCTATATAAGTGTGATACTTTCAGATGGTTTAGGTAGAGTTACGAATACAGAGAGTAATATATTGTTTTTATTAATTTTAGTACGTGATCATTTCGAACGAGCAAACATCATTAAACGCATATTATTACGCATTTCACTTGAATCACTGGAAACTACTGTGACATAAAACTTATGTTGTTTCATTTCTGTAAACAATAAGCACGTTTATCATTTAACAAAAAAAAATACAACATACCATGTATACAATTCATATCTATTCCAATAAAATTACGAGCAATCGTCATACAAATCACCACATGAAATGATTGCAAAAACTCTGGATGTGTTTTCAGTGTTAATCCAGAATACTGTTTATTTGGACGAAAAGAAATCAACCACTTGTGACTTAAAATTGAAAGAATTAAAAGAATTTCTGGTGCGCCATTATTGCTTGTTCAGAACTGGTTGGTTTACGAGTTGTTTGCGCCGTCAGATAACACAGTCTAGTGCTAGCCACCACGTTTATCTAAATTGTATCCGAATTAACATCCAACTCAATGTCCTTCGATGTTCTAAAATATGTAGTACAGATATGTGTTACGTCCACTCAGCGTTTGCCGCCTTCCCAGGCTCCATACGACACCTGAGGTGTAATGTTCCACGCCTGGGAAAGACACTTCACGGCACTATGCCTTTGTCCCACATCGGTGGAAACAAACGTCACTAGTTATTAGACATATATTAGTATAAAACATAGTATAGGAGAACTTTTAATTATAATTGTATGATAAAGACTATAACTATAATAATGACATTTATTTGGATAGTGAGTTTTGTGTAGCCAACAGTAGCCAGCCATAATATAATTTACGTAACCTTCAATGAGTAGAAGTAGGAGTAGGAGTAGACCAAAGTTTACTTGAGCAACAGACCGATGTGATGGATATAAATATATGCAAGAAAATTGTTATAACAAGACAGAGTTCGTAGATCTCTTAATCAACAAGAAACAGACACTTTCAAACATTTGAAATGAAATCGTATAATATTTTAAAGATTTTCCATTGAGTTTTTTGTTGATTCTTCTTGGTACTTCAAAATCAGTGCTAGCTTCTTTAATCATATTTCACGATTCAAAAGCATTGATAATAGTCTATTTTAACATATGCTTATACGTAAAAAATATTCCACAGTTCAAGATTATTTAAATGATGAAAATGCTTGGATTTGAATCTCTTTCAGTGTCATAGAAGACAGCGGTTTAATAATAAAATAAAATAAATAAATTTATATGGGACATTTACACACACGGTCATCCGTCCCCAAAGTAAGTAACTTAATACTTGTGTATGTAAATATATATAAAATGTATATCTAATGTAAATTAAAAATGTTTAAAGGAAGTTGTTTAATAGACCGCGCAGTTGCTGGTTCTTCTCAGTAAGAGCAACAATCCGAACCAGTCGTAGCTTCACAAATCATATCGATACTTCATAATTAAGAAGTGCTTAAGAAAGCTTATTTAAATAAGTTTTCTCATTTCTTTTGGATAAACAAGATTTTGAATTTAAAACTGAATATGCCTACGAAGGATCATTGCATTCTTTCGGCAAATTGCTCGCAAGCCTGGCGATGACCTGCTTGGCTGATGAAACTTATTGTGTGTGGCCAGATCTATGGCAAGAGACTGTAAAGGACGTAGCCCAGTACGTCAATCAAACCGGCAGCGAGACAGAAAAGGTCGGTACTAAACAAACGATTTTGAAACGAATAAATTACACATCGTAATGATTAGTTGTATAAATTATTTAAAGACTTCTGATTCATTGGATTCTCAGACGAGACGCAACAAAATTCCATCTAGTATCGATATTTTTTTCCCAAATGTAAACAAATAGTTTTTACTCAACAAAGACAAGGAAGACTATCGCAAAAACTGCAAGGTTGCCGCGGTCGACTGGTTTGGCTGAAAGATGAGCGATTTTCAAGGAAAATCTAGAACAACAGTGTATTTTCTGCTCACCTTACTATTAGAAAACAAGCACATATCCGATACTTTGTTTGCCCAAAAATTTTAAGCAAATCTCAAGCTATTATGCACATACAAAAGTAAACTTGCCTTTTGTCTTTCAAACTATTCGGTAAATTGCTCCATTTTTCAAATTACTCCAATAGAACTTTCAACATTCCCAGGAACTCTTTAAAGATAAGTTTTCATAGAGAATCCACCGTAATAAGGTTGACTGGTAGAGAACGCTTAATTTACACTTCTACACAAGCACGAGCGTAAAAAATACGTCGCGTTAAAACCCTCAAAAGGCGTAATAAAGCCTCGTTGGCACGGGCGTAAAAAATACGTCGCATTTAAATTCCGCAATAGGCGTTATTAGAATTTTCGTATGGTATATTCGGCTTAACGCCCTACGCCCTAACACCTCGTACGCACAGGCGTAAAAAATACGTCGCGTTAAAAAAAAAAAATTAGTTAATAAGCTCTAAAAGAAGTTTCGTTAAGCCAAATATACCATATATTATACACACCCTACGCCCTAACGCCTAAAATAGAACACTGCGCGTTTTAAATGCGTCGTGTGATCAGATTCCTGGATACCCATTTGTTTCATTTTGACCTATTTTAACGCGCGGCAAAAGAACCTCTCGTGCGTACGAGGGGTAATAGTGTAATGAAGTTTTAAAAAATGAATTAAGGCTCAAAACCAACTAAAAAACTTATAAAATAACAATGGCATAAAGTTCTCAGTGAATTATAATTGTTTAGTCCTTTTTATAATCTTTATAGCAAAGTAATAGTTCAACAAACAGACATTCTAAATATTTTGTTAGGAAGAGAAAATAAAAAAGGATTTACTTAGCAACTAATGAGGAAATTATTCGGTATTTAAGGCACCCAAAAAAAGACGCAGCCAAGTGGAACATGCTAAATTGGAAAAAAACAAAACAACAATTTTACTTTTAATTAAACGGTACAAAAAGCAAGAAAACAGTCTTTTCATGTTGATTTTTTTATAGATGCCTAATAAATAAGTTTTATCCCGTTCATTCGAGAATTGCTCCAATCATGTTCTTTTAATCATTTAATGAAGCAATGTCACTAAATCTAGAAACTACGAGTATATTAATATTAATAGACAAAGAGTGCTTTTATACACCAAAGACATAGAGTAAAGCAAAATTACCACTTTAAAACGTTTCAAAATTATATATTAACGTAACCATTTACTTGTAACTCTCTGTCCGTCCACGAGTTGCTGTGGCTAGTCTAATTTCGAATTCTCCTCGAAACGGAACACAACAATTAAAAAAATACTCCGATAGCAACCAAACTTTCAGGATCATCCGCTGGGTAAAGGTAGTCTGAAAATTTCATTTCATTTAAATTGAAAAATCAAAATTTATTTAAAATCGGTCTAGACACTTTGTTGTTTATAAAGGACATAGAGACAAATATTTATTTTTATATATTAAAATTTGGAACCGCCGTTGCAAAACGGTCTTGCAAAACTGATTACAAAATAGAACGGTACGTGCATTTAGACGCATCGTCCGACCTCAATATGCCAGATGCAATCCAATATATCCAGATAATAAAAATCATAACATCATACATCTATATCGAATGAATGGAATACAGCATCTTAAATTACGATGCATTTTTAAACATATCTCCATAATTTTATAACATTTAATTTAACTTAAAAAAGAATATAACATTTAACGTAATATCTGAAATATTATCACAATTTATTTTCTATAAATAATTTTTTGTATGTTTAAATTCTTATAACAAAATAATTACAATAATATTTTTTAAAAAACGTAAAAAAATAGAGGCTATGTCATTAAAACCGAAACAAAAATTGGAAAGATTATCGTTGAGTCAATCATCAACATGGCGATAAGTACGGTCTAAATATGTGGTTAATTAATATATTTTTTTGTTTACTGTGATAATAATCAAAAACCAATTCTAAAGTAATAAAGCTATTTCCAAATTTGAATTATTTTAGTATCCCCAGTTTGGTTTTGTTTTCGTTAAGGGATTACCATGAATGGAAAGATTTAATACGGAATTTTGTTTTCGAAAACGATCAAAACACTTATTAGGGCTACTAACTGATTAATCATATGCTTTCCGGTGGAAAAAAACATCGTGAGGAAACCTGCATATCTCTAGAGAATTCTGGGGATGTATGTAACCTACCAATCCACATTGGAGCAATGTAGTAGGTAGGTCTTAGTTCTAACCCTGTGACTCTTGTCTTGTGTGGCTGTGGGATAGCATTACTTTACTTTTTCTATACAATGTATATGTTGTTTGTCTATTATAAAAATACATAAAGACTCTTCGGACACATTGCTTTCCATAATCCATAAAGTAACTACTATTGTAAACGTTCAAATATAATATTATGACAATGTTTTACAATCGCGTATTAATATTACAAAATAAAATTACGGGAGATGTTCGCAATAGCCCTGAACTTGATGGGTGCGACGCAAATATAAATGTCAGGAGCAGGTTAAGTTGTTATTTATATAGAGGACAGGCTATTCTAATACAGTCCGGATATTTATAATGCAATTACATAAGTAGTCCCAAATTGTATAATAATTATAACTTAGTAACAAGTCTTATGCTTGATGCAATTATGACATTTCAAATAGGTATTATGATATATAGCATACATATATGTTCACCGTTTTGGCAGAGTTGATATCCATCATGATTACAAACTGTCTGAGTCAGCTATAGTTACCTTACATATAGGTAACTCGATTTATCGCGATGTGAGCCGTATGTTTCTATAATGCTATCAATCGCAAAAGTTTTACTTATAAAATTTTATCTATTGTGAATCAAATTTTATTTATTTGTATAAAATCTGTCGCAGATTATATCTCCTAAAAATTTTTTTTATGTTTGCTTAATTGTGTAAATTAAAAGTTTAAAAGATTTACCGCCGAGTTTCTAGCTGCTTCTTCTCGCTAAGAGTAAGATTCCGAATCAGCGGTAATTTTATTATCCTTATTGATTCATTACAATGAAAAATTTAAAAATTAAGCTTTAAAAAGCTTATTTAAATTGAAGGTTTCGATTTGGTTGTACCGCAAAATAATCTATGAAAGTTTGTAATTCTTACGAGAAGCAAACAAATTCAACCTCGAAAGAAACTGTAAAAGTCGATTTCAGAAAAAATAAACCTTTCATCGTGATCGATCACGGCTCAGTATCAAAGACACAAGGTTAACGCATTATAAGTAAAACAGCAAAACCATTTATCATAATATCGGGAAAGTTTTGCGCAAAATTTTCAATGTAAATGGACATCAAAAGACGTTCCGAAGTTAAACGCACCTAAAAAATAATAATAATAGAATTATCAATACTAGGGATTGTTTTCCAATATTTAGTTTTTCACGACTCTTTTTACTCAACACTGCGGAGAAACGCCAACAGATTAATACTATGGTAAACTAGCCATAGGCAGGCCTGTAACAACTTACAGGCCTGTTTTTTTTTTAATCATTTATTAAAAAAAAAGAAAAGAGGGTCAGATGGATCACCTTCATTTGCTTTCTCTTTTTGATATAATATATATTTTTTTCTTTTAGGCTTTTTTTCACACATTTAGGTTGGCTTCCCTACTCTAGTATAATAATTCTATGGGTATTGTACATACCTAAAGAAACATTCAAGTTGTATTGTAACTTTAAAGATTTCATCTCGTGTGCTACTACCCTACATTTATCGATGAAATATTGAAATAAAGTAATTTAGAACAACAAATAAAAGTTTAGCTAAGACTATTGTATCTTTAATAAGTTTATTAATGTATTCCCAATATTTATTAGATTGTCTTGATTTTTCTCCTCCCTTCATTTTAATTACACGTTTAGATGAACGGCAAGTAAGTGTTTATATAATAAATATAACTATTTATAAGAAATATTTAATACTGAGTAGTATTAAATTTAAGTAGTTATAAGAATTTTATTTTGAAGAGCAACCGCATAGTTTCTTGCTGGCTCTTCTCGGTAGAAACAGCTTTCCGAACCAGAACTAGAGTTGACGATTCAAAAGCACTTATTATCATGTTTACTTAAATAAATAATGTTTTGAATTTCATTTTTTTAAGTATATAAGTTACAAGCAATAATAAGGTTATTTCAGTTGTTAAAACTATCAACGTCTACTAGTCAAAAATCTACTGTCACTATCGCTAAATTTCATTCTCATTTTTCCAAAACGTAAACTATAACTTGTCTTTTTACACGCATGTTTGTTAAGCCAAGGTGTGCATTTTAGTTTAAAATAGCTTGTGACTCAGTAAATAAATTGAAAAGACTGTTGAGTGATTGCTCGTTCCGCGTGTGGTTAGTGTTTGAGGAAAATGCCAAACGTCTTTTAACGTCTCAAAGATTAAGGATCCATTTAGAACATTTTATATTCTACAGACAAAATACTAACCTAATTTTCTATCAATTGAACTATCTATGTGACGATGAAACCGGAAAGCGGGAGTTCGAGTAACAAATCGGGCGTTATCAAATTTTTTCCCGCCGATGATCATAGACTTATTATACTTCGAGTAAGTAAGCTCGTCTAAAATGTGCCATATTACATTATAAACCGAAAGCAAATGAGGGTGTATCTGTCTGTCTTTTTTTATATGTGATTAAACTAAGATGCAATATACGAGTTTCAACTTCTCTCTCATTATTTATTGTGACACTTGCACTCACAGGCCTGCCTATGACTCTAAGTAAAGTATTGTTAGGTCGACTCACCGAAAGTATAGGCATCTAAAGAGCGTCCTGCGGGCCTACCATGAACTCTTATTGCGACTCAATTGAAGACGTAAACGACGACCGCGAACCGCTTTCTTTTCGTACCACGAAGTGTGAATTGCATTGGGGTCTTAATGTTTAAAAAGGATATCGTTATATGAACTATAGATAACTCTGTCTCTTTTGCTCTAATGTTTTTAGGACGCCTTCCGAACGCTCATTCGACAAAGACTTAAAGTGTGCGTCTTTAAGACGCCATGGTATGAAAAAAAGCAAAACGATTTAGTTTACGTCTTCAATTGAGTCACAGTAAGAGTTCATGGTAGGCCTGCTGTTCGACCCTGAATATCAAATAACGATCACAAACACAGACATATATTTACACGCGCACAGCGTCTTAGCCGGCAAAGAAAAGGTCCTAATTTTCTGATGTCGGTCGGACGTGGCTTCTGGCCATAATCCCGACGCCGTGAGATTAGTAGAGCTTCTGCGCTCTACTCTCCGCATTTCCCAACCTCGACGATGCTTCTGCGCTAGCTTGTCCCACCCGGTGACGCTGTTTAAGCCGTTAGTACTAACACCATATAGCCAGTTCGAAAATAAAGTATAGTATTTCTCGCTAACGTACACTGCTAATCTGCTAGTGCAATATTGATGTAATTTGGTACAATTGAAGTTTATATGCCGAACTAACAAAAAGAAATAAAAATACAATTTTGTGTAAACAAAGTTTATGGTTAAGTCCCAATAAGTATGTTATGTTTTATGTAAAAAAATTCAATTAAATATACTGATTTCCAGGCGGGGGAAGCCGCAAGCGCAATCTAGCTTTATTATAAATCATCATCATCATTCTCCTGCCCTTATCCCACTCTAAGTGGTCAGCGCAACATGTTAGAAACATGTTTTCACTTGATTTGGCTACGTATTTTACGACCGGCCGCCTTCCTGACATCAACTTACCTTAGTCGCCTTTTACGACGACTCGGTAAAAAACAAGGATGGTCTATTCAACTCAACCGGACATCACACGGCGGAGCTTTATTATAAATATAATGTAAAATGAATTACATCAGATTTTGTATCCTGTCAGCTAGCAGGAGTGTACACATTTTACTTTTATATCTTTCTCTTCGAGTTGAAACGATTTTCCCTCTAAAGGTCATTGAACCAGTGCACGCATTTTAATGCAAGGGCACTAGGCGTATTATTTTAAGAGAAAACGTCACATAATCGCGACATTGCAGGATTTAGTAGTTAATATGCTGTCCACAGCTAGCTCTACTAACGTCCACCACGAGGATTTACTGGAATTTTAACCGACACAAATAACTCTGAAGAGTTACGACTGGAAGGTCATTTCACACTGACTTATATACTTCTGAATACACATACTCATTACTAAACACTAAGATAACACATAGTAGTGTTAGTATAACCTATATTTCTACCCGGTTATTGGTTTTCATATGATGACTGCATTTTTATGATACGTTAGCTTTACCAAGATCTGCGGTTTTAAACCCCGGACTGACAATGAAATCATCATTCTCCTAACCTTGTCCCACTCTAAGTGGGGTCGGCACAAGATGTTATAAACGTGTTTTCACATGATTTGGCTGCGTATTTTACAACCGGCCGCTTGCCTGACGTCAACTTACCTTAGTCGCCATTTACGACAACTGGGTAAAAAAGAGGATGGTCTATTCTACTCAGCCGGATGCCACACAGCGGGACTGACAATGAAATATTTTTTATAAATGTTTTTTTGTGGTTTATATAAGATACAAAGTTATGATAACCCAGCGGTAACACAGTGCGACTATTTCGAGGAGGTCACGGGTACGAACCCCGGGCAGGCACCAATGCGTTTTTCTATTAAATCGTGTGTAATTGATGATTGCGATTCCTCATACGCTTTTTGGTGAAGGAAAATATCGTGAGGTAACCAGCATATCTCTAGAGATATGTGTAACCCACCAATCCGAGTTGGAGCAGCGTGGTAGGTCTTCGCTCCAATTTTTCTCGGAGGAGGCGTATGCCCAGCAGTTTTCTGTGGTATGTTCGGTTACTAATCTTGCATGAATCGCGAATAAACATAAAATTTGAAGTTTATGTCGCAACCGGAAAAAATGAAATGACGTTTTCTTTTTCTATTTATTTATCTTCTTGAAATTAAAATTATTAGCGAAATGTATAAAGTCAATTTATTACGAAATTATAAAGTAGCTTACGGTGTGTCGTCTATAGCACGGGTCTTACCTGAAAACAATTATAAAATGTTAAAAGTATGTCTTTCAATCTGTATGCCCTAGGTATTTGCGTTGCCAACTTTAAAATTTTTGTTATCTGAATTTACGTTTTAAAATATATCATGTATATATGACTGGCCCGTTGGCGCAGTGGGTAGTGACCCTGCCTTCAGCTCTGCGGGTCGCGGGTTCGATACCCGCCGAGGTCCAACATTTTCTATAAACAATTTGTTGATTCTTATTATATTATATATTTGTCTTTAAGTATATATGTAGTATATCTACCAGTTGTCCGTCACTCATTACACAAGTATTAAGTTACTTTTGGGGACGTAAAACCGTGTGTGTAATTGTCCCATATAGGTATTTATTTATTTATTTATATATTATACAAAATTCTCGTTTCACAATGTTAATTACCATACTCCTCCCAAACGGATTGACCGATTTTCATGAAATATTATATGCATGTTCAGTAGGTCCGAGAATCAGCCAAAATCTATTTTTATACCCCCATTCTTTTCTATTTTTTGGAAAAAATATTTTTTTTTCTTATAACGTATACTATAAATAATTGATATGACCAAACATAGTTTGCCCGGTCAGCTAGTATAGTTATATATTTAACAGGTATGACATAAGCCAGATCAAGCTAGTATGAAACGTCTTAACATGCCTGCATTATATTTAGGCCAGCGGTAGTTTTGGCGCAGCGAAACAGTAAATTGCAATAAAGATCTCTTAACAATCTGATATCGGTTTATTCACTCAAGATAGAGTGGTTTTTATTTTAAAGTTATTGTTTATATAACAGTTATACAGTAGACTAAATTTCCTTATTTTTAAGAACGCCACGCACAAAATTTGTAAAAGTAAATTTGTAAGTATTTAAAAATTGATTGAAAAATGTAAATAATAAAATTTTCAAATAACGACATACTTATGTAAAGTAAAAAGTAAAGTAGCGGCCTGTTATAATCCCACTCTTGGGAATAGGCCTCCTCTCTCCGTTTCTGGAGAGAAGGGTAGGAGCTAAGACTTACCACGCTGCTCCAATGCAGATTGGTAGATTACACATATCTCCAGAATTCTCTAGAGATATGTAGGTTTCCTCACGATGTTTTCCTTCACCGAAAAGCGTGTGATTAATTGCAATTATCAATTAGACACATGAGTTTTAATAGAAAAACTCATAAGTGCCTGCCCGGGTTTGAACTCATATTCCTCTCGTGTTGCGTAACAGTCGCACGGTCTCACCGCTGGGCTATCACAGCTTATTTACATACTTATGTAGATTGATTTAAATTTTCCTGCGGGATATGCAGAACATATTTTGAACCTGCAGCCTCAACTAGCAGGGTATACTCCACCAATTTTGACCACTTGACTCAACTGTTTTGGTAAGTTCGTGGACCAAAACAATAAATTCCATATCTATATTTTTAATTTAAAACAAATTCCCCGTAAGCTGTCTCTGTATGTGATCAATTTTTCTCAACATCTACTGAATGGATTTTTGTATGGTTTCTACTGAAAGGTAGTGCAATTCTTCCAGAATGCTTAGGTTAATAATAATTACGGTTTTATGTAAATTGTATTAAAGAGGTCGCGCAATAATTTAAAAAAAACCGCTTGCTGGGAGCTTTAATCGCGTGCGCCTCGTAAACCGATAGAGTTATACTAAAGTTATGTACAAGAAAATTGTAGTTCAACCAAAATACTACAAAAAGTCCGCGATAACATATCGCTATATCTGATGGTTAATTTACTACTTTTATGTTAAAACTTTCAATTAAAAATATTACTTTATTTACGCAGATAAAACTTTGTGACACAGTATTTCCACGCGGCGACCGCAGGCACAGTTAGTCTATACTTATTATAAAACAAAGTCCCAAAAAGCTGTCTGTCAGTATGTAATAGATTTTCTCAAAATTAACTGAACGGATTGTTGTACGGTTTTCACCAAAAAATAGTGCAATATTTCCGGATGGTTAAGGTAAATAGTACATATCGGTATTATGTAAATTGTGTTGAAGAGATCGATCGAGCAGTTGTTCAAACACTTGCTTTCTGGGAGCTTGAGTCGCGTGCGCTGTCTAAACTAGCAGATATACGCTAAAGTAATGTAGTAGATATATAAAAATACTTAAAAAGAAGTCTCTATCTCTGACGGCTGACTCACAATAACTACTTTTATGTTCAAAATTTCGAAAATTCTGGAAAAATTTTGTAAAAATAATTTATCTACAAATCATTACACGCTTCGCTTCCAAATCAAACTAACTAATTGACTACTTTCATATGACAATGAAACGATACATAAAATGCACAATATAAAAAAATTCACAGTTTTACAAAAACAAAGAAAAACTAAAAAAGATACGCAGACAATTAGGACGCTGTAAAAAGGAACACTACTCAGCGTAATTTGAGCGTAATTTGAGTGGTCAACTCTTGCTACCACTTGTTACGTCCACTCAGCGGTTGCCGCTTTCCCAGGCTCCATTCGACACCTGAGGTGTAATGTTCCACGCCTGGGAAAGACACTTCACGCCACTACGCCTTTGTCCTACCTAACATCGGTGGGACCGGCATTAGTTATTTTACATATAGAACATAGTATAAGAGAAATTTTAATTATAATTTACTGTACTATATATAATAAAGACATTTATTTGCATAGTGAGTTTTGTGGACCCAACAGTCGCCACCCATACTATAATTCACTCATAAATAATACACTCAGAATGTCAGCGACTGTGTTACATGTATTAAGCATTTTTGATTTTTTGTGTGGAACAATAAATAAATAAATAAATAAATATATGGGACACTTACACACACGGTCGTCCGTCCCCAAAGTAAGTAACTTAATACTTGTGTTATGGGTGACGGACAACTGGTAGATATACTACATATATAAGTTTAAATACATACTTAAATACAAATACACACCCAGGCTCGAAGAACCAACAAATTGTTTATAGAAAAAGTTGGCCCTCGGCGGGAATCGAACCCGCGACCCGCAGCGCTAAAGGCAGGGTCACTACCCACAGCGCCAACGGGCCAGTCTATGATGAATGAGAAAAAATATATATCAACAATGATGAATGAGAAAAAATATATATCAGCATAATATTATATAATTTGGAAAATAAATTGCAGCCATGTGCCTTTTCGAAATTAATTAATCTAATCTGGTCTTCCAGGATTATGCCGCTGAAGTAATATTGATAAAATTTGATACGATTGAAACTTTTATACCAGAGAATATGTATAGAACAAGAACTCAGTGTAATAGTATAGGGAACAAGAATAATTATAATAGTACACAATTAAGGGCAATTTAATACTGAAGTTGATGGGAACAAAGTCCACCATTATCACTACTATTCTTATACAAAATTGTCGTGTGACATTATTCGTTACTAAACTCGGCCGAAGCGGCTTGACCGTTTATAACATTTTATATGCATTTTTAGCAGGTCTGAGAATCGGCAAGTATTTTTCATACTCCTGTTATAACTAAGTGATAACTGTAGTCCACCCATGACATTTTATTTATTTTTTGGTATTTTTTTTTAATTGTACACTTCCCAGAATTTCAAATGTTCCCTAGAAATAATATGGCAAAACAAAGTTTCTTCGAAAAACGTTTCAAATGTTGTTCGTGAATTCGCCGCCCTGTAGTAATACATACGGTTTCAAACTGTCACGGCGGCAATAAAGCGAGAGACGCAGTTAACTTGAAATAAACCGTATACCAAATGTCAAGGGTCCTATAAAATACTGGGTACAATTCCCTTCAAATGTAATTAACTTATAGAAATTTTTAAATCGACCACATTCAATACAAATTTTCTATGTAGAAAAAATGATAAGAGACCGCTATACGCGGATCGCGGTAAAAATATTGGAGATAGTTCAAGGAAATCTTCTAAATATTCTTCACACACTTAACTCTTCTACAAAAGTATTGCGATAACTTCATTCATAGCAAAGTCATGAAACTTGTTGCTTCATTAATCATATTGATTCTTGACGAAAAGTTCTTGAAAAAGCTTATTTGAATAAAGATTATCTTGATTTGATTAGAAAAGTTTTAACTTCTTAACAAGGATTTTTAGAAGCGGTTCGTGAGTGGTGTGTTTTGTGGGTATATTGGAGAAAGCAAACAATGTAGGGTACATACGTAGGACCTATCATACCATCCTTGGTTGTTATATGATTCAAAAAGAATTCTTAGTCAATTTGTATAAAGAATAAATTGCATTTGAATTTCAATTACTGGTGTCAGAAATCCTTTATAAACTTGGAATTTTTCTTATTTTATTTAAACTTATAAACGTTCTCTATTAAACACTATTTAAACGATGTCAAGACCGCACATTCTTCTGATGCTAGGAGTCAGCGATTCCTTACAACCTATTTGACGTCGTGTGTCTATATATTCAAGGATCTACCATAAGATTTTAAAATAAAAAAATTATTACTGTTACACCTAATAGTATATTATTATCAATATGTACATTGTTTTCTTTTATATTTTGGTTTTTTTTTACTTTAAATTTTAAACACTTTTTTTTTGTTTGTGTTTTGTGGTAAACCCCCAAATTATTTGTCATATTTGTTGTAAATCAATTGTACACGTCTGTTATGATGTTTATGCTATGTGCCTTATTATAATATAAAAATAAATTAAACAAAATATTAATAAAAATAAAATAAAATAAAAACCACGGTGAGCTCTGTGGTGAATGACACTGCACCATAATAAACAATTTAATTCAGTTTTTAAAATAATGTAGAATAATTTTTTTTAGTTCTTCATCATATTCTTCTTAGTGATAGCTACATTATATTAAGTGATAGACAATTTAAATAAAGAATGATTTAAATTTAATCATTTTCTATTGAAATGTACAGAGTTGAATACAGACGTGAATCAGCTACAATTTAGAGCACCGAAATTGCAACATTACTAATAGTTCAGTCTGGTAATGTTTGTAAACTTTATAACCCAATCTAAACGGTTTTAAGTCGATGCACTACGCACGTGTCGAAACATCGGATCACGAGATTTGAAAGAAGCATTTATAATCAAAATATAAACAAAAAAGAGTCATACGTGGCATCTACAGTTTAAGTCCGCGTGATTCCCTGCGAGAGAAGTTTAAGGAAATAGGTATTCTAACATTTGCTTCACAGTATATTTTAAATAACGTAATTTTTGTACATAAAAATATAAAGAATTATAAAACGATAGGTGATGTATATAATAGACAAAGTAGGAACCGACATAAGCTTGCGACTCTTGCTTTGCGCCTAGCAAAAATACGTAAATCGTTTGTGGGTTTGGGTATAAGATTCTATAATAAAATTCCGAAATCAATATTGGTCATGCCATTACAGCAGTTTAAAAACACTGTTAAAAAGAGGCTGATACAGAAAGCCTACCATACTGTTGAAGATTACTTAGATGATAAGGATGTGTGGATATAGGTGCGCTTCTACCCTGTACAAGACAGTAATAAATAAATGTAACTAGTTCTAAGATTTATATTTAAAAAAAAAAGAGCAACCGCCGAGTTTCTTGCTGGCTCTTCTCGGTATGAACAGCTTTCCGAAACAGCAGTAAAGTTGACAATTGAACAATTTACAAGTTAAGAAAATACAAACACAAAAATAATTATTAATTCCTAAAAACATTTTAATATTAACTGAAAATAGATTAGTTGAAAATATTATATAAATAAATTCATCTACTACGTTTTTGTTTTAATTTACACATAAGTATATATTATATTCAGGGCAAAATCTGAAATGTGTTTAATAGCAAATAAAAAAGAACAATAATTCAGTAAAAAAATCTTAGCTCATATATTGGGCTATGTGTACCTTGGCGCTACTTAATTTTGTTTTAATTTAAATATTTATGTCCAAAAATCACATCTTATTTTTTTTGCAGATAAACAATAATCAACTTGTTTAACGTCTTTCTGAACAACAATCAAACTTCGTTCCGTGTATATTTCGCTTTTTTATTGAATCGTCTGACTTAACTTTAATTGTGAATCGCGTTATCCTTTGTTTATTTTTTTAATTTCTGTTATTACCATGGCATATTTTGTACTTATTACAGTCATTTCATATGAATCTTTTTTGGGTCGTCTTTTTTCAACAGACGATATTCTTATTCAGTGGTAACACAAATGTATAACAGTATGTAAATATATTCCCTACCAAACCAAGGCGTTCTGTACTTTAGATTCAATTTAACGGTTATCCAACGGGTCTATATTTATTCGATAGCGGTTCTCCCTCGTATGTAGGCTCCAGATCGTTCCATATTCCACCAAATTTGAATTTTTGTGCTAAATATGCAGCCAGCCTCACAAAATGTACTGTTTTATTTAGCAGATGATAAACAGTTTATACATGTAACATGTATGGCGTTAATAGTACTAACACTTTACCGTGACTACGGACTGCTTAGATCCAGGATTAAATATTTGTTAATTATCTAAGTCTGTATTATTACAATAATTTTAAATGAGGGACATACATTTAGAAACAAACTAGTGTAGCTTGTGGTTAGGGGAATAGATATTCAAAGTGGTATATGTTGTCGCAGATCGGGTCTCCTGCCGGGCTTGACCAATTGTTACATTTTATTTTACAACTAGGTCGTGTGGTGTGTTGATAACGTGTATCTTGCGGAGACAACTGGATGCCATAATGGCCAAAAATTTTGCATTAAGATTATATTTAATAATTTTTTTATTATATTCGTTTTAGAGATCTTTATATAAATTAAGAATATTAATTTCATTCCAATTCTCATCAATAGGGGTTCTTTAAGATTTCACTATTTAATAGAAATACAATAACGACGTTTTACTATCCCACAACTGAGTCACAACGCCTTAAATTTACACTCCCTTTCTCTTTCCTTTGAGTAAACCGATTTGAGTTTAAAAGACGTTATATACGGAAGTAATGATAGTTTCATTCTGATTAAATCCGCGTCTGTAAACGTGTCTGAAATGTTGTTTACAAACGCGAATTGAAGTAAAATTATTCTAGTTATTATATATCTACTATGAAATTCCGCAAAGTTACGCAAACTTTTTAAATTAGTGTTACGATACAATACACTTCTTCACTTCGAAGTTTACTGCTGGACTTTTTTTGTTGAATTTTTTCAAGTCACATGATCGTGTGCGTTTGAATCCAGACGCTCCGCACGTACTAAGTTTTCATTGTGAATAACTTTAAAAGTCCAAAGTACACACTATTCAAGACATCCATTAAATATAGGTTTACGTTTAGTATACGTTTAGGAGAGTTATTTAAATATTCACAAGTTTGTACGTGCGATATAAAAGACTTGTCGACTTCACTGAAATATTTATTATATGAATTAGGCAATCCTAAGGGCTATTAGGATAAAACATATTAAAGGATGTAAAGCGACTTATCATTACGGATATAACCCTGTTGAAACTGGGGCGAGTGGTTGGTATAAATATAAATGTAAAAAAGAATAAACGAACATGTAAAACGCTACATTTCCGTTTCGTAATCTAAGAACCTGAGAACGCGAAACTGAATCATATTTATAACAATAACTAAAAATTTTGTTTTCTCAAAACAAACAAACAGCCACAAAAGGTTCCAATGTAAGTTTTCGAATGGAAAATTTCGAAAAATAAATTATCCAATAGTTTCTATGAACCTCTTATACAACAGTAAATATGAGATGATTAAAATGTATTCGGGGCGAGAGCTCTCGAACGCATCAGAAATTGGTTATATTTCACGGGCTTTGTGAAATCAGAATTATGGAGCGGCGCCGCGACATGTTCGCCTGGAAAAAACAAATTTGAAATTCTATTGACCGTTCTTCTTCTTCTCTTCTTGTTCAACCGATCGACGTCCACTGCTGGACATAGGTCTCCTTAAGGGATCTCCACACCACACGGTCCTGTGCCGCTTGGATCCAGCGGCTCCCCGTTTGCACCGTTCGCAGTCGTTCAAAACAAACCGATTTAAATGGACTCCATTTTTAAGTGAAACAGCTAGGTTGACATTAATTTTTTTTTGCGTTGAGGAGAAAAATTATAGAGTTATTATAGTAGAGTAAGGGAGTCAGGCAGGCCTGTAAGTGAGAATGTCACAATAAATAATGAAAGGAAAATATTATTAGATATTGTATAATTCCTTACTGAGATGTGGCGACCAAGATAAGTTGAACCACCGTGTGGTATCATGTGGTTGACCAGAATTGTGGTTCACCATGTGGTTGAGCACAATAGACCACCCTCTTTCTTACTGAGGGGTCGTAAAGTACGACTAAAGTCGACGTCAGGCAGACGGCCGGTCGTAAAATACGTAACCGAATCATATGACAACATGTTTATAACATGTGTTGCCGACCCCACTTAGAGTGGGATAAGAGTAGGAGGATGATGAGTATTATTATATTAAGGCTCGTTCTTAATTTAGAAAAAACTTATAAAGTATTTAGTACACCTTTAAATGAAAATAATGAATGACTTGCCTACTCTAGTCAATAACTGTATGGTTTTAGAGTAGGGTAGTCATAGGCAGGCCTGTAAGTGAGAGTGATACAATAAAAAATGTTAGGAAAGATGAAAATCATATAAAAAAGAGAGATAGATAGTCTCATTCTCTTTATTTAAATTTAGCACATTTTACGCTGGCTCTGTACAAAATATACTCTGAAGATTGATCAAATTTTTATTTATTAATATTAGTAAATATTAATTAGTAAATTATGATGATTTTTAAATCAAAAATCGAGATATGGATCTTGTTTGTGTGCGTGTGGATGTTAACGCGTGTTTGTGCGAGCTTCCCATGTTGCATCGTAAAAAACATTTGTATATGTAATTTAATTTAATAAGATATTTTCCTTCAAGACCTAGATAGTGAACGCCTGCGTACACGATTAGAAACTGTCTATTCGGTGATGCTGGAACATATCATACAAATCCTCGGGAAGATTATTTTAGTAATATAATCGCTCACTGTAGAGAGCTTAATAACTTTATGTATAATTCGGAATATATTCATTCATTCATTTACGCACCGATGTTAATATTATTAATGCGTAATTATATATGGTTCGTGCCTCTTTTACCACCGATCATTTTTTTTAAAGGCTAGAACAGGGGGATGAATCTATCTAAGAAGCACTCTTCAGGTCGCCGCGAGCGCAATCTCTTAGTAGGTAGAAAAACAAAATGAGTTTTAATATGATTAAAAACAAAGGTTATTTAGGATAGGTTTGGGTTACAATCATAATAGCTTTGTTGGGCCGGTTCTAAATGCAGAACATCCGGATAGAGTCCGTCTATCACCAGCAAAGCCAAATTAGCTTCTTTTGTTTATTTTTATTCATATTTAATATTTTTTGTTATTATAGAAAAAATACCGAGCAAAGCTAGGTAAGCCAGTTACTTTTTAATAAATGGTTTACTATAAGAATGTAGTACAGCACCATCTAGTGGATTAATGTAGTAACCTTGCAGTAACATTTCTGAGACGGGACGGAAAACAGTTCGCTTTCATGATTCGACTAAAATGAAGTGACTTTCGATTTTTTTAATGTAAGTATACTTTTAATCTACGTAATTATGTTAACGTATAAGAAATTCCGGGTATAAACTGATATTTAAATAAAAACCGAATATTTGACAAAATTGTGTGTACTAACATTAAATGCCTTAAATTTGCTTAAAATTAGTGTTTATATCTATCTGATAAGTTTTTATGGTCAAAAGGAAAATTAGTGAAATTTGGTATAATTGCAGTTTATATATCTTTAAAAAACCGTTTTTTGTTTAGAAAAAAATAGTGCGTAATTGAGGGTATTTTAACGTTTAAGTTGTCGCGAACGAAGTCGCAGGTACACATTTAGTAAGACACGATCTTATAAACATTATGATTATAGCCATAAATACATCTCAATATGAAAGTATCCTTAGACCCCATGTCGAGGTAATCGTTGTGTATTTTGAATGGGAGTTATGAAGGCCTTTTTTTATCAGGAATCAACCTTGACACGAAAATTGTATTGACTTAGAAACATTTCGTAATTGCCTCGTGCCTTTACTCGTGTCTTTATATCTCCTGAAAATACGGAATAATCATAACTACTAACTGGTAAATAATAATAACGAGTCTTGTTCTTTTCTCGGAACTGGTTATATATTATAGTTATTATTAAAGGGTATTTAAAATAAAGCCTAATAACTCAATAAATGTCGAAAATTTTTAATATTCTTACAGAAACTATACCAAAACTGCTTTGCTATAATCCGCGTGTTATAAGCGAATGCATGCAATGCTAAGTGTATGAAGCAGGCAAAATTCACGTACCTTACACATGCAGGACAAGTCACCACACATGTCCCAATAGGCCTCCACCAGCAACAATACACACAACCAACACCAAAATCTCTACGATCGTTTCGCTCCGAAACCGACGCATCATCAGGAGATAGGCTCCACGACAAAATATTATTACTATTATAATTTACTATTATTATAACCTATTTAATATTCTTAATTCAGATATTATTATATTAATATTGAACACCATATTATACACCAAAAATAACACCATATTTGTGGTCAGCTGTTGTTTACTCAAATGCCAACAAAAACTCTAAACAATTTTTATTTATTATCAACCCATAATCGTGTCCGACTAACTTTACAGGTGTAAAAATAAATTAAAATTATAATTACCTTATGAATGAAAACTTAAAATTTCAATTTTTAATTTCTGATACTTAGTAAAAAATAAGTAATGGATGACAACGATTCAAAATTAAAAAAAAAAATACTATACGTTCTGAAAAACAATGAAGACTCGCCGAAAACTATTGGTTTTCATAATTTGTTACACAAAAAATGGGATGAGTATTATGTTTTAGATATTCTCTAAAACATTTAATATTTATTTGATATGCTTTATATTTATTATATTATATTTATTATTATTATTATATTTATTAATGGTAAAAATATTTTTATGTCAAACATGTATAAAATCGTTCACTTGGGTTCGTTCTTAAACAGTATATATCATAGATCTGAAAAAAACAGATTAAAAAAAAATAAAAGATTGCAATATAACTTAGAAATCAATCTAAATGATAAAAATAGCAAATTATAACATAATCATTGTGGCTTGGTAATAAACAATGAACAAAATTTTTGACTAATATTAAATTAACATTTTAAAGGCTTTTTTATTTTTTATATTCAACAGGTGAAGCGTAGTCACTTTTCATATTATTATTGTTCTTATAATTATTGTCGCCAATGATATCGTTCAGTTCATCTCTTTCGTCCTCATCGCTTGTATCATATACTTGTCTATCGTACCCATCCTGTGTATATAAAGCAGCCTGAGGATAAAATCGCACCCCACCGTACCAATGTGGCTTAAAAGCATCATATATGCTGTTCTGATTCCTATTAATATTAACTACACGGACGTCGTCAGCACTGTTTTCGGAATAAACACTTTTTTGTACACTTTGACTTTTTTCGGCATCATCATAATTGTCGTCCGCTTCGTAATCAACAACTCTTTTAACATCTTGGAAATCTTCATAATCTTCTGTATCACCTTTATTCTTAAAATCGTCCGAGTCGCCCGCATGGTCACTAGTATATTGATAAACGTTTGAACTAGATTGCATTACTTGGGTTTTGACATTTCCACTATACATAGTCTTTGGGATAGAGTCATCGCTCACTTCTTCTGCGCTGTCGTTTGGGTCTTCCGAACTTCTTACTAGATCTTCATTTCTCAATTTAGAATCAAATGTTTTTACCGCTGTATCACTACTTGGAATTGTTTGTATGGTTACAACAGCATCATAAGGAACACCAGCGTTACCCATAAATACAAATACAGCATATTTGTATCCGGGCCCTCCTTGAATAATACTGGCTTTTAAGTCTGTACCAAAATCTATACCACTCACTCTCACATGACCAATTGTATTACCTTCTCCAACAGCCGGATACCTTATAGCCAATGACCCGCCAGGAATCGACAGTCTGATCTGTTCAGTGTTAAATTTCTCGATCTCTTCATTGCCAACGTCAAGTAAAAATACGTACGGATACGTATGAAATGGATTACATGAAACAACGACTATTAACTGAGAAATGAGGAATAGATGTAACATTTCGACGGCAAACTCAACTTGATTGATAGGTCATGGTACGATAATCACTTATATAACTAGCTATTTCATGGTTGGTGTATTCCTGTTTTTGCTCGCCCTTGTTTCTCGTGACATGCCAATGCCGAATAATATTCTTTGATGTTCTTAATTCACGTATTGATTCTGGAAGATAGCGATAAACTTCCTTGTTATTATTGGAACATTCATAAAACCCGATTGAGACGTTATTTCCTTCAGCCATTGTCATTGAAAGTTCAACTTTCAAGAATTACAAACAAATTCTTATAAACTTCAATATTCATCATAAAATATTATTTTTATTTTATTTTATCTTTATTTGGGAAACAAACAACGGTTCTATTACTATATAAATATTTAAACATTAATATAGCATACATCAATCAAGTTTCAATCAATTATGTTCTTAAAATCTTTTTAATATTTTTTTCGAAATATAATAATTATCTTTTAATATTCTAATTCATTATTTAACTAGATAACAATTAATATTTAAATCTGTATCGCTCATGGACTGTTATAGTGGCACAACTAAAAAAACCGTGTGTTGGACTAAAAACAGGTGTAAATATTAAAATAAACATTCTTTTCAAAAGCAATACAAGCACAACTCATAATTCAATACTACACAGTTAACTTAAGCAAAGCTAAATCATTTTTTATGATTTTTTAGTCGCGGGTTCGATTCCCGCCGAGGCCAACACTATAAATAATTTGTTGGTTTTTCGAGCCTGGGTGTATATTAGTATTTAAGTATGTTTTTAACATACCAGTTGCCTGTCACCAAAAACACAAGATTTAAGTTACTTACTTTGCGGACGGACGACCATGTTACATACATGGTATCCCATCCCATATATTTAAATAAAGTAACCCATTATCCTCAATAAATGTTTTTTTGAGTTGTGGCACTATTGCAGCCCATAAGCGATGTATAACATACTACTGTACTAAACAACAATCCGACCTCAACAAACTTTTAGGAATAAATCTGTCTGTAACAGGAACATCTAAAGGTGATGTGAATTACCACGTCTTTGCAAATAATTTCTTTATCTTTATTATATTATTATTTTTCTTTATTTAATCCACGAATATTTTCAGTAATCTCAAATGATGAGGATATAAAAAAAAACGAAATTTTAAATATTTACACTTTAATGGTACTTATTAGAAATTTATATAATTAAAATTGAGAATGTTTTAAACATTATAACAATAATATCACACTCATAAGCCATATAAGATTGCTAAAGCCATTTTTTTAAGATTAGGATATATTTAAAGGCATCGTTCAGCTTTATATATAAGTAAAGATTACACAATTAATTAATAATAGCTACAATATATCAGATTTAAAATATTTGTTTCAATGCCATAGAGTTATTATACTCTAGTATAGAAGTAAACATGTGTCAATCGAAAAAAGACAAAGTAAATGAAGCTACTAAGCATATTTTTCTCACCATTTTTATGAGTGATTTTTTTTAATCCAGTACGGAACAGCTATATTACATTATCAAAAAAATTGGGATCTCTGATAAAAATGTAATAATGGGTCAAAAATCTTGCATCGGGGTGTGGAAACTATTAATGATAGATCAAAAAACAATCTACAGTATCATAAAACGTATCAATATCTACAAAAAAGGCCGCGATATCATATGTTCAACTATTATAGTTATGCCAATATATATGAATGATTAGACAAAAACAAGTATAGGTCTTTTATCTCTCTTATTATATGTTCAATACTCAGACCTGCCTTTGTCTTCCTCACTCTATGTATAATAACCATATAGTTATTAGACTAGTCATAGGCAAACCTTTAAGAGTGTCACAATAATAATGAGAGGGAAGAGTAGTTATCTATTGTCTTATTACACATTTATGGCGCGTTCTTAATTTAAAAATACTTAGAACATTTTTAGTACCACAGAGTTTTCAATAACTCTATGTATAATTTCAAAATGACGTTTACTCAATACAAAAATACGCAAAAAAGAGATAAACGATAATACGATAAACCTCATTTTCTTTCCCTTTAATGTGATATAATACATTTTAAGCTGGCTTCCCTACTCTAAGTATAATGACTATATGCTTAATACAGATTAACAACAATTATTATTCCTAATTTAAACTTGAATATATTTTCGTTTATAAACCGTACTACAAGGAACGTATTGTCATTTGTATCTTGATAGATATAGAATTAATAATTCGTGGACGCTTCAATCAAAACGTTGCGATTTACTTTCGATTTGATTTCGATTTATTCTGATTCTTGATTTGACTCATCGATTGGAACGTAGTTTATCCCTATCATCTTATCATATTCAGTCCAAATATTAAGGTGACCATATAGGTACGGCGAGACACACTTTTATATTATTCAGATAAAAAATTCTGTCTCACAAAGGGTACGTAGTCAACAACATAATATAAAGCTCACACATCGACCGGTATTGTTTGTCATCCACTGAATACTATTTTGTATAAGTAACAATTCACGAACATTACAAACGCTATGATAAATAATTCTTAACGTTAAAAGCTAGCTTGCTAATTGATAGAGCGTAAAATTATATAATACTAATAAATAATACTAACAAAAATAATATCTCAATGAGGTACATAACTACCTCGCTATTCATAAGAAGTCAACACGCTATATAAATCTTACATTAAAGTATTATAACACTAAAGTTCTCTTTTAAAGCGGCCGACCAACCGTATTAAAATAACTGATATACTTTCTGGGAACGTTTTGAGGTTATGTTATGTTTTTTTTTAATATGTTATATTAGGTTTAGTTAATTTCTTCAAACAAAAAATTAAAAGACCGGTTTATTTTTTAAACGATATAGGTACTTTTAAATATTTGAAAATATGGATATCGATACTTCATTTTTTAAGATACAACAGTATGATTGGCAACAGTGAGATTGGCTAATCTCACCTGCTTACGCATCAAGAAAGTATCAGGTGAGCGAACAAATCGGGATATAACTATTTATTATTGAGGACTCAAATGGGGTACGGGGTGGCTTTTTCGGTGAGACAGAGTTCATGCTTAGATCCTCAACTCGTCTTCAAATCATGGTGATTCTTTGTATTAATCATGATAGAAATTGTAAAACTAACGTATAATACAGGATATCACAAATTCGAAAGCTTTAAGTTTAAAAACGTTTGCGTACAATAAAAACATGACAAGCAGAAAAAAATTGTTATATTTGTACTTAAGTTAAGTTATATTTTTCTGACCTAAAATTAACCAATTTTCTATTATTGTATAGTTGTAAAGTACTTATTACCACTGATAAAAAAAAAATTTTCACTTGGCGCAATTAAGTACTCATAAAATTTGGAATAAAATACTTGATTTGTATATCATATTTGAGACAACTCACGTTGCTGCCCATATAACTAAATTTCAGTGTAACGAAATTGTTATAGTACTCATGTTTTTCATATTTAATTTTACAATATTTTAGCTTTTAATATTTTATTTATTTTAAACTTTTTAAAGCGTAAATATAATATTCATTGTAACTTAATACACACATCGTGGATGAATATACGAAATTAACTTATGCATTGAGAACATAAATTTGTAACTAGCATAAAATTTGGCTAAAATTTGGCTCCCAATAAATCCCATCGTTTTGCATTATCGAAGAAAAGATCTCATTTGCTTGTTTTGACTGTTCAAAGACACTTCCGCCCTTTCAGCTTGCAGTATCATGTTATCTAACTTATTCATTTGAGACGAAACTTGCTTCCGGTGATCAATCACAGCCGCTTTACCTAATAAAGATGTATTTTCAACGACCTCCATCTTCTCCAAGTCTGCCAGCGCAGCATTAATATCGCCACCATTTTGTTTGATTTTTGCCGCGCGCGGCGTCATTTCATTGTCGTCGGGGCCAAGGCCTGTATTTATAAAGCCAACGTCGGAGTTTTTTGGTGGCACGTAATCTTTGTCATAATTCGTTTGACCAATGTAACTTGGTTCACTAGAATACGACAAATTGTCTTTTGCAGATAATTTTAAACGAAAAAAGTTTGTGACGGTACCACAGACACCCTGAAAGTATTTAAAAATTACTCTAGGTCATCATTCTCCTGCCCTTATTCCACTCTAAGTGGGGACGGCACAACATGTTACAAACATGTTGTCACATGATTTGGCTACGTATTTTACGACCGGCCGCCTGCCTGACGTCAACTTACCTTAGTCACCTTTTACGACACCTCGGTAAGAAATGAGAGTGGTCTATTCTATGCAGCCGGATATCACACAGCGCATACCTTAGTCGCCTCTTACGACACCTCGGTAAGAAGGGAGGGTGGTCTATTCTATTCTGCCGGATACCACACGGCACTCAAAAATTACTCTAGGTATATAAATTATATATTTTAATAGATTAACTTATATTCGACATTATACAACGCAGGTTGACCGTTTTAAGGTACTTTTTTTCGATGTCATATTACAGTGATAACTTTTCAAATGATTGTGAGACGTTTTTGCCTAAATTCTGCAAATATATATATGCTCTACTAAATTTTAAACTACGAAACTCAGAAATTGGTTTGCAAAGTAGAAATTTTTGCAGGCGCCACTAGCAAAATTTAAAATGGCGATATATATTTTAATTTATTCAAATGTTACTTACCTTAAAACGATTAAGTTTAGTTTGAGTAGAATTTAGTATAGTATTTAATTCAGATAGACCTCCACTTGTTTGTTGTATATCATCGCTTAACATTGCAGTATTCTGTAACATATTATAATGCGCCTTGCGTTACAAAAAGACATATATATTATACAAGAGAAATATATTTATACATTAAACCTATCTATGTATAATAATTGAATTAATTTTAATATTAAATTTATAAAAATGTATGTAAAGTCAGTAAGGCAAAGTCAAAGGATATAACTTATATAATTATAAGTTTCTTTTTGGTGTTCCATAATACAATAAAATATGATTATTATTTTGTCAACAGTCGAAAATGTTTTTTTTTTATAAAGGGTATAGATTCCTATAGAATGAACAAGAGCAAAATTCAAATAAAAAAAGTGAAATTCATGATCATAATTATAAAGCACCGATAAAATGTAGATTGATATCGATACAGATCGAAGAAGTTATTTTTTTTATATGAAAAAAATAAAAACCTAAAAAAAGAAAGCTTTTAAAGTTGTTTATGATTAAAATTAATTTCTTTAGTAAATCATACTTTCTATAGCACAAAATTTAAAAATATGCGAAATTTTTTTTATGTAATCGAAATCATAAAATGACTTGCCTTCACACGTTAGCTCAATTTTTGAGTAAATTCTAGTGACTGATGAAAGTATGGAGCATTCAAATGAAATGAAAATTTAATTGTATGTGTCAACCCTCATAATAAACGATGAATTTTCGGATTGGTCATAAAAAAACTATTTTAAATTATCATGCTGAAATACCTCAGTAGTCTTTATATCCACTTCCTCAAACTCGACCACATCTAAATGTTTATGTTTTGATAAAAATTCTTCTCTATCTGGTTTCGATTGACCAAACAATTCTGCTCTCATACAAGCGTCTTCGTAAGCTTTTAATGACATTTTAAAGAATTACGGCGATATTGTATTACTATAAAAACGTTTACATGATATAATCGCACCCTGGCGATTAAAACTTAAATTAATTCACTTGTCAGAGTTGGCTCTGTAGAGCTACTGCGCTAGATGAAAGTATTGATTTTCTCTATACAAGTATGAACATTTGCCCCGATGTTATTTTAAGTTTTCCTAAGTTTTAAGTGTTTCCAAAAATAAAAGAAGTTATAGATCGATAGTGTTATACATATCTTAAATAATTTATTATTTCGTCGAATTCATATCATATTGATTTAATTCGATGCATATTTTAGAATGTCCCGCCACTTAGCACACTTTTGTCATCTATTATTGCGGCTTCTAGTCTTTTAAGACCTGTTAATATTTTTTTATATTTAGACTTACTAAATACATAAGTTCATATGTTAAGATTATTATAAATAGTCATATATTATATATAAAAAATATATATTTTTAAAACACTGCTTAAATATACTATTATAATTTAATAAATATTTGTCAGAATGTTAAAAAATTCACACTAAGCAAATGAGATCTTATTCTTTTAGTTAAAAAATTAATAAAATTTCAAAATATTTTTTTTTACATGATCATGATCATAGACTACTAACTAAAATAAAGACGACAATGTTTCATACTTTGGCGCGTTAGAATATTAGGAAGAGTGGGAGATGGTGGGAGGTGCGGATACGTACTATAGGTACTAATTATAGTCATTCATAGAAATGTATCTGCCTCTCACCCGTTTCATTCATAAATCCGGAAATAGTCTCAGCTCTGACTCTCTCTAACACATGGAAATTTACTACGCGTAATATATATAACGAACGACGTAAATTCGTAGTAAAATTAGTGATGTACTTGTTGTGCTAAAACCGTAACTAGTGATTCCAAAGTTTTATCGATTCGTATTTTTCTGTTACCGATTATTTCAGTTACCGGTTTTCTTCTACATACTAATATTAATCTCAAAATTTAAATAAAACAAAATATTTTAGTCTTTATTAAATTTATTATTGAATTTAAAAAAATGTTTTAAAAACAGCGCATAGAGATGCAAAAAATTTAACTCAGCATACGTGCTAAAAATTTTTTTTTTCCTAAACACGCTAAAAGTATAACAAAAAAACACAAATATAATTTGTACATAGAAAACAGAATAAGCCGACAAAAAGTTATTCAAACAGAGATTTCACAGGCCTCAAACATAGACACGTAAGCGATCATGTATCTTTAAATTGGATTTGTAACTTATTAACAAAAAAAAAGGAATTTTATACATTCACTCGAAACAATTTACAAGATCAATATTTCAAACGATAGATGTCGCTTTTGGTAAATTATAAATATTAGAGTGAGAATGTATGTGCAATCGCATATCACTTATGGTAATGAACGGGTCTTATCTCTACTTATATTATTTACAATCAAATCAATTAACACCTGAGATTAATACATAGTTAAGAAAGAATGAAATCACGAAATTATAGTATTATTTGAAATAATTATCACGCTTAAACGAAGTATGCTCCATAACTTATTTAACTAAATGGAAACATGTAAAAAAGTACTTTGTAGTAGTAGGCACAAAACACATTATTTTACCATTAAACCATACAAATATCTAATATATAACAACAATATATAAACTTAGTTATAGTTTTCGCACTATTTGATTATGGCGTGATTGCTATCAATATTTTTTTTTAACTTTGAAGCAAATAAATAAGTATTATTTAATATCAACTTATAAAAACCTAAACATAAAGTATTTTAAAGTATTACAGTATCACAGAGTTAATTCATAGAATATTGATATTATGTTACATACGTATATATTTATGTTTTGCTATACTTTAATACGGCAAAATATATATAAAATACAAGGTACAAATATTCAATTTTATAAAATAAATATTCATTAAAGATATTATTTTGACAACTTCAGTTCAATTTGTATTTCTTCATTTGTCAATTATATTATTGTAATGACATGGTTTTGTTTGTTTACATTAAGTGAAGTATCTACTTATGGAATATAAAAATAATAAAATTTTTACCAACAAGAAAACTATATCGCTTTACAAATGTTAAGAATAGGAATTTCAGTTTGCTACTTTTGCCTCATGTATTTCAAATAACCCTACTTCTGATAAAAAATTTACATTCCAATTCCCTTTTTTCAGTTATCTGTAAATTCTTCTAGTAAAAATAATAATATAATTTTTCAAGTAGACTAAACAAATCGTTGACTTAATAAGTCTTTTCTTAAGCATATATAATACTGTTCAAAAGACATAAGTTTCTGTGATGGATAATATAATCTCACACATGTGATGTCACTGGCAATATATTCTCTATTTTTTATTAAAGCAATTTAATCAAATCTTTCAATTTTATTAGAAAACAGCGTACTTATAAAAATTTCAAAATTTACAAAATTCAGATTTTTCATTCAAAGAAATATATCGCTTGTGGAATGCAATAGTGGCACTATTAAAAAACACGTCTATCGGAATAGGAATAAAATGTGTAAATGTTAAAGTACACATTCTATTCAGCACCAACACAAGAAGAACTCATGGTTCAATATTAGGCCGTCGTTTCAAACTATAACAATTTTTATACATTTTCCTTAGCAACAAAAACTATAAACCCATTTCAAAAGATCTCATTCAACCAGTCTCAAAATATAATTTTTTGCGATATATCGATGTACCGCACCGGAAATATACGGATTAGATTTGGAACATATTTCTGATGGAATATTAGGTTCTGTAACTATCAAACTTCTGTCTATCACTGAGAATTCCTAACATTTTATCACTATCATCGGCACATTAGCATACAAAGATTTACTGGTACTAATATTATTAACCAATAATGTTTTAAACTAACAAAACAACAAAATTACGATCAGTGCTAGTGTGTCAGCTACCTTATCTATGATTATGAGAAAAAAATCCATGGGCTTCTAGTTAACATCCTTCAAACTTTATATTGTTTGTCAATTTGAATATTATGAATACAATTATATAGACATTGGTTTGCTTTTTCTTGAGTCTCAAGCATCGAATCGCATTGACTCTGACTTTTACAGCTGAACTTCAAAATTCAGAATAGTTTGAATTTACTGACAAAGAGAAATTTTAGATGTCCACTACTATAATCAGAACAGGTATTTTATGCCAAATTATTATTAATATTGGTGCTAAATAATTGTGATCCAACTGAAGCTCTTCATATATCTTCATCTGCATCATGTGGCTGGTAGATACTTCCCGGCGGAGGATTGTGCAGCTACTGATCCTGTAATGCATATGTATTGTTTAAATAATGTTATGATACTAAAAATAGTGATTGCAAAAGCAATCTTACAGACAATCTTGGCATATAGAATTGACAATATTTTGGTAGATGCAAAACAATAATAAACTTGCGCAATTTTATGTAGAAATAAATACTACGTATAACAATTAAGAATTTTCCTTTTATGAAAATTATTCTTAATCTTAGAAAATTTACAGGAAATAAAGTATTATAATAGAAATGTTTAAATATACTTTTATTAATTTGTTATTATAAACTGTACCAATATTATTAATCTAGTATTATTTAAATAAACCAAGAACTTTAATTAGACATTTTATAATAATTAGAATTACGATCTGTATTTTATCCTGTTCTCATAAGAATAACAGGGTTGCTTGCATACTTAATGTTACAGCGAGTTATAAATGTCTATTTTGTGAGTTTTATTTAATAAATAAATAGAGAGTGGCTTGTGTACATTAGAACACTCCTAAAAATATATATAATATTTTTCTGTTCCTGAAAGAAAATTGAACTTTTTAACCCTATCTGTTAGTATATAAGCTTCAATTGTTGTGTATTGTGTGTGATGCTTTAACAAATAACAGACAGAAAGATAGATTCTATATTTAAAAATATTAAGAGCAGGAATTGCTCTTAAATAGTGTCCTCAAAATATTTTTATATTGGTCTTTAACTAAAAGACTTGACTGTGTCTAGAGTTCTGATATCTAGGTAAAATCTCTACAAGTGATGTCTAGATGTCTTACTTTGCCAGTTTTATATAGACACTATAAATATATATATTTTTTTGTTGTTAAATAGGCGAGCGCTTGACTGTAATCATGCCTCATGGTAAGCAATGATACAGTTTAAGATGGAACGCGCTTACCTAGAAGATGCCTATTCACTCTTGCCTTAAAGGTACCCATATTGTAAGTATTGGGAAAGATAGATGCCAGGAGAGAATTCCATTCCCTTGCTGTGTGCAACAAAAAAGACGAAGCGAAGCGTTGTGTGCGTCTTCGTGGAATGTCGATGACATAAGGGTGGAACTTCTCCTGGTGCCTAGCGGTGCGATGATTGAACGGCGAAGGTGAAATAAGTTCATGAAGTACCTGGGCACACTCTCCGAAATATATCTTGTAGAAAACCGATAAACAGGCAACTCTGCGCCGGTGTTGCGGACTCTGCAATTTGGCATTTGTCAGGGTCTCATCACCTATGAGTTCCTGGCACGTCGATCCACCGAGTCCAAAGCATCCAATTGGTATTTGGCAGATCCTTCCTACAAATGGCAGCAGTATATTTTAAAATTAATAAAATAGTAGGTATATCTGTGTCTCTTTGTAACTTAAATATCTTTGATTATGTACTGTTAGCAAACCAGGTTTTAAATAAGAAGCTTTCCGAATACTGTAACTCAGCATCATTGTCACATGACAAAAAAAAGTTAGAATAATTATCACTAACATATCTTTACATCTGTTCTTATATCACATACTTATATCACTCTAAAAGAGAAATACTTGATTTATACAGTATTTTATTATATCTCAAATCGAATGGCCCACTATATATATCAGCTTCAGATGTACCTAATTTTAAGTGAAAGTGAAATAGCCAGACAGACATACAGGCATTAAATGAATATTTACTTGCCTTCATCTTGTCATAAAAATTGGGCTAATCATTTGCTTCATCCCACAAAGCATCAGCATATATAGCCTAGGAAGTCATCCCACTGAGTACTCTCTTTGGCAATTACAAGGTTGGTCTGAAAAATATTACACAAAGCTTTCAATAAACATGGAACATCGATAGTATCGAAATAACTTTATATTTGACTGGCCCTTTGGCGCAGTGGCCAACATCTTTTATAAACAATTTGTTGGTTCTTCGAGCCTGGGTATATATTTGTATTTAAATATGCATTTAAAATTATATATGTAGTATATCTACCAGTTGTCCGTCAGCCATAACTCAATTTTATTATTATTATTAAAGAATTAAAGATTGTCTATAATATATTTTCTCTTACAGAAAAAATAATAAACTATCAATAAATAAATACTTTAAACATAGGATATAACTGATATTGGTTAAGATTCGATTCAATGAACACGTAATAAATATTATTATGAAAGGAAATGTTTTAACAATTTTGTATATTTTATTTTAAGATTAAATTTTATAATATTAGTACGTCGAATAAAAAAAAGATTCAGCTTTGAGGTCCCTGCCTAACACCATAGAAACATATTAAAACAGATATTACATTTAGATAAATGTTTCTAATAAAATTGAGGGACATTACCATTAATTTTACTATAAAAGATTTTACTCAAAAAGGCCAGTTCATATATAGTAATCTATATATATGTAAAAATAAATGTTTGTCTGTATGTTCCTTATAGAATCAGAAAGGGCTGGACCAATGTTAATTATATTTTCAGATAATCGTTAGATTAACCCAGAGCATAATTCTGTAAAGTTTGGTGGCAATCAGAGTCATAGTTTTTAAATGGTCAATGAGAATTTAATTTTGAGAGGAGTTCGAAACCAGACTGAGTCACAGCAATGTGAAACGGGATGGCTAGTATACTATATAAATGATAAACATACTTGGTCTAAAATGTAAGCTCATCTTGCACAGGATATCTATGATGAAACATAAAGTATTAGAATTAAATTATGAAGATATCAATCACCAGGTTTCATGCTTGTTCTTCTTGGTAGAAGCAATTTTCCAAATTAAAGTTTAAATTAGCGATTTAAAAATCCTCTAAGTTCCTTTGGATAAAGTAAACTTGAGTTTAAGTCGAGAAACTGAATAAACTATATCATTAAATGTTTTGAAGGAGTTGTAGGGATAAACCAGTTTCTTTGATCTGTAATTTATATGTACTCATTATTTTCTTAACATAAACACAGTATTTAAAAACTAAGAGTACATAAAAGTGCTATGGGTGTAAAGTGTTAACATATGCTACAATATTAGGAGTAAAAAACAGACTGAGCTAAAGACTTGAGAGAAATAGATATGCGACAAATAACTAGAAATAATAATATTTCCCCTAGAAGCCAGAGCAGAAATTTACTTAAAATTATATTTTACCCCTCCAAATATGGGGGGGGGGGATTGAAAAATCCAAATGTTTTCATCACCAGCAAAAAAAGTTATTATAAAATGATTTATTGTATTCAATGGGGAATTTTATAACAAAGAAATTGGTATATCAATTATAAGTATAATTATTATACATATAGTAATAACATGATCTAAAAATTAAGGTAAAAAATTAGTACACCCTCCTGCTTCTTGTCAGTCAAAGGGTTAAAGTTATTACTTGAATGATTTGTAATAAAAAAAAGACTTACATACTTAATCTTGTTGTCGCAGGTATGTGTAGAAATTGTTAGATAAGATGGTAGGTAGCTTGAGTGTCATCTTTTTCACAAATATAACTGTATATATTTATAGCCTTTAGTCATACAGTCTAGTCTTAAATTTCTGAAAATATTTTTGGTAAAATTGAGAATAAATTCTGTTAAGTACAAACAGTAGCATATATAAGTGATTAATTAAACAAAATAATTATTCTTTTGTAGTATTATTGAACAGTCTTTCTAAATTGCTATTATTCTTTCATTCCCTACACATAGCACTATATTGTTTATCAGCACTGTAAATGTAAATATATCTTAAACCACAAATCAGATCATGTGATAATCAAATTTAGACAAAAATTACATAAATTTATTTTGAGTTGCTTATATATTACAGAATATGCAATTGATTCAAGAATCCTGGGATTTGACTTTCTGGACATCTGTTTAAACAGTCTTAAAATTTGCTTTGGCTTTTTAATTACAAACCAACAATAGTTTTATATAAAGCAATATACTCTATTGCTTTATACAGAATAAACTTTCTCTATTATACTATTTACTCGTTTTTTATCTGAGTGTCATTTTTAAAAACCTGACAATAAGTTTTAAATTACATGTTAATATATTACATGTTACTTCAATCAAAAATACTGTAAAGAATGTAACTTTATGTTCACACAGTTCACAAGTATTGGTTTCTAAGCTATCTATAAAATTAAGGTATAAGAGGTACACAATGATTTCCATTGAGCAAGCGGATCTGAAAATATTTTTACATTTTATGCTATGACAGCGAACTCCATTTTTCAAAACCATTTTAATTCTGTTCACATAATTAATATTCACCCTTAAAACCATTTAAAACAGCTTCTAATAAACTAACTTAAGACTTTAATGCTACATTATTGATCGTTTATAGAGCAACAAGACCACTAGACCCTTTAATATAAAATTGAAGGACATAATATATTAATATTTAATACAGGTAATTCGTCAATCTAAATTAATGTGCGTAACGTACAACAGTAATAATAAAATTATTTTGCTATAATACGCGCAATTTTCATATTACGATAATTGAATCAAACAGTTGTTAAAAATTTTACTGTAGTAATAGTTTTGAAATACAATTTCAGCTTGCAAGGAATTAGGTTATTATATTTAGAATGTGAGAATATAAATTTTAAGAATGCTCTTACTATTATAGAAATGCACAAAATTCATTAAAACTCAATACTTACATTAAAATTAAGTAAATCCTCTTCGTATTGTTTTTCCACGTGTTAACACACAATTTTATTTCATTAGTACATATTTAAGAAATATCTCAACAGATATTAGTGAAATAAGACTTTATACATTTAAATTGTAATAAGCAATATTTGTTTTAAGTATATTTCTAACTAAATTAAAATAAAATTATCAATTTTTGTTAAAATTAAAGTAGTTAAAGTTTTCAACGGGAAGTTTAAAAAATTTAAAATGGCTCCCATACTTTCATTGATAAATTTTCTTGTTATATTATACACTGTCAAAATAAGAATGAGTGCGTAATTAGTATGTATGGCGGAGTGGAGCGAGATGCAGCTGAGACTATTTTCATACGATTCATTCATAAAAACGTGCATGTGCAAGAGGGATGCAAGAACTCTTGTATTGGCGCCCGTAGTAAAACTGCCCTGATCATGATCATTATCTGTTACTATTGACTTATTGTTGTTCGTCTGCAATCAACAGCTAATTCATCGTTGTCAACAGGGAAATGTTACTCGTCTACAATTCTGTTATTGAAAAACTTTAATGCCATCTATTAATGGGAGAATCTTTTCGCACTGGATGAGCACTAAAAAATATTCAAGCCAAAAACAAGTGAATGATCTAAAAACATTTTTATATAATAGATAATGAAAAGATATGACAAAATTACTTAATTTTATATTACTAATTCTGGAATATATATTAGTTGTAAAAGTATCATCGCCGTCATCTATTGGATCCGTCTGAAATCGACAACATATGAAGAGCGTCATCTTTAGTCTGAGGAATTAAACTATTTTAAGTAGCAAAATGTGACATCTGTCTATTTTTTTTGTGTTATACACAGAGTAGATTCAAGAGAATATATGGTATTAACTATTAGTCTATGGTTGTCAATTTAGGTCGAGACTCGAGTAATCGTGTTACTGTCTTCAAGTCTTGTAATACTAATACTTAACAGTAGTATGGTGATAGTAATTTATACTTTACGATAAATGATCTTCCATTCATTTAAATCCATTTTTCATCAAAGTTTGTTAAGAAGTAAAGTGTATTATAAAATAAAAATTTCGTCCATAGCTATGTCTTCCAGTAAGTAGAACTTAAAATTTTAAATAGTTTCCTTCCACTAGTTTGCTAGTAACAAACAAAATATCTGACAAAAAGGAATTATTCGCCCTTTTCTTTAATACTTTAATCATATTGTCTGTCGTATTTTAAACCACCTTTACAGTAAGTATAAAAAAAATGAAAACTTCACTGTTATTTAAGTAATTTTAGAACAAAAGGATCCAAATAATATAATTTGTCAATATAAATAGATAATCTAATGAATACATTTATAAAACTGCAATTTCATAGACTATTTGAGATAACATTTATAAGACACATGATGTATAAAGTTTGTAAATCAAGTGAGTTGGAATTATATGAAATTAAGAAAAAATAGAAAGTTTTAATTAGTGAGATATTCCAAAAATTCAAATTTTTGGTTCGTATTTATTTCCCAAATATGTTTCTGATATTTAAAGAATCAAAACTTAATAACTTATTAATCCTCCAAATCAGAAAATTTTCCAGTGTTTGATTAGTGTTAACTTAATATATTTTGCCCTTTACATTTATCAGCCATAAGCTATTTATATAAGTAGCTATTGAAATAACTTATATCACAATACAGTTTAGAATAAAAAAGTACTTATTACTACTTTAACTTTGTATGATATTGTAATGACCATAATATAATATAAAAATATATTATGCAGAAATTATGATATTTTATTTATAAAAATATTGAAAAAATTATATGGAATCTAGGGTAGAAACTAGGAAGATAGCCCTAATTAATAACAAGATAGGTTATACAACAACTGGAAGTAGAATTATTGATATTAAAGACATATTTTGGTAAATCATATATAAATTGCTTATATAACGGATTATTAATTATTGTTATGGAATAATGATTATGGATTCATAAATTGTTATTAATCCAAATAGTTCACTTAACAAGACATTGTTCAATTATAAATCGTCTTCTGTTGTTTATCAGTTAAAATTTCAGGTCAGTTATTTCTCCATAAATATTTTATTATTGTGTTATTTAATAAAATAATGTATTTGTAAACTTTTTCAGGTCCATTGAGCCCTAATAAATTAGATGAATTGAGAACGAATTTCTATGCTGATCCTAAAAACGAGTTGGCACAGAATGCCTGTACCCGTTTTGATCCATTTGAAGTTGCTATCAGCAAAAAAAGAACAGATCTATTGTTGCATGTTTATAATATTAAGGTAATATTTAATGCATTGTCTTATATTCAACTTTTAAGAAACCTAATTATGGTATATCTGTATTGTAGACATTTAATTTTTTTAAATAATTTAACAAGTTACATTTAAATACACTTTATTTATTAAGCAAGCACAATATAGCAAGTTAAATTTTAATTTAACATTAAAAGCACCTTTACAAAACAGTGGCAGCTTCATTAATACTTCACAAATTGAAAGTACTAGTAGAAGCCAACTTGAATAAAGAATAATTTGAATTTCAATCATGTATTAGTTGTTCTTTTAACAAGTTAGTACAAATATTAATCTTTATTCGAGTGAGCTTGAGCAAGCACTTTTGAATAGTCAATTATCAATAAGATTTAATTAAGCTACTGCTAGCTCAGAATGTTGCTCTTACCAAGACAAACCAGCTAGAAATTTGGCTGTCAACTTTTAATATATTCAATCTACATTATCAAACTGCAGTCATTAACAACCATATGAAGCTGATAGTATTCTGAAATTCAAGTATTTTGTCATTCATATAATTTTCAATAGTGTAATGTGCTCATATAAGCATATTTCCATCTCTTAACTTTAAACTTTGTAGGCAAGTCTTGTATTGATTGCCAAATTATATTGTAGAAGCGAATGGTTAGACCAATGAGTGATTTCCTAACTCTGCTGAGTCACAACAAAGCATTGTGTATAAATCATGAAAATTTTAATAAAAAACTGTTGTTAATTAATAGGGGTCAACCAAGATGTTGACCCTCAAAATCAGAATTATAAGCTAACCGTTTAACTCAGACTTCGCCTGCGCGGTACAAGATCGCGGGGGCGGGGGCTCAGGTAGGTGCGAGCGGCGAACGCCTATAGCGTGATATATATATAAGAGGTGCCTGCCCTTGGAGTTTATGTCGACTCCTGGGACACCTTATTGGAATGCCTTCTGTATCAATACAGACCAATTTAGGAATTCCTGAATTAAAGTGGCCTAGTATCGCTTACATTATTCCTAATTTAACACAGTCACCACTACTTACAATATGTACTGGTTAAAAGTAAAAATAGTAAAGTAGCGGCCTGTTACAATCGCACTGCTGGGAAAAGGCCTCCTCTCTCCGTTTCTGGAGAGAAGGGCTGGAGCTAAGACCTACTACGCTGCTCCAATGCGGATTGGTAGGTTACACATATCAACAGAATTCTCTAGAGATATGCAGGTTTCCTCACGATGTTATCATTCACCGAAAAGCGTGTGATAAATTGCAATTATCAATTAGACACATGAGTTTTACATTATGAGTCACAGTGGGTTTCTTGAGAAGCATTTAACAGAGTGAACAGCATCAAAATTAAGCACTGGCAGAGAGGAATGATTCGTATTTCTTATCTCACCAATAGCTATCAATTGTGAATGCCTTTTTCATCAGGTGGAGTCTGAAGGTAAGCCGGTGACGAACCAAGAGAATACTGGAAGGTGTTGGCTGTTTGCGGCTCTCAATGTCATCCGACTGCCATTTATGAAGAAGTATGGACTTGAGGAGTTTGAATTCTCACAAAGGTGAGTAAAAGCAAATAACTGAAAAGTAACTCATTATCTTATCAGATAATTCCATGTTCTTTATGATACGTTATTCTTACTTGTCTTAACCACAATTAAAATTATCGCTATAGTCTGTTGCTATATTTGGTAACCACGCGTTGCTGTGGTTGTCTGGTTTCGAATCCCCCCCGAAAAAAATGCTCCGATCCCCACCAAACTTTAGGGTATCATCATTCATTAATTGTAAAGAATGTCTGAAAATATCGTTAAAATTGGTCCAGCCGTTTTGGAGTTTATAAAAGACGGACAAACATTCATTTTTATATATAAGATATTTGACTGGCCCGTTGGTGCAGGTGCAAGCAGTCATCTCCGTGGGTCGCGGATTCAATTTCCGCCGAGAGCCAAAATTTTCTTTAAACAATTTGTTATAGTTCTTCGAGTCTGTGTGTATATACGTAATTAAGTATTTATTTTAAACTATATATGTGTATATTAACTAGTTGTATATCACCCATAACACATGTATGAAAGACAAAAATGAGATGTACATCGGAAGATCGATATTTATTTATATTTGAACTGTATTTTGTTTCTTTTTCTTTCAGTTACCTTTTCTTCTGGGACAAGATTGAAAGGTCGCATTACTGGCTCAACAATATTGTTGTTACCGCCAAGCAAGGGGAGGAATTAGATGGACGTTTAGTCAATTTCTTATTAAAGGTAAGTTCTAGAATATTCTTAGTTAACCAAAACTGTAGTAAACTGTATATACTACTCGAATCCATTTCTGTTATTTGGGGCCGCTCATAAAATACGTTCGTATACAAGGGGGCGAGGGGTCTTCCTGAACGTGACGAGACGTGACAAGGGGAGAAGGGGGGTTGTTTCCGGCAACGTAACGAGACGTGAAAACGGGAGATGGGGGGTGTTTCCGGCAACGTGACGAGACGTGAAAAGGGGGATGAGGGGACGTTCCCGGCAATGTGACGAGACGTGAAAAGGGAGGATGGGGGGGATGTTTCCGGCAACGTGACGAGACGTGAAAAGGGGGGATGAGGGGATGTTTCCGTCAACGTGACGAGACGTGAAAAGAGGGGATGAGGGGGTGTTTCCGGCAACGTGACATTCGTCGTTTATTACAATATTGTACATTAATGTCTTTCGAGTTCTTTCTTTTTCAATGCTTATCATGATACAAAGTAATGCATTTCGTATTTAGTAAATATGTCGTTTTGAATGTTAAGTTTGATTACAATAAATTTTTCTTAATTAATTTACTTATGTTTATTATCCAACGCCGTGTAATATCCGGCAGAATAGAATAGACCACCCTCCTTTCTTACCGACGTGTCGAAAGAGGCGACTAAGGTATGTGCCGTGTGGTATTCGGCTGCATTGAATAGACTAACCTCATTTCTTACCGAGGTGTCGTAAAAGGCGACTAAGGTAAGTTGACGTCAGGCAGGCGGCCGGTCGTAAGATACGTAGCCAAATCATTTGACAACAAGTTTGTAACATTTCGGCACAAAGTAAGCACATTAGGGCAGGAGAATGATTATGTTTATTATCCAATATGAGTTCGACTTTCTTCAACCCGGCATAATTTTGCCATCTGTCAAAATTGGTTTCTTTCTTTTTCCAATAATTGAGAGACTCGTTTTCACGCATATTTTGTTTCTTTTTACTGGAGGGTGTATTTAAAAGATACCGGAACTCTTGGACCTGGTCATATGGGATTCCTACCCATACCGTACCGACGTATGTACCGTATTCGGACTTCAATATTCGTGATGCAACAATGATAGTTAGTCGTTAAAATGGATGCCACTCACAACATGATTATAACTATCAAATTCAATATTTATATTAATCTAATTGCCACTTAAATTAGATAAACATTGTATCACTATTTGTTTAAAGAGCGTGTGCAAAAACACGCTATCAAACAAAGTTAAGTAATTTATAGGAATAGTTATACTATATACGATTCTAAATGCAAAGTTTTTAACTATCTCTACATTAATTGAAATGCTTATCGATTGTACCAATATAAGTTAAATTTGACACAATTGCTTCTATTTTATCGCCCGTTAAACTATTATAACGTCAAATCGCATAGTATTTAGGTGACTGAATTAAAAAAGTTATTTTATAGAAAATTGCAATAAAAAATAACGTAGCGCATATAAAACAAGTGAATATAAAAGAGACCCATAACTTGGAAGAGCGAGAAAACACTAGTTTTGTTGTTTGTAGCGTGATGTCATAGATGACATTGAAATAAGGATTACAATGTATGTATAGTATGCGACAATAAATAATGCACATCGAGGCTTAGAGAGAGAAATCGGCTAGAATCTGCTTCATAGAGTAACGTCTCTGTCGCACAGACTGACGAACCCGTGTGTGACAGTGACAGCGCTTTACGAAACCGAACTGGCCGGCTGTTTCGTTGTAAACATCGATGTGCATTATTTAATGCCGGGTACTATATGTAACTTAATTAAGTATAATATTGAATTAGGTCAGTGTCATACTAAGCGTGCGATATACATACATATAGAATTCGATTAGAAGAAATTGGAAGGAAATTCCTGTTTTTTCTTCGGGAATAGGAAAACACCAAATACCAAATCATTGAAGGTATTTCAAAAATTTGACACAAATGAATAGTGAGTAGGTACTTGTTATGAAATAAAGCGTATTATATATTTTACTTTAATTCTAACAATCACTGACTACTTAGTTTATAGTAAGAAATTGATTATATTTTACCTATGCTAAATGTTGCGTGTATTATTTGTATGTTCCTTATAGATTCCGTAACTGCTGGAACGATTTTAATGATTTTTTTATTCTTTAGATTAATACAATCGATAATCCTATAAGTTTCGTGGCGATCCGATAATTTTTTCGAACTGTTAATGAAAATTTGTTTTGAAGGGAAATAGAAACTAGATTGAGCTACAGCAGCGCGTGGCCAAGTTTCTAGTATTTTATATATATATATATATATAAGATTCGTAAAAAGCATGTCTAACACCACGCAACAATATCACTGAAACATGTAATCTCTATCGTACGTTGTTATATATAAAAGCATGCTGTGTCTACCTATAAGTGAAGTTATATGTTATTAGCAAATAAGACCAAATATCTATGGATTAACACACATGTAATTTTGTTGGTAGGCCATATTTAAAAAAATAAAAATAAATAAATAAATGTAACTAAGAACAATATCCATAGCTTCTAGGAATAGATGAAATAGGGTTTATGCCTCTTAACTACGAATAGCTAAGTCTACTGTTTTATAATGACTATTTTTAATTTTTATTAATGGTTGTTGCAGGATCCCATAAACGATGGGGGCCAATGGGATATGATAGTCAATTTAGTCAACAAATACGGTCTAATGCCAAAGAAATGTTTCCCTGAGACCTTCAGTTCTAGACGAAGCTTACATATGAACGCGCTTATTAAAACAAAGGTGAGTACATTTTAAATTATGAAGATACGGAAGTTTTATTACAATATATATCTTAAATACATGGATTTACATGCAAACACGTACACAGTCACACAACAACACACACACACGCACACCACACACACACACGCACACCACACACACACGCACACCACACACACGCGCACACCACACACACAAACACACACACTACATCCACACACACATGCTGTAATTTTAAATCTATTCTATATTGTTTATGTTATTTTACGCTATAAATTTACTTACCTTTTTAATAATTATTACTTACCTCTGTTATGGAAGAGCGAGACCTTCTGACACAAGTATTTTTTTATGATTACTGGAAGGTCAATCTGTATTTCTTGTAACGATTTATTGAAATGAAGTAAATATTTTTGTATTTTTTTAAAGTGTAATATCAGAGTTTGAGTAAGAGATTGAGGAGAGATAGATATATAGAAGATAAGCGGGATATAAACTCTTCCTCAGCCTAGTTACTAAGAGTAGTGTTGATAGAGTATAATTCCTAATTATGCTCACTTTACATCCCACTTCTGATAAAAAAATCTGTTCTTCTCAGAGATGTATTGAAGATTTGAATTTCCCGATAGCACAGAACTCGACCTTTCCTTGATCGGTAACCCTTCTAGACGCGAACAAAATTTAACGTCTCTTGATTACAATTTTTTTTTATTTATTTATTGTTAACCGCCGTAATTATACTATCATAACACTCCTATATACGCCTTTTGTTAAACTACTGTATATCTCCTAAAAGCCGGTTGGGAGAAAACGATTAAAGCACTTAACCCGCCTTTGGAACAATTGTCTAAACGTGAATATAATATTATTTTAATAAAGTTTATAAATAAATAAAGAATTAAAGCCGAAGTAAAATAACTGTTAATTATATAGAGTTGGCGATAGAGCCAGAAACGTAGGTAGATAACCAAAAAATTAAGTAGGGGCCCGACTAAACTATTTACAAAAATTAGCTCCATATTGTACGTGTTTCGAATTTGAAGTACTCCAGAAAAAATTAGGCGGGCCCTAGGGCACTGCTCCGATAGCTAGTTCACTGGATATAGCTCTTGATGCAATATCGACGTCGATGTGATTTAGGTCACGTGATGCGCTGATTTGGAGCTTGTTCCTTAATTATTTTTTCTTCGACATTTTAGAGCTCGTCTAAGCTAAAATCACACACCCTCTCTCTTATTTACCCACTCAAGCAAATTTTAAATATATAAGAAAACACACATTAAAATACAATTGCATTGGTAAGGACAAGGTATTTCCTAAGGAACGGTTGTTATCAATTTGTTGTTCAAGTAGTTTATTTTTCACCGAATACACGGGAAGGTGGACGTCTAGTATAATACAATAAACAAGAGGTACATCATATAGAGAGCGTTGCCAGATTTATCACGCGACTAGTCGACCACGACGTCTGCAAACAGATATTAAATCACGCAACAGTTTATAGCTCTACAGAGACAAACTATCATTATAAACATTAGCACTCACACATTAATACTCAACTACTTAAGTAGTGGGGTGCCCTCTTTCAAATTAGACACGCTCTAAGAGATATAGAGCATATCAATTTTTTTTTTTACTTTGCAATCATAATTCATTATAATATAATTCTCAGAAGCTGTGAAATATCATTAATAAATAAATGGGACACTTACACGGTCGTTCACCCCCAAAGTAAGTAACCTAATACTTATGTTATGGGTGACGGACAACTGGTAGATATACTACATATATTAGTTTAAATACATACTTAAATACAAATACACACCCAGGCTCGACGAACCAACAAATTGTTTATAGAAAATATTGACCTTCAGAAGGTACAGTCACTGCGCCAACGGGCCATTCAGTCATGCTATATCTACATATTATTTGTAAAGTCCACGAATCCATCCAATCAAGTCATCTAAATTAGCTCTTTCAAGCATTTTTGAATCCATAATGATCAATAAGTTTTAGCTACTTGTCTTCTCATTTCAGTTGCGAGAATACGCCAAAGAGTTACGCGATAAGGTTTCCGCGAAGGCCTCCGATGAAGAACTACAGAGTACGATAAACAAGCAGGTCGCCGTCATCTATAATATCGTTGCAATATGTTTAGGTAATTAATATATCTATACTAATATTATAAAGAGAAAAGATTTGTATGTTTGTTTGTATGTATGTTTGTTACGTTTTCACGCCAAAACTACTGGACCGATTTCAAAAATTCTTTCACCATTGGAAAGCTGCTTTTTCACTGAGCAACGTAGGCTATATGTCATTTTCAAAAATAATAGGGATCCCTAATAAAATTGTAATAAGTTGGGAAAAATTTAGTCGTAAATATATTTCATCGCGTGCGCTGCGGAAACTATTGATGGTAGAACAAAAAAAAATTCTACAGTATTATAGAACGTATCAATATCCACAGAAAAGTCCGCAATACCATATGTCTAACTATTATAGTTATGCCAATATAACTACTTTTTTACATTGTAAAAGTTGGTAAAAGTGCCGACAATAATCAAACCATTTTATTCATATCTCTGTATTAATCCTTATCCCATTAAATGATTATTAATAACTGTTTCAATATGATGCGATGAAATTAAACTCCTTTTTTTGGGACAAAATTCGTTCTATATTTTTTACTACACTTTTCATAGGACATATACAGACTATTACAGACAAATGACACATACCACAGACAAGTTATTTTTGAGTAAACATACCGGCCCCTAAAGGGCAACAGGCCTTTGAACTGGACAAAATCAATAATACAAACAAATTTATAGTTAGAAGTACAGCAGCACTAAATTACAATTTAAAACAACAATATTAAATTAAACAATGAAGTTAGAAATTAAGCTACAAGTTGAAGATACAAAATACTATTATTATTTTCTTATTCTATTGGAAGTAAACAAAGTTTATGTATGGGGCGTTTAACAATACTATTTTTACATTTTAAAGAAACAATTCTAATTAAGCCATCACTACCTGGATGGGTGGCTATGATTTTACCTAAAGCCCATTTAGCTGGAGGAAGTCTCTCATCCTTAATTATGACAATATCATTAATTTTAAGGTCTCTTTGAACACTTGTCCATTTGTTACGTTTCTGTAATTCAACTAAATATTCCTGACTCCACCTTTTCCAAAAGAATTGAAGTTTTTGCTGAATGTACACCCATCTATCTCTATATAAAATTTTTTGGTTTTCTAAATTTTCCTCAGGTACTGTAATTGGTGCTTCACCAATCAAGAAATGTCCCGGGGTTAATACAAAAAAATTGTTAGTGTCCACCGATATAGGGGTGAGTGGACGGGAATTCAAACAACACTCAATTTGACAGAGCAATGTACTATACTCTTCATAAGTTAATTTTGTGTCATTTAACACTCTATTTATATGAAATTTAACAGATTTAACTGCAGATTCCCACAGCCCACCCATGTGCGGAGCACTAGGAGGATTGAATTGCCAATCAGTACCATCATTAGCCAAAAGCTCAGCCAGTTCAGGGGCTAAACCCTTGGTGCTCCGGTCAAACATAAATTTTAAATCTTTACTAGCTCCTACAAAATTTGTTCCACGATCACTTATTAACTTAATACAATGCCCTCTACGTGAACAAAATCTTCTAAATGCAGCTAGGAAGCCACTTGCTGTTAGACTAGTAACCAATTCTAAATGTATTGCTTTTACTGCAGTACACACAAATACAGCTATATATGCCTTTTCTATTCTATTCGAACCACGGCCATGAAATAATTTGATGGTAATAGGGCCAGCAAAATCAACACCGCTCACACTAAAAGGTCTTTGTTGTGTTACACGTTCTTTAGGCAAATTCCCCATTAATTGAGTGCACAAATTGGGAGAGTTTCTACGACAAGTAACACATTTGTGAATTATATTTTTAACCAAATTTTTTACATTAAATATAAAATATTTATTTCTGATATAGTTTAATGTGAGTTGATAGCCACCATGTAAAGTTTTAAAATGAGCATCCTGAACAACTAAATAAGCTAATTTACAAGTTTTATCTAAAATGATAGGATGCTTTACACTATAAGGCATATCAGAATTTTGTAAGCGACCTCTCACTTTTAACAAATTATCTGTATCTATAAATGGAGAAAGCTTTGACAATTTATTTCCCTTCTTTAGACTATAACAAGTTTTATGTTCAAGGTTACCTTTTAAGATGGTTATTTCATCATTAAAAGTACTTATTTGAGACAATAGTAACAAACTATGCAATGAATTTTTTAACTGAGTAGTAGTAAGGTATTTTACATTTTCACATATAGAGTCTCTAGGTTTATTTAATTTTGCTCTACAATTACTAACAAATTTAAAGCAATATGCGACTACACGGATTAACTTTGACAGGCTAGAAAATCTTTCAAATATGATAGGGTCCTCACTGTTATCACACACAACACTATTATGAACTGAAATTTTTAACGGAGTGCGTAGTTCTAACTCAGTGTCTGGTATATCAAACCTTTTAGTATAACTATTATCACTATTTTGTAACCAGGCAGGTCCTCTCCACCACAGAGCACATTTAGGAAGCTCTGCTGGTGATTCACCACGAGATGCTATGTCTGCAGGGTTATCTAATGAAGAAACATGATTCCATCTCTCTTTATCAATTTTATTAGTAATTGCTGAAACTCTGTTAGCAACAAATGTGCTCCAACAACCAGGCACCTTTTGCAACCATGCCAAGACTATTGTAGCATCGGTCCAAGCATAGATATTATTAGAGTGAACATGCAGTGAATGTTGGACTCTTTGCATAAGTCTAGCTAGCAATACTGCTCCACACAACTCTAATCTGGGTGTTGAAATCTTCTTAACAGGGGCGACCTTAGTTTTTGCTTCAATCATGGTCACTTTAACTCCAGTAGAGGTAACTATTCGACTGTATATTACTGCAGAATAAGCTATATCTGATGCATCTGAAAATCCATGTAACTCAAAACATATAAGTTCTCCGGTTACACCAAGCCATCTATCAAACTCTATTATAGGCATCTCTTGAAGCTCTTGGCGAAAAACTATCCACTCTTGCATTAATGATGTGGGTAATACTTCATCCCACTCCAATTTGTCTATCCATAACTTTTGTAGCATATGTTTAGCTCTGACAACAATTGGAGCTAACCAACCAGCTGGATCATATATCTGTGCTATATCACACAACACAGTGCGTTTGGTGAATGGGGCATCTTTATATTTTATATTCAGTTTCAATTCAAATTTATCGGTTTTTGGGTTCCAATTGATGCCTAAAATTTGTCTTGCTTCAGGAACTGTTGATATTAAATTTTTATGGTTTGATACCCATTTGTGTAGTATAAATCCACCTTTATTAAGCAAATTTATCATATTGTCCTTTAATTCTTGTGCTTGGCAAATATCATCAGCGCCAGTTAAAAGATCATCTACATAAAAATCATTACGGAGAGTACTAATAACATGTGGTGGAAAATTATTACATTCATCTATTGCAAGTTGATGAAGTGTTTTAATGGCTAAATATGGAGCACAAGATGTGCCATATGTTACTGTTTTTAATCTATAATGTTGAATAGCTTCATTATTACTCTGTCTCCACACTATTCTTTGAAAATCTATATCTTCAGGGTCTATCCAGATTTGACGATACATTTGTCTTATATCACTAACTAATACAACAGCATGGCGTCTCCATCTTAATGTCACATCTCTAAGATCATTTTGTAGTGGTGGGCCTATTAATAGATTATCATTTAATGATTTGTTATTAGTGGTTTTTGCAGAACCATTAAAAACAACTCTTAATTTAGTTGTAGTATGTTGTTCATTTATTACTGCATGATGTGGCAAATAGTTGGAGGTACTACTACTATCATTAGGTGCCACAAGTTCCATGTGACCCTGCACTATGTAATCATCTATAAATTCTCTATATCCCTTTTCTAAGTTCGGATGTCTCTTAAATTTATTTTCTATGCTATTTAAAGCAGATTGTGCCATTGGAAGTGATTGGCCTAATTTGGGAGGTTGGGTAATAAATGGTAATCTCACTTTATAACGACCATCCTCTGTTCTACTGTGAGTTGCATCAAAATATACTTCACATTGGAGTTCTTCCTTTGTCATTACTCTCTTGCCATAGCTAACTTCTTCTAATTCCCAAAAATGACGAAGGTTACTATCTAGTTCAGATCTCAAATGGTGGATTAAAACCTGATTGTGTGGTTTGTCTATTCTAGTTTTATTCTTCCCTGATATTAACCATCCTAATACAGATTTTTGAGCAATAAGTGTACTATTTTCACTTTTATATACAAGTATCCCTTGTTGTAAAATTTCAGGATACACATCTGCACCTAAAATGAGGTCTATTTTTCCAGGCTGGTTAAATGAGGTATCAGCTAATTTCAAACTGTTCAGTTGAGGCCAATTAACATCATGTGTGTACTGTGGCAAATATGATGTTAAGGACTTTAACACATAACCTTGAATTTTAAATCTATATTTTCGGTTATGTATCGACTCTATTTCAAATTCAACTGATGCTTTAGTAATCGTTTTATTTGAATCTACTCCTACTATGTTTCCTATGACAGGTGTGCGTTTGAGAGCTAGCCATTGGCAGGCCGCCTCGGTCACTAGTGAAGCTTGGGACCCTGGATCCACAAGAGCTCGTAATCTATGCACAATACTATTATCTCTTTGTGAGCGCACTGACACAAGTGCTGTTGCTAGTATAACAGGACTATCTATTGAATTTCCCAATGTTGCTATGTCATTCATCGCTTGAACTGGTTGACTGGTATTGGATGTGGATGGTGCTATACTATAACCATGTAATAATGAGTGGTGCTTGCGGCCACATCTATTGCATGTTGTGGACTGTAAACAACTGTTAACTTGATGGCCTTTCTTAAAACAATTGAAACATAAATTGTTTATTTGTACATATTGTTGTCTATCATTAACATTCATTTGAAGGAACTTTTGACATTTAAATATGAAGTGGTTACCCTTGCAATATACACAGACTACACTATTGTTTGTTGTTATATTTGCTGTAAAAGTTTTTGTAGTAGGTACTGTTCTATGTTGAGAAAACTCTCTGGCTTTCACTGCTTCTAGGGTTCTAAACCTGTATTCTAAAAATTGTGACATATCATACCAGGTTGGCAGTTTATTGTTCGATTCAAGTCTTTGTTCGAAAAGCTTATGAGATTCAGCATCCAACTTTTGTATAATGATGTATACTACTATATCATCCCAACGGTCTGTAGGTATATTCAGACTTTTTAATGTAACTAAACATTCAGAGGTTGTGTCTAATAATTCCTTAATAGATTTTGAAGACTCATTAGATACTTTTCTTTGATTTAAGAGTTTTCCAATAAATGCATTAACAATGCTTCGATGATTATCATATCGCTTGTTTAAAGTTTCCCACATAATATCATAATTGCTCTCACATATTTGAACCTGTTTGACCAGGCCTTCTGCCTCACCGCACAGACTGGATTTCAAATAATGACACTTATTAACTTTACTAATTTGTGCATTATTGTGAACTAAAGACACAAAAAGGTCGCGAAATGACAGCCATTCTTTGTAATCGCCCGAAAATTTTGATAATTGAATAGGAGGTAGCTTTGGTACTACTGGTGATTGTTCTAAATGTTGCTCATTTGTTCCTATAACATTAGATATATGTTGTGTGTTTTCAATATCACATAAACTTTCTTTCAACCGTGTCATAAAGTCTAAGTACACCTCTAACGTAGAATCGTATGTATGTTGTGTAAAATATGTTAAGTTTTTTATCTCTTCAGAGGGTGCCGACACTAAAGTTGAATGACGCTTTTGAAAGTCATTCCAGTAACTTGACAAAGTATCTAAGCGAGTTTGCAGATACCCTTTTGTTATTCTCTCCTTAGGGCTCTTTTTAAAATTTTCCAATAGTCTTTTAATTCGCGCCGAGCAATCTATTTGTGCACGTTGCAGTGCCTCCATATTGTTTTACAACTTTTAATTATATTAATGTCTATCACTTACTGATACCGGGTACTTCTACTTTTCTTACTAAGCAAACACTGACTCGAATACTTAAAAAAAACTATTTATCCGATCGTCGGACCAAAATATGATGCGATGAAATTAAACTCCTTTTTTTGGGACAAAATTCGTTCTATATTTTTTACTACACTTTTCATAGGACATATACAGACTATTACAGACAAATGACACATACCACAGACAAGTTATTTTTGAGTAAACACAATACCAGTAAAATACAATTTAAATTATTAAAATCTGACATCCTAATCAATAGATATTACGAATTTAAGAATGTATATCGAAAGCAAATAATGCCATAACAAATTATTGTAGCGACCGTTATAGCAGGGCCTGCATTTCGTGAGTTAGCTCTTATTCCAAGAATACTAATGATACCCATTTTTTATAATAAATTAATCTACAAAATAAATCTATAGTCCGACTTCGTACCACTACCACGAGATCTGTATGGACGCGGGTGAAACCGCGGGGCTTTGCTATTATTTATAAACTGTACACACAACACCAGGGATGGAGAACCAATCGCACGCAACACAATATTTTGGGCATATCACAATCACGAAAGACATGTTTTAAATAATTTATAGAATTAGGCGTTACTTTGCGGAGATCCATAATACAAAAGTAATAAAAAAAAAAATTTTTGCTATAATCCGCAATACAGTAAATTGAAAATATCCTCCTCCTCGCGTCGTATTCCTCATTACTGAGGGTCCTGATCTCTACGTTTAGGAAGCAGACTTTGACGTAAGACTTCCTTCCATCTGTTTCTGTCTTTGGCCATGTGGAGTGCGTCGTGGAGTTTGGTGTCCAGGGTGGAGCGGATCTGGTCAGACCATCTAATGCAGCTGCCTCTTGTCCGTTTACCACCCACTTTGCCGGTGACCAAGAGCTGCTCCAGATTATGGCCGTCTTTCCTGGCGATGTGTCCAAAGAACTCCATGACCCTTCGCAGACATATTGTGGATATTCTGTCCTTGACTTTTAATTCACGAAGGATAGACTGGTTCGTTCGGAAATAGAAAATATATATAGTGCTAAATATATAGTGGACTATCCGTTTTTTCATACCCGAGTTGTTGTAAGAATTTTAGAAAGGCTAAGGTGGGGCACGGCAAAAAAAGATTGGGAAACACTGGTATACTGTATACTCAATCTCAATATAAATTTAAAATTTACAGAAAACTTGGTGTTAAACGAACGAAAAGTATTATTTTATAATTATGCCGATTTGCCTCCAGGTATCCCACCAGAAAAGTTCACTTTCGAATTTTATAATAAAGAAAAAGTGTACAACACATTTGGATCGTTAACACCGCAAGAGTTCTACGACAAACATGTACGGCCGTTATTCAATGTTGATGAGAAGGTAAGTCAAGCAATATTGATGAAATTTAGTAGAATTAAAGTTTATAGACAAGGGTAACATATAGGAAAATAACCGTGTTTCCTTTGGAAGAACGAAAAATCCATATCGCCTCTTTAGAAGAACAACGTGATATTTGCGAAACCACAACTTTACAGGGGAGCAATTTCAAACATTTAAACGTTGATATATTTAAAAATATTCATTATTTTAATGTAAAAAAACAATTAAATTGTTGCGGTAATTAATGTGCTTTCTGAATATAAGCAAAAATGATATAAAAAAAAGAAATAATAAAAATAACGTTTTTTATGAGATGTCACGTTGTTCTTGTAAAGAGGCGATATGTACATAATTAAGGATCTTTTACTATTAAAGGTATCGCGCTCTTAAGATTCTATTATTATGCAATTTTGGAATTACTAAGGGGCATACAGACAAAAATGCATTTTTATATAATAAGATCACGCCACCATTACGCATCATATGACCAGGAATATACAGCGGAAATATGCTACATAATATTTCTTATAAATAATTTTAGGTGTGCCTTGTGAGTGACCCGCGAGAATCAAATCCATTTGGACATTTATACACACTCCAGTGTCTTGGAAACATGGTAGGCGGAAGACAAACCGCTTACAACAACCAGCCAATCGAGACCCTTATAAAGTAAATATATAATAGTAAAATTAACTAAACTATATTGAATAGTGAGTGTTTTGAATAGAATGGCGCGCGCGACGCGACGCGAACGCAAGCTAGGCCGTTTTGTGCATTCGTTCACGACTAGGGCGGCCCCCCGCCACTCACCCGCCAGACACGATACAGGGAGGCCGTGCGCGGCTTGAACGCGCCTGTATACGGCATTCCTTTTCTTACGCACGTGTGTAATTTTGCGTTTCGGGTGTGGTTCTCAGATTTAGTGACGCGTTTAATCAGTGAAGCGTTTGAGAAGACGCGACCGTCCGCGGTTTTAGTGCGCGTTGGGTTACTGTTCCCCGATATAGGGACGATTCAATAACGTGTGACCTTACGAATGTTGTGTGCACACCGGGTGTTATTTGTGTTATTTAACCGATATAGTAAAGTGTATACTCCGGGAGAAACAGACATTACGTGTCCGTGGAAGACTGCAGAGGCGAGCCAACGGTTTCGGGAATCGGCCAAGTACATACAAGCACACACACACACGTACACATATACACGCAGTGACTCATGAGGCCGGACCACATACAGCTGACAGCCGCATAAGGTAGGTTGAGACGCCGAGACGACGGGTCCAGGTCCCGGAGGTTGTTTCATCCGTCCGCACGTTTGCGCGGAACAGTGAGTGATTGTGAAAATATATACAAAGCACATATATCGTCTGTAAACCGGCAATATGTCCTATCGATTTTAAGCCAAATCACTTTTTGACGGCATTGGGTACTACTGCCCATCATTTGCCGTATCAACATATACTATCTACTACAAAATTTGTAAATAAATAAACATATTTAAAGTCAACTATTTTTTTATTGTATTGTATTAGTTAATAAAGATACCGGCTATACTCACGTCTAATTTTATCGATTTCTTAGCGATAACGTCGTGTAAAGAGCTCATGAATAAGTGCCCCGGACGGGTTCGAAACTAGTCGGGCTAATCCGATAAAATTAGACGTGAGTATAGCCGGTATCTTTATTAACTATGAATACTACTCACGATAGTTTAAAATTAAAAATTGTATTGTATTACATAAAAATTATTGTGAATGTATTATAAATACACACAATCACATTTTTTCTTCTTCCTGAAGAATTGACAAAAGTAAGATATGAAAATTTGCTAGTTCACAGTCGATAATATATATTATATATACAGCAATTATGTTGATTTATATGAAATTGAAATTGAGCATTTCACTTGCTTCACCGCTTCACATTTAAAACTTTTATAATCATCATATTTATTAATCTTAATTAAATATTAAATTGTTATAAAAGAAAAGAAAACTGACTGGCCCGTTGGCGCAGTGGGTAGTGACCCTGCTTCAACTCCGCGGATCGCGGATTCGATTCCCGCCGCGAGCCAACATTTTCTATAAAAAAATTGTTGATTTTTCGAGCCTGGGTTTTTACCAGTTTGTTATTGCCGATTGGTAGGTTACACATATCCCTAGAATTCTCTAGAGATACGCAGGTTTCCTAACAATGTTTTCCTTCACCGAAAAGCGTGTGATAAATTGCAATTATCAATTAGACAAATAAGTTTAAAAAAAAACTCAGTGGTGCCTGCCCGGGGTTTGAACCCATGACCGTCTCTAGAGAATCACACGGTCTCAACGTAGGCTATCACAGCTTATTGCCTGATTTACATGTAGTCATATCAAATTGTATAATTTTTTATGTGTATCCTCTTAGTTTCTAGCTAGTTCTTCTCAGAAAAAGCAAACTTCCGAATCAATGGTAGTAAGTAAAGTAAAGTAACAGCCTGTTACTATGCCCACTGCTGGGCTAAGGCCTCCTCTCTCCGTTATTGGAGAGAAGGATGGAGCTAAGCCCTACCACGCTGTTCCAATGCGGATTGGTAGGTTACACATATCCCTAGAATTCTCTAGAGATATGCAGGTTTCCTCACGATGTTTTCCTTCACCGAAAAGCGTGTGATAAATAGCAATTATCAATTAGATACATAAGTTTTAATAGAAAAACTCATTGGTTTGAACCTATGTCGTCTCTAGAGAGTCGCACGGTCTCACCGCTAGGCTATCACAGCTATAATGGTATGATTCAATGGTAGCTTATTTAAAAACATTTGACGATAAAAAAGTACTGATAACAGTGTATTTACATAAAGCATTTCTTTTTATTTCAGAGTAGTCAAAGACAGTATACAATGTGGGGAAGCGGTTTGGTTTGGGAGTGAGGTCTCTAAGAGATTTGAGCGAAAGAATGGACTCGAAGACTTAGATGCGTAAGTTGACTTGTCATATCTCTATATATTTACTAGCAATGCCCCTCATACATATCAGAAAGTACGTAGATCGTTTGTGGGCTTCGGTATACTTTTTTATAATAAAATTCCTCAATCAATTTTGGACTTGCCTTTACACAAGTTCAAAAAAGCAATTAAAGAGCCTCTCATTAATAAAGCTTACTATAATGTTGAAGACTATGTCAATGATAAGAAAGCTTGGAACTAAATTGCGACCAGCTATGTACTAGACGATATTATAATCTAAGTTTGTTAATAATAGTTAATACAAAACTGTAATATTTATTTTTTAAAAGAGTGACCGCCAACCGGTTGTAGCTTCAATTTAATTTTAATTTGACGATTCAAAAGTGCTTGTAATAGGCCAATTTGAATAAAGACTTATTTGAATTTGAATTTGATTTTGACATACCCGCGTCAAAAAGTTGTCATTACTTTTCATCTAATTTACGGCGAATTGTCTACAGAACCGATTCATGCGGACAGCCACTGGTTGTCCGTGGTTCATGCGGAACGTTGACCTCCATAGAGACCTCGACCTCCCTACCATTACTCACCTCTTTAAATGTTTATCGAAATCTCACTTCGAGAAATTAGAGGTACACCCGAACCCCCTTATTTCAGTTCAACCTACATCCCAGTTAGGTCTGACCACCGAAAAATATAGGCGTCCAAAAAGCGTCAAAATAGTAAGTACGCTCATAGCATCACCATTTACACAAACTTTTCGAAAACTCAGAAAACAAGTCAGGAACCGAAAGAATTCATATATATTATTACATCAGTCGAAATGTATTCTGTGATTTGCAAAATTATACAGATTCCGTGTCGTAAAACATAATTTAAATGTAATTTTATAACCTTTATATGACAACACTGCTAATTAACTATCTATGTCAAAGCAAAGCCTGTGTTTAGGACACAGGTGGGTATAGAGGAAGTCATTAAGTATTTCCACAGTGGCAGATTTTGTAGTTTTCGCAACAGTTTGCAATTCCCACGCGACGGTTCTAATACGCTCGTGACTTGTGTTTTAGACTACGACTTTGCGCGTTGTATATTTTTTCAAAAGAGAAGTGTCCATGCTATTTGATCTTTCATTAAAATAATTTATAGAAGTAGGCGTTACCGTTAGATAACGCATATATCACAAAGCAGCACCACCAATAACAACTACATAAGCATAACACACACTCATTACAACAAATTACTACAAGTAAGTATATGACCCTGACGATCAAATAACGGTCGCAAACACAAAAAACGCGTAATACACACACACAGCGTCTTCGCCGGCGAAGACGAGGTCCCAGTTATCTGACGTCGGTCGCCGCAATGCGACTACTACGCATATACTACTACTACAGACTACTACTACCACTACGCGTCGCCCTAAGCCGGGGTCCGGCCTCAGAGGAGGCACCCTTAGGGCGACGTTCCCCGACGCTAATAGAGCTTCTGCGCTCTACTCTCTGCATTTCGCAAACTCGGCGATGCTTCTGCGCTCGCCCGTCCCGCCCGGTGACACTGTAAAAGCCATTAGGGCTAACAGCATACAGTCAGTTCGAAAAAAAAACGGCGAATTGTGCCAAAATATTGTTTGTTTTTCAAAATTGTAATTAATAATAATATTTCCAGTCACGATTATCGCTTGGTATTCAACACGGACATACAGATCGGATTAAGCAAGGCCGATAGGTTACTCTATGGGGACTCATGTATGACTCACGCCATGGTCTTCACCGCTGTGGGAACGGACGTGAGTATTTAGTTTTTCATTATAAAGCTTTAGGCTTTAGGACCGTGTGACATTTACCAGAGGGTCACGGTTTCAATCCCTAGTCAGGAACCAGAAAATGAATGAACTTCCTATATGCAAGTTTTTTCATTCATTTTCTGAAGAATTATTAGGATATGTGTAACCTGGATTATCTGGAGACCACTGAAAATCAGTAGTGAGGGTTAGGCTTCCAGTCTGAGTGGCAAAAATTATATCTATCTATACTTATTATAAAATAAAGTCCCCAAAGCTGTCTGTCTGTATGTAATCGATTTTCTCTAAATCTACCGAACGAAGTTCAGTACGGTTTTTACTAAAAGGTAGTGCAATTCCTCCGAAAGGTTTAAGTTAATAGCACATAACCGTTTCATGTAAATTGAGTTAAAGAAGTCGTTTTACAACAATTTTTAGTAGGGGTAGTAACAAACCGGTGTCGACTACATAAACTAACTTAGAGGGGGTAATAGGTATAAAAAGCGGTGTCGGGTATTAGAGAGCCAGTCTCATGCCGAGACTCGAGCTACTATAACATGCTAAACACTGAATTTCACGCGGGCGAAACCGCAGGTATTTCTAGCATATTATATAATAATGTTTGCGAATAAGTATATTCGCAAACTGAACATCGAAGCGCACGTTACGTCCGCTTATATTATATCGACGAACCGATGACTACAATGTTCGGGAACGTTCGCGACTCCTAGGGGAGACCGTAAACAACCTTTCGTAAACAATTTTATGACATATGCATTACGAACTCTTTTCGCAAATTCGTAATTATTACTTTTAAGTATAAATAATTTTTTACGTAATGACTCAGGTGTCCAAAAATTTTATTGCAATAAATATCTACAAATAAAGCCGTCGTGTAGTATCTGGCTGAGTAGAATAGACCACCCTCAATTCTTACCGAGGTGTCGTAAAAGGCTACTTAGGTAAGTTGACCCTCCGTGTGGTATCCGGTTGAGTAGAATAGACCACCCTCTTTACCGAAGGGTCGTGAAATACGACTAAGGTAAGTTGACGTCAGGCAGGCGGTTGTAAAATACGTAGCCAAATCAAGTGACAACATGGGATAAGGGCAGGATTATTATTATTACAATATTTCTTAATACTTCTAAGTTTGACGTAATAAGTACAGAACACAGGATATGTCAAATCATGTGACATGATTGTGACATGTTGTGCCGACCCCACTTAGAGTGTGATAAGGGCAGGAGGATGATGGATGATGTTTTTTTACCGTTATACCATTTTGTATGTACAGGAACAAGGAAATCCGCAGAAATTCCGCGTTGAAAACTCATACAGCGACAAAGAGTACGATAAGGGCTACCTACTGCTCACCGAGCCTTGGTTTAGGGAATTCGTGTTTGAGGTAAACTATGAAATTTACTTTATTCGAATATTAGGTAAAGATTAGTATTAGGTTGGCGAACCTTTATGTATCAACTTTCCACTTTCAGAACTTATCGCAAAATGAACACGTAACATCCCCATCCTGCCCTTATCCCACTCAAAGTGGGGTCGGCACACCATGTTATAACTATAAAAATATTTTTTGTATTCAATAGGAAATTTTATAACAACGAAAATAATATAAATATATCTGTGTGCTTCTTTCTCGAGGCACACAGTATTATGCTGAGCTAAGGCCTTTTCTGCACTGTGCTACATACATTAAAATTTAGTTTAGTTTGTAGATATATATATAAATATATATATGTATATGTGTGTGTATTATGTATCACATCTGTAGAATAAACGATTTTTCATTTCATTTTCATTTCATTTTCATAAAAATCAGAGGTATAATTATTATATAGTATTTAAAATTATCTTTAAAATAATTTTAAAGGTCCATTTTTAACACTGAAATGATCACATGCTGCACATTTTGGTCAAAAGGCGATATTGGTGGAGTTAAATAATTGAATAGAATGGACTCAATGAATGAAACTTTTTTTTCATTTTCAGGTGGTTGTAGATAAAAAATATGTGCCGGAAGAAGTTTTGAGCGTATTCAAGCAGGAAGCCAAAGTTCTGCCCGCGTGGGATCCTATGGGAACGCTCGCTTGCCCTATTTGTTCTAAGGAATAATTTAATACTTTTTTTATATAAGACTAACGTTCTGCCATTGTTACATACCGCCATCTCATCTTTTTTTTTAAAACAATTTTAACAACTAAGTATCAGTAATAGTTAAATTGTAAAAAAATATAAATTTTTCACCTTTTCAAGTTTTTTATTATGGTAACCCTAAATAGGCACATATGGTGCCATTTAACAAACAATGTTATTGCATATGCTCTCGCGAAAGTATAATATATAGGAAGATAAATAAATTGTGTTCATTGGAGGTTCAAATTCTATGGGGGCCTTCAAATTTATATACAAATTTAATTTAAGCACAATTAACCGTGCAATGGGCAAGTTTATTGCTAGCCAGTATAAATTATTGAAATATTTTATTTATAGGGCAGTTTAACACTATCATATACAAACTAAATATGGAATGATTACCATAAGCTATAACATAAACTAACAGAGTATATAATCTGTACAGATAACGTATAATTTTATACAGATAATATACAAAAATATCTTGGTCTATTTTTGTAAATTTAAGTAAAATCGCTGAAAGACTTATTAATACTGGAATAGGGGGGTCCATAGGCTTGTCTTTAAGTGAGAGTATCACAATAAACCATGAGCGGGCCGATGGAACTTGCATAATTTATCATAATCGCACAAAATAGAGGCAAAGAGTCACCCTCATTTGCTTACTCTTTATTGTAATATGAAACATTTAGGCTGTTTTTTCTTACTTCATATAATTACAAACTACAAAGTTGTTTATAACTTAACTATATATTTTTTACTTTATATACATAGTTATAAACAACAAAATGCCGTGTGCTATCCGGCAGAGTCGAATGACCACCCTCATTTCTTATTGAGATGTCGTAAAAGTCGACTAAGGTAAGTCGACCCGCCATGTGGTATCCGGCTGAGTAGAATAGACCACCCTCATTCCTTACCGAGGTGTCGTAAATGGTGACTAAGGTAAATTGACCCACCGTGTGCTATCCGGCAGAGTCGAATAGACCACCCTCATTTCTTATTGAGACGTCGTAAAAGTCGACTAAGGTAAGTTGACCCACCGTGTGCTATCCGGCTGAGTAGAATAGACCACCCTCATTTCTTACCGAGGTGTCGTAAAAGGCGACTAAGGTAAGTTGACCCACCGTGTGCTATCCGGCTGAGTAGAATAGACCACCCTCTTTCTTACCGACGTGTCGTAAAATACGACTAAGGTACGTTGATGTCAGGCAGGCGGCCGGTCGTTAAATACGTCGCCAAATCATGTGACAACATTTTTGTAACATGTTGTGCCACTTAGAGTGGGATAAGGGCAGGAGGATGATGAGTTATAAACAACAAAGTTGATTACAACTATATCATGTACAAAAAGTTGTTTTAGTTGTTGCACCTTCCCTCTGATTATTTATCGTGACACTCATTTGTCTACCTCAATAGCCTATGGGTCCGGTACTCAAGTATGATCATACGCCATAAGGTATTATCATGAATAGAAAAGTATAACAACGATGATTCCAAGCAATATAACAGAACTAACGACTTTGCTATAATCCGCACGGGTTAAGTGAATGCATGCAAAGCCAATGTGTATGAAGCAGGCAAAATCTACGCACCTTATACATGCAGGACAAGCCACCACATGCACCCTAAGACGCAATTCACCAGCAACAACGCACACAACAAGCAGCACACACACCCACCACCACAATCTCGACGATCGTTTCGCCCCGAAACCGAACCATCATCAGGAGGATAGGCTCCACGACAAAAATCGTACTGCGCCGCGCTACCCATACAAGCAGTCTTAAATAGTTCAACTCCCACCAATACCCTCCCCTCCGAACACATGTAGCAAAACGGAATTAGATACATTTACTTGCTCGTTAATTAAGTGACCATTGTTATTTTTTATTATCTCAAGTTGCTCTAACGTATTGAGTCGGAGTCCCTTATCACAAGTGTGGAGAATATAAAATGAATGGTCATTAGGCACTTTATGACCGCTTTCCAGCAAATGTTTTGATGAACGATGATTCCTTTACACTTATTCAATACAATAAATAAGACGCAATTTTCTCAAAAATCAGCTCATTTATTCGTTTTGAACATTGTCACATCGACAGCGACAATTTTTTATATTATTTGATACCTATTTGAAGGACATATTTGAACAAAAGTTTTAATATGTTATTGACTTGGTTGGTTTATTTGGCACTGACCCTGCGTTCACCTCCGCGGGTCGTGGGTTCGATCGACAAGGTCACTGCCTACCTACGCCAACGGGCCATTCAACAATATTAAGACTTATATCAAATCGCCGCACCATATTCTTGTTGTTATAATTTTTACTTGACTGGCCCGTTGGCGCTGTGGGTAGTGACCCTGCCTTCAGCTCCGCGGGTCGCGGGTTTGATTCCCGCCGAGGGCCATTTTCTATAAACAAATTGTTGGTTCTTCGAGTCTGGGTGTGTATTTGTATTTAAGTATGTATTTAAACTTATATATGTAGTATATCTGCCAGTTTTCCGTCACCCATAACACAAGTATAAAGTTACCTACTTTGGGGACGGACGACCGTGTGTGTAAATGTCCCATATATTTATTTATTATTTATTATTATTAAATGTTGTGCTTTTAAATGGATAATAAAATACAAATAAATTTATAATAATCTTTTATTTACAACAATTGCACTTTATTAATATATAACAATTTGTTTCCCTATCTGTAATGTGTATAAAAATAATCTTTTTTTATGAATTCAGAGAGTAGGCAGTAAACGGAATTTTGAATTTATAACGCGAAGCTTTTTGTTAAAATTAACATAGACTAACGTAAACTAGCGGATTCTGAAATTAAATTTCAACATTGGATATTAACTTAATTTACGAAAATTATAGATGATTAATATAAAAACTTATTTCGAATTTATAAAAAAAAAGGTTTTATAACTTCAAAGTTGTTGTCAGGGCTTGGAGCAGTGACAACAGAATTGCCAACGCTATATAATTTGACATCGATTTGCGAAAAATATTTAATAATATAATTATTTGAAGTAAAAGATCAAGTATTCTTGTGTACTTCAATTCGAACTATGCGCTACTTGTGCCTTGTGTACTAATTCGTAAATGCACATAGTGTTATTTTTTAACGTCGAACGTTTTTCAAACCAGGTCCATATGTGTTACTAGGTGGTCTAAAGCAGCCTACGATTTTTTTTAATATCAGAGTGAAAGCAAGTTCCCAAAACTAACTGTCTTTTCTAGTATATCCACAGTATAAAATTGTTGAGATATGTTTTACGAATACTTAACTATACTTTTTTATAATTTACAGATTTTATTAGAACAATAGAGCTGTAATAGCCCAGCGGTTAAACCGTGCGTCTCTTTCAAGGGGAACACGACTTCAATTCCGGGCAGGCACCAATAAGCAATTTATCACACGCTTTTCGGTGGAGAAAAACATCGTGAGGAAACCTGCATATCTTTAGAGAATTCTGAAGATATGTGTAACCTACCAATCCGCATTGGAGCGACCAACGTGGTAGGTCTTAACTCCAACCCTTCTCTCCAGAAATGGAGAGAGGACGCCTCTGCCCAGCAGTGGGATTGTAACAGGCCGCTACTTACTTACTTTTTTATTAGAACAATAGAAAATTCAACGGTCCGTCGGTCAGATAAGGACAAATTTATAAGTAACATATCAACAGACACAGCACAGACAATATAAATAAGTTCACTGGATCCAAATCACAAAAAAACATTTAAAAAACCCACCTCCGCTAGTACAATAAACAACAAAACACGTTTGACTAGTTCCATAGCCAAAAAATGTTTATAGTAAAAACCATAGTTATTTGTCAAGGTCGGTTATATTTTAGTACCTACAACGCTCTTAACTTTAAATTAAAAGTAAAGTTCAACAATAGAAAAATAATTTAATTTCTCGATTTCCATAATATTAAAGAAATACACAAAATATTAGAACCTTAGATGTTTAAATAACAGTATTATGATAAACAACAAAGTTATCTTAGACATAATCACGACCAATCATTATATTACTAAAAACAATATAAACCTCACTCTCTTATTCATAAAAACTTTACGATCTATTTACATAGTTGAAATTTCATTAATTTCGTATATTGTCGTTTTATTAGCTAAAAATAAAAAAAGACCTTGTAGCGGCGACGACTTTATGTGATATTCGTGACATTATTATTAACAATACAACACACATATCGTTATATCATTGGTAGTTATAGATTTAGATCAATATAAAATTATAAGTAAATAATGTAATAGGTTGTTCGGAAAGTAACTTCGTGTTCCTCGGCAGGGGATTTCATTGTATTTTTTTTGTAACTGACTTGACAATTAAGTCTTATAATCATGTTTTCTCATACAAAATAAATTACGATTAATGACGTTCTTTTTTTGATACACGCGTACAAAAAAAAACTAACGTAGAGCGGCGCTATCAGTTCAAAAAGTTTGAAATTGGTACAAGTGCCATTTACGCACGTTATTAAAGATTGTTAAAGATTGATCGCGATGTGAGGAATAGAATGAATGCAGGATGGATGAAGTGGCGACAGGTCTCAGGGACAGTATGTGACCCCCGAATGCCCCTTAAACTTAAAGGGAAAATTTATAAATCGGTCATAAGACCTGTCGTAATGTATGGATCAGAATGTTGGGCAATGAAAAAGATGGATGAAAGAAGAGTGCATGCAAATGAGATGAGAATGTTAAGATGGATGTGTGGTGTGACAAGATTGGATAAAATAAGAAATGAGTATATAAGGGGAAGTATGAAAGTTGCGCCCATTGTAGAAAAGATGAGAGGTGCAAGATTGGGATGGTATGGACATGTAATGAGGAGGGATGAAAATCATGTGACTAAACGAGTGTTGGATATGAATGTGGGTGGATATGTGACTAGAGGGAGGCCTAAAAAGAGATGGTTGGAATGTGTGAAGTACGACATGCATATAAAAGGAGTAGCGCCAGAGTTGACGAATGATAGAAGAGAATGGAAGAGGAAAACACGTTGTACCGACCCCACTTAGAGTGGGATAAGGGTAGGAGAAAGAAGAAGAAGTTTAAAGATTGTTAAAGACATATATATTTAACCGTCATGTGTTGTTTCAAATGGTTTATAGAAGCAGGCGTTACTTTGCGGAATTCCATATTAAAGAAACTATAACAGAACTACTTTGCTATAATCCGCGTGTGTCAAGCGTATGTATGTAATGCCAAGTGTATGCTAAGGGTAGGATAGCCTATCCTGCTGATGATGCTTCGTTTTCGGAGCTAAACGATCGTAGAGATTTTGGTGTTGGTTGTGTGTACTCGGTTCATTGTTCGTGATGGGGGTATCTTGGAATACAAGTCACCAGGACAAGTCCTGCATGTGTAAGGCACGTGAATTTAGCCTGCTTCATATACTTAGCATTACATACATTCGCTTGACACGCGCGGATTATAGCACATTCGCTTATAGCAAAGTAGTTATTTTATATTATCTGTGTATTGTGTCTATCAGTGTCAATTAACGTTTATTAAATTTGACGTGTTAACAACGTTACTCCGCCCAAAGTGTTAACATTCTAATATGTCTAAGGTCGACGTTAGGTCCCTTTTTATTTTTAGTACTATATACAATTGCTTTATCATATTTTAATAATAGTCTTTGCATTATTGTACTATCTGCTAATGAAAAAATTTGGATTTTAAATTAAATAAAAAGTACATAATATTAACGAAGTGAACAGCGCCTCTCGGACATTTAACACAAATAATATTATAATTAATAAAAAGGAACTAAAAGCTAAATATTCTTTTTAACTTATATTCAAAGACCAATAAAAAAATTAAAAGAATCATTAACGATATAGATATAGTGTTTTGTGTTACCTAAAATCAAAATTTCATCAACTCTCGTGCGTAAACGAAATTTTGAGGTCTGCGTAGTCCAAAAAATTTGTTTATGAGAATGATTAACACCGGCACACAAAAAAAAGTGGTAAGTGCATTTCATCGGACCGACCTATGCGTACATACTTAGACCCACCGAATTTTTAATTCAAGACCAGTGCGACCTAAACACCTTTAAAATTACGGGAAACTTAAAAAAATAGATTAGCTATTAGATTTATAGAGAAACTATCTATCCCAGCGGCTTCGCCCGCGCGGAAATAGCTGTGTCAATAATTTTTTTCCCGAATTGAAATCTTGAACATAAAAATAGTTTTTGTGATTTAACCATAAGAGTTAGAGACATATTATCTTGACCTTTTTGGTAGCATTTTTGTAGATCTACAATTCTCTACTACATAATTTTAGTGTATCTTCGTTGGTTTACGCGTCACACGAGCGTAAAGCTCCCAGCATGCGAGTTTTTTCACAACCGCGCAACCTTTTAAACAATATATGTATATTCTACTTAACTGTAATGAAATGTTAACCTTAACCTTCCGGAAGAATTACACTACCGTTAAATAAAAAGCGTACAAAAAAAATCCGTTAATTAGATTTTGACAAAATCGGACACTTACAGACAGACTTATGGGGACTTTGTTTTATGTGTACTAGATACGATAATCTGCAGTTTTGAGAATATACAATTTTTTCTTGAGAAATTCAAACAAAGCCAAGCAGGATTTTTATGTTTTTAGATGCGCTGAATACTAATACAACGTTTCTTTGACGATTATCGTATATAAGGTATCGTACTATTTTTTTTCTGGATATTTTCAAACTGACCTTGAATTCAGATTTAGTGGGTCGTAATACGAACCCATAGGTTGGCTCGGTCATGTGCACTTTCGACTTGTAATATTTTTGTGACGGCGTAATTGTTAATGATTTACACTATTGACAACCTTTTATTTTTACCCTCTTGGAGTACGTTCGTAACGCTTCTAAGGGTACAGGCACTATACACAGTATATCAGATCCATCTGATTCCTCTCAAGGCATCATGCTCCCTCATTACCCTGTATCCATATTCCATTAAAAAACGAATCATTCTAATACAATATTGAAAAGCGTATTTAAGGCAAATTGAGTGATAATCAATATTGCGAGGAATATGACCTAAGATTTGGTAAAATCAATGTATAAAGTCAGGTTATATACACGATGTTTGTTTGATCATGTAAAAAAGATAAATTCACTTTTGTTATGTTAGGGACTTTATCATTTATATTGTCAGATTTTTTTTTGGATTTCAATACTGTTGTAAAGGAGTCTAGTCTTTGAGTTCTCCATTAGTTAGGACTAGTTCAATTAATTTTTTAAACTCAACTAATCAAAATATCACACAAGAATGTGTCTATTGAGTTTTTTTATGCATCTAGTCTCTTCTTTTTTTTTCTTTCGCTCTGATGATGAGTTCTAAATCCAAATGGTTTCCAAGGTGTTTTTGGAGTCTTGAAATTCTTTTTTGGCTCCAGTCCTTTATATAAGACTGTAGATAATTTATGGAATTAGGCGTTACTTTGCAGAGATCCAAAATACAAAAGTAATAATAAAATTAGTTATCGCGGATTATAGCAATATAATTTTATTATTACTTTTGTATAAGACTGTAGGTTAACCGTTTAACTTAATCTTGGCGTACGTACAAGGGCACAAGGGCCTACAAGGACGCGGAGGCAGAACGATAACGGGACTGTCCCCGTTCTCAAACTACATCCGCCCCCTTGTACCCCGCACAAGAGGACTAAGTCAAACGGTTAGCAAATATAATTGTTCAGCTTACTTGAGTCTTACAATTAATTCGAATATTCAAATTAACGCCTCGAAGACTCGAGTCTTTTGTAGAACTAAAATCTCAGGTAAAAGTGTTGCTGTATAATTTATTTTTGTAATATCAAGGAATAATTTCGTAGTTTGCAATTTTGTTTATGCAGTTAAAGATCAATATCAGATATTTTGTATCTGAAGTATTAGAAATGGTTATTCTAGACGTCAATACGCCCCAAAGTATTTAAAACCACAGTTGGAATCCAATTCAGCCGGTAAGACCCGATATTTATGAGAGGATTAAATTTAAAAATAAATGTAATACCCTAAATATAAAACATTTAAAAAGTTATGAAAAATGAATTCCTAGTGAATTCATTTTTCAGTGTCAGTTAAATACTTTTGATTAACAGGCATTGCTGCATATTAGATATGTATATTTAATAATTAAACAATTGACACAATAAATGTTGAACACACAACATTGTGTGTAACCTTTGGGAGCCAGTTTCATACAAAACTTGTTAGAAACAAGTGATAGTGGTTTATCTTATTTTATTATCACTTTTTGTGTGCGCCCAGTAATTAAACATCTGGAATAAATCTGATTACATTTCAACTCCTAATTAACAACATTAAACTGTTATTGCTCCTTTTTTCTGTATACTTATGTATGGACCACGTTCATATCCTGTTGAATAGACTAACTAATTTTAATGACTCACTTTTATGTCTTTTAAGTACTTAAGTTTCGCCCAAACACCTTGACACATTCTGTTCAGGCGATTGTCGTGTGTCTCTCTAGCGAATGCAGCTACATTCCTAACTATGTGCCTCGCTATTTTAAGATTGCCTTTTTGTGAAAATGCTAATGCCGAATAAAGTCTGCTCCGTGCTGCGAGGCTGTCATCACCGAGCATTTTAGACAACTGGTATTGTCGTATTGATATCCTGCCAGCTTCTTCTGCCTGTAAAAAAAAGTGAACTTATATCTCTGTTACTGCTGAATAAGACCCGATTTCAAGAGGATTATTTAAGCAAAGCAGCTTGTGTTGACAAGTTGACAGCATTTGTTTGACAAGTCCTGCTTGTATAAGATTTAAAAACTGATAATCAAATCAAATCAAAATTAAAATAATCTTTATTCAAGTAAGCTCTTTCCATGCACTTTTGAATCTTCAAGGATCAACTATATTTAATGAAGCTACAACTGGTTCGAAATGTTGCTGTTACTGGGAGGAACCAACAAGAATCTCAGCGGTCAATCTTTTAAACATTTTAAATTTCCATTATTCAACACAACAACAAGACTGTGTCTAGTTTGAAGCTAAAAGCATATTCAAACCCAAGCAAACAAATGAGTTGCTAACTCTGCCGAGTCTGTTATGAGTCTGAGTATGTTAAGCGGAGTAACATACACAATAAAATCAACCAGAGGTTTTCCTCAGGGAGGGTGTCTTTCACCCCTTTTATGGTGTCTCCTTCTAGATTCATTAGTTAGGGAAATTAATAAAAGAAAGACATATACGCAAGCATACTCAGATGACGGAGTCCTTTTAGTAACTGGGAAAGACCTGAGCACTATAAGGAACATAATGGGTAATAGCATTAAAATAACATTAAGATGGTGTCAGGAAAGTGGTCTTAACCTAAATCCTATGAAAACCAAACTAGTTCTTTTTACTAATAAAAAGAAAATAGCCAACTTCAATCCACTCAACATAAACGGAGTCGAGATACAGTTGATAAAGGAAATAAAATACCTAGGGATCACACTGGATAAAACCCTTAGGTTTAGAACACATTAAAGAACAATGCAATAGAGCTAAAATGGCGCTTATGCAATGTAGAAGAACAGTGGGAAGAACCTGGGGTATGAAGCCAAATATTGTTAAGTGGATATATACGGCTATCATACTAGCCAGATTACTTTACGGCGCTTCGATCTGGTGGCATAGAGCCAAGATCGGAGTCAATAGTAAGGATTTAACGAAAGTACAGAGGATAGCAACAGTAATGATTACAGGCGCAGTGCGAACCACTCCATCCGCCGCACTAGAGGTCCTGGTAGGACTATATCCATTGGATCTAGCAGCCAAAAGAAAAGCTATAGAACAATGGTACAAGATGAAAGTATTCCAACAATGGAAGGGAAACTTTACGGATAAAGGTCACACTGAAATAGAGAAAATCTACGGAGATAATCTGTCAATGGTCGTCAAGAGAAGTGACTTGATCAAAAGACAGAAAATCTTCGATAAAAAAATATAGAATACACATAGGAGCTAAGGAAGACTGGGAAGTAAATATTAGTGACTCGCGTCAGACCATCTGCTACACGGACGGCTTTAGACGAGAATCCACGAAGCTGGCAGGAGCTGGTATTATCGACAGCACCTTGTCAAATTTACACCAGGTCTTAAATCTGGGTAAATATACAAGCATTTTCCAGGCCGAAATGTTGGCTATTATGGAGTGCGCCAGGAAATTGAAAGAAACACGTACAGAACCAATACACAACATAGTTATATACAGTGACAGTCAAGCGGCACTAAAAGCACTTGACCGCATAGAAACAACTTCAGTTATCGTGAAGGAATGTAAACAAGTACTTAATGAACTAGCTGAAATTGGAGAAGTAACGATCGCTTGGGTCCCAGAACACCATGGTCATCTAGGGAACGAAAAAGCCGAAGAAATTGGCAAGAAAAGGAGCGAGCCAAACGTTCGTAGGCCCAGAACCTTTTCTCCCAATCGGAAACACGATAATAAAGTGCGTCATAGATAAAAGAATAGAAATAGAATCGAGCACTAGATGGAGAAACACAACATTTCGACAATCAAAGCTGTTTCTCAAATCTTTCGACACAAAGAAAACAAAACAGCTAATGTCTCACAGCAGGAGAACTGTGGCAATTATAACAGGCATAACTACTGGGCACTGCCTGTTAAACAGACACTTGTCAATAATGAGAATAAAAGAAGATTCAGCGTGCCCAGAGTGTGGAGAAGAAGAAACGAGTCTCTACCTTATGGCTGAGTGCCCGATGTACTCATTGGTAAGATGGGAGATATTAGGTAAGGACGAAATTGAAGCTGATGACCTAACAAATATCTCCTTCAGGGATATTATAAGGTTTGTAAAAGCAACAGGTAGGCTAGAGCAGATGACACTATCGGGACAACAGTGAAATCCTTGTCCCAACAAGGGGAAATGGGTGGAATAGTCCAGTATTGGAGCTGACCACCCATCCTGTACCGGCAGGCATCCCCAAAATTAGATAAGATAAGATAACTCTGCTGAGTCACAACACAGGAATCACAAGCTTTCTTTGCCCTCTTGTATGTCTATGAGATGATAATACACTCTACATTAAGCATTGTAGATTTTCTCTTATCACTGACTATACCTAAATAATATTATAATTACTCTTGCTTGATAAAAAAAAAACACTAAGTATTATATACTGCTTGTATATAATATACTTGTATGATTAAAATTTTCATCAATTACAAATTTTTAATGCATTATTGTTACAAGTAGTTGTGATTAAAAAAAATTATATGCAAATTAATATGTTTGTAATAAACACAAATATGCAGAAGAGCCAAGTATAAACCTGTAACAAATAATCTGTCAATTTTTGGGCAAAAATTTCATTATGGTACTTACACAATGTTCAAAGTAGTCTCCTAATGCTGAATAGGCTCCTCCTAGTGTTGACAGCCAAGAAAATGCATTTTCTATTTCTACCCTACTCCATACTAGATATAACATCCTGGCATTCCTGAAAAATTGTAATTTTAAGTAATGTTACTTTGGCTTCATTAATCAATCGTTTGTCATCATCTGCTCCTACAAACAATAAGTGACAAAAAAGCAGAAAAAAGAAACTGTATTTCGGAACACACTAAATTAATATATTGATTTATCATTCTTAGTTGCTACTGACTGCCAAAAAAAAGATAGACTTAAGCTCTTCCAGACCCCCATATACTCCTTTTTTTATCTAGATCACAAAAATTCTCATTAAAGCAACGTTAGTCTAAAATAATTACTAATGCATATTGTTTTCTAAATTTGCCATTCCATCGTTTACAATCATACTACAAGTCCACCGCCAGATGTCTACTGTGATCACTAAAGACACTAAGAATATCATTTCTGATGCTATCAGTAGTATTTTGTTCCCAAGACAATGATTTCATATATATCGCAATTGTAAATGCTGTAAATATGGTAATTGAATTTTTAATCATCAATACTGATTTTAGTACTGGTAATGATACCGGGTTGCTATGCATGGCAGGGCTTTGAAAATGGCTCTTAATCATTTCCTAGGAAATGACAAAGTCAAAACATTATTTCATACTTATATAAATAATAAACGAAACACAACGAATACGAAGTACAATGAAAACTATTGTTAATATGAACATACCAAGCGTAATCAATAACTTCTTTATCCGGTGGTTCTAAAATTAATTTTAAAAACACTCTCCCATTATTTGGATAACCACTTAATTCGTATAAATACTGAAGCACATTAGTTCTGTACACATCAGAGTTCAAGCACTCCTTAACAAATGGCTGTAGAAATAATGCGGTTGTATTTAACTTCAAGATTTTTCTATTTATTTCTTTGTATTCAGTTTTTATTTCAATTGGATCTTTAGTGTTATTATCGCTTAAATTAACTCTAATACCGATTGATTTATAACTGTGCTCATCTGGTAATGCAACACGGTTTTCGGAAATATAACATACTGTATAAGGACTTTTAAATAAACGAACTTTTGTAACAAGTTGCATTTTAGTGATAATTGATAATTCTCAAACAAAAAACAAGTCAAATTTGATCTGATCACAGATGCCTTTATCACAGACGAATAACTAATTATTGATTCGGAACTGTCACCGAGACCTAATATCAGAATCTTAGATTTAGTGATCCAATGTAGGTACCTATATCAGAGTAATTTTTATTCTTACTGCTGTTATCTAGGGAACAATCTAAGATCTTTGGCCATACCAACAACTATCTGAATAAAGTAAATGTTTCATAAATTAATACTTATATTACACCATGCTGTACCAGGGCTCAAAAAGGTCGCGGGAAGCCGCTTGCGCAGGCAATCCAAGCGGCGCAGGATCGTGTGGTGTGGAGATTCCTTAAGGAGACCTATGTCCAGCTGTGGACGTCCATCGGTTGAAAAAGAAGTACCAGGGCTCTGAAATTACCTACACTACACTAATTTAAATGGACATACTGAATTCGAGATAAAATCTTAATTGTCAGAAAACTAAGTATTCCTATAGGTATAGATCTGCTTGCGATGAGACAGAACGTTACAGACAAAAGATAAAGTAAAAAAATAACAACTTGTTTTTCCCTTTATTATCATTGTATGTAATAATAACAGTATTTATGCTTGTAAATATTTTTAGTCTCCGAATGTATTCTGCCGAGTTACAGCATGTATACATCAATCAGTAATTTATTAATTTTATTATCATTTAACGTCCTGTTTACATTTCTATTATGTAATTACCATATTACTTCCTTTTAGGGGTAAATGGAGAGGTACTTGACCTCCTTATGCGAGCACGTAATTTCGCGAAAGCAGGTGGCGGGGCGGATTCGGGAAGTCGAATCCGTGGATTCTATCCAACGCAAGTGCGACGCAAGTCTATCAAAAATGATACAATAATATCATTGTCCATATATTCTTAAATAATTCTTAACAGCATATGAAGGACAAAATATAGGAAAAATTTATAATTTTATTTTAAGTAATAATTACCCAGGCATAATTTTTCTTACAATCAAATTCAATGAAATTTATGACACATTTCTCAATTCAATAATTTATAATATATTTGTTATTTGTAGTTAGTTAATTGCAAATTAGCAAAGCCGATTACAAAAATGTATTTTACATGTAGAAACAATGTTTTGATTTTCCATCAATAGCAATAGGTTTGACTAGAACCTGCTACAATATATGTATTGAAAAACAACATATATTCCTATACAAGATAACAGATAATAAAAATCTATATTAAGAATACAACAAAAAATTATTTCTTAAGGTTAGTATAGAATTAGTAGTTAAATACATTTATTTTATATAATTATACATTTATATGTAACTACACGATTCTTGTAATATGTTTCCTTTGAAGTGCCTGCACTTCTTTCTCCTTTTCTATGTGCTATTCACATAATAAACTTCTTTAAATAATTTCTTTGTTAGAGCCACATCACTCAGATTCTTCCAACCATCAGAGTGCAAAACTTCTGAATTTTTTTTAATAAATTCAAATACCTTTTTTTGAATCTTTTGCATTTTAAACTTTTCGGACAGCACAGCTATATCTATTGCATTGTGTACAGTTATATTTTCGCCGATAACATATTCTGTTTCCTTAAATAGATTGTCTAGCTTATACTTCTCTGCCATATCTAAGACTTGAGAACAATCATGTTCTAAAATGTTTTCCACAGAACCAGTATAAATGTATTCCAAGAACTTTTCTATACCATCATCATTACAGTCAATGGCTAATGAGCTCGCTTCTGAATGTTTCATAAAATCTCTTAAAACTGAACTATGTGCTGCTAAAAGCAATTTGTGAACATCATATTTTCTCCCACTTGTTGATTCTAGTGCAAAATCTGTATCTTCATTTCTCTTGAAAAGATTAGACAAGTTATGGTTTCTCTTAATTCTCATTATTATTCCTTTGTCTAGAACACAACTTGGTTTTATATTAATTTCTATGGGAATGCAAAGTGTTAACTTGTCCAAAACTTTCAAATCATTATTTGTGAAACAATAAGATGCTACATGATGACTTTCATCAATTTCACAAGTTTTGTAAGTTTTCCAAGACAATTTTTTGGGCAGTGTTAAATATGTTAAGATACCATCATCAGAATCAATTGCAATCTTACTAATTGAACTGGAATCACTAATGCCCATTGTAAATGTTCCTATATTTCGATGGCAAACAAATATGTTTAATATATTATTATTTAAAGGACATACAGAAGTTGTGCAATAGAACCATAGCTGTGACTTTTTGCGAGCATTTTCCTTAGAATATATTCCACCCAAGTCGTAATGATCACTGTGAGTTAACTTCACAGATAAATCAAAAATACACAGTTTCTTTGCTTGATCTGCGAGGCATTGATTGAGTCCTGATATTGCATCATGATGAAACTAGAAATAAAAAAGTTTTAATATTTATTGTAGTTACCAATAAAGTTTATGTTTTCACAGGCTTAGATTTTAATCTACATTTTAAAAAGATATTTTTTCTGAAATATCACAGTTATTGTAGTGCATATGCAAATGTCCCAATAAAATTGTTTTGTAAAATATTAATAATAATAGGTCATTTATTAATTTGGCACATTAAAATTTTGTTTGCATCTTCATTTCTGAAAATACATTATAAATATAAAATAAAAAAAAATAATAATGATTTTATAATTACACTTACATCACAAACATAATTTTTATAGGTACTTATTTTGATGAAATATTATAACTTTTAATAATTATTTATGTTTTATACATGAATGTAGGGCTGTGACATTGCATTTTGCATTAATTTAAAAAATATATATCTGAGGTCAAGCCTGTCAGCTTTGATATAGATGATTACAGTATAATCACACTATTAAAAAGCGAAGGATGCCAGATTATTGGAATGTTCGAATTACTGGATTATAGTGAAAAAGTCATAGGTAATTAATAAAATAAAATAAAGCATAGTTTTAAAATAATTCTTAATTGAGGTCTGTTTTTGTGCAACTTGCAGTTCTTGCTTAAAACGTTTTCTCACATATTGCGAAGAATTATATCTATATATAGTATAATCTTACTAATCCGCCACTTCAATAGATCAACATGTCCAATAATCTGGCACCTTGGAGCCACAAAGTACTACCACAACTGTATGAGTTAAACCAGATAATGCAATAATTTGTTTCAATATCTGCATAACATGGACAGAAGAAAACAGTATATCTGCCAAAGATATTATATATTAAGTTCACTGCAAATTATAAAACAATACCTCCACTTGTTTATTTTCAGATCCATACTGGCTAAATGATTCTTCACTGGATGGTGACGCAAGATTATACCCTTCTAAGGCAAATTCAATCAAATCTTCCCCATTCTCAATAACTGGTGGTAGAACAAGGTTAGGTAATCTAAGTACTCCATTAGCTATATCCATTTCCAACTGCTCTGGATTCAAATCCATATTTCTTCAAATGAAATAGAAAAGTTAATATTAGTTTATTTGATCCAGTTATCAATGTACATTTATGCTATATTAGTGTTATATGAAACTGAATACTGACAAAATCTATCCATATTTCTAAATACCATATTGTAATACGTACAAATATACATTTTTAACTCCTTTAAAAAACCACCGTGATACGGTCCTAGTATAAACTCATATGTATATAAATATTTATATTTGTACAGAAAACAGACTGATATTTATCAGAGAATAAAATTTAATAAAAAGACAATTAAGTCAATAATTTATATTTCAAAAACGAATATACTGCAAAAAAGGGAACGTAGACTCCTAAATTCATATATATTTCTTAAGTAGGTAAGTATTATTCAGGTGAATCATCCATCAATACTAAAATATATACTTACTCAATATGCAATGATTTTTTTTACCACAAACGCTGAAGTTAAATAATATTTCAAAGCCCGAATTACTATATTTCAATAGTATCTGCATGTACAATTAAAAATAGCGGCTATGAACAACGCAGAAAAACCGCTAATATCAACTTAATACTTATGGAATATGAATGTGAAAAAATAATCGATTTTTATATTAATCGATTACTTTAGTATTATAATCGAGTTTCTGAACATTATAAATCCATTTTTTTAAATCGATTATATTATTTATCTTTTTTTAAATAAAGTATGCATTGGTGCACGTTTACGTTGCTGGCACGTACCACCGGTGGCTACAAGATAACTCAACAAAAAATACACTTTAATAACTCCAATAGCATGAAAATGGCTACCCCGGCAATAATCTTTTGAAAATGGACAAATGTTACCGGACGCGTCCGATAGATCGAAAAGCATTAAGTTTTTTTAATTGTACTAGATCGTCAATTATCTTAAAAAAAACGATTATTATTAATGGATTTTTTTTGATTTAGATTAATCGTTTTGTTTAAATCTATTTATTTTGAAGCGAGAAAATCATTTTTTTCCACTCCAAGTCACATCCCTACATCGACTATGTCTCATATTATTTTATTACTATAATCGATTTTCTAAACATAATTAATAAATCATTATTAATTAATCGATTATTTAAATTAGGTAACCTCTTTTTCTTCTTTTTTAAATTCTTTGTTTTTTAAGATATGTTGTTGAATGAAACCTATGTGGGCATTCACACATGTTTATCGAATTTAAAAACCAGTGAACGTTATTGTTTATACACTTTTCCGTTTATACACTGTCTTTATTCTAATGAAGCAATATTTTTGTAAAAACAACTTTTGAAGTAGAAAAAAAGCAAAATCGCAATGAAAGAAAATCGATTTTAAAAATCATTTATTAATAATCGATTAAAAAAAAACTATTTATCGTAAAAAGAAATCGGGTTTCCCACTCAAATTTACATCCTAAAAATCCATCCATCGGCCGTCCGGCATCCGCCGTCCACCGTCCTATTTATTATAATTATTAGGATTTCAGATTAGGCTGGAGATACATAGGTAGATTGGATCCCGGTACCTTCATTTTCAGTGTGCCCGTTCCCAAGTGAGCTGTAATAACATTGTAGATGACAATGGCCTTTCTTTTCTAAAATATTGTACATTGCGACATCTATTAAATGTTTCAATAAAACTTTCTGCCTTTCCTACTTGCTAAGAGATGGCGATCGCGGCAACCTTAAAAGTGCTTCTAAGTTTCACCTGGTGAAAATCATAGCTTCCAAACAAATGAAGATATCAGTAAAAATAAAATGAATAATCTCTAAAACATTCAGATCATATTGGAAAAGTGGCATTGGTCCCACGCAACATTAACCAACAATTATAAAAGGATTGGTGATGTATATAATAGACAAAGTAGAAACCAACATAAGCTTGCGATACCTGCTTTGCGCCTTCCCTCGTTTGTGGGTTTTGGTATAAGATTCTATAATAAAATTCCACAATCTACTTTAACTTTACCATTAAAGCAGTTTAAAAATACTATTAAAAAAGGCTAATTCAGAAAGCCTACTATACTATTGAAGATTACTTAGACGATAAGAATGTGTGGATATAGCTAATCTTCGACCCTGTACAAGACATTAATAACTATATGTAACTAATGATAAGAATTATTCTTTGAAAAGGGCAACTGCAGAGTTTCTTGCTGGTTATTCTTGTTAGCAGCAGCTTTTCGAACCAGCAGTAGATGTTGATGGTTCAAAAGCACTTGTTTACAAGTTTACTTGAATAAAGAAAATTTTGAATTTGAATATGAATTAATTTTATCATATTTAGCTATAAGACTTTATAAAAATAATGCTTGTTAACAGTTTTAACATTACTCACATTGCCAAAATTAAGTACCAATATTGAGAGCCACCATAAAAATAGCAAAATTTATCTCATAGTAGCACAATGCTGTCTTAAGTGATTGACATAGTGCTGGAATTAAGTTGCTATAACCTATAAAGGATAAAAGTTAAACATAATGCAATAAGAGTCTCACTGACTGATCATCAGATAACATGATGAGAATTAGTCCATTTCTGATTTATTTAACACTTGCTGCAGATATTTTCTTTATCATTAAAAGCCAGAAATGCTGTTTAATAAAACTTGAATCATTTTAAAAAGTATTCCTTGTCATCCTCTTCTGTACATCGAACTATATTTTGCTGAATCAATCTTTTCAATTCCTGCACATTTTTTGCATAATGCATAGACCTCAGTTTATCAGCAACATAATTCCCAAATATTTGATAATAATCAATACTTGTATTACTACCATTGTCACTATTCAAAAAGTCACCTGTTGATTCATTAAATTCTGACAACATACTATTACTTTCTACATTATCTGCATACATGGAATCGTCTTTGATGTGTAAATATGTATCATCATGATTATGATCTATAACATCTATTTGTAAATCTTTTACCTGAAACAAAGATATAATATTAATATTTAAGTGAAAAAGGTACTTACAGGCCTTTTAAAAATGTATAATCAATAAAACTTAACCAAGGTCATGTTACTGTTACTATCTGTAAATTCTGAATTACGTTCTGCATAGCCAAAAACAGCCTTTAAAGGGTTGAACCATATCCATTTACTATCATATAAATTATCCGATCCAAATTCTTCAGCATAGTTCTTCATATTTTTATATTCTTTCAACCATTGAGCTCGCAAAATACGTATTTTTCTCCCTACTTCTACAATTGTTGTATTTAGTTCTTCTGCCAATTTTCTTTGTATTATTCTTTTCTTTACTAAATTTTTATACTCTGCTGAACTTGAATCCCACAGAATGGGATTTTCCTTGTATAGTGCAATTAACGTTTTTATTTCTGTTTTGGACCAGTGTTTTTTTTCCATCGTAACAATATTTTCTTAAAACTAGAATCTGCACGTAATCTGCTCAAGCGATTTGTAAATAAATCTACTCTAGAGTTGAGTAGCTCGCGAGCTAAAGACAAGAAAGATATATATCTCTCCAAAAGATATAATCACTCTCTAGCTCGCATGTGTTTCAATTATATCTCTATATCTTTAATCTTAAGAGTCAATTTTCGTGATGAGTTACGGCTCGTTCAGAGTTAGAGTGAAAGAGATGATCTTATATAGCAATTTACATGTCAGAAAGAGAGACGAATAACTCTTTCAGAGTTAGAGTGAAAGAGATGAGCTTATATAGCAATTTACATGTCAGAAAGAGAGACGAATAACTCTATTGCATATTTGAATTATTTGTATTAAAATTTAAAAATGTAAGTTGTAAACTACGAATTTTCTGAACGACAACAACACATGCGCGGGCGCTTAGTTTTTTGTGCTTTATCACAAAGACATAAAATGCTTAATAGGAAGAAAGAATGCGACCAAAAAAAGCTCACTAATTCGAAAACAATTATTTGTTTATTTACATTCAATTCTCAGTTTCGTTACTTTAATTACTTTTCTTCCGTAATTGCGTCCGCACGGATACGTCTTAAATAGTTTTAAATTCTATTTGCGTCTCAAGTTATAGTGTTTATATTATTATTATTAAAAATGTAAACTACGGATTTTCGGAACGTCAACACGCGCCGGCGTTCAGCTTTTTTGTGCTTTATGTCAAAGACATAAAATGCTTAATTGGATGCAAATGTACCAAAAAAAAAATCACTATTTCGCGAACGATTATTTATTTACATTCCATTCTTAGTGGGAAGAAGTCATCCTTACCTGTACATATCAGAAAAGTGTAAATAATAGTGTACATAATAAATAGAAAAAAAAATAAAGAAAATATGTAGCATAATTTATATAATAAATAAAAAAGTACAATACCGCCTTACTGAGTTCTAAATCCGGGCTAAAAGAGCCGAAGATATATCGGATATATTTTTAGTCTTAGTTGCTTTATACTCTCAAGCCGTACTGAGCTAAAAGAGTTAAAGATATAAAAGAGTGATATATATCCCAAGAGCGAAAAGATATATATCACTCTTTTCTTGTCAGGGATACATTTCGCCCATGTCTAATCTACTCTGACACAGTTGACAGTATGTACTATGTACACTGCATAGACTACTAACCATAGATATACACTATATTCTACAATATGATAGAGATCTTTTATTCTAAAAGTGCACGCCCCTCCAATGTCTTTACTCACACATAAAAAACTTATGTACAGACGAAATCCACGCAACTTGTTATTCTAATTGGTTACTCAGTAGACATGGGCGAAATGTATCCCTGACAAGAAAAGAGTGATATATATCTTTTCGCTCTTGGGATATATATCACTCTTTTATATCTTTAACTCTTTTAACTCAGTACGGCTTGAGAGTATAAAGCAACTAAGACTAAAAATATATCCGATATATCTTCGGCTCTTTTAGCCCGGACTTAGAACTTAGTAAGGCGGTATTGTACTTTTTTATTTATTATATAAATTATGCTACATATTTTCTTTATTTTTTTATTTTTTTCTATTTATTATGTACACTATTATTTACACTTTTCTGATATGTACAGGTAAGGATGACTTCTTCCCACTAAGAATGGAATGTAAATAAATAATCGTTCGCGAATTAGTGATTTTTTTTTTGGTACATTTGCATCCAATTAAGCATTTTATGTCTTGCATAAAGCACAAAAAAGCTGAACGCCGGCGCGTGTTGTCGTTCCGAAAATCCGTAGTTTACATTTTTAATACAAATATGCAATAGAGTTATTCGTATCTCTCTTTGACATGTAAATTGCTATATAAGCTCATCTCTTTCACTCTAACTCTGAACGAGCCGTAACTCATTACGAAAATTGACTCTTAAGATTAAAGATAGATATAATTGAAACACATGCGAGCTAGAGAGTGATTATATCTTCTGGAGAGATATATATCTTTCTTGTCTTTAGCTCGCGAGCTACTCAACTCTATTTTATATTCTAAAGAATTTTCAACATAAATTTGATTATAAATATTATATAATATTAATTTTATTTTTATGCAAACGTTACTTGTAACCCGTGTAACCCAATTGGTTGTTCAGCCAGTGCACAAATGAATAATGATAGGAACGCGTGACAGAATAGACGTGTTGTCTCATACAAAGCGTGCATTCTACGCCATATAAATGTTCGACTTATACCAGTCGAGCAATTAGTTGACCTTTAAGTGCTCGAATGAGTCGAGTAAACTTTGAAATTGCTGCGCGCACACATATAAAATAGTACGGTCAATATTTTCTCTCACACATTTAGTCTTTGCTCTGAGTCTTTGACTGACCAATGACCCATATTATCATAGCATATTAATTATCATATTATACTGCTACTTGCTAGGCTCTGACATTGGAACTATTTCAATCATAGACTACTAACTAAATATATAGCATAATAACTAATATATAAACTTTAAAACATTTTGTCATAATCTAGAAATCTCATGAATATTTTGTTCATTAATAAGCAATAATTAAAAAAAATGTTTTTTACGTTTTATATAACTTTCCATGTTGTATAATTCTTATTAATGTCTTTTTGTCATACAAACATATTAATTATTATTTTAGGACTATTAGTCTGCAATAGCAGCCATTTTGATTCGTAGTCAATGGACAAAGCGGTGAAGTGTGAAATCTTACAAAAATCAATTTCTGTAGAATTCACTTATAACATTGTATGAGTTTATAAATTTGTGTTAATGAATGAGTGGTGCGGGCTATAATATGGCTAGATACGGTCAAAGACCGGAAAATGCCCTCAAACGGGCTAATGGTAAATTAAACATTTCATATCATACCACGTTGCATGCACGATGACCTTTATTTCATAATCAGATTAATCGTTTGGCTTATTAAATAGTATTTGGATCTTTTTGGTGTATGTTGTTTCACCTTAAGTCAATTTTTGGGAGTAGGCTATAAATAATATTTGAAATGGATTGTCATTATATGAAATATATCGGTGATTGCAGAGTTTATGGACTTGGACAAACCTGCCCGAGCTCTCGATACGCTGCAGGAAGTATTTCGGAATAAAAAATGGGCTTACAATTGGTCCGAGTCTGTTTTGGAACCAATTATGTTTAAATATTTGGAACTGTGTGTTGATCTTCGCAAATCGCACATTGCTAAAGAAGGCCTCTTCCAATACAGAAACATGTTTCAATCTGTGAATGTTGGTTCTTTAGAACAAGTTATAAGGTAAATATTAGGAATTACAATAGTATAACAACCATAACATTATTTCAATCGCCTACTCGTATAATGTATACTTTAAAACTACTATATGGAATGCTGGGCTTTGATGTTTATATTATACAATTATATTTGATTAATTACATTACATTACATTATTACTCTAATAAAACGATGCATGTATTTTGAAGAATTAAAAATGATAATTTTTAGACATACCTTATCTTAAAAGGTTAATTATAAGTTTTCTATTTCTGTATGACCTCAGATGTCTTAAAATACTTTTGAAGAGATAATTATTATAATTAAAAGCACATAAGATTGTTATGTATATATTTTATGAATAGCTCTTCCACTTAATTTAATTTTCCTATTTATTCTCATATGCAGTACATTATTCAGGTGTGTAATATAAATTGTACATTTTTAGAGGCTACTTACGAATGGCAGAAGAACGTACAGAAGCAGCTAGAGAACAATCTACTCAAGCTGTTATTGATACTGATGATCTTGATAATCTTGCAACCCCTGAGAGCATCTTGCTTAGCGCTGTATCAGGAGAAGATGCACAGGACCGTTCTGACAGGACTATTCTGACACCTTGGGTATGTTTTATAATTATAAATATTATATTCTGTCTTAAAAAGTTGGCTGTCCCTAAAGTGTGTTATGGGTGACAGACCACTGGAAAATAAACATATGAGTTGTTTCGTATTGAATCATAAATAATATTCTTTAAATAAAAATCAACTAATGAGTATATTTTTAGTAGGAGAATAATTTGAGGAGTATTGCTTGTGATAGCTAACTGGTGAAGCTGTAAAACACTTACCATAGTGTAACTGGTTGAAACTTCACCCAGACAGTAATGAGTTTTCTATAGAAATGGTTTTGACTTTTTTTCTGTGAAGGAAAACATGCATTTGAATAGGAGAATGTTGTCTAAGTGTTAGATAGAGCACAAACTCATAACATGCTCATAATGCCTGTATAAATAATCTAATTAAAACTTTATTATTAAAGTGAATTCTTTTTTATTATATAGAATCATAAATAGTTCTGATTTTGTACCATAAATTATGAAATATTTAATAACATATTCAATTATCATGTTTGTTGACCAAGGTATATAACTGTTTATCTACTTTTAAGGTGAAATTTCTATGGGAGTCGTACTGCCAATGCCTTGAGTTACTCAGAACAAATGCACATGTGGAGACTCTGTACCACGACATTGCCAGAATGGCTTTCCAATTCTGCCTTAAGTACTCACGCAAGACTGAGTTTAGAAAATTATGTGATAAGCTGAGAAAACATCTTGAGGACATATGCAAATCTAATGTTAGTATGAAATTGATTTATAAACTCAACAATCAGTTTTCATGGGGTTCTGATTTCAGTAATTAAAACATTTCATTCTTAGTAAATGTATAGAAACTGGCTATACACAATTCAGTGATAATGCAGCATAGAGGTTTCTATACATTAACTATGAATACCACTCAAGATAGTCTAAATTGAAAAATTGTGAAAAAGTGTTTTTATGAGTACATAATTATTTGAATATTTATAAAATGTGAAAATAACCTCAAAAATTATATTTGTGTTGGTGGTTTTATGCAGTATATTATGGTTTCTAAGTAACAAGATGAATCAAAATATTTTTATTTTCATTTGGTTTGCAAAAAAGTACAAAAAATACTATCTATCTCTCTAAAAAATACAATATGTATTTCTAGTTTCTAGTTCAGAAGAGAAGAGATGTGACATATAAAAGATAGTTTCACATATATATTGATAGATAGGAGTTTTTTCAAAGTTGTTTATGTTTTTTGTTTGCTTTCAACTGTGCTCTCAAGAACTAGGTTCATCATAAATTTAATTCATCATAAAATATAAAGGACAATATAGGAGTGTTAGATTATACACACTAAAACAGATACTCTAGTATTTGTTTTAGTATATGTATAAGGTACTGGATTTTATTATATTTTCCTTTTGTTCAAAGGTCCAAACTGGTAATGTAAGTATTACCAAGCCTGAAACTCAGCAGTTGAACTTGGAGACCAGATTGTTCCAACTGGATAGTGCTATCCAAATGGAACTATGGCAGGTAAGATAATACACCTATCCCCCGATTTACATGGTACTTGTTTTACACGTTTATTAGATTTTACACGGTTTTCCAAATAAGTTTTTTTTTGTTTTTATCACACTCTACTAAATGCTACTGTGTTTGAACACGTGCGCTGTGTACACATCTCATGGGGAATCCTGAGCTTATGTGCTGACTTGCTACACATGCACACTGTGTCTGTATTTCTTCGCATAAAATTAAAGTTTTATCTATGGAAAATTGTATTTGAGTGTAAGTTTCACAGTTTCAGAAAGATTTAATTTTCCATATTCGTAAATTACAAGTGAGTGCATAATTTAGATTATTATAAATTAACATAAATTAAAAAAAAAATAGGCTTATAATGTCAAAAGAAGTTAAAAGAAAAGTTATTTCTTTAGAAACTAAAATCGAACACCTTTGGTTTTATTTTTGGTTCTTCTGTTTAATGTATTGTAATTAAATAATAAAACAGTGTTTCCGTAATATATTACATATTTAAACTTGTCAATGCATTTTATTTTTATTTCTGTGTACACCTTCTTGCCATTTTCTGCAAGCTTTTCGATTTACACGGTTTTGACTTGAAAATTTTTATTTTTTGATTTACACGTTTTTCTCAGGAACGTATCTACCGTGTAAATCGGCGGATAGGTGTACTGCAGTTTGTAGAATACTACCCTAGCTCAAATTCACTGTTGAATGTAACTCCTGTATCACATAATTTATAGAAGTCTGCATTACTTAATGGAGCACAGTACAAAAGCTATAATAAGAAAATCTATATAATACTAAGGGTAGGAAGCAAAAACGTTCTTAGACATGCAGGGGTAGTTACTGCATGTGTCACAAAACACCACCACCAACAATTCTTGTGATTGTTGTATTGAATGTGTGTAGTGCTTGTATAGAGTTTTTTGTGATTTCATGTGGTAACTAATACTCCAAGTGATGTATGAGACTGGTTTTTGCCTCCTACACATAGCATTACATAAATTTTCTTAACAAACCCAGAAAATTTATACTTATTATAAAACAAAGTCCCAAAAAGCTGTCTATCTGTATGTAATAGATTTTCTCAAAATCTACTGAACGGATTTTTATGCGGTTTTCACCAAAAGATAGTGCAATACTTCCAGATGGTTTAGGTAAATAGTACATATCGGTATTATGTAAATTATATTGAAGAGATCGCTCAGTTGTTAAAATACTTGCGTGCCGGGAGCTTTAGTAGCTTGCGCTGCGTAAGCCAGCGGAGCTACGCTAAAGAAATGTACTAGAGAATTGTAGATCTATAAGAATACTACAAAAAAGGCTAACTCTCAATGTTTAAAAAATGTAAGAAAAAATTTGTGACACGCTGATTTCCACGCGGGCGAAGCCGCTGACAAGACTAGTAACAAAATAATTTAATAATTATATTAATAATTATAATGGTCTTTGCAATAGTGATTGTGATTTGCAATCACTAGAGCCTTACCAATTTTATCTGAAATCTACCATCTGAAAGAGAATTTGGGATATAAGCAGATAAAAAAAAATAATTCTCCTCATGTTACTGAATTACTTATATTTAACAGGAAGCCTATAAGGCAATAGAGGACATCCATAACCTGATGAACATGTCCAAAAAGACTCCTGTGGCAAAGACCATGGCCAATTATTATGGGAAGTTGGCGTTGGTGTTCTGGAAGGCTGGTCACTGTTTATTCCATGCCGCAGCACTTTTAAAGCTCTTCCAATTGTCTCGGGAGATGAAGAAGAATATTACACAGGAGGAGTTGCAAAAGTAGGTATAAATTATATCTTTCCCGTAATTCATTACATGATGGTATTCTAGAACTGTTTAACATAAATATTATACAATTAATAGTTTTGGTAAATAGATAAAAACTGAGGATCACAAGTATCACTGCAACCCTAGACACTAATCGATGGAATCGATAATCGATTATACGGAGATCGTTAATCGATAATACGGACGATCGTGTAGACGCTTGCACGATGATCGTGTCGATTAAAGACGCACATCACATGATCAACGCCGATAGTGAAGGGCAGGTTTAAGAACTTTAATTATAAAACGATAGATGATGTATATAATAGACAAAGTAGGAACCGACATAAGCTTGCGGCTCCTGCTTTGCGCCTTGCAAAAGTAAATAAGTGGTTGGTTTGGGTATGGAATTCTATAATAAAAATTCCGCAATCGATTTTATCTTTGCCACTACATCAGCTTAAAAATACTGTTAAAAAGAGGCTGATACAGAAAGCCTACTATACTATTGAGAATTATATAGATGATAAAAATGCGTGGATATAGCTATTCCTCTACCTACCTAAAAATATAAAGAATTATAAAACGATAGGTGATGTATATAATAGACAAAGTAGGAACCGACATAAGCTTGCGACTCCTGCTTTGCGCCTAGCAAAAGTACGTAAATCGTTTGTGGGTATGGGTATAAGATTCTATAATAAAATTCCGAAATCAATTTTGGCCATGCCATTACAGCAGTTTAAAACCACTGTTAAAAAGAGGCTGATACAGAAAGCCTACTATACTGTTGAAGATTACTTAGATGATAAGGATGTGTGGATATAGGTGCACCTCTACCCTGTACAAGACAGTAAAAAATAAATGTAATTAGTTCTAAGATTTATATTTTAAAAAGAGCAACCGCCGAGTTTCTTGCTGGTTCTTCTCGGTAGGAACAGCTTTCCGAACCAGCAGTAAAGTTGACGATTCAAAAGCACTTGTTTACAAGTTTACTTGAATAAAGAATATTTTGAATTTTGAATTTGAATTTACATATAAATAGTTACATTTGGTCATTACTATCTTGTACATACGTGGCATCTACAATTTAAGTCCGCGTGATTCCCTGCGAGAGAAGTTTAAGGAAATAGGTATTCTTACATTTGCTTCACAATATATTTTAAACAATGTAATTTTTGTACATAAAAATATAAAGAATTATAAAACGATAGGTGATGTATATAATAGACAAAGTAGGAACCGACATAAGCTTGCGACTCCTGCTTTGCGCCTAGCAAAAGTACGTAAATCGTTTGTGGGTTTGGGTATAAGATTCTATAATAAAATTCCGAAATCAATTTTGGCCATGCCATTACAGCAGTTTAAAAACACTGTTAAAAAGAGGCTGATACAGAAAGCCTACTATACTATTGAGAATTACATAGATGATAAAAATGCGTGGATATAGTTACTCCTCTACCCTGTAAATTCAAATTCAAAATTCAAAATATTCTTCATTCAAGTAAACTTGTAAACAAGTGCTTTTGAATCGTCAACTTTACTGCTGGTTCGGAAAGCTGTTCCTACCGAGAAGAACCAGCAAGAAACTCGGCGGTTGCTCTTTTTAAAATATAAATCTTAGAACTAATTACATTTATTTTTTACTGTCTTGTACAGGGTAGAGGTGCACCTATATCCACACATCCTTATCATCTAAGTAATCTTCAACAGTATAGTAGGCTTTCTGTATCAGCCTCTTTTTAACAGTGGTTTTAAACTGCTGTAATGGCATGGCCAAAATTGATTTCGGAATTTTATTATAGAATCTTATACCCATACCCACAAACGATTTACGTACTTTTGCTAGGCGCAAAGCAGGAGTCGCAAGCTTATGTCGGTTCCTACTTTGTCTATTATATACATCACCTATCGTTTTATAATTCTTTATATTTTTATGTACAAAAACTACATTGTTTAAAATATATTGTGAAGCAAATGTAAGAATACCTATTTCCTTAAACTTCTCTCGCAGGGAATCACGCGGACTTAAATTGTAGATGCCACGTATGTACAAGATAGTAATGACCAAATGTAACTATTTATAAGAATTATATTTGATAAACGCAACCACCGAGTTTCTTCCTAGCTCTTCTCGGTACGTACAGCTTTCCAAACAAGCAGTAGTGTTGGTAATTCAAAAGCACATATATACAAGTTAACGTGAATAAAGAAGATTTTGAATTGGAATTTGAATATCATCCCGCTTTAAGTCTATGGAACATTTTGCTAAATTTAAATTCAAACAGTTGGATAAAATGGATGTGTAGATTATAGACGATTTTTTGTCCTATTTTGTAATTCAAATTCAAAATATTCTTTATTCAAGTAAACTTGTAAACAAGTGCTTTTGAATCGTCAACTTTACTGCTGGTTCGGAAAAAATCTTGGTTAAAAAATCTTTTAATGTTCTGATACACTTAAGAAATAATGTTTTTCTTAAGAACCATGTTCTGACTATAATTAACACATTTGAATCTGGACGACTTCAAAACAAGTATCATTAAACAGAAATACTATAAAAATCTATCACTAGGCAAAATCCGGGTTCCTATTTGAATTCCCTGCAAGAGAAGTTTAAGGAAACAGGTATTCTAACATTTGCTTCACAGTATATTTTAAATAACGTAATTTTTGTACATAAAAATATAAAGAATTATAAAACGATAGGTGATGTATATAATAGACAAAGTAGGAACCGACATAAGCTTGCGACTCCTGCTTTGCGCCTAGCAAAAGTACGTAAATCGTTTGTGGGTTTGGGTATAAGATTCTATAATAAAATTCCGAAATCAATTTTGGTCATGCCATTACAGCAGTTTAAAAACACTGTTAAAAAGAGGCTGATACAGAAAGCCTACTATACTGTTGAAGATTACTTAGATGATAAGGATGTGTGGATATAGGTGCACTTCTACCCTGTACAAGACAGTAATAAATAAATGTAACTAGTTCTAAGATTTATATTTTAAAAAGAGCAACCGCCGAGTTTCTTGCTGGCTCTTTTCGGCAGGAACAGCTTTCCGAACCAGCAGTAAAGTTGACGATTCAAAAGCACTTGTTTACAAGTTTTACTTGAATAAAGAATATTTTGATTTGATTTGATTTGAATACTTAGAAGTTAAAAGATCTTTTTGAAATACAGAATGGCGTGTCGTGTGCTGGTTGCCGTGCTCTCAGTGCCTCTACCGTCACTTCATCCAGAGTTTGATCGGTTCGTCGAGACTGACAAGAGTCCTGTTGAAAAGGCTCAACGATTAGCTGTCCTGCTCGGCTTGGCGCAGCCACCCACTAGAACTAGTTTACTTAAAGGTATGCCAAATGTAGACACAAAACTTTTGTAGCATTTTGGGAAGGTTTGAATACGTATTTTCGCTTACTACTAAATGAAACTAGTGCACTGGGTGTGCCGCCTTATTATTAAGTGTCTGTAGTATGAGTGTCCCGCGCAAACGTGCGGACGGATGAAACAACCTCCGGGACCTGGGCCCGTCGTCTCGGCGTCTCAACCTACCTTATGCGGCCGTCAGCTGTATGTGGTCCGGCCTCATGAGTCACTGCGTCTATATGTGTACGTGTGTGTGTGTGCTTGTATGTACTTGGCCGATTCCCGAAACCGTTGGCTCGCCTCTGCAGTCTTCCACGGACACGTAATGTCTGTTTCTCCCGGAGTATACACTTTACTATATCGGTTAAATAACACAAATAACACCCGGTGTGCACACAACATTCGTAAGGTCACACGTTATTGAATCGTCCCTATATCGGGGAATAGTAACCCAACGCGCACTAAAACCGTGGACGGTCGCGTCTTCTCAAACGCTTCACTGATTAAACGCGTCACTAAATCTGAGAATAACACCCGAAACGCAAAATTACACACGTGCGTTATAAAAGAATGCCGCGTACAAGCCGCGCGCGGCCTGTCTCTATCGTGTCTGACGGGTGACTGGCGGGGGGCCGCTCTGGTCGTGAACGAATGCATAAAACGGCCAAGCTTGCGTTCGCGTCGCGTCGCACGCGCCATTCTATTCAAAACAATGAGTATATATATTTTTCAAATTCTTGTCTCTAGTCTTTTCTGAGTGTGGGGGCCGCCTCGGTCGTAACAAGTTACTATCGTAACTGTAACAGACTCACCGTTTTGTGTGCTAGTGCGATGTTTATTTCTTTACTAAAGACTAGCAATGCCCCGCGGTTTCACCCGCATACATACCGATCTTGTGGTAGCGGTAAGTCAACTGATTCGGACTATAGATTAATTTTTTAAATTGGAAATTTGGCCCTGAGTCTAATAGTTAAGCCAAATAAAGTGCCAATTGGAAATTGAATTTTTGTAAGAGGTATAGCTATATCCGTGGGTATCATTGGTATCATTTGAATATAACTCACGATCTATAACAATTATGAATTTTTTTGTTGTAATTAGATTTTTATTTTTTATTTTATTATTATGTGAATTGTTAACTATAAGAATTTTTTGTATTATATGATTCGTATTAAAATTTGCACGCTATTTAATAGTAAAATAAGCAAATATAAATAAATAAACAAATAACTCATTAGTAGCAGGCGTTTTTATAGTAGTCGCTATAATGAATTTTCTTTTTTAAATTCGTTACATCCTTTGATTGGAATGAATTTTAATAATTTAAAAAGTATTTTACAGGTATTGAAACAGTTTTTAATATATAAAAAGAGATATGAATAAAATGGTTTGATTAGTGTCGGCAATTTTATTGACTTTTACAATGTAAAAAGTTAGTTATATTGGCATAACTGTAATGGCTAGACATATGGTATCGCGGACTTTTTGTGGATATTATTGATACGTTCTATAATACTGTAGAACATTTTTTTGTTCTATCATCAATAGTTTCCGCAGCGCACGCGATGAAAAAATTTTACGACTTAATTTGTCACACCTTATTACAATTTTATTATGGATCCTTATTTTGTTTGAAAATGTTATATAGTCTATGTTACTCAGTGAAGAAGCAGCTTTCCAATGATGAAAGAATTTTTAAAATCGGCCCAGTAGTTTTTGCGTGAAAACGTTACAAACATACAAAGCTTTCCTCTTTATAATATAAGCATAGCTTCCTTAACCCTTAACTATTCGATGAGCACCATGTGCACAAATCGTTGCTTAGAATTTTTCTCATTTATTTTTGAATATTTTTTTTTGCATATAATAATTATACCAATCATTAGCATACCATTTACGTCGTTATAAAATTCCCCATCTAATACAACCAATTATTTTATGATATATTAATAATGTGATTTATATTTATCTTTGGCGCTTGCTCTTATGTGCATATGGTGCTCAACGGACATATAGCGCGTTAGGAGTTTAAATATAGTGTATGATTCAATTTTCAATAGCCAATAAAAAATAGCATAGATAATATAGCTATATGTAATATAGCTGCATGGATTTGTCTTAAAAATTTTTGTTTCTTTACGTGAATTTCATAAGAATGTTTGAAAAATATTTTCGCCAGTAATTATAATAGAAAGCTATTGTTATAAAATGATTTATTCTATTCAATTGGGAAGTTTATAACAAAGAAAATGGTATACAAAAGATAGGTATAATTATTAAATAGTAAAAAAAGATGATCTAGAAATTAATGTCATAAATTTATTTCACGACCACTTAAGGGAACCTATCGTTTGAAGGGTAAATAATTCCTTAATAAATTATATCTTACTTTGAACCTTAGGATCTCCACTGATTAAAAGTAGGTTGCCAATATCCTATGAATCCTTTAGAGCAGTGTTTCCCAACGTGGGGCCCACGCCCCACAGGGGGGGCAATTTGAGTGTTAAGTGGGGGCAATTCGAAAATGGACTCAACACTAGTTTAACTCTTTTGTTACGGGCCATTTAAATGCAATACTAGATTCCGTGCCAATTTAACGATAAAAGAAAATTGTTAAATATTTATAGTATATAATCGTGATCATAATATATAAAAATTAATGTTTGAAGGAACTGATCTATTTAAATGTAATCTTCATTCAATCTTCTTAAGAATTTATGGAAAGGAATGTGGGGCATGCCACAAGAAAGGTTGGGAACCAATGCTTTAGAGATATATAAAGGTTTCCACACGAAGTTATTTGTGCATTTAAACTATGTGATTAATTGTAGATATCAATTGGGATTTTCAGTCAGTCAAAAACACAGGTCTGTGGGTGACTGATTAACTAGCTTTATGGGATTTTTATTTAATACTTTATTTTTTTTGCTATTATGTTATTATTTATGCCTCTTGTGCAACTCCATTTTGAACTTTTTAATAGTTAAAATGGCTAAGCGAGAGGCAGAGTGATTGGTGGCTTGACGCGACAGGCAGACTATGAGAGGTGCTGTCTGTGTTATTTATGCCTCCACATTTAAATCTATAATTGTTATCCTGCCCTTATCCCACTCCAAATGGGGTCGGGACAACATGCTACAAACATGTTGTCATATGATTTGGCTACGTATTTTACGACCGGCCGCCTGCCTGACGTCAACTGACCTTAGTCGCCTTTTACAATACCTCGGTAAGAAATGAGTGTGGTCTATTCTATTCTGCCGGATACCACATGGCTAAATCTATAATTGTTATGTATTTTTTTAAATCACTAAACTTTTTTATTGCACATAGTGAATATTTTTTACGCTCAAACATGAGAATCTCAGTAGATGTGCTTACATAGATAGATTTTGTTTTTTAATTATGATAAAAACCTATGTATAAATTATTCGGTGACTTGCAAGAAAATTATCTCTGACTTGATCATTTAAGTAGGTAAGTTAGGTAGGTAGAAAGGAAACCTTAGAGCTGCTTGGCTCAAGGTTTCTCACAAGGCCCATAAATTGTAAATAATGATGAATAAATAAATATATGGAACGCTTACAAATACAGTACTCCGTCCCCAAAGTAAGAAACTTAAAACTTTTGTTATGGGTAACACAACTGGCACAACTGTTAAATTCATACATTTATAATTTTAAATATATACTTAAATACAAACAAACCCAGACTTGAAGACTGAACAAATTGTTTAAAGAAAATGTACTGTACTGTATGTATATTTCAATCAAAGATTATTAATTTATACACTAATATATTTTGCTTTTTATTAGATGTGGTTCGACTGAATGTGGTGGCGCTTGCTTCCCCACAGCTGCAACAACTGTATTCTTGGCTTGAAATTGAGTTTGACCCATTGACAATATGCCAGAATGTGCAGAGTGTTATCAAGTCACTTCAAGATGATGCTAGTAAGTTATTTTAACACTTTTTTTTTTATTATAGACAAATATTTCTTACTTTCTTGTTACAAAACTAAAGTAATTTGCATGTCTGTTTAAATAATGTGATTTTCGAATAAATCATAAAAATTAGAAATGCAATCTTTTATTGCATGCATTTCATAGGTAAATATCTCAGTTTTGGGGTAGCTATAATTCAAACCTTGATACACAATAAAAAAAACTATCTATTAGTCCTTAATAGAGTCTTATATTAAGGTTGTTATGAAGAGGCTATTAAAATCCATCTATCTGTGACGACATTTGGTACAATCAAAGTTTATAGACTGGGGTAAAGAATGGTATAAAAATATAGTATTTTTCCTTTGAGTAAAATGGAGAAACTTATTGCAATGTTAAGGGTACTTAAACGTTTACGTAGGCGCGAACGAAGTCCTTTGTACCACAGGTATCTATATATATTTTTTCCTTGCTCACAGGCTCTCAACTGTCCCAGTACACAGTAGCTTTGACGGATGTCGCCCTTGTCCGTCTCATCCGTCAAGTGGCCCAGTGTTATGCTTGCATTCAATTCTCTAGGCTTCTAGAGCTCGCTTCCACTGATGATCTGTTTCATATCGAACGTTTGCTGGTAGACTGTGTCCGACACAACGACATGCAAATACGAGTGGATCATGCCAACAAGTATGTATTTATTTTTTAATATAATATGTATATATCGGCGCAAAAGTACAGCGACGAGCACGTCATCACTGCACGTGTTCTGATTGGCGTAAACAAGTGAATCACGACGGTCGCCCCACTACACTGTTAATATAAAAAGTCTCTAAAAAGATCAAACAGGGATTTTTGTCTGTCTGTGTTCGAACAGTGAACATCTAATTTGTTAATTATAATCTGGTATTTACTTAAGATTAAATTGTGGTTAAAGTAAAAGTTTAAAATTACTTGTGAAATGGAATCATTCCATAATAAAGATGTTAGTGACGTCGGCAGCACCGAGTCACTATTTCTAAAAACAATACTGGGACACCAGCCTCGTTATATATTATAAAAAGTTTTTAGGTCTTGGTACACATGTGCATGATAGAGACAAAATTTGATATGCACATAGTTCTTGAATACTTTTTCATAAATTATTTTAACTCTATCTGACTAGCCAGTACATAACAAAATATTCATTGATATTGTTATGTACTTGGGTAATGGATAAGGACTTGGATAAAAAAACTGTGGTGACTTGTTAAAAAAAATCAGCTTTTCACTACAAAATTAGTAATTATAATCACTAATGCAGTCTGTTCTCCGATAACAAACGAGAGATCAGAATTATTTAATTTTTACTTTCGTTTCTAAATGTGTTCTCGATCGCTATTCGCTAACTGAATCCCAGAGGCGCGTCACCGGGTATTTTTCTCTGAAACCATGAACCTTGTAGGTAATAGTCTTAAGGCTGATCTTAACTGGACTGGTCAACAGAAAAGTTTAATTTAAGTGTAAGAGACTTTCTTATATGTAAAGCATTGTACAAAATTGAAGACTATTTGGATGATAAAAATGCCTGCATTTGAGGATCCTTTCAGCGTCATACAAGACTGCGGTTTAATAATGTAAAATTGATAATGTTTAAAAGATTGACTGCAAAGTTTCTTGCTAGTTCTTCACGGTAAGAGCAATATTCTGAACCAGTTGTAGCTTCATTAATCATGTTACTTCTTGACGATTCAAAAGTGCACGAAAGAGTTTAATTGAATAAAGAATATTTTGATTTTTGATTTGATTTGTTGGGAAGTAAAAAAATGATTTTTTCTTTAACAGGTGTGTTCATTTTGGTGTGGAAGCCGGTGGTGGCGAGTGGTGCTCGGCCGCCGATGAAGCTTGTGGTGGAGCCATCTTGCAGGCTACTCCTGCTGAACAGGTAATCTTAATTCATTCCATAAGCTAAAGCTATTGTGTATCTGTGCGCTTGCAAAATCGCAAAGGCGAGCCGTGGAGTTGAATATCGTGGAGTCTATCTCCTGATGATGCTTCGGTTGCGGGGCGAAACGATTGCTGAGTTTGTGATAGTGAACGTGTGAAGTGCTTTTGTATTGTGGTGGTAGTGGTGGAGGTTTGTGCATGTGTTTTTACGAATCCTGCATGTAACGGGTATGAAAAAACGGATAGTCCACTATACCTTTAGCACTATATATATTTTCTATTTACTGTGTCGCTGATTATAACAAAATAATTTTATTATTACTTTTGCATTATGGAGCTCCGCAAAGTAACGTCTATAAATTATTTAAACGGTGAAAGTTAGAAAAAAATGAATTACAAAATTCCCCTCTAAAAGTTCTTAATGAAAGTGCGCGACAGCACATGTCTAGCTTTTACTATTAACCCACTTTAACCATAATTAATATGTGTAAAGGTTAACTCAAATAATAAGACTGCAGTCCACGCGAACGAAAGCGTTTAATAGCTAGTATGTTATAAAAAGAAGTCTCCAAAAGCTGTCTGTCTGTATATGACTATTTTTATTTTTATTTTTATTTATTTATCTTTTTTGTATAAACAAAAGGCGGACTTATCCCTAAAAGGGATCTCTACCAGCCAATCTATGAGTAACCTATGAGAGAAAGAAAATGATAAGAAAAAAAAAATTGATGATGGAAAAAAAAGGAAGGAAGAAAAATAAAAATAACGAAACACTATACATAGATTAAAGTTGAAAAATAAATGAATAAAATAATAGATAATAGTGATTATTTGAATTGATTAAAATGTAATTTAATATTGATAATAAGCTAAATTTAATTTAAATGACTTAAGACAAATATTTTCTAGTCTGTGACTTAAATGCTGATAGGGAAGGAGATTTGCGGATTGATACAGGTAAATCATTCCACAGCTTTACACCTTGAAAGCTAAATGATCTCTAGTAAGTCAGTGAGGAGCATTTAGGGAAGGCAAGATCTAATGTATTTAATTTATTTAATTAATTTTTAAATGTACCAAACAGATTTTTATACGTAATTAAATAATTAAATAAATAATTAGGTTCGTGAGCAGCTGGTCCGCGCGGCCGAAGTGCTGTCGCGTGCTGCCCAAGCGCTCTGCCCGGCTCGAAGGCGTGCCGAGCGCGAACGAGCCCGCCTCAACATGGTGCAGCACTACCACGAGAACAAGCACGCCGAGCACCACCGCGTGCTGCAGAGGCACAAGATCATTGAGGAGCGGAAGGAGTACATCGAGCGGCTGAACACCGTGCGCGAGGAGGAAGAGCTACGGTAACAACTGAATATTATATAAACGCTTTGATGAAAGTCTGTTTGATTTGATGAAAAAACATTTTTGTACTCATGCTTTTTGTTAGTGGGATAAAGAGTATATATAAATACGTAAAAATGAATGTTGTTTTGTATAAATTGGCGCGCCTAGCCAGCGAGCTTATCGGTAGACTCGCGTCGAGGCTCACTTGACGGGCATTCGAGTGCGGGGTCACGTAGGCTCGCCGCTCGCGTTTATTACATAGTGTTTTAGTAACGTTTTGAATTACGATAAGACAGGACGCCCGCGCGCATGTACGATATGCGCCCTGTATACGATCTTATTGTAAACGCACGCGCGTAATTATGCGTTTGGGGTGTGGTTGTAGATAGTACCACGACTGTATTGACTTTTGATATTGATATAAGTATCTAGTGACGCGTTTTAACCAGTGAAGGGTGTGGTTCTTACATTTAGTGACGCGTTCAATTAGTGAAGCGTTTCGAATACTATAAAGATAAGACGCGACCGCGACGCGGTATTAGTACGCGTTGGGATTAATGTTTACCGATATAGGACGATTCAATAACGTGTGACCTTACGAAGGTTGTGTGCACACCGGGTGTTATTTGTGTTATTCAATCGCGTTAGTAATACGCGCAAATCTTTAATGAGGAGTGGAGGAATTAAAAAGATATTAAGAATAATTTTATAGAAAATATCTAAAGATATATTGTAAATTTGTATATAATTAATAAGTGAAATAATAATAATAAAGATTATAAAATATTCCTAAATTAACATGTTCGGGCACATGTGTGCTTCACTATGCGCTTACAAAAGTTCTACACAACATTGCCGGTGGAGACAGAAGCTAAACGCGATATAAGCTTAGTACGTGCAGTGCGAGAACTTTGTACACAATCTTAGTAAACTGGCCTACTGGCCCGTTGGCGCTTTGGGTAGTGACCCTACCTTCAGCTTCGCGGGTCGCGGGTTCGATTCCCGCCGAGGGCCAACATTTTCTATAAAGAAATTGTTGGTTCTTCGAGCCTGGGTGTGTATTTGTATTTAAGTATGTATTTAAACTTATATATTTAGTATATCTACCAGTTGTCCGTCACCCACAACACAAGTATTAAGTTACTTACTTTGGGGACGGACAACCGTGTGTGTAAATGTCCCATATATTTATTTATTATATTTATTATTAAACAAATGTGCTGCACACTATTTTGGTGGAATCTTACGTTTGACAGACAACCACAAAATATACTGCTTAAATAATTTTAAATAAATAGTTAAATACACAGAATTTCAAAAGCAACAAAGTGAAAGTGTTGGCTCTGTACAATCCATAATATGTATAATATGATTTGTCTGGCCTGTAATGGTAATGTTTATAATGTTGTATTGGTAACAGAACACCACATATTCAATTACATCATTAAAATTTGATAACAACAAATTTAATTTTTAGGCGTCAAGAAGAACAACTCCGCGCTGCCGCTGCGGCTGAGGCTCGTCGTCAAGAGCAAGAGAGAGAAGAGAGGGAGAAGAAACGTCATGCGTCTGAGTTGGCTGCGATGCGGGAGAGACATCTGCGCGAGCGCATCGCGCACATCTCGCAGACTATGCACGGAAAGAAAGTGCTGCAGAAACTCGACGAGGAGGTAAGATAAGATTTCAAATATGCAAAGATGTTCCTTACCTCTTAAAACATAAAGTCTGAATTCGTTTGACGTCATTACTGTCGAACTTTCGTTTATTTATAACGTGTGTTCTGTATACCTATCAATGTAATAATGAATCGGCTTCGAAAGAGAAATAGAGAGAATAGAGAACTTTCTGGAACCATTACTTGACGTCATTACTCAAGAACTTTCGGATGTTAATAAATTGTGTTCTGTATACCTATCACTGTTATAATGAATCAGCATCGATAGAGAATTAGAGAACTTTCTAGGTCTATTATTATACTCTATAAGAACCTTTAACCGACATAAAATATAGGCCTAAATTTTATTATATACATACCCACTAAAAGCAGTACCATCAGATTAACCCAGTCGGGTAAAAAAATTTTTTTTCTATGTATGCAGAATGCAACTATTGTCATTCTCTTATATATATATTTTTTTCAAATCTATTTTTTTTTTAAATTTTTTTATTTATTTATTTATTTAATACTATATACATATATATGTTAAACATATTTTAAAATTAACTAAGGCATTGACAGACATGCAAGGATGGCATTGCGATAGTATAAAACTGTGTTGCATATGCCATCTTCACAGTCAAAAATAATAGTAAATATTCTAAAAATATGTGATTATTTATCCAATATTTTCAGAATATTGATGAGAAAGAATGGCCACAGTGCAAATATTAGAATTGCAAAAACTTATATGATATAACATATATTAAATATGAATATAAGTTTATGATTTATATTATCGATACGGATAGGATCTGAAGAAGATGGACGCAGACGCCATCGCCCAGCGAGAAGCCGAAGAGTTGATGAAAGAGCGACGCGAGCTGCAGGCCCGGCTCAAATCTCAAGAGAAAAAGGTACAACAAAACATGTCTATAATATTCCTAAATAATCATTTTCTCTTTTTTTTTTATATATTAAGATAAGGCTGGCACCTGGCTACAATCGCACTTTATAGAAGCGAATATAGCCTAAGTTGGCATGAGTGCATTAAGTAGGCATTATATTATAAATGCCTATTTAATGTTCAATCAAATTGTAATCATCAAAAAAATAGATACAGAGAAGAAATTTCACACTTTTATTTATTTAATTAGGTCTGCCAACAGATTTATATGATATTTTTAATATATATAAGAAAAAGCCTAAAGTTTACAAAATTAATTTATAGGCAGACAGCATGCAATTTAGATATGTACGATGACATTAAATTTTTTAAATCATAATTATTTATTTACCGTACTTTTACATATATACTTTTGCCATACATATGAAAAACATTCCTTTGAATAACTAAAATATTCCGTAAAATAAACACATCGTAATATTTGTGTTTGATTAATTTAATTGTTTTCATAATATAATTTCTAGTAGTATTCCAACATTATTTGTAAATTGTGCTAGGGATGAACAGCATATGTACCGCATCTCTTTCGTAACTGCTAGAATTCGATATCTGGAAAAATAGATTAATTACCTTATTAAAAAAATCGCGCCTAAATAGTGCATAAACAATGAACAGGCTATAAAATAAAAGGACAGGTTTTGTAACAGCTACTCTACGAATAGCTGTGATGGCTCAGCGGTGAGATCTTGCGACTCTTTCGAAGTAGGTCACGACTTCAAACCTCGGGCAAGCACCAATGCGTATTTCTATTAAAACTTTGTATCTAATTGATGATTGTAATATATCAAACGCTATTCGTTGAAGAAAAAAAATCGTGAGGACACCTGCATATCTCTAGGAAATTCTGGGGATATGTGTAACTAACTATCAGTCCACATTGTAGCAGCGTGGTCTTACCTCCAACCCTTTTCTCCAGAGAGGAGAGGCATATGCCCTGCAATAGGATTACGGTATTTCACTTTTTTTTGCTTTACAGTATGAATAGCTTTAGTAACTAAAGGTTATGTATTAAGGTATTTCTTAATTTAGGTGGACTATTTCGAGCGTGCCAAACGTCTGGAGGAAATTCCATTGCTGCAGAAGAGTTTAGAAGAGAAGCAAGTCCAAGACAAGGCATTCTGGGAGCAACAAGAAAAGGAACGTATCCAACAACTTATTGGTGTGTATATAAGGATCTCTAACAGCATTTATCATATCATTTATAACAGATTTACACTATCTACAATTAGATGTAAAATTAATTACTGAACATGAATGACAACACAGCCTACTCAATTTTACTGATCCTATAGGAATTAAAACAAAGATCCAGCGAGCATAGAAACATCCCCAGGGATGTAAGCTTTTGATAATGACTCTTCTTCTTAAGACTTTAGGTGCCTCTCCAACTAGTGAAAGTTGGCAGTCAGCTCTGCATATGCCTTCCTATTTATAGTTAAATGGAAGAGTTCGGGAGCGCTCTTAATGCCCGTCCATCCCGTTAATGACTCTGAACGAGGTTAACTATATTTCTAAATGTGAAAAAATATCATACAAAGTTTTAAATTTTTATTTAATTTCGTTTAAAGAATAACGGTAGCAAATTATTTGGTATGAGGGAAAAAGCATTTTAAACATTCTCCGCATCACTCGCAAATTACATATTGATGATAGTAAAATCAATTAATGTACATTCATGAAAGTTTCTCTTATAAGTAATGTATGTGATCGATTTTTACAAAATTTTAATGGATTTTTGTATGGTTTCTACTAAAACTGCAATTCTTGAGGGATGTTTAAGTCAATATTACATTATGGTTTTAACATCGTGAAAAAACCAGCATATCTCTAGAGAATTTTGGGGATATGTGTAACCTACCAATTGGCATTGGAGCAGCGTGATAGGTCTTACCTCAAACCCTTTTCACAAAAAACGGAGAGAGGTGGCATATGCCCAGCAGTCAGGTAGTAACCATTACTTTACTTAAATATAAATAAATTATAAATATATGGGATACTTTACATACACTGTCGTCTATCCCCAAAGTAACTAACTGAATTCTTGTATTATGTGTGACGGACAACTGGTAAATATACTATATGTATAATTTTGAATACAATTATACACCCAGGCTTGAAGAATCAACAAATTGTTTATAGAAAATTTTTTAATAGTATTTTTAAACTTCTTTAATGGTAAAGTTAAAGTAGATTGTGGAATTTTATTATAGAATCTTATACCAAAACCCACAAACGAGGGAAGGCGCAAAGCAGGTATCGCAAGCTTATGTCGGTTCCTACTTTGTCTATTATATACATCACCAATCCTTTTATAATTGTTGGTTAATGTTGCGTGGGACTGATGCCACTTTTCCAATATGATCTGAATGTTTTAGAGATCATTCATTTTAGTTTTACTGATATCTTCATTTGTTTGGAAGCTATGATTCTCACCAGGTGAAACTTAAAAGCACTTTTAAGGTTGCCGCGATCGCCATCTCTTAGCAAGTAGGAAAGGCAGAAAGTTTTATTCAAACATTTAATAGATATCGCAATGTACAATATTTTAGAAAAGAAAGGCCATTGTCATCTACAATGTTATTACAGCTCACTTGGGAACGGGCACACTGAAAATGAAGGTACCGGGATCGAATCTACCTATGTATCGAATCGAATGTACCTAGTATAGTAGGCTGTCTGTGTCAGCCTCTTTTTAACAGTGTTTATAAACTGCTGTAATGGCATGGCCAAATAAGTACATCGCAATTATGTCGTGACATTCTTTTTTTTTTTAATAGTGTCATTACTTACCACACTTTATGTCAGTTCATGTTTAGTTAGTTCATTAGTATTCTTTTTACTTAAAACGAACTTACTCTAATGCATCATTAATTTTTATTTTATTTATTTATTTTTTTTTTTTTGCGTCATCGTTGTTATCAGTGTAGTAAATACACTTGACCGTGTGACGCGTTACCGCTACTACGGCATAAGGGACGCTGTTGTGAAGTTTAATGGTTTTGCTTTCTGTGCGTACGAACACCACCGTGTCGTGACATTCAGTATGGTATCGTCGTTTTCAAGCAATATAACAGAACTAACTACTTTGCTATAATCGGCACGGGTTAAGTGAATGCATGCAAAGCCAATGTGTATGAAGCAGGCAAAATCTACGCACCTTATACATGCAAGACAAGCCACCACATGCACCCCAAGGCGCAATTCACCAGCCACAACGCACACAAAAGCAGCACACACACCCACCACCACAATCTCGACGATCGTTTCGCCCCGAAACCGAAGCATCATCAGGAGGATAGGCTCCTACTGGTGAATTGCGCCTTGGGGTGCATGTGGTGGCTTGTCTTGCATGTATAAGGTGCGTAGATTTTGCCTGCTTCATACACATTGGCTTTGCATGCATTCACTTAACCCGTGCGGATTATAGCGAAGTAGTTAGTTCTGTTATATTGCTTGTAATATGGAATTCCGCAAAGTAACGCCTGCTTCTATAAATCATCGTCGTTTTCGTTGACAGAGGCCCGCGCTAGGGACGTGGCGACGTCGACGAGACTCACCCGCATGGCCGTTCACCGCGACCAGTTCATGAGCCGGCTGTGCTCGGAGCGCGGCGCCGCATATCACCAGCGGTTGGCCGCCTTCCACACCAAGCTGACCGCCGAACGAGAGGCCCGGCTCGCACAGCGCAAACAACAACGCACCGAGAAACGACGCCAAGAGGTACTAGCGATTCACCCACGATTTATACAAGATTATTTACTTATAGACCAGTGTACAGAAAGATTTCAATCAAGTGTAAAAAATATGCTTATATGTAAAGCATATTACAAAATTGAAGATTATTTGGATGATAAGAAAGCCTGGATTTGAAAATCCTTTCAGCTTCATACAAGACAGTGGTTTAATAATGTATAAATGAAAATATTTAATAATAATAATAATAAATAATAAATAAATATATGGGACATTTACACACACGGTCGTCCATCCCCAAAGTAAGTAACTTAATACTTGTGTTATGGGTGAGAGACAACTGGTTAATATATACATATATAGTTTTAAATACATACTTAAATACATATGTACACCCAGACTCGAAGAACCAACAAATTCTAAATAGAAAATGTTGGTTGTCGTCGGGAATCGAACCCGCGACCCACGGAGCCGAAGACAGGGTCACTGCCAACTGCGCCAGCGGGCCAGTCAATTTAAAAGATTGACCGCCGAGTTTCTTGCTGGTTCTTCTCGGTAAGAGCAACATTCCGAACCAGTTGTAGCTTCATTAATCATATTGATGCTTGACGATTCAAAAGTGCCTGAAATGGTTTATTTGAATAAAGATTATTTTGATTTATAGAAGCTGTGATAGCCTAGCGGTGAGACCGTGCGACTCTCTAGAGGCGACATAGGTTCTAACCCCGGGCAGGCACCAATGAGTTTTTCTATTAAAACTCATGTGTCTAATTGATAATTGCAATTTATCACACGCTTTTCGGTGAAGGAAAACATCGTGAGGAAACCTGCATATCTCTAGAGAATTCTAGGGATATGTGTAACCTACCAATCCGCATTGGAGCAGCGTGGTAGGTCTTAGCTCCAATCCTTCTCTCCAAAAACGGAGAGAGGAGGCCTTAGCCCAGCAGTAGGCATAGTAACAGGCCGTTACTTTACTACTTTTTTTTTATTTTATAGAATAAAGACTGAAATAAGGTTATAAGGTTTTTTTATGTAGGGTAATGAGGTGTAGGTATCTAAAATTAAAATATAAATAAAATACTTTGTATATAAATTAGAGAACAAAAACCTTACATATTAATTTGAACGTGACTCTGTGCAGTGGTTGGCAGAAAAGCGTCGCGTAGAAGAACAGGCAGCAGAAGAGGCAAGAAAAGCTGCTGAGGAGCAAGAGAAGTTGGAGAAAGAACGTAAACATATGGAGGAACTCACTGCGCTCCGAGAGCGGAAAGAGAGAGAGAAGAAGTGAGTATAAAGACACATTGAAATAAGTAATACATAAAAATGACAATAATATTCAAAGGTCATTATCATGTTCTTTCCCTTATTCCACTCTAAGTGGGGTCGGCACAACATGTTACCAACATGTTGTCACATGATTTGGTTGCGTATTTTACGACCGGCCGTAGTCGTTCTTTACGCCCCTCGGTAAAACAGAGGGTCGTCTATCCTACTCAACCGGAAACTACACGGGGGGTCAACTCACCTTAGTCGCTTTTTACGACACCTCGGTAAGAAATGAGGTTGGGCTATTCTAGTCAGCCGGATACCACATGGCGGGTCGACTTACCGTAGTCGTATTTACGACACCTCGGTAAGAAATGAGGTTGGTCTATTCTACTTGGCCGGATACAACAGAGCAATAATCAAAGGTATTTTATTTCATTTATTATGAAAAAACTAAGTCGCCAATCACTTGAGAACATTCGAAGAAGGTGTGTAGATTCGATAAGTGATTGATGTTCATTAAAAACAAAATATCTCTTGTGGGCCCACACACATTTATATTTTCTCTCTATCTTGATTGTAAAACTTTAAAAATAAGAATCCAGTATATTCTTATAATGTAGTCTACTTCATTCAACTCATATTTTTCTATCATATGATATAAAATATATTAAATTTCATAGTCATGTCAGACTTCTTCTAGAAGATGTTATGGTTTTTGTTCATTTTGTTCGTTTATAATCATAATTTACTAACAGGGAACACCAAGAAATGTTGGCTCGTGCTGAGGCGAAGGCGCGCGCTTTAGAGGCGGAGGTATCGCGTAAACTGGACGAACAAAAGTCTTCCACGCTTAGCAGCTGGCGTCGCGGTAAAGAAGAGAAGCCGCCCGCCAAGGAGCCAGAAAAGAAGGAGCCGTGGAGACCTAGTAAGTAAAGTGAACCTTGTATATGGCTCCCCTACATAATAACTCTATTGTTCCGCACAAACGTGCGGGCGGATGAAACAACCTCCGAGACCTGGGCCCGTCGTCTCGGCGTCTCAACCTACCTTATGCGGCCGTCAGCTGTATGCGGTCCGGCCTCATGAAAACCGTTGACTCGCCTCTGCAGTCTTCCACTGACACGTAATGTCTGTTTCTCCCGGAGTATACACTTCACTATATCGGTTAAATAACACGAATAACACCCGGTGTGCACACAACCTTCGTAAGGTCACACGTTATTGAATCGTCCCTATATCGGGGAACAGTAACCCAACGCGCACTTAAACCGCGGACGGTCGCGTCTTCTCAAACGCTTCACTGATTAAACGCGTCACTAAATCTGAGAACCACACCCGAAACGCATAATTACACGTGTGCGTTATACAATAAAGCCGTATACAGGCGCACGCGTCCTGTCTTTATCGTATTCGAAACATTACTAACTATCGCCGCTCGCGTCGACAAATTAATAGAAAGACCATAGAAAAAGCATTATGTGCATACCAAAAGACTAAAAAAAAGTAAAGTATTACCTGTTACAATCCCACTGCAGACCATCGGCCTCCGCTCACCATTGCTGGAGAGAAGGGTTTGAGCTAAGAACTACAACGCTGCTCCAATTCGGATTGGTAGGTTACACATATCCCCAGATTTCTCGATAGATATGCAGGTTTCCCCACAATATTTTCCTTCACCAAAAAGTGTGTGAAAATTACCATTACCAATTAGATACATAAGTTTTTAATGGAAAAAATCATTGGGTTTAAACTCGTAACCACCTCGACCGAATCCCATGCATCACCGATGGGTTTATCACAGCCACATCTAGTGAGTATAAATACAAAAATATATGGGACACTTACACACACTGTCGTCCATCCCCAAAGTAATTAACTTTAGACTCATCTAATGGGTGTCAGACAACTGGTAAATATATAGGATGTCATGTAAAGGGATCCCTTCCTTTTTTATAGAATGCTTTTTTATATATAAAATAAGACCAATAATAGTTTTCTAAGGAATTTTAATTGCTCAGCATTTGAATAAAATATTTTCTACTATAATCATGTAATTCTTCAGGTCGTGTTCGCGACGAACGTCCTCGATCGCCAGGACGCGCCCGTGACGATCGTCCACCGATAAGAGATGATAGGTAGGTTGTAAAGTGGCATTGCAAGTCTATAAAAAATATTCAAAATGTACAAAATAAAATGACATTCTTGTTACCTGTTAGGTGATATCTGTGAAACAGCTAAATTTTCAATTTTTTTTTAATTATTTTACTATCGCAATATATATACCAAATGATTTGATACGACTTAATTTTGATGCCAATATAAGAAATAATATACGTGTCATATTTCTATTAATCATTAAAGTGCCAGGGAAGTCTGTTTTAGTTGTCGTATTGACATCTAATTGCAAATAGGTAAAAAAAGTAACTATCTCAATTGGCTTACCTGAACTGATAAAAGAAAAACACTCGAATTTAAGTTGATACACAATCGTATTTGAATAAATTTTTATTTGAAAATGTATATGTTATCGTTTTTTTTAGGCGCGACGATATGCCACGCGAAGATCGCATAGTGAGAGATGATCGTGGTCCGCGTGATGATCGCGGCACAATAGATGATCGCAGTACACGAGATGATCGAGGCCCAAGAGACGATCGCGGCCCACGAGACGATAGAGGTCCAAGAGATGATCGCGGTCTGAGAGACGATCGTGGTCCTAGGGATGATCGTGGACTCAGAGATGATCGTGGACCGAGAGATGATCGTGGACTAAGAGACGACCGCGGTCCAAGAGACGATCGTGCACTTCGAGATGATCGTGGCCCAAGAGAAGAACGCGGTTACAGAGACGATCGTGGTCCCAGAGACGACCGTGGATTTAGGGATGAAAGGCCTAGAGCTGACAGACCGAGGGAAGAAGGAAGCGGCTGGCGTTCAGAAAGAGACAGTGATAGGTGAGTAATGTTATTTATGACAGTGCCTATTTATTGATGATTTAAACTTATTTATTTATTTTTATTTCAGACAACTTTATTGTACATACTCTTTATTATACAGACAAAGGTCGCTTTTATAATTTAAACTGATATCTAACAAGAATATAAAAATGATAAATACAAGGATATAAATATTTCAATTTCTAACAAAATTTACGGTCGTTTTTAATAACTTATTTATTTTTGTACTGGGTGTTAAAAATCTGTCATTACTAAAAACTAAAAAAACCTAAATAAAAACTACCGATGTTCGTTAATGTTGTATCTAGCTTAATATTCCTCTTTCTAATGAGAGAATTAGCCTTTTGGTTGCTTTGGGATACTAACAGCAGGCCTACCATGAACTCTTATTGCGACTCAATTGAAGACGTAAACGACGACCGCGAACCGCTTTCTTTTCGTATCATGAAGTGTGGATTGAATTGGGGTCGTCATGTTTGAAAAGGATAACGTTATATGAACTATAGATAACTCTGTCTCTTTAACTCACATGTTTTTAGGACGCATTCCGAACGCTCACTCAGCAACGACTTAAAGTGTGCATCTTTAAGACGTCATGGTATGAAAAAGCAAAACAATTTCGTTTACGTCGTCAATTGAGTCGCAATAAAAGTTCATGGTAGGCCTGCAGGTTGTTCATATAAGCCAATATATAATGGCTTTTCATGGTCCCGAAACAGTTACTTTTGGCAGCTGACTATAGGCCAAGATACGGCCTTTCTAGCGGTCAGGAGACAATTTGAAACCTTTAGAACTTTGGTCTACTTGACTCCCGTTAATGAATAATTTTTTCGTACAGGCCACGATACGTCGGCCGTTCAAGTGGTCCAGAGACTGGAAGCTGGAGACGCGGGCCTGCTGAACCACCGCCAGCACCTACTGTAAGTGTTATCAAATGCCTTATTATATTATTCCTTATCAGACAGTAATTAATCAGTATCTTCCTTATTATGTCGATTATGTATAAAAAATACAGCTTGACGGATCAAAACAAAGAATATTTCTAATAATCTTATACACGTTAAAATACGCGAACATATTTTAAATGAGTTTAGATTAACAGAGTTACTGTTTTTAATACTAAAAATACCTTGATCTGTTCTAAAATATTTTCTATTGATGTTCTCAGTGTAGTCAAAATTATTAAGCCCGACATAGTCATATCATAATTACTGCAATCTTCAATAGTGACAACAATATTAAACATTTGAACTAATGTTATATAGGAACGTTCGTCCACATGGCGGTCTAAAGAGACGCCGCGCGATGACCGCAGGGACGATCGCCGTGATGATCGCCGTGATGATCGCCGCGATGATCGCCGCGACGATCGCTACCGTGACCCGCCGCGCGATCGTGACCGCGTCGATCGCGACGGCTTCAGGGACCGTGATCGGTATCAGCCACGCCGTGATGATCGCGATCCGCCGAGAAGAGATGATCGGTGACTGATATAAATAAAGTGTATTTATTTTATAAAGATTTCTGTGATACATAAAAAAATACATATATTCTTGAACAATCGAATGACGTATTTTTAAATACAACTTTTAAATATACTTGTTCTGAATGGGCTTATGATTTTTAGGTTAGATTTATTTTTAGGTGAAATTTATTATTATTATTTTTGGATCTGAGGGTTTATTAAGATTATAGTAACACATTGGTGACAGGTCACATAAATTATTTAACAGGTATGAAAATAAATTTATGGAAGGTTATTTATATTGTTTCAGTTCCATATTGAAATATAAAATAATAGCTGGTGACGTGATAGGTTCAGTGTAAAATTGCCGCTAAACAAAGTGTTAAGGAAATGTTTATTTAAACAAAAGGTTTGAACTTTTTAGGACACCGTAACATTTTTATTTTACAGTGATGGTCCTCGTCGCGACGATCGGGATGGACCGCGACGCGATGATCGCGACGGATCGCGACGTGATGATCGCGACGGACCGCGACGCGACAATCGCGATGGGTCCCGACACGATGATCGTGACGGCCCACGACGTGATGATCGCGACCGCCGTCCGCCACCACGTCGGGAGGATAAACGTAAGTATACAATGGATTAGTAAGGTTTTCTAACATAAACTGTTTTTTGCTAATGATAAATAAATCGTCAATAAAAACTAGCTGAGTAGAATGAAATATGGATATTTTCCATACCTGCTTGAATTGCGCTAAAATGATATTTTTTTAGTGATTGTTCGGATATATGTTAGTAACTAACTAATTATTGTATTTATATTTCAGCTCGCGAACCAGATGATGGCTGGCAGCAAGTTCCCAAACGTTAAACAGCAAATATCAAGTGTATGGGGTTCAGCAGTGAAATAAACTTTCTAGCAATAATTACCTGAAAAATGCTTATTTTCTCAGTCTTTCAAGTTGATTTTGTCCAAGATATAGTCAAACAATAGTCAAATCCGGTAAAACATGTTTTAGAAGAAATAATTAAAAATGAGAATTACTATGGGATTTTATGAAAAGATTTTTGATCACAGCATAAAAGATTTAAGTACAAATTAAACAAATCAGTAAGCAGTGGAAATTTACAAGAATCAAGTGGAAATAATAGAGTCTACGTCAAGAAATAATTGGAAAGGAGAGTTTAATTGAGAAAGAGCAAAAAGTCGAGAGATTTTAACAAATCCAAGCCTCATGATTTAGAAATCCTAAGAAATCTTGGATAATCACAAGAGATGATCGAGAATTTTGGCAGGATTATTGTTGCTCTTTTTTATCAACGAGCATCATGTCTATTTAAAATAAAACTTACGATTTTGATTGTTTGCTCTTGGTCTATAATATTTATAATAACATAGGCTTTCTTATTTCACACGTTGCTGAACCCTAAAATTTTTCTTTTCAATTTTATATGCCATTGCTCTTTAGCCATACTCTTTGTATTCAGTACTGTTACAAAATATCGCTATTGGTGTATTTATGCAATTATTACATATTTACTATATAAATGGATCATTTATTAATGTTTTTTTATTTATTTTCTACCCAACCCTCAGTTGCCATAGAAGGTAGATACCCCATAAAGTTATTATACTAAAGCAGTCTTAGGCAGACCTATAAGTAAGAGTGTCGCAAGAATAATGAGAGAGATGAAACTGACATAATTATCTTTCATAAAAAAGAGAAATAGATAAAAAGTCACATTTATTTTCTCTTTATTGTTGATCGACATTTTTATCTCATCCTACTTCCTATTTTCGTATTCCTATTTTTATTTTATAAATGCGAAAGTTTGTGAGTATAGATGGATGTTTGTTACTCTTTCACGAAAAAACTTGGACAGATTTGGATGAAACTTTACAGGAATATAGATTATACATCGGAATAACATATAGGACAATTTGTAATGATGAGACGTAATATAACGATACATGTCAATAAAGTGGAAAACTCTGGCATCTGAGAGTTATCTTGGCGTACACTGTCTCAACCATTAGAGTTACACAAAGATGATGTACCGTAGTATTGGTTGTCTTGGATAGTTCTTAATAAAAGTCCGCGACAGTATATACATACCTTTTATGCTTTTATGCTAGTGATTATATGCTATTTGAGAGTGTTATGGAGGAAGTTTTAAAGAAGACATGTAAATCTTCAAAAAAAGTTTTAATCTGTGGAGACTTTAATGTTGACATACTAGTGGATACCAGTACTCGTTGTAGGTTGCTTAATTTATTTCAATGTTTTGATATGATTAATGTATTTAACGAACCTACTAGGATAACTGCAGACTCGGCTACCGGTATTGATAATATTTTTACTAATTACAGCTGTAATATCTTAGAAAAATCTATAATAAGTCGCTTAAGGTCTGATCATAGTGGACAAATTATATCTGTTCCCAACATTATAAATAACAGAAAGCAATTTATTAAATTCAGGCCTATCACGTCTCATAAAATAAAGCGATTTCAAGTAAAAATATTATCAAAATTACCACATATTGACAAAAGTTGCGGTAGTTCAGATGATCTTTTTAATGCTCTCTTTGGAATTATTGGTAGTGAATTCGATAAGACATTCAATATTATAGAAAAAGAAGTCTCCAAACATCTCAGGTTTAGCGATTGGGCTACTAATGGCATTTATAAGAGTAGAAACAAGTTATTTGATCTGTATGCAGAAAAGCAATATAATCAGTCCCCCACATTCTTAGAATATGTAAAAAAATATTCGAAAATGTTTAGAAATGTCTGCGCACAGGCCAAATCACTTCACATTAAATGTAAAATAATGAACTCTGAAAATAAAATAAAAACAACTTGGGATGTTATAGGAGATGAAGTAGGCAGACATAAAATGCGTAATTCTGCCATAGAGCTGAAAATTGGGGATGAGTTTACTAATTCCGACGCAGAAGTGGCGAGTGTATTTGAACATTTTTTTCAGAATATACCCATTTCTACCACTAGCTCAATAAACTCATCCCCAATTGAAGCTCTTAATGTTTTAAAGGCCAGCGTCATGAAGTGCAATGTAAATTTTAAATTTAGACACATTTCTCCGCACGATATTGTTAAAACTTTTAAAAGTTTAAATATTAAAAAAACAACTGATTTATGGGGAATGTCTGTAAAGTTAATAAATAATGTTATTGAAATTATTGCACCTATTATGGCCAAGATCTTTAACAAGTCTGTAGACACAGGGAAATTTCCAAATTTAATGAAGTACAGTAAATTGATCCCTGTTTTCAAATCTGGTGATAAGAGCGACCCTAACAACTATAGACCCATCTCGATCTTGCCAACTCTTAGCAAGGTCTTTGAGAAAGTTATTCTAAATCAACTGCTCAAGCATTTTAATTTTAATAATTTACTTCACCCTGAGCAGTATCGGTTTACCAAGGGTCGGTCTACATCGGATGCGGGCGTAAGATTGTTGAAGCATATCTTTGATGCGTGGGAGAACTCACAAAATGCCATAGGGGTATTTTGTGATTTGTCCAAGGCATTTGATTGCGTTCAACACGAAACTTTATTACTAAAGCTTGGTCATTATGGTATTAAGGATCATGCACTTCGTCTCGTTGCATCTTATCTCGATAGCCGAATTCAAAGAGTGTGCATTAATGGTGTGCAGTCATCCGGATCGGCCTTAGTTATGGGTGTGCCTCAAGGATCAATCCTTGGTCCCTTTCTGTTTTTAGTATATATAAATGATCTACCATATTTCATTCATAATATTTGCGACATTGTACTGTTTGCTGATGACACATCTTTAATATTTAAAGTAAATAGGAAAAACGCTAATAATATTAACGAAGTAAACAGTGGATTGTCGCAGGTAGCTCAATGGTTCAGGCTAAATAATTTGGTACTAAACTCAAATAAAACGAAATGTTTAGAATTTGCATTACCTAATACAGCTAAAAAAGCAAATGAGCTCTTAATAGACAATGTACCACTAAAAACAGAAAATACAACTGTATTTTTGGGAATGACGTTGGATACAAAACTCCAATGGAGCACACACATAACAGCTCTCGCAGGGAAACTCAGTTCAGCAGCCTATGCTATTCGAAAGATAAGACAGTTTACAGACGTCGAAACAGCAAAACTAGTTTATTTTGCTTACTTCCATAGCATTATGTCTTATGGAATAATGTTATGGGGTAAATGTGCTGATATTGAGAAAATTTTTGTATTGCAAAAAAGAGCCATACGTGGCATTTATAATTTGAATTCGCGTGAGTCCCTGCGAGAGAAGTTTAAGGAAACAGGTATTCTTACGTTAGCTTCACAGTATATTTTTAGCAATTTGATTTTTGTGCATAAAAATATACATAATTATAAAAAGATTGGCGATGTATATAATAGACAAAGTAGGAACCGACATAAGCTTGCGGCTCCTGCTTTGCGCCTTGTAAGAGTACGTAAGTCGTTTGTGGGTTTGGGTATAAGATTCTATAATAAAATTCCACAATCAATTTTAACTTTGCCATTACAGCAATTTAAAAATACTGTTAAAAAGAGGCTGATACAGAAAGCCTATTATACCGTGGAGGCTTACATTGATGATAAGAATGCATGGATATAGCTGCTCTTCGACCTTGTGCAGGATAGCTATGACAAAATGTAATTAGTATTAAGAATCTTCTTTTTTAAAAGAGCTCCACCGAGTTTCTTGCTGGCTCTTCTCGGTAGGACGGCTTTCCGAACCAGCAGTAAAGTTGACGATTCAAAAGCACTTGTTTACAAGTTTACTTGAATAAAGAATATTTTGAATTGAATTGAATTGAATGCAAAAGCCACTATGACCAAAATTTTGAACCATAAATTTAATTTAATTTGATACTATTTTATAAAGCACATTTTAGCATATTTAACACACTCTAATAAAAATCAATACATTTGTCGCTTTCAGTATTTCATGTAGATAAACTTTGTCTTTTACACCAAGTAATTTGGCTGAATAATTTAAAAGTTATCACGATATGATTAACTTGAATGGAGCACCATAGAATACCTACATGTGCGGCGCACGAAGATTGTTTGGAATTCGTCAGTTTTGAAGTTAGCCATCTGAAATTTTGGATGTACGAGTAGCTAAAAATATATTTTTGAATATTAAGTACATAATTTTTTTTTCATCTAAAATGAGCTGTCACGAAACTTAATGTAGCAGACCAAATTCCACGCGAGCGAAGCCGCGGGCAAAACTTGTAATATAATTTTAGACACCCACTGTATAAACTAGGTCTATTAAAAAAAAAATTACTATGAATAAGGCTGCCACCCATTTTGATATATCAGGTTTGTCACCGTTACTGAGTGATCTACATACGTTTATTATACTAGAATAACGGATTCATAGGCAGACTTGCAAGTGATAGTGTCGCAACATATAATGAGAGGAAGGTAAAACATATACCTACTTATCTTTTTTTTAATTACAGAATAATAAGAGATACAAAGTCTCGCTTTTCAAAATATACCTGTAAGTAGTCAAATTTTAATTTGCATAAAAAATACAGAATTATACAAAAAATTGGCGCTATGTACAATAGACAAGGTATGGACGAAATAAGCTCACGACTCTTGCTTTGCGCCCTTCAAAAGTATTTTATTCGTTCGTGGGTTTGGGTATAAGATTCTAATAAAATTCCGCAATAATTATAGCTAACTGCTTTACAGGAGTTTAAACTAAACTTTTAAAACTATAAAAAGGAAGCTTGTAAATAACCCCTACTATACTGTTGAAAATATAGATAACAATGCGTAGAAAAGCTATTCGACCTTGTACAAGACAGTAATGACTAAATGTAACTAGTAATAACTATCGAGTCTTGCTGGGTCTTCTCGATAGGATACTTTCCGAACCAGAAGTAGAGTTGAGTATTCAAAGGCACTTACAAGTTTACTTTTGAATAAAGATTATTTTGAATTTGACCATCGAGGCTTCGTCGATAGCTATTCAATCGTTAAAATTTATTACTTTAAGTGAAAAAAAATTAATATAAAATAAGCGCCTTTGTATGTTGTCGGTGCATATACCCCGCGGTTTCAATAGAGTACAGACCTAATTCAAAAACAAAAAAATATATATATAGTCCGTAATATCAACTTAGGAATTAAAGTATTTTTTTTTATTAATAATAAATAGTATATTTATTAGTGAAACAAAGCTATGTACTTGGGCTATAGTAACACGAAAATATATATCATCATTGTTCTCGACATTGTCATTATAAACTTGCGCTAAGTGTTTGTTTTCACATGGAATTGAGAACTCTTGCTTTACCCACGACGACAAGTTTTAAAAATTTTGTACAGTTACACATATTTTATACTGCTATAATTGAATATCTCTTATTATGTGAAAAGTAAAAAGTCTAAAAATATTTTAATAGTAATGAATAAAATTACAAATATATACTACGTATTTTTAAATTGTTAACTTGGTACAAAACAATATAGCGTCCATATAGGTTATTTACTTTGTTAGGAATTTATTTGGTGAGCTATCTTAGGACTAAGAGGATGTTAGGTCGCTGTATTTTAAATTCTCCATAATACTAGTACTATCGTAATGAATAAACACGACCTTGCCTTTAACTCTAGCGAGAGCAGATTTTACCCGAATCTTTTCTCACAAAACGAAGAAAAGAGAAATTCATTCGGTTATTTTTATAAAGGGCAGGCAGTTTCTAACATTTTAGTTTCGCAAGTCTCATTTTATCTTCGACAACACCTCGCTCTGACTCGCTCTCTATTGTTTTAACCAACTACATTTCTGGGTTTGTCCAAATTTCCCGTGACGCTATAAAAGCTATTTGGGCTTATAGTATTAGAAATTTTGAAAAAAGGTAAAAAGCGATCACTAGATTTCAAAAATTAGGCGAATATCAATACGAAATTTTGCAGGCAACTGCTATTTTCGGGATGATTAGTACCAGTCTTAATTTCGACTATAATGTTTTAATTTCTTATTTATTAATTTATAGAATTAGGCTTTACTTTGAGCTCCTTAATGTAATGATAATATTATTTTTCCAGAATTTGCGATAAAATAAATCACTCCTTTAATCTTTTATATTATCTATTTTAAAATAGCATTGGAATTACTTTTTGTTATTTATTACTTTTTTTTGTTTTACAATGAACATTTCAACTGCGTTTGGCATTTCTTTCGAAACCCGGTTCCAAGACGTTAACAATAATATCAGTTAATAAAAATTGAATCTAGATTAGATTCAATTTTAATCAATTCTAATTTAAATTCATTAATTTATCTTCTTCTTTCTGCTACCCTTATCCCACTCTAAGTGGGGTCGGTACAACATGTTTTTCTCTTCCATTCTCTTCTATCATTCGTCAACTCTGGCGCTACTCCTTCTATATGCATGTCATACTTCACACAGTCCAACCATCTCTTTTTAGGCCTTCCTCTAGTCACATATCCATCCACATTCATACTCAACACTCGTTTGATCACATGATTTTCATCCCTCCTCATTACATGTCCATACCATCCCAATCTTGCACCTCTCATCTTTTCTATAATGGGCGCAACTTTCAGACTTCCCCTTATATACTCATTTCTTATTTTATCAAGTCTTGTCACACCACACATCCACCTTAACATCCTCATCTCATTTGCATGTACTCTTCTTTCATCCATCTTTTTCATTGTCCAACATTCTGATCCATACATTACGACAGGTCTAATGACCGATGTGTAAATTTTTCCCTTTAGTTTAGGGGGCATTCGGGGGTCACATATTGTGCCTGAGACCTGTCGCCACTTCATCCATCCTGCATTCATTCTATTCCTCACTAATTAAATTCATTAATTTATATTAATTTAAATTCAATTTTAATTCAATCGTTATTTTTACTATCATAATTTTTATTATAGCACAACAACTTGATAGGTGCTCTTCTATAATTAGCTGAGCTAAAATAAATGCCGACATCAGTTTGATAAAATGGAACGTGTTTAATAACCAAATATTCGGTAAATAACAAAGGGCTATATTGGTCACGCGGGAGCGGTTGTTCTTCAAGGACGCCATGTTTTAACCCTCGCCTAGAACACGTTTCCAGATGTTAATAAGTTTAAATAAATTTTATTAAAACCTAAACTGAGACTGAGACTTTATACGGGAAAAAATGCTTTCGTCGATTGTTCTAGATTATCTACGTGTATTTTGATTGGGGATAAAATAGATGGTTAACCCATCTATTTTACTATCTATTTAGCAAGGTGAAGCAAGTTCGTTCCAACCCGTTTTCTGGTCTAGTGATTTTTCGTAATACTAGAGTATAGTTCGAAGAGAATATGTCCGCTTAGTTTTGATCCACCTGACTGATCAGTGCAATCGGTAATTTACCTTATGCTGCATATGTATTAATAAATAATTTCAAACAATTTGATTTGTAACATAATATGCTCTGGTTGTGACGTCGTATGCCAAATTGTTGTTAAGATGGGCTCAATAGTAGTAGCGCTTACTGATAGCATAAGATGTGAGTATAGCCAGTTCCTATATGTAAAATATAATATGAATACTACTCACGATAGTTCAAATTCAAAAATTGCTAACCTTTACGGCACGGTATGGCAAATCACGTTGAAAGAGTTCTTGTTCTTTTGCATGTATTCGAAACGAGCTGTAGCCAAATGGAGAATCAAACTTGTCGAGTCTCAGGCATCCCAATATTATTTATTTTCCCTTCCTTTCCTTTTTAATACTAACTACTTTCCATTTCCAACACTCTACACTTTTTAATTCTAATTTTTTTTCCAGCTAATTCAATAATTATTTTGAACTATTTAAATTATTTTAAACAAATAGATGGACTTAATTACGTATTTCAATTATTAGTATAGTTTTTTTCCTATATACTCGTAAATGCATTTTATTCTTATCACAGCGCGTTGAAATCTTTTCTATGATAACAAGCTTACTCTATCTAACAGGAAATTTCAACGCAGACCGTAAACTATCTTTTATTTTTCACTAAACCGATAACGAGATGTAAGACCTATTAATTATCACCTTTGATTTGATTTGATTCTTTGTGTACAGTTATTAATGTTATTATAAGTCATTTACTTAAAAGGTTCCTTTTGTCATGAAGTTGAAATTGCGGCCGTCTGAGAAAGTGTATAATTTTTAGCACCTCACTTAGTTGACGGTGGGCAACCGTGGTGTAGAGACGTGTTCTGTTAACTAATTATAAGTAACGCAGAACTGGTTCCGTGTTTTTTATAATTGTGAAGTTGGGAATTCTTACGAAGAAAGTTGTGATTCTGTGACGTATTTATGGTAGACTGTTCCGAGATATAAACGACGTGAAGCCCCGTGAAATATGAACGTAAGTTCCATGTATATTGTTTATGCTACAGGGTTGACACACAACGGACAGAAATGCAAAGGGGATGTTACAGTGAAACGAAAGAAAATCTCCAAAAAACCGTCTATATTTATTAAGATTAATAATTTGAAAACTATACAAACCCTTTTTACTACAATACTCGATAATTAAAAATAGAAATACAAGATAGAGTTCAAATAACTAAGGTTATTTATAATTGCCCATCAGAGTACTTCAGGAACGTTTAAATCTTTAAATTGATATTTAATTTCACGGTTTCTTCATTTATATAGTTAGTGTGTTTTAAAAAAAATACATATTTTATAGAATAAGACGTTGGTAAAGTAAAAAAGTGAAGTAAAGGCCGGTTACTATCCGTCTGTTGGCCATATGTCTCATTCCCGATTTTGGAGACAAGGGTTGGAGCTAAAACCACGCCACTCCAATGCGGATTAGTACGTTACACATATCCCTATCACGATGTTTTCCTTTACCGAATAGCGTGTTATAAATAGCAAAAGTCAATTAAACACATAAGTTTAAACAGTAACACTTATTGGTGCCTGCTAGAGTTTGAACCCGTTACCATCTTGAAAAGGTCGCAAAGACTCTAATCAAATCTAAGAACGTTAAAACTGTTTACGTCGTCTGTATTACAGGAACAATAACTTGATTTAAAATTCTCAGAAATAGGAACAGCTTTTCTTATCAGAATTATATTCTTTTCTTAGATATAAAATCGCCAACCCTGGTTATGTTTGTCTCAGGGTCCTTTTACAGTTGAAAGAAAAAGTCGTTTAGACATGCTTTATTTACAATTCCATTGTAAAGGTGACCAAGCTACACGACCTTTATGATTACTGGCCTAAACTCTGTGCTCTGGAGTTCGATCCCTCTCGATATACGTATTGTACAATACATGATATGATGATTAAAAGGATAAGAATCCCATATTATCAATAGAAGTATTAGTAGTTAATTCAAATTTAAAATAATCTACATTCAAATAAACTTGTAAACAAAAGCTGTTGATCCGCCAACTCTACTTGGTCGGAAAACTGCTCCTGCCAAAAAGAGCCTCTGCTAGAATAATCTAAATTTGTGTATATATATTTAATATATATATTAATGAATGTTTGTCTGTATGTCCTTTATGCTGCTGGACTGATTGTAACGAAATTTTCACATAATCTTTAAAAGGACCCAGCGCATGTTCCTGTAAAGTTTGGTGGTGATCGGAGTATTGTTTTATGAACTATGAATGACAGTTTTGTTTCGAAGAAGAGATCGAAATCAGACACAGCCACAACGCCTGGTCGGACCAATGGCACTGATTTTCTTGAAATTTTCATTCAACCCTCAGATCGCCCCAGTGAAAAATCTTGTGAAGTTTTGTAGATTGGAGATTTTTTTAAAAACTATCAATGACAGTTTTGTTTCGAGGGGGGATCGAAACCAGACTTAGCCACAGCAGCGAGTGACAGCCGAATAGTATATATATGTTTCTCATATACACTAATAATGTTGCTAGTTGGGTTAATTTTTATTCGTATATTTTACATTAATTTGCATTATCAAATACGTATTTTCACTCCAACCAGCAGAGAAAGCTCGCCGTCGCACGTGGAGTCGACAGTGTATTGACATTAGAATAAGTTCATTAACATAATGTCTTCTATAATAGGATAAATTGCGAAATTTTGCAATTTTACGCGAATAGTTTTATATTTTCTCTACGATTATTCGAGCAAGTGGAATACATTTCTTAACTTAATCTAACCGCCCTTTTTCTTACCGAGGGGTCGTGATATACGACTAAGGTAAGTTGACGTCAGGCAGGCGGCCGGTCGTAAAATACGTAGCGGAATCATGTGAACACATGTTTGTAACATGTCGTGCCTACCCCACCTAGGGTGGGATAAGGGCAGTATGATGAAAGATACCTATCTTTCTTACGGACCACATTTTGGAGCCATAGGTCACTTGGTCCTTCACAAAAGTTTATATGGACATTTGTCCCATTTTTACTATCACACTACCTTGAGTATTTATTTAATACATTTCAACAGAACGTGAGCATCACGATTTTTATTGTGATATTCGTGACATTATTATTAACAATACAACACGTAAATTGATACATCATCATTAGTTTTACAATTTATATCATTGTAAAACTATAAGTAAATAATGTATTATAATACATTATTTACTTCGACAATGTGTTTAGAAATTGGAAAATTCCAATCATCGACACGGAAGAAACGTAGCTTAACTAAAAATAAATTACGATCAATGACGTTCTACTTTTGATACAAGTGTACAAAATAACTAACGAGAAGCGACGCTAACTGTCCAAAAGGATCGAAGGTTACACTTCTGCAAGCCAAGTCCAACAAGCATCAGACGTTTATGCACGTTGTTGAGAGAAATACATATTTTTGCCGACGTGTATAAACGTTGCCTAAATTAGCGTTTATCAAATTTGTAATACTTTTCGTCGCGGAACAACTGTTAAGGAGAGATCGATTTTTCTTTGATAGAAAAATACATTAAATACTATACAGAAATGCGTCAAATGCCGTTTTCATTTAATATCCATTTTCTCGTAAATAAACTATCGGAAGATCTAAATACAGGTGCGTGCAGTGAAACCTACATGCAAGTGTATATGTCAGTTACATGATATCCATAGAAACATATTGGGTTACGCTTGGCCCATTTTATATGAAATCATCCAATGGAAACTGCTAATACGACGACCTATACCCTAATATCACTCATACGTAACATTATAATATTGCCAGTTGTACTCCCCCGACTTCGTTCGCTTAAATTAATTGTTAAAATACCCTTTTATGTACTATACATTTTTTTCCCCGTTCCCGAAGGAAAAACGATTTAAAAAAAATATTTATGTTAGACTGATAGTTGCTGAGAGTTAATTGAATAATGTAGAAATAGTTAAGGTACGGTAAGTAAGGTAAGGTAAGTACGGTCAATAAGTTCAAAGCAATCATCATCCTCCTGCCCTAAATCCACTCTAAACGGGGTTGGCAAAACATGTTACAAACATGTTCTCACATGATTTGGCTACGTATTTTACGACCGGCCGCCAGCCTGATGTCAACTTACCTCAGTAGTATTTTACGCCCCCTCGGTAAGAAATCAGGGTGGTCTATTCCACTCAGCTGGATACCACACGGCGGGTCAACTTACCTTAGTCGAATTTTACGACACCTCGGTAAGAAACAAGGGTGGTCTAGTCTACTCAGTCAGATACCACACGACGAATTCAAAGTAATGAAACTTAATGAAACAATATCAAATTAAAGAAATGAATTTGAATTCATTATTGTAATTGTAATTTAAAATTCAAATGTACATAAAACTACATATATGCCTCTATGAAATGTCATTACCACTGTTCAAAGTAAGCTAAAGCATTCGTTGGACATAAAAGAAATATCTTACTTTTAGTTCATTTCTTGTCACGCCATTTGTGACTTTTGTTTATTTATTATTACTAAATCTGTCCTTGTACTTCCCGGTGTTAAAAATATTTAGATTGGTCTGCGAATTATGAACTGCAGGCCTACCATGAACTCTTATTGCGACTCAATTGAAGACGTAACCGACGACCGCGAACCGCTTTCTTTTCGTAACATGAAGTGTGAATTGCATTGGGGTCGTAATGTTTGAAAAGGATAACGTTATATGAACTATAGATAACTCTGTCTCTTTTACTCTCATGTTCTTAGGACGAATTCCGAACGCTCATTCGGCAACTACTTAAAGTGTGCGTCTTTAAGAGGTCATGGTATGAAAAAACAAAACAATTTAGTTTACGTCTTCAATTGAGTCGCAATAAGAGTTCATGGTAGGCCTGCTGAGCGCCAAGCATGAATAACTTGTGGGGTCATTCATACAACTGATGAGTCATTTTCTGATTCAATCTGTTTATATAATTGAATGTTGGTCACTGACGTAAATATTTTGATAGAATGGGTATACAGAGTATTTGGAAACAATATACATACAATACACATTGCAATCGTTAAAGTCGAGTAAATTTGCACAAATATGGTTATATTAAAGTCTGTCAAATTCAGATTCTCCTATTTGAGATTTGACGTAAACTTCAGTTTTCATGTTAAAAGTAAAACGTTAATATGTTATTTGGTGTAAAAAAAGGAGAAAATCTTAATTTATTATATATTTCACAAGAAATTGCACTTTCTAAAAAATTTAGAAAGATATTTGTGAGTGTCTTAGTTGTTCGGAAGGAAAATTGTAAAAGTGGAGTTAAATATTTGTTTTTAATAGAACTGTTATTGGAACGGTAGTCATCCCCCTTTTAAACAAAGACTTAATACGGCAATAAGATGCTTTTGTGTCTACATATTAAGATTAGTTTTGATAAGACGAATGACAAAAAGATACTATTTTAAAGGATTTTTTTTATCATGTCACAGACAAAAATACCATGCTTTGAGAAGTTTGAATACATATTTATCATGATTTTAAAATATTGAAAGGGCAGATTTATGTCTACTCAGAGTATTTTATTAGAAACCATTCTATGAAATTACCATTCCCAATGTGAGTTTCATGCCAGTTTTTTAAGAAGTGAGAGTATTAACGACTTGTGGTTGAAAAATTGTGACATTGGTATATAGAGTTATTATACTAGAGTAAGGAATCTGGCCTAAAATTTGCTCATTACAATAAAGAGAAAGCAAATGAGATTTTCTATCTGTCTCTCTTTTAATGTTTGATAGACGAAAATAAATTGGTTTAAATTATTTTATATATATGAGTTTTATTTTCCCTCTCAATATTTATTGTGAGAATCTCACTTACACGCTTACTTATGTAACTATGGCTCCCGTTCTCTAGTGTAATAACTCTATACAGTTATATTGTTAATTAAACCAGCGTAAATAGTAAACTAAAACCCACCTTTTTTTGTTTCGAACTGACTGTATGCTCTTAGCCCTAACGGCTTTTACAGTGTCATCGGGCGGTCGAGCGCGCAGAAGCATCGTCGAGGTTGCGATATGCAGAGAGTAGAGTAGAGCTCTACTAGCGTCGGGGAACGTCGTCCTAAGGGTGCCTCCTGTGATTCGGGCCACGGCTTAGGGTGACGCGTAGTGCAGGGCTGATGGTATGACTTTGATTAGTCAGTGCGACGTCGGAAGGGTGGAGAGAAGCCACGACCGACCGAAGTCAGAAAACTGGGACAAACCCACCCAGTCTCACGTGTTACTTTGTACTTATACTGTGTAATACAAAATATACATATAATCTAATTTAACGTAAAAAACATACTGATGTGAAAAAAAATCTATTCTCAGCCGTCACAATGGACAGTTTGAGTAATTTTGTGTGGCGTTACAAAATAGTCACTATTAACAATAATCATGCAGTTGTAAACATAACTGAGTACCTATTACATCCTCCTTCGTAGAAACTCCTTTGCAATTTTGTTAGAAATTTATATACTTTAAATAAAAATTTGCTAAATATGCTGTTTTAAGTCCTATATTAATAAGCCAACTAAAAAAGGCATGTCTTATTTCATATAGTTAGAACGGAGTCCTCTAACTTAGTGGAAATAATGAAGTACGAAAATTTTTTGACGTCATATCCATTGCGTCGTTGTTTCTCATATAGTTATAATATATCCTACTAATCCTACTGTTGGCAACACCAACATGTTAGTAGTAAGAATCTGTGAATTGTATGTAGCAACACTCTCTTCTTTCTTGGATGGCCGAACGAATACACGCGTTACGAAGTGCTCCGGTCTTTTATTGTGCCATTACATCAGTTTTACAGTCCGCTAACGCCCTAACACCTACTCTTTCTTTCTTCCTCCTACCCTTATCCCACTCTAAGTGGGGTCTGTACAACATGTTTTTCTCTTCCATTCTCTTCTATCATTCGTCAACTCTGGCGCTACTCCTTTTATATGCATGTCATACTTCACATAGTCCAACCATCTCTTTTTAGGCCTTCCTCTAGTCACATATCCATCCACATTCATACTCAACACTCGTTTGATCACATGATTTTCATCCCTCCTCATTACATGTCCATGCCATCCCAATCTTGCACCTCTCATCTTTTCTATAATGGGCGCAACTTTCAGACTTCCCCTTATATACTCATTTCTTATTTTATCAAGTCTTGTCACACCACACATCCACCTTAACATCCTCATCTCATTTGCATGTACTCTTCTTTCATCCATCTTTTTCATTGCCCAACATTCTGATCCATACATTACGACAGGTCTTATGACCGATGTGTAAATTTTTCCCTTTAGTTTAGGGGGCATTCGGGGGTCACATATTGTGCCTGAGACCTGTCGCCACTTCATCCATCCTGCATTCATTCTATTCCTCACATCGCGATCAATTTCACCGTTCTTTTGGAAAAGCGAACCAAGGTACCGGAAGTCGGAGCAGACTGGCAAAACAACACCATTTAAGGTTATTGGAGAAAAATTGGAGAGACCACTGAAATCACACTGCATGTGTTCATGTGTTCATCACACTACTATCCTACTAATATTATAAATGATGGAATGAGAATGGATGGATGAGTATGGATGGATGTTTGTCACTCTTTCACGAAAAAACTATTGGACGGACTTGGATGAAACTTACAGTTATATAGGTTATACATCACAATAACATATAGGCTACAATTTGTAATGATTTTATGTAATATAATACATGTCAATAAAGTCGGTAAAAATCTGTCCTCTGAGAGGTATATTGGCGAACGCTGCCTACACCATTCAAGTTACACAAAGATGATGTACCGTAGTATTGTTTGTCTTGAATAGTTCTAAATAAAAGTCCGCGACAGCATATCTACCTTTTATGTGTAAGCTCCTGTGACCAAAATTGTGAATCATAAAGTTAATTAAATTAGATACTATTTTACAATGCATATTTTAGTATATTTATCAAATTCTTATAAAAATCAATACATTTGACGCTTTGAGTACTTCATGTAGATAAACTTTGTCTTTTACATTAAGTAATTTGGCCGAATAGTTTAAAAGTTATCACGATATGATTGCCTTAAATGGAGCGCTATAGAGTGTCTAATATGCGCGGCGCGCGAAAATTCTATGCAATCATTTTGTTTTGAAGTTACACATCTAAAATTTTGGATGTACGTGAAGTAAAATAATATTTAAATGTATAATGATCTGTCCCTAAACTTAATGTGGCAGACAAAGTATATATATATAATATATATATAACCTAGTATATATATATAATAATATAAATATAATACTTAGAGTAGGAAAGCTAGCCTAAAATATGCCATATTACAATTAACAGAAAGCAAATGAGGATGTATCTATCTTTCTCTATTTTTTATGTGTGATTAGACAAAGATGCAGTATACGAGTTTCATCTTTCCTCTTATTATTTATGATGACACTCTCACTAACAGGCTTGCCTTTGGCTCCCCTAATCTAATTATAATAACTCTATGGGTACAATTTCTGTAATACGACAATAATATTTGTTTGTCAACCTATTTCTAATTCAAATGAATTCCTTGGGCAACCAGCGTATGATTTTGCTCTATGCTCAGCTCAATTTCTTTAATGTTCTATATTGGACACTATATTATACGTATTAAAAGCAAACTTTAGTGTAAAGATAAAGTAATTGGCAAAACACATCATTTCAAAAAAATAACTCACACTTCAAAACGGGCTCAATATCATAAACTCGTATATAAGTAGCTCTACTTTAATTCCACTATATGTGAATCATTTCCGGATCCTAATATGTTATGTTATGTACTCCCATGAAACTTGGTTATTTGTATAGTTCATGGTCACGAACTTCGAACGATTAAAAAACTTGTTTAATACCTTGAATCTTTGTTTAATGTTTGATTAAAATTTCAATCAAAATTTTATTACGGGAATAGTGTAAATGAAACTTATAGAGACGCATATGTATATAAAAAAATCCATACTAATATTATAAATGTACATCTGCCTTACGTTCTGGCTGTTCTTTCTTTCAGAAGAAGAAAGTCTTTATTCGCGAAAAAAAAATTTTTTTAGAGATTTTGGTGGTGGTTGTGTGGATTGCTTGTGTGCATTGTTGCTGGTGGAGGCGTCTTGGGTGTGGTGGCTTGTCCTGCATGTGTAAGGTACGTGAATTTTGCCTGCTTCATACACTTAGCATTATATGCATTCGGTTAACACACGCGGATTATAGCAAAGTATAGTGAGAAATCGGCTAGATTCTGCTTCTAGAGCATTGTTTCTGTCGGACAGACAGACGAACCCGTGTGAAACGTCACATACTAACTGAGTGTCAGTGACAGCGCTCTACGAAACCGAGCTGGCCGGCTGTTTCTCTCTAAACATCGATGTGCATTATTTAATACCGGGTACTATATATAGTTCTATTGTGGTTTCTGTAATATGGAATTCCGCAAAGTAACGCCTGCTTCTAAAAATCATCTTTATTTGCCTTTCATAAGAATTAGATATATCATTATTTATACTTAAAACAACCGTTAGTATATAACAATATAATAAAAAACAATAATATATACAGTTGTTTAAAAGGTCGAAAATAATGGGCATTCAAAGGGAAAGCTTTGGCGTTACTGCTGATTTTCAATGGTCTCGCTAATTCGCTGAACCAATATTGATGAAATTTGGCACACTTAAAACATAAAGCACCCAGGTAACATCACCTCCAGCCCTTATCCCACTCTAATTGGGGTCGGCACAACATGTTAAAAACATGTTGTCACATGATTTGGCTACGTATTTTACGAACGGCCGCCCGCCTGACGTCAACCTACCTTAGTCGCCTTTTACTACACCTCGGTAAGAAAGGAGGGTGGTCTATTCTATTCTGCCGGATACCACACGGTGCAAAGCACCTAGGTAACATATATGATATAAAATCCTGTTATTCTTTCGGGAATAGGGAAAAAACAAAATACAAAATTAAGGTTGATTGAACACTAATACCAATGCGAACGAGTTCGCGGTATCATTTGTATAAAATATTTAATAGATATAATATTCACGCTATGTAGATTGTTATGACCATTTCGTTACGATAAGTCCGGTTCAAAATGAGCGCTTTCTTTTTCTTCTAGCAATTTTATAGTTTAAAAGAAACGCGGATGTTATTAATTTGTTTATTAATATTATTAGATATGAGTAATTTTTGCTAATGTACTGCTGTTAAGGGCTTTCATGCATCACCGTGTGACAGACGAACATAGTAGCACTGTCGACAGTGCTGAAGTATCGGACAATACTTTTTTTTTTAACAGGAAAAAACCCGTTATGGGTACCACCGCCCGACGGGGACAGACGGTGGTTATGTCGGACTCGCACCGACTAAAATGACCTGTATGCTCCACCACGCTACCGATGGCGGGGGCAGGGTACCTTATTTGACCCCATCCCCACCAGCAGCAACTCTGATCCCAGAATCACCTCCTCTGGGTAGGGACTCCTCAAAGAGAATCCCCCCTCCGCTAACCGGTGCATCGGCAGCACCAGATGCACCGACCGCCTCGGGGACCTATAAGTCAGGCGTCCGATAAACCCCGTTCGAAGCGCCCGAAAGGTCCCCTGTCAGGGCGGCAGACGATGGGCTTAGGCAAGTCGCTAACACCTGGACTCGCCAGCAGCAGATTGGTTCAGAACACGAGGTCCTGGAACCGCTATCGGAGAATACTGCGTTGAAGATAACTTTTGACGCCATAAAAGGGGTCGACGCCATAAGTTTGAGCATCGAGAGTGAGAGAGAGAGAGATTATTTTTATGTCGCTTTATTGTTTGGTTTGTCTTTGTAATGAACGTTGTTATTATCGGATTCGTGCAACATAAGATTTGTTAATGTTATGTTAAAATTCGTTCCCGAGCTCTAAGAGGTATCAATTGTTTCATATTTCACATGAGATAACTGCCATGCGAAGCTTTTTACCTACCTCATAACGGTCGGATAAATATAAGACATCATTGTTATAAATATGTAATATGTAATAATATTTCTACACACAACACGTGGGTAGAAATATATTTACAACAAGGATAGCTTACGCGTGGCTAAAACGTATGTTTTACTACCATCGACCAACTTTTAAACTTGAATTGTTAAAGCAAAATAAATATTTGAGGTTGATTTAAAAAAAAGACGGAATAGTTAAGTTTTAGTATTATCATTCTCCTGCTCTTATCCCACTCTAAGTGGGGTCGGTACAAAATGTTTTAAACATGTTGTCACATATATTGGCTAGTTATTTTAGACCCCCTGCGTGACGTCAACTTACCGTAATCGCCTTTTACGACACCTCGGTAGAGAAGAGGGTGGTCTAGTATAGCCGAATACATACACATAACTTAAGTTAAGTTATAGTATATATTAGACTAGTTACTGCTGTGATAGCCCAGCGGTGAGACCATGCGACTCTTTCGAGGGGAACACGAGTTCAAACCCGGGCAGGCACCAAGGAGTTTATCCATTAAAACTCATGTGTCTAATTGATAATTGCAATTTATCACACGCTTTTCGGTGAAGGAAAACATCGTGAGGAAACCTGCATATCTCTAGAGAATTCTAGGGATACGTGTAACCTAACAATCCGCATTGGAGCAGCGTGGTAGGTCTTAGCTCCAACCCTTCTCCTCAGAAATGGAGAGAGGAGGCCTATTCCCAACAGTGGGATTGTAACAGGCTGCTACTTATATATTAGACTAATTATAAACAGTAAAATTAGTCCAAAAAATTCTTTTGAGAGATGTCCCGGAAGATATCTCTATCTAGAAGTCGAGAATCCTGCATCAAAGCATCTTGAAACGGCCTCGGCGAATCAAGGATGTTTGCGCAATTATATGCCACCTCCGTGCAATGCATGACGTGAGAGGCTTTTTCTGGTACATGCATCCTCTGTATATTTATCTGTCAGTCACATCTATAAGGAATAGGTGTTTATTTAGTAGACAGTGTCCGATAATGATAGTTATCATTCTTCGCATATTGAGTCTGTTCTTGCGAAGTAAATTGTAGGTCAAACGAGAATTCAAAGCATAGTTTCCCTGGAATGCTTACGATGGGCCCATGAGTATCTATTTCATAATTCGGAACCCATTGGCAAGAGTTACATATCAGAAATCCAGGCTTTACTTTAAAGCAATGTTTAATAACCAAGTCTTATATCGTGTCACTAACGACTACAAGTAAATGCAGGTAAAAGCGGAGATCATTTGAAAACGATTCAATTACATCTCGTGCGTTGCATAACTATTAATAAATCCATTGATCGCACTATTGAGTAAAAATAATCGGAATAAAGATCGCTTCGTGGAAGTAAATTGTTCACGCTCAATGGTTTGGGCCGCTGTAACCATTAGGCACGCGATATCCTATACACCAAGAGGTTTGATGAAGTTTGGTTATCTTACGTCGAGTTTTCTAATAAGATAAGTGCTTGAAAGGTGAGTTGTTCATAGTGCATGCAGTTTGTGATTCTGCATGCATAGGGTATGAACAGCGACCGGTCGGTCGCTGATTATGAGCTTCATAAGAAAACTCACGCAGCGGGCGATGGATCGAGGAATGATTGTAGTATCTCTATGTCATCTAAGTGGACGAGGAATGATTGTAGTATCTCTATGTCATCAGAAATGAGAAGTTCCATAGAATAACGAAGGTCACCAAATTCAAATTTAATTTCAAAATATTCTTTATTCAAATGGACTGTGTTGTGTTTAGAAAAGCTACCACTCGTTCGGAAGTTTGCTCCTATCGAGAAGAACCAGCAAGAAACTCGAAAAATTTACAATTTGATTGATGGATCATTGCAGATTGGTGCGTAGCTGACTGCAGTTAAGATATACTCACTCAAAAAATCTTCAATTAGTAGGCTTTATTGAGCAGCATCGTTTTAAGATAATTTCTAAGCTTGTGTAAAGGCAAGTTTAGATAATGTTAAGGAATTTTTTTATAAAACGTGTACCGAGATCGAAAAATGGTTTTTAGAATATTTTGAAGGCGCAACCTAGGTGTCATTAGTTTATGTCGAATTCTAGTATGCCTGTCATTATCTATCACTAATTTTACTATATGTACATGTAAGTAAATATAAGTGAATTGACTAACAACGATGTTTCACGAAGCCGAAGTGGTGATGGGCGAAGCACTTGAACGGAAAACCGATGAGGGTTGGTCTTAAGGTGTTGAAATGGCGATCCTAACGTCGGTAGACCTCCCACGACTAATTAACTAGACAGTTAATAAATAGAATAATTGATTCCTTATACGGCTTTTCGCTTTGCGGCAAAGTCTCTAGGCCAAAAAGCGAGTAATGGGTGTAAATAGAATAATACATTATAATATTTGTGACTAAAAAACGCCGTGTGGTATCCGGCAGAATAGAATAGACCAGCTTCCTATCTCACTGAGGTCTCGTAAGAGGCGAGTAAGGTAAATGCCGTGTGGTATCCGGCTGCATAGAATAGACCACCCTGAGTTCTTACCGAGGTGTCGTAAAAGGCGACTAAGGTAAGTTGAAGTCAGGCAGGCGGACGGTCGTAAAATACATAGCCAAATCATGTGACAACATGTATGTAGAGATCTTTCATTCTAAAAGTGCACGCCCCTCCACCAAATTACATTATTTTAATGTGTGACAGAAAATATTGACTGTACTATTTTATATGTGTGCGCGCAGCAATTTCAACCAATCCGGTTACACGGCTTACAAGTAACGTATGCATAAAAATAAAATTAATATTATATAATATTTATAATCAAATTTATGTTGGAGGGGCGTGCACTTTTAGAATGAAAGATCTCTAACATGTTGTGCCGACCCAACTTAGAGTGGGAAAAGGGCAGGAGAATGATGAATTTGTGACTACAAAACTCATTTAAATCCCGTTAAAACCCATAGCTTCCCTAGGTTTTACTGGCGAATCCTTAGCATGCATCACGACTGTCACACAATTACTATTATTAATTCCAGGTATTTGTGTGACTAATATGCTGTAGTGAACATGACCCTTAAATTTTTAGAATGGGTGATTCACAATATATTTTTAAATGCCCGTAACGTTTCATCAAACCGCAGCATAAATGGCTCAAATCATTCGAACGCAATAACTGTTATTACGTATTATGGTAGGAAACCAGTTTAAAATGTGATCGAAAAAAAAGTCAAGCAAATGAGGCTACCTGTCTATCTCTTTTTGTTGCGCATTATCCAAAGATTCGATTTAGTTAGTTGGATCAAAATGGATCGAGGGAAATTTTAAACTAATTTTTCCTTTTTCATAAAAAACAAACATTTGAAGGTGTGATAATAAATGTTAATGCATCAAAGCATTTAAATTAACGCCATGGATATCTTGGATGGATGTCTTTGCGCATATGTGATTAGATAAAACATTGTATCGGCTTCGCATCTCACCTTTATTACTATTTTTTGGTTCTGCCTATGGCTCCCATACTCTAATTATAATAACTCTCTCTATATGTAATAATTATAAATTAATTATAAAAAGAAAACACCAGAGAAATTATAAAAAGTAATGTAAATTTAAATTTAATAAAATTATTATTATCGTTATTTCAATGTCTTAAATGTAATATAATATTATGAGATAAAATCATTGTTAATTATTATTTTATGACTTCGAATTGACATGATTATTTACAATGACATTATATAAATATAATACATATATTATTATCGTATAGTAACTTTCATTATTTTTACAAATGACGAGATAACCTGTAGAACGTTTATAATGAGTTCAAAAGATTTAATTTAAAGTAAATAATAAAAAGTATCTATTGTTGATTGTCCATTGAATACTCTATGCGTACGATCTAGTCTTGAAGGCCTGGTATATAAAAAAACTGGACAAAAATAAAAGAAATAGTTGTGATTAAATACAAAATATATTTAAACCGTTTTTAATATATTTACAACTACTTTTGCTATCTTGGTAAAGCTGAAATAGAATATATTATTAATTACGTAGTTATATCCGAAAAATTATCTAATTAGTTATAAAAAGTGAAAGTAACAGCACATTGTGCCAAATAAAACAAATTAACTGTTATGATAATACCCGCAGTTCTTTTGAATAAACAAATTTAAATATAAACTGCGAGTATATTTCGTTGATATCAAATTAAATTAAATTAAATGCCGTGTGTTATCTGTCCGCATAGAATAGACCACCCTCATTTCTTACCGAGGTGTCGTAAAAGGCAACTAAGGTAAGTTGACGTCAGGCAGGCTAGAAAGTAGTAAAATATGTAGCCAAATCATGTAACAACATGTTTCTAACATGTTGTGCCGACCCCACTTAGAGTGGGATAAGGGCAGGAGAATGATGCTCAAATTAAATTAAATCTGCGCGTGTTTATTTTCATTTACTTCGTAATAAGTACCTATTATTAACATATATACTGAAGAAAACAATAGATTTTTTTTAAATTCAAATTCAAAATATTCTTTATTCAAGTAAACCTTGCAAGTTACTGTGTTGTGTATTGTGGTGACGGTGGTGAAAGTTAGTGCATGTGTTTTTACGAATTCTGCATGTTTCGGATATGAAACCGTATAGTCCACTCTATATTTATAATCAATAGGAAATATATTATCATTATATAATATATTTCCTATATACTTTATCGCAGATTATAGCAAAATAATTTGATTATTACTTTTGTAGAGCATATTAATTATAGATGTTCCTTGTGGTTTATTCCAATAGCTACGTACAAACGTATTTTCATCGTCAAAGGTAAGAAAAAAATATGTCCTTGCGTTTTAGAGCGAATAAAATAGTATTTATGTATACTTATTATTTTTTATGTTTTGTATTAGAAGTTTATTTTGGTTGAACGTTTTGCGTCATCAATTTTATCACTAGTTAATAAAATTGTATTGTAATTGACCTTCCTACCTAAGCAAATGTCGTCAATAAACATTTTAAATTGCCGTTACACTTTGGCAGCCTGTTTTGTTAATTATAAAATCGCACATTAAGCAGTCAAGCGGTTTTGTGGGTGTAATCAAATAAGTCTATACCGGAATATGTTTCATAGTTATTTCAGCCCTGTTTGCTTTTTTTTATCATATCTTTAAGACGTGGGCGTAAAGTGAATGGCTTACCTATATTTATGAAGTTTTGCGATTGGCGTAAATGAAACTTACATCGTGTCTGTAGCAAAACAAAGTGACATTTGGGACAAAGTTACATTTTTTTGCAACGTTGGCATACGGTCTATAAAATTTATTTTTGTGCATGACGATGTCATCAACAATATCAAAATCCACTATTGACTTATACGAATTGATATGTCCTATTTTGCAAAATGTTTAAGTTTCAATGCTTATAATTCTAAATCATATCGCTCATGGGCTGCAATAGAGGGACAACTTAAAAAAATCATGTTTTAAAAATCCGTCATGTGGTATCCGGTTGAGTAGAATAGACCACCCTCATTTCTTATTGAGGTGTCGTAGAAGGCGACTAAGGTAAGTTGACCCACCGTGTGGTATCCGGTTGAGTGGAATAGACCACCCTCATTTCTTACCGAAGGGTCGCAAAATACGATTAAGGTAAGTTGACGTTAGGCAGGCGGCCGGTCGTAAAATACGTAACCAAATCATCTGATAACATGTTTTTAACATGTTGTGCCGACCCCACTTAGAGTGGGATAAGGGCAGGAGAATGATGATGATGATGTTTTGAGATAAATGGGTGTAAAGATCTCATTAATACGGAAAATGCATAAAAATGCATTAGTTTGGTTAAACGAACGGCCTAACATTGAATTATAAGTTCTGCCTGAATTATACTTGTCAAAAATGTGTATTTTAACATTTACCTATTCCTAGTGCAAGACATGTGTTTAAATAATGTAAACAAACAAAAGCATGTGACCTATACAATGGAAAATGGTACTCTTGGAACGAAGAAATAAGAGTGATACTTAATGGTAATGTAGTGTTATTATCTGCCAACTATAAAAATCATTTTAGAACATGTTACCTGAACTTGACCTATAAAAGTAAAGTAACAGCCTGTTACACTGCCCACTGCTGGGCTAAGGCCTCCTCTCTCCGTTTTAAGAGAGAAGGATTGGAGCTAAGCCAAGCTACCACGCTGCCCCAATGCGGATTGGTGGGTTACACATATCCCTAGAATTCTCTAGAGATATGTAGGTTTCCTCACGATGTTTTCCTTCACCGAAAAGCGTGTGATAAATTGCAATTATCAATTAGACACATAAGTTTTAATAGAAAAATTCATTGGTGCCTGCCCGGGGTTTGAACCTATGTCGTCTCTAGAGAGTCGCACGGTCTCACCGCTAGGCTATCACATGACCTATGGAATATAGATAATATATAGGTACTAGATCAGCAGGCCTACCATGAACTCTTATTGCGACTCAATTGAAGACGTAAACGACGACCGCGAACCGCTTTCATTTCGTGCCATGAAGTGTGAATTGCATTGGAGTCGTAATGTTTGGAAAGGATAACGTTATATGAACTATGGATAACTCTGTCTTTTACTCACATGTTCTTAGGACGAATTCCGAACGTTCATTAGGGCAACGACTTCTTAAAGACGCACACTTTATGTGCGTCTTTAAGACGTCATTGTATAAAAAAGCAAAATAATTTAGTTTACGTCTTCAATTGAATGATTTATAGAAGCAGGCGTTACTTTGCGGAATTCCATATTGCAAGCAATATAACAGAACTAACTACTTTGCTATAATCCGCACGGGTTAAGTGAATGCATGCAAAGCCAATGTGTATGGAGCAGGCAAAATCTGCGCACCTTATACATGCAGGACCAGCCACAAAAATAACAATGGTCACTTAATTAACGAGCAAGTAAATGTATCTAATTCCGTTTTACTGCATGTGTTCGGAGGGGAGGGTATTGGTGGGAGTTAAACTATTTAAGACTGCTTGTATGGGTAGCGCGGCGCAGTACGATTTTTGTCGTGAAGCCTATCCTCCTGATGATGCTTCGGTTTCGGGGCGAAACGATCGTCGAGATTGTGGTGGTGGGTGTGTGTGCTGCTTTTCTGTTCGTTGTTGCTGGTGAATTGCGCCTTGGGGTGCATGTGGTGGCTGGTCCTGCATGTATAAGGTGCGTAGATTTTGCCTGCTTCATACACATTGGTTTTGCATGCATTCACTTAACCCGTGCGGATTATAGCAAAGTAGTTAGTTCTGTTATATTGCTTGTCTTCAATTGAGTCGCAATAAGAGTTCATGGTAGGCCTGCTGAGATGTGTAACACGCGGCCAGCGGGCCACTTGCGTGCATAATTTGTGTGCGACCTGCCAAGCCTTTCTAAAAAAATATTTTATAGAATTTCTCCTATTATTTAATATATTGCTATAAAAAGATTATGATAAAATGGTAGTAGATACTAAATAAATTTTTTTTTAGATACTAAATAGAAATCTTAAACTTTTTGACTTTTGTATATTTTTATTCTAATATTTTATATTAATTTCCAAAAATAGAGTTTTGTAAAGTATTAGTAAGTGTTACTTTATGTGCGGTCTGACAAAAAGATGTCAAATTTAAATTGAGCCTATTAGAGTATTAATTTCACTACAATGACAAGACGTAGTACAAGACCTTATTTAGTTTTAAGAAAAAGAAATTGTTTTGTTGCCATATTACATTATTGGAAGTACCAGCTTAAAGAATTTCTTGCATTTTTATCAATATATTGTTCTATAATTTATTATAGAACGACACGTTGATAAAAAAGGAGGCTCACCTTTATATTAGATGCAAAGATCAAAAACTTCATAACTATCAATTTAAAATTGCCATTTGACACATGTGGTTTTTAATATACTGTATTTATAATTAGATCTTTAATCGTAAACAAACAAACGATAACTAGTAATGGATTGTTATATTAACACTACATCAAAACAAGTGAGAGTGTATCAGGAAATAAATGAAAGGCCTATGCAGTTGTATAGGTGTTTATTACTATCAGAATAAGGATGTTAATGCATTGAACAAGTTATTTTCTTATTTTGTGAGTCTCTCGAGCATGCATTTCACAGTACAATTACGATGTTTTTTTTAGTAAGCCAAGAGCGTGTCAGGGACGTTTTTCAATATTTTTATTTAGTTGTTAGATTTTACGCTACGTAAATAACAATCGTAATAATTAATTAAACAGAAAACACAATCAATTAGTTAATGTATCATTTTTTTATCAATAAAGGCTACATTTTTTTTAAACAATGTTCCATGCCATTCTGTTGATTTTAGGAGTAAGTATAAATAAAATAATTTTTACATTTAAACTATCGTAAGTAGTATTCATAGTTAATATAGATAGCGCCCCGGACGGGTTCGAAATTAGTCGGGCTAATCCGATAAAATTAGACGTGAGCATAGCCGGTATTCTGGAGATATGTGTAACCTACCAATCCGCATTGGAGCAGCGTGGTAGGTCTTAGCTCCAACCCTTCTCTTCAAAATTGGAGAGAGGAGGCCTATTCCCAGCAGTGGGATTGTAACAGGCTGCTACTTTACTACTACTATAGCCGGTATCTATATTAACTATAAATAAAGTAATTTGTTGTTTATCAGAAAATACGAACCCGTTCAATTATTCAGATAATTAATTATATTTAAAAATATTTTGATCTCAAACCATTTTATAAAGAATCAATCGTCTCTAAATCCAACTATTTTCATGGAAAATCGCACTATTTTCAAAATCTAAGTACGTTTATATAATGAACACCAATGTACGTGTAATGTGTAATCTGTAAATATTATGTTACGAATGTTAATGACACTTTTAATTTTTATCGACTTTGTTTGCGTGTACTCATGCGTTTTAATAGCCTCGATAATGCGGTACGTGTTTTTTTCCCAATTCCTAAAAGAAAAGCAGCAATATTATTTTTCTAATAGAAGTTAAATGGGATTTAAAGCGAGGTAGATACACAAAGAAGATGCTATTGAGGATTATATAGACGATAGAAATGAGTGGATATAACTACTTCTCTACCTTGTATAAGATAGTAATAGTAAAAAAAAGTAACAGCCCGTTACTATGCCCCCTGCGGGGCTAAGGCCTCCTCTCTCCGTTTTTGGAGAGAAGGACTGGAGCTAAGACCTACCACGTTGCTCCAACGCGGATTGGTAGGTTACACATATCCCTAGAATTCTATTGAGATATGCAGGTTTCCTCATGATGTTTTCCTTCACTGAAAAGCGTGTGATAAATTGCAATTATCAATTAGACACATAAGTTTTAATAGAAAAACTCACTGGTGCTCGCCCGGAGTTTGAACCTATGTCGTCTCTAGAGAGTCGCACGGTCGCACCGCTGGACTATCACAGCTTACGCTAGGCTGTTACAGAATGTAACTAGTCATAAGAATTATATTTGAAAATAGCAACTGCCGGGTTTTTTGCTGGATCTTCTCAGTGGGAGCGGCTTTCCGAACCAACAGTAGAGTTGACGATTCTAGAGCACTCGTTAACAAGTTTTCTTGAATAAAGAATATTTTGAATTTGAATTTGTCGATTCTTTGGTTACGAGGCGAAACGATTGTTAAGATTGTGGTAGTGTATGTGTGCAGTGCTTCTGTATTGTCGTATTCTTGATGGCGGGTAGTGCATGAGTTTTACGATTTCTCCATGTATCAGGAATGAGAACGGATAGTACACTCTACATTTAGTATTACCTATATTTTCCTTTATCGTGGATTAAAATAAAATAATATTTTCATTACTTTTATATTATGGACCTACGCAAAGTAACGCCTAATTCCATATAAAAAAAAGACTATACCAAAGAAAGCTGGGTTCTGTATCTAACAAACGCTTTCAACTTATTTTTATTACCTAACAAGTATTACCTGATGGTTTTCCCAACGGAAGTTCTGATTAATATGCAAACTCTCATTAAAAAAAGATGTAATCTATGCATTTATACACAACTAATCTAAAGTAGTTCTCACGGTGAACTGAGTGTAACTAATAAACTGTTTCATATCGAAAATTGCTGTAACTTTCTAAAGATAATAACTATGTTTTCACAGTAAATAATATTTTCAAGCTTATTAAGTATGAACTAGGTTGACCATACGGTCATATTCTTCTGGGATATTGGTGAAACGGACTTCAATATAAATAAAACCTGACTGTATGCTGTTAGCCCTAACGGTTTTTACAGCGTCACCAGGCGGGACGGGCTAGCGCAGAAGCATCGCTGAGGTTGCGAAATGCAGAGAGTAGAGCGCAGAAGCTCTACTAACGTCGCGGAACGTCGTCCTAAGGGTGGCTCCTGTGAGGCCGGACCACGGCTTAGGGCTATGCGTAGTAGAGGGCTGTTGTATGACTTAGATTAGTCATTGTGACGTCGGAAGGGTGGCGAGAAGCCACGACCGACCGACGTCAGAAAACTGGGACCTCATCTTCGCCGGCGAAGACGCTGTGTGTGTATTACGTGTTTCTGTGTTTGCGATCGTTATTTGATCGTCAGGGCCATATAGGACGCTTTTTGGACGTGGAACATGTAACTTTATTCTTGGGATGGGGCGACATAATAACCTGATTGTAACTTGATTTGAATCGTTGACGATTCAAAGGCAGTTGTTTATAAGTTTACTGGAATAAAGAATATTTATTTATTTTTATTTTATTTATATTTGGGAAACAAACAGTACGAATTGAACATAAATATAGTAAGTTATAACAAATTCATAGACCAAAATTAGTTTCCACTTATAACTAGCACATTTCTTAAGACAGTGAAGAAGTGTGAGAACAAAATTATCTACTACGTCAGATTCTTAACATCAGGATCACCTATTTAATCCATACCACTTATATATATAATAAACATCCAGTAAACTCAATACGTTCAAAGAATCCCATCAAGTTCAATGTATGATTACACGCCAACATTTGATATATGTGTGTAGAAAATATTTTTTTATATTTATGAGAAAATATAATTAATAATAATATTTATTATTATCTTTAAATCTAAAGTTTTTAATAAACAGCTTAACTATCTCAATTTTGCCTAATTCAACATGGTTGCCCTTTTACGTAAGTAGGCCGTAATACTTTTGTTTCAAATGTAACAATTAACATTTCTGTTGTGTAACCGCAAACAGTTATAAATATACCTGCGTTATTTCACTTCCGACAGATGCGTGGAAGTGTTTATTAATTATTTATATTAATAAGCGTTCCTAGGAAGTGCTTGTCTTTTATTAAAGTTATATCAGAGTAATCCATACGGAGTTGAAATGCATTAAATCGGCAATGATCAATTATTTAAACGGCTATATTTTTACTTAAACGGCTGTTTAAATCTGTTTTAAACAACGGCGATTAAACGAAGAAATGTCCTGCTTTTGCGATTGAATAAAGAATGTTACTCCCTTTAATAAAACTGAAACAGCTTTTGCTGGCTGCCAGCACAATAAACAAGCGTCACACCTATACAACATAATTCATAAAAAAAATAATATATATCCGATGACTTACCGTAACTGCAAAAATACTCTTTCTGATTAGCGGAAAACATTAAATTATGAAGATATGGAAGTCTTGTTACATATCTTCATAATCATATCTTACAACATACACACACACAACTCATCCACACATACATACGCTGTATTTTAAAAGCGATTCTATATTGTTATGTTACTTTACGCTATAAATTTAGTTACCTTTTTCATAATTATCATATACTTACCTGTGTTATGGAAGAGCGAGACCTTCTGACACAAGTATTTTCTATGCTTACTAGAAGGTCTCAATCTGTATTTTTTGAAACGATTTATTGATATGAAATAATAATTTTTGTATTTTTTTTTCAGTAGTATTGAAGCGATCAACATCAGTACGAATAGTTTGGTAACCATTACATATTATAACAAAATAAATGAATATATATATAGATCGTTCGCGTGGACTACAGTCTTATTATTAGAGTAAACAGTGATACTTATACTAATTATGGTTAAAGTGGGTTAACCTTAAAAGCTTGACATATGCTTCCGTGGATCTTTATTTATAACTTTTATAACCCCTCGTTTGAATCCTAGAAAAAACATATTAGTATATTTCTAAAATTTATCCCTGGTCTTGACTAGATAGATACTTCCGATGTACCCTTCTAACAAAGACGTACCACCAAGCGGTTTAGCATTCAGGTACGATGTCGTGTAAAAACCCTGAATGGTAACACGTTTAATCTCCAAACCCTTTCAAGAAACTTAAACTACATCGGCATCCATCAGGTGAATTCGCAATCAAGAGCTAGCTTGCCAACTTAATTTAATAAAGATCATATCATATATTCATTATGCAACTATTAGAATGATAAATAAAACGTAATGTACAGAAGTCTGTTCATTTATTTTATTGGTAAAAAAAGAAAAAAATTAAACCGCAATAAATATTTACTATTTTAACGCTATTCACTCACGTCGCTATCTTCAGATTCAGACTCAACATTAATTATAAATTCAAAATTTTTCATATATTCTATCTCAATATCATTCACATTTCGACACGTATTTTCCCACAAATCAAATCAAATCAAAATAATCTTTATTCAAATAAACCATTTCAGGCACTTTTGAATCGTCAAGCATCAATATGATTAATGAAGCTACAACTGGTTCGGAATGTTGCTCTTACCGAGAAGAACCAGCAAGAAACTCGGCGGTCAATCTTTTAAATATTTTCAATTATACAATATTAAACCGCTGTCTTGTATGAAGCTGAAAGGATTTTCAAATCCAGGCTTTCTTATCATCCAAATAATCTTCAATTTTGTAATATGCTTTACGTATAAGCATATTTTTTACACTTGATTGAAATCTTTCTGTACACTGGTCTAGAATGGATTGAGGAATTTTATTATAGAAGCGAATAGCGAGACCAACAAAAGAGTTGCTTACTCTGCTGAGTCGCGACGCAGGTATCGTAAGCTGTTTGTGACCTCTCGTATGTCTATGATATACATCAAATTTTGTTTTATATGTACTTATATTTTTCCGCACAAATAGAATATTACTATATATATATTGTGATGCTACAGTCAGTATGCCTATTTCTTGGAACTTTTCGCGAAGGGACTCACGTTGCTTCATATTATAGATAGCCCGTATGGCTCTTTTTTGGGCAACAAAAATCTTTTCTATATATATATATTTTCACATATTTCTATCAATCATGTCAATTCGTTCCTTAATTAAAGCAATGGCTTTAATGATGAAATAATGATAGATGTTAAGTTTTGCCCGTTTTTTTCCCACATAGTTTTATAAAATTCTCCATATTTTTCTATTAAAGAAAAAAATTATCTAATTATTATTTAAAATAAAAAATATTTATCCTCTTTTTTTATGACATGCTAACTGTACTTTTGGCAATAATCGATGCGTGCTCCTACTTTCGTGTCTGTCCGGCAACTGAGTAACCAATTAGAATAACAAGTTTGCGTGTATTTCGTCTGTACGACGTGTTTAAGTTTTTTGTGTGTGAGTAAAGACATTGGAGGGGCGTGCACTTTTAGAATGAAAGATCTCTACCCATTTGTTTCAATTCGACATAATTTTTACGCGTGATAAAAATCCTCTCGTGCGAACGAGGGGTTAGGGTACACTTTTGTACTATGTAATTTTTGATTAACATTCACCGTTTACTTAGCGCACGCAAGAAAAGCTTTAAATTTTGTCGTTTCGAAATATTTTTTAATGGTGCTCCTCTCCTATTCGACAGCCTTCCTCGATAAATGGACTATCATACACTCAAAGAATTTCCAGTAGTTCTTTAAATAAGCGCGTTCAAACAATCAAACAAACATACAAAGTCTTGAGCTTTATATATTAGTATAGATATAAAAACCAGTAAACTAAATGTCCTCTATAGCAATAATCCTTTATTCCAATCTTTAAAGTGAAAATCTTTGGATAGGTCGATTTCACGTTGACAGCCTGATGTTTTCTCTGTAATAGCTATTATTGCGTTTACCGTAGCCTTTCAATGGTAAATATGACAGTCTTTCTCATGGTGAAATTCTGCATAACGTGTTTTGTCATTTTAGAAATCGCGCTATGAGCGGTATCATTATGTTAGTTGATTATAAATTTTGTTTGAAATTAATAAACTGTATTTTATTATTATAGTTTTTATCCTATGATACTATATTATAAATATATTAATAAAATATATTATAATATTAACTATAATATCTATATATTATAAAACAAAGTCCCAAAAAGCTGTCTGTCTGTATGTAATCGATTTTCTCAAAATCTACTGAACGGATTTTTGTACGGTTTTCACCAAAAGAATGGCAATACTTCCGAATGATTTAGGTAAATAGTATTACTACTATTAGGTAAATAGTAGTACATATCGGTATTATGTAAATTGTGTTGAAGAACTCGCACAGTTGTTAAAAAACTTGCTTGCTGGGATCTTTAGTCGCGTGCGCTGCGTAAACTAGCAGAGTTACGCTAAAGTAATGTAGTATTCTTTTGTAGATCTATAAAAATACTACAAAAAAGTCCGCAATAGCATGTCTCTATCTCTAATGGTTAGCTCACAATAACTACTTTTGTTTAAAATTTGAATTCTAGAAAAAATTGAAACACGATGATTTACACGAGGGCAAAGCCGCTGGCAAGGCTAGTAATATATAAAATATAATATAAACTCTATAGTTATTAATGCTAGAGTAGGGAAGTTCATAGAGTTATTATAGTAGAGTAGAAAAGCCACCCTAAAACGTGCCTTATAAGAAAGAGAAAGATAATGATCTATGTTTCATTTTTTAATTTGTGATTAAACAAATAGAAAGTATACGAGTTCCATCTTCCCTCTAATTATTTAATGTGTCATTATAACTTACAAGCTTCCTATGGTTGCCCTACTTGAGTAGGTAGAAAAGTAGAGTAGGTATTAATTACTCTTTGGGGATGTCATAAGCTCATCTTTGTCTAATGAGATATAAAAAAGAGAGACAGATAATACCTCTTTTTACAATTTATTTAAATAAAAGAAATATAATTAAAACATAAAATACAAACCACAATAATACAAACCTTTTTTTGTAATTCTCATTTGCTTTGACACATTTTACGCTGACTCTCCTAATCTAGTATAATAACTATGATTCTATTGATTAAAGGAATAGTGGATTCAATTTTGTTTTTTTATGTGATAATCTGCATTACGGTCAACTATAACTATTCCACCATTAATTTATTTTGTATGTAAAGAAAAACAAGAATTGTTTCATATTGGACACGTTTATTAAATGTTATAATTATTTTCTAAAACAACCTCACAGACATTGCCAGCATCCAAATGATTAAATAATTTACCTTTTTGGGTTTAGATCATTAACCATAGACCAAAGTCTGTTGATTATATAAACCTATAATGGATTTGAATAATCTATAGATTCTTGATTCAAAGCTAACGAACATGAAACATAAGTTCTAGCTGTCTGATCAATTAACAAACAACTTTCACCCAAACTTTCCTTGTTCCGCGACTTGAAATATGTAAGAGGTTACAAAGATAAAAGCTGACACGACATCGCGTCATAAAAATCTCGTTTTCGTTCACTCTCCTTTTTTATCCATATTTTTTTAAAATAATTTTATAATTCGATAATTTTCTGACGATGATTCGTTTACGGACGCCGTGTGGTATACGGCTGATTAGAATAGACCACCCTCATTTTCTTACCGAGGTGTCGTAAAAGGCGACTAAGGTAAGTCGACCCGCCGTGTGGTATCCGGCTGAGTAAAATAGACTACCCTGTTTCTTACCGAGAGGTTGTAAAATACGACTTAGGCAAGTTGACGTCAGGCAGGCGGCCGCTCGTAAAATACGTAGCCAAATCATGTGACAACATGTTTTTAACATGTTGTGCCGACCCCACTAAGGGCATAAGGGCAGGAGGATGATGATGATTCGTTTACGGGGCGAATTGATTGTCGAGATTATCGTAGTGGATGTGTGTATTGTTTTGCTATTAGTGGTTGATAGTGCATTCGTTTTTACGAATCCTGCATGTAGTAGGTATGATAACTCTACATTTAGCATTACATATATTTTCTTTTGTCGCATATTACAGCAGAATAATATTTTCATTATTTTGTATTATGGACCTCCGCAAAGTAACGCCTAATCCTAAAAATTATTATATATATTATATCTATTATTCTGTATTTTGATTATACAGGTATAAACAAATTATACAGGTATTTGATATAAAGTTAAATTAATATCAAACAGGCGGCCGGTCTTAAAATATTAGCCAAATAATCTAAGGTTGTGCCGAACCTACTTAGAGTGGGATAAGGGCAGAAAAATAATGATGGTTGGTGATTAATTGTCATATTCTTCAGACACGATAGTTAACGCTGTGATCTTTTTTGCATCTCAGTTATTAGTTTAGTCGTAGCTTACTTTATATATTCAATAGGATATCTGTCAGATCCGCGAGTCTACTTAAAAAACATTTCGTAAACGGACTGGAAAACCTGTCCTTAGATATTGGTCCAGATAATATGCATAATTATTCTAATTTCTCGTTTAGTTTGTTGTCTGTGTGCGATTGTATCAGCCCTCCAGAGTTACAAAACCCGGTGAAAGGCTTGAGAATCGGCCGGCATATTTCGCGGACAGAATAATGATGCTGGATACGTAACAGTTTCTGTTACACAATGTATATAACCTTGTAAGATTAATAATCTGTAATGTAAAGTAGGCCGTAAATGAAGTCATCAACCCGGGCTATACCTCAGTTAATTTATATGTAGGTCCTATGGGCCGCCCAGTAGTCATAAGTTGAGTAAACTTGATATGAAAGTAAAGGTAAAAATCTTGTCGCCTGGTGACCTCACATGACACAGGAATGCAAGATATTTTATCTTGCATTCGCATTTTAAATGCAATTTATGTTCTTATTTTAACATAACCATCAAATATTTTATACTATTTTCAAAATTTTTGTGACTTTCAAGTGGATTTTATAGTAATGTTCGAAATTTTCATGCCACAGTGTTAGTTACCATACTCTTTCGACATTTTTTTTTTTTTTATACAGGAAAAAACCCCTTATGGGTACCACCGCCCGACGGGAACGGGCAGTGGTTATGTCGGACTCGCACCGACTAAAATAACCTGTATGCTCCACCACGCTGCTGGTGGCGGGTGCAGGGTGCCTTATTTGACCCCACTCCCGCCAGCAGCAACTCTAAACCCCAGAGTGCGCCACCTCTGGGTCGGGGCCTCTCTCAAAGTGACCCCTCCCTCCGCTGGACGATGCATCGGGAGCACCAGATGCATCGACCGCCTCGGGGACCTTATAAAGAGGGCGTCCGATGAACCCCGTTCGGAACGCCCAGAAAGTCCCCGTTAGGGCGGCATGCGACGGACTTCGGCGAGTCGCCTGCGCCCCGCTCGCCTGCGGCGGATCGGATCCAAAGACTCGACTTCCCGGATCCGTCCCGCCGCCTCCTTCCGCAAGATAACATCCTCGCAGAAGGAGGCCATCGCTGCCCACGATCCCTCCCTGTCCACCATGGCACGAACCACAGTGGGCAGGGAGAGATCGTGCCCCACCTCTGCCACGAGCTTCGCCCGCTGAACCGCCCAAGCTGGGCAGTCCGCGAGCGTGTGCAGCGCCGTATCAAACTCGGCGCCGCACTCGTGGCACACACCAGATGCTTCGCACTGGGCCACCCTCCACAGATACCTCCCGAAACAACCATGCCCGGAAAGTACCTGTGTCAGGCGGAAGGTGAGGACCCCATGCCTCCTGGCGACCCAGCCCTGGAGAATGGGCTGGATGGCCGAAATCGTCCATCCTCCTGCACTGGGCAGATTCCAGCCGCCGCCTCCATTGACAGAGGAGCTCCTCCTGAGCTTTCCTCCGCCAGTCCACCTCTAACTCTTTCGACATGGCTTGACCGATTTTTATGAAATTTTATATTCAGAAAGTTTGAAAATCGGCTACTACCTATTTTTCATATTCGCTAAGGAATAAGGATTGTCCACCCCTAACTGTTTTTTGGACAATTTTTATTTTTTTTAATATACACTAAAAATTCCAATTTATGGCAAAACGACGTTTACCAGGTCAGCTACTATGCTAATATGACTATAACTACATATATAAATTTATAAATATATATATCGCTCATGGGCTGCAATAGTTACCATAAATTTAAAACATATACGTATTTTGGAGTAGGAATAGGTGTGAGTTAAAATAAACATTCTTTTTAGCAGCAATACCGGCAGAATTCATAATTCGATATTAGGCCTTTTGATCAAGCAAACTAAAGCATTTGTAAGCATTTTCCTTAGCAACGTAAAATTTAAACCCATTTATCTCAAAACGTCTTTTTGGATTGTGCCATATTGCAGCCCATTAGCGAGAGGAGTTTGCGTTCGTCATGGTATTTTTTTTTATTCCTTCGTACTGACCGCGAAATTTGTGTAAGTTTTAATTGTAGAATTAAAAAATGATATATTGTTTAAAAATATTGAAAAACTAATGAGAAATAAGTAAGATATATTTTGTCATGTCTAGATAATATATTTAAAACTTATTTACTCCTCATCCATAACTAATGAGTAAGTTTTTTGACGCTAATTTAAATAAAAACATATAATATATCCTGGTATATATATTAACAAAAATCCAAATGTAAATTAACTTAATTCGGAATATCACGATCGTTTAAAAACTAAATTAGGCGTAATAGTTGAATGGCGAGTCCTACAAATATTTATAACAGAAAACATTAATAAAATAATATCACAACTAACTATAAAAATATATTACAATCTATACTAATATTATAAAGAGGAAAGATTTGTATGTTTGTTTGTATGTTTGTTACGTTTTCACGCAAAAACTACTGGACCGATTTCAAAAATTCTTTCACCATTGGAAAGCTGCTTTTTCACTGAGCAACATAGAATATATGTCATTTTCAAAAAAAATAGGGATCCCTAATAAAATTGTAATAACTTGGAAAAAATTTAGTCGTAGACATCTATCATCGCGTGCGCTGCGGAAACTATTGATGATAGAACAAAAAAATGTTCTACAGTATTATAGAACGTATCAATATCCACAAAAAAGTCCGCGATACCATATGTCTAACTATTATAGTTATGCCAATATAACTACTTTTTTACATTGTAAAAGTTGGTAAAAGTGCCGACAATAATCAAACCATTTTATTCATATCTCTGTATTAATCCTTATCCCATTAAATGATATTTTATGAATAAATGTTTCAATACCTGTAAAATACTTTTTAAATTATTAAAATCCGACATCCCAATCAAAAGATTTAACGAATTTAAGAATGTAAATCGAAATCAAATAATGCCATAATAAACCTAACCTACCGTTATAGCAGGGCCTGTACTTGATGAGTTAAGTCTTATTCCAAGAATACTAATGATACCCATTTTTTATAATTAAATAATCTACAAAATAAATCTATAGTCCGATTTCGTAGACTTTCCACTACCACGAGATCTGTATGGACGCGGGTGAAACCGCGGGGCTTTGCTAGTTATTTAATAAGTTAGTATGGATGTTACGATCGTATTTTTTTAAATGAATGTTTTATAATGTTTTAAATGTTTCATAGGTCTGTAAGTGAGTGTGTCGAGTCAATGTGTGTATTGTGTGCGTATGTTTGTGTGTGCGTATGTGTGTGCGCGCCTGTGCATATGTGTTTGTAAGTGTAAGTGTGTTGAGTGACTGTACACATAAAATTGAGAGACGTTTAGATACAGTCTCATTTGCTTTCTCTTTCTTTCTCTTTATTGTAATGAGGCCCATCCATGGCTTAATGTCTTTATCCATGGAGGTATGGGCCTCGTATGAAAGCTCAATATGCTATCAACAAATGATTTATAGAAGCAGGCGTTACTTTGCGGAATTCCATATTACAAGCAATATAACAGAACCAACTACTTTGCTATAATCCGCACGGGTTAAGTGAATGCATGCAAAGCCAATGTGTATGAAGCAGGCAAAATATATTTAAATCAAAATCGGGTACTAAACTCTCTTTTAAAACTAACCAATCGCTTCGTAGTTTGTTGTGTAAAAATAAAGATACATTAGATAAGGGTAAAAAATCTGGGGTTTATAAAATAGATTGTCCTGAGTGCAACGGTACATATGTGGGTCAGACTGGCCGAAGTTTTGCGGTTCGATTCCGGGAACATATGGCTGCGTTTAGGAATAATAAACCACAAAATTCTAATTTTGCAAAACATTTGCTAGAAAGCGGTCATAAAGTGCCTAATGACCATTCATTTCATATTCTCCACACTTGTGATAAGGGACTCCGACTCAATACGTTAGAGTACCTTGAGATAATAAAAAATAACAATGGTCACTTAATTAACGAGCAAGTAAATGTATCTAATTCCGTTTTGCTACATGTGTTCGGAGGGGAGGGTATTGGTGGGAGTTGAACTATTTAAGACTGCTTGTATGGGTAGCGCGGCGCAGTACGATTTTTGTCGTGAAGCCTATCCTCCTGATGATGCTTCGGTTTCGGGGCGAAACGATCGTCGAGATTGTGGTGGTGGGTGTGTGTGCTGCTTTTGTGTTCGTTGTTGCTGGTGAATTGCGCCTTGGGGTGCATGTGGTGGCTGGTCCTGCATGTATAAGGTGCGTAGATTTTGCCTGCTTCATACACATTGGCTTTGCATGCATTCACTTAACCCGTGCGGATTATAGCAAAGTAGTTGGTTCTGTTATATTGCTTATGCTATCAACAATAACAAAAGCACGAATTGTAAATATGTAGGTGTTTATTAACAGACCAAGAAAAGAGTTTCACTTTCCCTTATGATTCCTATCACGAATTCTGGTGCAGCTCCACGCATACTAAGTATTAAAACGATTGACGCGTACAACGGTATATTATCTTTATACAGTAATATGAATAAGATAATATAAAAAAGCGAAAGTAAATATACATTATATTACCCATGGTGAAAATAAAATATACTTACCGTGATATTGTTGTTGCAATATTGCAACGGGAAGGTATAATGGTGTCATTTATAAACAAAGCTCACTGAAACAATTGGCAATGTAATTTCACTGTCGATTCAGTGCTATCGAGAAAATAAACATTCATTACACGTATTGCACTGACCCGCGGCTGGTTGCTAAACAATTGTTCAAAAGTGTGGCGACACCACGTCAAAAGGAAGCGAAATGACCACTTGTTGGCTGTTGTATTAGGCTGAGGTTAGTTATTATATTTAAACAGCTTGTTACAAACATCGAGACTGTCTGTTTTATTATGGAATCTTCAAACTTAAGTACTTATTATCATATTAATACTGATTTCGACCCCTCATTTCTTAACGAGGAGTCGTAAAGGCGACTAAGGTAAGTTGACCCACCGTGGTATCGGGTTGAGTTGAATAGACCAACCTCTTTCTTACCGAGGTGTCGTAAAATACGACTAAGGTAAGTTGACGTCACGCTGGCGGCCGTTCGTAAAATACGTAGCAAGATCATGTAACAACATGTTAAAACATGTTGTGCTGACCCCACTTAGATTGGGATAAGGGCCAGACGATGATGATAACTGATTTTGACTTACTGTTATTCATTAAAAAAAATGACAGACTTACACGCACGATATACGATGTTTTTTTTCCATAAATACACTAACAATGAAATAAGTTTTAACCCTTTTGCCAAGACTAAAAAGAACAGAGTTATTTTATCAGAGTGGAGCCATAGGCAGACCTGTAAGTGTTCTCACTTACAGGTCTGCCTGTAAAAAATGTCGCACATATAAAAAAGAGAGACAGATAGAGACACCCTCATTTGTTATCTCTTTATTGTAATATTGCGACGTCATAATGACTAATCAAAGTCATACCATCACCAAGATTCATACCATCATTCATACCATCATACCATCAGCAAGATTGATGGAATAAATTTTAATTTTTAAATATAAACTATCGTGAGTGATATCCATAATTAATGTTGAGAGCTTACTATACTCACGTCCTATTTATCGAACGGATCGGATCAGTTCCCGCAGCGATAACGCCGCGTTAAGCTCGTAAGCTCATGAATAAGAGTCTCGTATTGACTTGAAACTAGTCGGGCTCATCCGATAAAATAGGACGTGAGTATAGCCAGTATCTTAACATTAATTAATAAATTTTAAGTTAACTTCCCTAAATTCGTTTTCTCAACATGAAACCATTTATATTATACGATGCTACGATATGGCACCACTGTCGTATCTCAATATGAAATAAATCTTAATAATTTAATCGTTACCGGAATATTTTTCAAATAACTCTACCACTTTACTATTTAGTATGTAGAGCGTGTTTGTTTCCTGTCAGAATGCACCTTGAACGTCGTTTCCTACTTCCCCTGTATTACACCAAAGGGTCAGCATAAAAGTCCTGTTCAAGATATGATTGTCATTAAATCAATGAGGACTTTATATTTATTTCTTTGCAAATAATGTTTTTAGTGAATCCAATCTCTTTTGATAAATTATTTATCTAGAATTATATAGATAATTTTTCTAGAATGAATTTTTTTGGAGATTGAGTCTACTTTATATGAGCGCCGCAAGGATTTTTTTCAGAGAAGTGCATCTGCATCTACATCCTATCCTATCCTGTCCTGTCCTCTCCTATGCTACTTAATAATATTATAAATGCGAAAGTTTGTGAGTATGGATGTATGTTTGTTACTTTTTCAAGGCGAATCCGCTGAACCAATATCGATGAAATTTGGCACAATTTTTCCTTACACACCGGGGTAACATATAGGCTATAGAAATCCTGTTAATTTAAAAGGAACAGGATGACATTGAAAAGCGTCATCTATTCCATTATCAACCCATCAACGTTTTTTTTATTAACGATGTGTCAAAGTCAAGTCAAATCTGTAATTTAAATTTAGTGTCACTTAATTAATAACCTTCCCTTATTAGTTATTCCATGAGGATACTACAATGCTTAACATAACAAACCGTCGCGAAATCTCCAAGAAAGCGAATGTACAAGTTCAAGAAATTCTACTGAACGCTTAACAAAGATTAGCTCGCGTTAAATGGACTAATGACCCGGACGGACCACCTTAGGCTTGTCAATAGTTCCGGTTTAAGCGTGTTGTCCCTATTTTTATCGATGTCGGATCTTTACTTGACCACTAAGTCCTAAATTTCTCAAATACCAAATAACTCATTGCATTGCAAATTGTCTTTATTTCATTCGACCGATTAAACAGCATATTTGTGTTTCAACGAGAGTAATCCCAGCATATAGCAACAGGGATTGTCAGAAATATAATACGTATTAAACAGGATATTAAGATATTATAATATATGTATATTTAAGACTTCCAGCCTTGGTAAGAGATACATTACAAATTTCTTGACTACGTGTTATTAAAAACCAGAAATAACTTCTACCTAATAATGGTTTATGTTTCCTAACACCATTTCCATGGCCTTCTATACTCGTAAAGAAAATTTTATTGCATTTTCGTGCAACTTGTTCATCCCTGTAGGAATACAGAGGTTAGTTGGTAGTTGTTCCAGCTGGCTGAAACTGGGAATATGATTTGTATAAGATCAATAAAACTAATTATTGTTTTTTCTTCTTTTCAGATATTATGGTACGGTGTAGCAATTCTGTTCTTATTCGAAAAAGGTGTGAATGGACACGGAAGGCTTATTGAACCGCCATCCCGGGCTTCGGCTTGGCGATATGGTTTCGACACACCGCACAATTATAATGACCATGAATTGTACTGTGGTGGATTTTCCAGACAATGGAACGTGAATAACGGCAAATGTGGCATCTGTGGAGACGCCTGGGACGCGCCGAAGCCTCGTCCCCACGAAATAGGGGGCAGATTTGGCAAAGGCATAATCGTCCGAAAATATGCTCCTAATGATACTATCGTCATAAAGGTTGAGCTAACCGCTAGTCACAATGGTTACTTCCAATTCAGAATTTGTAATGATTCGAGTTCAAATGATCAAGAATGCATGGATGAACATGTCCTGCACATGGAGGGAAAAGAAGACACCAAATACTATCCCCGCGAAGGGAACAAGATATATGAAATGAAATATCAACTACCTGAAGGTCTGGAGTGCGCACACTGTGTGATGCAGTGGAAGTATATAGCTGGAAATAATTGGGGAACGTGTGAAGATGGAACGGGGGCTGTTGGTTGCGGACCTCAGGAAGAATTTAGAGCGTGCGCGGATATAGCCATTGGAGATCGCTACACTACTACAACGAGAAGACCAAGGCCAACGTATGTTCCTCCAAGCAGAAGACCACCAGTACCGATCCCGGAAGAATCTTCCGGAAGTGCCTGGTACGGTATTCTCATTGCGTTCATCACTTTGTTCGTTGCAATTGCTGTGTTCGCGGGAATATACCTGTACTACTACAGAGGTGGCATGAGAATAAAGAACCTCTTAAAATCGAAAGTCCCAACAAATGCGCCCGTTCCTCCGCCCAGGCACAAACGAATATCTCTATCGAGGGAATCACCACCGGAGATATCTGCCCCAAAATTGATAACAGAATCCGGCTTTGAAACCGTAGATTTAAGATCGAAATGATGATATTAGGCATCAGCTAATACAGACACTGCCTTTTTTAGTTATAGATAGATATAATATGTGAGATTGCTTAGTTAGTATATCTGAAGTGGTATATTTGAATCGTTCTAAAAATATCAGACAATTTCATAGCTACCTATTTATTATATTAATTTATTAATACGTCAAAACAATTAGGTCTACATAATATGCAAAGAAAATTTCATGGAAAGAAAAAAATCATGAGTTCTAAAGATATGACATTTCTGATAACTGACGCCTCTGTGTAAATTATATTTATGTTTAAAATAAAATTTTAGAATAATTATTGATTTTTATTTTCCTTCTGTTTATGGAATATTAATACCACACGAATTACTTAGACTTATGGAAAATTGCGTTTACAGCTTGAATTTTACAAAAAAATTCAGGCTATTTGATCAAAAGCTTCATTTTTGAATAATATCGTATATTCGTTTTTCGAAGGATTTTTTTTCTTGCAGACTAACCTAGAAACATTATAAATTTAGTCATATTGGAAAATGGAATTTCGAGGTTTTCAGCTCTAAGCTTTTTTAAATTTGATATGTTAAATGGCACATATACGAGAATGTCTTTCTTTAAATAAAGTTTTAAAAAATATTTTAATTTACAATTTAAGGTAGTAAACCTGCTTGCTATCCTTTATAGAATGCATTATAAAGTTAAATCAAATCAAATCACTTTATTATCTCAGCCTACTAAGGGCCATAACAACAATGCGTTACAAAAATATGTTACAAAAATAAAAATACGTTACAAAAATACAAAAAAAAAAAAAAAAAAAAAAAAAAAAAAAAAAAAAAAAATACAAAAATACAAAAATGTGTTAGTATTAATACAAAAACTTAATCCTAATTGTTAGTAATAAACTATAATAATATCCTTACCTAGTATTAATCCTAAGACAAGATCGATTTGCCAGCATATGCACCATTGCGCAATGATTCAAATGCGGACAATCGATCCTGTCCGCAAATGCCCTCAAAACGCCGTTGGAGCTTGCCCGGACTCTGCGCAGCAAGGATGTGCACCGCTTACGCATGGTGGTATAAAAACAATCCACGCGTGCTGCGGCGAACATCCCCGACGCACTACAAAATCGGGGCAGCCCCATCAGCATCCTAAACGCATTATTAAATTGTACGCGCAGGGCGTTATACTAAATAATGTTATGAAATTTTTATTAAATAACTAGCTGTTATTTGAGCAGTTTTATTATTTACAAACATCTTATGTATTCTTTATGTTTAATTACATTTGATACTAATTACCATTGCATTATAAACTATACAAACTTTGACATACTTATATGATAGTAAAGTATGTAATAATATTTCTGTTCAAAAGTCTAGAAGCCGTAGAAAAAATTATATACGATAAAAAGTAAATGTCACTGTCACCAGGATTTAGTCTGTGTTTGACAGTAAAATTCATAGACAAGCAAAACCTTAAACCACAAAACAAACGTGCACCCAAAAAACTAAAAATACTCATAGTGGGCACATATTTGGGAAAAAACATTTTTATAAATGAAAAATGGCGGTGCGGCCTCAACATATTCATAATGGGGGAATTGTGGAGCGTAGACTACGACCAATATATGGTAAAAGTTATTTGTAACCTACACGAACATTTTGTTGTTTGATGTGTATTATGAATGATATAGATGACTTCGTTTGCAGACTGGTTAGATAATGGCAATAATAAAAAAGCCTTGCAGGAGGCGGAAAAAGTATTGAAAAAAAGTCCAACTTTACAAGCCGCCCGTGCGTTGAAAGCCTTAGCAATGTTTAGGTTAGGAAAAGGTCCGGAAGCGCATGCCGTTCTTGAAGCACTTGCAGATGAGAAACCTAGTGACGATACTACTTTGCAAGCAATGACTATAATGTACAGAGAATCACAACAATGTAAGTAATATGAGAATTATGTCATGTACATTGTCTCTAGTATTAGTCATAAACTTGTTGTACATGTTTTATTGCAGGAGTTCAAATTCTGATGTAACTATACATCAGAATAATCAAATTCTGATGTTAATATACTAATATAAATAATAGAATCATGATATAGTATTTTTATATTTTTTGTAGCTAATTCTGATTCTGGACATCCTTATTTAGGTCTCTTTTGTTTTCCATTATTTAATATTATCAAATCATCATTTTTATGATTATTTGCTGACAGCTCTTTTCTTAACATTGAAATGATAGATCAATATGTGTAATATTTAAAATTTAATTTAAGAGGTAAAATGTTAGGTAAATCAATTTTTCAGTAAAATTGCCAAAATAAATTGCCTATTAGTTAATTGATAAATTGTTAAATATACATAACTATCATTATGTTGATACAAAATATAAATTTATATTGGTCTTTGTTACTCTGTTGTTATTTTTTTTTTGTAAATTTGATTCTGTTGAATGCTTTTTTGTCTTTTACATATTTTTTGTATTTCATCTTTGACTTCCTAGATGGTTCTCTATATCAATGTTTTTTATATAAAACTGTACTACCCCTATATAATAACCAGGCTCAATCAAAATTCAGTATTAATCAGGTTATTATTAGTATATAAGGTTTATTCCAATTAAAATTTAAAAGATGATTCTTAATATGTTCCATTATTTAGTTTTATGTAGCTTATCTTAGCCAGTATAGCATTTTGCTCAGCTTACAATAACTCATATTTTGATAAATATATTAAGGTATATATCTCTAGATTGTAAAGATTATTAAAAGATAATAGATATGGTGAGATATGTGAGAGATAAAAAGATAATTTAATTCCCAATGTTCACAATAATTTTTACAATTTTGGTATGATTTCAGTCAAAAAGGTATGTGAGCTCTATGAAACAGCAGTAAAAGCAGAGCCAGCTAGTGAGGAGCTGTATTCTCATCTCTTTATGTCATATGTAAGGGTTGGTGACTACCGGTCACAGCAGCGATCTGCAATGTCATTGTACAAGATTGCACCTAAAAACCCCTATTACTTTTGGGTTGTGATGAGTGTTGTTTTGCAGGTAAATAAATAAAAAAAATTATCTGCTTGATAAAAATCTTATGAGATATTTATTGAAAAAAATACTAAATGGACTTCTAAAAGCAATTTTCACTAATAAATGTTGCTATTGCTCACTCAAATTCATTAAAAAGAATACCTGATAACAATAAAATTCTTACACATTCATCATAAGAGAAATTAAGTGATTCTGGTTATTTAATTTACATAATCCATTGTTTTATCATATTAGCAAGTTATTAAAACTTGAAATATAATAAAGTTTTATCAATCACAATTGCTATGCGCCAATAAAAAATGCAATTTAAATATTTCCAGGCAAAAACAGCAGAAGATACTACGAAAAAAGGTATTCTTTTGTCTTTGGCTCAAAGAATGGTTGACAATTTTATAAGTGACAATAAAATGGAGGCCGAGCAGGAAGCACGCTTGTATATTATGATATTAGAGTTGCAAGAGAAATGGGAAGATATCCTGAATTTTATTGAAGGGCCATTATACTCACAACTTGTTCCAGGCTCCACCGCTCAAGCTAGTATACCATATTTGAAGAGACTCGGTCATTGGAAGCGATTAAATTTAATATGTAAAGACTTGTTATGGGATAATCAAGACAGATGGGATTATTACTTGCCTTACTTCGATTCAGTCTTCCAATTAATTAATAATAATGAGTGTGAAGCAGATAATTGTACAGATGACTCTGCTGAAAAGTGTCATGAATTTATATGTCAGATTATAGAAAGTATGTCTTCAGGACGCACTTTGAGAGGGCCTTATTTAGCTAGACTAGAATTGTGGAAGAGACTCTCGGTTGATGGAGATCCTACAGTATTACTTGGTAGTGGTGTTGCACTGTGTATTCAATATTTAAGAGTGTTTGCTAGTAAGTCTTGTGCGGTACCTGATTTAAAACCATATCTAGCAATGATCCCTCAGAAGGAAAGGGAAGCTTCCTGCAGGGACTTCTTGACGTGTCTAGGCTTTAATGAAAATAGTGAACCTGAATCTGTGAGTATACACATTTTAAAATTGTTATTTGTTAAGTGGTAGTCAAAACTTTCTATTTTTATGGATGTAATGGCTACGTTAATAAGCACATTTAATTATAAATTACTGCACAATTAATTATTAAAACAATATGTTTATGATATAATAATTTATTTAAATGTAGTAGCTACTGGTGGTGCTTAAATATAAAAAATTTAAAAAGTAAAAAGTATATGTAATTTAGCACTTTTTCTAGTTTTCTACATCTTGAATTTAGTCACTTGGCCCAATCTTATGCATTCAACTTTTGCAAACTGTGCATCTGCCAATGGGACATAAATTTATCATAGTACTTTGATAATAGAACACCATGTGTTTAATTGTCTTGTATATATGCGAGATAATATATTTGACTCAATTTGTGTCAATAATGCCTGTTTTAATTATGGAAACGGTATTTTCATAAGATATTGTATTTGACTAAAGGTTTATATCCATTTGTAAGAACCTTTGATTTATAAAAGAGACCATGCCAACTGTCGAGAGATCAGACGTTGTCCGGATTTGGACACAGTAAGTAGTGCTCTGAACTGTCAGGTAAATTTTAAGTTACGTAATGCATTTGTACATTGTTATTATGCTGCATTGTGTACATTCTGGTGAAACGAATATGTTTATGTTATTTCGTACTTTAAGTCACGCGCGCCAACATATTTATTTATTTATCTACTCTGATACTATAATACAAAGATTATAAAACTGAAAACAAAATTCTTATGACAAACATTACGTACAGAACAAAAATGAAAAATTAAAATGTTTCATTACGATACAGGTCTTATATGGACACCTGTATCATAATGTAACTTTTTAATCATAACGATACACCCATACAACTTCCAGCTGGACCAAGGAGGTTGATCCTCTACCTTAAAAAAAAGGTTTCAATGAATGGATCCGCGGCGACGCAACGCGCATGCGCAATCGATGTTTGCGCCTTGGCGCCAATATATGACATTTATAAAATCTTTTCAATATTTAAACGAAGTTTAGTTTTGTTTTGAAAAAAAAAAAGTTTTTGTGTGAAAACATGTCTGAGAGCGGGGATAGTGGTGATTGTACACCACCAGATATTCTGAAAGCTGCGTCAAACATGACCGTGAACCTGATGCCGACGAAATCTAGAAGCAACTATATTAAATCTTACCACGAGTTCATGGAATGGAAAATGAATATTCAGAACATCAATAATTATTACAAGTAATTATAAAATTGTTGTTATATTCAGCGTTTTATTTGCAATATTGTTTTACGTATTATATATAGTATGAGAGTAGATAAAGTAGTGTATGATACTGTACATAACTTGGTCTTATAACACTCGTGTGACACTATGTTTTAACTGAGTGACAGTGACAGCGCTCTACGAAACCGAACTGGCCGGGTGTTTCGTTCTAAACATCGATGTGCATCATTAATGCCGGGTACTATACGTAAATTATTCTTCTTCTTCTTCTTCAGCCGATGGACGTCCACTGCTGGACATAGGCCTCTTCATGGGATCGCCACACCACACAATCTTGCGCTGCCTGGATCCAGTGGCTCCCTGCGACCCTTTTGAGGTCGTCTGTCCACCTCGTAGGGGGTCTACCGACGCTGCGCTTTCCGGTGCGGGGTCGCCATTCCAGCACCTTAAGACCCCAGCGCCCATAGGCTCTCCGCACTATGTGCCCCGCCCAGCGCCACTTCAGCTTCGCGACACGCTGAGCTATGTCGGTGACTTTAGTTCTTCTACGGATCTCCTCATTCCTGATTTGATCTCGTAGAGACACTCCGAGCATAGCTCGCTCCATAGCCCGCTGAGCGACTCTGAGCTTTCTTATAAGGCCCATAGTGAGCGACCACGTTTCGGATCCGTAGGTCATCACTGGCAACACGCACTGTTCGAAGACCCTGGTCTTCAGACACTGAGGTATTTTGGACGTAAAGATCTCGCGTAGCTTCCCTAACGCTACCCATCCGAGTTGGATTCGGCGGCTAACCTCTTTCTCGAAATTGGACCTACCCAGCTGGACCGTATGTCCCAGGTATATGTACTCGTCTACAATTTCGAGTGCAGAGTTCTCAACGATGACCGGGTAGAGCGGAACATGTGAGTTTGACATGATTTTTGTCTTACTCATGTTCATTTTAAAGCCCACCTGCTGAGATACTCTGCTGAGGTCGTTGAGCATTGCGTTAAGGTCCTCCAGACAACCTGCCATAACGACTATGTCGTCGGCAAATCTAAGGTGAGTGATGTACTCGCCGTTGATGTTGATGCCGTATCCGTTCCAATACAAAAGCTTAAAGACATCTTCCAATGCAGCGGTAAACAGCTTCGGGGAGATGACATCTCCCTGTCGCAGACCTCGCCGCATTTGGATTGGTCTCGTAGTTTTGTCTTGGATACGGACAGACATTGTGGCGTTTTCGTACAAACACTTCAACACTTGGACGTACCGATAGTCGATTCGGCATCTCTGGAACGATCTTAACACAACCGATGTTAACACGTAAATTATTAATATCTAAAATTTCAATTTTTATTCACTAAGTATTACAATTTCTATACTGCCTGTATAATAACTCTGAAATTAACTACTAAATATATGACATGGTTAATTTTTAATATTATTTTAAATTAATTTATAATTTTTATACTATTTTTTACTTCAATGATTTTGTATGATGGATTTCATTATTGCTCGACATTTGTAATATTTGCTTACTATTATTTTAGTTGAGAGTTACAGCTACCAGAAATCATGTGTGTAACCAACCGAATAATTATTTTATTATTATTATAATTAAAAGAAACAAAAACGAAAAGAATTCTAGATGTCAAATTAATTTTTATCATCAAGTAATTAAATATACTTTTGTTTCTTAGCCCGATGATATACAACGCCATATCTCCTGCCTTTGTGCGTGGCGGCTCACGTCACCCCAGGGCACTGCTGAGGAGTATCTAGTGGTGGCTGCCACCCTCCGCCGGCAGTACTTGCGGTGTGTTAGCAACCGATTGATCACCGCAACACAGACGGAGTACTGCACCGCTGATGGCTATGGAACGCTTGCAGCTCATCATTACTTCTATGCAGGTATATAGCTAATATTGCTATAAAGCTGTGTTGGCCCAGCGGTGAGACATTGCGACTCTTTTTTAAGGGGCTCACGAGTTCGAACAATAATATCACGTTGAGCGCCACGTCAGCCATGGGTGTCTGACACTAGACTTTCCGTTCAGGCCGTGTCAGCCATGGGTGTCTGACACTAAACTCTCCGTTTAGGCCGCGTCAGCCATGGGTGTCTGACACCAAACTTTCCGTTTAGGCCGCGTCAGCCATGGGTGTCTGACGCTAGACATTCCGTTTAGGCCGCGTCAGCCATGGGTGTCTGACACCAAACTTTCCGAATAGGCCGCATCAGCCATGGGTGTCTGACACTAGACATTCCGTTTAGGCCGCGTCAGCCATGGGTGTCTGACACTAGACAATTCGTTTAGGCCGCGTCAGCCATGGGTGTCTGACACTAGACTTTCAGTTTAGGCGGCGTCAGCCATGGGTGTCTGACACTAGACTATCCGTTTAGACCGCGTCAGCCATGGGTGTCTGACACTAGACTTTCCGTTTAGGCCGCGTCAACCATCTGGCTGACAGCATGTAACATGAGAACTATAAAATTTACAATATTTTACGGAATTACAGAAACTTTATTTAAAATAGACTTAATTTGGTATAATTACAGGGATTAATGAGATTAATTGAAAGATGGTAAACATAAAAATGGTTCTCCTTCACAACACGTCTTTTTCCTTGCCATCACTCTACCATCTTTTGTTACATTTTTATCATAACAAAATTAACAGTACTTTCGAGCTTCAGAAACTTTTGCCAATTTACTTTAAAGTTTGTGTTATTTTTTGGATCTTCTTGCAATTCTCCTCGATCGACTGTTTTCTTCGTCACAACTTGTAAGATGGACTGATATATTTTTCCGATATATATATATAGACTATAGAAATCACGTCCCAAATGTAAACTATCTTCTACTGCGAGAAGAAACATGGCGTTACAGTAGCAATGCTTCTAAGTGGCGCGCGTGGTCCGACGGGGACCCCCTTAAAAATCACCTTGGCGCTTACCGTGATAATGGGCAGACATCCATAAGCTTTTCTATTAAAACTTGTGTCTTATTGATTATTGCAATTTGTCACCCGCATTTCGTTGGGAAAACATTGTTAGGAAACCTACATATCTCTAGAGAATTCTAGGGATATTATTGGAACAGCATGGTAGGTCTTAGCTCCAATCCTTCTCTCCAGAAACGAAGAGAGGAGACCTATGACCAACAGTGGGATAGTAACAGGTTGTTACTTGACTTTTTTACTTTAGTTAGATTAGTTTTCTGAATATAAAGTGATGGCCGTATGCAGTATATCGTCAAGTTATTCCGTCTGTAGGTTTCAGAGATAACATAACGTTAAGAAAACAAGCTGAATCAACTGAAATATATTAAAATACAAAACCCGGTCTGTTACGCTATGAAGACTAATTCGCTGTACCAGTATTGATGAAATTTCGCACAAATTATCCTTATTATATTATATTTAGATACACTATGTAGATATGTGATACAAAAAATGAAAACAACCTATTTTATTATTAAGGATACTTGAAAGCTTAAGTTGGCGAAAAATGAATAGAAAGCTCTATGTTTGGTATAGATTTTCTTTCGTTATCTGCTGTGAAAGAAAATTCCGTAATATTTAATTACATTACTACTACCATCATTAGTTTTATATTAAAAATCTTCGTAAATAACTCTTAATTCTTAGAATTTATTATATAAAATACTAAGAATACTACTAAGAAGTTCTCTTTCACAAGCGGTGCAGCAACAAAACGCGGCGCCCATAGTGGAGGCGGCGTGTCTACTGGAGTTGGTGGTACACAATTCCCCCGCCAATGTTCATGCCAAACTACTTCTGATCACCCTTTATCATCTACTGGGTGAGTTACAATTATGCCAAATCTATGTCTACATATAAAATTTGCTTTGCGCCTAGCAAAAGTACGTAAGTCGTTTGTGGGTATGGGTATAAGATTCTATAATAAAACTCCGAAATCAATTTTGGCCATGCCATTACAGCAGTTTAAAACCACTGTTAAAAAGAGGCTGATACAGAAAGTCTACTATACTGTTGAAGATTACTTAGATGATAAGGATGTGTGGATATAGGTGCACCTCTACCCTGTACGAGACAGTAATAAATAAATGTAACTAGTTCTAAGATTTATATTTTAAAAAGAGCAACCGCCGAGTTTCTTGCTGGCTCTTCTCGGCAGGAACAGCTTTCCGAACCAGCAGTAAAGTTGACGATTCAAAAGCACTTGTTTACAAGTTTACTTGAATAAAGAATATTCTGAATTTGAATTTGAAAAAATACGCCTTCGGATTTCCATCTCGCATGATCCGCTATTACTTATATTGGAGCCCAGGTATATGAAGTTGTCCACGATTTCAAGTTTCAGTTTCCCAGTGAGCTCCAGATTGAGTGAGATTATACTGTATTGATATTCGGTGTGTAGGTAACGCCGTGGCCGCCGAGTCGATATACCTCCGGCTGGAGCCGAAGCACGTGCAGCTGGTGTCGCTGGGCTGGCTGCACGCGGCGCGCCTGGCGCCCGCACTAGCGCCGGCGCGCGCGCTCCGCCTGCTGGCAGACACGCACGCCTTCCACAAGCACCACGCCAAGGACGTGAGTGTACCACATATAGTAGTTTTGCCCACATACACTAGATGCCGCTGTAACGATTTGAGTCGCGCTAGAGAAGTTTTTGTGATAAAAAAATATATATAAAAAATAATTTTAACAAAGACTATTTGTTCCGCGCAAACGTGCGGACGGATGAAACAACCTCCGGGACCTGGGCCCGTCGTCCCGGCGTTTCAACCTACCTTATGCGGCCGTTAGCTGTATGTGGTCTGGCCTCGTGAGTCACTGCGTGTATATGTGCACGTGTGTGTGTGCTTGTATGTACTTGGCCGATTCCGGAAACCGTTGACTCGCCTCTGCACTCTTCCACGGACACGTAATGTCTGTTTCTCCCTGAGTATACACTTCACTATATCGGCTGAATAACACCCGGTGTGCACACAACCTTCGTAAGGTCACACGTTATTAAATCGTCCCTATATCGGGGAATAATACCCAACACGCATCAAAACCGTGGACGGTCGCGTCTTATCAAACACATCACTGGTTAAACGCGTCACTAAATCTGAGAATAACACTCGAAACGCAAAATTACACGTGTGCATTATAAGGGAATGCCGTCTACAGGCGCACGCGGCCTGTCCTTATCGTGTTTGAAAAGTAACTAGCGGTCGGCCGCTCCCGTCAGCAATCGAATGCATAAAACGTCCTTGATTTCGCCGGTCGCGTCTCCGGCGGGCGAGTCATTTTATTCAAAACACTATTGAAGTCTACTAGTATGATTAAAAAATAACATTTATATTATTCTGCGCTATTTTCAAAATTTAATTAAAATCTGTAGCATAGCTACATTGGTTTAAGCCAACAAAGCACATATTAACTAAAAATATATTATTAAGAAAAATGAAATTTATTAAAAATAAGAAAAATGAAAGAAGAAATTTATAAATCCATTAATAATGTTTAAAATAACTATTAATAACAATCGATTATAAAATCATCTGATTCATATGATTTTTTTATGGGACTCTTACAGACACGGTCGTCAGTCCCCAAAGTAACTTAATACTTGTATTATGGGTGACGGACCACTGGTAAATATATACATATATAATTTTAAATACAAATATACACCCAGGCTCGAAGAACCAGCAAATTGTTTATAGAAAATGTTGGCCCTCAGCGGGAATCGATCCCGCTACCCGCGGAGCTGAAGGCAGGCTACCCACTGCGCTAACGGGCCAATCGATTATTTGTTCACATCCATATTTATGACCAGGGGGGTGAAGCTCTATCTCTTGGCAGGCAGAAAAACAAGATGACTTTTATCAAAGTGCTCAATAGATGTCGTAATGTCCTCAATATTATCCGAAAGCAATTGTTTATTACGCTGTCATTAGAAAAGTCACTACAGCTCAGCTGGGAGACGGGCGGACTCTATGTAGATTCCCTAAAACGATCTCATGTTTCAAAATTAGACCAAGGTAACTTTAGTTTTTCGAATTGCACCTTTTTATATTTCCTCAAGTCTAGTCTAGTTAATGGGTCCCTATAAAAATGCAGTACAACGAATTATATTATGGGGGGGAGGCGACTGTAGGGTACACAAACTCTGTCTAATTAAATTTCTTTATTGTATTGAATTAATATTAATTATAATCTTTCTTATACTATGTACTATGCTAAAATATTAAATACTAATGGCGACCGATCCCATCGAAGTTAGGTACGGAAAGGAGAGGTTGAGCAAACTGTCTATCCCAGACATGAAACATGAGTGCTCAGGTGTCGAGTAGAGTCTGGTAAAGCGGCAAACGCTGAGTAGACGTGATAAGCGTCATCTAGTCGATTATTATGGTAACGTTACAGTGACATCTCTGAGACGGCAGAAAAAGCAGTTTTTTTTCATTACTCAAAAAAAACTCAAAACTCAAGGTGACCTGGGCCTACAGGCCCGAACACCGTCCAGGCCACAAGCCTGCGAGGACCAGCCCGGGCAAGGAGGTGCGCCTCGAGGCCCGTACCCCGCCACCCCTAGGGGTAGCGAGATGACCCCCTGCTGCTGCTCAAAAAAAAATCAAGGAGTTCTAATCTATATCCTATATCGACTGTGAACTGGCAAAGTGTCCTATCTTATGTTTGTCAACTTTTCAGGAAGAAGAAAAAACGTGATTACTGAAACGTGAAATACAGTTGACTTTAAGTATGTTTATTTATTTACAAATTTTCTAGTAGATAATATATGTTGACACGGTAAGTGATGAAGTAAGTACCCGATGCCGTTAAAAAGTTATTTGGTTTTAAATTGACACAGGACATATTGCCGGTTCACAGTCGATATAGTGTGTGTTCCGCACAAACGTGCGGGAGGATGAAACAACCTCCGAGACCTGGGCCCGTCGCCTCGGCGTCTCAACCTACCTTATGCGGCCGTCAGCTGTATGCGGTCCGGCCTCATGAATAACTGCGTATATATGTGTACGTGTGTGTGTGTGCGCTTGTATGTACTTGGCCGATTCCCGAACCCGTTGGCTCGCCTCTGCAGTCTTCCACGGACACGTACTGTCTATTTCTCCCGGAGTATACACTTCACCAACGCGGTTAAGTAACACAAATAACACGCGGTGTGCACACAACCTTCGTAAGGTCACACGTTATTGAATCGTCCCATATCGGCGAACATTAATCCCAACGCGTACTAAAACCGCATACGGTCGCGTCTATTCACACGTTTCACTGGTTAAAAACGCGTCACTAAATACTTATATCAATATCAAAAGTCAATACGGTCGTGGCATCTAAAAAACCACACCCAACCGCATAATTACGCGTGTGCGTTATAAAATGAATGCCGTATACAGGCGCGCGCGGCTTCTTCCTGTCGTGTCTGCTGGGTGACTGCCGGGGCCGCGGTCGTAGTGAACGAATGCATAAAAACGACCTAGCTTGCGTTCGCGTCGAGTGGCGCGCGTGAATTTATATAAAACAGTGTGTTATCTATGCTGACGACGTAGATAACGGTTGTTGATATGGGCAGAGCGTGGAGCACCTGACGTACGCGTACAAGTACGGCACGTTCGAGAAGTTGGTCGAGCTGAGCGCGTGGGGCGCGCGGCTCGGCGCGTGCGCGTGGTGCGCGCTGGCGGGCCGCGACCGCGCGCTGCTGCCGCTGCTGGCGGGCCCGCCAGCGCCGTTGCACGCGCCCGCGCGCCTGCCTGACCCGCCCGAGTGAGTCTACATTTTCGCCTAAGTGGGGTCAACACAACTAATTTAACACGTCAACAGCACGCACATACAATGATTACAATATAAAACAAACAAACAAATACACTTAAAGTAGCGGCCTGATACTCAACACAAGTAATTTAACACGTCAACGCCGGCGCGTACCGCCGGTGGCTCGCACGTACAATGATTACAATATAACACAAACAAACAAATACACTTAAAGTAGCTGCCTGATACTCAACACAACTAATTTAACACGTCAACGCCGGCGCGTACCGCCGGTGGCTCGCACGTACAATGATTACAATATAACACAAACAAACAAATACACTTAAAGTAGCTGCCTGATACTAAACACAACTAATTTAACACGTCAACGCCGGCGCGTACCGCCGGTGGCACGCACATACAGTATATAATAATATAATAATAAATAATAATATATATGGGACACGTACACACACGGTCGTCCGTCCCCTAAGGAGGTAACTTAATACTTGTGTTATGGATGACGGACAACTGGTAAATATACTACATATATAATTTTTAAATACATACTTAAATACAAATACACGCACAGACTCGAAGAACCAACAAACGGTTTATAGGAAATGTTGGCCCTCGGCGGGAATCGGACCCACGATCCGCAGAGCTGAAAGTAGGGTCACTACCCCACGCCAACGGGCCAGTCAATGATTACAATATAACACAAACAAACAAATACACTTAAAGTAGCGGCCTGATACAATCCCACTGCTGGGAATAGGCCTCCTCTCTCCTTCTGGAGAGAAGAGTTGGAGACCTACCACGCTGCTCCAATGCGGATTGGAACATTTCAGATTCTTTTAATAAGATTTACAAAGAATGGTGATCACAAAATGACTAAATATAAAGTTAGTTATTTGAGTTAGGTTTGTATGTAATGCCTATTGTGTAAAAAAGTAAAGTAACTGCCGTTCTTCGGTTTAGGAGAGAAAGGTTCGAGCATTTCCAATGCGCTGTTCCAATGCGGTTTGGTATGTTACCCAGAATTATCTTTATGCAGGTTTCCTCACAATGTTTTCCTTCACCGAAAAGCGTGTGATTAATTGCAATTATTAATAATGACACATGAGTTTTAATAGAAAAACTCATCGGTGCCTGCCCGGGTTTGAACTAGTGTTCCCCTCAAAAGAGTAGCACGGTCTCACCGTTGGGCTGTCACAGCTCACAAATACACTTAAATAACTTCAATAGCGTTAATTAATGTTATAAGGCCCATCCGATAGAGCGAAAACCTTTTAGTGCTGCCACCTATGAACGAAAAACATGAATTGCAGAGTCGGTGTGAATTGACTATCTATTTTACGACCGGCCGCCTGCCTGACGTCAACTTACTTTAGTCATATTTTACGATCCCTAGGTAAGAAAGTAGTGGTCTATTCTACTCTACCGGATACCACACGGTGGGTCAACTTACCTTAGTCGCCTTCTACGACCCCTCGGTAAGAAAGAGGTTGGTCTATTCTACACAACCGGATACCAATGCGACATTACATATGCTAGTCTATTTAAACCAAGGGAGGGATAAAATAAATTATTTGTATTATCTGTACTATTATTGCTATCTAGCAATGAATAAATGTAACCAGTTATAAGTATTATATTATTTTGAAAAGAGCAACCGCCGAGTTTCTTGATGGCTTGGTAGGAACAGCTTTCCGAACCAGTAAAGCTGACGATTCAAAAGCAATTGTTTACAAGTTTATTTGTATAAAGAATATTTTGAATTTTAATATGACTATAAAATATCCAGGAACAGCATCGGTGGCAAAAAACTTTAAGGTCAATATCAATTGTTGTGATCACAAGCATTCTCGAAGGTTCTATAATACTCTTTGTTTCTTTTTTTCTTAACTTTATAATTATATGTGCAGAGACAACCGCGACCTGAACGCTATAATCAACTGGGAGCCGCCGCAGTGTGCCGACCCGGAAATCAAAGCGCGCACCTTCGACCAGGACGTCGCGTACCTGAGGCTGAAAGACGGCCTTGTTTCTTCCATAGGTGCATTAAAACTGTTACAAGTATTCGCTATACTCGTGAGTTAATTTATTGAAACTAAATAAAGAAACAACAATATAAACAACAAAACTGACCATGGTTACTAACGTTATGGAAGCGCCCAACAAAAGCTCACAAATTGAGAAACAAACATTTTTATTCAATTATATAATAATACATATAATCATATTACATTAATTCACATCACAAGAGTTTGAAACAATTTCGCGGATTTCAAACTATTGAGACTATATCAAACTACAATTTTTGTGTTCACTTTTAATTGATTACATCAATAGTAGAATCAAATAATAAATATCACAATTTTTTTGCTAGTCCCATAGGTAAAAGAGCCTAATATTATGGTCCTTCAAACCGGATAAGTATAGAATTTTTTTCATGCATCTTGATTTCAGTAGGTTTTCTAATGAGTAGATTTATTATAGCTTTTTAACTAGACGGTTTAAAAATTTGAACAGTAAGATATTACATAAAGCAAATATGTAGGTGAAGGCGATAGAACCACTTATACGAAATGATTAAAGTAAATTAATCTAAAAACAGTATTATCATTGAGATTAATCAGTAAAATGTTGATAAAAAGACAACAGTTATATGTAATGTAACTTTAAAATGCGCGTTGATAAATTTATATGAATGTTATTTTACAGCATTATGTATAGAGTGTTCGGACAATAGAAGCATAGAGGAGAAGCGTTCGCAACTCGAAGAGCTCCAATCGTGCATCGAAGCGTTCGGAAGCGCGATGGAGAAGTGCAGAGAGAAGTATAACGTTAAACAAAGACTTTGTATATCAGCGCCCTTCCCTTCTAGAATTATTGGTGAGTTGATATATAAATATTTTTATATTTATAATATATATATTTAGACCTTTTTAGGATGTAATTTTCTTTGTGAAGTGTACATTGAATGTTTAGTTTTAAAATGATTAAATTTAAAATTAGGCCTAATTGATTACATACATTACATTATCATAGACATACGAGAGGTCACAAACAGCTTACGATACCTGCGTCGCGACTCAGCAGAGTTAGCAACTCATTTGTTGGTCTCGCTATTCGCTTCTATAATAAAATTCCTCAATCCATTCTAGACCAGTGTACAGAAAGATTTCAATCAAGTGTAAAAAATATGCTTATACGTAAAGCATATTACAAAATTAAAGATTATTTGGGTGATAAGAAAGCCTGGATTTGAAAATCCTTTCAGCTTCATACAAGACAGCGGTTTAATAATGTATAATTGAAAATATTTAAAAGATTGTCAGCCGAGTTTCTTGCTGGTTCTTCTCGGTAAGAGCAACATTCCGAACCAGTTGTAGCTTCATTAATCATATTGATGCTTGACGATTCAAAAGTGCCTGAAATGGTTTATTTGAATAAAGATTACTTTGATTTGATTTGATTTAGATATATAGTAATTCTTATTTTAATATAAATAAATATATGGGACACTTACACACACGATCGTCCATCCCCAAAGTAAGTAACTTAATACTTGTGTTATCGGTGACTGACAACTGGTAGATATACTACATATATAATTTGAAATACATACTCCAATACAAATATACACCCAGGCTCGAAGGACCAACAAATTGTTCATAGAAAATGTTGGTTCTCGGCGAATTATTATTTATTATTTATTTAATAATAATAGCTGTGATAGCCCAGCGGTGAGACCGTGCGACTCTTTCGAGAGGAACACGAGTTCAAACCCGGGCAGGCACCAATGAGTTTTTCTATTAAAACTCATGTGTCTAATTGATAATTGCAATTTATCACACGCTTTTCGGTGAAGGAAAACATCGTGAGGAAACCTGCATATCTCTAGAGAATTCTAGGGATATGTGTAACCTACCAATCCGCATTGGAGCAGCGTGGTAGGTCTTAGCTCCAATCCTTCTCTCCAAAAACGGAGAGAGGATGCCTTAGCCCAGCAGTGGGCATAATAACGGGCTGTTACGTTATTTATTTAATAACTATTTAAGAAGCTAATGTTTTCCCTTCCAAGTTCTGGATTAACAACAGTTTTGTTTGCGCTACGCTACGGTTCATTGCAATTTGTCACAAAACGTTTTTTTTTTGTATTTCGGTCACTTTAATACTAAAAGTGCGATATAGTTGTCAAACTTATAAATTAACCTGATACCGAACCCGAGCTTTGATGGTACCAAATTTTACCAATATTTGCAAACGGATAAACCTTCAAAGCATTACAGACAGACTTTTATAAATGACTAATGCTCCAAAATGTACTCTAACCCTATGGTTACCTATGTACACTGTAAGAACACATTTTAGTTGTATCCAAATTACAAAAATAACCATGAAATTATTTTGCTAATAATAATATAAGTAATACTAAATGTAGAGTGGACTTCCCGCTTTTAAACCTGATATATGCAGGATTCGTAAAAGACATGCGCAAACATCCACCACCGCCACCACAAAACACAAGCATTACACGCGTTCACTATCACAAACTCAACAATCGATTCTATTTATTTTATTTTATTAGGCCATCAACAATATATTAAATTAGTCTCAGATTATACGTACTACAATAAAGAATGCTATATTAATTAAAGATGGCAACAACTTGTACAATAATAGTAAATATCCATAGTAGTTAAATAATGAGTTATCAGAGCTAAGATGTTATAGAGTTTCGCAAAGTTTCGCAACCGGAGCATCATTGATACCGATGTAGTATCTGGTATGAGAACGGATAGCATTTAGCATATATATTTCCTATTTACTTTATCGTGGATTATAGAATAATTTGATTATTAGTTAAGGGCGTAGCCAGAATTCTATATAGGGGGGTGGGGGGGGGGGTTTGGCAGAAAGTCTTCTTTATGGCTCAGTAACAGTGGAGTCATGGGAACATCGGTCTCCTTAAATAGGCTGGATCCGCCTAAATTCAAAATCTTAAAATAATCATAAGTAGAAAATCTAGACTATATATTTGTACCATGTGTAGCTCACATTTGCTATAGAGGTGAGGTAAATTGTAGGTCTTATACAAGCCTTATAAAGTGTCACCATGTAGTGAGTTGTCAGTTTCCCAGTGTTACAGTTTTCAGTGTAAGGGGGGGGGTGTCAGCTGCCCCCCTTTGCTCGTACCTCGCTACGCCCTTGAATATCACTTTTGTACTATGAATCGCCAAACAAACTAACGCCTAATTCTATAAATTATTTGTATCCAATTTCTTTCTAGCCTTCGTAACCTCCCCAGTGCCTTACCGGGATTTGTACACGAGTGTACTTACTATGGTGTGTGAACTGTGTGGTGGGGAGGGGCTCCGGGGGAGGGAGAGCGCGGAGGCCCTCCGGAGCCTGCTGCTCTCCTCTCGACACCAGCTGGAGACTGTCAGCAGCAGCACGGCGTGGGGCCTTCGGGACGCGTTAGAAGCATATTCAAATTATTTAGAGGTTAGTTTAAATGATATAAAACGGTTTAAATGATATAAAATATAAAATGAACTTGGGACTGACGGCACCAATTAATAGAATCATGAAAACCTATAATATATTAAGTAAAAAGGTCAATATTGATATTTTTAGCGACTCACTCCTCACATTTAAAACGAAATTGAAACAATATTTTTTTACTCAATATCGCATCTTACTTTATATACTTTTAATCGCTGTACAAGTTTTACTTCAGATACATGTGTGTGTGTGTGTGTGTGTATGTGTGTTTGTTCATTTCTTTCTTGAAATATTTTGTTAACCAAAACTTTTCATTTTTTTACGCAAGCTGTGATTATCTTTAAGTAGGTTTACATAATGTTCTAAAAATTGATAATTTAACGTTTTCATGTAAGATTAATATGTAAAACCTGTTGATGATCCTATATAAATAAATTTAAAAAAATAAGAAAAAAATAAATGACCTTATACCATATTTGATAGTTACACGTTTGGAAACGACAAACAGAATCCGATAGATTTCCAGTATCGATATCTATCAATTATTTCAACTAACGTATTGTATTTTGTTACAGTAAAATAATCATTTTTTATGATTTCACGTTCGTATCTATCAAATCGAAATCTATCAAATCTATCTATCAAAATCTAAAACTATCAAATCGATATAAGCTTATATTAAAGATTCAAGTTGGCTTTTAAAAGAACTGTCGAATCGCAAGATATCGAAACTGGGCGGTCACTTTTTTCATAATTAATTATTTAAATTATATATATCCTCCTGCCCTTATCCCACTTTAAGTGGGGTCGGCAACATGTTAATAACATGCTGTCACATGATTTGGCTACGTATTTTACAACCGGCCGTCTGCTAGACGTCAACTTACCTTATCTTTAACTTATCTTTTACGACACCTCGGTAAGAATTGAGAGTGGTCTATTCTACTCAGCCGGATACCGCACGCATTATTTAAATAATATATAATTTAAAAAAAAACTATTCTAGTTTGTAATTTTACTAAAAAGATGTATATTTTTATGAATTATATTAATATATTATGAATCCGCTTTAAGAATATCTATTAACCTTTAAATTTGTCACGAAGCGAGTAACGTCGGCTCATTACAAATTGCAAGTGCACTTGTTTTTGAAAGACAATGTTTTTTTAATATCAGCTTTGCCCCACAACATGATACCGTACGACATAATGCTATAAAAATATTAAAAATAGATAAGTCTTGCTGTTTGAACGTCAGTTTATTTTGGTTAACTCCGTAACTATATTAGCAGATAGTTCTCTAACACAGAAACTCTTAGTTCATAGGCGTCATCACTTTCCTACTGGGCGTGTGTAACGAGCTCTTGGCACCGACCACGAGGAAGTCCAAGAAGAAGGCTCACCAATCTCCAGACCAAATACTCACATCGGACATGTTGAGCAAGTTGAACGACGACGTCCAGGACACTATAAGCTATCTAGAAGATATATTCGAAAAATGGCCGACGTATGACTACGGCCGTAGTATCGAAGACGAATTATCGAAACTAGATATATCCGACAAGTACCAGTGTCCCGTCGAACAAAAACTGAAGAGCGGACTCCAAGAAGTATTCGAAGACGTTAAAGCTATACTAAAGAAAAAGTCTAAATATTTAAAAAGTTTACAATGAAGTGGCCTTCCATAGTGCGTAATGTACGGTTATTTTCTACATATCTTGTAAATAATCCGCTTTAAAAGGGATCTTGTGTTCCCGCAGACCTACTCGTGTAGGCGCTAGACAAAGAAAGACAACATACGCTTTATATTAATAGGTTACGTTTGTGTCATCGAATAAACCATATTTTGCATTTGGTTCGAATAAAACATATTTATGTACATTTATAAATAGTGTTTGATAAATAATAGGTACTTATACAACGGAAATAAATGCGATACGTTTTTCATCCAATTGAGTTTTATTTTGCCTCTTAATTCTTTTCTAGCCAGTAGTCGATTAATAATATTGAATGAATTGATATTGTCTTAACATAAAAAGCTTGGCAATGTACCGCAAGCTATTTCTTTCTTTCTAACGCTTTCCCTTACCCAGTCTCGCTCTTTCCCCAAGGTGTGTCGTCGTCGTCAAATCCAATAACTCTAACTTAAAGATTATAAATTTATGAGTAATTCAAATAGAATAAGGAAATAAATTGTCTAACCATGGAGGTTTTGTCAATAATCTCCACGCTTTCCATGAGAGTTGGTGATCGAAGTCCTGACCATATTACACCGGCAACGATGCTTACTGTAGGTCAGTAGGATTTGGGTCAGCTACAAAATAGCTATACCACCATTAATCTTTCGCCAGAACGTCGTTGGTTTACCTGCAGGGGGCACCACGAGCAGGTGAGATTGGCAATTAAGGTAACTTAATGGGACGAGCCTCCAACTTACACCCCAAGTTAAAGAAGATAATAAAAAACCACTTAAATTTTAATTCATATTTATTTACACAACACATTTATTGCGTTACAGTGAAATCGGGCACAGTACAAAAATACGATGAAGAGTTATTCCCTTCCAACGAATCTACATTAAAAAAACTATAAAACAGTCTGAAAATACGGAATGTGGATGAAATTGGAATATATTGAATATATGATTTTGAGAATGTAGGATATTTGGTCAGATAATTGTCTTATTGAACCGAGCTACCAAACATATATAGGAAAAATAATAATCATATCGCTTCTTAATAATATGATGATTAATTTAATAAACATACAGTATTGAACCCAGCAGGCCTACCATGAACTCTTATTGCAACTCAATTGAAGACTGAAACGACGACCGCGAACCGCTTTCTTTTTGTACCATGAAGTGTAAATTGCATTTGGTTGTAATGTTTGAAAAGGATAACGTTATATGAACTATAGATAACTCTGTCGCTTTTACTCACAGGTTCTTAGGACGAATTCCGAACGCTCGACAACGACTTAAAGTGTGCGTCTTTAGACGTCATGGTATGAAAAAGCAAAACAATTTCATCTAAGTCTTCATCCTATATATCCCCCATATATGGTAGGCCTGCAGGACACTATACTATTGTCTCTTATGTATCAGATTATTAAGGCAAGTAACGCCTACCCAGGCTCGTATTCGTATAATATTAAATAAACATAATCGTTCTCAAAGTAAATATCTTTAGGTTATGGGTGACAGATCAATCAATCAATCAAATTTTTGGCGGAATTCGAACCCGCGAAACTTAGAGCAGAAGGGAGGGTCACTTCCACCTTGGCCAACGGGTGTATATTTTTGTTAAGGTCGAAATGTTGAGAATAGAAATAATTCTGTGTATAATTCTATAGATTTGGTATCCTGATCGAAAAAAAATACGAAATACCTGTACATTTATATCTAATAAATTTTTCTTATATAAAAAAGTTATAAAAGTTAGTTTACGGAATTTTTATAACTAGAACGTCAGCCAATTTTTAACTTACCATGCCTAAAACTATTGTTTTTGTGAAAAAACAATAGTTTCTATATATCACTACATAGTAGATTTGTTTAAGTCATAAAATATCGAGACAGAACTGGGTTAAGGTCGATTATACATTTGCCAATTAATTGTTTAGTAGCTCTTTCAACATGACATCAGCAGATATTTTTTTAAAAAACAAAACGACTAAATTCTAAGTCTACATAAACCATTTTCTCTTCTAAACAATGCCTATACTCAATTATTCACACCATACTATAAACTTGTCCTTTATACATTATACTATCAGCTTGTGTTATATTGCGATAGATTCGTTCCACCTCTAGCAATTTCTAGCTCTTTATTTAACGGTCATTTGTTGAGTTTAAATAATTTACAAATGGTATGGCAGATGCGTGAATTTAAATTTTACTCCGTCTCAGCCTAAAAGGGTAGTAATGACGTAAGCAATCGATATCAAAAATATAAATCAAAAGGCTCCACTCAGCATAAGGAATTTCCAAACCAGCTATAGTTATAGCTACAGGTTTAAAAAAGAACTTTAGTTAAAAGAACAAAGAACTTCAATTTTAACTGAAAATTGTTCGAATTAAGCAGTCAGATTAAGTGCATGAACCGATAATGTATTTCGTGTTAAATAATTCAAAAATTTTGTAATAAATTCCTCTCATATAGCGTAACCCAGGGTTTCTAAACCTTTTTTTGTGACATAACCCACCTTCGCCTTTCTAAAAGTCTTATGAAATATACATGACTTTTAATATTACAAAATTGTTCACGTAAGAAACTTAAATTATAGGTTTTAGGAACAAGAATTAGGTTTTTTCTTTAAATTTGGCACATAAATCTAGCATTGCATTCTAATGGCCCGGAACGAAAGGGGTTAAATTCGTGTAGAATGCATATTCAAATTGCCCACCTTATACGGAGTGTATATGTCAAATAAAAGTTTACGCAAAATGACCCTAAATATCGATTATCACACAAAGTAGTATAATGTATAACCAAGACTATTCAAAATTATTGCATATTAACACGGGCCTGTCCTTTATATTAAAAAAAATAACAAAATCCCTTGGAAATAAATAACGTAGACTTAATATACTTTTTTTTCAACAAAAAAAAGTCAAAAGTGTATACAGACGCTATTTATCGCCAAGAGCATAAAAACTACAGAAAATACACAACATTAAATAAAAATCGCATCAATAAAACACACGACACTCAAAACGCATTGTAAAATTATTTAATGCAACAAAACAGTCATGTTTAAAAAAAACTGGCCTGTTATAATTCGTGTTGTATAATAGAATTGAAATAATATCATATATATAAAAAGGAATGTTTAATATAAATATATAAAACTATAAAGACTCCGAAACGGCTGGACTGATTTTAATGAAAATTTCAGACAATGAAATCGGAGCATTTTTTTAACTGTCGAGTTCTATTTCAAGGGGTATTCGATACCAGTACTGAGCTAGTATAAAATAAACTTTGGTTATAGCTGTTAGTAGGGGGTTTTCATAACGTCCGATAGGGGTGGAAGCGCGGCCAAAGAAGAATCGTCGAGAATGTCTAATTTAGTGGTAAAGCGGTTTATTAATACCGAAAAAGGTAAGAAAACGATTGCTTCTTGTGAGTGCTGACTTCAATGAAATATTTACAACATTTTATTTCAAACTTGATAAGTAATGTGGAAAAGTTGTATAGTTCAGCGGTGAAACCGTGCAACTCTTACGAGAGGTCATAGGTCACCCCAGGGTAGGTATCAATGAGTTTTTCTGTTAAAACTAATGTGTCCAATTGATAATTGTTATTTATCACACTCTTTCCGTTAAAGGAAAACATTGTGAGGAAACATTTTGAGAGTTCTAGGGACATGTGTAACCTACCAATCCGCATTGAAGCAGCATGGTAAGTAAGACCTAAGACCCTTCTCTCCAAAAACGGAGACAGGAAGCCTATACCCAACAGTGGGATAGTAACAGGCCGTTTATTTCTACACACAACTGTTTCAATTGCATTATTAAACAAAATATAATGAGAAAAACATTATGCACCAGTTATAAACGCTTAAGGCTAGCGCGCATGTAAGCGGACCGCATCGCATACCGTTACGTTCGGTATCATATATTATCTGTTATGCACAGCTGGCCAAAGCCAAGACACTGACTAAGCCATATCGACTGAACGGGTAATAGGTCCTATCTCAATTTTAGCCAAATTACTTTCTCACGACATTGGGTACTGCAGCCCATCTTCTTCTTTCTCCTACCCTTATCCCACTCTAAGTGGGGTCGGTACAACATGTTTTCGTCTTCCATTCTCTTCTATCATTCGTCAACTCTGGCGCTACTCCTTTTATACGCATGTCATACTTCACACATTCCAACCATCTCTTTTTAGGCCTCCCTCTAGTCACATATCCATCCACATTCATATTCAACACTCGCTTAGTCACATGATCTTCATCCCTCCTCATTACATGTCCATACCATCCCAATCTTGCACCTCTCATCTTTTCTACAATGGGCGCAACTTTCATACTTCCCCTAATATACTCATTTCTTATTTTATCTAGTCTTGTCACACCACACATCCACCTTAACATCCTCATCTCATTTGCATTTGGGTACTGCAGCCCATCATTTACCGTATTTACCGTAGTTTATTATATAAAAATTATTGCGAATGTATTAATAATCACGTCTTTTTCCTAAAAAGTTGTCAAAAATAAGATAGGACAATTTGCCAGTTCACAGTCATATATGTACTTGTCACAGATTATATATCACGATGCCACCCCTAAGTACGCGAGCCTTCCGGCCTGTTTCACACCCCCAGATAAGTATGTAGTAACGGTATTCTGACAAAAAAAACTTATGCCTTTATATCATGTTATCTATGGAATAAAATATTCATCACTTATCCGTATGTATTGAAGCAGGCCTTGAATCGTTAAACTTAAGATCTAGATCATAGCCTAAATTCGAATTAAGTGCAGTATTAATAATAAATAAACCAAGTATTTAAATTACAAAACTTTAAGTATAGAACTTCAGACTTCGTACCTCTTCGCGAAATTATTCAGTTTAGTTTGAGTTCGTATTAAAATTACAGCCACATTTTCTTTTTATAAACAAACAGAGTTTGTGGAAAATAAGATAGGGATCTGAATTCGCACTGTTTGGGTTTCAACTTATAATGTAAAGATGTCTAAGATTTCACAATTATTGTGAAGGAATACAAGAAAATTCAAAAGTAGTTTTATTATTACTTTACTTATTGCAAATAGACGTTTATTTGGCGAAATCTAATACAGATATACTGAACTTTGTTTAACCATTGCTAAATAATACAAAAATCGTCATGTCATTTATGCGCGCTTGGCTTTATTATACTTATATTTGCTTAATTTAGAGTTCTTGTGAGTAGTTATTTTTAAATATTGATAGTAGATATCTATTTATCCTACATCTTTGGAAAAACTGAAACAAAATACAGCATGAGTTTAAGAAATTACTCAAAAGGAGTGTCTATATCAAACTAACTGAGAAGTCTGTATGAAAAAAGTAAGAAATATAGCGATATAATTACATTTATAAACATATATACCCGAAAAAATACAATAATTATTATTCTAAACTTTATATTTCCTTTTAAAATACTAAATTTCTTATGATACTTGATATTGATATTTATTCAAGTAAATAAAATCCAATATAGGTCATTTATGTTTTTTCTTATTAGTTTATTAACGGCCTGGAATCAATTTTATTAAGGCCTTCATTAATTGTATGTTATATCCTCAGACCAAAGACAAGAAAGATGATATTTACGTATCTGTCAATGTGTGAATGTTGCGTGGCGTAACGTATAATCTTCTATATTACTTGTTAATGTTATAAACGACAAGTATTTTTTTTTATCAAAAAGAAGAATTGATTTAAAATTCTTTTGTTTTTCAGTACATTCACACAGCCCATCTTGCTTTTTTAATCTGAGGTTAAATCACAATAAAAAAAGGAAACAAAATACTTGTCTATGAACAGATATTATTCAATATTAAATCTACATGGCATACTGTTTCATATGACCATAAAATACTGACAACATACACATTATTAATCTACTTGTACTTTCCACATACAAAAGATATTTATATATCTATCATATTAATTCACATTTATTTTGAATACTATTTTATACACTTTTCTCCCAGATATGTAAACATACTGTAACTTATCACAATTTTTTTTATTGAAGACATTATTTTTACAAAATATATACACCATTTATTTTTATAAATATATAGATTATAAATAAAAACATTTAAATTATCAAAAAAAATTCTTAACTATTTATTTTATTTATACCTCCTTACCAGCCCTTTAATGTAAACAGGACTATAGTAAAATACTGTGTTTATCCCAATCATTTATTCAGTAGATAATTTTTTAATACCAAATTTAATATTTAATCATTACAATAAAAAATTACTTAGATAAAGGTAAAGTAAATTTTTTGAACTTCGAAGCCGTTATTTTTTGCTAAATATCTCCTAAATAATATTTCGGAATTTTATTATTTTAATTTATGAGTGGTCAAACAAAATTCTAAGGAAGATTTCAATAAAAACTTTATGCATATTAACGACACTGTTCTTGAAAAGGGAATGTAAATTTTTTTTTCTTTCAATAATTTAGATAAAATGATTGGGCATGGAATTCGAGAGCATAAGTAGTATACAGACTTAACCCTATATAGACAATAATACCTTGATAACTAGAATTATATACCTGCCTACATATAATAGATTAAAAAAACGGTTTAAGAATAATCAATATGTGAGGTCGAAAAAGATGGATAGTTGTGTGAGTCATGTATATAAAAAGGGTAGCACTAGAGTGGACAAATGATAGAGTAGAATGGAAGATGATAGCATGTGCCGAGAGATTGATGAGGAATAATGAGTAAACCGTAGAGAATATATTATATCTAATTTACTTTAACCTCAATTTGGACTTATTGTAACATCCGAGACAAAGTAACAAAGAACAGTGTTAAAATTTCAAAATTTAAAACATCCTGTATATTATACAATATTCTTGTGGTACTCTTTCAAGAATCTGTGATATTCTGCATTAAATACTTAAGTGCTTTACAAGAATACTTAGATGTTTTAGCTATGGTTTGGAGAAACTTGATAAGATTGGTACTTTTAAAGAAAAAGTTCTTCAAGGCATATATTTATATCAAACTAAGTCAAAAAAAAACTCATATATCTCTCTTTATATATATTTTAGAATTATTTTAAATAATAATAATGTAATTTAAATTACTCGTAAGAAATTAATGTTTACGAAACAGTTCAATATATACACAGGTATATAAAACGAGTTGAAAAAAAACCTTTAACTCTTATAATATAGTAAATTAACTTTAAGAACACATTTAAATATAATATACATTCACTAAGAATAAATTGAATGTGCGATTAACTTCCTAAATATACGACATAGTACAAAAAAAGTCTAAAAATATTTGTTTTTGACCAAAAAACTGTATTGTTTTCATGTATTGTAAATTCGTTATCTTCAACAGTTAATGATGTACAAAAGTAATTATAGAATTATTTTTATAATTAAATTAATTCTAATTACTTTTATAGTATGTAATTCCGCAAAGTAACACCTACTATAAATTATTATTTATGTTATGATTGAGCCACATTTAATATATACTTGAGTTTTAACTCTCCTTTTTACCGTCGGTATAATATACATCGGTATACTATTGTTTGATTTTATTATATATACAGGGTGTCGCATTAAGAATGGATAACCTTGTTACATCTGATAGTAGATCTATTCAAAACATAAAAAAAAAATTTTCGAGGTAGTACCCAAGTTATTTTTATAAGATATTTTTTTGGAAATCGCCGAATTTTTAAAACTTTTTTGTTTCTGTCTGTCAAAGCTACAAATATATGAAAGTCGTTGGTATCTTCATAAACTATACAAAATAACTAAAATAAGTAATTAAATTATGCAACATTTTTATCTTATAAGATAAACAAACTGTCAACATAGTAATACAATGAAAAATACATCAGGTATCTTTTTATGGGTGAAAAATACAGTAGCATAGTCTTTTATAAACAAATTTAGTTACAAACTAGCTGGTTACCTGTCTGTTTACAAATTTTTTTGGCCCGTAGTAATATTTCAAGATTATGCAACTTTGTCAAAGAAAATGACAGTCTTGAATTTTCTCATATATATAGTACATGTGACTCAATATAAGGCATTTAGTTTTACTTTCTGCTTTGTGAAATGTTTTAATTTAATCGAACTTCGCTTTAAAATGATCTCTGTAACTTTACATGGATTTATGGATGTATAAAATTAGAAAAAATATAAGAAATTCACAAAACCATGTACAAAATATACTGTAAAGAAAACAAACATCTACATAACTATTCGATTCATCCACAGTTTTATACTTTATATACATTCTATATATTTTATAACATTTCGACTCTAAATAAAATCCTCTATGTAAAAACGTACTCCTACGTAAACCGATATAAAGGTTTCCACCCACTATCGACGTATTAGTATTAATGCAGATAAATATTAATATTTAATTTCGAAAAAAATTAAAAATGCAATATTTTTATGCGCTGAAACATGTTTTAACGATTAAGAGGAGTAATATAACAAATTATATGGAAAAAATCACTTCCCATCATTTGTCAGCAAAAAAGCCATGTGGCAATTGACATAATATTTTGGTTTCATTTTAAGCATGTGCAAGCACCCGTTGGCGCCATGACCATACTTTCATCTTCTAGGGTCGGGCGTTTTGATTACTGCCGAGGCCGAATTTTTTATTTTATTTCTTTTTATTTTAAAATTTAAATGTGTATGTATTTAACAATTGTCTATCACCCATAACACAAGTATAAAGTGTAATTGTATCATAATAATATTTAATTTATTTATAAGGTTATATGAATCGAAAGTAATAATCAAATTATTTTGATCCAACACATATTGTAGTGGCGGCGGTCTAGGTTTGTAATGTGTTTTTGGGAACTCTGCATGTACCAAGTATGAAAACGGATAGTCTACATTCATTCACTCTATATTTAGCATTACATATATTTACTTTATCGCGTATTATAGCAAAATAATTTCATTATTACTTTTGTATTATAGATATCCGCAAAGTAACGTCTAATTCTATAAATTATTTTCTTGTTTTTCTTTTCCTTCTGTTACTTAAAGGTTGAAGAGATCTCTTAAAGGTTAAAGAGATCCCTTAAAGCTTGAAGAGATCCCTTTTAAGGATAAAAGCTTGTACATGTGTTACTTATCTTTTTCTAACAATATGAATGTACAATAAAGAAATAATAATTATATTAATGGTATCATGTAGTGGGTAGAAACTTTTGATTATATATCTTATATATTTATTGTAATCACTTACCAAGTGGTAAGTGGCAGTCTGATGGCAGTGTTAAACACTCACTGCTTCGTTACACAATATTACATGTCACTGTACACTTGAGTCGTTATCGTTGTTCGTTAAACGTTCACATATCACACACATTTGTTGTTTTGGAAGTTTATCATGTTCTCTTTTACAGAGTGTGGAAGATGTCCCGTGCGTTATTCTTTGAATAGCGCTTGTAGGAGCACTCGCTGAATCAGCTACCACTGTAAAGACAAGAAGTTTCTGTGTAATAAGAATATTGTATTGTGAATTCCTGAAACTTTTTTACTTACTTTTTATTAGTGTCACCCCAATGTTTGTATGTAATTTATTTATTTATTTAGTAATTCATTTTTTTTTTAATTTATTACAAGCTATTAATTACTATACATTATAAAATAAGCCATTCAATGATTACACTTTTGAAACTGTGAAAAACTGCACTTACTATAAAAAAATTAATGAATCAGTATGGATTTGTTTATTTAATCTAGATGTACTGCCAACTTCGTTCGCGTCGACTTAAGCTTTAGAATAACCCCAATACAGTACTATACTTATACACATACATATTAAAAATTATAATTACACTATAACAGATTTTTTCATTTATAACATACTAGCTATGTCAGCGGCTTCGCCCGCGTGGAATTAGTGCGTCACAAAATTTTCGTCGAATTGAAATTTTGAACATAGTAATTATGAATTATTCATAAGAGATAAAGGCATGCTGTCGCGGACTTTTTTATAGTATTTTTGTATACCTATATCTTGTATATCTGTTAGTTTACGCGGCGCACACGACTTAAGCTTACAGCAGCCCAGTTTTTTTACAAGTGCGCGACCTCTTCAACATAATTTAAATATAACCCTAATGTACTATTAACCTAAACCAACGGGAAGAATTGCACTACTTTTTAGTGTTTAGTGTTAGTGTGTTAGTTTAGTTTTATACAAAAATACGTAGATTTTGAGAAAATCTTTCACATACAGACTTTTGGGGACTTTGTTTTATAATAAGTATAGATAGAAGCATGGATATGATCGGCATAACATGTTTAAAACATATTGTTCCATTCTTTGGCTTGTACTTATATTTTACGACCGGCCGCCTGCCTGACATCAACTTACCTTAGTCGCTCTTTACGACACCTCGGTAAGAAATGTGGGTAGGGGAAATGAAAGGTATATTCTGCTCTGTTGGATACCACATTACATAGATACAAGTATGGATATGTCTTGGATAAGGATAGAAATAAATGGTGACCTTCTGTTGGCCATGGCGCGTCGTTTGGCCGTCTGCCGCTGGTGCTCGAACTCGAAGTCCTCTTCGGTAAGGTTAAGGCGCTGCATGTGGTACATGAGGTAGTCCTCGCCGAGGATGCCCTCAGGCGGGTGGCGGAGTACCTCCAGCGTCTCGCAGAGCCCCGCTGCACGCTTCCGCACCTTCGCAGGACCTAACGCTCCGGCCAGGACCACTAGAGCTGCTTTGAATAGCACCTGCAACGAGACCGAACACTATTTATTAATTTATTTAACATTGGTATCAAGATAACTAGCATCTTGACTCAGGTGGCAGCTTGAGATTATTGTAATTCCTAGGGTCTTTTGTAATTTTTTGTATTAGCCCAACTTGTAATATCTATACTTATTATAACACAAAGTCCCAAAAAGCTGTCTGTCTGTATATAATCGATTTTCTGAAAAACTACTGAACGGACTTTTGTACGGTTTTCACCAAATGATAGTGCAATACTTCCGTATGGTTTAGGTAAATAGTACATATCGGATGGGTTAGGTAATTATGTAAATTGTGTTGAAGAGATCGCGCAGTTGTTAAAAAACTTGCTTGCAACTAAAGCTTTAAAAAACTTTAGTTGCGTGCGCTGCGTAAACCAGTAGAGATACACTAAAGTAATGTACTAGAGAATTGTAGATCTATAAAAATACTACAAAAAGTCCGCGATAGCATGTCTCTATCTCTCATGGTTATTGTGAAATAACTACTTTTATGCTCAAAATTTCGAAAATTCGGGAAGTTTCGTAAATCGCTGAATTCCACGCGGGCTAAGCCGTTGTTGGCACAGCTAGTATTGTAATTATACAAATGTGTGTGTATATTAATACAAGCTCATATTGTAATGAATTGTATCAAATATCAACTCATAGTAACTAAATAAATATGGTACATTTACACACACGGTCCTCCGTCCTCAATGTAAGTAACTTAATACTTGTGTTATGGGTGACGGACAACCGGTGGATATACTACATATATAATTTTAAATACATACCTAAATACAAATACACACCCAGGCTCGAAGACCCAACAAATTGTTTATAGGCTTTCAAATAGCAGCTCACCTTGACACCCTCGCACAGGAAGCAGTCCCACACCCGCAGCAGGCTGTCCCAGGGCAGGGTGCGGGTGAGCGCGCAAAGGAACCACTCGGTGGCGTACAGCACGGGCTCCACGCGGTGCTTGCTCAGGTGCCTGTGCACTGCGGGGGCGGTCCGTCGCAACAGGGCGTGCAGTATGTCGCCATCCCGTTGGAGCACCTGTCGAATGACAACATTAACGACCATACTATAACAGTGTCAAAGACTCGCTGCCTGCAGTCCCATACGTAATCGGTGCGCTACATATTATAAAATAGGGTTGTCACTTCTCTCCTCTGGACGGCTCTTTAGTTTCCCTATGTAACTTGCTCTTTAGGGATAGTTAGATTTTAAGCCCAACTTGTAACCTTAGGAATCACCAGAGTATATAGCGGTATAAAATTAAATAATAGGGTGTATCATGTGAATTAGATTAAGTTGTATTGTATTGTAGTAGTAAAAACTAGACTATGAACTTCCCTCCCTTCCCTCTATTCCCAAATCAAAACAGCGATAAATGGTCATCCCATCCCCAGGACACAGGCGGGGCGGCGGCGGACGTATCCAATAGCGGAAGCCGTCACCCCTGACCTGTGGCGAGTTTGGCCACAGGATCGGCGTTTCTCGCCAATGGAATAGAAAAGACCAGTTGAGTTCCACTTAAAAAAAAGGTGCGCTATTGACCCCGAGAGATAATGGACCTTGTTCCAGACACAAGCTCTGTACTGTATTTTGAAGCTGCACGATGTGCACGCCACTTGAGAGGCATCGGTGCAGTTCGTCAGAGATCCCGGGGCCTCTCTGTTAGCGCGTAGGCTGTCCATCGAGGGAGTTTTAGTGGGTAGAAATCCCACATAATCGGATCTTACCCCCAAGAGTTCCGGTATTAGAAGATTTCCTCCCCGTAAATAAAAAGGGACAGGCGCGTGTTGTGTGTAACTTATCGACTTCTTATCAATTATTAGACGAATGAAGAAGAGTTAAAAGTAAAGTAACTGCCTTATATTTTCCCACTGCTGGGTATAGGCCTTTTCTCTCTCTTTTCTCTCTTTTTGGGGAGATGGATTTGAGCTAACACCTACCACGCTGCTCCAATGTGAATTGGTAGGTTACACATTGCTAGAATTCTCTGGAGATATGCAGGTTTTCTCACGATGTTTTCCTTACCGAAAAGAATGTGAATTGCAATTATCAATTATATACATAATTTTGATAGAAAAGCTTATTGGAGCCTGCCCGGGGTTTGGACCCGTCACTACTCGAAAGAATGGCACGGTGTCACCGCTGGGCTTTTTAAAAAAGAACAGTTGGAACAGTTATAATTACTTTGCAAGGGTAATTTAATAATGAATCATTACGTTTGATTTTTATATACTGATTTTACATTTTATACGTTACCAATTAATTATTTAACATAAGTAAAATGGACGTATTTTTGGAATGCAATCGTAAGCGTGTTGGAAATAATATTGCTTATGAGCAATGTTCTAACATATTTAAGGGCCTTAAAGAAGATCCAGAAGATATCGGTACGTCAATAGTGCGTCACTATGCCTGCTGTAAGTGCGACAGAGAACGCAACAGAGGGCGTTCTGTTTACAATACCGCGAGCAGCGAGTTTTTGATACCAGTATAACATCCCTCCCCCCTAATGATTTATTTTAAAACAAAAACCAAATGAACTAATTTGCTATAAGCGATTGTATTATTAATCTATAGGAGAAAGTACATAAAAAAGGTAAAGTAACAGCCCGTTACTATGCCCACTGCAGGGCTAAGGCCTCCTCTCTCCGTTATTGGAGAGAAGGATTGGAGCTAAGACCTACCACGCTGCTCCAATGCGGGTTGGTAGGTTACACATATCCCTAGAATTCTCCAGAGATATGCAGGTTTCCGCACGATGTTTTCCTTCACTGAAAAGCGTGTGATAGATTGCAATTATCAATTAGACACATAAGATAGAGAGTCTAGAGATCTAGACTATCTTATCTCTAGCGATCTCTCGACTTTCTATCTCTAGCGATCTCTCGACTTTCTATCTCTAGCGATCTAGAGATAGAGAGTGCACGGTCTCACCGCTAAGCTATCACAGCTCCTCAGAAAGTACATGTTATGCTAGAATTAGAGAGTACTGTCTGTATTCATTACTTATGCATACAGGATTCGCAAAGCTTTGCGATTTTGTAGTGGAATCTATCTCTTAATGATGTTTTATAGTTCATGAGTTTATGAATCCTACATACATAAGGTATAAAACGGATGCTACACTCTACTTTTAATTCATTCATCATCCTCATCATCCTCCTGCCCTTATTCCACTCTAAGTGGGGTCGGCATAACATGAAACATGTTGTCACATGATTTGGCTATGCATTCGTATTTTACGACACCTCGATAAACGAGGGTGTTATATTCTACTCAACGGGAAAGCACACGGTGGGTCACCTTGCCTTAGTTGCCTTTTACGACACCTCGACGAAATGAGGGTGGTCTATTCTACTCAGCCGGATACCACCCGGCATTCTACTTTTAATCCACTATTATACAAAAAAAAAAAATTTTTTGTTTTTTTTATATTATGAAATTCCGGAAAATAACGCCTAATTCTATGAAATGCTTTCCAACTCACTTCCAGTCCAGGGTTGTAGTACCCGCTGAGGTATTTGTCACTGATACTGACGAGGCACCAGAAGGCTTGCACCGCGGGCATATGCATCAAAAGGAAAGCAGCGACGGGCGCCTGCGCTTGGAAGTATCCAACTTTGGGATTTAGCACTGAATACGCTTTAAGAACGCAGAAAAGCTCCTGTTGCCTGGAAAATTAATATATTGTTAAAAACATACAAAATGAAAAGCTATGATAGCCCAGCGGTGAGACCTTACGACTGTTTCGAGGGGAACACGTCTTCAAAGCCGGGCAAGCACCAATGAGTTTTTCTATCAAAACTCATGTTTCTAATTGATAATTGCAATTTATTACACGCTTTTCGGTGAAGGAGAACATCGTGAGGAAACCTGCATATCTCTAGAGAATTCTGGAGATATGTGTAACCTACCAATCCGCATTGAAGCAGCGTGGTGGGGTTTAGCTCCAACCCTTCTCTCCAGAAACGGAGAAAGGAGGCCTATTCCCAGCAGTGGGGTTGTAACAGGCGGCTACTTTGCTTTTTTGATACAGAATGACTCATAATGCTAAACACAGTAGAGTTCAAATTCGCTTGACATCATAACTCAGAAACTTTCGGTTGTCTACAAGTAGTGTTGCGAATCACCAACCACTTGTAATATCGATTCGGGTTTAATCGACCAATAGTACTTCCTGGATACTTTAAAGAGCAAGAAAAAACTAGAATATCCTATTCTTTTCTCAATAGTTCATGTCGTGATTTCACAGATGGCATGGAAATACGTATTAAAATGTATCTGAGCCTAATTTTGACTTCGGTCACTTTAATAATAAATGTGCGATATATAGTACTAATGCTTTAGCACTTTAATTTTTGTACATAAGAATATACATAATTATAAAAGCGATGTATATAATAGACAAAGTAGGAACCGGCATAAGCTTGCGGTTCCTGTTTTGCGCCTTGCAAAAGTACTTAAGTCGTTTGTGGGTTTCGGTATAAGATTCTATAATAAAATTCCTTAATCTACTATAACATTATAGAAGTTTAGAAATACTATTAAAAAAGGCTAATACAGAAAGCCTACTATACTATTAAGGATTACTTAGACGATAAGAATGCGTGGATATAGCTACTCTTCGACCCTGTACAAGGCATTAATAACTATATATAACTAGTAATAAGAATTATTATTTGAGAAGAGCAACCGCCGAATTTCTTGCTGGTTCTTCTCGGTAGGAACAGCTTTCCGAACCAGCAGTTAATGTTGACGATTCAAAAGCACTTGTTTACAAGTTTACTTGAATAAAGAATATTTTGAAATTGCTAGTATAATAGATACTCATCTTACCCTAATCCCTCTTCTCTTATGAACATTTCGTGATAGGGAAACTGGCGGTGAAGGTCCTTTCTGATGTCCTCCATACATTTCGGGTCGCCGGGAGCTTTTAACAGCTCCTCGTATTCGTCGGGATGCTTCTCGAGCAACAGTTGTCCCCCGCAGAGGTAGAGCCAAGCCTTTGGTCGAACCGACGCGGGTATCCCTAGAACAATATGTTTATAAATACAGTCAACCCTCCTATAATGCGGTGAGTGCGTACCGCGTTGTATGGTAACCGCGCTATAAGAGACAAGGATTTGCCTTATAAATCAGGCTATTTCGTAGCGTGTTCTATGGAAATCGTCTACCGCGTTGTATGGAAACCGCGTTTCTGTCTGCGTAGTCTGTCTGTGTGTGATCGATTTTCTTAAGATCTAGTGAACGTGTTTTTGTACGATTTTTACTAAAACTAGTGCAATTCTTCGAGAATGTTTAGGTCGATAGTACATTACGGTTGTGAATTGTGATAAAGATGTCGCGCAATTGTCAAAAAAGGCGATTTATGGGAGCTTTAGTCGCATAAAAAAAAATTGTAGATCTAAAAATATACTACGAAAAAGTCCGCGACAGCATGTCTCTGTCCCTTATTGTTAGAATAACTACTTATACGTTCAAAATTTCAATTTCAAACATTAGGTTATTTGAAATTGTTAGAATAAAATAAAGAGGGAAAAATTAATGCGGGAAAAATATTCATTACATCCATTTTATTAAGTAGCAGATCATTTTACCTTTGCGGCATCGCTCGCGTACTTTTTTATAATTCTTGCTCATAAAAGCCTCCCAGTTGTTCAACATTCGCAGCCATTTTTGTTCACGTTTAAGTATCGTGCTCGGCGATACGGTCCGCTTTCTGGAGAAAATAATTATGATATTAAAACACTTACGTACCAAACAGCGCAGAACGTAAGACTAATTCTCTCATAAAACGACTTAAAATTTAGACTCCTTATTTCTTTTTTTAATTTAAACTATCGTGATTGGTATTCATATTGATACCATATATTCATGAATATGTTACTAGAGAAAGGCGGTATGAAAATCATGTGACCAAACGAGTGTTGAGTTTGAATGTGGATGGATATGTGACTAAAGGGAGCCCTAAGATAAATAAATAAATAAATAATAAATATACATACTTACAAACACGGTTGTCTGACTCCAAAGTAAGTAACTTAATACTTGTGTTATGGGTGACGGACAGCTGGTTAATATACTACATATATAATTTTAAATACATACTTAAATACAAATACACACCCAGGCTCGAAGAATCAACAAATTGTTTATAGAAAATCTTAGCCCTGGGCGGGAATCGAACCTGCGACCCGAGGAGCTGAAGGCAGAGTCATTACCCATTCCCACGGGCCAGTCAAAAGAAGTGAAGTATTACATGCATATACAAGGAGTACCGCCAGAGTTGACGAATGATAAGAGAGAATGGAAGAGAAAAACATGTTGTACCGACCCCACTTAGAATAGGATAAGGTTAAGAGAAAAAAGAAGTGACTAGAGAAAGGCCGAAACAGAGATGGTTGGACCGTGCGACATGTATATAAAAGGAGTAGCGCCAGAGTTGACGAATGATAGGAGACAATGGAAGTGCCAAACTAAAATGGATTGAATCAATTAATCCTAACAAGTAAAATACCTAACAGATACAATAAGAAAAATGTAGCATAATATTATGACCTAATTAGTTATCAAATTTATTGCACCGCAGTGCAATTCAAATCAACGCTTGGCAAGTTTTAAAACCTTGCTTACTATTAACTATTGCATACGCACCATTTACTTTTATACAAAAAACACAGCCATAGGCATTGCAAGCATATAGACAATTAAAAAATTTGCATGAATAATTGCCTATATTTCCTAAATTGGTCGACGAAAGCGCACGAATTTTGTATCGCAACGACAATCGGGCCGCTATCGTTAAGCGCGACGAATACGCAACCGTTATCAGTACGAGTGGCCAATCGATCGCGATCCACCTGACAAGCACAGGCACTCCGACTAATGACTCAGACAGTCTCGCCGCACTAAATGCCACGATTGTTCTAGGAATAAAAAACGAGTTCAGGCTCACGGAAACAATATCAGAGTCCAATAGATCTGAAAATCACATAAAATAGCACGTCAACACAATGCTATATCCTGTATGACCATATACCTTGGGCTGTCCCAAAGTATATAGTCAAGATGAGTGTTTAGAAAAATTGATTCTTATGGTGTGTGGTATCAAGCTTAGTATAATAGACCACCCTCTTTCTTACCAAGGAGTCGTAAAATACGACTAAGGTAAGTTGACGTCGGACACGCGGCCTGTCCGAAAATACGTAGTCAAATCATGTGAATACATGTTTGTAACATGTTGTGCCCACCCCACTTAGCGATATGGGCAGGAGGATGACGATGTTGCCATCAGTTAAAAATCTTTGACGCCGATAGTCAAAAATTTGATTAATTACGTTTTAGTAAAGTCGTTTAGTAACTTAGTAGTACGTATTTATAATAAGCAAAATTATTTTTAAATAACCTTCAAATTTTACGAGTCACGTCAATGTTGGTTCAATTGTTTGAATCGACTTATTGGAAGAAATATTATAGTATACTAGTGATAGTGACATTTTTTGTTATTTTACCTTGCGTTATGTGTGAGCATTAAAAAAACAACTCAGTAATATAAATATAATTTTACTTAGATTTTCAATTTTAAACAGTTGTTCTATATAATAAGTGATACCTATACAATAAAGGTATGGAATAATCAAGTTTTTGATACTTTATGTTAGAGTACATGACGCCTTGCAAATGCAAAGTTTTCGACCGTGACAAAAGAACACTTGCTATAATTGTGTGAGTGAAACAAACAACGGTCAAAAATGCCATACAAAGTCCCCTCGGTACACAAACGAACCGCACATTTCAGCCTCAAGTACATAATTACTAGGGTCACCATCTCTCTCGATATATTAATTATATCGAGAGAGATAATAATTAGTTTGTCATTGAACTGTTATCCATGCATCCCGACAGAAGATTAAAATATCACTATTGCTGTTGTGCGATGCAAGAATCGGTATAATGGCGTCACTATTGGCTAACCGTGAAGCTCCCGTTCTTGTCATACATCCGCGTGCAGCACGCAGGCGACGACACAGTTAAATGGTTAGCCTATAGCGATAGGCGCGAATTGTTGTTGAGAGGGCGCGTAAGAGACAGGGGAGCTAAACGAATGTCAATCATTTTACTGTAACCTTAAAATAATATACAGGATGGTGCCGACCATACATTATTTTTAATTTTAGGCATCTACACACCTCAGCAACTTACACAAAAAAAAGTTAATTCAGTGATTTTCAGTATTTTAGCCACAGGAATTTTTTTACGTTCTTTTTTTAAATGAACAGAATTTATAGAGATCAATGACCGTACACGGCATTCCAACCTTGGCCCAAGAACTATCCGACGTGTCGTCGGTATAACTGTATATATATATATATTTTCTTATTTTCAGTCCCAATAGTATACGAATTATCATGAGATATATTAATTATTAACAGAATCGCTGTGGTTTTTCATTAAAACATGTATATTTAATTAAAAATATTTAGAAAATTCAGTATTTATACACCCGATCCTACTGTCCCAGCGAGAAACAGGCCAAGTATGGTGAACCTACTCGTAGTTATAGCACACCGCAACGAGTGTTTGCTTCCATAAGGGCTTTTCAGTGTAATTCTACTTATAACATAAAAGTACTGTGCGTCGAATTCGTGAGAATTTCCATGCGAATACTTTTCACTATCCGCAATTGTGTGCCAAGCAATTTCATCTGAGTTCTTATTAAGATGATAAGTAGGAATAGGAATTATAGCCAATAGCATATACATGTAAAAAGTGATTAACTATTAAATTGCTTTTCCCATAGTTAAGCAATGGACTGCATGTCGACTAACAAAAAACGTGAGGAATTTCGTGTCACTTGTTGCATTATTGTTGTTGCAAGTATGATCAATTTTTTTATTTTTTATAGTGACTTATGATGCTTGGAGTGTGCCTGCGTGATTAAATCAGAAACGAAAAGATAATCAAAGTTACCAGGGCAACTCGAGTGAAATAGAGTTGGACGGGGCACGTTGTTGTTTTGGAAGAACCAACAATTATCCATCAATTAAATTATAGAAGTACGCGTTACTTTCAAAAAACTGTCAAAGGGGATTCAGAAAGCCTACTATACTGTTGAGGATTGCTTAGATGATATGAATGCGTAGATATAGCTGCTGTTCGGCCTTGTACAAGATAGTAGTGGCCAAATGTAACTAGTTATAAGAATTATAGTTTGAAAAGAGCAACCGCCGAGTTTCTTGCTTACTCTTCTCGGTATGAACAGCTTTCCTAACCAGCAGTAGAGTTCACAATTCAAACGCACTTGTTTACTTGAATAAAGAGTATTGTATATGTCATCACTGTCTTGAAAAGGGTCGAAGAGTATCACTGTCCACGCATTATTATCGTCTATATAATCCTCAATAGTATAGTAGGCTTTCTGTGTTAGCCTTTTTTAATATTGCTTTTAAACTGCTGTAATGGTAAAGCTAAAATCAATTTTAAAGGAATTTTATAATAGAATCTCATACCCAAACCCACAAACGACTTACCTACTCTTGCAAGGCGCACAGCAGGAACCGCAAACTTATGTCGGTTCCTACTTTATCTATTATATGCATCGCCAATCTTTTTATAATCCTACTAATAATATATAAATGCGAAAGTTTGTGAGTATGGATGGATGTTTGTTACTCTTTCACGAAAAAACTATTTTACGGAATTGGATGAAACTTTACAGTTATATAGGTTTTACATCGGAATAACATATAGGCTACAATTTGTAATGATATTATGTAATACATAACGACGATGACGATACATGTCAATAAAGTCGGAAAAAATCTGGCCTCTGATATCTATCTTGGCGTTGTTCGTCTTTAATAGTTCTAAATAAAAGTCCGCGACAGCATATATCTATCTTTTACTTATTTATGCCATTATGACCAAATTTGTGAATCATAAATTTAATTAAATTAGATACTGTGGCAGACAAAATTCCTAGCGAGAGAAGCCGCAGGCAAAAACTAGTTATATATATTTTAATGCACTTAAATTAAAATGCGAAATCAATCAAAATAATCTTCATTCAAGTAAGCTTATTTATTACAAGCACTCTTGAATCGTCAAGGATCTATTAGATTTAATGAAGCTACAAATGGTTCGGAATGTTGCTCCCTCCCCCGACGACACCTCGGTAAGAAAAAGGGTGCTCTATTCTACTCTAACGGATACCACACGGTGGGTCAACTTACCTTAGTCGCCTTTTACGACACGATATTATTTTATTTATATCAATTAAGATTATCATCGTTTAACACGTCCGTATCTTCCATGTACGTATTGAATAATTTATATTTTCTCACATCTCGTTCTCGAACTATCTGAATGAAAAATGAAGTCAAATTTTAAGTATCTAGCTCAGACGTGGTATCAAGGTTAATTCAACAATTATTTAATGTATTTTGCACGGCCGTTAAACCGTCGAAAGTTGCACTACGTATGGGAAATTGTGAAACTAACGAACAACCTTATTCTAAGGTTCCTCGGACGGGAAATTGGAAATTTCCTAATAAAAAAATACAGATTTTTGTTATGCAAATATTAATTGACAAAAAATGTTTTGGAATTAATGAATCTCCGTGTGGTATCCGGCAGAATAGAATAGACCACCCTCCTTTCTTACCGAGGTGTCGTAAGAGGCGACTAAGGTAAATGCCGTGTGGTATCCGGCTGCATAGAATAGACCACCCTCGTTTCTCACCGAGGTGTCGTAAAAGGCGACTAAGGTAAGTTGACGTCAGGCAGGCGGCCGGTCGTAAAATACGTAGCCAAATCATGTGACAACATGTTTGTAACGTGTTGTGCCGACCTCACTTAGAGTGGGATAAGGGCAGGAGAATGCTGATTAAATCATCAGATCGTTCAAAATCATGTGTCCAAAAGAGTGATAAATATTAATATGGTTGGGTACGTGACTAGAGGGAGGCCGAAAAAGAAATGGTTTGTGTGAAGTATTACATTCATGTAAAAGAAGTAGTGCCAGAGTTGACGAATGATAGGACAGAGTGGAAGAGGAAAACATGTTGTGCCGACCCCACTTAAAGGGCATTAAAATTATGACTTAATCATTAGATCGCGGGTTAGACTCTTGCCCAGGGCCAAAATTTTCTATAAACAATTTGTTGATTCTTCGAGACTGGGTGTATATTTGTATTTAAGTGTGTATTTAAAAATATATATGTAGTATAAATATATATCTACCATTTGTCCGTCACCCATAACACAAGTATTAAGTTACTTACTTTGGGGTCAAACGATCGTGTGTGTAAGTGTCCCATATATTTTTGTTATTATGGTTATATATTAACTGACTACTTACAAATATTATAAATGCGAAAGTCTACCTGTCTGTGTTTTTCCATGTTCCCAAAGGAAAATTGGATTTTATATCGTATGTTGGCTCGGTATATCAAGTATAATTGCACCATATTTTATCAATATCGCTCCAGCATACAAAACAGGCTTTCGCATTTATAATAAAGCAAGCTGTCCGGTCACGCGTCGCTGTAGTTCAATATGGTTTCGAATTCCTATCGAAACAGAACTCGACGGTTTAAAAAAACTACAGGACTATCCGCTTAGTCGATCTAAAGTTTATATGAGAAAATTTCATTAAAATCGGTACAGCCGTTTCAGAGTCTTTAAAGGACATACAGACAAACATTCATTTTTATATTTGTAGATTATAAACATGGATATACATATGTTTGGTACAAATATGAACCTGCATAGCTTTGATAAGAAACACGTACTGTAACCATTTCGCCATCATCCATGTCGCGTTTGTCTATCGCATATGATAGACAAACGCGACAGGAATTAGTAATTATGTATATGAGAAAGTTCAATACTTCCCACATTGCGAAAAAATGTGCATTGACTGTGTATCAGATTATGCGGAACCAAACACTTAACATAACGTAATGTTCGAGAGATGCCTATTCAATGTGTAATTGTGAACGTAAACATATTACATACGTAATTTACATGCACTTTTACTGACAACCTGGGTGACGTGACATATTAAGCCTGATACCATCTCACAGCTGAACATACATGGAACACAAGCACAGAACTTTTTTAAACTTTATTTGTAATTCCCCAACAAAACAACTTTTTTGAATTAGGTCACTTTAATATTTTATATGTGACATACTTATTTAGAAAGAAAAAAACGTTTATTTCATCCTCCTGTGTTGTTATTTTTTTTTACAAAATATAATAAACCTTCTAAATCTTAACCAATAAGAATAGAACAATAACATACCAGTAACATAGAACACCAACATATAAATAAGCTGGATAACACAAGAAGAAAAATTTTGATACACCAGTAGCCAGGAGCCACATAGTATAGTTAAGGATATATAATGACTTAACTCACAAATGTTTTAATGCAACTGAATGATAATAAATAAATTGTATATAGTATTATACTAGCTGTGCCCGCGGCTTCGCTCGCGTGGAAGTCAGCGTGTCACAATTTTTATCTAGAATTCAAATTTTAAACATAAAATTAGGTTTTGTCAGTTAACCATAAGAGAAAGAGACATGCTATCGCGGCCTTTTTTATATTAGTTCTATAGATCTACAATTCTCTATTACATTACTTTAGCGTTTTCTCTGCTGGTTTACGCAGCACACGCCACTAAAGCTCCCAGGAAGCAAGTTTTTTAACTGCGCGATCTCTTTAACACAATTTACATAATGCCGGTATGTACTATTTACTTGAACCATACGGAAGTAATTTATAGAATTAGGCGTTACTTTGCGGAGATCCATAATACAAAAGTAATAATAAAATCATTTTGCTTACACCGCGATGTATCGCGGATTGTAGCAAAATAATTTTATTATTACTTTCCATCCGGAAGCATTGCACTATCTTTTGGTGAAACCCGTACAATCCGTTCAGTAGATTTTGAGAAAATCGATTACATACAGACAGACAGGTTTTTGGGACTTTGTTTTATAATAAGTATAGATAAATAAACAGTAACATATTATGTATATATTTTATAAATCTTATAGTTATACGAAATGATAAATAGATAAGCATATTAAAATTTATTAATCAATATGTATACATTAAATAATAGAATTTTCAGTTGTTTACTGCTCAGAATACATTTGATTTATATTAATTTATTCATATAAATCTTGATGATAAGTGCCCAAAGTGACTTGACTTTACATACAACACAAGCTAAAGTCTTTATAGACATAAAATTAGAATTCTCTAGTACATTACTGTAGTGTATCTCTGTTAGTCTACACAGCGAACACTACTAAAGTTCCTAATAGGCGAGGTTTTTACAACTGCACCACCTATTTAACTCAATTTACATAAAACCTTAATTTACTATTAACGCAAACCTTCTAGGAGATTGTACTATCTTTTAATAAAAATTCTATCAATTTTGAGAAAGTCAATCACATACTGACAGATAGTTTTTGGGGACTTTGTTTTATAATAAGTATAGATATGTTACAAAATAATTGTAATCCTTATTAAAACATTCTCATTAATGTGTAACAGATAATATGACACCAGTGATTAATGCAATTCCAAAAACACTTGTACTATTATTAGTCACTCCCATTCATACATAAACATCATAATATTACATATCAGTATAACTTAGTTGATATTATGATATTTTTATATTATTTTAATGTAGTAATTTTAACCTTTTATTAATTATGTAAAAAAAAATTCATACTACATCATATTTGATCTATGATAAATTATAGAATTAAATACTTGGTAATAGTTTATACTTATTATAAAATAAAGTCCCAAAGTCAGTCTCTATGTAATATCGATTTTCTCGAAATCTACTTAACAAATTGTTGTACAGTTTTCACCTTAAGATAGTGCAATACTTCCGGATGGTTTAGGTAAATAGTACATAATGGTATTATGTAAATTGTGTTAAAGAGATCGCGCAGTTGTTCAAAAACTTGCTTACAGGGAGCTTTAGTCGCGTGCCCTGGGTAAACCAGCAGAGATACGCTAAAGTAAATTAGCAAAGAATTGTAGATGTAAATGAAAACACTACAAAAATTCCGCGTTAGCATGTCTCTATCTCTCACGGTTAACTCAAAATAACTACTTTTATGTTCAAAATTCTGAAAATTCGGGAACAGTTTCGTAAGTCGCTGAATTCCATGCTGTCCAAGCCGTTGTTGGTACAAGTAGTTTTTTATAAAAGATAAATGTAGGTTTGAGTACACCAAACCTTTATCTGGAGTCATATTAAATAAATTTGACCATCTGACCTCTGATCTTTATGAGTGATGTCATTTCAAATAAAAATTATATCTATATAATTTTTAACAGTTAAAAGTACTAAATTTATAACAAAAAAACACTAAATTCTACTTTATTTGGCAGAATAAATAACAGTAATCATTTTAAATAAATAAATATCTTGGTTAATTACACCCACAGGTCATCCATCCTCAATGTAACTTAATACTTGGTTACTGACATTCAAATTTGTTGGGTGACAGTCGAATATGTTGGCTAAACACATGCTATTAATAGTTTTCTAATACATAACCAAAAGTTAGTATCTTTTAACTAATTTATACACTCTGACATTATGAAAATATTATTTTGTAATAATCCAATGATAAAAGAAAATACACAATATAATACTAAATGCAGAGTGTACTATCTGTTCTCATACCTGGTCCTTTACATGCAGAATTCATATAAAGTCCCCCAAAACAAAAAAAAACAATTAACTTCTTTGCTTTAATCAGTGATTATAGGAAATCTATGTAATACTAAAAGTAGACTAAAATCTTAAAGAGCCCACAACAAAACTATTTTATTGTTTTACAACTATGCCATCGAGCCTCCTGATGATGCTTCAGTTATGTGAAGTAACTTATTCAGTTCAATTATGGCTATACAATTGTTGAAATTATAGTACTGAAAATGTGCATGTATCAGGTATGAGAATGCACACATCGAGTACACTATACATTTAACATTACATATATTTTTCTTTATCGTAAATTATATTTATTTATTTTATTTATTTAAGCCTTTATTCAGACATTTGTTAGAGACTTCGATTTAAAATAAGAATGTTATTTTCCATCAATATTTTCATTATCTTTTAACTACACTAATAATAATTTCAACAGGCAAAAAAAAACAAGTAGGACTTCATAAAGCAACCTTCAAATTACACACAATTAGAACAGTTTGAATTAATATAATTGCTCAGCTCTTACATTCTAATTGAACTAATGCAGCAATATTTCTCACCAATCTTAATTTTTGAATTTCAAGTGTCTATTGTGTGTAACAGAAAATATAACTGTAGAATGAATAATTAACTTGTGTGAAAGTTTTAGATGCAGTGAGAGTACACATATGTATATATATATGTGTGTGTGTGTGTGTTTGTATTATAAAAAAATAAAAAATTCTAGGGGTGGACACAAAAAAAATAGATAGTAGAAAAAAAGATAGTAGCCAAATCTCAGACCTACTGAATATGCATCTAAAATTTCATGAAAATTGGTCAAGCCATTCAGAGTGTAGTAACTAATCACAACACATGAATTTTATATATAAGACATCTAAATCTATGTAATTGCATTTATAAATACATTGTAAAGATTAAGGAAGCTCATTCATATTAACAGAATATCATATAATGTACACCAATGTTGGATAACAGTCAAAATTTGCACGATCTATAACTTGATAAGCTTAACCTGGCTTCTTTGTTATTGTGCATACTGATATTACTAAGAAGCATAAGAATATCAATGCATGCTCTAAATAAGATGTATATTAAATCAATTCCCAGATACTACTTTAAATAAATTTTGCAGTATCCATTAATTTGTGGAGCTCAGTAGTACAAAAGTTACAATTTGACTATAAATATTTATAATATATATTATCAGCTTAAAGGTACTATAACAATAACATAGTAATTTTCACGCATATAATAACAATTTTGATAATCTTTGATGTTGAAATAGCTATTTCTTTATTATTCTAAACAGATGGTCATATAAAAGATCAAGGGCTAATTAATGTTGAACTCACGGTTCTGGACTGTACTGAGCTCCTCCAAAAAAGCCATGTCTATCAGGCTGCGTTGTCACTGATGAGCAGATAGAGGCATTATCCTGTTCACTCCTCTCGCCCCCAACACTTTTCACACTTTTTTGTAACGACATTTTATATCCAATGATATTACTACTTAATTTGTGCCATGTAACACCACAACAAACACCACACCAGATGTGTTGAGTGGGCGTGCGAAATTATTACAAAACATGCACAAGTCTTCCGGATGTTGACGCCCGTGAAAACAAATCAGTGGTGAAGCGATTCGCACACAAAATCACATTTTAAAGAAATCGTAACGCTTATTTCAATGAAGATACTAAACAAATGAATATGACATATGAATAAGGGATTCAAAACATATAAATTACATCAAAACTAAACATTGCGTGTGATTTACATTTTACAGCACAGAGTACAATATAAATTGAAAATCCACATTTTTTTGCGAAAATACTGAAAGAATAAATACCACAGACGAATATATAATCGAAAATATTAATGTTATTCATCAGCCTTTATAAATAGGCAACATCTAAGGTAAATAATTTTACCATAAACAAAACATTTAAAAAGTTTAAAGTAATTTAGGCGAAAACAAATAAAACCTATGTTCCTTTTCTAACTTAAACAATACTTTATTTACCCTTGTCATAAAAAATCGTTAACGTAAAAAAATACCTAACCTTTCATCTCTTATTAATCGGTTTGATATATGAAAAAAATGGATGCTGAGGATATTTCTCTTTTTTAGGGCTACAGAAAAATCTGCAATGGAATATATCTATCTATATAAAAAATTTACTACACGCAATATCTGACCTTGAGGGTTCAGTGTATTATGGTTCAATATTTTACCTATACCATACCATACCATATTTTACACTCGTACGCACGGGCGTAAAAATTACGTCGCGTTAAAATTCCACAATAGGCGCTATAAGAAGTTTCGTATGGTATATTCAGCTTAACGCCCTCGCCCTAAGGACAAAAATGGAACACTGCACGATAAAAATAAGTCGCGATATAAATACGCTGTCGTGTGAACAGATACCTGGATACCCATTTGTTTCAATTATGCGTAATTTTTACGCGCGATAAAATTCATCCCGTACGAACGAGGGGTGATAATCCTTCATCTTACCAGTTAGTGTTACCTAAACTAAAAAATCACACTATTTTAAAGTCTATATTTATATCTCTATACATTGACTACTTCTCTATCTATAACCACAGACAAATAAATAAAATACTACCATTTACCATCTATGATTACCACACAACCTTAAAAATAAAAATAAAAAATAAAAAACCTTAAAAGTCATAGAAAAATTAAAATCAAGTAAGAAGAATAACATTGTATTTAAATTGCATTTTTATTTCTTTAGCGATCTGTCTCTGCAGATTCAAATTGATAAATATTTAAATATAAGTATGTTTTCACAAATTGATAAACATTTACTTCCTAAACTGGCGAGATTTAACTCCACAACAGCACGAATATTTGTAAACAGAAATCCAAGGAATTTGGAACGAATGCGAATAGCTCGCAAGCCGGACGGTTACCATTTAGAGAAACCTGGTCGAAAGTTCTGGCACAAGTAAGCTCTTTTATACCCTATTACCTCCCCGGTCCTTCGTTCAAACCTTATATAGGAGTTAATTTTCGTATTTATATTGATGACCTTCCATCCGAAAATTTTATTGAAATAATATAGAATCCTTTCAATATCTGTCTATGTTATATAAATAAAAAAATAGTATCTTCTTATTTTAAAATGATGTTTAATTTTTGGCATTATGCAGTTGCATGAAAGAAAAAAATTACATTACTCGTTTGATAAATTATTATAGGATGTTCAGTATATTTATAATGGTACATCATATGTTACTTTCAGATTAATATTAACTACAACAAACAGAACAGTGAAAGCTGAGGTTGTGCACTTTGTCAATGGTCCTGTGATTCAAGCTAAAACATCTGAACCAGCACTCCGTAATCAACTTTATAGTATTACAGATACTTGTGCTTACATTAATCTTGGAAAGGTATTTGCACAAAGATGTCTTGAATGTGGCATCACAGAAATTTACTGTGATATTGAACCAACAAAAGGGGGAAAAGTTGAGAAGTTTCTAAATGAAGTTGTTAATGGAGGGGTCAAATTACAAGAAATGGAGGTTTATAAAAAACCTGAACCATGGGATCAGTTTCGACCAGAAAAACCTTGGGAAATTGTTGAAGAATAAGTTTTTATTTATACTAGCTATAATTTAACTTTATGTAGTAAAATTTTTATTATAAAGAAGTGCTTTATTTTTTTTTTTTTGTTAATTATACCAAGCATTAGCTTTTTCTGTTTAGTAAACTTAAAACTAAGTTACGTTAGTTTCTATTTTATGCAAAAACATTATATAAAGTGGTAGTATAATCTTTTTTTTTATTCACCATCCACCGTTTATCAGCATCCACAATACCAAGCCACAGTATGGACTAAAGCAGGATCTAGCTCCAGGAACCATAATTTTGAGCCATATATTTCCCATATTACCTTGAGGCTTACATGCTAAATAATTTATAGAATTAGGTGTTACTTTGCGGAAATCCATAAAACAAAAGTAATAATAAAATTATTTTGCTATAGTCCATGATACAGTAAATAGAAAATATATATAGTGTTAAATGTATAGTGGGCTATCTGTATTTTCATACCCGATACGTGCAGGATTCGTAAAAACACATGCTCAAACCTCCACCACAATAAACAAGCACTACACACGTTCTTTATTTTACCCCTGAACACGTGCAACAAGCTTGAACTAGATCAAGCTTGTTGCACGTGTTCAGGGTAGGGATGAACCAAGTACTATATACTCATGCTTGTTTGGTTAATGCTTCGCTTTGCGATTTTGTCGTGGAGTCTATATCCTGATGATGCTTCGGTTGCATGGCGAAACGATTGTTGAGTTTGTGATAGTGAACGTGTGTAGTGCTTGTGTATTGTGGTGGCAGTGGTGGAGGCTTGTGCATGTGTTTTTACGAATCCTGCACGTATCGGGTACGAAAATACGGATAGTCCACTATACATTAAACATTATATATATTTTCTATTTACTGTACCGCGGATTATAGCAAATTAATTTTATTATTACTTTTGCTTACATGCTAAATGACCATATAATTGAAGATGGGTCAAGTAGTGATGTAATAAATCCTCAAAATAAGTTTAACATATAATTGCTATAATTACCCCGGTTCGTTTCAGTTCTTAACTCTATTAAAGTATATATAAGGTGTATAGCGTAAATATATTTTTATTTTGTTTCAGCAATATGCCTACAATAACCTAACAAGTTGCGACTGGCCCTAATCCCTATGCACTTGCCTATTTGTTTTTTTTTTTTTGCTCACGTAGAATGTAAATATAAAATAACCGTTTAAAACCTGTGTTTAAAACAATGGACTTATGTGTCAATGTCATAGGGGTTATTAATAACTCTATGATCAATGTACAAAAACATCTCTTAAAACATAGGTCTACTATAACATTAATATGTTCATAATAAGGATTATATATGGGATTCCTCTGGTAAAACACATGCTTCGAGTAATTATATGTAATGTATATTCGATGGTTTTTCATATATTTCTTTTGAATATTAATTTTCAAGTTTGAAAGAAAACAAAGACTGTAAAGTACTGAAAACACTGTAAAAGAAAGACTGTAAAGGACTGTAAAGTAGCTAAATTAGCATAAATTGTTATATTAATTACTAAATTTTAATAAACTAGCTACAATTAATTAATAAGACAAGTTTCTTTAGAGAGAATTGCTTTATATTAACATTATTCTTTGGTGCATTTTTTTTTATATTTATAAATAGCCAATTACTGTAGGTAACTACTATTACGAACAGTTATTTTAAAACCTCAATTTTTCAAAACATTTATCAATAGATACTCAATACTCATATAATGGCTGATATTTATGAACGCGTCTATTACGATTTCCGCATCTGTATTAGTAAAACCGATTATACAATTAGCTTAGGGATTAATTCTAATAAAATATACATATATGATAAACAGTAAATTTTTTCACGATTTTTAAACTATTTTTAGAGATATTCATATATAGATTAAACTATATTGAATAAAAAATTTAAAAAGTGACTTTTCGGTTGTAATGCGATAATGGCGGAAAGCATGATGGCGTCTTTTTATTTTCAAACTAGTATAGAACTAATAAATATACGTTTATCTCTTTCTTGCATACAGAAAGAGGCCCTTTACAGAATAAGAACGCGTAATGATCAATATGTCCACGTGATCTCTCCCAGTCGCTGTCTAGATGTATTCGTAGGTCGCGTAATTGCAAATGCAAAATGTGGAAATATTTGTGTTGTTTTAAAATAATATTTCGTGGTTAAATTTCTAGTATGATTTTATAATGCCTGCATCAATTGGTGTTAATTTACGTGTCACTGGCCACTGTAGCCAAGGTGGTAGAAAGTATATGGAAGACTTGTTTTCCGTTGCGTATCAACAAACTGAAGATGAGCGGGATTTGGAATATGCGTTTTTTGGAATATACGACGGACATGGTGGAGGCGAAGCTGCTGCCTTTGCAAAAGAACATTTAATGGATTCTATTGTAAAGCAGCGGCAATTTTGGTCGGATAACGATGAGGATGTTCTCAAAGCAATTAGAAATGGTTATATGTTGACCCACTTGAACATGTGGAAAGAAGTAGGTAAATGTCAAATTTCAGGATATTAAACAGTATTTGTAAGTTATAGATTATTTAGCTTAGATGCCTCAGGGTGGTTCGAAGGAGAGGCGAGTGATTGTACGAAATGTTTCGCTTGACCTTGTTGTGACTACTCATTATTTTTTCTAAAGTACTTTGACATTGAGTCAACAAAAGAATTCTAATGGTAGATGGTTTGTTTTTGTAACTTCTTTGGATAACATCTATGGTTAAATTTACACATTTAATAGTTGCACAACTTTTGGGGACCTCCCACATTTCGCTAAAGTGAAAGCTGTTCTACCAGTTTTAGTTTTTTATATAGAATCAGTTTACCTCTTACCCAAAACTTAAAGCTATAAAGGTCAAGTCTTTGGTAATATTTGTAAATATGTTTAATAGTTATTTTTACTGTGATGTTAGCTATTTGTAAATTTAAAATTGTCAACTGTTACTTATGTATATTTTCAAGTATACAATTACCAAATATGTTATTGTGACAACATTAATGTTTAGTATTTATAATAAATGGCCAGAGCAGAGGTAACATTACTAAACAAAGTTAATAATTTATTTAATTTTATTATCTCTTTGCAGAAAAATGGCCAAAAACTGTGACAGGGTTACCAAGTACTGCAGGAACTACTGCCAGTGTCGCATTTATACGCCGTGGCAAAATATACATTGGCCATGTTGGAGACTCAGCTATAGTTCTCGGTTACCAAAAGGATGGTATGTAGATTAAACTATTTGGGTTCACTACTTGGGTTAAGTTGTATATGTTATAATTAATTTCCAAAGTAGTATAGAAAATTCTGTTAAAAATATATTGCTAAATAATTAAAACATACTGTGTATATGATATAGAAATAGCAACATACCCTTTTTTATATAAATAAATAACATAATCTAAATATACTTTTCTTAATAATTTATTTATTCTGCTTTTTAACGATAAAGTTGCTCAAGTTATATTTAAAATATTGAATATTCATCAACCTAGACTTGACTAGACAAAAAATTGATGTAGAAAATTAATTATATAAGTTCAAATTAGTTAATTTGACTTTGCAAAAATAAAAGCTATGATTCTATGATTAAAAAATATCCAATATTGTTATTGATTTACTAAACTTTTTTATCTAAGTAAAAAACATAAATAAAATCCCCTGTATATTGAAACGAACATATTTCATATTTTTTAATCTCTCTGTATTGTATTTATATTAATCTATGAGTAAAAAATAAATAATTTTAAGACCCTTTGTAACATTATATATGTTCCCGTAAAACATTTTTTGTCATATAAATTATATCTAGGGAATTTCTTATTTATATTGTAAAAAAAAGTTGACCAAAAATTAAGAAAAAAGGTGTTGGGGTATAAAAAAAGATATTAGCTGATTCTCAGACCTATTGAATATAAAATTTCATAAAAATCAGTCAAGCTGTTTCAGAGGAACATGGTACTAACATTGTGACATGAGAATTTTATATATAAGATATAGATAAAATGATACATTAAATACATATGTATTTAAATAAATATATAATATGTGTTTCAACAGAAAAAGATTATAAGATAATATATAATTTTTATTTTTTATCAGCATAGTAGTATTAAGTATGAACAATTTGTGTTCTATTTGAGATAGAATTTTTATTACTTTAATGGGTTTACTACTTTTTAAGTTTGTACTTTTGAACACCACATTATCAATAATGTAGAGAATTCTTTTTAAATTTATATAATACAGTCAGATTTATATGAAAATCATTGTGGTGAATTTTATATTCAAAAACAATGAAATAAAGTGTAAGACTTTATTTTATCTGTGACAGGTACAGGTTTTCAAATAACGTTATATGATAAATGATGATAAAAGTTAAGATAATTTATCCTAAAAATACAAATATAGTAAAAGATGTATTGATTTAGTTTTGCTGATATATTGTAAGTCAATATAAATAAATTGAATACAAGGTGTACTTATAAAATCATGGTTAGGACAAAAATAAATTAATAATAATTAATTTAATTACATAAAAAATCGCACTAATACAAATATAGAAAGCTCTTAAATAAAAAAATACTTTTATTCATTTAACTATTGATATAAAATTTTAATTAAAATTATAACTTACAAATACATTGCAAATGTAATAGCAATTTTAAAGTGCTATGCTTGGAGCAGAATATTTTTTGTCTTATAGAACTGAGAACAGTTTCTATATATAGCAATTTAATTACATAAATATTTTAATGGGTTTTTAATTATTGTTGATGAGTTGTTATTGATTTATTAATATGTTTGTTTTTAATTTGTTGTTTGTTATAAAGTAAATATGCAGTATGAAAAAAATTGTTTTTGGAATAACACATCTGTTAAATATATGATAATACAGTTCATATAAAAATAGATTTCAAGTTCCTATAATGTTGTAATAAAAATTGTATATCGTCATAAATATAATTTCAAAATTATTGTACTAAAATTCAAAACGTGACAGTAAATAGCAGTAAATTTTTTCAAATTTTTGTAGATTCTGAGGAATGGGCTGCTAAACCTTTAACGTCGGACCACAAACCAGAATCAACTGTAGAAATAGAGCGTATTCAAAGATGCGGTGGTAAAGTTATCTCTAAAGCAGGAGTTCCAAGGGTGGTTTGGAACCGACCTCGGCCAGGTCATAAGGGACCAATAAAAAAGAATACACCAATGGATGAAATTCCATTCCTGGCGGTGGCGAGGTCACTTGGAGATTTGTGGAGTTACAATCCACAAAATGATGAATTTATAGTTAGTCCTGATCCGGATGTTGGAGTTCTTACTATTGATCCTGCTAAGTTTAGGTTTGTATATTAATATACTTATTATAGAACAAAATCCCCAAAAGCGGTCTGTTTGTATGTGATCGATTTTCTCAAAATCTACTTAATGGATCTTTGTATGGTTTATACTAAAAGGTAGTGAAATTTTTCCGGAAGGTTTAGGTTACAAATACATTACGGTTTTATGTAAAATATGTTGAAGAGGTCGCGCAGTTGTCAAAAAACTAGCCTGCTGGGAGCTTCAGTCGCGCGCGCCGCGTGTAACAAAGATACACTATAGTAATGTACCAGAAAATTTTAGATCTATAAAACACTACAAAAAAGTCTGCAATAGCATGTCTCTACCTCTTATGGTTAGCTCACAATAACCACTTATGTTCAAAATTTCAATTAAAAATATGTTATTTTTGAGACTGTTAGGATAAAATGAAAGGATTTAAGCTGGAAAAAATTTGTGACATACTTGTTTCCACTTGTAGAAGGCATGGGCAAAACTAGTTCATGATATAACTATGCTGCTATGGGCCATCCATGGGTCCAAAAAACGGCAATTCTGCAGAATGAGGGTACATAAATGCTGGAGTTGGTTTCTAACAAAGTTTCAGTGACTACTAGTAATCTCACACATAGTATATGTAATTATGTAATTTGCTGTATTTAAATTTTATTTTTTTTTATTTCAGGTGCCTTATTTTTGGCACAGATGGTTTATGGAATATGATATCTCCAGAAGGTGCTGTTAGTTTAGTTCAAGCTACTGAGAAACACAATGAAGCAGCTTTGGTTGGAGGAGGTGCAAATCAACCTCGAGACTGGCTCAATCCTTCTAAAAGTTTAGTCGATCATGCTCTAGAGAGGTATGTTCTCTATTCACTTTTTTACTTTACTTCTTTGTTATATATTTGATTTATATTTTATTTGAGATTAGATTTTTTTTGCATGTTACTAAGATTGTTACACTGAAAAATGATGAATAATAAATGTAGCATTAACTAGGTTTAAGATTATGACTGTTTTTATTCATATTCTTTGAATTTTAAAAATTTTGTTTTTTTCTTACAGTTGATTTATTATTGTTGCAGGTGGTCAAATACTCGAATGAGAGCCGACAATACCTCTGTTGTAACATTAATGTTAGATCCGCCTGGGCCCCCGCGTGCTACTGTTCTACGCTCAAGAACCACAGCACAGAAGCCACAGTCAACTGTCCCTATCACAGCGCCCGTCACAAATGTAGGAGTACCTACTCCTCCTGCTAAAATAGAGGAGCCGAAAGCCGAAGCCGTCATCGAAACTGATACACGGCAAGTGCCTCAGAACGGTCTTACAATAATGACGAGGTATTCTGACGTAGATAAACCTATCCCTTCGACAGAAGATTCTGAAAAGACACCACTTCCTCCATGCGCAACACTCGACGGGCGGTTTTCAGTGGGCCACAGGGAAGAGCCAACGCGGGAAGAGGTCGCCAGCGAGGACACTGAGGCAATTAGTAATTATGGGAATCCTGCAGAATCCTACTTTATGGCTCGGCTGTTGAATCGAACCCGCGTAGTCAACACGTTATCGGATGTCTACGAAGAAATCATCAAGGGGCACGGCGCGGAGACCGAGCTACGAGAGCGCGAACCATCGCCGCCGACGGCTACCGAGCTACCTGAAGACAGAGGGGGCGATTCCTGCGCAACTCGAGCGACGCCACCGCCGGAGTCGACGCCTCCCGAGCCTGGAGGGATCGTGAACAGCGATGGCGGTATCCAGATCAATGAAGTATCGTCCAGTTCGCCCACCGAAGGTCCACCTCGTTCTCGAGGTCGGCGATTCCGCGGCGAGGTGCGACCGGCGCCCGCCGCCGCCAACGATCGCGTGCTACGATCGCATCACGAGCTCGAACGTCCCCGCACCCGACTCACGGCCGGCAAGTCCAGACCGCCCGCAGAGAGTGCGCCTTTAGAACGAGTCGTCATACTGACGAGGCGCGGGCCTCCGCCAATACCGGCGATCATCCGAACGGATCGCGCGCAGCCCGCGGAGCCGCGCCCGCCTCCCCGTCGCACGGCGCCCGAACCGACGCTCGACGCGGGCGGCGGCCCCGGCCCGGCAGATGAGGCACGACGAGCCACCCGCTCGCAGGCGATCGCAGCGACTCGGGCGCCGCGCGACGTTCGCGGTGCGGGAAACTCGGTGCGCGCCCCGGGGCCGGCGCGGCGGGCCCCGGCGGCGCGGCGGGAGGCGGCGGCGGCGCGGGGCCGCTCCAAGGAGAATCTCGGCGTCGCTCGCCGCCGCGGACGCGCCTGCGCCGCGCACGCCTCGCACTCGCCGCCCTCGCGCCAGCCGCCCCGCACGCGCCGCGCCGATAGCGCCGCGGACGAGCCGGAGGTGCATTCCACGACGGGCGAGGCGTGCCACGCGGAGCGCGCGCTGCGCTCGCGCAACGAGCCGGCCGCTCCGCCCGCGCCGCTCGCCGGCCGCGCCTCCAAGCGTCCGCGCGCCGACGAGCCGCCGCCCGCCTCGAAGGTGGCGCGGCTCGGCAAGCGCGCCTCGGGGCCGTGGGCGCCCGCGCTCGCCCTTCGCAATCGCCTGCGGCGTAGACTCGTCAAGTAGCGTCACGCGAGTGTCGTTCGGTTATGGTTACCTGTGAGTGTGAGTTGCAACGGTGCCTTTTAGTACTGCCAGAGTACTCTTTGACTTTTACAGCGGGACGCGGCCGGCGGGCCGGGGCGAGCGGGGCGCCGGCCGCGGCGTTCGCGAGAGATCCAAAGATGACTGCGTTGTATACGGTTAGAATTCTGTTGTTATTTTCTTTTTATTTTATCACTGGACCCGCGGCTGACTTAATGTTGCATAGAAAGTTTCGCCTCGGGGTTTGAGAACCTTTTTTTCCCTATTTTTGAAATGTAGAAACGAGTCACAGATGACGGTAACAATAGTACAAAGAAATAAATTTCATAGTTAACTAGTGAAATGAAAGCGTGGACCAGGTGGATAATATTGTCCGAAATATTTATTTTGTCTATATGTATAACATCAGTTATGATGCATTTAAATCTAGGCAAATATGGAAATTTGATTTTCATAGAGATCATCAGAGGCTACATAGATAAATCAAACAATGATGTTTCTACAAATTCGTGTTTGTTAGCCAAAATATAGATATAGTATACCAAGAGTGCTTTTCTTAAAAAATAAACATAAGAATAGAAAATATATTCATATACGCAGAATATTTTTTGTACAGAAGTCACCGAAATAGCTGTGTAAATTATTCATAAAAAGATATTTTTTGTATGCAAATGTAATTATAAGATTCAGAAGTTATTCTTTTAAGAAAGGAATTATTAATGTACTTCCTAATCAAAGCTTTATTAAGTTTGGTAGTTCCATACAGACTTTGTTACGTCAATTAAGTGATACAAAATCAGTTGCTTGTTTCCATGAAAACAATTATTGTAACTATATTTTTTTGTGAACGATAATGTCCAATATGTTAGCAGCTGTAAAACTCTTGGTGCTTATTTATTCCATAACATTGACACAGACATCTTATACTTTTTATCTGTGACATTACCATCTTTTTCTATGTTTATTGTCCAAGTAATTATTGTGATCACGGAACCATTGATTTATTGTAAAGACCAAAAGCGGTCTTCGTACTGCAACTTTGTTGAGTAATTAATTATAATATAAACAAAACTGTTATCTTACATGATATCACTATATTTAAGTAAGAAGTGAAATTTCTTACCGTTATTAATGTCCAAGGTTGTACATATATGTATGCATGTAGGAAAAAGTAATATGTAATATAATGTGCCTCATTCGTTACCGACTAAACGACAAAAACATAGGTAAAAAGTGTTCTTTGATAAAAGGAGATATTATTGTATTTTTATTGAGAATAAATTTTATGAAACGTAATTAGCTATAAAAGATGATATAATATAATTTGTTAAGATATATATTTTAAGGTGTTTTAGTAAATTCCATACAACTGCACTAAAAAGTGTATATGGGGGTCGTTCATTTGATTTTTTTCAAATTTGGTATTTTAACATGGAAAATTAACAATATAAATCATAATTAATCATAGTTTCTAAAAGTATTAACAAAATCTAAAATTTTATACTTGGAGAGTTTATAATAGCAAAATTAATATTATTTATTATTAACATATCATATTTTTTCATAAAATGATATACATTGTGTTCAATGTATGAAGAATTTTTATCAAGTATCAAATTTTATTAGTATATTAAACGTTGCAAGATTCCCATGCAATAATTATGTAAAAAGGCCCAGTTTTTGTTCGGCGTGAAGGTTAATGTGACGAGATGTTAAGTTTGCATATTTCAACGATAAGCTAGCGATACATATTGTTACATTGTATGATGGATTGTGATGAATATGGTGGTTAAAGCTCACATCGGAAATGGGTAAAGCTGAAACAAACTTACACCTATACATATTAATAACTATTGGAGTAAAAAAGTTATTGTAGACTTTATTTTTTGAATAAAATAAATAAAGTTTGTATGAAATTTATGTTCTATTTTTTGCTTATCTGTCATTTGGAATCATCAATCAATCTATATATATATATATATATATAGTTATTTATTATAAACATTTCGCCCATCAAAGTATCTGTTACATACATACCGCACTCTTAGTATTAAAATGACACAATTCTAAAGAGTTAGGTTAATCGCAATAAAGCGTAGCGTAGCGCCTACAACTCTTGAGTGTTAAAAAGAGTCAACTTGCAAGAGCAAGAAAACACGAGCTTTTTTTAATATTTTGTAGCGTGATGTCATAGATGACATTGAAATATGGATTACTATGTATCTAACTCAATAAATCAATCTGAGACGTGGTCGCTGACTATGGGCCTCATAAGAAGGCTCAGAGTCACTCAGCGAGCGATGGAGCGGGCTATGCTCGGAGTGTCTCTACGTGATCAAATCAGAAATGAGGAGATCCGTAGAAGAACCAGAGTCACCGATATAGCTCAGCGCGTTGCGAAGCTGAAGTGGCGATGGGCGGCATAGTGCGGAGAACCGATGGGCGTTGGGGTCTCAAGGTGTTGGAATGGCGACCCCGCACCGGTAAACGCAGTGTTGGCAGACCCCCTACGCGATGGACGGACGACCTCAAAAAGGTCGCGGGGAGCCGCTGGATACAAGCGGCACAAGATCGTGTATTTTGGAAAGCCCATGAAGAGACCTATGTCCAGCAGTGGACGCCTATCGGTTGAGAAAGAAGAAGAAGAACTCAATAAATAAAAATAAATAATTGAATAAATGGGACACTTACACACACGGTCGTCTGACCCCAAATTAAGTAACTTAATACTTGTGTTATGGGTGACGGACAACTGGTAGATATACTACATACAATTTTAAATACATACTTAAACACAAATATACGCCCGGGCTCGAAGAACGAACGATTTGTTTATGGAAAATGTTGGCCCTCGGCAAGAATCGAATCCGCGACCCGCGGAACTGAAGGCACGGTCTAGCCACTGCGCCAACGGGCCAGTCAATGACCTAATTTTGAATTTGGAAGTGACCAATAACCAATACTAAGCGTGTTATACATACAGGTGAAAATAATCAAGAGAGAAGATTCACGGCCAAATAAAGCTATACTATCATTGAATATTAAAATACTTTATATCGATATCGTCTACCGATCGATATACCAATACTATAATCTTTAACTTATGTTTTAATTCATATGTTCAATACTTTAACGAATTCGGAAGCTGGGTAATAATGTTCCCCTAGTGCGGACTGCGGACATGAATGGGCGCCAACCCTCCCCCGTTATTCACATCTGTCTCGCACGCCGCCCCATATCACCCTACTATTTCAACGCTAGGTTTATAGTTTGGGTGCGCGCTCTAGCGTCCTGTCGTTTCCCAAACAGCCGCGGCCGGCCGTCAGTTACGCTACGAACGTAGTAACTGTCGCGTCTCTTTTAAAACATCACTCAATTAAGCCGGTATTTACTACGAACAGTGAAAATTATAATTGCTTTTGCGACTGAAGCGATTGTTTCGAGTGTTGACTTTGTAAGCTGGAGAGAATAACGTTCAAGGGTGGACTTTGACACGTAAAAAACGCGGGAAACGTTAACTTTTTTTTTACATGCGTGCGTTTCGTTTATCGATCGACTCGTGTTACTGCATTGCACCGGTGCAAGATGATAATGAATTGTGCCGTTTTGTTTACATTGTTTTCGTCTATTATTTGAGTATTGACCTTAATATTAATATAACGTTATTATTTTTACTAAAAATTTTAAATTTTGATACTTATTTTTTTAGTTATAAGTATTTAATCCACATCAGGATCCGGATCAAAAACTATTATTACGACTGACGAGCATGTATTCTTTGCCATCAAACTGGCTTTACCAGTTTTTTTTCTCGATATTCTAAAGCATATTCGGCAATTTAATACTTGTTTATGTGTTCGACTAATTTCTACATCACTGTCTTGTTATACATAACTTTAGCATTCATAAAAAAAGTCATCGAGCGTATAATACAAATTATGATATATTGTTCGTGTTACATATAGACTTAATTTGAATATTAATAATTCAGTATTTATTTGTAATTTCGTATACTAGTTATGTCGATTGTGCCCTTTGTAAATTCGTATTACCCAAATGCCTAATTCCTATTTCTAAAAAAGGCAGATGTGCATGTTTATCCAAGATATATTATGTTTATTCTGGTACCCTCTAATTACACGGCGCTGTTATTGCTATAGGTTTACAAAAACAAAAATTGTGTATACATACAAAGGTATGTATGTGTACTGATGTATCAAAGCACGTTTAAAAACTCTACTAATTAAAGATTAGCCCGTGGTTGCGTAAAATTGGTCATTTTCATTGTATATGGCAGTTGAGTAGAATCAATAACGTAATTAAATTAACTTTAATTAGTTAAACGTTAATATTTGTTCTGGCAACGGGTTTTTGCGATAACTATTATACAATAAAAAAATATTGTAAGCAATAATAATAGAAGGAAATTTCGAATAAATTTTGTTTGAATTTCTAAAACTTAATAAATTATAAATATTTCTGATAGTTTAGTTATTTGGTTAGTCTGGTAGTAAAATTGAGTAAATTGTTAGATTGCTGATAGCTTATCAGAACCATACTGGGGTTTGGTTGTCTAAACCCCAGTATGGTTTTGATAAGCTATCAACGTTCAATATTCTTCTTCTAAGTCAAACGAATAAATGTTTGGCGTTTCAATTTATTTGAGTAGTAATTATCACGTTGGAAAATCTACAAATTAATTCGTGAGTCGGTATATGTATTTTCAAATAGTAACAAATAAAATTAGAATTTCCGACCAAATGGTTTTAAAATGGTAGAGTTCCGATTTACACAATTCGTGTTGTATACATATATAATGCTCCTATAAATTATAATATACTTATGTCCGTTAACTCCATTATAGGGTAAAGCTTTTGTCCACATTATAATAACCGGTGTAAGGTTTCGTTGACGTCATTTATAGCCTTAGTGTTGAGCGCGACATGCGCAGAGGTTAGCGTTGTTTGTCACTAGGATTAAGTAAAATATATAGATATTTTATATTTAATTACAATCATAAAACCAGAAAACATCAAAATCGTAGTATGCCCTGTTGAGATTGGTATATAGCAGGCTGAAAGGGTGCAGGAATTCGTTTGAACGCTCAATTTCGTAGCATGGGATAGTAAAGTCTGAGAAACGTTTCAGCACTTGACGCTGTTTTGAAGTGTGAATATTCAATATTCTTCTTGCCTCGAAATTAATTCGTTAATTTTTTTATTGTTTAATAAAAAAAACGTTTAGTTAATGCTATACAAGCTTAAAGATGGCGAGTAACATGATATCAGACAGGAAGTTGTGAAAGTTTATTTGCGATAGTGTTTTCGTTTCCTCTGTCTTAACCTCAGCTGCTCGATTTCTTTTGTTTACGCTCGTTGTAGTGTGGAGTGACCATGAGAAACTATAAAATTTTACTCAACAATAGACAATTTTACTAGTACTCAGCAATAGACAATTCTACGCTGCAATAGAGCATAATTTTGAATTAACACAATAAAATTTATACTCTTCATGAAAATACCCACAAAACAACAGACTCATACAATAGTAATGATTATTATAAGTATGTAATATCATTTAATAAAATATGTCCTTGTCCGCATGTCCTTGGCCTTTCTTGCCCTCGTCCTTGGAAAGAGCAATAACGTAGCTTACGTATTTCATTCTCGTGCGTAGTGAATTGCAGATAATCTATATTTTCTCATATATTTATGACAATATATTTAGTCTTTGTAATTCGTACTCGGGACTAAGTTTTGCGTCAACTTAAATGTAACCTCTTTTTTTTTTAATACAGGAAAAAAACCCCTTATGGGTACCACCGCCCGAGGGGGACGGGCGGTGGTTATGTCGGACTCGCACCGACTAAAACGACCTGTATGCTCCACCACGCTACTGACGGCAGGGGCAGGGTACCTTATTTGACCCCACCCCACCAGCAGTAACTCTGATCCCAGGTCCTCCTTTGGGTGGGGACCCCTCAAAAGAGAAGCCCCCCTCCGCTAACCGGTGCATCGGGAGCACCAGATGCACCGATCGCCTCGGGGACCTGTAGGCGAGGCGTCCGATTAACCCCGTTCGAAGCGCCCGAAAGGTCCCCTGTCAGGGCGGCAGACGATGGGCTTAGGCAAGTCGCTACACCCGGACTCGCCAGCAGCAGATTGGTCCAGAACATGAGATCCCGGAACCGCTCCGCCGCCTCCCTCCGCCATAGAGCAGAAGGAGGCCACCGCTGCCCGCGATCGCTCCCTGCCCACCGTGCCTGGAATCGCACGGTCGACAAGGAGAGATTGCTCCCCACCTGTGTCACGAGCTCCGCCTGCTGGACCGTCCAATTAGGATAGCCTACACCTCGCACCGCATTCGCGACACTCACCGAACGCTCGCATCGGGCCACCAGCCGGACACTCACGCCGGGCCACCGTCCCCACACACCCCCCGAACTACAACACGTCCGGAAAGCACCCATGTCAGGCGGAAGGTAGGGGCCCCAACCCACCGGGTAATTTTTTATAGAGGTTGTCTTCCTCGCAGCCCGAAGGCCCCCGCTCCCGTTGCCGGGTTTACGGGCTTCGCCAGTCCGTTCGCCAAGCCCAAGGAATGTAATCCGCAACATTCCAAGGACCCGAGGACACGAGGAGGCCGACCGACATTGGCACTCCAAATAACTTCTTATCTCTGCTCTCGTTAAATTTTATATATTGCTGAAGCGAATTAGCCGCCAAAGCATAACGACAGACATTCACATCAAAAATATTTGATATGATTTATTTCGGGCACATGGAAAATTAATAAATGAAAAAATTGCGTTAGTGAGGGTTTTCAACGATTAAGTTGGCGCGACCAAAGTCGCAGGAACCACAAATATTATATAATCTATAGAAATCATATCTCATCGTGTTTATCGAGCGTGGTTACTCTACGATTAGAAAACTATACTGCAGCTGGAGCGTTACTGAGAAGTTTTAAATAGACAATAATAGTACCAAGTATTATGCGGTGTATCCAAGACACGTAAAATTGTTGTTGATCGGTACCATAATGTCCAATATTTTCCTAAACTTATGTTCTTTACAATAAAATATTGGTTCATTATATTATCTATGCTATTCGATTAAAATATATTATACACAAATATATATAAAACATTGCGTAATTGGCTGTATAAGGTTATGCCATTACTTGTATAAAAAAAGAAAAACTTTAAAAATATTGAATAGTCTTACAGTATCAATAAGTACAAACTTTTTTTTAAATAATTGCGCACTTAGACTATGATCGTTTTTGTGAAGTGTTCGTGAAGTGTGATCGTTTTTCAAAGATTTAGGAATTAGTCTGTGAAATCATCAGTGATAAAAACTGTTCTGTGTAGAACTTGCTGGAGTGCTCTTGGAGTTGAACTTACAGAGGATGCAACTTTTTAACATGGGCAAGTTTTAATTTATTTTTTGTTTTTATTGCAGAATTTTAGCTTATAATTTTACCTTTTTGAAAATTATGATGAAAAAAAAAGTAAAGTAACGGTCTGTATGCAATCCTACTGATGAAGAGAAGAGCCAGCCTTGAAGCTAAGATCACCACACATTGCAGATTTCAAATAAAATCAAATTTAAAATAATCTTTATTTAAGTAAGCAATATAACAGAACTAACTACTTTGCTATAATCCGCGCGGGTTAAGTGAATGCATGCAAAGCCAATGTGTATGAAGCAGGCAAAATGTACGCACCTTATACATGCAGGACCAGCCACCACATGCACCCCAAGGCGCAATTCACCAGCAACAACGAACACAAAAGCAGCACACACACCCACCACCACAATCTCGACGATCGTTTCGCCCCGAAACCGAAGCATCATCAGGAGGATAGGCTTCACGACAAAAATCGTACTGCGCCGCGCTACCCATACAAGCAGTCTTAAATAGTTCAACTCCCACCAATACCCTCCCCTCCGAACACATGCAGTAAAACGGAATTAGATACATTTACTTGCTCGTTAATTAAGTGACCATTGTTATTTTTTATTATCTCAAGGTACTCTAACGTATTGAGTCGGAGTCCCTTATCACAAGTGTGGAGAATATGAAATGAATGGTCATTAGGCACTTTATGACCGCTTTCTAGCAAATGTTTTGCAAAATTAGAATTTTGTGGTTTATTATTCCTAAACGCAGCCATATGTTCCCGGAATCGAACCGCAAAACTTCGGCCAGTCTGACCCACATATGTACCGTTGCACTCAGGACAATCTATTTTATAAACCCCAGATTTTTTACCCTTATCTAATGTATCTTTATTTTTACACAACAAACTACGAAGCGATTGTTTAGTTTTAAAAGAGAGTACCCGATTTTGATTTAAATATATTTGCAATCTTTATTTAAGTAAGCTTTTTACAAGCACTTTTGAATCGTCAAGGATCTATTAGATTTAACGGACCAACAACTGGTTCGGAATGTTGCTCTTACCGAGAAGAACCAGCAAGAAACTCGGCGGTCAGTCTTTTAAACATTTTAAATTTACATGATTTAACCGGTCTTCTTTGAAACTGAAAGGATTTCCAAATCCAAGCATATTTATTATTTGAATAAACATATTCTTCCATAGATATTATAGATTGTTAGGTTACACATATCCTCAAAATTCCTTAGATATATGCTGGTTTTTTCACGATGTTTTCCTGCACCGAAAATCGGGTTATATATTGTAATTATCAATAAGAGACAAGTTTCAAAAGATAAAAACTGGTTACGCCTGCCCGGGATTTGAACTCGTGACTCGCCCTCAAAAGAGTCGCACGGTCTCACCGCTGGGTCAAGCCTAAGCTTCGTTGCTGATTTTCAGTGGTCACCTGATAACTAGACTTTACTAAAGGCAATATGAAGTGACAATACACTTTGCATACTTAGTCCAAGAATTATCTAGAGGTGTACTGTTTTCCACAATGTATATGGTATCTATAGGTATCCTTTTGGTTTGTAAATATCAATTAGGCACATTTTTTTGAAGAAATTTTTCATGCCCGCCCGGGGTTTTACATGTGACTCTGTCCTGAGACACAGTTCATTTACGGAATGAAAGCTGTTTATCTATACTTATTACAAAACAAAGTCCCAAGAAGCTGTATGTCTGTATGTAATCGATTTTCTCAAAATCTACTGAACGGAATTTTGTAGTAGTAGAATAGTAAATATCGGTATTATGTAAATTGTGTTGAAGAGATCGCGCAGTTGTTAAAAAACTTGCTTGCTGGGAACTTTGGTCACGTGCGCTGCGTAAATCAGCAGATATGTTCTAAAGTGATGTTATTATAATATTAGAGAATTGTAGATCTATAAAATACTACAAAAAAGTCCGCTATAGCATGTCTCTATCTGTTATGGTTTAAAATTTGAATTCTAGAAAAAATTGTGACACGCTGAATTCCACGCGGACGAAGCCGCTGGCACCGCTAGTTTTCAATAAGAACAATACTTCTTTCAGATATATTATCTACATTGATAGACAAGTACTAGCTTGTAATCGATAGAAAGACATCGCAGGGCTAAATACAACGTCGCCGTAAAGTGGATTTTAGCAAAACCGTTTAGATCGAGGTCTCGAATTTATTAGCGGATGCACACTAAAGATTAATTCAAATTAGGGATGTTACGAAAATTATACAAACACAAGAGTCGGACATTAGTATGTCGAATTCGGATTAATATCCGAACTGATATAATATCATAACTGATTTACATAGGATTTATTACCGGAAAATGTCAAAGCTTTTAGCTTTATATAGGTTTTTAAACCACATTACTATGATAGCTCTTAGATATATTAATTATTCCTTTAAGTTAGTAAGTAAATATATTAATAATAATGGTTCGATTGTCAGATTTTTGCAGTCAAACAGAGCTTCTTATTTTGCTAACCTTCAAATGAAATCGTCATATTTGAATTCGGTGTTAATTATTTCATTTTTTCAATTAAATCTCTTATAAAAGTCATTTTAATTATTTTTCCAATTTGCTTACATAGATTTCAATTATAACAGCAGTGTTAATAGACGTATTTAAAAGGTATCATTTGGTATCGTGACTTAAACTGCACTAGATCGTAGTATAGCTCCTTATAGAGATGGGATTCCTAGAAGAAGAGATGTATATATGGGACTAATAAATATATATGGGACACTTACACACATGGTCGTCCATCCCCAAAGTAAGTAACCTAATACTTGTGTTATGGGTGACGGACAACTGGTGAATATACTACATATATAATTTTAAATACATTTATATACAAATATACACCCAGGCTCGAAGAACCAACAAATTGTTTATAGAAAATGTTGGCCCTCGGCGGGAATCGAACCCGCAACCCGCGGAGCTGAACGCAGAGTGACTACCCACTGCGTCAACAGGCCAGTCAAGTTATCTAATAGTTAATGTATATCGGTTGAAAAAGAAGTAGAAGGAATACTGAATCCAAAATTTAGGTCACTAATGTTTTAATTTTATAAAATGTAAAATTCCATTAACCTAAAACGTCAAAAGGTCGATAATTTACGCATTCTCGAATTCTTGTCGAGAATAAACAGTTTATTTTTTTTGTTTTATTTCTAAATCGAACATTAGTAGAGAAAAATCCGATTTGAAATCTGAAGACTCAAGTCGGAGCTCTTTAGTCAGTTACAACCAATACGTCCCTATCATAAATGTATGTAAAGGTGCCAGCCGTATGCGTCGGCGGTGCATTCGGGTCGCACGCGTGGGCTAATCCGGTTTGTTAAATGTTTAGCAATATTCTAAATTATTCTTGGTAAATAAACAATCATATTTACAATAAGATATGCGGCGTTATACGTACTCATTCACCAATAGCGAATAAGGAATTTCTATGGCTTCATAATGCTAGTGTATCGAACTACCAAGTAGAATTGTGGTTAGCCGTGCTTTTTTTTTACAAAGTAGACCATGGAGATGGACTAATTTTACCCCATAGGTATATATTTGTTAATTTAGCGCGGGATTCATCCATATACATAATGTCACTATCTAGTAGGTACTTACATTTTTTTGAGCTTGTGAAACGAGCGTTACCCCTCGTACGCACGAGAGGATTTTTATCGTGCGTTAAAAATACGTCGAAATGAAACAAATGGGTATCCAGGTATCTGTACACGACAGCGGATTTAAACCGCGACGTATTTTTATCGTGCAGTGTTCCATTTTAGACGATAGAGCGTAGTGCGTTAAGCTGAATATACCATACGAAACTCCTTATAACGCCTATTGCGGAATTTTAACGCGACGTATTTTTTACGCTCGTCAGTACGAGGCGTAAGTGTAGCGGATGTAACTTTGATTTAGAAATAATTTGAGAACGCTCGAATGGCGAATAAGTAATCTTAAACGAAATTATTTCTTTTAGATCCATACTAATATAATGCATGCGCTTGTCTGTCTGTTACGTTAGGCCTTTTCTAGGACTGATATTTATGAAATTTTATACAATTATACGTTCGGCGATCTTCATCAGGGTTGGATATATGTTATCCAACTATGCGAATTGCAGCTCAGCAAGCACCAATATAAAGATAGTATAGAATAGGAGATAGGAAGAGCCTTGTCCAGACATTGTATAGTAAGTTGCCGTTACTTATTACGTTCATGTGTTTCGAAAAGTAGAAGTTACTTAAATAATACAAGTACAAGGTAATCTAGAATGTCGATATGTCATAATTTTATTCCAAGTAAAGGACTATTCAGATATTTTCCGCCGCCCACAGACGTGGAAATACGTATTACAAGTATATAATGACATCATTTTAAAGGCTGAATTTTGGATTCGATCAGTATAAAAACTATAGAGTTATTATACTTAGAGTAGGGGAACCATAGACAGGTCTGTAAGTGACAATGACACAATAAATAATCAGACGGAATATGACACCCGTATGCTTAATTTTGGTCTAATATCACGTAGGAAACTCTGTCGTAGGTATACTTTCCTACCAGTTATTTTATTAAACAGCTCCATAACGCCTACGGTTGCCTGGAAGAAATCGCTGGTTAGCGATAAGGCCCCCTTATTGTACCTGTATTTGTTCCTGTCTTTTAATGCCTGTAATGTTTCTTCTGTGTACAATAAAAAGTAGTCTATCTATCTATCTATCTCAGAATGAGACAGATAGATCACTCCCATTTGCTTTCTCTTTATTGTAGTATGGCACAATTTAGACTGGCTTCACTACTCTAAGTATAATATAACTAGCTTTTAAACGCAACTTCGTTCGCATGGATTGCAGTATAATTATTTGAGTAAACCGCAATACTTATATTAATTATGGTTAAAGTGGGTTAACCTTAGAAGCTAGACTATGCTGTCGCGGACTTTCATTTAGAACAATTTTGTAATGCATGATTTTATAATAACTTTTACCGTTTACTTGGCGCACGCTAGCTAGGATAGCTTTAAATTTTGCCATTTACGCAATATTTTTTATTGCTAATCCTATTCATCTAAGTGTGATGTTATATAGTCTATAGGCTTTTTCAATAAATGGACTATCTTACAGTCAGAGAATTTTTCAAATCGGTCCAGTAGTTCTTGAGATAAGCGCGATCACACAAACAAACTCTTTAGCTTTATATATTAGTATAGATAGCTCTTTGATAAAAACAGGATACTTAAATTGATGATCAGAACAAAAACTAATGCTATATAAGGATCAAGTTTCGAACGAAAGAACCGACTAGTGTTACCATTAGCAGATGAAAAATCACCTGGAAAAACATGGGTTGCCAGTAAAAAAAAACAAATATTTTAAATAGAGGATAATTAATATTGTATGTTATTTATATCAACGTAAGTATGTGTTATAAATAAGAACTGCAAATATTAAAAAATTGCATTTTCATATATAATACACACTTTATAACATTTAGAAAAGTTTCCCTTGAACTTGTTTTATACGTTGAGTGATTTTCCCACATACATTTAACAATATAGTGATATTATATGACTTGTTCGACTATGAGTACTTATATATATTGTAGAAAACGTACTTCTATAAATGCAATATGAATAAATGCAAAAGGAAGATGAATGCTTTAATGTTAAATTTTTTACGATCTCTTCTTTAATCGTTGTGCGCATGTGTGACACAATACAATTTTTTTTAAATTGGTTTAGAAATCATGAAGAAACCGAATTGAGAAGCTCTTTTCCTGTCCCTTAAAAACAAAGCAGTTTAAATACCTGTAAAATTAGTACATATATGCTCCTCGCGGCTGCCTTAAACACAAGCATCTACAAACACACTATATTCCTTTTAGACTTCGAAACAGCTGGACCGATTTAAACCTATATATATATAGGTTTGTTTTATATATAAAACAAAGACGGGTGTGTTACAACACTTATAACTTGAGATCTGCTGGACCATTTTTAATGGTTTTTCATTCGTTGGATTTTTCTTCGCCCGGAATAGCAGAATACATCTTAAAAACAATGAAGAATCGACCATAACATAATTATGAAAATAAATAAATGTTCATTCGTTTCGTATTTGTCAAACATCATCCCGTCAAATACTGTAAGTAATGATTGACATGCATGCGTTCAGAAATGTATTTTGTGTAAACTTATTAAAAAGGGCGAATAAACTATTGTCTGTATTCTTTTTTGAAATCAATTAAAAAGGTTGAAAAGTGCATTAACCAGATGCATAGAAGTTCCTCAAATATTTATGCATGCCTACAGATATAATGACAAATGCCTAACATTTACGCGTGCGTTCAGAAATTTATTTTGTGTCATTGTATTACGATCATCAAAGCCTAAATTAGTTCAGCTAAAAGGTAAACACACCATTCATTGGCTGTTAGGCGGTACGAAGTTCGCCGGGTCAGATAGTTATATTTAAATACAATCTGAAATCAATTGACCGAGTGGACAATCCTGTAAAGTTTTGTCGCGATCAGAACAATTTTTTTGAACTGTAAATAATATATCCTTTGATTCAGCTAGGTGGAGTGAGTTGGCTATGCTAAATATAAAATAATATAAATAAATGTTTTACGTGTCTAACGTTCACTAATATGTCAGCAGATAATCTATTCCCACGTAAATATTCATTCAATACCACTTGTATCATAATATAGAATTTGCATAATATAGTTGTATAAGTATAATGCTAATGCTTGTATAAGTCTTTAATACCTTACTTATATTTTGTAGCTCGTCGTTGTCTGAATATTTTAAAACTTAACGAGGTTTAAATATCTGAAAAACAAGTTTTTTTTAAATGGAAAGTAAGCCTTGTTCTGGTCGCGTTTTTAAGATAGTAAAGTAACAGTGAATCCCACTTCTGGGCATAGGTTTTTTCTCTTCGTTTTTGGAGTTAGCACTAAGACCCACCACGCTGCTCCAATGCGGATTGGTGGGTTACACATATTCAGAATTCAGAATTCTCTAGACACATCCTTTTCCTCACGATGTTTTCCTTCACTCATTGGTGCCTGCCCGGACGGGCTTGATCCCTAGACGCCTCGAAAGAATCCAATTCAAATTCAAATTTAAAATATTCTTTATTCAATTAAACTTGTAAACAAGTGCTTTTGAATCGTCAACATCTACTGCTGGTTCGGAAAGCTGTTCCTACCGAGAAGAACCAGCAAGAAACTCGGCGGTTGCTCTTTTCAAACTCAAAATTATTATCACTAGTTACATATAGTTATTAATGTCTTGTACAGGGTTGAAGAGATGCTATATCCACGCATTCTTATCGTCTAGGTAATCTTCAATAGTATAATAGGCTTTCTGAATTGGCCTTTTTTTAATAGTATTTTTAAACTGCTGTAATGGTAAAGTTAAAGTAGATTGTGGAAATTTATTATAGAATCTTATACCCAAACCCACCAACGAACGGTGTTATCGCTGATCTATCACAGCTTTAGGTTATGAGTAAGACAATGTAATTTTTTTTGTTTCATATTGGTTTAATGGACCCCTGATTATTTATTAAAACAATAATCTTATTCGCTTTAATAACATCTATTAGTTTCATTTCAATAATCAATTTATTAAAATGAAACATAAATGTTTTTTTTATTCTATTCTGTTTAATTAATCTATAACACTTTGGAGCGTGGTCCGATGAACTATTCATGTTCAGTGTTACCGTATAAGAAATGCCTGGAAAAATATCGGTGTGGCCAGTTAAAAAATATCAAATATTTTAAATAAATTATTTAAAATAATATTCTATATAAATGATTTATATCATATCTATGTTAGGGTCGGCAGCCAGTTCTCCTCAAGGCTGACTCTCTGTAATGAACGGAGCAGCTCACGCCAAGGTGTCTGTGGGCGGATGTTGTAACTCATATTGTTATCCTTTGAGCGTAATTGCATGCTGTTAGTGAGATAAATGCAGAGGGAAATCCATACTAATATGATGCTGTAAATGTGTCTGTTTCGCGTTTACAGCTAATCCGCTACATCAATATTGATATTATTTAGCACAATTAGATCTTAGTACCTGGGTGACCTCGGTAATTTTTTTAAAGATATAATCCGCTCGTTTCCCACTGAGCTTTTACCTTTAAAATAAACCCTTGCATTCAATGGATATTTTAGCAGTTATGCAATGCCTGAAGAACAGGGATAAGACGACATTAAAAAAAAATTTAAAGCTCGATTTATTACCCCCGTAACTACATACTAAGTTTCATGAAAATCGTAGAAAAAAATTAAAAAAATCGAACAATTGAAATTTTAAACATACACCGGGGGTTTTCTCTTTTGGGAACAGTAAAGAACATATTAAGTACTACTTACTTACTTATTAAGTTACTTATTAAGTTAAGGGGTACTTATTAAGTTGGGTTTCTTTATATATGGGAAGTACAATCTAATTCAAAATATTTTTATTCAAATAGGTTTTAAAAATACTTACATAATGACTATGTTTTATAATATATAGTAATAAAGCTCACGATTTGTAACTAATACTATGGACACAATGACTGATTTAAAATAAATAATAAAATACATAAATAATTATCCCGGAGGTTAAGCACGTACATTTAAATGTAAGTATTTGAAGATGCTTTGATTCGAGCCATTTTATGTTTTAAACCCGATTGTATGTAAAAATTACGTTTTCTTTAGTGTTATCAGAGTAAAAAACATAAAAAAATGATACAGACAAAAGTTCATTTACTGCACAAATCTGAATAAGACAGCCTATAAAAACGAAGATATTTTGCGCAATGGAAACTATAAAAAAAATAAAGACACCAAAGTATTGTAATAATACGCCGATTTGAAGGTTACGATAATAGGAAGCGGGCGATTTCGATGATATTTACGTCATTTTATGTTCTTTTCGTTTCTAAGGTAATAAACGGATAAGCTATAATATTGGTTTATTGAATCTTAATTTAATTACTTTAACAAAAATCCGTTTATTCCATGCGATTGCGATTTCCATAATTTCGTAAGTTAAAAAAAGTGAAGTAATAGTGAAGTGCCTTTTCTATACCCCAGCTGGGTCTTATGCCCAGAAGGGTTCATAACCGAGAAGGGTTGGAGCACGGACCTACCACGCCGCTCCAATGCGAATTGGTAACCTACACATATTCCCAGAATTCTCTAGGGATATGGTTTCCTTACGATGTTTTCCTTTTACGAAAAGCGTGTTATAAATTGGAAATATCAATTAGACACGTAAAGAGAAAATTAATGGTTGCCTGCCCTAATATTTAAACATCGGTAAATGTATAGTTACTCTTTGACCCTGTACAAGATAGTAATGACTAAATGTAACTAGTTATAAAAATTATAGTGTAATTATAGGCACCAATGAGGTTTTCTATTAAAACTCATGTAATGGCAATTTATTACACGCTTTTCGGTGAAGGAAAACATCGTGAGGAAACCTGCATATCTCTAGAGAATTCTGGCAGGTCTTAGCTCCAACCCTTCTCTCCAGAAACGGAGAGAGGAGGCTATATCCAGCAGTGGGATTGTAGCAGGCCGCTACTTTAAAAAGAGCAACCCCCGAGTATATTTCTAGCTCTTTTCGGTAGGAACAGCTTTGCGAACCAGCAGCAGAGTTAACGATTCAAAAGAACTTGTTTAAAAGTTTACTTGGATAAATAATATTTTGAATTCGAATTTTGATTTGAAACCAATCAACTCATTGAGATAAATAATAAGAGGATAATTTTAACGATTAAAGTTTCGCAACAATTATTAATCCACACATTCAAACGTAATGACTAAATAGTCCGAAAAATTCGCAAAATTATGTATATCGCGTCATGTTAGCGGGGACGTTGACGCGAGCGTTTCCCGCCAGTAAGCAATGACAGCAAGTGCGCGCGAAACGCACGTAGACTAAAAATTTAACGAATTAAAAATTATATATTCCGATTCGTGAATCAGTTTCTTATCTCGGATTCACTTTTGATAACTCGTGTAAATTGAGTTTTATTTCAGTGTATAAAATTCCTGTGTGAACTTCACATGTGTTATTTAAATTTTTAATAGTGTAGTTGTTGTTTTCCGTTTATTTTTTTTTAATAACTGTGCTTAACATTGTCACTATTAGATAGCAATATTAAACACCAAACACGGATTTGGTGTTTAATACACAAAAGGTAGGTGTCCTTGATTTTAATATTGTTTCTACGGTGTTTTTTTAAATAATGACGTTATCTTGATGAATATTTGTGTAGGGTTTGTAAGATTGATTCCATTCTATTTAAAATTTAAATTTTTATAGATCCTCTTCCGTATAAGTGTTATATAGAATGACCTTAGTTTATTTTTGCGTTTTTAAAATTATTAAATATTTCTTTAGCAAAGGTCTCAATTAACCTAAAAATATTAAAGTAAGTATTCTTAAATTTTTTATCTCAGAGCTTGGACTAGATAATTTTTGTAAGAATTGGAAATAATTATGTCCTATTTGCTTTTTAATACTCGTTAACATAGATCACGTAGTGGTTTTCTCTACTGGTTCTCTTCTACTGGTTTTCTTTTATCTATTCGAGATATAAGCTTAAACATTATCTCAACTGATGAAGAGTGATGAATCTGTATATAATATATAAATATGAAAAAACGTTTGCACGTTATCAATAACTCAAGAGTTTTTTACATAACATTGTATCAGAACGCTTAGTAGATTGCTAATAAAATCTTTTAGGGTACTAACAAACTGAGTATATAGTGCCATCAAATAAAGTGGTTATTGACAGTTTTTATGAAGCAATTTCCGAATGACATAACGTTTTATCGTTGACGGTAAATACCCGATATCCAAATCTATACTCAGCTATTATATTTAGAAAATCATAGTGCAATTCTCAACAGGAAATTTATCCACAACTTAGGAAGTTGGTAGTAACTAAATAGCACAAAATGCATTGTTTTTTTTACGTTTACCTACGAATTTTTGGTTTAATATTTGTGTATCTTTAATATGACGAATTATTATTTAATAATTAATATAAGAAAATTATTTCAATGACGAATTTAATAATTTTCTCAAATCTTTTCGAAATCTTCCCAGAGAAGTTTATTAAAATAAAATAAAAAAATACACAAGCAATGTCTATCTTAAATTACTTACACGCTTGTACTATAGCAGAGTAGTTCATTTAGTTTTGTAGTAATAATACCTACAAATCTAAATGAATATTTTGCATGTATTAACTATTACATGCTTTGTGATTTAACGTGATGTGAAAACTACAGTTTAAGGCCATTTAAAGCTTCGATGGATATGAAACGAAAAAATCTGTTTTTATATCGTCACAGATAAAAAGAAAACATTAGTGAAAACCGTTCTCTAATAGTATAGCACTCATCATCCTCCCGCCCTTATCCCACTCTAAGTTGTCACAACATGTTAAAGACATGTTGTTACATGATTTGGCTACGTATTTTACGACTGGCTGCCTGTCTGACGCTAACTTACCTTAGTCAGTTACGACACCTCGGTAAGAAATGAGTGTGGTCTATTCTACTCAGCCGGATACTACACGGCAGGTCGTCTTACCTTAGTCGCCTTATACGAAATGTCGGTAAGAAATGAGGATGGTCTATTCTATTCAGTCGGATACCACACGGCATTACTAGATATTTATTTATAAACAAGTTTTCACTTCTAAACGTATCGACTTAGTAATACTATACGACGATTACAACAAATCACTTGGTATAACCAATATTTTCTATCAAAATTCAGCTTAGTTGACGAAGTTGTTGTGTTGCTGTATAAAACTATACACTGTATAAAACTGCTCTGATAAATGACTTTTAATCCAATAGAGGCACTTATTTCGTTTAAAATCTATACTTATTATAAAGTCCCAAAAAGCTGTCTGTATGTAATCGATTTTCTTCAAATCTATTGAACGGATTTTTGTACGGTTTTCACCAAAAGATGCAATACTTCCGGATGGTTTAAGTAATAGTACATATCGGTATTATGTAAATTGTATTGAAAAGATCGCGCAGTTGTTAAAAAGCTTGCTGGGAGTTTTAGTCACGTGCGCTGCGTAAAGCAGCAGAGATTCGCTAAAGTAATGTATTATACAATTGTAGATCTATATAAATTTTAAGAAAAGTCCGTGATAGAATGTCTCTATCTCTTATGGTTAATTCACAATAACTACTTTTAAGTTTACATGCGGGCAAAGCTGCTGGCACAGCTAGTAAATAATAAAAAGTGTGACGTCAAATGTCTATGAAGTTTACACAGGGGTATAACACCTAATTCGCCAGCTTCCGTACACTTAACTTAGCAGCTGGAATTTAAATATTATATTATATTTTCACAATGGAGTGCATATGGATGATAGACAGGTTTTCAACTTCTTTTGTTGGAGTGTTTCCTGCATTTAGTCGCATTCTGTCGACTATTGATCTTGAAGGTGAAAGGGGCTGGTCACTAAAACCAGTCTACCGCCTTCTAGAAGCTGAGAATCATACACGGGTACCTCAAATTTAGTTATACTGTCGAAAGACGTAAGTCTCTTTCTGTAACTATTTCACTAGGTTCTCGTCACTGAAGTCTTTGGTTCTCGTTGATGGTTTAATGACACTAATAAAGTTTTCGCCACATTAAAGGTTGATCGAATGACGCTTGTGCAAGTGGGCGGCTGTTGCAAGGCGTTCCAGATAGTAGTAGGCAAGCCAGGGTTGGCATCTGTAGATTATTACCATATGTCATATTTCTGTTTTAAGACGATGTGTGAAATATTGTTACACTTTACTCTTTGTTACACTTCACTATTGTAGACACATTGAACGCTGACACTATGACTAGAATAGGTCCAACTGGCGTATTTATAACCTTTGTTGTTTGCTTTCCCGTTTCCGTTTTATGAAACAAATAACATTTGACGACTTGTGTCGTCTTGTCTTGTCTTGTGTCCCACAAATTATTAAATTATTCCTATTAATTATGTTTCTTATTACATAATCACATAATGGTAAATGTATTTAAGAGTATTTATAAGCATATTAAACGCAATATATAACAATATAAAAACAAGTCAGCCTAAGTAAGAACTATTTTGTCTTATAAGCTAGTGAGCTTTGCACTGTATTAACAATGATAAAATATTTGTATAAAAAAGTGTATTAAAAAAATGGCAAAATCTAGCTTGATTATCCCGGATCTCTAATATTATTCTTAACTAAACCTATTTATTAATAAAAGTTACATTATGAATTTTATGCGGGTGGACAACCCTAAATGACGATCGATCTTAATACAATGTCTACATAGATAAATTAATCGCTTCATCATCTGATACTAGTTGTGTGTACGGATAATTTACATGTTAGTATTTAAAAAAAAAATAGATACAAAAATCTCGTCTAATTTTGGGATATTTTATAAAACAATCTACATGCATTGTCATCGGGACTGGACCTGTATATAAATTTCAGCTCAATCGGACACCGGATAGTGGGTCAAATTTAACTTGCAAGATTCCACCTTCACAATAAATAAAAACTTTAAAAAAGAAAAAATAAAAATAAAAAAGATTTTAAAAATGTATACATAGAATGTATTCAACCATAAAAATGAAATTCTCAAGTCGTATACTTACTTTAAATAAACACAACAATGATGATAAGCCTCAATTTATGAAGTGCTATAAAACTTTCTTAGTAGCTCTTGACTCATTGATATTCTTTCAGCACGCAATACACAAATATATATTCGTAACAAGTAGAAACGTGAAGATTTGTTAACGTACTCGTAAAACTAGCCGAATATATCGCACGCTTAGTATCAAAGTGAACTCATTCAAAATTAGGCTTAATTAAGTTAGATGTATTGTAAACCTTATTTACAGTACTGTAGTAGTAACGGCCTGTTACTATCCCATTGCTGAGCATAGGCCTCCTCTCTCCGTTTTTTGGAGAGAAGGATTGGAGCTAAAACTTATCACGCTGCTCCAATGCGGATTGGAAGGTTACACATATCACTAGAATTCTCTAGAGATATGCAGGTTTCCTCACGATGTTTTCCTTCACCACAAAGCGTGTGATACATTGCAATTATCAGTTAGACACATAAGTTTTAACAAAAAAACCCATTGGTGCCTGCCCGGGTTTGAACCCGTGACCCCTCGAAAGAGTCGCACGGTCTCACCGCTGGGATATCACAGCTTAGCAATCCTTATTTATATACCATCAATCAAACATAACTTATTAAAAAAACTGGTGTTTACTTGGTCTTTCAAGTTATGGATCTCTTTAACACTTACGAGTTTATTACGCTACTACTACTACTACTACTACTACTACTACTACTACTACTACTACTACTACTACTACTACTACTACGACTACTACTACTACTACGCTTTATTGCAATTTGCAAATATGTTTTTTTAATTTGGTCATATTAATAAACCCCTTATAAAATGGACTGACAACCTCAAAAAATCGTGGGGTGCCGCTGGATCCTGGAGTTTTATGGAGATCATGAGAAGAGAGAGCTATGTTCAGCTGTGGACATCTATACGTCGAGATGACGACGACGACATTAATTATAAGCGTACGATATATATATTTATGATTATGAATATATATCACTGAAATGTAAGTCTAAATTCCAATATTATAATCCTTTTGAAGATACCTTAAAAAGGCAGGAGGGTGCACGGTTGACACTCCTCAAGAAAAAAAAAAATAACACTTGTGAAAGTCTTTAATTATGTATGTGGACAATATGGCGCTGGTACCTACATATTTTATCCGCCATAAAAAAAGGTCACTTGGACATGAGATTTATCTATAACTACCTTTAACCCGCGACTTCGTCCGCGACCGTAGTCCTGTAATACTCAGTAGCTTCTATCGCTACCCAGCAAATATATCCATCACAAAAATCAGATCGATCGGGGGGGTTAAATAGCAGTTCCTATTGCATTTATTACGTTACTCGAAAGTCCATATAAAATTTGATTTCCTTCATTTATTTATTTAGCAAACGGAAATATCTCCAAATTTCGCATTTGAGTGTGTGGATCACAATCTGCTGTAATCTTCGGATACATGCTGAATTGAACTTTTGAAAGATCTAGACTCCAAATAATGAAAGCGAGCAGTGAAACGCTATTCATATTAACATAATATTTTCCGGGTTTGCATTTCTGTATGATACTCACAATCGGCTGTAACATTTAAACGACAGAGAGATTTATCGTGTTTTCGTAAGCGTAGTTTAATTATTTTAGTAAATAGCACGTATTACTTATACTTATTACATGTTGTAATAGCTGACAAATTCATAAAAAATTACATTTATCCAATAAAAAAAATGTAAGAAATTAAATAATATAAAAACTCTCACCTCTACAGATTCGACTTAAAGGGCTCGATTCCATGCCGTTAATATATAAGTAACTATGACAAATTGTAAACAAAAATAACTTATTATGTTTATTATAGATGGCGTTTTTGAACGTCATTTTATTACTGTTGAACTAACAGGATTTCTATAGCCTATATGTTACCCCGGTATATAAGGAACAATTGGGCCAAATCTCATCGATATTTGTTTAGCGGATTGGCCGTGAAAACGACACAGACAGACAGGCAGACAGACAGACTTTCGCATTTATAATATTAGTAAGGAGTAAGGATTACATTTATCCAATAAAAAAAATTAAAAAGTAAGGAAGTAAGGATAAGTACTAGTAAGGAAGTAAGGATAAGGATAGTAAGGATATGACTGCCTATCTTTATGTAGTATCCCAATTAAGTAAACTATATTACTTTAAAACCCGTGCGTGAACTTTTATAATTAATTATATATTTTTAACAAAATCATTTAATTATCATTAATTATTAAACAAATGAAAGTTTTGTCTTAAGTTATCATGTTACTTTTTACTTTGTGTCGCATTCATCGTCGCTGCAGTTCATGACTTGATGAGCCATGATGGTGAAATTATTTCAATTGATCTCAGTTCTTATTTAATCGCGCAGACACACACCTCGCTCACCCGCCAGTTATTTTTCAATATATTAATTGTAAAAAACATAAAAACTTATCGCCAAGGATGCTCATTATTCGTGACATATGAATTCTAGTATCTTTATCAACAGGATGCGAAATGCCATTCAAGAATCGAAACACGGTCAAATATACTTTCATTGATGTTAATTCACGTAAGTAACATTTTATCAGTCTTTCATTCAAAGCCATATACTGAATGAAATTATATGTTTAAATTCTATTGTTACGTACTACAATACTTATAGAAATAGGTATTTGGATGATAACTTAAACGTTTTTTTTAATCATGTTATTATGGGGATGATAATAGATGTTATGATTTGTCACAGAACAAACTGCAAATTAATCATTAATGTGTATTGCAAGTTTTTTTAAAATAAATACACCTAGGTAAATATTAGATTTAAGTATTGTAATAAAACATTTTTATGCAATTTAACGTACTAGCTGTCGCGCCGTGGTCGATATCATAGATAATAGGTACACTATAATATGTGATCGAAATACCTACTATGAAGTACCCATAATTTATAACATAGATAAATTTACTATATAGAACAATTTATAATGACTGAAATAATGAATACCTTGAATCATAAATATGATAAAGTTTGACTATATTATTTATGATCTATGAGTTTAACATTCAATAACAATGACTATACAAAAATAATATTAATCTCTTCCCAATTTGACCACAGACTAAACATAAACAAAAATATACACTATCTGTGTGTGTGTCAAATCAATGGTAGTGTTTTTTTTATATCAGCATTCTTGACTCGGGCTCTAAATAAACTATAACAGTGCCAAATTATATACTTCTTCATCCGCGTACTTTTCGTAAAAAGGGATACGAAGTTTTTGCTTCGTATTTTAATGTGTAGATTCTTTATTATTACGCAAAATTAATTGCGAGAAAATTTACAATGCCGTACACTTCCCTGTTCTATGTCAAGGATCCACTTATAACGGCATAGTGCAGGTGGAGCCTACCAGGTAGTCTTTTAATATGGGACAAGTAGGTGCTCTTGTCCTAAAAAATAATGAAAAGACCTGACTTTTTGAAACCAATATTATAAATAAAGTCTGTCGGTCTGTAGGTCTTTTTATATCTCTATCTATTACGCTTACACGGCTTATCCGCTGGAGCAATCTATACATATTATAAAATAACACCCCAAAAGCTGTCTGTATGTGTTTGATTTTCTCTAAGTCCGCTGAGTTTAAGTTAATAGTACATTCTATTAAAATTCTTGCGGGGTCGTGATTTACGCGGGAAAAACTTCGTCACTGATTTCCATGCGTGCGAAGCCATGGCCATAACTAACATAGATCAAAAAGGTATTTTGAGATGCAGGTATTTTGCCTTTGAATGTACTTTGCCGGTCAATATGAAAGCAACAGTAAATAAAAATGTACAAGCTACTCATGCTTAAAAATAAATATAAATAAATTAATAATAAAATTGTTGAACAAATAATTTTCTACAGAAAGTATATAAAATAATATTTTACTTTAGTTAGTTAATACTTGTGACAAATATACTAAATGAAAAATCCATTAGCAGGCGGCAAATAAGGCAAGATACAAAGTAATTTGTCAAATATATTAGACGTACTTTCAAACGGGTAAGTAAATATTAAGGTTTTGGTTAGCTCTAAAACGTTTTGTGAACAAAAAAAATTGTTGGTTAAATTATGTTAATGTGGTAGTTAGGATTTTGAACAGATTTTTAAGCAATAATCTGTATCCTGCCCTTGACAACAATAAAGAAGCCTCCGGAGATGTTGGTCGAGGCTATATGCTAGTGGACCGTAATTTAATCTTATTATACACAAGTTCTGAGTATTAAAAAGTATTTGAATGGCGATCGATAAGTTGTTACAAGTAAAGTTTAAAAAATATTTCGTCAGAGCGTATAGTACCGACCATACAACATTCATTTTTATTTTAGATAGCTACACACTTCAGAACCTTACATAAAAAAATCTGTTAAATTAGTGAAATATTTTAGACACAGGAGTTATTTTACGTTTTTTTTTAATGAACACGATATATGTAGAGATCTATTACCCTATCACAACATCCCAACTTTGACCAAAAAACTAAATACGGTACACCTAAACAGGTTCGACAAAGGGTGGAAACAAGACAGGAATGTTTTTGTTTTCTCCTGTTTTTTAAATGTGCACCGCGCCGGGTCAATCAACTATTACTAACAAAGGCAGACTTCAATTAAATTATATTTATGTTGTTCGAAAATACTTTTATTTAAAAACAATATTTAAGAAGATTGAGTTATGTCAAAGTTATCTTCAAAGACTTCAAAGAAACTTCTATCAAAGTTGTCTAACGTATAAGAATACGTTTAAGCGATCAGTGTATTCATTTAATGTCATATCGTTGGTACCACTCTGTATATATAGGAGATATTTACTAACTCTTTTTTACACTAACCAAATCAGGACCTTGATCACTTATCTAATCTTATCGTACGTTAAGATTAGTTCTGTTTTCGAACACTCTCACACATCTATGGAGGCCAAAATAACTGTAACTTCAGGAGTATGAAATCTATATGAATGTACAAAAGTAATAATAAAATTATTTTGCTATAATCCGTGATAAAGTAAATAGAAAATATATACACAAGCCACCACAATACACAAGCACTACACAAGTTCACTATCACAAACTCAACTCAAATGAGGCGGTGGTGGGGGTTTGTGCATGTGTTTTTACGAATCCTGCATGTATCGGGTATGAACAAACGGATAGTCCACTATACATTTAGCATTATATATATTTTCTATTACTTTAACGCGGATTATATCAAAATAATTTTATTATGGATCTCCGCAAAGTAACACCTAATTCTATAAATTATATATGAATGTATTTTAATATACTTGAATTTGATATATTCGTCACAAGCGCAATTTCCAGTCTATAACGATAGTCTCTACATAACTGCCGCAAGAATTATTGCATCTGCATCTACACATAATATTAACCAATATCAAATTTAGAACTATATTTATTACATATTTTGTTTTTTTTATAGTTTATTTTTAGATTTAGAATTAAAATTTAAAATTAAAAAATAATTACTGTTCACATTCTTTTGTTGTTAACTTTTAGTGGAAAGCTTGTTGCAATTAGAATATAAACTCGTGTTTAGTTAATGAAGTCATTATGCTGTATGATTTTCAATAGTAAATAAATACATACATATATGTGCACACATTGTAAAAGCATACCCTCCCGAATGTTCAGTCGGATTATAGCAAAATAACTCTATCAAAGTTTCTGTTTTTTTTGTCCTTAAAAAAAATTAACATAGTTTCGTGCAATTAAATATAATGTAATATAAAACGTAATGTAAACATTAAGAAACACCTGATTAAAATATACATCATTCACAGATTGCAGAACCGAAACCGAAAAACCGGCAATACAATATTACTGGATCATGGGAATGCAGTATGTAAAAAGACATAGTATCCGCCACATCCACCTATCTATAGAACTTATGTGAATGTAATAATGGGCTAAAAACCTTTCTACTAAACGGTATTTTTTTAGGAATCAATGTAACCACATAAATTACGTATATGGAAGATAAAAAATTATTATTTCTAAACAAAATTGTACTGTGCAACTGAATTTACGTCTGATGTCATGAGGTAAGGAATATGGAAATTGCATGATATCACGGGGAGGGTTCAACGGCTTGGTGTTTCGATAAGGGTGTAGGTGGGTTGATCGTATGGCGCAGAATAGAAGCGATAGGCGGTTAGATTATGAGGTAATTTCGTACTGAGAATGTTGTTCATTTTTGGCTTAGCGATATCTCATTTTTGATGCATTAGCATTATGTCTTATGGAATATTGCTGTGGGGTAAATGCGCGGATAGTGAAAAAATTTTCGTATTGCAAAAAAGAGCCATACGTGGCATCTACAATTTAAGTCCGCGTGATTCCCTGCGAGAGAAGTTTAAGGAAACAGGTATTCTAACATTTGCTTCACAGTATATTTTAAATAACGTAATTTTTGTATATAAAAATATAAAGAATTATAAAACGATAGGTGATGTATATAATAGACAAAGTAGGAACCGACATAAGCTTGCGACTCCTGCTTTGCGCCTAGCAAAAGTACGTAAATCGTTTGTGGGTTTGGGTATAAGATTCTATAATAAAATTCCGAAATCAATTTTGGTCATGCCATTACAGCAGTTTAAAAACACTGTTAAAAAGAGGTTGATACAGAAAGCCTACTATACTGTTGAAGATTACTTAGATGATAAGGATGTGTGGATATAGCTGCACTTTTACCCTGTACAAGACAGTAATAAATAAATGTAACTAGTTCTAAGATTTATATTTTAAAAAGAGCAACCGCCGAGTTTCTTGCTGGCTCTTCTCGGCAGGAACAGCTTTCCGAACCAGCAGTAAAGTTGACGATTCAAAAGCACTTGTTTACAAGTTTACTTGAATAAAGAATATTTTGATTTTGATTTTGATGAGGACTACCGGTAAAACTTAATAGATTTCACCATTGCGCTTTGTGTCATCTTTTTTTTTTAGTATAAATATCTGGCACCCCAAACTTTTTCGCAAGAGTACAGTATTTATCGTTCATTATATTTTATATTTCGATATTAAGTATTATTTTTAGTTTTTAGTTCAATTTGCTATAAAAACATGGTTTAAAAAATAAAATTAACTATATTTATTTTCTATTTTTAAAAGCGTTTATTTAACTTGCTGTGTATGTGAAGGTGGAATCTTGCAATTTTAATTTGACCCACTTCTCGGTGGGAATTTGAGCTGAAATTTTACATACTGATCTATTCCAATACATGTTTATGATAAGCATGACCTGATGCTGTTGCCAGGATTGTTCCAGACGAGGGAACTCTTCAACGGTTAACAGTAGGGACATGAAAATAAAATGACTGTATTAATTTTTAGTGCGTTGGCTTGATAAAAAAAACAGAAGATAGCGCTGATTTTTTCAATAAGAAAAGTTTAAAAATGAAGGCAAAATGATGTATTATTTAAATAATTGTAGTATCACCAGTTCTTGATAACTTCGAATTAAATCTGTTCTTACAAAGTTTGACAAAGTTAAGTTTGAAGAAGTCGGTTTCATACAAACAAACATACATGTAGTTGAAGTTAATATAGAGTATGTATCTAAATTATAATATTTGAAGAATTAATTTTTTAGAAATTATTTGAAATTTAAATCAGTATTTTTATAAACCGAGTAATATCTGGATATGTCCTACTTATGATAATGTAAAGCTGAAATTAAGACCCTAAATTTATCATTCAATCTTAATTATTATATGTGCTTACGCCAAAAGACAACGTTATCAGGTGTCGTAAAATAATAATTTTAATTGCCCCATCGCCTTTTCTGTAATCTCTGACTTGGGCTGCAAATTAAGAATTTATAACGCGCAAATTTGTTGTCACTTCATATGAAATGTGGGAATTGGGTTTGAAGTTTACATTTTTGGGATATATTTATTTTTATCAGCGAAACTGGTATTACCAGGATAGTGGATATTTTAAATTATTAATTACTATGTCTAACAAACTATATCTAAGCTTTGATAGCCTAGCGGTGAGAACGTGCGACTCTCTAGAAACGGCATAGGTTCAAACCCGGGCAGGCACCAATGAGTTTTTCTATTAAAAAACTTATGTGTCTAATTGATAATTGCAAATTATCACACGCTTTTCGGTGAAGGAAAACATCGTGAGGAAACCTGCATATCTCTAGAGAACTCTAGGGATATGTGTTACCTACCAATCCGCATTGGAGCAGCTTGGTAGGTCTTAGCTCCAATCCTTCTCTCCAATAACGGAGAGAGGAGATCTTAGCCCAGCAGTGGGCATAGTAATAGGCTGTTACTTTTTTTTATATCTAACAAGAAAAAAAAATTTTTTGTTTGTCCATTACAAAATCGTAATGCCTATCTCTTGATGCTTCGGTTATGGGGCGATACGCTCGTTTAGATTGTCGTAGTGAATACGTGTAGTTCTTGTGTAGTAGGTTGTTGGTGGCGGAGTTTAAAATACGCGCAGTCACTAATCTCAAGGTATGAGAACATTTTTGCTTCATACACTTAGCATTACATAAATTTTCTTAACAAACGCGGATTAAAGCAAAATAATTCTATCATAACCTCTGTACTATGGCTTTCCGCAAAGTAACGCCTGCTTCTATAAGTTATATAAAAGGATTTATATTAAGGAGAATAAGAATTTGAACTATTTGGCGTGCATATTGTTATGCCCCAAATTCGTATTTTGAACGAAAAACTATCGCTGATCAACTTACCAAGTTTCATACCAACCGAATGAATAGTTTAGAACAAACAAATATATATTAATCTTTATAACAGAAGGTCATCCACTTTGCGGTCAGAAGCTTACCTTCTTCGTAATATTGATTTACGTCATAAAGTAGACATGTTACTATTTGTCAAAACACTACAAATAACTTCTAATGTGGCGTGTCAATATCACTACATAATAATAAATTCGTGTTATTAACGTTTGTATATTTCCTACTGAGAAAAAGTTGTAGTTTACTGCTTAGAAAAACATTAATTGTAATATAAATATTTGCTATCATGTGGACCAGAGTTAAAAGGACGAGGCAGTACAATTTTGTCGTGGTAACAAAATGTCTCATTATTATTGAGTTTTTGTTAAAACTTATCTCTGATAAATGCAATTTATTATACGCTTTTCGGTGAAGGAAAACATAGCGATGAAATCTGCAAGTCTCGCACAGAACTCCGGGTATATGTGTAACCTACCAATCCGCATTGCAACAGTGTGGTAGGTTTTAACTCCAAACCTTGTCTCTAAAAACGGATAGAAGAGGTCTATCCTAGATGTGGGAGAGTAACAGGCCGTTACTTTACTTTTTTTATTTTAGCGCTATCCGCAACTTCGTAAGCTCCAACTTAAGCGTTTAAGTACCCTTAACATTGCAGTATGTTTTCTCCCTGTTTCTGTAAGAAAATGGGAGTTTTTAACTTATACGTTACCCTGGTGTATTAATTGTGCTAAATTTTGTTAATATTCAGGCCAGTGGATTGGCTGTGAAGTAATACAGACAGACTTTGGATTTGATAATATTAATACGGATAAAATAATTCCATGATTGGGATAATTTCTTGTGAAATTAACTGAAATAAAATACTTTATACCTGGACTAAGTGATTTCATAGAATTAACTAAACAAATATTTGTGAAGTGGCTATTCGAGTTGGCCAAATAAACACCAATAATATCACCAATATGACGTGAAATGCGGACAAACACTTAATCAATAGTGATAATGATGAGATAGCGAATTGTGGGTAAATGGAATATTGGTATTAGAAAGTGCATGATTCTCATCCTATGGACTGAGAAGTTATGAGCTATCATAAAGTATGTGTGAATTTGTTGCACCGTTTTAGTATGTGAAAGTACCTTGTGTCCTGTGCGTGTTTAAAATTGATGTTTTCTTTTTTTATTTTCAAGATCGAGGAGGTTATGCAGCAGAAGGCGCCAGGGGTGCCTAGTAACATTAAACTACAGTAAGTAAGCAATTACAATTATATTAAAGCAAATATTTAAAACAAATATTATAATCTTAGCACAACGATAATATAATGATCTATTTATAAACAAAGTTAAAATTATACAATAAATATTGCGCACAGGAAACAATAATACTACCAACTCCATCTATTGCAAGACAGTGTAAAAATTAATTTAATATGCGGTGTTTTCAATAGATGACGTTATATATACAATTATTTTATAGCGTTATAAGCCAATATAATCAAATAATTAGGTTTTAATTCTAATAATTATGGAGATGTGATTTTTTAAAATAAATAAAGTATATGTTAATTATTAAATTAATATTGTGTTCGAAACATACTCCATATATGTATTGATTGGTCTCGTTTTCAAATCGTAAAAATACATATTTATCCTTAGTTCTTGATATAGGAGTGAACTATTTAATGAAGTCTTGATGTGTTAAAAATAAGAATGCATATCTTGTATATCTTTTTACAAGCTTAATATATTAGTTTCACCTGTATGAATGTAAACTACACCTTTGATTTAATTAGAACCCATTTTGAGTGGACAGTTTAATTCAAACTTTGTGACTTATCAAAACACAATACAATAAAATAAATAAAAAAACTTTAAGAAAAAATTAACAAACAATCGAACTAAAAGCGGAAATAGGCGCTTCGAGATATCTTGAGTGTTATATATGTTCGAAACATATATAACACCCAAATAATACTAATATATTTCGTTATTTTTTATTTTGTAGTTCTATTTTTTTTTAATCTACTAGGTGGCTGGCCACGCGTTGCTGAGGCTCAGTCTGGAACGAAATAAAAGTGTCATTGACTGCAAAAAATATACTTAATATAATTATATATAATTCTGTAAAATTTAGTTTATTGATATTTAATTTTTTATTTTTTTACATATTATTTTTGTATATTTTGTATATTTTTAATTTGTCTATAATTGTCTGAAAATTTTATATAAACGGACCAGCCGTTTCGAAGTCTATACAGAATGTAAATACATACCGAATATGTAAATATATATATATAATACATATATATAACAGTATGTATATATATATTGTTCCAGGAATCCGCAGACCACGTCCTCGGCCCGTAAAGCTTTAGCGGCCAACTTTTTTAAGACAACCTTCAGCTCTCGCAGTAAGGCGGTACCGGCCGCCAGTTCCTCTAGCCCCGTCAAAGAAACTACCAAAATAGGTAGTGCGGAGACCAAGCCCGTAACAAGAAATCGGCCTAGAACAGGTAATTAATTTCTGTCCCAAATTGTCTATGGTTTTTTTCAATAATCTACTAGCAGTTCCATACAGTTATTATAATAGAGTAGGGGAGCTAGCTTAAAATGTGTCCATCGACAATAAAGAGAGCAAACGAGACTTTATCTGTCTCTCTTTTTATCTACTCTGTTTGTAATACTACTATTTACATGATTTATAGAAGCAGGCGTTACTTTGCGGAATTCCATATTACAAGCAATATAACAGAACTAACTACTTTGCTATAATCCGCACGGGTTAAGTGAATGCATGCAAAGCCAATGTGTATGAAGCAGGCAAAATCTACGCACCTTATACATGCAGGACAAGCCACCACATGCACCCCAAGGCGCAATTCACCAGCAACAACGAACACAATAGCGGGACACACACACTTACCACCACAATCTCACAACGAACACAAAAGCAGCACACACACCCACCACCACAATCCCGACAAAAATCGTACTGCAGTACGATTTTTGTCGTGAAGCCTATTCTCCTGATGATGCTTCGGTTTCGGGGCGAAACGATCGTCGGGATTGTGGTGGTGGGTGTGTGTGCTGCTTTTGTGTTCGTTGTTGCTGGTGAATTGCGCCTTGGGGTGCATGTGGTGGCTGGTCCTGCATGTATAAGGTGCGTAGATTTTGCCTGCTTCATACACATTGGCTTTGCATGCATTCACTTAACCCGTGCGGATTATAGCAAAGTAGTTAGTTCTGTTATATTGCTTGTTATATTACTACTATTTACGTTATAGAATGAGATCTTCTATAACTTAATTTATGGCGTAAGAGACCATCTTGATCTTAATGAATTCATTAAGCGTTACATTTAAATGGAAATAAATTGAAATTAATAACACAAAAAACTGTTGTGAAATTTTCTTAAATTTATAACAAGTAGACTGCCGCGACGCCTTTATGTTCTTAAAAGCAATTATGACCATATTGAAAAGTGTACTTTGTTTTTAAATTACCATAAAACAATTGGAAATATTAAATAAATGAACATAATATATGTACAATCAACTTATTGACAGTACTTTTACAAGTTTTATGATTATAACAATATAGAAACTTATTTTTAAAATGTCTATTTTAAATAATAAAAAAGTCATATAAAATATGTTTTCGAAATTCGAATACTGCGATTAAATGTCGATGTTCGGTACCTAGGTGTAATTGTCCACAACTACCAATGTTTCCCTTAGTACGTAATTGTCTTCCGTTGAGCCCTTTTTAAATACTAATTCATATTTAAATACATGCAATTTAAACCCGTTCAAACCCGTTACCCGTTGGTATTTATTTATTATTTATAATGTACTTTCTGTTACTTCTCATGTAATTTTATTATACAATAATTACTTTAAATTAAAACCAATTAATTACACGGCATTAATTTTGAATGAATATTTTTTTTAGTACCACAAACTGAGAACAAAATAAGAAGACGTAATAGTGAACGAGCTCAGAATATTCGCTTTGAAAAACCTCTAGAACCTACTAGGCCTCTTAGAGCTAAACCTAGTACTCCAGATCCTAGGGGACCAAAACCTGTCGAAAAAGTAAAAAATGACTTAAGTTCTAATGTTCTAAAAGTTATCAAGAAGTCACCTGCACCTACTACACCGTCACCAATAACGTCAGATTCGATTTTGCCGCCATCTTTGAAGCCAAAAGTTTCAGAAAAAGTTGTGAAGCTAAAACGTGAAAAATATGTGAACAACAATACTGTTTGGACCAACGCTAATATATTAAGAGAGAAGAAACCAGTTGTTGATTATCGGTAAGTGTTTGAAAATCATCTAATTTTAATAATTTTTAAACTTGCATTAATTGAAAAAGCCTTCCTTATTCGTATATATAATATATATAATCTTTGACCAAGTTATACTGTCATTATTTTGTATTATTTTACTAAATTTAACTAATCTTGCATATAAATTTTGCGAATTCATTTTAATTCATTTAAACTGAACCCAAAATTCCCGCCATAACTTTATTCATTATACGTAACATTAAAGTATAATAAAGTAAAATGAACCCTGTTTTTACGACGATAAAGGTATTTTTGTTATGCTTGTGAAATAAATAATCAGACAGCAGAAAATCACATGCGTGACGGATTATTTTTTGTGTACCTTTATGATGTACCTGCCTTCAAAACTATACGCGTCCCTCTTTTACGTACAGAGTGCACAATTATAAACACGTGCTATCTCTTTTTTACGCGGAGAGTGTTTTTCCTTATAGTATAATGCGACTTCCATGATATGCTATCGTAGGTTGGGTTAAACTGTACACCGTTCGAGTGTCTTAAATTAATCGTATTATAGAAAGAAATGCACGACCAGACATTTTAAACGACCGAATAGCAAGTTTGTTTGGTACGGTCGGCCGCGGACGTGTCTTGAGGGCCGGTGTGATTATATTTCGAACTTTAAAAAAAACGAAACGAACTTTTTTATTTATTATGGTGCGTCTTGTTTTGCGTCCGAATTGCTGTTGATCGGATTTATTTTGTGTGGTGTATTAAAAGTTTTAGTGTGTTTAGTGTCTGGCGTCTAGATACCCAGTGTAACAAAAATTTTACTTAGTGTCTCGTTACTCGCTTTCACGACCAAACATGCTATTATTATAAAGTGTGTTAGTGTGAAAGTTATCTTATTATGTCTCATCATTCATTCTATTGAGCGCTAGTTTAAAATTCAATATAAGACCACATAACTTAGGTTATGTGTTTACTTTTAAATATTTTCAACTCAATTTCACAGATAATAATGTGATATAATGTGCTGATAAAATGATATTTACTTATGCAATGTTTAAGCACAATTATGATAAGCAGGCATCTTTGACGTATAGTGACATTCCAGGGTCACTTAAATTATACAAGAGACGCTTCCGAACGTGTTAAATAAATCAAAGTGTTCATTATGTTACTAATCGTCGTAACTTACCTATCTATTCTTTATATACCTACATTCATATATATTTCCAGTGAAATATTAAACGTTAGTTTTTTTTAATTAAAAAGTAATTTACATAAAGTATGTAAAACATTATTATTTTCCAGGTCATTTTTTTAGGGGAGTATAGCAATATTTTATCCGTAATGTAAGTTTTGCTTGTAAAAAGAATTAAAAAGTAAGTGCAAACGAATGATATATACTCGGCTTTATTTTTTCTCACACGTAATTTTTTCTCATGTGATATACATATATTAGCCTTGTATTTCTTATGCAAAATTGGAATTTTCCTCACACTAATAATCTATATATAATTTGTGTTTAGGATTGAATAGGCATTACTGAGGATAGCCCGGCCTACCTTCTAGAAATTTATTTGGAAAACAAAATTAATTTACCCAGAACATTAGTTTTGTTGACTAATAATTTAATATGAATAATTCTTGAACTTTATAGAATAAAAATGAAAATTATTTAGTCCTTAAATAAAATTCAGCGAATTATTTAAAAATAGAGAACTGGAGCTATGAAACTCGTATCATTAAATTTAAGTAATGATGAGTACTGCAGAATCTTCTGTAGATAATTGTAAAAGGAAATCGAATAGGAAAACTACTTGATTGATTATAGTGTTATCGGGGAAAGTTGGTTTCCTAGTTTTCAAACTCAAATTCTAGTTCAAAATATTCTTTATTGAAGTAAACTTGTAAACAAGTGCTTTTGGATCGTCAACTCTACCGCTGGTTCGGAAAGCTAGTCCTACCGAAACGAGCCAGAAAGAAACTCGGCTGTTGCTCTTTTCATTCTATTACTAGTTACATTTAGACATTCCTGTATTGTACAGGGTCGAAGAGTAACCACGTATTCTTATCATCTAAGTCCGCCACAGTATAGTAGACTTTCTGTATTAGCCTCTTTTAAAGTGTTTTTGAACTGCTGTAATGGCAAAGCTAAAATTGATTGCGCTTGCCGACATAACCATTTCCATTGTGGTCTAAAAATGTATCAAACCAATAAATACCAAACAATAATTCGTATTTATAAGGTTCTTTTTTTACTCGGAAACCAACTGCTCCCAAAAACACTATAACAAATAGTTTTTATTTGGTATATAATTTATGTAGTATCAAATTTGTAGCTACCGTGGCTTTAATATGTAACGTTTTATTTTTTTTTAATATAAACTTAACACAATTTCCCGCTTATTGCGGTATTAAAATGAATATTATCGGAGACCATTGTTGCGTCATCGTGGTCTCGACAGTTTAAGCAATACTTCGTAATTGCCTCCAATCTTCTCGTCGACGTGTGCACAGACGCGACACAGTTTTGAATATACAGAAACAACATATGGTCTCAATTCGTATTAATTATTAAGGTAATAATACTTTACTGCTTGCTTATTGCTATTAGCAATATGATTTTTAATAGGGACACAGTTTAGGTGGATAGCCATCTTTAATTTCCAAAAACATAACTGTTTAATATCCTACTATATATTATGCTGTATTATGGACGATATAGCATTAAGGACAGAACTCTATAGTGTTAATTAACGTTAGTTGTCAAATTGTAATAAATTTATAAAGCGTTACTCTTTGAATCAGTACTGAAGTACACTGAAAATATTTTTTTGAATTATCAGAGATCCATAATACAAAAGTAGCAATAAAATAATTTTGCAATAACCCGCGATAAAGTAAAAATAAAATGTAATAATGCCAAATGTAGAGTGACATCCCGTTTTCATACCCGATACATGCAGGATTCGTAAAAACACATGCACAAACCACCACAGACAACAATACACGCTCTATATATAGCGATTAGGATAATGTTGTTCTTGGAAGTTAGAATTTTTTTTAATAAGTATCAGTTCGGGTTTCGGATTGCGCTTTGAACAAAACTGTCATTAACCGTTCAAAATGCTTCTATCGCCACAAAACTTTACAGGATAATCCGCACGATCAATCTAAAGTTTGTTGAAAATTTCATTAAAATCGGTTCAGCCGTTTTCAACCCTATATAGAACATACTTTCTTATATAATCGATAATAAGGTGGCCATAAATATGTCGTTTAAAAAAACTCTTATTAAACATTTAATACAAAATACCTCAAAACACTTTTGAATATCCTTAGAAACTAATGTCTAATTTATAAACATTAGCACGTCGTTAAGATGAACAACTAGATATGTCTAATGAATTCCAAGAGGGAGATGTTAGACACACAAACCTTTAAGAGGTTGTTCTGTCAATATTGTATTCTTTGACAAGTTATTGTTTTCCAGTTCATTTCTTCAGAAATAATCACATCTTTCTCGGGAATGCATAAGTTTAATTTGGTTTATCTTATAAGTATATAAAATGATAGGTTAGATAGTAAATACATTATTTATTTTGTTCCCAAAATTATATAAATGCTATTGGAAACTTAAGATACATAAGACCCTGTAAATGATTTATAGAAGCAGGCGTTACTTTGCGGAATACCATATTACAGAAACTATAACAGAAAAACTTTGCTATAATCCGCGCGTGTTAAGCGAATGTATATAATGCTAGGTGTATGAAGCAGGCAAAATTCACGTACCTTACACATGCAGGACAAGTCACCACACGTATCCCAAGACGTCTCTACCAGCAACAATGCACACAAGCAATACAGAAAATCATCACCTAAATCTCTACGATCGCTCCGAAACCGAAACATCTTCAGGAGTATAGGCTCCACTAAAATTCGTAATTATCGCATTACATGCATTGCGGCTGGTGGAGGCGTCTTGGGATACGTGTGGTGACTTGTCCTGCACGTGCAAGGTACGTGAATTTTGCCTGCTTCATATACGTAGCATTACACTTTCGCTTAACACACGCGGATTATAGCAAAGTAGTTCTGTTATAGTTTCTGTAGATCCTGTAACTTGACTTTGACTTCCAGACATTTTTTATTACTTAAAGAAGGTTTATAGAATTGGGCGTTACTTTGCGGAATTCCATAGTGCAAAAGTTATGATAGAATTATGGTTATATAATTCATTAAGAAAATCTATGTAATGCTAAGTTTAGGAAGCAAAACCGTTCTCACACTTTATACATACGGGATAAGTTATCGCACGCATAATAAGACACCACCACAAACAGTACAGTACACACGTACTACACGTATTCACTACGACAATCTCAATGATCGTTTCGCCCTGTAACCGAAGCATCGTAACGAGATAGTCTCCTATATAAAAGGTTTCTTACAATAAAATGTATAGGCATAAGATTCGGGCTACGTACTTTTTTTTTATAAATGTCAACATGTTATTAATTCTTATTGCTGTTACAGCTTCAATATATAAATAAATGTTTTATTTATCAGCTTTATATGATTAATTTTACATTTCAGGCAATATTGCGTTTTACAACAAAGTAATGAAGATTGTTTTCGAATAACATCTATACAAAATCTAATCGCTTCTTCATTATATTGCTTGCAATGAAAAGTTAATAAATTTAATTTATCTTAATAACTTAAACTAAATGCCAGAAATAAAAAAATCTGGAAAATAGAAACATTGAGTAATTTGCGAATTTAATATTACAAATTAATATATGTTGAGGCTAGGAGAAAAATCTCAGGACATTAACCTATAGGTTAAGACTTCTTTACAGTGACTTTTTTATTATTATCATATTTTTTTTACACTTACACACACGGTTGTCCCGTCCCCAAAGAAAGTAACTTAATACTTGTGTTATGGGTGACGGACAACTGGTAGATACTACGTATTGTAATTTTAAATAGATACTTAAATAAAAATATACACCTAGGCTCGAAGAACCAACAAATTGTTTATAGAAAATGTTGGCCCTCGGCGGGACTGAAGGCAGGATAACTACCCACTGCGCCAACGGGCCAGTCAAACCTTATTCCTTAACCTTAGTGCGACAACCATCAGATTTTTCTAATTCAGATTTTTTGTAGCTCAGCTCTATATACATCGTCAAAATTAAGGTATTAGGGGCCCAACCATTCTACGGTGACAAAAAGCTGGCTTGTTTTGTCCTGCCTTCTGTGATTTCACATTCCATTAGAAACAAAACCTGTCTTTGCCTACAATGGCGAACGGTTACAGTTCTTGTCCATGTACAGCCTTTGACACCGTTGCACTTGTAACAGTATCGTAAACCCTCTATAGCAGGGGTGGTAAACCAATGGCACAATATTTTGGGCACGACACCGGTAACGTAATTCGTCGATTACAATAATTAAACAACGCGTGTAATCTAAACATTGTAAATTTACATTTTGGTATTAATTAATGAGTTTTAAGTTGATCGATACTAATTTATGGAATTAGGCGTTACTAAAGTAATAATAAAATTATTTTGCTATAATCCGCGATACAGTAAATAGAAAATATATATAGTGCTAAACGTATTGTGGACTATCCGTTTTTTCATACCCGTTACATGCAGGATTCGTAAAAACACATGCACAAACCTCCACCACTGCCACTCCACTACAAAATCGCTTTGCAATTTTGTAGTGGAGTTTATCTCCTGATGGTGCTTCGGTTGCGTGGCCGAACGATTGCTGAGTTTGTGATAGTGAACGTGTGTGTGCTTGTGTATTGTGGTGGCAGAGGTAGAGGTTTGTGCATGTGTTTTTACGAATTCTGCATGTAACGGGTATGAATAAACGGATAGTCCACTATACATTTAGCACTATATTATATATTTTCTATTTACTGTATCGCGGATTATAGCAAAATAATTTTATTATTACTTTTAATCGATACTATTTATTAGTTGCCCAATTATCACGAAAATTTATGATTTGACCTTTTACTTCATTTCACCTTTTGTCCCATCCGAAGAATAAAGTTAAATGTTATATGTTTATACATAGAATGTACATTTTCGTATTTATTAAAGAGTTATAAGTTGATAGATAAATACTATTTATTATTTTCCCATTAATCACGAAAATTTTTGACTTGACCTTTGACTTCATTTAACATTTCGCACCATCCGAAAAACGCAACTTCTTTCGCGTGGTCTTATTATTTGAGTAAACTGTAATACTAATATTAATAATGGTTAAAGTGGGTTAACCTTAAAAGTTAGACATATGCTCTAAATTTAGCCGTTTTCGCTTTTTTTTTTATTGCTGCTCCTCTTATATTCCATTCTAGTGTGATAGTATGTAGTCTATAGCCTTCCTCGATAAATGGTCTATCCTACACTCAAATAATTTTACAAATCGGTCCTGTAGTTAAGGAACTACATAACATAGAACTACAATCTAAGGAGATTAGCGCGTTCAAACAAAAAGCAAACTCTTCAGCTTTATATATTACTAGCTTTTAATCGCAACTTCGTTCGCGTGGACTGCAGTCTTATTATTTGAGTAAACCATAACACATTTTAATTACGGTTAAAGTGGGTTAATCTTAAAAGCTAGATATATGTTGTCGCGGACTTTTATTAAGAACTCTTGAGGGGAACAATTTTGTAATACATGATTTTCTAATAACTTTCACCGTTTACTTAGCGCACGTAAGAAAAGATTATATTTTATTATTATTATTTTTATATTATTAAATTTTGTCGTTTTCGCAATATTTTTTATTCCTGCTCCTCTCCTATTCATCTTAGCGTGATGTATATAGCCTTCCTCGATAAATGAATATGTTACACTCGAGGAATTTTTCGGTCCAGTAGTTCTTGAGATTAGCGCGTTCAAACAAACAAACAAACAATCAATCAATCAAACAAACAAACTCTTCAGCTTTATATATATAGTATATATATATGTATATATTATATATATATTAGTATAGATATATTATTACATGTTCTATGTTTTTACATAGAGCATCTAACTTTATTCTTCGGATGGGGCGATTTGTTTGGAATAATTTACATTATTCCAAACAAATAAATAGAAGGTTCGCCTTCTCTGCTCTATGGAAACATCATTTATTTTTATAAGGTGTTCCAAGTGTTATATCTCAACACAACACTGACTGTACTGACACATACATCATTGTTCTCCTGCCCTTATCCCACTTTAAGTGTGGTCGGCACAACATGTTAAAAACATGTTTTCAAATGATTAGGCTAGGTATTTTACGACCGGTAGCCTACCTAACGTCAACTTACCTCAGTCGCCTTTAGCGGCACCTCGATAAAAGATAAGGGTGAACTATTCTACTCAGCCGGATACCACACGGCGTACTGAAATTAACGAAATAAAATAAAAAATTCAAAGACACCATATACATATATAAACATAAATAAATTTAAATGCGTGACATTTTTGATAAGTGAAATACGGTTATTAAATAATACATACCTACATTATTTATAGCTGTGAGCTGTGATAGCCCAGCGGCGAGACCGTGCGACTCTTTCGAGGGGAACACGAGTTCAAACCCGGGCAGACACCAATGAGTTTTTCTATTAAAACTCATGTGTCTAATTGATAATTGCAATTTATCACACGCTTTTCGGTGAGGAAACCTGCGTATCTCTAGAGAATTTTGGAGATATGTGTAACCTACCAATCCGCATTGGAGCAGCGTGGTAGGTAATAGCTCCAGCCCTTCTCTCCAGAAACGGAGAGAGGAGGCCTATTCCCAGCAGTGGGATTGTAACAGGCCGCTACTTTACTTTTTTTACATTGTTTATAAGCACTGCCAACTAATTGCTTTAACTAAAATCTAATTGAAAAATACAATTTCATCAATTAAAATTGTTGCGTTTAAGTCGGTCGTGCTTTGATACCGAAATACAGCTGACAGACAACTGGTACCTCAACAATGGTAGCATTATATGCATACAGATGTTAATTCTTGTGTCATATCGGTTTCTTTTTTATATTATAAGACAATGCCTCCTTTCACGCGAAAGAATATCTTATTTCAAACATAGCTTTACTATGGAAAATTTATGGAGATACGTCAATATGCGCCTGTTGGGTATAAGTGATTTATAGAAGCAGGCGTTACTTTGCGGAATTCCATATTACAGGCACTATAACAGTACTACCTTGCTATAATCCGCACGGGTTAAGCGAATGCATGAAAAGCCAATGTGTATGAAGCAGGCAAAATTTACGCACCTTACACATGCAGGACAAGTCACCACATGCACCCCAAGGCGCCTCCACCAGCAGCAATGCACACAAGCAACACACACAACCACCACCACCACAATCTCGACGATCGTTTCGCTCCGAAACCGAAGCATCATCAGGAGGATAGGCTCCACGACAAAATCGCTATGTGTTAGGCGTAAATTTTGCCTGCGTCATACATATTGGCTTTGCATGCATTCGCTTAGCCCGTGCGGATTATACCAAGGTAGTTATAGTGCCTGTTGGGTATACATTTGATTTTTCCTTCCTGTGTTTTGTTTTCTGATCTGTTGCAATGTGTTGAAATAAGGAATCCACTGACATTTGGTGCGCTGGCTTAAACACAAAATTCCCGTGCTAAAAGACAGCGTTGATAGTTAAGCCCTCGATAGTTGAATTCACGTTCACGCAAAGATATATTTTAAAGACACTTATATTCATAGAATGTATGTAACTTAGTCTGTGTAGGGTACATTTTTCTTTACGCGGTGTTTGGATATTATCGTACTAAGAAACACTGATCTTCGAATCTCCAAGATTAGAGTGGAACTGATATAGGTACTTGGGTCGTATATTTCAAAGTATCGGAGATCGTGCGATCGATCGATTTTCTTTTTTACCACGTTACGCGGTGTTTGTATATTATCGTACAAAGAAACACTAATCTTCAAATCTCCAAGATTGGAATGGACTCATATACTAGGGTTGTGTATACCGATACTTTGCAATAAACGGCTCGTTATACCCAGAAGGTGAATCGAGCATATAGTGGCACTGACCATATACTTTAAACAGATTTTCTGCCGAATGTCTGTCAGTGAAGGTTTGTCTCTCGAGAAGAAGATTAATGTGTTGAAGAGTTGAAGCTATAGTTTAGTTATTAGTTCGCAGTATCGACCATACTCTCATGGATCAGTATTTTCCTGGTCATCGTATTGCACTTGACTCTGTACATAGTCTATACACTCAACAAACATGTGCCTTGATCTTTATCTTGCATCACGTAGAGAATTCCACTGATTTTCCACTCGTGTATCTGATCTGAATGCTGCACGCGTGACAATTAGCTACTTTGTGTTGTTCAATGAATACGTAATGCGGTGATAGACGACGCGTCTTTTGTATTCCACGCCACTAAGTTTACAAAGGAAGAATCCCTTAACGGTGTCAATGCAACCAAATAGGGTTGTCACACCGCCATTTTTATGCTCTCTTTCTAATGTGAGCGAAGAGCGGAACCTAGCGTTATTTTATACATACATTTATAGCTGTTTTATAATACAAGAATAAAAAATAAATAAAAAATAATAGAAAAAATACATAAATTTTCAATCTATACATACATGGTATAAATGAAAATGAAATTCTGTTCGCTGGTAAGTACGCCACTATGTCTGGACCGGTTATATTGTATTATTTAAATATTCTTAAATACTCGAATATGTTATCTGTTTTTTAGTGTTCGTATAGTAAAACAAAATTAAGAATCACAGATTATCACGTAAGCAGCAGAAAATCTAACAGCCAGTAAATTGCTTAATTTTTTTTTTTATTTCTACAGCGCATCAGCCTACGTTACAAGTTCTATACTTTTTATAAGTCAAAGAAAAATGAAGTTTATGAGAAAATGTATTACGTAATAAAATAATTATTAAAAAAAATTGCCACAACAGTAAACTTGACTTATTTATGGCAGGTACTATTATATAGAAATAACTATATCGATTTTTCTAACACGTTAACAGTATCTGACTCATGAATTACCATAGGGCTAAATACTTTCACACAAACGAAGCCTTAAACACCATCGTTTAACCGTAAAAAGATCGCAAACATCAAGCGATGTTGCAAAAAAGTTCTGAACGAAACACCAATTACCTACGCCCAAGATCCAGTTTTACGACGATGCGTTCGAAAGGTAATCTTGAACTTGAAGTGAGAAAAAAAAGGAAACCGAACGTTTCACTTAACTAGTTGAGAACGACTTGACATTTAGTTTTTGTTGAGCAAGTAATGCGGACAGGGTTTATATACAAGAAGTGTGAGATCTCTGCTAATATGAACTATAAACTACGTTATTTCGCGTAGAATTCATTTTAAAAAGACGAAAAGTACATCAACGAAAGTACAGTTAAATAATTTCGTTCTTCACATTGGCTAGTACGTACAATAAAGTTAAAAAAAGTTGCAAATATATATTTTTTAATAATAAATCCGAAATAGATATAGGGAGTTCGTGGATTTGGATAAAAATACATGGTGACTCGTTAAAAAACCTTTGTTTAGCTTTTACAATTTTACAGTCACTAGGCAGTCCAATAACTAGGCCGAGATCACTATTATTTAACTTATTTTCGCAACTTAATACAATCTTGATCGCTATTCACCATCTCTACTCAATTTTTTTTTTTTTTTCGGACTCTAACTAATGCTGTTAGCCGAAATGGCTCTTACAGCGTCACCGGGAGAGGGGGCGAGCGCAGAAGCATCGCCGGGGGTTAAACTGGGAGAGCGATTCTCGAACGAGGCTCGCAGCATCCTGGGAGCGTCGCCTTAAGGGTGCCTCCTGTGAGGCCGGACCTCGGCTTAAAGCGACGCGCTGTGGTGGACTGTATCGGACTCACTCTCTACTCAATGTCGAGTTACCGCTTATATATCGAACGAACCGATTTCGGGAATGTTTGCGACCGTTCGCGAGTCGCAGATGATATACGGAACACGATTCGTAAACAATGTGAACGTTCCACAGAATTAGCGTCAAGTGAATTTGAACACTATTACATATAGTACAAACTGCTACCTTCCAATTTGAACCCTATGACGCAAGTATTACAAATTCTTTTCGCACATTCGTAACAATATCTTTAAAGAATTTCTAACGTTCTTTTGGTGCTTAAATCCAACAGCTTTAAAATCGGCACATAAATACTTACTCGGTTCGTTCCAGTTTGCGTTAAAAGCAGTGGGCAAAGGCTCTATATCTAAAGATACCATACCAGATCCTTTTACCTGGATTAAGGCAGAGAAGTGTTGCTTTTCTTAATAGGTAAATTGATTCAGTTGCAAGTAGGGCTTGGACTCCTTATTTTGCAGTAGAAAGACAACTTTGTACATACCTAGTTACCACCTTACCGGAAAAGCAGTACCGTTAATCAATTCGAAGTTTCGCTTCTATAATATATTTTATCTTCATTTACCATATGGTGAGATAAAGGTTCATGCAAAACCAATAACCCATGATAAAAACGATGATAAAGTTTTTAAGGACAAGTTTGCATAAAGTTGTCAGAATGAAATAAATCTCGAAAAAAAATATACCCAATAATATAGGTGATTTCAAAATTATTTTTTCAATTGTACTTGAAGTCGTAACTTGTTATACGAGTATACGCTTATGACGTTAGTAATTGTTGTGTCATAATCAAATATGACTAAGAATAATCGAATACATTGCCGAATTTAATGGTTATAAGTAACAAATCGTTATCAACAAACGTGCGACATACGAATTCGGCCGGTTAACCTTGTTATTGCACATCGAACAAAAACACATCCTTGGCGCACACTTGGGCAAATAAACGTTATCGAATATAGCCTATTGGTCCAATGACGCACTTTGTATGTTATAAACTAGTTGTTATCAGTGGCTTTTCTTATAAATCAGTACCTTAATGGCAAATACACCCATACCTCGCTTTACGGCCTAGATATGTTGTTAAACTTGGCCACAAAGCGAAAAGCCGTATAAGCAATTAATTATTATTATACAAATACAATGGCGTCTGTTCCAAATTTGTTAAATATGTAACTTTTTGTTTATCATTCAAAATTCATTTTATCTTTTTATTTTATTTCATTAAAAATTGAAATGTACGTACTTGTTACGTATGTTACATAACAAGTACATACCTTTGTTCACAAATAACAGACTCCAAAAACCAACAAAAATAAAACAACTTGACGTTACATAAAGTATATCTATATATATATAATATGTATAATAAATAGCTTTAATCTGGGGACAATGAAGAAATGGTAATCTGCATATGTTGTTATAATTTTTCGCTATGGAAATAAAAAAGTGTTTAAATTGCGCTTGCGCAAGATTGGAAACGTATAGATATATCGACATCATAAATAAGTTTTTTATGCCGTTTTAGCGAAATGTTTTAGGCCCTCAATCGAATACGTGACTTTCTAACGAGGGCCATTATAGCGAACGCGGTATAATACGCGAGCATATAGCGAGATTGAGGTTTACTCTAAATGTAAGAGACAGTCGTTTACTTTTCACGGGCACCCAACTCTTTGGCTAATGAAAGCAACGCTCCCAATGGCCTTGTACTTCCCTTTTTTATACTAACAAGTGTCAATGACCGCATTCGAACAACATATTCGATATAATTTTAATGTAAAATTTTCTAGATTAGTAAAGTTATAATAATAATAAAGGATAAAAGGAAATAGAAAATATAATATGCAATGCTAAATGTAGAGTGGACTATCCGTTTTCATACCTGCAGGCCTGCAAACCTGCAAACCTGCAGTTTTCATACCATGAACTCTTATTGCGACTCAATTGAAGACGTAAACGAAATTGTTTTGCTTTTTCATACCATGACGTCTTAAAGACGCACACTTTAAGTCGTTGCCGAATGAGCGTTCGGAATTCATCCTAAGAACATGTGACAGAGTTATCTATAGTTCATATAACGTTATCCTTTTCAAACACTACGACCCTAATACAATTCACACTTCATAGTACGAAAAGAAAGCGGTTCGCGGTCGTCGTTTACGTCTTCAATTGAATCGCAATAAGAGATCATGGTAGGCCTGCTGATACATGCAGGATTAGTAAAAACGTATGCACCAAAAACCCTCGATCCTCAACACACTACGCAAGCACTGCGCACATTCACTATCGCAATCTTAATCTTTCGCCGGTAACTTAAGCATTATCAGAATATTGACTCCACGACAAATCGCACAGCCCAAAATAATATTATTACTTACGTCTTATGGCTCTTCTTCATTATCGGCGATTTTAAACGTTTAAGTGTGAGAGTCGCACGGCCTCACCACTGGTCACTCTATCACAGTTTTTTTACACGAATGGAATAATGACTTGACTGGCCCGTTAGCGCATTGGGTAGTGACCCTGCCTTCAGCTCCGCGGGTCGCGGGTTCGATTCCCGCCGAGAGCCAACATTTTCTATAAAAAAATTGTTAGTTCTTCGAGCCTGGATGTATATTTGTATTTAAGTATGTATTTAAAATTATATATGTAGTATATTTACCAGTTGTCCGTCACCCATAACACTAGTATAGTACTTAATTTGGGGATGGACGACCGTTTATGTCAGTGTCCCATATATATTTTAAAAAAATGAGGTTTCGATGGTCGTCAAACTGTGGTTTAAGTATTGTCAAAAAACACCTTATCAGTGCGGGTAATCACAAACCCGCCGAGATTATCATCAGTACCAACCTTCATTTGTGACATCACTCATGTGACACTGGGTCGGTATTTGATGTATAACGAATAACAATGCAGACCTCTCCCACGGCTCGAACCATACAAAATACAATACAATGCATACTTCGGAGTCCTTGTGCCTATGACTAAATATTTGTATAGATAACTACTAATGAGTATCCGACGACGCGTTGAGTATGTGGTATTTTAAGTACATATTTCCTCCGACATGCGGGTAGGGCACAATTTCTAAAATAGTTCTTTTGACGCCCTTCTTTTTAGAGTCTTTTATAGTCAGTTAGTGTTTTTATACATGTAGAGTGCATATCGCTCATAGGCTGCAACAGTTTTTTTTATCAGGAAAAACTTCTAATGGGGAAAAAACCTCGTATCTTCAAACTCACACTGAAAACAACCTGAGTGCTGCTCCACCACGCTGCTGGTTGCCCGGTCAAGGGTACCATTATATACAATGTCCCTATCTTTAACCTCTTTGTCGGGGCCTACTTAAAAGTGGCCCCTGTCTCCGCTAGACGATGCATTAGAAGCACCAGATGTATCGACCGCATGGACCGGCAATAGTGCCACAACTCAAAAAATCATGTTTTGACATAATTGGGTTTTAAAGTTTTCATTGCTAAGGAAAATGATTATATAATGTTTTAGTTTGCTTAAACGAGTGGGCATATATTGAATTATGACTTCGACTGATATTGCTGCTGAAAAGAATGCGTATTTTAACATTTACACTGATTCTTACTTCAAAACACGTGATTTTGAGTTGTGGCACTGTTGCAGCCTATGAGCGATATATTGTGAGCTTTATCAATTTCCATTTTACTTTCGGTAACAAGGCATGTAGCCCATGTTTCATTTTTAGGGTACTTAATAGTCTAAGTTGCCGCGAACGAAGTCACGAGTACTACTAATTGAATATATATAAGTAGATTATAAAATAAATATAGTTTGATACGATCATATCAACATTCCTTCACGTTCTTTCTAATTACTGACAGCGATTGGACACGTTTTATAGAAAAGAAAAGGAAATTGTTTACACGAAAGTGTTGAAAAAAATGTATCCTCAATGTTATACTTATTAGCTTTCCCGTATATTTTAGCAATATACTTTTTATATTCAATTCCAAATATTCTTAATTGAAGTACATTCGTATTAAGCAAGTGCTTTGGAATTGTCAACTCTATCGCTGCTTCGGATAGCTGTTCATATCGAGAAGAGCTAGAAACTTGGCGGAAACTATAAAAATATGCCCTGCCTTCGGCTCGCGGTTTCGATTCCGACCGAGGGCCAACATTTTCTATAAACAATTTGTTGGTTCTTCGAGCCTGGGTGGGTGTATATTTCTATTTAAGTATGTATTTAAAATTATATATTTTTTTTGCGCTTGCGTTGAACCTTTATCGGAGGCTCCGTTTTGATAATAAAAGGCCTTGTGAATTGAATTATTATATTGGTTGCAATTTAAAAGGAGTACATGGATAGCGTTACAAAATTTGAATATGAAGTTTTGACAATTGAATTTAAAAAATGTACAACAATCGTATTTGACGTTTGTGACGTTTCGCGTAGATGGCCTGAGATTGGTGCATGTCATCCATATGGCCACAGATGATTATAGGCCGCAACAATTTAGTATATTTACTTTGGGGTGGACGTGTGTGTGTGTAAGTGTCCGGTGTCCAGTGTGTATAATTACCGTTACATAACCAAAACCAGTACATAATGGAGGGTATTTGAACGCTCAATTTCTCGAATGGAGTCGCGGTTACAATTAGTAATTCATATCGCACGCTCAGTGTTAAAGAGGCAGAATTCAGAAAAGTTGTTTTGTTGCAAATTGTAAAAAATTTTAAAATTGTAAAAAATGTAGCGCCTACAAAACTGTTGAGTGTTAAAAATACCCATAACTTGGAAAAGCAAAAAACACTAGTTTTTTTACTACTTTGTATCGTGATGTCATAGATGACGTTGAAATAATGAATTGACTGATTGAATGGTGGCTAATTTTGAATTAGGTCACTTTAATTACTAAGGGTGGGTGGGATACATGCAAACTAATGCAAAATGACTTACACGTTCCTGATTGTATCACAAAAGCGAACGGCATCGCGCATGCATGCAAAACATATTACGTTCCGTTGCAAAATATACATTACAAAATTATCACTCTTCATTGCAATAAACAATCCGACGATCCGATTTCTGTAAAGTTTTTGAACACGCAATACCATTGTTATGGTTGTAAAACGACTCAATTTAATTTATGCGGTGTCTCTGTGAAATGCGAAATGTTTCAAAATTTAAAGGGTTCTGAGAATCAAAAACATACTAGCATTAATATTGCTTATGATAGATATTATATTTATGCCGTGTGGTAACCGGCTGATTAGAATAGACCACTCTCATTTCTTACCGAGGTCTCATAAAAGGCGACTAAGGTAAGATGACCCACCGTAAGGTATCCGGTTAAGTAGAATAGACTCTTTACGACACTTTGGTAAGAGGTGTTGTAAAATACAACTAAGGTAAGTTGACAACATGTTTCTAGCATGTTGTGCCGAGCTCACTTAGAGTGGGATAAGGGCAGGTGGATGATGATAAAGTCATTATAATAATCGATTTTTCGAATCAGGCAACATCAATAGCTTATCGATAAATTCCAAACAAAATGTGATTCGTTAACATTTCCGATAACGTTCGTTTGTGTAATGTTATTAACTATGCCATCAAGGTCATGTGAGTTTAGATATCACTAATGATAGACGAAGTCGTGCGATAATTTGACACTACATAGTAAATTCAGACTGGTTTCTGTGAACCAGTCTGATTATCGATCGGTGATATTCGCGATGAATCGCATGATATATTGCCATTCTCAGAGCACTTACATGTTCTATATATGACTAGGTTTTGCCTGTGGCTTCGCTCGCGTGGAATTTCGTCTGCTACATTACATGCTAATTACAGATAATTTAAGTTTTTTTTCAGTTAATAGTAAAAAATATACATTTAATTTACTCGTACATCCAAAATTTCAGATGTCTAAGTGCAAAACTGACGATTGATAAATATACTAAAATGTGCATTGTAAAATAGTATCTAATTTAATTAAATTTATGATTCACTATTTTGGTCATAGTGGCTTCCACATAAAATGTAGATATATGCTGTCGCGGACTTGTATTTAGAACTATTCAAGATAAACAATACTACGCTACATCATCTTTGTGTAACTCCAATGGTTTAGGCAGCGTACGCCAAGATAGCTCTCAGGGGCCAGATTTTTTCCGACTTTATTGACATGTATCGTTCTATCATATAAAATCATTGCAATTTGTAGCGAATATGTTATGACGATGTATAAACCTATATAACTGTAAAGTTTCATCTAAATCCGTCCTGTAGTTCTTTCGTGAAAGATTAATAAACATCCATCCACACTCACAAACTTTCGCATTTATAATATTAGTAGGAAGTAGGACTAGCCTAACCCGTCACGGTTTCGTACTAGAATAAGTAAATACTAGCTACGGACACTATAACAAAACTTGTTGTATTAAGAGAATGTATGTAATGCTAATTGTATAAAGCAGGCTAAATTCACGTACCTTATACAAGCAGGACAAGTCACCACACGTATCCCAAGATGCCTCCACCAGCAACAATGCACACAAGCAAATTACTAATAAAAATTAATGAGACCACTGCCCTTGGTTAATTTTCTCGCGAGTTTGCGATAAATCCTAAGATATGCAGTTTAATTATATGCCGTAAAAGATTAAATAAATCTTTAGGCTTAAGGTAGTTAACGTTCTTATGTTCATAATGGTTAATACTGATTGTATCTAAATAGCTTTCGATTTTTCTTCCAATTTTTATTGCCTCCTGGTTGTATTTGACGCACTGAAACGCCATTATGGGCCAAACGTAAACAAAATTTTTTTGAATTCCGATTTCCGAATGACCATTCGGAATGCGTCCTAAAACATTTGAGTAAAAGAGATATCAATAGTTCATATGACGTTTTACTTTTCAACATTACGACCCCAATGCAATCTTCACTTCATGGCACGAAAAGAAAGCGGTTCGGTTTAGGTACTGACTTTAAATTGAATCTTTATCTAAAAGCTCATGATAGGCCTTCAGGTCAAGTGTGCTGGCTTTCGCGATGGGATGCGTCCGCCACCGCCCTGCCTTTACAATAATAATTGTGCACAGTGTTTATTAATATAAATACATAATTAAAACTACAGTTACACTCAAGAAACAAATGCAAATGATTCACGAATTTAATATTAGATAGGATTAAGTGCGTGAGATATGATAACTAGTTGTAAACTAGAAAATTGAAGAAAGTTGCGAAAATTAGCTTTCGAAATTCATATTACATTCATTTTTTCTCATAATATTATTTTTAGATGTTGACTTACCTAGAAATATTTACTAATAAAATAATTTTCTTTTCTTGAATAGTGAACGGACAATACTCAGGATAGGAATCACTAAGTAGTCAGACTAACCCGATATCTACGTCGGTTTCTTTACAAAAATATGAATACCGATGTTTGTGTATAAGATTCTATAATAAAATCCCGCAATCGATTTTGTTTCCCACTACAGCAGTTCAAAAACACTGTTAGAGGGAGGCTGGTACAGAAAGCCTAACTATACTATTGAGAATTATATAGTTGATGAAAATGCGTGGATATAGCTACTCCTCTACCCTGTACAAGATAGTAATGATCAAATGTTACTAGTCATAAGAATTATATTTGAAAAGAGCAACCAACGAGTTTCTTGCTGGCTCTTTGCGGTAGGAACAGCTTTTCGAACCAGCAGTAGAGTTGACGATTCAAAAGCACTTGTTTACAAGTTTATTTAAACTAGTGGTCGCCCAGTGGGTTTAAATTGTAAGTGACTTAATAAACATTATTAAAATATCATCATTATTAAGGTTCTACTGTCGAAAACTAAACTACTATAACCACAGATTTGACCAAGACTGTTATTTGCCAATTTCTTTTTTGAACAAATTATATGAAATTAAAAGAACGTAAATTAAAGAATATCTATTTAAAAAAATGTTTACTAAAACATTGCTATAAGAGGATGCAAAACAAAAAAATCATGCGTTAATCGCATATTGCAATAATTCTATTAATGACTTAAAACTTCTCTGAAAATAGTGTTTTTTGTAAAAACTCTTTCATCGTTGTCCTTATGCCCTTTAAATGTCCTTAGCCGTTATATTCGGATATATAAAACCTTAATTCTATGTCTATGGACAAAATGAAAAATAAAAGAAACGTGTGTGTGAAATGCACGGTAGTGTGGGTAATGTTTTATTTATTGATTTAATGTACTTTATGAGCATTATTGTTAAAAAATATTAGCGTTCTGCACTGCTCCTGCACATAAACTATAAGTGCCAAATTTTAGGCTCCTGCGTCCGCGCAATTTTCGTAAAAAGGGGTCCATAGTTTTGGCATCACGTATTAATATATAGATAAAGAATATTTTTAAGCAAGCAAATAAAATCTAAAATGATACATTAATAATCTACATTGGTAACATGAGTGAAGCCTTAGAGGGAATAAAATCTCACAACCTTAAACCGTCGCGCCCAGCTGTGCAACCGCAGATGAAATGAAACGATAAATCGTAGAATCTAGACCGATGTCAGGTAACCCGAGACGCGCCGAGGGCATCGGAGTTTACACGACACCACGGCGCCGGGACCGGACATTAATTGTATTAAAAATTGCAAGTGCAGCTAATTGTTCACGACAACACGATAATAGCCCAGCGGTGAGACCGTACGACTCTTTAAAGTGGGTCTCTGTTCAAATTCTGGGCAGGCACCAATGAGTTTTCAGTTAAAACTTATGTTTCTAATTGATTATTGTAACAGAAACTATAAAAAAACTATTTTGCTACAATGATGCATTACGATTTTGTTGTGGAGCCTATCTTCCTGATGATGCTTCGGTTTTAGGGGCGAAACGATCGTAGAGATTTTGGTTGTGGTTGTTGCATGTATTGCTTGTTTGCATTGTTGCTGGTGGAGACGTCTATGGGATACGTGTGGTGACTTGTCCTGCATGTGTAAGGTACGTGAATTTGCCTGCTTCATACACTCAGCATTACATACATTCGCTTAACACACGCGAATTATATTATGGGTGGCGACTGTTGGGTACACAAAACTCACTATCCAAATAAATCTATTTATTTAAAAGTAATTAATTATAATATTTCTTATACTATGTACTATGCTAAAATCTTAAATACTAACGGCGTCCGATCCCACCGAAGTTAGGTAGGGAAAGGCGAGGTGGCGCGAAGTGTCTTTCCCAGGTATGGAACATGACACCTCAGGTGTCGAGTAGAGTCTGGGAAAGCGGCAAACGCTGAGTAGACGCAACACGCGGATTATAGCAAAGTTCTGTTATAGTTTCTGTAATATGGAATTTCGCAAAGTAACGACTGCTTCTATAAATCATGATAATTGCAATTTGTCACACTCTTTTTAGTTAAAGAAAACACTGAGAACACCTATATATTCTAGAGAATTCGTTGGATGAGTGTGATCTACCAATCCACATTGGAGCAGTATCCCCGGTTTGAACTTGTAATACCTTGGTAAAGAGTACACAAAGACTAACTCAGTCTCACTGTTCGGTTATCGCAGCTTATTATGATGATACCTACATGATAAATCGTAAAAAAGCATCATCCTCCTGCCCTTATCCCATTCTAAGTCGGGTCGGCACAACATGTTACAAACATGTTGTCACATGGTTTGGCTACGTATTTTTTGACCGGCCGCCCGCTTGACGTCAACTTGCCTTCGTCGTATTTTACAACCCCCTCGGTAAGAAAGCGGGTGGTCTATTCTACTCAACCGGATAACCATACGGCTGGTCAACTTACCTTAGTCGCCTTTTACGACACTTCGGTTAAGTAATAAGGGTGGTCTTTTCTATTTAGTCGAATACCACACGGCGGGTCAACTTACCTTAGTCGCCTTATACGACACCTTGGTAAGAAATGAGGATGGTCTATTCTACTCAGTCTGATGCCACACGGTATGATAATGCATAAAAAAAGCAATTAAGCGATATTTTTATCTGGAGTTTAGAAAGAAAAACTCGCAATGTTTTCCAGCCGTATTAATTAGACGATTATAATTCTTTACAACGCAAAAAATGTAGATATCGTAATTATGCAAATGTGAAATGAAATTTTTACGCTTACGAATATACGAATTACGAATATACGCTAACCCAACTAGCTTCACCGTCGTTCGGTTTTACCTGCGTAAATCCCTTAATTTTATTCTTTTTAATACTGTACAGAATACAACAGTTTCGAAAATAACGTAATATTTTTAATTTAAGTTGTGAACATGTATTAGTATTTGAGACATAACCATGAGAGATAGAGACATGCTATCGCGAACTTTTCCTGTAGTACATTTCCTAAGTGTATCTCTGCTGGTTTACGCGGCGGACGTGAATAAAGTGCCCAGTAGTTTTTTACAACAACGCGTACTCTTTAACACATTTTAAATATAACCGTAAAGTCCTATTAACCTACTCCTTACGCATGATTTAATGTCTTTTAATAAAAACCGTATAAAAATGCGTTTAGTAGATTTTTTGGAAATCGATCACATACAGAGAGACAGCTTAGGAGACTTTTTATAATCAGTACAAATAAAAGTATAGACAAGATTTAGGGTATCCGCTAGCCATTAAGAATCGAATAGAAAATTACATACAAGCTTGGCGTGTTTTGAATGAGTTTTGAACCCATAGTTCGTACTTTGATGATATGCCATTCGTTTTACGACTTTACAAAATGGCTTCAAATGGTGTTATGATGTCGGAGAAATGTCATTATCATATATATTTACACCGTAAATTATACTAACTTATGCGTGTATGTCGGATTCGGAATGTTTAAAATTTTCGACTTACAGTAATACATCGATATGAGAAAGTTATTTTACTATGTGTAAATTATAAGAAAAAGTCAAATTCATTCAAATATTAATAAAAAAAACATTGTTTCCGTGTTATCGATGAAAGTTGCGTGATCGAAGTTTAGCAGGTCATTAAGAGAATTTTCTTAAGAATTTCTTCTTTTCTTTCCTAAGAAGAAGATTTTCTTATAGAAACCTACACATAAAAGTTCATATATTTTCGGAGTGTGCATATTTGAGCTAATGCATAGAAGAGGCAAAATCATCGACATAGCTTTAGTGACGGTTGTAGAATTTCGCCCGAGAGCACTCTCTGTCTCGGAATTGTGTAAGTGACCATGTGCACTATCGAGAGTAAACAGCGATGCGCTCGCCGCTTGTACGAGGCGGCGTGAGACTCTTTGAATCGGGCACAAAAACCGGGAGCGAGTACGGGCGAGACATACCGAGGCGAGGCGAGAGCTACCCTGTACACTGGGGTGTCTCGCAGAGAGTATAAAGCTGATTGATAATTGAAGTTCGAAAAACCGATATATATATATGTTGGGTTCCGAAAGTCCTTCAGTGGCGATCCTGAAATACCCAATGTTGTTACTCATCCTACTCAGTAGAATTCAAACTCAACAAAGTAGCAGGGGACCCGATTCTAAAAGTACCAACATCTCACAGTAAAAAAATCATTTAACGATAACTATATTTATAACGTCAAAAGAAAGAAATTAGCAGAAGCTAAAAAAGTACGTTATCAAATAAATAATAAATGCGTAGAGAAATTTTTAACCGTTGTTATTAGTGAAATTAGCATTAAAATATTCCTACGCATTTCTAACTCTGTTCTAGGTTTATATGCCATTATATTATCAATGTGTTATACTATCAATATTAACAAAGTGTTTATGTATTAGATATTTTGTAATGCTGTTAATCTTTTATTTTATTTTCAGTTTAACCGTGACGCAATCCATCCTGGCTACAGCTGAAAAACTGTGTTGTGTGACAAAATTTTGTCACTCAATTCATACTGAGCTGTTTGCCATTTTCCTCTTTCTGTGCTATCCAGTATATGTATTTATGTATGTGTATATATATATATATATATATATATATATATATATATATTATATTAGGTTTAGGTATTTTATTTAGGTATTATTATAGTTATAAGGTATTATATATATATTATGTTTGTATAAGTTACTGTATAAGTGTGCAGTGTAGCACAGGAAGTTGAAATAAATGTTTTTTCTTTCTTTCTTTTCTATTATAAATGTACCATATATATATTATGTACATAATATACGTCGTCGACTTGTCGGCGTCTTGTCGACGGAAAAACTCTGATGAGTTTATGTTTACGCTAACATGATGTAAACTGTAACTTTTGTATATTCTGATGAAATAAATAAATAAATAAATAAATAAAATTACAGTGTCTCAGACTTTCGTTCAATGCGACCCATTGATCTAGAGTTCTAGACTCGGCGCGTCAATTGCATTGCAGCAATACAGAGTAATAAGAAATAAAAATGCAATTCAAGCTTCCATATTGGATCTGACGGGGAGCGCGGCCACGGCTGGTCGTTCACCCATTCCTAGCTGAGGGTGACCACGTATTTAAAAAGACATATTATTTAAATGTACTCGATATTTGTATATTAATTGTTATATATTGATTGGTACAAGTAATATAATTTGTATTACCATCATTTTCCTTATGTCGTTATCCCTCTTTAAAGGGGGTCGGCA